>CM066037.1:166521713-169321713 GCA_033557465.1 Ichthyophis bannanicus
TACAGTAACACTAGGTGGTTGGCTTTACTACCAGCCATAGAGAGATTAATTAAAATGTTCCAACCAGTGAAATCATATTTTCTGAACCAGGAAAAATGCCCAGTTATCATCAAAAACGTTTTTGAGAATGAATCAGCAGATGTTTGGCTGTACTTTCTGCACAGTCAAGCAGTGATCTTACAAAATGTGACTTTAAAAATTGAGTCTCGATAGAGGAAGTGACGTCATCCGCCAAAATGGCTGCATAAGCAGCGAGCTCTGAACCCACCCCGGAGGAAAAGAGAGCTGGTAGCCCCAATCGGGAACGGCGAGTAGCGAAAAATAGCAAAGCGGACAGCGCGGAAGCGGGGGAGGATGGCGACCCGAAAAAAAACGGCGGATCTCTGAGATTACGCCTTTGGAGCTCTAAGTGTGCAGGCGGGGGAAGGTAAAATGGCGAGCGGAGAGCACACGAGGCGTGAGCAAGCTGAGCCATGTATGAAAGAGACGGAGACAATAGCTGGAGAAGCGGTGGGAGAAGGCCAGATGGTCTCGAGGGAAGAATTAAAAAGGTGGTTTGAAGAACTGAAAACGGAGGTACAATCAACGAAGAAAACGCTGGAGGAGCTTATGAGTAGTTTGAAAGAGGAAGTAGTGGAAGTTACAGGCAGGATGGGGGACTACGAGAATTGGCTAGAAACCCTGGAACTGCAGCAAGAGGAATGGGAGACGAAGTACAGAGGGGATAAGGAGTGGAGAGAATAAATGGCTTTAAAGTTGGAAGACCTGGAGAATTGCTCCCGAAGGAACAATTTGAGGATTAAAGGGGTCCCAGAGGAGCCAGAGTTTCGGGACTGTACAAAGGTAGCAGAGGCGATTTGTAAGGAGGCCCTGAAGCAAGGAGGAGAAGAGGAAGTTCTGGATGGAATACAAATGGACAGGGCACATCGGGCCCTAGGTCCAGTAAGAGATAACAGACCCAGAGACATAATAATTTGCTTGAAGGATTACAGAGTGAAGGAACAAATAGCTGCGAAGATGAGGGGTCTAAGCACATTTAAGTGGCAGGGCGATCAGGTAGCCATATATGCTGATTTGTCCGTAGGGACCCTACAGAGATGGAGAGCCTTGGCACCAGTCACCAAATTGCTTCGCAAAGAGGAGGTGAGGTACTGCAAGCTGTACCCCTTTGGCTTGGCCTTCTCAAAGGGAGAAAAGACCTGGAAAATACAAACACCTGAGGCAGCATGGCTGGCATTGAAAGCAGCGGGTATGGAAGTACAGGCTGAAGAAGCAAGGGCCGAGTGGACTCAAATGGAACAACAGAGAGAGCAGAAGAAACAGCAGGGGAAGGAACCATGAGAGCGGCGTGTGGAGATAGAGAGCAACAACAGGAGATCACAGCGCAGAGGGACCAAAAGATGAAGGAAGGAAAAAGACTGTGAGCAGATGGAACTGGCTATAAAAAGAGCGATTTAAAAGTTGTTGTGGGGGGGGGGGGGCAGTTGAGTAACTGTTAAATGTACTGAGATGGTGTAAATGCGCTATATTATGCTGAGAGAAGAAAGGCGGGGGGGGAAGGGAGGAGAAGCAGAAAAGCGTAAAGCGCTTGAAGGGGAAGAAGGAGTGATAAGAGGAGGGTAGGGGAAGGAGTGAGGGTTAAAGAGGGATAAGGTGGGAGGGGGCGGATAGCAAAAAGGGGTATGGGGGAAAAGGGGAGGAGGGGAGGTTTGGGACGGCGGGTGGCGCATGACTCCAGAATGGCCTCGGTTCTAGATGAGGCAAGGGGGCAGAGGAGGGAGGGAGGACTTAGGAGGGGAGGGTGGAGGTGGAAGGGAGGACGGGGGGAGAGGAGCAGGGGGGAGGGGGAGGATGGGGAAGGAAGCGGAGAGGGGCAGGGAGCGAGATGAGTTGATAGTGGCTATGGTAAATGTCAAAGGGCTGCAAACCTGGCGCAAGCGGCGCCTGTTGGAAAGGGAGGGCACGTGGTTAAAAGTAGATATAGTGTGTATACAAGAGACCCACTTAAGAGTAGGACAAGAAGGACTGATATACTCGAAGAAATATCCTAGAGTGTTACTGGAGGGGCAAAGAGCCCATCCAAGGAAAGGAGAGGTGGGGGTGATGATAGGATGTGAGTACAAGGAGGCGGTGGTAGAGGAACGGAGGGATAAAAAAGGGAGATGGGTGACGATGCGGATGAAGATAAAGGACGAAGAGGTATGGATTGTAAGTATATATGGCCCCAACACGCAGGAATTTTATAAAAAGTTGATGGTAGAGCTGGAAGGGTGGGGGAGCATTCCTATTATATTGGGCGGGGACTTTAATATTACGGTGAATCCGAGGCTGGATAATGTGGTAAGGAGAGCTGTATAGAAGGGATGGAATGGGAAGAAAGTGAGACCTGTGCCTTTAAAAGCAGAGATCAACAGAGTTCCCATAGTCACAAGCCTCCGAGGCAGACTACAGCTAGTACTAAGCCCCGCCCACTTAATGACGTTAGAGCTAGGTTGAGCCCTAACAGCTCTCACGTGTGTGCAGGGAGAAAGGCGTGGTGCCTAAGAAGCACCAGTTTAAAACTGCTTAAGTGTTTGAGAAAGGGGGAGAAGAGGAAGGCGAGAAGCAAAGCAGGCAGCAGCAGACACGACAGAACTTGCAGGAAAGCACGCAACAAGAGAGTCTGAAACAGCTGGAAGCTGAGCAGCAGAGAGCCCTGGAATCAAGGCAGAAAAGTGTCTCAAGGTACCTCAGAGAAATGAAGCTGGAGGAGTCAATTCCCAGGTGGGGAAACAACTCGGGGAGCCAGTTGAGCCCTGGAGGTAGAGAGAATAAGTTGCCTAAAGTTCCTAGCAAAGCTCTTTCTGAAGAAGTGGTTAGAGAGCTAAGAAAAAGTGCCAAACGCTGTGTTAGCCAGAGGGCTGCTTCAGGCAGAAATAAGAAGTGTGCCAGTGACTGCCATGACTCAGCAGTGAGAGATATTGAAAGGCTGATAAGGGAGAGAGAAACTCCATCTTTAAAGCCTGTTGCTACAGAGCAGAGAGAACACTTGCTGCTAAAGCTGGATGAGCTGCTACGGGGTGTAAATCATAAATCTTATGATACCCGTCCACAGGAAGATAGCTCTAGTGAGTCTACTCATGAAATGGAAATAGAATTGTGTGAAAGCCCATGTGAAAATGATACTGAAGAAATGCAATGTTCTTATTGCAAGGCAAACGAACTGAACATGTGCTAAGCTCAAGCCCATGGGAAGGAAGGGTTTGTCTAAAGCAATTATAAGCTAGTTTCTGTGAACTGAGAAGGGAAAGAAACTTGCTAGAAGTTTGAGAGCAATTGTGGCTTGTTTCTATACGCTGTAAAGGAAAAGAAACTTGCTGAAGTTTAAAAACAGTTATAACCTCTTTTCTATGGAAGCTGTGAAAGAAAAGAAACTTGTTGAAAGTTTAAGTTACTTTGATATGGTCAACAGCCTTAGCTTTAGAAGGTAGTTACCAGAAGGAAGCTAAGAGTTGACACTGTGAAGAAGAAATTCCTGTCTGTTTGAGTTAAGCCTGTTGGGAGTTTATTTATCCTTTGCCTTTGGGAGAAATTATCCTTACCTGTGTTTAGTGCAACAAATTTGATGCAAGGGGGAAACCCTGAAAAATAAATTTCTCTGTTTTTGCCAAACAAACCGTGTGGTCACACTGCTTGCTCAAAAGAATAGCTGAAACTACATATCCCAGCAGTCCATGCTGGCAGCCATATTGGGGACAGTATTCAGAAGGGCAATTAAGGCAAGCCCTCTTGCTCATCGGCCACCGGCCAGGGTGAGAGGACACGACAATAATCAGGGAGGGGGAGGAGGACAAAAGGAAAGGAAGAGTCTACAGAGGTTAAAGGAACGTCTGGGGTTTGTGGATATGTGGAGAAGTAGGCACCAAAGTGAAAAAAGATACACTTTCTACTCCCTGCACACGGGACCTACAGCAGGCTGGATATGCTGTGGGTGAGTGGGAACTGGGTGGCTAGGACAAAGCAGGTGGAAATAGGCAGTATTACATGGACGGACCATGCTCCAGTGCATATTGTGCTGGATGTGGGGGAAAAAGACCAAGAGATTAGATTTTGGCGTTTGAATGAGGGACTCCTGGATAAGAAGGAAAATGTGGAGCGGGTCCGGGAGGTGATAAGAGAATATTTAGAACTAAATAAGACAGGGGAGGTGGCAATGGGGACCATATGGGATGGAATGAAGGCCGTTGTGCGAGGACACCTGATCAGTATAGCAGTGCAAGAGAAGAGGAGAAAGAAGGAGGTAGAGGAGGGGTTAGTGCGGAGGGTAGAGCGGTTGGGGAGGGAACACCAAGAGCGAGGAGAGCCACAGGTGTTAATCGAATTGCAAAAATTAAGAGGGGAACTCAACCAGCTAAGGGCTGCAGAGATTGCATATAACTTGGCAAGACTGAAGCAGGGGTGGTATGAAGGAGGTAATAAAGTGGGAAGGAGACTAGCTAGTAGATTGAAAGCGAAGCAACAAAAGGCGAATATAGGGGCAATGCGCAACCAACAAGGGGTATTGGTATACAAGTCAGCAGAAATTAGGAAGATTTTTGTGGAATATTATGAAAAGTTGTATAGGAGTGAAGTACAGGGGGTGGGAAAGAAAGGGGAGGAATTCTTGGCGGCTTGTAAGTTGGGGAAGTTATCAGAAGTGGAGGCAGAAGAGTTGGGAAGACCGGTAAACCAAGAGGAGGTGAGGGTAGCAATGAAGTCCCTCAAGGAGGGCAAAGCCCCAGGATTAGACGGCTATACTGCAAAATTCTATAAAGTGATGCAGGAGAGTATAGTGGGACTGCTATCCCAGGTGTTTAATGGAGTGCTTCAGGGGGAAGAATTGCCAGGATCAAAGGTGGAAACGCGTATAACGGTCATACCCAAGGAAGGGAAGGATCGAACCACTTGTGGAGCATATCGACCAATCTCGCTTATAAACTTAGATGCCAAAGTTCTGGCAAAAATTATGGCAGCCCGCCTGCAAAAAGTAATGCAGAAGTTGGTAAACAAAGACCAGACGGGGTTCATAAAGGGGAGACAAGGAGGGGATAATATTCGCAAGCTATTGAATGTTATGTGGTCCCTGCAGGAAACTGGGAAGGAGGCAATCTTCCTAACAATAGATGCCGAAAAGGCATTCGACAGAGTTGAATGGCAGTTTATGGTGCAGGTGCTGGCAAAAATGGGTCTAGGAGAAAAGTTTCTGAGTTGGGTGAGGGCGATGTATGCGAGACCTAGAGCCCAGATACGGGTGAATGGAGGCTACTCTGACAGTTTCCAGTTGGGTAGGGGTACGCGCCAGGGCTGCCCATTGTCGCCCTTACTGTTCGCCCTGGTAATAGAACCTTTAGCTGATTATATAAGGGGGCAGATGGATATCCGGGGGGTGGAGGTGGGAGAACAATTAAGTAAGGTAGCTTTATTTGCAGACAATGTGAACTTCACTCTAAGTCAGTTGTTTATTAGTTTACCCAATCTAATGAAAGCCATAGGGAAGAATAGTGAAGTGGCGGGCTAAAAGCTTAATACGACAAAGACGGAAATACTAGGGCTTAATTTGACAAAGGACTTGGAAAAAAGACTGCGAGAAGGGTTTGCCTTTAAGTGGGTAAATAGCAGTTTCCGGTATTTATGAATACAAATAGGGAGCCCCTTAGGCAAACTAACTGCATGGAATTATAGGCCATTGTTGGGGGCGAAAAGACAAGACTTAGCTAGATGGCAAGGACTCCACTTATCATGGCTGGGAAGGATAGCTACAATAAAAATGAATATCCTGCCAAGGATACTGTTTGTCTTTATGGTGCTTCTGTGTAGAGTCACAAAGGCATGTCTCAGGCAGCTACAGAACATGAAAATGCGGTTCATTTGGGAGGGAAAGATTCCAAGAGTAGGAAGAGCTATGATGTTTAAGGCAAGGGAGGAGTGGGGTTTGGGAGTACCGAACCTGGTAAATTACTATGAGGCAGCGCAGTTGAGGGCTCTGTTTGTGTAGTGGGAGAGGGGTGAGACGCCGCAATGGGTACACATGGAAAAAGAGTGAGGGGAAAATTTGGAGGCTATGGTGTGGGACAGTGCTGGGTGGGGAGAAAGAGGAGGAACCCTCATAGGGAGTTACCGTTGCAGATTTGGGGAAGGAGGCGGTCATATTTGATGCAGGGGAAGTGCCTATCAAGGGAGACTCATTTGTTAAATATGGGGGATTTTACACCAGGGAGGCTGGGGGTGGGGGGGCTTTCAAGGAATGGGCACGCAAGGGATTGGTAAGGGTGGGTCAACTGATAGATAAAAAGGGGGAGATGAGAGCGTACACGGACCTTCAAAGCAGATATGGGGTAAAGGATAAGGAGTTTTACACCTACCTGCAGTTGTGGTATTTCTTACAGCAAGAGGGAGTAAAGAGGGATTTAAAAAGCAAGCCCACTGAGTTTGAGAAGTTAATGGAAAAATGTGAGTCAGAAAAAGGGTTGGTTTCAAAGTTGTACAAGATACTTAATGCTAATCGGGGGGGGGGGGGGGGGCGAGTAAGATGGCAGGAACAATGGGAGAAGGACATAGGAGGCCAATTGGGAAGAGGAGAGGTGGCGGGGAATATATGAGGGGGAGCGTAGATTGGCATGGGGAACGGCTATGGTGGAAAATTGCTTGAAAATTCGACTGAGGATGGTGTGGACACCTGCAAAGTTACAGGGCATATTTAAGGATAGGAATGCAAATTGCTGGAGAAGTTGTGGGGAAAGAGGGGATCTGGTGCACATGCTTTGGGGATGCCAAAAACTTCAGGGGTTGTGGGAGGGTTTGGAAAGATTCTATCATGAGGTAACCCGGGTACGGATACGGGTAACTCTAGCGCAAATTGCATTAGCTGAGGGGGAGGAAGAGGCAATTTAATGTTGACTACCTTTCTAAGCCACTGTGTGTTGGCGAGCCGATTGGCCATATTGCAAAGATGGAAAGACACAGAGGCACCAGCTATGAAGGAGGTCATTGGGAGGTTGGAATTTCTTTGGCATATGAGTTCAATAGGAGCATACTGCTGCAATAAAAGAGCAAAACACAGGGAGGTATGGCAAGCCTAAGAGAATGGAAGGAGAGTGGGTGGAATGAATGGATGAAGAAATAGGTATGTTGGGAGAGGGGGGAGTTAGGGGGGGAGGGGGATAATAGGGGGTATTGGGGGGGTGGAATAAGAATTAGGGGAAGTAATGGTATGGATATAAGGGATAAATGGGCTCAACTGGGTACCGAATATGAGATAATAACTTAGAGAGCAATGTAATGTTTTAATATGATGTGTCATAACATAACCGTAGGAAGAGAACGAGGGAAAAGGGGGATTACAATATAGTAAATGCAGTGTATTAGAGAATACAAGTTACTTTTGAATTGTAGATTTTGCTATCAATATTCAGATTAATAAGATAGAATGCTATGCATTTAATTTGGGGTATACATGGAGAGTGTGGAATTTTTAACTATCTGGGTATCTAGTAACGTATTGAGATGTGTAATTGTCTATATATCCATGTATCCCTATTTCCAACTGGAAGAAGAATGTAGACGGTATAATGGAGTGACAGAATGGTTATGCCCGGTTGGGTTTCAATGTTGTGTTGTGTGATGTAAATTACGATGAGTGCCAGTAAAAATTTCAAATTTAAAAAAAAATTGAGTCTCAAAAAAATCTCAATTACAGAGGTGGCTGGAGTAATCAGTGACCTTAGAAACAAGTTAGTAACTAGGAAGAATGAAGTGTTTTTGTCTCTGACAATTAGAAAGAAGATAAAAGATCTTGAAGAAAAAGACAGCATTGATGAAGCAGATTTTAAGTAATCTGTGTCTTCTTTCTACATCACTTCCATTGATCACTTGGATCAGTGGACCACTCACTTCCAGGAGACTAGGAAACAATAGTTGACTCTCCTTCAAAAACAACTGGAATGGTGTGAGCTAGAGTCGTCTTTAGAATATGTTTTGCCTACAAAACCCGACAGAGTCAGTAATGAATGATACTGAACTGTTTGATGAGATCTGTTGTGGAGGAGTAGCCTAGTGGTTAGAGCGCAGGCTTGGAGACCAAAAGCAGTTCCATACCTAGCCCTGTGTGAGGGTGCAGGCGCACAGGACGCAAAGGCTTAGGGGGCACATTTCGGCTGCCTGCTGTTGCCCTGCTGCCGCTGAGAGAAGAAAAAGTGGTGGCAGCAGAGCAACAGTAGGCAGCCGAAAAGCGCCCCCTAAGCCTTTTCGCGGCACTTCAAGCAGGTAGGTCCCTCACTCCTCTGGCACGACATCAGAGCAGGGAGGGACAGATCTGCTTAAAGTGACAGCAACTTGCACATCAGGCGCGCGCGCGCGCCCTCCCCTCCACCTCCATCCAGTCGCTTTCTGCTCTTTCCCTGATGCCGGTGCTATCGTGGAGAAAACAGAGGGCGGCAACGGCAGGGCAAGAGCAGGCAGCGGCTGGATGGAAGTATGGGGGAAAGGAGAGGGCGCGCACCCAATGTGCAAGTCGCACAGGGCGCGATTCTAGCTCGATATGGCCCTGACCAAGAGACCAGGGTTCGATTCCCACTAGCACTCCTTGTGGCCTTGGGCAAGTCACTTAACCCTCCATTGCCTCAGAAGGATACAAGTTATCAACGTCCCTGTTTAATGTACATTACCAAGTTTAAGTTATAATGTAAACCCTTTTGACTAAAATGATAAAGCAGTATAAAACACCTGTTAAATAAATAAATTGTGTATATACATGTTGTGTATATACATGTAAATACTCATGTAAATAGTTGCAGTAATATCTTCCCCATGTTTTTCCAAGTTCGCTGACCTGTTCTATGTAAAACCAAACAGTTTGTTGTTCTGGTATGTTGTTATATTGTGAACCGCGCTGATGCTGAATAGAGTGGTATATAAGAGCCTGTAATAAATAAATAAATAATAATAAATAAATAAATAAATACAATTTTGTTTCTGAAGAAAAAGTTCAAGAATGGAAGAAAACAACCACAGTTGACCAAAAATGGAAGGAGGTGTTTGGACACCTCAAAAGTAGAGGCACCATATAGAAATTGATGCAAACCGATTGGATTTTTTTATGTTTTCCAGGTTCCAGTGCTCCAACTGAAAGGTGCTTTTCAATCATGAACAAAGTGTGGTCTACAGAAAATCCCAAATGCACGTAGAGACTCTCACGTGTCTAATGATTGTAAAGTACAATTTTGAGGTGAGTTGCCCGGAATTTTTAATTATCTTAGTGGAAATATTGCTATTTTGAAGAAAATTCACTCTGTAGAGAAGAAGTACAAGTAGGCCTGATTTGCACATTTGTAAATAAAGTTATAAACCTAGCCTACTGATTAAAATTTTGGGTTAAAATTGTAATTATAAACATATTTTTTATTTTCCTTAACTTTGAACCCCTCAGCTTGATTAGGATTACTAGATGTCCTGATTTTATCAGGATTGTACTGAATTTCTGTAAAATTTTGACAGATGATTCAGATGAACATTATAATACAAATTAAGTCAATTTTATTCACTTATTGTACATAAAATGAAGAAATGAAACATTAATTATACATTTTTCTTTTTCAACTTGTGAGTGTGACTCAGTGTTTCTACCCCAAAATGTTCCTTTTGGCATTTGTTTGAAAAAGGGGAAAGATATTGGGCTCCTTCCCGAAAATGGGAAAGTTTGGGTTCCATTGTACATACAAAATATAGCAAATTTAAGACGTATGTAAAGAGAGGGAAAATATACAAATTTTCCGGAAGCACAAACCCTTGATCTTAGTTTATCGTTTGTTAAAAATTTTTCAGTTTTTGTCGTCATAGTAATGTTACTAATAAATTAATTTTGCAATTATGTATAAAGTCACTAGTGGAATGAGTATTTTTGGTGTGCAAGAAGCAATGGACAGATGATCAAAATCGATTGGATATTAAAACTGTAAAATGCTTGCTTCAAGTTAAAATAAACTATTCATTATCTTGTGGTGATATGTACAAAAAGATTTTGGCTGACAAAAATCTGCTAAATCAAATATTGTTGAACAATAAATACGTGTAAATAATGTTTTATTGTGTTTGATGCCTAATAAAATGTTTTTTGAAGAGTGTTATTTTTTGAAAAAAAAGTCCTGAATTTGGACCAAAGGTATCTGGCAACCTAGGCTTGCCTGAGTGTTCCATAGTTGACCTTAGAAAAGATGCTCAGGTTACTTTCAGGCCCAGATATAGGCATAGACAACACAGGCAGTTGCTTAGGGTGTCAAATGTGGGAAGGGACCAAGCACCCAGGCCGTACTTTAGGGCCTTTCACTGGCACCACTTCAAAGACGCACCACCATGGCACTTTGGCACAATACCCCCCACTCCTGTTTTCCAATGTCCAGGGGACACCTCTTTGCTAAGGTTACCAGATTTTAGAGCTGTGTCCCTGACCTGTTTGGCAGCCTCCTGTCCAGATTCCAGCAAAGGGGGCAGAGGGAGCTGAAAAAACAGTTTCTTTTCAATTTAGTGATTTGAATATGTCAGTTTCTAGAACTTATATCTATTATATTTTGCACAGTACGGGGAAAGTGCATCACTGTTCCTATTTCTCTGTCGATTTGTCTGCTTGGGAGTGATATTCTTGCTGTCATGGGATGGATGGGGGGGAAGGGGCAACATAATGGCTCCTCTGCCTTCCTTTAGGCCTTGTAGCTCAAACCTGGAACTAAGGTGCCCTTTTCCTCCCCCCTTTAGATAAGTGTCCCAGATTTGCCCGCCATCACCCTTTCATTCCAGCCTATAAGTGCCAAATTTTTTAATCTAACCCTGAGGCCTCTGGCTTTTGATTTGGTGCAGAAGAACTGATATTGTCTTTCACAGGCTCCTTACAGCAGCAGTTGTTCTGGCGATCTCCATTGCCTTATAGGACACAAACATTAGAGTCGTATTTATAGTCGTCTTTAGTTATTTGAAAATAACCATTTCAGTAGTTTTTTTATTTTTGAAGCCAGGCTATGTTTTTGCTACCTACTGCTTTTTAATGGTTCATGGACCCACCTTTCTTTTGATTTTTTGATGTACATAATCAGGCCTGCAGCAGTGCTGACTGTGAAACCTGACAGTTCTATTGGAACTGATGTTGTGAAGCATATGGAAGTAATTTTTGGGTGGTCCATAAATCTATAAGCATTGTTTTAGAAACTGTATTTGTGATTTACATGTATAAAAATGACTACTTCCATGTGTAAATCGCATCCACGTGTAAAAGGCCATTTGAGAAAAGGCTCATTTTACAAGTGAATGTCTGTGTTGCACATGGGCATGTTGGCATATCACCAAAATCTACACGTCTTTCTCTAATTTGATATAGGGAGGCACATGTACAGTTGTGGTCAACATTATTGGCATCCTTGCATTTTAGGAATGTTGTGTACAGTATCTTGAGAGATAAATGGAAATATACCAACTGTATGTCATCATAATATTTAATAGTATGTTCAGAGGTATACAACCCAAAAAAAGATGTCTGTGCAACTTAGATGTAGTAATTTATGAGAAAATAACCCCCAAAATATGACCTGGATAGGGTTAATGGCACCCTTCACTAATATTTGGTTGCACAACTCTTGACAGTGATGACGGCCTCCAAACATTTCTTGTAGCAATCTACAAGTTTCTTCCACTCCAACTGTGATTTGTTTCAAGCAGCTCATGAATGTTTCCAGGATTCATTTTACCAATGGAAGATTTCGGCAAAACCATTCAGCCACCTTACTTTAACTGGTTAACCCACGATGCTAGCCGGCTAACCGTGTTAGTGCCGCTGAATACCCCAGTGACCATGATTAACGCAGTGAGCAGATCTGCTAACCATGTTCACCACGTTGAATATCCCTCCCGCTGCGTTTAACAGAGGCTTTTATAAAATATTCAGGGAACTGGAGCATTCTGACCTGGGGGGTGTCCCCATCGCTTCCATAGGAGTCCTGTGCAATGTGGAGTTGCATTTGTATGTGTGTGAGTGAAGCAGTTATTGGTAGAATAAGGGGCCTCACGGTTTCGCACAATTCAGAATTTTCTGGGTTCAAATCTGGAAACTGGCAAATATTGAAAAGTAAAAAATAACATGAGATCAGCCTTCTATAGCAAAGCCATTACTCTCACCCACCCTTTTGTACTTTTGTCTTGGTGGTTTCTCCTTTCTCCTTTTCTTTTGTGCTATTTATTTATTTAAACCGCAGCAAAATTGCACATACAATTACTTTAAGAGAACATCCATGTCTGAATAGCATTTCACAGCCTCCCAAGCATTTACCTACTGCTCTACTACTGTTACAGACTAAGGCTGAGCCAAAGTAAAACAAACATTTCAGATAAATCCAATTTCCTGATTTTGGTTTCTGTTCTGGGGAACAGGTCTCAATGCAAGATTTGCTGTGGACATATTTTTTACCCAGTTTAGCCACCTAAACTAATCACACATACCCATTCACACTCAATCCCATCACACAAAACTATTCAGCGCTATTCAGTCACCCCCAGAAAGGCTCCTTGAATTCTATTCTCTTACTCCCCTGACTTACTACCCTGCCTTGCTGGCTGAAACAGTATCATAATTGTTTGTATCTTATCTTGAATGCTGCCATCCCCAAACTATAATATTGAAACTCAAAATCCTTCATCACTCTCAACTGGGCTACCCATGTCTCATATGGTGGGACTTCTTCTGAAATCCAGTAGACAGCTTAGCTCCCCCCGCCCTCTAGTCTCCCGACATAAGAAGGGGATATGACCATCCCATCGCTTCCTGCACCACCTCTTCAACAACCTGTTTTCATTTCACCCACAATCCCTTCAACTTGGTACATTCCAAAAGGATATGCAAGTAGTTCCCTGGAGCTTTATTACAATGCATACATTCACTTGCCTCTTTAAATGTCATACTCATCCCATGTTTTCTAATGATGTACACCCTATGGAGGAGATTAAACTGAATTTCTTAATCCATATTAGATATTAATGCATAGATTCCTTCCAAAATGATCTATAATTTTCCTGCCTTTAGCTCCTGACTCAGCTCCCATGACTGTTCCTGAGCCAGAAAGTTCCCGGTGTATCTCCGCCCGGGCTGCTTAACAGTGTCCTCACCATTAGGTAATAACATACATTCCTCATCCACTCCATTATGTATGACATAATAAAGTCATAGCTGAAGATAGTGCACTAACTGTCCATTCGGAATGTCCCACTTCTGTTTAACACATGCAAAGATTAGAAAGCCCTCTTTTTCCTGTTGGAGGTGCCCTCCCAATTTGTTACACCCTTTGGTTGCCCACTGTTGCAGCTGAGAAGGGCCCATGCCCGGAGAAAAGTCTGGATTTCCCAGTATAGCCAGCAATGGAGAGATCTGTGCAATCAATTTCCAGAATTTCCTCCACCATTTCCAAGTCTTTCTCAGTGGTACAAGGAAGGCATGGGGGGCTCCTTCCCCTAAACCTGTGACTGTCTACCACCCATGCAGTAATTGTATTCAAGTCTAATTGAATTGACACCACTTGTGTAAAAGCAGATATCATGTACTCCTCCTCCCCAAAAAGCTTTCCAGATCTACTGCATGTTAGGGGCAATATTATAGACCTCTAAATCCAGCACTTGCAAGCCCCTTGGACTATATCAAAGGTTAATTTATAATGACTCATTCTAGCGCTTTCCCCTGCCAAAGAAATATCTGCAGATCCAGAAGGATGACATTTCTAATAGATAGAGTTGTTTAGGGACTGCCATCATTTTTTTTTTAGTGCCGTCAATGCTAACTCCTTGCGACCCAGCTAGGTTTTCTTGGCAATATATCACTGGAAGTAGATTGCCAGGCCTTTTCTTCCAAGGTGATAGAGGATAAAGTGACTTGCCCAAGTTCACAAGGAGTGCCAGTGGGAATCAAACCCTTGATCTTCTGGGTACTAGGCAGTTGCTCTAAAAACAACCATTTCTCCTCATAAGATGGAGCGGGAGATCCTTCCATTGTTTGCATACTTGCTTTATTCTCTCCACTATATTCTTAATATTTTTCTAATGGATATCTAAGTATTTGAGAGTCCCATGGATCCAGGGTACTGCAAAGGTGTAGTCAGACGTTATTCCCCCATTCAGGCTCAGGGTCTTGACTTGTTAAAGTTAAATTTCAAACCAGCAAAAGATTCAACACACTAGATAAACTCAGTGACCCTAGGCATATCATTCTGGGGATGTTGGCAAAGAGATGGATAGCAGCAGGGGAAGTGGGAAACCTTGATGTGTACCATGCTGAAGAAAGAACCACTGCATTAATCACCTATCACAAGCAGCTGAGCCTCTGGGCTTCATAAAGAAGCTTAACTCACTGGAAGAAATTCCGTCTAATACCAAATTGCTCTAAAACCTCAAAAAGATACAATCAGTCCAGCTTGTCGAATGCCTTCTCGGCATCCAAACTGAATAGGCTCGCCTGCTGTCACTGTACTGAATCACAACATAAAGCAAAATTACCCATATTAAATTGGTGGATATTTGACATCCCTTGATAAACCCTATTTGGTCAGCTTGTATTAGTGTAGAGATCACCTCATTCAGCCGATCTGCCAAGATTTTTGTTAGAATTTTTAAGTCTTGATTAAAATAATGAGCCTGAAAGATCCCACCTTCTTGGTTCTTTGCTTGGTTTAAGTAATATGTAAGCTTGATTTTGGTAAAGGCCTAGTTTGCCTTGCTCCAATGCCTCTTGGAACATCTCCTGTAAAGGCAAAGCTACCAAGTCACCATATCTTAAAATGGATATAGCAGAATTAGAAAAGGTACAGAGAAGAGTCACCAAAATGGTAAAGGATACCCCTATGAGGAGAGGCTTAAAATGTTAGGTCTCTTCAACCTGGAAAAGAGACAGCTGAGGGGAGATATGATAGAGGTCTGTAAATTAATGAATGGAGTGGAACGGGTAAATGTAGATCGATTGTTTACGCCATCAAAAAGTAGAAAGATTAAGGGACATGCAATGAAGCTACAGTGTAACCCGTTTAAGACTAACAAGAGAAAATATTTTTTCACTCAACACATAATCAAACTCTGGGTTTAAAAAAAGTTTGGACAAGTTCCTGGAGGAAAGGTCCATAAACCATTATTACAGAGGACCCAAGAAATCCACTGCTTACCCCAGTTCAAGCATTGTGGAACCTATGTCTCTTCTTGGGAAACTGCTAGTTACTTGTGACCTGGATTGGCCACTGTTGGAAACAGGATACTGGGTTTGATGGACGTTAGTCTGATCCAGTGTGACATATCTTATTTTCTTAAGTTCTTAAGTCCTCTAAAATTACAGGGTGGCCCAAGAAAAGTGAGAACATCTCGTAGCATATAAGTTATTTAAAAATTCAAAAAGACAGATGTAAACGATTGACAAATTAAAAAAAAAAAGATGGCAACCGGAAATTGTCTAAATAAAGACGTTATATAGCTAAAAAAGGTAAATAAGTAAACTATTCAAGCTTTTAATTTATGAGATGTTCTCACTTTTTTGGGCCACCCTGTATATAGACTGCTTCCCAACCCATCTGGTCCAAGTGTCCTAGCTAGCTTGAGCCCTTTAATTGCTGCTCTAATTGCAGCGGCTGTAATAAGATTTCCCAACATCTCTACTGCGGCCTCATCAAGGGTAGGAGTGCTAAATTTCAGAAAAGGTTATCGTGGGCTACTTTCTGGGTGGTAGTCCAAGGAGCTCGAGCATTACACCAGGTGATCCCCCTTCTTTTCTCTTTTTTCTTCCAACTCACTGGGCACCAGGGCTGAGATTTCAATAACTCAACTTTATGCTACTGAGAACTCAACAAATAGTCTTTATTTGCAAGTACAGTCCTAGAGGTTTCCATTCTATTTTAATAGACCTGTTCCTAATCTGGTCATTGCAGCCATGATCCTGAGGTCAGGAATTATGCATCGGGGCTCTTTCCAGGATACTGTATTACACCACTTGGTATCATCCTTCTCTTCTTTCATCCCTTTCCCCCTAGTGTCTATGAAGGTCATCTTCATAGCATTCCCAGCATTAGCCAACCTAGGAAGCAAGACCTGATCTGTAAAGTGAACCAGAGACCTTCCTCATGGCTCTATGATGCAGCCTTCGACCACTCTTATTTTTGAAGAATTATCAATGAATTCCGGGTATCAGGGGACACATGAAGCAAGCCCAGTTTATTAAAAATCTCTTATCTCTAGAATTTCTGCTGCTTTGGTCAACGCACATCTTTGTTGGAGAAAGATTAATAAAACCACATGGCTTCATGTGTCCCTTGTAATCTGGGATTAGTTGGCTGCGCAGTTTCTGAGTGATTTTCGATCTGGTTAACTAAAGCCCTAGAAGAAACTGTTGAACACAGCCACTCCTCAACATTTTACTGTTTGGCAATGACAGTGACAAAATAAGAAATGTCATTCTTTATTTGGAGGTGCAAGCTGCTGGCAGATCAGAGCACTTTATACCTGGCCTGTCTATCCCTATGTTCACAGCTGAGCAGCAGAGAGACTGTAAGAGGTAATTAAGAGTAGACATGCCTGCTGAATTTGCCCAGATAATGTTATCCAGATCATTCTTCAAGCTTGATGTTTCTGCTACTGCGGATGGATCCTGGCACCCTTGACTCTCATTAACTTTATGCTAGTGAGGACGCAACCTGCCTCCCTCGACTCTCATTCTCTGCCTTTATTCTAGTGAGGACTCACCCTGCCACCCTCGACTCTCATTCTCTGCCTTTATTCTAGTGAGGACTCACCCTGCCTCCCTCGACTCTCATTCTCTGCCTTTATTCTAGTGAGGACTCAACCTGCCTCCCTCGACTCTCATTCTCTGCCTTTATTCTAGTGAGGACTCACCCTGCCTCCCTCGACTCTCATTCTCTGCCTTTATGCCACTGAGGACTCACCCTGCCTCCCTCGACTCTCGTTCTCTGCCTTTATTCTAGTGAGGACTCACCCTGCCTCCCTCGACTCTCATTCTCTGCCTTTATGCCACTGAGGACTCACCCTGCCTCCCTCGACTCTCGTTCTCTGCCTTTATTCTAGTGAGGACTCACCCTGCCTCCCTCGACTCTCATTCTCTGCCTTTATGCCACTGAGGACTCACCCTGCCTCCCTCGACTCTCGTTCTCTGCCTTTATGCCACTGAGGACTCACCCTGCCACCCTCGACTCTCGTTCTCTGCCTTTATGCCACTGAGGACTCACCCTGTCTCCCTCGACTCTCGTTCTCTGCCTTTATGCCACTGAGGACTCACCCTGCCACCCTCGACTCTCGTTCTCTGCCTTTATGCCACTGAGGACTCACCCTGCCACCCTCGACTCTCGTTCTCTGCCTTTATGCTACTGAGAACTCACCCTGCCACCCTCGACTCTCGTTCTCTGCCTTTATGCTACTGAGGACTCACCCTGCCACCCTCGACTCTCGTTCTCTGCCTTTATGCTACTGAGGACTCACCCTGCCACTCTCGACTCTCATTCTCTGCCTTTATGCTACTGAGGACTCATCCTGCCACCCTCGACTCTCATTCTCTGCCTTTATGCTACTGAAGACTCATCCTGCCTCCCTTGACTCTCATTCTCTGCCTTTATGCTACTGAGGACTCATCCTGCCTCCCTCGACTCTCATTCTCTGCCTTTATGCTACAGGGGACTCACCCTGCCACCCTCGACTCTCATTCTCTGCCTTTATGCTACTGGGGACTCATCCTGCCTCCCTCGACTCTCATTCTCTGCCTTTATGCTACTGAGGAGTCATCCTGCCACCCTCAACTCTCATTTTCTGCCTTTATGCTACTGAGGACTCACTCTGCCGCCCTCGTCTCTCATTCTTTGCCTTTATGCAACTGAGAACTCACCCTTCCTCCCTCGACTCTCATTCTCTGCCTTTATGCTACTGAGAACTCACCCTGCCTCCCTCGACTCTCATTCTCTGCCTTTATGCTACTGAGGACTCATCCTGCCTCCCTCGACTCTCATTCTCTGCCTTTATGCTACGGATGGTATTCAACCACTAGCCAGTTAGCTAATGTAGCTAAAAGTAGACAAAGTACTGGGACCTGATGGGATACACCCTAGAATACTGAGGGAATTTGGGGACGTTCTAGTGACTACACTATCTGACCTTTTCAATGCCTCTTTCAGTCGGGAGTGGTGCCAGAGGACTGGAGAGAGGCACATGTGGTCCCTTTTCACAAAAGTGGATGTAAGGATGATATTGAGAACTACAGGCTGGTTAGTCTAACCTCTGTGGTTAATAAACCATTTGAAAGGCTACTAAAGGAGAGAATAGTGAGGTTTCTGGAGTCCAATGGATTGCAGGATCCGAGGCAGCATGGATTCACCAGAGGCAGGTCTTGTCAGACAAATCTGATAGATTTCTTTGACTGGGTGATCAGGGAGTTGTACCTAGAGAGAGCTCTAGATGTGGTGTATTTAAATTTCAGTAAAGCCTTTGACACTGTTCCGCACAGGCTGAGCACCCTAGGGATGGACCCTAAAGTTACTGATTGGGTTAGAATTTGGTTGGGTAGGAGGTGACAAAGGGTACAGGTAAATGGAGCTCACTCTGAGGAGAAGGTTACCAGTGGTGAGCCCCAGGGATCTGTCCTTACTCTGATTCTTTTTAACATCTTTGTTAGTGATATTGTGGAAGGACTGTCAGGTAAGGTTTGCTTGTTTGCAGACAATGCCAAAATCTGCAACAGAGTAGACACACAGGAAGGAGTTGACAACATGAGCAGGGATCTAGCTAAACTTGGAGAATGGTCTCTCTAGAATATGGCAGCTGAAATTTAATGCTAAAAAATGCAGGGTCATGCATTTGGGCTGCAAAATTCCAAAGGAGCTGTGCAATGTAGGGGGTGAGGTACTTCTTTTCACAAAAGAAGAACGGGACCTGGGAGTAATTGCGTCTGACTATCTTAAAAGTAGTGAAACAGGTAGAAAAAGCAACTGCGAAAGCCAGAAGGATGATTGCGTGTGTAAGGAGAGGAATGGCCAGCAGAAAAAAGGAAATGATTATGCCTCTGTATAAGTCTCTGGTGCGACCTCATTTGTAGTATCGTGTGCAATTCTGGAGACCGCACCTCCAAAACGATATAAGCAGGTTGGACTCAGTGCAGAGGGTGGCTACTAAAATGGTTAGTGGTCTTTGTTTTGTAGCATATGAAGACAGACTTAAAGCTCTTAATATGTATACTGTAGAGAAAAAGCAGGATAGGGGCGATATGATACAGACATAAATGCACAGGAGGATCTCTTTCAATTGAAAGCAAGCTTTGCTATGAGGGGACATAGGATGAGAGTAAAAGGGGATAGACTCAGAGTAATATGCGGAAACATTTCTTTATGGAAAGAGTGGTAGATGCGTGGAAGTCTCCCAGTGGAGGTGCTGGACGCGAGAACAGTATCTGAATTCAGAAATGCATGGGACAAACACAGAGGATTTCTAAAGGAAAAAAGGGGACTGTTGTAGTTGATATGGAAGGTAGACTAGATAGGCCACGTGGTCTTTTTCTGCCGTCATGTTTCTATGTTTGCAAAGTGGCTAAAGGGAGTCCAGCCATAAAAGTGCCTAACTTTAGCTGCAGTGGCTGAATATTATTGCTGCCAGTTAGCCTCAGGTTGTCGCCTCTGCAATGCTACGACATTAGCTGGCTAGTATCGGGGTGCTTAGAGGCTGAAACCAGGGAGTTTTAGGGGCACTACAGCCTTAGTACCACTGAATATCCCACCAAGCAGCATTTAGGCAGTTTGCAAACCACCTAAATGCCTTTGAATATCCCCCTAAGAATTTTCTAGTTTTGTAAGAAACACATCTCTTCTTCTGAGCCTGAGCAAGTATCTATTCTTCATCGGGAAAGCAGAACTATTAACAATTAGGAGCTGATTTTAAAAGAGGTGAGGAGAAAATGACATGCTATATATGTGCACAAGTCCTTAATTTCAAGGAGCTACAGGCATAAAGGAGCACTTATGAATGCGCTCTGGGCGATCGCTATTCTATAAGCACACACGTAAAGCCCATCACATGTACCTTCCCTTGGGGTGCACACAGGGGCGGAGCATGGGCGGGGTCTCAAGTTACAGGAGTAAATGATAGAATACTATGACTTACGTGTGTGTTCTGCATATCTAGTTTCAATGTAACTGCCGCGACCAGATTCAAGCACCTCAGTACGCTCCTACTCTGTAAAGTACGCACATGCTTCACTTTATAATTAGGCCCCAAATATGTATGTGGTAACTCGTATCGACTGCTTGGGAGTTTATAAAAATGACCCTCTTATTGTAGGTGGGCTAGGCTCATGTTTGCTCGCCCAATGGGCTCTTTCAGTTTCATATTTTGGGATATCAGATTCTTAATGAGTTTCTGATGAAAGTTCACCATCTCTGGAAATCCAAACAGCTCTAGGTTGTTGGCACATCGATCTCTGTTTTCTTGATCTTCTAATTTATTTCTGACTGAATTTATGATTTTCTATAGTAGAAGTCACTCTGAGCTGATTAATTCTTGCTTCTGTTAACCAAATGTGGAACTCAGTAACTTTACTCTCACTATTGCTCATTATTTCAGATTTAAAACTTTTAATCTTCTTAAGCAACCGATTGAGATCAGCCTCTGTGCACACCTCAGGCTCTTCAGATGCATGTTTTGTAAAAGAAAGCATTAATGCCGTTCATCATAGAGGAGGAGGAGGAGAATTTGAGGCAGATAATCCACTGCATGTAGCAGAAGAAGAAAACAAATGATCTAATAAAAGGAGCAAATAATCCAGCGGATGAGACAGAAGAAAGGCGGAGAACTGCAAATGAAGACTTACCCTACATTTAAAAAAGTTCCTGTTCTTGGGTTTTCTGGTCTCTGTTGTTTTGTACATAGGAACACACCTCCAGATTTTTAATAGAATCAGTGGGGAAAAAGGTTGCAAAATATGGAATTTAAGGCATACAGAAAGAAATACAGATGCCTATCTTTTCTGTATGTAGACATTCCTATTCTATACAAAAATAGACATTGTATGTATCTATTACTAACAGTTGTGTGCAAAAGTTCAGGAACGTCTGGTCAAAGTATATGTTTCAATGAATCCCTATGTGAACAGAAGCTGACACAACCTCTACATGGTGCAAAGTTACACATAATATATTTGCAAATTTTAAGATGCGGCATGATCTGGAAAACTGCAAAGATCATGGGCCGATATTCAAAGGCTCTTACACCTCAGTATCGGGCCCCATAATACTAGCTGCGGAAGCCTAAGAGAACATGTATTGATTTTAACAGAGTAAAGATAATAAAAAAATGAATATGACAGGTGCAAATGTTAGGAAACCCTTCCAGTTGATTCATTGCTACTTTTTTAAAAAGTTTTTAATATGGCTCAAAGGTCATGATATTCAAAAGTGTTTATCCGGTTACCAAAGTAAACCTAGAGGCGGTTCTTCCATTAGGCCACCTGAGGCGACGGCCTCAGGTGACATTCTGATGGGGCGGCACTCCGATGCCAGCGGCATTCCGGCTTTGTTTCAATTTTAGATTTTGCAGCCTCTAGTCTGTCTCTGATTTCCTGTGTGGGAATGTAGATGCAGGCCAGAAGCTGCAATATCTAAAATTAAAGCAGAGCCAAAGTGCCTTCACCAGACAAATCAGCCTGATCGCTTGCAGGAAATCTGCAAGCAATCAAGATAATTCGTGCAGCGGCAACGGCTGTTTTCATTTTAAATTTTGCTGTCTCTGACCTGCCCCCCCCCCCTTCCCACTGATTTTTTTTTTCTTGCTGCAAGCATTCTTGAGGGAAAAAAAGTGGGGGAAGGCAAAGGCCGCAAAATCTAAAATAAAAACAACTGGAGTGCCGCTGCCGGATGAGAGGTGCAGGTGGAGGGACAGAAGGAGGACAAGTGAAAGACAAAGGGGAGAGACAGGGGGGCAAATGCTGAACAAAGGGGGAGACAGGGGATATACTGGACAAAGGGGAAAGATAGGGGGCAAGTGCTAGACAAAGGAGAGAGACAGGGGGCAAATGCTGGACAAAGGGGAGAGACAGAAGGGCATACTGGACAAAGGGGAGAGACGGGGCAAGTGCTGGACAAAGGGGAGAGACAGGGGACAAATACTGGACAAAGGGGGGAGACGGGGACAAATGCTGTACAACAGAAGCAGGGCAGGAAGACAAATGCTGGGCAATGGGGGGGGGGAGGGAGGGCGGGGAGGCAAGAGGACAAATGCTGGACAACACTGGTGGGGACAGGGAGACAAATGCTGGACAACAGGGGAGGGGGGCAGGAAGACATGCTGGAGGGGGGAAGCAGGGAGACAAGCTGGACAATGGGGGGGGGGGGGAGAGGGAGACAGGAGGACAAATGCTGGACAACACAGAGAGAAAGAAGAGCTGGGGAATGGAAGGACTAGGGGTGAATGTTGAAAAATGGTAGGTAGATGGCATAAAAAAAGAGGGAGATTGTGAACTGGATAGTAAGGAGTAGTGAAATCTAGGTGGCCAGAGAGAGAGAGAGAGAGAGAGAAATAAATGGAAGAAAGGTGGAAAGAAAAAAAAATCAATATCCAAGATGGAAGGAAGTGAAGAAAACAAAAAGAGAGACAAGAAATGGCAGATGGAGTCGAGACCATAGAAAGAGAGCTAAGAGAAAATTGAAGAAAGCAGAAGCTTTAGATCGAGACTAGCATGATCAGAGAATAAAATGGTCAGACAACAAAGGTAAAAAATAATTTTATTTTCAAATGAGTGAATGGACTTTGCATTCTTTTTATATTTTACACAGTACAGGGATGAGAGTATCTTTAATTTCTCTGGTATTGCATTGCACGCAGAGTCTGTCTTCTTGGGCTTTCAGTTTAATTTTTGTCTACATATTTTAATTTTCATTTTAGGTGATCCTCACTTATTCTGTACTTGGTGAGGGTCTGTGTTCTGAGTGTGTGACTGAGGCCAGGAGTTCTGTTAACATGGAGTTTGTTCGAAGGGACCTGTACTGTAGTAATTTGACTTGTTTAGTTTTTCAATCGGTGTATGGATGTTCTAGGGCCTGATACAGTATTTATAGCACTGCTTTTATCTGGGTAGGCCCCTTGTTGTATAAAGTTTGGAAATTTATGCTGGTATGATATGGTTGCTTTGGCCTTGTAGATCATTGACTTTTGTAGAGTTTTGTATTTTTTCACAATACATATGCCTGGTACTGGAGAATGTTTGTTAGTGAGATGGCCAGAATCAGATTTTTTTTTTTAAATTAGATATTGAGTTTTGTGGGTGGATGTCCTAGTTCTTCTCTGCACCCATTGTTGAGGGGGGAGGGGGTGTTTCTGTGAATACAAAATATATGTTCAAAAAGAAAAAGCAACAACCATAACACAGCTTATAGCAACAAAATAAAAATGAGTTATTTAATTTGGTGTTATAAACTGTGCAGTGGTTCTCGCTCTCTCTTTTAGTTCCGTGGTGTGCAAACATCTTTTTATTTCCTCCACATTATCAATTAACTTTTTGATTTGGTTCAGTCCCTGACTGCAGTTTTGAGAAAGCCTCCCCCCACCCCCGCGGCTTGGGGGGAGGTGCGCGCCATCTCATCCCAAGCCTCAGGCAGCAGATTGCTTTGAACCGCCCTTGAATAAACCCTACTGAGAGGGATATTCAGAGAAACTAAGGGGAGCATTCCGAGCCACAAATTAAATGTGTGGGCTGGACGTCCAGCCCGCATCTAGCTCCCCAGCCTTATTCCGTTGACAGTGCTCCCCACCCATACATGGTGTTTGAGTAGGGAGCACTGTATGTGCACGGGAGGTAATGGAGCAGAGGCGGAGTGGAGGAGTGGCCAGGCACAGGGACGTACAGAGACTATTCAGGAAAAGCCTCTGTACGTAACCCGGCTACAACTTGGATGGCCAGCCTATTCTACCGTAATGGTGGAGTAGGTGCAGGCCGCAGCCCTGATGGCGGGCTGCCTGCCCCCGCATGCCTTCGTGATGGCTCTGGACAGAGCCTGCTGGCATGCCATACCCTTGTGGGCCCCTGCTGACAGCTGGACAGCATTGTGCGGGGGCCGGAATCGGGTAAGAGATTCCATGCCGACAGCTGGACATGTCGGTGCCATGTTGATGGGATACCACTGCACTGGCTGACCAGCCATTGTGTTGTGTGCTGGGGATAGGCAGTTTAGGTGACGTCTCTCTCCTGGGAATTCTGTGCATGCCAGGCCATCTATCTGCCCGATTCCACAATCACGGGGGCGTATAGATCCCATGGTTGCGGAAACTAAATATTCAGCATCCGTATTCTGGCGCTGAATATCCGATTTTAATTTTAAATGCCACAGCTGGTGTTTAAAAAACTGCCAACTGCAGAGTTTGACCCAAAATGTTTAGTGATTTGTTAAGCTTTCAATTTGTCAGGTAAAAATTCCAGGGTTGAACAAGCACTCTAACCCTTCTAATGTCTCAGCATGGGATTGTTGTTCTGTCTGCTTTCAACACCCAGGGTCTCCTCTAAGCCATTGTCTGAGAATTTGAAAATGCAGATAAATCACTTTTACAAAGTGAAAGGCTATAAAAACATTTAAACACTTTCAGCTAGTAATTTCAACTATCAGAAACACTGTTAAGAAATAGACATTACATGGAAAACTTAGAAAATCTCTCATAGAACTGCCTGACAAAAGTCAGATCTGAAAAACAGAACACATGGATCACTATAAATGACCTTCTGACAAGTTTAGCGGACATTGGAGTAGCTGTCCCCAGGTCCACAGTACAACATTGCTTATAGAACAGCGATCTGTGTGAGAGAGTTGACAGGAGGAAATTTCTATGATATCCAGGGCCAGCACAAGGAACTGAGGCACCCTAAGCAAACCTCATGCCTTGTGCCCCCTCTCCCTCTGGTACCCATTGCACCCACTGCTGCCCCTCTCTGTGACATGCAGCACTGGCAATGGGCACAAACTGCCCTGTGGCACTTACCTTTAAACTTCGGTGCCACAGAGCGGTTAGTTTCTGCCCCCTGTTTGCGGTAGGAAGTCGGCATCGGGCATTGTAGAGTAGTAGTAGAAGCAAAGAGCCCCGCAGCACTGAAGTTTAAAGGTAAGTGGCGCAGGGCTATTTGTGCCCCTTGCCAGTGTTGCATGTCCTAGAGAGGGGTGGCAGCGGTGAAACTGGACGCCCCCGGAGGGCCGATGTTCTAAGCGACCGTCTGGGTTGCATAATGATAGTGCTGGCCTTGATGACCTCAACATAAAAGTCATTGTGTAAACTATACAAATGAAAACCTTGATAAGCCTGAAACCTTTTGGAATAAAAGTTGAGCAGATGGGCTGTAGGTATATGTTAAACAAGAGGGCTAAGAAGGCTGAGCCTTGTGGGAGGCCTTGTTCTTGGTTATAGTGTTGGGATATGTGTGAACCCATGTGTACTTGCTGGGTTCCGTGCGAAAGATATGAGGTAAACCATTGAAGTACTGTACCTATCTGTTGTAATCTGGCAAGCATGATGTGGTGGTTTATGCTGTCAAATGTGGCGGTGATGTCTATGAAGAGGATGAGGAATGCCTGTTATCAATACCCCTTGAGATACAGTTGAGCAGGACAGTGAGGAGGATCTCTACTCCATGATGACGGAAACCATATTGGTGTTCGTCTAGGAGTGCAAAGGTATCAACATGGTCCTGGACTTGTACTACCTTTTCTATAAGTTTAGCCAGGAAGGGGAGGCTAGATATGGGACTGTAAGATGTAGGGTTGTTTTTATCCAGTGAGTTATTTTTCAGGATAAGACGTATTAATGCATGCTTGAGGAGGGGGGTGGGGGGTGGGGTATGTAGCTCTGTTGTAGAGAGAGGTTCACAATTGAGAGGATGATGGGGGAGAGTTCTGCTTTCATTGCTTTTATCCAGTAAACTGGACAGGGGTCAAAGTATGAGGTGGTAGTGTTAATTTTTGAGATGTGGTTACTAAGAATATCTTTTGATGAAGGGGAAAAATCCAACCAGGGGGAGTTTGATGTTAAGTATGGACTGTTATAGTGATTGGTAGTCAGGGTTGTTGTGTTAGTTTTTTTTGTAGTAGTTTGCTAATATTTGGAGATTAATGATTGGGACATTTGTGTCTTTGTTTGAAGTGTTGTTGGTTAATGATTTTACTATTTCGAACTGCTCTCTAGGTCTGTTCATTGATTTCGATATGATGGTAGTGTAGTACTCTTTTTTTTGTGGCGTTAAGGGTTTCACAGTAGTATCTTAGTTTGGCTGTGTATTGCAGTTGGTAATGCGAGGATTTTGTGTAGCACCATTTACGCTCGCTTTTGCGTAGTTCAGTTTTCAGTTGTTTAAGATCTGGTCTAAAATGGGGTTTTGCTTTTTTGGGGCAGGGGTAGGTGGAGAGTTTATGATTTTGGGTATGGTGTTATTTTCCATGAGGATATTGCTTTGTCAAGGCTCGTTGGGTTTGAAGTTAGATGTTAAAAGGTATGTTTCAAGAAATTATCAAATTTCTTGTACTTTGTGTGCTGATGAGGGGGGTGGGTATTGTGATTAAGCCATCATATAAAGGGAGCTGAAATTTTACAAGATGGTGGTCTGCCCAGGATACAGGTAATATTTCCAATGTGGAAGGGTTGTAGTTATTAAATATAATCTTGGGTAGAAACACCAAATTGAGTGTATTCCCCTTAACATGTGTTTGTGTGTGAACAATTTGGTGGTGGTCCATGTCTTTTATAGAGGCTAGGAAAGCTGAGGCCTGATTATTGGGCAGTGACACTAGGTTAAGATCGCCCAAGAGGACAAGTGGGTTCTTATTAGTGGAAGAGCATAATATTTCTGATATTATGTCCAAGTTGTCTGTGCTGGGAGTAGGGGGTCTATATATTAAGCAAAGGTATAAGCACTTGAGTTTTATAGCCAGTATGTCTGTGTTACTTATGTTTTTAGAAGTTATCAGTGAGGCTTTCAGGTCTTCTTTTATAATCACAAGGACTCCCCCACCTCTTTTTGTTTTTCTGTAAGAGTGGAATATTTCGTAGCCTGGGGTTTTCAGCTGGTTTATTAATACTGTGTCTGCGTTTGCGTCAGAGAGCCATGTCTCAGTTATGTAAATGGTGTCAGGGGTATCATCAATGAGCAGCATTTTGTTCCCTATGGACCTTGCATTAATGAGGTAGCATCTTAAGGTTTTATGTTGTGGTGGTGTTACATTTGGTTCTGTCTTGAGATTTGTTGTGAGTTGGATGTTAATGAATCTATTGAAATTGGGTTTAGTTGTATACGTATGTCTGGGGAAGAAGAAGGTGGGGTAGTGCCTGAAGTGCGTATAGATGGTAGGGATGTATTGTAGTTTGGGTTTGTTTTAGAGCCTGGGTGAAAATTGTTAGGCTAATAAGGATGTACATAGTGTATTTTATCCAGAATGGTGTAATCTTGTCCATATTAGGGCTTTTATTTATTTATTTGCTTTTATATACCACGCTTTTTGAAATCAGTGCAGTTTACATATAACATGAACTGTAAAACAGTTTACATAGCACAGGTTATATCGAACTGAAAACAATGGAACAGGAAATATACAAGTATTAAGAACAGGCAGCAAACATATTAAATGTTAATACTGGGAAATGAACTTGGAGTGTGCAGGCGGGAGATCTAATAGCAAGCTGGACAGTAGAGACATAAACCTTCTTTAGGGTGGCTGGTTGTAAGCTAGTTGAAACAAATATGTCTTTAAGGCCTTCCTAAAGGATGTCAGGTCTAAGATGGCTCGGATTGCTGGAGGTAGGGCATTCCAGCAGGATGGTGCATATAAGGAAAAGGCACGATTCTTAGTATATTGGGTACATGTCCTTATTGCTGAAGGGGTGACGAGTGAGTTCATCATGCATGACCACCTAGTTCTGTTTTCAGGGGTACGTTGTATGAGATCTGTGAGGGAGGTTGCAGACATGACCTTTTATTCAGAGTAGTTTAAATGGTGAGGATGAGCTAAGTTTAAATACAGCGGAGTGGTAGTAACAATGCAATAGATATATTACAGTATGAATCACATATGATCTGATTTGTGGTGAAGCAGCTGGATGGAAAAGGCAATTGCAGTGCAATGAGCTAAATTTAATTACAGCAAGGTGATTAGTTACCATGCAGCAGAAAAGTTGCAGTATGAATTTCAGATTAAGTAAGGTAGAGTTATAGTCAATTTCACAGAGGAAGTTCTCTCTAAAGATCAAGGTGGGAGAGCTTGGGTACGGAGTGCTTAAGAGTAGGAGCGGCTATACTTACAAGATAGAAAAGGCAAATTACTACTACTACTGAGTATTTGCATAGCGCTAGAAAGGGGGGGGGAAGTGATCATATTGGTTGACTTTAATCTACCTGATGTGGATTGGATTACTCCTTCTGCACATCTGGAAAGAAGCAAAAAAATTGTGGATGCTCTCCAAGATGCATTACACTTAGGCAAATGGTGATGGAACCAACCAGGGAAAGCTCAACGCTGGATTTAGTGCTCACCAACGGTGATAGTGTGTCGAATGTCTGCGTGAGTGCCCCTGTGAGCAACAGTGATCATCACACGGTGTGGTTTGAGATAAAAGTCATGGTACAGGCCGATCACAGCAAGCTCAACGTCCTAAACTTCAAAAACACTGACTTCAATAAAATGGTCCAGTACCTAATGGAGGAGATGACGGGGTGGAAGGAGATAAGGGAAGTGGAATTGCAATGGGCTAAACTAAAGGTGGCAATAAAAGGGGCAACAGATAAATAGGTAAGAAAAGTAAATAAAAACAAGAGGAGAAGGAAACCTATTTGGTTATCCAGAGAAGTGGCTGTTCAAATAAAGGCAAAAACCACAGCTTTCGCAAAATTCAAAAGCTTGCAAACAGAAGAACACAGAAATGAATACAGGATCAAACTCAAAGAGTCAAAAAGATAAATAAGGAAAGCACAATCAAAGGCAGAGGAAAAGATGGCTAAAGATGTTAAGGGCGACGGCAAAGCTTTCTTCAGGTATATTTGGGAAAGGAAGAAGATCAGAGTTGGAATTGCAGGACTCAGAAGTGCTGGGAAAGGACTCGTGGAAAGTGACATTGAAAAAGCGAAATTGCTAAACAAGTACTTCTGCTCTGTTTTTACTAAAGAAAATCCTGGTGATGAACCAGCTATGACTCTCAAATATAAAAATGGGAATGAAGTAGATACCACACATTCACAGAAGATGAGGTGTTAGAAAAACTTGCTAAACTGAAAGTGGACAAAGCCATGGGACCGGATGGGATACATCCCAGGATACTGAAAGAGCTCAAAGAGGCTCTTGCAGGACCGTTAAAGGATGTCTTCAACAGATCCTTGGAAACAGGAGAGGTTCCTCAGAACTGGAGAATGGCTGATGCCGTACCTCTACACAAAAGTGGTGACAGGGAAGAAGTGTCAAACTACAGGCCCGTGAGCCTTACCTCTGTGGCGGGAAAAGTAATGGAGGCGCTCCTGAAAGAGCGAATAGTGAACTTTCTCAAAACCAACAGGTTGCAAGATCCGAGGCAACATGGTTTTACCGAAGGACGGTCTTGCCAAACAAATCTGATTGAGTTCTTTGACTGGGTGACCAAGGAACTAGATCAGGGGCATGCAATGAATGTCGTCTACCTGGATTTCAGCAAAGCCTTTGATACTGTTCCTCATAGGAGGCTTGTCAAACTCAGTAGCTTGGGGATGGGTCCCAAGATCATAAAATGGATTAGAAATTGGTTGGCTGACAGACAACAGAAGGTGCTGGTACATGGAGCTCACTCGGATGAAAGGAAGGTGATTAGTGGGGTGCCCCAGGGTTCGGTCCTGTGCCCGGCACTGTTCAATGTATTTGTGAGTGATATTGCTGAAGGACTGAATGGAAAGTCTGTCTTTTTGCAGATGACACAAAAATTTGCAACAGAGTGGACTCCCCCGAGGGAGTGGTTAACATGAGGAAAGATCTACAAAAGCTGGAAGAATGGTCTAATGCTTGGCAACTACGATTTAATGCGGAAAAGTGCAGTGTCATGCACTTGGGTAGCAGAAATCCAAGGGAAATGTACGCGATAGGGGGCAAGAGGTTGGTGTGCACATTTCAGGAGAAAGACCTTGGTGTGATTATCTCTGATGATCTCAAGGTGGCAAAACAGCGTGACAAGGCGGTGGCAAAAGCCAGGAGGATGTTGGGCTGCATACAGAGAGGGATTACCAGCAGAAAGGAAGAGGTACTTATGCCACTGTACAAGTCACTGGTGAGGCCTCACTTGGAATACTGTGTTCAGTTTTGGAGACCCTATATTGCAGAAGATGTAAAAAGACTGGAAACTGTTCAGAGGAAGGCGACCAAAATGATTTGGAGCCTATGTCAGAAGCCTTATGAGAAGAGACTTGAAGACCTAAATATGTACACTTTGGAGGAGAGGAGGGACAGGGGAGATATGATTCAGACCTTTAAATATTAAAAGAGAAATGATGAACAAACAAACCTCTTCCAAAGACGGGGAAACTATAAAACTAGAGGGCATAACAGGAAACTGCAAGGTGGTAAATTGAAAGGCAATGTCAGGAAATATTTTTTCACTGAAAGAGTGGTGGATGCTTGGAATGCCCTCCCGATGGAAGTGGTGGGGGCAAACACGGTGACAGAATTCAAAATGGCATGGGACAAACACAGTGGATCCCTTTACAGCAACAGGATAAAAACAAAATAAACTGAAACATATAACTTCTGAACCATCTAACGTCTCAACAAATAGGGGTGTCCTACATGGAGTGGTGGGTTCACCCCTAAACAAAGACATGGGGAGGGGTGGCCTGCACCTACTCTTGCCATTTTGCTGGGCAGACTAGATGGACCATGCTGGTCTTTATCTGCCGTCATCTACTATGTTACTATTTTACTATGTAAGTGCTTTGTAGTGATAAAATGAAAATTGAACTGTTTGGCCTCAACCACACAAGATACATTTGGGGAAAAGAAGGGTGAAGCATTTGAAGAAAAGAATAGTTTCCCAAAGGTTAAGCATGGGAATGGGTGTAATGCTTTGAGTTCTTTGGCAATCAATGGCACGAAAAATATTGTGCAGGGGAAAGGAAGAATCGATTCAACTATATATTGATCTATCCTAGATGCTGATGTTCTACAGTCAGTGAAGAAATTGAAGCTGAAAGAGGGTGGATATTTCAACAAGACAACAATCCAAAACGTTTCTCAAAATCAACCATAAAGTAAACAGGAAAGTAAGATGAAGGTTTGGAGAAGGACTTCACAATCCCCAGGCTTGAATATTATTGAAAATCTATAGGTGATCTCAAACATGCAGGACATGTAAGAAGACATGAGACTTTTTACGAGTTAGAAGAGTTCTCTAAAGAAGAGTAGGAAAAAAATCCAAATGCAAGAATAAAATGACTCTTACGAGAACATTTGGAAGCTGTTATTTCTGCCAAAGGAAGCGCTATAAAACTACTGACCGAAAGACTGCCCAAACCTTTTTGCACCCGTCATATTTGCTTTTTTCTTACTTTGATTCTGCAAATAAATGGAAATAAATGGTAATTATGCATTAAAATTTTCAGAAAGATATCATGTCTAACTTTGTATCATGTAGAGATTGTGTCAGTGTCTGTTCACGTGGAGCCCAATTCTATAACATGCGCGTCTTGGCTGCAGGCACATATAGATGATAAATGTGGCCCTCCCAGACCGAAATCAGGAACCGCGCTTGGTGACGCACACGCGGCAGAGAATCAGGGTGAAGACATCCACAGCGCTGCACACACAGTACACACATATGACAGACATTCGGGGCATGTGCGTGTAGCCATGTGGTATCTAAAACGTGCCTGTGTACCTCCGAACACGAGTGCAGTGTGCCAGCCCATCTACCCAAAAATGGATCCACTCTCATGGACCTGGTCCTCGTGCACTCGGAAGCAAAATGGAGTGGACACCCCCCTTCCTTCTCTGCCAAGTCCTCATCGCACACATCAACATGGCTACCAGACAGCCTAACTTTTCCGAGGAGGAGACCAGGCAGCTGGTGAGGATGGTGCTGCGGCAGGAGGAGCTACTACTGCCCACAGGGCATTGGAGGCCAGCCCAGGCTGCTGCACGCAGGGGATGGGCCCACATCACTAGATTATAAGCTCTGACGAGCAGGGATTGTCTCTTACATGTCTGTGCAGTGCTGCGTAAGACTGGTAGCGCTATACAAATGCTCAGTAGTAGTACTATGAGGACCACCCTCGCACAGTAAGTATATAAATAAATACAAAAACACACATGGGAAGAGACACAATCAGGCAGGCCATACCAGCACATGTGCAGAGACAGAAACAGACAGGCACCAAATGAGGGAGAGAGGGCAGAAATGTGAGCGAGCTGTCATGTGCAGGAAACATGCACTGCAGCAGCAACAGAATGGCAAATACCAAGGAGAGCAGCACAAGTGAGCAACTCAAATGTGCATAACATGATGTATGTAGGAACATTAGGAGGAACGAACCTGGACACGGATTGAGCAGTAAATGTAGAAACAGTGTACCGAGGAGCTGGAGAGTGTGAGACAACAGATGATACCTAAAGAAGCCCTGGAACATATCATATGCAATAACCCAGTGTGCACTGCCCTGAGGCGGCTAAGAGAACAAGTCCAATGATAGGCTATACCTGGAAAGGAATGGAGAGACAGTCATTCTTACACTGTGAGATAAATGAAAAAGGGGAATGAGAAACCTTGGAGTAAATAATAACCGACAGAAAATAAAATGTGCAGTCAATGATGCCCAGCACTGATGGATACCCAGCCACCCCATAAAACTCTTGCATCATCTTGTGCCTCTGCAACTGTGTGTGCAGGAAGTTGATGTATACTGGGAAGCACCTCATGAATGCTGTTAGGAACTGTGTCAGGCACTTGGAGACTGCAGGCTGGCTCAGGCCTCCTGCAGCTGCCAGGACTGACTTAAAACTACCTGTTCCCAGAAAGGCTAGTGCTATGGTGTCCTTTACATGCAACAGCAGGGCCTCTCCTCTGTGTATGATGAGGTAGCATTTTAGGTTTGTATGCTGTGGGGTAATTAAGGATGGAGCTGAGGAGGAGATTGGTTTTAGTTTTATATTGATTAGTCCTTTGTGGTTAGGTTTGAGATTGTACCCGTGTCTATAGTGGGTAGGTGTATATAGGTATCTAGTGGTGTTGTAAATGATAGGTATAGAGTGGGAGCAGGATTGAGTAAGTGCATGGGTTATCGTGATGGCACTAATTAGGATATGCCCACCCAAAAATTTCCGAAACCCCCCCCCCAGTGAAACACTATTTTTTATTCTTTTTGTCGGATCACACCGAGGGAGGATAAGAAGGGTATCTTAACCCCACCAGACAGATGTGATCCGTTTTATTCATAGAAAAGTTCTTTGGTAGATACCCTATTTAAAAACGCCCACTTATCTTCAATAGATGCCTTCAACGCCTTCTTATCCTCCCTCGGTGTGATCCGAGAAAAAGAATAAAAAATAGTGTTTCACTGGGGGGTGGGGGGGGGGGGGTCGGAGATTTTTGGGTGGGCATATTATGTATCTCTGACTTTGGGATTATTTTTTGGTAATAATTAGGATATAGCATATGCAGAGTATCCAGAAAGCTGATATGTTTTTGGTGACCATGGTTTTTAGTGGGTGTGGGGGGATTCAGGTCAATAGTGGGATATTTCAGATTATATGTGTCTGGAGAGAATAGGTGTGTGTAAGTACAGATACAACTATGTGGTCTAAGTACATAGGCAGGAGAGACAGACAAAAATAACTGTGAGGTGATATTGTTGATATTTCTTAGAATATGTCTTTATGATAAAGCTTGGCTGTGGTTAAGTATATAGTCAACTTACAAGTTCGTCGGCTGTGTGATGGATTCTTGTAAGGAGGTTGCTGGCATTTCCTGTTGTCTTCAGTGGAGAGACTGATGCCACCTTCGTGCCCTGCCTAAAGGCCATGCCAAAAGGCCCTCTGGCGAGGCCCTCAGGCATGGGTGCGCCTGCAGCAGGCTGGCTTTAAATCGTTGTTTGCCACATCTGCTGATGATGTAGCTGGAGGCAGAGTCGGCAGGCTGTAGCGTGCAGGCAGAGGCTCTCTGGTGGAGGAAAAGGAGGGGAGGTAGAGCTTGCGGCAGGGCTCACCTTCGGGCTCGCTATAGATGGTGTGGAGGTGAGCACGCTGTCCTTCCTTTGGGGGCTGGTGGAATTAGAGGTAAAGAGCTGTATGGTATGTTGCTGGTACCAACATGGCATACATCCAGAAGAGGATTGGGTGGTGATGCACCGTGGAACTTCTGAGGTGCCGTACATGGACAGGACTGTACTTGGTCATCTCTGTGCACTCCCCAATAGTATCCCTACAGGTATATATGGTTTTTCTAAGTGCTCATACCATGCACACCATGGTCTGGGACACAATCAATGGGATTTTATTTATTTATTTATATTTCTTATATACCGCGCTCTTTTAATCAGTGCGGTTTACAAATGAACAAATTTAAACACAATGGGACAGTCTGCATTGTTTTTTTACATTGAACAGGGTACAAAAACTAGGAAGTAACAGGGTTAACTATATACAAAAAACTTGGATGTGAATAGGGTTAACTATGTACATGGCAATTTTGAGTAACTACATGGTAGATAACAGATAAAATTACAGTAAAGTATAAAAACAGTATGGGTAGAGTGTGCAAGTATGGATCAACAAGATTAGCCATTTTCTACCGGGGTTAAATGGGAAAGATCAGAATAAGGGCTATGTTCATTTGGGGTTGCTTCAGGGTAGTATATTAGGAACAGATGATATTTTAAGACCTTTCTGAATGTCGTGAGGCTAGGGATGGATCTGATTTCGGGTGGGAGGGCGTTCCAGGCTCTGGGCGCAAACAGTGAGAAGGCTCTGGAGGCTGTTGTTTTAGAGCATTTGGCAAGGATTTTTGGTAGGTTGATGGAGTTCAATGCAGCAGGTCTCCTGGATCTGTTTGATGGAGTGACATGTATCATATTGCTGATGGGTGATAGGGATGGGTTCTTGACAGCTTTAAAAGTCATGACCAGGGTTTTATATAGGGTTCTGGCCTGCACTGCTGACCTCTACCTTTACTCCGTTACACTCCTGATGAGCCCTTAACATGTGCAAAACAACAGACACAGACATGACATTTCCCTAAGGGATGTCCTCCTTTGCTAGGCTTCATAATTGTGCCCTGGATATGGCTGGCATGATGGCACAATCAGGGGTCTATGGGCACTACTGCACTCATGTCTTATGGGAGGAGTGGTCTAGTGGTTAGGACAAGGTACTTCAGGCCGGAGGGCCGGGGGTTCAAGTCCCACCTGGGGACAGCAATCTCAGGCTGGAGGGACTGGGATTTCTAGTCCTATAGGCACTCCTTGTGGTCTTGGGCAAGCCACTTAACCCTCCATTGCTCATGTTCCCTGTAAGTATTATCGTATGTGTCTCATATCCCCTCGTGTTAAATGTATCCCCCAATTGACCGCTTTGACCCAGTGAAAAGCGGGATATAAATACAGCTAAATAAATAAATAAATAAATGGTGCATGGGCCTGCTCCCTGATCTGCATGCCAGATCCTCCTGTTCGACCTTCACATCACAGGTGAGTTATCTCTGGGATTTCTTAATTTATTTATCAGGTTTTTTTTAAACCGCTGTATCATTTCAGTCAAAGCGGTTTATACTGTAACTTAAACTTGGTGATGTACATTAAACAGGGACATTCAATTGCTCAGCACCTATGAATATCAGTTGGTGCTCCAGGATCACATAAGAACATAAGATATGCCATACTGGGTCAGACCAAGGTCCATCAAGCCCAGTATCCTGTTTCCAATCTAGGTCATACGTACCTAGCAGTTTCCCCAAAAGACACAGGTTCCACAATGCTTGTACTGGGTCAAGCATTGATAGATATTCTGGGTCCCTTCTTAATAATGGTTTATGGACCTTTCCTCCAAGAACTTGTCCAAACCTTTTTTAAACCTAGCTACACTAAAAGCCTTTACTACATCCTCCAGTAACAAATTCCAGAGTTTGATTACACATTGAGTGAAAAAAATATTTTCTTTTATTAGTCTTAAATAGTTTACCCTGTAGCTTCATTGCATGTCCCCTAGTCTTTCTATATTCTGATAACGTAAACAATTGATCTACCTTTACCCGTTCCACTCCGTTCATTAATTTATAGACTTCTATCATATCTCCCCTCAGCTGTCTCTTTTCCAGGTTAAAGAGCCCTAACCTTTTTAGCCTTTCTTCATAGGAGTATCCTTCCATCCCCTTTACCATTTTGGTGGCTCTTCTCGGAACCTTTTCTAATAACGCTATATCCTTTTAAAGATACGGCGACCAGAATTGCACACAATATGCAAGGTGCAGTCTCACCATGGAATGATATAGAGGCATTATAATATGGTTTTGTTTTATTTTCCATTCCTTTCCTTATGATACCTAGCATTCTATTTGCTCTCTTGGTTGCCACTGCACACTGGGACGAGGGTTTTAACAAGTTATCCACAATGATGCCTAAATCTTTTTCCTGGGTGGTGGTTCCTAATGTGGAACCTTGCATCATGTAACCATAGTTTGGGTTGTTCTTCCCTAGGTGCATAACTTTGCACTTGTCCACATTAAATTTCATCTGCCATTTTGATGCCCAGTCTTCCAATTTATCAAGATCCTCTTGCAATTTTCCACAATCCTCTTGGGTTTTAAGAACTTTAAATAGTTTTGTGTCATCTGCAAATTTGATAACCTCACTCGTTATTCCCTTTTCCAGGTCATTTATGAATATGTCAAAAAGCAGCAGACCCAGCACAGATCGCTGGGGTACACCACTATTCACCTTTCTCCATTGGGAAAATTGGCCATTTAACCCTACTCTCTGCTTTCTATCTTTTAACCGGTTCCTGATCCACAATAGTATACTGCCTCCTATCCCATGACTCTTTAGTTTTGCCAAAAGTCTCTGATGAGGGACCTTGTCAAAGGCTTTCTGAAAGTCCAGATACACTATATCAACCGACTCACCTTTGTCCACCTGTTTATTCACAGTTTCAAAAAAACATAACAGATTAGTAAGACAAGATCTTCCTTGTCTAAAGCCATGACACAAAACTATTTAAAGTTGTTAAAACCCAAGAGGATTGTGGCCATTAGGCCATGACTATCTACATACTGAGTAATTTTGTTCTTTATGATGGTTTCTACCATTTTTCCCGGTACTGACGTCAGGCTCACCGGTTTGTAGTTTCCCGGATCACCCCTGGAACCCTTTTAAAAAATTGGCGTTACATTGGCGATCCTCCAATCTTAAGGTATTACAGATGATTTTAATGAAAGTTCACAGATTACTAATAGCAGGTCTGCAATCTCATATTTCAGTTCTTTCAATACCCTTGTATGTATACCATCCAGCCCAGGTGATTTGCTACTCTCCAGTTTATCTAATAGTTGTAATACATCTTCCTGATGTATCAATATTTCCTTCAATTCTTCTTCACCTTTAAATACCACTTCAGTCATGGGTAACATCCCTACATCTTCCTCAGTAAAGACCGAAGCAAAGAATTCATTCAGTCTCTCCGCTATCGCCTTGTCGCCTCTTAGTGCCCCTTTAACCCCTCTATCTTCTAATGGACCAACTGACTCTCTCACAGGTTTTTTGCTACAAATGTACTTGAAAAAGTCTTTATTTCGCGTTTTTGCTTCCACAGCAAGCTTCTTCTCAAATTCTCCCTTTGCCTGCCTTATCAATGCCTTGCATTTGACTTGCCAGTGCTTGTGCTGTTTCCAGGTTTCGTCGTTTGGCTCTTTTTTCCATTTCCTGAAAGATGTTTTTTTGGCAACAACAGCCTCTCTGACCTCCCCTTTAAACCATGCTGGCAGTTTTTTGGACTTCCTTCCACTTTTCTTAAAACGTGGAATACAGCTGGTCTGGGCTTCCAAGATAGTATTTTTCAACACCCAAGCTTGATGTAAGTCTTTAACCTTTGCAACTGCTCCTTTTAGTTTTTTTCTTAACTATTTCCCTCATTTTATCATAGTCTCCTTTTCGAAAGTTAAAAGGTAGTACTGTGGATTTCCTTACTATCCCTCCTCCACTAATTAAATCAAATGTGATCATGCTATGATCACTATTGCCAAGTGGTCCCAACACCCTTACCTCTTGAACTAGATCTGGTGTTCCACTAAGGACTAGGTCTAATATGGCTTCCCCTCTGGTTGGTTCATGAACCAGCTGCTCCAAGAAGCAGTCATTTATTTCATCTAGGAACTTTATCTCCTTAGCATGTCCTGCTGTGACACTGACCCAGTCGATACCGGGGTAAGTGAAATCACCCATTATTATTACTGTGCTGTAACTTTTGTTAGCTTCCTTGATTTCTTTGAGCATTTTATCATCCATTTGTTCATTCTGGCCAGGTGGTCGATAGTACACCCCTCACTGCCATCGCCTTCCCCATTTTAAATGGAATTTCAATCCATAGAGATTCTACAGCAAATTTTGTTTCCTGCAAAACTTTAATCCTTTCTGACTCAATACCCTCTCTAACATAGAGCACAACCCCTCCACCAATTTGATCAGCTCTATCATTACAATATAGTTTGTACCCAGGTATCACAGTGTCCTACTGATTGTCCTCCTTCCACCATGTCTCTGATATTCCAATCATATCTAACCTCTCATTTAGTGCTATATATTCTAACTCTCCCATCTTATTTTTTAGACTTCTTTGTATTTGCATACAAGCATTTTAGAGACTGTATTTTATTCATATTAATCTGGCTATTGGTAGGCTTGGGTAATTTGGGATGTTTAAGCTCCATCTGCTCCATAATCAAGGGCATTTGGGCTATTTTACTCTTTTTTGGAACCTCTCTGCTTTTGGTAGTATCCTTCAAGGATACATTCTTCCGAACCATGCGCTGTTGGGCGACTGTTGGCTTTCCCCTATTTATTAGTTTAAAAGCTGCACTATCTCCTTTTTAAAGTTTAATGCCAGCAGCCTGGTTCCATCCCGGTTAAGGTGAAGCCCATCCCCTCAGAAGAGCCCCTCCTTTCCCCAGAATGTTCCCCAGTTCCTAACAAATCTAAAACCCTCATCTCTGCACCATTGTCTCATCCATGCATTGAGACTCCGGAGCTCTGCCTGCCTTTTGGGTCCTGCGTGTGGAACGGGAAGCATTTCAGAGAATGCTACCCTGGAAGTTCTGGATTTTAACTTCCTACCTAAAAGCCTAAATTTAGCCTCCAGAACCTCCCTACTACATTTTCCTATGTCATTGGTACCGACATGTACCAAGACAGCAGACGCCTCCCCAGCACTATCTAAGACCTTATCTAGGTGGCACGTGAGGTCCACTACCTTCGCACCAGGCAGGCATGTTACCAGGCGATCCTCACGTCCACCAGCCACCCAGCTATCTACATGCCCAATGATCGAATCACCAACTATAATGGCTGTCCTAACCCTTCCCTCATGGGTACATGGCCCTGGAGAAACTTTCTTGGTGCGAGAGGGTTTTACATCACCTGGAGGACAGGTCCTAGTTACAGGATCACTTCCTGCCACACCAGGGTGATGCTCTCCTGTCACGTGACCTCTCTCCTCCATGGCAACAGGGATGCTGCCAGACTGGAGGTGGGACTTCAGGACTATATCCCTGTAGGTCTCGTCTATGCACCTCTCTGTCTTTCTTATGTCTTCCAAGTCTGCTACTCTAGCCTCTAGAGAACGGACTTGCTCCCTGAGTGCAAAGAGCTCCTTGCACCTAGTGCACACGTAAAACCTCTCACCAACTGGAAGAAAATCATACATATGACACTCAATGCAAAAGACTGGAAAGCCCCCATCTTGCTGCTGGACTGCTGTCTGCATCTTAGTTTTAAGCTTGTGTTTAGATCTTTAAGTTCTTTACTTACTAAGGGTTGCTATGGATATTTATACTAATAAAACTGGACCTAATACGTTTAATATACCTTGTTCACCTGAAGCTTAATTAATCTCAGGTCCTTAGTATATGACTGATTTGGATAATGAGCTTCATCTGAGAGCACCTCCTTTCCTTTAAGATGTGTAAGTACCTATAAAGCTATGATTATCCCAGGGGTGGGTGGGTGCTGGGGAGGAAGAGAGGGAAATAACACTTATTAAAAGAGGGCAGCTACACAGAAGTATATACTCACAATTGCAGATCTCTCTCCAGAAGTAGCAGTCCCTTTTTCTAGTCCTTCAAGACTGAGGATCACAGAGCTCTGGTTGAGCTATTTATGCCTATGCTGCTGAGGTAAGCTGTGACCAACTTCCTGGGTGATTAACAGTCCTTGCTTGGATAGAAGGAGTCTTTCAAAATGGCTTTTTGACCTGCCACCTGGTGTTAACACCTATTGAAAAGGTTTCACAGGTCTCTTGCCCCCTAGGTAGAAGGCCTCTTTGTAAAGGTCTCTAGAAGCCTTTATTTGTTGCTCAAAGAGTACTGACCCTGTTTTGCCTTTTATGCTAAGTTATATTCTGAGTTGATTTAAAATTACAGCTCTTTGCTGCTGCTAGGCTCTGACTTATTATGAAATTTAAACTACAAGCTCTCTGCTGGGTTCTAAATTTAACCAGAAAGCTCTCTTCTGTGTTTTAAATTTAAACTAAAAGTACTTTGCTGATACTAGGCCCTGAGTGACTATTAAATTTAAACTACAAGCTCTCTGCTGGGTATGAAATGTAACCAGAAAGTTCTCTTCTGTGTTTTAAATTTAAATTTAAGCTGCTGCTACTAGGCCCTGACTGATTTAACAAAAAACACTGGGTTCACAGATTAATGAGCTTTAATACAAAGAAGTCCTTTCAGAAAATTCACAGAAGCATATACTCACAATTGCAGACCTCTCTGCAGAAGTAGCAGTCCCTTTTTCTAGTCCTTCAAGACTAGAAAAGATTGTGGGGAGTGCCTGCCTTACATATCCTAGCCCCCATTCTCAGTCATTGCATGCTCTGTTGCTCACAGCTCACAGTCTGGCTTCAACAGCCCCATTGCACTAACCGCATGATTTGTCATGGTCACCCATATTGGCTCTTTTGGCACCTGACAGCCTGGCCACCATGTGCACTATTGCATCCTGTTTGGGGGTGGTTCATATTTATTTATTTATTTACAGTCTCTTTTATACCGCGCTATTCAACATCAGTGCGGTTTACATGAAACAGAATGATTAGCACAGTGCAGCAAGCTGATCATATTGCCTCTGAACTCTTGTACATGTCACACCCTTGATAACTGTTCGTGATACATGCTGCAAACCGTATTACAGGCTGCTGTCACACCGCTTTGTGGGATTCTATTGCTGACCGCTGTACAGACAATGCAGAAATATTTCTGAATACTGGCCTTAATCCACCTTTCTGCAGGAATAGCCAGCACGTCTACAGGGAATGACGGAGATGTGCAGGGCCTTTCTAGAATATGCTTTGTATGTCTCTGTGTCTCACCATGCCCCCAATTCTGCGCCTTCCAGAGACGTTCTGAGATCCCTGTGCACACGTATTATACATGCACAGCCCAGGGGGTTTCAGAATACCAACATATCTGTTTTCACCTGAACAACGTCTTTGCCGCAAGCCTCAGTGGCTTATTCGTGTTTCAGAATGACCACCTTAGGAATTCATTGGAACATACTCTTTGACTAGGGGTTCCTAAACTTTTGCAAACAAATATCCTAAGTCTATGTGCTATGTCTTTCATCTATATGTAGTATCTGTCTCCTGTCTATGTACATATTATAGTTTTACAGCAAAAGTGGGACTTTTTCTTTGCTTTCTTCTATATTTTACCAAGAGATACCTATAAACCATTCAGATAGAAGTTGGAATCTATGGGCCTCAGGTCTTCTTTCAACATAACCAGTTATAGGTAGAGAAGAGCTGTGCGTTATACCTGTGTCGTAGGAATCACTGACAACGTCTGGTATGTGCCTCACTAGCTGGAATGCTTTTCTTCAGGCTCCAGAGATGGCTTCCTGTTTTATTTTCTGCAGGAAGTACTGAGCCAGTAGTTTGTGTGCATTGTTGCTTTTCTGGGCTGTGGCCTGTGGGAACAGTGCTCAAATCTTTTCCCTGTTACTCATTTTTTTTTAGCCGGACAGAGAGTGTGTGTTTGTGTAATCCGTGTGTTCAATTAAGAGGGACGCATCTGTTGGGTTTATTTAAGATGGCAAGGAAGGGCTGCAAGCCTGAAGCATCTGTTCGGCTTTTTGTCAATGGCTTGTTTTCTATAATTTGCTCTACAGGGTGAAGGTTTACGGGGGCTCTTTATTTCAGCATTCCATCTTCAGCATGTTTTCTTACCAACGGTAGCCAAGGAAATAGATTAGGATTTAAAGCTAATTTTGTTCGGAGTTAAGTAAAGACGAGTGTGAAACATAGGCACACACATACACACACATGGGCAGGACAATACATTTTATAGCCACACAGCTTAGATAAAAAGGGCAGCAAGGTCTTGCCTAGATCATTCGTGTAGTATTAAAAATATGTTGTGCTGATTTACAGTAGTTGTTAGGCTTTAGGGAAAGAAGCAAACCTTTTTTCAAGTGCATTTTTTTTCTTTGAGAGCTAGTGAGGCACATAATCATAAGAAGGAAAAGAGAATGGGGAGAATTAATCATAAAGAAATGTGATGGATAAGAGAGAAAGACAGCGTGGAAAGAACTTCCTAGCATACCTGCGCTATTACTGAAAAAACGAGAGAAATCCACATTTTAAAAAAAAGATGAATATAGGACAAATGTTGCTTCAGATTTTTTAAAACTGAACTAGATCTTAACTATATATGTATCTTGAGTGAAGAATTAACATGAGAACCCTAAGAAGCGACACCATTGTATCAGAGGTGGGTTTTAGATCTTGCTTTACGACGAGGCCTTAAATTGTTTGCTGCTGTTTATAGAAGCAGTTTCCTACTTCTTTGGGTTTCCAGCTAATTGGAATTAGCCTTTGTTGGGATATGGCACCACAAACCTTCATTTACAATTACCTGTGGGATTTACCCATCCCAAGTCAGAACAGTCATTACAGCAACAGTACCTGGCCAGGAGCTGCAAACCATGACTCTCTCTGGCCCTAGGTCTGGCCTGAAGGGAATAATCAGAAAATATTTTTTTGGTATGGAATAAAATCTTTTCATACATGCATACACAGATATGGTGTGCACTGCAATGGGAAAGAAGTCCTTTATTTGTTAAAAAATATCAAAAGATTTACATTGTTGTTAAGTGCCGTCGAGTCGGAGTCGACTCATGGCGACCCTCTGGATAGCTATCCTAAATTGTGTTTGGTCTTGAGTCAGTCGGCTCATTGTTGACAGACTGGTACCCGTAGCTGCTGTTATTGTAATCAATCCATCTCATTGCTGGCCTTCTTCTTTTGCGCTGACCTTCTATCTTGCCAAGCATGATGTCCTTCTCTAATGATCTCTCTCTTCGCATGATGTGTCCAAAGTATGAAAGTCGAAGTCTTGTCATCTGAGCTTCTAAAGAAAGCTTAGGTTTGATCTCCTCTAGTACCGACTGGTTTGTTCTTCGGGCAGTCCATGGTATACACAGTATTCGCCGCCAGCACCATAATTCAAAGGCATCAATTTTCTTCCTGTCTATCTTTTTCACTGTCCAGCTTTCACATCCATATGATGTTATTGAAGATACCATGGCTTGAACAAGTCGAATCTTTGTATGGAGAGAGACATCTCTGCTCTTGAGGATCTTATCTAGGTCTTTCATAGCCATTCTGCCAAGAGCAATGCGTCGTCTGATTTCTTGACTGCTTGTTGCTTTTTTATTGATAGTTGATCCAAGTAGGTTAAAGTTGTTCACTATTTCAATTTCTTCTCCTTCAACGATGAACTTGTTGATTATGCCAGTTGTCATGATCTTTGTCTTCTTTACATTAAGGTGCAGGCCCATTTTGAGGCTATGTTCTTTGATTGTGAGAAGCAAATGTTTCAGATCATCTTCACTTTCAGCCAGTAATGTGGTATCATCAGCATAGCGAAGGTTGTTGATGAGTCTTCCACCAATCTTCACACCTCTGTTGTCTTCATACAATCCTGCTTCTCTGATGATTTGTTCAGCATATAAATTAAACAGGTAGGGGGAAAGTATGCAGCCTTGTCTTACACCTTTGCTTATTTTAAACCATTCTGTTTCTCCTTGTTCCGTTCGAACTGCTGCTTCTTGATAATGACTGTCTGCCATTGGCCTTCCATGCGTCAGCCTTCTGCGGGGAGGAGGGTTACCTTTGATGTAGATTCTAGTGACACGACTGATTCTGATGTTACCGATCAGCGATCATCTGATCCAATGGTCTCTCGTACTCCTCAGGCTGATCGATACAGAGGAAATTTCTTTAGGGGGAGACGATCCCGCCGAAATTATCAGCAGGCTTTTTGGCAGGGACCGGACACACGGTCCCGGACCAAGAGTCGTCCGTTATAAATCTTTCTGGCAAGCAATTGTCTCCTTCTGAAATGCAGGTGCTGGAGAGGGGCTTATCTTTTGTCCCCACATCCCGTTATGATGGCTTTACTACAAGGGTGGCGCTGCACCGATTTTTTCGTAAACTGAGGGTGATTCACCACTTTTCTGGCAAGTCTAACGCTGTGGACCAGTCATTGATACAAAATTCTTCTCGTTGGATCCCTCCCGGGGCTACGGATCTGGTTATCTCTGTTTTCCAAGATCTGGTTTTGCAACACCTTGGCCATTTGGAACAACATAAGCAGCGTACTTATGGTAATCTGTCTTCCGATCATTATCAGGCAATTCATCAGCTGGTGGATTCGGATATAGTTGTTCGGAGAGCGGACAAAGGGGGCGCTACAGTTTTATTGGCAGCTGAGCAATATCACAGGGAGGTTGAGGTCCATTTAAACAACAGGGCTAATTATATTGTCTTGCCCGGGGACCCCACTCAGGATATATTTTCTCATATTCATTCAGTTGTTTCTGCTGCTTTTTTTCAAAATTGGATCACCAAGCGCGAATTAGATTTTCTTGAGAAAAAGCATTCTAAAGTGCCGGTTTTCTACTTGGTACCTAAAATACATAAATCGCTGCAGAACCCCCCTGGACGGCCTATAGTGTCCTGCAGGGATTCCCTGTTGGAACCCTTGTCGAAGTTCTGTGACATTTTTTTTACAGCCTGCGGCATTTAAGGTCCGTTCTTACATAAGAGATACTGGGGATTTTTTGAATCAATTGAGAGCTTGTTCTGATGTTTCTGCCTATACCTATTTGATCTCTCTTGATGTACAATCTTTATATACTAACATAGATCAAGGTGAGGCTCTTGCTTGCTTACAACATTACACATTGGATCTTCCGGATCGGATTCCGCGACAATTTTTGATGGATCTATTAGAGCTGGTTTTAAATAACAACTACTTTTTGTATCAACAGCGGTTCTATAAACAGAGCCATGGCATTGCAATGGGGGCTACGGTTGCCCCGTCTATAGCGACCCTTTTTATGGCCGTTTTTGAGACAACTTACATCTACACTGATGAGGCGTTTCATTTGATTCCGTTCTGGAAGAGATTTCTTGACAATGTTTTTTTCATTTGGACAGGCTCTCGGGTGGATTTAGATCTGTTTTTGCAGAGACTTAACTCTCATATGGCACGTATTTAATTTACAGCGCAGGTGGACCCTCATCGTATTCAATTTTTGGATGTTTGGGTAGTTTTGACCCCTCAGGGTTTTGAGACAACTTTATATCGGAAGCCTGTCCAAAGGAATACCCTACTCCACTATGATAGTTTTCATCCCCGAGTGCTTAAGCGGGGTTTGCCTTTTGGTCAGTTCCTACGCCTGCGGCGGAACTGCTAGACCTTGTCGGAATTCTATTTTCATGCGATAGAGTTAAAGTCGCGTTTGGCCAGTAGGGGTTACCCCTCTAATGTTATTAATCGGGCTTTTAAGAGAGCCCGTCATTTACATCAGGATTGGCTTCTTTCCTCGAGGAATACTACGTCTTCTGACCATATGATTACTGGGGTTCTGCCTTACACTCATAATATGCCCCAAGTCAACAAGATATTACACCGGTTTTGGCCAATTTTGGGATCTCATGAATGTTTTCGGGAGACTGCTTTACGCATTGCTTATTCTCGCACTGCAAGTTTAAGGGATCTAATTGTTCATACCACTTCTTCGCAGGATCGACCTGTAAAAAAAACATCTTGATAATGGACACTTTGCATGTGGGCAATGTATTTATTGTTCCCTGACAATGGAGGGTCAAGATTGGCTCGATTTACACACCTCTCGCACCTACACTACAGTTTGGCATACTGATTGCACTTCCTCTTTTGTAGTATATTTGATTGTGTGCCCCTGTTCACTTTATTATGTAGGGCGTACTAAACGAGCGGTGAAGGTGCGTTTATCTGAACATGCCTCTCGTTTGCGTACCAAAACTCTTTCTGCCCCCATGGTAGATCATTGTTTAACAGAGGGACATGATTTTTCATCCTTACGTTGGAGGATACTGGATTTTATTCCTGATAATCCCAGAGGAGGGGATAGAGAACAACGTCTCCAGTGGCGTGAACAACGCTGGATATATTCTCTTAATTCTGTAGCCCCTAGGGGTCTTAACCTTCAAGTGGACTGGCATACTATCATTTAAAAGACTTTGGGCAGTTTCCCATTGAGGGTTCCTGTTCGGTAATCCAGTTTAGTCCTCCAACATCGGGTAGTGCCCCTCCTCCTGCAGCCTGGAGACTGGACCAATCAAGTCTTCTGTAGTATATATGCAGACGGAGCTCCCAGAAGCCCCCAGTGTGTCCAGTCTCCTTGCAGCTTGCAGACTTCGGTGCCCTTTCTGGGCACACTAAGTGACACTTGAAGGAGCAACACTAGTTAGTTAGTTCTTTTGGGGTTTTATTTTGGCTCCTTTATTTACCATTTCTTTGCTAGGTAGCTGTATCTTTAAAAAAGAAAAAAGAGCATTGCCACAGGGGACATCCTGGGGGAAGACAGACCTGCATTGGGCTCCTGCCTTCCTGCCTGGGAATATCTGAAGCCTGGGTTGAGCTCTCCCCAGGACTGTTCGGGGAAGAGCCATACCTGCTACAGCATTGCCTGTCACTTGGAGGAGTTGGCTGAGTTCCTTGCTGTTCCCTGAGCTGGTAGGAATTTCCTTGCTTTATCTTTTCAGCTCTGTTATTTTTTGCATTGTCAGAGGCTCTGTCGGCTCCCCTGGCTTCCGAATTGCACTTTTTCCTGATTTTTTTCGCTTGCCCTGTATTAGAGGGTCGTTTTCTTTCTTTTCCATATTATTTGGTTACCTTTGTATTTTCGCGCCTTTTTTTATTGTGGGTGAAAAAGTGCGGCGGCCATTTTGGATTTCTAAAGTGTGCTTTTTAAGGGCACTTTTTAACACTTGTGCACGGATTCCCCTGGCATTTTTGGGGTTTCTTTTGCTGGCGATTTTGCTCAGGGCACCCCTAGGATTCTGGGGAGTATTTTGTTTTCTGTAAAAAAAAAAAAAAACGTTTTAATTTTAAAGCTGTACTGATTTGAATATGGTTAGTCCCTTTGCTGTGGGCTTCCCTGTTCCTGTTTCCTTCTTTCCCCCTGGAAGCAGGTTGCCTTAGCATGGCTGCCAAACCTCAAGGTGGGATTTGTGGGTCCCGCAGAGGTACAATGACTGACTCTGGCATCTGTAAGAGCTGTGCTGCAGTTTATTCAGCACTAGAATGTCTTCTCCCTCTGCTGTTTGCAGCTCTGTGGTAACTCGATTGATTTTTCTTGATTTTTCAGCGATTTTAGGCATTTCTCTCATGCCTGCAACCCTCCCACCTTCTTCTTTGACTTTTTAAGTTAATTCCTTAGCTTTTGGGGGTTTTAATTCACTCTTTTGGTGTTTTATTTTTGCTGGTGGCCATTTTGAATAGCTAATGAGCCTCGGTTTTTGGCGGGAAGCCAGATTACGTCTCTGCTGGCTTCTAAAAGCTATATTGTTGTTTCAGGTTTTTTCTTCTTTCCACAACACTTGCTAGAGGTCAGTTGTGCAGAGGTTACTTTTTTCTCTGCCTCTGTATGAACATAATGGATAAAAAGTACAGAAGGCATGGATAGAGAACAGTATGCAATTCAGAGCCACAGTACAAGGCTGAGTCACTGATGAAGGGTGCAGGGCTCATGGCTTCTATTCCCCACTGTGCCCAACAAAGAAGGCTGGCTGAGGCATTACCTGTTATGGGGAATATTGTTAAATGCCTGTTCCTGCGGGACGCAGTTATTTCTTTTTAGTTCTCCCTGTGCCTTATTCAGGTTTAAGCTGCATAGGCTGTCAGAAGAAACACAGGGACCTCAGGCATCAGCTCTGCTCTTCCCCCCGCATCTTGCTTCCCCTGAGGAACTTGGGAACTCCGGAGCTTGGCTTCGGGGGAGCTCTCCATTGGCTTTACGCTGCACTGAGTCTTTACCACGAGAGTTTGAATACCTCCAGGAAGTTCAGGTATCATTTTCTGTAAGAAAACTGTGCGTACTCTGTTTTTGTTTTTTTCTTCCTTGCCTCAGCTGCTCTGGGATGCTTTCAGCTGTATCCGGACCGGCTGCCCCTGAGTTGGAAGTGCCTACTTTGACTTTTTAGTCCACAAACTGCAGCCGGGTTACTTTGTACGTCCTACTGATTATTGTACCTGTCTTATTCAATATACCATTTGGTTGAGGTTTTAAGTCAGTGTTTTGGATCCTGACTGTTTTGGGCTCGGCCTAATTAAGCATGCTCACTGTAATTTTCCTATGGCTGGATTGAGCTTCTACATCCCTTCCCAGAAACACCTTTCAGCCCCTACCATGGAGGTCTGAATGGCTGCGGAGGGATCCCACTCTAATTTCCCTACTTTCAGTCACTGTAATTGCCTTACCCTGACCTTGAAAGTTTCTCTATGCCAGCACAGTGAATGACTGACAGTTCCCTTCTCAGTTCTGCGAATACCTGACAGTTTTTCGGTGCCAGCGGCTGTTTTGTTTTTCTCTTCAGTGTTTCTTTTTAGAGGCAACAGCTCTAAACAGCAGTTTCCACACACTTAATCATGCTGTGGAGGCACGTGCAGTTTCAAAATCCTTTTCTTAAACAGTCTTGGGTTTCCCTGAGCCTTCCTTGCTTTTTGTTTTAAATGCAAAAAAAAAAATAAAAATAAATAAATAAATAAATGAAACCCCACACAAGAAGAGGAAAGGTGGTTTAAGTCTCTACAATGCTTTTTTCTATGGCTGTATTATATGTGAAATGTAATCAGCCGAAGGGTACATTAATAGCTTGCTTGTGTTACACCTGCACGCTGCATCCTGGAGGCTTTCCCCATACCCACTGCGTTGCTAGCTGGGTCCCCCAGCACCTTATCTCCCCCCCTCCTCAGAGCCCCTGCTGCAGGATCTTCCACAGCCGCTGCAGACCACATTACACATTCCCATCCGGCCGTCTCATCAACGGTTTCTCCACTTCGCTCTTCCGTGGGGCCACTTCCAATTTCCGGCCATGCCGTTTGGTCTCGCCACGGCCCCCCGCACCTTCACAAACGTGATGGTAGTGGTCGCGGAGGCCTTGTGCACAGAGGGCATCCTGGTCCATCCGTATCTCGACTGGTGGATTCGGGCAAAGTCCAGTCGGGAGTGTGTGCACGTCACGAGCAGGGTGGTGGCTCTGCTGCGGTCCCTCGGCTGGGTGGTGAAAGAATGCAAGAGTTGTCTGTGCCCGACTCAGGATCTCGAGTATCTGGGAGTGAGCCTCGACACAGCACGGGGCTTGGTGTGCCTGCCGGAGCGCCGCATTCGGTCTCTTGTCCGACTCTTCAGGGGGATGCCCGCTCCGTCTGCATGGTGATAGCTACAGTTCCTCGGTACGATGGCAGCGACCTTGGAGGTGGTGCCCTGGGCGCGCTTCCACATGCGCCCGGCTGCAGAGTGCCCTGCTGCGCCGTTGGTCCAACCAATTCGACTCGTTGAACAGGAGATTGACTTGCCCAAGGGCGGTTCGCCGATCACTCCGGTGGTGGCTCTCCTCCGAGAACCTGGCGCGGGGGATTCCCTGGAGCCTCCACTTTGGGTTCCGTTCACAACGGATGCCAGCTTAACCGGCTGGGGGGCTCACTGCGAGACCCGCTTCGCTCAAGGGGAATGGTCTCCCCTGGAGACTTCTTGGTCGATCAACCTCCTCGAATGGCGGGCGGTACGGCTAGCCCTCTTGGCCTCAAAGCCCTAGTTCTCGACTGGCCGGTGCGAGTCCTTTCGGACATTGCGTCCACCGTAGCTTACATCAATCGCCAAGGGGGCATCGGCAGCACGGCCCTGGAATCAGAAGCGATGGCCTTGGTCAATTGGGTGCAGTCTCGTCTTCCGGCCATCTCGGCAGCGCCTATTGCAGGCGCAGACAATGTTCAGGCCGATTTTCTCTGCAGAGTGCGGGTGGACCCCGGAGAGTGGGAGCTAAACCCGCAAGTTTACGCGCAAATAGTTCGTCGGGGGGGGGGCCGCCCTTCATGGATCTCATGGCGACATTTCAATTGGCCGAGACAGGACGCTTCTTCAGCAGGCAAAGGGAGCGTATGTCCGAGGGGCTCGACGCTCTCATTCAGCCGTGGCGAACGTCCGGTCTTCTTTATGTCTTTCCTCCGTGGGTTCTGATTGGCCGGGTCGTTCAGCGCATCGAGGGCCATCGGGGTCGAGTGTTACTGGTGGACCCGGACTGGCCTGGGTGGCCCTGGTATGCCGATCTGGTCCGGCTGAGCGACGGCATTCCTTGGCTCCTATCCACGCTGCCGAATCTTCTTTTTCGGGGACCCTTGCGGATGCCCCAAGTGGGTCAATTCTCGCATACGGTTTGGCCAGGGAGAGGGCTCGGCTGAAAAAGAAGGGTTACTCCCCCGCGGTGATTTCTACCCTACTGCGGGCGGGGAAAACGTCCACTTCTCTTACTTACGTTCGGATTTGGGGGATCTTTGAAGACTGGTGCTCCCGGCGTGGAGTCCGGGCGGCGACGGTTTTCGTTTCCGTCGTTTTAACTTTCTTCAGGTTGCTTTTGATAAGGGCCTTGCGGCTAGTTCTCTGAAAGTCCGGTTGGCGGCTATCTCTTGTTATCGATGCAAAGTTTTAGGCCGTCTCTACGGTTCTTATCCGGACGTAGGTCGTCTTCTTACGACTGTTTTTCATTTGCGGCCCTCCCGCAGGATTTTCGTTCCTCCGGGGGACTTGAATCTAGTGATGCGGGCCCTGGTTCGTGAACCTTTTGAACCCCTGAGTAGGGCGTTTCTGAAAGATTTTACGCTGAAGACGGTTTTTCTTGTAGCCATCGGTTCGGCACGGCGTATTTCAGATCTACATGCGTTGTCCTGCCGAGAACCTTTTTTGTCTTTTACCCCGGTCCCTTCCTTTTTGCCGAAGGTGGTTTCCCCTATTCATGTGAATCAGGCAGTGTTTCTTCCAGTTCTTTCTTCCCACTCTGTCGGGTCGGCGGACAAAGGTCTTCACCGTCTCGATGTGGGTCGTGCACCTCGTCGTTCTTTGAAGGCTACCGAATCTTTCGGAAGACTGACCGGTTATTCGTGCTCTTCGGTGGTGCACGTAAAGGGGAAGCGGCGGCTAAGGCCTCCATTGCAAGATGGCTCAAGGAAGCGTTCGCGTCTGCGTATCTGTTGCAGCAGCGGTCTGTTCCGGAGGGGCTACTGGATCATTCCACTAGGGCTCGGGCTACCGCTTGGGCGGAGTATAGCCTAGTTCCGCCAGCAGATATCTGTAAGGCGGCCACCTGGTCGTCTCTGCATGCTTTCAGTACACACTATCGTTTAGATGTGTCAGCGGCTCGGGATTCCTCTTTTGTTCGGCGGTTCTGCGCACCGGATGGCAAGGTCCCGCCCGGTCTTAACTGCTCTGTTACATCCCGATGTTGGAGGACTAAACTGGATTACCGAACAGGAAATGGAAATTACACTAACCTGGTAATTGTAGTTCCTGGAGGGTCCAGTTTAGTCCTCCTTCCCTCCCGACTATCTGTTATAAAAATGCGGCGCGCTTTCCGAACGGTGGATCATAAGACGGTTCCTCTTGCCGTTCGAACCTTTTTTGCAGCCGCGTTTTTGGCTATGGCTCTTCCTTTCTCAGGTGTTCAGTCAGCTCCTGAGATTTCTGATACGGAGCTGTATTTTGATTTCTGGGGCGTTGGTTCCAGTGCAATACAGTGTTCTGACTTCCTCGTTTGGAGAGAAAGTTGGATATTTTTGTGGGGGGGAAACAAATTGTTCTTTAATTATGTCATTTTCATTATGTCATTTTGTATATTAATCTAATGTGTTGCTTCGTTAAGTATGCTTTGTTACTAGTACACTGGGGGCTTCTGGGAGCTCCGTCTGCATATATACTACAGAAGACTTGATTGGTCCAGTCTCCAGGCTGCAGGAGGAGGGGCACTACCCGATGTTGGAGGACTAAACTGGACCCTCCAGGAACTACAATTACCAGGTTAGTGTAATTTCCATTTTCTCTGTGTAGTGGGATTCCCTCTGTTTTGGGTTTTTGCTGCTTGCTGATTGGTGCTTTTGAGTTCTCAACAGAAGCTGACGTCAGATGCCGATGTCTATTTGGTGGGATACGCCCCCGTGGTTTTTTCATTCAAGATCTTCTATCTGCCAGTTGTGGATGGACCTGAAGCAGGGTGTATAACATTTTACATTTTGATGTTACACCCGAAACGTGGAGCCACGTCGTCAATTTTGGGATTACTGGCATGTTTCTGCTGCATTGAATGGCACTTTACAAAAGCTAAGTTTTGGACTTTGAATTTTTATTCACTTATATACATTTAATAAAAAGGAGTTGCACAGTGGTGCCTGGACTGTTCACCCGACACTGTGTTGGCGTGCTCCGACAAAAGAAATTGTGCACATTTGATTTGTGTTTTTGTGGGGGTATTTGTTGTCTGGAATCTTTTGGACTTTTGGGTTGCAATGTACAGATTATGCAAGAGTACGATCAGGTGTTCTGGTATACCCATGCTTCTTAATGTGGCCCAGAGTTTCTCATGGCTTACACAGTCAAAAGCCTTGCTATAGTCGATAAAGCACAAATAGATATCCTTTTGGTATTCTTTAGTCTTTTCAAGGATCCATCTCACATCCGCAATGATGTCTCTCATTCCTCGCCCTTTCCTGAACCCTGCTTGCACTTCAGGTAGTTCTTGTTCCAGGTATGGTTGTAGTCTCTTTTGAATAATCTTCAGTAGAATCTTGCTGGCATGTGGGATCAGAGCGATTGTGCGATAATTTCCACAGTCAGTTGGATCACCTTTCTTTAGTATTGGCATAAACACAGATCTTTTCCAGTCAGGTGGCCATGATGTTGTCTTCCATATTTCTTGGCAGAGCCTTGTAAGTACGGTAACAGCTGCATCAGATTGCTGTAATACTTCTATGGATATGCCATCAATGCCTGGTGCTTTGTTCTTTGATAAGACTTTCAATGCTGCTTCAACTTCTTCTTTCATCATCAATGGTTCCCGATCATAAGGTACAGGTTGAAACGGCTGTTGGTCCACTTGATCTTTATCATATATAAACTCTGTATATTCCTTCCACCTTTTCTTGATCTTCTCAGCATCATTCAACATAGAACCTTGAGCATCTTGTAACATTCCAATTCGAGGCTGGAACTTTTTCTTTAACTCTCGTAGCTTTAGGAAAGCCGATCTTGTTCTTCCTCTAATAGTTTCTGTTTCTATTTCCTTGCATGCATCGTTGTAGTACTTTTCCTTGTCCTGTTTTACTGCACGTTGGAAATCTCTGTTGAGTTCTGTTATTGTCTTTCTCTTTCTCCTCTGGCTTTAGCTTCTCTTCGTTTCTGGGCAATTTTCAGAGTTTCTTCCGTCATCCATTTTGGCCATTTTTGCTTTTTCACCTTTTGTAGAGACTTCTCGCTTTCTTCCAACACAACCTTCTTGATGTCATTCCATAACTCTTCTGGAGCTCTGTCATTTGTATCTAAAGCAGCAAATCGATTTTGCAGGCAGTCTTTAAATTCCAGTGGTATATTCTAAAGGTCATATTTTGCTGCATTCATGAGTGGTTTGCTCTTTTTCAACTTTAGCTTGAGTTTGCATACTAGTAGTTGATGATCTGTACCACAGTCAGCTCCAGGTTTTGTCTTTGTTGATGTTATAGAACTTTTCCATCGTTGACTTCCACAGATGTAGTCAATTTGATTTTTATACAATCCATTGGGTGAAGTCCATGTGTACAGTCGCCGCTTGTGTTGCTGGAAGGTGTTTGAGATGAATAGATCGTTGGTCTTGCAGAATTCTATCAGTCTTTCTCCAGCTTCATTTCTGTTGCCAAGTCCATATTTTCCAACTACTTTGCCTTCTTCTTTGTTGCCAACTTTTGCATTCCAGTCACCCATGACTATCAGGATATCCTGTTTGCATGTTCTGTCAATTTCAGCTTGTACTTGTTCATAGAACTCTTCAATTTCATTCCCTTCTGCAGCTGTTGTTGGGGCATATACTTGAATTATAGTTGTGTTGATAGGTATTCCTCGTAGACGAATAGAGATTAAGCGTTCGCTGACTGCATTGTATTTCATTACAGTTCTTGCAAGTTTCTTCTTTATTATAAATGCAACACCATTTCTTCTTTATCTTTCATTTCCAGCATAGTAGACCATGTGATCATCTGATGCAAAGTGCCCGATGCCAGTCCATTTCAGTTTGCTGACACCCAACAGATCAAGTTGTACACGTTCCATTTCATTCTTGACCACCTCCAACTTCCCTTGGTTCATGCTTCGTACGTTCCATGTTCCAATGCGTAGGACATCTTTACAGCTTCTGACTCTCATTTCATGCGCAGCTACATCAGCAGTCAGACGTCCCGAGGGCTTTGATCCAACCACATCATAAATATTGGCTTTACTCTGAGAAGTCTTCAGCTCTTCCCCAGTAGCTAGTTGAGTGCCTTCCGACCTGGGGGGTCTCACCTTCCAGCACTATAGCACAATTTGTTTTGTTGTAACTATCCATTGGGTTTTCATGGCAAAATACAGAAGTAGATTGCCGGGCCTTTCTTCCGCGCAGTTTAAGTTTGGTGTTGTTGCCGTTGTCACAGAAATGTGATCCTCCGCCGTCAACACTATCCCATTCTGCTGCTGCACAGATGGGTGGTTTGTCTTGGTCTGGCACCTCAGCTGAGACCTGTCCATCGACCCTGCCAGTAGTTAAACTACTGATAGTTTAGCTCTCAGCATCACTGAGGCACACGAGCCCTCACAGCACAACAAGCTGCAAACCAAGTGAGGGAAGATTTACATTAGCTTTCCCATATCTAACTCCTTCATAGCCATTCTACCAAGAGGAATATGTTGTTGGATTTCTTGACTGCTTGTCATTTCTTTATTGACTGTTGATCCAAGTAGGTTGAAGTTGTCGACTATTTCAATTTCTTCTCCATCAATGATGAACTTTATTGATTTTGCCAGTTGTCGGGATCTTTGTCTTCTTTACATTAAGGTGCAGAAGATTTACATTAGACTTCCCATATCTACTGCACCTTAATGTAAAGATCCCGACAACTGGCAAAATCAATAAAGTTCATCATTGATGGAGAAGAAATTGAAATAGTTGACAACTTCAACCTACTTGGATCAACAGTCAATAAAGAAATGACAAGCAGTCAAGAAATCCAACAACATATTCCTCTTGGTAGAATGGCTATGAAGGAGTTAGACAAGATTCTTAAGAGCAGAGATTCTCTCCATACAAGGATTTGACTTATCCAAGCCACGGTATTTTCAATAACATCATATGGATGTGAAAATTGTACAGTGAAAAAGATAGACAGGAAGAAAATCGATGCCTTTGAATTATGGTGCTGGCGACGAATACTGTGTATACCATGGACTGCTGGAAAAACAAACCAGTCAGTACTAGAGGAGATCAAACCTAAGCTTTCCTTAGAAGCTCAAATGACAAGACTTTGACTTTCATACTTTGGACACATCATTCAAAGAGAGAGATCATTAGAGAAAGACATCATGCTTGCCAAGGTTGAAGGTCAACGTAAAAGAGGAAGGTCAGCAATGAGATGGATCAATACAATAACAGCAGCTATGGGTGTCACTTTAGCAACAATGAGCCGCCTGACTGAATATCGAACACACTTTAGGTCAGCTATCCAGAAGATTGCCATGAGTCGACACTGACTCAACGGCTCTTAACAACTTGTAAATTATCTTCTTATATAACTATAATAAACTGTAAGTATAATTTATAGTTATTTGTTTGGGTAGGTGATAACAGATAAAGACCAAAATAGTGCATCATTCTGCCCGGTTGAGATTTGTCTACATGGGGATTCACTTTATAACAGAGTGCCTATACAAATGTCTAAAAATATACTTACTCTATGCCTCTTTTTATAAAGGCATCCACACAAAAAGCAACATGACACTGTTTAAATTGCAAACATCACCAAACACAAAAACATAAAAAAGACATACAAAAATAATTATCCACTGGAAACCACCATATACAATACTGTAAATATTTACATGTTAAAGAGGTTTCAAAATAACAGCATAATAGCCACTTTGATAAGCTTAAAAAATGCCTGTCTTATCATCTTTGTTTTTGAAAACATGCTTTTTGTGAAAAGCACTCCTTTTAACTACAAAACTGTCTATTATATCTGATGGTAAGAATATATTAGCTCGATACTTACAGTAGCTTTACAGGTTGACTTAAAGATGTTAATTTTCATGGCACAGCAAACATCGTGATGATTCAGGTGACCTGACATTGATATTTCGGTGGATTCTGCATCGATGTGGGGGGGGGGGGGGGGAAGAGGGGGTAGAATCAACCTGCAAAAAGTATGTTTATAACTGGTGTCAAGCCAAACTTTCAGATGCTGAAACACAACGCAATTTTTAAAGAATACATTATAGGCTTCTCCCAAGTTTCAAACTGAAATGTCCAAAAATTATTTTGACATCAATAAAAAGCTGACCATTCAATGACTATATCAAGTCCATTCGAAGAAATGGTATTCAAAAAAATGATTCATCTTTGTTTTGTTTTTTTAACTATTAATAAATTTAGGGACCAATATTCAAAGTGACAGCTAGGCTTTTTAAAGTGCCTAGCCACCACTGCTTTAACCCCCCCCCCCATTCCGTGCTGGAACCTATCCACCATCCGGTACCGAATATCTGGATTCCTTGGTCAGCACGTTGCTATTTGCTCAGCATCGATATTCAGTAGTTAACTGGATAGCAAGAACTGGTTAAAGTTAGGACAGCTATTGAACCAGACTACCTTTAAACAGTTAAACTATCCGGTTAGCAACTGAATATCACCGCTGACCAGGTAGCAACTGGCACTGCCTCCGATCCATTCACAGACCGTCCTACCGTCCTAATTTTTTATGCAGTCTGTAGGGATATTCAGTGGCACTATCCGGATAGCGCTGCGGAATATCAGGACTGCCAAATTTTAGCTGGCTTTGAATATGCCCCCTTACTTCTCCCTCCCCCCCTTCCGAGATGATAGCTGAACTCAGATCTAAGATCCCCATCTGCAAATCAGCAAAAGAATGTTGGTACCCAACACAGTGAACCCCCAAGGATGTAACTCATTGTCTGACAATCCTGCTCTTATGCGCACTCATTTGAAGCAGAAAGTTTCAGCTAATTTGTCCAATATAAATGAATGGACGGGCGTATGAGATGAAATAAACCATCCCTGCTGCATTGTAATTGCAAGGCAATTTAATATCAATAGGTCTTCTGCTTGGCAATGTAACAGGATTTTCTGTCATAACTTGTGGACATATTTCACATGTAGTGCAAACTGTAAAACCTGCAGGCTCACAACTCTCAATGAAATCCCTCTGAACATAAGTCTAATGGGCAAATCAGAGCCATGCTTAAACACAAACATGAAACTATTGGGAAATCTGATGCTGCTACAAAATGGACCAATTTTGTTTTGTATAATCCGTTGCACTTTATCAACATCTTGAGAAAAGGGCAGAATGTATGTCATTCTTGATCATGTACTCTCATCTTATTTTTGTTATGTTGTAATTCAAGCGTTCTGTTTGCGTATTTTGCTTGAAGATAAGCTCACTTGACTTGTTTATAAGCTCATTGAAAAAACCTTCTGTGCCTTTACTTCTGACTGGGTTTTAAAGTCAGCTTCTAAAGAACATATATGGCAGACTCTCAAAAATCAACTGACCGGCAAGCTGTCTTGTAATGGTTTTGGATGAACGCTGTCATAATGCAGCAATGTATTGCCGTCTGTAGGCTTCCTAGAATAGAATAGAATTCTGAGCCAGACCAGGTGATTCGTAAATTCGAAAAAGAAACTGACCTACCAGTATAGATATAAGCAAACAGCAAATTACTGTAAAAAACAAAGGCAATTCATCCACTGTGCTGTGCGCCAGTACATATATTCCCAAATTACCTTATCAAAGGCCTTTTCAATGTCCAAGCTTATGTTTTTGTTTATTGGGACTCTTGATATACCGCACCTTATTAATCCAGAGCAGTTTACATAATTGTCAAAACAAGGAAAAATGGCCACAGGCCAAAGGAAAAAAGAAAGGAACTCCATTGCATAATAGGACAGACAGAAAAGAGAGAATAAGGAAAGAGTGGAGCAAGGTATGGGATAAAGGGAACTGGGGGAGACTCTTACAGGGGCAGGAGCAATGAAGGTTCAAGAGATAGTAAGGGGGAAGTCAAAAGCAGCCTGAAACAGATGAGTTTTCAGGAGAGTCTTGAATTTAGGAAAGGATGGCTCTTGGCGCAGTGTAGAAGGGAGAGAGTTCCAGAGGGAGGGATCCAGGAAGAAGGCGGCGGAATGGCGGGTGGACTGAAGGTCAGCGTGGGAGGGCAATGGGAGCACCAAGCGGTTAATGTGAACTGAACGGAGGCTACGGGAGGGGGTGTGAAAGTGCAGTAAGTCAGCCAGGTATTGTGGGGTGTTGGAGTATAACATGGTGTGTCAGGGTAAGGACTTTATATTGGATAGGATGGGCGAGAGGGAACCAGTGAAGCTTCATGAGGATAGGGGTGATGTGGTCCCGACGAGTGGTATGAGAAATGATCTGAGCTGCTGTATTCTGAAACAATTGTAGGAGATGGAGTTGGGTCTTGGTGATGCTGGTGAGAGCCAGGTTGCAGAAGACATCAGGGACAGATGGTCAGTGCTTGAGGAGATAGAAAGGGGTGGATAGCACGTATCTGACAGTGGTAATAAAAAGATTGGCAGGAGAGGAGTGAAACGTGTTCTTGAAAAGAAAGTGCGGTGTCTAGGGTCATGCCGAGGTAGTGGATTGTGGAGACTAAGGGAACTAACATTAGCAAGGATCGGGGCAGCTGATGGACTGGGACTTCCAAATGTAAACCAGATCGCGAGTGTCTTAGATAGATTAAGGTGCAAGCAGTTAGAAGTGAACCAAGAAGAGATGTGTTCTAGACAGTCATTAAGTGCAGAGAGGTCAGGCTGGTGTGGATGGGTATGATGGAGTAAAACAATGTCGTCAGCATAGTAGTACGCTGACAGACAGCGTACTACTATACAGCGTACTACTACTACTACTACTACAGCGTACTACTACTACTACAGCGTTCTACTACTACTATGTTGGATGAGAAGCGCAAGAGGTGCTAGAAAGACGTTGAATAGAAGAGGGGCCAGGATGAAATCCTGAGGCACACCACAGTGAAGGGGGACTTAGAATTAATCCTTGCTCTGCCAACATGGCTGTTATCAATTTGCATCACTAAAGGTTCCAATGTCAAGATGTATAGCAAGGGAGAAAGAGGGTACCCTTGCCTTTCCCCCTTCAAAGGAAATTAAGTTGTGAGGAGGCCATTAATCAAGATTCTAGAACTCAGTCCAAGTATAATAGATGTTTCCATGTTAGCATGATACCATCTATACTCCACTTTTCCAGCGCTAGCATGGATACGCCTATTATACTCTGGACCGAGCTCTAGAATCTCTGTTAATGGTCTTGTTATAACTTCATTTCCCTTGGAGGGGTGGGGGTAGGGGGCAAGTCAAGGAAACCCTCTTTCTCCTTATCATTCATCTTGACATTGGAATCTTCAGTTATGTGAATACGCAAATTGATGGCAGCCTTGTTTGTGGAGCTGAAGTTAATTCTTAGCTTGGATGCTGAAAAAGCCTTTGATAAGATACTTTGACACTACTGTGGCCACTCACAAAATCCACTTGATCGTCCTTTATAAGCATTGGAAGTACCATCCCCAACCAATTAGCCAAGACAAGGGTTAACAATTTAATATTGACATTAATCAAGGAGATGGGCCTATAAGAGGATTTCACCCTTTGTTGTGGAGCAAAATGATCAAAGTCTGGCTCATTTTATTGGAATACCACCCTCCCTGTGTGGTCATGCATGGTTCACAGTGGTGTAAAGGTGGCATATCCTAAGATGTTATAAAACTTAGGCCCCAAAGCATCCAATCCAGCTGCCTTTCCCAATTTCAACCCATTTATTACTGAATAACCTCATCCTCAGTCAAGGGATCATTCAACTCACCTATTTGTTCTTCTAAAGGGTAGGCCAATCAAGCTCTGAACAAAATGTCTGATGCTTCTGCCAATTTACATACATACAAAGTCAGATAATATTCTACAAACCTAATTACTATCCTAGGTGTAGAGGTACATACTTCCACTGTAGCACCTTTTAAATTCACCATGTACATCTACTTCCGCATGCCTTTCACTAACAGGGCCAAGAACTTACCCGCTCTATTGCCATGATGAAATAGCTGAAACTGATATTAAAAGTAATGACTTAGCAGCCTGGTTACGGAACAAATCACTAGAAAAGCCCTCTCAAGGGGCCCAAATAAACACAAGAAAAAAGAAGAAAATAAGAACCCCAAAAACAGGCACAAAAAATAAACCAAAAAAGAAAACCGAAAAAAAACCCAAAGAGAGCTTCCAATAGATAAACTAACAATCACACTGATTCTATAGAGGAAAAAGATCTCAGCTGCCCTCTTATATAACAAAGGCAGAAGAGTGGGGCTAGCCGATCAGCAGGACAATAACAAATAATGCCTGAATAGTCAGCTAAGCCCAAAACAACATCAGTGGTCAAAAAAACCTCTATAATGGAGAATCACACAAACAGCCCCATATACAAAAACAGTACTTGAAACAGATACAAAAAGGGGAGCAATCCATTGTCAGCAAAGAGACACGCTCAATGAACATTCGTTAGCAAAAGCCAGATACTTAGCTTTGGCTTCAACTGGACATAACCGCATATGGCACGCCTTCAGCGATTCTTCACAGCAGCATGGAGCCCTGACACCAGATGTTTTGGCTAAACGGCTTCATCAGGGAGCTGTGGTATCAAAACATTGGAATACCTCCCAACAATACAGAAATCATAGGAGAAATGCCAAGGCTGAACCAGACATCACTTAAACGGCTTCCTCAGGGAGCTCTGGTATCAAAACCCCTAAAAATGAAAAATATATGAATAAGGTCTCAAAAAATAAATCTGCTCAAGAAAAATATACAAAGTATATACCTACCAACAGTACAGGAATCATAGGAGAAACACCAAGTACAGAACAAGCCATAGTACAAAACAGCATGTAGAATATGAAAACGCCGAGCATGGGTAATAAAAACGAATTCCCAATGATGTCAGAAGGTCCCACAAGCATACAGCAAACCAGAAAGAGCTATGCAAATCTTCAAAAATCTGCCCGGTATAGAAAAGCAAAAAGCAAAAGAAACAAAAAAAAAAGAAAAACAAACAAAAAGAAAAAAGAAAAAGAAAAGTCCATCCTATCCCACCCTTACAGATCCAAAAAAAAAAAAAAGAATTCAAAAACAGGCCTTCCATTCAATATTATCATTGAGACCAGTTGGTATCAATGTGTTCAGACGAAAAATCCTGTGTTGCTCCAGATGTATCAATGGCTTATCCCAATTTCCACCATATATAGAAGGTAAACATTGAATGATCACTAGATATTTGAGGTCTTCAAAAGTATGATGGAAAACTTGACAATGTTTTACCAAAGGCGCCTCTTCAATCAAATTGCAAAGCTTACTTCAGTGTTAAATTAGGCAGGCACATAATGCCCGTCGCGTCTTTCCCATGTACCCCAAATCACAGGGGCATAAGATCATATATTTAACTTCAATACTGTTACATGTACTGGCATGACATAGTTGGTATGTCTGATTATTGTACTGAAATGACTGACATGAAACATACAGAGCAGCTACCACAGTTAGCATGACCGGGAGCTGATGGATATTGTGATGTACAATCTTCACAAGCAGAAGGGCATAGAAGATCTCTCAAATTATAGTTCCAAGTATACACCTATCAAATCTTTAATTCTTGTAGTCTTTGGATAAGACAAATTATCTCTGAATGACAACGTATAATCTTAGAAAGCCTGTAACTCTGTGGATTAAAACGGGAAATAAAATGTACCAAATTAGAATCCAGAGGTGTGGTACATTCCCCAAGGGGTAAGCAACCATGTCCGGTCATTATAACAGGCAGGAGTACGAGCCTTCCGATTCAAATGTAAAGGATATCCCTGGGCAAGGAAAGCATCTTCAAGGGACTGTGAACATTGTTTATACTTGGATACAGTGGAACTGGGCCAATGGCAAACTGTCCTTGAGTCACTGGGGATGAGCACTTGAAAAATGGAGAAAAACCAACCATTCGATGAATAGGTTTACAGTAAACTGTTGACACCAAACAATCATCCTAGTGTAACAAGGAAACATCCAAAAATGAAATTGAGATTGTACTATATTCTAGAGAAAAATTAATATATTAATGTCACAGTTATTAAGCCAATGATGAAACAACAACAACTGTTATTCAGAGCCAGTCCATAAGAGGAAGACATCATCTGTATAGCGAACCCATAAATGGATGTGAGTATGAAAAGTGCCAGTTATTAATCATTGTTTCTCAAACTGTGCCATATATAAATTGGCAACCAAAGGGGCCATAGTAGCTCCCATAGCAACCCCTCTGATCTGTTGAAAAACTTCACTGCTAAAACAGAAAAATTTCCGTGTCATGAGTTGAATAATGAACGTGATCTTAGAAATACTCAAATACTGACAAGCCATGAGATTATCTTGCACAATTTCAATAGTCACAGATTGAGGAATACTGGTATACAGTGAAGAAGCATCCATAGTGGCCATAAGTAAGCCTACAGGCAAATTCTTGTCATGGCCATCAGCTAATATCTGAAGAAAATGCATAGTATCACGTAAGTAAGATGGAATTTTAGACAATTTTAGACGTAAATATGAATCAACATAGATCAAGAGGGGTTCAAGTAGCAAGCCCCGTAGAGAGACAGTAGGTCTGCCAGGAGGATTGAGTGCATCTTTATGAATTTTCGGCAGACTGTAAAAATGAGGAGTACGAGGATGCTCATTACACAGGAGCATAGCCTCCTTCTTATCAATCAAACGTTGCTTCAAAGCTTGAATAACAAAGTCTTTAATGATTTTTTGGAGACCAAATGTAGGATTGGTAAGTAACAGGAGATATGTCTTCAAATCAGCCAGTTGATGACTGATTTCATTCACATATTTGAAAGCGTCCACGCTACCACAGCTCCACCCTTGTCAGTTCAATGAATAACAACATCTCCTGTACTGTTGGGGAGGGGTTGCCATGGAACAAATCAGAAATCCCTCTATTGAACTCTTCCCTCTTCTTGGGAGTCATATCAGCTATACGCTGCTGCCTGGCCCCACTTGCATTAGATGCAGAATCTTTGCATCTCGCTTTTTCTTTTTGCCGGCTACATAAGCAATAATGTGGACCTCCATAACAGCTTTCCCTGCCATGCACAATACTGATGATATAACCCCTGTTCCAATTTATTTATTTAACAATTTTTATATACCGTCTTTCTACAAATCAAGACGGTATACATAGAACATTTCGTGGCAGTATGTTTCAACTGTTTACATGGAATAGACAGGGATACATAGGTAAACATTATGAACTAATTACAATGAACAATGATCAACTATTTACAAAGGTATATACAGGGATACCACATGGTTGCATGATAGATTTTTGAGAGGGCAGGGGAGGTGAGGTGTATGTAAAGGGTTAGGTAGTAAGGTGGTAGGGAAAAATGTTCGAGGAAGAGATGAGTTTTTAACCTCTTTCGAAACTCGGAGTGGTTTGAACAGTTTCGCAGCTCGTGAGGAAGGGTATTCCATAAGGATGGAGCATAGAGGGAGAAGGCTCTGTTACTGGTAGATTGTTTGCAATGTCTTTTAGTTGTTGGGATGGTCAGTAGGTTTTTGGTAATGGAGCGGCGTGTTCTTGTGTTATTGGAGATGGGAAGGAGTGGGGAGAGGCATGGAGCTGACTCATTGGAGATGATTTTATGGGTAAGGGTAAGCACTTTGAATTTAACTCTGTATTGAATGGGGAGCCAATGGAGATCATAGAGGACTGGTGTGATGTGGGATCGTCTGGAGTTGTTGGTTATAAGCCACGCTATCGTGTTCTGGGCTAGTTGGAGCGGTTGTATGGTGTTCTTGGGAAGGCCATGATAGATATGATTACAGTAATCAGGAGAAGGGCTTGTGAGGGCCTGACAGACAGTACGAAAAGAGTCAAGGCTTAAGAGAGGTTTGAGGTTCCGGAGGGTACGTAGCTTTGCGTATAATTGTATTGGTGGTTCTCTTTATTTGATCAGTGAAAGAGAGGTTCTGATCAAGGATAATACCAAGATATTTCACTTGGTTTATGGTGAGTGTGAGATCGCCAATAGTAAGGGTTGGAGGTGGGGTGTATGAGGTATTGGAAAATACCTGAAGAACCTCAGTTTTGGATTGATTAATTAGGAGGTTGTGCTGGGAGGGCCAAGATTTTAGGCTGGTTAGGCATTCACTTAGTTTAGTAAAGTTAGGGTAGTAAGGTTAAATGGGGTGAAGCACATCATGTCATCCGCATATAATTGGTACTGAATGCCATAACTTTGGAAAATCTTGCAGACAGGTTGAAGGAAAATATTGAATAGTAGAGCAGATAGACTAGATCCTTGGGGGACACCTTGTTTTAGGATAAATGGAAGGGAGGTATCATTTCCAATACGGACCTAAGTAGGATCGGAACCAGTTTAGGGTTGTGCCTCTCAGTCCTATTTCATGGAGTCTGTTTAGGAGTTGATGGTGAGGAAGGGAGTCAAAAGCAGCGGATAAGTCAAGGAATATGAGTAGGCATCCTTGGGTAGGATTCTGGGTGTGCAGGTACTAGGAATCTAGTAGGGAGGTAAGGAGGGTTTCAAATCCATGGTTCTTTTTGAAACCATGTTGGAATAAACTGAGGGGAGAGTGATCATCAATATAGTTCTGAAGTTGGGATTGGACTAGCTTCTCGGTTATCTTTGCAAGAAAAGGGATGCTAGAGATGGGTCTGTAGGAGGTAGAGGAAGTGGGATCAAGTTTTGTTCCTTTTAGGATTGGATGGATAGTGGCACTCTTAAGTGGAGGTGGTACAGATCCATTCTGGAAGGAGGTTTGTACAATAGACAGGATGTAGGGGCTGAGAGAACTTCTGGTGGATTTGATCCAAGGGACAGGGCAAGGGTCAAGGGCAGAGGTTTGTAATAGCGAAGTGTCCGCAACCAATAAAACCCGGAGTCTATTGACTAGAATTCAAGCCAGTTTAATGTGCACAGACTCAGACAGTGATACATACAAAATGGCTGAGCCCAGAGCTCAGAAAAATGACAGTTTATATACCTTTCTTCCCCAATCTAATACAGGTCAACCTCCTCATTGGTCTTGGTGGCCCAGCTACTGTCATCCAATAGCCATCTGTGACTGGGCCTTCCCCCTGTTCTCCCCCCCTGCGCACATCTCTCTAGTCAGGCTCAAAGCACTAGACATAATATTCTAACATTTTCCTGCTTTCTCATTCTACTTGCAAGGTCACAGCACATCTAGCAGAGAAACACTGAAAAGACATCTGTGCTTATCAAAACAGTAAACAGTGGGAAAGTTTTATTCTCTTATCCAAAGCAGAGTAGAGCGTTTTTTTTGCTAACAGCTACAGGCATTTCTGTAAATTCCAAAGTCAGCAATACTATTCTAAAGTAGGGGAGAGGGCTTCAGGCCTAGCTGACAGGCCTCAGCTGCATACTAGGCCATCGCCTATCACATTCCCTCCTTTTGATTATTCACACCCGCAAGTGAAAAAGGGTGTGAATCAAATCACACATGTATATGGCAGTACTTCAAGCTATAGTAGAAGGATCACTTCGGGGTATACGATAGTAATCCCATGTTGCTAATAATTGTGCTGCTTCCCTGCGGTCAAGACTATTATCAATAATGGAGCGTAGCATACGCAAGCATAAGGGAAGGAAACATGGGATACACAAGCAAACAGTTACAATCAGGAATACAAGTATGACAAGTGTCTTCAGGCCGCCTAGGCCTGAAAACCAAGAACCAAACCAGCCATCTAGTTGCAAGCCATGCCACGTTTGGACTGGGACATAAGTTTGCTTTCGCATGTGATTGGCTATGTCTTCTACAACCTGTCCTTCATTATCTATTTGCAAGCAGCAGTTAGTTAAATTCAATTTGCCACAAACTCCTCCCTCAGCTGCAAGCAGATAATCTAGAGCTAAGCGGTTCTGGTAAATGGCTGTACGCATCTGTGTGGCTTGTTTAGCTAACAAGGTTAGTGCTCTACTAGTTTCATTGGTTATAATTTCAACAACAGCTTGCAAACGTATAATACGATCTAACATATATATAGGGGTGCGGTAGCCCCAAGAACCATCTTGCGCCCAGGTAGCAGGTCCATAGTAAGAAACAATTCTCTCTGGTGGCCATTCTTCAGAGGTTGCATCCCATTTGTCCCACTGGCCAATTCTCAGAGCTTCTCGTTTGTCGACTTTTATATACAGGGAACCCCAATTGTTCTCTGTGGGAAAGGGGCAAAAGAAAGAAAGATGGCCGTATTGTTCCAAGAACACATGCTCCTTCCCATTTGGCAGGGAGTTTAGCATATGCTCGGGTGCCACAAATCCAATATAGTCCAGGTGGAGCTTGCCAAGTGCTGTGTGTAGCCAGATCTGTCCATATCCTGGCCAAATAAGGAAAGATGATCAGAGGATTAGAAGGTTCTGGAGTATTGGCACCTGACCACCAAGAAGTCTTTCCAGTTGTGGCATTGTAATATTTCTGGTTCAAACAGACCAATTGTCCTACCAATGCAGTCAATTGTGGTCCTGCTCGTACAAACACAGTCTACCCACTATGGAGTGGGCTAGGACCCATTCATTGGTAGTGTTATGCACATCAGTTTGGTTATATGGTACGGAATAGTTCAGTTCTTGTGCTTCCCAAGGCCACTGATCTCCCATTTGAGTTCCTCCACAAAAGAGACAGTCCGAGACATGGAGGCTGGATGCCACAGCTCCAGCTAGTTCGATGAACAAATTCTGTGAAGCATGGGGAACTACAAATTCTGCCTTCATGGCCTCATGGAAGGTATGATGTATGCGATATGGTGAAGAAACATGAGTCTTTACATTCAGTTGAATGAATATAATGGTTCCAGGATCAGTTCCACCTCCTGCTATGCGCAGGCCAAATCGAAATCCTTGCTTCCACTGGCTGGGGTCAAAGATTTGAAGTCGTAGGGGATTGCAGGCGCTTTTCTTGCACTGTTCAGGTTTCAGTAAGGGTAATCTTTCCAGCAGCGCCTTACGATCATCTCCAGTCTGTCCTGTAGGGCTACCAGACCAGGTAGCATAGTATACACAATCCCATTTCAGACAGAAATAATCTGCTTCTGATGATTTGCTATAGGTTGTTGGGGAATGTATCCCAGTGCATATTCCCCAGTTGTACGCACCTTCAGGACACATATACGTCTCATCATAGTAGTAGGCTTACTCCCATGATCCACACCTGTAGTAATTATTTCTATTAATCAAGTCACAAGCATCAAAATACAGGTAAGCAGGTTGATTGGGATCAGAGAGCTGACTTGTAACATTGATAAGGGCTCCATCTTCATCATTCCATCTCAGTTCCAGGACATAGTAAGATGGATTCTGGCGAGGTCTGAAGCAAGTACGAGTCTTTCCCTTTGTGCAGACATTCAGTTCTGTACCATTATAGATACACCGGCTGACTACACCAGTACACGTGTAGTAAGAGTGATAAAGTAGAGTCTGAGTGACTTGCATCCCAGTTCGGGTGGTGGTTATACAGGCTGCACAAGGGGGCAAGGCAAGAGTGGTTCTCAGGAGTCCCAGGGCTACCGCAAGAAGGAAATAGCAGCAATTCGTAATCATCATGATTATAGTCTTTGATGATTACTGAGGTAGTTAGTGGTTGATTGAGATAGATAGATAAGGATTGCTAGGGTGATACGAAAACTGAAGGATGTCTCTTTCAAGAACAGGCTGGCAAAGTCTTTACAATGACTGATCTTTTCTTCGCAGCGTGAGTCGCAATGGTGCTGCAGGATTGGCGATCGAAATCCAGGGACGACTCTTAAGTACTGTTGCTGGTTTCACTCGACTGTGATGAATCCAGGAGTCGATCTCGGCCACTTTAACTGCTGTTGGGGTGGATAGCAAAACGATGTATGGTCCCTTCCAATGAGGCGCTAGCGGTGTCTTCTTCCACTCCTTTACCCACACCGAGGCTCCAGGCTTGAAAGGATGCAATGGCTCTGTTAGATTGATAGGCAACTGGTTCTGCACCCAGGTATGAAGGCTCTGCAAAACAGAACTTAGAGCCAACAATTCTTGCCTAGTGATTTCTGATCCAATTTGATTCATATCCTCTCTTATCCCCTGTATTATTGGTGGGGGCCTCCCATACAAAATCTCAAATGGGGATACTCCTAATGGCGTGGTGGGGGCTGAACGTATTCGGAGAAGGGCAATGAGGAGAGCTTGGGGCCACTTCAGGTGGGCTTCCTGACAAAGTTTGGATATCTGAGACTTCAGGGTACGATTCATTCTCTCTACTTTCCCTGAACTCTGGGGCCTATAGGCTGTGTGTAACTTCCATTGTATCTGCAGGGCATGGGCTAACTGTAAACATTGCCAGGGGACTAGTAATGAGGTAGGGAAATGAGGTAGAGGTGCAAAGTCTTATTCCTATTAGTAATGCCCCAGAGAGGGCTAGCAGCAAAAGTCATTTTCCTATGAATAATGCCCTGTTGAGGGCTAGCATCTTGAGGTTCTTGGGGTAACGTGCACACAATCTGTTTCATTGTTGGTGGCTATGAGCAAACTAATGCTGACTGGCCTTTGCCAGGCGTATACAGAAAAAGGCATCTTTTAAGTCCAAAACAGTGAAATGAGTGGCTTCTGCTGGAATCAGTCCCAGGAGGGTGTAAGGATTTGGTACTACTGGATGTATAGTTTCAACTGCACTGTTTACTCGATGTAAATCCTGCACTGGGTGGTAGTCACCTGTCCCAGGCTTCTTGATTGGGAGAAGGGGAGTGTTCCAGGGTGATTGGCATTCTCTCAGAAGTCCATACTGCAGTAATTTCTTCAGGTGGCGATGAATACCTTCAATTGCTGGTCGTGGGAGGGGATACTGACGCACATGCACTGGTTCTGCTCCTGGCATAAGGGCAACAAGTACAGGAGCTATATTCTTTGCTAGGCCAGGTGGATTATTCTCTGCCCATACTCCAGGTGGGGCGGAACTTGGAGCCCGGTCTGGCCTAGTCCTCTTCATCCATGAAATCTGCTTCGGTGACTGCCACTCCCTGCACGGCCGTCTCATTCTGCTGGAACTGTTGAAACTGTGCGCGCTGCATCCCCCCTTGCTGCTGGAATCGCCCCCCCCGCTCTCCTGGCGCTTCCGCGTCCCCTCCAGGGGGCGGAGTTCATGTTCGGGCATGTATCCTTCCTCTTTACAATAAGCGCACTGATTTGCACCTAAGGGGGGCCGAGAGCTCCCTCGGCCCCTTCCCCGTCCTCTAGCTCTTCGGTTAGGATATCCTCCTCCGCGTCCTTCCACTAGTGCTGCAGCGAGCAAATCACTTTTCTCCTCATCCTTCTTTCACTTTCCCTTTTGCATTCTTCATCACGATTCACATATACCTTTTGTGCGACTTCCATTAGTTGTGCTGAGTTCATGCCCGCAAATCCTTCTAATTTCTGCAGTTTTCGTTTTATGTCTCCCTGGGACTGACTCACGAAAGAGCTATTTACCATGCGTAAATTCTCCTCGGCTGCGGGGTCATATGGGGTGTAAAGTCTATAAGCTTACTGGTAGGTCCGGTCACAACCTGACCCTCTTCATTTTGAATGGGTAATCCTGGGACCTGCCGCAGTGGCAGTTGGCGAACTTCTTTCAGGCCCACTTTTCTGCTTCTAAGGACGTAACGCAGATTAGCGGACCTGGGGGTGGCTCTACTACCGGTGTCTGAACTAGTGGATGGCCCTGGACTGGCATCTGACCCTCCACTAGCGGATTCTTCGGGGAATGATTGTTCCTCATCAGAGCGCTGCTCAGGACTAGGGCTCCGACTTCTGCGGGGAGGGGTCTGCTCTTCAAGTTTTGGAGGTGGTTGCTTGGGTGGAGGCATCCCGGCTGGAGGCATCCCGGCTGGAGGTACTCTTACTACCTCCGGCCCTACTTGGGGTACTAATGGGGGTACTTGGGGTGGTGCTGACGGGACTGGAGTATACAGAAAGGCGGGTGGATACTTTGGGATCTCTGGAGACTCTTGGGCTACATAAATAGGGGGCTTCTCTTTCTTGGCAGGGACTCTCGTGGCAGTTGCTAACATAATTTTACTCGGTCCCTCACAGCAATGCTTCATCCAGGAGGGCTGCTTCTCACAGATACCTAACCAGGAATCTATGTAGGGAAACTGTTCGGGACTATAACTGCACACTACCTTGTGCACACGGGACACAATTTGGATATCTAAAGTACCTTCTGGTGGCCACCCAGCGTCCAGTGCCGGCCACACCCTACTACACAATATTTCTAAGCGGGTCGCTGTCATTTTTATCCCATAATCACCACTAAAACCTTTCTTAAAATTCGTGATCATACAGTTCAGCGGAGTTTGTACGGACTCCGCCCCTCCCATTATAACATATAACGTACAAGACAGCAAACAGAAAGGGTAGGTAGGATGGCTACGGGTAAGGGGTCCGCGTAGCCCACAAAACAATGAGGGGGACAAACAGTCGCTTCCTCCTGTTCGCTATCTGGACGAGGTCACCCTGCCAGAAACTGCTCTACTTAGGAGTCCGCTCTCGCTTGGCCTGTATTGCAAGGCCTCTCAAGCACACTTCACACAACCAAACATGCTAGCATTTCCCAAATTCCAAAACTCCCGGGCTGACTAAACCAAAATTACCAAACCAAAAGGGTCAGCAGCTTTGCCTCGCGCATACTCATGCAAGGGTACTAGTGCCGCCCTGGAAGTTGATCAGACTTCCTTTACCTGTTACTGTACCAAATGTGTCTCGAGACTTTCCCAAAGCTATCTGACTAAGAACCAGAAAAATCAATACTCACCGGATCCGGTAGCTAATGCGCTGCGCAACCAGTTCCACCTTGGGTTGAATCCTGGACTCCCCTGGGTTCGAGGTGTTAGCCAGTTGGACCCAGCAGGCCGCCGAGGCAGGGCGGAACCCTCCGATACAAGGGACCGGTCGGTGCCTGGGATCCTCCCCACGTCGGTCGGCTGTGGTCCCAGCCGGACCAAACCTGGAGGCGGTAATACGTGGTAGTATCACTTGCAGACCATTTGCATATTACGCCTTCCCGGCCCAACGCACCAAGAATATGTAATAGTGAAGTGTCCGCAACCAATAAAACCTGGAGTCTATTGACTAGAATTCAAGCCAGTTTAATGTGCACAGACTCAGACAGTGATACATACAAAATGGCTGAGCCCAGAGCTCAGAAAAATGACAGTTTATATACCTTTCTTCCCCAATCTAATACAGGTCAACTTCCTCATTGGTCTTGGTGGCCCAGCTACTGTCATCCAATAGCCATCTGTGACTGGGCTTTCCCCCTGTTCTCCCCCCCTGCGCACATCTCTCTAGTCAGGCTCAAAGCACTAGACATAATATTCTAACATTTTCCTGCTTTCTCATTCTACTTGCAAGGTCACAGCACATCTAGCAGAGAAACACTGAAAAGACATCTGTGCTTATCAAAACAGTAGGAAAGCTTTATTCTCTTATCAAAAGCAGAGTAGAGCAGTTTATTTGCTAACAGCTACAGGCATTTCTGTAAATTCCAAAGTCAGCAATACTATTCTAAAGTAGGGGAGAGGGCTTCAGACCTAGCTGACAGGCCTCAGCTGCATACTAGGCCATCGCCTATCACAGTTGAGGCATTTAAATCTTTTATAACATTAGATACGTTATCTAATGTAAGGGGATCAAATTCATTCCATGAATTTGAAGGGGTAGGTTCATGTGGTTGGGTGCTGTAGTCAGCAATAGGCTGGGGGTTATTGGTTGATGAGGGCGGGAGGAATTTAGAGATCAGGTCGTTAGCTATAGCTTGTGCAGTTATTTTTGGTGGCTGGTCCTGCTGTAAGGGTTCATTTATTAAGGATTTGGCAATGGAGAAAAGCTCTCTTGGTTTATTAAGTGACCGTTGGATCATATTTTCATTATATTCTTTTTTATGGTTGAGGGTTTCAGAGCAGTAGGTTTGGAGTTTAATTGTGTAGGCAATATGTGCATTAGGGTCATGAGAGCGTCTCCATTTATGTTCAAGACGTCTAAGCTCTCTTTTGAGGCTTCTTAGTTTTGTAGAGAACCAGGGGGCTCTTCTGCGGTGCTTTTGAGGAAATTGTTTAGGTGGGAGTAGAGAGGCTGCAGATAGGATTTCATTCCATTTAGAGATGTGGGACTCTTGGTTCAGTCTCTTACTATTTAGTAGGTCAAGAGATGGGATTGTTTGCTCTAGAAAGTTGGCTGCAGTGAATTGTTTAAATTTACAGGTATTTTGAGGATGGGTGGGAAGTTGACTTCTGTGAGTGGAGTAGGGGAAGGAGAAGAGGATGAGAGCGTGATCAGACCAGGGTATGGGTTGAATAGTGTGTAGGACCTGATCAGCAACTAGAGATTGTTGTGGGATAAATATTAGGTCAAGGATGTTTCCTTTGGAATGTGTAGGGTGTTCCAGAATTTGGGTGAAGTGGAGGGTGTTCATTGCTTGGAGGAAGGTAGAGGATTGTATTGGAGTTGTGGAGTGTAAGTTTAGATCACCTAAGATTATAAGAGGGCGTAAGGCAGGTTGGGGGGGGGGGGGGGAGCAGGCTGTGTCAAGGATCGTGGAGAGATCAGTTTAGTCTGTCTGGGGTGCTCGGTATAAGATGCAATGCAAATATTCTGACCATGAGTCCTTAAGATATTTCTTAAAGCCCTCATCATAATACAGACTCGGACAGATCCGCCAACTAAGAGGCACAGATCTCATCTCCCTCCATTGCAAAAGCAGTTATAATGGGGCATGATCAGATATACTAGTATCCTTTATACTGGCTTCTTTTACCATTAGGAAAAGTTCCCGAGCTATTAACAAATAGTTTATTCTAGAATAGCTTTGTGGGGATGAGAATAAAAGGTTAAGTCCTCATCCATTGGGTGTAACACCTGCCAATTATCCAAAATTTCCAGTTGCTGTACCAGTAAGCTTATCCCCCTTTTTCCTTTTCAATGTAGTGGGGTCTTAGGTGGTTTGCATTTTCTACTTCAATCAGCCACAAAATTAACATCTCTGTCCAGTAGTAATTGATGTTCCGGAAACCTGAGCACCTTGGTAATAGGCTGGCCATAAAAGTCTGCTGAATACTCATTGGGTGCATAAACATAACCAATTAAGAGTGTCTTGCCATACAAAGTGCTTGCCATGAATACAAATCTCCCTTCGGCATCACCCCTCATCACTTTTACCTCGAAGTGCTTGTGCAGTAAAATAGCCACTCCACACATCCCATTGTTAAAAGAAGAATATGCACATTGTCCCACCCATTCTTTGCACCCTTTTTGATGTGCTTTGGCTTGGGAACCAAGAGGCCAGGATTCGATTCCACTAGCTCTCCTTGTGGCCTTGGGCAATTAACTTTACCCTCCATTGCCTCAGAAAATTCCAAGTTAAACTTAGTAATGTATATTAAACAGGAACATTTATAAGTTACAATATAAACCACTTTGATTGAAATGATAAAGCGGTATAAAAGACCCATTAAATAAATAAATTAAAATTAGGAGCGCACCCGTCACATTGAGTCTTACAGACTTAACATGCACCATTTTACACTAGTTCTAGTAACATGCAGGTCTTGGTTGTTACAGATGCATAGATATCATAATTGCTACTACTACTATTAATCATATGTACAGATAGATAAAAGACACAGTCTCTGCTCATCAGAGCTTACAATCTCATCAAGATAAAAAAAAACATCTCAAAACTGGGGACTAGAGTATGGCAAGATACACATAAGTAGTGGGCAAAAGAATGAGGAGCATCAGGATCCAAAAGCAGCCTCCAAGAGGTGGATCTTCAGCCTGGATTTGAATAGGGCCAAAGAAGGAGCCTGAAGCACTGACTCAGATAGTTTGTTCCAGGCATATAGAGCAGCAAGATAGAATGGATGAAGTCTGGAGTTGGCAGTGGCAGAGAAGGGCACAGATAAAAAGGATCTGCCAGAGGAGCAGAGTTCCCGAGGAGGAGTGTAGAGTGAGATAAGAGAGGAAAGGTAGTGAGGAGACACAAAATAAATGCCTTTGAAGGTAAATAGTAGAGGTTTGAACTGGGGGTAAGTAGGAGAAGCTTGAACTGGTGAGATGTCCCCCAGTCTAGACATCTTGCCTCTCTCCCACATCTCATATGTTAAAAACTATCATTTTCTTGATGCAAAACTTCCCTTTAGTAACCCTCTTACCCCCTTACACTAGTCCTAACCCTGTTTCCACACCCCTTGCCACATTCCCCTATCTCCCTCCCCACATCCCACCCTCTATCTTGTCATTTTAAAGCTTCTGCCTCAAACACCAAAGCCCCCCCCATCACTCCAAAGACAACCTCCATGGTGTATATCCTTCTATTCCATGGAGGCCATCTATGCTTCCCCTCATAATGATCCATAATACACCATTCTCCCCCCACCTCATGTCCCCAATTCAGTTACACCAGTCAGCTAATCACCTTGCACTCATTCCCCACCTACTCCAAATTATATAGATCTAAAAACAGAGAAAATAAGGCTATAAGGTTATTTTGAGATAATTTTATGGATTTGCATATTAAAATGGATCATTTGGTAAACCAGACTGGCTAATTAGTGAGTTTGGGATTAAAAACGGCCCTACAAAAAGAAACTTTAGATATAAAAGAAGATTGGAATTAAGCTCCTGGAGTTGATATATATTTGGTTGTATTGCTAATTTGGATCAACTTAATGATCATTTTATGTTTTCTTGCAATAGGCACACAGCAAAACTAGGATGTTTCACTTTATAGCCCAACATATGAAAATATTATATTCAAATTCTGGTGTCACATCAGTAACAGCAACAGAACCTCAAATAACAAATCCCTACAGAACTTTAACCTACCATAACAGTGCTAACTCCCATGATTCAAACAACAACCAACCCTACTTAGGAAAGACAGCATTTTAAGATTACACTAGGTCCTAGGACATTATCACCTCCTATTGGAAAAATAGAATAAGCCAGGCTACATCCAGACATTACATGCTAGCAGAATACAAACAAACCTTCACCAAATACAGAATAAGCAACTACAAATTAGAAACAGAAGTCTACATACAAAAATGAAATGGAAAGCCCAAGAAAACCAGGGTCTCGATTTTCACTTGCTAACCGAGCAGCATGCAGTATCACCACTACCCGGTTAGAGATAGTCTCTGGCTCCGCTCCACCCTGGAGCACCCCCAATAATATGCCACCATGCTAACTGAAGAGCATCGGGGCAGGTTGTGGGGTTGAAAGGGGATATTCAACAGCACTAACCGTGCAAGTGCCGTGGAATATCCTGATTTAAGGCATTTACACAGTTCACTGGGCTGAAAACCATGGAAATGCCTTTCAAATATCAGGCCCCAGATTCTTTAGGTAGTAGAATACTGAAGAAAGAAACAAAAATGCATTTTGTCCTGTACTGAGCAAAACACAAGACAATAAGAAATGCACATTCCCAAAACGGAGAAATTCCAGTCAGTAAAAACTCAAATACTCTACATTTTCAAATTTTTGTTTGATCCTTTTATTTTTCTAGTGGTCATTGTTTTTTTCTGTTTTCTCTTTGATCGTTTCCTATGTCCTTTTCCAGGGTCTTCCCCCACTCCTATTTTCTGTTTCTTTACCCCTTCTTTTTTTCTCCCCTTTATTTCTCTCTGAAAATGATCTTTCATCTTTATTCTGCATTTCTTCAGTATGTTGGGGAGGGGGATCAGAGGAGGCAGGCCGTGTATGCTGAAGCGCATGGCCTGCCATAGGTTGCTACCATCACTGCTGCTGCGCTAGAGGCAGCAAGAGGCGGAGCATAGCACAGCTCGGAAAGGGGGGGGGGGGCGGCATGGCCAGAGCTTTTTCCTGGGGCAGCAATCCTGCCTTTAGCCCATTTACTCAGCCTCTCAATCCCCTTTCTCCTAGGACAAGCAGGATGTGTCAGCCACACCTGGTGACGTCATCCGACGGCGCCATGACGGAAGTGCTCTCTAGCTCAGAAGCTTCTGAGCATATGTGAGGTGGTCCTACCTCCCCGGTCCGCCCCTAGCCCGATCAGTTTTAATTCTTCCGCCTTCGCCTCAAGACGGAATTTCAGCTCTCTCCATCATCTACAAGCAATCACTATGCCAAAACCAAGATTTAAACAGTGCCCGCAATGCAATCGCAAAATGAATGTTACCGACACTCACCAGCGTTGCCTCAGGGCGTCTCACAATGTCGATGACCGTTCCAGCTGTGCCCGGATGTCTCCTAGGGCACGAAAACTCAGAGACTACTCGCTAAAAGATTTTCTGATGGCATCTGCACCGGAGCAAGCTCTTCAAGCCAGCACAGAGCGCAGTTAAGTCCACTAAAGGGAAAGCACCCCTTAAAGCCACTCATCATCGCTCAGGCCAGGGTTCTGCTGCACAACCTCCGACGGAGAAGCCTACCTCCCCCGCTGCCTCCTCGGTGCCCAGGGTAAGCCGCCCCCCCCCCCCGACTGCTTGCTGCTCCTCGGGCCTTTCCTCCCAGCCATGCGGCTCTAGTAACCACGGCCAAGATGGCGCCGCCCACATGGCCTCACCAGGCTCCGCCCCCAGAGACTCCTTCCCAGCCCTGATTGACTGGAGCGGGTCCTCCAGCGGCGCTGACATCAGCTCTCTCCCCCAGCGCCGACAACCCTCGCCCCGAGCCAGCGAGTACGGAGCCGACGCAGGAAATGAGCACAGCTCCGATCACCGCGCCGAGGGAGAACATCGCACTGCCAGCCACCGCCACAGCCTTCACAAACGCTGTGGCGACAGCTGGGAGTCCCCCAATCGGCACGGCAACAGCAGAAACAGCGGCAAGAGCGCTACTAGTGCCCACAGGAATAAAAGGCACAGGAGAGACAACACGGCTCCCGCGGAGAGTGCAAATAAACGCAGGAGCCACAGGGACAGACACTCCCTGTCCAGCAGCGTGAGCACTGACAGCGGGTCTTCCCGTGGCCGCTGGAAGAGCAGGCGATCAGGCTCCCATTCCAGCAGAGGGCACAGGAGCAGCAACTCTGCAGGATCCAGCACCTCAGAAGCCATCCTGTGGCTGCTGACACACCTGGTGCATCAAACTGCACCTCCATGCCTGGACAACAGACCAACAGCCCCCCTGGATATACCACCTCCAGCGGTAACTCGGAGTAGCCTGGATAGATCTCTCTCACCGGTCTCACTGGAGCAAACACTTCCCAGAGCGCGGAGTCCGTCTCCTATGCAGGGCCCAGACTCAGGAGGGAGCGAAGCAGAGGAGGGGGGGGGGGGCAGAATCCCCTTCTTCCAAGTCTACACCAAACAAACAGGAGGAGCCGCAGACACAGGTGCCTGAAGACCTTACCTACCCCAAGTTCCTAAGGAAGGTCATGGCCCAGCTGGGTCTCACCAAGGAGGAAGCCTCCAACGAAAAGGATCCGGAGGTCATGAAATACCTCAATGGTCCCCAAACCGGCCCTGGCTCTCCCCCTCCACCGGAAACTAAAAGACAAGCAATCTACCCTTTGGCAGTCCCCTGCCTCCGGCCAAGCCTGCGCCAGACGACTAGACAGCAAATACCTCCTCCAAATGGCGCCTGGCTTTGACAAGCCTCAGCTGCCCCACCAATCCATTGTGGTAGCTTCGGTGCTCAAAAGATCTAAGTCTTCACGTACACAGGCTAACCACCCTCCAGGCCGGGACCCCAAGCTCCTCGACGACCTGGGGAGGAAGGTGTTCCAGGGAGCGATGCTGGGTGCCAGGATATCAGCACATCAATTCCAGCACCTATTGTTCCAAGACGCCCTCCTGACAGAGCTCAAGGGCCAACTGCTCACTCTTCCCAAGCAATCCTAGACAGCAGCTTCAGCCACGCTCCAAGAACTGGCCGAATGCTCCAAACATCTGCTGAGCACAGCCTTTGATGCTTTCGACACAGCCATCCAGACGGCAGGCACGGCCATTTCGGCGCACCGCTGGGCCTGGCTACGCGCATTCTGTCTGTCAGACAACACCCACGACAGGATTGCTGACGCACCCTGCCTGGGAGACTCCCTTTTTGGGGACAAGGTCGCAGACACGGTGAATGGCCTAAAAGAGGACTGCACCACTCTGAAAACGTTAGCAGCAGACGGACTCGAACGCCCCTCCTGGTCACAGAAAGGGAGCTATTACTGCAAGCCCTTTTCCTCTTCAAAGAGATACTACGGCTCCAATCGACAGTGGCAAGTCCCGAAGTTCAAGCAGAACTACAATAAATCGCCCTTCCAGAGACAGACACAGAGGGAACGCAAGCAGAAGCAAGCGAACTCTCAGCAGTCCGGTAAGAACACGTCCTCCTTCTGACAATCCACTCCGGCTGGGCACAAGTGTTTCAACTGCCCCACCAGTGGGAGGTCGCTTGTCCAGCTTCCTGTCGGCCTGGCAGGAAATCACCACGGACCAGTGGGTCACCTAGATTATCCAGTTGGGTTACCGCTTACAGTTCTCCCCACCATGGCAGCGCACGCAACCCACCAGCCAGCCTCCGCTGCATCTGGAAGCTGCACTCTCAAACTTTCTGCAGCAACTCCTCTGGACACAGATGATCGAGCGGGTTCCCCCAGCGAAATCAACACTGGCTTCTACTCCCAGTACTTCCTTATTCCCATGAGGTCCGGGGGCCTCCGCCCTATTCTGGACCTCCGCAAACTGAACAGCTTCCTCGTAAAGGAGAAGTTCCGAATGTACTCACTGAACTCCATCCTTCCCCTCATCAGAGCAGGGGACTGGATGGCTACTCTGGACCTACAGGACACTTACTCCCACATCCCAGTCCACGCCTCCCACAGGAAATTCCTGAGGTTCATAGCACTGTGGTACCACTACCAATATCGTGTCCTTCCCTTCGGGCTCTCCCTGGCACCCAGAGTCTTCACAAAGTGCGTAGCGGTGGCCGCTGCACACCTACGCAGACAAGGGCTCGCCATCTTTCCCTACCTGGACGACTGGCTGCTATCGGCACCCTCCGCCCCCGAGCTCAGGAGAGCAGTACGCGCGACGACGACTCTACTAACCAGGCTGGGTTTCTTACTCAACAAGGAGAAGTCCCGGTTGGATCCCACTCAACGCACAGAATTCATCAGGGTGATAATCGACACAACTGTATCCAAGGCCTTCCTCCCCAAGCACCAGCGGAAGACCATCATTCACCTTGCCAAGAAGGTATCAACAGCAAAGCAGACCAAGGCCCACGACATCCTGCGCCTTCTGGGTCATATGGCAGCGATGACATCGGTCCTGCCATTAGCAAGATTGTGCATGCACACACTCCAGTGGCACCTGCGGACACACTGGAAGCAACTGTCTCAACCACTCACCACCCTCATCCCGAACAAATCAAAAGGTAACCCAGAGCCTACGTTGGTGGATGGTATCGGCCAATCTCGCAGTAGGCAAGAACTTGCAACCCTGAGGCTATCAGCTCATCCTGACCACAGACGCCTCCTCCACGGGATGGGGAGCCCACCTGTTGCACCTCAGCACGCAAGGAGCTTGGACCAGAGCGGAACAATCTCTCCACATCAACGTTCTCGAGCTCCGGGCAGTCAAGTATGCCCTCCAGACCTTCATGCCTCACCTAGCAGGGAAGTCAGTCTTGATACAGATGGACAACCAGGTGACCATGTTCTACATCAACAAGCAAGGGGGTACGGGCTCACGTCTTCTATGCAGGGAGGCACTCAAGACATGGTCCTTGGCCCTAGCCAACAACTGCTTTCTACAGGCGACTTACCTCCCGGGAGACCAGAACGCCTTAGCGGACAGACTAAGCAGGCAACTCCAACCTCACGAGTGGATGCTTCACGAGGAAGTGGCGGAGTCCATCTTCCAACGTTGGGGGAATCCACGGATCGACCTCTTTGTGACCGAGGTCAAACGCCAGATGCCCTCTCTTCTGCTCAAAACGCCCGTCGCCTCAGAGAGTGGCTTCTGATGCATTCGCCGTACCCTTGGGGGATTGGCTTACACCTTCCCTCCAACCCCCCTCCTGACAGCCACGATCCAGCACATCAATAAGGCGCACATCATCCTGATTGCGCCCTACTGGCCACAGCAGATGTGGTTCTCCCTGCTGCTGCAGCTTTCACAAGAACTGCCCATCCGATTACCACTGCGACCGGATCTGCTCACCCAGAACGACGGCAAGACCTGGCATCCCAACCTCCAAACTCTTGCATTGACAGCCTGGAGGCTGAAAGGGTAAGCCTCCACGACCTCCACTTACCCACGGAGGTGCAACACATTGTCCTGGCGTCCAGGAGGCCTTCCACTAGAAAGTCATACAGTCTTAAGTGGAAACGTTTCAGTATCTGGTGCGCAGGCCAAGGAGTCCCACCAGCCTCTTGCCCTGTTCCTACGGTCCTGCAGTACCTCTCCTTTCTCTTCAGCCTGGGCCTGAAGCCACAGTCCATCAAGATACACCTCGCAGCCATTGTGTCCCTGCACGAACTGTGAAGCGACTCACCCACGGGCTCCATCGCCGCCCTTCCCATCGTGACCCGCTTCATGAGAGGTCTCAGGAACCTGCAGCCCCCGGTTCGGAAACCAGTTCCCTCTTGGGACCTCAATATCGTCCTCCAGCAGTTGACACAGGAGCCGTTCAAGCCCCTGCCCACCGCGGGAGGGAAATACCTGTCCTGGAAGACACTATTCCTCATCGCCATCACATCTGCAAGGAGGATTAGCGAGCTGCAGGCCCTAGTGGCTCACCCCCCGTACACCAAGATTTACCACAACAGGGTATCTCTCCGGACACACCTGAAGTTTGTCCCTAAGGTCGCCTCTGTTTTTCACGTCAACCAGTCGGTGGAACTTCCCTCCTTCTTCCCTGCCCCTCACGGCTCACCAGAAGAACAGCGGCTCCACTCACTGGATTGCGTCTGAGCCCTGCGCATCTACATTGACAGGACTTCCGCCTTCCATCAGGGGACCCAGCTCTGTGTCCTTCGACCCCAACAGACCGGGGTGGCCCGTCACCAAGCGCACACTCTCCCACTGGATATCCGACTGTGTCGCCTACTGCCTGCAAAAGGCGGGCACCCTCCCAGCGAACAAGGCGAGTGCACACCAACTCCACACCCTAGCCACTTCCCTTGCCAGTGCGCAGGAGGTCCCAGTGAGCGAGATCTGCAAAGCCACTACCTGGTTCTCGCAACTCACCTTCCAGAAGCACTACTGCCTAGACCTACAGGCGGAGGCTGACAGCTCATTTGGCCGAGCAGTCCTGTCTACGGTAGCAGCGTCCACCATGGCTCGGACCCTGCCGGAAGAACCGACCAAGCCCCAGCCCACGGGACAGTGACTCAGATGCCTCTACCCCAGTGCTGAATGGGGTAGCCCATACAGACTGCATCCTGATTAGTTGTATTTTTGCACAACGCTAGTTACACAGTTGATGTTTCATTTGCACTGTTTGTTAGACTGCACTTGATGTTTCTACCTCATTGCATGCTTGCACAGTTGATCTTGTTCTACCTCATGGCAGGTTGCCTGAATGTTCTGCACTTTAATGCTATATGCAGTTGGGTTGCACAATAAACGATTGTCTTATCTTCACGTGCCTCCATCAGTTGTGTTCCACACTGTATAGTATTCTGTCGCATGCCCCCCTCAGCCACAGCACTCAGCAGGTAGCTTGGGAGACACCAGGTGTGGCTGACACATCCTGCTTGTCCTAGGAGAAAGCAGAGTTACTTACCTGTAACGGAGTTCTCCGTGGACAGCAGGATAAGTCAGCCACATGATCCCACCCACCTCCCCTCTGAGGGTGGCCTGTGCGGTCCGCGCCCTAGCCGCAGGGCACAGCTAATCACTCACTGATCGGGCTAGGGGTGGACCGGGGAGGTGGGACCACCTCACACATAATCAGAAGCTTCTGAGTTAGAGAGCACTTCCATCATGGCGCCGTCGGATGACATCACCAGGTGTGGCTGACTTATCCTGCTGTCCACGGAGAACTCCGTTACAGGTAAGTAACTCTGCTTTTCAGTTGCTCCATTTCAACCCTATTTCACCCCTTCAAAAACCTATCTTCTTTGTCTTTTGTTCTCTCTACAGCCTCTTGTCCCTTTCTACTGGCTCCTAAGTCCAACTAGACCCACTTCAAGTCCTTCACACTATCTTACCACCTTTCTAACTAATCCCCAAGTTCCTACCTTTCCACCTTACCCAATCACCACTACGTCGCCAAGAAACTATTCTCGTCCCAGTCCCCAGCTAATTTCCGAGTCGGTTCCCTTTTGTTTTCTTACCCAGTCCCACATTCTGTATCTCACTGTGAATCCTTGCTCTACCCTCAACCCTAGATCCCCAGTATCTGTTCTCCTACTTGCTTCCCCCGTTTCCCAGCATCCATCTCCTGCCTTTCTCACCTTTTTCCAGCACCCTCTTCCCTCCCTTCACCAGCATCCTTTCTTTTGCCTCTCTCCCCGTTTTCCAGCACAGCATCCATTTCCTCTGCCTTTCTCATCGCCCCCCCAACATACTAAATCCAAAAATCCCAAATCCCTTCCTCGTTTCTCCCCCATCTCCAGCACAAACGGTACCCATTCCCTCTCCTTCCCCCAGCATGTCATCTGCTTTCACATTCCTGTCCACCAAAACTGAGATTTTACTCTAACGTAGCTGGTGGGGATCCCCAGGCATTCAGAGCTGAGTAAGCAACACCAGCAGCTAAAGCGTCAGTCTAACACTGGTACACGGACACGTTCTGTACCCACAGGGGCACTTCTGGATGCTGATCTTGCGAGATCAGCGTCTACCAATACTGACTATGCTGGCATTAGACTGAAGATTCAGCTGCTGCTGCCGTCTGCCATAGTAGCAGTCAGGGATCTATAGTTGTATCTGCCACTATGTACAGGTTACCCCCATCTGTCTTTGTTTAGGGTTGGACTTGCCGCTCCAGGCGGGTTACTCCCTTCTGTGCCTTACCCGCCACTCTGTGCAGCTTACCCCCTCTCTATGCCTTTCTTTAGGGTTGTAGCTGCCACTCGGTGTAGGTCCCGCTCTTCTAGTTTTTGAAGCGTAAATGTTATTGAAGTTTGCTTTGATCCCATCCTCTGCATCTGTCCCATGACCTTTTGAATACAGTCACTGTTTTTGCCCCACGGCCCCCATTAGGAGGGCATTCTAGGTATTCACCACCTTTTCAATGCAAAAGTATTTCCTGGTGTTGCTTTTAAATTGACCTTGCTTGCAGTTTCATTTCATGTCCTTTAGTTCTATAGCTTCCCTGTCTTTTGTTTTGTTTGTTGATACCCTTTAAGTGGTTAAATGTCTATTCTATTTCCCTTGTCCATCCTCTCCTCCATGGTACTGTATACATATTTAGATCTTCAAGAGTCTCTTCTTATACATTTTCTGACACAGATCCCATATCATTTTGGTGGCTTTCCTCTGAACCATATCAAGTCTTTTTATACACCTTACGAGGTACTATCTCCAAAACTGAACACAATACTCCAAGTAACACCTCACAAATTACTTGTACAGGGGCATTAATACCTCCTTCCTTTTGTAGGTTATGCCTCTCTGTACGCAGCCTAGCATCCTTCTGGCTTTGGTCACCACATTGTCACATTGTTTTGCCACCTTGAGATCATCAGACACTATACCCCAAGATCCCTCTCCTAGTCTGTGCATATCAACTTCTTGCCACCTGTTGTATACTGTCCTTTGGATGTCTGCATCTCAAGTGCATCATTCTGCACTTTGCATTAAATTTTAGTTGCAAAGCATTAGACACTTCTAATTTTTGAGGACCTATTCTCATGTTGTCTACTCCCTCCAAGGTGCCCGCGCCGTTACTTTTTCCACCATCGAGGTAAGGCTTACAGGCCTGTGGTTGGCCACCTCTTCTCCGTTATCACTTTTGTGAAGAGAGACTACACATCAGTCGTTCTCCAATCCTTTAAAGGTGCTGCCAGAACCTCTATGAGCTCTCTCAGTGCCCTGGAATGTATCTCATCCAGTCCCATGGCCTTGTCCATTTTCAGTTTTGCAAGCTGCTGATAAACATCCCCTTCCTTGAATGGTGTAGTATCTACTCCATTCCCATTAGTACTTTTGTTAATCGTGTGTGGTCCTTCTCCAGGATTCTCTTTTGTGACTCATGAACAGAAGTATTTAACATTTCTGTTTCTCCTTATCACTTTCCACGAATCAGTCCTCAGTACCCTTGAATCTTGCAGTTCCACCTTTGGCCTTCCTCCCCTCTCCAATATACTTGAAAAACGTTTTGTCACTTTGCTTCACATCTTTAGCCATATTTTCCTCTGTGTGTGCTTTTGCCATCCTGGTTTATTTCTATGTCTCTTTCACGTTTATCTGGTGCTCCTCATTGTGTGATCTTCTAAATTCGGTGAATTCTACCTTTTTTGCCTTTCCTTTTGCAGACACTTCTTTGGTGAAACGTATTAGTTTCCTTTCCCCGTTTTATTTACTTTCCTTACATATAGATCCGCTGCCCATTTTATAGCTTCCTGCAGCTTAACCCATTTCCTTTCTACTCCCCTGCCGGCTGCTCCCTCAGGTACTCTCCCATGGACAGTCTGCCATCCATCTGTAGTGCTGCTGATTCAGCTTGCGATCCCACCAGCTACAGCAATATTACGTTGCTCCTGCTTCACCCCAAAATGTCTCTCCTTATCATTGCATATCTGGAAGTGGGAAATAATGTCACCTCAGTACTGGTAGTCTGGGGGAGCGACCTAGTGGTTAAGGCAGTAGCGTAGAGCCAGAAAGGTCAGGGTTCAAATCCCACTGGCATTTCCTGTGGTCTTGGGCAAGCCACTTAAACCTTCCATTGCCTCAGGTACAAACTTAATTGTGAGCGAAATACATACTGTACATTAATGTAACTCACCTTGATGTCAGCTACATACTAATAATACTAAATAAGTACTATTTCTTACAACTGCGTCTACAAGAGGACATGGAGAACACATATATTGTATAGCCTGCATGGTGGTAGCAATTTTATAAGGGGGCATGAACGTTTAGGTGCAAAGTACATGCCTAAAAGGGACTATTTCAGTACTTTATGTACCTAAATGACCTCATAAAATAGCACCCAGCATCATAGTGTATGTGTTGTTTTGATGGCACGTACTTTGCTGGTCAGCGTGCACATGAGCGGAGTTTGAGTGCACATATATTTTTCAAATATACACGATTTTATAATCTAAGAACAGACATTTACTGCAGTTCTAGGGCTGTTTTAACGTCTCCAAGTCTTAACTTAAAACCCATTCCTGACACTAGTGGTGGCACAAGGGTTTCTGCTACTCTAGGCAGACTCTCCATGCCACCATTACCAACAAAAGACTGCTTCTCTGCCCCCACCTTGCCCTGAAGAGCACTGGCCGAGCTGCCGCTTCAGCACAGCATCTGGCCTTAAGGTGCCTGCGTGCTCAGGGCCTGCCACACCTTTCCCCCCTCTCCAATGCAACTTTCTTGGAGGGCAGGCAGGAGTGGCAGGCCAGAAATGCATGCACATACGCAGGCATTTTAAAACCCACCATGGTGCTGAAGTAGCAGTTCAGCTGCTTCCCAAGGGGTTGGGTTAGCACCTCCAACCAGGGTCGACTGCCTAGTTCACAGGCCAACCCTGTCTGCCACTATTTTATAACCTATGCCCTGCAAGCTGGATGCAGACCCTGGCACAAGTTTTTCCCAAACCTCCATGTTTCCCTGTCCCCAGACCAGATCTGGCCCACAGAGCAAGATTTTCTGCTTCCCCCTACCCTCCCCCATTCACTCTATTCTGCTTCTTCCTCTCCCTCCTGAAAGTTGGGTTTTCAGCCAGAAAACGATGATCAGCCCACCTCGGAGTTAGCCGCCCACCTCTCTTTAAATATGAGATTGCAGACCTGCTATTAGTAATCTGTGAACTATCATTAAAATCATCTCTAATACCTGAAGATTGGAGGATCACCAATGTAACACCAAATTTTAAAAAGGGTTCCAGGGGTGATCTGGCAAACTAGAGACCGGTAAGCCTGACGTCAGTACCGGGAAAAATGGTAGAAACCATCATAAAGAATAAAATTACTCAGCATGTAGATAGTCATGGCCTAATGGGAGACAGCCAACATGGCTTTAGACAAGGAAGATCTTGTCTTACTAATCCGTTATGTTTTTTGAAAGTGTGAATAAACAGGTGGACAAAGGTGAGTCGGTTGATATAGTGTATCTGGACTTTCAGAAAGCCTTTGACAAGGTCCCTCATCAGAGACTTTTGGCAAAACTAAAGAGTCATGGGATAGGAGGCAGTGTACTACTGTGGATCAAGAACTGGTTAAGAGATAGAAAGCAGAGGGTTGGGCTAAATGGCCAATTTTCCCAATGGAGAAAGGTGAATAGTGGTGTACCCCAGGGATCTGTGCTGGGTCCGCTGCTTTTTGACATGTTCCACTTTCCAGGTCATTTATGAACAACAAGTGAGGTTATCAAATTTGCAGATGACACAAAACTATTTAAAGTTGTTAAAACCCAAGAGGATTGTGGAAAAATGCAAGAGGATCTTGATAAATTAGAAGACTGGGCATCAAAAACGGCAGATGAAATTTAATGTGGACAAGTGCAAAGTTATGCACCTAGGGAAGAACAACCCAAACTATGGTTACACGATGCAAGGTTCCACATTAGGAACCACCACCCAGGAAAAAGATTTAGGCGTCATTGTGGATAACATGTTAAAACCCTCGGCCCAGTGTGCAGCGGCAGCCAAGAGAGCAAATAGAATGCTAGGTATGATAAGGAAAGGAATGGAAAATAAAACAAAAGATATTATAATGCCTCTATATCGTTCCATGGTGAGACCGCACCTTTACTATTGTGTGCCATTCTGGTCACCTTATCTTAAAAAGATATAGAGTTATTAGAAAAGGTTCAGAGAAAAGCCACCAAAATGGTAAAGGGGATGGAAGGATACTCCTATGAAGAAAGGCTAAAAAGGTTAGGGCTCTTTAACCTGGAAAAGAGACAGCTGAAGGGAGATATGATAGAAGTCTATAAATTAATGAACAGAGTGGAACAGGTAAACATAGATCGATTGTTTACATTATCAGAATATAGAAAGACTAGGGGACATGCAATGAAGCTACAGGGTAAACTATTTAAGACTAATAAAAGAAAACTTTTTTTCACTCTTCGTGTAAGCAAACTCTGGAATTTGTTACTGGAGGATGTAGTAAAGGCTGTTAGTGTAGCTGGGTTTAAAAAAGATTTGGACAAGTTCCTGGAGGAAAGGTCCATAAACAATTATTAAGAAAGGACCCAGGATATCAATGCTTGACCCAGTACAAGCATTGTGGAACCTGTGTCTTTTGCGGGAAACTGCTAGGTACATATGACCTAGATTGGCCACTGTTGGAAACAGGATACTGGGCTTGATGGACCTTGGTCTGACCCAGTATGGCATATCTTATGTTCTTTAGCTCTCCCTTCAGTGCTTTCCTGCACTCAGATCCCCCTTTGCTTTCTCTCTGCCAGGAAAGTCACAATGGCCCTTAGGAGAGGCTGAGGGCGGCGAGGGCCATGTGTGGAGACTTACTTCACAATCTCATTTGCAGAAATATTTGTATAACCATGATAGGGCCGTAGCAGGCTAGAAATGCACCATGTGCAGCTTGTGAAGCTGATGCCTCCCTCCCCCTGCAGCCATGCACAGGACATCACTCTTACTGGGCTTCCTGGAAGCCTCAGAGATGACTAAATCAGCACCTGTTCAGCGCCTGCGCTCCGTGCGGCTGCACTGCTGCTATGGTCCTGCCCCATGGGGGTTTGTACTGTGCCCTTATTCTGTCTGTTCTTTCTCCTCTACTCCTCATAATCATTTATACAGCATAACAAGGCGTACGCAGCACTATATAAACATAAAAATAAGACAGTCCCTGCCTGTAGAGCTTACAATTTAATCAAGACAGACAGAATTAGAAAAAGAGCAGAAACCATGTTGCCACAGTCGTGGAGTGGTGCCCTGTTGAGGAGCACATGCCCATGGCTGTAAACGTCCTATAGAAATGTTCAACATGGTGGCAGATAAAGACCATAGAGCCTATCCAGTCTGCCCATCTACACCGACTGCTAAACGCTAAAATTCCTCGTTCTCCCTCCGAAATCCTCTGTACTTGTCCCATTCTTTCTTGAACTCAGATAAGAACATAACATAAGATATGCCATACTGGGTCAGACCAAAGTCCATCAAGCTCAGTATCCTGTTTCCAACAGTGGCCAATCTAGGTCATACGTACCTAGCAGTTTCCCCAAAAGACACAGGTTCCACAATGCTTGTACTGGGTCAAGCATTGATATCCTGGGTCCTTTCTTAATAATGGTTTATGGACCTTTCCTCCAGGAACTTGTCCAAACCTTTTTTAAACCTAGCTACAGTAACAGCCTTTACTACAGCCTCCGGTAACAAATTCCAGAGTTTGATTACACATTGAGTGAAAAAAATATAAGCATATAAGTTATTTAAAAATTCAAAGACAGATGTAAAATGATTGACAAAAAAAAAAGAAAAAAAAAGAAGATGGCAACAGGAAATTGTCAAAATAAAGACATATAGTTAAGGTAAATAAGTAAGACTATTTAAGCTTTTAATTTACGAAATGTTCACTTTTTTTTGGGCCACCGGGTATATGTATGTATATGTAAATCACTAACAGACTGATGCAGGGCCTCCCCCACCTAGAACAAAAAAGAAAAAGCCTCTCTAATCACTCCAAGCATACACAGTCTACATATAAATCAACTCACTACATCAGACAATTCAGGCCATGCCAGAAAGGGGGCACTGAAGAGCAGACTGCGGCAGCAATGCTGCTTCACACAGTCAATCTCTAGCACGTCATGCAAAAGTTTTGTTTTTCCCTCATTCTGTGCCAAGGACACAACCTTCTTGAATGCTACTTTTAACAATGTTCCTTTTTCCCCCCACTTAAGATTTACGTGTGGGGAGGGGGAAGATTGCAGGCAGCCACATATTCAGCATGATTAAAGTGGCTGGTTGGCACCACTTAAAATAATGACCACATATTCAGTAACCAGGCCATATCCAGCCAGCCCCTTGGAAGATCTAGTTTGCCAAAATAGTGATTCCACTAGCCCAGCAGTGGCAATATTCAGTAGCTGGCCAGATAGCTAAACTAGCTAAAATTAGACAGGAAAAAGGCTGTTCTAACTTTAGCTGCTTTAGGTTACCTGCTCAGTATCACAGCTGGCTGGCTGGCTGGCCCACCCTGGGTACTGCCCCCCCCCACACTCTGCAGTTAGCGGCAGGGGGTCCAGCTGGCCTCAGAGGGGATATTCAGCAGCACAAACTGGGTATGTGGCACTGAATCTCTCATGCAGCAGGTCTAAACCATGTTAATCCTTTGGAATATGCGCCGCCCCCGCCCCAAAAGCCTTTGGTATAAGTCTGTAGATACAGTATGGCTCAGAATAGTATGCTTGCATATGTACATATGGTATTAAATGAATACCAAGAAAAAACCAAATACAAGATTTTCAGTTACAGGAAGATGTTTTCATTGTTTGAAAAAAAAAAAAAAAAAAAAAATTCAAACTTTGTCACCATCACATTAAAAACATAAGAAGAAATAAAACATTTACACTTCTGTTTTGATTATAAATATACATTATATACAAAATAATGCTATAAAAAACATAGAAAGTTCAGTGCTTTTGATTTTTAAATTATTGAAATACTAGACTTCAGAATAAACATATTATTGATTTCCAAAGGTCAACAGTAAACTCCTCTGAAAAGCACCTGTATGGTCAAGCAGGTGGTCAGTAGTGGGATGGGCAGCAGATCCTCTCTGCATGGACTAGTTACAAGGCCTCAAGGGAAAGTCTAATCAAAACTGTGCTGCATTAATACAAATCGGGGCTTTCCTTGGTAGAAATACACCTCACTATTACTGCTGTGCATACGTACAGATGTTTAGCATGAAACCTGTTAAAAGTCAGCATTGGACTCGAGTGTTTAGTAGACATTATGATCCAAGATGGGACAATTTCAGCATTTTGGGCTTGCTCGACTTTTATTCTGCTGGTGGCCCATCCTGCATGGACAGACAACTTTACTACAGGCTGCTGCACATTAAAGGTGTTTTCATAGAGACACACAGGTATCTATGCACCTTTATAAACACACTAGCACAAACCCTGCAAAAAACAGCACCTAGACTGAAGGCAAGGATACTACGCCTTCCCTTGAGATGGTGTAAATGTCTGCGCATAAAATGTGCTGTCATGTAATTTAAGACACGTGGGTTGCAACTCTACACAAACACATTGGCTTCTACCGTGTGCACCGTCAGGCACAACTTAATTAAATAAAAAGCCCTTTTATGCATCACCCACTGTTTCAGGCATGAAAAAGGTTTATAAGAGTATCCTGCCAACATGCCTTTGGCAGAGCCAGTAAGGGGGAACAAGTCAGTGTGCACAAGCTGCCACAAGACCCATTTTATTCCTATGGGTGCTACAGCACGTCAGTGCATGCTTTTGTAACAAAGGACGCCTGGTGTTAACTATGCACGAGGGTGCCCATTCCTCAGCAACAGCTCTGAACAAGTTTCACCAAACACGTCTGTGTACACTAGATATTTGCCTTAAGTTCTAGACTTTTGATCAAAGGCACAAACCCCTGATAAAACTCTCTCCAGGTACACATGGTGTTAAATAGTAAAAAAAAAAAAATAAAAATAAAAAAATAAAGAGAACGGGTCAAAAAGTGCTCTATTCTGTTCCAAGATGGACTATTTAGGCAGGGCCGGCTCAAGAGTTGGTTTAATAAGTTGGTGGCCTATGCAAACCTTAAGCCTTCTCTCAACCTCCCCCCTCATCTGTCACAATCTATTATTTAGCTTTGAATGCCCTACTCTTTGCCACCCCCCTCAAAAAACATAACTGCTGCCTTAGGCAACCACCTAGTTTGCCTAATGTTTGGGCCGGCCCTGTATTTTAGGGAAAGCAGAAACTGAGCCACTTGCAGGCCAGGTACTTTAAACTGTTCTAAAATGGGTAGGAGGTAAGCAACAACAAAAAATATTGAAGCCAGAAACTGGAGCAAAAGCTCAGATGATATTCAACCATAGTAACATAGCAAGACAAATTCATTCCAGTTTACAGTGGCCTCCATTTTGAAAAATAAGGCTACAAGATACAAGTTCTTGGAAAGAAAACAACAAGATAGATGATTAAAAAGACGTTACAAATCTTCAGTAGTGCAAAAGTATGAAAATAAACCAGAGAAGGGTCCAATGGGTAGGGTCCAACTCTTGATTGATCTGAAACGCAGTGTAAGGCTTTCAATGATGGGTTGGGAGACATATGCAATAATTACAAGCAGAGTGAAGGAGGAAAGGGTGCAATAACAAATGCACTAACATCCACATGTCATCCCTTTCCTCCTTCAAAGGATGATTTATGCCTTGAGTTCCAGTGTGGTCCTGCAACGAGCCCTAGTGCAAGTGGCGAGAGCTCAGAAGAGCTTGCTTAGGTTTCCTCAAAAGAAAGTGTCACGTTATTCCATCCTCACAGGTGATGGTAAAAAGATGCCCAGTATTGCAGATGGATAGATACAACACGCTTCAGGCACTTTTTAGACAAGGAGAAAACATGCGAGACCTAAAAATTCTTTTGTCCATTATGTGCATAGCAAACATTCACATTGCTGCCTTCCTGCAAGCTTTGAGGTGTTGTTTCCACAGCCATGGCTCCACGAGCACTGAGTACATCCAGCTTTAGACAAGGCCTCACTTAGCTTAAACTCTCAAAGGGCACTTGAGAAATTAGTCCATTTTATTGTCCTCCTTATTTCTCTCCTTAATCTGCCAATTACATTCAATTTTTCGTTTACCCCTCCAAAAGCCAAAAGGGGATAAAAAAAGGAAAATAGGGCATAGCATTAAGCCTATTGCATCTCTCCTTAAATTCACAGTCTGTCCCATTATTCTGAGAGCAGCAAGTTGCATATAGTTAAAAACACCCCCCTTCAAAAATAAACCAGTCTAAAGTCCAGAATTGTAAACACAACGACAAGAGCTGTTTCCTCCTCATCTGACGTTAGCAGGGGCACGCAGACAGTTTGATTCAAGTCTTACACCTGTAAAGAAAGAGGTAAGGCATTGAGGTAGGAATGAAAAAGCAGCTGGAGAAGCCAGACCCTTTGTTCTCTTGGCTGAAGTCAGGCTAGTCCAACACAGTTTTGTTTTAGGAAATTAGTACAAACTGGCAACCATTCTGCCCACATGGATATCTAGGTGCTAGTGCTAATGGGGGGTTTCAGTGTTATTGTTTCAAAGCACCCGTTTCAGCTGGGGTACTAAGCAAACTCCTGTAATACATTCTTCTATCCCACCCCCTACTCTAAGCGTATTTGCAGGGGAGAGCAGCGATTATGTTCTGAAAACGCTGCAGCTGAACTTGCCATGGTAGAGTCAGGTGACTAAGTCATAATTGTCACATGTTCTCAGTAAGGGGAATGAAACCATGTCTATTGCATCTCTTGAAGATGCTACTTGAAACCAGGAACATTGCCTCCGCGTTGAGAACCTCTTGTGCTGCACTGCATTTTAATTAGGACATACTGTGGAATGATATGCCACTACATGTTTTTAAGGCAACCTACAGCGATTTTAGAAAAGAGAAACAGAATAACCAGGCTAATAGTTAGAACAGCAGCTTGGTGACCAAAGAGACCAGGATGCAAATTGCATCCTCCCTTCTCAGGGCCTTACACAAGACCCTTAATCCTCCACTGCCCCACATGGAAAAACTTAGGGGTATGTTTACTAAATGGCAGTAGCAGCTTCCCAGCGATTGAGGCCTTAGATTGTAAATACCCCAGGGGATCTACTCTGATTGTAACTTGCCTTGAACTACTGAAAAGGCACAAGCTGAAACTAGACATTTAACATTTAGTAGGGCTTTTTTTTTTTAATATTTGTGTAGAGTTGTATTTGGGTTATGTATTTTGTTTTGGGATGGTTTTGGTTCATAAGCTAGTCAAAACTACAGGAACATTTTTCCTAGAACAAGTGTTTCTAGGCAGCAAGAGAGTTTAAGTCACTGCTGATATGACAAACTTTTGCGATATACCTAAAGTAAATAATGCTACAATTTTGGAAAGACAATTTTAAAAATATTGCTGCTTATTTTGACATCACAATATCACAAAACACTGTACCTTAATGGTGCAAGGCAAGATTACAGGATCATCTAGAAGGCAGACGTGTAAGACTATTTACCAGAAACACTGATGTACAATATAATGGGAAGGCATATGTCAATGCGTAGGAGCTGGTTATATAAATAATCTATGCTAGAATCTGGCTGAGGTCAGTATTACCTAAAACCATGGACTTGCCTCTTCAACCCCTGAGTTCTATGGGAAGGGTCTGTCTCTACAACCAAGGGACACCTGGCAATTAAGGTGCCCGACTATACTCTTACCTCTGTGGCTATGATACATTCATTCCGCTCCTCTGCTATCACAAAGACCGACTGGTATATAGAGTCCCTCGGTGAGCATATCGTTGCTATTCTGCACTCTGGCTTTTCACTGAGAGGCACAAAAACAAAGAATAAAACTATTACCAGAGTACAGAGAACATGGCATTTGAACATAATCCCTAAAACATACATAGTGTCAAGCTGACCAGGTAGGAGAAATGATGGGGCGAGGGAGCATGTACATTAAGGAGCGGCTAGAAAGACAGACGGTTCTCACGAATCCAATGAGGAAACATTTTGGATTTATGATAAGGGCTTGTGCATGTATGATCACTCCAAATTGAAAGGGTGTAGGTAAAGGGCACTTTGCCAAGGCTACGTTTCAGAGGAAAACAAGGGGGCTGAGAAATTTTTCATGAAGACCTTCACCCCTCATCCTTGAGAGCAATTCCCCATCTCTGCTCTGTATGTGCACAACAGCAAAATAAAACTAAGTGCTAGTGATATTCTCACACCAAAGATGCAATTCACTTTTCAGTTAAGGGGCAGTGAAGCAGGTTAACAATGAGTAGCAACCTGTCCAGCAGGACCGGTGCAAGGAATTGTATCTTACACCCCACCAACTGACCACCACACTTCCACCAATCCTGTAAAAAGTACATAAGTGGACATATTTTTATGTATGTGTGTGTGTGTGTATGTGTGTGTGTGTGTGTGTGCCTGTTCTTCCTGGTTTGTGTGGGGCCATCAATCTAATTGTTCTTTGACTGCTGCTGTTCTCTGCTACCCTCCTCCCCATCTCACAGACTGACAGACCCACAGGTAGTTTCAAAGGTGCTCTCATTTACCCACCTATGTAAACGTAAAGGGGACTTTTCTTCTTCTAAAGATTTTTCACTTTTTTTATGGAATTTTCCTTCTTTTCCTGTCCCATCAATAATGCCACCCGTCAGATCCTTCACCAGATTGAAGTCCACTGAATGATTTTTCCGTTTGTGGTTTGATTTCTCCAGCCCACAGTCCACCTCCAGATCCTTTTTTTGGTTAGTGTTTTTAAGCTGGGAGGCAGGGATTAGATTGTCTTTTTGGAAGTCTGACAGATTGTTCATGGTCTCTGTATCCCGCTCCGGATGCTTCCGAAGGTGCCTGACGACCATAGCAATCATGCAGACTACGACAAGGAGAGCCACAAGCCCTACAGCCATGAAGACCGCCACCCAAGGAAAGCTACCGTCCTCCTCGGAAGGCTGCGGCATGGTGACTGTGTACACCGTGAACTCACAACGGCTGCCCATAAAACCGTACGGGCAAGCACAGGCGAAGCTGTTGTCGTAACGTCCACTATGACACGTGCCGCCATTCTGACAGGGTCTTAAGACACACTCGTCTCTGGTTTTGACATTACAGTTCTTGCCACTGTAGCCCACCATACAAGTGCACGCGTAGTCATTGATCAGATCATGGCAGGAACCACCATTAGAGCACGGGTTCCTGGCACAGTCATTGATGTTGATCTCGCATTTAGAACCCGCAAAGCCAGAACGACACCGACACACTCTGGTGTGACCAAGGTCAAAACACTGGCCGCCTGGGAGCAGAGAAAAACCAAAACAAAACACAGTCAGTCAGTCACTTACAAGGTTTGAATACAACTACATTCTGCATGAACATCACTGTTTAACACTGTCAAAAAAACCTCTTGATGCTAATTTTCTATGTAGGGACCAAGTTAAAAGCAACATGATCCGATAACCAGTGTAATAGTTGCATCTCTGCAATTTATGCTCTGTGCCCTAGACAGACTGGGATTTTACAGCAGGCTAATCAATTAAAAGGACAAGAGCATTAAGTAATGAAGACCGACTACTTTACAGTGAAAGCTTAGAGACCGGCACCTTGTCAGTGAAAGACTTACCATTCAGACACGGATTGCTGGTGCATCTGTCCACTTTCTTCTCACAGTTGGACCCTGTGAAACCCAGCGGGCAGACGCAAGTGTAACTGGCCCCTAGTTCCCTTTCCCTGCATGTACCACCATTGAAGCATGGAGAGTCTGCACAATTCAAGGCACTGTTTTCACAGTGAGCGCCATAATACCCCTGGGGGCATTCACAAATATAACTGTTCTCCATGTCCTGTAAGGAAATAAAAATGCCTGTTCAGACCTTAGTACAAAAATTTATTCAAGCCCAGAAGCTTTCGAAATCTGTAAGAGGGAAAAAACCCTGCTGTTCCCTGACATGGATTCTAAAAATAAAAAAAAGCACAGGGCGGGCAAACAAAACACCCCTGATATTTTCACCCTGTTGGGTTAAACGGACGCCTCTAGCCTACAATGACCATTAAGGCAGCATGGTAATTTAATGGAGAACAGAGCTCACTTCGAGCTTGGGTCGAGTTCCAGAGGAAGATTTGTTGTTATCTTATTCACCTTTGTCTTGTCAAGAAGCTTAGGAATATTACTATCTTAATATATTTATATTTAAGATAAATCATGCATATGCATGGATTTAGAGTGACCTTCACGTTGATCCTCTAGGAAAAGGACCTCAACTTCATTAGATGCAGACCATTTCAACAGGGATAAACTGCTGAGCATAGGGTGACCTTTTTACCCCTCTGAAACTGATCCGTGTAGTTTATGGACATTTATCTTGTTGCTGAATGCTCCGAATCACTTCTGTGCCCTTCCATCACAGGCATTTAAATGGTGGGGGATGGGGGAATAAACGTTCATTGTGCAATTCCCAAGAATACAGAAAACATGACATAAATGCAGATTGGGCAGTACAGTCCAATTGCTAGAGTCCTAGAGAACCCAAAATATGAAGTGTGTGTGTGTGTGTGTGTGTGGGGGGGGGGGGGGGGGACTTAGCCATCTTTACACTACTTCACAGAAGGGAATCCCATATTGCCAGGATTAAGATCCCTGTCTAACACAAGGCGGCATGTAATCGAACCAGCAGCCAGACCCTTCAATCCATGCAGCATTTGATGAAAGCATGCCTAGCTGAGTTCATCCCATTCTCACTGTTCCCTGCCCTTCATGCTCATGGCAGAGGTTCAAGCATCACATCTGCTCGATCCTGGGTTACTGGACTTAGCACTGCCCCTTCTCTTGTTAGAAAGCAGCTGGAAGGATGACCCCTGGAAACTGTACAGACCACACTTGTGCTTCTGTTCTTACCGTGCAGCTCCCCCCATTCCTGCAAGGATTGCTGTCACATTCGCTGATCTTGTGCTCGCAGTCGACGCCACTGAATCCAGGCTTGCAGGAGCACGTGTAACTGCCTTGTCCCGTGTTCGTACAAGTGGCTCCATTTTTGCACGGCTTGTGGTGAGTACAGTAGTTGAGGTCTGCAAATACATCAACAGTTTGTGTAATAGCCATTCCCTGACTGGTCACTCATGGAGTATTCTGCATTTGAGAAGAGTTTGTCTTAGTCATGGCTAATGGAAGCTGCTTGGTAGGAATTTGGTGACGTGCATTACCTCACTGTTTTAGCTAGGGGCTCCCTGTACTAAAGACATGCATTATGTGCAAAGCCTCTGTATTAGCTATTGGGGGCATGACCAGCACGCCCCCCCAGGAGTTAATGCTGGGATGCTAATATCGACATGTGTTCTAGGAAGGTGGGTTCACCTAATGACTCCCGCAGAGGGGTCGTTAGGCGACTTCTTGTTAAGAGCCACATTCCTGCCGAGTGTGTGGCAAACACCCTGGTGCTAGCAGTAATGCATTCTGGCCGTGTTGTAATACGCAGTGGCTCACATGCCCAACGCGCTAGCGTTCCCAGCTGCTGCGCATCAAAACGCATGCTAACGGGTCACTGGCTTTAGTAAATGGGCCTCCAAGCTGTTCCTTTATTCTCCTCTAATAGTAATGCTTGATGGCTTGACCACTGTGTTTCAAAACAAATGGGGGTCTTTGCAGAATTCTATGCAGGCTATCATACTGATCCACCATAAAACTGTCTGATTCGTAACACAATAAAAAGGTTAGTAAAATTAACCAGTTTAATCCGTTGCAGGGCCCCATTTTATTCCTATGAGCCATACAGCAGGTAATGCACGATAAAGAATCATGGGCTGCCCATTAATGAATGGCAGGCAATTACAGTGTGCTTTTTGGGTTATTTTCACAAAGGCAACCAGTAAAAAAAAAAAAAGCTAAAGGGAAAACAGAGTCAGGAACTGGGCAAGCTGATAATGGTAAAGACTTTTTGGGTCCCCTATTAGAGTAATGTAGCAGAAACTGTTACTCTTTATCTGAGAGCACTCAGACTATCTTACTTTTGTTCAACCACATTTTCTTTGAAATAGAATTCCCCCCCACTTATTCATAGTTTTTTTTTTTTTTTTACGATATCTACAAATATACATGGTGCCATGCACACAACAGGTTGAATTAGTACAGGCTGGAAGCTGAACAGTAGCGCTAGTCACTAGTGCTTTGCCCAGAGAACAGGACTCCCTCACAATGGCTTAAGAATGTATTCAAAAAAAGAAAGCAGCCAAACCAAACAAAGGCTTTTTCAGAAGCGGTTACAAATTGTAACTTATCAGGTTAAATGTATGATAGTATCATTTGATGGAAGCAGACAGCGATGTATAGTGAAAGGTTTAGCACTGAAAAAGGGTTGTCGGGAAGTCCTACTTTACCACCTAAAAGAACAATCACCAAGCACGTGAGGAAAAATAGGAGCAGCTATGCAAGCGGCAATGAGAACTTAAAGTATTTAGCTCACGGATGAGTTAGTCCTTGGAGAATTTACAATCTAAGTTTGTACCAGAGGGAGCAGAGTTAAGCAACTTGCGCAAGGCCGGAGTGGGATTTGAACCCTGGCTTGCCCGATTCCAGCCTGCTACTCTAACCACTATAGACTAGTCTCCTCCATTCTGAGCTGGCGGCATATATTACCACTCAGGCTGGCTGTAGCCGCCTTGATTTGTCCATTAGACATGCCAGGGATATGAAAGCTGCAACCCTCGTCTAGCACGTCCCATCACTCCACCTCATCGTTATTAGATGGAACAAGAAGAAATTCTGATTAATTTAAATGCTTGGTCTAGTGGTTCAATAAGCACACACTACAAACATAAGTGCAATGCCCTTCTCTACTTAAGACAACCCTTACATTTAGGTTGGGCCATTTGGTTTGGAACCACAGTATGAAGGCAGGTTTTAAACCACCACAAAATCTAATGAAGTACTGCCAACAGTTACTTTGGCAACTGGCTGGTGTTTGTTATTCCTGCTTGGAAAATCAGCAAGGACACAACTGATTCCAAAGTGCAAAGTCCTAGTCTACGTTGTTCTCTTTAAATCTCCTGCTCCAAATGCTGTAATGGTGCCTTTAAAATTAACTTGCAGAGGCCATCATTGTGTAAACACGGCAGGTTATACATTGCTTTAACATTTGCCTTGTCCATGTCGACCAGTACCTGCGTATCTTCCCATTAAGATGATATGGCTCTTTGGGTGCAAGATAGAATAAAACGCACCCGATCCCTCTGATGAATGGTTCTCTAGCAACCAAATGTCAGATTTTCATTATTTCAAAATGTAATCAAAGACAAAGGCACGACAAAGTCCATAATAGTTATGCTGCATGAACTACTGTCCTATCACATTCCAGGAGCAAAGAACTAAGGTGGGGGAGGCAGAACTGCTTTATTCCTTTATATTGTAAGCACACGGGGTCAGATCAGTATACCACTATCGCTTACTCTGCCCTTCTGCTACTGGGGAAATCGGGTTACAGAGCAGAGGTACAGTGCTCGTGTGGCCAGTACTAGCATTTCCAAAAGGGGAGATGTGTACGTACTGCTGGGGCCGCCCATCTATGGCACGTGGAATTAAAACAAACAAAAAAAAAATGCACCACCTGATAAGTTTTCTTTTTCTAAACAGATGGAATCTTATGTTCTGCATTTATACTACTGCTCACGATTCCTTGCTGGATTGTCTTTCAGGTGGCCTGCTATTTAACAAACTCGTGTTTAAATACAGAGCACGAGATGCGTCAATTAGGGTGGAGATCTCAGCCTACTAAACCTTCTTACATTTCTCTGTATCAGCACTCAGCCATGCCAGACCCACTTCTGACATGAAACTTCTTTTTCACAAGTTGTAGCAGCTGATGGCACATGTCTAGCCAGCGCTTTTTTGGCCAGCCCCACACTAGTCCTAAATGTAATCCTGCAACTCTCCTACTCTTTACAAGAAGTTAGAGATCCTTATTTTGCTCACAAACGTCTACAAAACCTGTAAGAAAATTCACCTCCACACAAGCTGCCAATGGTTATTTGCATCTGAACCAGATGAGGTTTCAGTTTTCCCCACCGCGATCACATCTCTGCATGATTAAGCCATGCTATGGCAGAGGTTCGGGTTGATCTCAAAGCCTGAACTTCCTCCAAGGCACAGCTCAAGCACGCAGAGCGCCGACCATGGCGGGGAAGTTTAATTCCACATTTTTCAGCAGCTACAGTCAAAGGCATTCAGGGGCATAAAATCCCAAGCACCGGGGCGACTTGGTTCCTGGGATTTGTCAAGCCCTGCTCTACAGCATTTCTCATGTCCTATTTATATGAAGGACTATATTAAATGACTGCCCTCTGAAGGTGGCATGTAACTTTTCTTCCAACAGCAAATAGAAAACACTAACCTTGGTCACAGAAGAGACCACCCCAGCCTTCATCACAGTTGCATTGCCACGGCACTGTACACGACCCATGGCGACAGCCTATATGAGGAATGCATTCGTCACAGAAACGGCCTTGCCAGCCAGGAAGACAACTGAACCATAGAGAAAAAAAAAAAAAAAAAGTTTTGTTTACAGTATAAATATAATCACATGTATTTATGTAATTTAGCTCATAGCAAGTTACCTCTGGTTGCAGTAAATCTTTCCCTGTCCTCAAAAGGGTTTACTATCTAATGTCTCATTGACCGTCCCCACCTTAAATTTAATGCAACCCCCAATGGAGCCTATTTACTAAGCCCATGTCCTGTTAAAAACGGACAGTACAAACCCCAAGGGTAGGGTCATCAGGGTTTTTGAGAGTAAATCTGGGACACCCCCGCAGGGATCCTTAGGCATCTTTTTCCCATATTTTGGAATGGCCAGTCTAGACAGCATTCAGTAATTTCACAAGTTAAATACACAAAAAACCCACTAGCAGCTCTGAGTTAGAAGCACACATACATGCATAAACTATTTACCTATATGTATAAATTGAGCATATTTCTAAAGTTAAACTTTCCTGAAAAAGGGGGGAAATTTTACATCTTCTCCTACCAGGATTGGCCAACTGCATTAGAGAAGCAAAGTCCTTTGCCTCTTCTCAGTGAAAACTGGGGACAGGAGGTGGCTTCAGACCATGCAATGCGGGACAGCTGGGAAGCTTACCCAAGGGCTATGTTAACGAAAGCTTAGCACCCACACTAAGAGACACTGCACCAAGTGCCACGCAGTCCCTTTTAATCCTATTGACCACGTGAAGTACTGCTAAGCTTTAGTAAAAACGGACCTGGTTTGCACCCGAGGCAATGGAACGTGAAGCGACTCGCCCCAAGGTCACTTGAAGGAACAAAAAGTCCTGATCCCTGTTTTGCAGTTGGCTGCTCTAATGCCTTACTCCATAAAACACAGTATTAAAACAAATAAGGACTACAACACAGCAAATAATAATTACATGATTCAAAACTAACTCACATGCATTCGCCTGGCTTCTTGCACTTCCCGTTGAGTTCGCTGCATCCGGTCAGGCAGATTGCTGCAAAACCAATTAAAAGAGACGACTTACAGTGCAATTCAAACAAGGAGAGAGCAGAGTGACAGTAATTGCAGACCTTAGAAAAAGCAATACAATAGTATGTCTTAAACCAACAAGATTATCTAAAGGAGCTGCACGACCTGCATAAAAGGGAGATTCCACCTGTCCTTTCGGTTTTGTTTTACCACAAATACGAGCTCATAGCTCTATTGACCTCCAAATTTGCTTTGAGGGACGGAAAGCTGTGCACACGGTGTGGTGGCAGAAGAAATACGATCGCGCCCTCCCCCAAAACACGTGCTCGCTCTTCACATCTGGGACTGGGAGTCTGGTCAAGGTCTCCTCCTGTCACCAACAATATGCACTCGCTTGCCCATGCGGCCTCGGGTGGGCTCTCTGCCCCCTCACCCTCACTAATCTGTTAAGTTTAAGCAAGCAGCCGGTTAATTTACTGCTGTTTGCCCTGCACCGTGTGCGACATTGATTTTGCACGCTTACAAGCGCCCTGTTTAATGCCTGGTTGCCTCTGAACAGATGCCTCCCTCCCCCTCAATAGCTGGCAGCTGCTTCATTGTCGCCGGATTGCTTAAGCCGGGGCCCCCGGCTGCAGCTGCAGCTCCCCGGCTAACAATAACCGCAACGGGGCGGCGCGTGGCGGATAAGCGCCCTCTCGGCGCGTGCAGCCATCCGAGCAAAGCGCCCCCGCCCCCCGCGGATTAGAGGCGGCCCCAAGCGAACGGAGCTGCGGCGTTCTCACCCCGCCCCCCACAGCTCCAGGCTCCGCCTACGCTCCCACCTTGGGCGCGCGCTGCCCCCATTATGCAAGTTGCAGGCTCGGTGGAAAGAGAGAGGAGGGCGTTACAACGAGACTCGCACCTGCAGTCTCGAAAGCTGACGGGGTGAGGAGTACAAAGGAAGCAGGCATCAGGCCAGAGAGGACGAGACGGTCCCTCATACGCTCTCTTCCTGGTCTGGTCTGATGCATGGCCCAGAATACAGGGCAGCCCCTTGCTGAAAGCCCAGCCTTGCATCGCTTCCCCTCCACCCCCATATTATAAGATGAACCGTTTCACAGGCGATCGACTCCTGCCCCCGTCCCATGACAGCACTACCATCAGTTCCGAGCAGACAAATCGACAGCAATATATAGCAACAGGATAAAATAAAAATATATAATTATCTCTTATACCTCAGCAAATAGGGGTGACGTATCCGGAGCGGTGGTACACCCCTAAACAAAAGCATGGGGAGGGGCGACCTGCACAGAGCGGCAGGTGCATCTACCCTTGCCGGGCAGACTAGATGGACCATACTGGTCTTTATCTGCCATGATTTACAATGTTACTAAGTTAAGAGAAAGTGGCATATTCAAATTATATAGAAACAGTTTTCCCCCATCCCCTCCTGTTCTCATTCTGCAATTGGAGGCTGTCATAACAGGTGACAGTCTGCAACACAACTTCAAAAATTGTGAGCAACTGGTAGTCAGATCTGTGGCAGTCAGGGCAGTAAATAGCCGAGGGGGACAAGGAGAGCATGCTTACCCATCTCACTATCAGCAGAGGGGGGGTGAGAGGACGACTGTAGATGAGGTTCAATAGCACGTTTTCGGAATGATGCACCATATCGCCACGCTATTTTTAGGTTTGTCATGTATGCAATTCGATTTATTTTATTTTTTCAGTTTTATACAGTCAGGCCACATATGGAAAACAGGAGAATGGTGCATCCTGTTTGCCTATGGACATAGGGGACTTTGGAACATGTCTGTTCTGTATAACCAAGGCCATCGGATTGCTGTAGAGCTTGCTCTTAAAGAGTCTACTCTAGATGTACCACAAATGTATAAAAAATCTAGGCCTCTTCCAGTTTTTAATAATTGGAGACATTTTATTAGAGTATCTATGTCCAATTAAAACCTAACTGAATAAGAGTTTAATTCTCCTATAGTGGGGTAATTGCATTGGCAGGATCAGAAGTAGGGCCAGCCCGTTTAATAGGTGACCCAGGAATCCACCTAGAGCAACAAATCTCAGGGGATGGCAGCACCACAGCCCCCTCTACAAGCAGCACTAGAGTAAACTATTGTCTGTGCATTTGAGGCCTGTTGCAAACTTCTGTTGGACAGGGTGGGAGCATCTTCTGAGGAGATGGGACCAACAGGTCAGGAGTGTACAGGTGGGGTGCTTAAAGGCTTGCTGCACACTGACAGGCTTTTCACTCTGCTGCTGCCTTTGCAGTAGGTAGAGAAGAGGCGGCACCACCGTCCTCCACCCCAGGTCTGGGTAAGGGAAAGGGAGATGCTGGGCACCAGGGGGAGGGGGAGGTCTAGAGGTTTGCCTAGGATGGCAGATATTCTTGGGCCAGTCCTAATCAGAAGCTAATCATACTGCTAAAGCCTAAATAAAAAGTATGAATAAGGATAGCCACTTCCACATAGTGTTTAGTTCCCCACATGCATTAAAATAGTGGATGAAACAGTTAAAAAAAGTCGAGGCCCTAGCCTTCATCCACCTGCCCATTTAGATACTTTTCTTTACAGCTGAAGCAATGGCATGGAGGAAACCGTTCCTCAAGGGTACCAGAAAGACTGCAACAGATCAAAAGCTTTAGCACCCGCTGGAAGTAGATATTCCCCAACAGCTAGAGAAAAGCTGATAAGTCCGCATAATATTGGTAGCTTTGCACAGGGCAAAACTGGTAGGCTGCTCTTTTCTCCATCCTTTCTTCCCTTCTACCCACCCTTCTTCACAGGGCAAAGCCTCAGATCTCTCTAGTTGCACTGGTAATGGGTCATTGACATTCAGCACAAACTGTTCAGTACAAAGAAACAGTCCAGAATTCTAACCATCTTCTTAGCAGGGACAGAATTTGGTGTTCCTATGACCTAGACACTCACTCTGAAAAATAGACTTTAAAATGTTTTAAAGACTTCACAGAAAGCTAAAAAAAGAAACTTTAAGCAGATGTCTAGAAATTCTGGAATGATTATTCTTGAAATGTAAATTTTGGAGTTGTACTTGCATTAACATTTCTGTTTCACTTCCCCTCGTTTTTTCCACTTTTAGATTTTTGCCAGTAGGCTCTAGGCACTGTGCCTGCAGTACCTATTGGGAAATCCAGCACTGTGGTCCATCAGGGGTAGGGACCAAGTTGATCTGGAAAGCACCTCTTATTGGTTCACAAATCCAGAGATTTCAGTGCTTGTATATGGGTGCGTAAAGTTGCTAGTACCAGGTAACTTTTCTCCTCTTTATTTTTACTGGAATGGGAAACTCAGTTGGAGCTTTTGTACCCTGGAGCGCTTTGAAATAGGAGCAATTGAATAGATAACTCGTTCTCTTCCCTCTTAGGGGTGAAAGTCTGCTGCACTATAGGTTTTGGGGGCAGTAAACGTGATGGGAGGATGCAGAGGTTCTTTCAGAGACTTACGTTCACTGCAGTATTCTCCCGTCCATCCTGGCAGGCAGGTCAGAGTGCCACCCGGCTCACAAACATAATGTCCAAAGGTATCATCGCGGGCCTTGCAAAACCTGGTGCAACTCTCCCCATAGTAGTGTTCACTGCAGATCACCCGGTAGGAATATCTCAGCCGAGCCTGCGGACTCGTTTGTACATCCTGTGACCATTCCTCGCCCACAGACAGGGATCCCTGGATGGCAAACTGAGTGATGGACAAAGCCAGATCAATAGAACCAGCTGCTAAGCAAAACGAGAAAATGATACCAATGAGGACGTTTCTCATAGAACGTACGTATAAACTACGGAAACACACGCAGTGTGTCAGATTGATCAGAAAAAAAAACAAAAAACAAAACTTAACGTCTATATTTGTACACTTGGTTAAGCCCCAAAATTTCACTTTCCTAGATGCGATTTTACATCGCATTCAAAATACAGTAACTTCCTTTCACATACAGGTAGCGGCATTTACTATAGCAGATATTTTAAAGGGCATTAAAGACGCAGAAAAAAAACAAAAAAAAAACCTTTCAAAGCGCGAACTGTGTTGTTGAAATAGCCTCTTCCTTTATGTCAGCAAAACATCCAAAATCCATTATGCCTTTTCCAAAGGGCGGAATTTAAAAAAAGGTGTAAAATACAGGAAATGGCAGTCAGGACTTTTTGGCAGCCTTCTGCTTTTCTCACCAAAGAGCGGATTTCTTTCCCACGCCAAAAATAAACTAGAGGAAGCGCAATTGTGTTGGAGATTAGGTAAGGGAAAAGAATCAAAGCAAAACTGATTTATATCATTAAGAAAGTAATTTTGATTGTACGGTAAAGCTAACACTGAAATCATACTATAAACATTAGAACCCAATAAGGTCAATCCAGTTGGCTTAATATAAAAAAAACCCAACAACTTAGTGATACTGGACTATTTCAGGCTGGTTGCCAGCGAGTGCATTCGATCTCGGGAAGCTGGCGCCCTCTTGTGTCTGTAAAGAGAATATAATAATCACCTGCAGGAAGATAGTCTGGCGGGGCATGGAAGGCTTCAATAATCAGCGAAAAAGTTCCCTGAAATAAAAAGAAGAAAAATGAGGCATGTGCTAAGAATAATGCCAGCTGCGAGAGCTCCCCCCACCCTCCCAAGTCGGTTTGCTTTACGAAGTGGGGGAAGGGATGCACCAGCGAAAACCACCTCCAGTTAGTAGGGCTAGCAGGTCACTGTGTGCATTTAATTACTCTAATTGCAGATAGCATTACGGTATCTGAATCTCAATTAAAAAGAGCTTCTTTGAGGTCGTTTTCTCGTGGGATGGGGGACATGCTTTCTGCAGACATTGGTTTCGCAGCACTTTCCAGCTTATTTTTATTTCAGACTTCTCACAGCTTATAGAAAACGCTGCAATGTTTCAAGTTCAAAAATATTTGCATAATGAGAAAGAGAAGGCATGCTCTAGCTTTTATATACGCAAACTTAGTAATTAGATCATGTTGCAGTTATTGATAAGTGAAAAAAAAGCAAAGCAGAACAGATGTAAGTTTACATCCTTTGTTCTTATCAGTATATTCTTGTTTCGATAATATGAGATATCTCACCGGCCACGTGAAATTGAAGGGCAACTTGATGGGGTTGTTGAATCCTTCTAGGGCTTTAATGCTGAAAGAGTCGGCCCCTAAAACCGGGGTAACAACAGAGCCAAAGATGCAAGACCCGGGGGAGACCACCATCTGATAATGCTTGAGACAGATCCTGAAGAAGGTCCTGCAGTCCGGCAAACAGGACTTGCCACTGGCCAACAAGCCATTGCTGTTCTCAAACTCATGCAGCTCTATCTGGAACACTCCGGAGCAGGACACCTTGACAAAGAACAAGAAAGACACACAAGACTAAACCAGATGTTACTGCAAAACTGAGGAGAAAGGCTGCTGTCCTTTCTCAAGGAAAACTTAGGATCAATGATTCGTGTTTGGGGGGGGGGGGGGCTTATCGCTATGTTCGATTACCTGCTGAACCATCACTAAAAGAAACGTGAAGCCAGAGATGCCAAAAGCAGCCATCCTGTTTAATTCGGTGCCTCCGAGATACAAATTTCCACCTCTCGTGCCCGTTTCGCAAACTTCTCCCAAGGACTCCTTAAATAGTTTGCAAACATGCAGAGAAAAAAAAAGTCACAGCGTCCGCGCGTCCTCCCAAATATTCCCAGTCTGGATCGGAAACAGCAATGGGAAGGTAGAATCCAGGGGTTCAAACATGCCCTTGCGGGGACTAATCCTGCCAGCTGATCGTCAGTCGCGGGTCCGCTTTAAGACGCCCTTTCCTCCTCCACGCACAGCAACTCCAAAGCAGAACGGGATTTGGCGAGGCGAGCAAAGGGGAGGGGCTTCCGACCTGGGGCTACTCCTTCTGCAGCGGCGCGCGCTCACCAAATGAAGCGCTTACCGCGCTTGTTGCTGTTTATATACACTATGCGGCCTGTCATGCAGACTGACAGGCGGCCAGCCCCGCCCCCTTCATCTTTCCTCTCTGGAAGAGCGCTCCTGTTTAGAATTAATACCCTGCTGCTGCCACTACCAAAGACCCCCCTTTGATGATTAACATGCCAAGCATCTGTTGATATATTTTCAGCAAGCGTACTGGGCTAGATCCGAAAAATCCGGCTGTTTATTTGCAAATGTGGTAGAAAAAGACATTTTTTTTGCCACTGAACTATATTGTTCAATCAATTTTAGAAAAAGGCAACGATGCAAAAAAAAAAAAAGTGCTGCTTTTCAGACCTAGGAAGGGTTCATATTAATGCATTAAGTTGGTCCAATAAAAAGGGGTCACCATGTATATTGTTTTTAGTTATTAATCTTTTAGTTCTGCATGTTCTTGCATGTGAAAAGAAAAACTACATGTCAGGAAATCTTACTTTGTTACAGGAAAAGCACAACACTCATTTTTAATGCGATGGGAATTTGGGTTGAAATTGTATTCTCCCTAAAAAATTAGAACAAGCCTTAAGTGACATTGTGATATGTAAATTTAATCCGCTTTAAATATATTAAAGCGTGAAATCTAAGTTAAATGTACTGGAAAAAGTAGAGAAGAATATTCTGCTGCAACGCTTTAAGCCCCTCGGACTAGTCCATGTAAGCTTACATAGAAATGTTTGAAAACACGCCAGTGGATTTAGATTTATGAAATCACTGATTTGTCTTATTTAGGGAGTTTGCCGATTGCGCCTTTGGGCATCTATTTTGCAGTCCAAGGTGATGTTTCGTTTTCTCTAGTGGGGTTGTTTAGAGGAGGCCCCTGGTGAAGGTTGGCGTGTACCAGTAAAGCCTTTTCGCCAGATTGCAATGTGTGCGTATTGTTGGGTCGCGTGCCTCTCATTAAAGCCAGGCATAGGCACAGAAAGGGCCTTTCATGTGGTTTTTTTTATTTCAGCTTGTTAAAGAGTGGGGGAGTTGGGGAGATAAACCTTCAGCTGTATGATAATGAGGGTTTACCACCTTTACTCTCTCCTTTCTACCGCTCGCAATGCGGTAAATCTTTCTGTTCTTACCTGTACACGTTTAAATATTTTCCAACCTATGACACAGAGCTGTTTCAACAATAACAATTTAATTCTAAAATAAATAAATAAATATATATATATATATAGAGAGAGAGAGAGACGCACACTCTCTCTTTCGTTCTGCGTTTTCTCCAGTACTTTTCTTTAGAGGATGTAGTCTTTCCTGATTTCAATTGTACGTTTAAATTCTTGTCTTTTCATTGGATTGAGATTATATCACTCACCTGTTTTCTGACGGGGGAAAATAGTAGTTTAGGACTTTTCTTTAGGATTTTCCACCTAATACATATCAGGTATGAGGAAGAAAGGTGTTCTGTAAATTAGAAAGACAGAAGTCTTTCAAATGGTTTTGCAGACGTATTGACGATGTACGCGAGATATACGACCACCATCTTTTTCCAGCTGATATAACTTCACGTAGTATTTCTTCACAATTATTAAATATTCTTGACCATTTCTCAGTTTATGAAGAACGCTACATTCTTTCTTTTCTTCTTAATTGTGTTGTACATCCGAAGCAATGAGAAAGATGGTAAGAGTCACTGTAAAAGTTGCAATATCTCTGTTTCGTGAAAGAAACTTTGTGGGGGTCTGCTGGTAAAGTTTAGTTCCTCATAGGGTCTTCTTCCAAAGTTTACTGTGCATGGTCTCTTTCAAGACGGTGCAACATTTTTTTTCCACCTCGCCCCGTTTAGAAGATAAATGGTGAATAGGTATTCTTTATTTTTGGGAAGGCAAACATGAGTTATAGTTATTGCGTAAAAGCAGTTTCTTAATTACAATAGCAGCCTAGAAACGTAAACTTTTTCAGATAGATCTTGTAGGTTTGTATTCAATGGCTGTCAAAACCTTGGATGGTTCGTTAGATCCAGCTGTGCTTAGCCAGATATATAAACTTACTGCCCTATACGAAACGGTCACTTGTTGCTCCAATTGGGCTCCAAAATTCTTGAAAAAAAAATATCAGCATTTAGTTTTTGCAGTACCTGTACAAAAAATGTCATCTCGAAATTCCCAAATCGAAGGACCCGAACATAACCCGCGTCGTGCTATGGAAAACGTAAATCAAATGCTAAATCATGGACTGACCCAAATTGCAAAGAGGCATGTAAACTCTGGCGTGGGTCCCGAATCCATTATTTCCAAAAATCTGCCATCCAAGCCTGCCCAGCAGCAACTTCAAATGCTAAAATCAAATCTAGTGCTAATAGCTTCGGTATTAAATAAAATGGGAGGCCAGATAACATCAGTGCTTGATAAATGGAAATCGGCGCTTCCCCTAGGGAACAGAAGGGCTGTGGGGCTCTTTAGTTCAGCATTGAAAGCCTAGCTGGCCACTGCAGGCTTCAGCAGATGTTAGCATGTGCGCGTCTTGATTTTTGACTTGTAGCGGAGGTTTATTCGGCTAAGCAGAGCCACTTGATAGAAGCAACCATCTGGCACCGTCAGGGAGAGGGCATCGCACTGCTAGTGAAGACTGGTAGCATCTAGCATATGGACCTAGCTAGTAATGGACATTTTCTTAAGGCAAACCAGGGCCGGTTTCTTGATTCCGTTTTCATATTCCACTTGCCAAATATTACTACTGGGCCGATTTTCTATATATTTCGTATCTCTGGTCCGTTTTGACATTAGTAAAGTTACCTAACTACCTATCCGATTAGCTGACTTTTAAACCAATTGACAGAGCTGTCGTGATCCGAGCCGATGGCACACAATGCTGCGGATATATTGGAAAATAAGCCATCTGTAATTTTTTTGCTCACTCTTTTCAAAAGAAATCCCTCCCCCCCCGTGGAAAGAAGTATCTTTAAAAACTCCAGTTAGCACTAAAACAGGTGTTTAATGTACCCTAGTATTATAAGCGCGGCAATAAAAGCGAGGGGCTGTAAAACAATAAATATAAAGTATTTGAGAGCACCTGCATCTAACTGACGATAAAAGCTTTCGATAAACCACTGCCGTATCCTAGTAAGGAACAGCTGAGACTTGGGAGTTAAAGTCTATACAGCGTTCAAACAATAGCTATATATATAGTAAGAGCAAATAGAAAGAGAGCTGGCAATCAAATTACGTTTTTGATTTCCAGATTTTACAAGGCAAACATATGCTGCTTCTGTTTTACACATCTTTTTTGATGCTAATTTGTTCATGAATTCTGACACTAATATTCGAAAACGAACAAGTCCATTTTATATCAAAATGTACACATCTTTGGAGTAAGGTGTAGATCAAAACAGCGTTTTGACAAAACATCACCACTGTGGGGGGAAAATATCACTTTATCCACACAATTCTACTTTGTTTTAGTACGTCAACCTTCCTGAGAGGGAATTTCTTTCTGCACTATCTGAATACATGCAATTGTATCAGACTCTGATTTCGGTAACGCTTGCCGGTTTGCTAGGCACTACACAAAAACTGTCATCACACGTTGCATACACATTTATTGCATAAAAAGATATGCGTGTGTAGATTCTAGGACTTCTAAGCTGTAAAGCGAAACGCTATATCGCGCCGCTGACACCTAAGGAACTAAAACCACTTTCAGATCCACAGCAGCAGCCCATAGAACAGACTATACCTTGGGGAGAGGCGCGCAGAAGGGTGTTAATGTGGTCGATGTGGGGTACAAATGTTTGGAAATGTTTCCTGATTGCACAGAAGGAGGGGGGATTTGCAAACTGTTGCTGCCACATGGCTCCTCCAATTCTTTCCATTCACATTGTAATGAGAGCGGCGCGTGCCTCATCTGCTGCTGGAGAGCTGCTTGCGCATGCGCCCAGCCAGCTGCCACGTGCCAACTAGGACAGCCTCAGCGCTCGCGGATTCAGCGGTAGCCTGGCAAGCACAGCCACCCACAAAGGGCACGCTTCCAAATTTGCAGGCAGCACGATGCATCCTTAGGGGTTTGAGAAGCCTCTCTCATTCATTAGTGTTTAAAAGAGCGAGTCTAGTTCTTGCGTTTTGCTTTTAATGTTTGCAAGCTATCTGCTGCATATTGCTCTTTGAACACATACAGAAGTGTTTGTGTAGCAGTTTTCAAGTTCAGACCCCTACACTTTTGGGTAGTCTCCATTTCCTGGACTATGCTTGGTAAAAACTCAAGTTTTCCGCTAACAAATACGCATTTACTTTACAGAAAAATAAAGGACCAGAACAGGTAGCCCTCTCATTATGGCAGCTGAAAGAATAACCTTCAATTACAGCAGGAACGGTTGCAGATTCATCTATTGTTACTTCTCAGGGTTGAGCTCATAAAAATAACAGCACCATCAAATAGCATAACGATTGCTATTGAATCTTTGGCTAAAATCGATGTTTTTTTCACATACAAATGCCCACTTATGCCTTTATATCCTCCATCTGTTTGTAGCGAACACCTGTCCTTCAATACATCGATTTTACAATTTAATGTAACAGCTTCCCTGGACATTTTTTGCACCAGATGCCACAGCAGCACCACAAACGTACACTACCTCAGTTCCTCTTAACCAGGACTTTGATTTCCTTCTGATTATTTTATCTTCATACAAGCAGCATTCTTTGGGAAAGAGATGATAATCCTTGGTCACATATACCTGGCCTATTAATTGTCATAAAAAAGTATTTTCAAAGGAGTGTCTGATTATGGTATTGGTATTAGTTGTTCCTTATAAATATCCAAGTAGATTTATCACCACCTTTCTTGCTGAAAGCTGTAGACCAGTGATGAGATTATGTGGCATACTGAAGTATGTTATCGTTTCAAGTTGGATGCAAAAAAAGCCACCCCCCCCAAAAAAACCCCCAACTACTACAGTATGTGTGCATAGGGCTTTATTTGAGTACATATTAACCTTCTGGAGTCTGAGCAGGTATGCACTATTGATTCTCTTTGAGCCCTATGTACAAATCCAGTGGTTCTCAATCCTTTGCTTTTCAGGATATCCCCAATCAACATGCATGAGAGATTTTTATGCACTGCTTCCCTTGTATGCAAGTCTATCTCATGCATATTGATCGGGGATATCCAAAAATTGTACTAGCTGGGTGTTCCTGAGTACTGGATGAAGAATCATTGTACTAAGCATTTCTCCCATGGTCAGTTTAATAAAGCTGACCCTTTGATTGCAGAAGTATTTTTGCCTTTTGTATTAATTCATAAAATATAATAATGAGTTAACTGCAGAAAAGATACTACTGATCACAGCCAATATAAATGAAAAATGATAATAAGTTCTTTCAGTATTTATATAATACCTTAAATATGTACAGCACAGTTTTATATTCAAAATATATATTATTTCATAAAATAGGCTTCAGAAATCTTAAGATCTGTGGTGCTAAAGTTAGGGACATTCACGCGGGGGCAATTTCTCCGAATGGGTTAGTTTTGCACAAACACTCACCTATATGTAAACTGACCAACTGACCGTATTTTAAGGATTTGTTCCTGGAATCGTATTACTTCGGTCAGGACACCGAAATGTCCCCTATTTTAAAATACGTGTCCCACTCCTCCACATTTGTTCCAGCAGATTTCTCCACTCCACCTGAACTTTTCAAAGGGAAACTCTATTTATATAAGACTATTTCCATCAGAGACACAGAAACATACACACATGCACGCACTCTGCGGTACTTCAGTCACACACACATACACATGCATTCAAGCAATCTGTCATCTTTTTACAGCACTTGCATTGATTACTTTGATCAGCGGACCACTCACTTCTAGGAGAATGGGAAACAACAGAGGACTCTCCTTCAAAAACAACCAGAGTAGTGTGAGCTAGAGTCGTCTTTAGAATACATGTGCAGTCCCTGTGCGGCTGATGAGAAGAGGAGTGTAAAGAGATAGACCAGATTCTGATCCCATGGGGACTAGACATGCCCGCGGGATCAAAATCGGGTCTACGGCCTGGATGTGCAGGCAGGGCCCCGATTCTGATCGGCCTGCATGCCCAGCCACTTACCCAGCTACCTCAGCCAAGCTCCTAAATGGAGCCACGATGCCATGGCGTCCCATCGCCGTGGCACCACGGCTCCATTCAGGAGCCGCGATCCCTGGCTACTGACCAAGATCTTTTTTCCCCCTGCAGTCTGACCCCCAATCTGGCCTTCCAAGGCCTCCATCGGGCTGTGGGGAAACCCCCCTGTGCCCTCTCATCTGTTTCCCCGGGTCCTGACTTATTCCATCTCCTAGATTCCTTCGTCTAGATTTGAAGCCCCAGACGTAAAGGGCCGACCTCTGAATTGGCCCTGTATGTCCGGGGTCATGGCCTGCCCATGCCCTGGCCTCGCTCCGCCTCCAGAACACCCCCTCCCTCCCCCATCTAGGCCTCTCCAGACAAACCTCCTGTTCATACGGGGAGGATATTGCCAGGGCCGGCAGGGGGATGAAGAGTGAGGATGGCTGTCCCAATGGGATGTCCATCCCCATTATTCGCTGGACAGAATGACCCCCTTTTTCTACAAGACCTGGCCTAGAGTCAGAAATGAAATGTTTGAGTTATTTTGTCTTAAGTCATTTCTTTCTGAAGAAAAAGTTCAAGAATGGAAAAAAAAGCAGACATCACAGTTGACGAAAAATGGAAGAAGGTGTTTGGACACTTCAAAAGTAACAAGTGCTATATAAAAATTGATGCAAACTGGTTGAATTTTTTTTATGTTTCGCAGGTTGCAATGCTCCAACTGAAAGGTGCTTTTCAATCATGAACCAAGTGTGGTCTACAGACAAAACCCAACTGCATGTAGAGACCCTCAAATGTCTAATGATTGTAAAGTACAATTTTGAGTTGAGTTGCCCAGAAGTTTTTAATTATCAATGAAAATGTTATTTTGAAGAAAATTCACTCTGTAGAGAAGTACAAGAGTCCTGATTGGCACCTAGCCTACTGACTAAAATTAAAATTGTAATATAAACATATGTTTTATTTTCATTAACTTTGAACACCCCCCCCCCCCCCGCTTGATTGAATGTCCCATGGATTAACTTAGAAAAGATGGTCAGGTTACTATATGGGCATAGAGGTTACCAGAGAAACTTTATTTTTATTTGTTTCCCCAGCAGTTCCTCCTGTTCAATCATAACTGTTCAATCAGAACCAGCCCATAGGGTTGCAGCGACATGAGTCATCTTTCACAACTGCCCAAGACATTTCCCTCAGTTTATTTCTTCTCTTACTTGCCTATTGCCGCCTCTTTTCTCCCAATACTCAAGTATCCAAGTCATTGTGGTAATTAGGAGCTTTGCTAGACATGGGCCTATTGGGTTCATGCCTGATTCTACTGGATAATGCCCCCAATTCTGAGCTGCAGAGAACAGCCCTCTACTCGTACTTCCTGTTTAGCCCCTCATTTCCTATTCTCAAGTGTGCTTGCAGGGCAACAAGAGGGGAAGGAGCAGGGACATAGCCACAGGTGGGCCTAGGGCCCTTCAATTTTGCTTCAGGCCCCTCCCACAACTTTCCCCAATTTGCACATCCTGTTCATGATCTCATGGGACATGCATCCTATGAGGCTCGAGTGTCACTGCTGCAAACTGGGGAAGGAAGATCTGACAGCTCCCACCATGCCAACCGCAGAATGGGTGAGTGCAAAGGGGGGTTCCTGTTTGCTCATTCCCCTCCCCCACCAAAAAAAAAGATTGCCTTCTGGTTACAAACTTGGGAAGGGAAGAGGCTGGAGAAGAGCATAGACGATTCCCCTCCCGCACTCCAGTCCCTTCCTTTGCTTTGCCCCTTGCAAAATGCAGCGTGTGTATGTGGCGGGGAGGAGCTATGTAGAGGGAGAGGCTGGGGCCGAGAGCAGCGGCTTTTCTTTACCCTGTTGTGCCAGCTTCAGCCAGGACCAGTGCAAGCGTATTAGGTGTCCTATGTGAACCTACAGCCCTGTGCCCCCTCAATTCATTTTCAGGGCCCTATACTCACCCCCCTGAATCATGATCAGCTCAACACTGCTCCTTTAGAATGCATAATTGTACAACATAGTTTTTAATATTAAACTTTTGATGAAGGAAATTTCCAAAAGCCAGTTACCCAGACGAATGGACTACTTGAAAACTGCCCACCTTCCTTGCAGGTAGAAATATGAACTGATAGTGTGATGGTCAGGACCTATTGTTTTGCTTTGATTGCAGCTGCTCTTTGCCAGGCCCCCAAAAGCAAATGCCCTAGGTGAGCAGCTCTTCTGCCTCATGGCTAAGCTGGCCCTGGCCCTGGCCCTGGCCCCGGCCCCTCCTCTCCTTTTCCTCAGGGCTGCCTGTTGCCAACAGGGACAAGAGGTCTGTAGACTGGAGTTTCCCAAGCTTCTCTTGGAGGCACAATAAGTCTATTGGTTTACTACCATCAGAGTTGGCCCATCCAGTAGGTGAACTAGGCTGTTGCCTAGGGTGGCGGACCCTGGTGGGTGGTATCATTACCCTAACCCCCCTGGAAGTGGCAGCTGAACTGCTACTTCAGCGCCATGGCAGGCTTTAAAATGCCTGCGCACGTGCACGCAGTTCCAGCCTTCCGCTCCTGCCTGCCCTCCATGAAAGGGGGGAGGGGCAGGAGTGATAGGCCATGAGTGCACATGCGTGCGGGCACGTTAAGGCTGGACGTAGTGCTCAAGCTGCAGTTCAGTTGCCGCTGCCGCTTCAGGCCAAGGGAGGGGCTGCATGGCAGGCTGGATGGAGGCACAGCCTTCTGGGGGAGAGGGCAGTAGCACAGAGGGCCCGCCTAGGGCGGCAGAAACTCTCATGTGGCCACTGACTACAATGACTATGCTTGAGATAGATTTGAATGCATTTATAAACCAGTGTATGCAAAATTATTTCATGCATATTCACTGTGGTAATCCTGAAAACCCAACTAGTTAGGTTGGTCTCCAGGAAGGTATTGGAAAACACTACTCAAGAAAGAAGTATCTGAAGACGGGCTAGCCAAAGTGACATTTGCACAAATCATGCTGACCCCCACAACATGGCCTCCTGCTTTTACCTTGTTGATCATTACAATAACAAGTCCCAGGGGACCTCTATGCAACAAAGAACCCCCCTCAGCCAGTTTCACCCGCTCGATAAAGCTATCATTAAATTTATTTGATAGCATCATTAACCGGCTCTACATTGGAGTGAGATCACAACAGAAACCCTGCACCTTCATTTGTGTAACACACAGTCCACATCTACAGGAATTCCCCACACAATGGGTGTGGAGCTGCACTATGAGGTTTCCTCTTACAACTCAGTCCATAAGGAAAATATATTCAGATTATGGTGTCCTCTCAGTAATTGCAACATGAATCTTCTGTGCTGCCAGACATTAAAAACAAACAAACAAAAAAACCTTGCCTCGAAGACATTCAGAACCTATGTAACAAACCTTCTATACCATGACAGCATTAATTCCCAGGAGTCTAACAGCAACAACCCTATTTGTGAAAGACAGCACTGCAGTGATGTAAATCCCTTTGCTTCAGGTGGCCTCTGCAAAAGTTTGACTTGGTGGTTTAGAATTTGAACTAGCAGCTCTGCAAATATTGCATATTAATAAACCCCCACTGAAAAATAGTTCCAAGCAAATCTTCTGTGAATCTTACGGAGAGCGGGAAGATCCTCAAGTCAGAGGCCAAGAAAATGTGGCAGAAAGATAAAGCAATACTTCCCATCATGTTTGTTTGATTAAGAGGAATTTCCAAGCACACCTTGACAAATGACTTACATGTTACATCTTATGAACTTCAAAAGGGGGCACTTTTTGGCACAATGCACTATGCTGAGTGTTAGCAGTAAATCTGACAGACTGAGATTATACTCCACATACCCTGGATCTTAAGAGCGAGGTTCATTACTGTCATGGAAGGTGCAAAATTAACCCATAAAAAACAGAACAAGTCAGATTGCTATAGATCCTTATGTAGAAACTACATACTAGCAAAATCACTCACTTCAGTCATACATGCAGAGCACATTTCAACCCTTACCTAACACAGAATAAGTTACCACATATTAAAAATAGAAACATGAAGACGAAAACTGAAAAGGAAACCTAGAGGTTCCTAGACTTGGGGTCAATGTGATAAGGTGTGGAGACTTAGCGCAGAGCTTAGTGCATTTTCTGCTTACATTTGGCTGCCTTATGCAGACAGGAGTTTAGCAGAAAGACTCCTGTAAACATCAGTGCACTACACATTTAAATCCAAAGCTAATGAGGGTATTGGTTTTAATTATTTAAACCCTGTGCAAAGAAGTGCACATAAGACTGAAGATAGGGACACCCTGGGGCTTTAACCTGGTCTAAGGAGAAGTGACAAATTTGCTTATTCTCCGGCTAGCATTAGTGAGGATTTCATGCCTGTTTCTTCCCTTTTGTGTGAGCATGAAGGACCTGCAACTTTTTTCTTGCCTTAAAAGGGAGATGCATAAAAAAATGGAAAGGAGATGACCAGTTGAGGCGATTGCTTTCCCGAATGCAGGATTAACTGGGAGGCAGCAAGCGCACCCTGAATGTTATGTGCAATTCTGGTTGCCATATCTTAAAAAGGATATAGCAGAATTAGAAAACGTACAGAGAAGAGCAACAAAAATTGTGAAAAGGATGGAAGGGTACCCCTATGAGGTGAGGCTTAAAACGTTAGAGTTCTTCAACCTGGAAATGAGACGGCCAAGGGGGGATATGATAGAGGTCTATAAATGAATGAATGGCGTGGAACGGGTAAATGTAGATCGGTTGTTTATGCTATGAAAAAGTAGAAAGACTAGAGGACATGCAATGAAGCTACAATGTAACCCATTTAAGACTAATAAGAAAAAATATTTCTTCACTCAATGTGTAATCAAACTCTGGAATTCGTTACCAGAGGATGTAGTAAAAGCTGTAAGTGTGGCTGAGTCTAAAAAAGCTTTGGACAAGTTCCTGGAGGAAATGTCCATAAACCATTATTAAATAGGACCCGGGAAATCCACTGCTTGCCCCGGGATGAGCATTGCGGAACCTGTGTCCCTTTTTGGGAACCTGCCAGGTACTTGTGACCTGGATTGGCCATTGTTGGAAATAGGATGCTGGGCTTGATGGACCTTGGTCTGATTCAGTATGGCATGTTCTTAAGGAGCATGGCTGTGAAGTGAAATGAAATGTAAAGCACTTGACGGCAGAAATTTAAATATAATACCAATTAACTTTTTAACTTTTTATTATTTAGCAACTTTTATATACTGCTATATCTACAAGTCACAGCACTGTACAGGTAACATACAGATTACGTAAAAATAATATGGAATAGCACTCCAGAAAGACATTCACATGCGCGTTATGAAGGTAATTTTATGAAGGTCGCCTAGTTTAATGCGCATTCCAATTCATGTATATAGTTTCCATTTAAAAGGAAAAGCAGGCAACTACCTTTCTTTATAAAATAGGGGTGTGAGTCAGAAGATACATGCTGCAAACCTAGGCATGAGCACTTATGCCAACCCTGGCCTTGGTATAAATGCTCATGCCTAGATTTGTAAAGAGCGTGCACAAGTTATAGTATTTTATAACTTACCCACTTTAAAATTTGCACATCACCAATGCTCCGCCCCTGGCCACACCCACACTGAAAGTATGCACCATTGGCCTGTTGTGCATAGTTATAGAATAGTGTCTGGCTAAAGTACATGCATAAAGACCCATCCGTGCACACAAGTCATGAAAATGCATGATTTATATGCATTGGTGGCACGCACCTTTGTGGCACTTACTAAATTACCTCAAATATGTCTGTGCATATAACTCCATGTGATAGGGTATATAGAATGCTACCCTTCCCTCTCCAAAGAGGTTCCCTTTAAGAGAGTCTGCTGCCCGGAGTTCAGAGCTGAAGGGGCATGGCTCACAGGGAAAGGTTAAGAACTCAGTAGTCTGCAGGAGGGAGAGAGGCCCGTGGAGCCAGGAGTCATTCCAAGGCAAGCTGTGGAAAGGAGTTCTGAGGTAGGAACTTTAACAAGGGCTGGAGGAAGGGCTGGGAGAACCAGCTTGTGGAGGTTTAACAAGGTAGGACAGAAGTAAGCTGACTTTATTTTTCCTCAACTGCGGTCTGTTCTGGGTATTGCTTGTGGAGGTTTAACAAGCTGGAACAGAATAAAAACTGCTTTTATTTTCCCTGAACTGCTGTCTCGCCTGTGTTTTAAAGAAAACCTCTTCCCACTGCATGCCACATTCCCACAAAATCCACTATTGATATCATTTTTTTGGGCACAAAACATTGAACTCTCTAGCTAGAGCAGTGTTTTTCAACCTTTTTTGTGCAAAGGCACACTTTTTTCATGAAAAAAATCACGAGGCACACCACCATTAGAAAATGTTAAAAAAATTTACCTCTGTGCCTATATTGACTATATATAAAGTAATTCTCTTGAATAGGAATCAAACACTCACACCAACCCTCCTCCCCTGCTGGTTCACACCAACCCCCCTCCCCTGCTGGTTCACTCACACCACCCCCCTCCCCCTCCACTGCTGGTTCACTCACCCACCCCCCTGTCACTTACTCACCCCTCCTGCTGGGTCACTCACTCACTTACCCCCCTCCCCTGCTGGTTCACTCACACCATCGCCCCCCCCTTGCTGGTTCACTCACACCACCCCCCCCTCCACTGCTGGTTCACTCACACTCCCCCCCCCTTGCTGGTTCACTCACACTCCCGCCCCCTTGCTGGTTCACTCACACACACACCCCCCCCCTCTGCCCAAGCCGCTGCTTCTGCTTTGTACAGAGCAGCGGCTGCACTACACTTACATTGAAAAGTAAAGAGAAACTGTGTCAGGAGCCCTCCGGTCATCGCAGAGCCCGAGGAAGTGATGTCATGGGGGCGGGCTCCTCACAGGCTGTCTTTCCTTTTCAAATTAACTTTATTGCAGCTAAAGTTAATTTGAAAAGGAAAGACAGCCTGTGAGGAGCCCGCCCCCATGACATCACTTCCTCGGGCTCTGCATGATCGGAGGGCTCCTGACACAGTTTCTCTTTACTTTTCAATGTAAGTGTAGTGCAGCCGCTGCTCTGTACAAAGCAGAACCAGCGGCTGCACTGCTATAGGGAATCGTGATCGCGTTCGCGCCGCGGACTTCGGCACAAAAGCCGGTTTTTTGCTCTGGCCGCTCCCGATCTTGCGGCCAGAGCAAAAAACCGGCTTTTCAATGGCCGGATTTACAACTGTGCCGGCAGCCGGCCTGGCCATGGAAAAACCGGCCAGGCCGGCTGAAAACCGGCCGGTTGGCAACCCTAATTTGTGAGCCGAGGCCACATGTTACGGATGAAATTGGAATTTTTCCCACGGCACACCAGACAATATCTCACGGCACACTAGTGTGCCGCGGCACAGTGGTTGAAAAACGCTGAGCTAGAGAGCATGACTGTGATTGCATATTTCTATGGTGACCAGCATACTGTCTTGTGCTTGTGCACATTGTTTGCATATGATTTGGTTGCTGTCTTGGGTGCAGACTCTTTTTTACATGTGCATTACAAAAACACGTGCTGTTAGTGCATGGCTCTAGCATGTAGCTTATTATCTCATCCCCCCCGCAGAAAGGATCACACTTCCACTTATGCTGTGAGCACAGTAGGACTTAAACCAGCCACTTCTGGGTCCAGAGGTAGCTCTCTAATAAGACTGCATTAGAAATCTATGGTAGATTTTTAAAGCAGATTTTATTTTACTCCCTTGCTATTTTTTTTCTACTTTGCTTCCAGTGTAATAAACTAATGCTATATAAAAATCACTGAGGTAAAAATTCTGTACTAAAATGGAAGTAAAGGGAAAAATGTGTTAAAATGGAAATAAAGTTAACTTCTGAGGTTAACTTTATATCCGTTTTTCCCCCCAGACAGAAAGCCTGGCCTAAGACCCCCAATCTAGGAACCCTTTAGTCTGAGGTCTTTTATCAAAGGTGTCCTGGGACCAGACAGCTCCCAAATCCCCCCACACCCATTTATCTATTTACCCACCCTTGTCCTCTCATCTACCCCCACCTACCCTCCTGATGATCTCTCTATAATACCTTATCCAGAGAAAGCTTTCTCCTACATCTTCTGCATCTACTTCTGCAATTCAAAAAAATTGGAATTCAGCCAAAATCACAGTTTCTTTTAAAAAATGTTGTTGATTCAGCTAAAGTCAGTGACCTTAGGCAGAGGTCTAATAGAGGCCTGTACCTAAACCTCATACAGACTCAAGATATTTGCTGGTACATCTTAGGTCCTGAGGGATCATGGTTGTCTGTTGATGCCTGTTAGGTTAACTTTACCTGGAACATCTGGCTATACCTTGCCCCTGAGACCCAAACTCTTGTGTCACAAGGGACAGGGCCTATAACCAACGGCTTATACATTGGTTAGTGTTGACCTGTGTACCTCTTTGGGAAACTGGATTGGCCACTGTTGGAAACAGAATACTGGACTTAATGGACCTTGGTCTGACCCAGTATGATGTATCTTATGTTCTTATGCTATGTTCTTGATTAAAAAATGCACATAGATTAAATGCACATAATTAAAGTTGACATACAAAAACCAGAAAACAAACAGGTGACAATATTATATTTTTAAAACACTGGCTGCTGGGGAGCTTGGTTACCCATTCAAGCTCATATCAAATTTATATGACGAAAACTGGAAACAACATAAGCACTGGCAAGTTAGATGCAAGGCATTGATAAGGCAGGCAAAGAGATAATTTTAGGAGAAGCTTTCTGTGGAAGCAAAAATGCTTAATAAAGACTTTTTTTTTCAAGTACATTCGTAGCAAAAAACCTGTGAGGGAGACAGTTGGACCATTAGATGATAGAGGGGTAAAAGGGGCACTTAGAGGGGACAAGGCCATAGCTGAGAGACTGAATGAATTATTTGCTTTGGTCTTTACTGAGGAAGATGTAGGGATGTTGCCCATGACTAAATGGTATTTAAAGGTGATGATACAGAAGAATTGAAAAAAATATCAATAAACTGGGAAGATGTATTACAACTATTTGATAAACTGAAGAGAAGCAAATCACCTGGACCGGATGGTATACATCCAAAGGTGTTGAAAGAACTGAAATATGAGATTGCAGACTTACTATTAGTAATCTGAACTATCATTAAAATCATCTGTAATACCTGAAGAGTGGAGGATGGCCAATGTAATGCCAATTTTTAAAAAGAGTTCCAGGTGTGATCCGGGAAAATACAGACCGGTGAGACTGAAGTCAGTACTGGGAAAAATGGTAGAAACCATCATAAAGAACAAAATTACTCAACATGTAGATGGTCATGGCTTAATGGGAGCCAGCCAACATGGATTTAGCCAAGGAAGGTCTTGTCTTACTAATCTGTTACTTTTTTTTTAAAGGTGTGAATAAACAGGTAGACAAAGGTCAATCGGTTGATATAGTGTATTTGGATTTTCAGAACGCCTTTGACAAGGTCCCTCATGAGAGACTCTTGGTGAAATTAAAAAGTCATGGGATAGGAGGCAGTGTACTATTGTGGATCAGGAACTAGTTAAAAGATAGAAAGCAGAAGGTAGGGCTAAATGGACAATTTTCCCAACGGAGAAAGGTGAATAGTGGAGTACCCCAGGGATCTGTGCTGGGTCTTCTGCTTTTTAACATATTCATAAATGAACTGGAAATGGGAATAATGAGTAAGATAATCAAATTTGCAGATGACACAAAATTATTCAAAGTTGTTAAAACCCATGAGGATTGTGAAAAATTGCAAGAGGACCTTGATAAATTGGAAGACTGGGCATCCAAATGGCAGATGAAATTTAATGTGGACAAGTGCAAAGTTATGCACCTAGGGAAGAACAACCCAAACTATGGGTACATGATGCAAGGTTCCACATTAGGAACCACCACTCTGGAAAAAGATTTAGGCATCATCATGGATAACACGTTGAAACCCTCTGCCCAGTATGCAGCGGCAGCCAAGAGAGCAACTAGAATGTTAGGTATCATAAGGAAAGGAATGGAAAATAAAACAAAGGATATTATAATGCCTCTGTATTGTTCCATGGTGTGACCGCACCTTGAATACCGTGTGCAGTTCTGGTTGCCGTATCTTTAAAAGGATATAGCGTTATTAGAAAAGGTACAGAGAAGAGCCACCAAAATGTTAAAGGGAATGGAAGGATACCTCTATTAAGAGAGGCTAAAAATTTTGGGGCTCTTCAACCTGGAAAAGAGACAGCTGAGGGGAGATATGATAGAGGTCTATAAATTAATGGAGTAGAACGGGTAAACGCAGATCGATTGTTTACGCCATCAAAATTTAGAAAGACCAGGGGACATGCAATGAAGCTACAGTGTAACCTATTTAAGACTAATAAGAGAAAATAGTTTTTCACTAAATGTGTTATCAAACTCTGGAATTCATTAGTGGAGGATATAGTAAAAGCTATTAGTGTAAAAAAGGTTTGGACAAGTTCCTGGAGGAAAAGTCCATGAATCATTAAGGGAACATGGGAAATCCACTGCTTGCCCCAATACAATCACTATGAAACCTGTGTCTTTTGGGGAAACTGCTAGGTACTCATGATCTAGATTGGCCACTGTTGGAAACAGGATACTGGGCTTGATGCACCTTGGTCTGACCCAGCATGGCATATCTTATGTTCTTATGTTCTCATACTCCCGATTATGGTCCACCGTGCAATCTATACGGATCTTCCCCTCTACTTGTCTTCACTTCTGTTGTTACCATATCACCCATCTCATTAGCTTTGATCTTCACAGGCCCAGTTATTAGTGGTCTCCTCTTTCAGAGAGCTCAGATTTGAATGGATTCGGTCTGCTACCTTTTCTTTAAACGACCCCTCCCTTTGGAACTCTCTTCCCCCAGTCATTTGCTTTGAAAGCTCTTATTCCAACTTTAAAAAACAGCTGAAAACATGGTTGATCCAAAACTTGTGCAATCTGAATTGACCCTTTCCCAATTGTGTACAGCTTTTGCTTTGTCTGCTGCAAATTTAAACTGTTGCCTTATGCATTCCCCTCCCTTGTGGAGCCTGATCCAAGAAGGGGCACGTCTGAGCCATCCAGACGTCCCCAGACAGGAAGGGCTCCATTATACCCGATTCTGCATCGCAGGAGCTAGATGCCCTCGTGGAATGCAGGATCGGGCAATGGGTGGCCTGGTGTTCCCCTGTAGCAGCCGTGTGGACATTCTAGAGGCAGCATGGCCAGGCCCTCCTGCCCCCGCTGGTGCGCTGATGACCCGATGCCCCCTCCCAGACCAGATTTCTTGACGCCTGACCCTCGACAGGTCTGCCGGGGCTGGGATTGGGTGGCGGGACAGTACCTGCAGTGGCTCCATTGCATTGGGGGGGGGGGGGGGGGGGGCTGCCGGACCGGGCTGCCTGGGCGCCCAGCACTTATTCCACCTCCAAGGTGGAATAAGCTGTGTGTCCCCTAGTGCTCCCAGGACGTACATGGTTGTGACCTGAATTGGCCCTGTACATCCGGGTGCCTGGTCTGCCCATGCTCCGCCCCATCTTGATCTCACCTCACAGAACCTCTATGCATGCGGGGAGACTGTGTCTCTGAATTTGGGCAGGACGGCTAGTGAGGCTGCACGTCCCACTGGGACATACAGCCCCGCTAGTCCCCTTACAGAATCGGGCCTATTGTATATTATTGTTATGTTTCACTGTTGCTGATTTGTTATTTTATCAATTTTGCACCCCTGTATTTTAATTTTGATTTTATTGTAAACAACTTAGATGACTCCACAGTGTGCTTAAAGTGGTATAACAAATGTCTGATAAACAAACAAACAAACATTGATATTCGTGATATTGAATGTCCAGATACTGCAGTCAGCACCAGCACTATCCATATAGTAGTGACATTCAGCACCATGACACGGACAGCTATGTGCAAAGCCATTTAGGAGGTGGTCAGATGGAATATTCGGCCACTGAATGTCCTCACTGGTACGCCTTTCAATATACTGATCCAAAAACTCTTTTTTTTTAACCTTTGGCAATTCTAATTTTTTAAAATTCGGTTGGTGTTAGGGTCTTTTCCACTTTCATTTTGTTGATCTTCTAAATTCTTTTAGTGTCCCTTTTCTGTCTTCCATTTCTTCTTTTCTCCTCCTGCCTTCTTTCCCTCCTGACATCATCTCTGATGTTGACCTCTCTCGTTCATCTGTTTTCTCAATTTCTCTCTTTGACAACCCCCACAACATCTCCCTTCCTCCCCCCACCAGAAACCACATTCACTCCTACACGTCTCCTGTAAATACTGACCACCTCCATGTAAATAAGCTAACTTTCCAAGAAACGTACTTCCCACTTTGTAAATAAATTAATACTCAACTCTCCTACTTGATATGTACTTGTTACGAGATACCTATTACCTATCTGTATAGCTAACACCACGCTAAATGTACATAAATTAACATGATCTTTAGTGTAACCTATTATTCCTTGTTTGATGTAAACCACTTTGACCCGCTGAAAAGCGGTATATAAACCCAGCTAAACAAAATAAATAAACAATCAAATAAATAACTAAATCTGGTCTCCCGTTCTGTTCTTGTCTCTTCTTACCCTCTTGCTAACTCCCATTCCTCTTTTCACTCCCTTCAAAGACTTGTCTCATTCTACTGTCTCAACCCCTTCCCTGTTTCTCCAGGTTCTTTTTAATATCTCTTCTGCTACACAGTTTGCTAGTCCTTCAATCCTCCAACTCTCTCCATTCCTGTAGCTACCCCAGGACTTCTAGCATGTCCCTCCTGCCTCGTAAGGCTAGACTCTTTCTCTCACCTCCCTCTTCTCTATTCCAGTGGAGAACAGGAGAACTCTCTCAGTGGTTGGGCATGCCTAAGTTGCTCATCTACAACTACTGTCCTTCTGGGTGACTCAAACAATCAGCTGTTTGAACTGTGTGTATAGGTAATTTGATCCTTATGGAAGTGAGATGTGTCATTGGTAACAGAAGGAGGTCAGAAACCCAAGTCACCAGTGCCTCTTTCATGTTCTCTGCTAAACTATAACTTAACACATTTTCTTTGGATGTAAAAGCTAGCCTAAAACTTAGGAGCCAGAAGTGGTACTTGCAAGGGGTCCTCTTTTGCAGATTGGAGGGGAGGCGGACTCCAAAAAATGCAAATCTTTCTAGTTGAGCAGGCCTCTCTCTGCCCCAACCCTTACGCCCCTGGCCACAGGAGCCGTACTCTCCCTCTCCTCTGGTCTCCCCTCCCCTACTGGTGACAGTGATTTTCACTGTGTGCAGAGAAAGAGAGGAGGCAGCGGACTGGGTAGGGTGGCTTCCTCTTGTTCTTCAGGTCATGGGAGGAGGTGGTGGCTCTGTGCAGACTGGGCTGCAGGAAGCTTTTGCATAGCCTTAGTGATTGTACATGGGATCCGAATGAACTGTGCGAGGGCAGCATCTATGCTGCAACATAGTCATGATGCTTGGGATTTGTGGAGTCCTCAAGTTTTTGGGGTGGCATAAAAGGGCAAGCCAATTTTTGGGGTGAAGTAGTATGGTTGCCGTGTTAGTCCACTCTTAAGGATAATAAATAAAAATAAAACAAAGAGCTTTTGAGGAGATCCAAGATAGTACTTTGAGAGGATGAACCTGAAGGACGCGCCAGAGCAGTTGCATTATTGGGGGTAGTTGGTGGCTTGCCTGAGGTCATCATGGGCAAAAGGAAGGGAAAAAAGCAGAGTGTACTCTCCAGGACCCTGTTCGATCCAACTGCTGTGGCTGGATGGATTGATAAGTGCTGGACTCCCTCTGTCCCTGTTTTGGTATCTTCTTCCACCCGGTCTGAGGAAGCTTTGTCAGGCAGCTGCATGAATGGGGCTTCGGTAAGTCCCTTAAAGAGGATGTCTCCTCCTAGACCTGGAAGCAGTTTCACTGCAAGACAGCAGCATGCAGGGAGCCCCATGGAAGCCCTATGAAATACGTCCTGACAGTGATATCTTTCCCTCTACCCAAAGGAATGGAAGTGGATTCCTTGGATCAACAACTGCCCTGAAATGTGAGTGATATTGCTCAGGGTAGGAGAGATACTGCTTCATGTTTGGTGGTGCAGGAAATGAAAAAAAACAGGTGCTGTGATTGAATCACTTTGGGACTCATACAAGTCCTTAACTGTTTGTTGGCATTATCTGGTAAATTTGTGGGAGATTTGACTGTGGTTTCCGAGGCTGTTGTGGCTCATTCTCAGGTGCTGGAACAGCATTCTGCTATATGTGACTCTTTAAAGCTTACAGTTAACAACGTACAAGATCTGGGGGAGGCTCTGATGAAGGATAAGAACCATATTCACAGAAGACTGGAATATTTGGAAAATCAGACACGAAAAAATAATTTAAGATTCTTGAACTTCCCAAGGTCTCCTTTAGTATCTTCAAGCGATATGGTAAAGAAATATTTGCCTGAAGTCTTGGAAATGCCACAAGAATCTTTATGCCCCATTGTTAAAGCCCAATATCTGTATGTATTGGGGAAATCTAATCAACCTGTTGGGCAAGGAGAGTCTACTGCTATGGATCTTACAGACCTCTTAAGTAGTAACACAAAGAACCACTTTAGTAGTTACTTTGCCCTGGAATTTGACCGCAATGCCATGCTCAATTTATATTTCCGTCACATGGATATGTTGGTTGTGGGATCAAAAATCTGTGTTTCCAGATTTATCTAGAATTTCTCAAAAGTGACGCCAGGAGTTCCTGGTTTTGGGCCCTAGGGCTTTAGCTCTGGGAATCGACTTTTTCTTATGATTTCTTTGTAATTGTTTGATTGTTTCTGAGGGGAGGAATTATTTGTTTATTGACCTCAAACAGCTTTGGACTTCTTAGTGGCAAAAGAAGAGTCGAAGATTCAAATTATTGTCCCAAAGATTTAAACATTATGTGGGTGGGCTGACTACTCCAATCTGGGGAAGCTTCCTTGGAATATTGTTTATTTTTTTTCTATTGTCCTTTATTTTCCTAGATCTTGGATCTCAATTTCCCTTTATTAGTGGACAAATGTATTAGTTGATATTTCCTTTTTTTGTTTTCTTAAATTTACCTTAGGGTTTACTATTATTTTCTGTTTTCACTTTGTTTAAGAATGAATTCTATCATTAAAAGAAATGAACAAAAAAACTCCCAAAAAACAAAAAATACAAGATGGCACCATTTTATTGAGCTAATTCATTAGGTTTTGACTAGCTTTGGGAGTTAAAATCTTCTCCTCAAATTTAGTTTGGGGAAGGACACTTGCTACCTCTTTTCCCTTCTGTAGTGATGTCACTGGAGGAGAAACAGCACCAGTTTGTGGGGAGGAAGAGAAAGTGAATGCGATCAGAGGAGTGAGGAAGGATTGAAAGCTTGGAGGGAGGGCTACAAAATGAGGGAGGGGGATACTGGAAAGACACAAATGCTGTCTCCTCCCCCATTTCCCCGCAGTCTGTGCAAATTGGGCAATATTTCCTTCTCTAAGGTCCATGCTACTATGTATTTTGTAGCGGGGATGATGATGATGATGGGCTAGGGTGATAGGGAGCAGACAGATGACAGTCGGATTAAGGGGAGCATCAGAACTATGTGGCGGAGGAGTCATGTGAAAATGTGGTAGGAAAGTGCAGGTGCTCAAGAATTGGGAAGGAGGTCCAAGGACGAGTGAAGAGGGTATGAAAAAGTCAGAGGTACTGATGGGAGGGTGCGCATGAGCCAGAGAGTTGGAGAAGAGTTGCAAGATAACAGGTGGAGGGAAGCTTAAGAGGCACCCATGGGAATGAGGGAACAATATGAGATTCAATTTGGGGAGGTAAAATAGGAGTTGATGTAAGAGGGGACTAGGGCTGAAAGTGAATCGGGAGGTGATGGGGGAGTATAGAAGGAGATATTCTTGAGGTGAAGGTGTTACACTGGAGGGGATGGAAGGACTTCAGATGGGATGAGAGTATGATGGGATGCTGGAGGAGTCAGTGTAAAAATGAATGGGAGAGGAGGGAGAGGGACCATGTAGCAGGAGTAATGTTTATGTTTATTAAAACTCGATATACTGTGGAGTAAGAAACCCAGTGAGTGGAGTGGAGGAGTGGCTAGTGGTCAGGATTCAACTCCCACTGGCACTCCATATGGCCTTGGGAAGCCACATAGCCTTAGGTACAAACTTAGATTGCAAGCCCTCTAGGGACGGCGAAGTACCTACTTTACCGGATTGTAACCCGCTTTGAGCTAAATATTTCTAAATAAAGGGGTCAATAGAAGGCCGAGAGGGGTGGGGCAGGGAGAACCGGAGGATGAGAGATGGTGGAGGAGCAGTACGTAGATAAAGAGGCGATGGTGACTGAAAGATTCTGAGGCCAAGAAGAGAGAAATGAGAGGAAAGGGTCAGAAGAGGAAGTGCTAAAGACAGGCACGTGTTTAGGTAAGAAAGCTCTGGCTGGCATTAGGGCAACAGATCGCTGAGGTGAGGGGTTGTAGCTCTGTTCTTAACTTACCAAGTGGTTCCAACAAACGAAATGTAAGTATCTCATAAGAGATCTGCAACCCTATAGCTAAGGACCGGGGCTTCTCAAGGGTCACGGGGAGGTCGAGAAGCTGTTCTGACAATTCAAAGGCTAGAACTTGGAGAAAGATCTATGAGTTTTCTATTTAAAAGTAGGTTTGTCTGTTTGAAGTGCTGTATTTACCGTGTAACCTGATTCTTGACCAGATTATGAACATGCAAAGTCTTGTATCTGAAAAGCGAGTGTGTTAATTAGAACTATGCGAGTTATTTCAGTCCTGCAGCATGTGAACAAGGTTCTGTTTATATTGCTGTTAATACCTACACAAATTCAACTCTGTTTGGAACTCTGAACCCAAGCGCAGGTTATGTGCACATGCAGGAAGCCCAATCTGACAGCAAGAGAAGAAAAGTGCAATGGAAAGGAGACTGGCCAAGGAATTAGAAGATTGGAAAGAAGGAAAAACAAAAAGATGGGACCAACAAGGTTAGAAAAAATGATACATACAGCTAAAAGTAGATAAAAGCATTTCAGAGATTGGAATAAGTAATGCATTGATTGAATAATGGTGTGAATCTAGGAGTAAAATTAATTCTCTACAGGCTGTTGCTTACATGGATCCAATAGTTATGCAAAAGCAGTCTACATGAGCTTTAGAACCCACCTACAGCATCTTGCAAAAGTCTTAACACCTTTGTACATGTCGCCACATTCTGCTGCCTAAAAAAATGCAAATTCAGGATGCGTTAAAGTAGGAGGTAGTTTCACTGATCTACACAACACTTTCAACAATTAGAGAAATATTCAAAATTATTAAGGGAGACCAAAATATCTGGGATTGCTTACGTTTTCACATCCCTTGGCTTAATACATGGTGTAAGCGCCTTTGGTAGCGAAACAGCCTTGAGGGGGGGTCACATGGCGGCATGAGCGGGTGAAGACACTTCTTTGCCTGCTCTGGGATTGCCTCTAATAATTGGTGCGTTATCACTGGTTTAACACTCTAATCCCCTATTTCCATAGGCAGGACTGTGCCTGCACCAGCTAGTGCCTTGGGGGTGACTATTTGGAAACAAAGGAAGATAAAATCATCTGCAAAAAAGGCTGCATGAAGCGCCAAGATGGTGGGCAGCTCGCCCCTATCACCCTCTGCGGATAGCACTGACAATAATATAGAGGATATGGCATGGGAGATTGCCAATGTGTTTGAGCCAAAGTTTGATCAAGTGAACAAAAGCTGGAAGTGGTTGGAGAAGTGATGGCTGAAACTGGTCAACAGTTGGAGGTGGTGGAGCCGTGTGGCAGCGTTGGAGGACTCGGACGCAAAGCGCGAATTCACTCTGGATGGGCACTGAGCACAGACGGAGGCATTGCTAGCAAAAGTTGATGATTTGGAGAATAGATCGCGGAGGAGCAATCTGTGTTTGGTTGGTATGCCAGAGTCAATGCTGGTTGCCTCCTTGCCATCTATTGGAATTGTGTTCCCCGAAGGCCTTGGGTTTGGAAGCACTGGAGGGACAATTGCACGTGGAATGTACGCACTGTCTGGGACCTAAAGTGGATGGAAGGATCAGGCAGAGGGTAGTGATTGCCCAAATTCCGAAGTTTTAGCACAAAGTACAAATTGTTGAAAGGAGGAGAGCTGCAACTGGAGAATCAAAACTGTTATTTCAAGATTATTCTGCAGCAGAAGCAGTGAGCAGAAAGGAGTTTGTAATGAACGGCATTATTGAAGAGGAAAATCAGGTTTGTGCTAGTGTATCTGGCTATTCTGTGGGGGCAGCCTAGTGGACTGACTAAATTGTTTGATTCAGATGAAGAAAGGAAGTGGTTCCCGAGTGCTCTTCTCAGGCAAGATGCTGCCTCTGAGACATAGACTTTGGGTCTACTTGAATTGGCATCTGGGGAGGACTTGAAGAATTTATACCATCGCCTTAGCTACTGTTGGGAGAGAGTGGAGTTTGTAGTGGTTTTTTTTTTTTACTTATTTGCTTATTTTCCTATACCGATTTATCTAGAAGTCAAAGCGGTTTCCAAATAACAATATATACGTTTTGTGTGTCAGAGCAATAAACCCAAGTTTGTTACATACACATCTGAAACTTTGTTGAAAAACATTAACTATTATACATTGCTAGCATTGCACAGGGTTATCATTGGTGCAAACTAATAATTTGTTCTTGGTTTTTGGTGTCTTATGTTTTGTCTTTAAAAGTGGTTATGTGTGTTAGTATGAGAAGGGTAACTGCTATGCCAGTGTGTTATGCATGAGGCAGTCACCTTGCGTCACAGAGCATTGCTGGCTCTGTGTAAGGCATAGAGTGTGGTATACAGGAGGGTACAATTGTGGTCACCATTATTGGCACTCTTGCCAATAATGGCCAATATCTCCTAAAAAAAAGTGGCCAGTGAAATGGCTTTGGACTATATATGCACACATATTTGACACATAAAAGAATAAAATAAAACAAGACTAAGTAAAAAAGGAAATAGTATAAAAACGAGGACATTGCCAAACATGATTATTGGCACACTTATAAACAATTCAAATCAGTTTGGACAGAAGAATCACATTCCCATTGCAGTAAAATTAGATGTGCATGTGAACTCACATGACAGGAATCAACTAATGAATGATGGCTCTAATGTTTAAAATGGTCACATTCACTCCCTGTTTCATTTTCGCAATAGTGAAGACAAGAGAGCTGCCTGAGACCATCAGAAAAGCCATTATTACCAAACATCAGACTTCAAAGGGGTGCAAGGCCATCTCCAAAGATCTTGGGATTCCTGTGTCTACAGTTTGCAATGTTATTAAGAAGTTCTTTTATTCATGGAATTGTCAAGAACCTCCCAGGATGTGGTGGGAAGAGGAAAATTAATTCAAGAAGTGGCAGGCGGGAGCCGGCAACCAGACATGCGTCCCTAATCCTTTTGTGTCCTGTGCGGCTGCATCTCTCGCATAGGGCTAGGTATGGTACTGATCACTGCTAAAGGTTATGCAACAAAATATTAATGAAGGGTGCCATTAATCCTGTCCAGGCCATATTTTTTTTTCTCAGAAATTATTACATCTAAGTTGCACAGGCATCTTTTTTTGTTGTTGTATACCTTTGAACATACTATTAAAATATTATGATATACAGTTGGAATATTTCTAATTATTTCTCAAGAAATTGTACACAACCTTCCTAAAATGCAAGGGTGTCAATTATGTAGACCACAACTGTATGTGTCTGTTGGGGAGGTGTGAATGGTTGGTTACAGCAAAACAACCCTAAGCTTTTTAAGATAAGTGTCTACCAGCATGCAGATTGGGGCAATGATGTTTTTTTGCCCATTCTTCTTGGTAGATCAGCACCATACCTAGCCCTGTGCGACTGGTGCAGCCACACAGGGTACAAAGAAATAGGGGTGCATTTTGGGGTGCTGGCCTCAGCTCCCCCCCCACAATGCCAGCCCTTGCCCAGCTGCTGCCGCCGCTTTTAGTGTTGCCTTGAGGGTGGCGGCGGCGGCAGCAGCGACATCCAATTGAAAAAAATCAAACCTGTGGGTCTTTCTGACTCTGTGCTTGCATGCAGGTCTAATCCGTCCTTCCTATGCTTGCATCAGAGGAGGGAGAGACCAGACTAGTCATTGAAGCATGGAGTTGCAAAGACCCGCATTTGAATAACTGGTCTGGTCCCTCCCTCCTTTGACACGAGCATAGAAGGGACAGATTAGACCTGCATGGAGTCAGAAAGACCCTTTTTTTTTCTAGTTGGATGTTGCTGCTGCCGCCGCTACCCTCTAGCCAGCACTGAAAGCGGCAGCGGAGGCTAGGCAAGGACAGGCAGCGTGAGGGAGAGCCGGCTGGATATGGAGGTAAGATGTGATGCATGGGGCAAATGACAAACCTGTGACGGGGGGGTGGAGGGGGGATGACAGATGCACATTTATGGCCGCTGTGGTAGACTAGTTCAAACTCTTAAGTTGTTTGGGGATCATCTGTGGACTGCAGTCTTCAAGTCTTGCTGCAGATGTTCTATTAAATTCAGGTCTGGGCTTTGACTGGGTCACTCAAGAACATTCACGTTTTTCTTGCAAAACCATTCTCATGTTGCTTTTGCTTTGTGCTTAACGTCATTGGCCTTTGCAAATGTCAGTTTTTCCTTTTAGACCCATATATACGGCAGATTAGAATGGGCTTTCCTCTCAGACCTGCCTGTACTGTATACCATCCACCTTTCTCTTGAGTTTTACGTCTTTCTCTCCCCACTGCTGGAAAGCATCCCCATAACATAACACTGCTATCAATATGTATTACTGTAGGTATGGTGTTTAGCAGGGTGATATGCTGAATTTGTTTTATGCCACCAGGCTGGCCCAAGGGTTTCTGCTGCCCTAGGCAGGAACCCTGGCTGTGCCGTTCCCCTGTGTGCAGAGCTGCCCCCCCCCCCATGCCATGCCACACTACTGCCCCCTGTTGCTGCTGCAGCTGTACAAATTAAGGGGAGTCTAAAATAAATTTCAATGTGTTTGAATGTCCCTTGGGACACTGTCAGGTCCCTCATTGTAAAGTATATCCTGGTGGTCCTTCTGCCCTACCAGGATATTTTGCCTTATATGGCATACTGACCCCACTCCGTACATCCCAGGATATACCATATGGGGCCAGATGCTGCCATATTTTCAAGATGAGAGCACGTGGGCAATGCTCCTGCCCCAACGTTTAAGGTACCAGGGGAGTCTGATGCTTCCAGGGAGGGCTGAGGGGTAGGGTCATCTGAGGTGAATTGTCAAACTTCACCTTAGATGATCCTTTTGCTCTCTGCTGCATCCTTACATTTGCCCAAAGCTGACGTACAGATACTGTACAGTGTTAAAAGAAGAGTAAAAAAACTGTGCTATGTTTTTGTGCAGTATAGTACATTGGGAACAATTAAAACTTCATTATTTTGCATGCGATTAGTATATCCACTGGGCACTGTTCCCTCTAAACTGTGTGCGTGTGCGCGCGCGCGCGCACACACACCTCACCGAGTGAGCGCACATACTTTACAACAGAGCGCACAAAAATTGCAGTTCTGATTCTGATAGAAAACAACACAGATGTCTTAAAATTTAAAAGTTGTGATTGTAATTACTAGATATTTTCCGCTTCATTTAGTAATTGTCTATTTTCATTTAATTTGATTAAAATCAATGTGGTGTACATACTGTATTCTGACGTGTAGTCAAATTTTAAAGTATATAACTCCGAGTGTCGTTATGTGGCGCATAAAAATTTAACCTTCCTTCAAAAGCTGCACAGCTGATATTTTATGCGCACACATGCGCACACAGCCTACATAGTTTCCCCTGTTCTTTCCGAGTTGCTCTCCCTGTTCGATGTAAACTCGGGAGTGCCTCGAGTCGTTTTTTTAACTGTAAACCGCACTGATGATAAAGAGCGCGGTATAAAAGAAATGCTAAATAAATAAATAAAATAAAAATAAAACATTGCCACTGGGTTATGTTTTAGTGCAGTATTTCTCCACGCTAGCTTGTTTTCTGCATCACAGAGCAAGACTAGCACTGCCCTAGAGCTAGGGCTGGAGCTACCATTAGGAGAACTAGGCAGTTGCCTAGAGTGCTGACCCTCCAGGGGCACCCATTGCCACTGTTGCCACCCCTCTTTGGGGGCTGCAGTAGCAACAATGGCTCAGAAAATGCAGGGCAGTGCTTATCTCAGTTTGCCTTCTACTATGTTTCTTCCGCCCTCCTCCGACGCAGATTTCGAAACCAGAAATCTGCATCAGAGGGAGACATAGTAGGGGGCAGCTCCGGCGAGTTGAGGTAAGCGCTGCCTTGCGTTTTCTGAGCTATTGCCACCACTAATGTCCTGGAGAGAGGCAGCAGGATGGAGGGGCCCATCTAGGGTGCTTCCAATCCTTGCACCGGCTCTGCCTTTGGCCTTGTTCAGTTTGCTGTATGTGTCCAAAAATTTTTGTGTTGCACTTTGATGCCTGTGTATGACTTCTATATACCTTACGTTAAAGCAGAGCAAAGCAAGCATACCACAGTGACGAAAAACAAGCCAACCTTTCTTTTAGGTGCACCTGTGACTCTGTGGTCGATCTATCCACTCTGCATGTGTTTGCTCCTAAATTGCTGCCGAGTTCTCATTTGCTGGCAATGACAGGAGATTACACCACCACCAGCACCTACGCACAAATACTTACTGTGTTAGGGTAATTCTAATAGCTTTGATTTTTTTTTTTTTTTGGCTTAACAAATTTGAGTGTCATAACTCCCTCAAGCAATATAAAGGGCTAAAGTGATACCAAACCTGCCCTGTCCAAATGCTTTTCAAATTTAGGGCCGTATTTAACGAAGGTCTTTCCTAGATTCTGTGCCTATGGGGGGGAAAAAAAGACCCTTAAAAGTGGCAGTTTCTTGGCCGTGGCCATAAAGATTATTTTTATAAGTCCTGTGCAGTACTAAGGCAATTTTGCTTACTGTTCAGTCTAGTGGCCCAGCCACTTTTAACGGGACTCTTCTGCAGTGCTTTTATTTTCACGCTGTTAAGTTGCAGCATGCCAGTTATTAAAATGACCAGGGCAGTACATACATAATCAGAAACTTCTGCCAGGGCTTCTGCTCTTGGGAACCCATCCACCTCAAGGGCAGACATCTGGTCTGCCGTGCGTGAGCATGAAGAGTGCCAGCTGAAGGGAGAGATTAAGATGGGCATGGTTCCCTAGCTTACCAGCCAAAGAGGGGCAGGGGCCTGGCAGGGTTTCTCAGACTCCATCAGCTGAAGAGAAAGAACGGCGCTAGTAATGGCAGAGTGCTCAAGCCAACCTCCCCCCCCCACCCACCCCACCTCCACTGCAGGAGGAGCAGGGTCAGATGGGGAAGGGAGAAAGCTGAACACAGAGATAGAAAAGGAAAGAGCTGGATGAGAGAGAGCTATGTTTCTTAAGTCAGTCCTGGGTTATCCCCTAATCAGCATGGTTTTCAGGATATCCAGAATTAATATGCACCACAGAGATTTGCATGCAAATTGCTCCATGCATATTCATTGTGGGTATCCTGAAAACCAGACTGGCTAGGGTTTCTCCAGGGCTACTTTGAGAAACACTGGGATAGAGAGAGAAGGATGGTTAAAGGAGAAATGGGTATGAGGAGGCAATAGGGGACCAGATAAGAGGGTAGAGAAAACTGGGTGGGGGAAAGAAAGGAAGATTGGTACAGAAGAGAGAGAGAGAGAGAGGGGCAAGAGGTGAGACAGGCAGCTAAGAGATGTGGCAGGGTGTAGCTCCCTGTGGATTTTATCCCTTGCCATCATCATCATCACAGCCTACCCAGCTTAATAACTCAATAGCCGCCACTTGGTGCAATTTCAGATGTACTGTACTCTGTGTGGTGTATGTCAGTTCCAGCTATTTCTGTCTGAGGTCATTTTGAAGTTTAATTCAATCACTGATATATTGCTTTTCCAAACCCCTAGCTTAGGTGCCAAAAAAGAAAACCATGTTAAAATGACAAAGGAAGTTACAGAATCATAATGGTATTTCACATTAATTGAAGTAATTTCTGGTTAAGAATGAAGTGGGCTTGTTATTTTTCAGGAAATGATTTTCTGACAGCTTATCATTTTTACAGTATATTTTTTAAAGCTGTGACATTCTGGGACTAGTGTTATTCTTTGTTAACATATTCCTGAAGTGACAGAAGTCAACTGTGTAAAATGAATGCTTTGGCTTGCCTGTATGTGGCCACTCCTGTAATTTCCAGCTTTCATCTGTTTACTGTACTGGGGAAGAAAATCAAGTCATTACACTTGAGATATTATATCTGCCAATCTAAAACTTAGTTACTATGGAAAACAGAAAGACTGCAAAGTCCAGGATGTGTTCATTCTCACTGGAAATAGGCAAATATTGGATCCTCTGAATCTCGATAATGGAGGGAGGAACAAAACGGTGTCAATGCATTTGCAGATGGAAAAAGCCTCTGGTGGTACTACAGTAGTGTGTAGTGCTGGCCAAGTTTCCAGTTGTGAAAGAAACAAGTCAGATCCAGGGGATTGGCTCGGATTTAAGTGGAGTCTTTCACTCTGAAATGGAAACCTAGACGGCACTGCACACCAGTGCCAGGGCATGTTTAAATGGCCACCAATTCTCATTTAAATCCCCACTGCTAAGTAGGTAAAAAGCTGGATCCTCCATGGTTCTGATTTAACGTAGCATTACCTAGGTCTGGAGGTTCGGAAAGATCTGGTTTTTATCCAGACCTTCCTCCAGCTGATGCCATCAGACAACAATGCTTCTGTTTAAATGACCTCACTTGCAGAACAGTGGCCCAAATGCCATGCTGTTTTCGCTGTGTGTGTAAAAAATGATTTGAACTAGTCACCTGATCAGATTTGAATTTTAAAGCAGACCGTAGCCACAGACAATCTTAAGACCTATAGCTATTATTGCATGGTGAGCACGGTGACCCTGTCGTTCCGTTGCTTAAACGGGGTTCTTAGTGCTTAGAGCAGTGGGCTGAAGACCAGGGAAGCCAGTGTTTGAATCCCATTACTGCTGCTTCTTCTGATCTTGGGCAAGTCTCTTAACCTCCATTGCCTTGGGCATGAACTTACAGGCCAATGCAGAAAGAACCCGATGCAGTGCACTCTTTGCGTGTAGATAATGCAACAAGTAGCGTCATGCCAAATGCAGAGAAGAGCTTGATGTGTGCATAAAGAGGGGGTAAAAGTATTCATACTCAACAACGCAGAGTATATGGAGATGATACACAAATGAGGAGTGTGTATTAAAATGAAATGTTGAAAGGTCTGCGCCCGATGTCGAGAAACGCATACAGCAGGCATGTCCAACAGGTAGATTGCGATCTACCTGTAGATCACGGAGGGGTCAGAGGTAGATCGCCAGCCCCACTTGGCTCCATCTCTCCAGCAGCTCGCCCTGTCGCTAAGAGAGAGCTCGTGCTTGCCGCTGCTGCTGATCCTTTGCCTGTTTTTTTTCCCTGCCTGCTGGAATCTTGCCTGCGGGTGTATTGGGGGGCGCTTGTTGTTTACGTGCCAATAGTTTGTGGGTACCCCAGGGGGGCCGCTGCCCATGCCCCGCGATGAGACGCCACAGGCCCAGCATCATACCTGGTCTCCTGCCTCTCAGAATCACCCATTCCTGCTCCCGCCCCAACACCCCTTAGAAGTGTGTTATATACTGGGCGATATCCATTCGCCCGGACTTTACCTGAATACACTTACCGTATTAGTTGTGTCGTGTGCTGGTCATTGGTCGCTTTATAGTTCGCTTTCATTAAATGTTTTTGGGTAGACACAACAAAGTGCCAAGAATTTCATGATTTTGGCGGGCTTTTCCAATTTTGTTCTAACTTGCCTATGCCTTGCCTTGGAATTGGTTCAAACCACTGTGACTTTTGCTTGCCTCTGCAATTTTATTTTGCCTTGCCTTTGTGTTAATTCTACACAGTGTGCAGAATTTATTAAATCGCGTGTGGTGGTATTTGAACTTGTTTGGTGGTATTTGATTTTATCTGGTTTGCTGGACAGATGTTTGAGTTTTTTTTGATGATTGTTTGGTGGTATTTGATTATTGGTGCCAGTATGATGAATTTTTATTTTTACTTTTAGAACTGCATGTGTGGTTTTGGCATCTCCAGTCCTTGTATTGCACATCATCCAGAGGTCTTCAGTTCCTGTTGATCTTTAATAACATAAGAACATAAGATATGCCATATTGGGTCAGACCAAGGTCCATCAAGCCCAGTATCCTGTTTCCAACAGTGGCCAATCTAGGTCATACGTACCTAGCAGTTTCCCCAAAAGACACAGGTTCCACAATGCTTGTACTGGGTCAAGCATTGATATCCTGGGTCCCTTCTTAATAATGGTTTATGGACCTTTCCTCCAGGAACTTGTCCAAACCTTTTTTAAACCCAGCTACAATAACAGCCTTTACTACATCCTACGGTAACAAATTCCAGAGTTTGATTACACGTTGAGTGAAAAAATATTTTCTTTTATTAGTCTTAAATAGTTTACCCTGTAGCTTCATTGCATGTCCCCTAGTCTTTCTATATTCTGATAATGTAAACAATCGATCTATGTTTACCCGTTCCACTCTGTTCATTAATTTATAGACTTCTATCATATCTCCCCTCAGCCGTCTCTTTTCCAGGTTAAAGAGCCCTAACCTTTTTAGCCTTTCTTCATAGGAGTATCCTTCCATCCCCTTTACCATTTTGGTGGCTCTTCTCTGAACCTTTTCTAATAACGCTATATCCTTTTTAAGATACGGCGACCAGAATTGCACACAATATTCAAGGTGCGGTCTCACCATGGAACGATATAGAGGCATTAAAATATCTTTTGTTTTATTTTCCATTCTTTTCCTTATGATACCTAGCATTCTATTTGCTCTCTTGGCTGCCGCTGCACACTGGGCCGAGGGTTTTAACATGTTATCCACAATGATGCCTAAATCTTTTTCCTGGGTGGTGGTTCCTGATGTGGAACCTTGCATCGTGTAACCATAGTTTGGGTTGTTCTTCCCTAGGTGCATAACTTTGCACTTGTCCACATTAAATTTCATCTGCCATTTTGATGCCCAGTCTTCCAATTTATCAAGAACCTCTTGCAATTTTCCACAACCCTCTTGGGTTTTAACAACTTTAAATAGTTTTGTATCATCTGCAAATTTGATAACCTCACTCGTTATTCCACTTTCCAGGTCATTTATGGATATGTCAAAAAGCAGCAGACCCAGCACAGATCCCTGGAGTACACCACTATTCACCTTTCTCCATTGGGAAAATTGGCCATTTAGCCCTACCCTCTGCTTTCTATCTTTTAACCAGTTCCTGATCCACAGTAGTACACTGCCTCCTATCCCATGACTCTTTAGTTTTGACAAAAGTCTCTGATGAAGGACCTTGTCAAAGGCTTTCTGAAGGTCCAGATATACTATATCAACCGACTCACCTTTGTCCACCTGTTTATTCACACCTTCAAAAAAACATAACAGATTAGTAAGACAAGATCTTCCTTGTCTAAAGCCATGTTGGCTGTCTCCCATTAGGTCATGACTATCTACATGCTGAGTAATTTTATTCTTTATGATGTTTTCTACCATTTTTCCTGGTACTGACGTCAGGCTCACCGGTCTGTAGTTTCCCGGATCACCCCTGGAACCCTTTTTAAAAATTGGTGTTACATTGGCGATCCTCCAATCTTCAGGTATTAGAGATGATTTTAATGATAGTTCACAGATTACTAATAGCAGGTCTACAATCCCATATTTCAGTTCTTTCAACACCCTTGGATGTATACCATCCGGCCCAGGTGATTTGCTACTCTTCAGTTTATCTAATAGTTGTAATACATCTTCCCGATGTATCGATATTTCCTTCAATTCTTCCACACCTTTAAATACCACTTCAGTTATGGGTAACATCCCTACATCTTCCTCAGTAAAGACCGAAGCAAAGAATTCATTCAGTCTCTCAACTATCGCCTTGTCGCCTCTTAGTACCCCTTTAACCCCTCTATCATCTAATGTACCAACTGACTCTCTCACAGGTTTTTTGCTATGAATGTACTTGAAAAAGTCTTTATTTCGCGTTTTTGCTTCCGCAGCAAGCTTCTTCTCAAATTCTCCCTTTGCCTGCCTTATCAATGCTTTGCATTTGACTTGCCAGTGCTTGTGCTGTTTCCAGGTTTCGTCGTTTGGCTCTTTTTTCCATTTCCTGAAAGATGCTTTTTTGACAACAACAGCCTCTCTGACCTCATCTTTAAACCATGCTGGCAGTTTTTTGGACTTCCTTCCACTTCTCTTAAAGCATGGAATACAGCTAGTCTGGGCTTCCAAGATAGTATTTTTCAACAACACCCAAGCTTGATGTAAGTCTTTAACCTTTGCAACTGCTCCTTTTAGTTTTTTTTAACTATTTTCCTCATTTTATCATAGTCTCCCTTTTGAAAGTTAAAAGGTAGTACTGTGGATTTCCTTACTATTCCTCCTCCACTAATTAAATCAAAGGCGATCATGCTATGATCACTATTGCCAAGTGGCCCCAACACCCTTATCTCTTGCACTAGATCTGGTGTTCCACTAAGGACTAGGTCTAATATGGATTCCCCTCTGGGCAGTTCATGAACCAGCTGCTCCATGAAGCAGTCATTTATTTATTTAATTTATTTATTTAACATTTCTTTTATACCACGCTCTTTATCATCAGTGCGGTTTACAGTTAACAGAACGACTCGAGGACCACAGGGCACTCCCGAGTTTACATCAAACAGGGAAGACAACTTGGAAAAAAAAAACAGGGAAAACTATGTACAATTTACATACTGCTGTGTCAATAATTCACCTAGGAACTTTATCTCCCTAGCATGTCCTGCCGTGACACTGACCCACTCGATACCGGGGTAATTGAAATCACCAATTATTATTACTGCGCTGTAACTTTTGTTAGCTTCCTTGATTTCTTTGAGCATTTCATTATCCATTTGTTCATTCTGGCCAGGTGGTCGATAGTACACCCCCACTGCCATTGCCTTCCCCTTTTTACATGGAATTTCAATCCATAGAGATTCTACAGCAAATTTTGTTTCCTGCAAAACTTTAATCCTTTCTGACTCGATGCCCTCTCTAACATAGAGTGCAACCCCTCCACCAATTTGATCAGCTCTATCATTGCGATATAGTTTGTACCCAGGTATCACAGTGTCCCACTGGTTGTCCTCCTTGCACCATGTCTCTGATATTCCAATCATATCTAACCTCTCATTTAGTGCTATATATTTTAACTCTCCCATCTTATTTTTTAGACTTCTAGCATTTGCATACAAGCATTTTAGAGAATGTATTTTATTCATATTAATTTGGCTATTGGTAGACATGGATAATTTGGGATCTTTAAGCTCTGTCTGTTCCATACTCGAGGGCATTTGGGCTACTTTACTCTTTTTTGGAACCTCTCTGCTCTTGGTAGTATCCTTCAAGGATACATTGTTCCAAACCATGCGCTCTTGGGCGACTGTCAGCTTTCCCCTATTATCTAGTTTAAAAGCTGCTCTATCTCATTTTTAAAGGTTAATGCCAGCAGCCTGGTTCCATCCCAGTTAAGGTGAAGCCATCCCTTCGGAAGAGCCCCTCCTTTCCCCAGAATGTTCCCCAGTTCCTAACAAATCCAAAACCCTCATTTCTGCACCATTGTCTCATCCACGCATTGAGACTCCAGAGCTCTGCCTGCCTTTTGGGTCCTGCGCGTGGAACGGGAAGCATTTCGGAGAACGTTACCCTGGAAGTTCTGGATTTCAGCTTCCTACCTAAAAGCCTAAATATAGCCTCCAGAACCTCCCTACCACATTTTCCCATGTCATTGGTACCGACATGTACCAAGACAGCAGACTCCTCCCCAGCACTATCTAAGACCTTATCTAGGTGGCGCATGAGGTCCGCTACCTTTGCACCAGGCAGGCATATTATCAGGCGATCCTCACATCCACCAGCCACCCAGCTATCTACATGCCTAATGATCGAATCACCAACTATAACATCTGTCCTAACCCTTCCCTCATGGGCACATGGCCCCGGAGAAACTTCCTTGGTGCGAGAGGGTTATACATCACCTGGAGGACAGGTCCTAGTTACAGGATCACTTCCTGCCACACCAGGGTGATGCTCTCCTGTCACGTGACCTCTCTTCATGGCAACAGGGATGCTGCCAGACTGGAGGTGGGAATTCAGGACTATATCCCTGTAGGTCTCATCTATGTACCTCTCTGTCTTTCTTATGTTTTCCAAGTCTGCTACTCTAGCCTCTAGAGAACGGATTTGTTCCCTGAGAGCAAAGAGCTCCTTGCACCTAGTGCACACTTAAGACCTCTCACCAACTGGGAGAAAATTATACATGTGACACTTGATGCAAAAGACTGGAAAGCCCCCATCTCGCCGCTGGACTGCTGTCTGCATCTTAGTTTTAAGCTTGTGTTTAGATCTTTAAGTTCTTTACTTACTAAGGGTTGCTATGGATATTTATACTAATAAAACTGTACCTAATATGTTTAATATACCTTGTTCACCTGAAGCTTAATTAATCTCAGGTCCTTAGTGTATGACTGATTTGGGTAACAGGCTTCACCTGAGAGCACCTCCTGTCTTTTAAGATGTGTAAGTACCTATAAAGCTACGATTATCTCAGGGTGGGTGGGTGTTGGGGAGGGAGGGGAAATAACACTTATTAAAAGAGGGCTGCTACACAGTACCCTGTCCTGTGCTGCTGAGGTAAGCTATATTCTGATTTGATTTAAATTATAGCTCTTTGCTGCTGTTAGGCTCTAACTTATTATGAAATTTAAACTACAAGCTCTCTGCTGGGTTCTAAATTTAACCAGAAAGCTCTCTTCTGTGTTTTAAATTTAAACTAAAAGTGCTTTGCTGATGCTAGGCCCCGAGTGACTATTAAATTTAAACTCAAGCTCTCTGCTGGGTTCCAAATTTAACCAGAAAGCTCTCTTCTGTGTTTTAAATTTAAACTAAAAGTACTTTGCTGATACTAGGCCCTGAGTGACTATTAAATTTAAACTACAAGCTCTCTGCTGGGTATGAAATGTAACTAGAAAGTTCTCTTCTGTGTTTTAAATTTAAACTTAAAGTGTTGCTACTAGGCCCTGACTGATTTAACAAAAATAGTGGGTTCAGAGATTAATTAGCTTTAATACAAAGAATTCCTTTGAGAAAATTCCCAGAAGTATATACTCACAATTGCAGATCTCTCTCCAGAAGTAACAGTCCCCTTTTCTAGTTCTTCTAGTCCTTCAATACTTTGGGACAGTGACAGTTTTGGACCAGATTCAGCCAGTGTTTATACTAACTTAGCAGATTTGGCCTTCTTACATCCAGCCACCCCAATATTTATTTATTTTATTTATTTATTTATTTACATTCTCTTATATACCGCGCTATTCTGCATCAGTGCGGTTTACATTGAACAAACTGAAATTACATTGAACAGGGCATTATAACTTGGAGATAACTATTTTACAGGGAACATGGGCTATGGAGGGTTAAATGGCTTGCCCAAGACCACAAGGAGCACCTTTGGGACTAGAAACCCCAGTCCTTCCGGCCCAAGGTTGCTGTCCTCTAGTGGGATTTGAACCCCCGACCTTCCGGCCTGAAGTACCTTGCCCCAACCACTAGGCCACTCCTCCACTCCACTCCAATATAACGAAGATGAGTGTTCCAAAGAAGAACAAAACCTACCACTTTCATGATGAATGGCAAATGGACTACTTCTTCATCATGGTGAAAGACAAGTGGTGTTGTCTAATTTGTAACGCCCCAGTATCCTTGCCCAAAAAGGGTAATCTGGAATGTCATTATAAGGCTCTGCATAGCAATAAGTTTGATGCTGATTTTCCACCCAAAAGTGAAATTCGTAAACTGAAGCTCAAAGAACTTAAATTGGAATTGGCTACTCAGCAACAGTTGATGGCGAAGCCAAGGTCACATTCGGTCAATGCAACCATAGCATCATTCAAGGTCAGCAACCTGATCGCAAAGAAATGCAAACCTTTCACTGAAGGAGAATTTGTAAAAGATTGTTTTCTTGAAGCAGCTGAGAATCTTTTTGAAGGATTTAAAAATAAGAAAGAGATCATAGCTGCTATTCAAGATGTACAATTGTCTGGAAACACAGTCGTGCGGCGAATAGAAAAGTTGTGTGGAGACACAACTGAACAATTGTTGGAGGATGTTTCAAATTGTGTTGCTTTCTCACTTCAACTGGATGAATCTACAGACATAAGAGACATAGCCCAGTTACTAGTCTTTATCCGGATGGTTTTTGAAGACCTTAGTGTTAAAGAAGAACTACTTGGAATGATTTCTTTAAAAGGGAGAACTACCAGTCAGGAAATATTCAGTTCTTTCCATTCTTTTGTGACAAAGTGTAATCTTCCATTGCATAGACTTGTTTCCATCACTACTGATGGAACAAGAGCATTGACAGGTGAGGTTAACAGTTTCATAGCCCTCTGTAGACAGCATGACAACTTCCCAGATTTCCTTTCTTACCACTGCATCATTCACCAGCAAGTTTTGGCAAGCAAGAGACTCAATACAAAGACTTTCATAGACATCACTTTCAAAATTGTAAATTCAGTTTGTGGAAGATCACTTCAAAGATGGCTTTTCAATCTTACTCTTGATGAAGGGGCAGCGGAAATCATTTTGCAGACAGATGTAAGGTGGCTAAGTAGGCACAAATTTCTGCAAAGATTTCGTGATTTGCTGAATGAAATAAGAAGTTTTTTGAAGGAGAGGGGAGATGACCAAGCAGAGTTGGAAGATGAGGAGTGGTTATGTGATCTGGCATTTCTCGCTGACTACAGGCGAACTAAGTGATATGAACCTTGAACTACAAGGTAAAAACAAATGCATTGGCGAGATGATGAGTACAGTTTCATCCTACAAGAGTAAATTTGAGCTAATGATGACTGACCTTGCAAACAACACTTTTGATCATTTTCCTAATACACAGGACCATCTGGGACAATATCCAAGTTTTGTTTTTCAGAACGAGAAGTATGTGACAGAAATCTGTTCTGTTATCCAGGAATTTGAAAATAGATTCTGTGACTTCCAAAAAATTGGAACAGTTGTGGAGTACTTGTCATACCCATTCAAAGTAGATGTGGACATTAAAGAAACTGCAGCTGCTATCAGTAAAAATTGCTCATTGAACAAGCCATCTCTTGAAAACGAAATATTGACCCTTAAAAATGACATTTTTCTCAAGACCCATGCTGAGCAAGAATCTTTTTGGAAGCTAGTGCCTAGAGACAAATTTCCCAACTTGAGAAGATGCAGTGAAGCTATACAGTCCTGTTTCGGTTCAACTTATTTGTGTGAATCTGCATTTTCTCATCTGAAAATGACAAAGAGTATACAACGTTCCAACATGACAGATGAACATCTCCAGGATTCCCTGAGACTGGCCCTCATGCAATATTCACCCAGCTTCAAAAAGCTGGTGGATGAAATGCAGGCTCAGACGTCTCACTAATGAGCAAGAGCGAAATATTAACGATTGTGCAAGATCAGCCTGGATCAATACTCGACCTAAATATAACACAAATTACTCAATAAAAGTTAAAGACAGTTATTAAGACAGTTAAAGAAAGTTATTACTCAATAAAACGTTAAGAAAAAATGTACTTTCCATTTCCCCTCGTAGTTCTTACTGGATCTTCGTCTCTCTGTTTTGTTTTTGCTTAATTTGCTTAACAGCTGATCACATCTAAGTAAATGACAGAAGGTTCATTAAAAATGGGGGGAGGGAGTTCTCCAATTTTATTGGGTTAAAATTTAATTTGAAACTAATTTGAAACTTAATTTTCATGGTGGTAGATCACCGGCACTTTTGGCCGGAAAAAGTAGATCACGACCTGTTCGAAGTTGGACATGCCTGGCATACAGGATTACACAGTCAGGCGTTAAGTTGAAGATCCCCATTATCTCTACACTTGGTCTGAGGTGACATCAAATTCTTGCACATGTCGAGACAGACTGTTTTCAGTGTGTGTACTATGAACTGTTACCGTTGGCGTGGACATCTTTGGTGTATATCTTTCAGCGTATAAGAAAAAGTTTGGCGTTCAAGAAGAAGTGTCTTTTGCTTCTTATTCTTTAGTGGCTTTGCTGCTTGCAAGAGCTAGCCAAAGAAATGGGGAGAACAACAGAGACCCAAGCATGAGAGAGGACGATGAGGAGGTACAGGCTCAACCCCTCATCATGAGGCCCTGTAGAGGGCGCCTATTCCGAAGAAGGGTGGCACTGGATGGACGCCCAGAGAAGCATGTTGTGCATAACTACCGTTTATACACATGAGTCATCTTGTCCTTGTATGAGGATATTAAAGATGATATAGATCCAGCCACTGCTCATGGGCATGCCATACCAGAGCTGGCGAAGTTACTTGCTACTTTAAATTTTTAGGCAGTGGATCATTCCAAAATGTTGTCGGAGAGGCCTACGGAATGGACCATTCATCATTTTCCAAGCAGATATTGCAGGCCTTGAAAAATCGTATCGGGGAGCATATCTGGTACCCAGAACAGTAGGCAGAGTGGCAGGTGTTGAAGGTGGACTTTTTTAAAATGTTGCTAGAGTGCTAAACGTGATGGGAGCAATAGACTGCACCCATGTAGCTCTAACACCCCCTCAGGCAGAGAAATGGCATTACAGAACAGGAAAAGCTTCCACTCCATAAACGTTCAATGGTTTGTGACGTGCACATGAAGATCTTGAATATGGTCTTGAGGTTCCCGGGCAGCTGCCATGATTCCCATATTCTCTCCAACTTTACAGTCTGCCGTAACTTTGCAGACAGAAAGTACGGTGAAGGTTGGCTCCTGGGTATGTGTTGCATAGGAGTATTGAAACTTTGGGGAGGGGGACAGCTGTACATTTCTGCATATTATATAAGCTATTATATATTATACTATCATATATGCTATTTTGTTTCATTTTAATGCATGGGGGATGCCGGATATGGATGTAAGTCATAGTTGCTGGCTCCTCTGCTGTTGCCACACACACCTGCAGAGAGGCGCTACAATGAGGTACACATCATTATGTGGTGTGTCATACAGCGCACCTTTGGGGTCCTCGAGTCTGTTATCTGGACCAATTAGGGGGGGGAGCATTGCAGTACCACCTGAAAAGGTTGGTGTGAAGGTATGTATAAGAAACTCCCCAGTCAAGCTTAGCACAAGGGAGATATTGCTCTTATAAGAACTTAAACCCCTGTCTCTTTAAGGGGAAAGACTGGAGAATGCCTGGGAAAGGTGTGGCCTGGTTCCAGGCTTTATCCCAGGAAGCAAAGGAACCTGGAGAGGCAGAGAGAGGAGCCTGGGGTTTGCTGGATTATGCAGTGACCAGTTACCTTTGAAGGTGGATTACTGCTGACAAGGTAGGAGCTGCGTTTAACGTGGCTGCTGTGCCTTCAGCCTTGATGTTACCCAGCTGGAGGACTCTTGCGCTGTAGAGAACTGCTGTTTAATTTATTTGTGGATATGCTGCCCTGCTGCTAAAGACTGAAAGAGTACTACTGAGCTGTGCCCCAGAATGCAGGAACTTTGGGGAAGAAGCAGTTTCTTCTTACCTTAGAACTGTCTGTGTTGGATCAGCGGTCTTTCACCCAGCAGAACAGGGCTGCTAAGACTGATTAAGGAGCTGCTACAGCTGAGGAAAGCCTAGAGCAACAGCGTGTATAAAACTAGGTGTACTGCAGGCCCAAGAAGGCTGGGGCAGTTTGCTTGAGTGTTTATCCTGAAAATAAAGTGTGTTTTCTTTAAACCTCCTACTTGCTATAGAATCTTGTATCATTGCTTGACCGCAGTATACCACAGTTGGGGACACTGTTGCAGTGTGCTGCATGCTGCACAACATAGCCTTGAATCATGGCATGCCAGGTGACATAGGTCCAGATCTGCCACCAGAACATCTCATCTGTGCCCCTGCTCGATCAGATGCCACAAGGGAGAATGGGCTCCAAAGAAAAGCTATACAGGACTAAGTTTCTTGACTTATATCATTCTCTATTTCTTCTTATGTCTCCTTATTGTGCTTAAATAAAATAATGTGTTTCGGTGAGAATAGTGTTGATTATTATGAGGGTGGGTGCCACCCTGCCTCTACCAGGTCTCCATTTTGACTCCACATGTCCATGTGCATGCAGAATATGCATGTGGACAAAGCACATATAGAAGTGTGTGCAGCAACATGGACGTGCAACGTGCATGCGTGTACCACATTACTGGGCCCCTCTGTACCACGGCCTTCCCGTTTCCCTGCTGTGCACATTGACATGTGTGTGTGAATTCTGGCTGCATAGACATGCACGTGGAACACATGCTCGCAGCGCGTATATACATGTAGATTCCGTGTGCGTGAGTGCGGAACCTTCTGCAAAGAAAAATGGCAAGTGGCAGCAGCAGCAGCACCACCACATCCCAAGCGGAAGCCGGGATGGACATAGAATTGTTGGCCACATGTTGTTGCAGCACCGGAGGAAGTCTACAACATGCTGGTGGACTTCTGGGGGCAGTTGGTGGCAATGGGCATTAAGCATATTTCCCAGTAGTTACCAGCTCCACTTCAGTGATACTCTTCCCCCTGGATTTTTTTTTTCTTTCGCCATTGGGGATATTTTTTTTCTTTCAATATTTTTATTATCCCTTCCCCCCCAACTGTACATACATTTGTAAAATAGTTTATCGTATATAAAATATTGTTTTCTACCCTTACAAATTTGTCTTTCCTATTTCTCAATGCCATCCGTCGTCATTATGTGGAGGGGTTCTCAATCCTGTCCTCAGGCCAGACCAGTATACGTGCATATCTGTCTGATGCATACCCATTAGTTATTCTGCAAACCTGCCTGGTTGCCCAGGACTGGGAAAAGAATCCCTAGTCTACAGTAAGGGGGTGGCATGGGTACAGGGGGGGGGGGGGTGATGGGGGGAAGGGCAGTTGTGGTGTATAGGAGCAATTCAGCTACTGCTATCTCCCTTGCAAAATTCAACAGAACCCCAGATCTTAATACAAAGACAATCAAAATCTATATATACACCATAGTAACAAAATATACATACAACATTTATTTTATATGCAGAACTGAAAATATAAAAAAACTGTAAAGAAAAAAAACTGCAACACTATACAACAATAGCCAAACACTGGAATCGCAACAGATTGATGGCTGATCTGGTGAGGAGGGAAGAACAGCCCGTGGGAAGGAAAGAAAAGAAGAGTCTTGTTAAAAAGCAATGAGCAGAGTATGGTCAGGCCTCCAAAAGCCTTCATCCACTTACCAGGCACAGATGCTCATTGGTGGGCATTTCTACGCGAGTCATTAGTTGCCCGGTGATGTGACCCTTAGAAAGCAGGGCCACTAAGCTCCTCGGATGCCACCCCCGCCCTTGCTGCGCCTAGACTAAACAGTGTTGCGCCTGCCCTATACTGTGTACCTCTTGCCCTATATGCTGTGTTTCCCCCAGAAGTGCAATATTCGCTTCCTCCTGCTGTGTCAGCACTTGGGCTGCCATCTCTTCCAGGGTCTACTGTCACTACCTGCGACTGCTTTGCCTCTTGGCTGTGGGGTGGTGGTGGAAGCTCTGTGGTTGTGTACTCTCAGCTCCATACCAGACTGAACAGGTCTGTCTTTGTGGCCTCACCATCACCGATATTTGTCACTGGAATAAAATAGGGCAGGTGAGATTCCCAAGGTTTTGCTGCGGGTTGTACTCACCGGAAGGAGAGGAGGGCACTGTCGAAGAACCCCCAGAGGCAAACATTACAATAAGAAATGGAAAAGAAACAGTTATTAATTGAACAGACTTCACAGTCCTCCACCCAATTACACCAGGTACTATACTTCTAGAGTTGTACTCATCCGCTTGCACTTCTGACACTGGGGTGGGAGCAGCATATTTTGCTGAGTCCGTATAGCCAGACATACTATTGATTGTTTCTTGCCGTAAGACGGTCGCGCTCTGCTGCTCCAATGGTGTCAGCTGGTCAGTGCATGACGGCCCCCTCAGTCTGCCACTGTGACTTTTTGATTGCTATCATTTTTTTTCATGACAAAACGTGCATCAAGCCATTGGTGCTTTAACGGTTTGACTGTGCGCACCTTCATCCCCAGCAGCTCACCTCTGCAGCTATTTTTCCTCACAATTTAGCCCTTTGCCCTGCTGCAATCTTTGCCATATTTAGGCTGAGGTAGTCAGCAGACATGCGGCGGTACAGCTGGTCCTTCTCCTCAGAAAAGTGCACCGAGTGGATGCACTTTGCCTGGCTGCCAGTCTATTCCATCTCACTGCCTAAACTGGAATCATGTTCCATCTCCATCTCTCCAAATTATACAGTATAATTACAATACAGACAGACATGACAACAACAGATGGACAGCAGCAATGGCCATCTTGCTTGCAAGTTCCCTTTAAATCTCTCCCACTCCCAGTGCACTCAGCACTCTGGAGTCTTTTCCTCCCTCTGCAGCACTGTTACAATGCTCTTCATTTACATTTTTATGTGCTAATATACAAGTGAGCATGTGCCGTGATGTCATCCTTATGTGTATAACACGTGAGCGTCCGAAATCAGCGCCTGTAGTGCTTCTATTGTTTGTGCATGCATTGACTCGCCTCCTTTTGCAGACATGTTGCACATATGTCGTACTTCATGCCACAGTTTTTGCACGCGCCTTATGCTTTACGCTGCAGCTTTGCACATGCCTCGTTTGCATATACGCCCTTTTCTGCGCACTGGTGCTGAAGTTTCATGCCACCAGGCCCTACATCAGCAAGTACATAGCTACAACTTCACATTGGCTTTCTGCATCGACCTGTTAAACTTTAAGCCCTCTGGGGCCAGGTAAATACCTACTGCGCCTGAATGTAACTCACTTTGAACTTGAGAAAAGGTGTAAGCTAAATCCAGTTTCCCTTTTCTCTCCCTTTAAAATACATCTTTTTAGTCTAGAAATATAAACTTTAAATTCTGTCTTTCCAATTTTAGTTCCAGGCAGTTTACTTTTTTTAAGATAGCATTTTGAGGCAGGGATTTATCCTAACAATTTAAGAGGGCACAAGGGCAATGGGAGATGAAGTGACTTATTCAAGGTCACAGAGAGCATCAGTGAAAGAAGTAGGACTTGACCCCTGGCTTATCATGGAACTTACTTTTAATATATCAAAAATATCATTTTTAAGATTAAAAACATATATTAGGCAGCACACTTCCCTGCTCTCCTGGGAACAATACTATCTGCAACTTTGACTGTGATACAGAAAAACAGTAATTGGGTTGCTTCCTGTGATTTATTGATTTTTAACATTTTCCCATTACCTTTTTTTTTCACCCTGTGATTTTTATCATACATGCATAGTCATGAGCAAGCTTTAATTAAATAACTCTCCAGCCCTCCAAAAAAGAATTGTTGCAACTTTTCAGGTTGTCTAGGGCCTTGTGATTTTTTTTTCAGGTGGCTTTATTTTCCTGCTTGCTTTCCTAATAATATTGCTAATTAGGGTTTGCAGCAAGAACATTCCATAACAGTGAATGTTGCTGTTAGGAACACTAGACTGAAATACCACTAGGGCATTTGAAAGACAGAGAAAGTAGAGCTTAATAATCTATTCTGTTTGCATATATTTGTCTTGCTAGAGAAAGGGCCTTTCTATTTTCCTGCGTGTTAGTCCAGTGAAATGCAGCTACAGACTCTCAGTACAGTTCACAGACAATGGCTTATTCCGCCTATTCTGTTCAAGTGACTGGAGGAACAGGTAGCCGCTTAGTCATGTGGAAACTAGAAGGCGTTTAAAATTTTTTTCCCACCATTAAGAAAAATGTCTGGATCCTGAGAGGAAAACCCTGTCATAATAAGAGCAGTCCATTGAAGTTCTGTCTGTTTTAGGAGCTGGGTGGGGCAAGCGGGCAGGTTTCCCAGAGCCCTGCGGAATTCCATTGTTTTACGATTCACATTAGCAAATGCTGAGTCCTAGCTCTTTGGTAGCTGTTATAATAATATCATTGACTTGTGTTAATGTGCAATACAAATGCACACTATTTTGTAATAAATTCCTGGACTTGCCATACTACTGTATGGGTCATAAACGAGCGTCACTTCAGTAAGAAGGAGAATCCCTGCTAAGGCTGCTACTTGGCTCCATGTCATAAGGACCAGAATAATCCAATTCTGGTTTTATCCTATGGCACATGTGGCCCTGTACTCCCTATCCTATGTGCATAGGGTTACCAGATATCTCCAGCTTATCAGGAACAAGTTGAGCTAGTCCTGAGTAGTTCATGCATAGGCTTGAAGTTCTGATTTTCTGAGAGAAGTCAATGGGGAAGTCAGAATTATAAATCCATGCATGAAAAAGGGGGAGGGGGGGGGGTTGGGCACATGCAAAACCAGAAATGGTTCAGCCTGTTCCTGATGACCTGGAGCCAATAGGGCTATTGCAAAGGGTGGACCAGAAGGGCTCCTGCCTATGCCTGGGTTCAAGCAAAGGCAACAGCCTAGGGCACTAACGTTGAAGGTGCCAAGGAGGACACTGCTTCCACTTACTTTATGGCTATGTGCATATGCTACTGCTGTGGCAGTAGGGCCTTCCTCATCTTCTCTTCTGGTTCTCCAGTCTTTGAGCTCTCTCCCCCACTTTCCAGGATCTGCTACCTGGCTTTGCCTATGGGCACCAGAATCTTCAATCCAGCCCTGCAACTGCTCTGAGTACTATGCCGCTGCATGTAAGTCTGAAAAGGAAGGAGACATTAAGCAACCCTTCCCCAGGGCGTCTTTGTGTCCAGCAACTTTATCTATGCACCACCCAAAATAACCCCCTTCATTTAGGAATAAAATTAGTACTATGAGGGAAATTTTATAAGCAGTTTCTGCAGGTTAAATAGCGCTTTATGTGCAGAAACAGGCTTTAATTAAACTGTCTGAGGCATGTGCTCATTAAAGTACATGCTAATGGTCACAGCTTAATTTATAGACAAAAAGGAAGTGGAACTATGGTGAGTGGGCCAGGGGATGGATTAGAGAACAGAGTGACTGTTCTCTGCACTGCTCCAGACTCACCCCCTCCCCTCCTCCTCTCTGCAGACTCCTTGGAGGGGAGGGGCTGGAGCAGGACACACCTGCTGCTCTGGTGTCTGAAAGACTGCCAAAACTGTGTTCTAGGCCCTTCCCCCAGAAATCAAGCCCTGAGCATAGGCACCCGCCTAGGACCCAAACACTTACGTGGGCCCTCTCTATGCTAATTCAATGGCTCCCAAAGCAATTTCTACCCTTATAAGTCAGCTACTGGCGGAAAGGGGTGGGGGCAGAACCACTACTGTACAAAGGTCTGTCTATTCTCCCCACCCCTGGCACCGGAATTGCTAAACAGAGCTTCTTACCTGGGCATCCTTTACAGACAGCCATGCAAGGTCCCCTTTATATTTAATATCACGATGGAAGGCCCCAAAATGCTTGTTTGCCTAGGGCCCAGCAAAGGGTTAAACTTGCCCTGCTCTGTCCATAGGCACAGGTGTTCCTGGAGGCAGAACGGAGAGGGTGGGGGGGGGGGGGGAGGCTTAGATGCATAGGTTTTTCCAGGATATTGGCATAAACCTTAGATTAGACAGTAGGAGTATGTGTGGGCGGTATGTGTGCATTCATATTTCCAGACTGCCAAGTTACCCAGTTGTTTATAGTCTCTGACTCTGCAGGTCCCGTAATGCATCAGGATGGGGGTGTCAGAGACCCAGGACAGGCCCACATTCTCCCTCTGCAACTGGGCAGCTAGCCAGTTCTGAATTTCTGTTGCATTTCTGCTGTTATAAAAACTATCTTCTCCATGTTCACACTTCAGTTAAAAAGGATAAATCCAAAGCATTTGTAAAAAGCCTTATTTGTTTGCAGGATCGAATCTAAGATAATTTAGAAAAATGAAAATTGTTTTCTTTCCTCTTCATGTCCATGCTCGGCATTCACAAGAACCTTTTTCTGTTTTTCTGTCTGTGCTATTTTCTCAGCACTATTACAGATTGTGGGAGATTATCTTTTCCTCCCTAGCGCCTTTGGACAGGAGCAGACATTATTATGTTTCTCCACAGCAAGATATTGCATCTTCCATTAGACAAGGTCGGTGGAAAGCATCAGTAAACCCCCCCAAACAAGGTTAATATAATGAATCAGAAATATGTTGAATAGTTGCTTTTATGTGCTTTAAGTAGCTTAAGATGTACGAAAAAACAGGAAATAAAAACCGCCTCATTAGGAATTGACTCTGCTCAGTAATTAGCAGCTAGAAAACAAAACGAGGAATAGCAGGTGGTGACTGAACTCCAGGCAGCCAGATATTTTCTGATTTAACTGCTCATTAGGGTCTAAATTATTATTCTTGCTTCCATGGGTCACTGATAATAGGAAACCGAGTTAAAATCCTGGGCATACTTCTTCCGCAAAGGCGGTTTAGCAGATCATGCTAAGAGATTTTGAGTTTTGGAAATCAGCTCGCCTGAAGTTGTATTTGCAAAGACTACTTGATTCACGTTCTCTTCACATACAGTGCAAAGCACCAGCACCAAACCACATTGCGCCGACGAATAGGATTCGCTCTGCCGCACAGGAACTTAATTCACAGGGTAGAAAGTTAAGTCGATCGGTGCTGTTCTTAAGCAGAGTTAGAGTATGTTTAAACATTTGTTTCTGTGGCAAAATGTTGTGACCACTGATTCTTTATTCCTCAAGGAATTAGTGACCTCAGGGGAATGAAGCAGGGTGCCCTGCAAATGTCTGGCAGCGGCTAAGCGCAGTCCTTCTGTCCTGCTTCAACATTTGTATTGAGTTTTATGAAAACATTAAAGAAATAAATAATACAAATTGAGAAAAGAAATAAAAGGAACAAAGTGCAATACACAAACCAGTGCGTGAATATACAAAAGGATGAATAACATTATTAACAGCATTGATGAAGTGAAACAGTTATATAATTAACATGAATTATTTATCTTAATACTATGTGGAGATATAATTATGAAAGGTAAGAGTACCTAGTAATGATTAAATAAGGAAAGAGAAATGCATAGAATAATAATTTTCGTATGCAGGTTATAATATAAAATCATGATATAATTACAAGGGCGTTAATGGGATAGTCCTTATAATAGGAGACAGCTTCCCCCAGTTTCTTAACCTTGGGTACCTTGTTCATCTTTTCAGCCACTTTAATTTCAAATTTTTGAATTTGTCCTTGGGTATGCCACCAAAAGGTAATATTCAAATTAGACGAATCTTTCCAATTGTGAAGAATCATTTGAATTGATAGAGAAATTAAAAAATCTGGTAAAGACAGAGAAGAGGATTTCAGAATAACATAGCTTGCAGTTATGGGTATATTAAAGTGAAACAACCTTTGAATGTACTTCCAAACGTTTTGCCAAATGTTATTAATCACCTTACATTCGAATAACAGATGAAGAAGAGAGCCTTCATAGTTATTGGTGGCTGATAAGCCAGCTTTACATTTTTTGGTGGGACCCAAACAGCATGATGAAAAAATAAAATATAATGACTGAAGTAAACTAGCCGATAATGTGGGACGATTAGCATGTAGCCAAAAGTGATTCCAGTCTATAGTAACATCTTCAGGTAAATGAAGATAATTCCCCCAAACCTTATAAGGAGCAGAAGATGTGAAAGTAGGTTCAGTTAGGAGTTTGTAAAACGATGAGGCAATATGACCTTTGCTGAAAACGTTATCTAAGAGAACATAAAGTGATGTTGTGGGAAGTCCAAGGCTGCAGGGCAGGGTGCGGGGACCCTGCATGCGGCCATCTTGGCAATGGGGGCGTCTGGCACGGCGAAGGGGGGCATTTTCCAAATCCATTGGCTACCTCCGCGATGGACAGCATCCAGGAGCCAATAGGTAGGGAGGAGGCGGAGAGAGTGGGAGGAGCAGGGCAGTCGACGGCTCTCGGTGGCTTCGTGGGGACCGACGGGGCTTCTTCTCGGTGCCAGCTTCAGCTTACTTTGGCTGACTTTATATATAATAAATTAATATTAACAGCTAAAATTAAATTAGAAATGATGGGTGAGCATCGCGGAGGCGATTGGTGGTGACGGGAAGTGGCGGTCGTCATCCAGGATCAGAGAAGAACCGTGGGACAGGCAGACTGCAGCACGGAGTTGGGAAGACCGGTTCAGCCACTTGTAGCAAGGTTGTAAAAGGAAAGAAAAGGAGACACAGAAGGCAAGTGCTACTAAACTAAAAAAAAAAAAAGTGGTTTGGTATTACCTAGCAGGATGCCTGCTCATAGGGGTCGTCAGGGAAGGGCTAGAGGGCCTGGCAGGGTGGGTAGGGCTTCTGTTGCCAGAGCTATGCCTCTTGCTGTGGAATTGGAGGAAAGAGTTGGCAGCAGTGGGTTTGGGGACAATGGTGAGGCAGGGGAGCTGGCAGGGGATATGAGGGGTCAGTCTAGCCGGGTGCCTCCCTGTAGAGACTCCGCAAGGGCAAAAAGGTCTGGTAAAAGGCGAGGGAGAGCATGTGCTCTCCCCAAGCCGAGTAGGGGGGGAGCTAGGCTCCAGGGCGCTAAGGCCATGAGGCAGGGGGTGCCTGGTGAGTCCCAGGATCAGGTTAGAGGGTCCTATGAGGCTTTAGAGGGGACTAATGCCATGCCCAGTGGCGGGACAGGCACTAACAGCACAGATGGAGCTCCAGAAAGTCTGGTGGGAGGGGGCATGGGATAAGGGCAATCTGAGGCTAGGCCTTATGGGTGGTATGAAGGTGTCGGGATTGGGGGCAGGGTTACGCCATGGCATGGGGCCCCTGGTTACGGATGTCAAGGAGTTACATTCCCCATGGGTTGGCTGGTGGCGCAGGGGGGCTTCAGTCCGGCAGGTGTACCTGCGTCATGGGAGCAATGGCTCGGGGGGGGCAAGGTCCATCCAGGGCGGAGTGGTTGGGGGCTTGGCAACCCTCTTGGCCCTCATCTGTTCCCCCCCCCTGTTTTTTCTTTTATGCCTCTACAGAATCCTATGACGAGTCAACCTGCAGTGCAAGGACCAGGAGGTCAACTAAGAGCTGCGAATATAGAAGTGGGAGCAACATCAAGGCGCCGTTGGAGCGAGGATGTCATCAACGAAGGGGAGCGAGGATGTCATCAACGAAGGGGATTGAGGGCACCAGCCAAGAGAAGGAGAGGGTGTGGTGCCAGTGACCAGGCCGAGGGCAGTCCAGGCTACGGATACGGTTGCAGCAGGTGAGTTACCGGTGCAGCAGCAGGAAAGGGAGGAACAGGCAATTAGTTTGCAGGAAGGACTGGGAGCTAAGGCAAAAAAGAAAAGAAAGCATACGCGTAGGCGGCGGCATGGTTCGGAGTCATCCTCTTCCTCCTCAGAGGACTCTTCACCATCTTCGTCAGGAGTGGAGGGCACAGTGCAAGGGGTAAGCAACAGGGGGAAGGCAGTGTCCACGGGAGGAAATGCTGTTCCAACATTAGTTTCATTCTCGGAGTTATGGGAAGGAGTTACGAGAAAGCTACGCCGTAAGATCCAGAAGTGGCGTTACATAGACATTTTCCGCCTATTAGAAGGTAGGAAGCGGTCGGGCGAGAGCAAGAAAAAGCAGAAGGAGGATGAAAAGGCTGGCAGGATCAAAAAGGTTTTGCGGAACGTGGTTAATTGGACAAGAGCCTTTTTGCGGTTAGCAAGTGTCTGGGGTCATTATTCACTGGAGCATTATGGGATATTGCTGGCCTATGCAGATTCAATATTGGAGGCAGCTCAAACACATGAGGGGTGGGCATGGCCGAACTATGATGAGAAATTTCGGGACAAGATGGAGGAGAGCAAAATGCTGTCATGGGGTACGCAGGATATTAATTTATGGCTGACACAGATGTCCGTTAGGACAGGATCGGAGGGGGGCAGTGCGGCGAGAGGGGGGCGGTAAGCACGGGCGGGTTAGGTCATTCCTTTCGTACGGAGGTGGGGTGCGGCACAGCAGAAAGCAGGGGGAAGTGGAGCGGGAGACATATTCTGGAAGTTCAACAAGTACTCTTGCCCATTTCCCGATTGTAAATTCCGCCATGTCTGCACAGTCTATAGTGGCAGACACTCAGCGATCAAATGCATTAAAAAGAGGCCACCAGTGTACCCTTGCCATTTCTCAAGTAACAAGGACATATGGGGGTTGGCACCTACACCAATATGGCTAGATGCATTAAAGCCATGGTTGCGACAGTACCCGAGGAGGAAGGATAAGGTGGTGTTAGAATTACGGTTTCAGTTTGGTTTTGTGATTCCAGTGCACGGGAATGTCGGGGTGGCAAAGGCATGTAATTCCCCTTCTGTTTGGTGTTTTTCAAGCATTGTATGGGGTAAGTTAGTGGTGGAACTGAGCTTGGGGAGAATTGCGGGACCGTTTTTGGAGCAGCCATTCTCGAATTTAGTAGTTTATCTGCTGGGGTAATACCTAAGAAAGAACCGGGGAAATTCCTGTTGATTCATAACTTGTCCTTTCCGTCAGGAGCATCGGTAAATGATCACATCCCTAGGGAGTTATGTGCGGTCCGTTATGCTTCGTTTGATAAGGCGGTGGAATTGGTTAGGAAAAGCGGCCCCGGTTCTTGGATGGCAAAGGTCAATATTGAGTCAGCTTTTCGTTTGCTGCCTGTGCACCTGTCAGCTTTTCATTTGCTTGGTTTTTGTTTCGAGGATGAGATTTATTTTGACAAATGCATGCCTATGGGCTGCTCCGTTTCGTGTGCTTATTTTGAGAAATTCAGTACATTTCTACATTGGGCACTGGTAGTAAAGGTGGGCTGTGAGAAGGTGGTTCATTATCTGGACGATTTTCTGTTCATGGGAGCAGCGCAATCTGATGAGTGCCAGAAGTTATAAGGCGGCTTTGTTGAATTGTCTCGTGGATGGGGAGTGCTGTTGGCGGCCGGTAAGACAGAGGGACCGGCGACGAGTATTATATTCTTAGGGGTAGAACTCGATTCATTGGAAATGGTAGCACGTCTTCCGCCAGAGAAGGTATTGAAGTTGAGAGTGTTGGTGGCAAACGTTTTGGCTTCCCCTAAGTTAACGTTGCGGGAAATGCAAGCGTTAATAGGATCTCTGAATTTTGCGTGCAGAGTCATCCTGATGGGCTGGGTGTTTTTATGTCATCTGGCGGCTGCTACATCGGGAGTACGTAAACCGCATCACCGCATTAAGGTTTCAAAGAGTATGAGGGCAGACCTGAGAGTTTGGGACAGTTTTTTGGAGAATTTCAATGGGACATCGGTTATGAAGGAGGCAGAAGTGTCCAGCGTAGACTTACAACTATACACGGACGCAGCGGGTGGTGCGGGCCTTGGCATTTATTTTGATGGGGCTTGGTGTGCTGATAGTTGGCCGCAGTCGTGGCGTGAATCCGGTTTAACCAGCAATATTACTTTCCTGGAACTGTTTCCCATTTTAGTGGTATTACAGCTGTGGCCTGATAAGCTTTGCAATCGGAAAGTGATTTGGTGGTGCGATAATGCAGGGGTAGTCAGTGTAGTAAACCACTATGCTCCACGTTGTAGTCAAGCAGCGGCACTAATGAGGGAAGTGGTCCTAGCCTGTTTACAACTGAATGTTTTGGTAAAAGCTAGGCATATCCCAGGATGTACTAATAAGATTGCCGATGCACTCTCATTTCAATTGGGAATTGTTCAGGACTTTGGCACCAGAAGTGGACGCCGAGGGATTGGTTGTATGGGAGCAATTATGGCAAGTTGGCCAGCCGAGATGCTGAATCTTCTGTGGAGTTCAGTGTCGGCTACGACATGGACAGCATATCGGAGAGGCTGAGACAGAGACGTAGAATTTTTGAAGGCAGTCAGGTTGGGTTTCTGATAAGCTCATGGGACAGTTCATCATGTACGCCAAAGAAAAAGGTGTCTCCAGAGCGTCAGTGTGTAGCCACCTAGCCGGATTTACCTATTTTGCTAGAGCAGTAGGATGGGGCTACTCAACTCCGGGATTTTTGGCCTGGAGGCTTTTACAAGGTTGGGAGGGAGCTCAGCCAACTCCGGGTGACACCAGGCGGCCAATTACACACGAATTGCTTGTGAGACTTTGCACAGCTTTACCCACAGTAGCTGCGTCACCGAATGAAGCCACTCTTTTCAAGGTGGTTTTCTGCTTGGCATTTTTTGGGGCCTTCTGGATGGGTGAGTTGGTTGCAAACTCTAGCCGTGCGGAAGGTGATGGTTGTATGTGGCGCCAGCATGTGCAGGTGGAGAAAGGGCAGCTACGTGTGAGGCTGGCAAAATGTAAGACAGACCAGCGGAAAAGGGATTGTGGATGGTGTTGAAGGTGATTATTAATATTCCAACATGCCCTGTGGTCGCAATGAGAGCTTACTTGCTGTCGCGTCCTGCGTCGGATGGATTACTGTTTCTTCATGAGGATTCCCGTTGGTTGACCCGTCTTCAGGTTTCAGCAGTGCTACGGATGGTCCTTCAGCACATGGGCAAAGATCCCCACCTATTTGCTCCACATTCTTTCTGCATTGGAGCAGCAACCAGTGCAGCGGCTGCGGGGTTACCAGAAGAGGACATACAGCACATTGGGAGATGGCATTCTCAGGCTTTTCAGGGTTACGTATGTTTATGAATGGAGTGGGATAGGTCCATCTACGGACACTAACTAGTGCTCTCTCTTTCAGATGAGGGACAGTGTCCGCGAGGTTGTTGGATGATCGGCCATTCATTTGTTCATTGGGCTGGCCAGCGGGCAGCAGTTTGGCCTGTGAGGCCTAATCTGGGTCTCGACCAGGCCATGATGCCGTACTATGGCTGGGTGAGCGTGGTCTCTGTTGGACACAGCTTTTGCCTTTGCTTCAGCACCATGGGCGAGCGAGGAACAAGCCTGCAATGATATTGCTGCATCTGGGAGGCAATGACCTGGTCTCATGGACTTGTAAACAATTGATAAGAGCGGCAAAGAAGGACCTTGCAGAGGTTCTCCGAATGTTTCAGGAAGCTGTTTTACTTGGTCTGATATCATTCCAAGGCCTGCTTGCTGAGACCAAAAAAGCTGGTCACGGGGATTGACAAAGATTAACCGACAAATTGGTCGCTGGGTCTGCGAGCAAGGGGGGTATCAAATCATGCACTCTTGGGTGGATACTGATTCTGGGGGGTTATATCGGCAAGACGGGGTGCACTTATCTCCAGTGGGTGTGGATTTGCTGCTTAATGATTGGCAGGAGGCCTTGGAACGTGTGTTGCAGCGGGAGGCTTGCTGGTCGCAGCTTGGTGGGGGGGGGGGGGGGGGCGGCGCAGGGACACTGATGTCTCCTGTGCCGGTGGTGGGAACCCAGAGGTTTCTGGGGTCCGGAGCCTTAGACAATACTTGGGGTGGGGGTTGGTTTCCCCCAACCCGGATAACCCCTGGTCGGCTTTTGCTAATAATATGGCGAGGTCAAGTAAAAAGGGGTAGGTAAGCTTGCTGTTGGCCTGGCCGCGGTGGAAGCGGAACGAGGTCACCTTGCTAATTGTTTGGCTGGTGAAGCATCGTTTCGCTGGTTGGGTTGTTAAGAGGATTATGGTTGTAACAGAATGTTCTTTAACATTATGAATGTTATTAAAGCTGCGACTAGTTGATTCCCCAAAAATGGTTTGCTTGTATTTTGTTTGGAAGGTTAGATGGCTAAGGGGAGGGGGGGTGCTGTGGTGGACAGTGGATGGGGGTGGTGATGCAGGGGAAGTGTAGGGGGGATAGACAAGGTGAACACCGGGTCCAACCTACCTCGGTTAGTCCAAGGCCACGGGGCAGGGTCCCCGGTGGCCGTTAGTAACCGGGTGCATGGTCCAGTGCGGGGACCCTGCACCCGGCAGTCTCAGCAGTGGGGACATTGGGCATGGCAAAGGGGAGCATTTTTCAAATCCGTTGGCTCCCTCCGCATTGGACAGCGTCCAGGAGTCAATGGGTAGGGAGGAGGTGGAGAGAGTGGGAGGAGCAGGGCAGTCTATGGCTCTCGGCGGCTTCGTGGGGATCGACGGGACTTCTTCTCGGTGCTGGCTTCTCACCCTCCTGCCATCTAGTGGGTGTGGATGCTGGGCATGAAGGGAGTGTTGCAGCTGGAGGGGTTGGTGGGAACCCGGAGGTTTCCGGGGTCCGGAGCCTTAGACAATACTTGGGGCAGGGGTTGGTTACCCCCAACCAGGTTAACCCCTGGTCGGCATTTGCTAATAATATGGCGAGGTCGAGTAAAAAGGGGTAGGCAAGCTTGCTGTTGGTGTGGCCGCGGTGGAAGCGGAACAAGGTCACCTTGCTAATTGTATGGCCGGTAAAGCATCGTTTCGCTGGTTGGGTTGTTAAGAGGATTATGGTTGTAACAGAATGCTCTTTAACATTATGAATGTTAATAAAGCTGTGACCAGTTGATTCTCAAAAAATGGTTTGCTTGTATTTTGTTTGGAAGGTTAGATGGCTAAGGGGAGGGGAGGGGCTGTGGTGGATGGGGGATGGGGGGGGTGATGCAGGGGAAGGTGTATGTGGTGGGGGGGGGGGGGTGGATAGACAAGGTGAGCACCGGGTCTGACCTACCTTGGTTACTAGTGTATCAAGTTTAATAGAGCTTTTTTTTTTAAGAGCGTTAATTGAAGTCAAACAAAAATATTGGTCTGGCTGTAATTTTTATTGGGACATTAAGGTATGAAAAGAGAAGATTTAAACCATGAAGCAGATGTGCAAGGCATCATATACCTAATGACGGCCATTTTGACCAGAATAAGATTTTGTGATCTATTTTAAATTTGGGGTTATGCCCTAAGGAAATTTGATGGGAATGCCAAATAGAGATATCAAGCTTTTAATCTAATTGAAAAAGAACAAATTGTGTATCTAACATAACACTACTTTAAATAACCAAGTTATGTAAATCAATAGATAAAATATATTTTAGGGGGATAAGTGATATTAGATTTAGAAAAACATCATACCACAATGGTAGCAGTGAATCAGATAGAAGCCAGAATGAACCAAAGCGAGCCAAGAAGGCTCTATGATATGACTGGAAATCAGGGAAGGCGAGGCCTCCACCGTTTTTGGGTAATTTGAGGGTTTTCAAGGCGATTCTAGGTGGTTTATTGTGCCATAAAATTTTTTACCAGAATGGATTCTATTATTTTATAACATTTTTTGGGAATAAATTCAGGCAAAATCATGAGAATATAATTAATTTGTGGCATCATAACCATTTTAATAGATTCTAGTCTACCCTACTATAAAATATAAAGGGGAGTCCATTTTTGAACATTTGCATCTATAGTAGCGAGAATATGTTCCATATTTATGTGTAGAGTCTGTTCAACATCTTTATTTAAAAATATACCTAAATATTTGAGTTGTAAGGGAGACCATTTAAAGGGAAGTCCTGTACATCTGTTTGAGAAATATGAACATTGAGTGGCATTATTTCAGATTCATCCCAATTAATTCTGTATCCAGAAAATATTGAAAAGGCATTAACAGTGACAATAAGATTATAAATATAAATTTGTGGATTAGTTAAGAAAAGTAAGACGACATCAGCATATGCCGCAAGCTTGGTTTCAGTATACTTGGTTTTGATACCAGTAATGTGAGGATGGGAACGTTTTGCTAGTAACAAGGGTTCAAGGGCAAAATTTAAAAAGTAGAGGAGATAAAGGACATCCTTGTCTTGTTCCACAATGAAGCTGTATTGGTTTAGAGATATTATTGTTTACTATACATTGGGGCGTAGGATTATAATATAATAACTTTATCCATCATAAGAAATCATCTCCCAAATGAAACCATTCTATTACTTTATAAAGATAAGACCATTCAATTCTATCAAATGCCTTTTCTGCGTCTAATGATAGGGCAATTGATGGAAATGGTTGTTTACTTGCGACATAATTATGATCATAAAATAATCTTATATTATCATCAATGTGACTTCCATTTATAAATCCAATTTGAGTTTTGTGAACTAAAGAAGATAGGGCTTTGTTAATACAGGTTGCAAGAATTTTAATTAGATTTTTTAAATCCAAATTTAATAGTGAAACGGGTCTATAGTTTTGAGGATAATTAGAGTCTCTACCAGATTTAGGTATAAGAACAATATGAGCTTGAGCAAAGTTCCATTGTTGTTCTGGGTTAGTGTATATGGAGTGATATAGGCCTAAAAAAGGGATTAAGAATAACAGAAAAAGTTTTATAAAATTCTGCAGTGAATTTATTTTATTTATTTATTTATTTAAGGTTTTTCTATACCGCACTATTCAGCATCAGCACGGTTTACAATAAACAAGTTTGTACAATGAGGAACAGCCATACATTGAACTTACATAGAACAGGGAGTTTAAACATGGATAACAGGTGAACTTCATACATAGCAAACAAAGGGAGATTTAAACAAGGGTAACAGGTGAACTTTATACATTATATACACAGGGATTGCATCACATCTAAGTTTATGATACAGGCCCTAAGGGGGATAGATGGGGGAGGTGACGAGTTTTCATCGGAAATTGGTTAGACAGCGTTGGCTTGTTAGACTATAAGATCATGTGGTACTGTCTAGGTGATGCTGTCGGAGTTACCAAAGTGTTGTATAAATAATTGCAGTTTGAGGGCTTTTCTGAACTGGGGGAGGTTATTTATGCTGCGGATTTCTGTTGGGAGGGAGTTCCAGCAAGAAGGGGCGAATAAGGCAAAGGCACGCTTTCTAGTGGATTTGTTGCATTTTGTGATGGCTTTTGGAAGGAGGATGGTATTGCAGGATGTGGTTCTTCTTAATCTGTTGTTTGGAGTAAGTTGGATCATATCTGACAATATATTTGCGGTGATACAGTTGACTGCTTTGAAGGTCAAAGTGAGGATCTTAAATGTGATCCTGTACTGGACGGGGAGCCAGTGCAAGCTCTTCAGGATAGGGGTGATATGTTCTCTGCGAGATGCGCCATAGAGGGTTCTTGCTGCGGTATTCATCGCAAGCTGTAAGGGGTTTATCGAGCTCTTTGGGAGTCCAAGTAGGATGGGGTTGGCGTAATCGAAGTGGGGCATGATTATGGCCTGGAAGACTGTTCTGAAGTCGTTTGGTTCAAGGGTGTTCTTTATGAGGCGTAGTGTCCGTAATTTGTGGTATATTGTTCTGATTGTATTGTCTATATGAGCATGCATGTCCAGGTGCTGGTCCAGTGTTACGCCTAAGTATTTGATCGTTGTCTTGGAGAGGAGTTCTGCGTTGTTCACTTTGATTGAAGATGGGGGAGTGAATGACTGGTTTCTTCCGATGAATAGAACTTCTGTCTTTTTCAGATTTATTCTGAGCATTTGGTTGTGTAGCCAATCTGTGACGGCATTGAAGCAAGAGGAGAGCTGGTCGAGATTTGGGTGATCTGTGTCTATTGGGGTGAACATTAGGACATCATCAGCATATACTAGGCAGTTGATGTTAAAGGACCGGATAAGATTGCAGATGGGCTGCATATAGATATTGAATAAAAGTGCTGAGAGGGATGAGCCCTGGGGAACGCCTTTTTCTAGTGGGAAAGGGTCCGATAAAGAGGATCCGGAGCGGACATGTTGCCATCTGTTATTCAGATATGAGGCGCACCAAGCTAGAGCGTTGCCACGAAGACCCTTCTCAGTGAGGCGTGATAGGAGTATCTTGTGGTCCACCGAGTCAAAGGCGGCTGCGATGTCCAGAAAGATAAGGGCAAAACCCTTCCTGATGTTATCGAGCCCAATGGTAAGGGAGTTGAATAATGTAGTCAGAAGGGTATCGACTCCATGGGACTCTCTGAATCCATGCTGGCAGTAATCAAGAGGCGCGTTGTTTTCAATGTGATGGGTTAGTTGCTGTTGGACTGTTTTTTCGATGATTTTAGCTAGAAGCGGGATGCTCGATATGGGCCTGTAAGAGTCCATCTTTGTGGGGTCGAGCTTTTTGTTCTTCAGTAGGGGTCTTATTGAAGTTTGCTTCAGGTTCTGTGGGAAAATCCCCGAAGTGAAGGATGATCCTATTAGTTTGGCGAGGAAAGGGCTGAGGTCTGATTTTAGCGCTTTTATCCATTGTGCCGGGCATGGGTCGCTCGGAGCTGTGGTGGTATTGATGCATGTGATGGTATCTTGGATCTCCCTTGCTGTTGGGGGGGAGAAGGAGTTAAGAATGTGGTGGTTATCTGCTGTCTCATTTAGAGGGAGGGAGTCGGGAGGTAGCGGGCTTGTATGTTTCAGAGGGTGGTGATTTGCAGGAGCAATGTGTTGGCTTGTCTTTGAGCGAAGGTAGTCCGCATATTCCTGAGCGTCAGGTAGGTTTGTTTGGTTGGAGGTGGGCTCCTTAGCCAGATTTTTGACCAGATTGAATAGCTCATGTGGTTTGTTTATGGCTCTCAGTAGGACGTCTGAATGGTATTGTTTCATTCTTGATGATACTGCTGTTCTATGGTCGTCAAGGTGGGTGTTATAGGCTTCATGGCTCTCGGTTGTCCTTGATCTGCGCCATCGTTTTTCGAGTTGACGTAACCGCCGGAGGGATGCTGTTAGTTCAGGTGAATACCAAGGTGCTTTTTTCTTACCTCTGAGGTTTTTCTTGGTAGTTGGGGCGTCTATTACTGCGTTGAGGGACTTGTTCCATAATGTTAACATGTCGTCAAGGTTGAGTTCAGGTGTTTCCAGGAGAGGGTGTATTCTCCCAATGATCTCCTGCTCATTGAATGGGAGATAACGTTTCCGAGTAGTGATGGTATTGTCAATTGTGGTGGGGAGGTAGTTAGATCCGCGAAGGGAAGGCAGTGAGAATCTCACAAGACTGTGGTCAGACCATGGTACTGGGCTCAGTGAGAGATTGAATTTGTGAAAGGGGTAGTTGTCTATTTGAGGTGCAAATACCAAGTCGAGGGTGTTTCCCTTAATATGAGTGGGGGAGTTAACTAGTTGGGTGTATCCTAATGCTTTGAGGGCATCAAGGAAGGCATTAGCTTGTGTGTCTTGCAGTACAGGGAGGTTAAAGTCTCCTAACACCCAGTTTGCTGTACGGGGATTGCTGGGGTTGCATGCAAGGTCAACAATCACTGAAAGGTCATCAGCTATTGGGGAGGGTGCTCTATATATCAGGTTGATGGTGTGGTTCTTATTTGCTATGGATAAATAATCAAGGTGAGTGGAACTGTTAGAGGAGATAGGCTGGAATTGTAGGCTTTCCTTAGAGAGGATGATTACTCCACCTCCAGTTCGGTCTGTCCTATGACAGGAGTGTATGGCAAAATAGGGAGGGACATGTTGGTGGAGGAGGACAGAGTCTGAGGTAGACATCCACGTCTCTGTGATGCATAGGATGTCGAGATCGTGGTCTGCTAGCATGGCGGTAATGGCAGGCCATTTCTTGCGGATGGAGCGGGCGTTAATGAGTGCGCACTTCAGGTTATGGGGGGGGGACTCAGATCCTGGAATTTTACCAGATGGAAAGGATTTATTAGCTTCAATTATTTCTTTTGTGGTAATTTCAGATCCTAATTCATTTTTTGTGGGGTAGTTTTGGAGAATTTAAGGAACTGAGAAATTGATGAAATAGATCATTATTTAAAAAAAAAGGGCTTGGATGTCGCAATTCTTTTGATTGCAGCTTCTGCGTTGTTATCATGTACATGTATTCAGTGTGCAGTTTGTATGGTTATTGCCTGTTGTAATTGTTTGTTGCCTTTAAATAGAAAAAAATGAGGATCAGTAAAATGTGTATTACTGAATCTTCATTGTCTGTGTTTATAAGTTTCCATTTCAAAATCAAGAGAGAGAGTGATTGCTCCATGATCTGAAATAAGTATAGGTAGAATTTGAGAGTGGGCAATTTTGTGGGATAAATCACGTGTGATAAGAAAATAGTCAATTCTTGAGTATGTATTGTGTGGTTAGAGTAGAATGTGTAGTCTCTGTCTAGAGGATGGAGTAATCTCCATGGGTCAATGAAATCAAACTTGGAGATTATATTATGCAAAGTTTTCCATGAACTGGTTTTGGAAGGTCTACATGTAGAATTTCTGTCTAACGTGTAATCTAGAGGTAGGTTAAAGTCACCTACAATGATTTTTTGATAGAGTTTGAAAGCAAGTTGGGTCATCTTCACTGGGTGCATAAAGATTTAATAGCATTATTTTCATATTAAGAAGATGGCCAGCAAGTATAGTATAAGCCATCTTCCTTGAGTATCTGAAAGTTGCCTTTCCAATTGAAAGTGAATAGTATTGCGGAAGAGGATTGAAACACCTGCTTTTTTATTGTGCAAACGAAAAAAATGGCTAGTTTAAAATTTATCTTTAAATTTAAGGCATTCCGTATGTGGTAAATGGGTTTCTTGTATAAAGGCAATGTCAGATTTTCTTTCTTAAGATAATAATTTAAATGATATCAAAATAAAGAGAATACTGAGTTAGTAATTCAAAATAGTCTCCACAATAAATATCAATACATTTTCTTCACTATAAGAGGAAAAAATGAACTGTAAGTAGGAGAAGGGAACCTACAGTAAAAAGAGTATAATCTCTATGGAGGGGGGGGGGGGGGGGTAAGGGTGGAGCTCCACCTATCAGTCAGAGCAGGGACAGCAAGCAATGAAACAATTCTGATCATTAAATAATATATAAAACAAAATCAGATAGAAAGAAGGGTCTAAAACAATAAAGAAAGATTAAGTTAAAGAAAGGATATTAATATAATCACAGCAAAATAAGATTCACAGTCAATTGTTGTTAAGTGCCATCGAGTTGGTGTCGACTCATAGAGACCCTCTGGATAGCTGTCCTAAACTGTGTTCGGTCTTCAGTCAGGCAGCTCATTGTTGACAGAGTGGCACCCATAGCTGCTGTTATTGTATTGATCCATCTCATTGCTGGTCTTCCTCTTTTGTGTTGACCTTCTACCTTGCCAAGCATGATGTCTTTCTCTAATGATCTCTCTCTTCGCATGATGTGTCCAAAGTATGAAAGTCGAAGTCATGTCATCTGAGCTTCTAAAGAAAGCTTAGGATTGAGCTCCTCTAGTAGTGACTAGTTTGTTCTTTGGGCAGTCCATGGTATACACAGTATTTGTTGCCAGCACCATAATTCAAAAGCATCGATTTTCTTCCTGTCTACCTTTTTCACTGTCCAACTTTCGCATACATATGACGTTATTGAAAATACCATGCTCGAACAAGTTGAATCTTTGTATAAAGAGAGACATCTCTGCTATTGAGAATCTTGTTTAGTTCCTTCATAGTCATTCTGCCAAGAGCAATGCGTCGTCGGATATCTTGACTGCTTGTTCTTTCTTTTATTGATAGTTGATCCAAGTAGGTTAGTTGTCCACTATTTTGATTTCTTCTCCGTCAATGACTAGCTTATTGATTTTTGCCAGTTGTCAGGATCTTTGCCTTCTTTACATGAAAGTGCAGACCCACTTTAAAACTGCTCCTTGATCTTGAGAAGCAAATGTTTCAGATCATCTTCACTTTCATCCAGTAATGTGGTATCTTCAGCATAGCGAAGGATGTTGATGAATCTTCCACTAATCTTCACACCTCAGTTGTCTTCATAGAGTCCTGCTTCTCTAATGATTTGTTCTGCATGTAAATTAAAGAGGTAGGAGGAAAGTATGCAGCCTTGTCATACACCTTTGCTGATTTTTAAACCATTCTGTTTCTCCTTGTTCTGTTTGAACTGTTGCTTCTTGATCAATGTAAAGGTTGCACAAGAGAACGATCAGGTGTTCTGGTATACCCATGCTTCTTAATGTGACCCAGAGTTTCTCATACTTTACACAGTAAAAAGCCTTGCTGTAGTCATTAAAACACATATTGATCTTTTCCAGTCAGTTGACCATGATGTCTTCCAAATTTCCTGGCAGAACCTTGTAAGTATGGGAACGGCTGCATCAGATTGCTGTAATACTTCAATGGGAATGCCATCAATGCCTGGTGCTTTGTTCTTTGATAAGGCTTTCAATGCTGCTTCAACTTCTTCTTTCATCACCAATGGTTTTAGATCATAAGGCTGTTGGTCCACTTGATCTTTATCATAAAATGACTCTGTATATTTTCTTTCCACCTTTTCTTGATCTTTTCAGCATCATTCAACATGGATCCTTGAGCATCTTCTAACATTCCACTTCGAGGCTGGACATTTTCTTTAATTCTCATAGCTTTAGGATTGCCGATCTTGTTCTTCCTCTAATTTTTGCTTCTATTTCCTTGCATGCATCACTGTAGTATTTCTCCTTGTCTTGTCTTATGCACGTTGGAAATCTGAGTTTTGCGATTGCCTCTCTTTCTCCTCTGGCTTTAGCTTCTCTGTGTTTCTGGGCAAATTTCAGAGTTTGGTCATCCATTTTGGCCATTTTTGCTTTTTCATCTTTTGTAGAGACTTCTCACTTTCTTCCAACACACTCTTCTTGTTGTCATACAATAATTCTTCTGGAGCTCTGTCATTTGTATCTAAAGCAGTAAATCAATTTTGCAGGCAGTCTTTAAATTCTGGTGGTATATTCTCAAGGTCATATTTTGCTACATTTATGAGTGGCTTACTCTTTTTCAACTTTAGCTTGAGTTTACATACTAGTAGTAGGTGATCTGTACCACAGTCACCTCCAGGTTTTGTCTTTGTTGATGTTATAGAGCTTTTCCATCATTGACTTCCACAGATGTAGTTAAATTTGATTTTTGTACAAGCCAATGGGTGAAGTCCATGTGTACAGTCACCGCTTGTGTTGCTGGAAGAAGGTGTTTAAGATGAATAGATTGTTAGACTGAGAGAATTCTGCAAGACTTTCTCCAGCTTCATTTCTGTTGCCAAGTCCATATTTTTCAACCACTTTGCCGCCTTCTTTATTGTCAACTTTTGCGTTCCAGTCACCCATGACTATTAGGATATTGTGTTTGCATGTTCTGTCAATGTCAGCTTGCACTTGTTCATAGAACTCATCAACTTCATCCTCCTCTGCAGCTGTTGTTGGGCATATTATACTGTAGTTGAGTTGATGGGCATTCCTCATAGACTAATAGAAATTAAGCATTCACTGATTGCATTGTATTTCATTACAGATCTTGCAAGTTTCTTCTTAATTATAAATACAACACCATTTCTTCTTTGCCTTTCATTTCCAGCATAGTAGACCATGTGATCATCAGATACAAAGTGCCCAATGTCAGTCCATTTCAATTTGCTGACACCCAACAGATCAAGTTGTACATGTTCCATTTCATTCTTGACCACCTCCAACTTCCCTTGGTTAATGCTTTATACATTCCATGTCCCAATATGTAAGACATTTTTGCAGCTTCTGACTCTCATTTCACGCGCAGTCACATCAGCAGTCAGATATCCCGAGGACTTTGATTCAACCATATCATGCATTCTGGCTTTACTCTGAAAAGTCTTCAGCTCCTCCCCAGTAGCCAGTTGAGTGCCTTCTGATATGGGGGTCTCATCTTCCAGCACTATAGTGCAATTTGTTTTGTGGTGACTATCCATTGGGTTTTTGTGGCAATTTACGGTCAATTAGAACATATCAAACAAGCAGAAATGCTAACAAACATCAGGCAAAATATGACAGACTCATATAAGAAGTAACCATTTATATATATATTTATCTATCTATCTATCTATATCTATCTATATCTATCTATATATATATATATATATATATATATTTAATGTCTCTTGTATACAGTGCTCTTTAAAAATCAGTGCGGTTTACAGGTAACAGATTTGTGCAGTGCAGGCAGGCCTACACTGGACTTACAATAAACAGGGGATTATATACAGGGCTAACAGGGTAACTATGTACAAGATAACTTGCTGTCATATGTTATGAGGACAGCTCCACACTATTTACACATATATTTATTTATTTATATTCTCTTATATACTGCGCTATTCTGCATCAGTGCGGTTTACATTGAACAAACTGAAATTACATTGAACAGGGCATTATAACTTGGAGATAACTATTTTACAGGGAACATGGGCTATGGAGGGTTAAGTGGCTTGCCCAAGACCACAAGGAGCACCTGTGGGACTAGAAACCCCAGTCCTTCCGGCCCAAGGTTGCTGTCCTCTAGTGGGATTTGAACCCCCGACCTTCCGGCCTGAAGTACCTTGCCCCAACCACTAGGCTACTCCTCCACTCCTGCTTAGTGGTTACTCCTCCACAGTGCTTAGTGGAATATAGAAAATGATAAATTAAATGAAGTGCTTGAGTTCAGCATAAAGTAATAAAATTCTGAGCAAACAAAAACGAAATGATCAAGGAGCTAGTCTCGGGAACGCAGAGTGCATGGAATCAATTATAACAGAGAGCCTTAATAGGCTACAGCAAACATATAGTCACAGCATAGTGCGTTGATCTGGCGTCATAAACCTGAGTCAAAAGAGAAGCGTAGAGTGTAAATCCAGTGGACAGAACCATATAGCAAAGAGTCCACAAGGGATCATAGCAGACATTGCAGCACACAAGGTCCACAAGAGCAAACATCTATGTTGCCAACCAGATCTATGCTTATTTCCAGTTGGTGAGGTAAATTGTAAAAGCAGTATTGAAATTAATACTGAATAAAGTAGTGCAGAGATGGTCACTTCATCTTGTACTTGGCTATAAAATCCTGAAGCTGGTCAGGATCAGTATAGGTAGTGGTTTTATTTGCATGTGTGACAATCATTTTGGCTGGGTGAGTCATCCCTTATGGATTCCATATGAATTGAAAAGGAAGTTGAATCTGAGGCAAATTGGCAACATCTCCATCGTCAGTATTCATGACAAATTTCACACCTATATCTTTAAGATCTTGCCTCATTTTACGAAAAGATTTGCGCTTAAGCGCAGTGGTTTTTTGGTGAGATCTGGCACAATCAATATTTTCTTACCTTGACAGATAAGTTGCTTTTTGGTTTTGGCGGTTGCCCGAATTTGTAAGTTCTGTTGATAGCGCTATGATTACAGGTCTTGTATATTTGCTATACTCATGCCAAATTTCACACCTATATCTTTAAGATCTTGTCTCATTTTAAGAAAAGATTTGCGCTTAAGCACAGTGGTTTTGGCGAGATTTGGTACAATCAATATTTTCTTGACAGAGAAGTTACTTTTTGGCTTTGGCGGTTGCCAGAATTTGTAAGCTCTGCTGATAGCACAGCAGTTTGGTTACAGGTCTTGTATATTTGCTATTGAAAGTGGTTTGGATGGTGTTCAATAACCTCTTTTGATTTCCAAAGCAGGTCAGAAAGAAAGGTCCAGAAGCTTGGTGAGGAAGGGTGGTATGAAGTGAAGCGTATCAGAACTTTCAGCCCCTTCAGGTATACCTAAAATACAAATATTGTTGCGTCGATTCCTGTTGGAGAGGTCGTCGAGGTCATTACGCAGTTTTTTAATTTCTGATTCATTTTGTTTAATGGTGTCCACGTGAGTTTCAAGAGTAGATGTTCTGTGTTCCTAGTCTGCAATTTTCTCTTGTGAAAGAGAAAACTTGTTGTTTAGACTTTCAATTTTTCCTTGAAGTACTCTAGTAAGTTCCAGTTGAGTTTTCAGCATGTCTTTTAAGAGATGAATTTCATGCATCACACTGATCACCCACACCACACAAATCAATATATCCACTGCATGTATTCTCTGCATGTATTCACCCTCCCACTCTTGATTGTTTGATGTGCTAACCGCTTTGATTTAAAAATAAAGCGGTATATTAAATCCTTTTAAATAAATAAAATAAAAAATAAAAATAAATGCATAATCGGATCATGGAGAGAGACCTTGTCCCAAGGTGAAGCCTTTTCTGGAGTTGTTTTTGGTCTTTTATTACCAGCTCCAAGGGTTATAGAGGATTCTGCTCTTTTGCCTTTGTTTTCTGACATGTTATTGTTATTAAGCACTGAAGGATTAAAGATCAGAAGTCAATATTTAGTAGTTTTATCCTGCTGAATGTAGGAGCTCTCACAGCATGCTTCTGACTGTGTAGCTCCAGGCACCGCCCCCCCCCCCTCACTGCAGTCCTTCTGTCAATTAGGACTGAGAAGACTTGGGCGCACCTTGGACTTGAGGTGGCTGCAAAAGGTGTGTGGGACCTGCTTGGGAAGAAGAGCAGAGGCTTCCAGCCTCGGCATGTTCCCTTTTAAATGCTTGGGTGTAGATATCAAGGTAAAACTGAGAGTAGAAGTTGCCAAAAACTATAAAATTCTTTGTGTACCCTCCTTATACGTTTACAGGGCTGCTGTGCTCTGACTTTTAAATACATTGATGGTCACTTAAAGCTCCATCTCTACAATATAATATCAAAGTTGACAAGTTACCCAGTTTCAAGAGTGGGGAGTTTCTTTTGTCAGTTCTGATTTTAAATTTGCATTAAATGCTCGAGGCCGCGGGCCGGGTCCCGCGGCCGTCAGTAACCTGGGCCCGGGCCCGGCCTCGGCCTCCAGCATGTGACGGGGAGCGGGGGGGGGGGGGGGGTGTGTGAGGAGGCCATGCTCGCGGCATCCGAAAACGCACCGGCATGATGGCGGAGCGATTTCATTGGCCGCGGGCTGTAGAGGGGGGGAGGTGCAGTGTCTGCGAGGAGCCGCGTGGCCGTCTCCTTCTGGCCGCGGCTCCTCGGGAAACGGACGCGTTCCCGCCCTCCCACCCATTATGGAGGTGGTTTCGAAATGTTGCAGCTGGCGGGGGCGGGGTACAGAGCCAGCGCTCGCAGGAGCGGCGCGGGCTTGAACTGGTTTACGAGCAGTGGGGGCGAAGTGCTCCTCGGGGTGGGGCGAGACAGCCCGGTTGGGGGTCTCGGCCCGGTAGCGGGGGGGGTGGGAGCCGGCCTTTGCTACTAGTAGGGCGAGGCAGGCGGAGGGGTTTGGGGGGGAGGAGGATGCTCCGCCTTGCTACTAAGATGGCGGGTGGGGGGGCATCCTCCGGCAATGGGGTGTGGGGGCTGGGTTATGTTGGATGGTTTTATATTCAGGCCCGTGTTGGGCCGGTTGTTACAGGTGTAAATAAAGCTGCGACCAAATGTTTGTACCAAACTACAGTTGTTTGTGAATTTGTGGGGGAATATTATTGTGGGATGCTAAGACTGGTGATGGAGGCGAGGAGGGCCTCCGGGTTACCAGAGTTAATGCAGTATGGTAGTTGTAGTCCCTGATGTTTTACCCATTGGAATAGTGCTGCAGGTCCCATAATGCATCAGGATGAGATTAAAATCTCACTCCTGGAACTGGGTAATTTGGCAACTCTGTTTGACACCAAAAGGATAAATTCAAAAGAAGAGAGAGAGACAGAGGCTGAATCTTATGGCTTTATCTTTACATATCACTGCATTCAAAATATTCTCCTTTCCAGGTTGAAAAATTTAATTGTGCATGTAAAATTTACCCTTGGGTCTTTTTTTTTCTTGGCATCTCTCAGAGCATGGTGCTTTATTTTGGTTCTCTACTCAAACACGCTTGGCTTCATTTCAGATGCAGTTCCCATTTTGTTCTCTGATGCCCTTATGTTTGGGAGGCCAAGTGGTTGTAGGGAAGGCAGTAAAGCATCAATACTGGTAGAGAAGAAAAAATACAGATAGTATGTCTCAGGCTTGCAGGTAGGATTACTGTATTTAGGTTTGTATTAGGGAATGTCAAGTGTGTCCAAGATTAGCCTTTTCCATGCTAATGTTAAAACAAAAAATAGCATCTCAAATATTCTCTATCCCTGACATCGGAATACAGACCTCTAGTTTTGCACGCAGCTTCACTTACCATGCTTACAGGGAACTGGAGGCTTTGCCCCCAGTTCCATTGCGTTTTATTTGTTCTGATAAAAGAAGGCATCAGAAAATGATCAAAATTGGTACGGAAAGTAAAGATTTATGATTATGGTTTCAGATCAGGAGACTTTCCTTTACAGCCTGTCTCATCAGTAAAATGATTGGTAAACTGCTGGTATTTTAATCGATAAAATACAATTAGGGTTATGCCATTAAGTTTCTTTTTTTGAGAATCCTCTTTTGATCAAAGCTGACAGAGGTAACTGGAGGCTGAGAGTGGGTATCCAGCTATTACGCTTTCACATGGACTAGTGCTAATTGCACACACACAAGAGGGTGGCAGTCATCTGACCTGCAGAATGATCAAATGTGTATTTACAAAATAATTTAGTTATCCAATTAGCTTATACCATAGAAATGAGATCATCAGCTGTGGTCTTCAAAGGCTTAAAAAGAGGTCTGCTTTTCATGCTGGCCAAACATGCAAATGAATCTGGTTCTGAGATCAAATGTATGCAAATATATCTTATGACTATCCTTTATGGATAGCCAAAATCTAGACCCCTTTGCAGCCTTGGAGGATTGATGTGGACCAATCCTATTAAAGAACATTTGTTTTAGGTACTTATGGAATAACCCTCTAGACAGAGTTTATCTAATAAATGTATATAAAAATGTTTGAAGCGGAAAATTTTGGTTTTGTTGTTTTTTTCCCCCCCATTTTTCTTTCAATCATTTTTTTGTCTCTTTATATTTTAATATGTGCTATTTCATTTTATTATGCACTAAAATGAATTAGTGCACCCTAAAGAAAATTGTGCAGACTATTATGTATTGGGGTGTACTTTTTCATTTAGTGCATAATAAAACAAAACAAAAATGTGAACTCCTAGCTGTCATTGCTGATTTGCTGAAGTCTTAAAATCGAATACTTAAGGGTATGTTTACTAAGCTGCACCACTTGTTAATGCAGCAGATAACATGCGCTATCTGGGTACAGTATCAGCGCAGCAAAAATGCACATGGCATAGCGATTATCTATGCTAGCTGCACAAATCAAATTAGCCGTGTGAGTGGTCAGAAAACGAGAAGAGAGTGTGTCATGACATGCAGTCACCAGGCATGTCAACAACACGCAGTAACTGCCAAAGTTGCAGACAGCGTGGGTGCATGTAACTCCACTTCAGTGGATGGCATTAGTTGCATCTATGGTGCCGTCATGCCTTTCTGTCTTGGCTTTTGTAGCTAATGCGTGTTATTTGCAATTTAGTAAACATGCCCTTTAAAGTAGGCTTAGCAGTAACCAGTGTAGCATGGACCCGGTGCACCCCTTATTCACCTCCAAATTCACCTTTCCTTGAATACTGCCCCACCACCCAAACTGCCACTTCCAAATCACAAAAGACACTTCACTCATTAAACTGGTCGCAGCTTTAATGAACACACTCAAACTTTTACAACCATAGTTAACCGATATAACCAACTTCTGGATCTGGCAATTCACCAGCCATATTACTAGCAAGGTGTTACCATTTCCGCCCTCCGCCATAGACCTACTTGTGGCAAGCCCACACCCTCCCCCCCCCAAGGCCTACCTCGCCATATGACTAGCAAATGTATGTGTGCTTCCGGGAGCCCCATCATGGGGCCCCCAACGCACTGTGGCAATATCCGAGCTGAAGTCATCCGGCCATGGCCCAACAGTGATGTTCATAAAGCTTTGGCCCTGGAAACCTCCGGGAATCCACCTGTCCACCCAATATCCCCATCGATGCCAACTCAGCACTGTGACCTATTACAGCAAAGGGCGGGATGGGTGGGGGCGCCTCAACCTGTAGCCTTAAACACCGGGAGCGGAGTGGAGGGAGGCGGCTCCTACATGAGAAGTAAGTACATTACTTGCCCCCTCCCTCCGCTTCTGGCAGCCATCCTCCTCACATCACTGGCTCCGCTCCCGCAAAAGTGGTGTGGGGGGGGGGTGGGTGGGGAGGAGCCAATGATTTTAAAAAACAATGTCCACCACAAGTGCCCCCTCCCCTGCCACCTCTAACTCCCTCCCTGCAGCACTGGGCTATGCCGCCTACCCCCAAGTAATGCCCGGCCCTAACCGCAGGACAGGAGATCCGGCACCGGGCCATGCTACACACCCGGCCTTGGAAATTTAATGCAAATGTTAAGATCTCATTTTTTCATTCTGAATTTTATTACATTTCTCAGGATAGCTTAATGTTTGGTTTTCTTGACAGCTTTAGTTGCTCTCACTATTATGAACTTAAGTGCATGGGAATCTACCATCTTGACTCACAAGAATACATGTAGGCATCATTTTCATACACATGAAGTGTGAATACATCATAAACTGAACTTCAGAAAAGATTTTTAGGAATCAGTATAATCAAACTACAGGATGCTCACATTCCATACCAAATCACCCCATAAGGGACTTGCAGGTGTGCTGTGAAATTCATGCCCTCGGCTGTGAAAAGATGGGGGTGGGTTACACCGACCATTGTCAGAAGAAAACTTTAATCTGCTTTCTTCTGCCCAGTCTCTTTGCTGTCCTTCCCTCTCGCAGGAGAAGTCCGAGTGGTACATCTCTGAAACTGCATGGGGTCAGTGGGTCTCTTGATACTATGGGGACCTGCACAGTTTCGACTTCGGAGTGTAGTCGGCAGAGGAAGAGGCCGCGGCAGGTGAGAAGCACTGCTTGCTTAACTCTTCTTGCCGGCTGTAGCCAATCCCAAAGGGGGCAAGTTAATGCTTGGGTGCAGGGAAGGTGATGAGGTGAGGCAGCGACTGGCGGGAGGGAAGATGAAAGATGTCAGGCGATATGGGGGTGGGCGGGGAAGGTAATGGGGTGCCATGACAGTAAACCCAATGAAAGACTGGGAACTGCTGATTTACAGGCAAAAAGAGGCAAAATGGGAAGAATAAAATATAGGAAAGTATACATAATAGAAGACCTAGGGAAAATAGACTAAAAAAAAATAGCAACAGAACCAATAGAGAGCTAAGTTGTTTTGAGTAAATCTGCTAATACTATTGCTTTAAGAGGGAATAAAGTTATGTTATGAGTGTCATGTCATTAGCAGCTAATGGATTAAGAATCCCATCCTGTACATTGTTTGACCTAGTATTCAAAGAGACTTACAGTATATGTTCAGCAGTGTCCACTAACTGTTTAAGTCCCCTACCTGCAGATTTTCAGATAATGCCAAGGTGCAGTTAAAGTGGAGCGAGGGCATTACACCTCCCTATATATGCAGTGGCAACACTTGGTCACCATCTGTAGAGCAAAGCAGTTTAATTTCAATTTAGGACAACAAAAAGACCATGTTAAATTAAATCTCTTAGTTATACATATAGCTGCTGGCAATCAGAGAGAGAGAGAGCAGCAGCAGTAGCGACTAGGTGTGTCTTTGTAAATGCCAGGGCCGGTGATGCTATTGTCTCCATCAGCGTAATTCCCCTCTCTTTCTCTTTGTGAAGGTGTTGACTGTTGATTCATTGTGTCAATGGATTTCAAAATCTCCACTCCCTAACTCTAGAGGTATTACATTTACAGAGAAACTGGATACCGGTTCAAGAGAATGAAATCGGCTAAAACTATTCTAAAGAACAGTCATCTAGTCCCATTGTATGAACAGTATTTTTCTGATAAAACTAGGTTTTTTCTAGTATATGTCTATCCACTTTACAGTGATACTATCAATCTGTCTATTCTATCCATCTATCCTTTCATGGTTATCCTGAATATATTAGCAAAATGCACAGATTTTGTTGGTTTTGCAAAACATTTGCTACATGAAATGATATTTGGGCTAAAGTACATTTTGCCTTCTAATATGAAACTGCAGGGGACATCTGACCTGCAGTTTACAAGACAGGAGGTAGAATAATCTCTCTCCCCTGCAGTATGAGTAGCTTCTGGATGAGGACTGAATTGAATCAACCTAGCTGGATGACTTAATACATTAACAAAAAGAAGAATTTAATTCAATGTGTCACCAGTGTACAGTGGGGGTGAGAGGTGAATGTTCCTATGTTAAGTACTTAAGGGGATAAAGGAAAGCTACTATTATTTTAATTCTTGGAAGTGATCCTCAAAATTATGAGACTATTTGATATCTCAAAATCAAATGACACTGCAGTGGACATGAGTAAGTTGAGTTTCTTATTTTGCTGTGACTTATATGTTTTATACCGACAGGGCTGTATATAGAAGCTGGGCGCCTGTAGGCATAGCGGGAGGATAGAGAGATTGAGAGAGAGAGAGATACCTTCCCAAAAAAAGATCTGAGGTGCTTGGAGGAGGGATGTTTGCGCATGACTAGCTCAACCATCAGGGAAGACTAGGTGGTTGCCTGGGGGGAGGAGGGGGACAGTAAAGAGCAGCAGCAATTGAAGCAGAACAATAGATCTTGATAGTCTCACAAACTCAGAAGAACCATCAGTACATTCTTTTACCTGCAGGACGAGCAGGCACACATTTACATACAAAGTAAAGTTTAGTATTAGAAAGTATGATATAGAAGGATGTGTTTTTACAGGATTGTTGTGGGATGCATGATATTGGCATCATCATGACTGTTGGGTTTAATTGTCAAACTTTGGGGGGGTGAGAGGGCGGGTGGTGTAAGGCTGAAGTGGCACCTATGGTGCCCAGTATCATTCCACTGGCCCTAATGTGGGAAGAAAGTCCTCTGCCATTCCCAGAAATCATCATCATGGGGAATGACCTCCCTCCCCCATCAGCAATGCCGGTGCCCAGACTTATCTTCATCTCACGTCTGGCCCTGCTGACGCCACTTGTGCCCATTACTCACCTCAGAATCAGGAACTGTAACAGTAGACATATGGAAAGCGCAGCATGGGACTTCAGGGCCAGTGTGCAGTCGCAGGCCCTGCAGAGGTCATGCCTCAATCGCAAACCTAGGCTGAGGCAGGGGTGGGGCTTTTGCAGGATTTCTATGAAAGGAATGAGGTCCAATTCTCTAATGCTGTGCTTTCCTTAACGTTTTTAATATGCCTTTTTTTTGTATATTTTTTTGTTAAGTTAAGCAGTGTTCAGCATTTGTAAGAACCCATGGTCTCAGACTATAACGGCAACACTTCTGAATATACAGTTTTATAGAAGACATATGCCTATGTTGCATCAACGACCATTTTCACTAACAGTTCTTTCAGGACTTTCCTTATTATTGTCTCAAATAATTAAAGAGATTGTGCTTATCTTAAAGAAGAAATGAACGGCCCCAACCCCACCTTCCCGATACCTATCTCGTGTTTTGATTCTTCTTCAGGGGGTTGGTTCGTCTAAACAATCTCTGGATAGGAAAAATATGCACAGGATTAATTTAATCACATGCCCATAAGCTCTTCATCATGTTCAAAGACAAGATTTTTACATGAATCGTACCGATAAATTTCAAGTTGCAGAAGCCTTATAAAGAATGTGCGGGTTTATTTAACGATGAGGTTTTCTCCCTTTCTGAGACGCCGCACATGCGAATCAGCCCCTACAGTAGACCTTTTAACTCTATGGAATTACGTAACAGTATGATGTCATCGAATGGTTGCTTTGCTACTAAATGAAGAAGGCATGTTTTTCGCGTATGCGAATCAGCCCCTGTGGTAGACCTTTAAACTCTGTGTGATTCCGTAGCAATGTAACATCATCGAATGGTTTCCTTGCTACCAACGAAAGGGCAAATTAGTCACTCCAATCCCTTAACCTTAAAATACGGGCAGACTAGCGGAACTAATACAGTTTTTAGCTTTATCAGTATGCAGAAGAAATTGTTTACTACATATCATTGTACCGTATATGGCTATAATATAGGATCGGTTGTAATCGTTCTAATGTTTTAAATGCAAGCTCCCCATTCCACCATATTATTTAGACCTCCTGGGTCCACAGTTTGAAGACGGTAGATCCATTTTTGTTCCTGGATTATCACAGTTTTGGCTCTAGAATTGCCTGATCTTCCTGTTGCTATCCAGTCTATTCCAAAAAAACAGATCATCAAAAATATGATTGTGCAGAAGGCAATGGATTACCAATGGGGCTTCTTTTTACTGAGGGTGAGGGTAATTTATTGAGGGTGCTCACAGTTTGTATTCTTCATTTTGGGAAACCAAACCCCTCGTGAAACACGACCTATTTTACTGTGGGATTTCTATGAAATGCAGAAGGGTTTCTTATGGCCGTGGGCCAGCGCCAAGGCCCTGAGCTGCACTTTCTGCATGTTGCTGTTTGCTGGTGAGAGAAAGTAGCAGCTGAAGACCCAGAGAACAGCATGGCAGCAGGGACAGCGCTCTGGTATGTATCACAATTTGGCACTAGAGGAAGTTGCCTACAGGGTCTATGGGTAAATGCAGGCCTGCACATATATACTCTGACTATCAAAAAGCAACAAAATGTTATGTTTTTCTTTTTGCATGGCTTGTCTTCCTTTATATCATCTTTGAATCCATTTTGAACTTGATTTCAGCCTGTAATGAGACTTTTACAATGTGGTCCCCCAATTACATAGGCTCCAGCTCTGTGGGTGCTTCAGCAGTATTAAAGGGTTAGTGTCACATTGGGGACCACTCCTGGAGAATACCAGGGATTGTGAGAGTGCACCTTCACCTCTAAGAGCTCCCTTTTTCTTTTGGGTAGAGCCCTTCAGTATTATGGAGCAGCCAGGGATTGAAGCACATGTGTTCCCAAGCAGTATGGACTGAACACTGGAAGCCAGGCAGAAAAGAAGGCAAGAGAACTGGGCATAGTACCAAATCCAAACAGCAGGTAGAGGCAGAAGTCAGGGCACAATTAAGCATATAACTAAATCCACAGAGCAGGCAGAGGCAGGGTCTAGGGACAGGCAGAAGTCAGGGCACAACCAGGCCTTGAACCAATCTGAACATTGGGCAGTCTAGGAACAGGCAGAAGCCAACTACCAAGAATAAGCAGATAATAAGGAACTCAAATCTCTTGTGGAAGCTCTATCTAAGGACAAAGAAGCCTGGAAGTTCCAGGTTATATATGTGTAGAGAACCAATCGGTGGAAGCCTTCAAGCCTAATCAGTCCAGGGAATCCAGCAGGGAACCAATCAGGTCTTGCAACCTCATAAGTTGGAGATAGGCAGCAGGATAAAAGAACCAAGCACACCTCTTATTTAGAGCTTGGTTCTTACAGATTAAGAGCATTATAAATAGCCTCTTTTCCTTCCTTCCTCACCTCTAGCCCCAATCCTCCCTCTTTAACCTGGAAAAGAGACGGCTGAGGGGAGATATGATAGAAGTCTATAAATTAATGAACGGAGTGGAATGGGTAAACGTAGATCGATTGTTTACGTTATCAGAATATAGAAAGACTAGGGGACATACAATGAAGCTACAGGGTAAACTATTTAAGACTAATAAAAGAAAATATTTTTTCACTCAACGTGTAATCAAACTCTGGAATTTGTTACCGGAGGATGTAGTAAAGGCTGTTAGTGTAGCTGGGTTTAAAAAAGATTTGGACAAGTTCCTGGAGGAAAGGTCCATAAACCATTATTAAGAAGGGACCCAGGATTTCAATGCTTGACCCAGTACAAGCATTGTGGAACCTTGGTCTTTTGGGGATACTGCTAGGTACGTATGACCTAGATTGGCCACTGTTGGAAACAGGATACTGGGCTTGATGGACCTTGGTCTGACCCAGTATGGCATATCTTATGTTCTTATGATCTGCATCAAGGGGAAGAGTGGCAGTGCCTTAGTGCATTTCATTCTTTTTCCCAGGGAAGAGAGGAGTTCTGCTGAGCACCTCAGATCACTGAGAAAAGTTGGCTTGTATGTCTCATTAAACGTAACTTTTTTCCCTCCAGACATCACCAGGCATTAGAACATTTATTTTATTTATTTATTTTACAGTTTTTATATACCGCGCTCTTTGGTATCAGCGCGGTTTACAGATAACAAATTTTCGCATTAGAACAATCCTTTGCTTACATTATAACAGGGTCAGTAACTTGGAGATAACAGGGGAAACTATATACAAACTATATACAGAAAGATCTATCACCTCTGGATAATTTACAGTTCAAGTTGGGATCATAACTTTGGGTGTGCAGAGAATCTGGTTCGTGTTCTGTTATGACTATGACTATGACATGGCCTCTAGGCTTGAAACTGGGAATAGACTTCAGGACTACCTCTTGCTGATGTCAAATAAAATGGTAGCAGGTCAAATGGCTCATCAAATTTATGGTGGCTTTCTTGATTTTTAAAGTGTTTGTTTATTTGCATACAGCTTCTCCTCTGGTTTTCTATCAGCTTTCTAGGAGTTTACGTTCAAGGCCTGCTTGGATTCCCTTCTATCAACCTGGCTCCACGACACTAACTCAAATACAAAAAAAATTAGCTCTTACTGCGACTACAGATAATATATTCAAAAGAAGAGAATACAGATACACTTCAGACTGATATATTCATAAAAGGAGGAAAAAGAGCTCAGTGAAATAAAGAAGCCAATGTAGAGACTGGCTTCATATATCAATATAGGCCACAAAAAAGCTTTCAAATCACTGTATCATTGGTCATAAATACCTTCTTTGATAAATATTCATCAATGCTTATAGTTAGAAAAATAGAATGCAATAGCAGGCAAACAGATTATATTTAGCTTGGCATCAAACTCAAAAAGTATCTCTACTCTAATACTAAGTGTTTAGCTTCCGCTGCCTCAGGGAGCAGGACATATAATCATGTTCGCCAACCTTAACAGCTCTGCAAAAGAGAACATATATCACCAACCACATCAACCAGTATATCATAATAAATCTCTTCAAGCATCATTTCATCACAATAGTCAAATTAAGAAACCCATCTACATTCTGGGGTTGCTGAATCAAAAAGACATTGAAAACCTCTCACTACCAAAGCATAGAGGAAAGGTAACCCATATTATCAGGGAAAAAATATATCGTAAATCTATGCTCAACATATCCACAAACAAGCACCAGCTCTTCACGTATGCTGATTCAGCCAATTCATAACAGCAGACTCCCAATTGTAATGTTGACGCCTTGATCAATAGAACGCCAAAAGAAAGCTAATGTGTAGATTTCAATACTCATAGTGCCACTATTGCAAACAACTTCACAGAGCTGAGCCTTCCAAATTCTTTGGCTTAAACCATTTTGAAGATGCCAAGCATGCATTTTAAAAGCTGGCTCCCATTGTGATGTCAGCAACAGCTGGGGAATTCCTGTCCAGCCCAACGCTAGCAGGACACTATCCAGCACGGAAATAACTTCAAAGTGATGCTATAACCTACAAGGCTAAATTCTATTAGTGGAGATAGACGGTGATAACATTGTCGTGCCCAATAATCACAGCATTTATCACAAATCGAACAAGAATTGGGATGTATTTAACAATGTTCTAAATATAGACTAAAATAGTAGAAAATGGCATTGCAAGATAAAAATAATCATGTTCACCATTCAAGGCATCCATAACCACTCTGTGTAGGTCTAAAACCTCCACACAGCCACCCCTAGTTAATGGACCATTACATATTATATAAAAAAAAGCTACCAGCATGCCTTCAAGTTAATTTGTTCATTCAAACCACCAGATTCTACAGACCCTACTTGGAAAATCCACTGCTGTTCCCTTCGGATAAGGATTTTCTCACGATCTCCACCCCTCTGAAATATTGGAATGTGGTCAATAATAAAACATCATAGATCATCAAAGCCATGTTGTAAGGCGATACAATGTTTAACTAAAGGAGAGCTTTCGACCATATGTTTAAACTTACTCCAGTGTTCAATCGAATCTGGAACTGATGCTTTGTTTTCCATACATAAACTAAACCAAATGGGCATAAGATAATGTATACGACAAATGTAGTCATCCAAGTCATAGCCCAATGTAGTCTATAGATATGTAAATTCAAATAACGATAACATCACTGAACAGAGTGAGCACTGACCAGAGGTCCTGTGATCTGGAGAAATGTCAATATTATCAGGCATATCTATAAAGGCAGTTGGACAAAGCAAATCTTTTAGATTACGACCCCTTGAAAACACAAATCAGGCCCTTATGTGATCTAGCCCCAGTATGATGTTCAATGTAGGAAAATGATGTCTGTCTAAGATGGTGACTAAGTGGCGTGTAATGAGTGACTAGATAGTTCGGCCTTAGACCTATCCTTAGAAAATGGCTATTACAATCAATTAATATCATTATGTCTAGTTTGTTTCCTAGCCTTTTGGACAATGTGTGCAGGATAACCCTGTTGCTGAAAGGCCTTTGTTAATTGATCAGCTTTTTGAGAGAATTCCTGCAAAGTGTTATAATTTCTCTGATAATGGATAAATTACGAAAAAGGCAAACTGTTCTTCAACATAGAAGGATGGGCACTCGAATAGTGGAGGAGGGCATTTCTATCAGTAACTTTTTATATACTGATGTCAATAAGGTAGTATTAGTTTTAGCAATCTGGACATTTAAGAAGGAAATGGAGGCCTTATCATAAGTCAAATAAAATTGAATATGAGCATTACATGAATTCAGCCAGAGGTGGAAATTGGTCAAATAATTTTCTGTACTGGACCATAACATGAAAACAAGTATATATCCCACACAGATTTTAATGTTAGCTGCAAACCGGTAACCTGCGAGCCATTGAGCTTCAAAATATGCCATGTAGAGGTATGCAATGGACCATGGGGCCATTGTCGCTCCAATGGCCACTCCAATTTTCTGTTGATAGAGAGATTGGCCAAAACCGAAAAATATTCTTTGACATCGCCAACTAGGCGAACTGTAACATAAATGTCAAATATTCGACACTCACATCATCTCACTTAAGAAGGGCTTCTTCAATCACTTGTAAAGCGCCATCCTGTCGTATATTAGTATAAAGCGAGGCTATGTCAAGCATTACCAACCAACAGTCCAGATTGATACAGATCTTCTCTGTAGATGTCAAATTCAAAAAACGTGTCGTATCTTTAATAAATGAAGGAATCATTGGTAACAAGGGGTGTAAGGAGTCCAAATACATGGATAGTTGTTCAAGTAAGGAACCTTGTAATAATACTATAGGTTGTCCTGGAGGATTCTGTAAATCCTTATGAATTTTAGGTAAGATATAGAACTATGGAATTTTTGGTGAGGAAACATTCAGAAACTTTAACCTTTTTTTATTGATAAAGTTCTTCTCCAGTGCTTGAATAGTAAGCATGCAGGGTTATTCCGATGGGTCGTGTGTTTTTACGTCGGCTGTCAGCAGCTACATCGGGGGTGCTTAAACCGCATCACCAGATTAGGGTGTCGAGGAGTATGTGTGCAGATTTAGGATTGTGGGAGGTGTTTTTGAAAGAATTCAATGGGACTTCGGTTCTGATGGAGGCAGAATTTATTTATTTATTTATTTTATTTATAAGTTTCCAGTTTTGACTTACAACTATTTATGGATGCAGCAGGAGGTCTAGGATTGGGTATTTATTTTAGTGGTGCTTGGTGTGCGGAGGGATGGCCGCAGGCTTGGCGGGATGAGGGCCTAACCAATAATATAGCATTCCTCAAACTATTCCCAATTTTGGTGCTTTTGGAATTGTGGCCGGACAGGCTTTGTAATTGCAAAGTGCTGTGGTAGTGTGGCAATGTGGCAGTGGTGAGCGTGATTAACCATTATACTCCTCACTGCAGGCCGGTAGTGGCATTAATGAGGGAGGTAGCATTAGCATGCTTGCGATTGAATGTTTCAGTGAGGGCTCATCACATCCCAGATAGTACTAACAAGATTGCTGATGCTCTCTCCTGTTTCAAGTGGGACCTGTTCCAGATGTTGGCACCAGAGGCAGACGCCGAGGGAGCATTGGTCCTGGAGCACTTATGGCAAATTAGCCTGAGGAAATGCTGAACCTGCTCCGGAGTTCGGTGTCACCGGCAACGTGATTGGCTTATTGTCGAGGCTGCAGCAGAGTGGTGGACTTCCTAGTGGCGCGAGGGTGGCAGCTGGGTCAGTGTCAGATCAGCTAATGGGGCAATATGTCATTGATGCAAAGGCGGCAGGGGTGTCGAGAACAACAGTATGGGCACACTTGGCGAGGTTTGCTTTCTTCTACAGAGCAGTGGGCTGGGGCTTCATGGGGGGGGGGGATTCTTGACTCGCAGGCTGTTGCAAGGGTGGGAGCGCTCCCATCTCTTTCAGGCCGACAGCAGGAGGCCTATTATGCATGACTTGCTATCCAGGCTGTGCTCAGCTTTACCCCATGTGGCGGCATCCCCGTACGAAGCCATCCTGTTTCAAGCCATTTTTTGTGTGGCATTTTTTGGCGCCTTTCGAGTGAGAGAGTTGGTAGCGGAGTCCAGTCAGTCCGGGGCAGGGAGCGGGATCTGAAGGCACCGAGTGAAGGTGTCAGAGGGCGAGCTCCGGATATGGCTAGCAAGATCCAAAACGGATCAGAGGGGGCGGGGAACTTCAGTGATTTTAAAAGCGATTGATGGGGCCTCGACATGTCCGGTGGCATCCCTGCAAGCATACTTGAGTGTGTGGCCGATGGGGGAGAGCGGACTCTTTTTGCATGAGGATTTGTGCTTGTTGACGCAATTCCAGTTTGCTGCATTTCTGTGGCTGGCACTGCGATATATAGGCATCAATCCTCGCAAGTTCACCCCTCACTCCTTTCGCATCGGCGCAGCGACCAGTGCAGCAGCGGCAGGGCTTCCAGAGCAAGATATTCAGCGAATATGCAGATGGCGCTCGCAGGCATTCCAAGTCTATGTGCGCCTATGAAGTGGAGGGCCCTTCAGATGCTAACTCTCAGCTTTCTTTTCAGATGTGGAACAGAGCCCGGGTCGCTGCTGGTTGATTGGCCACTCGTTCGTGTATTGGGCTGGTCAATGAGCGGCTGTACAGCCAGTGGGTCCTAATATTGGACAGGATGCCTCGGAGGTGACCGTCCTATGGCTGGGTGAGCGCGGTCTTCAATGGATGCAGCTCTTGCCTTTGCTTCGGCACCACGGGCACGATATGGGGTCGCCTGCGATGATATTGATACATTTAGGAGGCAATGACCTCGGGTCATGGGCTTGTAAGCAGTTGATCAGAGCAGCAAAAAGGGATCAAGGAGAAGTGTTGTTAATGTTTAAGGATGTAGTCTTATTATGGTCTGATATTATTCCAAGGCCTGCATGCTGGGACCAGCGGAAGTGTTCTTGGGGATTGACAAAGATCAACCACCAAATTGGGCGATGGGTGTGTGAGCATGGCGGTTACCAAATCTTGCATACCTGGGTAGAGATGGAGTGTGCAGGTTTGTTCAGGTGGGATGGAGTATACTTATCCCTGGTAGGGGTGTACTTGCTTCTGAATGACTGGCAAGAGGCCTTGGAATATGTTATGCGGGGGACAGTCGCTGGTCGCAGCTTGGTATTGGGGTGCAGCACAGGGATGAAGGTCGCCTGAGCCGGTGGTGGGATCCCGGAGGTTTCCGGGGTCCGGAGTCTTAGGCAATACTTAGGGCAGGGGTGGGGTACCCCTGACCTGGACAACCCCTGGGGGCTTTTGCTAATAATATCGTGAAGCTGGAAGGGGTGGGGTATTCAGAATAGCCGGGGGCCTGTCCACGGCAGAAGCGGAAGGAAAGTCACCTTGCTACTCACATGGCTGGTGAGGCACTATTCCGCTGACTGGATGATTATGATAATGTTTGTTGGATATGTTGTTGGATAATGTTAATTGTTAATAAAGCTGTGACCAGTTTAATACCCATTAATTGATTGTGTTCTTATTGTGGGGGGGGGGGAGAGGGGGATGGAGGGGTGGGGGGGAGAGGAGGGGGAGCACCGCTTCCGGCGTCCCTTGGTTAAGAAAAGGCCGCGGGGCCATGTAGCGGATGGCTGCTGGTAACTGGGGCGTGGCGCGGTGCGTGGTCCCGGCTTGAGGAAGACCGCCGCTGGGTGGATGGGGGATGGAGGACGGCATCATTTAAAAGGATTGGCTCCCGCGGCTTGATTGATGGGCGTGGGAGCCAATGAGGAGTCGGCAAGGTCAGGACTAGTGGCGAGGGGCCGGCGGGACAGCAGTCTGTGATTGGGAGCCCGGAGAGGAAGAAGGTACTGGCGTCCCTCCCACCTGCCCTTTAATTTTAGAGAGGGTGGATTAAAATAGAGGGTGTTGCAGCTGAGGGGGGTGGGATCCCGGAGGTTTCCAGGGTCCGGAGTCTTAGGCAATACTTAGGGCAGGGGTGGGGTACCCATGACCTGGACAACCCCTGGGGGCTTTTGCTAATAATATGGCGAAGCCAAAAGGGGTGGGGTATTCAGAATAGCCGGGGGCCTGTCCACGGCGGAAGCGGAAGGGAAGTCACCTTGCTACTCACATGGCTGCTGAGGCACTATTCCGCTGACTGGATGATTACGATAATGTTTGTTGGATATGTTGTTGGATAATGTTAATTGTTAATAAAACTGCGACCAGTTTAATTCCCATTAATTGATTGGGTTGTTATTGTGGGGGGGGGGGGGGGGATAGGGGGGTTGGAGGGGTGGAGGGGGAGAAGAGGGGGATCACCGCGTCCGGCGTCCCTCGGTTATCATGGGTTTGGATCACTCAGTGAATTCGTAAAGAGACATAAAGCTTACTTAGATCTGGTCTGTTTCAAAAACGTTGATGATGCTGCCTGAAAGTTATTTGAAAATTTAGCTGTAATGAACTAATGCTTCTTATGAGCATAATGGGGATAATAAACCTTTTTCTGTGTGTGAAGCCTGTTCCGTTTGCAGAAAGGAGCTTTTATAAAATGTTGCAAGCTAAGTGCTTCATCAATAGGTGCCCGAAATACACCCATTGCTGCTGATGGAAAGATGGAAATGTTTATTGCGTCCTTAATGCTCTGTTTGCATAGTAGTTCAGTGAATGCACTGTTTAAAATGTAGTAGTGAGAGGAAGTAGCAGGAGGAAGGGTGATGAAGGTGAAGGGAATAGTGTTGGGGTTGTTATGGGGGGGAAGAGGGAGGATATGTATAAAAGAAACAATTACATAGGTATGCAGAGCTATGATGCACTCAAATGCTTGTAGTGATCTTATTACGACTGAGATGGTGCAGGGCTGAAAGGCGCACAGAAAGAGGATGCTTATTTCGTAAATCATCTGCATGTATGCGTGTGTTAAGGCGCAGTTTGGGTGAAGCCGCAATGTAAGCAGGGCTACGCATGTGGAGTTCACAAACACACATTCATACCTTTATTTGGCTCAGGGGCAAATTTGTGCATGTGCAATTGTGCACGTAATTAAGATACCATAACCTCTTAGATCAATGTCTGCCATTCAAACTCTGAATTCAGGCCAGCAGGGGCCACCCTATTTAATGCAAAATCCAATATTATTCTCCATAGTTTAACTGGTATGGGGAAGATCGGACCTATTGGCTAAACTATAGAGAACAATATTGGATTTTTAATTTAAATACAATGGCCTGTGCTGGCCTGAATTCAGAGATTGAATGGCAGACATTGATTTAAGGTTATGATGTCTTAATCATTTGATGCTGATACCATGAAACATCCCATTTTGTTTCTCTTTAGAGACTATGGCAGAGTAAACCTTATGTCTGTTGGACCTGAAGGAACATGATCCTGAAATACTCAGCTCTGATCCCTGAAGCTGGAAGATAAGTTACATGACTTTCAAAACATAGTGCTATATCAGGGAAACTATATTTATTTAAATACAAGAATTAAATGATACAAAGCAAGATGATATATGTACATGAAGAAATGTATAATGAACTTATTTGGTAAAAAGGATTCATGATGAGAATTGAGCATTGACTCGGTGTTGTGATATGCTCTAGTTTTGATGGTCCGCAAAAAATTTACTAAGATACCGATTCCAAAAGATGCATTCCTGGGCCTTGGGGATGCCTAGAACTTGGACGGGGCCAAGTTGGATCTATACATACCCGCAATTGTGCAATCAGTAGGTAGATGGCCTGGCATGCACCTGATTCCCTGGAGGGAGACATCCCACAGGCTGCCTGTCCAGACCGCACAATGTTCTGGCTGGTGTGCCAGTGCAGTGATGTCCTGTCACCATGGCACTGACATGTGCAGCACATAGCATGGTATCCCCTGCCCTACAGCGGCCCCTACTCAATGATGGCAGGCCGTCCCCAGGGGCCCACAAGGGCAGGCTGTGCCAGCAGGCTCCAAACTGGCCAATTGCCGTTGTGAGCAGGGGGCTGTAGTTGATCAACTGAGGTGCGGCCAGCACCTATTCTACCCTTGGGGTGGAATAAGCTGGCCATCCATGTCCGTGCCGGGGTATGTACTGAGGATCTTCCTGAACAGCCTCTGTATGTTCTGGCAGCTGGCCACTCTCCTGCTCTACCTCCACTGTGTCCCCTCCAGCTCACATACAGTGCTCCCTTCACAACCACTGTGTACGTGCGGGGAGCACTGATCGTGGAATATAGCTGGGGAATGGAGCATGGGCCGAATGTCCAGCCTGCACATTGAGAGCTGCTATTCGCAGCTTGGAATGCCACCCTAAATATGCAGAGGCAGATTCTGCAATGCACATGTTGGGGCCGTCCACATGGCCAAAAAATATATGGGGCCAAGTCATATCCTATTCCGCAATTGCCGGAGTTATACATTCCCGTGGTTGTGGAATCAGGGCACTTAGACTGCCTGCAGCGGCATCCTGTCGCCATGGCACCAGCAGGTCCAGCTGGTGCAACCGATGCCCCGGACGCAGTGCGGTCCCATTTCCCTGCCATCTGACCCTTGGTGGGGACTCCCAAGGCTGGGATCAAGCGTGGGAGCCCTCCCATGGCAGCACAGTGGTGCAGGTGGGGGGGGGGGGGCAGCCCTCAATCAGCTCGCAGCCCTGAACTTATTCCACCATCTGGGTGGAGTAATCCAGGTGTCTAGGTAGGTGCCAGGGGACATACAGAGACAGGTGCTGAATTGCCTCTGTATGTCTCAGCAGATGGCCCCTCCTCCACACCGCCTCCTCTCCGTCCCTGCACCGTCCCCCTCCTGCCCCTGTCCAGCACTCCCCGCAGAAACGCGGTGTATGTACAGGGAGCGCTGACACCAGAATCATGATCAGGGACTAAACGTCGGTTGGACGTCCAGTCCGGACATCCAACCCCGCTATTCCCTGATCGGAATGACTTTCTTAGTGAATATATTTAGTGCTTTTGTTAAGCTGATGTGATTATTTGAGTTCTATAGTCTAAGGCATTTTCTACTCACACTTTTATAAAATAGGCTTATAATAAGTGATTTTTTTTATCTTCTGTTATAAAATGACCTCCTATATTTATGCAAAAAACTAAAACAAAGTCATCTGCACTCTCTGGCTTATATTTGCTAGGTCAAGGGTTTTTGTTGTTCCTCCATCTGGAGTTTGCCTCATGTGCACATGTTCATACAAGAAGATATTTGTAGATTTTGCCAATAGGTATAAGGAGCATGTGTCAACAGGCGGGACTATTTACATTACAGAAGAACCCATGCTATCAGGTCAGCACACCAAAGACAGTACATTGGCAGGGAGAAAACTGAACTGAAAGACACACTAGACTACTGGAATGCTTTCCAAAGATATTGTACCTCAATTAAAATGTTCAAAACACAACCGAGAGAATTTCTCTTCTCTTTTCTTATTAATAAGATTCATATTCTCTAATTGTTCTTCATAACTGTATTTAGCTTTCAAACTATGCACATTTTGGATAAAAGCATTTTGGGTGTATCCTCTTTCACACAAAACCCACCAAAGCAATGGGATCTCAATTGTGGCATGGTGAAATGAATCGGAAAACTATAGCTGCGTTCTGATCAGTTGCTCTATTGGTCTCTGGTTTTTGCCATGATTTAACTTGTGGGTGGGTTAAAAATCTTTAAATCAATTAGGTTTCTTTCTTGCCCCTGTAATCCTTCCTTGATTTGTTGAGGTGTGCACTTGCATGTTTGTTTGTTTTTTAAGTTTTAGGGGCCCTTTTACTAAATTGCATTAGGCTTTTGCACTTCATGTGTGCTTAATGCATTCGATGAACCTGTGCTAATGACAACATTGAAAGCATAGAATATGTCCCCCTGTGCTAACTGCAATGTGATCAGCATGCCCACACCACCCCTACCCCTTCCCCATTCAACGCACTAACTTGCAACTGGCAGCGTGAACAGCAGCGTGCATTGACCATCGTGCTTCTGTGTTAATTGTTACTGTGAACTTAAGCGAGAAGTTAACGCATGCCAAATTGCACATTAACTGCCTAGGGCACTTTAGTAAAAGGGCCCTTTAGTGTTTTTTGTTTTACTTTTTGTTTTGCTTGTATTTTTGAAAACTTAAATAAAAACCAAAACAAAACCAAAACAGTGCTTCTAACAACCCTTCTTCCCCTGTCAAACAACTTTAGTGATGCTACATTTTAGAAAATGCATGCTCCCTTTAAGGACCTACCCAAACTCTTCAACCCTGCTCCCGGGAGACCTTCCAAAGGTCAGTGTGGCAGAAATGATTCCTGCTAGGTGGTTATTCTAAAATGGTGCTGGTTGGCCCGGTGGCGATGCCATTTTCTTATATGGTCATGCAATATGGTTGTACAACAAAATGTCACTGACTTATGCTTGACTGGAGCCATTTTAACTGAGGGATCCGATAGGGCAGGAGCCAATGGAGATCACGCATTCCTATTTAAACTTCAGCAAGCCATGTAGCAGAAGGGAAAAGAAGCTTCCATTGGGAGGCTTGTGGTAGGCTTGTATTTTTTAAAATTTGGCAAAATTGCAATTTTTATGACTGTGGGCTGTTACTAGGAGGAAACAAAATGTTATTTTGTTTGTTTAATTTTCAAATTTTCTATTGCACTTGAATTTATTTATTTAGATGTTTTTATATACTGCCTTATCAAAGTGTCAAAGCGGTTTACAGGTTAACAAACTGAGCGGAATCTAATGTGCGAGGGTTGCTCAGAAAGTAATGACCCACATGTTTTTTCTCAGTCCAGAATGAAGATAGAGGTGTGAAATTGAAAGGGTAGTAACTTGGAACTTCAAAGGACACATGTGTGTAATTTTACAGTCGTCCGACAAATAGCAAGGCGGTAGTGATCCTTTAAATGGCGTCTGTGAGTGACACATGGTACAAACAACGAGCTGTAATTGAATTCTTGGTAGAGGAGAAAGAAAGTGTGAGAAACATTCACAAATGGTTGTGTGCTGTATATGGAGGTTCTGCTGTAGATAGGAGCACCATTGGACAATGGGTGAAGAGAGTAAAGGCTTCAGGAAGTGGTAAAAAGAAGTGGTAAAACAGAACTGGAAGATCGGCCGCAGTCTAGGCGTCCTGCCTCAGCAACCAGTCGAGACAAGTTGCAGCGCGCTGATGACATTATTCGTGCGGATTGGCGCATCACGAGTCGAGAATTGTCCGTACAGCTTTCCGTCAGTAGAGGTAGTGCAATGGCAATTATTGACTCTTTGGGATATTCAAAGGTGTGTGCAAGACGGGTTCCACGAAGTCTCACAACCGAACACAAGCGCCAGGGGAAAGACATCTGCTCTGATTTGTTGGAGCATTTTGAAGCTGAGGGGGAGGTCTTTTTGTCCCAGATTGTCACAGGTGACGAAACCTGGGCTCACCACTATGAACCAACGGTGCTCCTATCTACCGCAGAACTTCCATACACAGCACACAACCGTTTGTGAATGTTTCTCACACTTTCTTTCTCCTCTACCAAGAATTCAATTACAGCTCGTTGTTTGTACCGTGTGTATGAGGCATCTCTATGACTGTTGCTGTCTAAATATTTGTGTCTGTCTTGAGAGGCATGTGTGCATGTAGAGGTGCAGGGCAGGCCCAACCACTAGGCAAACCAGGCAATCATCTAGGGCAGCAGCTTCTGGTAGGCAGCAAAAAGCAGGACATCCAAAGCTAAACCCTAGATTCTGATAGCCAGGGTGAGCATCATGCTTAAGGTTTGCCTTGAATCGGCTCCGAGCAGCACTGTGTGTGTGTGTGTCTCTGTGCAGTGGGGGGAGGGGAGGAGATTGCTGTTAACAATCACTTTCAATATAGCAGTCGCATAGTATTCTCAAAAGCAAATCTCTCATAAAAAGCTCTTGTTTTTTAGGGATTTTTATTTTAGAGATGTCATTTTAAAACTGCACAAAAATGAATGTGTCATTCTGTTTCTTTCCAGAGCTGCTTTACTTTCAGTTCTCAGAGCTGTGTTCTGTTTTTGTTTTGAATGTGGGGTGGGGACTGGGGAGGGGGGGGGGGGAGGGAAGGAAGGATCCTGGTCCAATCATTAGTAAGCATAGCGCAAACCTGCCAATCCTGGCTTGTCTTTTTTTAAACCTCGGACAATATACAAGGCTTCACCTGGTGTTTTGTCTTTGCTGGGCAGTACCTTTGGAGTTGTGCAGAGACTTAGAGGTGGAACTGTAGTATTTGAGAGTAATCTATTGTGTGTCTGACCCATTTCCCAAACTAGTTTTACCCATTCCCTTGCTTTCACTTTTAGTTCTGCAATTTATTTCTATAATTACATGCACGCTTTTTCAGAAAAGCACGAGTGAAAGCCTTTGCTTATTCTCCCACCCAGTTTATTCCTTTTTTCTCTTCCCACCTCCCCAAATAGTTTGCTTTCTTACGTTTCACTATTTATTACTTATTGAATAGGCATTTTTTAAAATTTTTGCTAGTTCCCCCAGTCTTTGCATTTCAAACCTAGCTGCGTTGTGATGACACATCCTCATGAATTTAGCTGTCCGGTATTGTGCACAAGGATAACACACACCTCAGCAATAACCACACCCTCCGTGACATTCTTCCTGCCTCGGAAACTCCATCATGCCAAGCGGTAACAGCAGCCATGGGATAGTGAAGAAGCTCTGTGAAAGTAGGAAGCAGTGGCACTAGCAGCTTCCCTAACCACTATCGAGTGCCCATTTTTTTTCAGAGGGGGAAGATCACGGAGATACTCAGAGCAGCAGTACCTTCTGGCAGAGATAAGGGCAGGTTGGAGGCTGAATCTAAGCAGCAGACCAAAACCATTTCTCTGCCGCATCAGGTCAATACAAGGGCAGAAGGAGTCTGAGCTCCAGGCTGGCAGATACGAGGTAATAACGCAGCATCTGATGCCACTGTGGTGCTCCCTATTCTTTGAATACAGGCAGTTTTTGCCAAAGCTGTTTCAATCTGAGGAAGAAGATGACAAAGACATGTCAAATTAGTGAAGCGTAGGAAAGAATATTTGTATTATGCTCATTAACCTGACATCTGATGATTGGGCTCACATAGATGTAACCCATACTGCTGAGACCAAGAGCAACCCCCAGCATGGAAGTACTTCCCATGTAGTTGATGAGAACATGAGAAATGCTTCTTTACTATCTTATCCACTCTCCTATCCATCCATGCCAAGAGATTCTACAGCAGCACCAAAGGGTCCATAGAGAAGCCCAAGAAACCCATGAAAGAGAACGTGAAAATATGGCAGATGTTTCTGCAAAAATTCAATGGAAGATCAGTATGGTTGGATGAACCAGAGTCCAACAGGGATCAGAAGTTATACTTGGGCACAGCGGGGGGCACTGGTTTTGGGATTTACCTGTGAGGATCTTGGTGTGCAGCATAGTGGCCAGCTGGAGAAGGACTACCGATGATTGACAAAGGTACTAATGAGACTGGAATAAATACTACACCATTGACAGAATAAAGTGTTTATGAACAGCTTGCAAAACTAAGTGGACAAAGCCATGGGGCTGGAGGAGATACATCCTAAGATGCTGAAGGAGGTCAGAGAGGTTGTTGTGGGACCTTTAAAGGATGTATTTAATAGATCATTGGAGAAGGGCTGATGTGGTCCCTCTTCACAAATGTTGTAACAGAGAAGAGGTGGGATAATATAAACAGGTAATCCTTATCTTGGTGGTGGAAAAAGTAATAAAGATGCTGCTGAAGGAATGGATAGTAAACTTTCTAGAATCCAATGGGTAGGAAGATCATGCCTAATGAATATGATTTCTTTGTTTGGGTATCCAGAGAACTAGAACAAGGACATGCACTGGATGTGGTCTACTCAGATTTCAGCAAAGCCTTTGATACTGTTCCTCGTAGAAGACCTATGAATAAACTCAGCAGCCTGGAAATGGGTTCCAAGGTGTTGAAATGGATCAGAAATTGGTTGACTGACAGATGATAAAAGGATAGTAGTAAATGGAATTCTCTTGGAAGAAAGAAAGGCGAGGAGTGGAGTACCTCAGGATAGTATTTGTGAGTGATATATCACTGAAGGGTTAAGAGGAAAAGTTTGCCTTTTTGCAGATATCACAAAGATCTGCAACAGAATTGACATCTCAGTGGGAGAAGACAATATGAGAAATGATCTACAAAAATTAGAAGCAGTTAAGCTTTAATGTGAAGAGGTGCAGAAATCCCGAGGAGCTGTATATGATAGGAGGTGAGAGGCAGATGTGCATGGACCAACAGAGGGACCATGAGGTGATGGTGTCTGGGGAGCTCAAAGTGGTGAAACAATGTGACAAGGTGGTGGCCACAACGTTGGAGTGCACTGGGAGATTGTGACTGTCTCCAGTGACACTCTACGGAGATGCATACGGGCAAGACAGATGCCGGGATGGAACCAGGCTGGCTGGGTCTTTGTTTAGATTGAAATGCCCAAACCAGTGCGATGTGATCCAAGGCAGAAGAAAGAAGTGAGTGCCAGAGAGAGGCCTCTTAATGTGGGTACAGCAAAGTGGTTTATAATAGAATACAATAAAAACTGAAGCAGAAAATGAAAAGAACGCCAGTTTGTATAGGACAGACGGGAAAATGAGACATGACAAGGCAGGGCTGGGGGAGGGTGGTGAGAGAGGAGGAGAGGGGTGGGTAGTAAACATAAGGAAGTCAACTGAGGGAATCCAGTGTGAGGTCAAAAACTGTGCAGAAAAGGTGCGTTTTAAGGAGGCTTTGATCTTTGTAAAAGAAGACTCTAACCAGAGATGTAGAGGAAAATTATTCCAAAGGGAGGGTCAGAGGAAAGAAAAATGCTGAATGGTGAGTAGATTGAAGATGGACCAGAGAAGGAGAGAGTAGGAGAAGATGGTTCATATGAATTGCATAGAGAGAGCCTTGTGGGGCAAGCGGAATAAGGGAAGATGCTAAGTAATCGGGAACCAGTGTTAAGTGTTTTATGTACCTGGATGAGAATTTTGTAATGAATACGGGATGGTACCAGAAGCCAGTGTAAACAGATGAGGAGGGGGGTAATGTGATCAAATCTAGATGCATGAAAAATTAATCTGGCCACAGTGTGTTGAATAAGTTGAAGGTGTTTTAAAGAGTATTGAGGGAGGCCGGCAAATGCTACATTACAATAGTCAAGTTGGTTAAGGCAGGAGTGGTCAGAAGGGAACGGACTACTCTGATATGATGAAGAAAGAAAAATGAGCGCTGGATGATTTGGGTGATGTGGATCATGGAATGAGAGTGAAGAATCCAACGTGACTCCAAGGTAGTGAAAAGATGACGTGAGATGAATAAGTGACCCATCGAGAATAAGAGAAACAGAAGGAGGGGTAATAGGACCAGAGAGCCAGGTTGCAGTAGTTTTTGAAGAGTTAAGTAGAAGGTGATTGGTAGACAACCTGGCCGCAACATGAGTGAGGCATGTATTCAAGGGGGAGAGATCTAGAAACATAGAAACATAGGCCATGTGGTCTTTTTCTGTCGTCATATTTCTATCTAGTCTGTCCATCCATATCAACCACTACAACAGATCTGGCAGAGATGGGTCCATATGAAATAGAAGAAGAATGTCGTCTGCATAAAAGTATGTTGAAATGCCAAGCTGTTGGATCATAAGAGCTAGGGACAAGAGAAAAATATTGAAAAGAACAGGTGCTAGTACAGAGCCCTGAGGAGCACCACATGAAAGAGGGTGAGAGAAGGAAACAAACATGCCCTTGATGATGCAAAAGGAATGCTGTGATATAAAAGAAGTGAACCATTGAAGAACTATCCCACGAGACCCAAGGTCGTACAACCGAAAGAGGAGAAGATTGTGATTGACGAGGTCGAATGCTGAAGATAGATCAAGTGAAACAGCAACTGTGACATCCCCACTGAATGGTGAACTTCACTAAGAAGATAGAGAAGAATAATATCAGTGGAGTGACCAGTACAAAATCCAGACTGGCAGGGGTGCAAAGCATTGGAGAGTTCAAGCTGGGTGGCTAGTTGTTGAGAAGCAGTTTAGAGAGGAATGATAGGTTCAAGATTGGACAGTAATTAGACAGGACAAACTTGTCTAAGGAAGGCTTTTTAAGATGGGGGTGAATATGGGCTTCTTTCCATGCATGGGGAAAGACACCAGTAGCAAGGCTATTGTTAATTAAAGAGAGGATAATTGGTTTGAGCGCCAGGGAGCTATTGGGGATGATGGGAGGGGGGTCCAAATTACAAGTAGTCTTTCGAAGTGGTAAGGGCCTTGGACAGGGAGGCTGGGGAAATGGGGTTGAAAGTGCTTCGGATATGTTTGAATGAAGGTGTTGGAGGCATGCAACAGGATGTAGGATTGGAGACTGGAGGGGCGGAGTGGGGGAAAATTCTGTTGTAAACTAGAGATCTTGGTGGAAAAACTAACCGAATGGCAGTAGGAGAATCATCCACATTGCAAGGTTGGAATGGAGACACTGATAAAGAGAAGAGGATGGAGAAAAGCCGATGAGGTTGTGAAGAGGAATTGGCGATGAGATTAGAGTAGTATTCCCTCTTAGCTGCCACAATAGTATGATGATAGAAATGATAAAAGTCCCAGAAAAGTTGGAGTGCACTGGGAGACTGTGACCATCTCCAGTGGCGATGTGATCCAAGGCAGAACAAAGAAGTGAGTGCCAGAGAGAGGTCTGCTTATCTATGGCAATCAGATGGAAGGAGGACGAAAAAATAGTATCTGCAGATGGGAAAGCTAGGATAGTGTCTGGATTTAGTTTACAAGTTAACATCAGAGGGGGATAGGGGATAATGGATGTACTGGGCGAGATAGGAGGAAGGAGGAAAGAAAAGAGGATGAGAAAATGGTCGGTCCAGGGAAGAGGTAATGTTAAGTGTAAGAGCTGTAAAGGTGGATTAAGAGCTGAAATTATGAGATTCAGAGTATGACCAGCAGATGAGTGGGAAAGGAGATGTGTTGAGTGAGTTGAAGATCATTAAAGTGGGCCAAGAACAGCTTATCATGTAGTTTAAGAGGAGAGTCGCTACATGGCAATTGAAGTCACCAAGAAAATAAAGGTTGGGGAAGGTTGTAGAGACATCCGAGATAGTAAGACGCAGGGAATCCTGGGGGGTGGGGGGGGGGGGGAGGGTGGATTGGGAGGGGGAAGCATAAAGCAAAAGAAGGTGAGTTGCAAGTTGTGTTGGTAGGCCAAGGAGGATGGCCTTTGGGAAAGAAAGGGAGTGGGAGTGAAGTACTGCTATGCAGAGGGAGGAACAAGTAGGTAAGGTTATTAAAATTGCAGACAGAAAGACGCAACATGGAACGAGGGGGTTGGTTAGACAGAGAGACGGGTATTCTACTCATATATACAATGAGCAGACAGCAAGTAATAGTGATCAGATCGGCGCTGGTGTCTTAGACTACATACATAGAGGCATAACCAGCAGAAGGGAGGAGGTGATAATGCCGCTGTACATACCATCGGTGATGCCTTACTTGTCGTGTTCTGTTAAGTTTTGAAGACCATTCCTTGCAAACGATATAAAAAAAGAGTTGCATTGGGATGGATTGCCATTGGCCATCAGGGTTGGTTGTACATTATATAGGTAGAATAGATCCTGAGGTTCTTCAAAGATGTCATATCATGAAAGCCATGATTTTGGCCAGCAGAAGAAAGGAGGTGATAGTGCCTCTTATGTCTTTGGTGTGACCTCATTTGGAGTATTGTGTACAATTTTGGAGATTTTATTTATTTATTTATTTTATTTAACTGTATTTCTATACCGCTTTTTCTTACAATCAAGGCGGTTTCACAGCAAACAATCAAAAGGGGTGATAGTGTTTTTCATGCAGTGAAGGATATATCGTGACTTGTGTGTATGTTGTGTTGTGTGTTTGATTATGTTGAGCTATGTACATTGTGCGCTATGATACATCGTGTTTTATAGTACATTCTTTTATACATTTAGTGTTAAGAAACATCATGTGCCGTTATACATGCTCTTTTCAGTGGGTCGGAGGGAGGTATGTTGGTTGTTCCTGGTAGTTAGATCATGTGACGTGTCCATAGTGTTCTATGAACAGCGTTGTCTTCAGCTGTTTGCGAAAGTCTTTGAGGTCCGTCGTTGATCTCAGATCGTCTGGGAGGTTGTTCCAGATTGTAGGTGCAGCCAGGGAGAGTGCTCTTTCTGTGGTGTCCTTGCGTGTATTTCTGAAGTCTCTTGGGGTGCTGACTCGGTTGGAGGTTCCTTTTCTTCTTGGGCGTGTGCTGGTGTCTGGTTGTATGAGGGTGTGCAGGCTGTTAGCTGAAGTGTGTTGTTTGAGCTTAAATATGTTTATGATTGTTTTGTATTTGATGCGTGAACTGATTGGGAGCCAGTGTAAGTCTTTCAGAATAGGTGTGATGTGTTCATGTCTTGTTGATCCAGATATTATGCGGGCTGCGGTGTTTTGTGCTAGTTGTATTGGTTTGAGTGTTTGCTTTGCTAGTCCAAGGTAGATTGGGTTGCAGAAGTCCAGTAAGGGGGTCATTAGTGCTTGGCATACGGTACAGAGGTGCTCAGTGAAGAGGAGGGGTTTCAGTCTTCTGATGATTCTCATTCTGTAGTATGCATTTTTGATTGTTTTGCTTACGTGTGTCTTGAGGTTCAGTTCATTGTCCAGAGTCACTCGGAGGTATTTTACTTCCGATTTTATTGGTATGGTTGTATTTTGTATCTTGATGTCCGGTGGGTGGATGAAGTCTGGGTTACGAGTGATGATTAGTGCCTCAGTCTTGCTGTAGTTGATTGCGAGGTTGTTGTTTTGACACCATCTTGTCATTTGTGTGAGGCAGTTTGTTATTTTAGAGTAGTCCGGGTCGTGAACTGAGACAGGTGTGTATATCATGATGTCATCTGCATAGATAGTATATTGAATGCGTTCTTTTTCAGGATGTCGCATATTGGCTGGATGTAGATGTTAAACAGTAGTGCTGAGAGTGCGGATCCTTGTGGTACTCCTTGGAGGACTTTTATGGGTCGAGAGGTGTTGTGGCCTACCTTTACCTGTATCTGCCTGTCGATAAGGTATGAGTGGAACCATTTTAAGGTGGGTCCATGTAGCCCAATGTTTTTTAGTCTTTCCAGGAGAGTTTTGTGATCTACTGTGTCAAATGCTGAAGAGATGTCAATGAAGATCATTATGATTCCATTCTTGATGTTGTCTATGGTTCGTAGGATGCTGTCGAAGAGGTAAATCAGTAATGTTTCGACGCCATGGTTGGGGCGAAAGCCGTGTTGGTTGTCATCCAGTGGTGCATGGTTGTCGATGTGTTCTTGTAGTTGTTGTTGTACTGTTTTTTCAATGATTTTTGCCAGAAAGGGTATGCTGGATATTGGTCGGTATGCTGCTGGGTTGTTCTTGTCAAGAGTTGTTTTCTTTGGGATCGGTCTTACTGTGGCGAGCTTTAGTTGATTCGGCATGAGTCCTTGAGTGAGGGAGTTGTGCACTATGTTGTGTATGATGTGGATGAAGTTTGATTTGGTGGCTTTGACCCATGACACTGGGCAAGGGTCTGTAGGGGCGGTGCTTGTATTGATTGTGGAGATAAGGGATAGCTGCTCCGTTGAAGGTGAGGAGAATGTGTCCCAGGTCTTAGGGTGTGAGTTAGACCTGGTGGGTGCGCTGGGTCTTGTTCGCTCTGCTGAGTGAAATCTTTCCTTGATGTGGTCAGCAAATTTTTGCGGGTCTATTTTTACTTCATCTTCTGTCCTTTGCTCTTTTGTGAGGATTTTCACGATTTCGAATAGCTCTCTGGGTTTGTTGATGGAGGTATTTATCATGTTTGTATGGTATTCTCTCTTTGATTGGTTGATGTGTTCACTGTATTGTTTTTGCTTTGTTAGGTATAGTTGCTGGTTTTCCGATGTCTTGGTCTTTCTCCATCTCTGTTCTATCTTTCTGAGTTCCCTCTTTTCTTGTCGTATGGTTTTTGAGTACCATGGTTTGTGTTGTATCTTGTTGTGATGGTGTTTCTTGGGTCTAGCATCAGTTGCTTTGGCGGCGTTAGATAGAGTGCTGTTCCAGTTGGTGATTTGAGCCTCCAGGTCGTCTGTTTCTATGGTCAGATGTTGTATCATGTCCTGTAGGAACGTGTCCCTGTCGAAATTTTTGAATTGTCTTTGTGTGGGTGTGTTGTCTGAGCGTTCGTTTAGCTTGTCTTTTTGTAGTTGTATCTTTATCTTAATTATGTAGTGGTCTGACCATGGAACTGGGGTGATGGTGGGTGTTGATATTAGACCTCTCGAGGTTAGGTAATTGGATGCAAAGATGAGGTCTGGGGATGATCCGTGTCTGTGCGTTGGGGCATCGACTATTTGGGTGAACTGAAGTGAAGTCATTGCCTGAAGGAAAGCTTCTGTATCTTTGGTGTTGGTGGACTTGAGGTTGAAGTCTCCGAGCAGCAGCGTGGATTTGTTAGATGCGGTGATAGCGCAGACTGCTTCGAGCATTGAGGCTAGTTCGTCAGATGAGGCTCTGGGTGCTCTGTAGGTTAGGCAGATTGCAATGTGTTTGTTCTCAATGCTGATTGTGTTACATTGTTGTGTGTCAGTGAAACTCTGAGCTTTGAACCTTAGGTCAGTTTTTGCAATTATCAAGACTCCTCCTCCACGCTTGTGGGTGCGTGGGCAGTTGTATGCTGTGTATTTGTCTGACACCAGTTGATTGAGTAGTACATTGTCGGTGGGATTGAGCCATGTCTCTGTGATGCAAAGTATGTCAGGCTGCTGGTCTTCTATGTGGTCTGCAATTGTGTGTATCTTGTTGCATATGGATCTGGCATTTATGAGCTCAATTGTTGTCTGCTTTGAGGAGTTTGTTGTTTCGTGTGCTTCCTTTGAGCTAGTGTGGGAGTTTGATTTGTGTTTGGTTTGTCTTTTTGTCCCTGATGTTCTGTGTGTATCATTATGCGTGTACTGTGGTTCTATGTATGTCCAAGTGGTTGGTGGGTGCCATGGTGAGCTTGAGTGTGGGTAGTGGAAGTGTGTGGTTGGTGGCAGGAGTTGTGTGATGAGGAGACTGAGTGGGAGAAACAGTGTTGCGTGCATGTTGATTTTTGTTAAGTCCCTTTAGTGTTTTACTTGCGTTTCTGATGTCTTTCGCTTCTGTCTGCTCTCTGTTGTTTTCTTCTGTGGTACTGTCGGTGGTGCTGTCTTTTGTTTGGATTCCTTCTGCTCGCCTTCGTGCCGCGCCTAAGGGCCACACCAAAGGGCCCTCTGGCGAGGCCCTCAGGCGCGGGCGCACCCTGCAGGGACGCTGCTTTTATTCTGTGCTGGCTGCTGCTGCCTGAGCTCCCACTGCCCCGATTGGTCACACCTTCAAAAGATATAAACGGGTTGGAGTCGATGCAGAGGGTTGCTACTAAAATGGTTAGTGGTCTTCGTTATAAAGCATATGAGGACAGACTTAAGGAGCTTAATATGTATACTTTAGAAGAAAGGTGGGATAGAGGTGATATGATTGAGACGGTTAAATACCCCCGTGGCATAAATGCACAGGAGGAGAGCCTCTTGAAAGCAAGCTCTGCTATGAGGGAAATAGGATGCGGGTGAAAGGGACTAGACTCAGGAGTAATATGTGGAAATATTTCTTTACAGAAAGAGTGGTGGATCCGTGGAATAGTCTCCCAGTGGAGGTGGTAGAGATGAGGACAGCATCTGAATTCAAGAAAGCATGGGACAAACACAGAGGATCTCTAAAGGAAAAAGGGGGACTGTTGAAGATGTTGATATGGAAGGGCAGACTAGATAGGCCATGTGGTCTTTTTCTGCCATCATGTTTCTATGATTTTGGGTGCAGTCAGCTAGGTTGAGGACTTTCCTATAATCAGTTTCTTACAGTAGAAGATGAAGGGCTTTCATAAGAAATAGGGAATGACAGAAGCTGCATCTTCAAAATTAGCTCAAACCATTACCCTGCTGGATTGTTACATCTTGGTCACCATATGTGATTTATGGGTCAAAGGGAGCACCGCCCTTCAGTTCAGTGCTTTGTGTTTCTGGAAGGAGAATCTGTTTGCTATTGTGCCAAAAGATGAGTGGAAGAGGCAGATGGACAATGCAGGAGAAAGAGTGGACTCCCACTGAAAGCATCTGCAGCAACCCACTGACTACGGCCGTCTAATCCATTAAGCCTCCTTGCCACCGCAGGGCATGCTCTCCTGCTTCAGACCATTACTTTAGCAGTTGGCAGAGGAAGCCTTTGCCAACACCTTGCAGAAACGTTGGTCAATCATTACCTTGCAAAGCATGTCGGTTACAGATCCCTTGATGCTTTTAGCATACAAGGCCGAGGTCTGGGCAAACCTTGCCAAGGACGTCCAGCATTTCCTTAGCAAGTGAACAGTGAATGGATTTTACATTGTTAGCTCACATCATTCAACGCTGGCACCAGAGTTGGTGAAAATGTTAGCTTCTATTAAGATAAACCTACCTCCCATGGGTTGCTGAAATCTGCAAGTGGCAGAAAAACTGAGCGCGCGGCACCATTTCATATTCTTGGGGTTCCCCCACCAATGAACTCTATGCTCAAGCTTTTTACCCTTGGTGCTTTGAGGCAACATAAGAACATAAGATATGCCATACTGGGTCAGACCAAGGTCCATCAAGTCCAGTATTCTGTTTCCAACAGTGGCCAATCTAGGTCATATGTATCTAGCAGTTTCCCCAAGGGACACAGGTTCCAAATAGTTTACCCTGTAGCTTCATTGCATGTCCTAGTCTTTCTATATTCTGATAAGGTAAACAATCGATCTACGTTTACCCGTTCCACTCCGTTCATTAATTTATAGACTTCTATCATATCTCCCCTCAGCCGTCTCTTTTCCAGGTTAAAGAGCCCTAACCTTTTTAGCCTTTCTTCATAGGAGTATCCTTCCATCCCCTTTGCCTTTTTGGTGGCTCTTCTCTGAACCTTTTCTAAAATCGCTATATCCTTTTTAAGATACAGCGACCAGAACTGCACACAATATTCAAGGTGCGGTCTCACCATGAAACGATATAGAGGCATTATAATATCTTTTGTTTTATTTTCCATTCCTTTCCTTATCATACCTAGCATTCTATTTGCTCTCTTGGCCGCTGCTGCACACTGGGCCGAGGGTTTTAACATGGTATCCACAATGACGCCTAAATCTTTTTCCTGGGTGGTAGTTCCTAATGTGGAACCTTGCATCGTGTAACCATAGTTTGGGTTGTTCTTCCCTAGGTGCATAACCTTGCACTTGTCCACATTAAATTTCATCTGCCATTTTGATGCCCAGTCTTCCAATTTATCAAGATCCTCTTGCAATATTCCACAATCCTCTTGGGTTTTAACAACTTTAAATAGTTTTGTGTCATTTGCAAATTTGATAACCTCACTCATTATTCCACTTTCCAGGTCATTTATGAATATGTCAAAAAGCAGCGGACCCAGCACAGATCGCTGGGGTACACCACTATTCACCTTTCTCCATTGGGAAAATTGGCCATTTAGCCTTATCCTCTGCTTTCTATCTTTTAACCAGTTCCTGATCTACAGTAGTACACTGCCTCCTATCCCATGACTCTTTAGTTTTGCCAAAAGTCTCTCATGAGGGACCTTGTCAAAGGTTTTCTGAAAGTCCAGATACACAATATCAACCGACTCACCTTTGTCCACCTGATTATTCACTCCTTCAAAAAAAACATAACAGATTAGTAAGACAAGATCTTCCTTGTCTAAAGCCATGTTGGCTGTCTCCCATTAGGTCATGATTATCTACATGCTGAGTAATTTTATTCTTTGATGGTTTCTACCATTTTTCCCGGTACTGACGTCAGGCTCACCGGTCTGTAGTTTCCCGGATCACCCCTGGAACCCTTTTTAAAAATTGGTGTTACATTGGCATCGATGCTGCCCTGCCCCTTTCTTAGTGCCTTTGCTGCTGCCGCCCCCCTCCTTTCTCTCTTGCTGTCTTTTGGGGCCCTGCTCTTCTTTCAGTACCTCTGCTGCTTGCTCTGACTGTTTCTAAAACCCTTGGGCTTGATGCTGCTGCTCTACCCCTCTCTTGGTAGATTTGGGTACTGTCCCTCTCTTAGAGCCCTGGGTTCCTGATGCCTCTACCTAGGGGTGCTGATATCTCTGCTACTTCTGTTTCTGTGCAGGCCTCCTCCACTCTGCCTTTGCGCTGTGCCATTGGTTTTAATGGGATTGGGAATGACATCATAACCAAACAGATTAACAGCATAAAACCTAAATGACATAATGACACACAACATTTTTTTTTCATGCATGTCATTAGATTTTTTTTTTATGGCAATCTCTGGAGATGAGCAGAGGTTCAGTCTGTACTACTGTCAGCAATGGTGGACTTCCTGCTGTTGTTGAACTGCAGCTGTATGGCAATTTCAAGCATTGTCTAAGGAAATCCTGAAAGCTTTTTTTTTTTTTCTTAGGGAAAAAAATGCAGTGGAAGGAGATTGGAAATTAAGGGTTTCAGATTTTCATCTGAGACCCAAACTCCCAGCAGCAGTGGGGTTCCTCTTTGATATTTAGAAGGTTGCCCAAAGAAGTCCCGGAAAACCAAAAGCAGGTCTGGTTTTCAGGATATCCTCAACAAATATTCCTGAGATATGTTTAGTCTAAGAGCTAGTCTAATTTACATATCTTTAGTTACATTGATAAACAGACCTGGTTGGGGGTCCTCAAAGGCCAGAGCTGTGCATCCCCTGTATTATCTTGTTAGTGACAAGAAATTACTTAATTGCAGCTGATCAAATATTGGAAGAAAGCACATAACAATCAATGCTAGAAACTGTTTCTCTAGCTGTAATAGACTTTTCTCATATACACTTACTGACCGGTAGAAAAATAATCCAACTGCTTCTTTGTGTAACAACTTGTTACATGGAACATTGTTTTTTTCAATTTCAGGAAGTCTCTTGATGCCCTTTGGTTGATTTTTGTTTTGCGCGTTATCGGGACAACTTATATTTTTTCCTGTTATGAAAAAAAAAGATTTTCCCAAGCAGATTAAAGCTGTTTTTATTCACTGTATGAATGGCAATGTGCCTTTCTTTTGTGTCTTTGTTTATTTTTGTTTTACTACCTCCATTCATACTGAAAAGAGGTCTGACAGAACAAACACCGATTTTGCTTTTTAGCTGTTGTTGTTTATTGCTCATTTTCCTTTCCATAATCTTCTGAAGTTTCGTCTTTGAAACGTGTGTGATTCCATCAGGATGCATAAAGCTGAAGGAGTGGCGTCTTCAAAAGTCCATCTGAAAATGCACCTGTTAAGGCACATGGGCTCTCTCACTAGTCCCTTCCAGAGAGAAAGAAAACTGCTCCCTCAAACTGAAGGGTGAATGGGTCCGCTCGCTGGCTAAGGGTTGTAAAACTGTCAGATTAATGCACGGCTGGAGTTAAGATGTTGGCACCCATTGGCGGGACCAGAAAGTAGCAGCAAGGGAGGTTGCTCCTACAGAGATTTTAGAACATGGTCCTAAAGTAAATGATATCAGGCTTCTGTTTAGCCCAAGTATTTTGTGCCGTCAAATTTTAGCACCTAAGGCAGTTGCCTATGTGACCTCTGCTGAAATCTGGGCCTGGATTATTGTGATGCTGAAATTTGTGGAAATCAGCAGCAGGCCCATAAAAAATGAATTCACACGGAAGCACGTCTAAAGGAGGAAGTCAATGTTTTAATACTTTCTTTCCATATTTACGTTGGAAGGTGATCATAGAGGCAAACTACTGCAAAGGAAATAAGTTGGTTATAAAGCAATCAAGCCGTGTTGCAGAGGGGACCGTGCAAGTGGAGTAATATTTCCAGGCTGCTTATGATATGCAATGAGCATCCTTCCCCTCTGCATTTAGATTGGGTGGGGATGACGCACATGTAGGTTTGAGCTGATGCTGTCCTTACCCTTGTCAAGAAAAAATGTAAGGTTGTATTGACCATTTTGTGACTATAGGAAAATTCCTTAAGGTTCAATTCACTCATATCCATTTTGGCTGGAAGGAAGATGCTTGAGCAGAAAACATAAGTATTCATCTTTGTTCACAGAAGGTTTGCATACTATATACAGGAGGAGGGGCAACCAGAGACACTTCACTAATGCCGTTAGCTCTGCTTATGAGTCTCTTCTGCACGGAGTCATTCACCAATATGCTTTGGCCATTTACACTACTCCAGGAGCCACGGTTATGCTGCCACACAGCCCCATTCATTTCCATGTCTGATTTTAAAATCTTACATACTAGTTCCTTTATTTTCAAAAAATGCTTTCTTTTATTCTACCCATGCCTTGCGTCTTACTCTTAAATAAACAAAACCTCAGCTTAAAAAGATTTTCACACACTTCTTATTTTATACAGTTGTGGCCAACATTATTGGCACCCTTGCATTTTAGGTATGTTGTGTATAATATCTTGAGAAATAATTGGAAATATTCCAATGGCATGTCATCATAATATTTTAATAGTGTGTTCAAAGGTATAAAACAAAACAAAAAAAAGATGTCTGTGCAACTTAGACGTAGTAAGTTCTGGGAAAATATGACCTGGACAGGATTAATGGCACCCTTCACTAATATTTAGTTGCACAACCCTAGGCAGTGATGACAGCCTCTAAATGTTTCTTGTAGCCATCCATACGTTTTGTACATCTGTCTGCTGGTAGTTTCTCCCAGTCTTCAACTATGATTAGTTCCAGCTCATGAATGTTTCCAGGATTCCTTTTCAGCTCTTTCCAAAGATTCTCAATTGGATTGAGATCAGGGCTCATTGCTGGACAGTTTAAAACAATTCATTAGTTCCTTTTTAACTATTCTTTTGTACTTTGGGATGTATGGTTTGGGTCATTCTCCTGCTGGAGGACCATGTCCTTCAACCCAGACCTAGCTGTCTGACATTAGGTAGCACATTTCACTCCAAAATATCTTAGTAGTCCTCTGACTTCATGATTGTTTTAATATGTTCTAGGCCTCCAGTTTCTGAGGCAGCAAAACGGCTCCACAACATTATGGGGCCTCCACCATATTTAACTGTAGGAAGGGGTTTCCTTTCCTTATAAGCTTCATTTCTTTTCTTGTAAATGTATCACTATTCTGCATTGCCAAAGAGCTCAAGTATGGTTTCATTTATCCAAAGAACATTATCCCAGAAGGATTATGGTTTTTCAAGGTGGGCTTGGGCAAAGATTAGGGATACCTTTCTATGTCTGTCTTTGAGCAGTGAGGTCCTCCTTGGCCTTTACCCATGAAGTCCTTCTTTGTTTTGTGCACGGTGTATGATACGGGTTGAAACCACCAGATTGCTCCAGGTCAGTCTTATGCTCTTTGAATGTTGTATGTGGTGTTTTTCAAACAGTTCACACTAACCTTTTGAAGACTTCTTGGATTAATTTTCCTTTTCCCACCATATCCTGGGAGGTTCTTGACAGTTCCACGAGCAGAAAATTTCTTAACAACATTGCAAACTGTAGACAAAGAAATCCCATGGTCTTTGGAGATGGCTTTGTACCCCTATGAAGTTTGATGTTTGGTGATAATGGCTTTTCTGACGGTCTCAGGCAGCTCTTTTCTTCACCATTGTGAAAATGGAATAGGGAGTGAATGTGGCTATTTTAAACATTAGAGCCCTCATTCATTGGTTGATTCAAGTCATGTGAGTACTGACAATTGATCCCAGGTGTGTCTAATTTACTGCAATGGGAATATCATTTTTCTGTTCAAACTGATTCAAATTGTTTATAAAGATGGCAATAATCATGTCCTAATACAAAAAACTGCTGTTCATCCCACTATATATTCATCAAACTAAGAGATAAACCACTAACTCTCCTAATAATTACCCTATCAATTTTTTGTTGGATTGTTCACCGTGAAAGGAAAAATCCTCTCTTGTGGTAAACCTTCCTTTTTATTCTATTTAAAGAGGGAATCTTCCTCTCACAATCACCTTAAGGGATAATACCCCAATTATCCTTAGAGATTTATTATTATTAGTAGCAATACTCCGAAACCACTTAACTTTATTCAACATCCAGCCAAGGCTCCAACCAGGAACTCATTCAATCGCCGTCCATACGAAATCACAGCGTCACCTCTAAATCCATAAGGTTTATCGTAGTCAACGTTCTAATAGTGTTCATCATTGCATAGTTGTATCACAATCTCTCAGGATTATACTTCACATGACTTCTTCTGTTCTGTACATAACTTAATGTTTCAGACCCCGGCTTTCCCGGTCCTTCTTCCTGCATCTTACGTCATGCCATTCTACTTCCCCTTCCTTCCTTTATGGAGGACTCCCAATTTCCATGGTAACAAAACTGGGTTCCAATTGGCCCACTACACAAACCACACCCCCATTAACTATTCATTAAACTCCACCAATCCAGAGATAAATTTAACCCCTCCGGTTCCACTGTTTGCAAACGATAAATCCAGGACTGTTCATTATAATTGTAACTGACCCAAATGCTGTTCAGAAACCATATCTAAGATCCACCACCGTAATTCATGAAAAGAATGACCTAGTTCATGACAATGTGATGCCACTGGGGCTGATAATACTCCCGTAGTAATTCGAGATCTATGCTCTTATAATCTTTTCTTTAATGAGCGCATTGTTCTACCTATATAATATTTCTGACAGGGACAAATAAGGATATAAACTACAAAGCTGCTAGTTCAAGTAGTGTAGTAACGACTGATCAGTCATTTACCTGACTTCATATCTTCCCACTACAGGCCTTCCACGGTGGCATCACAGAACGCACATGTTCCACATTTAAAATGGCCCCTTCTCAAGGACTCCTCTGTGATCCAAGTTGTATATATTATGCGATCTGCTATATTACTACTCCATTGGACGTTGCTCACATTGCATCCTTGTTTCAGAAAGTCTTTAATGGTAGCATTCCAGAGGAGTAGTAATATAGCGGTAACCCCAAAAAACGGAGAGTCAATTGAATCATTAGATGGTAGAGTGGTAAAGGGGCACTAAGGGAGGACAAGGCCATAGTGGAGATACAGAATTCTTTGCTTCTGAATTTACTGAAGAAGATGTAGGGAAGCTACCAACCCCAGAAATGATATTTAAAGGGATGTATAGGATGAAATTAAATAAATCTCAATAAATCTGGTAGATGTAATGCAACAATTTGATAAATTAAAGAGTAGTAGATCATCTGTACTGAATAGAATACATCCTAGTGTGCTGAAAGTAGTCAAAAATGAGAGTTCTCAAATTACTAATAATAGGTATGCCATCATTAGAATCATTTGTAGTACCTGAAGACTGGAGAATAGACAATGTAATGCCAATTTTTAAAAAGGGTTCCATGGATGATCCAGGAAGCTACAGACCAGTGAGCCTGACATCAGTACCAGGAAAATGGTAGAAACCATTATAAAAACCAAAATTACTGAACATAAAGTCAGTCATGGTATAATGGGACAAAGCCAACATAGGTTTAGTCAAGGAAAGTCTTGTCTCACTAATTTGCTATATTTTTTGAAGATTTATGGTTTATTGGATACTTGATATACCTCCTTTTGCCAGCATACTAGGCAGTTTTCACAATAAAATCAAACATAAAATTAAAAGCCACAATTACAAGTGGTACAATAAAATCCTACAAAACATATTAAAACATTAAATTAAATTAAACAAACATCAACCTGTTAATAGGCAGGTAGATAAAGTAGAGTTGGTTGATATAATGTATCTGGATTTTCAGAAAGCCTTTAACAAGGGTCCTGCATGAGAGACTCTTGAGTGATAGTCATGGGATAGGAGGTAATGTACTATTGTGGATTGTGAACTGGTTAAAAGCTAGGAAACAGACAGTAGGGCTAAATGGCCAATTGTCTCTCTAGAGAAAGGTGAATAGTGGAGTATCCCAGGGACCTCTGCTGGACTTGCTGCTTTTTAACATATTCATAAATGACCTGGAAATGGAAAAAACGAGTGAGGTGATCAAATTTTGCAAATGACACAAAATTATTCAAAGTTGTTAAAACACAAGAGGATTGTGAAAAATTGCAAGAGGACCTTGGTAAATTGGAAGACTGGACATTCAAATGGCAGATGAAACCGCAGTTTGGGTTGTTCTTTCCTAGGTACATGACTTTGCTCTTGTCCAGTCTTCCAATTTACCAAGGTCCTCTTGCAATTTTTCACAATGCTCTTTAGTTTTAACAACTTAGAATAATTTTGTGTCATCTGCAAATATGATCACCTCACTCGTTGTTTCCATTTTCAGGTCAATTATGAATAAGTTAAAAAGCAGCAGACCCAACACAGATCCTTGAGAAAATTGGCCATTTAGCCCTACTCTCTGCTTTCTATCTTTTAACCAGTGCCTGATCCACAGTTGAACACTTACGGGCTCTGTTCCCTCTTCATTAACACTCATTCCATAGTCCAAGAAAGTCATACAGCCCCCTCTTGAGCAAGGCTAGCAGGATGCAGCTGGGGTTTGGATCCCAGAACCACTCCACACTACTTCTTCCATTGGCCTTTCACACTCCACAGCTTCTAGGAAATGTCATCTTACACAGAAGACTTTCTGCCAAGCTGGATTGCACCTCTGCCCTCTAGTTTTAGCTCTACTCCATAAGGAAGTCCCAGTACCTGCCTTCCCATTCTGTTTCTCCTCCTTGTGCTCTTCTCTGAAGGAAGGCAATTTTCCACTTCTGAAACTCCATTTTGTGCTTCAGTCCAAATCAGCAGAACACCCACGACTGGGGACTGCCAAACTAGCCCACTCCTCATTAGCATTGAGAAGCAGCAGGGCCATACCAAGGGCCGTGCGAGCGGTGCGGCTGCACAGGGCACAAGTACAGAAGGGGCACCAATGTCATCACTGGGCTTCTAGAAAGCCAAACAAGACCAAGTTTCTGCATGCGATTTGGTGTAGGGGGCACTAGGTTCGGAAGTTGCACAGCGTGCATTTCTAGCTTGGCATGGTCCTGAGAAGCAGCATTCTGGAGCAGAATACTCCTATTTACTCAAGACAGGGACATTTTGGTGTCCTGCTACAACAGTATTGTTCATGGGTCTCGGCAGATACCTACTATCCTACCTTAACCAAAGAAAATGGGAAAAAACCTCTTTATCACAATCAGTATTCTAATGGGGTATTTATTATGTTAGTCAGGACTGAACCTATCACAGCAGCTGTTTTCATCCCGGTGGGCTTGAGCTATTTGGATTAAGTACATTCTCTCTCTTGACTGTAGCCCCTTGGCCAGTCTTTTGTCCCCTCTGTTGTTCTATTTGGTTATACATTATTCTAGACCAGGGATGGGCAATTCCGGTCCTAGAGGGCCGCAGACCAGTCAGGTTTTCATGATGTCCCTAATGAATATTCATGAACCTATTTCCATACAATGGAAGGCAGTGGATGCAAATAGATCTCATGAATATTCATTAGGGACATCATGAAAACCTGACTGGTCTGCGGCCCTCCAGGACCGGAATTGCCCACCTCTGTTCTAGACACCTTCCTGGCATTTCTCTCTCTTGGTTGCATCTCTATGTCAGCAGACTCGTTCTTTCCCTTGTGACTCTCAGTTGGGCTCCACAGCTCCTCTCAAGGTCTGATCGCAGCTGTGTTTGCTGCAATCACATGTGTAGTTTACCTCCTCTGCAGTTCCGTTTTCAGCCTGATCCAGCCCCCCCCCCCCCCCGAGCTCTCCTCATTGTGTCTGTGGCTATACTGGCTCATTTCCCTTCCCAACCCAAAAATTATGTGAGTGATTTCCTGGACTGTGGCTAATGCGAAGGCACATTTTGGGGCAGGGACCATGCTATTTAATACCTAGTTACTAATAGCACACATTAATGGTGAATTGATGCATGTTAATAATGGCACCTCTTAGTAACTAGCCCCCTAAGTATCCAGCCTAATTAAGGCATTAATTGCAGAATCCAAGTGAAGATTAATAAAAACTAACTAAAGTAGATTTAGGAGAAAACCAAATGATTGGTTTTTGTGCATGATAATGTGAGCACCACAAAATTTAGGCTCAAGCATGAATTCAACAATAATATTAGAAAATATTTCTGTATAGATGGAGCAAGCCCAGAGGAGAGGAGTGAAGTAAGAGTCAGATTAAATGGGTTCAAGAACATTAATTTGGGCAGACCAGAGAATTATTATCTGCCCTTATAATCTGGGTAAAATGTGCAAGTCCATTAGCTATTCTCAGAGTGCATTTTTTCCAGACTGAAAGAAAGCAACAGATACAGCAAAAACCTAAGAGGATTGTAGCACATAACTATCTAGGGCAGTCAAAGGTGTTGGAATGGGGGAGGGGGGCCCATGGACCCTGGACCCTGGCCTCACTAAACTTTTGCCCACCAGTAGAGAGAGAGCAGCAGATTCCTTCTGTCTGCCCACAGGAGATCGGATCTCCAATGACAGATAGAAGGAGTCTTTGCTGTGATCGTGGCTGCCTTCCCCTCCTGCCCGCGGGGATCTGATCCTCCTGCGGGAAAGACAGAAGGAGCCTGCCATGATTGCAGCAATTCCCTTCTCTTCGGCACACAGGAGATCGGATCCCTGGGGGCATAACAGGAGGTGAAGGCTGCGGGGGCTAGGGGTGCAGTCAGGGTGGAGCTTGGTCCTCCCATACAGGTGTTCCGTGGCCCTTGAGGCAGTGCTTCTCAACCCAATCCTTGGGACACACCCAGACAGCTTTAGAGGATATCCACAATAAAAATGCATGAGATAGATCTGCATTCAGAGTAAGCATTGCCTGCAACACTCCAGCTATACTGCAGCTTTTACTACATCCTCTGCCAACAAATTCCAGAGCTTAATTATGCATTGTGAAAAAATATTTTCTTAGATTAATTTTAAATGTACTACTTTGTGTTTCATTACATGTCCCCTAGTCTTTATACTTTTTTTGAAGGCGTAAACAACCAATTCCTATTTCCTTAATCTAGTCTGGACATTACTTTATAAACCTCTATCATATCTCCCCCCAGTCATCTCTTTTTCATGCTGAAGAGCTCTAATCTTTTAAGCCTGCTGCGTAGAGGTGTCCTTCCATCCCTTGTATCATTTTGGTTGCTCTTCCCTGTACCTTTTCCAATTCTGCTATATCATTTTTAGATGCGACAATCAGAACTGCATGCAATACTCAAGGTCCACCCTGGAACAATCCAGAGGTATTATGTCATCCTTTGTTTTATTTTCCATTCCTTTCCTTATAATTCCCAGCATTCTATTAGCTTTCTTAGCTCTCACAACACATTGAACAGATTTCACGGTATTATCCAAGTTCATACCCACATTCTTTTCCTGAGTGGTGATTCCTAGTATGGAACTTTACATTGTGTGTTCTTCCCTAAGTGCAGAATTTTGCATTTGTTCAAATGAAATTTCATCTCCCATTTGGATGACCATTCTCCCAGTTTCCAAAGGCCCTCTTGCAGCTTTTCACAATTCTCTTGTGATTGAACAACTTTTAATAAGTTTGTGTCATCTGCAAATTTGATCACCTCACTCGTTATTCCTGTTTCCAGGTCATTTATTGTTTTTTATCTTTTAACCAGTTCTTGATCCACAATAGTACACTGCCTCCTATCTCTTGACTTTTTAATTTCACCAAGAGTCTCTCGTGAGGGACTTTGTCAAAGGCTTTCTGAAAATCCAGATACACTCTGGCCCTCATTCTAGAAAGCAGGTTGCGGGGCTGCACATCCTGCCAGGATGTGCAGCCCCGCAATCCACTCAAATGCTATGCCCCCACCAGCTCTCCCCATACATCCTCTGCTTCAGGACAGGGAAGCCAGTGGGGGTGGAGCGTGGGCAGGACACCTGGCAGCAAGTACAGGGACGATTCAGGTCACGGCCCTGTACTTCCTGCTGGGCCTGCTGGGCTGTACTACTTATACCACCTCAGAGGTGGTAAAAGCAGTTTTTTGGGGGGAATTGGTGCAGGGGAGGAGCTGCCGCCGGGGCCGGGTGTGGGGATCTTTTGAGTTAGAACTTGAACCACCTTACTGGGCAGATTAGATGGGCCACTTTGGATTTTATCTGCTATCATATTGCTATATTAAATGGAAAACATTATAATGCCTCTTATCGATCCCTAGTGCATCTCCACCAGGAGTATTTTGTGCAGTTCTGGTTGCCCCTTCTAAAGCAAATACGGTGTAATTAAAATATTCAGGAGCAACCAAAATAAGGGGATGGAACAACACCAGAGTTTAGGGTGCTTCAACACAGAGAAGAGATGGCTGAGGGGAGATATGATAAGAGGTCTATAAAATAAGTAGCATGCAATGGGAAAACACAAATTGATTTATTTTACTCTTTCAAAAAGTATAAATATTAGGGGACACTCCATGAAGTTACTAATTAGCACATTTAAAACAAATTGGAGAAAATATTTTTTCATGCAACTCACAATTAAGGTCTGGAATTCCTGGCTGGAGTATGAAGTAGAAGCAGTTGACATAGCTGGGTTTAGACAAGTCCATACACCAACTCTCTCTTAGGCATATTCATTCTAGTCTTACAGGCACTCCTTGTGGCCTTGGGCAAGCCACTTAATCCTCCGCTGCCTCAGGTACACATAGATGGTGAGCCCGTTGGGGACAAGGGAATGTATCCAGTACCTGTTTGTAGTAATTGCATAATGTAAACCGCTTTGATTGAAGGATAAGGCGGTATAGAAAACTGGTTAAATAAATTGTGGTTATCCTGAAAACCTAACTGGTAAGGTGTGTCTTGAGGTCTGTGTTGAAAACCCTGACTGAGATTCTGATTTTGTATTATGTGTCCAATGTTTATTGCTGTATGTTGAATGAACTAAGCGTTAGATTCAGCTGCAATGGAATGAGCATCACAGCCATATTATGGCTAAAACTTTGGGTGTCTTGTGGATTATTGGATTCTACAAATCACTGTGTGATGGATGTGTGTGTGTATATGTGTGTGTGTATATATATATATATATATATATATATATATATATATATATATATATATATACACAGTATATATTTTCTTTCTTTCTTAAACTGAGCTGTTTTATTTTTTCTGCTAATATTTTTAGCATACCTTCAGTGTTTTTTCAGTGTGCACTCTGATTATTTATGAAGAACAATAGGAGCTTCACTGCCTTTATTGGACAGTCTTGTGAAAGAAGCTGAGAGAGAGAATTTAATAACCCTGCAAATTTTCACAAGGTGCAGTCTTCAAAAAGTTTTTTCCTAAAATCCATTTCTTAACCTTAGGCTTCATATATATTTGCATTACTGCAGATCACCACCAATGTTTGTTTTACAGGAGCCTGGCCCAAGAAACGGTTTTAGCCAAACAGAACCAAGACCAGAGCCCTGGGAATGTTTCATTACAGGAAGTGGATTACCTCAGACTGCCTCCATCTGTTGGTGTTCCTCATTCTATTTTACTAGGAACAATCGTTTTATGGGAAAAGCATGAAGAATGCAGAATAAAGGATTACCACAAGAGAGATTGTCAGAATTACACCACTAATAAATCAGAATTGAAACATATCAAGTGCATTAGCATGATTTACTAGGGACTATGTCTGTAATAAAACCAAGGTGAACGCAAACTTGTTTCTATGACGTAAGGTGAATGAGTATGCTGTGTTTATGACACTGCTCTTCAATATTTCTTGTTTTCTGTTTTTGCAATTTCCCCTTTGCTTTGTTTGGGACAAAGCTATTGAACCCTAGCAATGAAAATTGATTCAGAATGAAGTTATTCAATCTGTGTTCAAACATTTTTTCTTTCAGAAATGGGGATTTAGACTGCCTTAATGTGACTTTGCAGTAACATAATGCCATTTAGCAGCCAAGTGATGACTCAGTAACATAGTAAATGACGGTAGATAAAGACCAACATGGTCCATGTAATCTAGCCAGTAAGGAGGCTAGTGTAATGAAGAAATACTGGAAAGGAGCAGGATCTATTACTGTATGCAGTCCCACCAGGTGGCTTGAGTTTGGTACTCGCTAGCTGTACAGATTACCAGAGGATGCTGAGAAATGTGTAGAAGGGTTCTGAGTGTGGAAACTCCCAGGCTAGTCCAGAAAACGTACACTTGTAAACTTTTTAAAGGTTACATTCATCTACATGCTGCTCAGTGTATTCTGCGTCTGTGCCCACTCAGAGATTGCACACCATCATCTCTTTACCATAACTTTTATTAGGATGCTGGTGAGTTTTCACAGCTTAGGAGGAGAAAGAGTCTGGTGTCTATATGTGGCTTGGAGAGTTGTGCAGGTAACTCCGCACTTCACCCTGCCAATGTCTAGTGACCATGTCTTTGAGGTATTTGAATGTCTCCCTCATATCCTTTCTCTCCTCACTGCATTTTATTTCAAACGGCTTGGGTGCAGGCTCTTCACCATTTCAGTAGCTGCTCTGTAGATTGCTTCTATTTTCTCTATATCCTGTTGGGGATAGAGCATCTCTTTTCTTACACGGGATATATGCTCACCTTTGCATTCCTCAAGATCTAGCTAGTACTCTACCCAAGTACAGTACTGGATGTAGTCACTCTTTCTCCTTGCGTATGCTGGGTGGACAACTGAACCTGTCAAGCTGAGGAACGTAAGGGTGAATGAAAAGATTCCCAAAACCTCAGATCAACTTCCAGCTACAAATAACAAAACTCCTTACTCAGCAGGGTCTTTTTCACATTATCGAAGACCCTATAAGAACTGAGGCCTTCTTAGTCCTAACCCCACTCTTTCCTCTTACTGTGTAAAGCAAGAATGAATAAAAACGTCTTTCCAAAAGTAAAATACTCCCAGAAATACAGTAAAAGCCCCATTATCTGCCACTTAACCATCCCAAACAAGTAGCCGAATCTTTCCCAGGCAGCAGCTTCAGTGGAGCAGAATGACAGGAAGGGAGGGGTTGGATTAGGGAGCTGAATAGCTTTTCTCTGCTTTGCGCTGGCTGCTCCAGGAGAACGGGCAAGAAGAGAGTGCAGGGACGCTTCAACCATTAGGCAAAACTAGGTGGTTGCCTAGACAGATGGTGTCTGCTTTGCTGCTGCTCTTTAAGAACATAAGATATGCCATACTGGGTCAGACCAAGGTCCATCAAGCCCAGTATCCTGTTTCCAATAGTACCTGGCAGGATCCCAAAAAGGCACACAGGTTCCACAATGCTTGCCCCAGAGTAAGCAGTGAATTTCCCAGATCCTTTTTGTTGTTTAGGCATTTTATTTTTCCGTTGCAACTGCCCCAGATGCTTTCTTCTGTTTTCTTGGTGTCTTCTGCAACTCTCCATTGTCTGCTGTCTATTTTGTCCTTCTCTCTTCTAGTTTTTTTTCCATTCTCTCTCTACATCTGCTCCATTTCCAGTCTTATCCTAGCCCCCCCATCTGCCCATTTCCAGTCTTATCCTAGCCCCCCCATCTGCTCCATTTCCAGTCTTATCCTAGCCCCCCCATCTGCCCATTTCCAGTCTTATCCTAGCCCCCCCCATCTGCCCATTTCCAGTCGAAGCCGCTCATCAGCCCATTTCCAGTTGAATCCCTCCCCAATCAGCCCATTTCCAGTCCCAGCACCCCATCAGCCATTTCCAGAGCTAGTCCCTGCCCAAAGAGCCCTATGCCAGGCTTCAGAGGGAGCCGGAGAGGCCCGAGGCATCTTCCTTCACTCCGGCAGCTGTGTTCTTGTGTAGTCCACTGAGTAATGGGAAACAGGAAGTGCCCTTTAACCTCTGGCACACCAGCGGGCTACACGAGAACACAGCTGCCATGCTGCTCTTCACTCCTGCGGCTTTGCAGAGGTGAGCCGGGGCCTCAGGCCTCCCCGGCTGCCTCTTAAGCTGGTTCTGCCGGGATCCGAACAGCATGCACGGGATGAAGTTGGCCGGGGGCCCTGAAATGCAAGGCCCTATGTGAACAACATTCCTGCACAAGGGATGGGCTGACCCTGCTAGGAGGATTATATTATGCTGTATAGGTCAGAGGAATGTACTATGTTTGCCACAGGACCCTTATGGGAGGTCACTGTTGTGGTTTCTCCCTGTTTTAATATTGGCAAGTGACCTCTAGTGAGAGGGAAGGAGCAAAACCTTGGTTTAGTACCTGGACAGTGGGCGAAGGATTTGCTTCTAGTTCACATCTAGTAAAAAATTCCATTATCCTGTCTGCATGGGGAACAGGCAGAGCTGGTTATCTGAGAAACTTTTCTTCTTGCTCCAGTGGGCAAAGAAATGAATTTGCTCTTGGCTGTTTGATGTAATGTGGCTGTCAGGATCTGAGGAGTAGCAAAGTTCCCATGTAAATGTATTGTAACTTTTTCTGGAAATAGATGTGTCTTTATGGAGGTGTCCCACCCTGAGAGGTTCCTTGTAGATAAACAGGTTTCAGAATTTCCTATCTCATTGGACTTGGCTGGTGTTGTAAAAGGGGTTTAATGTATTATTTCCGGTTACTCTGTCTGCACAATGTACTTTCCCTAGATGTGGACTTATGCAAGCCTTCTTGTTTGATTTTCTTTATATGCTAATTTTTGTATGGAGGTTTGCTTACTTATTTGTTCCTTTATGTAACTTTTGAAATATTCGATTAAAAAAAAAAAAAGACGGGTTCCAGGGGTGATCCGGGAACCTATAGACCGGTGAGCCTGACATCAGTACCGGGCAAAATGGTGGAAGCCATTATAAAGAACAAAATTACTATGTAGATAGTCATGGTTTAATGGGAGAAAGCCAACCTGACTTTAGCAAAGGAAAGTCTTGTCTTACTAATCTGTTATATTTTTTTGTAGGTGTGAATGAACAGGATGACAAAGATGAGCCAGTTGACATAGTGTATCTGGATTTTCAGAACGCCATTGACAAAGTCCCTCATGACACACTCTTGGAGAAATTAAAAAGTCATGGGAAAAGGAGGCAGTGTACTATTGTGGATCAGGAACTGGTTAAAAGATAGAAAGCAGAGAGTAGGGCTAAGAGGCGCAATGAATAACACCCTCCTATTTCCATTGGATTACAGAATGACAAAACAATACGCAAGTAACAGGGCTTTCGAGTATCTCTCTCCAATGCTCTGGAGCTCATTGCCACAGGGACTTAGAAATATAACTGACCTTTCCACCTTCCGCACACATCTCAAAACTTTCTTATTTATAGAACATTTTGGACAAATAGAGATCACTCTAACTAATTGACCTGACATAACCTTGAGAAGAATCAAGCACCTTACACTCCACAATTTCTCTACTTACTCTCAATCCCACAATACATTACATTTCTCTACATAATAACATAGCAACATAATAAATGACAGCAGATAAAGACCAGTATGGTCCATCTAGTCTGCCCAGTACAATGTCAAGAGTAAGTACACCTGCCGCCAGGGGCGACCCAAGGGGAGTGCGGGGCCATGTGCGGAGATGCAGTGCGAGGGCCTCATTTGCATAAGGTGCCTCATTTGCATAAATATTTGCATAATGTTACCATACACTAACTTTTAGCAAACACGCCTCTTAATGAGTATATGGATAAAGAAAGACTAAAAGATTTCTACATTGCTATAATGCAGTACCAACTGCCAGACACATTAGGAACTACTACAAACACTGCCCATTTAGAACCCATAGCAAACCCATCGTATCGTAACAGCACTACCAGGACTCACAAAGCACAAACCCTACCTATCAAAAGGCAACACTGCAAATATTAAACCAATACATTTCAGAGAATAACAATACATGACCTACTGGGCAAAGAGAACAAGGGCAATGTCAAATAGCAACTATATAAACAGAATACCTCAGCTCAGTTACACATACAGAACATAGACCATCACCAAACAAGGAATCACAATTTAGAAACAGGAAGACAATAATTAAACTGGGAACCCCAAAAGCCAAACTTGGAATGTACAACACTGTAGAAATAAAACCATAAATTAATTTCCTCTTGTACTAAACAAGGAGCATACGTTAATGATGCACATTTCCCAGAGCTGACATATTCCAGTTAATAAATTCAAAATAAAGAGCTATTTTTCTACCTTTTGTGCATTTCTTTTTCAGTGGCAATTGCTCCAGCCACTTCTTCTGGTTTCTTCGTGTCTTCTGCTAACTGTCCATCGTCTGCTGTCCATTTGTCCTTTCTTCTCTCTTCTAGTTTTTTTCCATTCTCTCTCTACATTTGCTTTAACATACTAATCTTTCTCCTTTTGCTCTTTCCTCATTCCTGTTTCATCCACTCAAATTTTACCCCTCCATCCTCAATCCCGACTTACTCTCCCAATATCCGGCCAATTGTAGATTTGTCTTCCCTCCCACACAAAATATTTTTTCCCTCTCCATTTCACTCTCCCAGCCCCATCCCATTCTAATCCTCCCCCAACATCAGTTCCCTGCTAGTTCCAGCCCCACCCAGCATCCGCTCCCTTCTAGTCCCTGCATCAGCCCATTTCCAGTCCTAGCCCACCATCAGCCCATTTCCAATCCTATCCCAGCCCTCCATCAACTCATTTCTAGTCCTTTCCTAGCCCAACCATCAGCCCGTGTGAAATCCTAGCTCCCCTCCACTCATCCCATTTCCAATCCAAGCCCCCCATAAGCCTACTTCCAATTCTAGCCCCTCCATGAGTCCATTTCAATTCAAGCCCCCACCACAGCCCATTTCCAATCTTAGCACCCCCCAACAGCCCATTTCCAGTCCTATCCTAGCCCCTCCATCAGCCCATTTCCAGTCCTAGCTCCCTCCCCTCACAGCCCATTTCCATTCCAAGCCCCCCTCCCCATCAACTATATGCAGTTCAAGCCCCCCTTCCACTCAGCCCATTTCCAGTCCTAGCAACCCCCCCAGCCCATTACCAGTCCTAGCCCTCCCATAGCCCATTACCAGTCCTAAGCCACCATCAGCCCACTTCCAGTCTTACCCCCCCACAGCCCATTACCAGTCCTAACCCCCCATCAGTCCACTTCCAGTCCCAACCCCCCCATCAGCCCACTTCCAGTCTTACCCCCCCACAGCCCATTACCAGTCCTAACCCCCCATCAGCCCACTTCCAGTACTAACCCCCCCATCAGCCCACTTGTAGTCTTAGCCCCCCCCATAGCCCATTACCAGTCCTACCCCCCCATCAAACCATTACCAGTCCTAACGCCCCCATCACCACACTTGTAGTCTTAGCCCCCCATAGCACATTACCAGTCCTAACCCCCCATAGCCCATTACCAGTCCTAAGTCCCCCATCAGCCCACTTCCAGTCCTAACCCCCATCACCCCATTTTCATTCTTACCCCCCCACAGCCCATTACCAGTCCTAACCACTCATCAGCCCACTTCCAGTCCTAACCCCCCCATCAGCCCACTTGTAGTCTTAGCCCCCCCCATAGCCCATTACCAGTCCTAACCCCCCATAGCCCATTACCAGTCCTAACACCCCCATCAGCCCACTTGTAGTCTTAGCCCCCCATAGCCCATTACCAGTCCTAACCCCCTCCCCCCATAGCCCATTACCAGTCCTACCCCCCATCAGACCATTACCAGTCCTAATGCCCCATCACCACACTTGTAGTCTTAGCCCCCCATAGCCCATTACCAGTCCTAACCCCCATAGCCCATTACCAGTCCTAACCCCCCATCAGCCCACTTCCAGTCCTAACCCCCCCATCAGCCCACTTGTAGTCTTAGCCCCCCCATAGCCCATTACCAGTCCTTCCCCCCCATAGCCCATTACCAGTCCTAACCCCCCCCATAGCCCATTACCAGTCCTAACCCCCTCCCCCCCATCAGCCCAGCTAGGTTAAAAAAAACCCCACAAACTGGCTGCTGCTGCTGCTGCCACCGTGGCAGCGGCAGAATCGACCATCCCGTGGGGGCTGCCCTGCCCTGCAGAGTCCTCTATGCGGCCTCAGCTCGGGCTTTTCAGAGCCGCGCGAAGGGAGAGTTTCCCTTTCTCGCGGCTCTGTTAATCCCATCAGCCCCGCGGCGGGATTAACAGAGCCGCGAGAGGAGAAGCTCTCTCTTCGCGCAGCTCTGACAGCCGACGCTGAGACTGCATGGAGAACTCTGCAGGGCAGGGGGGGCCCCGCGGGATGGTCGATTCTGCTGCTGCCACGGCAGCAGTGGCAGCAGCAGCCATTTTGTGTTTTTTTAACCTAGCTGGGCTGATGCAAGATGTTTTTTGCGTGGGGCCCTGTGCAAAAAACATTCTTGCTCAATGGATGGGCCGGCCCTGCCTGCCGCTCTGTGCAGGCCACCTCTCCCCATGTCTTTGCTTAGGGGTGAATCCACCACTCCATGTAGGACACCCCTATTTGTTGAGGAATTTGATGGTTCAGTTTATTTTGATATTTTCTTCTTGCTGTAAAGGGATCCACTGTGTCTGTCCCATGCCCCTTTGAACTGCGTCACTGTGTTTGCCCCCACAACCTCCATCGGGAGGGCATTCCAAGCATCCACCACCCTTTCAGTGAAGAAGTATTTCCTGACATTGCCTTTCAATTTACCACCTTGTAGCTTCATGTTATGCCCTCTAGTTTTGCAGCTTTTCCGTCTTTGGAAGAGGTTTGTTTGTTCGTTATTTTCCTTTAAGTATTTTAAAGGTCTGAATCATATCTCCTCTGTCCCTCCTCTTCTCCAAAGTGTACATGTTTAGGTCTTCAAGTCTCTTCTCATAAGACTTCTGACGCAGGCCCCAAATCATTTTGGTTGCCTTCCTCTGAACAGTTTCCAGTCTTTTTACATCCTTTGCAAGATATGGTCTCCAAAACTGAACACAGTATTCCAAGTGAGGCCTCACCAGTGACTTGTACAGTGGCATAAGTACCTCTTCCTTTCTGCTGGTAATTCCTCTTTGTATGCAGTCCAACATCCTCCTGGCTTTTGCCACCGCCTTGTCGCAGTGTTTTGCCACCTTGAGATCTACAGAAATAATCACTCCAAGGTCTTTCTCCTGATCCGTGCACACCAGTCTCTCACCCTCTATCGCGTACGTTTCCCTTGGATTTCTGCTACCCAAGTGCATGACTCTGTACTTCTTCGCATTAAATCTTAACTGCCAAGCATCAGACCATTCTTCCAGCTTTTGTAGATCATTCCTCATGTTAACCACTCCCTTGGGGGAGTCCACTCTGTTGCAAATTTTCGTGTCATATGCAAAAAGACAGACTTTTCCATGCAGTCCTTCAGCAATATCACTCACAAATACATTGAACAGTGCCGGGCCCAGGACCGACCCCTGGGGCACCCTGTTAATCACCTTCCTTTCATCTGAGTGAGCTCCATGTACCATCACCTTCCGTCGTCTGTCAGTCAACCAATTTCTGATCCAATTTACCATCTTGGGATCTATCCCCAAGCTACTGAGTTTATTGATAAGCCTCCTATGAGGAACAGTATCAAAGGCTTTGCTGAAATCCAGGTTGATGACATCCATCGTATGCCCCTGATCTAGTTCCCTGGTCACCCAGTCAAACAACTCAATCAGATTTGTTTGGCAAGATCGTCCTTCGGTGAATCCATGTTGCTTCGGATCTTGCAACCTGTTGGCTTTGAGAAAGTTCACTATTCGCTTTTTCAGGAGCGCCTTCATTACTTTTCCTGCCACTGAGGTAAGGCTCACAGGTCTGTAGTTTGACACTTCTTCTCTGTCACAACTTTTGTGTAGAGGTACGACATCAGACATTTTCCAGTCCTGAGGAACCTCTCCTGTTTCCAAGGATCTGTTTAAAACATCCTTTAACGGCCCTGCAAGAACCTCTCTGAGCTCTTTCAGTATCCTGGGATGTATCTCATCCGGTCCCATAGCCTTGTCCACTTTCAGTTTTGCAAGCTGTTCTAACACTTCATCTTCTGTGAATGGTGTGGTATCTACTTCATTCCCATTTTTATATTTGGGAGTCACAGGTGGTCCTTCTCCAGGACTTTCTTTAATAAAAACAGAGCAGAAGCATTCGTTTAGCAATTTCGCTCTGATTACCTCCTCAGAAATGCATAATACTGAAAGCACATGAGTCATCAAAGACAGACTAATTGTAAATAGATTTCTGGTATTCAAATCATGTATATATCTCTGATTGTTTGTTAGTTATATGTCATCACTACCTTGTTCAATGTAATTCAGTTGTTTTATGTAAACCGCTATGATTCTTGATGTGGCAGTATAAAAATCAAATAAATAAATAAATAAATAAATGGCCAATTTTCTCAAAGGAGAAAGGTAAATATTAGAGTACGCTAGGGATCTGTGCTGGGCCTGCTGCTTTTTAACATATTCATAAGTAACTTGAAAATGGGAATAACAAGTGAGGTGATCAAATTTGCAGATGATACAAAATTATTCAAAGTTGTTAAAGCACAAGAGGATGGTGAAAAGTTTCAAGAGGCAATTGAGTAATTGGAAGACTGGATGTCCAAATGGCAGATGAAATTTAATGTGGACAAGTGCTAAGTTATGCACCTAGGAAAGAACAACCCAAACTTTGGTTACACGATACAAGATACCACCTTAGAAAACACCACCGAGGAAAAAGATTTAGGCGTCATCATGGATAATAAGTTGAAACTCTCTGCCCAATGTGCGGTGGCAGCTAAGAAAGCAAATAGAATGCTAGGAATCATAAGGAAAGGAATGGAGAATAAAATAAAGCATATTATAATGCCTCTGTATCGTTCCATGGTGCGACCGCACCTTGAATATTGTGTGCAATTCTGGTCGCCATATCTTAAAAAGGATATAGCAGAACTAGAAAAGGTACAGAGAAGAGCCACCAAAATGGTAAAGGGGATGGAAGGATACTCCTATGAGGAAAGGCTTAAAAGGTTAGGGCTCTTCAATGTGGAAAAGAGACGGCTGAGGGGAGATATGATAGAGGTCTATAAATTAATGAATGGAGTGGAATGGGTAAAAGTAGATTGGTTGTTTATGTCATCAAAACATAGAAAGACCAGAGGACATGCAATGAAGTTACAATGTAACCCATTGAAGACTAATAAGAAAAACTATTTTTTCACTCAATGCATAATCAAACTCCGGAATTCGTTACTGGAGGATGTAGTAAATTTTAAGCTGCTAGTGCAGCTGGAATTAAAGTTTTGGATAAGTTCCTGGAGGACAGATCCATAAACCATTATTTCTACTACTACCACTGAGCATTTGTATAGGTAGAAAAATACTATTTTATTTTGAATTTATTAACTGGAATATGTCAGCTCTGCGAAATTTGCATTGCTAATGTCTTTTCGGTTTGTTTAGTACAAGAGGAAATTAATTTATCGTTTTTATTTCTGCAGTGGTGTTGTACATTCAAAGTTTGGATTTTGGGGTTCCCAGTTTAATTATTGTCTTCCTATTTCTTAATTGTGCTCCCTTGTTCTTTGTTTGGTGACGGTCTATGTTCTGCATGTGTAGCCGAGCTGAGGTATTCTGTTCAAGTAGTTTCTATGTGGCAGTGCCACTTGTTCTCTTTCCCCCAGTGAGTTGTATTGGTATTCTCTGAGATGTAATGATTTAATATTTGCCGTGTTGTCTTTTTGATAGGTAGGGTTTGGTGCTTTGTGAGTCCTGGTAATGCTATTATGATACAGCGGGTTTGCTATGGGTTCTAAATGAGCAGCGTTTATAGTACTTCCTGGCAGATGGCACTAGAGTATAGTAATGTAGAAATCTGGTAATCTTTCTTTAATCTCACTGTCCATGTAAATGGTATTCAGACACTCATTAACAGGCATGTTTACTAAAAGTTAATGCACATTCACTAATGTGGCACTTAATGCACATTAATATTTAGTAAACATGCCCCTAAGTCATTGTCAGACAAAAGAGAGGCTTGTGAAGAGCTCCTTTGAAAGCTGCCTAAAATTTTAGTTGGCGACTTATACATTTTAAAAGAAAATAAATTAAATTTATGCAAATGAGGTCCAGTGGATATTCAAATGAGGCCCCCTAATGAGTCTGTGCACAAGGCTCTGCATCACCCTTGGGCTGCCCCTGATTCCTAGTAAGACACACCAAAGGATCCCAACAATGGAGCCTCACTAGTATCATCTGCCAAGCTACAGACAGGTCTCCCTAACCTAAGGTTACTAGATGGCCCTGATTATCGGGGATTGTCCGTGGTAGTGTCCCAGACTGCATGGCCTATAACCACCTCCTGGTCTCGATTTCAGTGGGGACAGAGGCAAAGGACATTGCTTCTGTTACATACTCCTCCAGTGTTGTCTCGATCTTGGTAGGAGAAGATGTAAAATTAACATTTTTCTGAAAAAGAGGAGGAATTTTAGAAATATATAGAATATTTACTTATATGTATAAAATAAAGTTTAAGCATGTATGTATGTATATATTGCACTTGTAACTTGAAGGGCTGCTGTCTCTTTTTTAAACTCTTGAAACTACTGAATGCCGCTTAAACTGGTTGTTTTGAAATATATGGAGAAAGGATGGATGAGAAGGGAGGACCCCTCCTCCTCTCCCAGCCCAGCTCAGCCCTGCCCAGGTGTCCCAGATTTGCTCTCCAAAAATCTGCTTACCCTCCCCTCATCGAAGTGCAATGTCACATATGAAAATACTGAAACGGAATAGGCCTCAGGTCTGATCCTTCAGGTACTCCGTTAATAATGCTTCTTTCCATGAAAACCATTTGCTGCTTCTCTTTTAAGTGCATATTGTTTGACCGGCAGTTCCTTTTTTTGTCTTTTATTTCTTCCGATTGCACAGAACCTGTGCTAGCATTTTGGCTTTGTGGCCCTTCATTGACGGCTACCTGGGGATGTTACATTGGTCTGTTTACAGGGGTTCTCAACTCAGTCCTTGGAACACACCTGATGAGTCAGGTTTTCAGGAGAATCACAGTGAATATGCGTGAGAGATTTGCATTCACTGCCTCCATGGTCTGCAAATATTTCTCCTGCATATTCATTGTGGTTATCCTGAAAACCTGACTGGCTAGGTGTGTCCCGAGGACTGGGTTGAGAACCCCTGGTTTAATATATTCACCCTCCCCCAATCATGGCAGCAGCAGTCTTGAGACCAGAAGTCGTACACCAGGAAACACTATATTGTAACTTTAAATCCAGCCGCAGGGGTCACCCTTTGTGATTACCATAGCTCCTCCACCCTGGGATGTGAACACTGCCTCTGCTGAACCTTCAGCCCTGGGTAATCCAGGGTGCAGATCACCCAGTCTGGGAATCAAACTAGGGAGCCTCGGCATATCAATGCTGAGTCACTGGCTCAATCCCACATTCACTTTTTATCACAGCATCATGAGTAATTTTTACTATCTGAAACACTCAAAATATCCTATTAATATATAAGGGATAATACTAAGGGGGTCATTCTGAGCAGCGTTTAGTGGGGATGTACATTCAGTGTAGATAAACATCCCCCACCAAGTGCTTGCGTCCGATTCCCTGCCAAAAGCTCACTGCACGTACAGAGGAGATGTGCGGGGAGCTCTGGACGAGGGTAGGTGGGGGAGATCCAGAGGAGGAGCGTGAGCTGTGAGGGACCCTGACGCTGGATATACAGGGCCTATTCCGGTCATGGCTCTGTACATCCGGTGAGGCAGCAATGGCTGGGTAACTTATTCCACCTCTGAGATGGAATAAGTCACCCTGCGCTTGGAGAGTGGCACCGGCGGACACCCCTGGAGAGGTGAAGAGCAGCAGGAGGTTTCTCGCTGCTCGATCTGGGCCTTGACAGGCCCATCTAGGGGTTGGGTGGTGGGGAACAGCACATTTGGGGCTGTGCGGGACAGCAGGACTCCTTCATGGCGTCCTGGTACTATGGCAACGAGATGCCATGGCACCGGGCTTCCTAAAGGAGCATTGTGTGGATTAGATGGTGAGGGAGCATTGTGCGCAGCGGGCCAGAATCGGGGGTACGTCCTGCCCATCCAGACCCTCTGCACCCAAGTCTGCTCCTGCGGAACGTCTAGCTCCTGCAGGTGCAGAATTGGGTGCAGATCCGGCCCATCCATATTTTGGACATCAGGACGGGCCGGACTGGCCCCGATCAGAACTGGCCTCCACAAGTTTTTATTTTAGATGGGATCTTTTCAAGGATAAGTATATCTTTCTTCCATCAAGATTTCATTAAGGATTCAAAGATCCCTTTCTCCTTAAAAAAAACCAAAAACGAAAATGCAAATCAGGGCTAAAGTGTTTGTTTTATTTTCAAGAAGGATGAGCATGTTTTGCATATGCTATGAAGCAATGGAAAGCACCTACGATGGTTGAAATGTAGGAGTTAAGAGGTGTGTACCAACAATGTCAGGAAAATGCAGCTATTGACATAAATCTCAAGTCGGTACTGGACTGAAAGGCGTCTTTTGAGCTGCTCTGTTTTATTCTTTTAAGGAAAGATAATCTGGATTTTGAAGCATAGTGCGTCTTATCTCCACTATTTATCAGCCTGAGCAGTACACAGTATCATGCAGAAAAGGCATGCTCTTCCTTCTACATCATTTGTATTACACTACACAGCATGCCCAGCTGAAAGGTGTATCCGATTTTAAGGAACCAAGCCCAGTGTTCATTTTACTTAGATGTGCTACAGACTAAGGCAAACACCATTTCTCTTTTATTGAGGATTAGTTTTCTTTTTGTTTTTGCTGGAAAAGTGAATATTCTTGTTTTGGGTTCTTTTTCCCACCGCCTACCAGTGATAGAAGCTCAAATTACAGGCCCCCAAGCAAAATATCAGAAAGGGCTCCAGAGCAGGGGGAGGGGGCGTGTCTATCATGGATGATTCAAGAGGACCCTGTGGGCTCCCTCAGTCCCTTCACTGCGGGGCCTATTTGGATGGAATTTTGTCACTGTTACCTAACTTCTTAATATCCCTAACTTCACCAGGGGCCACACCTATATGTCTAACTACAGCTGAGTTGAAAAAGGCAGATGTCAAAATACGAAGCTATTTGCTTATTGGCATGCTGATAGTCTTACTCTTAGATCTATTTTCTCCACAAATATTTGAAATGATTTCTTCTATGTAGAAATTTATTGAAATACATAAGTTTGTTTTAAAAACCATTTGCACAGATAACAGAAGCCTATGGGTAGAATTGTCTTACTATAAAATTCTTTGACACATATCTGGGTAAAAGTGTGTGTGTATTGCCATTTCATATGATACGCAGAGGCCTTCCAAGGGATGGAGCTTGAACACGCACATATTATTGCATGTTCAAAAGGATGCATGTAAATTTCCTCAGAATTGGTCTCGACTAACAGGAGGTGTAACTGTGCGTGGGCACAATGTTTGGGCACTTTTCAAAGGGAAAGTAGGCTCATACGTTTTCTTTGAAAGCTGGTATAACTTATGTGCATATTTGTTGCATAGGTTAGGTAGGCTGTTCCCCACTCAACGTGGTAAGATTTCAAAGGCTTAGTCAGGGTAAAATCTGGGGCTTATGTCAGCAGAAAAGCTGAATCTTCCTAAATGTGGGGCTGCTTGTGTTTGAAGACTGGGTTGAAAGGTATGCACATAGTTTGTCAGATAATTTTTTGAAAATGTTATCTCAAAATGTTATCCCTTTCTTCACGGCCACACTCCCCTAGTTTTAACATTTTCTTAGATTTCCTTTCTGCTGTGTTCATAATCAAAGCTCATATTAACTCAGAGGGATGTGCACAACCAAAAATGTTCAGTTATTTTTAGAAAGGTCTCTGGTTTTCGGTGTCCTTTCAGCTTGTTTGACACACTTTGGTTTAATAACATTTTTTTGAAGTACATTAGACTTTTTTGTTGTGTGCAAATGATTGTAAATGTATTAATGCGTCGCTTAATGTCCATTTTTTAAGGCACGTTAATGAACTGCATATGAACTAACACACTGCACATCGCTTCTAACTCAGATTTATAAGGCTCGTTGATGTGGTCCTAAAGTGTTTAGAGCAGCTGACCAGGCCCATCAGAAGGGGCAGGTCATTGTATGGGGCCCCAAGCCTGGGGAGCACCAGTACACCTCATCTGGGTAAGGGGATGCCAACGTGCCGTTCTGCTGCTACAGGTACAATGGCTGTATGAGGAAGCTGCTTAGAATGCTTATGCGGTTGCATCATCCTGGGGTGCTGGTAGGTGTGGCAGTGGGCCTGGAGCTGATCATGAAATTCAGACTCTCACATCTGACCTATACTCCTGCTGGAATTCTGCACACAATAATTCAACATTGTTCATATTTTTGTGATATTTCTTTTCAATATTATAGTTTAAATTTCAGCATCGCTCGGAAACAATTTGCTTTGTTATTTTGACAAAGCATGGAGAATTTAGCAGACGTCAGACCTTTTGACACTGAAGCTTGAATTTTGTTTGCAGAATTCCAGCAGGAGTGGATCTGTAATCACTACAAATCCTTAAAAGACCCAGGTATTCCAGACTTAGGACCATGCTTACCAAAGGGTGTGGCAATTGCAGGTATTGTGGTGCAGAATGAGTGCGGGGCCTGTGCTATCTTGTGGAGGAGTGTATGGCCATTCCCTTACTGATAGTGCATTGGGAACATGCTGTACCATATTAACTGGCCTTCACGTGCACTTACCACCACTCCTTGAGGTACCATTGTATGCACCTACACCAATGGCAGCTTTCATAGTGTGCACCTATATTGGCCATGCTAACTGCAATGAGCCATCAATGCCCACTTTCGGCCGCTAACCTGCCCAATTGCATACTACCTGGTTAGTATAGGATTTTTACTGTGGGGCCCCACACTAACCGCATGGCACACGCACAACACAGCAAACGCCAGGCTAATGGTTAGCGCACTTTAGTAAACATGCCCCTTAGTTTGCTCTAACCACTGACTACGACTACTACTACTTATCATTGATGTAAGCTATTTAATGTAATACGAGTGTTTAAACACCACTACAAGGAAACTCTGATTGTATATTGTAAGATGACATAAAAAGGGTCTTTGATCATGATTTGTTGATATTGCTGGAAGCAGATCCACCATTAATTCTCTATTACAGCCAGCTACTCATCCATTATATTCCCTTGGTTCCGTTTTCCCAAATGTTTGCAGTGTGCGCATGAAATCAAGCAAAAAGTGAGATCACACGCTTAGAACAGAAGTATGGCTGGCTCAGTGGCCAATGATGCATGCTTCCACGTGGAAGGTCCCTGGTTCAGCTCCCAGATTTCTGTTTGGAGGTCATGGTCCTCAATAAAGCTGACATTTGATGGCTGGATTTAATGTCCATCGCACAAGATTCCAGAAGACTCTTGATCTCAGGACTGCTGCTGTAGTGACCAGACTAAGTAAGTGGGTGGGGGCTGGGTTGCAGAAATATAAAATAGGGGGAAAATCTCTGAGTAATTATGAATGAAGACTCATGGTGCCATGATTCCAGCAACTGAGCCGCTTGAAAGAGGAACTACCAGGCCAAAACCTGCTGCAAAAGAAAACAAAAACATAACTATATGTCTTGGGAAGATTTCACACAGTATCAAGGAAGGAACTTCCTCATTGACACATACACAAAAGTCCCTCTGGGCACCTGCAACTAATTACTCAATTAAATTCAGCTGACATATAATGACATACATTTCATTTCTGCCCTGTATAAATTGGATTTAGTGGCTGGTTTTGATTAACTGCTTCTCTTCCACGGGAATGATTCTCATTTTTTCCAAGAAGAAATCTTGTGTCCATCTGTGAAAAATGATAGCTGTGCTGTTGATGGCACTCCTGTCCATTTGTACTTCCCTCTCCCAGCACAGGCTCAGTCTTCAGGCAGACTAGGCAGTCACCTGGGTGGTAATGAGCAGCTATAGTCAATGCAAAACAATACGTCCTTACAGCCACACAAACTCTAACCACCAGCATGTCCATTTGCCAACAGGGAGGTGAGAGATTTACAGACAGCCCCAGGTAAATGGCTTTGGAAATGTGTGTGTGTGAAGATATATAGAAACATGACTGCAGAAAAAAAACATATGGTCTATCTAGTCTGCCCTTCCAAAAACTACAATAGTGTCCTTTCTTCCTTTAGAGATCCTCTGTTTGTCCCATGTTTTTCTGAAGTCAGATACTGTCCTTGTCTCTACTATTTCCACTGGGAGACTATTCCATGCATCTACCACTCTGTCTGTAAAGAAATATTTCCGCATATTACTCCTGAGTCTATGCCCTTTCACCCTCATCCTATGTCCCCTCATAGCAGAGCTTGCTTTCAATCGGAAGAGATTCTCCTCCTGTACATTTATGCCACAGAGGTATTTAAACATCTCAGTCATATCTCCTCTATAGTATACATATTAAGATCTTTAAGTCTGTCCTCATATGCTTTATAATGAAGACCACTAATCATTTTAGTAGCCACCCTCTACACTGACTCCAACCTTTGAAGGTGCGGTCTCCAGAACTGTAATATACCTGTATATTCAAAACAAAGTTTAATATTTACAAGGATTACAAGTATGAGTTTTACATACTGTTCTGGGAGAGGTGGTGGTGGGGTGATAATGATTGTTGAGTTTATCAAAACCTCAGGGAGCAGAAGTGGGTTAAAGACCTGAAAGTTAATTAAGGCAGGAGACACAAGGCTGAAAGCTCTCCTAGGGCGTCCCACATCCTTGAACCAATCCTGGCTCCTCGCCAAAAAAAAGTTGTTTAAAAATAAATGTATCTGCAGCCTCTATCCTGGGAGGGAATGGTTCTGCTCCTCCCCCCAAGGATTCACTTGAATTCTTGAAGGAAAAACTCTGGAGAAGTTTCCTTCTCAGCACAGGAAAGGATCAGGAGTTACTTGAACTCAGAACACAAAGAGTGTTTATCGATTTATTTCTCTAGGTCTGTGTAAAAATATAAATCATGCGCTTTTAATGAATGTCCATAATGGCAATATTTGTTATTGTGTCTGTACACAGGCATTCGCTGTTATCAGGTAAGCAAGGCATCAGGTGTGCCTTGTGTGTTTAGTATGTAAACTGACAACCAAATATGTAGCTAGACCTTTTCTTTTCTTTTTCCTCTGCACCCAAAAGAGTGCAAAGAGGCTGTCTCCAGCCTAAATATTTCAGAAGTAAACTAAACTTTGTGCAATTTGTTGATCTAAGAAAGTCTTGGGTCTATAAAGTAGAATTTGATATGCAACTGTTTGAGGTATTTTATCATTTCCAGGATTATCAATCTGTTTGTAAAATGCATGGGGTAAAAGGAAGAGTCTGGGATGTGCTTTTGTTTTGAATGAAAGCAGCAATCTGGTGCATGAGCAAATAGTACCCACTATTGTCTGGAAATATTACAGTATGAAAAAATAACCCAAAAATGAAATGAAAGAAAAAATACTTTTGGGAGGCGCACCTCTACTGAGTGGCAGCTAAACAAGATAGATACTATTGTGTTTCTCCATTTGGGCCAGAACCTGCATATGCATTGGGAGGTGACATAGCTTAAAACCTTGATATTTGCTCCCAGTCCCTGAGGGTCGCCAGTGGGGTCAGGTGGTCAGAATATCCCTAATGGATATGCACAAGAGAGATCTGCATTCCTACTACCTCCATTGTATGCAGATCTCTATCATGTATATTCAGGGACAGTGCAAGGACTGGAGGTGCCCTAGGTGGGCCTCCATCCTGCTGCCCCCTGTGCACCCATAGCTACAACTGCTCACCCCTCTCCAGAGCTGGCAGCAGTGGCAATGGCCCCGAAACCACAATGCAGCATTTACCCACCATCTTCGGAGCTGCATCACAGTTTCTCTCTTGCCAAATCTGCTATTTCTGCCCCCTCAGATGGCAATCGGCAAGAGAGAAACCGTAAAACAGTCCCAGAGATAGTGGGTAAGTGCTGCATTACAGTTTCGGGACCATTGCCATTGCTGCTGGCCCCAGAAAGTGGTGGGCAGTGGCGGCAATGGGCACCCCTGGAGAGCCGGCACTCTAGGCAACTGCCTAGTTCGCCTAGTGGTAGCACCAGCCCTGTTTATATTCATTAGGAGTATCATGAAAACCTTGGTGGCCCTTGAGGTGTGAATACCATTAGCTTAAAACATTCAACATTTATTTTCACAGGAATAAGAGGGAGCTAGAGAAAACACCTTCAGACTCTGTGTTCTGACTCTCCTAACTCCTTGCCCCCACACCCAGCATGCACCATGACCTCCAAGTTCATGGTTTTCTTAAAGGGGCACTACAGACACTACAGTCCAATGCACTCTTTTGAATTCTTAGGCCTTTGGGATGGGCAGAAATCTGGGAAAGGTGCATGTGCCTGGGTAGTTTAATGAATTCATGTCCGCCTTGCACTCCATGATGCTACAGTGCCGTGATCTCATAAATGCTCTGGTTAAACATCCTCACCTTGTCTTTTCGGTTAATTGTTATGGTTTAGAATCACAAGACAACCATTTTCTAATAGCAATAATGAGTTATTTAGGAACCTTCTGAAGACCTCTTTTTTCAGGGAGCAGGGCTGGGGCTACTGGGTATGCAGGAGCTGGGACACAGGAGGAAGATACTTTTTCTCCCACCTCCGTTCCTTTCCTTGCACTGACACAGCAGAGGCTGCAGAGCACGGAAACCCTGGCCCCTCTATCTGCAACGCCTTCTCTTGGGGACAGTGCATGAGAGAATGGTGGGGGTGGGGTAGGAGTCGGGGTGGAGAGAGAGAGAGAGACGAAGGGTTAAGCAGAGGAAGAAAAAGGGAGAGAAGGGGGTGTGCCAATATCACTTGATCTACAAGTTGTTAGTGAGCCTAAAGTTGGCCCTAGCTGCTAGCCACTGCTACCAGCATAGAGGCAACACTGGAGTTAATTGCAAGGAGCAGCAAAACATGTAGCCCTGGGCCCAGTGGGGAAGGAGCCACTCACCATGGCCTCAGCTCTGTTATCTCAAAATTAAGCTTTAGGCATCAGGCTTTCAAATTCTTATTTTAAAACTGCTCTTCAGCTGACTCAAAAGCTAGCTAGGTTTAATGCTCTGTGCAACTGCATGTTGTTGTTAAGTGCCGTTGAGTCAGTGTCGCTCATGGTGACCCTCTGTATAGTTGTCCTAAACTGCAATGAATCTTCAGTCAGGCGTATCATTGCTGATAGAGTGGCATCCATAGCTGCTGTTATTGTACTGATCCATCATTCTTCTTTGGCGTTGACCTTCAATCTTGCCAAGCATGATGTTGTCTTTCTCTAATGATCTCTCTCTTCGCATGATGTGTCCAAAGTATGAAAGTTGAGTCTTGTCATCTGAGCTTATAAGGAAAGCTTAGGTTTGATCTACTCTAATACTGACTGGTTTGTTCTTCGGGTAGTCCATGGGACACACAGTATTCGTCGCCAGCAACATTATTCAAAGGCATCAATTTTCTTCCTGTCTATTTTTTTCACTGTCCAACTTTCAGATCCATATGACGTTACTGAAAATACCATGGCTTGAACGAGTCAAATCTTTGTATGGAGAGAGACATCTCTGCTCTTGACGATCTTGTCTAGGGCCTTCATAGCCATTCTGCCAAGAGCAATGTGTCGTCGGATTTCTTGACTGCTTGTTGTTTCTTTATTGATAGTTGATCCAAGTAGGTTAAAGTTGTCTACTATTTTGATTTCTTCTCCATCAAAGATGAACTTATTTATTTTTGCCTGTTGTCAGGATCTTTGTCTTCTTTACATTAAGGTGTGGGCCTATTTTTAGACTATATTCCTTGATCTTGAGAAGCAAATGTTTCAGATCGTCTTCACTTTCAGCCAGTAAAGTAGTATCATCAGCATATCAAAGGTTGTTGATGAGTCTTCCACCAATCTTCACACCTCAGTTGTCTTCATAAGTTCTGCTTCTCTGATGATTTGTTCTGCATATAAAATAAGGGGGAAAGTATGCAGCCTTGTTGTACACCTTTGCCAGTTTTAAACCATTCTGTTTCTCCTTGTTCCATTCAAACTGTTGCTTCTTGATCAATTTTATTTTATTTATTTATTTATATTCTCTTATATACCACACTATTCAGCATCAGCGTGGTTCACATAGAACAAAGATCTCAGTACAGTCAACATGCATGAGTTTACAGATAACAAGGGAAGGAACTTAGATAACAAGGGTAATTATTTACAATCTATTTACAAGGATAACACTACTGCATAGGTACCTGTTACTAGGAGCGGTTACTAAGAATATAATCTTTACTTATAGAGAATCAGTCTTGGCGTGTTATTGAGACACCAAGGAATTGTATTAATGGGTGGAATCACTGAGATCTATGGGTGTCGTTGACTCTATAAGGTACTTGTTGAAGAGATGGAATTTGAGGGCTTTCCTAAATTGTGTTAAGCTATTGATAGCCCGGATGCCAGGGGGGAGTGCATTCCAGCACCTTGGGGCACAGAGGACAAAGGCTCGGTTGGCTGTAGAAGAAGTGCAGCTTGTTAGGGCCTTTGGGAGCTTTAGGGAGTTGATGGTCGTGGATCTTCTTGCTCTGTTTGGTGTAGTAGTGTGAATAAGGGCAGATAATGATGTGGCGGAGAGCTTATTGAGAGCTTTGAACGTGAGAAGTAGAGTTTTGAAGATAATTCTGGCCTGGATGGGTAGCCAATGTAATTGAATCAGCAGAGGTGTAACGTGGTCGGTCCTGGCGGCTCCATGAAGGACCCTTGCTGCGGCATTCATTGCCAGCTGTAACGGGTTCAAGGTGGATTGAGGAAGACCTTGAAGGATGACATTGGCATAATTGAAGTGGGGTAAGATCAGTGCTTGGTAGATTGTCCTGAAATCATTTGGCTCCAACATGGAGCGTAGGTGTCTCAGTGTACGGATCTTATAGTATATTGTTCTGACTGTGTTTCATATGTGGGACTTCATATCCAGGCGTTGATCAATGTAAAGGTTGTTCTGGTATACACATGCCTCTTAATCTGGCCCAGAGTTTCTCATGGTTTACACAGTCAAAAGCTTTGCTGTAGTCAGTAAAAGACATATAAATATCCTTTTGGTATTCTTTATTCTTTTCAAGGATCCATCTCACATCCACGATGATGTCTCTCGTTCCTCGCCCTTTCCTGAACCTTGCTTGCACTTCAGGCAGTTCTCGTTCCAGGTATGGTTGTAGTCTGTGCTGAAAAATCTTGAGTAGAATCTTGCTGGTATGTGGGATCAAAGTGATTGTGTGATAATTTCCATAGTCAGTTGAATCACCTTTCTTTAGTATTGGTATAAACACAGATCTTTTCCAGTCAGTTGGCCATGATGTTGTCTTCCAAATTTCCTAGCACAGCCTTGTAAGTTTGGTAACAGCTACATCTGATTGCTTTAATACTTCAATGGGAATGCCATCAATACCAGGTGCTTTGTTCTTTGATAAGGCTTTCAATGCTGCTTTGACTTCTTCTTTCATCACCAATGGTTCCTGATCATAAGGTATAGGTTGAAATAGATGTTGGTCCGCTTGATTTTTATTGTATAATGACTCTGTATATTCTTTCCACCTTTTCTTGATCTTCTCAGCATCATTCAACATGGATCCTTGAGCATCTTGTAACATTCCAATACAAGGTTGGAATTTTTTCTTTAACTCTCATAGCTTTAGGGAAGCCAGTCTTGTTCTTTCTCTAATAGTTTCTGCTTCTATTTCCTTGCATGCATCATTGTAGTAGTTCTCCTTGTTTTGTCTTGCTGCACTTTGGAAATCTCTGTTGAGTTCTGCGATTGTCTCTTTCTCCTCTGGCTTTAGCTTCTCCATGTTTCTAGGCAATTTTCAGAGTTTTTTTCAGTCATCCATTTTGATCTGTTATGCTTTTCTACCTTTTGTAGAGACTTCTGACTTTCTTCTAACACAACCTTCTTGATGTCATCTCATAACTCTTCTGGAACTCTGTCATTTGTATCTAAAGCAGCAGTCTTTAAATTCCAGTTGTATATTCTCAAGGTCATATTTTGCTACATTCATGAGTGGCTTGCTCTTTTTCAACCTTAGCTTGAGTTTCCATACTAGTAGTTGGTGATCTATAGCACAGTCAGCTCCATGTTTTGTCTTTGTTGATGTTATAGAGCTTTTCCATTGTTGACTTCCAGAGATGTAGTCAATTTGATTTTTGTACAATCCATTGGGTGAGGTCCATGTGCATAGCTGCCATTTGTGTTGCTTGAAGAAGGTGTTTGAGATGAATAGATCATTGGTCTTGCAGAATTCTATCAGTCTTTCTCCACTTTATTTCTGTTGCCAAGTCCATATTTTCCAACCACTTTGCCTTCTTCTTTGTTGCCAACTTTTGCATTCCAGTCACCCATGAATATCAGGATATCTTGTGTCGTGGCGAAACTGTATTAGAGCCCATGGAAATAGATAAAAGACAAGCATTTACCTTCAAGCAAAGGGATAGCCCAGAGAGCACTGACTTTCAAAGTACAGCCAAAGTGAAAAAAAACACACACGGGGCTGCTGAGCTCAGACCACGCCCAAGCTCCAAGGCAACCAAGAGAGGTAATGAGAAGCACCTGGGGGAGGAGTTCGAGGCTGTAGGGCAGCCCCACTCATTTAAGCCTCAGGGAACAGGAAGAAGGGAGACCACCAAGGAAACAGAGGACGAGGAGATCACAAGGGAACCAGAAGGAAAGGAATCTTTCAGGGAAGCTGAGAGAGAGAGGTGCTCCAAAGACAGCCTCAGGAGGGATTCCCATTGCAGCCAAAACACAGGAAACTACAGCCCTGAAGGAAGCCCGTGTTGTAGAGGAATTACAGCTGGCCCTGGATACAGGAGCATTTGGCCTGAGGAAGCTGCAGAGCCTGTGGGGAGAGTTTCACTTCTGGAAAGGCCTGTGAAAAGAACTGTTGCTAGAAAGAAGGTGAGCCCATTAGAAGCCTTGAACAGTTTATTGAAAGATAAGGATCTCCATAGCCCATCAAAAACCCCTGAACCTAGAGAGAGGTCTTGCTGGGAAAAGGTTTTAAAATTGTTAGAAGAAATTAAGCCTACGTTCCCATAAGCTGATTCCAGTCAGGAGACAACAAATCCTGATTATGAGGGCATGCAGATAGATAATTATGATTCTGATAATGCCTCTACAGAATCTCAAATGGATTGCTCTTTTTGTATAAAGACAAAGTGAAGGGTTTAAATGTGGAAAGACCCAGAAGCTATTATACCAGTATGTCTTGTGCCTAGAGTGCTGATAATATTTGAAATGAAGTTGCTGGTGTTTTAAAGCAGCTAGAAAATATTCAAAGGCTTGATTTGAATGTTTAAGAAAGAACTATCTGAGTGGGCAGCAGCCAGAAGTAAAAGAAGCTTTAATTTGAATATTGCACAGTTTGGAAAAGCAGTTGTTTAAGCCAGAAGTAAAGGAACTATCAAGCTGCATTATGTAACAGCTGAAGAAGCAATTGCAACTTTTGTCTCTGTGAAGTTCTGGATCTGGAAATTCTTTTTTCTTTTGTGGGAGAAGTATCCTAATTTTGTTATTATGTGTTTTTGGTGCAAAGGAAGAGAAAAATAAAATTTTCCTGTGTTTTGCCTTCAACCCTCGGCCTACTCATCATTTCACACAACTACAAGCCCCAGAAGTCTCGGCTCTGGGAACCCATACTAAAAAGGGACATTAGGAGGTACGCCCCTGCCTATAGGCAACCGCCTAGGCAAGTGTGGGAGGGGGCCACACTTGTTTGCATGTTGTGTCAAGTTCAGCTTGTACTTGTTTGCAGAACTCATCAACTTCATCCTCTTCTGCCGCTGTTGTTAGGGCATATACTTGAATTATAGTTGTGTTGATGGGCATTCCTCGAAGACGAATAGAAAGCGTTCACTGATTGCATTGTATTTCATTACAGTTCTTGCAAGTTTCTTCTTGATTATAAATGCAACACCATTTCTTCTTTGTCTTTTATGTCCAGCATAGTAGACCATGTGATCAGATACAAAGTGCCTAATTCCAGTCCATTTCAGTTCACTGACATCCAACAGATCAAGTTGTACATGTTCCATTTCATTCTTGACCACCTCCAACTTCCCTTGGTTCATGCTTCTTATGTTGCATGTCCCAATATGTAAGACATCTTTGCAGCTTCTGACTCATTTCATGCGCAGCTACATCAGCAGTCAGACGTCCCGAGGGCTTTGATCCACCACATCATAAATGCTGGCTTTACTCTGACAAGTCTTCAGCTCCTCCCCAGTAACCAGTTGAGTGCTTTCCGACCTGGGGTCTCAATAATAGCACGGTCCATCCACGGAAAAAGAATATGTTTAGTTTATTAAAGGACTTGCTAAACCTGCGTTTACCAAATTAAGCAGCAAAGTGGTGTACAGTCTTATTGCACAGAAAGGAGTAAGCAAGAACAACTGAACATTGTCATGTGCCATTCTCCAGTTGACATGGAAAGTTTTTAATACAAATATCTTTTTCCCTCAGAAGGTGTTTTATGCTACATGTTGTTGACATATTATCTACGTTATACAAAGAAGGGAACTGCATGCAAAAAGGTTTAGATAAGGCTAAAAGATGTTTGCTCTGGATTTGCATTTAATTATTCTCTGTTCCAAATGCAAGCTCAAGGCAAGTTATATACTCAGTTAGGCAAGTTATTTCCCTGTCTCAGAGGGCTTATAGAATCTAAGTTGTACCTGAGGCAATGGAAGGTGAAACGAATTGCCCAAGATCACAGGGAGTGTCACTGAGAGAAGTGGCATTTGAACCCTGGTTTCTAATTCGCCGCTTTGTCCACTAGACAATTCCTGCACCGTACTACTGTTCACACCACATGCATACCAAAAGGAGAACGGCTGTACATTTGCCAACTTGCCCAAAATTTATTTATCTATTTAGCTAGGCTTATATGCCGCTTTCTCTACAAGTCAAAGCGGTGTACATTCAGGTACTGTGTATATATATCCCTTGTCCCCGAAAGGCTCACAATCTTATGTTTTTTGTACCTGAGGCAACGGCGAGTTAAGTAGCAAATCAACTAGTGGCTTTAGTCCTGGGTTTGTCCTTTGGCATATGTGGAGTTGTACTTCCGATTATCTAATATATAGGGCAGGGCTCAACAAATCCCAGGCACCAGGCTGCTATGGTGCCTAGAAATTGCACCCTGGTAACTGGGATTTCATGCCCCCAAATATTTTCTTTTGCTGGCTGCAGTTGTTGAAAAATGCAGCTTTTTCAACTTTCCAACCGCAGTCTATTCTCTGTATGCGTGTGCCGCAGAGTGAAGAAAGTTCGAGCTTATCTCATAGTTTTAAGTCATCGCAAAAAGAGAGAGTGTGGGTCAAGGCAAGATGTTGGGACGTAAGAGAGATACTCTTTTTGCTTTACATACTCGTATCACCAGGCTATGGTGTAGCTATGAAGGATCATTGGAGGTGGTAGAAGGGGGAGGAGCCACTGCCTTCTTTTGGCATGGTTCAGTGGCACGTTAAGGGCCTGATTTATTAAGCTTTCTATTCCTGTAGAAAATGGGAAAACAGTAAATCGGACCCTAATAAAATGAACTACAATGCACATTTGGGGTATGGGGAACCTGCACTGTGACCTAGATCTTGACTCCTACATTTTCAGACTGGCTCTTAGCAAGAAAATTTGTCAAGGCCTGGGTAGGGCAATCAGAAGTACAATTCCATGCATGCAAATGGGCAAAACCACGACTGGATCAGCCTGTTTGGTTGGCCTAGGGCAAGCCATCAACCCAAAGTGCACTGAGGTTTCTATCCGTTCCAATGAAAAAACAATCTTGTTGATTATTTTGGAACCTGTTTCCATATATTTCATATTTCTTTAAAGCTCACTTCCCCAAAAGCAGACTGAAAACTGTACTGAGCAGGTATATAAAATGGTATAAATAAAAATGTTGTTAGTATGTGTTCAGCTGTTTACAGTCAATAGAAACCATAAAAAGGAAGCGTGAGAATTACTAGAGTCTCCATGGAAATGTTCACCTGCTGCAACCTTGCAGGGACCATCCCTACAGGAAAAAATAAATATTGGGTTAATAATTATCTACTTATCACCATACACAGCACGTTCAGGAGTAATTTTATAAGGCACCTGAGTATGCAGAATGGCATTATGCATGCTCAATTAGGCGCTTATAAAATGCCCTAGTGTATACAGGTTCCGAAAATACAGCATCTAGTTTTCTGTGATATAGGGGTAGATGTTCCGGGGGATGCGATTGTATCACTTCCTATTGGCACATACCTGCAGAGAGCTACTGTCGCCCTGGAGCAGGTATAACTTAGTGCAGGAGCTTTCCGGTAGGCTAGTTTGTAAAGGAATATAGGTGCACATGTTGCCTTTATTAAACAGCCATTACATATGCACTTAGTTAATACATATACAAGGCTTCTAGGACCTACAACATCTCATCTGCTGCATTGTGTTAGCTGCCCAAATATGATCAGTACTCCCTTAGAGAGGCCATGCCGTATATCAGCCAGAAAACGAATACATTCTCCTCAAGGTGGACAATCAGTCATAGAGGTGACTGTTATATTTGGTACTTATGCATTGCTGTGTCCTCAACAGGAATGAGTTCAAGAAGATTGAACTCTGAAGATCTTAAGTGAAAGTGTGCATGTCTGTGTTGGGGGGGGGGGGGGGGAGGGGGTTACTGGGATGTGGGTAGATGTAGAAGATTAGGTTGAACTAGCAGATTTTTTATCAGCCTTTATTATCTGCAAAAATCTATAAAGTGTATTATCTGTCAGCTATCACTTATCAAGTCCTCGAGCATTAAGTATAAAACTATAATTCAATGTAAATCCTTTTGACTGTTATTAGAAGCAGAGAAGCATAGAAACATGATGGCAGAAAATGCCACGTGACCTATCCAGTCTGTCCTTAGAATTTATCTATTTAATATTATATAATAGATCATCTCACAAAAATATATATTTACTTTTATATGCAACAAATACTGAATAAAAAAAACAGAGAAGGGAGATATTCTTATGCGATTAACACTGTACATTCCCGTGAAAATCGTGACTTTCCAAAAAGTCCATCCAACGATGTTCAAAGATTCAGTCAAGTTGTGTGACACTATTTGACTCATAATCCAAAAGTCAATATATTTCTTCCCCAGATGGAGGCACCAGGTGCCAAACTGACAAGGACTGATGAAGCCTGCCCTGAAGGGGACCAGCCAGGTCAGTCCCAGACCCAGAAGAACACCCAAGGGGTGAGGTTCTGCCTAGGGCACCTAATACTCTTGCACTGGCCCTGGTCTCAGTCCTTGATGAGTCAACAGCATTATAATATACTATAACAAACTCATGTCCCTAAAAATTCTAGGTAGTCCAACAAAGAGCAAAGGTACACCTACAGGGCAGTAGAAGAAACAACAGGAGTGGGTGCAATAGAAGGCAGTCAGAAAACCTTTATTGGAGAACCCCAACATGTTTCGGCCATCTAGGCCTTCCTCGGGGGGGGGGGGGGGTAGAAGCCTCAGAAATTAAAAGAAATAAATAAAAAATGAACAATAAATAATTAATTAAATATAACATGCATAAAAACAAACCATTTATAATCAAATAAAAACATAAAATCATACAAAGGTGTGGAGACTGCACTTTATTAAAGTACGAGCGCGGAGTCGCGAAGTACTTTAATAAAGAGGAAGGAGTGGTCTAGTGGTTAGGACAAGGTACTTCAGGCCGGAGGGCCGGGGGTTCAAGTCCCACCTGGGGACAGCAATCTCAGGCCGGAGGGTCTGGGATTTCTAGTCCTATAGGCACTCCTTGTGGTCTTGGGCAAGCCACTTAACCCTCCATTGCCCATGTTCCCTGTAAGTATTAGCGTATGTGTCTCATATCCCCTCGTGTTAAATGTATCCCCCAATTGACCGCTTTGACCCGGTGAAAAGCGGGATATAAATACAGCTAAATAAAATAAAATAAATAAATAAATAACCGGGCGGTCGGCCTGGTCCCGGCCCATGCTTCCGGCTTCGGGGGGGGGGGGGGGGGGAGGGAGGGAGACCAGGTGTGGAGCGGGAGTCGGATGACGCTGGCAGCGTCATTTAAATTGATTGGCTCCGCAGAGTGCGAGGAGCAGAGCCAATTAGAGCTGCCGGCATCTGGGCCGCTTTAAAAGGATGGGGCCGCGGTTTCCTCCTCCCTTTTCGGTGGCGGTTTTGGTAGCGTGAAGGCTCCCCGCCCTCCCTCCCTCCCTCATCTCTTTATATGGAGTTGGTGGTGTTTTCGGGGTGTCGCAGTTGGGAGAAGGGGTGAAAAGCGGGATCCCGGAGGTCTCCGGGGTCTGGAGCCTTTAGGACATACTTGGGCGGGGGCGGGGTGCCCCTGACCCGGATAAGCCCTGCTGGCCTTTGCTAGTCACATGGCGAGGTCGGGGAAAGGGCGGTAGGAAATTGGCCGGTGGCCGGACACAGCCGGAGTGGATGCGAGCCCGCTTTGCTAATTGTATGGCTGGTGGGGCATCGCTCCGCTGGTGGGAGATTGTTAATAGAACTGTTTTGGTGTGTAAAGTTTTAATTGTTTATAAAAATATAATAAAGCTGCGACCGGTTGGTGCTTCCAATAAGAAAATTGTTGTCTGTGAAATTTGTAAGGGGCAGGGCAATGGATGGAGGGGGAGTGAGGAGGAAAGGGGTTTGGAAGGGATGGGCTTAGGGCACCGGTTGCGACCTGCCACGGTTACAAAAGGATACAAACAGGTTGGAGTCGGTACAGAAGGTGGCTACTAAAATGGTTAGTGGTCTTTGTTATAAAGCATATGAGGACAGACTTAAGGATCTTAATATGTATACTTTAGAGGAAAGGCCATCACAGATGCTGGACCTGAAGGTTTAATGCTGACAGATAACCAATTGTTAAAGTCTTTCAAATGCGATGCATGAGAAAGATTTTAGGCGTCTCCCTTTGTGATCACCATCGAAACGAGACAATTTGGACAAGGTGTGACCATCAGCCTTCAGTCAAAGAACAAATCCAAAAATGCAGACTGCGAGGGTTTGGCCACATTTGCCGAATGAACACCAGTCGGCTGCCATACAAACTCCTCTGGCGAGAGCGACCTGTCCACTGGAGGGTTCAACGAGCAGCACCAAAGAAAACGTGGCTCAAACACATTGAGGAAGACTTAAGGAACCAGCAACTGACCATCCACGAGGCCAGAAATATCACTGCCGATCACCAAGGTTGGAAGCGTATTGTGAACAACACACGGAATCCAGTGGCACCTACCACAGCGTATTGGTTGAGAAGACGACCTGCTCCCCAAACGCCAGCTAAGGATTAAAGAAGAAGAAGACCTGCATATATTTCTAGACTACTGCAAGTGCTGTTCTTTTCATAGGTTGCTTTATTTTGGTGCATGCTTTTGATTCTCTGGAGTGTACTTCGTCTGCATATAATCACTGGTGACAGAGGTGCAAGACAGGAGGCAGCACAGCGCAGGAATCGTTCCCTGCTGTGCTCAGAATGCCCGTCTTTGTCTCCTTACTGCTGACATATGCGTTGCGCTCTGCCCCACTCTATCCAAGCCCGGCTCCACTTTAGCTTCTCCAAACAGCCAAGTCACCAACCGCTATGCCTTTATATTTGCATACAGAACATGACGGCTGTCCTCTGCAGCTAAAACACAAGTTTGGAAACACGGTTGCATGGAGAGGCTTTCTTACTGTACCGGACAGTGTCCACACTGGTTGCTGTGACCCAAATTTCTCTGATATGCTGCAGTGCCATTTCAGCTGCCAAAGCTTTTAAGAACATAAGAGATGCCATACTGGGTCAGACCGGGATCCGTCGAGCTCAGTATCCTGTTTCCAACAGCAGCCAATCCAGGTCACAATTACCTGTCAGGTTCCCAAAAAGACACACAGATTCTATTCTGCATATCTCAGGGGTAAGCAGTGGATTTCTGTGGTCCTCAGAAACTTGTTCAAACCTTTTTGAAACCTATCTACACTAGCAGCTTTTTTTACATCCTCTGATAAATTCCAAAGTATGATTATGCTTCGAGTGAAAAAATATTTTCTTCTATTAGTCTTAAATGGGCTATACTGTAGCTTAAATGCATGTTCTCTAGTCTTTCTACTTTTTCAAGCAGTAAGCAACCGATCTATGTTTAACCGTTCCACTCTATTCATTATTTTATAGATCTCTATCACACCTCCTGTCTGCCGTCAATTTGCCAAGTTGAGGAGCCCTAACCTTTTAAGCCTTTTATCACAGGGGTATCCCTCCATCCCTTTTACCATTTTGGTGGCTCTTCTCTACACCTTTTCTAGTTCTGCTATATTCTTTTTAAGATATGATGACCAGAACTGCACACAATATTGAAGGTGTGCTCGCACCATGGAATGATAGAGGCATTATAATAGCCTTTGTTTTCATCTCCATTCCTTTCCTTCTGATTCCTAGCATTCTATTAGCTTTCTTGGCCGCTACTGCACACTGGGCAGAGAGTTTCAACTTATTATCCACAGCAATGCCCAAATCCTTTTCCTGGGCTGTAGTTCCTAACATGGAACCTTGCATGGTGTAACCATAGTTTGGGTTGTTCTTCCCTAGGTGCATAACTTTGCACTTGTCTACATTAAATTCCATCTGCCATTTTGATGCCCAGTCTTCCAATTTACCAAGGTCCTTTTGCAATTTTTCACAATCCTTGTGTTTTAACAACTTTGAATAATTTTGTGTCATCTGCATATTTGATCACCTCACTCATTATTCCCATTTCCAGGTCATTTATGAATATGTTAAAAAGCAGTGGGCCCAGCACAGATCCCTGGAGTACTCCATTATTCACCTTTCTCCATTGAGAAAACTGGCCATTTAGCTCTACTCTGTTTTCTAACCAGTCCCTTATCCACAATAGTACATTGCCTCCTATGCTGTGACTTTTTAATTTCACCAAGAGTTCCTCATGAGGGACCTTGCCAAAGGCTTTCTGAAAATCCACATACACTATATCGACTGGCTCACCTTTATCTACCTGTTTATTCATACCTTCAAAAAAATATAACAGATTAGTAAGACAATATTTTCTTTGGCTAAATCCATGTTAACCTTCTCCCATTAAACCATGACTACATGTTCAGTAATTTTATTCTTTATAATTTTTTCTACCATTTTTCCCAGTACTGACAGCAGGCTCACTGGTCTGTAGTTTCCCAGATCACCCCTGAAACCCTTTTTAAAAATTGGCATTACATTGGCTATTCTCTAGTCTTCAGGTACTACAGATGATTTGAATGATAGTTGATAGATTACTAATAGTAGGTCTGCAAGCTTATATTTCAGTTTTTTCTGCACCCTTGGATGTATACCATCTGGTTCAGGTGATTTGATATTCTTTAGTTTATCAAATAGCTGTAATACATCTTCCCGGTTTATCAAGATTTGTTTCCATTCTTCTGATGCATTACCTTTAAATACCATTTCAGGAATGGGTAACTTTCTTACATCTTCTTTAGTAAAGACCGAAGCAAAGAATTCATTCAGTCTCTGCAAGGGCCTTGTCCTCCCTTAGTGCCCCTTTTACCCCTCCATCATCTGATGATCTAACTGAATCTCTCACAGGTTTTTTGCTACAAATGTACTTGAAAAAGCTTTTATTCTGCATTTTTGCTTCAATGGCGATTTTTTTTCAAATTCTCTTTCTGCCTGCTTTATGAATGCTTTGCATCTAACTTGCTAATACTTATGTTGTTTCCCATTTTCGTCATTTGGCTCCTTTTTCCATTTCCTGATAGATGATTTTTTTGTCTACAACAGCTTCTCTGACCTCACTTTTAAACCATGCTGGCAGTTTTTTGGCCTTCCTTCCACCTTTTTTAAAGCACAGGATACATGTGGAGTGGAGGAGTGGCCTAGTGGTTGGGGCAAGGTACTTCAGGCCAGAAGGTCGGGGGTTCAAATCCCACTAGAGGACAGCAACCTTGGGCCGGAAGGACTGGGGTTTCTAGTCCCACAGGTGCTCCTTGTGGTCTTGGGCAAGCCACTTAACCCTCCATAGCCCATGTTCCCTGTAAAATAGTTCTCTGTGTGCTGTGCTTTCCTGTCTAATAATGTGTTTATACCTCAAAAATTTCCTGTCATGATTTGACAATTTCCAATCTGTAATCAAACCGCTGCTGATCGCTGGAAGTAGCGGTATACTAAATAAAATAAATAAATAAATGAATAAAATGTGGTCTGGTCTTCTAAGATAGTATTTTTAAACAATGCCCAAGCCTGATATAAATCCTTTAACCTTTGCAAGTTCCACAATGCTTGACCCAGTACAAGCATTGTGGAACTTGTGTCTCTTGGGGAAACTGCTAGGTACATATGACCTAGATTGGGCTTGATGGACCTTGGTCTGACCCAGTATGGCATATCTTATGTTCTTATATTCTAACTGCTCCTTTTAGCTTTTTCTTAATTAATTTCCTCATTTTATCATAGTCTCCCTTTTGAAAGTTAAAAGGTAGTATTGTGGATTTCCTTGCCATCCTCCCTCCATTTATTAAATGGAATGTAATCATGTATGATCACTATTGCCAACTGGCCCTAGCACTTATTTCTTGCACCAGATCCTGTGTTCCACCAAGGGCTAGGTCAAAATAGCTTCCCTTCTTGTCGGGTCGTGAAACAGCTGCTCCAAGAAGCAGTCATTTATTTCATCTTGAAACATTATCTCCCTAGCATGTCCCAGTCTTTCTTTTAGTATTTCATTATCCATCTGTTCATTCTGGCCAGGCGGACGGTAGTACATCCCCACTGCTATTGCCTTCACCATTTTACAAGGAATTTCTATCTATAGAGATTCTACGGTATGTTTTGTTTCCTGCAAAACCTTTATCCTGTGTGACTTGCCCTCCCTAACATATAGTGCAACCCCTCCACCAATTTGATCTACCCTATCATTACAATATCATTTCTACCCAGGTATCACGGTATCCCATTGGTTGTCCTCCTTCCACCAGGTCTCTGAGATGACAATTATTTATTTATTTATTTATTTATTTACAGTCTCTTATATACCGCACTATTCAGCATCAGCGCGGTTCACATGGAACAAAATGCTCAGTACATTTAACACGTATGAGTTTACAGGTAACAGGGTATAAATAACTTGGATAACCGGGGGAACTATTTACAAAACATACTACATGGAATCATATACACAGAAGATACATAGGGAAACCAGCCCACTATAGGAATGAATATCACACTTGGTGAGTTGTTGATATACCCTAGATTTATCTGGGACTGGTATCAGTGGGTGTTATTGGGCTCTAGGTGACGCCATTGGGTTCTATAAGGTATTTGTTGAAGAGGTGGCATTTGAGGGCTTTCCTAAACTGTGTCAGGCTCCTAATAGCCCGGATATCAGGGGGTAGTGCATTCCAGCATATTGGGGCACTGAGACTGAATGCTCTGTTGGCTGTCGATTTAGTGCAAGTAGTAAGTTCCCTCGGGATTTTGAGGGAGTTTATAGCCATGGATCTCCTTGCTCTATTTGGAGATGTGCTATGGATAAGTGAGGATAAGGATGCCGATGTGAGATTATTGACAGCTTTAAAAGTAATTATCAAGGTCTTGAAAACTATTCTAGCTTGAATAGGAAGCCAATGCAACTGTATCAGCAGGGGCGTAATGTGGTCGTACCTGGAGGCTCCATGGATGACTCTTGCTGCCGCGTTCATGGCTAGCTGAAGCGGGTTTAATGTAGATTGGGGAAGACCTTGTAATATGACGTTGGCATAGTCGAAATGGGGTATAACCAACGCCTGGAAGATTGTCCGGAAATCAGTTGGATCAAGCATGGAACGTAGGTGTCTAAGTGAGCGTATCTTGTAGTAAACTGATCTGACTATGTTTCCTATGTGGGCTTTCATGTCTAGGCGTTGATCTAGTGTGACTCCCAAATATCGAATTGAGGATTTAGATTGCAACTCCGCTTCTTTTACTTTAAGATATTTTGGGGGGGTAAAATTGGGATTCCTTGTTATGAAGAGTACTTCAGTTTTCTTATGTTGTATTCTGAGGTTTTGAGACAGGAGCCAGTCAGATATTGCGTTGAAGCAACTCGTCAGTGGGGAGAGGTCGAGATGCTCGGTAGAGAAGGGAATGTAAAGCAGGACATCGTCTGCATATAACATGCAGTCAACATTGAAAGACCGGATGATATTACAAATTGGCTGCATGTAAATATTGAAAAGGAGCGCAGAAAGGGAGGATCCTTGAGGTACTCCTTGGCTTTGGTGGAAAGGTTCAGACTTTATCCCTCCAGAACGGACATGCTGCCACCTCTCGGCCAGGTAGGATCTGCACCATTCAAGCGCTTTTCCATTAATGCCTTTGTCAATCAGACGTCCTAGTAGAAGCTCATGATTTACTGAGTCGAAAGCTGCAGCGATGTCCAGAAAGATGAGTGCAAATCCTTGACGGATGTCGTCAATGCCAGTGATTATTTTGCAGAAGAGGGTGGTAAGGAGGGTTTCCACTCCATGGAATTCCCTAAAACCATGTTGGCAGGGGTCTAATGGTGCAGCGGAGTCAATGTGATCCTGCAGTTGCTTTTGGGCCTCCTTTTCAATGATCTTCGCGAGTAGTGGAATACTAGATATGGGTCTGTAGGATTCCACCTGTTGGGGGTCAAGCTTGCAGTTTTTTAACAGAGGTCTGATAGAGGTGTGTTTAAGGGCTGAAGGGAAGGAGCCAGTTGAGAAGGAGAGATTCGTTATTTTGGCCAGTACTGAGCTGAAGTGACTGCGAAGCTCCTTGATCTAACCTTTAATTTAGTGCTATAGATTCTAACTCTCCCATCTTATTTTTCAGACTTCTAGTATTTCCATATAGGCATTTTAAAGGTTGTATATTATTCATATTAACAATCTGGTTATTTGATGACAAAGGTAACTTGTAATCTTTCAGCTCTATCTGCTCTGTACTTAAGGACTTCTGGATTACTTTTATCTTTATTGGAACCTCCCTATCAGGATGTCCTAAGTTCCCTCTTTTGCTAGTATCCTTCAAGGATACATCCTTCCAAACCATGCGCTCTTGAGCGACTGTCAGCCATCCCCTATTATTTAGTTTAAAAGCTAGTCTTTTTCCTTTTTAAGGGTTAATGTCAGCAACCTGGTTCCACCCTGATTAAGGTGGAGCCCATCCTTTTGGAAAAGCCCCCCCTTCCCCAGAATATTGCCCAGTTCCTAACAAATCCAAAACCCTTTTCTTTGCACTATCATCTCATCCATGCATTGAGACTCTGGAGTTCTCCTTGCCTTTTGGGTCCTGCATGTGGAACAAGAAGCATCTCTGAGAATTCTACCCTTGAATTTCTGGATTTCAACTTTCTACCTAAAAGCCTAAGTTTAGCTTCCAGAACCTCTCTCCTACACTTTCCTATATTATTGGTACCAACATGTACCACGACTGCAGGCTCCTTCCCTGCACTATCTATAACCTTGTCTATGTGGCGCATGAGGTCCGCTATCTTCACATCGGGCAGGCATGTTAGCAGGCGATTCTCACGTCCACCAGCCACCCAGCTATCTACATGTCTAATGATTAAATTGCTAACTATAAACGGTCATATGAACCCTTCCTTCATGGGCACATGACCCTGGAGAAACCACCTCGGTGCGAGAGGGTTTTGCATCACCTGGAGGACAGATCCTAGCTACAGGATTACTTCCTGCCACATCAAGGTGATGCTCTCCTTTGACGTAACCTCTCTTCTCTTTGGCAACAGAGAGGCTGCCAGACTGGAGGTGGGACTTCAGTACTACGTCTCTGTAGGTCTCATCTATATACCTTTCTCTCTTCCTTAGCTCCTCAAAGCCTCCTCTGAGGCTAGAGTAGAAGACTTGGAGAAGTTAAGGAGGACAGAAAGATATATAGACGAAACCTACAGGGACATAGTGCTGAAGTCCCACCTCCAGTTTGGCAGCCTCTCTGTTTCCATTGAGGAGATCAAAGGAGAGTATCACCTTGGTGTGGAAGGACAGCCAGAAAATGGACATCCCCGTGAACCTGATTCTGCAACCGTGGGAGCTAGACATTCCTGCAGCTGCAGGATCAGGCACATAGACGGCCCAGCATTGTCCTGATGCAAGCTTAAACTTTGTAAATAGCTGACATATATGTTAACTAGTGTTTGCACATGTGCTCTGTTACTGATAGAAACATAGAAAAATGACAACAGAAAAAGACCACATGGCCTATCTAGTCTGTCCTTCCATATCAACAATTACAACAGAACCGTTTTTTTCCTTTAGAGATCTTCTGTGTTTGTCCCATGCTTTTTTGAATTCAGATACTCTCCTCATCTCTACCATCTCCACCGGGAGACTATTCCACGGATCCACCACTCTTTCCGTAAAGAAATATTTCCACATATCACTCCTGAATCTATCCCCTTTCATCCTCATCCCATGTCTCCTCGTAGCAAAACTTGCTTTCAATTGAAAGAGGCTCTCCACCTGTGCATTTATGCCATGGAGGTATTTAAACATCTCAATCATATCACCTCTATCCTGCCTTTCCTCTAAGGTGTACATATTAAAATCCTTAAGTCTGTTCTCATATGCTTTATAATGAAGACCACTAACCATTTTTGTAGCCACCCTCTGTACCGACTCCATCCTGTTTATATCCTTTTGAAGGTGCGGTCTCCAGAATTGCACAGAATACTCTAAATGAGGTCGCACCAAAGACTTATACAGAGGCACTATCACCTTCTTTTCTTTGCTAGCCATTCCTCTCCTTAAGCACCCAAGCATCCTTCTAGCTTTTGCCATCGCCTTTTCTACCTGTTTAGCTACTTTAAGATCATCAGACACAACCACGCCTAGGTCCCGCTCTACTTTAGTGGACAGAAGTACTTCACTCCCTATACTATATCGCTCTCTTGGATTGCCGCAGCCCAAATGCACAACCTTGCATTTTTTAACATTAAATCCCAGCTGCCAAATTCTAGACCATTCTTCAAGCTTAGCTAGATTCCTCCTCATGTTATCTACACCTTCCTGGGTGTCTACTCTATTACAGAGTTTGGTATCATCCGCAAAGAGGCAAACCTTACTCGACAGCCCTTCTGCTATATCACTAACAAAGATGTTAAAAAGAATCGGACCAAGGACAGATTCCTGGGGCACACCACTGGTAACTTCCTTCTCCTCAGTGTGAGTTCCATTTACCTGTACCCTTTGTCACCTCCCACTCAACCAATTACTAACCCAAGCAGTAACTTTAGGGTCCATCCCTAGGGTGCTCAGTTTGTTTATAAGTCGCCTGTGAGGAATGGTGTTAAAGGCTTTACTGAAATCTAAATACACCACATCTAGGGCTCTCCCTTGGTCCAACTCCCTGGTCACCCAGTCAAAGAAATCAATCAGATTTGTCTGACAAGACCTGCCTCTGGTGAATCCATGCTGCCTCGGATCCTGTAATCCACTGGACTCCAGAAACCTCACTATTTTCTCTTTCAGCAGCGTTTCCACCACTGCAGTTAAACTAACCGGCCTGTAGTTTTCAACCACATCCTTACTTCCGCTTTTGTGTAAAGGCACCACATAAGCCTCTCTCCAGTCCTTTGGCACCACTCCAGACTCCAATGACGCATTGAAAAGGTCAGTCAGTGGAGCTGCTAGAACGTCCCCAAGTTCCCTCAGTATTCTAGGGTGTATCCCATCCGGTCCCATCACTTGGTCTTCTTTAAGTTTAGCTAGTTTCTCATGAACAGTCTTCTGAAAATTGTTCAAGATGTCCCTCGCTTCTATTCCTGTTTGTGGGTATTTTCTGAGGTCCTATTCCTGGTTCTTCATCTGTGAACACAGAACAGAAATATTTGTTAAGCAATTCCGCTTTATCCTCATCAGCTTCTACATATTCCTCCTCTTCACCCTTGAGTCTGACAATACCACTTTTGCCCTTCCTCTTCTGACTAACATATCTGAAAAATGTCTTATCCCCTTCCCCCCTCCCCATTTTATTGCATTGGCTATTTCCTCCTCTTTTTGAATCTTTGCTTTCCTGACTACTTTGTTAGCTTCTCTAAGTTTTTCCAAATATAGATGCCTGTCTTCCTCTCTCTGTGATCTCTTGTATTTCATGAAGGCCTCCCTCTTTTTCTTCACCTTTTCAGCTACTTCTTTCGAAAGTCATAGCGGTCTCCTTTTACTTTTACCTTTACCTTTATTTACCATTTTAACAAAAAGGTTGGTTTCCCTTAAAATATCCCCTTTCAGTTTTGCCCACTGTTTTTCTACATTCCCCAGATGTTCCCATCCCACTAATGACTCCCTGAGGTATTGGCCCATCTTGGCAAAGTTAGTTTTCCTAAAGTCTAAGACCCTCGCTTTTGAATGGATTCTAAGAGCCCTAGTCCTAATACTGAACCACACCATCTGGTGATCACTGGATGCAAAATGATCTCCCACTACAACATCAGAAACACTTTCACCATTGGTAAGCACCAAGTCCAGTATGGCCCCTTCACGTGTGGGGTCTGTTACCAATTGCCTGAATAGTTCTCCCTGTAGAGAATCCATGAACTCCTTAGTTCTAGATGATACTGCAGCAGGAATGTGCCAATCAACATCTGGCATATTGAAATCCCCTATCAGTAGCACTTCCCCTTTCCTAGCAATACTGCATATGTCTTCAATTAACTCTCTGTCCACATCTTCCTCTTGTGAGGAAGGTCTGTATATCATGCCAATGCAAATAGATTTCTCTTTCCCTCTTTCTAGTTTAACCCACAGTGCCTCCTCTCTCCCTTTTAAGCTCTGTAATTCTCCTTGTTTTGTTGATTGTAAACCGTCTTGACATACTGAAATGCGGTATATAAAAATAGTTAAATAAATAAATAAATATGCTTACTGACTATTATCCGATGCTCATCCATTTTGGCACAAATGATATTGCTAGGTATCCCTCTGAGTGTATTAAGCGTGACTTCATGGCTCTGGAAATAAACAACTCCACTCAAGACTCTCTTGGATAATGGAGCTCATTCTATACACCTTCTGCTGACCAACTGCAAAACGTGGAGTTTGATTCAGGTAGGGGCATGTCCGGATGGCCCCAAGCAAGACTGGTCCAATTGGACCCGATTCTGGACCACAAGAACAAAACATTCCCGCGTTGCACAGAATCAGGTCTGTGGACAGTCCGGCGTGCTCATACCGCCTGTGGGGACATCCTCCCTGCAGGCACTCCTGACTCACGCGGCTTCAGCCCCTCATCCCCATCTCCCGATGCACGACTGACCTGTCAGGGCCTGGATCAGGTGGCAGGCACCCCTGCACCTGGCCCCATTGGGGGGATCCCCGGGCCTGATCGCTGGGTCACTGTTGCTTATTCCACCTTTGAGGACCCGGCAAGACATACAGGGCCGTGACCTGAATCAGCCCTATACATCCTGCCGGCTCTCCCTGTCCTGATGCTCAGAATGTACAGAGAGAGCCAGAGGGGGAATCGGGCCCGGACGGCTTGTGGGGCTGCACGTCCCACCATGGTTCCGTTTGAATCCGTGTTGATGTGGATCTAGGGGTGCATGTTTGTTGATGTGATCTTGCAGTTGTATCTGTATTGTCTTTTTTCATGATTTTGGTCATTAAAGGTAAGCTTGAAACCGGTCTGTGTCTGATTTATCCATTTTTTGTTTTTTTAGGATGGGCCTGAATGATGCCATTTTAAGGGTTGCAGGCATTTGTCCCTGTGTAAGGGATGTGTGTATGATTTTGTGTATGAATGGTATAGAATATAGAACTTATAACACTGGACCTATGTAATACCATTCACATATACACAGTTCATTGGTGTGTGCCATAGGGCAAAGACCATGCACTCATTGTACAAACAGTTATGGGATTGCTAGAAAAATGCTGAAACGGCAGCACTGAACAGGCTATGCTGAAACATCCTAGACCCCTTGGAACTAACTGAAGTAGCTGAGACGCCAGCAAAAACAGAAGCCATTGCCGAGCTTTTGACTCCATGCATGCAGTCAAGGCGTGCCAGATTGCAGCCCTCTCCGACAGGCTTCCTGCTTCTGAGGGGCAGGAATGCAGTAGGCTCTGAATGCATGGATGAACTCAGAGGCCCTGCGCTTGCTTATATCGTCACCTCTGGTGGCTCCTCCAGCGCCCCCCTCCTGCTGACTCCTGGAGTGTTACTAACAGTGTGAAGAAATAATATTTGAAGCAAACCTCAAATAGACTGCAAGCCACAAGTTGCATTATTAGGATTTATTCACCCGAGGCATTACTGTGTTAAAAAGTAAAAGGATGTTAATTTCACTGCATCCTGCGCATTTTACTCAATGTAACCTTCACTTTTTCACCTCTTCAACTGGGAAGCAGGCCACGTTAAAACGGATGTTATTTTTTTCTAAATTTTCAGAGAAGATAAAAGATGAAGAGATATTCAAGAAAAAAAGGAATTATTTTTAACTCAAGATATTTATACTACACATCTGGTTCTAGGAACATTTCCTTTTTCATAGAGAAAGCAAAAGCTGGCCTTTCCGGCTGAAGACCTTAGAGCGGAGGCTCTCAACCCTGTCCTTAGGATACACCTAGCCAGTCAGGTTTCCATGATAGCCACATGCATATGCATGAGAGAGATTTGCATACAATGGAGGCAGCGCAGGCAGATCTTTCTCATGCGTATTCATGGTGGTTATCCTGAAAAACCCGATTGGCTAGGTGTGTCCCAAGGACTGGGTGAGAACCCCTGCATTAGAGGAATGGTCCAGTGATTCCAGTATTAGCCCACAAGGTACAAGTCCCAAGTTCAAACTTAGGGGTATGTTTACTAAATGGCGATAGTTGACTCCCGCCGCGGCTCCGATATTGCATGGAGTCCGCTACTGCCATTTAGTAATCATACCCCTTAATTTCCGTGATATTATCTCCATGTGCCTCTGAAAGAAGGGTCAATTTTCAGTCTTACCATAGAGCTTGCGGGCCGGTGGCTCCTTGGTGCTCTTGGGCATGTAAACTCATTTTCTTTTCCTATTTTTTTGTAACTTGTTTATTATGATTTTTTTTTTCTCTAAGATTTTACACCAGTCATAGCAGTCGCCAACAAATAATCCATCTTATCACATTGCTATACGTGTGGAAAATCTTGTACAATCTTGTATCAACTTCTGCATAGCAGATTGCAAGGCTTTTTCCAAAATAAGTCACTCCGCAACCCACTGCATCCTGAAACCTGCCAAAATATATTAGAACTTAATTAGACATCAGTGTATTATCATCTAAGAAAATACCTAGTTACTGTATAACTGTAAGTGTAACAATAAGGCATACGCACATACATATCCTCCCAAATTGTGATGTCGACATACTTACAAGTGTGGTATCTGTATGACTAACAAAACAAATCTCAGTATTTTTGTGTTCAGGAGGGGAGATTTGCTGTACCAGTCTTCTTCCGGAACAATAAGGCTAATGTTTGAACATAAAATCCCTCATATTCTGCCTTTACAGTACCTGACTTTATTGCCTTCAAACCCATTGTGGGAACAATTTTTATTATTATTTAATATTTATAAAGTGCTACTGGGTGTATGCAGCACTGTACAAACATAGAAATAGACAGTCCCTGCTTGAAAAGCTTACAATCTAGCAAATAGACAAACAATAGAGCACAAGCAATAGCTAGAAGAAAGGGAGGAATCAGGAGTTGAAAGCAGCCGCAAAAAGATAAGACTTAAGCATAGATTTGAATAGGAAGAGAGAAGAGATAAAGAGATATCATGGTTATATATGTTTGGAAAAGGATTTTGTATCGTACGAGGTGTGACAAAAAAGAAATGAGACTGTGGCAGCCACGCCCATGACTCAATGCCAATTGGCTAACCGCTTATGTCATTGTGTTGTGCAACATCTCGCCACTATTCTGCTATAATATTTTTCATCTCTCTCACTCTGTTTTTCTTTTTCAGGTTTTTTTGTAGCACACTGCTCCATCGCTTTGTCACGCAACTGGAGGTGGCAGAAATATGGAGCAAAGAATCAACTTGAAATTGCTGGTTAAGTTGGAGAAGGGCCCAACTGAGTGTCTCCAACTTCTCCAAAAGGTTTATGGAGAAGATGCAATGTCAAGGTCGCGAGTCTTCGAGTGGCACAAATGCTTCAAGACTGGCTGCGAGGAGGTGGAGGAGGACACCAAGTCAGGATGGCCTTCCATGACAAAGACGGCTGAGAACATTGACAGAATGAACCAGCTGGTGCGGAGTGATTGCACATTGACGATATGGACGATAGCTGAGGAACTCAGCCTGAACAGGGAGTCAGTGCGGACCATCTTGGTGCAGGAGTTGGGGATGCTGAAGGTGTGCGCCAAGATGGTGCCCAAGCTTTTATCAGATGACCAGAAAGAGCACCGGGTCAATGTTTGTTGAGACTTGCTAGAGAAGATTGGAGAAGATCCAGAGTTCGTTGGCTGAATCATCACAGGAGACGAGATTTGGGTCTTCCAGTACGACCCTGAAAGCAAGAGACAGAGCCTGAAGTGGAAGACTCGACTGTCACCCAGATCCAAGAAGGGGTGCATGTCCAAATCAAGGATCAAGGTCATGCTGATCGCATTCTTCGACCAGAAGGAGTGTCCATCATGAGTTTGTGCCTGAGGGTCAGACAGTCAACCAACACTTCTATCAGCAGGTCCTCAATTGCCTCCATGACCAGGTTCTGTGCAGCAGGCGGGCTTTGTGGAGAGACAAGTCATGGCTGCTCCACCACGACAACGTGCCCGCACACACCGTGCTCAGTGTGAGGCAGTTCTTGGCCAACAAACAGATCACAGCTCTTGACCACCCTCCTTATTTCCCAGATCTCACACTGTGCGACTTCTGTCTCTCCTCAGGCTGAAGACTGTGCTCAAAGGAACTCATTTTGCTTCTGTAGAAGAGATCAAGGCCACTGTGACGAGGGAGCTGAGGGACCTCAAGGAGGAGGACTTTACCGAGTGCTTCCGTACGTGGCAGAAGCGAATGCAGAAGTGCATTAACTCTGGGGGGAATTACTTTGAAGGGGACAATGCGTAATTTCTCTGTAGATTTTGTAATAAAATATTTATGGGACAGTCTTGTTTCTTTTTTGTCACACCTCGTATATTCAGATGAGTTGTGCGTGTTGCCATGTTTCCCCTATTGTCCCAGAAATTATGTTTCTTGAGGCCAAACTCTTTGCAAATCCTTTTCCTATCTACTCATCTACCGAGGAGGCTTTGATTTACCCTTTCCCAACAAAATATTGGAAATCCTTGCCATTAAACCCTTTATCCCTGATTTGTTCTTAATATTTATTTATTTATTTGTGAGACTTTTATACCGCCCTATCGTGTATTTGCATTGGGCCCCGATTCCATCCCACACATAGATCCCCTCTGTGCATCCGGTCTGAACTGGACACACAGAGGGGATCGTGATTCTGATCCTGCGGGGCACATCTAGCCCTGCAGGATCAGAATCACGAATAGTCATGTATGTGCAGGCTGGGACTGCGATTCAGTCCGGCCTACACGTACATGAAAACCTGGCTAACTCAGTCAGGGTTTTTAAATGGAGCCGTGGTGCCATGGTGTCTTGTTGCCATGGCACCGTGGCTCCATTTAAAAGCCGTGATGCCATCTGCCTGAAAAAGGGGTTTATTCCCTGCAGCCTGACTCCCGATCTGGCCTCCTAAGGCCAGGATTGGGCTGCGGGGAATGTCCCCTGGCTCCCTCTGCCCCATCCGCACCCTGGGCAATTAAAAAAAAACATGTCCAAGGAAGTGGAATAACTTCCCTGAACATGTCGTTGGCCCTGGATGACATTAAAATCGGCCCTGTACTCCAGGGCCGGCGACTGCCCACTGCTTGCCCAGACTCCGCACTTGGGCCACCCATTCCTCCCTTCCATTTAACTTCCCCACACAACTGGCAGGGAAGTTATTTGGGGGCAGGAGAAGCCTTGAATCCCCGTTATTCGTGGCTCAGAGTAACCCCCATTATAAACAACAAGGGGATGGATTTAAATCACAGATATATACATGATTAGTTAATAACTCTTTTGATAACTTATTTACAATACCAAGATGTAAAAAAATTCTAATGTGTACATTTTTAACTCCTTTCTTGGTTACTCAATCAATTCTTTGTTACATGTTCTAGTGGGGTGGGGGGCGAAGGGAGAAGGATCAAACTCATTAATGATGAATGGGTTTCTGGTTTTTGTTTGGTCAGTGTTTATATTTTCTGCTTTGCTGCCAAAGTGCTCAAAGAAGAGCTATATTTTGAGTTCAGTCGCGAAGGTAGTCGGATCGGTTATAGATCTAAGAAACCGGAGGATATAGTAAAAGATGTTAGTGTAACTGGGTTTCAAAAAGGTTTGGACAAGTTCCTGGAGGAACGGTCCATAAACCATTATTAAAAGGGACCTGGGATATCACTGCTTGACCCAATACAAGCACTGTGGAAACTGTGTCTTTTGGGGAAGCTGCTAGGTACTTATAACCTAGATTGGCCACTGTTGGAAACAGGATACTGGGCTTGATGGACCTTGGTCTGACCCAGTAATGGCATATCTTATGTTCTGTCTGGCAATGTATTCTATAAGGATGGGGATAAGTATTCAAAAGCCCTATTACTGCTGTGTTGTTTCGTTTTGTGGTAATCATCTGGTATTACTTATGTATTTATCGTTTGACCTCTTCATTGGTGATCGTTAGGCATTATCCTAATCAAATGTGATAAGGTTGTGGGAGCTATGAGGATATCCCTTAAAAATAACTTTCTATTCATTTGTAGGAACTATCCAACCTGCAAAAATACAAAAGAGTTAGGGGAAGTTTGACATTGATCAATAATTTCTCCCCTTGTTTTATACCTTATTTGGTCTATAAAGTTGATTACTTTAATCAAGTTATTCTCCACCAGCCACTTAAACCTGTGTCTAATATCCTCCCCAGGAGAAGGTCTGGGATTCAAAATAATTGATACTAGGGAAGAGCCAGAAAACCAACTTAACATATTGTCCGAAGCTCTCCCATACCTGCAAAACTGACTCAAGCAATGGATCTTAACTACTTCTATGATCCTCTGCACCTCCAAAAAAGGCAGGACATTCAAACGATGTGAAGCAAATGAACTCTCCTCTGTGTCCATCCAATGGTGCACCACCCTCTGTCCCCACCATTAGCAGATTGTTTGTATTTGCATTGCCCAGTTATATTTTTTAAAATCTGGCAATACAAACCCATCTCATATCTTTGGTTTCATTAATGTTTTAAAATTTACTAGTGATCCCTTATTGCAGGGCTGTTGCTAGGATTTCTGATGCCCGCCGTAACCTATAAATTGGCACCCACTCCCTCTCATTAGCCAATGACCTCTGACTGCACCCACAGTGTTGTTTTTTTAATATTTCTTTTATTCTTGCTGTTTTATTTTGCTCATTTTTTAATTTCTTCATTTTCTTTTTATTTTTCTGCATTTTGGTATCTTCTAAACATTGGTGCCCCCTTGTCATGCTTACCTTGCATATGGTGTTAGTCCAGCCCTGACTTATTGTTTCATATAGAAGACAAGATTGCCTGATGAAAATCCTAAAAAAAAACCCCTACTTGGAATTGCACAAAGCAACATCATAAAAAATATTGGAACCAGGGAGCAACATTAATTTATCACATTTATTCTAGTCATTAATGAAGGAGCCATACTGGTCCAACATCTTAAATCCCTCTTTACACTTTGAATAATGGTGGGCAATGTAAACTATATAATCTAACTGAGCAGGGATTTATATTCCTAGATATTCCATTTTTCTTTTCTGCCATTGCAGAATCTTAATTTTATTGTTTTTATTGGTGTTGCTCAGTAACCCACTTTATTCTTGCATCTTTTCAATGCTTTTTTCTTTGTATTTTCCCTTCTCCTTGCCAGCCTGGTGAGATTTGGCTTTGATTTCTAGGATCTTCTTGTTGATGAATACCAACATGGACTGCTTTGCCGATCTGCTGACATTTATAATGTCCCCGAACAACCTGGCCTTCATCGTCTTTCTGAACTGGCATAGAGCGGACATTGTATTTCTGGCTCAGCTCCTTAGATAAAGGAGAGGACATAATCTTCCTGTGAAAAGGCACATTGAAGTGCCTCTTACGATTCTTGCTGCGGTCAGGGGTGACAAACTGACTGAACTTCATGATGGCTAGATGCTCAGCCCAGTATGGCCACTGGAAGTCCCACCATGGTTTGCAGATCTGCTTGATTAGCGACACGGTTAGGCCCCTGAATATCTACCAGTGCCGCCACTGCATGGAGGAGCAGCCTAATAGTTAAGAGCACTGGCTTGGGAATCCAGAGACCAGGGTTCGGTTCCCACTAGCACTCCTTGTGGCCTTGGGCAAGTCACTTAACCCTCCATTGCCTCAGAAAAATCCAAGTTATCAATGTCCCTGTTTAATGTACATTACCAAGTTTAAGTTTCAGTGTAAACCGCTTTGACTGAAATAATAAAGCAGTATATAAAACCTGTTAAATAAATAAATAAATTAGGGCGATTCCAGGGCAGCACCCATTGCTAACCAGGCACCGGCGAAATTGAGCTACTGCCCAGCTTGTAACACATGGTGAAAGTCATGCACAGTAAAGACTGACCTCATTTTTACTGCAGAAACTAACTGGACAGCAATTGAATATCGCTGCAGCCCAGTTAGCGTCACAGCAAGCCAGGCAACCCTGATATTCAATGCTAGAGCCTGGATATGGCCCCAGCATTGAATAGCCAAATTTAAAGTTCAGTGGCACATTAGATTGGCTAGCTGCTGCCGAGTATTGGGCCCTAAGTTCATTTTCAATGGCATAATAATTTATTTCGTTTCATTTACTTTATATCCTGAAATGGCTCTATAATCCCGACATGCTTTCATAAATTTTGAAAAAGACTTTAGTGGCCCACACAATAAGAGAAGTGTGTCGTTTTGCGACCAGTGCTATCCTGTGTTTCGCTGTGTTTATCCGGAATGCCGCCATATTACTATTTGCCTTTATAGCTTGTGCCCAGGGTCTAAAGACAATGCAAACAATATTGGCGAGAAAGGGCGGCCTAAAACACACTCCTCCGACAGCCCGCCATTCATGCTTCATTCTTCTCCAGGATTTTGGTAGAGAGCCCAAATTGCTCCCTGGAATCCCGGCCTCACTGTTATCAACTGCAGCATCTGGAGCAAGAACCACCGCTCCGTTCTATCGAGCCTTGTTGGTATCCAATGTAAGCCGAGCAGCAGGGTTTTGCCTGGTGCCGCAAGGAATATTTGATAAGAAGAAGTTGCCTAACATTGTCCAATGCTTTTGGTCCCTAGGCACTTACTCTTAAATGACCCTAGTCAGCCAGTTCACTAAGATGTTTGCAACAATTTTAGCGTTACTACTACTTCCGCTACTCATCATTTCTACAGTGCTACTAGGTATATGCAGCACTGTGCACAGACATAGAAGACAGTCCCTGCTCCACAGCGCTTATAATCTGCTAAGACAGACAAACAGAACAAACAGGAGACTGGGGAATTCATAAGGGAATAGACAGGGGAATAAAGGAGACAGGCTCCAAAAGCAGCAGTGTTGAAAAGAGAAACTGTGCAGTATGAGCTACAAAAGTAAGGGATCCCTCCCACATTTATGGATAATGGAGATGAATGCTTGCAAGAAAGGTCCTCAGTGCTACACCAGTATTCAAGATATTGTTGAATACCTTGCAGTAATGATGTCAGCGTTTTTTATAGAATTCTGCTGCATAGTCACCCATTTTGCAGACCTCCCACTGGGTAAAGATCACACCACCTCCCAAAATGGACTAACAAAGTTTTTGTGCCTCCCTCAATCTACCCAAAGCGTTTCCCTCCAGAAAGGCATTCGTCTGCTCTTCTGTGCATTCTAAGTCAGAATCATAAAGACCTTTCTAATAATTCACAAAGCGCTGTGCTGTTTCATTGGAATGGAAAGCCATTTTGCCATTCTCCTTCCAAATCTGCAAAATGATTGATTGCTTAGTCTCTGCCTAAGCTGGGAAGCCAGCAACCTATCAATTTTCCGGCCAAAGGCATACAATCTCTGCCCCATTTTCCTGTATAGTAACACCACTTCCTCTGAAAGAATAGTATTTATCTCCATTCTTACCCTTAGTACCTTATCAGTGGTTTCCTCTGTTTGCTGTTTTTATGGGCCTTTTCTAAGCAAGTAACTCAATTTGCAGATTACTTAATACCTCCCTCTTCTTTTTAACCCTAGCTCTGTACTAAATAAAATTTACCTCTAGCTACAGCTTTAAGTGCTTCCCACTCACTGTCCAGCCCACCTTGCCACCATCATTGAAGGCTATGTATTCTTGTCAAATTCCATCTCTTTTACAAATATTGCATCAGACAATGGCACATTATTCATAACCTCTACCATCCTCCCACCACAGACTCTTGTTCCCCTTCTTAACTTGAGACCCAGTGGAGCAAGGTCAGACCATTTGATCTGGCTTATTGTAGCCCCCACTACTTTTTGATAAAGATCTGTACTGATCAAACAATAATCTATACAAGAATCCATATTATGTGCCTGAGAATAGCAGGTATAGTCTGGTACTCTTTCATATCTAATTATCTAGATATGCATCAGCAAATAGTCTGCTTCTGAATCTAACAACTTCCCATTCCTTTCATGGCCCCCCTGTCCCTTCCTCTAGATCTGTCCAGTTCTTCAGACATTACCATATTTAAGTCTTCTCCCTACCAAGAAAATTGGCAAAGGAGACCAATGTATAATCTTTTGTAGAGTATGGGTATCAGAAACTGTATTTGTTGAGAGCACAAACTAACCAAACCAAGGGCAGAGGAACAGCTTCTTGGTTAAAAGGTCCTAAAACGAATCAATCTCTGGTCCTGCCCCTAATTTCTCTAGTTGCTGATGCTGTGTTGAGTAAAATATTGGTGGGGCCATGAATCTTGTGGCCTACCCCATTCTGCTGCCTATGAATCAAACAGCATTTAAGATTTTGAGCCAATACTTCCTCTGCCAAAGCCCTCTCCCTTTGGCCCATACAAGTTTTTTCAATCTAAGGGGGCCATTTTTCCTAATCAAGATGCATTATTGGATTTCCGAAAATAATAAAGCCTATCCTCCAACCAAGCAGCTTGGATGTAATCACTCTGATGCAGAAACACATGTTTCCTGTAGCACGTATATATCAGATCTCATTCTCTCCAAGTCTGTTAAGACCTTTTTTCTCTTGTTGAACAAGTGTATTACTCATACATTGAAAGAGGTGAGACCTATCGTCCCCTGATCAGCACTTGCCCCTCTCATCTGTCCATTCATTCAGCCTCTGCATCACTCTATCTATTGTTTATGTTTATTAAAACTTTATATACTGCCTTTCTGTGTCAAGGTGAGGCCATTTACAATAGGTAAAATTAAAATACTGAAAAGATTTCCATACAATTTGACAGTACAGAAGAGAGGAGAGGCATAGGGAGGCTTCTCAGAGGTGGTAGAAGATAAGGTATGACAGCAGGGAAGAGACTTCCTGGGCCCCTGGTCAGCTGAGGTTCTGAAGGCCTGTGGAAATAAATACATTTGAGTTGTAGTTTAACGGTTCGATATAAGGGTTCTAGGTGGAGGTGGAGGGGCAAAGCGTTACAAAGGATGTGAACACAGAGAAAGAATGCTGAATGACAGGTCGATTTGAGTCTAGCTTTAGAAGGAAGAGGAACATGACATCTATTATTGTTCTGTCTAAATGTTGAAAAACACCCTAATGTTAAATGTAACCCTCCAATTGTGATGTGACATGACCACCTTGACTGAAGGATAAGGTGGAATACAAATATGTCTAACTAACTAATTAAATTATTGTGTAGCAAATGTAGTACAGAGGGAGGGCTGTGGAAAGTAAGGAAAGGGAAAAGGCAGGATGGTAGTTGGGTTTGAAAAACCTTATGTGCAAGTGTCAGGAGTTTGAAGTGAACACGGAAGGCAACTGCAACCATTGGTGGTGTTTTAAGAGTGGAGTAATGTGATCTGCTTTTTTATCTTGGGATAAGATGTGGATGGCCGTTTTCTGTACAGGCTGTAGTTGCTTTAATTCAGAAAGAAATCAACATAAATTGTACTGCCGTCATTTAAGCGAGAGACAACATAATGAAGATGAAGGGAAACTGATGATGAGAAATCAAGAAATGGACAATGATGAGAAATCAAGAAATGGACAAAAGAGCAAAAAATGACTTTTTAACAGCTGAACTAATGTGAGGGGAAAAGGAGAGGTCTATGTCAAGGATTATGCCAAGATACTTAAGAGTGGGAGCAAATTGCATTTGAAAACCTTCAATAGAGGGTGCCAAAGAAAGTGGAATAGAGCTGCCAGTGAGCCAAATAGCTTGTTTTATTGAGATTCAGCTTACGGTGATTAGTTTGAAGCCATGACAAGACACTACTGAAAGCATGATTAACCCTTTCACGTCCACATAATTGTTTTGTAACTGAAAATTTTTTTCTGTTTTTTTAAAATTAAGATTTGAGCTAAATGATGCAGAATATAAAGTTTTTTTGAAAAGATTGTATTTCTAAGAAACAATATTTACTGTTGCCATATGGCAACTACGGTCCTGAATGGCTGAAAATTAAAAACAGTCTTGGCATCAGTCTCATTTACTGCTGGGTGTGATAGTTTAAATAACAGTTTTTTTCAGATGTCAAGCATGGATACACATCACATTTCGCAAGCAGTGTGTGGCTTTTTGGAAATATAGAATCTGGTGAAAAATTTGGGGGAAAATGTGAAGGTTGCCATATGGCAACAACAGCCATGAAAGGGTTAATGAAGGACAGGTCTGGACTGAGAGAATCAACATGGAACGGTAGTAAGATATCATTTGCGTAGTAACATGCGCTGGTGTTTAGATCCTGAACTAAAGTTACGAGGGGGCTATGGAAAATGTTGAAGAACAGAGGTGCTAGGACAGAACCTTGTGAGACACTGCAGGAGAGGGGCACCGAAGAGGATGAAGAGGACTCAATAGTTGACCCAAAAGGAGTGGTCAGTGAGGAAGGAAGAGAAACAATTGAGACCTGACCAGAAAGAGCAATATTAGAAAGGCGAGAGAGTAGAATGGTGCAATTGACTAACTTAAACGTAACAGTGAGACCCAATGAGACATCCAATGTGATTTTGACATTATCCAGGAAAGAGTGAATTTCATTAAGGAAGGATGTGAGAACTGTTTCTATGCTATGACCAGGGTGAAATCCAGACTGCCTAGGATGGAGAGAGTTAGCATGTTCAAGGTGATCAGAGAGTTGAGCGAAGACTAGTTTTTCAGTAAGCTTTGAAAGATAGGGTAAGTTTGAAACTGGACAGTATTTTGAAGGGTCTGATGAGTCTCTGGAGTTGTTCTTTGGAGCTGGATGGATGACTACCTGCTTCCAAGAGAAGGGTGCTTATCCTGGGGAAAGATGATAGATAGGGCAATATGGAGAAATTTTAAAGAGTATTCAAAAGTCCAGGGAGAGGGTATAGAGTTGAGAATGCAGGTTGTCTTATGGGAGTATGTAATAATTTTAGATAGTGAAGAGGATGTGGCCTTTACTGAATGAAGACCAGGTGTGATGAAGGAAGGGGATAGGGGCTGGAAATGGTAGGATGGGTTGTGATGGAGGAATAACTGGAAAGGACATGCAAATAGAATGAATCTTGTTGGAAAAGTATGATGCTAAGATATCGATGGACCAGTCAAGGAAGGAGGAGAAGAAGAATTGAGCGAGGATAATTGGGAGATTACAGAATATAGTTTTTTAGGACGATTGGAGGACTTTCAAATGAGCTGGGGAAAGTATTACTTTTTTGCTGTTGTGACTTTGGAATGATAGTAAATGGAGCATTCCCTGAAGAGTTTAAGATTATGAGAAGTTTTATACACCAGTGGAGTTCATTCTTTTGGGTTTGTTGTTTAGCAAGATGGAGACGGGGTGATACCATGGGTACAATACCTGGGTGGGTGGAATGATGACTGGGGTAGAAGTTTGTTATTCCTGGCATCCACTTTCTCAGAAACAGAAAGAAAATTAAAATCTGAGGGAAACAGTGAATTGGCAGCAGGAGAAAGGGTAATGGTGTTACGCCGAAAAGCCTTGGTACCAAATGAATGAAAAGCAGTAAGGTGATGGGAGGCTGAGTTTGGAATTATACACGCAATTATAAAACACACATGTATGTGTAGAAAATAAACTGGGAAATGTGTTCGTACCAAACAGCAGATATAAATGTGTGTGCGTGCACTTTCCATTAGGTAATTTCCAAAAGGAAGTTCTATCCTACTTTCCTTTAGAAAATTGGTGTATCTTATGCATATACCTGTGATATGTTGTAACACTGCCCTCTAAATCTTATATCACTCATTATGCGGCTTATTAACATGCATGCTAAAGGTTTTTGTGAGGACATGCTAACATTTTTTTACAATGAATTTTACTGCATAGACATCACTTGGTATCTCCTATGCAGAAGGCACTTCTGCACGTGGTGTTTTGAAGACTGTGATTAAAAGATTTACTTACGGTTTCTAATTTTAAAAAAATGAGCTTGTCCCACTGTTAGTCTGAAAGCTAACTACAGGGCTGATGAAAGGATATTAGGAATGTTGGTGAAACATCAGCTTTCTCTCCCCTCACAATTCGTTTTTCTCTTCTTGTGCGCCACCCCCCCTCCTAATTTGGAATATTAAACTCAACTTTAATCATCTCAACACCATCTCTCCCAGAATGATCCTTTTAAAAAACATTATGACATCACAAATATTAAATGTTGTTTTGTAAATATGTGCATAATGAGGTAGATTTCAAAGAGCCACTTACAAGGGTAACTAGACTATTTACAAATTGCCCATTCTTCCTGCAGGTAAAACTAGCACTGATGACTCTTAAGTTTGTGTAACTGCCAGGGCCCATTGCTTTGCTTTGACTCTAGCTGCATCTTGCTGAGCCCCCTTCGACCCCAGAAGCTGCTGTCTTAGGCAACCTCCTAGTTTGCCTAGTGTTTGGGCCAGCCCTGGTTAACTAGATACAATTTCTTTCTTAAATTATTTTAGCTTATGTACAAAATGAGCTTGGATACAAATACACCTGGCTTTTACTTAGGTTTAATAAACAGAACCTGAAGAAACAACGCTATTCTCAAAGAGCGCAGCATAAAATTCACTAGCCGAGGAGGAGGAGACCTAGGTGAGAGTACCAGAAGAACGGTGTACAGTACACTGAAAAAGAAAGAGTAGTTGAGGGGGACATGGAGCTTAGAGATCTGGAACTGCAGGAGAGTGAGATGAAGAAAGGACAGGTCAAGAAATCAACTGAAGAGGAAGAAGAAAGGGAGGAGAGGAATTCAAGATCGAACTCCTAGTCCACATGGAAAGAAATGAATATGCTGGGTTCCAGGCAAGGGAAAGATGACCCAAACTAAATTTAACACCAAAGGTTAAAAGTATGATAATTAAAATGAACAAGGCCATATCCTGTATAAAGCGACCATTTATTGACGTCACCAAAATAAAGCGAATACAATATTGTGCAGAATACTACCAAATACAATGCAGGGCCAGAAGAAAAAGAGAACAGTAACAGTTCCTCCTTGGAAAGAGCGCATTGATGGAAAAATGCATTCTTTGCATGCGGAGTATCCCTGGTATCTCAAAGGTATCTAAAAGGATTAAGATCATCAAAGATATTGAGGAAGATCCAAGACATCGAGCTGAAGCATGCTGCATTAACAGAAGACGACCTGAAGTTTATATGTTCCTACAATAAACTGAAAGTAGCAGCAGAAGCGCAAAAACTGAGAAGTTATAATGGAAACAGAAACGAAAGATATCAAAATAAACTATTTTTAGACAGAACCCAAAACAGTTCTACAGGGAAGTGAGAAAGATCATTAATATGATAAAAACATCACCAACCAAAACTGAAACAGAAACTTTCTGGAGAAAACTATACGAGGACCCATAGAGCACAATCAAGAAGCAGAATGGTTACCTGCATACAGGAACATTTAGAAAAATCAAACATCAAACCTATGGAATGACCTGCAGTAACAACAAAAGAGCTGGAAAGCAGGTTAAAATGAGCCTCCAACTGGAAGAGTCCTGGTCCAGATGGAGTGACCAACATATGGCTCAAACACTTATCATCACTCCACCAAGACCTGGCAAACTGCAAAAACCAATCAAGCAGCTGGACTTAACACCACAATGGCTTATTACAGGAAGAACATTTGTCATGCCAAAAGGAGACCCCAAGTAACATTTCCAAAGATTGCAGACCAATAACTTGTTTACCTACAATCTATAAACTGTACACTGCAATAGATGCAGACAGAATATCTGATCATATTGAGTCCAATAACATCATGGCAAAAGATTAAAAGGGCAATAAGAAGGGAGCGTATGGAACCAAAGACCAATTAATGTTGAATAAGGCCACCATGCTTAGCGCTAAGAAGAGCAGAAATCTCAGTATAGCATGGATTGATTATATGAAAGCTTTTGACAGTGTCGCACACTCTTGGATAATATATTGCCTTGAAATACATAAAATAAATCTTGATTTGATAGAGTACACATTAGGTTCACCATGACAATGTGGCAAATCACACTCTTTTTGACCTATGAAGATAGTCAGTACATCATTCCTAACATCAGGATCCCGTGAGGAATATCTCAGGGAGATTCCCTGTTGCAACTTCTGTTTTGGACGGCACTTAATCCAATGGGTACTCTCATCAACTCTTTGGGATACAGATTTAGTCTGAGTCCTAAAGAAGGTTACAACCCTGAGGTAACATTCAATTTACTATTTGTAGTTGACCTGGAGGTCTATAGTTCCAGTGACCAGCAATTAGCAGAGCAACTCTGTGTAGTGAAAAACTTTTCTGATGACATCAGGATGACTTTTGGTCTTAACAAATGTGTTAAGGCAACTTCTTTATAGAAAAACTTCATTCCACTCCCTTTCCAATGCCCAATGCCAACTTCCTGTTTGAAGCAGGAAGTTGGTATTGGGCATCGGAGGGCGGAAGAAAACAGCCTTGTGGTGCTGAAGTTTAAAGGTAAACCTCCTTATAAGGGCAACACTAACTCAATTACTTGATTATTTTTTGTTGGAACGCACACCTTGAAGAATATTAATTTTATATCTTCCTGTAGTATTTTGTTCCTTTTTATTCTTTAAAAAAAAGGGGGAAATTACCCCTTAGACATGCGAAGGAAATCAAACTCCTTAGTATAGAAAGACCAGTAGTGATAAATCTTCCAACCCCAAGGTTAAATTGATCAAAAAAAGGGGACGATCACTTAGCTGTTAATAGTCGGTCTTCACTAGAAAAATTCAACGGAGTTATCTGATGTACCAACTCCGAATACTCCAGTTCCTCCAAGTCGCCGTTTCTTCCTAATCTGCCTTTAAAGCAGTTAGTAATTCCAAAAGACCGACACAGCCAGTCCCCTTTGAAGACCTATAGAAAGCAACTACTTTGTGAATCATCACGGGCTGTCAGTAACCCAACGTTGCGTTTCAAGCCATTAGACACTCTTGGCTCTTCCTCAAACCTCATCAATTTAACCTTGGGGTTGGAAGATTTATCACTACTGGTCTTTCTATACTAAGGAGTTTGATTTCCTTGGTATGTCTAAGGAGTAATTTCCCCCCTTTTAAAAAAAAATAAAAAGGAACAAAACACTACAGGAAGATATAAAATTAATATTCTTCAAGGTGTGCATTCCAACAAAAAATAATCAAGTAATTGAGTTAGTGTTGCCCTTATAAGGAGGTTTAGTGTGTTTGTGGGGAGCACGATTGGGTTTAGTGAATAGAAGTTTAAAGGTAAGCACCACAGGGCTGGTTGTGCCCATTGCATTGCGGCATGTCCCAGAGAGGGGCGACAGCAGCACCAGTGGAAGTCCCTGGAGGGCGGCGCTCTAGATGACTGTCTAGTTTACTTAATGGCAGTGCCAGCCCTGGGCCTCAGGGATAGGTAGGTCCAGAGTTTCCCTTTAAAAATGCGGAATCCAGTGGAGAAGTCCATGAGTACAACTATACCTATGTACATATAAAATGCAGGAGAATTTTCAGTCTAGGCAAATTCCTTTGAAAACTGCCCTAATACTGCCTTCACTCTGTCTACATCCTTTCAGAGACACAAAAGAAAGCTAAATATAATATTCTGTTGCTTCTTTCATTCGAGAAACATTGTTAGATTTACATCTTGGATAGATTATCTCTAAATTTCACTCATTGGCCTTCGATTTCACTGTGGCAACTGACTGCTGGCAGCTCTGGTCTGCACTAGAAGCAAGGTAGGGTGAAAATGACTTGCCCAGCTTGCCTGGTTCCGAGCCCACTGCTCTAACCATTAGGCCACTCTGTTTGAAGCATGTACTTGCATACCCCATGCTCAGTCTCAACCTGCTACTCTCATACGCAGAACCAAACTCTGCAGTTTTCCTTCACGCTATTTTGGAGAGGTCAGGTGTGGGTTAGTTTAAGATCTTGGGGAGGAGGTGGGGGGGGGCAGAGAGGATGCAGGGGAAGGTTCCCCTGTTGGGGGCTATTTGAGAAAAGAAGTAAATGAGAATCCATGGGAGGGACCCACAAATATATTTGCCTAAGGCTCAATATAGTGTTATACCAGCCCAGTATGCAGCATATGGAGAGCTTGGAAGTGTTGCAATGTGATGAAGAAGCTACAAAGATTTAATTTCCTATGTTAATATTCTCAGGCTATGTAATTTTTTTAAGTTAATTTAATTATCAGGGAAAGGGCAGATGCTGTGGTCTAATGGCAACGTCACATGGCATAACCACAATTCGTAATGGTTTTCTATTAGCTGTGGATTATTCACAATGTTCTCCCATGCAGGGAGCAGTTTTACACACAACCCACATATTCTCTGCTTGCGAGTTCAAGATCAATACCAATAAAACATTTTTCTAATGGTCATTCTGTAGAAAGATGCGCAGATATTGTATTGCTTCTACATTAGAAGGCTTTCCCTTACCAATATCTCTATTTCCTGTCTGCAGGAAGAATGAGAGCATAAAATAAAAAACAATCTCAAACGTGCTTACTGATCGGGGAGAACTATTGGTGATCTCTTTGACACTGTCAACGTAGTTATGCATCACTAACATCTACAGCTGCTACCATGGAACTTTTATGTTGCACTACTAGATGCACAGAGAGCTACACGGATGTACAGTCCTTGCTCCATGGGACTTCCTTGCTCTGTAGGAGATGGAGATGGTGGAGAATGCTAATCGATCTAAGAATATATGTCTGCTAAATTTCCCTAAAGTTAAACTGGTGTCTGCCATGGAGTTATGGCGAATGTGTCTAAGGGATGTGTTAAAGATCATTAACAAGTAGTCATGCGATGCTCCTACAGAGGAAAGATGTGACACTGTAGGGCTCCTGTGATAGGGCCCCGTAACCCTGCTAAAAAACAAGAGACAGTCCTTGCTCCATGGGGCTTCCAATCTAATCAAGACTTACACAGACAAAATAAACAAGAGGCCTTGGGTTAAAATCAACAAAGGTCTGACTGGGAAGAACCAAAAGCAGGTGGGTTATTATGTGGAATGAATTTGAGGAAAGAGGTTACTTTAATTGAGTAGGTGCTACAGGAAATCCTTTCACTACAGAGCCACTGGACAGCGGAAGCCTAAGGGAAGTCTAGCACAATACTCACTCCATTAGAACTAGGGATTCTGTTCTTAAGTGTTTATAAATTGTAAATTTGTGTGTTTGTTTTCCAGCTAATTAGGGGTCTTCGAGGGTTCAAAACAGAGGTCGGTGCTTGGGAGGGGGGAATCCAAGATGGTGTCCACATTGGACGTATGCTAAGACACTCTCCCTACCTGCATTAAGTTTCTTTGGCAATTTTCTTTATGGCTCCTAAGAGGGAAGGCAATTTTCTTCATGGCTTCTGGGAAGGGAAATAAAGCAAGAAGAAATATCAGCAGCAACAGCCAGTCTTTAGCGGCCCTATTTTGTAACATGTTGTTTCTGCCATGTCCTTACAGCTTTCCGTGGGCCTGGAGCTTGAGTGTCCTCCAGAGGACCTAGGCATGCCTCTCAGCTCAGGCAGGCCATCTCCACCACCACAACCCAGTTGAAGTCCAGCTCATCTTTCCAAAGCTTTGGAATCCCTGCGGCTGAGCAGGATCGCAGAGCCTTTTATTCAGGCTTCACCGGACCAGCGCAGGAGGGACAGAGACGCGACTGGAGGTTTGAAGATAGTCAGCCTAAGTATGCTGGATGGTAGCCTGAGCCCGGTGGCCCTGGTGTTTCCTGGAAAACTTTGGCTCTGCTTCCGAAGCCACTGCCCGGCATGGGTTTTAGCTGGTGCAGGGGAATTGCCGACCAAGAAGATTGGTCCTGTTGATATTTGGGGAGTGCAATGGAAGATCAAGGCCTCCGTGAGTGCAAATATTGCTCAATTGCCTGACTTTTCCCTACAAGTTATGGCCAAGCTTGAAGAGCATGAGGAAGGTTTTGGTGCTATGTATAGGTGAGTTGGTTCAGTGGAGGCTCAAATGTCATCTATTCAGTCAGCAGTGGGAAGTTTTGTGAAAGACAGTTTGTCATTGCATTATCAGATGGAGATGGTGGAGAATGCTAATTGATCTAAGAATATATGTCTGCTAAACTTCCCTAAAGTTAAACTGTTGTCTGCCATGGAGTTATGGTGAATGTGTCTAAGGGATGTGTTAAAGATCATTAACATGTGGTCATGCGATGCTCATACAGAGGAAAGACGTGACACTGTAGGGCTCCTGTGATAGGGCCCCGTAACCCTGCTAAAAAACAAGCAATGGCTGCCCCAGGCTCTGGGCCTACAGGGGGACCGCTCCACGTGGTGCTGCAAGCATGCACAGTGCATCGGGCTGAGAAGAGAAGATGGGGCGCTTCCCCGGCCCGTGATAGCCCGCATCTTCATTTGGGTGGAGAAGGAACAGATACTGAGGGCTTACCGGCAGTGTAAGAGCTTGGAATATGAAAACCACTAGACAGGTTTGGCAGGCCCAATAGCAGGTGGGGAAAAGATTTATCTTATGGAGTACATCTTGAAGGAAGTCAGCAATGGCCACACGGGAAATTGGGTGGTGGACCGTCTACTTAAAATCTGGTGAGTGAGGTATAAAGGGAAGTCACAAACTGAAGAGACGCCATCGGCTGCGAGAGAGACTGTGGCCTCCCCACCATTGCAAAAGGACAGTGGCATAAGCTACCAGACACTTATGACTGGAAATATGCGGATGTAGGACAGGGCTAGGAATTCCAGCATTGGGAGGGGTATAGGAGGACACTGTATGAGTGGGATGGGAGGCAAGGCTGGCAACAGTGGAGAATGGTGGGAACGGGGACCCTAAGAGAAGTAGAGGGTGGGTAGCTGGACGAGGGGGGAACCAGGAAGGGGATGAGCGAAGTGTGACTGTTGAGGGAGAGTTACGAGTGAGTGGGCGAGTGGGGGAAGGTGGGGAGAGGGATGGGAGGGGGAAGGGAGGGCATAGCATAGACAGCAGATCGAGTTTAGGAATGGGGTTGGTAGTGGGGGGGGGGGGGAGAGGGAGAGGGAAACTGCAATGGATACCAGGGAAGTGAGGTGCATTGGAGAGTCAGGAGTAAACTACAGAGGAGATCCCAAAGGGCTCGGCTGGGAGGCCCCAAGGGAAACAGGACGATGCCCTATAGCTTGCTTTGTATGAGGAGCTGTTGGACACTGGCTGAGCTAAAGGTACTGAACTTGAATGTGGGTGGCCTGAACTCACCTATAAAAAGGGAAAAAATATCAACCTATGTGCGGAAACTGGGGGCTGATGTGGCCCTCTTACTAGAAACCCATTTGTCAGAGAGAGAACACGGGAAGCTGAGAAGGACTTGGGTGCGTGAAGTCCACTGGGCGGCATACTCGGCTAGGCAATAGGGAGTAGCAATACTCACTGGAAAAAAAGTTAACTTAGAGGTTCACTGGGTGATCCAAGATCCAGAGGGATGATACATTCTATTTTGGGGAGTGCTGCAAGGCAGGAAGGTGATGTTGGGAAGCGTTTATGTGCCCAACATCTATAGGCATGTCTTTTTTAGGGAGATAACGGCCAGATTGGCAGACCAATCCAAATACTCGGTGATCCTAGGGGGTGATTTTAACACGGCGGCGGACTCCACCATAGATTGTGAACCACATCGAATGATACGCAAGGGCCATGAGAATAAAGGAATACATTTCTTGTATCATGAACTAGAACTCATAGATGGGTGGCGCACACTCCATCCTTCGAAGGTGGAATACACCCACCAGTCTAGCTCCCACAAAACGTAGGCCCACTTGGATTATCTGCTTCTGACAGAGCGACTTTTCAGTCAGCTCCGGAGCTGCGAGATCCATCCGCGGGTGATTTCTGATCATGCTGCAGTACAAGTGGTATTGAAGGACCATCCAGAGGGAGTGGATAGAATCTGACGTCTTAACCCGGTCTGGAGCCAAGACCCCCAGTTTTGCCAATTTGTGCATAAATATTGGCAGGAGTATGAAGCGGAAAATTGCGTGGAAGAAGCCATTTATTGGGAAGCTGCCAAAGCGGTGCTCCACGGACAGATCATAGGATTCGTGAGTGCTAAGCGCCGCCAGCACACAGCGCCTCTTGCTGGAGCTGCGGCAATGTCGGGCCCTGTAAATTGCGCAGCGGGACCAAACTATGCAGCAGTGCAATGCAATAAAATCAATGCCCTGCTGCAACACAAAACACTATATAGTATCTGTATGTATAAATATAAGCTACACCAATGGGGAGATAAAGCGGGCAGAATCTTGACGAATCGTGTTAAGCCCTTCAAGGAGCGATGCATGGTTACGAGACTGCGGTGAGCGGATGGCATCTTCGCCACTACAGTGCCGGAAATCTCACGCAAATTCACCAAATTGTTTTCAAAAACTCTGTAATGTGGAGCCTGCTGACGCACAAGCCAAGGAGGATTTTTTCCGCGATAGAAAATTGCCGCAGCTGACTGAAGAGATGCAGAAGCAACTAGACAGGTTGCTCTTGACAGGGGAAATACTAGAGGAGGTGTGCCAACTGCAGCCGGCCAAGGCACCTGGCCCCGATGACCTAGGGCCCGAGTTCTATAAAATATTGGGAATGGCAGCTGCACCGGCGCTGGTAGCAATAGGAGAGGTAGCCCGAGCACAGGAGGCCTTCAAACCCCACGCCAATAAGGCAGGCAGGGATGGTGACACTCCGAACGCATACCTCCTGATCTCTCTGTTAAACCGGAACTTAAAGCTGGTGGCGGGAGCCTTGGCGCGGCACCTGGCAGGGGTAATGGCCGAACTGATACAACGTGACCAGATGGGTTTTGTCCAGGGGAGCATGCAACAGCTCACCTTGTGAGGGCGCCAAGAAGTGGCCATGATCAGCTTGGACGCCGAAAAGGCATTTGACAGGGTAGATTGGGACTATTTGTTTTGGGTGCTATCGTGCTTTGGGCTGGGGAAGCATTTCCTTGGGTGTGTGTGGGTGCTATATTCACGACTGAGGGCACAGATATTAGTAAATGGACAATTATCAGAAAGCTTTGAGCTCCACCATGGCACCCAGCAGGGTTGCCCCCTCCCCTCTGCTTTTCATCCTGTCTTTGGAGCCTTTTACAATTAAACTCCGAGGAACCCCAGAAATTCAGGGAGTTCGCATAGGGGAACATGAATGCAAAATCAGCATGTTTGCTGATGACATGTTGAGCACTACACCACATAGTAGCAAAACCTGGAGGGGCTGATAGTCATATTTCCAAAGATTGTCTACCAATTCCAAATGCTTCCCATGTGGGCGCAACGAGCAGAGACAGACCAGTCAAAAGGCATCTTTCGAACCTTTATATGGCTTGGAAGGTGAGCCAGCAGAGTTTATAATAAGCTGATTCTCCCGCGGCATAAAGGAGGCATGGCCCTCCCAGATCTACAGGTATATAATGTAGCTGCATTTAATGCATTGGAGATATGAAGCCATGAGGTGCACCACACCCCAAGAGGCTTATTAGATTACTGGAGTCGGCCTTATCATCTGCTGAATGTGATTCAGCACACACGGGTGGACCTGGCAGCATGCGAGTTTGGCACCTTGATATATCCGCTACGGATGGCTTGGCGGTGCTGGGTAGCGAAGGGCCAGCCAAGCTGGCGGGTCACTCCGTTTTGGCAAATCATAGGTAACCTGGGGTTCCCCCCTGGGGTGAACGCAGCTCAGTTCCAACAGTGGGAACCAGAGGGCCACCTGGATATTAGGCAACTATTGAAATGGGGGGGGGGGCGGGGGGGGGAGGCGGAGCATTCCAAAATTTTGAATGTGTTTGAGACAAACTTGGACTGCAGCCCTCCCATTATTAACAATATCTGCAGATATGGCACTATTGGCATGGATTGAGAGGAGACCCCTGGCCAACCTAGAGAACGTGGAAGCAGATGATGATTTGTGTCAGGCTAGAACCTAAGTGGAACACTCTCAAATTGGATTAGGATGTTACGAGAGAGGCTAGACTCCCAGTACCTGGTGTGACTGGCCACTCAGTGGACTGAAGACGTGGAGGACACAATTCAGGTAGAGCATTTAGAATGGCATTCCAGACAATGACGAAAGTGACCAGTAAAAGCCATTAAAGAGAAATGGAATACCAAAGCTTGCACCACAGTTACCTTATGAGAGCCCAGGGGGCGGAGTTGGGAATATGGTGATCAGCAACCTGTGAGAAATGTTGAATCTGGTCGGACACCTTTTGCCATGCATTCTTGGAATATCCAGGGCTCACGACACTTTAGGGGAAGGCCCTGAGAGGGTTAGAAGAGATAATCTGAAAGTGCATAGAATGGTTATATGGGTTATTGATGCTCGGGGATCCCATGCCACTACTAGCTCTTAAATTGCGCAAAGTGGAGTGTAAATTAATTTTATTGGGCATCTGGGGAGCCAAGAAGGTCATCATGCAGCATTGGGTGAGGGAACGGCTGCCAACATTCAAGCAATGGGTAAACGTCCTCCACGACCTGGCCCAAGCCAAGCTATATCAGTATAGGAACCATAAAACCCCAAGGTGGCTACAATACAAATGGCTCTGGAATAGGTTCCAAATGCAGTTCCTGAGGGGGGGGGGGGGGGATTAGTAATGGGTAATGACAAATGAAAAGAAAGCGGAAAGACTCAATGGTTGGAGCAGAGATAGCAGGGTGTCATGTTTTGAACTGCTGTTTGAACTGTTGATTGATTATTACAGCTCTGAGGAACTGTTTAACTCTCTGGGCATGGCTTAGTTGTGATGTTTGTTGAAAAGGACAATAAAGCTGTTTAAAAGTAAAAAAAATAAAAAAAGAAGATTATGCAGGAGGGTTCAAGCTGGTGAAAGAAGTCTTCTAGCTCAAGGGATTCTTCCGAAATGACTTTGTGTAGAGGACAACATCTCTGGTACATTACTCATGTTTTCGTGACTGAAATCGATTGTCCCATGAGTGTCTCTCGGCAAGCTTTGGAAAGAATACCTACAATATTTCTAATGTTTATCAGTGATTGTGACATGCTCTTCTATATTAGTTAACAATCACAGAAACAACAGAGACAATGATGCTTTGATGTCTGTTGTGAGAGGCAGACTATCATATCAATAGAATAAATAAAATATTGTTTAAAAAAGAAGAAGAAAAGATCATTAACGCAGAGGAGATACAGCTGACCAAGCTATTCTACCAGCCATCCAGAAAGGACAGCTTCAGAGCGCGAGGAGGGGGGGGGGGGGGGGGGGGTAGTTTGGAATCGTGTGTCAGTGGACAGTTTGGATCTTTTGGCCTTCCTGAAATTCTCAATGGACAATATCTCTACACGGGCCACTCTTGTCGTGGTGTTAGGTTTGGACTCTGATAACTCTAAATTATTTAAATCGTATTTCCAGGGGAGGAACGTTTCTTTTTGTGGGCAAAGGGTGCAGATCTTCCCTGATGTCGCGAGGACAACGCAGACCAGGAGAAAAAGTTTCCTCATGTTAATTCTAAGGTGCTGGGGGTGAGGGGTGTGGAGGTATGTGTGTCTTTTTATTTAAGATTTCCCTGCAAATGCCTTGTGCAGTATCAGGGTAATGCTTTTACTTTTTTTGATCCCACTCAGCTTGAAGCTTTTCTTTCCGATAAGAATGTTGCCTGATTTTCTGTTACCTTGTTTTCTCCGGTCGGGGGTTTATTAAGGGGGAAATATAATTGTTCTAATTTGGGCGAGATTGTATTTGCATCTGTTCCCTTTTTTGCCAGGGATAATGGCTTTCTTTTGTTCTGATTTCTTGTAGATTCCCCCACCCAGGTTTTTTTTTACTGGTGGGGTTAATAACTTGTATTGCTGATGCAATTTTTTTGCTATTTTTTATTTGTGTGCTGTATCCCGATTACTTGTTTTTTTAATTCATGTGTATTGCAATTTGTAAAACTGAATAATTATAAAAACAAAACAAAAAACAAAACGTCCGAGATCAATATTTTAAAGGATTTATCTGCTGACCAGATAAATGTCATTGAGGGAGCAGGGGCAGCTCAAGGCAATCTGCTGCCTGAGGTGAAGAATGAGATGGCGCCCCCCACCTTAGAGGGGGGTGGGGCTTTTACAGAAATCCAATCAGACTGAACCAAACCAAAAAGCCGATTAGATTATATGGAGAAAATGCAAGATGTTTACACACAGGGCCGTACCAAGCTGCAATCGTGCCCTGTGCGACTTGCAGCTCGGGCGCACCCCCCCCTTCTCCTCCCCATAACTCCGTCCAGCGCTGCCTGCTCTTTCCTTGCTGCTGCTGCCCTCTGTTTTTTTCACGGCGGCACCGGCAGCAGGGAAAGAGCAGGCAGCACTGGACAGAGGCATGGGGAGGAGGAGAGGGGCATGCGCCCGATCTGAAGCACCGGTACTTTAAGGAGATCTGTTCCTCCCTGCTCTGACATCGCATTGGAGGAGGGAGGGACCAGACCTGTTTAAAGTGCTGTGAAAAGGCTTGGGGGGATTCATTTTGGCTACCTGCTATTGTTCTGCCAGTGGCGGCAGGGCAACAGCAGATAGCCGAAATGCGCCCCCCCAAGTCTTTGCGCCCTGTGCGGCTGCACCGCTTGCACAGGGCTAGGTACGGTCCTGTTTGTACATCAAGGAACTAAAAGACAGCAAGAACCAACAGCACAGTTTATAAAACTAAATTATAACTCATTTTTATTTTGTTGTTATAAACTGCGTTATGGTTCTTGCTTTTTCTTTTTCAACATATATTTTGCATCCACAGTAGATGCAGAGCAGAACCAGGACATTCACCCACAGAACTCAATATTTAAAAAAAAAAAAAATCTGATTCTGGTCATCTCACTAACAACAACAACAACCACTATTCTTCAGTACCAGGCATATTGTGAACTAGTACAAAACCCCACAAGAAAGAGCAAACCTACCAAACCGTAACAGCACAAACTTCCAAAACTCACATAAGGAGCCCATCCAAAAAAAGCGTCACTGTAAATACTAGAGTGGGCCCTGGAACATCCATATACCTATCTGAAAAGCTGAACGTCAAATTACTACAGTACAGTATAGATCTTTATGCACAAACTCCATGTTAACAGAACACCTGACCTCGGTCACACACTCACAACATCGACCCTCACCAAGTACAGAATAATTAACCACAATCTAAAGTAAAAATAAAAATATGTAGACAAAATTTAAACTGAAACCCCAAGAAGCCAGTGTCCACATACAGTGCAACATCAGATAAATAAGAGATGCCGTTCCCTAATACTGTGCAAAATATAAAAATAGCACAAAGTCCAATCACTAAAATTAAATAAAATTATTTTTTCTACTTTTGTTGTCTGACCATTTTATTCTCTGATCATGCTGGTCCCGATCTGAGGCTTCTGCTTTCCCGTCTTCTCTTTGCTCTCTTTCTGTGGTCTATGGTCCATGGTTCATCTGCCATTTCTTATCTCTTCTGTTTTCTTCACTTCCTTCCATCAGCCCATTTCCAGTTCCAGTAACCCTCCCCAGTATCAGTCCCCTTTCCAGTCCTTCCCTCCCAGTACCTTCCAATGTCAACTGTCTTGCATTCCCACGACTGCCACTGGTCTCCATTCCCTTCCAGTCCCCCTCCTTCCCCACTGTCCAGCCCCTTCTAGTCCAAATACCATCCCAGGTATCAGCTCAGGTCCACTCTCAGTGCCACCCGCCCAGTCAGCTCCCTTCCAGTCGCCCTCCCCTCTGTCTATCTGCCTTCCAGTGCCATTCGCATGTCAGCTCCCTTCCAGCCTCCTTCCCATTACTCAGCCACCTACCACCCCATCCCCAAGTGTCAGCTCCCTTCCAGTCCCCCTTCAGTACATCCTAGGTGTCAGCTCCTTTCCAGCCCTTCCCCTGTGTCAGCTGCCTTCCTGCCCCCTCCTTCCCCTGGCAGACCCTCTCAGTATCCGCTCCCTGCCAGTCCTATTCTACCATCCCCTCGCATCAGCCCATTTGTAGCCCTAGCGCCTAGTTTTCTTCCAGGGCCAGCAGCACTCTCCTCCCCTCTCCCATTAGCCGATTTCCAGTCCCAGCCCATTTCCAGTCCTATTCCCCTTATCAGCCCACTCCAGTCCTAGCCCCCAATCAGCCCATTACCAGTCCTAGCTCATTTCCAGTCCTAGCCCCTCATCTGCCCATTACCTGTCCTAGCCCCCCTAATCAGCCCATTTCCAGGCCTAATCCCACCAATCAGCCCATTACCAGTCCTAGCCCCCCACGATCAGCCCATTTCTAGTTCTAACCCCCCCCATCAGCCCATTTCCAGTTCTAACCCCCTCTGAATCAGCCTATTTTCATTCTTAACACCCCATCAGCCCATTTCCAGTTCTTACCCCCCCATCAGCCCATTTCCAGTCCTAGCCCCCCTCCCGATCAGCCCATTGCAACTCTAACCCCCCCATCAGTCCATTTCCAGTCCTAGCCCTCCCCCCATCAGCCCATTAATATTTCCTGTGCTACCCCCCCCCCCCAGCCCAGGGAAATTGAAAAAAGAAAACCCCAAAAAAACCTGGCTGCAGAAGCAGCTGCTGCTGCAGTGGCAGAATGAAGTGCCCCATGGCCGCCGCCTCACCGGAAGAGCCCTGCCAGCGTTTCCCCTCTGTGCTGGCTCAGCTTTGCAGAGCCGCACGAAGGGAGAGTGTTTCCTTTTCCCATGGCTCTGTTAAAGCTGAGCCCGCCGGCGCTGATGGGAAACAGGCATTTCTGCAGCCGGGTTTTTAAAAATTTTTTATTATTTTATTTATTTTGAAGGCCGAGTGAGGCGGTCTTTTTGGGGGCAATTTTTGATGCCCCCAAAAAGCTGCCACCTGAGGCTACCGCCTCACTCGTCCTCGTTATAGAGCCGCCCCTGTGAGGGAGATACTGAGGGGCACTATCCAATTAGTGCCCCTGAATATCTCCACAGACGGACCTTAGCACTATTTGGATAGTGCCAGGGCAGAGACTTTAGTTATTTAGAGCAGTGTTTCTTAACCTTTTTTACTTTGTGACACACTTTTTGAGTTTGTTAGCCCTTGTGGCACACCAAACTCGAATTTGCATGATCCTGATTTATAGTCCCTTTCACTAGCAGAAAGAGAGCAGCACTTTTTGCCTGTATGTTTCTCATTCTACTGGCTTTAATCTGATACATGAATATGTGAGGTCATATACTCAAACAAGTGACTTGAAGCAAGCAAAAGACACATACAGGTAAAAAGCACTGCTCTCCTCCTACCAGTGGGAGGGAAGGCAGAGGATAAAGACTACCAGATTTCTAGAAGCCGAACAGCAACCAGGCACATGCAGGTCCCCCTAAAAATGTGGCTACTCTGTTTAAAATGAACTTGTAGGCATTTACGTATGTTTTTTTTCTGAATGTTTTTAACCTATTTGTTATAATTGCACACATACTATGTGCCCTATGGCTTTTTTTTGTGCACGCAAATTGATTGTACAAGTGTTAATCTGAAGGTACATATGCACACAGGGCTGTACCGAGATTGAAATGTGCCCTGTGCGACTTGCACATCAGGCGCGACCCCCCTCCCGCACCTCCACTTAGACACTTTATGGGGATGTGGGAGGAGGGGGGGGGGGGTGCGTGCTGTCGGCATGCCTCCCTGGTGGCCAGTGGACGCCAGGGCAGGTGGGACATAAAAATTTTAATATTAAGATAGGAGAGTCTTTTAAGGGCCAAAAGGCACTTGGTCCTTGTAGTTTTTAGCTCCAATCTTTAAAGAAACCATTAAAGCAGAGTGGTGGGAAAAAGAAGGCTTTTATTCCCTTTACACAGTGGTTCCAATTGTTGGGTTACAACTCAAAGTAAAATGTCCTTAATTCAGGTAAGAAAGAAAACTCAGGGTTTAAAGCAAAACTGTTGAATTTCACAGGAATAGCAGTGCTCAGTCAATTAAAGAATGCTCGGTTAGCAATTCAAGCAATTCACAAGTCTGGTAAAGACTCATTGCCACCAGATACACAGAGAGTACAATCCATTTCCTGGTCTGATAATTCTCCTGCCAGTTCCACTTGCATTGGCTCATAATCAGATATGTCTGACTCTGTATCCCTAGTTTCTTGGAAAACACCTCCAGGGGTTTTGTATATCTCTTGCAGTACTTGCCAATGCCCTTGGCCTAGCCTAGGGCATCGGCCATGTGCTGTATTAGAATTAAATGTGTTTTCTCTTCTTAGAGGTTTTATAGCAGCTTTACCATAGTCTAACATTTATAGCTTTCTTCATAGGCATATATTTATCATACCTTGTATTGTAGCAATAAGCAGGTAAATGGCTTTCTTCAATTGCTTGCCTCTCACAGTCAGCAGCTTGATGAAATCCTTTTCTTTGAAAGTTTGGTTTACCTTGCAGCCTTTGAACCCATTCTCCTGGTAAGCGCCTGCTTCTGCATAAGCCCAGCTCCTGGCTTTCCTGCTCCGCGTGGCTTAGCTTCTCCAGCTGATTCTCCTTTGGCTTCTGCTTGCAATTAGTACAGTGCTTTTGCCTCTTCGTGCAAACAGTTCTCTCTCTATCTGGAGCTGGTCCCTCCTTAGGTCCTTCCTCAGCTCCTGGTGAGTCACCTCTCACTCCTGGGTGATCCTCTAGCTCCGGAGAAATCAGGTTTCCACTTCAACCTCTCTCTCCTCCAGTCTTCCACCCTCCCCTTATAAAGCACTCCTGCCTTTGAGGATTGGGAGCTGGTTGTCAGTTCCTCGTGACCAGCTGGGCGTGGTGGGCGTGGCCCTTCAGTCTCTCTGAATGCCCTCCTGCTCCCTCTAGCTGGTTCCTGCGAATATTGCAACTTGTGCACATCTTTTTTCCTCTGAAAAACAGGTTCTTTTTTCTCCTCTGGGCTTTCATCAGCCCTCGCTGCATTACAGCGCCCGATCTGCAAGTCGCCGGCATGCTAAGCAGGTCTGGTCCCTCCTGGAGAGACCAGACCTGCTTAGTGTGCCGGCGCGAAGACTGAAGTGGCGCATTTTGTCTCTCTGCTGCTGCCTGCTGCCGAAAAAGTGGTAACGGCAGAGAGACGAAATGCGCCCTTTAAGTCTTTGCGCCCTATGCGGCCGCACCGCTCGCACAGGGCTCGGAACGGTCCTGTATGCACACAAACAATTTACACATACATTTAGGGCCCGATTTTCATAGCCCTCCCCGCCAACCTCTGAACCAGATATTCAATGCCACAGCAACAGCACTGAATATCCGGTGATCGCCGCAAAAGCCAGAAGCCACCGAGCTAACTGGGCAGCAATGATATTGGATGCTGTCTGGTTAGCTCCTGTGCCTTAAAGCTAGGCAAGGGTTTTCCTGGCTTATCTTTAAGGCGCAGATTGCTAACAGGGCAGCATCCAATATCGCTGCTGCTCAGTTAGTGACAGTCTTCTCCTGTGCTCCGGCCCGAAATGCCCCCACACACCCCAGCACTAACCGGATAGCATCGAGGCACGTAGGGGAGTTAGATGGGGATATTCAATGGCACTGACCATGTAGGTGCCATTGAATATTCCCATCTAAGGCATTTACGTGGTTTACTGGGCTGTAAACCATGTAAATGCCTTTTGAGTATCAGATCCTTAGTCTTTAGGCACCCAAACAAGCCCAAATGCACATTCCTAACAGTTACCAGATCAATGAATTCTAATTCTAATCACTCAATGAAAATAAAATACTTTTCTCTACCTCTATGACAGAAAAGAAAGAGGCTAGAGCCTCATGAATAATGAGAGGGGCTCAAGGCTTCTCTCTCCCCTTCTGCTCCCTAACGCTAGCACTGAGAGAAGAGGCTGACGTAGGAAGCCCAGGGCTGTTCGCTGGGGCACTGTCCAATAGAAATGGGGCAACACCCTCATGAACCCTCTACCTGTCGCCACCAAGGCACAGCAAGACTTTCCCAAGGCACGCCATTGCACAATGACCCGCTGATCTGGAGAGCGTGATTTTTAGCACCATTACCACCGATAATGTAGGACAGCAGAAATGCTGAATATCACAACTATCTGGATTGTGCTGGCACCTCACCATTCTGTCTGGAGAATCAGCAGCCTGCCACTATTTGGATACTGCTGCTGATTATCCATATTTATTTTTACCTACGGTAGCTACTATTAAAAAACAAACAAAGAACTGACTGCCACAGGCTTTATATTATCCCTTCAGGGGGTCATTCTGAGGCATGAATAGTGCTTTTTCCCAATCCTTTCTACCTTCCCCGCACGTTGTACAGGGAAGGTAGAAGGGGCAGATCGGGGGCTGCATTATGGCAAGCAGTGGGTGTTCGTTGGCTCCAGACATACAGGGCCGATTCAAATGTTGGCCGTGTATGTTTGGGGCCAGCGGCCTGAACAGGGAACATATTCCACCTCGGAAGTGGAATAAGTTCCCCTAGTTGGTGGGGGATGGTGGGCCTGGGGCACAGAAAGGGAGGGGAGGGGCAGAGGACATTCCCCGCAGTCCAACCCTGGCTTTAGGAGGCCAGATAGGGGATTGGGCTTTGGGGAAGGCACCTTTGGAGCCGGTGGCCGGGGATTGCGGCTTTTCAATGGAGCCACAGTGCCATGGCAACTGGACTCCATGGCACCACGGCTCCATTGAACAGCCCTGACTGAGCTATCTGGGCAAAGCCTGTATGTGCAGGCCAGACTGAATTGGGGTCCCAGCCTGCAAGTACAGGCCTGGTCATGATTCTGATCCCATGGAGCTAGACGTGCCCCATGGGATCAGAATCCCGGCTCCCTCTGTGTTCCTCGTTTCAACTGGGTGTACAGAGAGCCGACACATCCATGTCGGAATTGGGCCCTCAGTGGTTATCAGGGTTTCCAAGCCATGGATACTATCGCTTGGTATCTTTTCCAGTGGAATCAAATATGTACATTTATGTAACTTAGGAATCATCAGTATAAACAACCAAGTGAAGGATAAAAGATAAGCCAGAAGAGGGGTGAGAAAGCAAAGTGGTGTTTTCTAGTGTTTATTCAACAAACCCCTATTCTAATTTTTTTTTGTATTGGGGTGTTTTACCAGTGTTTATTAATTAAAACCTAAAATCAGAAGTTGTAATGTAATCAACTCACCACAGCTGTTGGGTCTGGTTAGGCACAGTGGCTTACAGAATTACAAGCCAGAATCACTATTATAAACCAACTGACATTTTCTTGTCTGTGTGCTGTATAATATTTCAGTTTACAAAGTCAGAAAAAGGGGTTGAATTAATCCAAGTCTGAAACCGGTGCCCACATACATTTTAGTGAACATTTTAACACATACCTGTGCCTTGAATGAGAGATTTTCTCCTTATTTTGCAAAGCTGCTTGCTAAAGTGCTTTCCAAATGCGTCCTACAGCACGTTGGCTGTAGGGTTATGAAGAGTGGCAAGTTCATTGTTTAAATTAAGTCTTTCTGTAAGGAAGCCCCGCTGCTTTCCCCATATGGTCTTGGCATCCTGACCATCCGCTTCTCAACCAAATGAAATTTCACTGATTGAATTATTTACCCTTTTATCAGCTGGTGCTACAGGCATATTACTAACCCCTGGAGGATGAGACCAAGCTTGGTAAAAAGCTTCTCCCAACCCTCCCCCTAATTTATTATAGGGATAACCCATGGCACTGGGAAAGGAGGAGGAGGAGGGCCACATCCTGTCCCTCACGGTCCTCCAGTCATCTTTTAGCATCCTAATCACTAGCCTTTGTTAGGGCAGTAGACCTGCTGACCTCAGGGCTCTGAAAGGAAGCCATTTTTCTGCCTTTTTACAACAAAAAAAATCCCACTGAGCCTCAAGAATGCACTGTGCCGAATACAGAAGTGATGGGAGGGAGGCAAAGGGATGTCTGCTGTATTTGATGTCAGATTCAGAATGTCAAGGGGATCGTATCAGTGGTCAGCGCTCAGGGGACAACAGAGCAGCAGGACGCCAATGGCTTACACATCATTTAAAGTCAAAATATAATGGTGCAGCTGGCAAAGAGCACAGCATTATTATATGCCCCCTCCCCACCTCTGATGAACAAGCCAGGGACGGGGTACAGAGATCAACAGATGGATTTACTAGGAAGAGGGCTTGGTTCAGCAGAGAATGAGTGCTGCTATGAATACGATGCAGAACTTACTGCTAAATTCAGGAGCTTTCTAGCCTATGGAAGTTTGGTATGAAGATGGGCTACTGTATTTTTTTTTTTTAACAAGGAGTCAACTGCAAATGCAAGGCTGTCCGGAATATTTACCATATTTTGTGACATGGAGCGTATAAGCTCTTTGGTGCATGGGCTTACTGTTCCAGAATGCTTATCATTATTGAACAGCATTGTGCTATAAGAATGGATTTGTCCATTGGTACACGACTAGGCTTCATTTTCTGAAGAACAATAAAGTGATAAGAAGACATGTATCAGCTTCATATTTTATTTCTGAAGAGGTCCTTTCAGTTCCAAAACGGATTTATTTAAGTGGGAACTCCCAAACTTTGCATAAAGGTTGGCATGGCTGGGTGAAAAAGCTTCGACCATGGGACCAGTGTAACCTTGCTCTGTGCAGCCCTTCCCATTGTCTCCAGCTCTTAGGGTAATGACCTTGAGCACCTGGGCTACGGCCATCAACGTATCAGCAACAGTAGGCAGGGGGAGTCAGCAGGCTGGCAGCATGGGCACACAATAAGGGCATGCCCTTTCCTAGCCAGGGTCGGCTTAGCAATTAGGTAGGCTAGGTAGCTGCCTAGCAAGGGGGAGGGGGAGAAGGGTAGCGAAGAGCAGTTGCAGTCAAAGCAAAATGATAGGTCCCTTTACCTTATGGAAACTGCTGTCATGGGGGTTAATTTTATAAGAGGGTGCCTATGTCCAAATAGCAAAAAGGTGCTTTTATAAAACATGCTTCCAGAACCAGACCCAATAGCGTGAAAATTTACACCTGCTGTGAAGTACTCTATGGGGCATTTTTACTAAGCTGTGGGATTGAGTGTGCACTAGCAGACTGCGATAACACTGCACATGCTAAACAGACAGTGTGGGGTGAACTCTGCGCTATCTGCTTAGCATGAGACGGGAAGGGAAATGAGCTGGGCAGGGGCAGAGTGTTTACACATCACAGACAGCATGGGAGTTGACAAGGTACGTGTACCATCAATGTGGCAATTAGCATGGGTGCACTTCAGGCCGCCTCAGTGGGTGGTGTTAAGTGCATCCGCATTGCCGCCAGCATGTGCTAGATGTCTGAATCAGTGTCGCAGCGCACAACGTTTTGCACGTACCACACATTGATTTCTACCCTAAGGGCATGATACCCCTAGCATACGTCAGTAAGCATATCCCTTTATGTGCAATGGTGTAGTTTCTAAAATCTCTGAGTGTACATCAGAACTCTGCCTCCACTGTTCCCAGTAGACATTCCTGGGAATGCCTATGCACAATCTTGCTGGTGCACATACATGTATGCGTGTAAAGGGCCACGCAATTTTCCATAAGTGTAAATGTGGGAAATCAGCCCAATTCAGCATATACATAAATATTAATCGTTGTTTTGGTATGATTATTTATCCAAATCTCCCTTGGGGGGGGGGGGCGGATGGAAGTGTCTGAAAGTTAAGTGGAGAGTGGCAGGTGCCGGGGCCAGTGCAAGAGTATTAAGCCCCTAGGCAAACCACCAATTTTGCACCTCCCATCCAATACATTTTCAGGGTCCTAGCTTCCCCTCGCATATTTGATAATAAAATCTAACAATTGAGATCATTTCAACACCACTCCTCCCAGATCAAGCCTATAAAAAAAATGCATATTTGGTCATGACACTTTTAAATCTTAAACTTTTGTTTTGTGTGTATATATACATACGTGATGAGGGAAATTTCTAAAGATACTTATGTGGGTAAATGACTGAAAGCTGATGGTTATGCAAGGCCGACAGCCTGCATCGGAAGGGGGATGGGAGAGACATAGCAGAAAGCAGAAAGTATGGCGCAGCAGTGGCGAGTTATGGTAAGCGCCGCCCTACATTTTCCGAGCCATTGCCACTGTTGCAGGTCCCAGAGAGAGGCAGCGGCAATGGGGGCAGGGAGGCAGCAGGATGGGGGGACCTCTTAGGGCGCTTCCAGTCCTTGCACCAGCCCTGTGGTTACGACTGTTGGATTGATTGTATTGTGTTGTCTGCAGTTGCTCCTTGTCACCCCCCCAGAAGCTGCTGCCCTAGGTGATGGCCTATTTGAGTTTGCTCTGGTGGGTGCAAAGCTGAAGGATCACATGGGCATGTAATACCTTTGCAGTAACCCTTTCCCCCAGCCTTGCAGCTGCTTCTCCCCCTCAGCACAGCATGGAGAGGAAAGGGAGGAGGAACTGAATCCGCTGCAGGGGACTGAGGACTCACTTTTGCCGTTTCCCTGCCGACTGACTGTTTCCGACACGATTTGACTACTGCACTGCAGCATGGACTTCTGCAGTCTGGCTTGAGGCCGAGCCTAATGCACGAGCCCGCCCAGAAATTTCTCAGCATCCTCTTTTCATTGTCTCTCTCTGCACTGGGGTCTAGATCAGCTCTGAAATGCTCTTTGCGTGAAATGCATGTGCAGTTCCGCCCTCGTAGCGGGTGCTCTAACTGCTAGCGGTTACTGTGTTTATTTTGATATTTGACCATTTTTCAAGTTCTTGTTATATTTTTGGCAAAAAATGCTATTTTGATAAATCTATGTGTTGCATTCCTTCGTTCACAAAGGGGGTCATTATAAAAGGCTTAATTGTGATTTAGGACATTTGAAGACATCGAAATCATGGAGACGTCTCCAAAGCCATTCCACAAATGACATTTAGAGATGCCTCCGGCGCAGGGACATCCAAATAGGCAAGGTGGTGCGGGGGAGATGCAATGGACTCACACGTCGCCGTTCGATTTCAGGAATGACAGGGATCTCTGTAGGCACGTCCACATTTAGTCCTGCTGCAGGCACAAACAGGCATCAGGAAAGTGCTGCTTTTGGCCTTAAAACATCCAGAGAGTGTAGAGTTAAGTGACTAGTCTAAGATCACAAAGACCCACACCGGGATTTAAACCCTGGTGACCCTGCTTTCAGCCCACTACTTTAACCATCATGCTATTAAACATCCATATTCTGAAATGCTACTCTGACGACATCTATGCAGACATGCATCTCGGGCATGTCCATGATTCTGAAATTGTGTCTGAACTTGCGTGTACCTGCTTTTTCTTCCATACGTTCTGGCTTTGATGTTCCACATTGCACTTGGACGTCCCACTGTAAAATGCGCCTTGAAGTCGGTCATATCTCTATGACAGCTGCAAGTTTCATATACATGAACCCATGTCTACTGTTAGCATAGAGCTGAGGGATTCCTATAATTTAATTACACGCAATTCAAATATTTATACGCCACCCGATCAGAATTAGTTCCAAGCGGTTTACATCAAGACATGAGCAAAAAATAAATGAAAATAAAACATAACAGCACTTATCATTACTATCTAAAACATAATACAATATAAAATTAAATAGTCTCCCAAACAGTATCTATATCCCAACAATATTATGCAGTTTCCTTTAAAAAACAGTCAATCTCATTATCATTAGGAGGAATCTGATCTATTATTATCTTAAAAAAAATTTGGAATTAATGTCTTTAGCATGCACCAAAATATAATTCAATTCTGTTCTAATCTCAGTAGGAAAGCATATTCCAATATTTAGCTGCACAATTAGGATCACTTTTGTATTAGATCAATGGGTAATGGAAAACATAATTTATTTAGTTTACAAGACCTAACCATTAATCTTAATCAAAGGCGTCATACAAAGTGGGCCAAACCATATAAAAGTTTAAACGTAAGACACAGCAATTTAAAAAAATCAACGTTCTTGAACAGGGAGCCAATGTAAGTCAATTAAAAGAAGAGTCACGTGCTTCCAAGATTTACATCTAAACACCAATTTAGCTGCCAATGCTCTGCTAAGCCTGAAATCAGGAAAGTAAATGACTAGTAACACCCAAATACATTATGATGCAATAACCAAGCAGGAATAAAAAAGGTTTCTGCTAGATAAGATACTATCTGTCTTAGGTGAAGGAGATGTAATAATAAACCCTTTCGTAACCAATTGTCCCACCTGTTCATGCATAGTAAGCGCTGAATCAAAGACCATTGCTAAAATTCTTAAAGACTTCTGGAAGAAAAGTTTCACATCTGCCATCATAGGATTAAATACAGATGGGGAGTTGTGTTGGTCTCTTAGCCACAAACTCTTCATCTCAGTTGGATTCAAGTAACTAAGAGTCTCCAGGAATCTACCATAGTTATACCTTTTTGCATCAGGATCTAAGTTGCCTGCACCGTCTCTTGGAAACAAAGGACTAAAGAAATGTCATCGGCATATATAAAACAGGATAACCCCAATTTGTTTAGTTCTGCAGTATACGTTAAATGAAAACTGGAGACAACTGGGATCTCTGAGGGACTCTATATATTTCATACCCCATGCCTCAGATGGATTTGAACTGCATTGTAACCTATATCTCCTTCATGTCAAAAGTTCTGTAAACCATTTTAAAACTACCCTGGCGATACCAAAATCATGCATCTTAGATAATGTCATGATCAATAAGGTCATATGGAGCCGATAAATCTAACTGGACTACCAGCACTTGTTGGCCTTTATCCAAAAGCAAGCTCAGTTCTTAGACCAAAGTAACTAGCACCGTTTCTGTGTTAACCATTGAGCGAAAACCAGATTGGCATTTGCCTAACAGTAAATAATTATGTAAGTAATTTTGCAGTTGCAACGCAATTACAGCTTCAAGTACTTTATTCATAACTGGTAAGCTTGCGACTGGTGGTATAGTTAAAACCTGGCATGGCTGGCCCTACCACTAGACAGACTAGGCATCCATCTTGGGTGGCAGAATTCAGAAGATGACAGTAAATAAAAGCCGAAATAGTTCTTTCCACTGTAACCTAGTGGCTGGTAGAATATTAGGTTTAACATATGTCCAGATCACTCTTCAAGGTGCAGAGGTTGCATTAAAAAAAGACTCAGCCTTGCTCCAAACTACTTTGAATGGATGTGAATCCAGTGGTGCTTCCGATGGTGTCCATACTACAGAGTAGGCGCCTCACGTGGATGAAGACTGACACTACAGAACGTTAGCCGCTGAGCAGTCAGGCTGGTCTAAGGCGCTGCTTACACTGTACTGGCCCCTGCATTCTGAGACTTAACGGAAAATCCTAAGCCTACTTTTTACAAAAATAAAAAAAGCTATGAAAATAAACAAATCATTAGGTCTCATTTGTTTCCATCCATTCTAAAAACTGAACTGATTTACTGGAATCTCTGGAGGTTGGGGACTTTCCTCACAAGTGGCAGTGAAATGACTTCGCAAACTTGCTGTACGTGGTAGAATTATAGTAATATTTAACTGAAAAAATGTACGGCCTCATTCACATTCCTTGCTTTTTGTTTGTTTTTTTGACTTTTAGAGAGTTTAGACGCTGTGTAATAGTTGGTTGCATGGAAACAGCTGGAATGCACAGAGTGCTCTCCAGACCTGAGCTGAGACCATGATAAGGGGTTTGGAGGTTCTGCCCAAAGTCAAGTCTGTTGAAAGATACAGCCATGGCCTGGTTAGAACGCACTGCACATTTCTCTAGGCCCACTCCCTGATGGAAGATACTCATTGGCTGTATAAAATGGAAATGCATTTTGGGTCTTATTCAGTCAAGAGCAGCAGTGCATCCTAGCCAAATGAAAGACCTTATTTAGGAAACATTTATTTCCCATAGACAAAGAATAAGGAGAATTTTTATTCTAATATATCCCATTGGTTTCTTTTTTCCAGGACAGATTAATCCAGTCCTGGTTTTACTCTATTGCAGGGGTCCAGTCCTATCCCAGCTACCCATCAGCCCAGCTCCATTCCTAGTCCCCCCATTAGTCCATTTCCATTCCTAGCCCCAACGTCAGCCATTACCAGTCTTATCCTAGTCCCCCATCAGCCCATTTGCAGTCCAAGCCCCCCATCAGCCATTTATAGTCCTATCCTAGCCCCCCCATCAGCCCATTTCCATTGCTAGCCCCCCTATCAGCCATTTCCAGTTCTATCCTAGCTCCCCATCAGCCCATTTCCAGCCCAAGCCCTACATCAGCCCATTTCCAGTCCTATCTTGTCCCCCCATCAGCCATTTCCAGTTCTATCCTAGCTCCCCATCAGCCCATTTCCAGTCCAAGCCCTACATCAGCCCATTTCCATTCCTAGCCCCCCATCACCTCATTTCCATTTCTAGTCCCCATCAGCCATTTCCAGTCCTAACCTAGCTCCCCCCATCAGTCTATTTCCAGTCCAAGCCCACATCAGCCCATTTCCGGTCCTATCCTGACCCCCTCATCAGCCCATTTCCAATCCAAGACCCCCCATCAGCCATTTCCAGTCCTATCCTAGCCCGTACTCCCACCCCAAAGAGCACTGCATCTGTCTTAGCAGTTTATGAGGGAACCAAGGATGCCAGAGGCCCCAGCTCACCTCTGCACATCGCTAGAGTGAAGAGCAGCATGCTCCTTCCCTTGCACTGTGTTCTCGTGAAGTCCGCTGAGTGCTGGGAAAGGTTAAAGGTGATTTCTTGTTTCTCAGCACTCAGCGGGCTTCATGTAAATGCAGCGCGAATGAAGGAGCACGCGGCTCTTCATTACAGTGCTGTACAGAGGCAAGCCGGGGCCTCTGGCATCCCCAGTGCCCTCTGAAGCCGGCCCTGCAAATCCTGCGGAATGAAGTTCATGCGGGGCCCTGTAACCAAGAAGCTAATATTTGATTCCTACTAGCACTCCTTGTGGCCTTGGGCAAGTCACTTAACCCTCCATTTCCTCAGAACTACTTCCAGGCACACTGCCATGAAAACGCAGGAACTGCTGGGTTGGCTGGAGTCAACACTGACTTGAAGACACATGTTACACTGAAGTCACCTTTTCCCCAGATAGCTTCTATTCTTTTATGAATGCCCCCACTAGTATGATCCAAAGGAGTGAGATCCTGGATCGGATCACAAGGCTGGAGAGGGGCTGGATGCCTGGGAGGGTGAAGGAGGGTGGGTTTGGAGGTAATTCAGAAGTCAAGCCACATGGCCAGCAGCCATTATCACTAGTCAGCCCAGCTGCAAATATATTATCCCCCCTACCCATTCCTGACTAAAGAGGACGTGCAAGAACATGTTCTTCAAATGTGCTTAATTACAACTGTTTAAGCTTATGATAATGTACAATTAAACCAACTTTGTCCAACTTTGTTATTATTCCGGCGGTTGCAGCTATCCCAGGTGACACAGCAGCCAAGCCAATGGCACTAAGCCCATAGAGGACAATGAGAGTGAAAGCCCACTGCTGGTGAGCATGGCAAAATGCCAGGAGAGAGATTCATACCACTGGCAGCAAATAGCTTGGATTCGTGGCAGGTGCTTCCTTTTGGATTGGGGCAGAGGCCTAGGAGCACAGTATGGCAGGTCTGTTGTGCGTCTCATGAACCAGTTATTGTTGCCTAACTTTCAGTGGGCAGGGGTGGTTAGCAAGGTTGTGTTAGTGTCTTGGGTTGCTGAATATCTACCCTCCCTTTGTTTCTTGGTTGTTTAGCAAAGTTGCAACTGTTCACACAGTATCTGTCTCTAGCTCATTTGAAATTCTTGAATAGCACAAGTGAAAATTGGAACATACCAGGTGAGGCCCATATGAAGAGATTAAACATAGTGGATTTATGCTCCTAACTTTGTGAGTTATGCTCTTAACTTGGCCTCTTTGAAAATTTACTTAGGCCGAATGCCTAAATTTTGGCCCAAAATGTAACTGAACTCCTAAATTTAGGAGCATAAAAAGTGGGTGGTAACAGGAGTAGGTTTAGGGCAAGGCAAAAAGGTAGCACTGACTTTCAGCGCAAGGCTCATAAATCTAGGCAAATGAATGGCAGGCCTAAATTTAGGAGCATAGGGCCTGATATTCTAAGCGATTAATGCAGATAGCAGAGCTGCTAACTGCACTAATCATGGTGAACGGGATATTCAGCGGCATTAATGTGATGTAAGCTCGGTTATGTATAATCAGTGTTAAAATGAGAGAACATGTTCTCTGTCTTACATAGTTATACTGCACATGTTCATTGTTATTTTATTTTTTTCATGTAAACTGCTTTGATTTTAGAAAAAGCGGTATAAAAGAACACATAAATAAATAAAAGATAGTAAATTACCGTGGTTGGTGCTGCTGAATATCCCCAGCTGCTAGTTCTACACGTTCCAATGCTCGCCGCTTAGCGCTGTGGTATGTTGGGGGCGTTCCGGGCAGAGCGGAGGCAGCACCCTTCGTTAATTGGACAGTAGCAATATTGAGCTGCTACCTTGTAGCAATATGCTGTGAAAGCCAGGCGCAGGAAATCTTGGCCTATCTTTCACCGCATATCGCTAAACGGGTAGTGGCACAATATTGCCACTGCCCAGTTAGTGTTTGGCTTTGTGACAAATCCAGATATTCAGTGCCGGGAATGGATATGACCCTGGCATTGAATCTTTGGGTTTAATGTTCCGTGTCGGCGGCTGGCTGGGTTAGTAGCGCTAGCCACCGGCGCTGAACATCGGGCTCATAATTTTTAAGCTCCTAAATTAAGATGAATTTTCAGATGAAAACGTAGGCTCCTAAGTCTGGCTGAAAAGAACTTGGATTTAGGAGCTCAGCTATTTTGAATATCAGGCCAAGTGTTTGTGCCAGCAGGGCCGATGCAAGAATTGGTGGTGCCCTAGTCGGGTCCTTCCATCCTACTCCCCCCCCCCTGCCATTGCTGTTACCGCTGCCCCTCTCGGACCTGCAGCAGTGGTAATGACTCAGAAACTGTGAGGCAGCGCATACCTCAACTCACTAGTTCTGCCCTCTGCTATGTTACGTCTTCCCCCCTCTGACACAGACTTCCAACTTCAAGGGGGTGGAAGAGACTAATATTAGGAAATCAGAACAAGCAGGACTGCTATAGATCCTACACAGAAACTACGCCCTAATACCTCACTTTTGAAATCACAAATGGAACATGACCAGACCGTCACCAAATAAAGAATAAGGGGCTGCAAATTTAGAAATAGAAAGGTGCGGGCAAAAACTGAACCGGAAACTATAGAAAGCCAGACTCTGCATGTAGAAGGTAGAAGACTAGAAGAGATGGGTGAGAATCCACTTCCACACATAGGGAAGGAAACAAGAGAAAAAGCTCTTCAAAGAATTAGATAAGCAGACTAGAAAAAACACGTGGCAAATGCATAAATGCAGAGAGAAATAACAAGTCTTACTCCAGGAGCCATTTATCGACCAAGACTGGATGCATGAGCAGTTAAGGGGAAGAAGAACTGAACTTAAGGATATGAGATTGATAGTCGCAGCCCAGGATAGTGGATTATGAATGAGATGGTTCACAGTGAACATAGAGAAAACTGGTAGAAGAGACATAAGCAGATTCTATAAGAGCAAGCTGGAAACGGTTACTCATCTTGAGCTAGTTGCAAGGTTCTGATGGCAGAAACCTTTGGTGCAGAAAGGTACAACAATGTTGCACGTCTCATCCATTGGAAACTTTGTAAATACTACAACATCCCTGACCCAGAAAAGCACTGGGATCATGATGCTAAGAGAATTACAGAGAATGAAGAAGTTATGATAACTTGGGACAGTCCCATTCCATTAGATGAGAAGTTGTATGCGAGAAAACCTGACAGAGATAAAGGAGAAAAACACCAGAACATGGTTAATAGAGGTGTCGGTTCCAAGCAAATTTGAATTGCATGGAGGGGAAGAAGATCCTGAAGTACCAAGAAATGCAGAGACCAAGAAAATGTGGCAGAGAGATAAGGTATTGTGTTCACTTTTGGAGACGTATCTTACAAAGGATATAAAAAGACTTGAAATGGTTCAGAGGAAGGCGACCAAGATGATGTGGGCCTGCACCAGAACGTATACCAGAAAAGACCTGAAGACCTAAATATGTACACTCTGGAGGAGAGGAGGGACAGGGGAGACATGATTCAGACCTTTAAATACTTAAAGGGTATCAATGAACAAACAAACCTCTTCCAAAGACGGGAAAGCTGTAAAACTAGAGGGCGTAACATGAAGCTGCAAGAGGGGTAAACTGAAAGGCAACGTCAGGAAATATGTTTTCACGGAAAGGGTGGTGGATTAATTTAATTTAATTTACAGATTTTTTATATACCGCTCCTTCCATTGATCAGGTGCGGTTTACATGGAACAACAATAAAACAGTGAACTGTTTTTACAGATAACAAGTTGTAACTTACATTTAACAATTTGTGAACTATGTACAGAGTAACAGAGTTGAAACTATATACAGGCTTAGATATTATGGATGCCTGGAATGCCCTCCCAAAGAGGTGGTGGGAGCAAAAACAGTGACTGAATTCATAAAGACGGGACAGACAGAGGATCACTATATAGCAAGAGAATGGAATTAAAACAAATGTAAATAACTTCATAAATAGAGAGGGGTAACTTGCCTGGGGCATCAAGTTTAACCTCAAGCAAAGTCATAGAGGGGAGTAACCTACACAGAGTGGCAGCTGCAACTCTACAACTCCAGCCACCTTACTGGGCAGACTAGGTGGACCATGCTGGTCTTTATCTGCCATAATATACTATATCACTATGTTTCCTATCGCACTGGGAGCCATGGGCCTGATTAAGAAGAATTTCCAGTCGCACTTTGACAAGTTGCCTATGCATGTTACATTTTATGAACGCCAGGAAGAGCAGACGGCGCTACATCTGCTCAGACACTGAAGCCTGCACTGCTGCCCCTTGCGACCTTAATTTCAGCTGGAAGGTAGGTAGGACAATGGGAAGTGGCTGTGGCCAAAATCAATGAGAATGTCTTCGGTCCTGGGCTTTGTGGGAGACGGTGCTGAACCGTGCTTTACATGGGGACCAGTGCAAGGTGCCGGTAAGTGATGGACCAGCATATACCATCTGAGAAAAAGTCCTGCACAAGTTTGGGAAGCCCTGGACTAGGAAAAGTAATTATTCATCAAGTTTCTGAGTTTAAGCATTTTATCGAAATGAAATAGAAAGGCTTTTGTCATCTCACTTCTTAAACTGCCACCAACAAAGTCCAAAGAAATAGTACTTTAGTTCATCACGTCACTGATCTCCTGGAAATCACCGTAAGCTATTAGAAGGCACCAGGCACTATGTACATATCATATACTTTTACAGCTTTGCAGTGTGGGCAGTACAGTCTGGTACCAAGTGCAGAGCACTGGAATCCAGGTTTAGTTCTCCCGCCCCATTCAGTTTGATGAGATTTAGCATGTCACTTAAAGGTACAGACCAGCAGCTCCAGTGTCCTGGACCACACATTAGTTAATATATGGCTGCTGGTAAATTGTTTTGAAAATCTGGATGTAGAGTTACAGGCTTTTTTGTTAGTGATGGATTTCAGCACTGAATTCTGTTCTTATCTTTCTTTTTTATCATGTCTTCCTACAAAATGCAAGCAAAGAACATTACGACAAAATAATACATCATAAAATCTATAAAAACATCATAAGACATCAGTATATACAGAAAAAAATAAAATAAAAAAGCCCACTCCATAAATCCCTGTTCCACCAATAGCTCAATATCTTTAACCTGATGTAACCCTGCCTTTGTCAACACCTGAGGGATCTGACACTATTGCACAGCAAACCCCATACAAGCAAAAAAAAGACAAAAGACAATCAATGTGTGAGAATCCAAGGCCACAGCTTAAAATATAACATAAAAGAGGTCACGTGATGCGGACAGGGTAGTGGTCGCATCCTGAGTGTGCTCCGCAACCCCTAGCCCAAACCGGCGTAATTGTACTGTTTAAAGTGGTGGAACTCAGCTCTACTCCTGCGGGAACTGCACTGTAGTCTCTGCCATCCTTAAAAGTTGGTTTCTTTCTGAGGCAGAGAGTGGCATGGCGACAGCGGTGAAGACAGCCCGCAGAGACAGGGAGCGCGTGGCCGGCACTAGTAAGATGGCAGAGGCGGCCGCGGAGCCAAACTCACCGAAGTCTCCTGCGTTCCTTGATGAAATGTCGGCGGCGGTAGCAGCGGCTCTGTCCTCTCAGTTCGCAGCCCTACATGATAAGATGGACGGATTACAGAGCTCAGTGGATACTCTGGGGAATAGACTCCGAGAGGTGGAAGACCGTCTTGGACAGACAGAAGACAGTGTGGAGGCGTTGGCTAGAGAGGTGGCAGGCCTGAAATCTCAAATGGGCTTGCAAGAAGCAAAATTAGACGACTTGGAGAACCGGTCACGAAGAAAGAACTTAAGGATAATGGGGGTCCCGGAATCAGTAGCGGATAAGGACCTACGAAGCTATTTGGAGTCATTGATAGCACAACTGTTGGAAGGTACAGGGCCGGGAGATCCGGTGTGCATTGAGAGGGTCCATCGTGTGGGCAATACTCAGACCCGAGACCGCCGGCCTCGGATTGTGCTTGCAAAGTTCCTGCGTTTCCCCCAGAAAGAACTGATATTACGGGCGGCCCGGCAGAAAGGTGAAGTGGTGCACAATAACGCAAAAATTCGGATAGCACAAGATTACTCTGTTGCGCTGAGTCGGAAGCACAGAGAATACGCACCTTTGTGTGAGAAGCTCATCAGTACCAAGATTCGTTTCTCTGTGCAATATCCCGCCCGATTGCATGTGGTGCATGACAGAGTACATCGCGCCTTTGAATCCGCTGAAGCAGCGGAGGCTTATGTGGACCAGATTGTTAACCGGGAGACAGTGGATCCGACGCCCCCCTAAAGACAAGAGGACTGTGCTGGTTCTTGTTCTGAAATTGACTTGCTTCTCTTCAGGACCTCTGAGGAAGACTGCTGTACGGCTTTATTGTGGAGAGAACTGGCCGGGCAAATTGGACTGTAGCGGGAGTTGGAAAGAGGATGGGGGTGCTGGGGGGCTTGTCCCCTGAGTCCCTCCTGAATCCCTCAGTTCGGATTTGGTGGAGCTTGGCCATGCCGCTCTCTTGGATGGGGGGGTGCCTATTTGTATCGCAGCGGAGATGGCGTGTGCTCCCCCGTTGCTGTTCCTCGAATGGGGCCTGCGGGGCTTGGCACTGCCGCTCTGTACAGGATGGAGTAGCAGCTGGGGCTCTCTGGGTGCTCCCCCGTCCTCCCCCCCCTTTTTTCTTCTCTTATTTTTTGTTTGTTTGTGTGTCTGGTTTGGTGTGTGTTTGGGGGGGTCTATGGGAGATTGGGGCTCTTGGTTCTTATGGGGTAGGGGTTGAGCGGGGTCCCACAGGTTTATGGGTTTGTTTTTGCTTCGATATTGGCTGGGTGGGGGTTAAGTTTTCTGTGTGAAGGAAGGGGAGGGAATGTGATGCTTGGAAAGGCGGGGGGGGGGTGTGTGGATCGCGCTCAGTGGGACCTCCATTGGCTTTCTCCAGAGAGGGGAGGGGGAGAGAGTCTTAAGGTTAGAGGATTAGTGAGGGGTGGGAGTAGGGTTGGGTGGGGAGGGTGCGGAGGAGGGGGAGTTAGGAGAGGGAAGCATGGAGGGGGAAGGGAGGGTGAGGGAGGGGTTGGGGATAGAACAGAGCCATTGTCCTGTTTTGGGAGCTGACTACGGGAGCATGTTATTGTCTAGGGGTGGACTTCAGGCTGGGGGGGGGGGGCCATCTTGACTATCTCTGTTATATCGGACAACTTGTTGTGTTTTCCACTCCAGACTGAAGGTTAATTCATGGAATGTCTGCGGGTTAGGTAACCCTATCAAAAGATATAAAGTGTTGCAGGCCCTAGCCAGGTTAAACTGTGATATTGCCCTCTTGCAAGAAACCCACCAGACCGCTGACAAACATGCTAAGCTGCAGAGAGCTTGGGTGGGGCAAGTGTGGGGCGCCCAAGCTGCTGGGAAAAAAGGAGTAGTGGTCATTTTAATTCACAAGAGGGTTCGCGTTGAATTTGTGAAGGAATGTGCAGATTCAGCGGGTAGATACATTTTGGTGTTTGGCCATCTGGAAGGGCAGCCAGTGGTGTTGGGTAATTTGTATGGCCCAAATATAATGGATTAGTGGAGGAGTAGCCTAGTTGTTAGAACACTGGTGGAGTAGCCTAGTGGTTAGAACACTGGCTTGATAACCAAGCAACCAGGGTTCAATTCCCACTAGCACTCCTTGTGGCCTTGGGCAAGTCACTTAACCCTCCATTTCCTTGGAAGAAAGGCCTGGCAATCTACTTCCAGTGACACTGCCAAGAAAACCCAGGAGCTTCTGGGTCACCAGGAGTCAGGACTGACTCAAAGGCACACATTGCATTTTTTTTTTTTGCAAATGTAATGGACCGGGAGCTGTATGCCCGCTTGGCCTCTAAAATCGAACAATTGCCGGACGTCCCCTTGATTCTGGCTGGCGATCTAAACGGGGTGTTGGATATTGAGATGGATACGTCCGGGGATAGGGGGGAGCGATTGCGAGCTCTGACTACTAAGGTGCTGCAGGACTTCCGGTTCCGCTTGGGATTGGTAGACCCTTGGAGGTTATTACATCCGTCAGAGAGACTTTACTCATCAATCGAGAGCCCATGGATTGCGTGCTAGAATTGACTATGTGCTGGTTTCCGAGCGGCTCTTTGTGCAGATTGGGGATGCACAAATAGGCCCTACTGAGGTGTCGGACCATGTGCCAGTATGGGTGGATCGTTTGTGGGGCGATCTGGACGGCCCGGAGAGAATATGGCGGTTTCCTATGGGCCTGTATGTAGATAGTGAATTTCGCAGTTACCTGGGACAGTGCTGGCAGGAGTTCTTGGCTCACCATGAGTGTCATCGGGCTGAGCCGGAGTTGCTTTGGGAAACAGCAAAGGTGGTTCTGCGTGGTGATATAATTGCCTATGTGGCGCGGAAGCGAAAGGTACTGGCGGCACGGATCGTGCAGTTGGAGAAGCAGGTAGTGAAAGCCCGAGGCGGTGTGCGGGTGCCCCCACTGCGGCTAATAAGAGAGTACTTTGGGAAATGCAGTCATCTCTTAACGAATTGCTTCATCAGAGGGCGAAGAAATCTTTTCTGTATTATAGATATCAACTTTACCGTTTCGGAGATAAACCGGGGAAGCTCTTGGCACGTTGCCTCCAGGGTAGTCGAGGTGCTTGGTCAATAGTAGCGTTGCGATATGAGCAGGGCCATTTGCATAAAAATAATCAGGCGATAGCCCGCGTATTTCGATCCTTCTTCCAGAAGCTCTATACGGGTGAGGAGGGGTCTCGGACCTTGATGGAGAACTACCTTCGCGAGGTGAGGTTGCCATGGGTGACGGCCAAGCAAAGGGCACAGTTGGATGCGCCAATAACGTTATTCTGTGAGCTAGTTGTTATAGATCACCAGGCCCGGATGGATTTGGGGTGGAATTTTATAAGCTATTGGGAGATCGAGTGGATCCTGCCCTGGTGGCGATGTACCATAGTAGGGTAGATCAGGGAGGATTTCACTGGGGGACGAACCATGCATATATCACCCTAATACCTAAACCGGGAAAAGACCCCCTGCAGGCGGCTTCGTACCGACCCATTTCTCTATTGAATTTTGATTTGAAAGTGATGGCTAAGGTTTTGGCAGACCGACCTGCCTCTGTTTTGGGGGACCTGGTGCATGACTCACAGGCAGGGGCGGCCCAAGGGGGGTGCGGGGCCATGTGCGGAGACTCGGTGCGGGGCCTCATTTGCATAAGGGGCTTCATTTGCATAAATATTTGCATAATGTTACCATATACTAACTTTTAGTAAACATGCCTCTTAATGAGTGTATGGATAAAGAAAGACTAAAAGATTTCTACATTACTATAATCCAGTGCCAACCACCAGACACATTAGGAACTACTACAAACACTGCCCATTTAGAACCCATAGCAAACCCGCCGTATCCTAACAGCACTACCAGGACTCACAAAGCACCATACCCTACCTATCAAAAGGAAACATGCAAATATTAAACCAATACATTTCAGAGAACAACAATACATGACCTACTGGGGAAAGAGAACAAGTGGCAATGTCAAATAGGAATTACATAAACAGAATACCTCAGCTCAGTTACACATGCAGAACATAGACCATCACCAAACAAGGAATCACAATTTAGAAACAGGGAGACAATAATTAAACTGGGAATCCCAAAAGCCAAACTTGGAATGTACAACACTGTAGAAATAAAACTATACATTAATTTGCTCTTGTACTAAACAAAGCGCAGACGTTAATGATGCACATTTACCAGAGCTGACATATTCCAATTAATAAATTCAAAATAAAGAGATATTTTTCTACCTTTTGTGCATTTTTTTTCAGCTGCAATTGCTCCAGCCACTTTCTTCTGGTTTCTTCGTGTCTTCTGCTAACTCTCCATCGTCTGCTGTCCATTTGTCCTTTCTTCTCTCTTCTAGTTTTTTTCCATTCTCTCTCTACATCTGCTTTAACATACTAATCTTTCTCCTTTTGCACTTTCCTCATTCCTATTTCATCCACTCAAATTTTAACCCTCCATCCTCAATCCCCACTTACTCTCCCAATACCCGGCCAATTGTAGATTTTTTTATCCCTCCCACACAAAATATTTTCCCCTCTCCATTTTACTCTCCCAGCCCCATCCCATTCTAATCCTCCCCCAACATCAGCTCCCTTCTAGTTCCAGCCTCACCCAGCATCCATTCCCTTCTAGTCCCTGCATCAGCCCATTTCCAGTCCTAGCCCCCCATCAGCCCATTTCCAGTCCTAGCAACCCCCAACCCAATACCAGTCCTAGCCCCCCATCAACCCACTTCCAGTCCTAATCCCCCATCACCCCATTTTCAGTTTAAGCCCCCCCTATAACCCATTACTAGTCCTAACCCCCCATCAGCCCACTTCCAGTCCTAACCCCCATCAACCCATTTCCAGTCAGCCCCCCATAGCCCATTGCCAGTCCTAACCCCCACATCAGCCCACAGCCCATTAACTGTACTAACCCTATCACCCCACCTCAAGTCCTAACCCCTCCCCATCAGCCCATTTCCTGTCCTAGCCCCCCATAGCCCATTATCAGTCCTAACCCCCCCATAGCCCATTACCAGTCCTAACCCCCCCATCAGCCCACAGCCCATTACGTCCTAACCCCATCAGACCACCTCCAGTGTTAACCCCCCCATCAGCCCATTTCCAGTCCTAGCCCCCCCATAGCCCATTACCAGTCCTAACCCCCCCAACAGCCCACAGCCCATTACCAGTCCTAACCCCATCAGCCCACCTACAGTCTTATCCCCCCGATCAGCCAATTACCAGTCCTAACCCCACCCAACAGCCCACCTCAAGTCCTAACCCCTCCCCATCAGCCCACCTCCAGTCTTAACCCCCCAGCCCATTTCCAGTCCTAGCAACCCCCCCAGCCCATTACCAGTCCTAGCCCCCCATAGCCCACTCCCTGTCCTAATCCCACCAGCCCAGTTCCAGTCCTAATCCCCCATCACCCAATTTTTAGTTTAAGCCCCCATAGCCCATTACCAGTCCTAACCCCCCATCAACCCACTTCCAGTCCTAATCCCATCAGCCCATATACAGACTTAGCTCCCCCATAGCCCATCACCACTCCTAACCCCCCCAGCCCCCCCATAGCCCCCCATAGCCCATCACCACTCCTAACCCCCCTCAGCCCATCACCACTCCTAACTCCCCCCAGCCCAGCCCAGCCCAGCCTAGCCTAGGGAAATTTTTTTTTTTAAAAAGCTGTCTGCTGCCGCTGCCGGGGCCGCCGCGGCAGAATCGAGTGTGCCGCGGGCCCCCCCCCTGCCCAGCAGAGCCTGCCCTCCCCTGTATCACCTCTCTCTTTACAGCTGCAGTCACACGCGCCGGCTTTCAGAGTGCGAAAGAACTAGTTTCCCTTTTGCGGCTCTGTTAAGCCCGCGGGGGCTGATGGGAACTTCCCATCAGCCCCCGCGGGCTTAACAGAGCAGCGAGGGAGAAACTCTCCCCTCGCGCTCTGAAAGCCGGCACGTGTGACTGCAGCTGTAAACTTCATTGGCTACCGCTTTGTTTTAGGTTCAAATATAAGCTCCTCATCCTAACCCATAGAGCCATCCATACATCAAATCCTCTGTATCTAGCAAATCTTGTCTCCCTCCACACTCCCTATCGCCAGCTCCGTACCTTGCATGCCAATCGACTGTCTCTCCCTTCCCCTGCACGAGCTCATTTAGAACAGACACGCCACGCCGCATTCTTTTTCCTTGGACCTTCACTTTGGACTTCTTTACCACCTTTTCTCCGGTTAGAACCCTCTTAGCATAATTTATTATTATATTTATTTATTTATTTATTACAGACTCTTATATACCGCTCTATTCAGAATCAGCGCGGTTCACAATATAACAACATACCATAACAACAAACTGTTAGGTTTTACAGAGAACAAGGTCAGAGAACTTGGATAAAACATGGGACGTCATTACTGCAACTATTTACAAGAGTATTTACAAGAGTATTTACAAGTATACATAACAGGATTTGTTCTTAGTTTGGGTAGTGATTAAGATTGGTTAGTTGGTCAAGTAATATTGGGGGAAGAGGTGGGATTTGAGTGCCTTTCTGAAAAGGGATAGATCATTTTCAAAAACCTACTGAAAACACATTTGTTCCAACAGGCTTATGACCTCCCTCCCAACAGTTCTGCTTAGTTATTGTTTCTGTCTGTCCCTAGTGGCCTCAACAGTCCTGGTTAAGTTATTGTTTTCTGTCTGTCTCTAGTGGCCCCTTTGGTCAGTCTTTCCTTTTATTTTATTGGAGTTCCTTTCTTTTCTGGCGCTAGCATTTATATATATATTTTTTTCATTGTAAACCGCTCTTACGTCTCGACAAGGGCGGTATATAAAGTGTTAAAATAAAGAAAGATAAAGAATAAAATAAAAATAAACTGAACTATCTAACTTCTAAACAAATAGGGGTGTCCTGCATGGAGCGGTGGGTTCACTCCTAAACAAAGACATGGGGAGGGGTGGCCTGCACAGAGTGGCATCTACTCCTGCCATCTTACTTCGGCCATCTTATTGGGCAGACTAGATAGACCATACTGGTCTTCATCTGCCGTCATTTACTATGTTACTATCTATGTTCACGGCCCTGTATGTCTGGGGTTGCGGCCTGCCCATGCTCCGCCTCAGAAATGTCCCCTCCAACCCCCATCTAGGCCTCGCCGTACAAATGCACTATTCATATGGGGAGTCATTAGCCGGGGCTGGCAAGGGAGTGAATAGCAGGGATGGATGTCCAAACGGGATGTCCATCCCCACTATTCGCTGTACAGAATAACCCCCATAATCCCTAACATTTTACTTACTTTATGACAACTGTGGCACACTGGACTGAAAATTTCCACCATCAGGGCTAGCCCAAGGGTTTCTGCCACTCTAGGAAGACCCACCATGCAGCCCCCCCTTTTGCACCAAACTTCACCACTCGCCTCACCTGAGAGAGGGAAGCAGTATGGCGATCCCTCCATGCTTTTTCAAAGCCGTGGCTTTCTGCCGCCGCTTCAGTGCCGCACTGCGCCAGGCCTTAAAGCACCTGCACACAAGTGTGTGCTCATGGCCTGCCAATCCTGCCCCCCAGACACAACTTCTTGTTAGAGGAGGCAGGAGCAGCAAGCCGTGAGTGCGCACACATGCATGAGTGCTTTAATGTCCTCCACAATGTGGCACTGAAGTGGCGGCAAAAAGCCGCCACTTTGAAAAAGCATGGAGGGTGTTGCCTTGCCACCCACTGTGGTCTGCTGCCTTAGGTGACTGCCTATTCCATCTAGTGGACAGGCCGGCCCTATTCACTATGACTCCAAGATCATTTCTGAGAATTTTGACAAAAAGAATGGATTTAGCTCATGCCTTTCTCAGAAGTTCACGTCAAGTTACATTTAGGGACAGTAGGTACTTTACTCTCCGCAGAAGGTTTATAATCTAAGGCACTCTTTTACTAAAGTGCATTACGTTTTTGCACTCAACATGTGTTTGGCGTGAAAACTAATGTGTGAAGTATAAAGACTCCATGGTAACTGTCGGGGGCATGACCAGCATGTTCCTGACAGTTAAGGTGGAATTTTAGAAACGACATCCCAGTGTAATCTGAGACATCTAAGCCAGGACATCTGAAAACATGCAGGCACATCCAGGTGCAGACTTGATTTCACAAAGGTGGCCATGCCTGATATGGATGCCAGTGGAGACCTCTACATAGACATCCCCAGAACCTTGGTGCAAATTCCAAACTTCTAGGATAGCCTAATGGTTAGAGTAGTGGCTTAGGAACTGGAACGTTGAAGGTTCAAAGCCCACTGCTGCTATCATTGAGTGCTATCTTCTCTACACCCTCTGAATGTTTTTCAGCCAAAACAAGCACTTTCATGATGCTTATTCATGCCTGGAGCAAGTATAACCTGAAACAGACTGGACATGCATGCAGGATGTTTCTGAGAGCAGGCAGTGGCGCCCAGATTCCTGAGAACGCCCCAGCCATGCCTCCACCAGGCCCCCTTTCAGACATGGATGGCCTCACGCTGGGGATGTTCCCAGAGCAGGCTTCTACCATGGCTCTGGAGATGTCTCTGTGCTCGTTTTGAGACTTCCAAAGCATGAATGGAGCTTCTAAAATCCCAGCCTGAATGTGCAGATGAATCCCTCCGTGTACGGTGCTGTTACTGTGGCCACACTTACCTCCACCTATTAAGGTGGTATAAGTGAACATTGACCGTATGCTAGCTGCAACATGCTCATTCTCTGCCCCTAATGCACCTTTTTTCTCAGGAGTATGGAGCCCAGGTTGTCTGGGATCTAAGCTAATCTGTTTTCCGTCTCTCTACCCTCTGGCTTCCTCTTTTCTATTAGTTTATGACATTTTTTCCTTTCGTTTATTTGTATTTATATTTGTAAACCGCTTTGCCTCTGCACAGAAGTGGTATATAATATCTTAAATAAACATAAACATAACCCATCCATTTAGCACCTTAACACGTGAAAACTGCCTTGCGTTAACTGTCTTGTCCCTATGGTAAAAGTTACCACGGGTCTGAGCTTGCAGTTAACGCATACCAAATCACACATTAACTGCATAGTGCAAAATGGTTCATCAGTTTGTAGCTGAGGCAATGGATGGTTAAATGACTTGCCTAAGAACATATGAAACAGTAATGGGATTTAAAAGGAGCTTCTTTGGCTCAGAGCCGGCGGCTGTAACCATTAGGCTACTCGGCCACGCCAATCTCCTGCTACTGTGAACTCAAGTAGTCGCCAGGCAAGAGTGAATATTCATGTGTGTGTGTAAACAACACTAATGGGCTCGTGTCTACAAGGCAAAAATCCCTTTATATATGTGTAGAGGCAATGAAAATAAGCACACCCTGTCCCATGTCTTATTAAAGGGATGTGTGCATTCACTGCAGACTGCTCTCTAGGTCTAGCTGCTGAATTATAAACGCTGTGGGATTTGAGAGTTTATCATCACACTCCGGAGTTGGGAGAAGTTTCAGCCCCGCGCTGTGCTCAGATTGTGATCCCTCAGTAATAAATGTCGCTGCTAAATCTGAGTTGCTTGTTTGGACGGCTTGGTTCACTGTTCAGCTTGGTGTGTTCATTATCCCAATTTTGGAAAGCAGACCACACTTGCAGTACTTATACGTTTTTTTAAACTTTTTTTATTTATAAAATTTACAATGACTTCAAGCTATATCCTTGAGGGGATTAGAAGACAATGTGAGAAAAGGGACAAAATGAAAACACACAAGAAAAAAATACAGAAAAAATATTTTTATACATCTAGACTGCTCCTATAGCAGTCTTCCCAAATAATAACCCAAGAGGAATCCAGCCAAATCCTAAAGGCAAATATAAAAAATATCCAGCAAACCAAGAGAAGTAAACAGTCATACATTCTCAGGATTACATTCTGCAGCAGAAGACACGGAGGAGTGACCCGCCTGAACCATGTTGTTTCTCAAATACAAAGTATAGGTTCAAGAAACCATAGGAAACATTCTTATTCTTAAGCATACACAAGGGCACTTTAAAAAGAATACCCCCCCCCCCCCACTGAATTATTCTAGATCTCATTAACAAAAAAGTACTTCTTTTCTTTTGGCTAGTCTTAGAGACATCTGGAGAAACTTTAACATGTAGACCCTGAAATTTCTTCTCGCAATGCCAAAAAAACACAATCTTACTAAGCAGTCTATCAGGTTCCAAAAGCCAAAGACACCAAAAGAGTTGAGAAAACTGCCAACTTCTCATCAGACGTCTCCAAGAAAGTTGTTAAATTCAGACTATCCCCTATGTCCATGGAAAGCTCTGCTCACTCTGCCAGTCTCTAATCACTTAAATGGTGGAAGACAGTCAACCCTCATAACAGGAAGGATACCCTGAAGAGGAACATTAAGCATTTCCATAAGATATCTCTTAAACATATCAGTCAGTGGTGAAATGTCTTCAAGTTTAGGAATGCTAATAAAACGTAAGTGCCTTCTTCTAATCAAAGTCTCCATATTCTTCATCTTAACTTGAAGAGCAACATTATCTTCAACCATCGCAGTCTGAAGATTTCCCATTGCCACCATTTCAGTCTCCATTTTCTCTACACATTTAGACAACTCCAAAAATTTCATTTGTTGCTCATTCATTTTCCCTTTGACTACTTTCATTCTCCCCCAGCAGAGGCCAATTGTGAAGTAAGAATTTGCACGAGATCGACAGTAGCCTCCCAAATAGTCTCGAGTAAGAGTCTCCCGAGCTTCACTCCCAAAAGCAGGAGTACTCACAGTTCCAGAGGCTCGCTATTGCATAGGATTCCACTAAAACTGACGTTCTGACAGAAGCCATGCCTCCTGACTCAGCACCTGAATCAGTCCCAACCTCAGGGTCTTGCCCTAAGCTCTTCTTGCTCCACCTGCCCTGCTGTTGGCATACCTTGATGACTTTATCAATTCCTGCCTGCACAGGCAAATTAATTGCTGGATGTCATATTGCCAGGCACTCCAATACAATCTTGAAGTCGAAGCTCAAAGATACAGTTCTGACTACTGGAGATGAGGTCAATTGTTCACCTTCGATGCTCTCCAGTGACAGATCCGCCCGAGTAGAAGCTAGTGCATACTGCACAACGCTATCCAATAGCCTGATAATAGTTGGAGGATTTGTGACCACAGGGTGAACTCTAGATTTTCTTTTCTTTTTCCATTCCATAAACTACTGGACACAAGTTTAAACAGGCGAGCAAACAAAAGGGTAGGAATACAGAGCACAGAGCACAAATGGAGCCCGCAGTGAGCACAGCCTACCCTGGCTGCCATTTTGATTTCTCCTCCAAGTTTCTCTGCCTTATGTAATTGTGTCACAGCAAAAATTGTGCCAAAAAAGGAAAACATTTTTAATTATATCATTTTTGTCATTTTAAAATTCTGATATCGGTTCAGAATTCAAAAATCAGTTAGGCCCTGCTCCAGGATAGTGAATTATACAGCACACTAAAAAACTCCTTTGCTCATCTTCACTTGCTAATATGAATCCTCTCTGATAGGTATCAGGCCACAGCTGATAGACCCGTGCGGCTCTTCAGTGAGAATCAATGCTCCAGTTCTCCACTAGGCTACCCAGGTTTCGTCTCCTTTTGATTTTATTTCTTTTACATAAAGCCGGCAAACCATTTCCAAACTAAGGAAGTAGCATGAAGTAAACCTAAGGCACCATTTGAGTGTCTCAAATGATTGTGTAATACATAAGAGTCTCACCCACAAACTCCCGAGGGCATGGGAAGAGGTGGGGGAAAGTATGGGTATTCATCTCTGAAAGGTTATCAGAAGACGTCTTGGTAATTTCCAGATTGGAGGTTATCTGAGACCATTCCAGTGGATCGCATTTCCACTCATCGTGTATGTATTATCCAAACATCTGACATGTGTTTTGCAATAATGTGAAAGCCCTCCCACCTCCCGTGCTCTCCGGAATCAGGAAATAACCACACGAGTCCTTCTGTTATAAGTGCTGTTTACAAAACATCTCATTCTCTTAAAACTTTCCAGGGCTGGGGCTTTCAGTGGAGTGAGCTCATGCCAGCAGAGACTGGAGCATTCCCCTGGCTGAGCTGATCGACGCAGAAAACAAACAGGGGCTGTCACCTACCCTCCCACACCCAGGACACCTGAATCACTGTGCATGTTGGCCAACTGAAAACAACAGTGTCTCTCAGTCCCATCTTCCTGTTTTTGGAATGCGTTAAATCAATATTACATGTCTATTTTTTCTAAATCCAGCCTGCTGAAATAAGAGAGCAACTAGTAGTGTTTTAGGATTTCAGCACAAACAGAATTTGTTTGTTGAATTTTCATATTAAACATGATTTGAGGGATATAAGCTGCTGGATCTACCAAGTTGCCCAGTTCAGGGGGCTACAGGTACCGCATTGTTTTGGGATGTAAGTTCAAAACTAGGACTGGTCAGAAGGTCTATGTCCTGAAACTGGGCATCTTTGCAGCTTTGTTTATGGAGGCAGCTCTCAAATTTCCTGTCCAGATACGGAGTTTGGAAATACTTTGTACTCATGAACCTTCCATCCAGTTTTCTAAGGGACAACACACATGTACTTTCACTTTAAAAATTACCCCAGGCACGGAACGTCCACAAACCTTTCACCTACTTTTTATGAAGGAAACAATTTAAAGGGAGAAATCATGTGCCTAGATTTGAAAACGTAACCTACACACACTAGTTTCCAATTCTACCCGAAACATGCCTGAGGGAATGCTCCCCCTCAATGCCGCTCAAAGTCTGCAGGTTGGGAAACTGCACATTCTTTTGCTACTTAGAAGGTGTCAACTAATTTACTAAACCAAGTTGCTATTTACCCATATAAATGCTTTTGAAAATGACCTTCTAGGGTCCCAGTTTTCAAACCCTGCAGGCAACTTGCAGGGCTGTTCTACTCGCAGCAACCCACAGAGCTTTTCTTGGACAATTCAGCGTCAGTGAAGACTGTGGATGCCCTTCCGTCCTTGCACTCAGGGCTGGACCTACCATTAGGTGAACTAGGCAGTTGCCTAGATGGCCAGCCCTATGGGGATGCCATTGCTGCCCCTCTGCAGGGCCTGCAGCGGTGGCAATGGCTCAAAAACCATAATGCAGTGATTGCCTAAAGGCTTTGTCGATGCGTTGTGGTTTCCATGTTCTCCAACCTGTTGCTTCCTTCCCCTCTAATGCAGATGTCCATTTTGCAGGTAAGAGGACATGGAAACCGTGACACAGCATCGAAGCCACTAGGTAAGCTCTGTGCCATGGTTTTTGAGCCATTTCCACTGCTGCAGGTCCCAGGGAGGGGTGACAGTGGCGGCAATGAGGGCAAGGACAGAGAGCCCACCTAGGGAACCTCCATTCCCTGCAGTGGCCCTACTTGCACCTTGCCCCATTTCACATGGGAAAGGCTCACAGAGATTTTAAAATTAAATCTCCACAGTACTCTATTGTCCCCCCCCCCCATCCTAATCATGCCCTCAGCTGTACTCATTTTCCCCATGAACAAAACTACTGGCTGTATTGTAAACTGCCTGTGTATGGTGACAGAGATCAGGACCGTACCTAGCCCTGTGTGAGCAGTGAGGCCACACAGGGCGCAAAGGCTTAAGGGGCACATTTCAGCTGTCTGCTGTTGCCTGCCGCTGACACTTTTTCTTCTTTTAGCGGTGGCAGGCAATAGCAGACAGCTGAAATGCGCCCCTTAAGCCTTCTCGTGGCATGCTAAGCAGATCTGTCCCTCCCTGCTCTGACGCAGCATCAGAGCAGGGAGGGACAGATCGGCTTAGCGCGCCAGTAACTTGAACATCGGGTGCGCCTCTTCTCTCTCGCCGCCATCCAGAAAGTGGCTAGATGGAGGTGCGCGGGGGAGGGGGTGCACACCCGATGTGCAAGTCGCACAGGGCGCGATTCACGCTCGGTACGGCCCTGACAGATATATGAAGTAATAAAATAAATACGATGCACTGGAAAACAGAGCATTCCTACCATTACTGCCGTTGTCACTCCTCGGTGGAACTAATGACAATAAAACAACAAAGAAGCACTGAGCAGAGCGGAAACAGCTGCATGCTGGTGCTGAAAGGCCGGCCGGTCCCGGTCCCTCCGACACAGAATTCCTATTTGCGTAGTGCGAGACTGGCTGGCTTTTCAGAGCTCAACCTCAACACACAGCATTTCCGAGACTCTGTTAACAGCTCCGTTGTTGTCTTAGTATCACTGCTACCGCTGCAAGTCCGAGCGAGATGTGACAGTGGAAAGAGCAGGGGGCGGTAAGAATGGGGGCTCGCCTAGGGAGCCTCATATCCTTATTTCTCAGAGGCAAAGGATGACAAATATAAGCTTTGCAATTGGGGGTGATTTTATAAGGGCGCGTACATAGTGGAGTGCATGCCTATTTTGGCAGTATTTTAGTCGTTTAGGTGCATATGTGGCCACATATGTGTATGGTTGGCCTCTTATAAAATATCGCCCAGCATAAAAGCATGCACTTTTACACAATGGCACCAATTTCTTGGGTGGGCATGCACATGGGCGTAGTCTTGGTGGTATATAGGTGAAGCACACAAATACTCATGTAACTTATAAAATACTATAACTTGCATGCGTACTAGAAAATTACAAGCGCAGGCTTTAGAGCTGGTGTAAATGACTGTGCCTTAACATAAGGCACAATCTCTGCTAGTATTTTATAAAGAGAAGTAGATACATATTTGTCTTTATAAAACAGGCTTAACATAGGTGCCTTAAAGCAGCATAGTAGTTGTCCACTATTTATTTATTTTTATTCTCTTATATACCGTGCTATTCTGCATCAGTGTGGTTTACATTGAACAAACTGAAATTACATTGAACAGGGCATTATAACTTGGAGATAACTATTTTACAGGGAACATGGGCTATGGAGGGTTAAGTGGCTTGCCCAAGACCACAAGGAGCACCTGTGGGACTAGAAACCCCAGTCCTTCCGGCCCAAGGTTGCTGTCCTCTAGTGGGATTTGAACCCCCGACCTTCGGCCTGAAGTACCTTGCCCCAAACACTAGGCCACTCCTCCACTCCTATGTCTATTTCTTCTCCATCAAGCATAAAATTACTGATTTTGCCAGTTGTCAGGATTTCATTTTCATTTTACTAAAACTTGATATAACGCCCTTAGTGGAGACAGCAGAGCAATTTACAATAAAATAAAACAATTTAAAAGCCAGAAAAGAACTCCATTAAATTATAGGATAGAGATGTAAGACAAGATGGCAACACAAGGAGGGGTAGCAGAAGAAACACAAGGAGTGTGTGTGTGGGGGGGGGGGGGGCATCCAGAATGTCCGGGAATGTAGGAGCATCCTGGGTCAACTGTAAAAGTCAGAGGATGTCGGATGAAAGGTTAAAAGCTGTGTAAAACTGATGGGTTTTGAGGAGTGTTTTGATTGTGACAGACAGGTTCTAATCGGAGTGAGGAAGGGAAGGGAGATTGTTCCATAGAAAAGGAGCCAAGAAGCAGAAAGTGGAATGACGTGTTGCTTCCAAGTGTGCTTGAGAAGACGAGGGAAGGAAAAGGCGGTTCATATAGCGTGATTGGAGGGAAAGATGAGGGGTGTGTAATATGATAGCTGAGGAAAGATAGGATGGGATACCGGTGTAAAGTGTTTTATGTACCCGGCTAAGAATCTTGAATTCTATACGAAAGGAGATGGGGATCTTTGTCTTCTTCATGTTGACGTGCAGGCTCATTTTAAGACCATCTTCCTTGATCTTTACAAGCAAATGTTTCAGATTGTCTTCATTATCAGCCAGTATTGTGGTATTATCAGCATAGCAAAGATTGTTGATGAGTCTTCCACCAATCTCCACACATCAGCAGTCAACAAATCTTGCGACACATTGCTCTTGGCAGAATGGCTATGAAGGACCTAAACAAGATTCTCAAGAGCAGAGATGTCTCTCTCCATACAAAGATTCGACTTGTCCAAGTCATGGTATTTTCAATAACATCAGGATGCAAAAGCTGGACAGTGAAAAAGAGACAGGAAGAAAATTGATGCTTTCAAATTATGGTGCTGGCGAAAAATACTATGTATACCATGGACTGCCTGAAGAACAAACCAGTTGGTACTATGGAAGATCAAACTAATACTACTTCTACTTATCATTTGTATAGCGCCACAAGGCATATGCAGCGCCATTCAGACACATGTAAAAGACGGTCCCTGCATATCAGAGCTCACAATCTAGTCAAGACAGACAGCACAACAGCTGAGGAAAAGGATATATCTAGGGGAATGGTAGGCCAACACACAGTTTTTCAGCCTGGATTTGAAAGGGCTAGAGATGAATCCTGACACACAGACTCAGGTAGTTTGTTCCAGGCATAAGGAACAGCAAGGTGGACGGATCGAAGTCTGGAGTTGGTAGTAGAAGAGAAGGGCACAAATAAAAGTGCTCTGCCAGAGGAGCAGAGTTCATGAGTAGGAGTGTAGGGGGAAATAAGAGAGGAAAGAAAGCCAGGAGCAGGAAAATGAATGCACTTATAGGTCAGTGAGAGAAGTTTGAACTGGGTATGGAAATGGACAGGGAGCCAGTGAAGCGACTTGAGAAGAGGAGTTACATGACATATCAAGGCTGGTGGAAGATTAGCCACACAGATGAGTTTTGAACCTCCTCATCTGGGGGAACCCCAAACCTGAGTGGTATATCATACAATATATCACTGTATTAAAAAATACCCAAAGATAAAAGACAAACTACAACCCTAATCAATTAGTCCAACCAAACAAATATACATACATAAAATAAAAAAAAAAGTTAGGACTGTGCTCCTAGAGAGACCTACCTCTACCAATCAAAAGTCAACATCCACCCAAATGCTTCATGAAACAACAAGGCCTTCACCTTCTTATGGAAAGAAAGCAAATCTTGCTCCTCCCACAGAGCCCAAGGAGGAGCATTCCAATGCCGTGAACCAAACATCCAAAAAGCATGAGCCTTTGTTGGCATCAACCAAACCTCAGACAGGGGTGGAAGAACCAACACATGCTTATATTTATTTATTTATTTAAATTGATTTCTATCCCGCCTTATCCTTCAATCAAGGCGGCCCGCATAGCAAACAATCAACAATCAATGTGTTAAAAGTGGGCATGCAATGGTCGGTGCATGTGTGTAGTTGTGGTGTGTCATTGATTCTTGTGGGTCTATTTACAGTGTGTGCTATATACAATACTATGTACAACATAAATTTGCTTTCCAATTTGTGTGTGTTGGGGGGCGATGGGGGTTTGATTCTGTTGTTGTCCATTGGGTTGCTTAGGTGACATCCCCGTAGTGCTCCCTGAAGAACCTGCAGAACCTAAAGCCTGGGCTGTCTGGTAGACTAATAACTGATATTTAAGATATCGAGGGCTGCCATCATGAAGCACCTGAAATATCAACATGAACACCTTTAAGTGCACTCTAAAGGCTATCAGCAACCAATGTAGAGAATTTAAAAAAGCATGGGACAGACAGAGAAGATCCCTATATAGCAAGGGGGTGATCTCAAACCAAACTAATACCTAAGCTTTCTTTAGAAGGTCAGATGACAGGGCTTCGACTTTCCTACTTTGGATACATTATGTGAAGAGAGAGACCATTAGAGAAAGACATCATGTTCCCTGTAAAATAGTTATCTCCAAGTTATAATGCCCTGTTCAATGTAATTTCAGTTTGTTCAATTAAACCGCCTTGATATTTATTTATTTATTTATTTAAAGTCTCTTATATACCGCACTATTCGGCATCAGCGCGGTTTACATGGAACAGAAATGCTCAGTACAGTTAACACGTATGAGTTCACAGATAACAGGGCAAATAACTTGGATAACAGGGGTAACTATTTACAAACTTACTACATAAACTTGGATAACAGTGGTAAACTTTTTACAAATATTGCTACATCGAGTCGTATAATCATGAATTCCATTGAAACAACTGCACCACTAAGGTTAGAGAATCTTTCTTGACATGTTGTTGGGAAACCATATATTAGCTTAGCGGCTTACATCTCAGTCTCAGTGGGTGAGGTTGGGTTCTATGAGGTACTTATTGAAAAGGTGGTATTTGAGGGCTTTCCTAAACTGTGTAAGGCTCTTAATAGCCCGGATATCTGGAGGTAGTGCGTTCCAGCATCTTGGCGCACTGATACTAAACGCCCTATTGGCTGTGGATGTGGTGCAATCTGTTAATGCTTTCGGGACTTTTAGGGTGTTTGTAGTTGTGGATCTCCTCGCTCTATTAGGAGATGTGGTATGGATTAGGGCATTTATTGATTCAGAGGAGAGCTTGTTAATAGCTTTAAAAGTGAATAGCAGAATCTTGAAAACGATTCTAGCCTGGATAGGTAGCCAATGTAACTGTATCAGCAGGGGTGTCACGTGGTCACTTCTGGAGGCTCCATGGATGACCCTTGCTGCCGCATTCATGGCGAGCTGTAGTGGTTGCAAGGTGGATAGGGGCAGGCCTTGAAGGATGGCATTGGCGTAATCAAAATGAGGTATGATCAACGCCTGGTATATAGTCCTGAAGTCATTTGGTTCCAGCATGGATCGTAAATGCCTAAGTGAGCGGATCTTGTAGTATACTGCTCTGACTGTGTTCCCTATGTGGGCTTTCATGTCCAGGCGTTGATCCAAGGTGACACCCAGGTAGCGTATTGATGGTTTAGATTGTAACTCTGCTTCTTTGACTTTAAGGAATTGTGGTGGGGTAAAGTTAGGGTTCCTCGTAATGAAGAGTACTTCCGTTTTCTTATGTTGTATTCGGAGGTTTTGGGAGAAAAGCCAGTCGGATATTGCATTGAAACAGCTTGTCAGTGGAGAGAGGTCGAGATGTTCCGTAGAGAAGGGTATGTATAGCAGGACATCGTCAGCGTATAACATGCAGTCAACATTGAAGGATCGGATGATCTTGCAAATTGGCTGCATGTATATGTTAAACAGGAGGGCTGAAAGGGAGGAACCTTGTGGGACTCCCTGGCTTTGGTGGAAAGGTTCCGAGGTCATCCCTCCAGAACGCACATGCTGCCATCTTTCGGACAGGTAAGATCTGCACCAATCAAGCGCTCTACCAGCAATGCCTTTCTCAATTAGTCGACCTAAGAGAAGCTCATGACTTACTGAATCAAAAGCTGCGGCGATGTCCAGAAAGATGAGAGCAAATCCTTGACGGATGTCATCAATGCCAGTGATTATCTTGCAGAAGAGGGTGGTAAGAAGAGTTTCCACTCCGTGGGATTCCCTAAAACCATGTTGGCAGGGGTCTAATGGTGCGACAGCGTCAACGTGATCTTGCAGTTGTCGTTGTACCTCTTTTTCAATGATCTTCGCAAGTAGAGGTATACTGGATATCGGTCTGTATGAATCTACTTTTTGGGGATCGAGTTTGCAGTTTTTTAGAAGAGGTCTGATAGAAGTGCGTTTAAGAGCTGAGGGGAAGGAACCTGTTGTGAAGGAGAGGTTCATTATATTGGATAGTATTGGGCTGAAATGGCAACGGAGCTCCTTAATCCAGAAGGCTGGGCATGGATCGGACTGAGATGTGGTGGTGTTAAGGGCCATAATAGTGTCTTCAATTCTTTTCTTGGTAGGGGTAGAGAATACGGTTAGAGCTGTAGGGCAATCTCGTTCCGGGTTGGTGGTTGTAGTCATGATATTGATAGTCTGGCATATCTTGGATTGTGCATAGTTGGCAAAATCTTGATATCATGAAAGATGGTACATAAGAAATGTTAAATAAAATAAATAAATAAATCATGCTTGGCAAGGTTGAAGGTCAACGCAAAAGAGGAAGACCCTGATTGTTTTGATTGTTTCCATTTGATATTTCATATTTGCAGGCCCAGTCACATACAATAGATTTGACTTTGGTTTACGAGTATTTTATAGATGTTTATGTGCTTTATAAAGTAGGCTTCCAGAACCAATACCAGTAGGGTGCAATTTTAAATGCACAGATGGACATCGGCTCTGAAGTTTATGTAAATGCCTGCATGTATTCCATGCATGTATCTGCATATGTTATAAAATAGATGTGTATATCACAACTCCTCCTTCACGTCGCCCAAACTATGCATCCTGGAACCCCTACGCATGCACGCATATAAGCATGTTCCCTTTTGTCAGTGCACGTACACAGACATATGAAAATGGTCATGGAATTATATAAAAGGCCTTTACCACATATAAACACAGCTTTCCACATGGAAATGGTTTTATAAAATTACTCCCACCCACAGGATATTTCTATTGTTTACCTACCACCTCTTCAATAGATAACGTTTTTCACATGGAGGGTAATTTTATAACAGAGCGCCTTTTTAAAGCTTGTTTTAATGCACTTAAAGTAAGCCTATTTTATAAAGACAAGTAGGTGCCTACTTATCTTTGTAAAATACTAGTGAAAGTGGCCAAGAACATGCCTTAGATTAAAATACGCTAACTTACACCAGCCCTAGAAGTGGTGTAAACGAGCATGCCTACTATTTGCAAGTACGGGGGTAAATTATTGCAGTCTATAATCAATTCACATACTTGCTTGTCCCAAACTCTGCCCCTTTGCACACCCACAGTAAAAGTATGCACCATGCAATTAACACACGTCATTTTATGCAGGTCAGAATTTTATAACAGGTCCTGTACATGTGTACGTGATCACTTATGTGCATAAATGATTAAAATGCTGATATTAAGGCACTTTGTTAGCACCTAAAATTAGGCGCCTAGTTTTTGGCCTGTCCTGCACCTACAAATTTGCCCATTATTTGAATAAAATGGCCAAAAGTAAGTGCAAAACTGTCACAGATTTTTTTTTTTATTAAAAAAGCATTGAAGTAGTTGGCACCACTACTGACCGCATGAATGTTTTTCAGTATTGCCTTCATGCATTTAAATACCGACGGTAAAACGATGGGGACCTTCTAGTAAATACCGATGGTAAAACTATGAAGACCTTCTATTAAATACCGATGGTAAAACTATGGAGACCTTCTATTAAATACCGATGGTAAAACGATGGGGACCTTCTAGTAAAGATTTGCAATTACCACATGCTAGTTGCAATAATTAATGCACAGCAATTTCAAAGCTTCCGTAGAGACTGCTGGGGGCCTGCGCAGCACCTTCTCATACAGTTAATGCAAAGACACACTTACCGCATGCTAACTGCAAGGCACAGTCCCTGATCCATTCCCCACCCCTTCCCATGCTATGCCGTTAAAGCTGCAATTAGCCCATGCTAAGTGGAAAGCACGCTAACTATTAGTGTAGCTCTGTGCTAACAGTGTGCACTAAGTCTCATATTCATTGCTTAACACGCCTCATTAAAGGGCTATATGTAAAGGGGTCATAAAACTGTCCCTTTCTATTGATATGTACACCTTTCCAGGCACATACCATGATGTCAGATATGAGTTCCGACATGTCCTAATAGGGAGTTCTTGAAGCTCACAGCTCATATATAGAGAAGTAGCTTAAAAATTTCTATTCTCTTTCTTCTCAGGCAGTCGAAGAGCAGCTACAAAAGAGGGAAACAAGTGTAAGGAGCTGTAAGCAGGAATCTGAAATGGATTCCTAATGTCTGGAAGTATTTCCCATACTGCTGGAATGGAGAGATATTGCACACTAAGGGGGTTACTTTAGAAGGCCTATTCTGCTTTGCATGACTGAAAACGGACATACAGACGTCCAAAGGATGGAGACATCCCTGGAGCTATTTTAGAATGTGGCTTTCAAGACGCCTCCGGTACAAGGATGTCCAAATCGGAATGGGGTGTGGATGTTCTTGCCTGATTTCAGAAATTCCCTGCGCATCCCGAGCTGTGTTTATGTTTATACTTGCTCCAGGCATGAATAGGCATTGGAAAAGTGCTTGTTTTGCCAGACAAATATCCAGAGGGTGTGGGGAAGGAGGTACACTCATATCCCCTGTAGTTTCCATGTTGATAAGAAACACTGACGGGGAACGAGGGCTCTTGTTTTCATTTTGCCACGCTGATGAACATCCCCATATGCAACATAACATGACATAGACGTCCCTGCTTTACTTTTATTTTGTTGGCTGAAACATAGACATCCTTGGCATTTTTCTGCACGTTTTGACATAGACATCCCAGAATGCACTTGGACGCCCTTTTTAAAATGTCACTTCAAGTGATTGAGCTAGTGGTATTGCTTTCTAAAGTAATGAGTGCTGAGGGAGGTGCATTCTGCTGTTGGGAGTTTTGCACCCCACCAGAGGTGGTAGGAATTTTTTCTGCATTACAGGGGTAATGTCTAAAGTTATTCTGAGAGTGAAACAGCATTTTATCCATAGATAAGATGTTCCCTGTAAAATAGTTATCTCCAAGTTATAATGCCCTGTTCAATGTAATTTCAGTTTGTTCAATGTAAACCGCACTGATGCAGAATAGCGCGGTATATAAGAGAATGTAAATAAAATAAATAGAAAAGATGCTTATAAAATTGTGTGGGGATATAAGTGCATAAATGTATGTGTTACCAATGCACAACATTTTAGGTAGAATGAACATAGACATTGCCGGGAGTCTGAGATTTAGTGAAGCTGTAGCAGAGTTGTGAGTAGTTCTATAAATTCTGCCCAAGTAGTGCTATAAATTCTGTAGTGCAGGGAGCCCCAGGGAAGAAGGAGGCCCGTAAGAACATACAATTAGAGATGCCATACTGGATCAGACCAAGGGTCCATCAAACGCAGTATCCTGTTTCCAACAGTGGCAAATCCAGGACAAAATTACCTGTCAGGTTCCCAGAAGATACACAGATTCCATGCTCCTTGTCCAGTGGGTAAGCAGGGGATTTCCCCAGTCCTCTTTAATAATGGTTTATGGACTTTTCCTCCAGAGACTTGTCCAAACCTCTTTTAAGTCCAGCTACACTAACAGCTTTTACTACATCCTCTGGTAACGAATTCCAGAGTTTGATTACACATTGGGTGAAAAAATATTTTCTTCGATTAGTCTTAAATGTGTTACACTGTAGCTTCATTGCATGTCCTCTAGTCTTTCTACTTTTTGAAGGAGTAAACAACTGACCCATTCAACTCCATTCATTATTTTATAGATCTCTATAATATCTCCCCTCAGCCGTCTTTTTTCCAAGTTGAAGAACCCTGACCTTTTAAGCCTTTCCTCGAAGGGATAGCCTTCCATCCCCTTTACCGTTTTTGTCACTCTTCTCTGTGCTTTTTCTAATTCTGCTATAACTTTTTAAAGATACGGTGATCAGAATTGCACACAACATTCAAGGTGCGGTTGCACTGTGGAGCGATACAGGGGCATTATAATATCTTTTGTTTTATTCTCCATTCCTTTTCTAATGTTGCCTAGCATCCTGTTTGCTTTTTTTTGCTGCCATTGCACACTGGGCAGAGGGTTTCAACATATTATCCCCAATGATGCCTAAATCCTTTCCTGGGTTGTGGTTCCTAAAGCATAACCTTGCACTGTGTAACTATAGTTTTGGTTGTTCTTCGCTAAGTGCATAATTTTGCACTTGTCCACATTAAAGTTCATCTGTAATTTGGATGCCCAATCCTCCATTTATTAAGGTCTTCTTGTAATTTTTTTATAATCCTCTTGTGTTTTAACAACTTAGAATAATTTTTTGTGAGCTGTAAATCTGATCACCTCACTCATTATTCCAATTTCCAGGTCTTTTATAAATATGTTAAGAAGCAACGGGCCTAGCACAGATCCTTGGTGTACTCCACTATTCACCTTTCTCCATTGAGAAAACTGGCCAATTAGCCCTACTCTGTTTTTTGTCTTTCAACCCGTTCCTAATCCACAAGGTGACTATTTACTTACTAGATAATCTCTTTTCTTAAGTCCTGCTAGACCAGTCCAGACAAGTGGGCCGTGCTCCTCTACCAGCAGACTGGTGAAAACAAAGAGCTAATGAAAAGCCCAGGCCCCAACGACACCTGCAGTTGCTCCTGGATCTTCAGAGGTGGACCCCGCCACACTGGGGAGTCTTTTCAAAATAGTTGCTTGGGGATCCATATTTTGAGCTTCTACCTTTAGTGGCAAGAGAGCCATTCTTAAATAATATCCACAAAACTTTGGGGGGGACCTTCTTCGGAGCAGATGTAAATGTCTGTGCCTACTTTTAGGGGTTTTATTTTATAAAACACGTGAGAGCACATTTTAGAAAGGCTGTTTAGAAGCAAGGTGGGGTGTCCAGGTTAAAATGTCCGAAATTCCATGGGAGGGGCAGCAGAGAAGGTGGGCACATGTAAGTGCTATCTAAAATTGACCTGTCTGCACCCTAAAAGATGTCTCCTGCAAGAGAAAAAGAAACGGGGACATGCCGAATAATGGGTCAGACACATGCAGTTTTTTGACCAATTTCAGAAAACTTACACGTGCCAGATATGGCCGGGGCAGGTCTGGGAACATAGATGTGTCTGCAGTCCTACTTGAGAATGTGCATGTGCTTCTCTTGCCACATACACGTCCCGGCCTGCCATTATGCAAATGGAGGTATGCAACAGCGTGACAGCAAGGATAAAGGCCTCTCTATTTTCTGGCATACTTTTTTGAAGGAGTAAAAATTTGGGGGGGGGGGGGGAGTATAGTTGTTAGGTGGCTATTTGCTCCTAGGAATATGCATAGGACATGGACATGTCTCCCTGTGGGTTGAGGTATTCTAAAATCGAGGACACTTGTGTATCTTTTTTGGAATGCCCTGGAAAAGCCTTTGTCACATCCCCATGTGACATAGACATGATTGCACTGGGCACGTGTAAATTTGAGGCTTTCCAAAATGGTTTTTGGGATGTGACTGTGATTAGCATGTCTGAATGGGTGTTTTCAGATTTATTTATTTTTTATTTATTTAGCTGCATTGATATCCTGCTTTTCACTGGGTCAAAGTGGTTGGGGGATACATTTAACATGAGGGGATATGAGACACATACACTAATACTTACAGGGAACATGGGCCATGGAGGGTTAAGTGGCTTGCCCAAGACCACAAGGAGCACCTGTGGGACTAGAAACCCCAGTCCTTCCGGCCCAAGGTTGCTGTCCTCTAGTGGGATTTGAACCACTGACCTTCCAGCCTGTGGTACCTTGCCCCAACCACTAGGCCACTCCTCCCAGATGTGCATGAAGACAGCTTCTAAAATGAGCTTCAAAGGCCCATAAGTTGCCTTTATAAAATAAGGCATGTAGACATACGTGTTATCCCTAACAGCCTATATGCCCTGTTATAAAATTACACCAGATAACTACAGGAATCTCACAGTAAGCATAGAAAATATGGGTAAACAAGAGAAATGTGATTCTGTAAGAAAAAGATGGAAAGCGTTACTCATCTCATGTACAGAACGCCACAATGAGGTGTTACTTCTCATCGACTGGAAACTTTGGAAACACTACAGCATTGCTGCACTGGAAAAACACCGAGATCATGACCATGAGAGAATTGAAGAGAAGAAAGAATTTCTGATTACTTGGGACATTCCCATTCCAACCTAAGAAGACTGACGTAAGGAAACCAGACATTGCGGTAAGGAATAAAAGGACAAGAACATCACTGATGATAGAGATGCCAGTGCCAAATGATTATTCTGCCCATCGCATGGAGAGAAAGAACTGTGAAAAATTGCAAGAGGACCTTGAAAAACTGGGAGACTGGGCAGCCAAATGGCAGGTGAAATGTAATGTGAACAACTGCAAAGTGATGCACTTAGGGCAGAACAACCCAAAATACTGTGACACGATGCAAGGTTCTGACCCGGTTCAATTGATCTTATTTTCTTATTTAACAAAGATCTTCAAATACCAAGTAGTGCAGTGAATGTGGCAGAAACATACAGAAATATTTCTTACTGTAATGAGTGCCATTGGTCTGATTAAAAGTAATTTCCAAATACATCTAAATAGGTTGCTTAAATGTTCCATCTCATGAACTCCAGAAGGAAGCTCTCTTTGGCATGATGCATTCCTACAGCAAGCGTGTGCAGTAAATTGGCGAGACAGACTGAGACGAGCACTCTTGAGAGTCCTATGCATGCCTTGGATCAGGTGTAGTCAGAGACATCCTCAATGGTGAACTGAGACATGACGCACTGGCCTAAAATTCACGCACACGTACCTTGGCTTAGGAGTAAGTTCATTATTGTCATGGTATGCACAAAACTAATTAATTTGGAGACAGCACTCTAACGTTGTCCCATGGGTATTTGACACCTTAGCCAAACCTTCAGCTATGCGCTCTCCCCAGCAGTGGCTCAAGGCAATCTGCTGCCTGAGAAAAGGGATGAGATGGCGTCCTCTCCCCAAAGCACCCAAAAGGAAGAGCCCCCCTCCAAGTTCTGGTTAGAGAGGGAGAAGGGAGTGGAGCACTGGCCGGGCAGCTGCACCAAGAAAAAGGAAGTGACACATTCCGAGATTTTATAACCGCAAAAATTGTAGCAGCTAAATGATAGAGCCTAGGACTCCAATATAAAAAATGCTAACCCCTGACCCTGCACACTAGACCGCCATGATGTTAACTGCAACTAGGATATTTCCCCATAGAATTCAGCATACAAAAAATACCTGATTCTGGTTTCATCCTATTAGTAAGAATAAGGTAAACCTTCTGCAGTACCAGGCATATTACAAAGTGATACAAAATCCTACAAACGTCACTTAGGACCAGAACTCATCCGAGGAGACTACCCAGTAAAATGCATCATTGTAAATATTTTAATGGGCTCTAGAACATCCGCATACCTACTGGGAAAACTGAACATAGAAACTCCGTCCTAACAGAATGCTTGGCCCTGGCCAAATACGCTGAACACAGATAGGCCCTTACCAAGTACAGAATTAATTGCTAGAAACTGAAAGCTGAAACTTGTAGGTTAAAATTAAACTTAAATCCCAAGAAGCCATGCTCTGCATGCAGTCTGCCACCAGAGCAACAGAAACAGCGATGCGCTTCCCCCTAGCGTGCAATATATAAAGATAACAGATGCAAATGATAAAAAGTGATGAATTCCAGTCACTAAATTAGCCATTTCCCAATCCACTAGAGGATCCTCCTATCCCATGGCTTTTTAATTTCCACAGGAGTCTTTGATAGGAGACTTTGTCAAATGCCTTTGTGATATACTGTATCAACCGGCTCCCCTTTATCTACCTGTTTATTTACGTTTCCAAAAATATCTAGCAGATGGATCAGGAAGCCTTCACTTGGCAAACTCCATGCTGATTTTGCCCCATTAAACCATGCCTCTCTATGTTTTCTGTAATTTTGGTCTAACAGTTTCTGCCATTTTTCCCAGTACTAACATCAGATTCACTGATCTGCAGCGTCCGCGATCGCTCCTTTTTAAAAACTGGTGTAATATTGGTCACCTTCCAATCTTCAGATACCATAGGTGGATTTTAACGATAGATAGATTACTAAAAGTATACCTGCAATTTAATTTGTGAATTCTTTTAGTATGCTGGGGTATATATCATCCAATCCAGGTGTCCGTTTGACCTATTACATCTTCCAGGTTCACTGAGATTTGTTTCAGTTCCTCCAGATTCTCACCAATAAATAGCATTTCTGGCATGGGAAGCTCCCTTACATCTTCCTCAATAAAGGCCGAAGCAACAAATTCATTTAGATGCATGTTTACTAAAATGTTGTAGTTTTCCATATGTTCAGTCCGAAAAATTAACAAGAAGATGGCACCAGACCTGCACTAACCAATGGGGTTATGCATAGCGTGACCACATGCAGATAGCGAAGGGTCCAGCACCATGCCTATGCTAACGCAATTGCTGCACGTACCTCAGGTGCACTTACTGCCATTCGCTACATTGATAGTGACCATGTATTAATGAAGCCCACACTAACCCCAAGCCGTGATCACTGCCCACCCTCTGCCCCAACTACCAAATCTCCTCCCAACCACCTAAGCAGTTAATGCACGATATTTAGTGCGGCTGCATTTTTAGTTCATGCTAATGGTGACCATATGCACAGTAAATCCTGCATTAACTGTTAGTGAACTTCAGTATACATGTCCCTAAGTCTAGTGCCCCTGTTACCCCATGATCAGCTAACGGTACTACTGACTCCTTCAAAGGCTTCTTGCTGAAAGAGCTTTTATTATGAGCTTTTGCGTCTATGACCAGCTTCTTTTCAAATTCTTTCTTTGCCTGTCTTATCAGTGCATTGCATCTAACTTGCCAGTGCTTATGCTGTTTCCTGTTTTCTCCAATTAGTTCCTTTTTCCACTTTTCTAAAGGTTTTTTTTTTTGGCTGTAATAGTATCTTTCACCTCATCTTTTAACCATTCCTGCAATTGTTGGACTTCCATCTGCCTTTTTTAACACATGGAATACATCTGGTATGGATTCACTATGTTTTTTTATAAACAACATATCAAATACTCAAATATCCTTCAAAAAACTCCCTAGAGGAAAGTCCAAGCGTAACGGCAGTCCTATTGTCCACTTCTTAAAAACCTTATTGGTATTGCTTAAATAATTACTGTATATATCTTAATGGAGTCATTTTAGAAAACACCTATTCGGATGTGGAAATGACATTTTTATTTATGTATTTATTTAAAGTTTTTTCTATACCGCGCTCTTTAAAATCAGCTCGGTTTACATTCAACAGTAAATTTGTACAATACCGGCACACCAGCACTATACTTACAAAGAACAGGTTATGCAAATTGGGCTAACAGGGGGTAACTATGTACAGGCTGTACAGTAGCCTGGCTACTCCGTAGGTAGCTATATACAGGCTAAACAGACATTAAGTCCTCCAAGCCATTTTAGAAAGCCTCAAAGATACACATGTCCAGTGCAATCACGTCCAAGTTGCCAGGAGGCATGCTTGGGGTTGGCCAAAAACGAGATATGCGTGCATGAATTTTACACCAGTGCTGCACGTCTCAATTCACCATTGAGGATGCCCATGACTATATCTGTTCCAAGCTATGAATAGGACTGAAAAGCACTCATTTTGGCAAACCAAGTGCAAGGGGAAGAGGGAAATGCCCTCTCACTCCCGCAATATTTTTTGCTCCTTCCAAAAAAAGTGGTAGTAAGTAAAAAAGAATGTCTCCTGACTCCCACGCTGTTGCATGTCCTCGTCTGCAAAATGGCAGGCCGAGACTTGTAAAGGAGGAGATATACATTGTATTTATTTATTTATTTGGTTTTATATATTGCGCTAGATTAAATCAGTGCGGTTTACATTGCAACAACTAGTACATAAAACAGTATAAATAGAACAATTGAACTTGTTACATAAAACATGTAGATATGGAACATTTGAATAACAATATATTAAGCATCAAAGATTACAGAATAACAACTATTTACACACTATTGGTATTGGATAAGTTTAGGTGAGATCATTCTAGTGAGCTATGTTATACATGGGTGCGTTCTGAAATTGGGCAGTGGGCACGTCTCTGTATCTGCATGGGCAGACATCCATTTTCAACACGTGCAGGTTTGTGAAATCGTGAGAAAACATGCCGTGTCTAACCCATTATTCTCCACATCCCTGATTAGTCCTTTATGTGGCAGACATGTATATCTTTCAGGGCGGGGAAAGGCTGATTTTATAAGCCACATAAATGTGCCCATCTTTTCTGCTGCCCTTCCCACTAAATTTCAGATGTTCTGACTGGGCTGTCCCAAATTTCACCTACATGGCCAGGGCCTGTGCTACCATTAAGTAAACTGCGCAGATGCCTAGAGTACTGGCCCTCCAGGGGTGTCCCCCAAACCCATTGCCCCTCTCTGGTGCTGAGAGCAGGAGCAATTGCCCCAGAATCTGCGATACTGCATTTTGCTTCCATCTTCGGGGCTGCATCGTGGTTTCATTCTGTTCAATCTGCTGCTTCGGCGCCCCCTCCACCACAGACTTCCGGTTTATACAAAACCAAAAGTCCGGGGCCAAAGCAGCTGATTGAACAGAATGAAGCCGCAATGCAACCCCGGAGATGGAATATAAGTCTGCATCATGGTTTTAGGGGCAATTGCTGCTGCTGTTGGCCCCGGAGAGGGTGCCAGTGGTGGAAACACATGGGGGGGGGGAGGGAGCAGGGGGGTGTCAGGATGCCTCCAGTCCTTGCACCGGCCCTGTACATGGCTTTACCAAGTTCTGTTCCATGTAAAACAGCTGTGATAAACTGTTACGTTTTGTTCTTTGTAAACCGTCTTGAAGTGAAGAAAGACGGTATATAAAACTGTTAAATAAATAACTGTTTTCAAAATGCTAAATTTTTAAAGATTTTTTAAACCATTTAAATACGTAACATTTCATAACAGTGCAGGAACAAATATTACAGGCATGGAAATTGTAAAATATGAAAGAGTTGAAACCAATCATGAATCTAACGATTCACCAATAACATTGCTCTGTCATATTAAGATGCTTTTCTGATAAAAGACGTATCACAGTACTCATATTCATAGGAGGCACCGAGAGCCTTCCAGTGCTCACAACAGCATGTTTACTAGTGTGCTGCCTGGTAGTGCTGGATTTGGCACATGATTTGGGCATAAGCAGCTGTGGTTACCCGAGAAATGGAGTTACTGTACAGTCTGGGGTATTACCTGACCACTTACAATACTGCAATGACCCACGTGTAGGCGAGGCTTGATCCAGCTACAAGGGATGGAAATTACAGATTCTAAAAAGTCTGTGAGGAGAAGAGTTCCTTCAGAGGCTGGCTACACAGAAGCCTGGTAGTACCAAAGCAAGAGGTGACCAAGTGTCCATCTGTTGAAAAGAAGGAAAGCAATGAACTACTCAGATGTGTGAGAGGGACTTGTTATCCAGGTGCATCCCTGCATCACAACCGAGAAGGCCGTATCCTGAAGTGGAAGGGACGTTTCTCCCAGGTGCACCCTTCACCTCCCAGTCAAGGAGTATCCTTTCCATATTTTACTGTTTTCCTTTGCAGTCTTGGAGAGGAGAGAAAAACAGTCCCCTAACTACTGAGCAGAGTTGCTAAGGTGTATTACTGGAAAAGCACATGCTATTTGCCAAATAAGGCATGTTAATTGACAATAAAGTGCATTATTTGTTCTTACAGCAGTGCATGTCAAAAAATAATGAGATGCAAAGCAGTACAATATTATGCAAAATGAATAATTCAGCTCACATTAAATCTCTCAAGCTGTGCATTATTCAGGGAAAGATAATGCCACCTCATGGGGTGTCATTAACTTTCCTCAACAAGAACATCAGTTTACTAACACATAGCCTGAAGCTCCTGGGCAGCAACTTAAAGGGGCTGGTGATTTAAGAGTACCCTCCAGCATCAAACCATATGCAAGAGCCCCTCCATACCCAATCCCCAATCCCCTTGCAAGAACCCACCACACCAATTCCCTTTCCACCTCCGATCGATGATCCCCTTTCCAAAAAGTACCTTCCAGTCCCCACACACCTCTTGCAAAACCTCCTCACCTTCCTGCATCCGTCCCCTGGATCTACTGGGTGTCTCTTGGGAGGGGGGGAGGAGAGCAGAAGTGATCCCCAGCCGCTCCTCAACTTAAAATGATGGCTTCAGTCCCTTAGCAGTAGTATTGCAATACTACCTCTAGGGGGTCAGGCAGCCAAATATGAACCATAAGCAAGACTAAATTCTATACTTTGGGATATAAGAAGCCAGTGTAAGGATTTTAATATTGAGAAAATGTGGTCCAGTAGTCCAGCTCCTGAAGCAATGCAAGCTACTGTATTTTGAACAAGTTGAAGTCTCTGAGGATATCTGTGAGTCAGCCTACATGAAGAGAGTTCGGGTAATGTAAATGGAAGGTAATTAAAGCACAAAAGATCTTAATGAACCAAACCCCAAGAGGAAAAGCTCTTTTAGACCTGTCTGTAGCCACTTGTGAAATGTGTTGCACTTCCTGTTCATTAGGCTCGCTAGTTTCAATGAGGGGTTATACTACTGTGAACTTCCTGCCAGTATTTTACCTCTTATTTGCCTTCTGCCCTTTTACTGAACTAGTTTCTTCTGAAGTCGTGATTACTGTACTCTCAGCGATACTTGTTTCTGGGGAAAGACTACATCATCTCACATTAACAAAGGACTGCTAATGTTTTTCTCCCACTCCCATGGACTGCTTTATTCAGTAAATTTTTTCATGATCCTCATAGTACATATTTCTCTTTAGTATTAGTGCTGAAATTTATACGGGCCCGATATTCTTTTGGGATGGCTATGTGCTGCTACGGTGCATACTTGTTGTCCCTGAACTTTAACCCCAGATATTCAATGCCGGGGTCATATGCTGCCCTGGCACTGAATATTCAGGGTCGCTGCACGGCCCACAAGCAGCGGCGATATCCAGCCATTACCTAGTAAGCTCCCATGGGTATAGATAGGCCAACCTTTGCTGCGTCTATCGTTTACCAGCCGAAGCTAACTGGGCAGCAGTTGTAATATCGCCGCTGCCAGTTTAGCGACTGGTACCATAGCCGGAATGTCCATGACATGCCACAGTGCTAAGTGGTTAGCATCGGGGTGGGCAGCGGCATTAATCAGGGGTGGGCAGCGGCACTACCCATATTAATGCCACAGAATATCCTGTTCAGTGACATTTCCATGGTTTACAGATCTATAAATTGTGCAAATGCCTTTGAATATCGGATCCTATGTCTTTATAGCTCCGTTCCCTCCATCCCTACCCAGTGATTAATCAGACTAAGTAAAACTCAACAGAAAAACAGATAGAGACATGGGGGCCTTTTTATTAATCGCTGCTAACTAGTTAACATGCCTTATAGCATGTGATAACTGGCCAAGGTGAACATTAATACGTGGACATGATGCCAAAATGCACACAAAATGGCACGCACATGTTAATGTGGGGAGTGGATGGCTTAGGGGTGGAGCGCGGGCACAGAGAGCACTTTAGCGCACGATCCCCGCTAATGTGGCAATTAGCAAAGGGTGCGGTGCACCTGCATTAATTGCGCCTCACCTTCACATGAGCAGTAGCACATTAACTGCCAGGAACTTGCTGATCATGGAGACTTCGCTCTTCACCTGCTTTACAGACGCACGTTAATTGCACAGGATATAGTAAAAGGGCCCCACAGTTATCAATCAAACCGTACGCCATAATTTCCAGTTGCACAGTTTGCTGCATTCATAGTGCCGTAAGAATGCTCGTCTGCCTGCCTGTTTTTTCTAGTTGCCTTCATTGTTGCTATTTTATTTTTGCTCCAGTTAAACATTTAAAGGTGAGGATCCCGGGATTCTGAAAACGCAGATCAGGGCTTGCTCAAGATGTGCGCTTTGTTTCTTTGACCTCTCAGTGTTCCATCTGGCTTTTTAGATAAGTTGGCATCACCGCTGGGGTCCTGGAATCACGCATCTTGACTCACAAATACCTTGGGTTTTATCTCCGTCTTTTACAATCCTTCCATTGCACCTAGTCTGGCCATTGTACAGCTATGGGCTGGGGACCAGGTAGCAGGTCTATGTCTGCAATTATGGGCCTTGAATCAGGCCAGCAGCATAGCAAAAGCGAGGTGAACCAAACAGTTGGTGTATCGGACAGTTTTATTAACAATAAACCCCAACTGGAAATGGGTTGTGAGACAGAAAACAGAGTAGGGATAAATATTCATCTTCCTCCATTGAGAAAATTGACTAACAGAGTATCCCAGGGATCTGTACTGGGATCTATGCTTTTTAATATTGTTCTAAATGATCTGGAATTAGGAACAACAAGCAAAATGATTAAATTTGCAGATGACACCAAATTATTCAAAGTTTTCAAATCGCATGTGGATTGTGAGAAATTTCAGGAGGACCTTGTGAGACTAGGAGACTGGGCATCCAAACAGCAGATGAAATGTAATGTGGAACGTGCAAAGTGATGCACATAGGGAAGAATAATCCAAACTATAGAGGCACAATGCTAACTTCCACTTAGGAGTCACCAACAAGAAAAGGTTGTAGGTGTAATCATATAAAATACATTGAAATCTTCTGTTCAGTGTGCAGCAGCAGCAGCCAAAAAAGCAAACAGGAATTACTAGGAAAGGAACAGAGAATAAAACGAAGGATATAATAATGTCTCTTAGTGCTCCAGGGTGCAACTGCATCTTCAGTACTGTGCTCAATTCTGGTCTCTGCATCCCAAACAAGATATAGCGCCACTAGAAAAGATACAGAGAAGGGTGACCAAAATGCTCAAAGGGATAGAAGAACTCTGCTACGAGTAAATGCTAAAGAGCTTAGGGCTCGTCAGTTCGGAGATGAGACTGTTGAGAGGAGATATGACAGAGGTTTATAACATCCAAAGTGGAGTGGCAAGGTCGATGCAAACTGATTGTTTACTGTTTCAAAAAAATACAAGGACTAGGGGATATACCATGAAGCTACAAAGTAATATATTTAAAAGAGATAGAAGAAAATATTTTTTCTCTCAAAGTAGAATTAAGCTTCGGAACTCCTTGCCGGAGAATGTGGTGAAAGCAAGTAGTGTGGCTGGGTTTAAAAAAAGGTTTGGACAATTTCCTGGAGAAAGTCCATACATTGTTGTTAAGGTAGACCTGGCTACTTTGGGGGTAGTTCAGGTGCTTTTGAGCTGGACTGGCCTCTGTTGGAAACAGGACACTGTTACACTTTCTTCCCAGGTGCCAAAGTTACACGTTTCTTCCTTTTACCCATGAACAATGCCCCAGACTTCAGATAGGCTTTTAAGTGCCCTGAAAGGGCTTCAAAGGGGCAAGAATTCTTATATTTTAGATACTTTATATAGTTCCCCCAAGTTTACTACAACATGTGCCAGCTATAATAATTTTTAGTGATTCATTTTTCTCACAATCCTTTTAGCGATCTAATATAGGCTTCAAGTAAGACTTTGAGTTCTCATTGCTATACCATCAACACTCCTCCCGCGATCGCGGTCCAGCTCCGCCCCCCTTTTTACTTCCTTTTTAAGCGCATGAGCCGGCGTTTTTTGGTTACTACAGGGTCACAGTGTGTAACACGTCGGCTCCTGTCAAGGTATTTCTTACTTTCTTTTTATATTGAATGTCTTAATAATTAGTCCTTTTTGCTTATAAACATTATTTTAACGTTGGTAATTAAAAATGTGTACAGCAAGTATGTGTCTCAATTCGAGACTTCCTTTTTCCCGCATACATCGGTATGTGTCCCTGACTTGACATGATTGCAAGTTCTTTATTTTGTTTTTATTTTTATTTTTATGCAAGGGTTTACAAAGTTATTATTCTTTTATTGTTCCTTTACTCCTTTTGTGTAGGTTACTTCGCCTTGCCATGCCCCTACAGCGGTTTTTCATCATCATAAATCCTATGTCATTTACAATAATTTGGCTACAATGTGGTTTATTGGCTCCTAGTTTTTCTTTTGTGCCGTTCCCTCACTTGGTTTACTGACTCACTCCTGCTTTATTAATACATATATAATATGATTGCGTCCATTATCTCTCCTGCTTCTTTACTAATAGAAACAATTTTTGCTCTAGTAAATGTCCTGCCTCCTTCTCTTGATTTTCTACTTTTATGTTATAATTGAAATATTGATGCTATATGTGGTGCAATATGTTGTTTTTAACTAATTTATTGTTGTTTTTAACTAATTTATTTGTTTCCTTTAGTGTCAATGTTTATATAGTCAGTTCCATAACATCTTTATATGAGACTGTCTGTCTGATTTTTATGGTCTACACCAGAGGTATTTATAATATTTAAATATTTATATATGCACACATATATTTAGAGTCCTGAGCACATTGATTTTGTTACATATGATTTTATATGATGTGATTATTTATTTATTTATATGGTTATTGTTCATTTTTAATCATATGTTCCATTTTTCATATATTAATGTTATTTTTATAATGCTTTGGCAATTTTGCTCATTTGTTCCTTTTATTATTTTAAGTTTTTATATGTTTGTTTTTAGTTTTATGCCTGGCAAGCCCCTGACGAAGGGTGACGAAACACGGCCTGTGTCGGGCTGTCAAGGACCTAATAAAGACTCTGTCTTTCTATTTTAATCACGCCTTGGTTGGTTTTCTGTTATTTTGCGTGGTTCTTTGCTTCTGAGGTGTTTCCTCTGTTGGAAACAGGACACTGTTACACTTTCTTCCCAGGTGCCAAAGTTACATGTTTCTTCCTTTTACCCATGAACAATGCCCCAGACTTCAGATAGGCTCCAAAGTGCCCTGAAAGGGCTTCAAAGGGGCAAGAATTGCCCCTTTGGAACGCTCCTTCGGACACGGTCCTGCGGATACACCCCCGCTAACCACATCCTGTGGTGGGGGCCGCTGTTTCAAGGCCCTCAGCACTGCCGGTTGGTGGCTTCAGCTGCTCAGCACACTGCCGACAGCAAACCAGCACTCCAAGAGAAAAACCGGCCCCCTGGGCATATGTTTCTGATGTGTGCACTGTTGCATGGGCCTTTCCTGATGTTTTGTGGTTTTGTATGACTGACAGGGATACGTTTTGATATGTAGATGTGCAGACGCATTTCAGTTTTTTCTGGCCCATTCTTTGCATTGCAAGTACCGTTTTCAGCAGTGACCACTGAAAGACTAACTAAGGTGTTAGTCTTCAGCTCACACATAAAGCAAACAACAACGAAAATATTTTTCAAACTAAAACTCCTTAAACAACTCTGCCCACTACTACCCCCCCCAAGACTTCAGATCAATCCAGGCAATGATTATCACACCTCGACTTTGCCAATACAATCTTTCAAGGTATCACCAAACAAAACCTTAAACTTCTCCAACTGGCTCAAAATGTAGCCGCGAGAATAACTACAAACACTAACCCCATGGAACACATGACTCCCACACTATAAGCACTCCACTGGCTACCTATACATAGCTGCATAAAATACAAAATCCTTGTAAAAACATTTAAGTTAATACATGACATAGCACCCTCACACCTATCAACACTTATAGCTATAGAACACAGCACCTGTATACAACGTACTAGGAATCAAAACAAACTTTCGCTACCTAAAGATTTCAGGAAAGCCAAAAAGACAACAGCCAGTATGGCCTACTCCCACACTGCCCCTACACTCTGGAACACCCTCCCTGATCAACTCGGAGAACTTCGTAACCTTCAATCATTTAGAAAACACCTTAAAACACATCTATTTACGATACATTTTGGTAGCCTGGAACTAACCCACACCCTAGAAACACCACAAGCATCTGCCCAAGCCACACAACCCAACACAACCTAGACCACTGCAATCCAACACACCTTTATTTGTAGATAGTTACTCTTACTACTACCATATCAGCAAGTTCAGTCTGATTGAATAACTTCTATGTAAATAGTTATTTGTTTTATGTAATTGAGCAAGTACCTGTTTGTACCCCTCAAACTTGTTCCCTGTAAACCGCAATTGATCTTCGGAAATCACAGTATAGAAATCTCTGTTAAATAAATAAATAAATGTGCTGTTCATCACAGGTCATGCATGTGTTGCTGCAGGGTCTCTCAGGGCAAACCTCTCACCTTCCACTGCCCATCTTCAATAGCTTTAGTGCACTTAATAACCTTGTGGTGTTATGGGCATGCAACAGACTAGTATCTATAGCCTGGGTTGCATGACCTGATCTGTTTCATCAGTATTAATGTGATTGCATGAGCACAACACTGTCGATGTGAGCATATGCTCTGGAGATGTACACTGTGCCAGAAGAGGGATGGCTGCATGGACGGGTAGCATCGCAAACGTCTTACTTTTCAGAATACGGTGAGCACAGGGACGTACAGGCCGTTTGCTGCGGTTACCCGTGTCCCATTATAGCAGCATGGGCCCGTGTTCCCCCAGATGTGCGCCACACCAGAAACATCTCTTTCCCTGACTCCAGAACCACAGCCACATCTATCTCCATGGTTTCAGAATCAGGTATCTTACATGTTAGACGTTTCTGCCCACCAGATATCCACATTATAGAATTGGCCTCCATGCGTTTTGGCTTGATTAGATTGTAAACTCTGATGAGCAGAGACTGTGTCTTACATCTATATGTACAGCACTACATTCACCTTATAGTGATATATTTATTTTTATTTTATTTATTTAACATGCTTTTTATACCACTTTATTATTTTAGTCAAAGCAGTTTACATTGTAACTTAATTTGGTAATGTACATTAAACAGGGATGTTGATAACTTAGATTCTTCTGAGGCAATGGAGGTTTAAGTGACTTGCCCAAGGCCAAAAGGAGTACATTCCCAAGCCAGTGCTCTAACCACTAGGCTATTTCTCAATTACTAGCAGCAGTGGTGGAGCTGGGGCGGAATTGTGATGTATAAGTGTATTTTATCAAATGCACATTTACATGTATCGAGAACATCCAGCTTCTTTAGAACAGATAACTTAGGGACATGTTTACTAAAGGTTAACATGCATTAAGTGCTGCAATGGCCCATAGAAATGAATGGGAAGTGGCAGCACTTAATGCATGTTAACTTTACTTAATGCACATTAACCTTTAGCAAACATGTCCCATAGTGACGGCAGATAAAGACTAGTACGACCAGGCGCCCTTACTTTGGATTGCAGCTGCTGATTTGTGCAAGCCACACCCACTTTGTGCTTTCACATTGGGTTGTAACTGAAGATCAGTGTAGGCTACCTCTGCTTTGTACTTTTACTTTGGGCTGTAAATGGCGCTCCCAGCAGGCTACCTCAACTCTGTGCCTTTTTAGAAGTGTAAAAGTCATTTAAGGTGTGCTTTGAGCAGGAATGCTCCTCTTGTTATATATGGATTCTCTGTGCTTATCCCATGCCTTTTTGAAGTTATATTTGGAGAAGATATCTTGATATTTTATTGTTCTGGACAGGATCTGAAAGCTTTTTATTAAAGTTTGGTGTATGGCTTAACAATTTAGCTGAAAACCCACAATTTACCATACGCTATCGTGCTTCTGAGTTTGATTGTTTTGGTTGTCAAGATTAACCAAGATAAAGATCATTTTAAAATTCTTCCTCTCTATTCTCTGTGGGCAAATCGCTCTATTAATCAATTTTTAAGGCCAAGGAGAATATGTTTTTATGAAGATGATTTCATAGAAGTATCTCATCTGCTCAGCAGGTATTTCTTTACTAGAGGGTACCCTGAGAAAGTTATCTCTCAAGATTTCAGATGAGCTAAATATGCCCAGTGTGATCTTATGCTAACATGCAGACGTTGTGAACAGAATGAACGATTAGTCTGTGTACTGCCCTGTTCTGCAGCATCTAATCTGATTGTCAAAATAATGAAGAAACACTGCTCAATATAGCCATTGCATCCTATATGCACTAAATTTCCTACAGTAACCTATAGAAGGGGGAGAATTATTGGTATTACTAGATTTATTTCAGAGACTCTGGGGATCAGTGATTTTGGTCACTTTAGATGTGACTATTGTTAATGGTGTCAATAGGGTATTAAGGGGCCAATTGTGATGGAAGGAACTTTAAAAGCTCATCTTTTACTCTGCATTTGTTATTTACCTAATATGCCCCTCTTTTCTTGTGTACATCGGACACACTAAGTGTAAGATCCACCTTTGTTTAAATGAGCATAAGAGCCTTATCACTACCAAGACAGTATCAATATCTCTAGTTGACCACTGGTTAGCAAAGAATCATCACTACCTGACGCCATCTTATTTTTAACCGTAAGAAAATGCTGAGATCATCTGAAGCTGTTGAGCTGATATGAAAGTGAACTGAATTCTGTGCTAGCATGAAAGTATAAAATAAAAAAAATTTAAAAAAAGACTTCTGAAATGTTGTACATATTGCTGATGTAGATAAGTATCGAAACACAATATTGTGTTGGATGGTTGGATGAACTCTATATAATATTTAGATGATTTAACTATTGTAGCCATCAATTGTGAAACTATGAATGGATATTTATTTAGAAACTAAAAATTTAAGAAGCTGTAATGTGGAATTTGTGACTGATATTTGCTAAATTAGTAAATCTGAATTCATAGTGGACTTTCCTTCTAAGGGCCAATGATTAAAAGAGCATGTTCTGCCTAGATAGTCTATAGTTATATTTAGGCTTAATTTGCCTGAGGCTACAACACTCATACAATTTCAGGTCCATGAACAATTTGAAAATTTTTTTGTATTATTTTGCTAGGAATTTTTTGAAATATGATTTGTTGTTTGCAATTGCACATATTCCCTTTATGATAGTTGATATCATTGGGCTTTTATAAAATAGACATAAAATAGGCTGCTTTGCTGACATTCCACATAGGCATTTCGTTAGAAAATCAATGCCTTCATGTAAGATACCACAGTGTGATGATGCATAAGGCTAATTTTAGAAAGAGGTTTTACAGGTAGAAAGCTGGCCCATGCAAACCTTGCCACCATATATGCATACAGAGGTATGTGCAAGGAACCATCCTACAGTAGGAGTTCCTGGTGATGGATCCGGGCAGAGTTTGGCATTTGCACATATATAAATAAATACTTTCCAATACTTTCTGATTATTACAAACCTCACTATGTAGTTAAAAATAAAAATCATTTCCATTCATTTTAGATAACTGAGATTTCATTTTATTTTGCCATGATGGCGGCTTCTCCAGGAGTCGTCTGTGAAACCATTTGATGTCACTGTACTAAACATGATCTGTGCCTCTCAGTTCAGTGGTATAATTGGCTGAATGTGTTCTGGTCCTTCATAATGTATATATAAAATGATTTCCTGTTTTGTGGATGCTACAGGTCTAAAACACTATTGGTACGTGCTCTGGAACAAAGTTTGTGTTTTTACTCTGTAGGGTCCTCTTAATATGCATTGCTTTTTGGCAAAAGGCTGAGTGTAATCGGGTGCGCTAGCATACTAGTCAGCTGTCTGGCCTTTGACGCTGACACTCATTGATCTTTTACATGCCAGTATATAACACGGAGAAAGACACCTCTTGTCATTTTCAGGCATCACTTATCTGCTGTGAAATCTGTTTAGATTTGAGCATTTCAGATGAATCACTAGTGACATTCTAGGCAAAAATACGTGCATTCTTTGTTGAAGTGGTGTCATCAAAACAACGCTGTGTACTAATTATGGCAGAATGTGAGAGGAGCCTTACAGAATAATATATTTGCCTGCATCTGCTCAAGATCCAGGGTCCTAGTACTGCAACACTCTTTAAACTGGAGCTGAGATGATCATTCTCCTGGACTGGAGTTCTCTGTATCAACTGCATAAACAGAGAAAATAGATACTCTGGTTATTGAGAAAGCAGAGGGGCGATAACTGATGACTGATTTAATTCTGCCTCAGCTCGCTTGTAGAAGCAGGTGGAGTGAATAGCAGGGCTCACAATGTTCTGTCAGTAGGATTCAGGAAAATTGGAGATTATTACTTGGCAACATTCACCAATTGGAGCCTGACTGGGGCAGCAGAAGGCAATCAGCACTGCAGGCAGCTCAAAGCTCTGGTCAGACTTTGAGCATTGCCAAATAATAAGCCCCGGTTTTCCTAAGCCCTCTCTATCAGACTTGATACATGTTGGAACTGAGGGAAATGTGTTTGGCCTAGACAGAACTAAGCATTTTAAAGCATGTCCAAATATGATAGGCCTAGTTCAGTACTAAGAAGCATTATGTGAAAAGCCTGGAAAGAGGATGGACATATATTTTGCAGCAGTGTTGGTACAAGAAGTAACTACCAATAAAACCAAAGGACCTGGCCCTTCTGGATCAAAGCTGAGTTTAGCTCAGAGGAAGAGCCTTAGATGTTATGTACTTTGATTTCATCAAGACTTTTTACATGGTTCTGCGTAGGCAACATAAATAAACCAAGCACCTTGGATAGAGGTTCTCAAGCACCTTGGATAGGGGCCCTAAAGTAACTGACTGTGTTCGAAGCTGGTTGAGTGGGAGGTGGCAAATAGCATTCACTCTGAGGATAATGGTGCTACCAGTGATATGTTGTTGGGTTTGGTCCTTGGTCCGGTTCCTCTTAATATTCTTGAAAGTGATATTGCGGAAGGGGTGTTGGGTGATACCAAAATCTGTAATAAGCTAAACACCCTGAATGATAAATTTAGCATAAAATGGGATCCAGCAATTACTGAAGAATGATCTATAATTTGGCAGCTAAGATTCAATGCTAAAAACGCAGTCATGTATTTGGGCTGCAAAGACCCAAGTAAGAGGAACAATGGAGGGGATAAAGTATTTCTATGTACAAAAGAAGAGTGGGAGTAATTGTTTCTGATGATCTTAATGTGGCCAAAGAGATAGAAAAGGCAATGGTGAAAGCCATAAAGATGCTTGTGTACATAGGGACAGGAATGACCAACAGGAAAAAGGAGGTGATAGTCCTCTATATAAGTGTCTGATGAGACCTCATTTGGAGTACTGCGTCAAAAAGATATAAAAAGGATGGAGGCGGTCCAGAGGGTGGCTTTTAAAATGTTCTTCATCATAAAGCCTATTGGGAGAGTTAAAGATCTCAAAGGGTATGTTTTGGAAGAAAGGCAGGAGAAGGGATATAGCAAACTGGAAGCTGCAATGGAGGTTGGCAGAAGTGGCAAATAGTAAAATAAAGAAATTGCACCGCAACGCTGGAGTGTGTTAATAAGTGCTGTGTCATGGTTTGAGAGCCATTGCCACTGCTGCAGGTCCTGGAGAGAGGAGTCTAAATGAATTTAACATGGAATCCATCTTCAGTTTAAGATCCTGGCAGATTTTTGTGACTTGCACTGGCCAGTGCTGGAAAGAGGATACTGAGCTTGATGCAATCTCAGCAATCTCAGGCCGGAGGGACTGGGATTTCTAGTCCTATAGGCACTCCTTGTGGTCTTGGGCAAGCCACTTAACCCTCCATTGCCCATGTTCCCTGTAAGTATTAGCGTATGTGTCTCATATCCCCTCATGTTAAATGTATCCCCCAATTGACCGCTTTGACCCGGTGAAAAGCGGGATATAAATACAGCTAAATAAATAACACAGGTACACTACCAAAAAACTGCCTCCAGTTTTGCAACTGATTCCTATAGATTTTGGGGTGCTGAATCCAGGAAAAATAGCCAAAATGTTCCATCACGTCACGTTTTCTTGCAAAATTAGATTTCTTACCCATATAAGGAATGTTCACATAATTTCTTTTTAGCCGACTGCAGTTTATTTTCTTGGCCCAAAATAGAGGTTGTAATGGTTAACTAACTAGAAACACTCCCTCATGATATTTTAGAGTGTTTTGTATTCATTTTATACATTAACAGGACAATTGGGAGGCGGGGGGCTAAATCCAGTACTCGCGCTGGCGCATGTTCTTTCCTGTTCGCCTCGCCTCGTTCGCTCGCTCAAACACGGTGGTTGCGACATGAACGTTCCTGTCAAATTTCAGTTTCTTGCAAGTTCATTATTACCTTTTGTTTGCTCAGTCGTAATCCAGCTTTATTCCGAAGTGGTTCACTACAGTTGTAGTTTGCAGTGCTGTGTATTTGTGATGGCTCACAGAGCCAGAGGTTGCGTCAACTCTCCGGACAGTTTTTGTTTTATTTGTGGGGAATATACCGTGAAAAAGCGGCAGAGGAACATTTCTGCATTTATTAAAAAAGTATATTTCGCCTATTTCGGTTTGAAGTTAGGCGATCAAGACAAACCATGGGATCCTCACAAAGTGTGCAAGACATGTGAGGAAGATCTACGCTTATGGATGAAAGGTAAAAAACAAGCATTTCGTTTCGGAATACCTATGATGTGGCGTGAACAAAGAGACCACAGCAGTGACTGCTATTTTTGCTCTTGCATTGTGAAGGGATACAACTTAAAAAATAAGAAGGTAATAAGTTACCCCAACCTTCCCTCAGCAATTAGGCCTATGCCTCATAGCAACGAAGTACCTGTGCCTGAACCACCAAAATATTTGGATCATATTTGTGTGGACGGTTCTGATCATGATGAGACTCATCAGATGGCTTTTCCCGATGAGTCCAGTACTTCCGAGTTTGAAACTGAACCAGATCCGAAACCTGAACCTTTCTCTCAAGCTGAATTGAATGATTTAGTCCGGGATTTAGGACTCCCAAAAGATGCTGCCCAACTGCTAGGTTCTCGGCTTAAACAGAAAAATCTATTGTCACCAGGAACAACTTTTTATTGGTACCGCACCCGCGAGACACAATTTTTGAAGTATTTCAGCAAAGAGGAAGATTTGGTATTTTGCAACGATATATACGGAGTGATGGAAAAGTTTAAACTCAAGTATGATCCTGCTGAATGGCGGCTGTTCATTGATTCGTCAAAAGACAGCATAAAAGGTGTTCTTCTTCATAATGGCAACACATTCGCTTCAGTTCCTATTGCTCACTCTGTTATTCTCCAAGAAAAATACGAGAATTTGGCCCTGATTCTTCAGAAGATTCGTTATGATGAGCATAAGTGGATGATTTGTGGAGACTTTAAAATTCTATCCATGCTATTAGGGCAGCAATCCGGTTTCACCAAATATCCCTGCTTCCTTTGCTTGTGGGATAGCCGGGCCCGCGACCTACACTGGGGGAAAAAAGACTGGCCAATTCGGGAGTATTTGAGACCCGGTGAGAAAAATGTTCTTCATGAGAGCTTGGTACCTCGTGATAAAATTCTATTACCACCTCTCCACATTAAGTTGGGTCTCATTAAGCAATTCATCAAGTCCCTTCCAAAAGATGGTGAGTGCTTTCGGTACCTTTGCTCAAAGTTCCCCCGACTTTCTGAAGCAAAGCTAAAGGAAGGAGTGTTTGTTGGCCCTGATATAAGGAAACTCATTTCAGATGGAGCATTCGCTGAAACGATGTCTGAGAAGGAAAAGAAGCCTGGGATTCCTTCAAGGATGTTGTTCTCAAATTCTTGGGGAACAGGCGGGATGAGAACTATAAGGATATTGTTGCCAGGATGCTCAATGCCTTCAAAGAACAAGGCTGTAACATGAGCCTGAAAGTCCATTTCTTGCACTCCCATGTGAACTACTTTCCCGAAAACGTGGGGGCGTACAGTGAAGAACAAGGTGAAAGGTTTCACCAGGACATCAAGGACGCAGAGAGAAGGTACCAAGGAAGATGGAACACCACTATGATGGCTGATTTCTGCTGGTTGCTGCTGCGGGAAACCCCAGATGAAAAATACGCCAAGCAGCGCACCAAGAGAAGCATTCGGGGGAAGAAGAAACGGGCCCACCAGGAGATTGATTGACCCAAGAATGACTTTAAAATCTAAACTGTGTTGACAAATATCGTGTTTTTACTAAACTTTGAAATAAAAATTTGCTAGTTATTACCACAGTGTCGGATATCATTTATTAGAATTTTATTTTCACACCATCGGGTGTTTGTCTTCATGTATTGCAATGGTGCGGTTTGCGTTTTCTATTCTTACATACATACCTGTACAACATTTTTTGCACATTTCTTTTCTTTGCTTTGTGTCTAACCTCGCTCTTATATGCTCAATGTTTGTGCACATGTATGTGGCTGTTTTAAGTGCAGACAATTTTGCTACCATCACAGTGTGTTTTGTTGACATTACTCTATTCTTATGTGCTGCCTTGTTACAATTTTCTTTATTCTTATTTGAATAACTACTAAACAATTAGTATAAAGAATTCATCCAAGAAACTTTTATCTCGATCGCACTCAATCTGAAACGTTCACCTCAAACTGCTAACCCAATGTAGCAAAAAATCTGTACGTGATGGAGCAAATTGGTTACCAGATTTGGATTCAGCGCACCAAAAAACGTAAAAATCAATCGAAACATTAGAGGCAGTTTTAAAAAAAAGTTTTTTAGTGTACCTGTGTAATAAATAAATAAATAAATTAAAAATCAGATTCTCTGAAAGCTGCCTGTTATATAATTACTCACTGATAAATTTACAAAAGATGGTTACATCAGGACAGGGCCAGCACAAGGAGATGATGTTCCTAGGCGAACTTCATCCTTTGCACCTCCTCCCAGCCGGCCCCCATTGCTGCTTCCCCTTTCCATTTTTATTAGCACTTGTAACTTTAAAAGCATAAAAACAAGAAAATCAAAGTCGCCACCAATGAGGCATATTTCAAAATGGGACGTCCAAGTGCAATTGGGGACATCAAATTCAGAATGTCAATAACATTGTATGAAATTAAATGACACCTGGGACATAGGCAGGACATGATTATTGGCACCCTTAGAAACATTGCAAATCATTTTGAACAGAAGAACCTCATTCCTATTACAGTCAAAGTAGACTCAACTGTACTCACATGACATGAAGCAAGCAATGAATGATGGCTATAATGCTTAAAATGGCCACATTCACTCCCAGTTCCATATTACCAATGGTGAAGGCAAGAAAGATACCTGACACTGACACAAAAGACATTATCAGCAAATATCACAGTTCAAAGGGGTACAAGGCCATTTCCAAAGACCGTGGGATTCCTGTGTCTACAGTATGCAATATTAAGAGGTTTTCTGCTCTGGGATCCGCCAAGAACTTTCCAGAACATGGTCGGAAGAGAAAAATCAATCAGATTAGTGTGAAATGCGGGAAAATACCAAACACAACATCAAAGGAGCTCAAGGCTGACCTGTGTCAATTGGGAGTGATGGGTTCAGCCTGCACCATATACCGCACACTGCATAAGGACGGACTTAATGGGCAAAGGCCAAGGAGGACACCACTGATCAAAAACAAACATAAAAAGGCATGACCGATTGTTGCCAAAACCCACCTTGAGAAACTCAATCCTTATGAGAATTTGTTCTTTGGAGAGATTACACTAAAAGTGAGCTCTTTGGCAGTGCACTCCAGCGATTCATGTACAGCTGAAGAAATTGGGTTCATAAGGGAAAAAACACCCTTCCTACAGTTTAAGATGGTGGAGGTTCCATAATGTCATTGGGCTTGTATGCTGCCTCATGATCTGGAGGACTGCAACGTATTAAAGGAATCATGTAGTCAGAAGACTGCTAAGGTCCTTGGGAATGCAATGTTCTACCTACTGTCAGAAAGCTAGATCTGTATCAAATGTCATGGGTCCTCCAGCAGGACAATGACCCAAAACATGCATCCCAATGTACTAGAGAATGGTGAAAAAGGAAAAAAAAACTGATCTGCAATGAGTCCTGATTTCAGTGCAATAGAGAACCTTTGCATGGAGCTAACATCTGCCATAGGTAAAAGGAATCCAGGAAACATTCATGAGCTGGAAAACATCGCAGCTGAAGAGGGCGAGAAACTATCAGTAGACACATATACAGAACCCTTAGATGGCTAAAAGAAGCATTTCACCTCTTCTGTCAGGCCCATGATCTTCCTGTCCCTGCTGGTGGCTCAGACCTTCCCCCGTCGGGTGCCCCCCCACCGCTGGCTTAGTGACCCCCTTGCCCAAGTCACCTGACTCCTCCCTCTGCAGCTCTATCTCTCCTGCCCTGTGTTTCTTTCCTGTCCTACTTTATTTGTTTTTCCTCTCCTTCCCTTTTACTTTCCTGTCTATTAATGGCGTTCCTTTCTCCTCTTTATGTTCCATGGCCAATTTGTATTACTGTACTGTACACCGCCTGACGCCTCTGGTAAGGGCGGTATATCAAGTTTCACAAATAAAGATAAAGATAAAGATTTGGATGCTGACATCACTTGCAAGGGTGGTACAACTAAATATTATTGAAAAGTGCCACTAATTCTGTCCAAGTCAGTTTTTGTTTTCTTCTTCGCGATGACGATGTCTATGTTCTAGAGACATCTCTGTTGTTGCTGTGCACCTTTGAACATACTATTAACATATTATGATGACATACAGTTGGACTATGTACATATAGTTGGATAGCTATTGTAACACAACCTACTGCAAATGCAAGGGTGCCAATAAGGTTGACCACAAGTGTATAAACAAATCCAATCATTTTGAATAGAAGAACCACATTCCCAGTACAGTAAAATAAGATGCACCTGTGATCAATTGTCAGGACTCACAGGACTTGCATCCACCAATGACGTATGGCTCTAAGGTCTTACATGGCCACATTCACTCCCTGTTCCATTTTCACAATGATGAAGACAGGACAGGTGCCTGAGACTGTCTGAAAAGACATTATCGCCAAACAGCAAATGCACCAAGGGGGGGGGGGGGAGGGAGGGACAGGAGGAGGCAGCCAGTGCTGCAGAACCCCTGGCTGGAGAGGAGCCTCATGGTGTCTCCTGCTCACCTGTGAGCAAGGTTGCCAGGCAATGGCGAAGTCCTTATCTCCTCCTGTAGCTCTGCCTGCTCCCTTGCCACCTTTGCATCATTGGCCTGCATCTGATGCATAGTGTCATGCATCTCCTGCATAATGCCAATTAATACACCTACTGCATCAGCCAGATCACAGTCAGGGCTGATTGGTGCTAGCTGCCAGCAACATGGTGTCTGGGTGCCAGCCTCAGACCGTGCCAGCAGCTGTCGGGGCTGGTGACTTGCATGTGCATTATGTATCAGGTGTGTGCCCTCTCCGGAATCTCATCCAGCTAGTGGTTTCTTAACAGGTGGGTGAGGAGGTAAGGTTTGGTCCAGGTTAGGATCATCTAGGGGAGTGGCAGAAGGAGGAAAGGGAAGGATCTCCCCTGCTACAGCGCTGCTGCTGCTCCTAAATACATTTGAACCTTGAAACCATATCACATCTCTCCTGTGGCTGCATGTATGCTATATTGACTATGATCCAGCTATCTGTCATATGTCAAAGACCCAACAATGCCAGTTGTAGAACAGAGATGCAGATGCCAAGATGCAATTGTCTGACTCATAGATTATTTGGGCCCAATATTCAGACATTTACATGCTTTACAGAACTATAAATCGTGTCAATGCTGCAGAGCGTGATATTCAGCAGCACTATCATTTTTAATGCCCCTGAATATCCCCAATTAATGCTGCTACATGCCCCAATGCTAACCGTGTAGCATTGAGGCATGTTGTGTGCATCCCAGGGCATTCTGGGGGCAGCACCAGTCACTAACTGGGAAGTGGCAATATTGCACTGCTGCCTGGTTAGCGACCCATGGATAAAGATCAGTGCAACAAAATCTGGCTTATCTTCACCCATAGGAGCTGACCAGGCAGTGGCTCAATATCGCTGCTGCCCAATTACTTTCTGCGGAGGCGGAGGCTGTGTGGCGACCCTGGATATTCAATGTTGGGACCGGATATGACCCTGGCATTGAATATCCAGGGTTAATGTTCAGCACCAGCAGCTAGGAGCTGTACTTACACCTAGCCGGCAGTGCTGAATATCAGGCCCGTTGTGCTGAAGCCATGACTGCGCATCCAAATAAGGCAGGTCCATGAAACGATCCACCAAAGCATAATGACTGTCATGATTTCATGCTGCATGTAACATAATCCCAGGCTTGGTTGTTGATGCAGCATTTGCAGGAGTGGGTACTCATGTGAATACCATACCCATTGTCATGTCATCTGCTCATGCTGGAAATACCAACTGTGCCCAAGATATGAGCGCCATCAACATAGCTGCATGGTCCTGACAGAATATGTATAACTAGTATTCACAATGAGTTGTATACAAACTGGTCATAGATGTTGCGCTAAGTAAATATTACTGTTTATGAAGCAATAGGCTACTCTCCATAGATGTTGCGCTGCCAGACATGTGAATACTACATGGACTGCTGCTTGCAGGCAGGGTTCATGCTCCTGAACTCTGCCAGAGGTCTTACAGGACAAAGGGAAGGATCTGTGAGTTACCACTGTTGACATGTTTGTTTGCCGCCACAGAAAGGCCTTTATGCCTCTCACATCTCATCCACAGTCATGTTGTGTTAATACCATATCAGTCTCATGACATTCCTGGGGAGCTGTTGCAGGGCTCCCATTTGTTAATGGTATGTGCAGTGAGAATCTCATGACATTCAGCTGGCCATCCCTACTAGTTATTCTCATATGAAATGGTGCAGATAAGCAGCTAAGAGAGCATATTCTGAGGAAACATGCATGCATAATGTGATATGTGTATGCATGAGGCTCCTAACAAACTCTGGAATCACAGATCTTGTCTCCACAGATGTGTACCCTGGTATGCTCTGTGTGTAATCAGAAAGCACTGTGGCAAAATGTTTGGCAGTCACCCGTGTGTGACACAGGATATAAGATGTTGCCTGAGACAGCAATGGATTACACAAAGCCAGACCTGTGACAACATTTACCTGTTGTTGTCCCTTCTCCACCACCCCTGTGTGAAACTGACTGTAAGGCAATGTGTGCTGCCTTATGGCTGTGACAGAGGAGGGTGGTGGGTAATATGTGGCCTCTGAGCCTTTCACACTCACAGGGGGCCTGTGGGAACATCTTTCTAGCTATGTTATGGCACAGAGTGCACATCAGTGAAACTCACAGCTGCCACCATGGGGGGAAGGGCACAATGCTACAAAGCAGAAAAAGAAGAAAGGGCAACTGTGTCATGGTGGTAAAAGGCACCATACCAATGTCATGACATAATGCATAGCAAGCCTCTCTTGTTGAACTGACTACAGTGAGAGCTACATTAGAGGAGCATGATGGCATGAATTCACCTCCCTCACTGCTAGAATGACATTGTGATCCGCTGTATGGCCAGTGACGAGATAGTGAGAAGATGTGTAACATGGAAGTATTTTGTGTCCACCCCACTGGTTGCACATAGACTGAGAAGAATGGTCACAAACTTGGCTGCTGAGATTTAATGCTAGTCTCAGGAGTTACATGCAAAAATATATTTTCTATGGAAAGAGTGGGCAGATGACATGACAATGGGTAGGATATTCACATGAGTACCCACTCCTGCAAATGCTGCAAAATATTCAAGGGAGCAGTACAGTGTAGGGGGTGAAGTACTTCTGTCTACGAAAGACGAGTGGGATCTTGCCATGATTTTTTCTGTTGATCTTAAAGTGGTGAAACAAGTCAAAAAGGCAATGGCGAAAGCCTAAAGGATGCTGGGGTGCATAGAGAGTGGAATGACCAACAGAAAAAAGGATGTGATAGTGCCTCCGTATAAGTCTCTTGTGCGATCTCATTTGGAATATAGTGTGCAATTCTGTAGACCACACCTTCAAGAGGATATAAACATTATGGAGTCAGTGCAGAGGGTGGCTAGTAAAATGGTTAGTGGTCTTTGTTATAAAGCCTATGGGGGCAGACGTAAATATCTAAATATGTATATGTTAGAGGAAAGGCGGGATAGAGGAGATATCATACAGATGTTTAAATACCTCTGTGGTATCAATGCAGAAGAGGAGAGCTTCTTTTGATTGAAAGTATGCTCTGCTATGAGGGGACATAGGATGAGGGTGAATGGGATAGACTCAGGAGTTACATGCAGAAATATATTTTCTACAGGAAGAGTAGTAGATGTGTGGAATAATCTCTCAGGGGAGATAGTAGAAATGAGGACAGTATCTGAATTCAAGAAAGCATGGGACAAACACTGGAGATCTCTAAAAGAAAATAAGGGGACTATTGTACTGTAGCTGCTAAGGAAGGGCACACTAGATAGGCTATATTGTCTTTTTCTGCCATCATATTCTTATGTGTCAATGTTTCTCAGAAGAGGCTGAGCTCACACACCATATGTGATGCCCATAGACCTCACAGCCAGATAGTAAAAGGGCATGCTCTTTGGGGATGGTCTGAAATACCTTAGTGCTGAACTTGTCCCCTGTGTGTGTTAACTGTGTCCTGTTAGAGATGGTGTGGAGGGGATGTACATCATATGGGCAGGTGGACAGGGCTACACATAGGAAATGTGCCATGTGAACATACCTACTATGTGTACTGGCTCACAAATTTTATTTATTTATTTATTTTATTTAACACTTATTTATATACCGCATCTTCCAGCGATCAGTTGCGGTGTACAATAAACAACAGGTGCATAATGCATAATGAAGCTCTTGCCCATAGTTGAAAGCCACACGTGTTGCACTGGCAAACATGTGCCATGTGCAGCATGGCATCGCTGCGTGCATGATCCTTGCAGCATCCCGCTGGGCAAACTAGCCAAACATTACAGCTGGATAAAGACATGCTGAATGGCCAATTTTGTAAACATAATTGCTGGGAACATATGCACTGATGAGTGTGGTATGTGTGTATGTAGATGAGAGTTATCTTGACTCACCTTCCTGCTGGGGACGCAGCTCTTCCAGCAACTCAGCTATGAATGCTGGCCTCTTCCGGTGCATCTCCAGTGTCTTCTTCCTCAAATCCTCAAGCTGTCAAGGAAAGAGTGCAGAGTTGAGTTACCTGTTTCTCATATAGGTGACACATATGAAAGGCTATACTCCCATGACAGACCTGTTGAAACAGCCAATACAGTGTGCTCGAATGCTGGATTACTGCAGACGTGTTATGCATATCTGACTATAGGCACATTGCTCCCTTTACGCTTGCCAGCACATTACAATGCTGCCCTATGTCACCTGGTGCTCTTCCTGCATCTCTGATGTGACCCACAAGTCGACACATGCATCCTGTAGCAATGTATTGGCCAAACATATGTTTGTACTACAACAGAGGCCATGTCTTCAAGGTCTGACATTATTCCAAGTATAAAGCTGGTCCAGAATGTTAATGTGGCCCCAAAGTGCAAGGGCCAGGAACTGTGGTCTGGCTGAACCTAGCTGTGTGCCATCAGATCTGTGCTGTGGCCACCATGAGACAGCCACATGGCCTTGGATGAGGCCACATAAAATCAACAGTGTGTGTCCGACTGTGTGTGGTCACATACTTGTGTAGATGACAACTCAGGCCAGATGTAGGTGTGAATGTGCCTGCACAGAAAGTCTCTCTCTTATGTGTTATGGATGATGTTTGGCATGTGAATGAGCCCTGCTTGGTCTAGAATGCACAAAGTGCAGATCATGAGACATCCTGGCCTGCACTCTGAAATCATTCCAGGAACAGGGTATGTGTGAACCTCTGCCCAAATCCCCAAGGTGGAATATGTGCCCCATCTTGGGGGTCTCATATTCCAACTGTCAGGAATTATTGGATCTTCTAGTTCTGTCCCTCATCTCAGGAAATCACTGTGCCAGGGACCAAAATGCATTCCCATGGGATTCCCACATCCCCAGGAGAGTATCCCCAAAGCACTCTATGAAATTTAACACTTGCCAGTTCAGCTGCATCTAGACTGTACTGAACATGGTCAGCCATAGTAGATTGTGAGCAAGGCGCAGCAGGGCACATGTACTGCCTCACCACAATGCGATGCTATCCTTTGCTCCCTCCCCACATTCAGGACTGCAGGGGGTGACCACTGTCCCCATATGTGCGGCCCTGCCAAGTCACCCACTTTCAGGCGTGCAATCTGAACTAAGTCTAGGATTTCTGACTTGCTGACTCTGAAACATCATGTGACACAGAACACTGCTGTCACAGCTTAAACTTGAGAGTACAAATACCAGAATGCATAGCAAAGCACAAGTAAATCTAGAAGTGGCAACCTATCTCACTGCTGCTGTGTGTTAACGTGGCTAGTATGGATGTGGCAGATAAGTGTGCCCCAGTGAAGATGTACAGCAATGCACATCTATTCATCGGAAGCACCTCAGAGACATGTACATAGCCGATGCCTGCACACACTTATCTAGCTCAAAGAGATGCAATAGTCAGGTACATATTGTAAATCACATGGTTGTCAACTTAAGCAGGCCAAGGACTGAGCTGTGCTGGCAGTTGTAGAGCAAATGTTACATAGCAATGCTATATGGTATGTGTACACCCTGCTTGTATTCATGTTATGTTCTGCTGCAAGTCCCTAAATGTTTCAGAATGAGATATTCCCAACATCAGCACTGCATGAGGAGCTCAGTCCTGGACATGGGAGACCAGACAACTCTGGACTACAAGGGTGCAAATGTATATGAAGGCATTTGATATATACCTGTGTAAGGGCTGCTATGTACAAAGAGATGTGTGAAATCATTATTGCATCGTAAGGGGAATTGTCCCTGGTATTGCAAGGTCCCACATGCTTAGTGACTTGTTGTTTCATGTGCCATGTTGATGGAACTGCATTGTATGCAGAGAAATGTAGGCTGCCCTGTCAGAGAAAAAATTTCAGAGACATGAGAAGCACGTATCCCCACATTTATTGGCATGGCCAAAATATAGGTCCAGATATTAGCAAAATATATTGTCTCACATGTTCCTTTATCATCTCCCATATTATATGTTTCAAATACCATTCTAACATCATACACAGAGCAAGACAAAAATCTCTGCAGTGCAGAAACAAGATCACCAAAGAATTTATCTAGGGGAGCAACAGGCGATGTTAGTGGACCCAAAATACTGAACCAGCCATTCGCACTCTGTCATCATTGTCCCACATCCTCATATTGATCTGGAATCCCTGAGCGCTTCAACTCTTCAGATGATGTTTGAAAACAACAAATCATAAGTGGCAAACTGGCCGTTAACAAGCTTGTAATATAAGAGAAGTTATTTCCAGACATCCTCAGAGAAGATGAAACATGGAATCCATATAAATAGCATGACTTGGGGCAATGATGATGGAATATCTATGTCAGGTTTCATATGCTATGGCTTGTAAGACGATCTGTGGAGCCCCAGTACTTTGTCCAAAAAGGATATAGCATTATTAGAAAAGGTTCAGAGAAGAGCCACCAAAATGTAAAGGGGATGGAAGGATATCCCTATGAAGAGAGGCTAAAAAGGTTAGGGCTCTTCAACCTGGAAAAGAGACGGCTGAGGGGAGATATGATAGAGGTCTATAAATTAATGAACGGAGTGAAACAGGAAAACGTAGATCAATTGTTTATGCCATCAAAATATAGAAAGACTAGGGGACATGCAATGAAGCTACAGGGTAACTTATTTAAGACTAATAAGAGAAAATATTTTTTCACTCAACGTGTAATCAAACTCTGGAATTCAGTACCAGAGAATGTAGTAAAAGCTGTTAGTGTAGCTTGGTTTAAAAAAGGTTCGGACAAGTTCCTGGAGAAAAGGTCTATAAACCATTATTAAAGGGGACCCGGGATATCCACTGCTTGCCCCAAAACAAGCACTGTGGAACCTGTGTCTTTTGGGGAAACTGTCAGGTACTTGTGACCTAGATTGGCCACTGTTGGAAACAGGATACTGAGCTTGATGGACCTTGGTCTAACCCAGTTTGGCATATCTTATGTTCTTAGTGTTTGTGACTTGCCATATGTATGATGTTGGCGGTATATCAGCAATATGATATGAAAGACCATGGAGCAATGAGGAACACAGGACGAGCTTTGTGAAAGATATTGAGACATGTTCTCTGTCCACTCTCTGATTAGGGACATAAGTGACAGTCTTTGGACTATGTTAGGTGTACTGTCAGTCTGTACTGGGGGAGAGGCATGACAGAATCAGGCACGCTGGGTGTGCGGCATGACTGTTGCACTTGCCCAGGTCCCTAAGGCATGTAGATCCATCTGGTAGGTATTGTGACTGTAGTATCTGGCAAATGGCACTAGTCATACTCTTGTGAATCAGTACTGCAGATATGACGATGTATCCTGATGAGATTGCTGGACATGCAGGAGTGGTCACACCTGACTATCATGGAGGCGCCCAACATGAAAACTCTCTCATAGGCCTGGAGGAGCCATGTTGCAGCGAGATGTATGTATCATAAATCATGTAGCAACTATCCTGATGTGTGCACCTGCATGCACTGGGGTAAATTCTGGAATGGGTCAAGGCAGTATAGCACATCTGCAGCCAGGAAGTGTCGGAGGGGGGCAGGGGTGGCATGCCATGAGCATGTGGGCTGCTGCCTTAAGTCTTGCCACCATGGAAGGGAGGAATCACCATGGTCTCTGCTTTTCCTGCCAGTGGCATGCTTGCCATGCCCCTGACTGTAGACATAGCAACATTGCACCTGACATGCAGGGCAGGTACTAAGGTATCTTCTGCACCAAGCAGAAGCCGCTGCCACTGCCACCCCCATCTCCATTCACTGCTAACATGGCAGCATGGTGGCAGTGACGGTGGTATGATTTCTTTATGACAATGGTGTCTTTGTAACAGACATCGTGGATGTACATCCTAGGTGGCCACCATGTCCAACTAGTGCACTAACCGACCCTGCTCATTCACTTACATGGTACCACCTTTGCCACTTTGGTACCAACAACATAGTGCCCTTTATTGAAAGGGCACCATACTGTGATTGCCACAGACTACTACCATCACTAATTTAACAGCTCCAGTCTGGTTGCTGCAGACTGCCTACATATGAATGGTCTCTCTGTGTGGTGTTTATTGGACGAGAATGGCTCTCTGTCTTACAAAGCAGCCCTTAACACCAGGGGAGTTAAAGTTCCCAGTGGCTGCGCAGTTCCCAGTGGTACCACACAGTAGTGGAATGGCCATTAGGGGAACTCATGCCGTCTCTGCCTACACTCCACCCAGTTAATGCCCCTTCTCCACCCCTTTGCGACTTACTGCCCGGTAACATTTTACCGGCTGGTTAGTCCGTGTTATCAGCGCAGCAGTTACCACTACCAAGTGCCGATAATGCACGCGCACGGCACCTTTGCGCCCTTACCGGCCTTTAGTAAAAGCACCCCTTAAAGTGGCTCATAGAGTAAGACTGGTGAATCTTTAGTAGTGAAAAGGTTAGCATATGATGTGGAAAACTATGATTCTCTCTGCTATTAACCAGTACCTGTCCAGCATCCTACTCAGGGCTGGCCCAACCATCAAGCGAGACTAAGGAGTTACCTAGGGCAGCAGACAGCAGCGGCAGTCAAGGCAAAACAATAGATCCAGGCAGCCAGACAAACTCAAAGAGCCATCGGCACATTCTTCAACCTGAAGGACTATTGAGTTTATCAAAATCTCGATGGTGGGAGTTGGGAGTGGGGAGGGAGGGGTGTAAGGCTGAAGGTTTGCCTAGAGGGCCCACTACTCTTGCGCCAGCCTTGTTCCTACTATACCTTAAAATAAATAGATCTCTTTTAAATTTCTAAGAACCTGGTACCAATGACATAGGAAAATGTGGTAGGGAGGTTCTGGAGGCTAAATTTAGGCTTTTAGGTAGGAAGTTGAAATCCAGAACTTCCAGGGTAGCATTCTCCGAAATGCTTCCTGTTCCACGCGCAGGACCCAAAAGGCAGACAGAGCTCCGGAGTCTCAATGCGTGGATGAGACAATGGTGCAGAGATGAGGGGTTTGGATTTGTTAGGAACTGAGGAACATTCTGGGGAAAGGAGGGGCTCTTCCGAAGGGATGGGGCTTCACCTTAACCGGGATGGAACCAGGCTGCTGGCATTAACCTTTAAAAAGGAGATAGAGCAGCTTTTAAACTAGATATTAGGGGAAAGCCGACAATCGCCCAAGAGCAGATGGTTCGGAAGAATGTATCTTTGAAGGATACTACCAAAAGCGGAGAGGTTCCACAAAAGAGTAAAGTAGCCCAAATGCCCTCAAGTATGGAGCAGACAGAGCTTAAAGATCCCAAATTACTCATGTCTAACAGACAAATTAATATGGATAAAATACATTCTCTAAAATGCTTGTATGCAAATGCTAGAAGTCTAAAAAATAAGATGGGAGAGTTAGAATATATAGCACTAAATGAAAGGTTAGATATGATTGGAATATCAGAGACATGGTGGAAGGACGACAACCAGTGGGACACTGTGATACCTGGGTACAAACTATATCGTAATGATAGAGCTGATCAAATTGGTGGAGGGGTTGCTCTCTATGTTAGAGAGGGCATTGAGTCAGAAAGGATTAAAGTTTTGCAGGAAACAAAATCTGCTGTAGAATCTATATGGATTGAAATTCCATGTAAAAGGGGGAAGGCAATGGCAGTGGGGGTGTACTATCGAGCGCCTGGCCAGAATGACCAAATGGATGATGAAATGCTCAAAGAAATCAAGGAAGCTTGGGGCAATGATGATGGAATATCTATGTCAGGTTTCATATGCTATGGCTTGTAAGACGATCTGTGGAGCCCCAGTACTTTGTCCAAAAAGGATATAGAGTTATTAGAAAAGGTTCAGAGAAGAGCCACCAAAATGGTAAAGGGGATGGAAGGATACTCCTATGAAGAAAGGCTAAAAAGGTTAGGGCTCTTTAACCTGGAAAAGAGATGGCTGAGGGGAGATATGATAGAAGTCTATAAATTAATGAGCGGAGTGGAACGGGTAAACGTAGATCGATTGTTTACCTTATCAGAATATAGAAAGACTAGGGGACATGCAATGAAGCTACAGGGTAAACTATTTAAGACTAATAAAAGAAAATATTTTTTCACTCAACGTGTAATCAAACTCTGGAATTTGTTACCGGAGGATGTAGTAAAGGCTGTTAGTGTAGCTGGGTTTAAAAAAGGTTTGGACAAGTTCCTGGAGGAAAGGTCCATAAGCCATTATTAAGAAGGGACCCAGGATATCAATGCTTGAACCAATACAAGCATTGTGGAACCTGTGTCCCTTGGGGAAACTGCTAGGTACATATGACCTAGATTGGCTACTGTTGGAAACAGAATACTGGGCTTGATGGACCTTGGTCTGACCCAGTATGGCATATCTTATGTTCTTATAACCTTTATGAAAATGTACTCAATTTTATCGTCCTTAAATCTGAACAGGAAATTATTCACTGCTAAATTATACTCTAGATATATTTCTTGTTGCATGATATGAACTTCTGGAGAATGATCTTCCTGTGCGGGCAAATTCTTCACTGCCATTGATGTTTATTGTTCTTGATTTATAATTGAGCCTTCTGAAAACTGTGCTCAGTGCAAGGAACAAAAAAAGTTTCCCAAAAGCACCCAAAATACATAAAAGAACAAATATTTGCTGATAACGGACCTTAAATGCCAGTATATAGATTGAAAGAAGACCAAATAACATCTAAAAATGTAAACAAAGATAATAACATTCCTGGACATATTGAAAAAATATAATAAACACATAAATAAACTTTAAAATGTAAAACAATCCAAAGCACAAGTAAATCCTTGAAGATTACCATAAAAGGTGTAAATGCAACTTATTGAAAGGCTTGTGAGAAAAAGCTAAGCTTTAATCCTATGCCCTCACCATGGCAGTCTTTATAATCACTTCCTTCCTGTGACACAGAACCTCAAGCTAGCTCCACATGGAAAGAAAACCCAGTAGAGCTATCTGCTATGTCTTATCTAAATCTTACCATGGTCATTTAGGATCTGATTTTATGACAGGCTGCCTATTTTATAAAGGTGGAAGACAAAACCTCATAGAAACATAGAAACATGATGACAGAAAAAGACCACATGGCCTATCTAGTCTAGTCTCAAAGATAACAGAAAAGCAATAACTATACAATAAAGAAACTATGGCAATACACTTTTCAATATATCAAGTGATCAATATTCAGAGTGTGGTCAGCCGTGGTGTTTAAATATTCTTCAAATATTCAGTGGCGGTATTCAGAGAGTGGTTGTCATTGAATATCCAGAATGTGCGGCCACTCTGGATAATTGCTGACATTATCCAGATAGCTGCAATTTTCAGTGAGTATCCAGATAAGTTAACTGGATAGCAATTTGGAACAGCTTTTCCTGTGACCCGTGCTATGTAGTTAATTTATTTGGATAGTGGATGAAAATCACCAGATAGTGGCCAGCACCGCCCTCACTCCACTCATGGACCATCCTGGTGCTCTCTAATAGTGCCGAGTGCGGCCTGTGGAGATATTCAGTGGCTCTATAGGAGGAATTTTAAAAGGAGCTGTGTAAATCGCATATTTTCGATAGCTTTCACGTGTAGAAGAACCTTTACGCTTTACATTTATTTTAGAAAATTGGGCGTATGCGTATTTCATGTGTGCGAACATTTACATCAGGCATAGGGCAGGTGTAGGTGCTCATGCCTAGATCTAATGTGTGTTTTTTGAATCTTAAGCCCCTATTTTATGAAATACATGCATAGTTGACTTTATAAAACAGGTGTCGAATATGCGCTTTACCTATGTGAGAGTTTATTTAAGTACTCTCCACCTGGATAGTGCCGCTGTATGTCTCTCTCAGAACCCTTATCCTTATCACTTCCCTGGTCATCGGGATGAATGGCTTTTGAAACCCTTTATGCACCCCTTTGTTATATCAGATAACACATTTGTAAGAGACTCGATGCCTGTTGTTCAACTTTTACAAAATTTGGTTGGCCTGTGCTCATGTTGTGTTTTCTGATATAACACTACACAGGTAGATAACCAATTCACATCCAAAAAGAAAAGATCCAGTGTCTTACAATCCAACTGTTGATTACAGTAAGTAAAATTGAAGGACTTACTGTGAAAGTTGAATCAAGAGGTTCTACACTCCTGGTTAGACATGCAACATGCTGGATCTGTCTGAACTATGGCTGAAGATGGATTATGGAGATGTCTGAATGAATACAAACTGGAACAGGATGAAATGTTGAGAAAATGGTGAAATGGGACATATAAAATATAGATGGATGTGAGTATGTATGCAAGTGTGAAATTGGTAAGAGGGTGATACAAATCGAAGGGAAAGAAATAACAAGGAGATGGCTGTAGAGCTTTGCTCCCTTCCATAAAATGGAGAGTCTACACTGATGGGAGAGATGCAGGGGAAAAAAGCAGAGGGAGCTTCAATAGCCCAATGTGATTATAGAATGTACCTTGTAGTAAGGCATGAAACCAGGCAGGCATTAAGGAAACTGGAGGGAGTGGGTCACATGCACCTATCAAATCTATAGGTGCAAGGATTACAAACAAGCATGAAACTGGCAACAATATATAATACAATGAAAGCATGCCCACAGGACCGGTCCTATCATTAAGTGACTATGTTTTTTGCACATGGCCCTGCCTTTTAGCCACACTTTTCAGCCCCTATTTGCATATGCAAAAGAGGCCTCACAATCAGTCTCTGCACATGGCCTCATATCAACCTGCATCCCCTTAGGGCCATCCCTGCATGCACACACAACTGTGGGGCAGAACAGTGATGATTACAACAGAGTACATTGTGTTAATTACAATGGGTATCACTTCATTTTACATGAATGCACCTCAAAATGTTGCTCTGAGGATTATTGAATCTACCTTAGATAATAGAGTAGACCAATCTATTCCAACTGAATTTTTGACTAAATTGGATTTTTTGCACTGACGTTTTCTTACAGATTAAAAGAACAGCTATGGGTACCATGTGGGCACCCAATGTGGCTAATCTGTATGTCTCCCAGTTTAAGAAGTTATGGTTGCCTCAGTTACCGTAGTACTGAAATATCATTTTATAGAAAAGATTTATTGATGACATATTGCGATTATCATCCAGCACTGTAGAGCAGTTACATGAGTGGAAGAGTAGCCTAGTGGTTAGAGCAACAGCCTAGTACCCAAGTGATCAGGGTTTGATTCCCACTGGCACTGCTTATGACATTAGGCAAGTCACTTTACCCTCCATTGCCTTGGAAGAAAAGGCCTGGCAATCTATTTCCATTTATACTTTGCCAAGAAAACCCAGGGGCTGCTGGGTTGCCAGGAGTCAGCATTGACTTGATGGCACTTTAAAAAAAAATCCTGTGATATTAATTTACAATTCTCATATATACAAGATACTAGGATGATTTATTCTATAGATTTGCAGATCATCTGGAATGGCCAAGATTTTCAATTTACTGTATACAGGAAGGCTACAGATCATAATACTTTACAAAATTTTTATAGTGCTCACCCAAGACGATTGTGAGGAAGTCTGCCTGTGAGTCAGTTTTCACATTTACATTGTTATTTGCTTTACAGAGAAGATACTTCAAGTACAAGCAGGGCAGATGGTAGAGATACTTTTGCATGAGGATATCCATATATAAGAGTGCAAAGTATGCTTTTCAACGTGCCAAATATATGAATTGGAAACTGTTGTTGACTCCATAACAGATGCAGGCAACTCATTCAAGAGTGACATGTGTGTGACCTTTCATGATGGGGATTCAGTAACGTCCAGAAAATCGCCAAGGAATATTTGGCATATAGTACAACACCATGATGTTTTACAACAAATAATGAAAATAATATCTCTATTAGATATGCTCCCAAGCCCCAGACGCAGGCAATAGCCGAAACATCAATGTCAGATGATATGAGGAAGATTTGATTTAAAGAGACAAGCCTCCATTACAGCAATGTCTTCTCATTCAGTGCTTCTACTACTACTACTACTACTGGGCATTTCTATAGCGCTACCAGTCGTACGCAGGGATGAACAGACAAACAAGAGACGGTCCCTGCTCATCAGAGCTTACAATCTAATCAAGACAAACACAGAAGGTGTAGGGAGGGGTAAATAGGGGGGGAGGGGAAGGAGATTAGGTGAGTCAAGATCCAAAGGCAGTAGCAAAGAGGTGAGCTTTCAGCCTGGATTTGAAGAGGGTCAGAGAGGGTGCCTGGCATACAGATAGAGGTAGTTTGTTCCAGGCGTATGGTGTTAGTATAGAAGTTCATAATGTGTCTGCTACAAGTCATGTAATAAAGATAAAAAAAGAAGAAAAAGTATTTAATTTCTATGTATTTATTTAACTACTTTTCTATACCACTTCATCCTACGGTCAAAGCAGTTTATATTGTAACAGAACATTATACATAGAACAGGGAGATCAACTTGGAAGTAACATTAGCTTAGCTTTGTAGGTCTAGGGTATCATTAATGACTAGTGGTGATCAAGAGGGGTGGGGGGTGAATGGGTAAACTTGGGGGCAGAGGGATGGGGGGGAATGAGTAGTTGGATGGTGGATGGTGGCTGGTTAGGTGATGTTGTCAGAAAAGCAGCCTTTGAATATGTGAGTCTTTAGAGCTTTTCTAAAGGTTGCTGTGTCCATTGTAGTTCATAGTTTGTCAGGAATAGAGTTCCATAAGTGTGGAGCATAAACTAAGAAGGCTCTTTTTGAGGAGATGAAGCTGGTTTTCGTGAATAGTGGTGGTATGCATAGTGTGTTTTGTGAGCCGGTTCGTCGTCTTCTGTTATCTAGTGTAACTTGGAGTAGGGATTGCAGGTGTGGCGGAGAAGAGTTATTAAGAATTTTGGAGGTTGTGAGGATGGACTTGTATTTTATGTGTTCTCTTATTGGTAGCCAGTGGAGCTGTCTAAGTAGGGGGGTTATGTGTTCTTTCTTTTATGAGTTGAGAAGGGTCCATGCTGCTGTGTTGTATGAGTTGAAGAGGGTGGATAGCTGCTTTTGGTAGGCCATGAAGGATGATATTGCAGTAGTCAAAATGCAGAAAAATGATTGCTTGGAGGACTGAGCAGAAGTTGTGTCTGGTTAGAAGAGGTTTGAGGTGCTTGATTGTTTTGAGCTTGAAGTAAATGCTTCTTGTAATGTTGCATATGTGTCTTTTGAAGGTGAGGTGTTGGTCCAGTGTGACTCTAGGGTATCGTACATCCTGTTTCACTTGGATTTGGGTCCCATCTATAGTTATGGAGCTCAGTGGTTTAAAGCTATTGTCTCTGGTGATGTACATGGCATCTGTCTTATTGATGTTTATTGCCAAATTGTGTCTTTTGAGCCATTCGCTGACTGAAGAGAAGCATTTTGTTATGGGTATGATATCTGGGTTAGATGTGCTGATAGGCATGTAGATCATTACATCGTCAGCATTGATGTGGTATAGGATGTTGAATACTTTTATGACAGTGCAGATTGGTTGTAGAAAAATATTGAAAATTAGTGAAGAGGATGGAGCCTTGTGGGACTCCTTGAGATTGGGTATATGGGATGCATTTTGCAGGGCCTGTTCTAACTTGAAGCTGTTGGTCTCTTAGGTAGGACTTGAACCAAGTGAGGGGTGTGTCTGATAGTCCAAAGATTTGCAGTCGCTTGATGATTAGGTTGTGTGGAATGGAGTCAAAAGCTGCTTTTATGTTTAAAAAGATGAGTATTAAGCCAGTTCTGAGTTTGTCTGTGCCCTTAATTAGGATTTCTAGTAAATCAGTCATTAGAGATTCCATGCCATGGTTTGGTCTGAATCTGTATTGTTGATGGTCAAGTGGATGATGTGATTCTATGTGATCCTGGAGTTGTTGATAGACGATTTTCTCAAGTACTTTGGCCATGAAGGGAAGGCTGGCTATGGTTCTGTAAGAACATAAGATATGCCATACTGGGTCAGACCAAGGTCCATCAAGCCCAGTATCCTGTTTCCAACAGTGGCCAATCTAGGTCATAAGTACCTAGCAGTTTCCCCAAAAGACACAGGATCCACAATGCTTGTATTGGGTCAAGCAGTGATATCCTGGGTCCCTTTTAATAATGGTTTATGGACCTTTCCTCCAGGAACTTGTCCAAACCTTTTTTAAACCCAGCTACACTAACAGCTCTTACTAAGATCATAAGAACATAAGATCATAAGATATGCCATACTGGGTCAGACCAAGGTCCATCAAGCCCAGTATCCTGTTTCCAACAGTGGCCAATCTAGGTCATACGTACCTAGCAGTTTCCCCAAAAGACACAAGTTCCACAATGCTTGTACTGGGTCAAGCATTGATATCCTGGGTCCCTTCTTAATAATGTAAAGAGGTCCCTTCTTAATAAAGTAAGAGATTGGTTGGTTGATGTCATTTGAAGTCCCTTTCTTTATGGGGTGAATGGATGTGGTTTTGAGTTTGGGGGTTATGTATCCTTGTTACAGTGATAGTTGGATAATCTTCAGTATTTTTGGTATGAGTTCTTGTCTTGCTAGCTTAATCCAGCTGACCAGGCAGGGGTCGAGCAGTGAGGTGTCGTGTTGATGCTTGCGATAATTTTTTCTAGGTAACTAGGTGTGATATTGCTGAATGAGCTCCTTGTGCTCAGGTGTGTGGTTTCAAGTTGTTCTGTCATAGTATTGAGCATGTTGGTGCCTTTAGTGGGGGGCTGAAGTCAAGGTATGGAAGTAGTCTGCCATAATTTGTGGAGTCAAGTTGTTGTTTTTTTCAGTTTGCTGTGCTGTATCTTTTGTTAGTGATTGCACTATGTCGAAGAGCTCTTGTAGGTGACTGAGAGAGCTTTGGATTAACTTTGAGCAGTAGTCTTTCTTTACTTGAGATGTAGCCTCTTGGTATGCTTGCAGTTTGTGCTTGTAGGTGTTTAGACTGTCGCTTGATCTGGTGTTTCTCCATTTTCTCTCCGTGATTTGTAGGTTTCACTTCATGTTCTTCAGTTGCGGCATGTACCATGGTTTTGCTGTTCTTTGTCTTGTGTGCTGGCTGGATGTCGGTGTTTGCGTTGCAACATCTGCAATGGTTTTGTTCCAATTTTGTATTATGGAGTTTATGTCTTCAGGAGTGTCTTGGAGTTTTGGTAGGATGTTGGTGAGGAAGTCTTCCTTTTCCAGTTTGTGAAACCTGCATACGGCATGTTCCAAGGTGCATGGTTTGAGGTTGCTCATGTTGAGTGTATGTTGATTGTGATCATCTTGTGGTCTGACCAGGGGGATGTCAATGGTGGTGGGAGGTGTTATTGGGTGTTTTTTAAGTGTGTTTCGCGGCAAGATCATGTGAAGTGTGTTCCCTTTGATGTAGGTGGGTAGACTGAAGATTTGAATAAAGTCCAGGGATTCCATGGCTTCCAGGAAGGTTTTTGCTTTATTTGGTGATGTGGAGGTGAGGTTGAGGTCGCCTAGTAGCATGAGATAGCTTTTGTTTGGGCTATTATTACAAATAGCTTCAAGGATTGTGTCCAGTTGGTCAGGGTCAGCATTTGGGGACCTGTAGACAAGGAGGATGGTTATGCTGTCATTTGTTATTGTTACTGTGTGTAGACCATTGTGGATGCTTTCAAGAGGGTGCGGAAGTTTAGGTATTTTCTTGTGAGTATGCAGACACCTCTGCCACGGCGTTTAGTCCTTGGGGAGTTGAAGAGATGGAAGTCCAGTGGAGCAAGTTGGTTTAGTAAGACTGTGTCAGTTTTGGTGAACTAGGATTCTGTTACGTTGAGAATATCAATGTGGTTGTTGATTAGTGTATCTGAGAGAAGCTGTATCTTATTTCTTGCAGATCTAGCATTTAGGAGGGTGCATTTTAGGGAGGGAGGTGGGGATTTTCCTTGCATGTGTTTGCGGTGGTAGTGTATTTGTGGATGTTTGTGGTTTGATATGAATGATGTGTTTTCTGTGTGTCTGGGTTTGTTTCAGTGATGGTTGAGAAGGGTTATAATTAGGGGGAATGTGTGGATGATTGGTATATATGCTGGTATGTATGTTAGAACTGAGAATGAATGGGTGGCAAGTGTGAGTGTGAGAAGTGAGGAGAGGCATAGAAGCATGGTGAGAGGAGTCATCATTATGGTTGTTTTCAGGGTTGTCTGGGAATTACCGTGTTTGTCCTTTCTTTTGCCTCAAAGAGGTAGGTGGTTTTTGCTGATTGCTAGGCACTTCTGTGGTGGGTAGGCTGCTGTGCTTCTTGGATTTTTTTTTTGAAGGGGGGGGGGGGGGTTTGGCTGTTTGGTGTTCTTTCCTGCAGGTCAGACTCTGCATAAGAGCCATGCCAAAGGGTCCTCTGACAAGACCCTCAGGAACAGGTCTGCCAGGCACGGGCATGCCGAAGATGATCCTTTTAAAATTTGGCGGCATTGGGCCCAATAGGCCTTTGCGGTGGGGAACAGGGTGGAGTGAAGCAGCCTGATCCCTGCTGCCAATGCCGATCGGATGGCTGGCTGGCGTTCTGTGTGCCCAAAGATGATCCTTTTTAAATTTGACAGTGTTGGGTCCAAATGGCCTCTGTGGTGGGAAGCAGGGTGGAGCAAAGCAGCCCGCTCCTTGCTGGCGAAGGGAGGGAAGTGATGAAAATGGGCAGTGAATGTGGTAAAACCTATGATAACACTTCTATGCCATTTTGATGTCTCTTTTTTAAAAAATTGTATAAAAAGCTTTCTGGGGCATTTAGAGTTTAATTGTGACGTTACTGGCTGGTTTCCGTTTCGATTTCATTGGTGATAGAGAATACATAATCAGGCAGCAGACAGCCTGCGAGATCCCCCTAAGGGCATCCCTCTCCCATCTCAGCAGTCATTATGTGTCTCTCAATTAGCATGAAGCCATTCTGACTCCTCCCACGGGACAGCATTCAGGCATGTCAGCCATTTTGGACAAAAATGCAGTCTCCTTCCCAAGCAGTTTTGCGACTCCTCCCACACACCAGTGCCGGTCACAGCCACTTTTCCATGTCCATGTGCTTCAGCAGCACAGCAGACATACCAGTATTGAAGAGAAATAAAGGCACCGCCCCTTGTCTTTGTCCCGCAGGGGTGGTACTGAAGTGAAAAAACTCCCAGTTTCATCAGCCAATGTGGAAGTAGGGGGCATCACTGGCCTGTGGATGCTGCAAGAAAAGAAGGCATCCTGTGGCTTTTTCTCTTCGGCATGTCTGTGCAGGACAAAGGCAAATGTGGCCTTTTATTTACTCACTGCCGGCACCATTGGAACTGCATTTAGAGCCATAGGTTGCTGAGCCCACGTAAAAGGCTGAACCCCTAGGGGATACACTGAATTCTTAGAAGCCCTTGAACACGTCGCTGTGTCTTTCATTCTGAATGATCTAAGAAAGTTTTTAAACAATGAAGTGAAATCTCTCAGAAGAATGCTTTACTGATGCGAGGACCTCACTAAAATAGAGGCTCCGGCCCTTGTGTATATTTAAAATTGATTGATAAAGACGTATCCGCTTTCAGAGATTTTTGCCTTTAAGGACACAAATTTTGACATGGATGATTGTTGCCAACTTTGGGAATTGCAAACCTGAATATACAGACTGCTGATAACAAACATTTTTAAACTGCCAGAAAGTGTTGGACTGATTTTTTAGTCAGCAGCAGGAGAGTTGGCTCTTGCATCAGACTGCAGTCCTCTGTGATTGATTGAAACCTCTTGATGTTTTTTGAATCAAGGGAGTTGGTTGCTGGCCAGCCTCTGGCTAAGAAGCACCAAGGGACTGCCCCTGTACTTGGGAGAGAAAAAGGCCTGAGAGTTGTACTTCAGATCTCATCAAAGTTCAAATCTTAGATTTAAACTTAAAAAAAGCAATGATTTATTCTGCCCCAGCTCTGGGTCAGAGTTCAGAAGGAAAAGATTCTGCATTTCCTGACAACTCTATCTTCAAGCTTCTCTTGGGACATGGTTGAGCTTTGCAACTGCCAAATTCAACTGCAAACCAAATGGTGAGATCTAACCATAAGTTAACAAAATAAGCCAGACTTTTCCTAACAGGAAAAGGCACCGAGGATTTGGATAGGACTGGGCCTGTATTCGGACCTGAACACAACTTATTCAACATTCTCAAAGATCACTGGGTTTCAATTACCAAACTGACCACTTTAACTGGATTAGAAAAACTACCTTAGTTTCTGTTGTCAGCCAGCAGTGCAAACTTTGAATTTACATATTTTACCTTGTTTACATTAATGGTTGATTTGATTTTAGAAGATATTTTATTTATTATTTATTTATTTATTACATTTTCTTTTATACCGCGCTATTTAAGATCAGTGCGGTTTACAATAAACATTGAAACTACACATCTCAGTTTAGTGATTTGTGCTTACAATAAACATTTAAAATAACTCGGGTATACAATGAACAAGTTTCTTAACAGGGAGAACAGGGAGAACAATAACTATATACAGGCCAGTTAATGTAACTATATACATGGTTACGTGCACAGCACGAGCTTCTCAGAGTAAGTTAAGTATGGAGGCGGTTAAGGTGTGGTTGCAGGTATTCAGACTAGGAGTGTAAGATGCGTGGGCTTGAGGAGCTACCATGAGGTGTGGAAGTAGGTGACTGGGGGGGGGGGGGGGGCTGCGGCATCGTAGTGAAGGAGAAAAAGGTGATGCTTCAGTTCCTTCTTGAATTGGGAGAGATCGCTGATGGTTCTGATAGGCGCCGGAAGTGCGTTCCAGCAAGATGGTGCAAAAAAGGCAAAGGCTCTAGATCTAGTAGCTTGAGAGCACTTAGTACTTGCCTTAGGTAGAATGAGGGTGTTTGCAGCATTCGATCTCCTTAGCCGGTTAGGAGGTGTGATGGATACTAGGTCGGTGATGGCAGTAGCCGGGAATTTCTTGATGGCTTTATGGGTCATTGTTAGAACCTTGTAGGAGATCCTGGCCTGTATGGGCAGCCAGTGCAACTGTTTTAGTATTGGAGTGATGTGGGATCTTCTGGAAGCTCCATGAAGGATTCTTGCAGCAGAATTCATAGCAAGTTGTAAGGGGTTGGTCGTACTCTTTGGTAGGCCATGTAATATCGCATTAGCATAGTCAAGGTGGGGCATTATTAGGGCCTGAAAAACAGTTCGGAAGTCTTCAGGTTCTAACAGCTGGCGAAGATGGCGAAGGGACCGGATTTTGTGATAGACAGCTTTTGTTATGTTATTGATGTGAGCCTTCATATTAAGCTGCTGATCAAGTATAACTCCGAGGTATCTTACTGTAGTCTTGCATGTGAGTTCTGCGTCCCGAACTTTGATGGATAGAGGTGGGATAAAAGCCGGGTTCCTGGTGACGAAGAGGGCTTCGGTCTTTTTGAAGTTTAATTTAAGCCTTTGTGCGTCTATCCAGTCGGAGACTGCATCAAAGCATTTGATTAGAGGGGAGAGGTCAAGATGCTCAGTCGAGATTGGCATGTACATCAAGACATCGTCGGCATAGACAAGGCAGTTGATGTTAAATGAGTGGATAAGGTCACAGATGGGTTGCATGTAAATGTTGAATAGTAAGGCCGATAATGAGGAGCCTTGCGGGACACCTTTAGTTTGAAGGAAGGGGTCAGAGGTGGAGGGACCAGAACGTACATGTTGCCAACGGTCTGTGAGGTAAGACGCGCACCATGATAGATTTAATTTTTGTCTTTGTTTGCTTTGGTAAATATCTGTATTGGTTTTTTTTTCTTTTTTTATGAGCCGTTTCTTGTTCATGAGAATACAAGAAAAAGTTGGGTTCAAATATTTGCTTTTATCCTGAACAAAGTACATTACAACACAGGGCTTAGTAGCCACTATTTCTTTTAGAGTTAACCAATCATACTACATCTGATACACATCCTTTGAAACCTATAATATTTTCCAGCGGCTGGAGCGCATATCTAGGCACCTAAAATCTCCAGCCTGCTGTAAGTGTCTAGGGGTTTGCCTCCTGTAGGTTTTATGAATCAAAAGAGTCCCTGAAACCAGGACCGGTGAATAAACTACACTCAGAAGATCCTGTACCACAACAGCTGTGGCAGAAAGTTTTTTTCCCCACAATGAAAATGTATTTGCTTAATCCTTTAAATACTTTTTTTTGTCAGAGCGCTAAATAGGAAGGGGCAGAGCAACCACCCCCTCTCAAAAACAGCTGCTCCTTTTTAATCAAACATTCCCAGAACTGAGTTTTCAGTCACTTATCTAAATCACCAGAATGCTTCAGTGCCTCTTCAGGAATATCACTGTCAACAATGTATCACGTTTCGGGTCCACTCGCTACGACCCTGCATCAGGTTGAAACGAAATTTTGATCCTGCCATCACGGAAGCAAAGAAACAAAATCGGCAAACAGCAACCTTTATAGTACTCAAAATTAGCGTCTGACGTCAAAGACAGCTGTACTAAGACTGACAGACAGCGGGAACCAATAGAAAAGTCCTTACTGAATGATCAGCCAATAGGAGGGGGAAACTCTATTGAAACAAGGGAACCCCTCACAGAATTGGTAGATGGAATTAGCAGCAGAGCCGCTCAAATTATGAGCCCGTAAACATCAGGGATGTGAAAGTAAACTGTTCCACTCCAGAGCTGCATTCAATCATTGCGGGGCAACCGTATTTAAACAGAAAATCCAATGTTGTTCGGTTTTCTGCAATCTGTACACTCAATTGCCACCGCGAGGATCCGGTGGAACAAAATCCAAAATCCGCCAGCGTAGCTGAGCAAAAGTGTGATTCTTTGAGAGACAATGTTCCACGATTGGAGCTGTGAAGGTCTTGGTGTGCAATCTTGAAGCATGCTCTGCTAAGCGAACATTTGCAGATCTAATCGTGCGACCAACATAATACAATGAGCAAATAAACTATATAAGTAGACAGACAAGTGGTATGCCACCGAGACGAAAACCAAGTAGATGTTCTAGAGTCACACCATGTTGCACCTTCAAGTGAGGACTCACAGAAACGGCATGAACCACAAGCAAAATGTCCCGGGTCCTCATGAGAGGAAAATGGACGGTCTATTCTTGAAGCTGAATGGAGAATCCGATCTCGTAAATTGGCACCCCTGGTATAAGCCAACAATAAACGTTTATTGTTAAAACAAGGATTAAGCCCTAAAATTGGCCAAAATCTACAGTACATAAAATTCTTGAAAACGACATGGCCCCTCCCACATAAGGTAGAATACCAGTAACTGTATCTCCAGAAGACTATGTAGCTGTAACAGAGGGAGCTGATGCAAACAACCATTCATGGTGTGTAAATCTAGCTCTTTTAAATGCGGCCTTAAGCATTCTCAAAGGGTAGCCACGATGTATCAGTCTTTGTGTGAGATCCTCAGCATGTGTATAAAAATCCTGTAAAGAGGAGCAGTTACGGCGTAGTTGTGAAAACTGACCGTAGGGCAACCACCATTTCAGTGACGATGGATGGTAGCTATTGTAATTTAAGAAATTATTCCGCTGAACCGGCTTCCTATAGAGCGAAGTGATGAAACCTTCAGATGTCAAGGTAACTGTAATATCCAAAAATTGGATCTGGACCGGATTCTGATGAGCCGTGAATTGAATATTTGGCTTAAAAGAATTTAACGACATCAAAAAGGACTCCAACTGGGGAGCAGTACCCATCCAGATGAAAAATATATCATCGAGAAATCGACGCCAAAAAGGGATGTAATGAAAAAAAAGGTGAAGAATAAATGTATAGATCCTCAAATTGAGCCATATAAATTGTGGCAATAGACGGGGCCACTGTCGCCCCATGGCAATACCATAAATTTGTAAATAGTACTGCTAATCATATAAAAAATAATTATGATTCAGTATAAGGTATAAAACATCCAATAGAAAGGCCCGAGGCACCCGTTCAGGAAGAGCCAAAGGAAACGTGGCTAAATATTGAAGCACTTCTGCCTGATTGATATTGCTGTAAAGGGCTTGAACATCAAGCGTCACAAGACATTAAGACGAACATGCCGTGCAAGCTGACAGTTGTGTTAAGAAATGTCCCATGTCCCTAATATACGATAGCACCTTGGCAGCAGCTGCCTGCAAAAAAAGGTCGCAGAATTTTGACCAGGGGTTCCAACAAGGAGTCACAACACGAAACAATGGGTCTGCCCAGCGGATTAATTAAAGACTTGTGAATCTTGGGGACAAGGTAGAAAGCCAGAATTTTTGGAAACTTATTGACTAGAAAACGGAATTCTCGCTTAGTGATCCAGCCTTTTTGCAACGCGTCCCCCAGTTTAGAATGGATTTGTTCTTGCAAAGATGAAGTTGGATCTTGAGCCAATGGCCTATAGTAGGGTAGGGTGGGAAGTAGATGCACATCTACTTCTTGTTTGTGTTGTTCAGGAGATAAGACAACCACAGTGCCACCTTTATCAGCCCCCCTGATAACCAGATCAGATTGTGCCAGTTCACGGATGGCCTGATGGTGTGACCGAGGAATATTTGAAAAAGATCTGCAGAATGTACGTTCTTCGGTGACCAATGTCTATAGTACCAGTTCTTGAAAAGTCAAGATCGTCGGGTCCATATCTCCCGGTGGCAACCAATTAGAGGGACCGCTAATAAGAGATATCATATTTAGAAAAATAAAGGATTACCCTCAGTTTCCTAAAGAAACAATGTAAGGCCAACCGGATCTCAAATGGATCATACCTCGGTACTGGCACAAAGGATAAGCCAAGCTCTAAGACCTGTAATTGTGAAAGAGTCAATACTCGTCCCGATAAGTTGACAACTGCTGTGTCTTGGTCTGAGATCTGGTGTCCGGGCCTGCCCAAAAATCCTGTTGATACGCCCTCCGTGAGCGCCGTCCTTGACGGGAGCCTCCCCTACGTGAAGAAGGCTGCTCATAACGCGTATGGCTGGAGGTGTAATGGGTATTATCAGCTGAATCAGTATCCATAGAATCCTCTGAACTGTTTGCAAATGTAACATGTCATGGGGAAGCCTTATCTGAGGAAGACATCCATTTATATATTTGATTGTTCTCATAATCAGTCTTATCTCTTTTAAATGTCTTGATCTTCAAGCCACGTAAATGATCTTTAAAAGCAGTGAGTTGCTTATCTATTTCAACCCATTGTAATTGAAAGCTTTGAGCCTCCTGTGTCTCCAAAATCTTCCTCTTAAGATCTGCTGCCTGTGAAGTCAGCTTCTCCTCTTCAGTGCCCGATCATTCTATGAGCAGAGCAATGATATCGAAGCTGCACTTATTTAAAATGGCATTCCATTTTGTCAAAAAAGCTGGATCATTCGTAAACTGCCGTGAGGCTCCAGGCATCCGGAGCCCCCGAGGGATAATCAAAGATATTGAGTCATGGCTGAACCGTGCAACTACGCTCAAATTAAATGTTTATGTAAATCCTTCAACTCCAATATAGTGGGAGGTAATTGATTTGAATGAGAAACTGTGTCCCCAAATAAAGAAGTCCTCTGTCGGAATTGTTGCAATGTTCATCAGTATAAGCAAAGTCATCAGACGCCATAAGAGCACTCAGGGTTAATAAATATATATGAATCAAAAGAGTCCCTGAAACCAGGACCAGTGAATAAACTACACTGAGAAGATCCTGTACCACAACAGGTAGGTTTTGAGCAACTTCATGGCAGAAAAAGCAGCTCTGGGTTACAATGACATCATTTGTCAGTTCTGGACTCCATTACAATTCCTTTCACTTGTCCATTAACGTATCTTTTGTTGCTTTTCCAAAAGATTTATTAACTCAAAGCAACCCAGAGTCCTCTATTGAAAAGTTTTTCTCAAGATTTTAACACCCGCATGAAGTTCTGGGGTCCAGTTAGGTGTATTTGTAAATGTATATGAACTCAGCAAAAAAGAAAGAACGCGTCAGGTATAGAATATACTGAATATAGGCACCAGGTTGAATATGATCACTTCTTCAAATAAATCTCTGTAATCTTCACTGGACTTATTTACTGATATGTTTCAATATATACAACAAGACCCCAACTTTAGCACTGTGTCTTGAGAAATATAGGATTTTTACTGGAACGTTTCACTTGGTTTAAATTAGTGTTTTTATCTTCAGACATTTTCTGAGAATGTTCTGAGGCATCATGTTATTGTCTTTTGATTTTAGTTTAATTCAGCACAGCTGACACTGTTTTCCTTCCAGCAGCTGCCATATGTCCACTTGACCTAGAGGACGAAGTGCCGCTTGCATGCAAGAATACATTTTGTTTTATTTTGGGGCTTCCCAAGCTTCTCCTGGTGGCCCCACAGCGAGTCAGGTTTTCAGGACATCAACAATACTGTATATTTTTTTATTTAGAAACATTTGCTAAACCGCAAGTAGTGACTAAGCCATCAAAGTGGTTTACAGTAGAGAATGCTATAAGACAAGGAGAGACAAAATGGAAAAGGAAACAGGGAGCTGAAAAGAAAGGAAGGTTACATCTCTTAACAAGGACAGGTTCTATCATTTATCAAAGAAAAAAGAGGGAAAGAAGAAAAAGGAAACAGATACTGCCTGAGCCACGAGGGGGATAGGTGGAGGATGACTCAGGAGAGTTGGAAAAACCAGGCCTTGAGAGTTCTTTGAAACTTAGGGAAGGAGGGTTCCCGTCTGAGGTCAAGGGGAAGGTTATTCCAAAGATAAGGCCAAAGTAAGAAAAGGAGGATTCCCTGGAGCAGGGTCAGTACAAGGATCGGAGGCGCTCTATGTAGGCCCTCCATCCTGCCGCCACCTCCCCCCACCCTCCATCTGCATTGAAGAGGGGCAGAAGCAGCTGATAATAGCAGACAGAAACCACGATGCAGTTCCCGAGCTTTAGGTAAGCGCTTCATCATGGTTTTCTTGACCTTGCCACCGCTGCTGATCCCAGAGAGGGACAGCAGTGGCGGCAATGGGCACCCCAGAAGGTTGGTGCTCTAGGCGACCGCCTAATTTACCTAATAGTAGTGCTGGCTCTGCCCTGCAGGCAAGCAGACAGAGAGCAGAAGGTGGGGGAAGGGAGAGGATAGAGGGCCTAGAAAGAATGGAGGGAACAGGCAGGATGGTAAGGAGAAACGAGGGAGACGAGGTAGGGTGGGAAGGAGGCATAGAACGCCCAGTGAGAGTAAGCACCTTGAATTTGACGCATGCAGAGACCAGAAGCCAGTGAAGGGACATCAGAAGTACAGTGGTGTGACTGTAACACTGGGCACCATGGATGACTTTGGCAGTGGTTGACTGAATAAGCCGAAGATGATGGACAGAGTAAAAAGGGAGTCCATTGTAGAGGGCATTACAGTAATCGAGTGGAGAGATCCCAAGTGCAATTATAAGCTGTTATAACTGAGGGACTTTAAACATGGAACAAGCATTGGAAATATAATGTAAAGACTTGGTGACAGCATTAATTAGATCTTTAAAAGAGAGAGAAGAGTCAAGAATAAAGCCTAATATCTTGAGGGACTCGCAAAATGGCAGAGGAGAGGAAGTAAGAGTGGGAGGTGAAAAAGGATATGAAAGTCTCGGAGAAGGACAACAAATAGACTTACACTTAGAAACATGCAAAATAAATGGTATATTCCTGAAACCAGTGCCTGATAGAATCCAAGCAGAGCAGTAGAGGGGAAATGTCATATTAGTATATTAGCTAAGCTTTGACTAAGTTGTAAATAATTTTATGCCCCACTGACCCCTACCCTCTAGTTAGCTGTTTAATGTTCCATTAAAAGTTGCCACCCTATCTTGTTTTATGTAAAAGATGTTGAGTTTAATGTAAACCACTTTGATAAATTTTGAAAGGTGGTATATAAAAAAAAAGTTAAATAAATACATGTCAGGATTGGAAGAACGGATTATGAACAGGATTTGTGCGTCATTGGCATACAGGTAGAAACTGCAGCTGAGGGACTGAATTAATAGGGGCAGGGGAAAGAGAAAAATGTTGAAATTGGAGGGAGCCAGGAGAGAGCCATGGGGGATGCCGGAGAGACGGGGAATGAGGAAGAAACTTGGAAAGAATGCTGGGAGAAATAGGAAGCAAACCACTGAAGAACAAGACCATGAATATCGATGTTATGTAATCTGTAAATTAGGAGAGAATGATCAACCTTTGGTTTTCTCAAAGGTTCTGGAGAATTGCAGGGGACATGTCTAAAGAATTAGAGAGTAAAATATTATGCAATACATCGGAACATCAGTAATACTGCTTGGTTCATAGACAGAGCAGTTTCTATTTTAACAAATCTTATTTGCTGTAGGACTTTCATTAACAAGTTTAAATGGAGCTCTTTATGAAGCGGAACATTGCTAGTTGCAATTTTAATATATTTGCATTTATCATTTGAATAAGCATACATTTAGGGTCTGATATTCAAAGGATTTATGCTCCTATCTTTGAGGGTTATGCTCCTAAATTGGTCTCTTTAAAAATTTACTCGGGCTGAGTTCCTAAAGATTTTCTTTAAATTTCACTAAACTCTTAAATTTAGGAGCATAAAAAGTAGGTGATAGCGTGGGGGATTTAGGGCAGGGAAAATAAATTAGGCACTTAGTACTGAATTTCAGCACTAGGCACCTAAATTAGGCTCATAAATCTAGGCAAATGAAGAGCAGGCTTAAATTTAGGAGCATACATTTTAAGCTCCTAAATTAGGATGAATTTTCAGATAAAAATTTAGGCTCCTAAGGGGCTCTTTTACTAAAGGTTAACACGCATTAAAATTAACACACGTTACGTGCCATTGGCCCACAGAGATAAAAGGGCCCCGGGGACTTAACACATGCTAATTCCATTAACATCTTTAGCAATATGTGTGGCTAAAAAAAATATTTTTCCCTCCTTGAGGATAATAAATACGTTTGGTTTCATGGTTTCATAGGCAGGGCCGGCCCGTCCATTGAGCGAGAATGTAGTTCGCACAGGGCCCCGCACTTCAGGCGGCCCCGCGCGAACCACATTCTTGCTCAATGGACTGCTGCAGAGGGAGCCGGGGAAGCCCGCGCGAAGCCCCGGCTCCCTCTGCACAGCCCGCCAGCGTGAAGAGCCTTTACCTTCACGCTGGCGGCTGTTTCAATGAAGCCGCGAATGCCGCGAGAGGTTAAAGGGCATTGCCTTTAACCTTTCCCGGCATTCGCGGCTTCATTGAAACAGCCACCAGCGGGAAGGTAAAGGTTCTTCACGCTGGTGGGCTGTGCAGAGGGAGCCGGGGCCTCGCGCGGGCTTCCCAGGCTCCCTCTGCAGCCCCTTAGACGGCGTGGGGCTCTTCAGGGGGCGGCTAGGACTGGATGGGCTGTGATGGGGGGGGGGGGGAACGGACTGGAAATGCGCTGTGAGGGGGGAGGGCACGGACTGGAAATGGGCTGTGATGGGGGGAGACTGAAAATGGGCTGGGATGGGGGAAACAGACTGGAAATGCGCTGTGATGGGGGAGGGGAACGGACTGGAAATGGGCTGTGATGGGGGGGAACAGACTGGAAATGGGCTGTGACGGGGGGGGGGGACCGGACTGGAAATGGGCAGTGAGGGGCGGAAGCAGACAGGAAAACGGATGTGATGTGGGGGGGGGGGAGAACGGACTGGAAATGGGCTGTGATGGGGGGAGGACTGCAAATGGTCTGTGATGGTGGGGGGGATAGGACTGGAAATGGGCTGTGATGGGGGAGGACAGCAAACGGTATGTGATGGTGGGGGGATAGGACTGGACATGGGCTGTGATGGTGGGGACGGACGGACTGAAAATGGGCTGGGATGGGGGAAACAGACTGGAAATGAGCTGTGATGTGGGGGGGGGAACAGACTGGAAATGGGCTGTGATGGGGGGAACGGACAAATTGGGCTGGGATGGGGGGAAACAGACTGGAAATGGGCTGTGTTGGGGGAGTAGAACAGATTGGAAATGGGCTGTGATGGGGGGAACGGACTACAATTGGGCTGTGATGGGGGAGGACTGCAAATGGGCTGTGATGGTGGGGGGATAGGACTGCAAATGGGCTGTGATGGTGGGGGGGATAGGACTGCAAATGGGCTGTGATGGTGGGGGGGGAATGGACAAAATGGGCTGTGATGGGGGGAACTTGGACTGGAAATGGGCTGATGAAGAGCTGGATTAGGACTGGAAATGGACTGATGGGGGCTGGAATAGGGCGAAGTGGGCTGACGAGGGGGCTAGGATTGGAAATTAACTGATGGGGGAGCGTGGAGGAAATGGGCTGATGAGGGACTGGAATGGAACTGGAAAAGAGCATATGGGGGCTAGGACTGGAAATGGACTGATGAGGAGCTAGGATAGGACTAGAAATGGGCTGATGGGGGGAACGTAGACTGCAAATGGGTGATGGGCTGGAATAGGACACTGGAAATGGGCTGATGGGGGCTGGAATAGGACTGGAAAACAGCATATGGGAGGCTAGGACTGGAAATGGGCTGATGTGGAAGCTTGGGAGACTGGGACTAGAAGGGGGCAGATGCTGGGTGGGTCTAGAACTATAAAGGAGCTGATTTTGGGGGAGGACTAGAAAGGGATGGAAATGAGAATGGAGAGGGGAAAAGATATTTTGTGTGGGAGGGAAGAAAAGTCTACGAAGGGCCGGGTATTGGAAGAGTAAGTGTAGATTGAGAATGGAAGGGTGAAATTTGAGTGGATGATAAAGCAATAAGGAAAGAAATGGAGGAAAGAGCAAAAGGGGAAAGATCAGTATGTTAAAGCAGATATAGAGAAAAAATTTGGAAAAAAATCTAAAAGAGAAGAAAGGAAAATGGATTGCTCGCAGAAGACACAAAGAAACCAGAAGAAAGTGACTGGAGCAATTGCAACTGAAAAGAAAATGCACAAGCAACAAAAGGTAGAAAAATACTTTTTTATTTTGAATTTATTAACTGGAATATATCAGCTGTGGGAAATGTGCATTGTTAACATATTTTGTGTTTTGTTTAGTACAAGAGGAAATTAATTTATAGTTTTATTTCTCCAGTGTTGTTGTACATCCCAAGTTTGGCTTTTGGGGTTCCCAGTTTAATTATTGTCTTCCTATTTCTAAATTGTGATCCCTTGTTCTTTGGTGACGGTCTATATTCTGCATTTTAACCAAGCTGAGGTATTCTGTTCATGTAGTTTCTATTTGACCGTGTCACTTGTTCTCTTTCCCCAGTAGGAGATGCATTGGTATTCTCTGAGATGTATTGGTTTAATATTTGCAGTGTTGCCTTTTGATAGGTAGGGTTTGGTGCTTTGTGAGTCCTGGCAGAGCTGTTATGATATGGTGGATTTGCTATGAGTTCTAAAAGGTCAGTGTTTATAGTACTTCCTAATGGGCCTGGCGGTTGGCACTGGAATATAGTCACATAGAAATCTATTAGTCTTTCTTTATCCAGACACTCATTAAGAAGCATGTTTACTAAAAATGCATGTTAACATTATGCAAGTATTTATGCAAATGAGGCCCCGCAATTAATCTCCGCACATGGCCCCGCACCCCCCTTGGGCCGCCCCTGTTCATAGGAACAGTTTAAATTGATAAGGTTGATTTTAATGTTAGTGCGCCAGCATGTGTACGCCTGAATTCCCCTTTCTGTGAATTCGTCTTTTTTAAGAAATGTGTAGTTTGTGCATTGAGACGTTAGATAATAGTTACAAAGTCCCTGAGAAAGTTAATGTTAGTAATGCACAGTCCTTAGTCTATGTGCACGGATAAGGAATCTGTTACGACTCACATGTAGAGGGTACCACCGACTGTAGAGCTTTTTGTGCATACTGATGGTGATTGCATATTAAAAGGTTGTTGTTGGTTGCGATTTTTTAATCATTTTTATATATTTGTAGCCTTACAGCATCCGCCACTCTGTCCATTTTTGTTCCAAGTGTGACTCACATGATACTCCAGGTAATATGCTTGGGCAGTTTAAGTTTATTATTCATTTTTAAACTTTTGGGGTATCATATAGCCAAATGAAGTAATGGTGGGCTGTGCATGGTTTTTGGACACGAGCCATAGGATCTCATATCCGTGTGGTTTTCCTCCTTGTTCCTCTTTTAGTATTTACAGTGGTTTGGAAGTCCAGACAACTGATTAAGGTATGGTCATTTATGATGTGATATACCTATATCTAGGATTTTATGTTGTGATATACATATTTATTTTGATTGTTTTAATTAATTATTTATTTATGTATATTATATAATTATTTAATTTGTTGAGCGTTATAATATATATGTTTTATACAAAGTTTATAAGGATTATTGTGATATATCTGTCATGTTTTTATCTTCTTTGTTATATCCTTTTTACATTATAGTTTTGCTGTGCTGATCTTTTTTGGTCTATTATTATCATCAGTTTTTATGTGTGGTAATTTGAGTGTTTAACCATTTGGTGTTTTTAACTTTTTTATTAATTAGGTTTTATGGTGGCTTGTGTATTTATTTATATATTTATATATGTGTTTTATTTAATTATTTATGGTTTATATCGTTTTGATGTAACCTGCCCCTGAAGAAGGCAACGAAACACGGCCTGTGTCGGGCCATAGGCTTTTTTGATCAATAAAGAACGTCTTCCTGCTGCTATCCACGTTTCAGACTGGGTTGTTTGCGAGCACGTGGATTCGTGCTTTTGGTTGGTACCTGGCTAAAAAATAGGGCATAAATTTAGGAGCAGCTCTTTTTGACTATCGTGCCGGTAATATTTTTGTAGAAAGTTCAAGCGTGTGTAACCTAGGTCCAGTGCCAGGATTGAAGGCACCTTACGCGAGCCCCTCCATCCTGCTGCTCCCGCTGCTCCCACTGCTCCTGCCTTTCTCTGGAGTCTGTAGCGGCGGTAATAACTCAGAAACCTCAAGGCAGTACTTACATTAACTCCCCAATGCTGCCTCGTGGGTTCAGCTCTCAACCATCGGCCTTTTCCACTCTCTTCTATGTTCACTTCAAACCGGAAGTGTGCGTTGGAAAGGGGTGGAAGAGACTGATGGTAGAGAACAGAAACTGCAAGGCAGCATCGGGGAGTTAAAGTAAGTGCATGCTGATAATGTGAGCGTCTTTCATGTATGTGCTCAGCGCAGGGGCAATTACCACCATGTCAACGGGTGACATTAAATGCACTTGCAGTAACATTGGCAAAACGCTTAATGCAGGGGCGACGTGGAACCCGCACTATGGGGACAAGTTGTGCACACCTCCATTTGTTAACGCGGATCACCTGCCACTCCCACGCTAAATTTACGGGCTTAATGTGCAGTGCACTGCTGCATTTTAGTAAACATGCCTCTAACTGTTTAGATGCAGCTACTGTAGGTCATTCATACCCTCTACAACAGAGGTGCACAAGTTCACTCCAACAAACAGGCCACGTTTTCAGGATATCCCTAATGAATATGCATGAGACCGATGACCAGTACATACATGGTATGCATATCTATCTCTTGCATATTCATTCGGATATCTTGAAAAGCTGGCCTGTTTATGGCCCTCCAGGACTGAACTTGTGCTCTTCTGCTTTATAATATAGATTCCTAATAGGGCCCGGTTAAATGCTTTCAGATTTATACCATGGGATGCAGAATAGATGACCTCTTGTAGGATTTGCTAATGGCATCTCGGGGTATTCAGAAGGTTTGCTTTTATGAGTTCTGTTTGTTTAAAAAGGTAGTGGGTGCTTTTTTAGTGTTTGCACTCTGGAAGGGGGAGGGGGAACCTGTATTGTTGTTTCCTTACTTGTACAGAATACAGCTTTCCAGGATCCCTCTGTTCCCAGCTGCTGGATTCGGAAAGCTTTTCCTTTTTAAACTTCCTGTTCACACAGGGTGGGGACAGGAAGAGGAGGGAGGGAGTTCGGCATTGAATAAAAGGAATTAACTATTTCCCTTCTCTGATCTTTGGGAATTTCCGCATGTGAAAGTGGCAGTCTGTGGGTCTAAGAATTAGAAATGGTGCAAACGAAGCGACTGCCTCAGTACAAAATGAGAGCTTTGGCTCAAGTCAGATTTTCAAATTTAGAAACAGAGAACGTGGGACTGTTGCTGCGTTATCCTCAAATCATGTTCGCGAACAGCATTGTGCTTGATACAGTCAGCATTCAAAAATGTACCTGTGATGTGCAAAGAATGTTTTTTTTAAAAGCAGCATTTTTTTTAGAAAGATGTAGAAGTCCAAGCTTTAAAAGCACGTGTTGCATGCTTTATTAAAAACCCAAAAAGAAAAATAGATTTGTTTATTATTTCCAACAGTAGTTCAAGGTGAGTTACAATTAGCTACATTAGGTATATCCTCTGCCATCCAAAATGCCATCTCTAAACTTGTGCAAAGGAGAAATAAGAGGAACAGTTGATTTTTTCCACCGAAGCACCTGTCCTTTTCAGTACATTTGGACAGTAATTAAATATGGGGCGCTTAGGTTAATGCGCTTTTTACAGGCTCCAATAATGCCTGTTTTATAAAATCAAACTATGCATCTCTACTTTACAGAATAGGAACATAAACAGTGGAAAACGTGCGTTGAATCTAGGTGCTATCACTTAAACCAGTTTTGTGGCTGGCGTAAATGACCTTGTGTATCTTATGTGCATTCGCCCACATTTTATAACACATGCATGTACCTGCACACTCAGCCCAAGCTTGGTCACAATGAATCTATGCATCACTGGTCTGATGCGTGTACTTACAGAATAGCGATGGGTTAAAGTCTGCGTGTAGGTCACTGAAAATAGGTGATTCGTGTGCATTGATGGAGCGGATCTTTACATGGCTCCTTATAAAATTACCCCTTTCTAGTGCGCACAATGGCTTAAAAAAATTCCAGGAAAAACAGGAGGAAAGTGAGCGTTAGAATTACTCTCATGGCACTACATAGTTTTCAAATAAGGAAGCCGTATTGTTCCAGGTTTTTTCTATAAGTTTTGTTGTTTTCTCCCGGTATTTGTCAAAATGAAGCAGAAACATAATTTATACTGCAGAATTTGAACAGGATACGGAGGCCTGGATTTAAACACAGGCAACAGAGGTAACCTGATTCAATTTGCTATAGGGCCAGCTCGATCAGTTCTGCTTCTGGGTGCCGACCTCTTAAACCCAGCCCTAAGATGATGCAGCAATACAAGAGTTACACATGGCGCACTCCTTGCTACTGTTTGGAAATGGTGCAGTCTTCTAGCAGAGGCATGTGCAGAGGTTTCTGTAGTGCCAATTGTAAAATTCTTTAAAATAATAATTTTCCAAACTTACTTGTTTTCTAATTTTTGCTTAGTCATCAGTAAGAAATGTTTTGCTGAATGTTGGAATTTAGGTGAATATTTACTAAACTGTGTTAAGGCAATAGAACAAGTTATTTGTCAGTTAACACAGTTTCATGCAGGATATTTTTACCTCAATGCATGTTGAATAGTGATAAGCTGTGAAGCTTGCAAAGTTGTATCAAGCGGCTTTTCATTATGCCCACTGAATATTGCAGCTTCTTTTGAACTTTGCAAGCTGCTTTATCCACTGAAAGTTAGCAGCACCTCAAGAGGTGTTCTTAACATTCTCCGGGTTCATCAGCCCAACAGCTGAGGCTCTCAAGGATCCTGTCCGAAGAGACAGACAGGTAAAAAGAATTGCCCCACCCTCTGATTCCTTAAAAAAAAAAGTGTGCTCTCCTGTCTAGGCTCCTCTCCCCTACTCCCAATACCCAAATACTTTTGATAATAGTATTTCTCTCCCAGCATTCCCTACTGCCCCGCCTTCCCTGATTCCTGCTAAAAATATGCTTCTTCCTCTGGGGCCCCACTTATTCCCTAACCTCCCTGATCTTTGTTTAAAAAAAATGCTTCTGTCCCCAGTTCTTCCTGCCTCCTCACCCTCCCTTATCCCTGATGTTTCTGATCCTGGTCCATCTAAGCTCCGCCTGCATGTATCTATTGCCCCCGGGGGTCCACAGTGGGTAGGAGCAATGTTCAGTCACTCCTACTTGGCAGATGTGTCTTCCAAAATAGCGCATCCTGGTTTCCTAATGGTAGTCTTGTGATACTACTTTATTTGGCAGACTGACTCCTAGTGGTAGTACCCAAAACTACCACTAGGGGACCAGGCAGCCCCCTTTTGGAAGAGGCAGCTATCGGCAGAAGCAACTGGGAATATCTTCTGCCTTCATTAGGCCTCCAGGCATAACAGGTACATGGGGCATAAGCTATTTTTTTAAAAGGATCAGAGAGAATGAAGAGGTAGGAGATAGGATGGGCTGGGGGCAGAAACCTTTCTTTTACAAGGACCGGGGAGGGAAGGGCTCTTTTTCCTCCTTGTGGCTCAGTCCTTTGTCTTTGTGTTGCTGTTGTTAAAGAATGTGTACTATTCCCAGCCCCAGCGACACAAAAAAATTGACCTCGGGATTCACTTACCAGTGCTACTAAGTTACCACAGGCAACAATTTTCTTGTGGAAAAATAGTGTAACAATTCACTATTTTATATGGGTTCGCAAATAGGTCTATTAATCACTTGAGAAAAAAAACTGTCCCTTGTATTTCCAGTACACTTAATCTGAACTGCCACTTAATCTGATCTGTTGGCACATGAGCAGTGTTCCCTATAATGGTTTGGGAAAATATGCAGGAGTGCTCAACTGTTGGACAGATAACCTTTGGACATAAGTATTAGGGGCAGGAACATGTTTCCTCCCTCAGTATCCACCTCCTGCCTTCCTCAACTCTCCCCCAGCAACCTTTCCTCTGTTTACCTTCCCTCTGACACCCAGCATCCTCTCCCCTATCACCTTCCCCCACCCCAGCATCCTCTCCCCTGCCACCACTGTTCACTCTAAGCTGTGCACATGTGCGCGCACACACACCTCGCTGAGCGAGCGCACATACTTTACAACAGAGCCCACAAAAATTACGGTTCTGTTTCTCATAGAAGAGAAAACAGACATCTTCAAATTTAAAAGTTCTTGTGTATATACATTTTTCACAAGTTCTACAATATTTTCTAGTGCAATCAATGTGCTGTACATACTGTATTCTGACGTGTAGTCAAATTTTAAAGTATATAACTCCAAGTGTCGTTATATGGCGCACAAAAATTTAACCTTCCTTCAAAAGCTGCACAGCTGATATTTTATGTGCACACAGCCTACAGAAAATTAGAAGGAACATTGCCTGCCACCTTCCCCCTCCCCAGCATCCTCCCCTCTGTCAACTTCCCCCTCTCCAGCATCCTCTCCCCTGTTACATTCCCCCCTCTCCAGCATCCTCTCCCCTGTCACCTTCCCTCCCTCCCCAGCATCCTCTCCCCTGTCAACTTCCCCCCCTCCCCAGCATCCTCTCCCCTGTCACCTTCCCACCCTAAACAGCATCCTCTACCCTGTCACCTTCCCCCCCTCCCCAGCATCCTCTCCCCTGTCACCTTCCCCCCTCTCCCCAGCATCCTCTTCCCTGTCACCTATCCCCTCTCCAGAATCCTCTCCCCTGTCACCTTCCCACAGCCCAGCATCATCTCCCCGTCACCTCCCCCTCCCTAGCATCCTCAAACCTGTCACCTTCCCCCCTCTTCAGCATCCTATCCCCTGTCAAATCCTCCTCCCCAGCATCCACTCCCCTGTCACCTTCCCCCCCTCCCCAGCATCCTCGCCCCTGTAACCTTACCCCCTCTTTCCAACCTCCTCTACCCTGTCACCTTCTCCCCTCCCCGGCATCCTCTCCCCTGTCACCTTCCCCCCCTCCCCAGCATCCTCTCCCCTGTAACCTTACCCCCTCTTCCCAACATCCTCTCCCCTGTCACCTTCCCCCTCCCCAGCATTCTCCCCTGTCACTTTCCCCCCCTCCCCAGCATCCTCTCCCCGGCCACCTTCCCCCCTCTCCAGCATCCTCTCCCCTGTCACCTTCCCCCCTCTCCAGCATCCTCTCCCCTGTCACCTTCCCCACCTCCCCAGCATCCTCTCCCCTGTCAACCTCCCCCCTCTCCCCTGCATCCTCTCCCCTGTCACCTTCCCCTTCCCCAGAATTCCTCTCCCCTGTCACCTTCCCCCACACCAGCATCTTCTCCCCGTCCCTCACCTCCCCCCTCCCTAGCATCCTCAAACCTGTCACCTTCCCCCCTCTACAGCATCCTCTCCCCTGTCAAATTCCCCCTCCCCAGCATCCACTCCCCTGTCACCTTCCCCCCCTCCCCAGCATCCTCTCCCCCCCTCCCGGGTATCCTCTCCCCTGTCACCTTCCCCCCTCCCCAGCATTCTCCCTTGTCACATTCCTCCCTCCCCAGCATCTTCTCCCCTGTCACCTTTCCCCATCTCCAGCATCCTCTCCCCTGTCACCTTTCCCTGTCTCCAGCATCCTCTCCTGTCACCCCCCCTCTCCTGCATGCTCTCCCTTGTCACCTACCCCGTATCCAGCATCCTCTCCCGTCACCTTCCACCTCCCCAGCATCCTCTCCCCTGTCACCTTCCCCATCCCCAGCATCCTCTCCCCTGTCACCTTCCCCATCCCCAGCATCATCCCCCCCCTGTCACCTTCCCTTATCTCCAGCATCCTCCCCCCTGTCACCGTCCCTTATCTCCAGCATCCTCTCCCCTGTCACCTTCACTTATCTCCAGCATCCTCCCCCCTGTCACCGTCCCTTATCTCCAGCATCCTCTCCCCTGTCACCTTCCCTTCTCTCCAGCAGCCTCTCACCTTTCACCATCCCATTCCCCAGCATCCTCTCCCTGTCACCTTCCCCTTCCCTAGCATCCTCCCCCCTGTCACCTTCCCTTATCTCCAGCATCCTCTCCCCTGTCACCTTCCCCTTCCCCAGCATCCTCTCCCCTGTCACCTTCCCCCTCCCCAGCATCCTCTCCAGTCACCTTCCCAACTCCCCAGCATCCTCTCCTCTGTCACCTTTCCCCCTCACCGGCATCCCCTGTCACCTTCCCTTATCTCCAGCAAACCTCTCCCCAGTCACCTTCCCCCACACCCCAGCATCCTCTCCCCTGTCACCTTTGCCCTCCCCAGAATTCTCCCCTGTCACCTTCCCCTTCCCCAGCATCCTCTCCCGTCACCTTCCCAACTCCCCAGCATCCTCTGCCCTGTCATCTTTCCCCCTCCCCGGAATCCTCATCAGCGTCACCTTCCCCCTCCCCAGCACCCTTTACCCTGTCACCTTCCCCCATGTCCAGCAAACTCTCCCCTGTCACCTTCCCCCCTCCCCAGCATTCTATCCCAACACCTTCCCTCTCCCCAGCATCCTCTCCCCTGTCACCTTCCCCCCTCTCCGGCATCCGGTCCCCTGTCACCTTCCCCCCTCTCCAACATCCTCTCCCCTGTCACCTACCCCCCTTCTCCAGCATATCCCCCCTCCCGGGACCTTCCCCCTTCTCCAGCATATCCCCCCTCCCGGGACCTTCCCCCTTCTCCAGCATCCTCTCCCCTGTCACCTTCCCCCTCCCCAGCATCCTCTCCCATCACATTCCCCCCTCTCCAGCATCCTCTACCCTGTCACTTTCCCCCTCCCCAGCACTCTCCCCTGTCACTTTCCCCTCCCCAGCATTCTCCCCTGTCACCTTCCCCCTTCTCCAGCATCTCTCCCCTGTCACCTTCCCCCTCCCCAGCATTCTCCCCTGTCACCTTCCCCCCTCTCCAGCATCCTCTCCCCTGTCATCTTCCCCCTCCACATCATTCTCCCCTGTCACCTTCCCCCATCTCCAGCATCGTCTCCCCTGTCACCTTCCCCCTGCCCCAGCATCCTCTCCCCTGCCACCTTCACCCCCTCCCCTGCATCCTCTCCCCTGTTACCTTCCGCCTCTCCAGCATCATCTCCCATGTCACCTTCCCCCACCCCAGCATCCTCTCCCCGTCACCTTCCCCCATCTCCATCATCCTCTCCCTTGTTACCTTCCCCCCTCTCCAGCATCCTCTCCCCTGTCACCTTCCACCATCTCCAGCATCCTCTCCCCTGTCACCTTCCCCCTGCCCCAGCATCCTCTCCTCTGTCAACTTCCCCCTCCCCCGCCTCCTCTCACCTGTCACCGTCCCCCATTTCCAGCATCCTCTCCATTGTTACCTTCCCCCCTCCCCAGCATCTTCTCCCCTGTCTCCTTCCCCCTCCTGAGCATCCTTGCCCCTGCCACCTTCCCCGTCCCCAGCATCCTCGCCCCTGCCACCTTCCCCCTCCCCAGTTTTCTCCCCTGTCACCTTCCCCTCCCCAGTATCCTCTCCTGTCACCTTCCCACCTTCCCAGCATTCTCTCCCCTGTCACCTTCCCCACCTCCCCAGCATCCTCTCCCGTCACCTCCACCCTCTCCAGTATCCTCTCACTGTCACCGTCCCCCTCTCCAGCATACTCTCCCTTATTACCTTCCCACCTCCCCAGCATCCTCTCCTCTGTCAACTTCCCCCTCCGCAGCATCCTCTCCCCTGTCACCGTCCCCCTCTCCAGCATACTCTCCCTTATTACCTTCCCCCCTCCCCAGCATCCTCTCCCCTGTCTCCTTCCCCCTCCCGAGCATCCTCGCCCTTGCCACCTTCCCCGTCCCCAGCATCCTCGCCCCTGCCACCTTCCCCCACCCCAGTTTTCTCCCCTGTCACCTTCCCCTCCCCAGTATCTTCTCCTCTCACCTCACCACCTACCCAGACTTCTCTCCCCTGTCACCTTCCCCCCTCCCCAGCTTCCTCTCCCGTCACCTCCGCCCTCTCCAGTATCCTCTCACTGTCACCGTCCCCCTCTCCAGCATACTCTCCCTTATTACCTTCCCACCTCCCCAGCATCCTCTCCCCTGTCTCCTCCCGCTCCGCAGCATCCTCTCCCCTGTCACCTTCCCCCCTCCCCAGCATTCTCCCCTGTCACCTTCCTCTCTCCAAAGCATCTTCTCCCCCGTCACCTTTCCCCATCTCCAGCATCCTCTCCCCTGTCACTTTCCCCAATCTTCAGCATCCTCTCCCCTACCTTCCCCCCTCACCAGCATCCTCGCCCCTGCCACCTTCCACCACCCCAGCATCCTTGCCCCGCCACCTTCCCCCTCCCCAGCATTCTCCCATGTCACCTTCCCACTCCCCAGCATCCTCTCCCCCTGTCACCTCCCCCCTCCCCAGCATCCTCTACCCTGTCACCTCCCACCCTCCCCAGCATCATCTTCCCTGCCTCCTTCCCCCACCCCAGCATCCTCTCATCTGTCACCTTCCCCCCTCCCCAGCATCCTCTCCCCGTCACCTTCCCCCTCCCAAGAATCCTCTCCCCTGTCATCTTCCCCCTCCCCAGCATCCTCTCCCCTGTCACTTTCCTTCCCCCCTCTCCAGCATTCCTCTCCCCTGCCACCTTTCCCTCCCCAGCATCCGCTCCCCTGTCACCTTCCCACTCTCCAGCATCCTATCCCATTACATGCCCCCTCCCCAGCTTCCTCTCCCCTGTCACCGTCCACCATCTCCAGCATCCTCTCCCCTGTCACCTTTCCCCATCTCCAGCATCCTCTCCCCTGTCACCTTCCCCCTCCTCAGCATCCTCTCCCCAGCCACCTTCCCCCTCCTCAGCATCCTCTCCCCTGTCACCTTCCCCACTCTCCAGCATCCTCTCTCCTGTCACTGTCCCCCAGCCCCAGCATTCTCCCCTGTCACCTTCCCCCATCCCCAGCATTCTCCCCTGTCACCTTCCCCCCTCCCCAGCATCCTCTCCCCTGTCACCTTCCCCCCTCCCCAGCATCCTCTCCACTGTCACCTTCCCCCCCTTCCCAGCATCCTCTCCCCTGTCACCTTCCCACCTTCCCCCCTCTTCAGCATCCTCTCCCCCTGTCAAATCCTCTTCCCCAGCATCCACTCCCCTGCCACCTTCCCCCCCTCCCCAGCATCCTCTACCCTGTCACCTTCCCCCCTCCCTCTCCCGCATCCTCTCCCCTGTCACCTTCCCCCCTCTCCAGCATCCTCTCCCATGTCACCTTACCCCCTCCCCAGCATCCTCTCCCCTGTCACCTCCCCCCCCCCCCAGCATCCTCTCCCCTGTCAACTTCCGCCCTCTCCCCAGCATCTTCTCCCCTGTCACCTTCCCCTTCCCCAGAATTCCTCTCCCCTGTCACCTTCCCCCCCTCTCCCAGCATCCTCTCCCATGTCACATTCCCCCTTCTCCAGCATCCTCTCCCCTGTCAACTTCCCCCCTCTCCCCAGCATCCTCTCCCCTGTCAACTTCCCCCCTCTCCCCAGCATCTTCTCCCCGTCACCTCCCCCTCCCTAGCATCCTCAAACCTGTCACCTTCCCCCTCTTCAGCATCCTCTCCCTGTCAAATTCCCCCTCCCCATCATCCACTCCCCTGTCACCTTCCCCCCCCCAGCATCCTCTCCCCTGTAACCTTACCCCCCTCTTCCGAACATCCTCTACCCTGTCACCTTCCCCCCTCCCCAGCATCCTCTCACTTGTCACCTTCCCCCCTATCCAGCACCCTCTCCCTGTCACCTTCCCCCCTTTCCAGCATCCTCTCCCCTGTCACCTTCCACCACCCCAGCATCCTCTCCCCTGTCACATTCCCCATCCCCAGCATCCTCTCCCCTGTCACATTCCCCATCCCCAGCATCCTTTCCCCTGTCACCTTTCCCCTCCCCAGCATCCTCTCCCTTGCCACGTTCCCCCTCCCCAGCATTCTCCACTGTCACCTTCCCCTTCCCCAGCATCCACTCCCCTGTCACCTTCCCCCCTGTCCAGCACCCTCTCCCTGTCACCTTCCCTCTCCCCAGCATCCTCTCCTGTCACCTTCCCAACTCCCCAGCATCCTCTCCCGTCACCTTCCCCCTCCCCAGCATCCTCTCCCCTGTCACCTTTCCCCACCCCATCATCCTCGGCCCTGTCACCTTCCCAACTCCCCAGCATCCTCTCCCCTGTCACCTTCCCCCCTGTCCAGCACCCTCCCCCTGTCACCTTTCCCCACCCCAACATCCTCTCCACTGTCACCTTCCCCCTCCCCAGCATCCTCTCCACTGTCACCTTCCCCCCTCCCCAGCATCCTCCTCTCCCCTGTCACATTCTCCCCTCCCCAGCATCCTCTCCCACCACCTTCCCTCTCCCCCAGCATCCTCTCTCCCCTGTCACCTTCCCCCCTCTCCGGCATCCGGTCCCCTGTCACCTTCCCCCCTCTCCAGCATCCTCTCCCCTGTCACCAACCCCCTCCCTAGCATTCTCTCCCCTGCCACCTTCCCCTCCCCAGCATTCTCTCCCCTGTCACCTTCCCCCTTCTCCAGCATCTCTCCCCTGTCACCTTCCCCATTCTCCAGCATCTCTCCCCTGTCACCTTCCCCATTCTCCAGCATCTCTCACCTGTCACCTTCCCCATTCTCCAGCATCCTCCCCCCGTCACTTCCTCCACTCCCCAGCATCTCCTCCACTCCTCAGCATCCCCTCCCCTATCACCTCCCCCCTCTCCAGCATCCTCTCCCCTGTCACCTTCCCCCGCCCCAGCATCCTCTCCCCTTCCACCTTCCCCCCCTCCCCTGCATCCTCTCCCGTTACCTTCCCCCTCCCCAGCATCATCTCCCATGTCACCTTCCCCTACCCCAGCATCCTCTCCCTTATTACCTTCCCACCTCCCCAGCATCCTCTCCTCTGTCAACTTCCCCCTCCGCAGCATCCTCTCCCCTGTCACCTTCCCCCATCTCCAGCATCCTCTCCATTGTTACCTTCCCCCCTCCCCAGCATCCTCTCCCCTGTCTCCTTCCCCCTCCCGAGCATCCTCGCCCCTGCCACCTTCCCCGTCCCCAGCATCCTCGCCCCTGCCACCTTCCCCCTCCCCAGTTTTCTCCCCTGTCAACTTCCCCCTCCCCAGCATCCTCTGCCCTGTCAACTTCCCCCATCTCCAGCATCCTCTACCCTGTCACCTTCCCCCCGCCCCAGCAGCCTCTCCGCTGTCAACTTCCCCCTCCCCAGCATCCTCGCCCCTGACACCTTCCCCCTCTCCAGCATTCTCCCCTGTCACCTTCCCCCCCTTCCCAGCATCCTCTCCCCTGTAACCTTACCCCCTCTTCCCAGCATCCTCTTCCCTGTCACCTTCCCCCCTCCCCAGAATTCTCCCCTGTCACCTTCCCCCCTCTCCAGCATCCTCTCCCCTGTCACCATCCCCACCTCCCCAGCATCCTTTCCTCTGTCAACTTCCCCCTCCCCAGCATCCTCTCACCTGTCACCTTCCCCCATATCCAGCATCCTCTCCCTTGTTACCTTCCCCCCTTCCCAGCATCCTCTCCCCGTCACCTTCCCCCATCTCCAGCATCCTCTCCCCTGTCACCTTCCCCACCTCCCCAGCATCCTTTCCTCTGTCAACTTCCCCCTCCCCAGCATCCTCTCACCTGTCACCTTCACCCATCTCCAGAATCCTCTCCATTGTTACCTTGCCCCCTCCCCAGCATCCACTCCCCTGTCTCCTTCCCCCTCCCGAGCATCCTCTCGCTCCCCCGTCACCTTCCCCCTCCCCTCCCCTCCCTCCCCTGTCACCTTCCCCCATCTCCAGCATCCTCTCCCCTGTCACTTTCCCCACCTCCCCAGCATCCTCTCCTCTGTCAACTTCCCCCATCTCCAGCATCCTCTCCTTTGTTACCTTCCCCCCTCCCCAGCATCCTCTCCCCTGTCTCCTTCCCCATCCCGAGCATCCTCTCCCCTGTCACCTTCCCCCCTCCCCAGCATCTTCTCCCCTGTCACCTTTCCCCATCTCCAGCATCCTCTCCCCTGTCACCTTCCCCCGTCTCCAGCATCCTCTCCCCTGTCACCTTCCCCCCCTCCCCAGCATCATCTACCCTGTCAACTTCCCCCCTCCCCAACAAACTCTCCCCTGTCACCTTCCCCCCCTCCCCAGCATCCTCTCCCAGTCACCTTCCCCCCTCCCCAGCATCCTCTCCCCTGTCAACTTCCCCCTCCCCACCATCCTCTCCCCTGTCACCTTCCCCCATCTCCAGCATCCTCTCCCCTGTCACCTTCCCCCCTCACCAGCATCCTCACCCCTGCCACCTTCCCCCTCCCCAGCATCCTCGCCCCTGCCACCTTCCCCCTCTCCAGCATTCTCCCCTGTCACCTTCCCCCCCTTCCCAGCATCCTCTCCCCTGTAACCTTACCCCCTCTTCCCAGCATCCTCTCCCCTGTCACCTTCCCCCTCCCCAGAATTCTCCCCTGTCACCTTCCCCCATCTCCAGCATCCTCTCCCCTGTCACCCCCCCTCTCCAGCACCCTTTCCCTTGTCACCTTCCCCGTATCCAGCATCCTCTCCCGTCACCTTCCACCTCCCCAGCATTCTACCCTGTCATCCTCTCCCCTGTCACCTTCCCCTTATCCAGCATCTTCTCCCCTGTCACCTTCCACCTCCCTAGCATCCTCTCCCCTGTCACCTTCCACCTCCCCAGCATCCTCTTCCCTGTCACCTTCCCCCCTCCCCAGCATCCTCTCCCCTGTCACCTACCCCGTCCCCAGCTTTGTATCCCCTGTCACCTTCTCCCCTCCCCAGCATCCTCTCCCCTGTCACCTTCCCCCCCCTCCCCAGCATCCTCTCCTCCTCCCCGTCACCTTCCCCCTCTCCAGCATCCTCACCCTTCCCAAGTTCCCCCTCCACACCATTCTCCCCTGTCACCTTCCCCCTCCCCAGCATCCTCTCCCGTCACCTTCCCACCTCCCCAGCATCCTCTCCCCTGTCACGTTTCCCCACCCCATCATCCTCTGCCCTGTCACCTTCCACCTCCCCGGCATCCTCTCCCCTGTCACCTTCCCCCCTCCCAGGCATCCTGTTCAGTGTCACCTTGCCCCTCCCCTGCTTTCTCCCCCGCCACTTTCCCCCTCTCCAGCATCCTCTCCCCTGTCACCCTCCCCCTCCCCAGCATTTTTCCCCTGTCACCTTCCCCCTCCCCAGCCCCCTCTCCCCTGTCACCTTCCCCCCTGTCCATCATCCTCTGCACTGTCACCTTCCCTCTCCCCAGCATCCCCTCCCCTGTCACCTTTCCCCCTCTCCAGCATCCGGTCCCCTGTCACCTTCCCCTCCCCAACATCCTCTCCCCTGTCACCTTCCCCCCTTCTCCAGCATACCCCCCCCCCCCGGGAACTTCCTCCCTCTCCAGCATCCTCTCCCCTGTCACCTACCCCCTCCACAGCATTCTCCCCTGCGACCTTCCCCTCCCCAACATCCTCTCCCATCACATTCCCCACTCTCCAGCATCCTCTACCCTGTCACCTTCACCTCCCCAGCATTCTCTCCAATGTCACCTTCCCCCTTCTCCAGCATCTCTCCCCTGTCACCTTCCCCCTCCCCAGCATCCTCTCCAATCATATTCCCCCCTCTCCAGCATCCTCTCCTCTGTCACCTTTCCCCTCGCCAGCATTCTCCCCTGTCACCTTCCCTTCCCCAGCATTCACCCCTGTCACCTTCACCTCCCCAGCATCCTCTCCCCTGTCACCTTCCCCATTCTCCAGCATCTCTCCTCTGTCACCTTCCCCCTCCCCAGCATCATCTCCCCGTCACCTACCCCACTCCCCAGCATCCCCTCCCCTGTCACGTTGCCCCCTCCCCAGCATCCCCTCCCCATCACCTTCCCCCCCTCCCCAGCATCCCTCCCCTGTCACCTTCCCCCCATCTCCAGCATCCTCTCCATTGTTACCTTCCCCCCTCCCCAGCATCCTATCCCCGTCTCCTTCCCCCATCTCCAGCATCCTCTCCCCTGTCACCTTCCCCCATCTCCAGCATCCTCTCCATTGTTACCTTCCCCCTCCCCCAGCATCCTCACCCCTGTCTCCTACCCCCTCCCGAGCATCCTCGCCCCGCCCGCCACCTTCCCCCTCCCGCTTCCTCGCCCCTGCCACCTTCCCCCTCTCCAGCTTTCTCCCCTGTCACCTTCCCCCTCCCCAGTATCTTCTCCTGTCACCTTCCCACCTTCCCAGCACCCTCTCCCCTGTCACCTTCCCCCCCTCCCCAGCATCCTCTCCCCTGTCACCTCCGCCCTCTCCAGTATCCACTCCCTTGTTTCCTTCCCCCCTCCCCAGCATCCTCTCCCCTGTCTCCTCCCCCCTCCCAGCATCCTCTCCCCTGTCACCATCCCCCCTGCCCAGCTTTCTCCCCTGTCACCTTCCTCCCTCCACAGCATCTTCTCCCCCATCACCTTCCCCCATCTCCAGCATCCTCTCCCCTGTCACCTACCCTCTCCCCAGCATCCTCTCCCCTGTCAACTACCCCCTCCCCAGCATCCTCTCCCCTGTCACTTTCCCCCATCTCCAGCATCCTCTCCATTGTCACCTTCCCCCCTCACCAGCATCCTCGCCCCTGCCACCTTCCGCCTCCCCAGCATCCTCGCCCCTGCCACCTTCCCCCTCCCCAGCATTCTCCCATGTCACCTTCCCACTCCCCAGCATCCTCTCCCCTGTCACCTTCCCGCTCCCCAGCATCCTCTCCTGTCACCTTCCAACCTTCCCAGCATCCTCTCCCCTGTCACCTCCCCCCTCCCCTGCATCCTCTCCCCTGTCACCATCCCCCTCTCTAGCATCCTCTCCCTTGTCACCTTCCCCACTCCGCAGCATCCTCTCCCCTCTCCCCTCTCCCCTGTGACCTGCCCCCCTCCCCAGCATCATCTTCCCTGCCTCTTTCCCCCACCACAGCATCCTCTCCCCTGTCACCTTCCAACCTCCCCAGCATCCTCTCCCCGTCACCTTCCCCCTCCCAAGAATCCTCTCCCCTGTCACCTTCCCCCTCCCCAGCATCCTCTCCCCTGTCAGCTTCCCCCTCCCTAGCATCCTCTCCCCTGCCACCTTCCTGCCCCCCAGCATCCTCTCCCATCACCTTCCCCACTCCACAGCATCCCCTCCCCTGCGACCTACCCCCTCCCCAGCATCCTCTCCCCTGTCAGCTTCCCCCCTCTCCAGCATCCTCTCCCGTCCCACTTTCCCCCCCCTAGCATCCTCTCCCCTGCCGCCTTCCCCCTCCCCAGCATCCGCTCCCCTGTCACCTTCCCCCCTCTCTAGCATCCTCTCCCGTCACCTTCCCCACTCCGCAGCATCCGCTCCACTGTCACCTTCCCCACTCTCCAGCATCCTATCCCGTTATATGCCCCCTCCTCAGCATCCTCTCCCGTCACTGTCCCCCTTCTCCAGCATCCTCTCCCCTGTCACCTTCCCCCTTCTCCAGCATCCTCTCCCGTCACTTTCCCCACTCCGCAGCATCCACTCCACTGTCACCTTCCCCACTCTCTAGCATCCTGTCCCGTTACATGCCCCCTCCCCAGTATCCTCTCCCCTGTCACCGTCCCCCTTCTCCAGCATCCTCTCCCCTGTCACATTCCCCACTCTCCAGCATCCTCTCCCCTGTCACCTTCCCCCCTCTCCAGCATCCTCTCTCCTGTCACCTTCCCCCATCCACAGCATTCTCCATTGTCACCTTCCCCCCTCCCCAGCATCCTCTGCCCTGTCACCTTCCCCCCCTCCCCAGCATCATCTCCCCTGTCAACTTCCCCCCTCTCCAGCATCATCTCCCCTGTCAACTTCCCCCCTCTCCCCCAGCATCCTCTCCCCTGTCACCTTCCCCCTCCTCGGCATCCTCTCCCCTGTCACCTTCCTCCTTCTCCAGCATCCTCTCCCCTGTCACCTTCCCCCTCCCCAGCATTCTCCCCTTTCACCTTCCCCCCTCTCCAGCATCCTCTCCCCTGTCACATTCCCCCCCTCCCCAGCATGCTCTCCCCTGTCAACTTCCCCCCTCTCCCCAGAATCCTCTCCCCTGTCTCCTTCCCCCTCCCCAGAATCCTCTCCCCTGACACCTTCCCACTCCCTAGCATCCTCAACCCTGTCACCTTCCCCCCCTCCCCAGCATCCTCACCCCTGTAACCTTACCCCCTCCCCAGCATCCTCTCTCTTGTCACCTTCCCCCCTCTCCAGCATCCTCTCCCCTGTCACCTTTGCCCTCCCCAGCATTCTCCCCTGTCACCTTCCCCCCCTCTCCGGCATCCGGTCCCCTGTCACCTTCCCCCATCCGCAGCATTCTCCCCTGTCACCTTCCCCCCTCCCCAGCATCCTCTCCCCTGTCATCTTCCCTCCTCCCCAGCATCCTCTGCCCTGTCACCTTCCCCCCTCGCCAGCATCCTCTCCCCCTGTCACCTTCCCCCCTCCCCCACATCCTCTCCCCTGTCAACCTTCCCCCCCCCAGCATCCTCTCCCCTGTCAAATCCTCCTCCCCCGCGTCCAATCCCCTGTCACCTTCCCCCCCCCTCCCCAGCATCCTCTCCCATGTAACCTTACCCCGTCCACCCAACATCCTCTTCCCTGTCTCCTTCCCCCCACCCCGGCATCCTCTGCCCTGTCACCTTCCCCCCTCTCCAGCATCCTCTCCCCTGTCACCTTCCCCCTCCTCAGCATCCTCTCCCCTGTCACCTTCCCCCCTCTTCAGCATCCTCTCCCCTGTCTCCTTCCCCGTATCCAGCATCTTCTCCCCTGTCACCTTCCACCTCCCCAGCATTTTCCCCTGTCACCATCCCCCTCCCCAGCATCCTCTCCCCTGTCACCTTCCCCCTCCCCAGCATCCTCTTCCCTGTCACCTTCCCCCCTTCCCAGCATCCTCTCCCCGTCACCTTACCCCTCCCCAGCGTTCTCCCCTGTCATCCTCTCCCCTGTCTCCTTCCCCGTATCCAGCATCTTCTCCCCTGTCACCTTCCACCTCCCCAGCATTTTCCCCTGTCACCATCCCCCTCCCCAGCATCCTCTTCCCTGTCACCTTCCCCCCTCCCCAGCATCCTCTTCCCTGTCACCTTCCCCCCTCCCCAGCCTCCTCTCCCCTGTCACCTTCCCCCTCCCCAGCATCCCCTCCCTTACCATGTTCCCCCTCCCCAGCATTCTCCCCTGTCACCTTCCCCTTCCCCAGCATCCTCTCCCCATCACATTCCCCCACCCCAGAATCCTCTCCCCTGTCACCTTTCCCCCACCCCACCAACCTCATCCCTGTCACCTTCCCCCCTCCCCAGCCTCCTCTCCCCTGTCATCTTCGCTTATCTCCAGCATCTTCTCCCCCTCTCACCTTCCCCCCTCCCCAGCATCCTCTCCCCTGTCACCTTCCCCCTCCCTAGCATCCCCTCCCTTACCATGTGCCCCCTCCCCAGCATTCTCCCCTGTCACCTTCCCCTTCCCCAGCATCCTCTCCCCGTCACATTCCGCCTCCCCAGAATCCTCTCCCCTGTCACCTTTCCCCCTCCCCAGCATCCTCTCCCCTGTCACCTTCCCCCTCCCCAGCCACCTCTCCCCTGTCATCTTCGCTTATCTCCAGCATCCTCTCCCCTGTCACCTTCCCCCCTCCCCAGCATCCTCTCCCCTGTCACCTTCCCCCTCCCCATCATCCTCTCCCTTGCCACGTTCCCCCTCACCAGCATTCTCCCCTGTCACCTTCCCCTTCCCCAGCATCCTCTCGCCGTCACCTTCAGCCTCCGCAGCATCCTCTCCCGTCTCCTTCCCCCTCCGCAGCATCCTCTCCCCTGTCACCTTTCCCCACCCCATCATCCTCTGCCCTGTCACCTTCCCCCCTCCCCGGCATCCTGTCCAGTGTCGCATTGCCCCTCCCCTGCTTACTCCCCTGCCACCTTCCCCCCTCTCCAGCATCCTCTCCCCGTCACCTTCCCCCCTCCCCGGCATCCTCGCCAGTGTCATCTTCCCCCTCCCCTGCTTAATCCCCTGCCACCTTCCCCCCTCTCCTCCATCCTCTCCCGTGTCACCTTCCCCCTCCCCAGCATACTCCCCTGTCACCTTCCTCCTCCCCAGCACCCTCTCCTCTGTCACCTTCCCCCCTGTCCAGCATCCTCTCCCCTGTCACCTTTCCCCACCCCAGCATCCTCTCCCCTGTCACCTTCCCCCCTCCCCGGCATCCTCTCCAGTGTCACCTTCCCCTCCCCTGCTTACTCCCCTGCCTCCTTCCCCCCTCTCGACCTTCCTCTCCCCTTTCACCTTCCCCCTCCCCAGCATACTCCCCTGTCACCTTCCCCCTCCCCAGCACCCTCTCCTCTGTCACCTTCCCCCCTGTCCAGCATCCTCTCCCCTGTCACCTTTCCCCACCCCAGTATCCTCTCCCCTGTCATCTTCCCACTTCCCAGCATCCTCTCCACTGTCAGCTTCCCCCCTCCCCAGCATCCTCTCCACTGTCACCTTCCCCCCTCTCCCCAGCATCCTCTCCCACCACCTTCCCTCTCCCCAGCAACCTTTCCCCTGTCACCTTCCCTGCACTCCAGCATCCGGTGCCCTGTCACCATCCCCCGGCGCCACCATCCGCGCCCCTGTCACCTTGCCCCCATCTCCAGCATACCCCCCCCCGTGACCTTCCCCCCTCTCTAGCATCCTCTCCCCGTCACCTTCCCCCTCCCCAGCATTCTCCCCTGCCACCTTCCCCTTCCCAGCATCCTGTCCCATCACATTCCCCCCTCTCCAGCATCCTCTCCCCTATCACCTTTCCCCACCCCATCATCCTCTGCCCTGTCACCTTCCCCCTCCCCGGCATCCTCTCCCCTGTCACCTTCCCCCCTCCCCGGCATCCTCTCCAGTGTCACCTTCCCCCTCCCCTGCTTACTCCCCTGCCACCTTCCCCCATCTCCAGCATCGTCTCCCCTGTCACCTTCCCCCTCCCCAGTATCCTCTCCTGTCACCTTCCCCCTCCCCATCATCCTCTGCCCTGTCACATTCCCCCCTCCCCAGCATCCTCTCCCACCACCTTCCCTCTCCCCAGCATCCTCTCCCCTGTCACCTTCCGTGCTCTCCAGCATCCGGTGCCCTGTCACCTTCCCCCGTCTCCAAGATCCTCTCCCTTGTCACCTTCCCCCTCCCCAGCATCCTCTCCCCGTCACCTCTCCCACTCCCCAGCATCCCCTCCCGTCACCTTGCCCCCTCCCCATCATCCCCTCCCCTTTCACCTTCCCCGCCTCCCCAGCATTCTCCCCTGTCAGCTTCCCCCTCCCCAACATCCTCTCCCCTGTCACCTTCCCCCCTCCCCAGCATCCTCACCCCTGCCACCTTCCCCCTCCCCTGCATTCTCCCCTGTCACCTTCCCACCTCCCCAGCATCCTCTCCCCTGTCACCTCCCCCCTCCCCAGTATCCTCTCCCCTGTCACCTCCCGCCTCCCCAGCATCCTCTCCCCTGTCACCTCCACCCTCCCCAGCCTCCTCTCCCCTGTCACCTTCCCACCTCCCCAGCATCCTCTCCCCTGTCACCTCCTCCCTCCCCAGCATCCTCTCCCATGTCACCTCCCCCCCACTCCAGCATCCTCTCACTACCGTCCCCCTCTCCAGCATCCTCTCCCCGGTCACCATCCCCCTCCCCACCATCCTCTACCCTGTATCCTTCCCGCTCCCCAGCATCCTCTCTCCTGTCACCTTCCCCCCTCCCCAGCATCCTCTCCCCTGTCACCTTCCCCCTCCCCAGCATCCTCTCCCCTGTCAGCTTCCCCCTCCCCGGCATCCTCTCCCCTGTCACCTTCCCCTCTCCAGCATCCCCTCCCGTGCTACCTTCCCCCTCCCTCCCCAGCATCCTCTCCCCTGTCAGCTTCCCCCCTCTCCAGCATCCTCTCCCGTCACCTTCCCCACTCCGCAGCATCCGCTCCACTGTCACCTTCCCCCTTCTCCAGCATCCTCTCCCCTGACACCTTCCCCCTTCTCCAACATCCTCTCCCCTGTCACCTTCCCCCTTCTCCAGCGTCCTCTCCCCTGTCACCTTCCCCCCTCTCCAGCATCCTCTCTCCTGTCACCATCCCCCACCCCATCATCCTCTCCCCTGTCACCTTTACCCTCCCCAGCATCCTCTCTCCTGTCACCTTCCCCCCTCCCCACCATCCTCGCCCCTGTCACCGTCCCCCTCCCCCACAGCCTCTCCCCTGACACCTTCCCCCCACTCCAGCATCCGCGCCCGTCACCGTCCCCACTCCGCAACTTCCGCTCCATTGTCACCTCCCCCACTCTCCAGCATCATATCCCGTTACATTCCCCCTCCCCAGCATCCTCTTTCCTGTCACCTTCCCCCTTCTCCAGCATCCTCTCCCCTGTCACCTTCCCCCTTCTCCAGCATCCTCTCTCCTGTCACCTTCACCCCTCCCGAGCATCCTCTCCCCTGTCACCTTCCCCCCTCCCCAGCATCCTCTCCCCTGTCACCTTCCCCCCACTCCAGCATCCTCTCCCGTCACCTTCCCCACTCCGCAACATCCGCTCCACTGTCACCTTCCCCAGTCTCCAGCATCCTATCCCGTTACATTCCCCCTCCCCAGCATCCTCTCTCCTGTCACCTTCCCCCTTCTCCAGCATCCTCTCCCCTGTCACCTTCCCCCTTCTCCAGCATCCTCTCCCCTGTCACCTTCCCCCTCCCCAGCATCCTCTCCCCTGTCACCTTTCCAACTATCCCCAGCATTCTCCCCTGTCACCTTCTCCCCTCTCCAGCATCCTCTCCCACTCACCTTCCCCCCTCCCCAGCATCCTCTTCCCTGTAACCTTACCCCTTCTCCAGCATCCTCTCCCCTGTCACCTTCCCCCTCCCCAGCATCCTCTCCCCTGTCACCTTTCCAACTATCCCCAGCATTCTCCGCTGTCACCTTCCCCCCTCCCCAGCATCCTCTTCCCTGTCACCTTCCCCCCCTCCCCATCATCCTCTTCTCTGTCACCTTACCCTCTCTCCAGCATCCTCTCCCCTGTCATCTTCCCCCTCCCCAGCCTTCTCCCATGTCACCTTCCCCCCTCCCCAGCATCCTCTCCCCTGTCACCTTCCCCCCTCTCCAGCATCCTCTCCCGTGACCTCCCTCCTCCCCAGCATCCTGTCTCCCGTGACCTCCCTCCTCCCCAGCATCCTCTCCACTGTTCCCTGTAAGATGTGCGCGTGTGCACACGCACACACCTCGCCGAGCGAGCGCACATACTTTACAACAGTGCGCACAAAAATTACCGTTCTGATTCTGATAGAAAACAACACAGGCATCTTAAAATTTAAAAGTTGTGTATTTACGGTTTTCACAAGTTCTACAATATTTTCTAGTGCAATCAATGTGTTGTACATACTGTATTCTGACGTGTAGTCAAATTTTAAAGTATATAACTCCGAGTGTCGTTATCTGGCACGCAAAAGTTTAACCTTCCTTCAAAAGCTGCACAGCTGATATTTTATGCGCACACAGCCTACAGAAAATTAGAGGGAATTTTGATCCTCTCCCCCTTCACCTTCCTCCCTTCCCCAGCATCCCTTGTCCTGTCACCTTCCCCCTCCCCAGCATCCTCTCCCGTCACCTTCCCCCAGGGGCGGCCCAAGGGGGGTGCGGGGCCATGTGCGGAGACTCGGTGCGGGGCCTCATTTGCATAAGGGGCCTCATTTGCATAAATATTTGCATAATGTTACCATATACTAACTTTTAGTAAAAGTGCCTCTTAATGAGTGTATGGATAAAGAAAGACAAAGATTTCTACATTACTATAATCCAGTGCCAACCGCCAGGCACATTAGGAACTACTACAAACACTGCCCATTTAGAACCCATAGCAAACCCGCCGTATCCTAACAGCACTACCAGGACTCACAAAGCACCATACTCTACCTATCAAAAGGAAACACTGCAAATATTAAACCAATACATTTCAGAGAACAAGAATACATGACCTACTGGGGAAAGAGAACAAGTGGCAATGTCAAATAGGAATTACATAAACAGAATACCTCAGCTCAGTTACACATGCAGAACATAGACCATCACCAAACAAGTAATCACAATTTAGAAACAGGAAGACAATAATTAAACTGGGAATCGCAAAAGCCAAACTTGGAATGTACAACACTGTAGAAATAAAACTATACATTAATTTGCTCTTGTACTAAACAAAGCGCAGAAGTTAATGATGCACATTTCCCAGAGCTGACATATTCCAATTAATAAATTCAAAATAAAGAGATATTTTTCTACCTTTTGTGCATTTTTTTTCAGCTGCAATTGCTCCAGCCACTTTCTTCTGGTTTCTTTGTGTCTTCTGCTAACTCTCCATCGTCTGCTGTCCATTTGTCCTTCCTTCTCTCTTCTAGTTTTTCTCCATTCTCTCTCTACATCTGCTTTAACATACTAATCTTTCTCCTTTTGCTCTTTCCTCATTCCTATTTCATCCACTCAAATTTTACCCCTCCATCCTCAATCCCAATACCCGGCCAATTGTAGATTTTTTATCCCTCCCACACAAAATATTTTTCCCTTCTCCATTTTACTCTTCCAGCCCCATCCCATTCTACTCCTCCCCCAACATCAGCTCCCTTCTAGTTCCAGCCTCACCCAGCATCCATTCCCTTCTAGTCCCTGCATCAGCCCATTTCCATTCCTAGCCACCCATCAGCCCATTTCCAGTCCTAGCAACCCTCCAACCCAATACCAGTCCTAGCCCCCCCATCAACCCACTTCCAGTCCTAACCCCCTATCACCCCATTTTCAGTTTAAGCCCCCCTATAACCCATTACCAATCCTAACCCCCCATCAACCCACTTCCAGTCCTAACCCCATCAACCCATTTCCAGTCAGTCCCCCATAGCCCATTGCCAGTCCTAACTTTCCTCCCCCATCAGCCCACAGCCTATTACCAGTCCTAACCCCATCAGCCCACCTCGTCCTAATCCCTCCCCATCAGCCCATTTCCTGTCCTAGCCCCCCCATAGCCCATTATCAGTCCTAACCCCCACATAGCCCATTACCAGACAGCCCCATCAGCCCACAGCCCATTACCAGTCTTAACCCCCCCCCATAGCCCATTACCAGTTCTACCCCCCCCAACAGCCCACAGCCCACCAGTCCTAACCCCATCAGCCCACCTCAAGTCCTAACCCCTCCCCATCAGCCCATTTCCTGTCCTAGCCCCCCCATAGCCCATTATCAGTCCTCACCCCCCCATAGCCCATTACCAGTCCTAACCCCCCATCAGCCCACAGCCCATTACCAGTCCTAACCCCATCAGCCCACCTCCAGTCTTAAGCCCCCCAGCCCATTTCCAGTCCTAGCCCCCCCATAGCCCATTACCAGACAGCCCCCATCAGCCCACAGCCCATTACCAGTCTTAACCCCCCCATAGCCCATTTCCTGTTCTTACCCCCCCCAAAAGCCCACAGCCCATTAACAGTCCTAACCCCATCAGCCCACCTCCAGTCTTAACCACCCCAGCCCATTTCCAGTCCTAGCCCCCCCATAGCCCATTACCAGTCCTAACCCCCCCCCCCCCCATCGGCTCAAGTAAAATTAAATTTAAAAAAAATAAACGCTGGCTGCTACCGCTGCCGCCGCGGCAGAATGGACTGTCCCGCGGGGCCCCCTCTGCCCGGCTGAATCCCTCCCTCCCTCCGTGATGGCTGAGCCCCTCCGTGCCGGCTTTGAGAGTCGCGAAGGGAGAGTGTCTCCCTGGCGTCTCTGTTAAGCCCGCAGGGGCTGATGGGTAATTTCCCATCTGCCCCTGCAGGCTTAACAGAGACGCGAGGGAGACACTCTCCCTTAGCGACTCTCAAAGCCGGCACGGAGAGGCTCAGCCGTCACGGAGGGAGTGAGGGAGGGATTCAGCCGGGCAGAGGGGGCCCTGCGGGACAGTTCATTCTGCTGCTGCTGCTGCAGCAGCAGTGGCAGCGGCAGCGGTAGCAGCCAGCGTTTTTTTTTTAAATTTAATTTTGAAAAAAGCAGAATGTTCTTTGCGCGGTGCCCCCTGAAATGCGGGGCCCTGTGCAAAAAACATTCTTGCTCAATGGACGGGCCGGCCCTGCCTTCCCCCTCCCTAGCATCCTCTCCCGTCACCTTCCCCCCTTTCCAGCATCCTCTCCCCTGTCACCTTCCCCCTCTCCAGCATCCTCTCCCCTGTCACCTTCCCCCCTCCCCAGCATCCTCTCCCCTGTCATCTTCCCCCCTCCCCAGCATCCTCTCCCCTGTCACCGTCCCCCCTCCCCAGCATCCTCTCTCCTGTCACCTTCCCCCCTCCCCAGCATTCTCCCCTGTCACCTTCCACCTCCCCGGCATGTTCTTCCTTTTCTCTTACCCCTCCATTCTGAACATCCTATCTCCTGCCTCTTAATCACCCTAATCCACATCTCGTGCTCCTTATCCCTCCATCCCTAGCATCTTCTTCCCTCCCTCTTACCCCCCACCCATTCTCGCCATTTTCTGCCTTGCCTCTTAGCCCACCCATCCCTAGCATCTTCTGCCCTTCCCCCCTTTCCAGCATCCTCTCCCCTGTCACCTTCCCCCTCTCCAGCATCCTCTCCCCTGTCACCTTCCCCCAACTCTTTTGTGCCTCACTGCTACTGCAGTTATCTGCCCATCTTTTAGCTTCCCCTGCCTATACTTATTCAATGGGTGCCAATACTACACAGCAGCCTTGTGAGCCGACACTTCCATATATATAGTGAGATGAGGAAATGGGATTGGCAGCCTGGGAATTACGATCATGCTCACAGCACTGGCACAGACAGGGAGGATCAGAGGTCAGGCAGTGTTTTCTTTAGCTGCTTTTCCACTGCTCTGCCATGAGTAGATGCCTGAGTAATCCTGCTTTAGCCTTGCTCATGCCGAGTGCACCAATCAGCCACTGAGGTGGGACATAAATTGCAGTGGGCACCAAGCTCTTCCTGCTGTTGGGGGCACTGGACCGTTCTCCTTTACAGTTTCCCTGTCATCACAGCACTGTTCAGGATCAGTGTATAGGCATCTCTGCACAAATTTCCAGGTTCAAAATTACCTAAATGCTTAGATTTACATCTGCTCCTTGATAAACACACATGTCCTGGGTTATTGTATGCACATATGAAAATTTCTTCAAAACAGGCATGCAAATGCTAATCTACTGCTGCTATTGATCATTTGTATAGTGCTGAAAGGCATCCACAGTGCTGTACAGACACATGTACAAGATGGTCCCTGCCATCAGAACTTACAATCTAGTCAAGACAGACAACCAGACAACACAGCAGCTGTGGACAAGGATACATCTTGGGGAATGGTAAGGAAACACAGAGGCACATTCTGCATTGGCCGTCCATCCCTCTTTGTGGCTGACCAGAAACGGGACGCCCGGAGTCAAACCTGATTCTGATCCCACGGGGCTAGATGTGCCCGCAGGACCAGACATAGGTCTAAGACCTGAACGTGCAGGCCAGGCCCCGATTCTGGTTGGCCTGAATGCCTTGCAGATCCCTGGCAACCTCAGTCAGGCTCCTGAATGGAGCCACGGTGCCATGGCATCCTGTTGCCATGGCACCATGGCTCCATTCAGGAGCCGTAAATCCCAGCCACCGCTGACCCTCTTTTTTCCCTGCAGCCGGACCCTTGATCCAGCCTCCCATGGCCAGGGCCCGGCTGCGTGAATCCTCCTGCACCCCCCTATCTATTTGCCATGGCACTGCGGCATGATCCCCCAATGTCCAGGGGGACACATTCCACCTCTGCAGTGGAATAAGTCCCCCGTCCATGTTCACGGCCCTGGACATACAGGGCCGACATCCGAATCTGCTCTGTATGTCTGGGCCGCAGCCTGCCCATGCCCTGCCTTTGCTCCACCTCGGACATGCCCCCTCCCAATCCCATCTAAGCCTCCCCGTACAAACGAGCGGTTGATATGGGGAGGCATTAGCCGGGGACAGCAGGGGAGTGTATAGCAGGGATGGACGACCAATCCAGACATCCATCTCTGCTATTCGTACCACTGAATGACCCCGTAGGAGATTAAGTGGATCAGGATCCAAAAGTAGCTTCGAAGAGATGAGTTTTCAGCCAGGATTTGAAAAGGGCCAGAGAAGAAGCCCAACGTACAGACTCAGGTAGTTTGTTCCAGGCATAAGGAGCAGCAAGGTGAAAGGAGCAAAGTCTAGAGTTAGCAGTAGAAGAGAAGGGCACAGATAGAAGTGATTTGCCAGAACAGCGGAGTTCCCTAGGAGGGGTGTAGGAAGAGATAAGAGACAAAGACAGTGAGGAGCTGCAGAGTGAATGCACTTATAGGTCAGCAGGAGAAGTTTGAACTGGATATGGAAACGAATAGGGAGCCCATGGTGTTCGCAATGCTGAATGTAGTGGCTTAAAGACAACTAGATATATTTATCTGACTATCTTAGGCCTGTTATATCTGCAGCTCTGATGACTGATCATATTAACAGGATAGCAGCTGAATATTGCCACTATCTGGTTAACTTTGAGGTGTTCTTCTGGAAAGCCTATTTCCCTTCCCACATTTACCCTGGTAAAATTCAGCCAGCTATCAAGACGACTAGCCAAACTTTACAGTCTTGGGGGTGGGGGAGGGACAGGGAAAATTGCAAGCTAGCAATTGCTTTGAATGATGACCCTGCTATTTTTTAATGGATCTGAACCATCACCATTGGCGTTGCTAGCATCAAAGTTTTCTTCTGCTCCGAGGAAATGAAGGACAAATTAAAATTTGCCACATTGTTAGCTCAGTTATCCATGCTAGCTTCTTATTGCGATACCACCACTCAAATCACATTTTTTTCATCTCATAGGTGTTTAGCAATAACGGGATTGGAAAAGTCGCTAACTTGCTTGCTAGTTTCCTATCTCAAAAAATCTCTCTAGTATTCTCTAGCTGATTTCTATTTTTTTTTTCATTTAAGAGCTTATCTAATTTCCTTCTCAAATCCTGCAGTTCTCTCAGATGGGTTCTCCTGTCCCTATTTTATGGACTTGTTTTGCCTAGAAAATTTCTTTGCTAGCTCTATGAGTATGTTGGCTCATTTTTAACGTCATATATGTGCTATTATTTTCCTTTAGCCCTGTCCCACTCCTCATTGTACACTCATACACACACACACACACTCACTGTTTGATCTACTCCACCATTACTCTTAAGCTGCAAACAGGGCCAACGAGGGTTTCTTTCGCCCCAGGCAGAAGCCCTGGTCGTGTTGCCCCCACCCTTCCAAGCCACACTGCTGCTCTTCCTCCTGAGCCATGCTGCCTCCTATTCCATTGGCAGGAATCAGGATCATGGGGGGGGGGGGGGGGGGCGGGGAGGGGAGATGGCTTGGCTTGGTGCAGCGGCAGCAGCGGCAGGCCATGTGCTTCAGCACACATGGCCTGCTGCTTCTGACCCCCCTCCGACACAACTTCCCATCAGACAGGGGTCAGAAGTGGTAGGCCATGTGTGCCAAAGCAATGGGACAATAAATTCCCCTTACTATATGCGCTTTCAGATAACTAACAATTTCTGCATGCATTATGTAATGGTGGATGTGAAAATGCAAATTTTGCTTCCTTAAGTGGGAGGGATTTGGGATTTAATGTGAAGAGTTTTGTCCTTTTCCCCTCATTCTTGGGAGGGGCTGGAGCTCAGGAGCAGCGCTGGGACCACAGGGAATGTCATCTTTGGGCCAAGAGGCCTATGAGTTGGAAAATGTTCCCATGCAGTTGGGATCTGTATCCAACAGATACCAACGAAGGGTTCATGGAGCCAGAGGCAAGGAATGGAGAAGGTTCAGTAAACCCAGAGGAGAGGAGGTGGCTCCGGAATCTAAAGAAGAGGGTAAGACTAACATGTTTGAAGCTGGCCACTAGTCCACAGAGTCACAAGGCAGGGTGAGGTACTTGCTAGTCCTGGGTCAGGAGCCATTTGCAGGTCAACATTTAAATACTATGGTGAACTTTTTTTTAAAACTCTATCCATGACAATAAGAAAAAGCATGTATATTCAGTGTCACTGTCCTAAAAATGATACTACATAGGAGAGACAGTCCGAATGTTAAAGGGAAGAATGAATTCACAGAGACATAAGATCACAGAGCAAAGAGCAAACCTAGGGGTCAGCTGTTGGATGGCACATCTTAGGACCAGAACACATCATCAATAATTTTATGGTGAGAGTCCGAAAAGGAAGTTTAAATCAGTCCAAGAACATTACATTTTTTAAATAAAGATAAGACACTTTCAATTGGACTAGACAATTGAATACTCATTTGGACATGCATACTATTAGAAAATAGAAAATTAGAAAAAAAATAGAATCCATTAGCTACTTATATGGAGATGCATACTTGCCCTACTATACACCCAACCCAAAGGAAGGGCTACCCCCTTTCACAGCCACATCTCTGTACCTATTATATACAACACTCGACAGCTATGGCAACCACACAAATTGACTCTTTGGCAACCCCCAAGAACCACACAGTACAAATACCTCATCAAAGTCCCAATAACAAACGGCTTTTCAACTCATCACAGCCCTCCCACAAGCAATGCAAGCATCAGATGTGCCCTAATTAACATCACATCTGCCCGCAACAAAGTACAAATAATAAATGACTTCATCGAAGATAACAAAATTGACATAATGCTTTTAACTGAGACCTGGCTCACGGACACAGACAATGTGATTTTAAACCAATTAAATACATCAACCCATAACATCCACATCTGCTCCAGGACAGCTGGAAAGGGTGGAGGGGTATGCATTCTCACCAACAACCAGCTCAATTTTAGAAGTGTGGATATACTAGCCAATCACAACTTGAAGTTACTCACAATCTCAAATAAGCAATACACTATGGGGATCATTCTGAGGCACAAATAGCAGGGATGTACGCCCTGCCTGGACGTACATCTCTGCAATTCGTTCCACTTGCCGTCCGCATGCAAGGCTTCTTGTATGAACTGCAGGGTTGTACGGGGAGCCTTAGATGAGGGGTGGGTGGGAGGTGGAGTGAGGACAATGCGTGGGTGGGCCTTCACCCGGACGTACAGGGCCGATTCTGAGGTTGGCCCTGTAAGTCCTGGGTCGGCCTTCTAGATGGGAGACTTATTCAACCTCAGAGGTGGAATGTCCCCGTGGACATCAGGGGATGGCAGAGGCCGACAGCAACAGGAAGGTGAGGGCGTGCAGTGGGTTCCCCACAGCCCAATCCTGGCCATGGTAGGCTGGATCGGGGGTCGGGCTGCAGGGAAAGGGGGCTCTGTCCCACAGCCAGCAATCATGGCTCCTGAATGGAGCCATGGTACCATAGCGATGGGTCACCATGGCATCATGGCTCCATTCAAAAGCCTGACTGAATTAACCAGGGATTTGTAAGGCCTGCAGCCCTTCAGAATCGGGGCCCAGCCTGCACGTACAGGCCGGTAGACCTGATTCTGATTGGGATCAGAATCGGGTCTACCGCTGTATGCCCCAATTCTGAGGGGCCATACAGGGGCTGGATATCCAGAAGGGAATTGGCCTCCACCTGTCTAGCGTACAGGGCTCCTACTCACAACTCCGATGAACTAGCTACCATTCTGGACACAGTCTGCACATACTCTGCTAAACAAAGCATATTCATCCTACTGGGAGACTTTAACTTGGCTTCAGTATCCAAAAAACAGGCCACAGCATTTCTAGAAGCCATGGGCTATATACAAATCTTTCAACTCATCAATACATCCACGCAACAATAGAGGAGGAATGCTTGACCTCTTCCTTCTTCCCAATCACAGCTGACCACAGCTTTGTTCCACCACAGATATCCATAGACCCAGTTCCCTGGACAGATCACAACCTGATCATATTCAAACTACCCAACTAAACCATCATGAAAGGGAGAAGTGGATGCACAACCATGAAGAGAAGATTTATATCAAAGAACAATCAAGAGTTCACTCGCAGAGTTTCTCCACAACTCAGTACAATGCATCCGAACATATAGATGTGCTGATAAAAATATTGAATTCAACAATAGCAGCTGTTGCACCAACCCCAACATCATCTTATGAGACCAAACACAGCTAGGTAGCATCATGGTAGTCCACAGAACTGAAGATAAAGGAACTTACATCAACTCGAGTGGAAGTGGCGTCACACGCGGGACAAACAGATGCACTCAAACTACCTTCAAGAGTTAACTATCATGCTACCACCAACAAAGCCAAAAATGAATATTACACAAACCTTATCAAAACAGCTTTAAATAAGACAAGAGAACTATTTGAAATTGCCAATTTTCTCACGAAGAACCCCACCGCAAAATACAGCAATAGTCAACTCAACCCACACCAAATGGCACAACACTTAAAAAATAAATCTAGTACCGCAGCCTCCAGAAAACTCTAAATCCCTCAACAGAACAACCAATATGACATGAAGATCCACTCCTTGGTACTGAACAGCTTGACAGTATACTATTAGCCTGAGTACCACCAACTCCCCTCTGAACCCCTGCCCAGTGTCATGGGTCAAACTAGCAAGAACACACCTTGTGTCTTTCATCTGCAGCATGATCAACGACTCACTAAAACAAGGAAGCCTACCACCAGAACTCAAGCAATCCTCCATACGTCTCGTTCTCAAGAAGGCCAGCTTAGATCCATCCTGCCCATCATCCTACAGGCCAATATCCAATATACCTTTCATAGCAAAGATCACTGAAAAGTCCGTTCAATCTCAGTTTGCAAGACCACCTGGATACATGCACACCTCTAGACTCACAGCAACATGGGTTCTGACCATACCACAGTGTGGAAACCTTTTTCACCTACCTCATCGACACATTAATAAAGGGCATGGAAAAAAACATGCAAGGATTTACACTCGTATTCCTCGACATTTCCACTGCATTTGACTCAGTCTCTCACCAGCTCCTTCAGAACAGACTTCACCAAGTTATTTCTGGGGCACCATCTTACAATGGTTTCACTCCTACCTTTCTGACAGGCGACAGGCTACAGCATATAAAAATAGGACCCATCAATTCCCAACCCTTCCCACTCAGGTAAGGCATACCACAAGGATCAGCTCTATCTTCAATTCTCTTTAACCTCTACATATAAGCAGTATGTGAGGTAATTAAAAGCTTTAGCATCCATTGCTTATTGTACACAGATAACATAATGCTATTCACGCCTTTTAGCACAAAATCCCCCGATGGCTTAATATCTTTTTCACTGCAATCTACAAATGACTACAGACACACAACCTCAATATAATGTGATGCAGCGGAGGCTGATGAGAGCCCTGATGAGAGAAGTGAACCTGTTTGTCAGCAAGGAAAAGATGTGCACAGGGTGCAATATTCACTGGGACCAGCTAGAGGGGGCAGGAGTGCAGTCAGGAAGACTGAAGGGCCACGCCTAGCTGGTCAGAAGCATATGACAAACATTTCACAAGCCTCAAAGAGAGGAGTCCTTTATAAGGAAGCACTGCCTCAAGTTAGACCAGAGCTACTCAATTCCAGTCAAAAGGGTAGATAGAATGTGTCACATTCCTCCTAGATTCTCAACACCACCAAAAAGTTGTCTAATAGACAATATTTTGGTGGTGGTGAGAAGCAAGGAGGAATGTGACAAATTCTAACCTCTTTGATGTCTTGGACATCTGCACCTTGCCCACTTACAATCTTAAATGACAGAGGTGTAAGGCAGGGGTCTCCAAATCCAGCCCTGGAGGGCCAAACACCAGTCAGGTTGGCAGGCTCTCTCTAATGCATATATATCTCATGCATATCATTAGGGATATCCCAAAAACCTGCAGGGTTGCGGGCCACCAGGACTGGAATTGAGTAGCTCTGAGTTAGACAGACACGGAAACAGAAAGAGAAAGAGACACAGGAAGAGCGAGGACTGGGGCAGAAGGAGAAAGAGAAAGCTGTCTGCTGGCAGAGGAGAAAGACTTATACGGATTGCAAGCAAGAAGCAAGGAGGAATCAGCCAGTAAGGAAAAGCCAAGCTGAGCAAAGAAGCCAGGATTTGGGCTATTGCAAGTGCAGGCATTTACCAGAAGAGCTGTTCCCACGGGTGAGAAAGGAACCAAACTTTCAGAGAAAAGCTTGGCACAAAGCTTCTGAAGGGAGGAAGCAAGTCCAAGGAGAGAACCTTTCCTCAGCGTGCTGCTGCAATAAGAGGTATGAGAATTATATTCCTACAAAGAAACCTTTGCCCTGTAAAAGTTCTTGTGAAGGAAGTGTGGAATCTCTAAGAAGAGAAAGCCCAGTTAATACTAAGGGGACACGCGGCCAGCGCTCCAGGCTAGGCCCGAGGCACTGGAAAGTATTAAGGGAAATATACAAAGCTCCAGAATACAATATTCCAGAGACTGTTAACACAGAATTAGACATACCAATTCCTGAGCCGATGCAAGTGGAACTGGTGGAACTGTTGCCAGACCCAGAGGAGATGGATTGCTCTCTCTGCATTTCCCATAGCATTGGAGGACGTATGAATGGCTTGTGGTATCTGCAGAATGTCTATTATGTGCTGAGCAGAAGAATTGTACAAAGTTGCTTTAAACTGGAAGCTATGTTTTGTGCCCTGCTACTACTGTGAAGTAACAGTTTCCTTAAACCTTGTGTTTTCTTTTGTGCCTGAAGTTAAGGACATTATTTTCAGTTGTGACTAATTTATGACCCCATGCGTAAAGGGAATAAAAGCCTTTTTCTTCCCTACCACTCTGCTTTAATTGATTGCTTTAAAGGATTGGAGTTTAAAACCTCTAGACCAAGTTTCCTTGGTGCTTAAAAATGACTCTCCTATCTAATAATAATAATTTTTATGCCACTGTGTGACAATAAATCACAACAAAACAGAAATCCTACACATCACAAAGGGCCAGACCTTCATCCCACCAGCAACAATCACCATGGAGAACATTCAAATCACAGTCAAAAGTGAGATCAACTATCTCGGCGTAACACTGGATCAACAACTTAATCTCCTCTTACACATAAATTGCACCACCAGAGCAATATATTATAAGTTGCGGACTATAAAACACCTAAACCACTCCTATCCCCTCCAGATTTCTGCACAGTCTGTCAAGCTGTATTAACACCCATTCTGGATTACTGCAACATGATATATCAGGGTATCTCTAAGAGCTCACTCTATCCATTACAGTTAGCCCAGAACCCAGCAGCAAGACTGATCCTGAGTCAATCTCGCCAATTGCACATCACCCCCCTCCTCAAGAAACTGCACTGATTACTCATAGCACAAAGAATCAGATATAAAGCTATAATTAACACACACTTTCCTCCATTTCTTTTTTTCTTTATTTCTTTTTCATCCACTCAAATTTCACCTTTTCATCCTCAGTACCCATTTACTCTCCCAATATCCAGCCAATCATAGATTTTTTTTCTCTCCCACACAAAATATCTTTTCCCCACTCCCTCAGCCCCATCCCCTTCTAGTCCTCCCCCAACATCACTCCCTTCTAGTTCTAGCCCCACCCAGCATCTACTTCCTTCTAGTCCCATTCTCCCCTCCCCCCACATCAGCCCATTTCCAATCCTAGCCCCCCCAGCAGTCATTTCCAGTTCTATCCCAGCCCCCTATCAGCCCATTTCCATTCCTAGTCTCCCCATCAGTCATTTCCAGTCCTATTCTAGACACCCACCAGCCCATTTCCAATCCAAGCCCTCCATTAGCCATTTCCAGTCCAATCCTTGCCCCCCCATCAGCCCATTTCCATTCCTAGCCCCCCATCAGCCATTTCCAGTCCTATCCTAGCCTCCCCCCACCCTCATCCCCACTTCCACACACAAAGAGCCCCGCGCTTTTCTGAGTAGCTTCCGAGGGAGCCAAGAACGCCAGAGACCCCGGCTCGCTTCTGCACAGCACAGGAGTGAAGAGCAGCATGCTTCTTCACGCGCGCTGTGTTCACGCGAAGCCCATTGAGTGCTGGGAAAGGTTAAAGGTCATTTCCTGTTTCCCAGCACTCAGCAGGCTTCACGTGAACACAGCGCGCGTGAAAGAGCACGCTGCTCTTCACTCCAGTGCTGAGCAGAAGCTAGCCAGGGCCTATGGCATCCCTGGCTTCCTCTGAAGTCAGCCATGCAAACCCTGCGGAATGAGGTTCATGCAGGGCCCCCTGAAGATTTTTAAAATAGGTTTGTCTCTGTTCAATGTAATGTGCACCATTGGTTTCAGTACTGTCTGTTTCTGCACTGTGTTCCATATACACCATTTTGACTTGTAGAAAAAAGGTAGAGAAAAATTGTTAACTAAAAAAATAAATAATAAAATAGACAGGACTTAATAAAGAAATGGACTTTCTATCACACTATAAACTATAAATATTTATAGCCTGGTCAATTTCTGATCACCCATCCATCTCTCCCACGTCCAGCCCCTCCCCCTCAGACTGTCAGTAGAATGCTTTTGTGATTCCCTTATATATTCTGCTATTGTCATCTGTTGTTCATATTGTTCTGACCTGAAGAAGTTTTTTACCTTCGAAAGCTAGTCCAAAAGAGGCCGATTGCAATCGGGGCATGTCCGGACATCCAAAATATGGATGGCCCAAAAGTGTACTCAATTCTGCACCCGTGGGAGCTAGACATAAGAATATAAGAACATAAGATATGCCATACTGGGTCAGACCAAGGTCCAACAAGCCCAGTATTCTGTTTCCAACAGTGGCCAATCTAGGTCATACGTACCTAGCAGTTTCCCCAAGGGACACAGGTTCCAAAATGCTTGTATTGGTTCAAGCATTGATATCCTGGGTCCCTTCTTAATAATGGTTTATGGACCTTTCTTCCAGGAACCTGTCCAAACCTTTTTTAAACCCAGCTACACTAACAGCCTTTACTACATCCTCCGGTAACAAATTCCAGAGTTTGATTACACGTTGAGTGAAAAAATATTTTCTTTTATTAGTCATAAATAGTTTACCCTGTAGCTTCATTGCATGTCCCCTAGTCTTTCTATATTCTAATAAGGTAAACAATCGATCTACGTTTACCCATTCCACTCCGTTCATTAATTTATAGACTTCTATCATATCTCCCCTCAGCCGTCTCTTTTCCAGGTTAAAGAGCCCTAACCTTTTTAGCCTTTCTTCATAGGAGTATCCTTCCATCCCCTTTACCATTTTGGTGGCTCTTCTCTGAACCTTTTCTAAAATCGCTATATCCTTTTTAAGATACGGCGACCAGAATTGCACACAATATTCAAGGTGCGGTCTCACCATGGAACGATATAGAGGCATTATAATATCTTTTGTTTTATTTTCCATTCCTTTCCTTATCATACCTAGCATTCTATTTGCTCTCTTGGCTGCTGCTGCACACTGGGCCGAGGGTTTTAACATGGTATCCACAATGACGCCTAAATCTTTTTCCTGGGTGGTGGTTCCTAATGTGGAACCTTGCATCGTGTAACCATAGTTTGGGTTGTTCTTCCCTAGGTGCATAACCTTGCACTTGTCCACATTAAATTTCATCTGCCATTTTGATGCCCAGTCTTCCAATTTGTCAAGATCCTCTTGCAATTTTCCACAATCCTCTTGGGTTTTAACAACTTTAAATAGTTTTGTGTCATCTGCAAATTTGATAACCTCACTCGTTATTCCACTTTTCAGGTCATTTATGAATGTGTCAAAAAGCAGCGGACCCAGCACAGATCCCTGGGGTACACCACTATTCACCTTTCTCCATTGGGAAAATTGGCCATTTAGCCCTACCCTCTGCTTTCTATCTTTTAACCAGTTCCTGATCCACAATAGTACACTGCCTCCTATCCCATGACTCTTTAGTTTTGCCAGAAGTCTCTGATGAGGGACTTTGTCAAAGGCTTTCTGAAAGTCCAGATACACAATATCAACCGACTCACCTTTGTCCACCTGATTATTCACTCCTTCAAAAAAACATAACAGATTAGTAAGACAAGATCTTCCTTGTCTAAAGCCATGTTGGCTGTCTCCCATTAGGTCATGACTATCTACATGCTGAGTAATTTTATTCTTTATGATGGTTTCTACCATTTTTCCCGGTACTGATGTCAGGCTCACCGGTCTGTAGTTTCCCGGATCACCCCTGGAACCCATTTTAAAAATTGGTGTTACATTGGCGAACCTCCAATCTTCAGGTATTAGAGATGATTTTAATGATAGTTCACAGATTACTAATAGCAGGTCTGCAATCTCATATTTCAGTTCTTTCAACACCCTTGGATGTATACCATCCGGCCCAGGTGATTTGCTACTCTTCAGTTTATCTAATAGTTGTAATACATCTTCCCGATTGTATCGATATTTCCTTCAATTCTTCCGCACCTTTAAATAGCACTTCAGTCATGGGTAACATCCCTACATCTTCCTCAGTAAAGACTGAAGCAAATAATTCATTCAATCTCTCCGCTATCGCCTTGTCGCCTCTTAGTGCTCCTTTAACCCCTTTATCATCTAATGGACCAACTGACTCTCTCACAGGTTTTTTGCTACGAATGTAATTGAAAAGGTCTTTACTTTCCGTTTTTGCTTCCGCAGCAAGCTTCTTCTCATATTCTCCCTTTGCCTGCCTTATCAATGCCTTGCATTTGACTTGCCAGTGCTTGTGCTGTTTCCAGGTTTCGTCGTTTGGCTCTTTTTTCCATTTCCTGAAAGATGTTTTTTTGGCAACAACAGCCTCTCTGACCTCACCTTTAAACCCTGCTGGCAGTTTTTTGGACTTCCTTCCACTTTTCTTAAAGCGTGGAATACAGCTGGTCTGGGCTTCCAAGATAGTATTTTTCAACAACAGCCAAGCCTGATGTATGTCTTTAACCTTTGCAACTGCTCCTTTTAGTTTTTTTTTCTTAACTGTTTCCCTCATTTTATCATAGTCTCCCTTTCGAAAGTTAAAAGGTAGTACTGTGGATTTCCTTACTATCCCTCCTCCACTAATTAAATCAAAGGCGATCATGCTATGATTACTATTGCCAAGTGGCCACAACAACCTTATCTCTTGCACTAGATCTGGTGTTCCACTAAGGACTAGTCTAATATGGCTTCCCCTCTGGTTGGTTCATGAACCAGCTGCTCCAAGAAGCAGTCATTTATTTCATCTAGGAACTTTATCTCCCTAGCATGTCCTGACGTGACACTGACCCAGTCGATACCGGGGTAGTTGAAATCACCCATTATTATTACTGCACTGTAACTTTTGTTAGCTTCCTTGATTTCTTTGAGCATTTCATCATCCATTTGGTCATTCTGGCAAGGCGCTCGATAGTACACACCCCCACTGCCATTGCCTTCCCCCTTTTACATGAAATTTCAATCCATATAGATTCTACAGCAGATTTTGTTTCCTGCAAAACTTTAATCCTTTCTGACTCAATGCCCTCTCTAACATAGAGAGCAACCCCTCCACCAATTTGATCAGCTCTATCATTACGATATAGTTTGTACCCAGGTATCACAGTGTCCCACTGTTTGTCCTCCTTCCATCATGTCTCTGATATTCCAATCATATCTAACCTTTCATTTAATGCTATATATTCTAACTCTCCCATCTTATTTTTTAGACTTCTAGCATTTGCATACAAGCATTTTAGAGAATGTATTTTATTCATATTAATTTGGCTATTGTTAGACATGGGTAATTTGGGATCTTTAAGTTCTGTCTGCTCCATACTTGAGGGCATTTGGGCTACTTTACTCTTTTGTGTAACCTCTCTGCTTTTGGTAGTATCCTTCAAAGATACATTCTTCCGAACCATCCGCTCTTGGGCGACTGTCGGCTTTCCCCTAATATCTAGTTTAAAAGCTGCTCTATATCCTTTTTAAAGGTTAATGCCAGCAGCCTGGTTCCATCCCGGTTAAGGTGAAGCCCATCCCTTCGGAAGAGCCCCTCCTTTCCCCAGAATGTTCCCCAGTTCCTAACAAATCCAAAACCCTCATCTCTGCACCATTGTCTCATCCACGCATTGAGACTCCGGAGCTCTGCCTGCCTTTTGGGTCCTGCGCGTGGAACAAGATGCATTTCGGAGAACGCTACCCTGGAAGTTCTGGATTTCAACTTCCTACCTAAAAGCCTAAATTTAGCCTCCAGAACCTCCCTACCACATTTTCCTATGTCATTGGTACCGACATGTACCAAGACAGCAGACTCCTTCCCAGCACTATCTAAGACCTTATCTAGGTGGTGCGTGAGGTCCGCTACCTTCGCACCAGGCAGGCATGTTACCAGGCGATCCTCACGTCCACCAGCCACCCAGCTATCTACTTGCCTAATGATCGAATCACCAACTATAACGGCTGTCCTAACCGTTCCCTCATGGGCACATGGCCCTGGAGAAACTTCCTCGGTGCGAGAGGGTTTTACATCACCTGGAGGACAGGTCCTAGTTACAGGATCACTTCCTGCCACACCAGGGTGATGCTCTCCTGTCACGTGACCTCTCTCCTCCATGGCAACAGGGATGCTGCCAGACTGGAGGTGGGACTTCAGGACTATATCCCTGTAGGTCTCATCTATGTACCTCTCTGTCTGTCTTATGCTTTCCAGGTCTGCTACTTTAGCCTCTAGAGAACGGACTCGTTCCCTGAGAGCAAAGAGCTCCTTGCACCTAGTGCACACGTAAGACCTCTCACCAACTGGGACATTCAATGCAAAAGACTGGAAAGCCCCCATCCCGCTGCTGGACTGCTGTCTGCATCTTAGTTATAAGTTTGTGTTTAGATCTAAGTTCTTTACTTACTAAGGGTTGCTATGGATATTTATACTAATAAAACTGTACCTAATACGTGCAATATACCTTGTTCACCTGAAGCTTAACTTATCTCAGGTCCTTAGTGTATGACTGATTTGGGTAATGAGCTTCACCTGAGAGCACCTCCAGTCTTTTAAGATGTGTAAGTACCTATAAAGTTACGATTATCCCAGGGGTGGGTGGGTGTGGGGAGGGAGGGAGGGAAATAACACTTATTAAAAGAGGGCTGCTACACAGTACCCTGTCTTATGCTGCTGAGGTAAGCTATATTCTGATTTGATTTAAATTATAGCTCTTAGCTGCTGCTAGGCTCTAACTTCTTATGAAATTTAAACTACAAGCTCTCTGCTGGGTATGAAATGTAACCAGAAAGCTCTCTTCTGTGTTTTAAATTTAAACTAAAAGTACTTTGCTGTTACTAGGCCCTGAGTGACTATTAAATTTAAACTACAAGCTCTCTGCTGGGTATGAAATGTAACCAGAAAGTTCTCCTCTGTGTTTTAAATTTAAACTTAAACTGCTGCTACTAGGCCCTGACTGATCTAACAAAAATAGTGGGTTCACAGATTAATTCACTTTAATACAAAGAATTCCTTTTAGAAAATTACCAGAAGTATATACTCACAGTTGCAGATCTCTCTCCAGAAGTAACAGTCCCTTTTTCTAGTCCTTCATAGACATTCCCGTGGTTGCAGAATCGTGCACTTAGTTGGACCGGATGGGCACCGGTTCCACAGTGCGGAATGTCTAAAAGCTGCCTGGCCAGCCCTCCATGGGCTCTTGCTGGTGTGCCGGTGCCATGGCATCTTATCGCCATGGCACTGGGATGCCAAGCAGGAGCGCACAGTGCCCAACAGTGGGTAAATGCATTTCCCCCACTGCCTGACCCTCGGCGGGAGAAGTCATGGCCGGGATCGGGTGGCAGGTGCTGTGTGTTTGGGGTGGGGGGGGGGGGGGGGGTTCCTGGCCCGATCACTGACATTCATCAGATTTGGTGGAATAAGTCTGACATCCATATTTGCCCTGCCGGACATACAGGGCCGTGACTTGAATAGGCCTTGTACGTCCAGGTTATGTGGCCTGCTCCCGCTCCGCCCACTCTCCGCCCTGTTGCCGCCCCTTCCTGGAGCTCCCAGCACAAAGGCCCTGTGCATGTGGGGAGCTATTGTGGCAGAATAGGCTCTCAGCAAATAGCGGGGGTTGTACGTCCAGACCAGACCAAACATACATTTATTTATTTAACTAGGTTTATATACCGCTTTTCTACAAGTCAACGCGGTGTAGATTCAGATACTGTATGTATATATTTCCCTTGTCCCTGAAGGGCTCACAATCTACGTTTTTGTACCTGAGGCAATGGAGGATTAAATGGCTTGCCCAAGGCCACAAGGAGCACTTGTGGGACTAGAAACCCCAGTCCTTCCGGCCCAAGGCTGCTGTCCTCTACTGGGATTTGAAACTTGCTCCAACCACATACATCCCCGCTATTCGCTATTCAGGATGATCTCCGAAATGAAGTTAGATTACACTCCAATTCTCCTCTAAATCAGCTTCATCCCCTCTTCCCCCTTTTCAATATAAACTTTTCCCCTCAATCTCTGTTTTTCTTTCATCCTTTTCTAAGATCTCTGTTGAGGAAACCTCTCTGTTTCTTTCCTCCTCTAAACTTACTACCTGTTCCTCTGATCTTATCCCCACCTGTCTCCTTAATTCCACCTCCTCCTCTGTCATCCCTTCCATCTCATATATTCTCAACCTATCGCTCTCCACTGCAACTGTCCCTGCTGCCTTCAGGCATGCTGTGGTCCTCTCCTCAAGAAATCTTCACTTGACCCTACTTGTCCTTCTAATTATTGACCCAGCTCCCTTCTTCCCTTCATTTCTAAACTTCATGAACATGCTGTCCTCCACCATTGCCTTGAATGTCTCTCCTCTCAAGCCCTGCTAGATCCTCTTTAATCTGGCTTTCATCTCTTACACTCTACTGTGACAGCTCTTGCTAAAGTCTCCAGTGATTTGATCCTGGCTAAATCCAAAGGCCTCTACTCTATCCTCATTCTTCTTGACCACCACCTTCTCCTCGACACATTTCCTCACTTGATTTTAGGGACTGTACTGTCCTGGTTCTCTTTTTATCTCCCCCATTGCTCTTTCACTGTTTGTTCTGGTGGTTCCTTCTCTACTGCTATCCCACTCTCAGTTGGTGTACCTCAGGCCTCTTTTCTCTCTTCTCTCCTCTCTCTATACCCAATCTCTTGGTGCTCTCATATCCCCCCATGGCTTTCAATATCATTTTTATGCTGATGACTCTCAAATCTATCTGTCTATACCTGATATTTCTCTGTCACTCCAGTCTAGCATCTCTGCTTGCCTACCTGACATCGCTGCCTGGATGTCTCACCACCATTTGAAATTGAACATGGCCAAAACCGAACTTCTTATCTTTCCTCTTAAATTCACCTCCCTCCTTTCTCTATCTCTGTTGATAACACCATTTTGCTTCCTATTTCCTCTGCCCACAACCTTGATGTCATCTTTGATTCCTCCCTCTTTTTCTCCGCACATATTCAACAGATAGCTAAAACTTGTCATTTCTTTCTCTACAACATTAGCAAAATTCGCCCCTTCCTTTCTGAACATGCTACTAAGACACTTGTCCAATCTAATCACCTCCTGTCTAGACTATTGCAACCTCCTCCTTGTTGGTCTCCCTCTGTCTCATCTCTCTCCCTTTCAATCTGTTCGGAACTCAGCTGCTCGACTAATCTTCCACCAGCCCTGTTATACTCACATAACCCCTCTTCTCAAGTCACTTCATTGGCTCCCTTTCCATTTCCGTATCCAGTTCAAACTTCTCCTTCTCACCTATAAATGCATCATTCTATTGCGCCTTGCTACCTTTTCCCTGTCATCTCTCCCTCCACGTCAACTCTGCTCTTCCACTGGCCTGCTTCTCTCTTTGCCCTTTTCTTCTACTGCCAACTCCAGGCTCCATTCCTTTCACTTTGATGCTCCTTATGCCTGGAACAAACGACCTCTATCAGCACATCAGGTTTCCTCTCTTTCCCTTTTCAAATCCAGTTCAAAGCTCTCCTCTTTGAGGCTGCCTTTGGATCCTAATCTCCTGTTTTCCTTGTGACTCCTCACCTTCTTTTTTGTACCCTCATCCTCATCTATTGTATTGTCTGTCTTGATTAGATTGTAAGCTCTGATGAGCAGGGGCCATCTTTTATATGTGTCTGTGCAGCGCTGCGTACGCCTTGTAGTGCTAAGTAAATGATTATTAGGTGTAGTAGTCCAATAAAAGGTCTCACCTTATTTTGCTTTTTCATTTCTCTTTTAAATTAAATGTCATTCAAGTAGACTAGCACAGCAATCACAGAGTCACTGCCTGGATAGGTAGTGACACTGAATATATGTGGACAGCACTCGCCAAGGCCGTTTTGCATAGAGCAGGAGCAAGGAGTAGCCTAATGGATAGAGCAGTGGGCCAGGACCAGGGAAGCCAGTGCCGGAATCTCACTGCTGTTCCTTGTGATCTTGGGAAAGTCACTGAACTCTCAGGTACAAGCTTAGATTTTAAATCCTGTGGGGACAGGGAAATATCTGCTGTACCTGAATGTAACTCACCTTGAACCTCTGAGAAAGGCATGAGCTAAAAATCCAATATTCATTCACTATACTTGTAGCTAAGCAGTTTAAAAGTGGCAACAGCAATTTTTCTGTCCTAACTTAAACCATTTAACTATACGGATACTGACACACTATAGCTGCTGTCTGTATAATTTATTTAATTGATAGTGCTTAATATACTGCCATTCAGCTAAAAATTAACCATCAAAGCTGTGTACAAAAAATAATTGAAAAACAGAAATTAAAAGAACAGGAAAACTGACAGGATAGGACACAAAAGGCGGAGAAGTAAATAGTACAACAATATATCTTACCTTTAGTAAACATGACCCATACTGTAACAAACAGAGATGCAGACGTTAGGTCAACTGACACAAAAAGAAACCTCAACATCAGTCCTCACCAAAAGAAGCCAGTTCTTGAGCCCCGGTTTAAATTTCTTAAAAGAGCTCTCCAGCTATAGTATGAGAGCAAGACTAGTTCAGTGATGTGGCCAGGAAACTGAAGACTGTATGTGTCAGTTCTAGCTGAAACTGAGAAGGCGGGGAATTGTCAGAATATTATACTGGGAGGAATGCAGAGAACGGGTTGGACAATATGGGGCAATGAAGGAGGAGAGAGATGAAGGCATGCCAGTCTGGTAAATTCTGTGGGTAAGAGTCCGAATTTTGGATTTCAGCCTACCTGGAACAGTAAGCCAATTCCTTCAGTAATGGTGAAACATGATCAAATGGTGTGGCTCCATAAATAATTCTAGCTGTGGCATTTTGGATAAGTTGTGACCTTTTAATAATGTACAGAGGAACACCAACCAACAGGGAATTACAATAATTTAATCTGCTAAAAATAAGAGCATGAACCAGGATACTCAAATCAACCCAACCTAGACTAGAACATAGCGATCAGATAGGTCTTAAGGCAACAAAACAGTTTCTTACTGTCATAGAGATGTGAGACTGGACATTCAAAGAAGTGTTAAGTAGGACCCCTCCCCCCCCCCCCCGAAGAATCTAATACAATCCCTAAAGGGCAAGAGAGTACTGGCCAGAATACAACACCCTTGCTACACGCCAATACAATATGGACAGTACTGGAGTAGAGCGAGGGAATTTTCAGCAGCACTATCTATATAGTGCTGCTGAAAATTCCTGGATAATGGACACACTTTTAATGACTGCTACTGAAGGTATAAGTCCCTTTGAATATCCGACCCTTGGAGTATACAGAGGAGAGAAGAGGACCGATGTGGACTTGAAGAGAAAAGGAATCTGCTTTTGCTGTAGACTACATTATGTACAAGTAATATCCCTCCCATTGGTGTTGCCCTAAAGATTTTCATCAGTAAACCCATGGCCAGCCCATCCATTAAGCAAGTAGGTAATTGCCTAGGGCAGCATCTTCTGGGAGATGTATAGAGCAGCTATAGTCAAAGCAATGAGTCCTAACAGCCACATATATCAAAGACTCGTCAGTATGTACTTTTACCCACAGAAAGATAGGCAATTTGCAAATCGTCCATTTCTCCTTCCAAATGGCTTTTGGAAATTTCCCTTGTTATGTATATATTTACAAAACAAAGTTGAATATTTAAAAGTATGATTCCTAATTATATATTTTTAGAGAATTGTTGTGGAAGGGGTGGTGTTGGGATGATGATGACTGTTGATTTACTCCATCAAAAGGTGGAAAGACTAGAGAACATGCAATGAAGCTATAAAGTTGCATATTTAAGACTAATTGGAGAAAATATTTTTTCACTTAACGTGTAATCAAACTCTGGAATTCGTTACTGGAGGATGTAGCAAAAGCTGTAAGTGCAGCTGGGTTTAAAAAAGGTTTGGACAAGTTCCTGAAAGAAAGGTCCATAAACCATTATTAAAGAGGATCAGGGAAAACCACTGCTTGCCCTGGGACAAGCATTGTGGAACTTGTATGTCTTGAGGAAACTGCTAGCTACTTGTGACCTGGATTGGACACTGTTGGAAATGGGATACTGGGCTTGATGGCATTTCTTATGTTCTTATGAGTTTAATTATTAAAATCTCAGAAGGAGGGACATAAGACTGAAGCTTTGCCTGGGGCTCCCAAAACCCTTGCACCAAGCATTCTTTTATTTGAACAGGCTTTGAGACTGGACAATGGCTTCTTAAGAGAGATTGCTAAGTAGCACAGAGAATTTTAGTCAATGAGCTTCTACAGAGATAGGACTTTGCAAGTGTCACAGGGTGGACATAGGGCAGCCTGAGAAAGTGCAGAGCAGTGTGAATGATCACGGTGAAAGTGACAGAATAAACAGGAGAATGTTTATTGGTTGCCAGGGACAACCTAAGCACACGTGCACAGAGCCCAGAAAGACACACCCAGAGAGCAAAGCAAGGAGTCTGCTTTACCTAATAGAGTGCACCTGAGGGAAGGTGGAGTCAGGAAATACGCAGATAAAACAGACTACCAAACATTTGGAGATAGGGAATCCTGGAGAGAGGAGCCGAGGAGGGAATCCTGGAGAGAGGAGCCAAGGAGGGAATCCTGGAGAAAGGAGCCAAGGAGGGAATCCTGGAGAGATGAGCCGAGGAGAGAATCCCTGAGAGAGGAATTAAAGCAGCAGAGGTCACAAGCTGAAAGGCAGCAGGGGAGCCGGTGTGAATGTTGGAAAGAGTCCAGAGACCTGTGTGGTTCTGGGAGAAGGCAACACCCTGACAGCGTGAATGTGTTTGGAAAGCAAGAAGAATACAGGAAGACTGCAACAGCAGGTACAGGGGCAAAGAGTGGATACAAGGGCTATTTGCCATTTGAAAGGGAAGGGCACTGGAGGCTTAGAAATAGCCATATAAAGCCCAGATATTCAGAGGCTAATAATAGCTTTTCTCCTGATTATAGAAGTGTTAAAAGAAGAGGGCTTCACTTACTTAGAAAAGCTGAAGAAATCCCTTCTCACGGTGAGTTCCCAGCTTCTAGGGAAACACCGTTACACCGGTTGCAATCAGGCACAGTTGGGCCTGGAAAGCTAGGGCAGACCCGGCAGGGACCCTATCAAAATTACCCAGCTAGCAGGTCAAACCAAGACCTGAGCTATGCATTGAGGCACCAGCGGGGGCAGGGCTCTGAAAGACATCACTCAGAGTTTGGTGATACTCCCCAGAGAGGCAGTGCTGCTCACAGGAAGAGAAACTTTTTGACTGACGAGGCAAGCCTTCCATATTTTTATTCCACGTTGGAAGTGGATAGTGGAGATACCAATGAGCAGGAAATAATGGAATATGAGAATTCTGAAGTATTAACAAATACAGAATTGATGGACTGTTCTTTCTCTGTGATAGAGCCAGAGATATCATTAAGGTAAATGTGATTTGTGTAACCTTAAATTCCAGTATACAAGTGGCAGAGTTGCAACTCTCTCCCTCTCTCCAAGCCAAGCAGTCAGTTAGGCTGTTTATTATTTACTTTTGGTTTAAAGTTATCAGCTGAAGGAAGCTACTTTTGTTACATAGTTATCTTTTGTTTGAAGCCAAGTGAGCTGTTAATTTCTGTTGTTTAAAAAGAAGAAACCTCAAGGGACGGGGAATAAAACCCTAAAAGAAAAGAAAGTTCTTCTGTGTGATTTATATATAGAAGCAAGGCACAACTACCACCCTCATAATAGCCCAACAATACCAGCAGTCACGGCTGGGGCGGATGAGGTGTGACATATAAATGGCATAGTTGGCAGGATATTTTTTCGGGGGGCATAAGAAGTGCCTGAAAAAGAAAGGACAGTGCTAAAAAGCAGGAAAAGTTTGCTCCAGGAGAATTTGGAGAGGATTCGGCTGGCAGACCGGCCAGTGGTGAGGTATTGGAGAGGATTCGGCTGGCAGACCGGTCAGCGGTGAAAAGACCTTTTCTCACATGCTGGAGTCTACCAGGAAACCGAGGTATTGGTAACCTGGGTGGATGGGAAGGATACAGTGAGAAAAAGGGGGATATAAAAAGGGGAGAAAAAGGAAACCTTGTCTGTGTGATACCGCACTTGGTGGTTTTTTTTTTTTTCTCTCTATTTCTAGGTGCAGTGTAAAAGAAAAGAGGATGGATCCACAAGACATGCTGGCCTGGATGGGCGAACAGCAAGAAAAGCAGGCCAGAATGTTACAGCACTTGCAGGAACCGTACATGGCAGCGATGCAGGAGCAGCAAAGGCCGCTATTGGAAGCGATGACTGCACTGCTGAGGAAGTCTGCAGAGAAAGAATCAACCATACCGCAAGTAGACACTCATACAGGTCTGGCTATGAGACATTTGGGGCATGAAGATAACCCCGATGACTTTATTGAAGCGTTTGAACGCATAGCAGGAAATTTAAAGTGGCCTATAGAACAATGGGCGATGAGATTCGCTCTAACTTTAAGCGGAGAGACTTTATCTGCCTTTAAGGCCATGCCAGCTAGCCTAGCAAATAATTATGCCGAAATAAAAAAGGCAGTAAAGGATCGCCTTGGTTTGACCCCAAGGCATTATAAAAGGCTGTTTAGAGAAGCATTAATGTTGGAGAGTGAGACTCCAAAGGCTTTGTGCCAGAGGCTTAAGAGCTTGCTTTATAAATGGTTAGACCCTGAGAATAGGACACTAGAGTCTGTATTAGATGAGCTTGTTTTAGAGCAATTCTTGTTAACGGTACCACAAGAAATGAAAATGTTCCTAACGTTACAAAATTGCTCAAACTCTGAAGAAGCAGCTGTAATGGCAGAGGTGTTTAAGGAGGCAAAGCATGCCACTGTATCTAATATAAGACTTTTAAAAGGTACAGGTATGACTGGGATGGATGAAAGTAAAAAGCATACACCCAGGAGAGTGAATGAGTATAACCCTGATAAGAATAATGTAGAAAAGAACACTAGGAGGTGCTATAAGTGTGGCAGATCAGGCCACGTGATAAAAGAGTGTAGGGTTAAGACAGTCCTGATGGTAGGGGCAGAGAAGATAGTACCAAAAGGCATATGTTTACAGGTACAGGTGGAGGGAGAAAGTGCTATGGCTATACTCGATTCTGGGGCAGAACAGAGTTTAATAGCACAGGAATTTTGGGAAACTTTGAAGCCGTCTCGCCCAGTAACCCAAAAACTGGTAGCAATAAAATGTGTGCACGGCGCACAGCTTCCCTATCCCTTACGCCAAGTAAGCGTCAAGGCACTAGGGGCAGAAAGAAAGTTGCAAGTAGCAATAGTTCCTGGGCTACCCCAAAAGCTAATTTTAGGACGGGACTGGCCTTTGTTTCCAGGGATATTGAGCCAAGGGTTAGGCATGAAAACGGGATTGGTCACCACACGATCCCAAGTCCCGGTAGTAAAACCCCAAGAAACCCCGGTAGCTGAACCCCAAGAAACTCCGGTAAATGAACCTCAAGAAGCTCCAGTAGAGGGAGTAGAAACCCCTACAGTAGAGAGAGCAGAAACCCCTACAAAAGAGGAGGTCAAAGAGGCTCCTGAGAAGGAGGCCGAAGCGGAAGAGAGGGATCCGTTACCTAACCATGAAGAGTTAGTTCAGAGTCCGGTGGGGGAAGGAAAAAAAACTAAGGCTACCAAGCGACAGGAAAGGGATAAGAGAGCCAAAGGAAGAAGGGAACTAGAAACAGGGGAAGGGTTACCCTGGGTCCCCGCTGCCCTCGTTCAAAAGTTTCCATCTTTTCCGATGGAGCAGAGGGCAGACTTGGCCCTCAAAAGAGCTTTCGAGTGGGCTCAGATGGACCGTAATACATTACCAAGGTTCCTGCTCGACCAGAATATTTTATATAGGGAGAGTTTAGATCCCTATACAGGAGCTGTGAGGAAGCAGCTAGTGGTGCCAGTAGCCTTTAAGGCGGTAGTTTTACGCCTGGCACACGACCATCCAGTTGGGGGACATAAAGGTGTCCAAGGGACACTGGATCAGATTTTAGCACGTTTTTATTGGCCAGGGGTGTATCAAGAGACCAAGCGGTATTGCGATGCTTGCCCGGCCTGTCAAAGGGTTTCCATATCCAGGCCCAAGGCAGCACCCTTAATGCCATTACCCACAATAGCTACGCCTATTAGGCGAATGGGGATGGACATCGTAGGCCCATTAATAAAAACGCCTAGGGGTTTCCAGTATTTATTAGTTATTGTAGACCATGCGACCCGGTTCCCATGGGCTATACCCCTTAGGAATATATCAGCTAAAATCATAGCGCAGGAACTAATAAAGCTGTTCTGCGAGGTGGGGTTCCCCCAAGAAATATTAACAGATCAGGGTACAAATTTTGTATCAAAGTACCTTGCTAGAGTCTGGGAGGCGTTCGGCATACGCCATATAAAAACGTCAGCGTATCACCCCCAGACCAATGGGTTGGTGGAGCGCACCAACCAGTCAATAAAGCAATTGTTGCGCAGAGGCCTAAGAAAGGGGGAAATGATGGACTGGGATACGTTGCTCCCGTTCGTCATGTATGCGTGCAGAGAACGAGTTCAAACCTCGCTAGGAGTATCCCCATTTGAACTACTGTTTGGGAGGTCTCCAAGGGGAGTATTAGATATTTTAAAAGATGAATGGGTAGAACCCAGAGTACCCGAAGTGGGGATCCCACAGTTTCTGAAGGAATTAAGGACACGCCTAAAGAAAACGTCCCAGGCCTCGATAGAGAACTTGAACCGTAGCAAACAGCGCCAGAAGAAATATTATGATAGGGATACACAGACTAGAGAACTGGCGGCAGGGGACAAGGTCCTCATACAAGTGGCGGACCCTGGTCCAAAGTTTGAATCTAGATGGAAGGGTCCAGCCGTGGTAGTGAAAAAAGTAGGTTTTGTGTCATACCTAGTGGAAAATGAAAGTGGACGTAGGCAGGTATACCACGTCAATGTATTAAAACCGTGGAAAGAAAGGGTGGCCACAGCTAATTTGGCCTACCGCGAGCAGCATCGTAGAACCCCGCAAGGGATTACATGCTGTCCACGAAAAATCGCGGCAGCAAGTAATGTTTTAAGGGGGGGAATGTGTCACAGGGTGGACATAGGGCAGCCTGAGAAAGTGCAGAGCAGTGTGAATGATCACGGTGAAAGTGACAGAATAAACAGGAGAATGTTTATTGGTTGCCAGGGACAACCTAAGCACACGTGCACAGAGCCCAGAAAGACACACCCAGAGAGCAAAGCAAGGGAGTCTGCTTTACCTAATAGAGTGCACCTGAGGGAAGGTGGAGTCAGGAAATACGCAGAGAAAACAGACTACCAAACATTTGGAGATAGGGAATCCTGGAGAGAGGAGCCGAGGAGGGAATCCTGGAGAGAGGAGCCAAGGAGGGAATCCTGGAGAAAGGAGCCAAGGAGGGAATCCTGGAGAGATGAGCCAAGGAGAGAATCCCTGAGAGAGGAATTAAAGCAGCAGAGGTCACAAGCTGAAAGGCAGCAGGGGAGCCGGTGTGAATGTTGGAAAGAGTCCAGAGACCTGTGTGGTTCTGGGAGAAGGCAACACCCTGACAGCGTGAATGTGTTTGGAAAGCAAGAAGAATACAGGAAGACTGCAACAGCAGGTACAGGGGCAAAGAGTGGATACAAGGGCTATTTGCCATTTGAAAGGGAAGGGCACTGGAGGCTTAGAAATAGCCATATAAAGCCCAGATATTCAGAGGCTAATAATAGCTTTTCTTCTGATTATAGAAGTGTTAAAAGAAGAGGGCTTCACTTACTTAGAAAAGCTGAAGAAATCCCTTCCCACGGTGAGTTCCCATCTTCTAGGGAAACACCGTTACACCGGTTGCAATCAGGCACAGTTGGGCCTGGAAAGCTAGGGCAGACCCGGCAGGGACCCTATCAAAATTACCCAGCTAGCAGGTCAAACCAAGACCTGAGCTATGCATTGAGGCACCAGCGGGGGCAGGGCTCTGAAAGACATCACTCAGAGTTTGGTGATACTCCCCAGAGAGGCAGTGCTGCTCACAGGAAGAGAAACTTTTTGACTGACGAGGCAAGCCTTCCATATTTTTATTCCACGTTGGAAGTGGATAGTGGAGATACCAATGAGCAGGAAATAATGGAATATGAGAATTCTGAAGTATTAACAAATACAGAATTGATGGACTGTTCTTTCTCTGTGATAGAGCCAGAGATATCATTAAGGTAAATGTGATTTGTGTAACCTTAAATTCCAGTATACAAGTGGCAGAGCTGCAACTCTCTCCCTCTCTCCAAGCCAAGCAGTCAGTTAGGCTGTTTATTATTTACTTTTGGTTTAAAGTTATCAGCTGAAGGAAGCTACTTTTGTTACATAGTTATCTTTTGTTTGAAGCCAAGTGAGCTGTTAATTTCTGTTGTTTAAAAAGAAGAAACCTCAAGGGACGGGGAATAAAACCCTAAAAGAAAAGAAAGTTCTTCTGTGTGATTTATATATAGAAGCAAGGCACAACTACCACCCTCATAATAGCCCAACAATACCAGCAGTCACGGCTGGGGCGGATGAGGTGTGACACAAGCTATTCTTTCCCCTTGTCCATCATGACCCTAGGGATTGGGAGAATGGAGTCCCAGGCTGCCAGCTCATGCCCCCACCACACAACTCTGGGCACTACCCAAATAGTACTCCTTGAAAAACATTTTGAAAAATCCTCCTTTTGGAATAATAAAACAATAAGCTTTGCTAGAGCGATTGAACGCTAGTGCAGAAAGTGCACCACTGTTCATTTGAGTATATAAAAATTTCCACCCATCAGTCCATGCTGTCTCAGAAATCTCTTTGCTAGGCTGCGTCTATTTTCTCTCCAGACTCCTTTATCCAATATCAGACCCAGTGCCACTCATCAGTTCCCTTTGTCCTCCTCACATTGTTCTACCAATATCTTTTTTTCAAGTGAAACTGTTATGACTTGGAAGCAGCCTGTTGCAGTTAATTAGTTATAATGGTTATAACTGCCTTAGGTATTTCAGCTCCTTGAACAGGTAGGGCATGGTGAATAGATTGGGTGACTCAGCGACTTGGCACAGGGATATACAAAATCTTTGATCTCCAGGTTACCAGCTCTGATCAGGGTTTGAATGGTACTAAAGGAAGGTCTTTCTTATCTGATATTCAATGAGGCTTGTGCCCTGGTGAATAAAGTTCCTTGTGGAGTGGTCCAGAGAAGGGTGCATAAGGTCCCTTTACAGAAAAGTGGAAGTAAGGATGAGATTGGGAGCTACAGAACGGTTAGCCTGATCTCTGTTATAGTGAGGTTTCTGGAGTCCAATGGATTGCATGATCTGAGACAGCATGGTTTTACTAGAGGCAGGTCTTGTCAAACAAATTTAATTAATTTCTTTGACTGGGCGACCAGAGAGTTGGACCAAGGGAAAAGCCTTTCACACTGTTCTACACAGGTGACTTATAAATAAACTGAGTGCCCTAGGGATGGACCTTAAAGTGACTGATTGGATTAAAAATTGGCTGAGTGGAGGCGACAAAGGGTACCAGTATATGGAGCTGTCTGTGAAGAGGATGTTATCAGTGGTGTGCTGCAGGGATTGGTTCTTAGTCCGATTCTTTTTAACATTTTTGTTAGTGATATTGCAGAAGGGCTGTTGGGTAAGGTTTGCCTCTTTGCAGATGATACCAAAATCTGCAATAGAGCAGATAACTTGTAGAAAGGAGTAGATAACATGAGGAGGGATCTAGCTAAGATTGAAAAATGGTCTGGAATTTGGCAGCTGAGATTTAACGCTAAAAAATGCAGGGTTGTGTATTTGGGCTGCAAAAATCCAAGGGTGCAGTATAGTATATGGGGTGAAGTACTTCTGTCCATGAAAGAGCAGGACCTGAGCATGATTGTTTCTGATGATCTTAGAGCCCAACGACATCCCCTAGAGCCCAAAGACACCCAGCGATACCATTACCAGACAAATTTATGGTATCTCAACAACACAACAAGTTTGATACTCAAACCCATAGTGGGGTATATGTCTCTATGAAACCTCCATTCATATGTTTCCATGTAGTAAGTATTGTAAATAGTCACCCCGGTTATCCAAGTTATTGAGCCCTGTTATCTCTAAACTCATACGTGTTAACTGTACTGAGCATTTTTGTTACATGTAAACCGCGCTGATGATGAATAGTGCGGTATATAAGAGACTGTAAATAAATAAATAAATAAATAAATAAGGTGGCTAAACAGGTAGAAAAAGCAACAGCAAAAGCCAGAAGGATGTTTGAATGCATAGGGAGAGGAATGGCCAGAACAAAAAAGGAGGTGATTGTGCCTCTGTATAGGTCTTTGGTGCGATCTCATTTGGAGTATAGTGTGCAATTCTGGAGACCGCACCTTCAAAAGAATATAAACAGGATGGAGTCATTGTAGAGGGTGGCTACCAAAATGGTCAGTAGTCTTTGTCATAAGGCAAATAGGTACATACTTAAAGATCTCACGGTGTATACTTTGGAGGAAAGGCAGGAGAGGGGCGATACGATAGAGATGTTTAAATACCTCCATGGCATAAATGCACGGGGGGGGGGGGGGGGCGGTAGGGAGAGCATCTTTCAATTGAAAGGGAGCTCTGCAATGAGGGAACATAGTATGAATGTGAAAGAGGATAGACTCAGGAGCAATATGCAAAAATATTTCTTTAGGGAAAGAGTGGTAGATGCGTGGAGTAGTCTCCTAGTGGAGGTAGTAGAGACAAGGACAGTATCTTAATTCAAGAAAGCATGGGATAAACACAGAAGATCTCTAAAGGAAAAAAAGGACTGTAGTAGTTGATATGGATGGACAGACTGGATAGGCCATATGGTCTTTATCTGCTGTCATGTTTAAGTTTCTATGGGCCTGATTCTGAGACACAGTTTGCGGGTGTGTAGCCCCACAAGCCGTCCGGGCCTGATTCTCCCTCTGGCTCTCCCCGTACGTCCTGACCAGCCAGAGGGGGAGAGCTGGTGGGGGACAGGAGGGGGCGGGATCTGGGCATGCCAGCCTGGCATGAAGTACAGGGCCGATTCAGGTCATAGCCCTGTACGTCCTTCTGGGTCAAAGGGAATGTGCTGCTTATTCCACCTCAAAGGTGGAACAAGCAGCACCAACCCGGTGATTGGGCCCGGGGATCCCGTGGTCCAGACTGAGATCCTAACAGGCCTGTGTTGCTCGGGGCCGTCCGGAAGGCCTGGACTGCCTCTTTGTGAATCAGGCTCTATGTGTCTCTATTGGTATAACCATCATCATAATTAGCATTAATGCCATCTTTATTGGCACCGTGGAGGATAGTTTGAGGACATAATAGGATGTGCAAAATACGATTTACCTGTGAGTTTTTTGGGGGAGGGAAGAGAAATTCTATTTGTTCGAGTTATTTTACCAGCAGATGTGCGTCATATTTTGCTATGACCATCACAGGCATCTGATTAGAATATAGAAAATATGATTATAGCTATATTTGCTTCCTCAATCCCGATCCAAATTAAACAAAATTACACTGAAATGCTTGGGGAATACAAAAAGGGACTGGTACATTTACTTATGTGTCTGTTGCTAAGCCAACCTCTACTTCTCATTACTTCCAAGACAGAATAGCAAGAGTATTTTGTCCACTCAGAATAACTTTATATATGCCTCATCTTGGGTGGCCAGTATGCCCACTTCATCTCTCATTGCTGCATGTGCCAACCCTAAGTCAACCATAGAGACTATTTTGGCAGTGTTCCTATTTGTTGGTCTGTGTTTTGCATGACTATATTTACATGTTCATGGGTACAGCCGCGTCTGTGTGATGATCAAGAAGCTGTCTATTTTTAACCTAGTTTATAAAGTCAGTAGTCATCAGAAATCACAGCTAGATTGCAGGTGCAGACATTTATACCTGCTCGGGAGCAGGTATAAACATTAGGAGCATATTTACTAAGCCCGGGCTAGTGACACACAGGTGAACCACATAACCAGCATGTGGATTCTAGCTAACTGCAAGGAGGATATAAACAGTTAGTATGGGAAAGCTGCGCTCTAACATGGCAAATGGACAGCATTCGTAATTTATTCGATCATTTGGCCCTTCCTTAAAGTCTAGGTTGAACTTAGACTCTATGAACCTTACACTGAAGGAAAAAATAGGATCACTCACAGAAAAATCCTTCACCAATAAGCACACGAGGATACAAGCACACAAGTGTAGCTTTGCCCAGTTCTGATGGTTCCCTGATACCGCTTCACTATTGTTCATTATTTTTGGTAGTAGAATTGTAATGAAGATAGGGGTTCTTCTCCTGCGGTGTTAGCAGTGAAGGATTTTTCTTAAAGTCTATGTTGGCAGGAATGAAAAGATTAAACTGCGACTGAATGAGCATCGGTGCAAAATTCATACAGGCAATCTAACTGCTCCTTTGGTTGAACATCTAAACATGGCATTTTGGAAATATGATGGCGCATAATTTGTAAAATTGAAATGGACTAGAGCGGGGTTGAATTATAAGGAGCAACAATGGATTTTTTTCTTTGAATTCTTTAATACCATTTGATCTTAATGTTGAAATTGATTGGATATCTTTAATTGAATCCTTCCGTCTTTGGATAGGTTATGAGTAGAAGCAGACATTTTTTATTTATCAGTGCCATAATCCACCTTTAAGCATTGAAGAGATGTGAGGTATACAGCCGGAGAACAGATTCTTGATGCAGGAAGAGGAAACATGATATCATGTTGGATCATGTTTTATGGAAGATAAGTGCAGATATGGGTCTATTTATGAGATGTTTTGTTTGAATATAGTTATAGTTACTTTTATTTGATAAACTGCCTATTATGCACCATGTCTAAGCGGTTAACAATTCTATGCAGTCAGGTACCTATTTTTACCTTGTCCCCGAAGGGCTCACAATCTACGTATTTGTACCTGAATGAATTTTTATGGAAGATAAGAGGATATGCGAACATATTTAAGAGATGTTTTATTTGAATATGAATTGCAATATGGCACTATGAAGCACTTTATGTTACTTTTTAGAATATAGTTTGGATTGAGTCATACACAGTAGTGCTGTTGAGGAACCGATGATGATGTCTGGGAAGAGCATGGTTCTTCCATGAAAATGTTTAATTTGATGATTAAAACTTTTTTTGTGCAAGAGTCTTTTGGCTTTTTGATGGTATTTTAGAAAGCCGACACTAGGCTCCCACAATGCCCCCTCCCCCCCCATGGCAGACTAATTCTCTCATATAAATTTACAGCTGCTCTGCAGAAGGCATAAATGGGTGGGTGCACTCTGTTCATATACACAGTTACACTGCAACTCCACCCCTTTTCCACCGTGTCTATGCCCCGGGTAATATCTATGTGCAGATCAAGTAAAAGTAGCCACTAGCTTTCAGTGCACCTACATTTTACAGATGTATACCTTCCTACAATTTTATGAGCCATTTTCCATATGCAAAGTCTTTCTTGCATGCAGAAAAGGGTTTTATTTGTTTATCAAGAGATCATTATATTATTTCATTTATAGTTATAGTTACTATATAATTTTGTAAGCCATTTTTTAAAAAAGAGACAGCATATAAAATGTATTAGATAAATAAAATGATTGCTGTTAGAAATGAACACATTTAGGGGTTTCTTTTTAACTAAAGGACGTTAGCTGACAATACGTGTTCTGTCGCACGGTGTATGCGTCTTGGGATACAGGTTGTCAGCTAGTGCAGGGATGATTCCTGCCCTAACTGTCTAAGCTGTGTTAGGGTCACAAGTAGACAGGGTAGGGGCAGAGAGTGAGCATAGTGTGCTCCGTGTACAGGGGTGGCTCAAGGCAATCTGCTGCCTAAGGCAAGGGATGAGATGGTGCCCCCTACCCCCCTCGTAGTGTTTGTGGGGGGGGGGGGGGCACCTTCTCAAAACTCCAGTCAGGGACTGAACCAAACCAAAAAGCTGATTAGATAATATGGAGGAAATGCAAGATATTTGCACACCAAGGAACTAAAAGTATGAGTGAGAAAAAACTAAAAGGAGCAGTTGCAAAGGTTAAAGGCTTACATCAAGCTTGGGTGTTGTTTAAAAATACTATCTTGGAAGCCCAGGCCAGCTATATTCCACGCTTTAAGAAAAATGGCCGTCCAAAAAACTGCCAGCATGGTTTAAAGGTGAGGTCAGAGAGGCTGTTGTTGCCAAAAAAGCATCTTTCAAGAAATGGGAAAAAGAGCCAAATGATGAAAACTGGAAACAGCAGAAGCACTGGCAAGTTAGATGCAAGGCATTGATAAGGCAGGCAAAGACAGAATTAGAGAAAAAGCTTGCTATAGAAGCAAAAACATGTAATAAAGACTTTTTCAAGTACATTCATAGCAAAAAACCTGTGAGAGAGTCAATTGGACCATTAGATGATAGAGGGGTAAAAGGGACACTAAGAGGGGACAAGGCCATAGCGGAGAGACTGAATGAATTCTTTGCTTTAGTCTTTACTGAGGAAGATGTAGGGATGTTACCCATGACTAAGTGGTATTTAAAGGTGATACTGCGGAAGAATTAATAGAAAAATTGATACATCGGGAAGATGTATTACAACTATTTGATAAACTGAAGAGAAGCAAATCACTTGGATTGGATGGTATACATCCAAGGGTGTTGAAAGAGCTGAAATATGAGATTGCAGACCTAATATTAGTAATCTATGAACTATCATTAAAATCATCTGCAATACCTGAAGATTAGAGGATGGCCAATGTAACACCAATTTTTAAAAAGGGCTCCAGGGGTGATCCAGGAAACTACAGACCGGTGAGCCGGTGACATCAGTACTGGGAAAAATGACAGAAACCATCATAAAGAACAAAATTACTGAACATGTAGATAGTCGAGGATTAATGGGAGGCAGCCAACATGGCTTTAGACAAGGAAGATCTTGTCTTACTAATCTGTTATGGTTTTTTTGAAGGTTTATGTTTATGTTTATATTTATGTTTATTAAAATACTTTCTATACCGCCCCATACCAATGGCGTCTGGGCGGTTTACAAATTAAAAGAATAAAATACAATACAGGCTGTCAGAAAAGTTAAAAAGAACACCAATTAAAATCTTAAAAGGGACAGAAAAGAAGCAGAGGATAGAAAACACAGCAAAAGTATAAAATAAAAAACATCAACAAGAAGAGGGAGAAGGAGACAAAGACGGGGGAGGGAGGTCAAACGCCAGACAAAACAAATGGGTTTTTAGTTGTTGTTTGAAAGCTTGGTATGATTGCTCTGCACGAAGGGGGGGGGGGGGGAGTGAGTTCCAAAGCCTAGGACCCAGAAAATAAAAAGCCGAAGAGCGTGTGGACTCCAGGTGAGCTTGAGAAGGGGAAGGAAGGGCCAACCGATTAACGTGAATAGAACGGAGCAGGCGATGGGGAGTGCGGAAATTAAGAAGATCTGCAAGATAGAGAGGGGTACCTGTGTGAGTCACCCTGTGCACAAACGTAAGAACCTTATACTGTACACGAAAAGAAACCGGTAACCAGTGATGGTGCAAAAGTAGGGGAGTGACGTGGTCATAACGGGAAGCACAAGATAGTAGACGGACAGCAGCATTCTGGACACGTTGTAAACGGGAAAGTTGAGATTTTGGTAGGCCAGCTAGAGAAACATTACAGTAATCGAGTCGGGAGATTATAAAAGAGAGAATAAGGGTAGCAAAAGCAGAGGGCGAGAGAAAAGGGCGCACAGGCCGAAGTTGTTTAAGGGATAGAAAAGAGCGTTGAACTATGGACATGATGTGTTCTTTGAATGAAAGAGAGGAGTCAAGAATAACACCAAGGTACCTAAGGGATGAGACAAGAGGAATGGGCTGGGAAGAGAGGGAAGGAGCACAAGTGGGGGAAGGGCTTCCGAGGGTAAACCAGATGGCAAATGACTTAGTGGGATTAACCTGAAGAAAATGAAGGTGTGAATAAACAGGTAGACAAAGGTGAGTTGGTTGATATAATCTATCTAAACTTTCAGAAAACCTTTGACAAGGTCCCTTATCAGAGACTTTTGGCGAAGTTAAAAAGTCAAGGGATAGGAGACAGTGTACTATTGTGGATCAGAAACTGGTTAAAAGATAGAAAGCAGAGGGTAGGACTAAATGGCCAATTTTCCCAATGGAGAAAGGTGAATAGTGGTGTACCCCAGGGATCTGTGCTGGGTCTGCTGCTTTTTAACACATTCATAAATGACCTAGACATAGGAATAACGAGTGAGGTTATTAAATGTGCAGATGACACAGAACTATTTAAAGTTATCAAAACCCATGAGGATTGTGAAAAATTGCAAGAGGATCTTGATAAATTAGATGACCGGGCATCCAAATGGTAGATGAAATTTAATATGGACAAGTGCAAAGTTATGCACCTAGGAAAGAACAACCCAAACTATGGTTACACGATGCAAGGTTCCACATTAGGAACCACCACCCAGGAAAAAGATTTAGGCGTCATCATGGATAATATTTTAAAACCCTCTGCCCAGTGTGCAGCGGCGGCCAAGAGAGCAAATAGAATGCTAGGAAAGGAATGGAAAATAAAACAAAGGATATTATAATGCCTCTGTATCGTTCCATGGTGCTACCGCACCTTGAATATTGTGTGCAATTCTGGTCACTGTATCTTAAAAAGGATATAGTGTTATTAGAAAAGGTACAGAGAAGAGCCACCAAAATGGTAAAGGGGATGGAAGGATACCCATATGAAGAGAGGCTAAAAAGGTTAGGGCTCTTCAGTGTGGAAAACAGACGGCTGAGGGGAGATATGATAGAGGTCTATAAATTAATGAATAAAGTGGAACGGGTAAATGTAGATTAATTGTTTACGTTATCAGAATATAGGAAGACTTAGGGACATGCAATAAAGCTACAGGGTAAACTATTTAAGATTAATAAGAGAAAATATTTTTTCACTCAACATGTAATCAAACTCTGGCGTTTGTTACCAGAGGATGTATTAAAACCTGTTAATGTAGCTGGGTTTAAAAAAGGTTTGGACAAGTTCCTTGAGAAAAGGTCCATAAATTATTAAAAGGGACCCAGGATATCACTGCTTGACCCAGTACACGCATTGTGGAACCTGTGTCTTTTGGGGAAACTGCTAGGTACTTATGACTAGATTGGCCACTGTTGGAAACAGGATACTGGGCTTGATGGACCTTGGTCTGACCCAATATGGCGTATCTTATGTTCTTTATAAAACTAAATTATGGTTCTTGCTTTTTCTTTTTGAACATATATTTTGCATCCACAGAACCCCCCTCCCTCAACAGTGGGTGCAGAGCAGAGAACTAGGACATTCACCCACAGAACTCAATATCTTAAAAAAAATTCTGATTCTGGTCATCTCACTAACAAATATTCTCCAGTACCAGGAATATTGGAAACTAATAGAAAATCCTACAAAAATCACCAAAGATCTACAAGGCCAAATATACCATACCATTACCAGCATAAACTTCCAAAACTCATACAAAAAAAGCAGCACTATAAATACTGCAGCGGGCCCTAGAACATCTAACATCTATTTGAAAAGCTGAACAAGGTAAATTAGTACAGTACAGATCCCTGCGTACAAATTTCATGTTAACAGAACACACTGCCTTGGTCACACACTCAGAAAAACAGACTCTCACCAAGTACAGAATAAGTGATCACAACCTAAAGTAAAAATAAAATATTTAGACAAAAATTAAACTGAAAACCCAAAAGCCAGACTCTGCATGCAGTGTAACATCAGATAAGAGGTGTAGTTCCACATACTGTGCAAGTGCAAAGTCCAATCACTAAATTGAAAATAAAATTATTTTTTCTACCTTTATTGTCTGACCATTTTATTCTCTGGTCATGCCTGTCCTGATCTGAGGCTGCTGCTTTCCTGTCTTCTCTTAGCACTCTATCTGCCATTTCTTGTCTTTTGTTTTCTTCACTTCCTTCCATCAGCCTATTTCTAGTCCCAATGACCTCCCCACATGTCAGCTCCCTTCCAGTCCCATTGCCCCCTCCCTTCCAGCTGCCTCTCCATTACCCAGTCACTTACCAGTCCCATCCCCAAATGTCAGCTCCCTCCAGTCCCACCCCCAGGTGTTAGCTCCCTTCCAGCCCCCTTACAACCCCCACCTTTCCCCTATGTCAGTTCCCTTCCAGCCAACTCCTTCCCCTCCCTCAGTTCCCTTCTGCTCCCTCTCCTTTTCCCATGTCAGTTCTCTTCCAGCCCCACCTTTCCCCCGTCAGTTTCCTTCCAGCCATCTCCTTTCCTTCTCAGTTCCCTTCCAGCCCTCTTTCCCCTCTGTCAGCTCCATTCCACTCCCTCTCCTTCCCTGTCAGCTCCCTTCCAAACCTCGTACACCCTTCCAGCTCTCTTCCAGCCCTTTCTTTGCCCCTGTCAGTTCCCTTCCAGCCATCTCTTTCCCCCTCTGTCAGCTTCCTTCTAGCCATCTCTTTCCCCCTCTTTCAGCTTCCTTCCAGGCTTCTCTTTCCCCCTCTCATCTTTCTTCCAGCCCTCTCTTTCCCCCTGTCAGCTCTCTTCCAGCCCCCTCTTTGCCCTCTGTCAGTTCCCTTTCTGCCCTTTCTTCCCCATGTCAGCTATCTTCCAGCCCCCTCTTTCCCCTTCTGTCAGCTCTCTTCCAGCCCTCTCTTTGCCCCTGTCACTTCCCTTCCAGCACTCTCTTCCCCTTGTGTCATCTTCCTTTCAGCCCTCTTTTTGCCCTGTGTCAGTTCCCTTCCAGCCCTCTCTTTGCCCCTGTGTCAGCTCCAACAGTTCCCTCTCCTTCCCCTCCCCCATGTAGCTCATTCCGCTTCCTCTCCTTCCCCCTGCCCTGTGAAGCTCATTCCGCTTTCCCTCCTTCTCCTCGTGTAGCTCATTCTGCTTATCCCATTCACCCCCCATAGCTCATTCTGCTTCTCTCCTCCCCCCCATGTAGCTCGTTTTGCTCCTCTCCTTCCCCCCGTGTAGCTCATTTTGCTCCTATACGTCCCCCCGTGTAGCTCATTCTACTCCTCTCCTTCCCCCCATGTAGCTCATTCAGATCTGCCAGCCGTGTCTCTGTACTTCTGCTCCTTCCCCTTCGGCTACATGAGATAACTTTTAAAATGAAAGGAAACCAGTGCAGAGCCTCCCAATGCTATGGAATCCCTGCTGCTGCTGCATCCCACTCTAGCGTCACTTCCTTTTGGGGGCAGGACACAGCAGCAGCAGAGGTTCCATAGAGCTGGGAGGCTCCATGCCGGTTTCCTTTCATTTTAAAAGCTATCGCGGCCGCAGCAGCTTGTCTGTTTTTTTTTTTTTTTAACTGAAGGCGGAGTGAGATGGCTGTTTTGGGGGCATTTTTGCCACCCCCAAAAGTTTGCCGCCTGAGGCCACTGCCTCACTCCACCTCATTATAGAGCCGCCGCTGTCCGTGTAGTTAGTGCTGGCTTTACACAGCGTGCTAACTACATTAGCGTGGGATCACCTAACACCACCTCAATAGGTGGAGTTAGGTGCACAGATATTAATGTGGGATGTGCTAAAGGACAGAGCACCACATTAAATGCTTTCCATGCCCCCAACAGTTAACTCAGTGGTGTTGCACCGAACCCGCCATAGTTTTGGTGCTTTTGGCGCATTCAGTGCAACACCCTAGCACCCTTTAGCAAAAGGGCCCCATAATGTCAGCTTGGACAACACAAATGCATCAAGAATTAACCTTTCCTTAAATACATTTAATTTAATTTATACATTTATATTCCACCTAATCAGCAAGCCAGTCCAAAGTGGATTTCAACTAGAGCTTTTGATTATTAATTATAACCAAAACCCCCATAAAAACACCCCAAAGGGGAATTTGTAGCTTTTGTTACAACCAAAACTCCCCAAAAACTTGCCCCTTTGTTTGGTACTCTGATAACATCACCCAGCCACCACAATCTCAGCTGGGTGATGTCATCAGAGCTGACTACTTTGGGAAAAATACTTCAGCAGTGGTGTGGGCATGTGCTTTTTATTTTCCTTTATTAGTAAATTGCAAGATACAAAGCTGAACACAGCAGGCTCATATTGTATCTAACTGCCGATACCTCAAAACATCATGAATCATACACAGTAGTACAATATAGTCAATCTTGCCAAATAAGCACCACTTATAGAAGTTCCAACAAAAACGATTTCGGCAAACATTGAGGTAAATCCATTAGTATGCTGGGAGATAACAGAAAGTGTCTCTGTTTGATCAATATTAGTGTATAATGCTGTAAGATCTAATGTAACAAGAAATAGTTCAGAGGTGGTAATCGACAGTCCCAAGAATAGAAAGAAAGTGGGATGTGTCCTTTATGAAAGAACCTACCTTGGCTGATGCTTTTTGTAAAAACATATTGCAAAATTTGGAGTTCAAGGGTGGAGTCTCGGCATGAAACAACTGGACGGCCTGGAGCATGGAATAAAGACTTATGGATCTTGGGTACCGTATAAATGATTGCTATTATAGGTGTTTCTAAACATAAACAAACATAAGCATGATTTTTCTTTATGAGTAATCCAGTCTGCTTGAAAGAAGTTATTACATAAGTCATTTGTAAGTGATTTTAAAGTAGAAGTGGGATGATGAAGTAATAGCTGATAATAATAATGGCCCTCTAATTGATTCATAAGATCCCGAGGGTAGTCAGATCAAGCTTGTAAAACCACCGCTCCCCTCCTTATCAGCATTATGGATAATTATATCCTGCACATCAGTCAGTTCAGATAAGGCATATCTCTGAGGCCGAGAAAGATTTGAATAACATCTTCGGTGAGGCTGCTCAAGATATTGTAAATTTGCCAACATCAACTGCTGAAAAGTGAAAATGACAGATCAGGGAGCCCAGGAGAAAGCTATTTAGAGGGTCTGGAAACTACTGAACTATCTGTAGTGTGTGACTGGGACAAAAAAAAGATGTGTAACCTATAGTTTGAGGAAAAACCTATAAAGAAAGAGTCCCATTTTAAAAGGGTTATAGTATACCATAGGGACAAAAGATAGCCCTAAATTGAGAATCTGTTCTTGAGCAGGAGTCAATAAGCTGCCGGTGAGGTTGAGGACTACCGTTTGGTCTGCGATCTTGTTACAGGACTGTGCCAAGGGCCAGACTGGTATCGTGGTTGAGGTCGACATCCACGGTACCAGCCCTTGGGAAAATCCTGATCTCGATCCCGGGCTGTATAGCTGTACATATAACTACTATTGTTGTTGTTGAATCGTTGTCTAAAGTGTGAATGTGATTTACTCTCATCGTTATCAGTATCAGTGGAATCGTCTGAAGTGAACAAAAGTGACACATTTCTCAGAAGAGATGGACAGTTTAAATATCCATGTGTAAACCTGATTGTGCTGCTAATCAAATTGATCTTTGTTGAATTTCTTAACCTTTAAAGTAATGAGATTGTCATGAAACTGAGACAGTTGTTTAGTCATAACATCAAACTGAGTTTTAAATGGATCTTCTAACTCAGATTTTAGTTTATCCTCCATGGTTTTAATTTGTCTTAAAATTGATTCTTCCTCAACAGTGGTTCTTTCAACTAACAGAGTCATAAAATCGAATGCACATTTGTTAAGGATGTCATTCCATTTCATCAAAAAATCTTGTTCATCAGAGAACATTTTAGGTGGTTTCTGCACTCGTAGTCTCCTAGGTATGGTTCGGGTTTTAAGATACGGTGTCAAAGTGGCACCATGTAAATGGGCTTGAATTAATTTATTAGTAATATTTTTAAGTTAACGGAGCCTGGTGGTCATTTGTTAAAACTCTTCTGCATGTTAGAGCATTGTCGTGTCTTTTCAAGCTGTCAGAGCTGTTACAAAAGTCTAAATGGTTCAGCACCTAAACTTGGATCCGCTGGCGCTGTATACAAGTTTGGTTAAATTTAATGAAGAGGAGTTTCTTTGCCTGTTCTGTACTAGATTATACAATATTTGTAAAACAGCCTCGACCTTCCTTCTCTGAAGAAATGATGATTTGTAGGAAAAGAAAAATAGCATCAAAGCATTGCGGCCAAGCTGGTGGTTTATTTCATTGAAACAGAAGTAATGAAGGTCGGAGGACATTGTTATCACAGAAACTATTTTTCAGTTTATAACTGTGCTGCTCTCATTCAAGCCATAAGATTTCTGCACAATTTGTTACTGCATCGAATGATCAAATATTGTCTGTAAGCTCTTTGCAAGCCAGGGATTTTAAAAATGCATGTACTGATTTAATGTCATCTCAACAGCATGAAAATAAAATTTATTTCCAAATTTCTGAATCGTTTTGTGCGTCCTTGTCATATATTTCAGACAGGAAATATCTTTCTTTTTCCTTCACAAAATTATATGTTTTTCTTGTAGCTTTGCTATCATTGGTTGAGATCAGTAGTAGACCTACATTTTTGGGGCCCTATTATAGGGGCCCCTTCGCAACCAACAACGAGGTTTGGGTAACCACTCTATCTTCTTCAATGGGGTTGTTCCATGACAGGTCACTGCAATTTTTTAAAAAATTTGACCACTACATCTCAGATTTTGATTAAAATTGTTTTACTGGATTATCTCACATGTCAAAGTCACTGGTGAGAATAAAAATGTCCTATGCCTTATAGTTTTCGAGTTATGGAGGGATGAAAATTAGAGAAATGTTATATAAATTTAATACAAGTTTTAATTCCTGTCATAAATGTTAATAGTGTTTTTAATTATTTAGAATTATTTTATATTAAATATATTTAGAATCACTGACAGTGATATCTCAAGTAGTAGTACTCATGCAATCTCTATGATACAAAGCCCCATTTTACATCATGGTACTTTGAAGAATGAATTGGAACATCCAAGTTGTGACTTCACAATTCTCTTGTTATTTTGCAAAAGGCTCTGCCGAACATGGAGTCTTTTATAAAATGCATATAAAGACACAAACAAATACACATCTTTGCTGGCATGTCCAGTGGGAGCAACAATTTTACAAACCTACATGTGTACAGAGCTGTATCACACGGCAACTTTCACATATCGAAGCTAGCAATTATGTGTGACGTACTATATGTAAAGGACCCTGTTCTACAAAGATGTATGTAGAAATGGCAACGATCAAGGAAGTGCCTCTCTAAAGATGATTTTTAAGGGTGGGCATTTAGGGGAGAATGTTAGAAGCACTGTCCAAGTGCAATCTGGGACTTCTAAACCAGAATGTCTGAAAAGAAAGCAGGGCGTCCAAATGCAGATGTGATTCCACAAACATTGACATGCCTGAAATGGAAGTCTGGATGCCTAGGATGGCCTAATGGTTAGAGCAGTAGATTAGGGTTCAAATCCCACTGCTGTTGTTGACAATGTGCTGAGTACTAGAGATGAGGGAGTGCTTTCTTCTCTTTTTTCTGAACATTTTAGCCTGGATGTCCAGGCGGCGGGGGACGCTTTTTTCAGATCGGCAGTGCTTCAGGCTGGGTGTGCGGGTCCCTCCCGTTAGTTTAACTGCTCTGATACATCCCAGAGGTGCGGGACTGGACTGGAGGGATGATAAGGAAAGAGAAATAAGACTTACCTGCTAATTGTTGTTCCTTGGGGAACTCCAGTCCAGTCCCGGAACCCTCCCTGAGTGTTTCCTGTGATAATCTGTGCACAACCCGGTCCTGAAGCTGGTTTCCTTGGTGGAGGAAGTGGCCAGGGGGAGCCGGGGAGGGTGTAATCATCATTTTGGGGAACGTGATGAAGCTGAAGCCATTGAAGCTATAGACTTAGGAAAAAATACTGTTTATTATAAAGCAACTGACTCACAGAAGGTGCAGTTACCTAAAAGTGCAGCTAGAGGGAGCAGGCATGAGGCTGCAGAAGCTAAGCTGACACACCCAGGTTTTGAGAATGCAGGAGCTAATCAGGTACACCTAAGTAGAGAGCCAGGAAGCTCAGTGGAGAAACGGCTTTATAAACAGTGCTCAGAAGGAAGAAAGCAGAGAGGATCTCGAGTTCAGAGAGGAACTGAGAGAGGATCTCGAGTTCAGAGAGGAACTGAGAGAGGACCTCAAGATCAGAGAGGATCACAAGTTTGGAGATGAACACAAGTTCAGCGAGGAATTGAGAGGGGACCTGAGAGAGGAACCTCACATACTGAAAGGCAAAGAAGCTTGGAGTACTTACAAGGAAGAACTAAGCTCCAGGGAGGACAAGCCCGTTCCAGAAAGCTCCAGGAGCCAGTCTTCAGGGAAGACGGTGATAGAAGGAGACTGCCAGGTAGAGCAGATACCAGCAGAGCACGTCTCAAAGATCCAAGGTACAGTTATATTTCCTTTCCAAGATGTGAGCCAGCTCCTAGAAAAGCTTATAACCCAGAGAGCCATACTGATAGGAAACAAAGCTGGGAAAGGCTTGTGAAACCTTTACAGAGAGGCATAGTAAAAAGCCATAACAGTTATTTGCCAAACCAAGACCAGCAAGGCTGGGGAATATTGGAGAGATCTATTGAACTACAACCTGCCTTATCCAGGGAAAGCTCAGGACTAGCTGACAACACGGCTGAACAGGAACCTATGCAAATAGAGGTGATAGAACCAGAGCCGTTGCAGTTAGAGTACCCGATGGACTGCTCACTCTGTGCTTCCAAGAGTCTAGAGTCTCTCACAGAATTGTAACTGGCAGGACATGCTTTAACATATCTTTTAGCTTTTGCTAAGCTGAAAGAAGAAGTTTTGTATTTGTTTTTCCTCTTGGTGTTGAAAACCTGTTTGAACGCAAAGAACTGTGAAGCGCCTGTAACAGTTACTGACTTTGTACATATTTTGGCATAAACCCTGAAGTAAGGTACATTCTGTTTTTGTCTTCCTGGAGAACCTTAGCGCAACAAAGGGAATAAAAAACATTTAAGTTTAACCCTGCACAAGGCTCACAACTATTTCTTTATGAAGTGGGACTACAAAGACCATGATGCACCTGGTCTAGAAAAGTTTTTCCTTCTTCAACCAACAAAAAGTGTCCGCCCTCTCCTTTCTGCACGCTGCCACTAGGAGGGGCTGTGACATAATGGCGTAGTTTTTGGGATAATTGCTGGGAAGCAAAAGAAGAAACTGCCAAGTTCAAAAGAAAAGAAGCACTGAGTGGAAGACAGAAGTGTTATCACCAGTACTGCTGGAGGACGTTGGACACATTGTTTGCTCAAGGCATGAGTCAACACCTGAAGCAGGTAACATGTAATTGGGCATAACCTGTGGCGGACTCAGGTGTGGGTATTGAGAAAAAAAAAAGAAAGAAAAAAGGGGGACTGACAAAAGAGTGCCAGTGCCACACTTGGGGTTTTTTTCTCTCTCTCTCTCTACATTTCTCTCTAGAAAGTGGTTGCCATGGACCCAAAGGAGATCCTACAGTGGATGGCAGTACAATTTGACAAGCAACAAGAGATGGCTTGCCAAGCGCAGCAACAAGCGGTGTCGGCCATGCAGGTGCAACAAAAGCCCGTGTTGGAGATGATGGAGGCTTGGTTAGCTCAGCAGAAGACAGCACAAGCAGCAGCTCCTTCTCTTCAAGGACTAAATGCTATAGCCAGCAACAGTGGGGTAGGACCGTGGTCTTATGAGACACTGACTTTGGGAAAGTTGTCACCTAGCGATGACATTGATGACTTTTTGGAATCCTTTGATAGGATAGTGCATACCATAGGATGGACAAAAGAGCAATGGGCTATACGCCTAGCAACCTCACTCACAGGAGAGGCGTTGTCGGCGTATAAAGCTATGCCCGCAGCCCTAGCGAATGATTACGCAGAAGTAACGAAGGCTGTAAGGGACCGCCTTGGCTTAACTCCCTTGGTGTACAACCAGATGCTAAGTGCTACCCGACTTAAAGCGGGAGAAACTCCAAAAGCTTTAGGTCAAAGGCTTAAGAGCCTGGCGATAAAGTGGTTGAGGCCCGAGAGTAAGAGCATTGACACCATAGTTGATGTTATTGTATTAGAGCAATTCATGACTGCTGTGCCCCAGGAGGTTCAGACCTTCCTGATACTGCAGAACTGCCGTACCACTGAAGAAGCAATCCTATTAACAGAAAGGTATTTTGAAGCACAATTGGCTACTCGAAAAAGTGGTGAAGCTTCAAAGACGGCAGTAGAGGCTATGATGCAGTCATCAGAAAGGATCTCAAGGTATAAACCAGGTGGTTTGGAAACTGGTAGGCCTATGCCAGGAAATCACTCTGAGAAAAAGAGATGTTTTCTTTGTGGGAAAATAGGGCATCTAAAGAGATGTAAATCGCGTACTGCACTGATAATTGAAAATACAAAAATGTTGTGAGAAGGATTTTTGTTAGAGGTCAAAGTGCAAGGTATATCTGCGAATGCTCTTCTCGATTCTGGTGCAGACCAGAGCATGATCTCTAAAAAGCTCTGGCGCACAATTGAAGATCAAGCTGAGTCCGCACCGAATCGAGCAGAAGGAAAAGTAAAAATAAAATGCATTCATGGTGCTTCTTCTTTCTATCCTGTATACAACTTGATAGTAAAAGGTTTAGGGATAGAAAAGGACATGCTACTAGCTGTAGTTCCAAAATTGCCTCACGATTTGGTGCTAGGTAGGGACTGGCCCCAATTTAGAAAGGGGTTGGAAAAGGGACTATCTTCCCAGGAAGCCCTTGTATCCACACACACCCAATCTAAAGCTCCAGGCAAGATCTCCGAACCCCAGGATGAAACTCTAGCTGAGTTGCCCTCACACGAAGACCTAATATCTGCCCCAGCTGAAGGGAATAGGAAGCCTAAGGCAGAAAAACGCAGGGAGAGGAGATGCTGCTCTCAAGGGAGAGCTGAGTTAGAGGCAGGGCAGGGACTGCCCTGGGTTCCGTCGGAGTTGGTAGAGAGGTTTCCATCTTTCGCCAAAGAGCAGAAAGCTGACCCCACACTCGCTAGGGCATTCGAGTATGCCCAGGTGGGAAAGGATACCTTCCCCAGGTTCATTTTGAATAAAGTGGTGCTATACAGGGAAAGTGTAGATCCTCAGACTGGATCTGTCCGTAAGCAACTAGTAGTGCCCGCGGCTTTTAAGTCCCTGGTTTTGAGGTTAGCTCATGATCTCCCCGTAGGTGGTCACAAAGGGATACAGGGGACCCTAGACCAAATACTAGCGTGGTTTTACTGGCCAGGAGTCTTCAAAGAGACCTCACGATTTTGTGAGTCATGTTCCTCCTGCCAGAGAGTAACCTCTGTCCAACCACCCGAAGTGCCCTTGTTTCCGATGCCGGTTATATCAGAACCCATTAGAAGAATAGCTATGGATATAGTGGGACCCTTATTGAAGATGCCTTGAGGTTTTCAATATATACTGGTCATGGTGGACCAAGCCACAAGATTTCCGTGGGCTATTCCCTTAAGGAATATATCGGCCAAGACTATAGCCTCGGAAATAGTAAAACTATTCTGTGAAATAGGGTTTCCACAGGAGGTACTAACCGATAGGGGCAGTAACTTTATGTCAAAGTATTTGGCCCAGGTGTGGGATGCCTTTGGCATACGACACGTTAAGACAGCCGCCTATCATCCTCAATGCAATGGCTTAGTAGAGAGACTAAACCAAACTATAAAGCAAATATTAAGGCGTACTTTAGACGGTGAGATGGCCGAATGGGATACCATGCTCCCGTTTATACTATATGCTTGCTGAGAACGGACGCAAGTTTCCTTGGGGACTTCGCTCTACGAGCTAATGTATGGACGTACCCCATGGGGGATTTTGGATATACTCTGCGAACAATGGGTAGAACCTGTTGAAAAGGAGATAGGAGTACCCCAGTTTTTGCGAGACTTGAGGAGTCGTCTACAGAGAACCTCCTGTAAGATTTGATCAGGTTACTTTCCTGTAGGTCCTGGGTTCATTTCACTTCACAGAGGCAGTGGGGCTTGTAATAAAACAACCAAACAGGTGTAGCTTGGAGAAAGGTTTTTTATGTAGAAATAGGCTTAATACATAGGTATTGAACAGAGGTATATAGTGATTGTTACAGAGCTGTTTCAGTGTGCATCAATGAATCTGTGTGTGCATGTGCATGTGTGAAGTGTGAGCGAGAGATAGGCCAGAACATATGTTTAGAGCCTCATGGCAAGGGAGAGAGAGAGAGAGAGCGCGGGGGAGGGGTGAAGGGAATTGATTATCAGAGCCTCCTGTCCTTCATGTCCGATGAATGGTGGAAGGAAGAGAGAGAGAGAGGAAGTGTTTCTGTCTTTTATAGTGAATTGAATCCTCTCCAGCACTTCCCCTTGAGGTCTGCTAGCCACTCCCTTTAAGGTCTGCTATTCTTGATTTAGCAAGGAGGGGCTTCAGACAGGCCTTGGAGACTGAAATCACCAGAGAGTCAGAGTTAATCTCATCTTGTAAACTGTCCTATTACCTTTGGAGACTGAAGTCACCACAGTCCAAAGCTGCATGAAATGTATGCTGACACCTCCCATTTTGCAGAGGAGACATTAAAGATTAGTCAAGGAAGACAGAAAAGATATTATAATAGGGATGCAAAACCCCGCCAGCTATCAGTAGGTGAGAAGGTGATAGTAATGATAACAGGGGCTACCCCAAAATTCGAAGCCCGATGGAGGGGACCATATACAGTGGCTAAACAGATTGGCCCAGTGTCATATATGGTAGAGAATAAGAATGGTCGTCAGCAAATCTACCACATTAATGTCCTCAGACCATGGCATGAGCGGACGGCCCTAGTTACCTTAGCTGGAGTAGTGCCAAGGAAACAGAGATTGTATAGGGTCGAGCCCAGAGCAAGGAAGATGTATCACAATGCAGAGGCCAGGTCACAGATTACGTGCTGTGCAGGAGATGCAAGGCCAGCCCATAATATCTTAAGAGGGGGGATATGTGATGAAGCTGAAGCCATTGAAGCTATAGACTTAGGAAACAACACTGTTTATTATAAAGCAACTGACTCACAGAGGGTGCAGTTACCTAAAAGTGCAGCTAGAGGGAGCAGGCACGAGGCTGCAGAAGCTAAGCTGACACACCCAGGTTTTGAGAATGCAGGAGCTAATCAGGTACACCTGAGTAGAGAGTCAGGAAGCTCAGTGGAGAAACGGCTTTATAAACAGTGCTCAGAAGGAAGAAAGCAGAGAGGATCTCGAGTTCAGAGAGGAACTGAGAGAGGATCTCGAGTTCAGTGAGGAACTGAGAGAGGAGCTGAGAGAGGACCTCAAGCTCAGAGAGGACCACAAGTTTGGAGACGAACACAAGTTCAGCGAGGAACTGAGAGGGGACCTGAGAGAGGAACCTCACATACTGAAAGGCAGAGAAGCTTGGAGTACTTACAAGGAAGAGCTAAGCTCCAGGGAGGACAAGCCCGTTCCAGAAAGCTCCAGGAGCCAGTCTTCAGGGAAGACGGTGATGGAAGGAGACGGCCAGGTAGAGCAGATACCAGCCGAGCACGTCTCAAAGATCCAAGGTACAGTTATATTTCCTTTCCAAGATGTGAGCCAGCTCCTAGAAAAGCTTATAACCCAGAGAGCCGTATTGATAGGAAACAAAGCTGGGAAAGGCTTTTGAAACCTTTACAGAGAGGCATAGTAAAAAACCATAACAGTTATTTGCCAAACCAAGACCAGCAAGGCTGGGGAATATTGGAGAGATCTATTGAACTACAACCTGCCTTATCCAGGGAAAGCTCAGGACTAGCTGACAACACGGCTGAACAGGAACCTATGCAAATAGAGGTGATAGAACCAGAGCTGTTGCAGTTAGAGCACCCGATGGACTGCTCACTCTGTGTTTCCAAGAGTCTCTCACAGAATTGTAACCGGCAGGACATGCTTTAACCTATCTTTTAGCTTTTGCTAAGCTGAAAGAAGAAGTTTTGTATTTGGTTTTCCTCTTGGTGTTGAAAACCTGTTTGAACGCAAAGAACTGTGAAGCGCCTGTAACAGTTACTGACTTTGTACATATTTTGGCATAAACCCTGAAGTAAGGTACATTCTGTTTTTGTCTTCCTGGAGAACCTTTGCACAACAAAGGGAATAAAAAACATTTAAGTTTAACCCTGCACAAGGCTCACAACTATTTCTTTATGAAGTGGGACTACAAAGACCATGATGCACCTGGTCTAGAAAAGTTTTTCCTTCTTCAACCAACCTCCTTTGGGTCTGCCCTCTCCTTTCTGCACGCTGCCACTAGGAGGGGCTGTGACAGGAGGCGGACCAGAAGAGCTGTCATTTGTTCGCTCCCCAGTGGTTGGAGTTGCTCAGGCGCTCAACAGGTAGGCCTCCCCATCCTGGAGTGGGGGACGGGGTATCCTTCCCAGAGGATGGAGGGGATACTAGTTTATTTAGATGTAGAAGTGTTTGTTGCATGTTTAACTACTTATTTGTTGCTCCTATGATTCTGCTTTGTCAATAGGTACTGGGTCTGGTAGGCGGTGCCAGCTGCGTGTGTACACTGGTGTCATCGAGGGGATGGCATGCTCGGTCTCCGGGCTGCTGGAGGAGGTGCGCTGCCCAGAGGTGCGAGACTGGACTGGAGTTCCTCAAGGAACAACATTTAGCAGGTAAATCTAATTTCTCTTTTGTTGGTATTTCCCACTATGAGCTTCATGATTTATAGTTGATCCAGAACACCACTGCTCATTCCAGTCACATTACACCCTCTCTTGTTCATTTACATTGGCTTCCACTACTCTACCGTGTCACTTTCAAGCTCTTGATCTTGACCCACAAGGCTCTCTACAAGCACTCCCCTCAATATCTGGCAGGCTCTATTCAGTTTCGCCTGGTGCCCCTTTACACTAACCTTCTTGACCTCCCCTCCCCAGCCTGAGCTTGCCCTAGAGCCCCATTCTTTCTAGCCCCATTGCTCTGAAATTCCCTTCCTCCATCAATCCATCAAGAAAAATCATTCCCCAAGTTCAAATCTCTCCTTAAGACCCATCTCTTTTGTACTACCTATGACCTCCCTTTCCCTGATTCCCTCCCCTCTATTTAGATTTCACCTCTTCTTCTCTTTAGGCCCTGGTATGACTGTGTCTGTATACTGTCCTATCTGATATTTGTAGTTCCATTCTGTTTCTGGCCTTGGCTCCTGTTATTTTTTTATATTGTTGTAAACCACCTAGATGGTTTCCGATGGGCAGTATATCAAGTAATAAAGATAAAGATAGTCTCTGGATGTTTTTCAGTTAAAATAAGTTCCCCTAGATGACGGGGGAAGGCAGGCCCAGGTAGTGTAAAAGGTAGGAGGGGATGCAGGAGATTACCCACAGCCCGACCCTGGCCTTGGGAGCAATGTTCCCTCTAATTTTCTGTAGGCTGTGTGCGCATAAAATATCAGCTGTGCAGCTTTTGAAGGAAGCTTAAATTTTTGTGCGCCACATAACGACATTCGGAGTTATATACTTTAACATTTGACTACATGTCAGAATACAGTATGTACACCACATTGATTGCACTAGAAAATATTGTAGAACTTGTGAAAACCATAAATACACAACAACTTTTCAATTTTAAGAATGTCTGTGTTGTTTTTTATCAGAATCAGAACCGTAATTTTTGTGCGCTCTGTTGTAAAGTATGTGCGCTCACTCGGCGAGGTGTGTGCGCGCGCACACGCGCACAGCTTAGAGGGAACAGTGCTTGGGAGGCCAGATTGGGGGTCGGGCTGCAGAGAATGAAAATAGTCGGTACAGCCGGGGATTGCGGCAACCGGACGCCATGGTGCTGTGGCTGCATTTAGGAGCCTTGACTGAGTTAGCCAGGCAGAGGCCTGTATGTGCAGGCAGACCAGAATCAGGTCCTGGCCTGCACATATAGGCCTAGACAGGATTCTGATTCTGCAGGGGCTAGATGTACCCCACAAGATCAGAATCCCATCTACCTCTGTGCGTCTGTTTCCAACCGGACACATAGTGGGCTGGGACATCCAAAATAGAATGAGACCTATAATAAATATATATATACCACATACTAAAAACATTCCCAAAGGATGCCTAGTTAAAATAAAAGGCTCCAGTGCCCTGCCCTGTTCAGGCTTTCCTACAGGAGCTCTCCAGATCAACCAACAGTAAGGATTTAAGGGTTTGTTTTATTATATTAAGTTGTTAACTCTCTGACTGGGAGCTCTTAAAAGGGTTTTTTGTACATTTTTAAAGCAAGGTTACTTTTTTTGGTGCTTTAGTGGGACTTTCCTTGAGAACAATAGGTGGTTAAACTCCAGTAACCTTCTCAGCTTTGGGAACTGCTAACATCTAATCAGGTGTTAGTTCCCTCCCTACCCACCCCGACTCCCACCCACCCCTAGCGATTAGCCTTGCTTTATAGGGCACCTCCCCATTTGACAAAGCACAGAGAATTGGACCAGCACATTTTGAATATAATTAAGGAGATTTAACTGCTTTTTCTCTGAAAGGACAGCTGGGAAACCGGCTGGTACTTGGTAGATCTCTCTCTTTTGCTTTAACACAGGGGTGTCCAAACCTGTCCTGGAGGGCCGGAATCCTGGCAGGTTTTTGGGATAGCCCTAATGAATATGCATGAGATATATATGCATTAGAGATATCCTGCCAACCTGACTGGTTTGTGGCCCTCCAGGGCTGGATTTGGAGACACCTGCCTTACACCTCTGTCATTTAAGATCGTGAGTGGGCAAGGAACAGATGTCCTAGACATCGAAAGGGTATATAGAATGTGTCACATTCCTCCTCGATTCTCACCACCACCAAAAAGGTGGCTAATAGACAATTTTTAGGTGGTGGTGAGAAGTGAGGAGGACTGTGACAAATTCTATCTAACCTTTTTGATGTCTTGGACATCTGCACCTTGTCCACTCACGATCTTAAATGACAGAGGTGTAAGGCAGGGGTCTCCAAATCCAGCCCTGGAGGGCCACAAACCAGTCAGGTTGGCAGGATATGTCTAATGCATATATATCTCATGCATATTCATCAGGGCTATCCCAAAAACCTGCCAGGATTCCGGCCCTCCAGGACAGGTTTGGACACCCCTGCTTTAACAGATACCTAAGCTCCACGAACAGAACAATGGCTGGGAAAAATCATATCGCTAAAGCTGTTGCCCCCGTTACAGCTTCTGCCTCGGTCCAGACAGAGGTCCTAATGCCAGTTGAAGGACCGGTTCCATGTGCAGGGTCCCTGCATTCTGAAGCTCTGAGGAAACAAATGGAGGAACTCAGAGAGGAGGTGGTGAGGCTGAGGAGCATTCAAGACAGTGAGAAGTACATTGATGAGATGCTTCTTGCAGCAACCAAGCTCTCCAGCAGAGGAGAAGATGGGTGCCAACAGAATGTCAATGGTTGGACACAAGTCACCTGGGCCTGCAAAATCACCAATCCAACTTCTCCAGCACTTGAATTGAAGAACCATTATGCAGCCCTGGAAGTGGAGGAGGTGAAAACATCCCTGGAAAGGGAGGAACCAGAGCTCAAGTATCCCAAAGTTGCAGAATCAGTAACCGCAAGGAAATGAAGGGTAGTGGTGGTTGGAGACTCTCTTCTGAGGGGTACTGAGGCATCCATCTGCTGACCAGACTTGATGTCCAGAGAGGTATGCTGTCTGCCTGGTGCCAAAATCCAAGATGTTACGGAGAGTTTGCCGAGACTCATCAAGCCCACTGACTATTACCCAATGTTGCTAATCCATGTTGGAACAAATGATACTGCCAGGTATACCTCAGAACGTATCAAAAGTGACTTCATGGCTCTGGGACAGAGGGTGAAGCAGTTAGGTGCACAAGTGGTGTTCTCTTCAATCCTCCCTGTTGAGGGTAAAGGCCAAGGCAGAGAGGCTCGCATCCTGGAGATGAATGCATGGCTGCGTGGATGGTGTCATCGAGAGCATTTTGGTTTCCTAGACCATGGGATGCTGTTCCAAGGGTTGCAGAGCAGAGATGGCATCCATCTGTCCAAGAAAGATCAACGCGTCTTCAGTAGTAGACTGGCTAATCTACTGAAGAGGTCTTTAAACTAGATTCGTTGGGGATGGGTGAAGAAAGCCCCCAGGTAAGTGAAAGCCCCCAGGTAGGTGATACATTAAATAACTTTATGGAAATGTGTAACAGGGGTAACATATGGAAAGCAGTGTATATAAATGCCTGTAGCATGGGAAATAAGATCCCTGATGTTGAAGCTTTGGTGGGAGTGGCTGACTTGGATTTCGTGGTAGTTACAGAAACATGGTTCACAGAAAACCATGATTGGGATGTAAATATACCGGGCTATACTTTATTCAGAAAGGACAGGGTAGGAAGTAGGGGAGGAGGAGTGGCACTATATGTAAAAACTACTATTAAAGCTTTGGAATTACAGATCTTAAAAGGGAGAGGGGAGGCATTGTGGGTTAAACTAGAAAAAGGGAAAGAGAAATCTATTTACATTGGTGTGATATACAGACCTCCCTCACAAGAGGAAGAGGTGGACAGAGAGTTAATTGAAGACATGCGCAGCATTGCTAGGAAAGGGGAAGTGCTATTGATAGGAGATTTGAATATGCCAGATGTTGATTAGCACATTCCTGCTGCAGTATCATCTAGAAGTAAGGAGATCCTGAATTCTCTACAGGGAGAACTATTCAGGCAATTGGTAACAGACCCCACACGTGAAGGGGCCATACTGGACTTGGTGCTTACCAATGGTGAAAGTGTTTCTGATGTTGTAGTGGGAGATCATTTTGCATCCAGTGATTACCAGATGGTGTGGTTCAGTATTAGGACTAGGGCTGTTAGAATCCATTCAAAGGCGAGGATCTTAGACTTTAGGAAGACTAACTTTGCGAAGATGGGCCAATACCTCAGGGAGTCGTTAGTTGGATGGGAACAGCTGAGGGATGTAGAAAAACAGTGGGAAAAACTGAAAGGGGATATTTTAAGGGCAACCAACCTTTTTGTTAAAATGGTAAATAAAGGTAAAAGGAAAAGGAGACCGCTATGGTTTTCGCAAGAAGTAGCTGAAAAAGTGAAGAAAAAGAGGGAGGCCTTCATGAAATACAAGAGATCACAGAGAGAGGAAGAGAGGCATCTGTATTTGGAAAAACTTAGAGAAGCTAGCAAAGTAGTCAAGAAGGCAAAGATTCAAAAGGAGGAGGAAATAGCCAATGCAATAAAATGGGGGGATAAGACATTTTTCAGATATATTAGTGAGAATAGGAAGGGCAAGAGTGGTATTGTCAGACTCAAGGGTGCAGGGGAGGAATATGTAGAAGCTGATAAGGATAAAGCAGAATTGCTTAACAAATATTTTTGTTCTGTGTTCACAGATGAAGAACCAGGAGCAGGACCTCAGAAAACACCCACAAATAGAAACAGAAGCAAAGGACATCTTGAACAATTTTCAAAAGACTGTGTTCGTGAGAAACTATCTCAACTTAAAGTAAACAAAGCGATGGGACTGGATGGGATACACCCGAGAATATTGAGGGAACTTGGGGACGTTCTAGCAGCTCCACTGACTGACCTTTTCAATGCCTCATTGGCGTCGGGAGTGGTGCCAAAGGACTGGAGAGAGGCTCATATGGTGCCTTTACACAAAAGCGGAAGTAAGGGTGTGGCTGAAAACTACAGGCCGGTTAGTTTAACTTTGGTGGTGAGTAAATTATTGGCAACGCTGCTGAAAGAGAAAATAGTGAGGTTTCTGGAGTCCAGCGGATTACAGGATCCGAGGCAGCATGGATTCACCAGAGGCAGGTCTCGTCAGACAAATCTGATTGATTTCTTTGACTGAGTGACCAGGGAGCTGGACCGAGGGAGAGCCCTAGATGTGGTGTATTTAGATTTCAGTAAAGCCTTTGACACTGTTCCTCACAGGCGACTTATAAACAAACTGAGCACCCTAGGGATGGACCCTAAAATTACTGCTTGGGTTAGTAATTGGTTGGGTGGGAGGCGACAAAGAGTACAAGTAAATGGAGCTCACTCTGTGGAGAAGGATGTTATCAGTGGTGTGCCCCAGGGATCTGTCCTTGGTCCAATTCTTTTTAACATCTTTGTTAGTGATATAGCGGAAGGGCTTCCAGATAAGGTTTGCCTCTTTGCGGATGATACCAAAATCTGCAATAGAGTAGTCACCCAGGAAGGGGTATATAACATGAGGAGGGATCTAGCTAAGCTTGAAGAATGGTCTAGAATTTGGCAGCTGGGATTTAATGTTAAAAAATGTAAGGTCATGCATTTGGGCTGCAGCAATCCAAGGGAGCAATATAGTATAAGGGGTGAAGTACTTTTGTTCACTAAAGAAGAGCGGGACCTAGGCGTGGTTGTGTCTGATGATCTTAAAGTAGCTAAACAGGTAGAAAAGGCGACGGCAAAAGCTAGAAGGATGCTTGGGTGCATAGGGAGAGGAATGGCTAGCAGAAAAAAGGAGGTGATAATGCCTCTGTATAAGTCTTTGGTGCGACCTCATTTGGAGTATAGTGTGCAATTCTGGAGACCGCACCTTCAAAAGGATGTGAACAAGATGGAGTCGGTGCAGAGGGTGGCTACTAAAATGATTAGTGGTCTTCATTATAAAGCATATGAGGACAGACTTAAGGATCTTAATATGTACACCTTAGAGGAAAGGCGGGATAGAGGTGATATGATTGAGATGTTTAAATACCTCCGAGGCATAAATGTTCAGGGAGAGAGCCTCTTTCAATTGAAAGCAAGTTCTGCTACGAGGGGACATGGGATGAGGGTGAAGGGAGATAGATTCAGGAGTGATATGCGGAAATATTTTGTTACGGAAAGAGTAGTGGATCCATGGAATAGTCTCCCAGTGGAGGTGGTAGAGATGAGGACAGTAACTGAATTCAAAAAAGCATGGGACAAACACAGAGGATCTCTAAAGGTAAAAAGGGGACTGTTGTAGTTGTTATGGAAGGACAGACTAGATAGGCCATGTGGTCTTTTTCTGTCGTCATATTTCTATGTTTCTATGTAAAATATTACTCAATAGTTATTAAATTACCATCAGCTGTTCAGACTAACCATTTAAAACCTGCAATTTATAGACCACTAACAGACAGATATTCTTTTTGGAATAAGTGAGCCTTCAGCTATTTTCTAAATACACACATATCAGTCCAAAGTCTTAATTCTACAGGTAAGTGATGCCTCTTTTCCACAAATTTAGAGTTACTTCTGGTGGCCACACAACCCTCCTGCATCACAAATATTAGGCTTGATTTCCCAGTAAGCAAAATAGGCTACTGCTTAAGGGAGTTGGACTGAGATAGACACCTCCAACTTTGTCCAGGTGGTGCTTTCTTGCAAATACTTTTCCCCAAAGACACAGGGCTCACGGATCAGCAGCATTCAGAATGCTGTAAACTAGAACTGATTCCCGCCTGCCCTATGTCTCTGTGGGGGTGGGTCTGATGAGGCGCTGCCATTTAGGCCCAGCAGTGTTTATGAAAAAGCATGGCCGCGAGAGAAGAGGAGAACCCTTTTCAGTACAGCACAAGATCCTACTCGCTCCTGCTCTTGCAGTCTTGGAGGGGGTGCTGTACTCTTGAATATAAGGCAAACCCAGACCTAAGTATTATAACAATATGTCTAAAATTACCTAAAACTGCTTTGTCTGTTTCAAACTGCTGATTCTAAGAGTTTCCCAAGAAACACAATGTGTGCTGTTGAGTCAATGCTGACTCCTGGCAACCCAGCAACCCCTGGGTTTCCTAGCAAGGAATAATTGGAAGTAGATTGCCAGGCTTTTCTTCTGAGGCAATGGAGAGTAAAGTGACTTGCCCAGGGCCGGATTTACCTTGAGTGAGGCCCTATGCCAACAAAAATTGTGGGCCCCCAGCAGGGGCGGCCCAAGGGGGGTGTGGGCCTCATTTGCATAAGGGGCCTCATTTGCATAAATATTTGCATAATGTTACCATATACTAACTTTTAGTAAACGTGCCTCTTAATGAGTGTATGGATAAAGAAAGACTAAAAGATTTCTACATTACTATAATCCAGTGCCAACTGCCAGACACATTAGGAACTACTACAAACACTGCCCATTTAGAACCCATAGCAAACCCGCCGTATCCTAACAGCACTACCAGGACTCACAAAGCACCATACTCTACCAATCAAAAGGCAACACTGCAAATATTAAACCAATACATTTCAGAGAACAACAATACATGACCTACTGGGGAAAGAGAACAAGTGGCAATGTCAAATAGGAATTATATAAACAGAACACCTCAGCTCAGTTACACATGCAGAACATAGACCATCACCAAACAAGTAATCACATTTTAGAAACAGGAAGACAATAATTAAACTGGGAATCCCAAAAGCCAAACTTGGAATGTACAACACTGTAGAAATAAAACTATACATTAATTTGCTCTTGTACTAAACAAAGCGCAGACGTTAATGATGCACATTTACCAGAGCTGACATATTCCAATTAATAAATTCAAAATAAAGAGATATTTTTCTACCTTTTGTGCATTTTTTTCAGCTGCAATTGCTCCAGCCACTTTCTTCTGGTTTCTTCATGTCTTCTGCTAACTCTCCATCGTCTGCTGTCCATTTGTCCTTTCTTCTCTCTTCTAGTTTTTTTCCATTCTCTCTCTACATCTGCTTTAACATACTAATCTTTCTCCTTTTGCTCTTTCCTCATTCCTATTTCATCCAGTCAAATTTTACCCCTCCATCCTCAATCCCCACTTACTCTCCCAATACCCGGCCAATTGTAGATTTTTTTATCCCTCCCACACAAAATATTTTTCCCTTCTCCATTTTACTCTTCCAGCCCCATCCCATTCTAATCCTCCCCCAACATCAGCTCCCTTCTAGTTCCAGCCTCACCCAGCATCCATTCCCTTCTAGTCCCTGCATCAGCCCATTTCCAGTCCTAGCCACCCATCAGCCCATTTCCAGTCCTAGCAACCCCCCAACCCAATACAAGTCCTAACCCCCCATCACCCCATTTTCAGTTTAAGCCCCCCCTATAACCCATTACCAGTCCTAACCCCCATCAGCCCACTTCCAGTCCTAACCCCATCAACCCATTTCCAGTCAGCCCCCCATAGCCCATTGCCAGTCCTAACCCCCCCCCCCATCAGCCCATCAGCCCACAGCCCATTACCAGTCCTAACCCCATCAGCCCACCTCCAGTCTTAACCCCCCCAGCCCATTTCCAGTCCTAACCCCCCCCATAGCCCATTACCAGACAGCCCCCATCAGCCCACAGCCCATTACCAGTCTTAACCCCCCCCAAAGCCCATTACCAGTTCTAAACCCCCCCAACAGCCCATTATCAGTCCTAACCCCATCAGCCCACCTCCAGTCTTAACCCCCCAGCCCATTTCCAGTCCTAGCCCCCCATAGCCCATTACCAGACAGCCCCCATCAGCCCACAGCCCATTACCAGTCTAAACCCCCCAAAACCCATTACCAGTTCTAAACCCCCCCCCAACAGCCATTACCAGTCCTAACCCCATCAGCCCACCTCCAGTCTTTAACCCCCCCAGCCCATTTCCAGTCCTAGCCCCCCCCATCGCCCATTACCAGACAGCCCCCATCAGCCCACAGCCCATTACCAGTCTTAACCCCCCCAAAGCCCATTACCAGTTCTAACCCCCCCCCCAACAGCCCACAGCCCATTACCAGTCCTCCTCATCAGCCCACCTCCAGCCTTAATCCCCCCCACCCATGTCCAGTCCCAGTCCCCGCCCAGGTCCCGTCCCCGTCCCAACCCATTTCCCGCCCCAGTCCCAGCCCCCCCAATTACCAGTCCTACCCCTCCCCCTCCCCCTCCCCCTCCCCCGGCCTAAAGTAAAATTTATTTTTAAAAAAAAACCCTGCTGGCGGCCGCCGCGGGGCCCCCTCTGCTGCCGCGGCAGCATGGACTGACCCGCGGGGGCCCCCTCTGTAAGCTCGGTCCCTCCCTCCGTGCCTCCGTGTCTCCCTCCGTGCAGGCTGTGAGAGACGCGAAGGCAGACTGTCTCCTTCGCGTCTCTGTTAAGCCCGCAGGGGCTGATGGGAAATTTCCCATCAGCCCTGCGGGCTTAACAGAGACGGGAAGGCAGAAGGAGACAGTCTGCCTTCGCGTCTCTAACAGCCTGCACGGAGGGAGACACGGAGGCACGGAGGGAGGGACCGAGCTTACAGAGGGGGCCCCCGCGGGTCAGTCCATGCTGCCGCGGCAGCAGAGGGGGCCCCGCGGCGGCAGCCAGCAGGTTTTTTTTTATTTTATTAAAAAAAAAAGCCTAACTACTTCAATTTTTGTGGGCCCTTTGCAGCTGTGGGCCCTACGCCATGGCGTACATGGCGTATAGCTAAATCCGGCCCTGGACTTGCCCAAATCATAGCAATGCTTACTCACTGTTTCCAAAACTTTGTCTGTTTCAAACTCTTTTTGGAACAGTGAGTAAGCATTGCTATGATTTGGGCAAGTCACTTTACTCTCCATTGCCTCAGAAGAAAAGCCTGGCAATCTACTTCCAATTATTCCTTGCTAGGAAACCCAGGGGTTGCTGGGTTGCCAGGAGTCAGCATTGACTCAACAGCACACATTGTGTTTCTTGGGAAACTCTTAGAATCAGCAGTTTGGAGTGCATGTAAAACTAGGCTCCCAAGTACCACCTATAATGCTGGATGTGCATGCCCAGCCTTGGTCACAGATAATGTAACACATGATGCTATCAACACAAATCAGTTTGGCATATGATTTTTATCTGGCAAGGGAAAGACATGAAGGATCAGGGCTACACTTCTGTCTCTATGCTGCAATGAATCTGTGTGCACGGTACATGTACGCTATGCACACGTGCTCTGTGCCTGTTCTCTACAGCGGATTCCATCTGAAATCCTTTTGCATTGCTTGGCATGTCCACATTTATTGACCCCAGGACTGAGTGACAAGTAATAAAACAAGTATGAAAGGAATTGCAGAGCAATTTGTATGAACACTTTTTGTTAAGGATGTGCATTCCTTAGCGCACACTTGCTTCGTTAGTGCATGCAAAATCAATTTAACATGCCTTAATCTCTGAACTAATGCACACAGGGGAACGTTTACTAAAGAACATGCTGGTAGCATGCACCCGGGCTGTGATTCTAGCACAGAGGCCTACGCCAACTTCAGGGGGCATGCACATTCATCTTCCTGCTGTCAGAGTGTTGCTAACGCATGGGACCGCAAACCAGCATGCAGGTGCATTTACTGCTATCTACAGAGGTGCCACTAAGTGGAGTGGAAGATTATCCTAGTGGTTAGAGCACTGGCTTAAGAACCAAGAGATGAGACTCAATTCCCTCTAGGATTCCTTGGGCAAGTCACTTAACCCTCCATTGCCTCAGGAAAATCCAAGCTATCAATGTCCCTGTTTAATGTACATTACCAAGTTTAAGTTACAATGTAAACTGCTTTGACTAAAATAATAAAGTGGTATAAAAAAAACCTGTTAAATAAATAAATGCAGCATGCTCAGATGTTATATGGCCATAATATCTGCACTCAGGGCCGGATTTACCTTGAGTGAGGCCCTACGCCAACAAAAATTGTGGGCCCCCAGCAGGGGCGGCCCAAGGGGGGTGTGGGCCTCATTTGCATAAGGGACCTCATTTGCATAAATATTTGCATAATGTTACCATATACTAACTTTTAGTAAACGTGCCTCTTAATGAGTGTATGGATAAAGAAAGACTAAAAGATTTCTACATTACTATAATCCAGTGCCAACTGCCAGACACATTAGGAACTACTACAAACACTGCCCATTTAGAACCCATAGCAAACCCGCCGTATCCTAACAGCACTACCAGGACTCACAAAGCACCATACTCTACCAATCAAAAGGCAACACTGCAAATATTAAACCAATACATTTCAGAGAACAACAATACATGACCTACTGGGGAAAGAGAACAAGTGGCAATGTCAAATAGGAATTATATAAACAGAACACCTCAGCTCAGTTACACATGCAGAACATAGACCATCACCAAACAAGTAATCACATTTTAGAAACAGGAAGACAATAATTAAACTGGGAATCCCAAAAGCCAAACTTGGAATGTACAACACTGTAGAAATAAAACTACACATTAATTTGCTCTTGTACTAAACAAAGCGCAGACGTTAATGATGCACATTTACCAGAGCTGACATATTCCAATTAATAAATTCAAAATAAAGAGATATTTTTCTACCTTTTGTGCATTTTTTTCAGCTGCAATTGCTCCAGCCACTTTCTTCTGGTTTCTTCGTGTCTTCTGCTAACTCTCCATCGTCTGCTGTCCATTTGTCCTTTCTTCTCTCTTCTAGTTTTTTTCCATTCTCTCTCTACATCTGCTTTAACATACTAATCTTTCTCCTTTTGCTCTTTCCTCATTCCTATTTTATCCACTCAAATTTTACCCCTCCATCCTCAATCCCCACTTACTCTCCCAATACCCGGCCAATTGTAGATTTTTTATCCCTCCCACACAAAATATTTTTCCCTTCTCCATTTTACTCTTCCAGCCCCATCCCATTCTAATCCTCCCCCAACATCAGCTCCCTTCTAGTTCCAGCCTCACCCAGCATCCATTCCCTTCTAGTCCCTGCATCAGCCCATTTCCAGTCCTAGCCACCCATCAGCCCATTTCCAGTCCTAGCAACCCCCCAACCCAATACCAGTCCTAGCCCCCCATCAACCCACTTACAGTCCTAACCCCCCATCACCCCATTTTCAGTTTAAGCCCCCCCTATAACCCATTACCAGTCCTAACCCATCAGCCCACTTCCAGTCCTAACCCCATCAACCCATTTCCAGTCAGCCCCCCATAGCCCATTGCCAGTCCTAACCCCCCCCATCAGCCCACTTCCAGTCCTAACCCCATCAACCCATTTCCAGTCAGCCCCCCATAGCCCATTGCCAGTCCTAACCCCCCCCATCAGCCCACAGCCCATTACCAGTCCTAACCCCATCAGCCCACCTCCAGTCTTAACCCCCCCAGCCCATTTCCAGTCCTAGCCCCCCCCATAGCCCATTACCAGACAGCCCCCATCAGCCCACAGCCCATTACCAGTCTTAACCCCCCCCAAAGCCAATTACCAGTTCTAAACCCCCCAACAGCCCATTACCAGTCCTAACCCCATCAGCCCACCTCCAGTATTAACCCCCCAGCCCAATTCCAGTCCTAGCCACCCCCAAAGCCCATTACCACACAGCCCCCATCAGCCCACATCCCATTACCAGTCTTAACCCCCCCCAAAGCCCATTACCAGTTCTAACCCCCCCAACAGCCCAGTACCAGTCCTAACCTCATCAGCCCACCTCCAGCCTTAATCCCCCAACCCATTTCCAGTCCCAGCCCCCCCCCCAATAGCCCATTACCAGTCCTACCCTCCCCCTCCCCCGGCCTAAAGTAAAATTTGATTTAAAAAAAAAAACCTGCTGGCTGCCGCCGCGGGGCCCCCTCTGCTGCCGCGGCAGCATGGACTGACCCGCGGGGGCCCCCTCTGCAAGCTCGATCCCTCCGTGCCTCCCTCCGTGCAGGCTGTGAGAGGCGCGAAGGAAGACTGTCTCCCTCGCGTCTCTGTTAGGCCCGCAGGGGCTGATGGGAAATGTCCCATCAGCCCCTGCGGGCTTAACAGAGACGCGAAGGAGACAGTCTGCCTTCGCGTCTCTCACAGCCTGCACGGGAGGGAGGGAGGGATCGAGCTTGCTGAGGGGGCCCCCGCGGGTCAGTCCATGCTGCCGCGGCAGCAGAGGGGGCCCCGCGGCGGCAGCCAGCAGGTTTTTTTTTAAATTTTATTTTTTAAAAAAAGCCTAAGTTGTTCCTTTTTTGTGGGCCCTTCCCAGCTGTGGGCCCTACGCCATGGCGTACATGGCGTATACGTAAATCCGGCCCTGCCTGCACTAACATTGATGTGCTGTCAACCTCTATGTTCTGTCCTCATTCTGCTCTGTCTCAGCCCAGCTAGCACAAGATCTTGAACTCAGGGCCCCACACTAACTTTTAGCTTGGCACACTTAATGGGCGCTGAACCCCACACTAACGGTTAGGGCAGTTTAGTAAATATGCCCCATAAAGTTGATATGCATGTGTCAAAAAGTTCAAAACACAGGTTACGATTTTTTTATAACATAAAATATGATGTAAGCTAAACAAAATGTCTGAAAACTGGGAAAAGTCCAAAAATAATCTGCTTTTTCTCTTGGTTTAATGGGAAAACAACTTTTTAAAAATTCTGAGTTAGATCCATAAGCTTTCTGGGAAAAGATTATTTCAATTTTCTAGCTTTTGTATAGATGTACCTATCCTGAAAGTGGGGTTGATAAATATTACATGGCTTAGGAGAGGCAGAGGTCATTTTAGAAATGACAGTTAATGACGCAGGGTCAGCAGAGCAACCAAACGAATGGGGCAATAGCCGGGAGTTGGTCCAGTAGGATCCCAGGACCCACACAACAGCCTCGGGGAGATAGCAGACCCGGCATAGGGGATGGTAGCAACAGTGCCCCCCCCCCATGCCTCTCAGCTACTCTATGCGACAGGGGGAGGGGGGGAGTGCAGGCTGTTCAATGGTGGAACATGTAGGTTTAATAACACCTGCAAATATAAGCATGCATGCGCCACTTGTGGGGATGGACACCCATAGCTGTGTTGTGAGAAGAGGCAAGGTAGGGACCTCCAGTGCCTGCATTGGGGCCATCCGGCTGGGATGGGCCCTTATGCCCATAAAGGTAGGGGCACTGGGAGGGAACTTGCAGGATTACAACCACAAAAAAGTGAGATGATTAATTGAGGGTTTCACATGAGGTTTTACCATCCCATACTGCGGCCCCCCGGGTCCCTGTATGGCGGGGAACTTGAAATCCGCCCTGGAGCAGAGGGATGTATTCTGAATGAAGCTCCATAAGGAGCAAATGCTGGGCAGGATTGTGGGCCCCTTCAAGGCCAAACCCCTGAGCAGTCTGATCATCTCCCCATTAGGTCTAGTACCAAAGGAGGAGTCTGGAGAGTTCCAGCTCATACATCACCTCTTACCTGGAGGGCTCATCAGTGAAGACCACCTGGACCCAGCAGTTTGTTCAGTGAAGTATGCTTCAGTCGACCAGGCACTGGACTTGCTCCGAGGCCTGGGAACAGGGGCATTGCTAGCAAAGATGGATGTAGAAGCCACCTTCTGGTTGCTTCCAATAAACCCGGATAGCTTTCACTTGCTGGGGAAGCATTTGAAGGACAGTATTACGTAGACAAGTGTCTCCCGATGGGCTGCTCCATATCCTGTGCCTAATTCGAGGAATTTAGTTCTGCCCTCCAATGGATGGTTAAGAAGGAAACTGGGAAAGGCAGTATGGTACACTACCTGGACAATTTCCTGTTCCTGGCAGAAGACCGGCAGGCCTGCCATGAAAAACTGCGAGCTTTCCAGAGGAAGGCCGCGAAAGTGGGGGTCCCACTGGCAGCAGACAAGACTGAAGGGCCAGCACAGTGTCTATCATTCTTGGGAATAAAACTCGACACAAAAAAAATGGTGACACGCCTCCCATCAGAAAAACTGGCAGCCTTGAAGGCCACAGTCAAGGCAGCAGTAGCCGCAAGGAAAGTCACTCTCAAGGAGCTGCAATCTCTGATAGGGCATTTGAACTTCACCTGTTGGGTGATGCCCATGGGATGGGCTTTCATCCAGCACCTAGCAGATGCCACAAAAAGAGTTTGCAAATGGCACCACTTCAACAGGGTCAATGCCCCCATGCAGGAGGACTTGGCCATATGGCAACAGTTCCTGCTCCAGTATAATTGAAGGAGCATCTGGAGGATACTGGCCATTAGCAACACGGACATAGAACTGTTCACGGATGCCTCGGGGGGGGGGGGAGGGGTTGGCTTTGGCATTTATCTCAAAGGTCAATGGTGCCAGGAGCGCTGGCCAGCGGAGTGGCATCCTACGGGTATGATCAAGGATATCACTTTCCTTGAGATGTTCCCGATCATGGTGACCATGGCCCTGTGGAAGCACCAGCTCGCCAACAGGAGATTAGTTTTCTGCTCAGACAAAGCAGCAGTGGTCTTCACCATTAAACAGACAGTGAAAGTGGGGAGGGTGATGAGATTGCTGAGGCGGCTAGTTTTGTTGAGCTTGGAAAAGAATGCGCTCATTACGGCTTGGCATGTCCCAGAGGAAAGTAATGAAATAGTTGATGTTCTGTCTCGTTTCCAGCTCCAGTGCTTCCAGCAGCTCACTCCAAATGCGGCGCCAAGGGTGGTCCTCATGCCGGCGGAGATGTGGAGCCAGAATGCTGAGGGCATCATCGTCAGATGGGACTTGAAAAACCTACAGGAGAGCATGGAGGCAGTTGCAGAACTTCATAGCATGGAAGGGACCTAGTCCAGGGCGTGGGGTGCCAGTGGGCCTGCTACTCGAATTCCTTATGCACTTGCAGGTGGAGGGAACCTCTGTTAGGCAGGCCAAGCTGATACTGGTGGGGGATTTAGAGTCGTGATGAGGACATTCCTGGTGAGGAAGGTGATGGAAGGCTGGGCGAGGGGGTCGCACCTCGGTCTGATGGGCGAAGGCCAGTCTCCCTATACATGCTGTACAGGGCTACGCAACAAGTGTCAGCCATCACCAGAGATGGATTTGAGTGCCAACTGTTTAGGCTGGCCGCTCTGGTGATGTTCTTTGGGGCGTTTCGCATGTGAGACTCTGCCACGGCCCACTGCGGACACGACAGGCACTGCCTTACAAGCATGGGACGCTGCAGTGAAGGGGAACAGGGTCTGCCTGTTTCTGGCCCGGTCAAAGGCTGACCAGCACAGGAAGGGGAAGACGGTATGGCTGAATGCCACAGCAGTCCAGGAATTGTGTCCAGTGGAGGCCATGCATGGGTATTTGCGGGTACATCTGCCATTAGGGGGCCTCCTGCTGTGCCACACCGATGGGTCTCAATAACAGTTCAGGATGCTGTGGTTGAGGGTGGTATAGATGGCAGGGTTCGACACTATGGGGATCATGCTGCATTCCTTCAGGATAGGCATGATGACAGCAGCACATGGGTGGATGCTGGGGCTGGGCCAGATCCAGGCAATTGGGAGGTGGGAGTCCAACTGGTACAAGCGGTATGTAAGGCCTTAAGGCATTCTGTCTTTTCCCCCCTGCTGTGTTCTCTCACCCAATAGGACACAATGCGATGAAAGTCTGGATTATAGGGCATTTTTATGTCTACTGGGCAGGACAAAGGGCAGAGAGGTGACACTTTGGCACACAGGTTGGCTTCCAACCTGGCAGCATGCGAATACACTGGATGGAAAGGCGGGGCATGCGGTGGAACCAGCTGAGGCCTGCCCTCTCTGGACGGAGGCAAGGGGGTCACCCGTCAGACTGGGTGGTCCTGCTCCTTGGTGGTAATGATCTGGTATCCAAAAAGGGTATTGATTGTATCACCAAGTTAAAGGTGGACTTGGCCTAGATTCACGGTGAGCTTGGGGCAGGGGTCATCTGGTCCCACATCATCCTGGAGCAGAAGTGGAAAGGGGCACAGCATCCTCAGGGCATAGAAAGAAACAGGAAGAAACTCAACAAGGATGTCGGAACCTTTGTGTGGGGGTTAGGCGTGGTGGTAGTTAATTACTGGGCATCATTGAAGGGGGGAAAATGGTGTACTTTGGGGATGGGGTGCACTTGAACGACATCAGGATGGAGATGTTTATTGAGGGCTTGCGGAGGGCCATCGGTTCAGTACTCAAGGTGGGATGTTGGGCCGTGGGCCCTCCTGGTGGCAGGACCTCACCAAAGAACAGGGGGAGGGGAGGGGTACCACAAAAAAAAGGGGAACCCAAGTATTGAGCCGAGGGGTGCGGGGGCTTGGTAACAGGGGGGCCAGGAACCAGGGGCCAGGGGGCCTGGCCTCAGTTACCAGGAACAGAGATGGGAATGGGACACCTGGGTGCCAACATGGAGTGGTTGGCAACGGGGGAAGAGGGGTGGAGTCTTGTGCAGGGCCACTGACCAAGCAATGTGAACAGGTCCTGGCATGGGGGAGCAGGGGGAGGAGGAGAGGCTAATGGAGGCAAAGGCCTGAGACCATTCCGGCGTGCCCCAAGTTATGGCAGGCCAGTACCGTTTTGGGCGCGGGCCCCATAACGGGGCTGCCCGGATGAGAGAGGGCAGGTAGGAGGGCAGGTTGGATCGACAGGGCGAAGGGCAGGCCAGCCGCGGATAAAAGGAAGTGGCCTGGAACTGCCTCTTCCTTTTCCCACGGCAGCGTGGCCCCCACCACCACACCCAAGGGGGATTGGGGAAGGGGGTCGGGAGTTGTCACAACAGTGGGACCTCACCGAAGAACAGGGGCAGGGGAGGGTACCACAAAAAAGGAGTTAGATCAGTTATGATTGTTAGGTTACCGACTGATTGTAAATAGCGCAATACATGGTATCGTAAGCTGTGGCCGTATGATCCACTAATAAAGCAGTTTGGATCTGGCTGTCTGTCTGTTGCTTGCAGGCATGGGGGAATAGGGGACGAGGGGGGTTGAGGTGAAGGCCTGAGACCATTCCTGCGTGCCCCGACTTATATGATATAAGCTAAACAAAATGTCTGAAAGCTGGGAAAAGTTCAAAAATGACCTGCTTTTTCTCTTGGTTTAATGGGAAAACATCTTTTAAAAAATTTTGGGCTAGATCCATAAGCTTTCTGGGAAAAGATTAATGCAATTTCTAGCTTTTGGATAGATGTACCTATCCTGAAAGTGGGGCTGATAAATATTACAGGGTTTAGGAGAGACAGAGGTCATTTTAGAAAAGCTTTTTACATATAAAACCAGGTTTACATTTGGAAAGAACCATTTTCAAAATATCTCACTGGATTCACATATAAAATTAGGCATCGGCAGCAATCCTATGCTAACCTTGAAATGCTTTTGAAGTGGGTGTGCCATTCCCAGGGATGGAGTTGTGCAGGGTTTGGGATTTACATGTATACTTTGTAAAATGCTCCGGAGCAGGTGTAAATGTGAATGTGAGCTTGCCGCAACCAGCAACACAGGCAAGTGACAGTTCTAAAAAAGGAAAGCATATGTGTGCTTTTCCTTTCACAAACTGATTCTATTTACATCTACACCCCACCTACGTGGCTGGTTCTAGAATTACTCTCCATGTATACAAAGACAAAGCAAATGTATATGCAATTTATTTTGCAAAAAAGCACTGAAAATTAGACGTGACAACAAAGATGCACACACACACACACACACAAAACAGCCAAACGTTAATGAATGAAAAGATAAATTTGTTTATCCCGTGCAAAATCTATGCCTTTAAACGGAGAGAAGTTAAAGGTCCTCTGCAAGTGACCCAAAGTCGGAATCCCAGCTTGAACCAGAAAGCAGTAGCTGAGATTCATTCACAGGAAACCCACACTAAGTAGTTTGGAGCTGCCATTCAGGATTTCCTAATACAAAGGGCAAAAGATACTAGCAAAGGAAACCTTACAAAGCCAGATACCTCTTTCCTGTATATGTGTAATACAGGGAGTAGAAGAAGGTCAAAATGCAAAACAAACAGTTTCGGATTTGGGTTCTTTTTTTTTTTTAATATATATTTGTTTGACTGACCTTCTACTGGAATCCCACTCAGAGACACTATAGTGATTTCTGGGTGCTCTGGCTTGCATGGTTAAAAACCATACACCAAGAACAGAATGGCCGGTTTCCATTTACTTATAAACAGAAACCTTCAGTATAAATACTGCACTCCTTCTGAAGAATGACTCAGGGTTCCTCCTGACAATTCTAGGATAATAGGAAGTTTACAAAGGGCAATATTCAAAGCTATTTTAAAAGGCAAAACAGTGTTTTATCTTTTTTGTTTTTTAAACGGCATACTCTGTATGTGTAAAAAGTATATGGTTTGTGAACCAACGTTGATCCTTCTACCCACATTTTAGCATAGGTGTTCCTGGGGGTGGGCTAAGTAGTAAAAGGCAAAGTGCTTAGTCTGGGATTTTTTAGAACGTGTGCATTGTTTTGCCCAGAAAAGTCTACTGCAGAAAAAAACAAAAAAACAAAAATGGCATCTTCCTGTGTCAACAAGAAAAGCAGAACTGCATTTGATGCGAATCCCAGGGCTAAAAATTCCCCATGGTTTGCACCAATGCACCCCCATTTAATTACCAGTAATACCTACTGAAATCACATCTGCCCTTCGGCCATAAGCACTTTTCTTTTATTTTACTAGGATATGCATTTTTGCTTTGTTGCGTTTCATTAGCATGCAGGTGGAGGAGTAGCCTAGTGGTTAGAGCAACAGCCTAGCACCTAAGAGATCTGAGTTCAATTTCCACTGGCACTCTCTGTGACCTTGGGCAAGTCACTTTACCCTCCATTGCCTTTGAAGAATAGGACTAGTAATCTACTTCCATTCATACCTTGCCAAGAAAACCTAGGGGCAGCTGGGTTGCCAGGAGTCAGCACCGACTCAACAGCACTAAAAAGAAGAGTGCAAGGAGCACACAGTAGTAAGTTTTAAGTGGGTGCAGAAGGGCATAGTCCCTTTGATATTGCCTGGAATAATTTTACTTAAGCTTAGTGGTTAGAGCAACAATGTTCAAAAGATCAGGGTTTAATTGCCACTGACCCTCCTTGTGACCTTGGACAAGTCACTTTACCCTCCATTGCATCAGAAGAAAAGGCCTGGCAATCTACTTCCGGTCATATCTTGCCAAGAAAACCCAGGGGCTGCTGGGTCGCCAGGAGTCAGCATTGACTTGACGGTACTTAAAAAAAATAAAACAGGCTAGTATGCATTAGTGTGCATTGCCCCTCTCCCCACATGCCCCTACATTTTAAATTAGTTGCTGTTTTAGGTAAGGAGAAGCCTGTTTTCTCCCCTATACTTTAATCCTATCTATTCTCTTTCGATAAGGCCATCTTATCCTTTCCTTTTCCCATCACTCTCTCTTCCCTATTCCTCTGGCTTAGCCTCTGCAGTAGAGTAAACGAGGTTACTTACCTGTAACGGGAGTTCTCCGTGGACAGCAGGATAAGTCAGACACACTTGGTGACGTCCTCCGGGCGGCGCCATGCATACGGAAGTGCTCTCTAGAGCTCAGAAAGGTGAACCTTTCTGAGCCCACCTAGGTAGCCCATCCTACCAGTCCGCCCCCTAGTCCGGCCAGTGTGTTCCTAGCTAGCTAGTTCCCGGACAGGGAGCGGATACGACAGGCTGACCTCCTCCAGGGGAGGCGGGCGGGATTGTGTGGCTGACTTATCCTGCTGTTCACGGAGAACTCCTGTTACAGGTAAGTAACCTCGTTTTCTCCATGGACCAGCAGGATTGCATCAGCCACACTTGGTGCCTCCCTAGCTGCAGGGCATGCTGAGGTGGAGGAGAAAGCTTAGTTACTCATAGAGGATCGGAGACGCAACCGGTCAATGCAACATCTTTATTTGCAGGAGCATAAGATCGTGTAGTGGTGCAAGAAAACAGTGGTTGTGCAACAGTGCAAACTAGTGCTAACAGTGCAAGAAACAGTGGATGTGCAACAGAGCAAATAACTAGTGCTAACACAGTGGTTGTGCAAGAGCAATCAACAGGGCATGATACAGAAGAGCAGGTCCAGGAGCCCAGAACTACACTTAAGCAGCCTCTCAACCATCTGCTGCAGTGGAGAGGACGGCAGTTCCGAGTGCACAGTCTTCCTGGGCCCTGAGGTCAAGGCAGTAGTGTTTCTGGAATGTGTGCGGGGAGGACCAGGTGGCCGCTCTGCAGACGTCCATCAGAGGAACAGAACGAAGGTTGGCAATTGTGGTTGCCAGTGCTCTTAGTTTGTGAGGGCCCACTCTTGGCAGATTCTGTGTGCCTGTAGGGTCTAGGCAATGGGAGACTCAGGAGGCGACCCATTGTGAAAGGGTTCTCTTGTTGACCGGCCTGCCCAGCCGGCTTGGGTCGAAGGATACGAACAGTTGCTCTCCCTTGCGTATGGGCTGAGTTCGGAGGAGGTAAATCCGGAGGGCCCGGAGACAGTCCAGCGTGTGCAGGCGACGCTCTTCTTCGGAGGCATGAGGTTCCGGGAAGAAAGACGGGAGCTCAATGGATTGATTGACGTGGAAGGCAGATGCTACTTTGGGTACGAACTTTGGGTTGGTTCTCAAGGATGCTCTATCCTGGTGCAACTGTGTGTAAGGGGGGTGGGACACTAGAGTCTGCAATTCGCTGATTCTCCTGGCAGACGTTATGGCTACTAGAAACAGAGTTTTCCAGGAGACGAACTTCATCTCCGCCGACTGCAGCGGCTCGAAGGGTTCCTTGGTCAGGCGAAGAGGAACAGTGTTGAGGTCCCATGATGGGATGGGGTGTCTGATCGGGGGTTTCAGATTTGCCAGTCCCTTCATGAAGCGGTTTGCCAAGGGAAGCGCTGCAATAGAGGTTGCTCCTTTAGGCTGGATGTGAAACATTGCGATCGCCGAGAGGTGCACGCTGATGGATTGAGTCTTAAGGCCAAGGTTAGATAGAGAAGTGAGATACTTAAGGACATCGGGAAGAGGACACGTGGTGGGCTCCAGCCCTTGCGTTGCGCACCAGATGCTGAATCTCTTCCATTTGAGACCGTATGATTTCCTGGTGGAGGGTCTCCTGGCTGCTAGGACCACGTCCTGCACCTCTGACGACAGCCGGAGCATAGAAAGGCTCATCCGTTCAACCTCCAGGCAGTGAGAGCCAGGGCTTTGAGGTCGGGGTGCCTCCTTTTGCCCCCGTTCTGTGTGAGACGGTCCGGCCTGAGTGGTAGGCATTTCGGTTCCCCTCGCGCTAGGCGTTGGAGAAGGGCAAACTACATCTGTCGGGGCCAGTAGAGAACCACTAGGATGGCGTGAGCCTTGTCGCGAACCAATCGTTGGAGTGTCGCAGGGATGAGAGGGGTCGGGGGGAAGGCATACACCAAAGACCACTCCCCCCAGTACACGTCGAATGCATCTGCTGCCAGTCTCCTGTTGGACGGGTGCCTGGAGCAAAACAGGGGGCATTTTGCGTTCTGCTCCGTGGCGAATAGGTCGATGCTTGGGTGCCCCCAATGATGGAAGAGGTTGTCGGTAACCTCCGGGAGCAGTGTCCACTCGTACAGTTGTAGCTGCCTGCTGAGCTTGTCGGCTAAGGTGTTCTGGTCGCCCGGCAGATAGGAGGCATGGAGATTGCACCCGTGCGTCAGGGCCAGGGACCAGATCTGCAGGGCTTCCTTGCAGAGGGAGCGAGATGCCGTGCCCCCTTGCTTGTTGATGTAGAACATGGACACTTGATTGTCTGTCTGGATGAGGATGGCCTTCTTCCATACGTGTGTTAGGAACGCTTTTAGAGCTTACTTGATGGCCCTTAGCTCCAGGAGGTTGATGTGCAGGAGTTTCTCCTGCGGCGACCAGGCCCCTTGGGTGCTGAACTGCAGAATGTGAGCACCCCAGCCTAAGTTGGACGCGTCCCTGGTCAAGGTCACTTGGTGCTCGGGTGGATGCATGTCCTTTCCCCCTGAGAGGTTCTCCGGAACAGTCCACCAGTGCAGCTGAGTCTTGATCTTGGAGGTCATAGGGATGTGGGTGGAAAGGGGTTGCGAGTGCTGGTTCCAGTGTGTACATAGATGCCACTGGAGCAGCCGCATCCATAACCTGGCGATGTGGATCACAGACGTAGTGGCGGACATGTGGCCTAGAAGGCGTAGGATGGATTTCGCCGAAGAGGTCTCCGCAGAGGCCAAGCTGGTCGCGAGTGAGGTCAGGGCGACCAGTCTGCGTTGGGGAAGGAATGCCTTCGAGAGTTTGGTGTCGATCTCGGCTCCGATGAACTCCAGCCTCTGTGAGGGGATGCGTTGCGACTTGTTGGAGTTGATAACGAACCCCAGTGAGGAGATCAGGGATTCTGTTATCCTCAGAGACTCCTGAAGCTCCTGTGCTGAGGGGGCTGTGAGGAGCCAGTCGTCTAGGTAGGGAAAGATTGAAACGTTCCGTTTTCGGAGATGCGCTGCAGGTACTGCCACACACTTCGTGAATACCCGTGGAGCTGGCGATAGGCCGAAGGGGAGGACTTTGTACTGGTAATGCTGGCCCCATACATGGAAGCGAAGGTACTGTCTGTGTGACTTGTGGATGCGGATGTGGGTGTAGGCATCCTGCAGGTCCAGGGATGCCATCCAGTCGCCGGGTTGAATCAGGGGTAGGATGGAGTTGAGAGAGTACATCCTGAACTTTTCTTTGATGATGAACTTGTTTAGTTTGCGGAGGTCGAGGATGGGGCGGACTCCGCCTGTCCTTTTGGGAATGAGGAAGTATCTGGAGTAGAAACCAGTTTATCTCATCCGATGGTACTTGCTCTATAGCATCGGAGGACAGTAGGTGTATGAGTTCCTCGGCCATGGCTAGGCGCAGGTGTGGGGGTGTTTCGCTGAGGGGATGGGTGCTTTGGCGAGGTGTTGAGCTGAAACGCATCCGGTAACCCTCTCAAATGATCTCGAGAACCCAGGAGTCGGAGGAGATGTTTTGCCACTTGTTTAGGAAGTAAGTCAGGCGGCCCCCAATTGGGGTGGACGCCGGAGGATAGGCGTCAAAAGGATGGTCCACTTTTCACAGGAGGTGGGTTGTTGTTCTTCTTTTGTTTGCGTTCCCGCTGAGAGTTACGCTGGTGAGTTGGACCGCTGTAGGAGTTGTTCCGATATTTGTTATACTGCCATTTCCTGCTCGAGGGGTACTTCCTGTTGGAGGAGTAGTAAGATCTTCTCTGGAAGTTGTTCTTATGGGCTCCACTGCGGCGCTCGTAGCCGTCCTCTGCAAGGGTTTGTAGAGTAGTGCAGTGCTCCTTCATGTCGTTGACAGTGTCTTTGACCTTGTCCCCAAAGAGCGATTCCCCTCTGCAAGGCGCGTTAGCAATACTGTCATGGGTGTCATCACGAAGGCTGGAGGCTCTCAGCCACACCCATCGCCTCGCAGATATAGCCGTACCGGCGGTACGTGAGGCCGTGTCGAAAGAGTCAAAGGTTGCGCTGGCCAGGTGTTTGCTGCACTCTGACATATCGGAAAGGGGGCTGGAGAGTTGAGTTTGAGATTCCTTGGGAAGGGATGCAGTGGCTGTCTTCAAGGTTGCCATGCAGGTGTCCAGAAATAGAATTTGCTGGAATTGGTGTGCTGCGATTTTTGCGCTAAGCATAGCCCCTTAGAACACCTTCTTCCCGATGTCATCCAAGAGTTTGTCGTCTCGGCCCGGGGGGCTATTGGCGTGAGTGCGTGAGGACTTGGTGCACTTGAGCGCTGAAGACACGACGATGGAGTTGTGTGGTAGCTGGGGCTGAGAAAATCCAGGTACAGGCTTCACTTGATACTTGAAGTCAAGCCGCCTGGGAAACGGCCGACCAGATGCTGGTGTCTGCCACAGTTTCGAATGATTGTCCAGCAGCTTCTGGTGAACTGGCAGTGCAAAAGCAGGCTTCGGTGTGGCGAGGTATTTCAGAACCTCTGGAACAGCCTCTCCCGAGGCATCAGCGATGTTCAAAGAGAGGGCGGAGGCAAGTTTGGTTAATAACTTGGGGTAGGTGAGATCCTCCGCAGGGGGAGGGTCCTCCATCTCAGCGGACCGTGTCTTCTCTGAGTTCGTATGCTCCATGGACGCAGACCCAACCACTGCAGCTTCGATGTCATGATCGTCGGCAGTGCTGTCTGGGGACTGATTTTCCGGATCCGGATCGGCTGAGGGTCCGCGGGGGGTTTCTCTGGCCCTCTTCTCTGGGGTTGAGGTAAGAGCTGCTTCCGGAGCTTTGTGCGCTGGATCAGAGTTATGTGGGGCTGACAGTTGTGCCGTGGGTATTGTTGAGGCAGACTGCTTCACGAGTTGAGTTAATAAACTGATGATAGCAGAGGAATTGCTGTGGCTGGATCTGCTAGACCTGCTGCAGCTTGAAGGACTCCGACTATAGCTGCCGCTGTGAGGGTCATCATGCCTGTGGCGCTGAGAGTGGTGGCAGTGGCGCTTGGAGTGCCTGCGGCGTTTGGAATGGTGGTCTCTGCGGCTTGAGTTGCTGCTGCTGCTGTGCCTGCTGACTCTGGTCCGCTTCCTGCGGTGGTGATCTCTATTGCCCGAGGTGCTCCTGCTGCGGCTGCTGGCGTTGTGAAACAGTGCGCTGGCATCGGCTCCGGCGGATTCCCCGGGGGCGTTGCTGTGCGGTGGCTCCCTGTGAGCAGATGCGCAGCTGCTTGCAGGCTTCCCTCCGGCGCCGATAGAGTCCCCTGTGGCGATTAGGCTTGCCTGTTTCGCAGAACTGAGTTGGGTCCATGCGGCGTTGGAAGGGGCGCTCCGATAGCTTGCATCGCAAAGCCGGTGTTGATCAGGGTTGCCGGGCATAGAGGCCCCGCCCCCGAGATGGGCGGAGCTGGAGGACCGCAGCAGAGGCTGGGAGGACCGCAGCACGTCGCCATCTTGGGCAGCATGGGTGAGAGATGCAGAGGACCCGTGCCTGGAAGCTGATTGCAGGGCGAGTTGCGATGAGTCCAAAAGAATGTAAACCGGAGAGACTGCATTAGCAGGAGCAGGGCTTACCTCCGTGCCACCGCGGGTGACGGTGCTTGGTCCTGGAGTCGCGAGAGGATCAGTCGGGTGCACCGGGCTAGGAACGGAGGCCCCATACGGCACGTCCCGCCGGGAAGAGGCACTGTCCGCAGCAACGGAGGCTCGGCTAAGGATGGAGGCCCGTTCAGGCACATCCTGGGCCGGCGGAGGATCAGCCGGTGGAGGGCCCAAATCGGAGGCTGGGCACATCTCGTGGTATCCCGTCTTCATAGTCCCACAGTAAGTGCATCCATGAGAGGTTTTGTTTCTGTTGCCACAAAAGGGGCATTTTTTTAAATAATACTTGGGCATTGCTTGTAAAGTTAAAACAAAGAAATAAACAAAGTGAGAGCAGAGCAGGGTCCGTCTTGCTGGCAAGGCGGAAGAACGAAAACTGGCCGGACTAGGGGGCGGACCGGTAGGATGGGCTACCTAGGTGGGCTCAGAAAGGCTCACCTTTCTGAGCTCTAGAGAGCACTTCCGTATGCACGGCGCTGCCCAGGGGACGTCACCAAGTGTGGCTGACGCAATCCTGCTGGTCCATGGAGAACTGTTTTTTTTGGTGCATGAGGGAAGAGCAGAGGTCACATGTCCAGAGAGGTGGGTCAGATCAGCTATAGCTCCTGCAGGAGTCTGTGAATTTCAGATGTTGACTCCTCTACATCAGGAAGCTGGGGATGGCTGGTGTGTACATCAGGGACTAAGGAGAGGAAGGAGGTGGATTTCTGAAGGCTGCAGTAGCCGCTGCTATCTGGCCTCTGCATTTTCACACTTACATCCACAGGCCTCAAAAGCTCTTTGAAACTTACCATTGACATTCTCATACCTTGGCATGGTAGTGACTCCAAAGAGGCTCAGGTCGAGTGATTTAGGGAAACTTTCCAGACATTATCCCAGGCGTCTTATTTAGGATACATTAAAACTCCCTCTCCTTTCAAATTACCTCTTTCCTGACAATAACTACTGAGTAATTTTGACGTCAATGCAGAAGCCGTAGCCGGACATTCCAAGAATAGACCTTAAGCTTGGGAAAAGAACAAACGAGGAAGGAAAGAACGATAACATGCAGGAGCGATGTGATTGCAGGGAAGGGAAGGGGAATGTTGAAGGTATGAGTGGAGTGGAAATCCGTACGGCTTCCTACCTCACATGGGGCTCAGTGAAGAATAAAGGGTAGGTCCTTTGGGTTTACATGATGCAGATAATGGAATGCTCTCGTTTGCACTTAACTTCATCAGATCAGGATTGGGAGGTCTTGAAAGCCTGACAGAAATGCACCAGTTATTAGTGCTTGTCATGACATTAAATGTTTAACTTACCAGTATGTGGAAGTCACCCCACAATATGCACAGCCAGAAAAAAAAGTTTGGCTAGCTTTCATTTTAAACAATGTTTTCCTGATTTTCATGTATTTTCCTGTTTTTATACAGAATCCTCGTAAGATATCCTGAAAGCTCGACTGGCTATAGGATCCCCAGGGCAGGTTTGGGAAGCCCTATGGTAGGCAATGGTAGCTCAACTACCTTTATCTCAGTTGTATGTAATTATAAGCTTAATGCTATGAACCTCTTGCTTTTCCAGGCTCCCTGGAGAGGTTTATCTAAGCCATGTAATTTTACATTGGGAAGAGGTGCCAGAGGATTTGTGACATAGTTAGAAGGGCACGAGGCCATTCATCGACTCCAAAGATCTACTTTCTTTGTTCTGCTTTGGAGGTGTACACTTAAAAGCAGTGATATTCACCCCGGTCCTTGAGGCCATCAAAAGGTCAGATTTTTAGGATATCCCTAATGAAATGTATGAGATAGATCTGCATGCATATTGCCTCTCTTGTATGCAAATTTCTCTCATGCATGTTCATTCAGAAAACCCTGGAAAATTGACCAATTGGAAGCCCTTGAGGAATGGGAGTGAATACCACAGCTTTAAAGACTAGACTAGCAGTTCCCATGGGGGACCCCTAGCCAGTCAAGTTTTCAAGATATCCGTAATGAATATGCATGAGATAAATTCACATGCAATGGAGGTAGTTCATGCAAATCTATCTCATGAATATTCATTGCAGATAGCTTGTGTACTTGACTGGCTGGAGGTCCTCCAGTACAGATTTGGGAACCACTGGAATAGACGGATCCATTTTGTAAGCAATTTGGATGTTTGTCTTCAGTGTGAATGCGTTATTTATTTATTTACATTCTCTTATATACCGCGCTATTCTGCATCAGTGCGGTTTACATTGAACAAACTGAAATTACATTGAACAGGGCATTATAACTTGGAGATAACTATTTTACAGGGAACATGGGCTATGGAGGGTTAAGTGGCTTGCCCAAGACCACAAGGAGCACCTGTGGGACTAGAAACCCCAGTCCTTCCGGCCCAAGGTTGCTGTCCTCTAGTGGGATTTGAACCCCCGACCTTCCGGCCTGAAGTACCTTGCCCCAACCACTAGGCCACTCCTCCACTCGATGCTCCACTCGATGCCACCATGATGCTCGCACAGGGACTCTGAGCCCTTCACGGGTATGGTTTTACCAGTCAGGGAGACAGAAACTATCAAAATACAATTCATGGGAACATTTGCAGCTCTCTGTAAAGGATGCCAGAGAATAGAGAGAAGAAAGGGGAGATTACAGTAAACTATCCTTCATGCCCTACCCAACAGCCCAGTGTCCATAGGAATCCTGTAATGATTTTGCATAATATTTTGAGGCTAATACCTCTTTGTTTTCCACCTGAATTACCCACTGGAGTAATTTCATAATAGGGCACCTATTTTATGCCTATTTTACTTATTCTATAGCGTTCTAAGTGTCTCTATAGAATAGGCTCTCAGAATTATCCTTAATGCTGCACAAATTCTCTCGTATAAATTTGCACCAGCGCCGAAGGTCTAAATATATGCATGTACTCTATGGGGGTAATTGTATAAAGCAGTTAGTGCCCTGAATATCCCCGGGTGCTGACGCTAAATGCCCCCGATGCTAGCCGGCAAGCATAAGAGCTTCCAGGGGTGGAGCGGAGGCTGGACCTGGGGATAACCGGGCAGCAGCGATATTCAGCCGCTGCCCAGTTATCCCTAAGTGGCAAAGGTTAGGCACCTTAAAGGCTGGCCTAACTCATGCAGTAGCTCAATATCACCGCTGCCTGATTAGCCTCATCGTTAGCCAGGAAACCTGGATTTCTAACCAGTGACTGGATCTGGTCTTGGTACTGAATATGCGGGTCTAAGTTCAATGGCGATGGCTAACTGTTTTACAAGGGCGAGCGCCACTGCTGAATATCCCCTCCCCTCCCCCCTAGTTTCTTCCTGTTGAAGAACAACTTGATCACTTCAAATTTCCTTTCAGGTAAAAGGAGGCATAACTTATATGGACTTAGGCTTTCCTCTGTACCCTGTGTCTTAGTCAGCAGCATCACTGACTAGGGAACTTCTGTCCCCCCTCAAGTCAGCTGGAATGGGAAAACTCCCCTCTTTAGAGAGTCTCCCTTCTGGAATCAGCCTTGGATCACTCTTCTCTTTTGGGATGCCCCTCTCCCGGGAAATCCTTGAGATCACTGTTTTTACATTTACTTCAAGTCTGGATTAGTGCTTGGGATCCACCCTCCACAAGGCCCGAGCTTCTTGGCTGCTAGGTGCTCATCCTGCTTCTGGGAGGTAAAAAAAGGAAGGAAAAGTCTCTTCTTTTTATTAATCATGCTCCATCTCGAGCTCCTCCCTCATCCTCCAGATGAGGAAGTCATCTAGAAAAGTTCTTACTCATCTTCCACATTTAGACAGATGCTGGTGCAATAGTACCCCTGCCAAACAATCTAATACACTCAATCTATTTCAGAAAAAGGACAATTCACCACATACCTCTGAACCTTGGGGTTGCATGTCCATGTATAGTGAGGAGAGATGGGCAATGATTGGAAGGAACTAGCGTTGGCCCATGGATAATGCTTGGGTTTCTGGGTGCTCTTGGAGTTCACTCCAAGGCCATGCATTAATTGAGCAGAGAAATCTTGTGGCAGTTCAATGATGCTTGTCACACAATATGTACAATGGGCCCGATTCTGTCATGGACATCCTGGCCCTCTGTGCATCCGGTTTGACCAGACGCACAGAGGGAACCGGGATTCTGATCCCACGGGGCACGTCTAGCCCTGCAGGATCAGAATCACAAACAAGCCTGTACATGCACTCTGGGACTCCGATTCTGTCCTGCCTGCATGTACAGGCTTTGCCCGGCTGGCTTATTCAGGGCTCTTCAATGGAGCTGCGGCACCATGGTGTCCAGTTGCCATGTCACCATGGCTCCATTGAAAAGCCACAATCCCTGGCCGCCGGCTGCAGAGCTGCTTTCCCTGCAACCAGGGTAGGGCTGTGGGGAATGTCCTCAGAACCCCTGCCCCTTCCGTGCCCCAGCCCCGCCGTCCCCCGGTGACCAGGGGAACTTATTCCACCTCCGAGGTGGAATAAGTTCCCTGTGCAAGCTGCCAGTCTCGGGCGTACAGGGCTGACATTGGAATTGGCCCTGTACGTCTGGGACCGATGATCACCCATTGCCCGCCCTGAAGCCACCCCCGATTCACCCCTTTCCCTTCCCCATCTATCTTCTGTGTAGAACACGTGGGGAAGGTAGACGGGACCAGGAAAAGGCCCGAATAGTGGGGATGGATGCCTAAAGGAGCAGGAGGCATCTGCCCGGCCAAAAAATAATGTACAATAATGTTTTGTGGTACACACACAACTTTATTTCTCCTTGCAGTGCTGTGCCCTTGAACATGAATTTTTAACATTTTCTTTGCATCCACAGCTTTAAAAAGTGTAGCAAGCACGAACTACGAGATGCACTGAGGAAACTCCTGAGAGCCTCTCGCATTGTTAAGCATGGACTGACCTCAATCAACAAGTAGTTTCCTCAAGCTCCCTCTGATCAAGCTCTAATTCAGTGGATTTGTTTGGTTTGTTTTCACTGCGAGATGGAACGAGGAACTGACTCAGAGGGCTACACAGGAAGCACCTGCTTTTAAAGCTAGGACTCTCTTATCTGACCTCAGTCACATCAGGTGGTTTCCTTGTTTATGTTACTAATGGGTCCCAGTGGCCCCCTGCGGCTGCCATTGGCTGATGCATTCCCCTCCTTTTTCCACCATGTCCATTGAAACTAGAGAGAAAAACACTTATCGACTTTCTCAGCAAATAGGCTACTGTGTCCATTTCCTTGTTTGCATAAAACTGCAGGTCAGAGCGGTACCTACAGTGTAGAGACTGTCAATGTCGTTTCACTGCAGAGGCTGGATTCCAGCAGGGCAGCTGAGATTGCAACAGTGCAACCCTTTGCTTGCAACTGAGCAGACCAATAGTGGGAAGGTCACACTTTATTCTGCAGTGTAGTCGGTGACTCAGCAAAAACCTCAATGCCTCCATCCAGCATCAGTATCTATTCATTAAGCATTGAATTTCAACTCTGTCCTCAGGGACTACCTGGCCAGCTTGGCTTTCATAGAGATGTCAACTGGCAGATATTCAGCCTACCTGGCTAGCTGCCGGCACACGTTCAAAACTGTTAAAATAAAAGCCAGTTCTGAACTGCTTTTCTCTCACTGTTCACCCTCTCTTTTAATGAATACATGGACAGCAGTCAGCAGGACTTCAGGGGCCTGAGTGAGAAACAGAAGAAAATGCTTCATAGGGCAATATGCATTCTTCCACTTCCTCTCTTTCCCTTGCGATGACATAGGGGAGAACCAAAGAGCAGCTTCCCTCGCTGAAGCTCCTCGGCAACTCTCACCTCTTGAACATGCTGCCTCCTGCTGTGGAAAGGAGTCTGGTTTCTTGCCCAGTTGGACAACGTTTTAGCCCAGATCGTGGGAAAAATTTGTGGGTCATGGGTGGCAGTTTTTGGTCTATTGCTTGTGTCTTGTTGGGCGAGAAAACTATGAAAAAGACAAAGTCCAGCTGGTATTTTCTGTGTGCATCCTGTCTCAGGACAGAATCAAAGAGAGTCACAGCATGATGTCAGGCCGAAGGGCTGGCCAGTGAGTCGCAGCAGGGTGGACAGCAACCTCTCCTCCCTTCTCGAGTGTACCACAATGTCATTCAGGAGCATGCCCATGTTACAGAGAGCCATGATGTCATTTGTTAGCATCAAGGGGCATGGCCAAAGGGGGTTGCAACTTTGGGCTGGTTTTTAGCAAGCATTGGCCTCCCTCCCGACTTATCTTGCAACACTGAGAAGGATTGGGAAGGGAAGCATGCAACAGGCACAACTAATGCTGTTCTCTGCTCTGGGAAATGCAATGTGTGCCTTCGAGTCAGTCCTGACTCCTGGTGACCCAGAAGCTCCTGGGTTTTCTTGGCAGTGTCACCGGAAGTAGATTGCCAGGCCTTTCTTCCGAGGCAATGGAGGGTTAAGTGACTTGCCCAAGGCCACAAGGAGTGCTAGTGGAAATCAAACCCTGGTTGCTTGGTTACCAAGCCAGTTTTCTAACCACTAGGCTACTCCTCCACTCCACTCCTGCTCTGGGAAACACTTTCATTATTTACCCTGTCCTTTCAAACACGCTCAGGGCAGGATACATAAAAACACATAAAAGCTTCAAATACAAAACAGCCACGAACATAAAAACAACAACAAAAGCAACATCAACAGTACAAAGTCAGAAATCCAGTACCCATTCTCAGCAGGCCTTCTTCCATTTATTCAACCCATTGATGGAAACAGGTGTATCTTTAAAGCATGCCAAAACGGAGCCAAATTATCCAGCAAATACGAGGAAGCCAGCAATTTATTCCATAACAATAGAAAATACAGAAACCCTGGCAATAGAAAGCCGCTATGAACATGCTAAAGGCAAAACCAAATGCCTATCTCCCTGAGAAATTAATACTCACCCAGGTTGATACCTTTGCGACTTCTCCGTATGATACACGGGACTCCTCTGCTATAAAGCCTTCAACACCAAAACGATTAGATTAAACTGGACCCATTGAACAGAGGGTAATCAGTGCAATGAAGAAGAACGGGAGGGAGGGGAGATGGCTCAAAAAGAGTTTGGTTTCTGTTCATTTAAAATGAAAATGTCCTTATTTTTCGGCATTTTTCATGTTCCTTTCCTATATTTGCTCTTAAATGCATATTGTATGCATAAGAGAACTTTTTAAAGTGAGCAGATCGATTGTACACGTGTTAGTTCATAGGTATACAGGCATACAAGCAATGTGCATATCTGCATACCCTTTCAAAATTGAGGTGCCCAAACAAGCTGAACGTGTGCTCACGAATGCACAGCTCTAGAAAACACTGCTACCAAAAGACGACATTTTATACATTCCTACCAAGTAAGTGCCTGCAAGTCTGCACAAGATAGATAGCCTCTCACTTTTGCATAGGACCGATACCATCAAGGCAATGCCGTGCAGGACTGGATCCAATCTCTCACAAGGTGTAGAAGCTAAGCCAACAGTAGAGGCTTAGTGTTGCAGGGCTTCTCAGTCCAAGGAGTACCCAGTCAGGCTGGCTTTCAGGATATACACAATGAATATTCATGAGCTAGCTTTCCATTCTTTCAAATCTGTCTCATGAATATTCATTATGGATATACTGAAAGCTAAACTGGCTGGGTGCTCCTCTAGGACCGGGTTGTCTTGGAAAGTGCACTGAGATGAAACCTCATTGTAACATGCCTGTTGCCAGCACAGATGACCAAGCACTATAAAGAGAGGGCAGGGTTATATCCCGTTCAACTCAAGCATGCGCAAAGTTAACCGGTTGTGCTTTTCAGCATCTTGTATTCAGCGAAATCCATGAACAGCATAAATAATTATCTGGACATATTTTCCCCACTGCTTTTTCTCTCACACTGCAAAAAATATATTTGGCCTGGCTGAGGAGATATTGATCTTTCCCATGAATAATTATTTACACATCTCCGAATTTTACAGAGTTCAGAAGAGGCACCATATGGGTTGAAATTTCCAACCTTTAAATGGCTGTTTTGCAATCTATCAGGGATGGACTTGGATCTCCAGAGTTACTTTTCCTTTGCACATAGCTCATTCTTATTCTTTTTTTAAGATTTAGAGCTGAAATAAATATTTATTTTAGTTTAATAGTTTATATAGTGCTTTATCCAGTGAATGTATGTGTGCTCATGACTACGTGTGTACTAGTATGCATGGCCCAATTTTATGGAAGTGAGTGCTCCTTTTGGATTTTCCATTACCAGTTTTATAAAAGCCATTTTACACAGATCTATTGCCCTATATGTACAAAAATGACTAGAAAATTACCACCTATGTGTCTGTGTACCTTATGTGTATGCATGTATATCCCAGAACAGTTTTATAAGGGCATACTTAAACTCCTAAAACATAGGAAATGCTATACTGGGTCAGACCAAGAACCCATCAAACCTGTTTCGAACAGCGGCCAATTCAGGTAACAAGTACTTGTCAGGTTCCCAGAAAGACACACAGATTCCACATTGCTTATCCTGGGGTGAGCAGTGAATTTCCCTGGTCCTCTTTAATAATAGAATATGGACTTTTCCTCCGTGAACTTGTCTAAACTTCTTTTAAACCCAGCTACACTAACAGCTTTTACTACATCCTCTGGTAATGAATTCCAGAGTTTGATTATGTGTTGAGTGAATTTTTTTCTCTCTGATTAGACTTAAATATGCTACATTGTAGCTTCATTGCCTGCCCCCTAGTCTTTCTACTATTTGAAGGAGTAAACAACTGATCTACGCAGGGGCGGCCCAAGGGGGGTGCGGGGCCATGTGCAGAGATTAATTGCAGGGCCTCATTTGCATAGGGAGCCTCATTTGCATAAATACTTGCATAATGTTAACATGCATTTTTAGTAAACATGCTTCTTAATGAGTGTCTGGATAAAGAAAGACTAATAGATTTCTACGTTACTATATTCCAGTGCCAACCGCCAGGTCCAATAGGAAGTACTATAAACACTGACCATTTAGAACTCATAGCAAATCCACCGTATCATAACAGCACTACCAGGACTCACAAAGCACCAAACCCTACCTATCAAACGGCAACACTGCAAATATTAAACCAATACATCTCAGAGAATACCAATGCATCTCCTACTGGGGAAAGAGAACAAGTGGCACGGTCAGATAGAAACTACATAAACAGAATACCTCAGCTTGGTTAAAATGCAGAACATTGACCGTCACCAAAGAACAAGGGATCACAATTTAGAAATAGGAAGACAATAATTAAACTGGGAACCCCAAAAGCCAAACTTTGGATGTACAACAACACTGGAGAAATAAAACTATAAATTAATTTCCTCTTGTACTAAACAAAACACAAAAGATGTTAACAATGCACATTTCCCAGAGCTGATATATTCCAATTAATAAATTCAAAATAAAAAAGTATTTTTCTACCTTTGTTGCTTGTGCATTTTCTTTTCAGTTGCAATTGCTCCAGTCACTTTCTTCTGGTTTCTTTGTGTCTTCTGCGAGCAATCCATTTTCCTTTCTTCTCTTTTAGATTTTTTTCCAAATTTTTTCTCTATATCTGCTTTAACATACTGATCTTTCCCCTTTTGCTCTTTCCTCCATTTCTTTCCTTATTGCTTTATCATCCACTCAAATTTCACCCTTCCATTCTCAATCTACACTTACTCTTCCAATACCCGGCCCTTCGTAGACTTTTCTTCCCTCCCACACAAAATATCTTTTCCCCTCTCCATTCTCATTTCCCATCCCTTTCTAGTCCTCCCCCAAAATCAGCTCCTTTATAGTTCTAGACCCACCCAGCATCTGCCCCCTTCTAGTCCCAGTCTCCCAAGATTCCACATCAGCCCATTTCCAGTCCTAACCTCCCATATGCTGTTTTCCAGTTCCATTCCAGCCCCCCATCAGCCCATTTCCACTCCAAGCTCCCCATCAGCCCACTTCCAGTCCTATTCCAGCCCCCATCAGCCCATTTCCAGTGTCCTATTCCAGCCCATCACCCATTTGCAGTCTATGTTCCCCCCATCAGCCCATTTCTAGTCCTATCCTAGCTCCTCATCAGCCCATTTCCAGTCCTAGCCCCCATATGCTCTTTTCCAGTTCCATTCCAGTCCCTCATCAGCCCATTTCCTCCACGCTCCCCCATCAGCTAATTTCCAATCCTAGCCCCCTCGTCAGCCCACTTCGCCCTATTCCAGCCCCCATCAGCCCATTTCCAGTCCTAATCCAGCTCTTCATCAGCCCATTTCCAGTCCAAGTTCCCCCCATCACAGCCCATTTCGTCCATTCCCCCCCACCATCACAGCCCATTTGCAGTCCTATCCTCCCCACCATCACAGCCCATTTGTAGTCCGTTCCCCCCATCACAGCCCATTTTCAGTCTCCCCCCCATCACAGCCCATTTCCAGTCTGTTTCCCCCATCCCAGACCATTTTCAGTCCGTCCGTCCCCACCATCACAGCCCATTTCCAGTCCTATCCCCCCCACCCCAGCCCATTTCCAGTCTGTTTCCCCACATCCCAGCCCATTTTGTCCGTTCCCCCCCATCACAGCCCATTTCCAGTCTGTTCCCCCCCACATCACAGCCCATTTCCAGTCTGTTTCCCCCATCCCAGCCCATTTTCAGTCCGTCCATCCCCACTATCACAGCCCATTTCCAGTCCTATCCCCCCCACCATCACAGACTATTTGCAGTCCTCCCCCATCACAGCCCATTTCCAGTCCTATCCTCCCCATCACAGACCATTTGCACTCCTCCCCCCATCACAGCCCATTTACAGTCCGTTATCCCCTGCTCCCATCATCACAGCCCATTTCTAGTCTGTTTCCCCCCATCACAGCCCATTTCCAGTCCGTTCCCCTCCCCCACCACAGCCCATTTCCATTCTGTTTCCCCCATCCCAGCCCATTTTTAGTCTCCCCCCATCACAGCCCATTTCCAGTCCGTTTCCCCCCCCAATCACAGCCCATTTCCAGTCCGTTCCCCTCCCCCATCACTGCCCATTTCCAGTCCGTGTCCTCCATCCCAGCCCATATGCAGACTCCCCCCATCACAGCCCATTTCCAGTCCGTTTCCCCCCCCCATCACAGCCCATCCAGTCCTAGCCGCCCCCCGAAGAGCCCCGCGCCATCTAAGGGGCTGCAGAGGGAGCCTGGGAAGCCCGCGTGAGGCACTAGCTCCCTCTGCACAGCCCGCCAGCGTGAAGAATCTTTACCTTCCCGCTGGCGGCTGTTTCAATGAAGTTGCGAATGCCGGGAAAGGTTAAAGGCAATGCCCTTTAACCTCTCGCGGCATTCGCGGCTTCATTGAAACAGCCGCCAACGTGAAGGTAAAGGCTCTTCACGCTGGCGGGCTGTGCAGAGGGAGCCGGGGCTTCACACTGGCTTCCCCGGCTCCCTCTGCAGCAGTCCATTGAGCGAGAATGTGGTTCGCGCAGGGCCCTGTGCGAACAACATTCTCGCTCAATGGACGGGCTGCCCCTGGATCTACGTTTACCTGTTGCACTCCACTCATTATTTTATAGACTTCTATCTTATCTCCCCTTAGCTGTCTTTTTGCGAAGTTGAAGAGCCCTAACCTTCTAAGCCTTTTCTCGTAGTGTGGCAGGCTATGGCCTAGAGTAGTCTGCTAATATGAAAGGCCTGTAAGTTAGGCCTGGATCCTAACTCCCATTATAGCTAGAAAAGAACTAAAAATCTGTGGAAAATGAGAACAATGTTTTAAAATGCTTAATAAGCAGTTTTACATGAATTCATAAGTCTTCCATTATTCTCTTGTGTGTGAAAGAAAGAAATGTTACAAAACATGCATTCCTGATGCTAGGGATAACCTTGCAGTAGGGAAGTAACAAAATCAAGAACTGCACCATTGTTAGAACAATCCTAAGGGAGGGGGCTGGTTGCTAGGCCCCAGAGGGATTTCTCATTGGACAGGTGCAGGGGGTATTGGAACCAATAGGAAGTTTGCATGTATCAAGTTAGAACCAATAGAAAGTTCTCATGTATCAAACTGAAAAAGGGGTATAAATGGTTATGTCTCTGTACAAACTTTTGCTCAGTTCCTTTTGAAGCTTTGACTGACTGGGCCTGTGCACAATAAACTGGCTTGGATCTTTGAACAGACTCCTGGTTTTATTTATTGCATGCTTATCAGTGCTGCTACTGTAGGGATATCCTTCTTCCACCCCCTTTATCAGTTTGGTGGCTCTTTGCTCTATACCTTTTCTAATTCTGCTATATCTTTTTTAAGATATGGTGACCAGAATTGCACACTGTTCTGCAAGCTTCCCCTACCCAAGTGGCTGCTCTCCACTAAGGTTTCAACCCGTTAACACACCCAATTGAACCCTCACATACTCTCCAATGCATTCTACTTAACGGCCTTACCTCCCGGTGAGCTCCCCTCAGCCACTAGTGCACTCAGAGGATATCAGAATGGAAACCAGAGGTATGTGGATGGAGATGGACCCGAGGAGAAGAAGGTGGCAGCACATTCTGCAGAAGGAAACAATTCTGTGAAATATGACTCCCTTACCCGAATATAACTCGTTCTGAATCTCTACTAGGAAGGCATGAGCTAAATACTAATAAATACATTAAAACATACATATTGCTTATTTCTATTGTAAATAAAGTAAAACTAAAATCTTATCTGACCTAAAGCCACTCCCGAGTCCCAACACAAATCTTTCTGTGCTTAAGTATGCTGCCCTAGTGAAACATTGGGGAATATATTCACCCAGACAGTCAACTAGTAACTCCTTAGTGACTTTGTGGCAGGTGCAGGCCTGTGACCCACGGTGTCTGACATAGGCAGGCCAGCATGGCTAGCTTGACCTGTAAATGAGGCCTGTGGAGAGGCATATAGGATTGCACATCCCCCAATATGCTGCTATTGTAAGATAGAACTCAGTAGAAGTATTGAATTAGCTTAGGTAAGCAGAACTGCAGAACTGAGAAATGGAAAAATACAGAAAAGACATGTTTAAAAGTTACTGATAAGAAAAAGTACATCTGCAAAGAAATAATGAGGAGTGCTGACAGATGAGTTACAGAACCTTACTCTTCTGCACGCACAAATTGGTTCTATAACCTTGAGAGTGTGAAAGTAACAAGTTGATGAACTGACCATTGTAATTGGGACTAGAAGGGGGGCAGGCAGGTGTCATGCCCACAGAAGGGACATAATTGGATAAACTTATCAGTACCGGGACCAATAGAAGAGGTACGGGAAGTTACCGGGACCAATGAAATGTTTTTCTATACCTAGAATGGAACAAAAGTCTATAAAAGTTGTTGTAATGCTTGAAAACTTTGCTCAGCCATTTTGAAATTGACTTGCTTGAGACTTGTGCACAAATAAATGATTTGGACCTTCTGAACAGACTCCTGGTATCATTGGTTTGTCTGCGCTTTGCTGCTACATATTCCTTGGTGCGTTGGCCGGGAAGTTGTGGAATCAAAGTGTATATAGGGCAATATACCACGACTTTCCGCCTCTATAGGCTTGGTCCTGCCGGGATCGCGCCCTTCCGACGAGGGCTGCTCCCTGGCGCCACCGGTCCCTTGTATCGGAGGGAGCTGGTCGGACCTCGGCGGGTGCCGGGCCCGGTTGGAGCCAACGCCTCGAACCCGAGTGAGGGGAGTCCGAGGTCCAACTCATGCGCCTGCTTGGGAAGTTTGAGGACCGGATCCGGTGAGTATAGTTTTGATTTTGGGTCTAGACAGAAATAGAAAGAGCAGTACTGCCATTGGAATTTGGAATTTGTAATCTCGAGATATTGGGAATTGGTAAGAGAGCATGATCAACTCTCAAGGAAGAGCCGAGTAACCTGGCATGGGAATTCGCTGGGGGAAACCCTCATCCTTTTTGTAATTGGGAAAAGACTAGTCAGAACAGATAGAAACGAATGCATTCTGGGATACGTTGCTAGCATGATTGTGTGAACGAAGTGTGAATGAGAGGTCTGGCAGCACGGACCAAGTGAAGGCGGACCCCTGATTAGCGCATATCCTGACCGGGCGACCGCGTTCAGGTCGCGAAAAGGGGGAAGCGATTGTCGTCTTGTCTTGTTATTTGTATTCCCTATACGTTTCCAGGGCCGTGAGGACCCCTTACCCACGGTCCGCCCTCCTTTTCCCTTCTGTCTGTTGTTGCGCGCACACATCGAAATGGGAGGGGCGGGGTCTACTAGAAACACTCCATTAGAATGTATGATCACACATTTTAAAGAGGGATATTCAGGAGATTATGGTATTAAAATGACAGCAGCCCGTTTGCAGATTTTGTGTACTAGGGAGTGGCCCGATCTAGACCCCATCTGGTCCCGAGAGGGAACGTTCACTGTAGAGATTATTCAGTCAATACATCGTAGAGTGCGGGTAGCGCACCCCGATCAGTACCCCTATATAGATTCCTGGTTAAGTATTTGTGAAGATCCGCCCTCCTGGGCGCAGCGCTGTTATGAGGAACAGTGCAGAATAATGTTAGCTAAAACAGATTCTAGACAGAAAACGGAACAGCCTAGAATGAAAGAGCAGGATAGGAAAGCCAAGAAGAAACCCATCTTGGTAGATCCTGATTCCCCAGAGATAGTCCTCAGGCAGCCCCGAACCCCAGGTCCAGTAAGAGTAGCCCGGCGTCCTGCCCCAGAACCCCAGAGACGGCCAGAGCCGAGGCGGGACCCAACCCCTGATCCCCCTCCTGGAGGAGAGAAAGAGGAAGAATTAGTGGAAAGAGAAGAGGAGGACATAAAAGACGAGTCAGAAGTGGAGATAGAAGAAGGAGAAAGAGAGAATTCCCCAGAAGAGGAGGACAGTGTACAAATAATCGAGAAAGCCAGCGCTAGCACTAGCACGCCAGTGAGAGAGAAACCCAAAGCAAAACCTGTTGAGAAAAAGAAAGTGACTCCTGCAAAGGCAACGACAATAACCCTTAGATCCCAAAAGACACCCATGGCAGCCAAACTGTTTCCCTTACGGCAAGTCCCGGGAGTGCCCGTAAAGAATGATAATGATGAAGTGGTAGCGGGACCCCTAACTTATGTGTATATCCCTTTCTCTACAACTGATTTGTTAAATTGGAGGTCACATTATGCCTCCTATACTAGTAAGCCCCAGGAGCTGACAGAATTAGTAACTAGTATTATGGAAACTCACCAACCCACTTGGCCAGATTGCCGTCAGCTCCTGACCACCCTATTCACTACAGAAGAACGAGCGAGAATTAGAAAAGCAGCTATTGAATGGATGGCAGAAAACCCTGTAGCTCCGGCACAGGGGCAGAATATAATAGACCGTAGGGAAGCAGCTCAGAGAGAATTCCCGAATGAAGACCCCCAATGGGATCCAAATACAGATGAAGGATCCACAGCCCTAGCCCGTTTTCGCCAAGGCTTTTTACAAGGCCTGAAAAGGGGGGGCCAAAAAGCTATGAACCTTTCCAAAGTTGCAGGAGTTATCCAAGGGATAGATGAGAGCCCAGCAGATTTTTATGAAAGATTAACTGAAGCCTACAGAATGTATACTCCCTATGATCCCGAGGCACCAGGAAGTTTATGTATGGTGAATTCTGCTTTTGTAAACCAGTCTCAACCAGACATTAGACGTAAATTACAGAAATTAGAAGGGTTTGCGGGCATGAATGCAACACAGTTATTGGAAGTCGCTCATAAAGTGTATGTGAATCGTGATACTGAAAGACAGAGAGAATGTGATAGAAAGATGAGGAAGAAAGCTGATTTTTTGGCTGCGGCCATAGTTGAAAAGAAAAGGGGAGGTGTCCCTAGTCGAAGGAGCAGAGGAAGAGGGCGGGGTCAAGGCGGAGGCCGGACCCAGAGACTAGGCGTGAACCAATGCGCCTATTGCAGAGAGGAAGGACATTGGAGAGATACGTGCCCGCAACTCGAAGACGCCCAGCAAGATGACGACAACGATCATCAGTGGCGAGAAGCCAGACGAGGCCGTCCCCGAGGCCGAGGAGGAGCCAATCGAGAACAATACCAGAGAGAGAGAGGAGGAGCCATTCAAGCATTGGCCACACCAGCCCATGATGAGGATGACGTGGATTAGGACAGACCGGGCTCCAAGTTTGCTTTAGGTCTCCAGGAGCCTATGGTCGGAATACAAATAGGAGACCAAATTATGAACTTTATGGTTGATACTGGAGCAGAGCATTCAGTAATAGACAAAAAGATAGCCCCATTCACTACAAAAGCAGTCACCATTATAGGAGCAACTGGTGCCAAAGCCACAAAGTCTTTTCTTCAAAACCGAATATGCAGTCTAGGAGGACAGCAAGTAACTCATCAATTCCTTTACATGCCCGAATGTCCAGTACCACTACTGGGACGAGATATGCTAGCCAAGCTTCAAGCACAAATATCTTTCTCTGAGCAAGGAGAAATGCAAATGACAGTAAATTCCCAAGCCAAGCCAGCAGGAGTAATGCTGCTGACAGTTCCCCGAGAAGAAGAATGGAGGTATTACGTTGATGACTCCATCCAAGATACCTATTTTGAACAAACTTTAAAGAACATCGATGCACCACCTGGAGTATGGGCAGAAGGCAGTCCCCCAGGCCTAGCCAAGCATATAGCTCCAGTGATTGTAACCCTCAAGCCTAGTGCTACACCGGTACACGTCAAACAGTACCCTCTCCCAAGAGCCGCAATTGAAGGCATCCATCGCCACCTACAAAGATTGCTCGAGTATGGCCTACTAAAAGTATGTCAATCCCCATGGAACACCCCACTTTTGCCAGTAAAGAAACCTGGGACAGATGATTATCACCCAGTGCAAGATTTGAGAAGAGTGAATGATGCAGCTGAAACCATACATCCAGTTGTGCCCAATCCTTACACTCTTCTAGGACTGATACCTGCTGAAGCTACCCATTTCACTGTACTGGATTTGAAAGATGCATTCTTTTGCATAAGATTAGCCCCTGTAAGCCAAATATTGTTTGCATTTGAATGGCAGGACCCCATCTCTGGAAGAGGGGGCCAACTCACCTGGACAAGATTACCCCAAGGATTCAAGAATTCACCTACCATCTTTAGTGCTGCACTAAATCAAGACCTTTCAAGCTATCCAGTAGCCCCGGGGAAGAGAGTGCTTCTCCAGTACGTGGATGATCTGTTGATAGCTGCCGTATCAGAAAGTGAATGTATACTAGCCACAAAAGATCTCTTGCAGTTACTAGATGAAGCTGGATACAAAGTTTCCAGAGCCAAAGCACAGCTATGTCAAAAAGAAGTGAAATACTTGGGTTTTCGTATTACCCAAGGAAGCAGAAGATTAGGCAGAGAAAGAAAAGAAGCAGTATGCAGAATTCCAACTCCAACAACCAGAAAGCAGGTCAGAGCCTTTCTGGGAGCGGCAGGATATTGCCGAATCTGGATACCCAACTTTGCCCAAATTGCCAAACCATTGTATGAAGCCACAAAAGGAGAAGAGAAGTCACCACTGGAGTGGGGACTTGAGCAGGACACAGCCTTCCAGAAGTTAAAAGAAGAATTGATGTCATCACCAGCACTTGGACTACCAGATGTCCACAAACCTTTCCACTTGTTTGTACATGAAGCACAGGGAAATGCCCTAGGCATGTTGACTCAGAAATTAGGAAATTGGGAGCGACCTGTAGCCTACCTATCGAAACAATTGGACCCTGTGGCCAAAGGATGGCCACCTTGCTTGAGAGCAGTTGCAGCTACAGCGCTACTAGTGAGTGAAGCAGACAAACTCACACTAGGACAGAACATACGAGTCACTGTGCCACATGCAGTCCTTGCCCTTATGGAACAAAAAGCAAATTATTGGCTCACCAATTCCCGAATGTTGAAGTACCAGAGCATGTTATGTGAAAACCCACAGATACAACTTGAAGTGAGCCATGCCTTGAACCCAGCTACCTTGATACCCATCAGTGAAGAACTCCCAGAACATGACTGTATCGAAGTCATGGAAACTGTGTTCTCTAGTCGACCTGACTTAACAGATGTGCCCATAGACAATCCCGACCAGATCTATTATGTTGATGGGAGCAGTCTCATCCTTGACGGACGACGCTGTGCCGGATATGCAGTCGTCACTCAACATGAAGTAGTTGAATCATCAGCTCTAGCCTCAGGCACATCAGCCCAGAAAGCCGAATTGATAGCACTCACCAGAGCATTGTTGTTAGGAGAAAAACTTGTGCTAAATGTATATACAGATTCCAAATATGCCTTCACTACCTTGCATGCCCATGGAGCTCTCTATAAAGAAAGAGGACTCATCACATCCGGAGGAAAATCAGTCAAGTATGGTCCCGAGATATTGATGTTACTTGATGCAGTCTGGGCCCCAACACGTGTAGCTGTCATGCATTGCAGAGGACATCAAGCAGGAAAAGGAGAAGTTGCCCAAGGAAATAGATTTGCAGATGCCTCAGCACGACAAGCAGCTATGACAGGACAAATTGCCCCACAAGCTATGCCAATGCAAGCTGCATTGTTTCCAGTACCCTTGAATCTATGGACCCCACGATATACCACCAAAGAATTGGATTACTATTGTGACAAAGAAAATGGAGTACTGAAAGATGGATGGATTGAGCTGCCACCAGAAGAGGGCAGTCAACCTCCAGGACGAATAGTAATTCCTGAACTATTAGGACCATCCTTTGTCAAAGCTTTCCACGAAGCCACCCACTATGGGAAGAGTGCTATGGAGAAAGCACTCAGACCACATTTCTACATCCCTCTGATGACAACCATATCAGCCTCAGTAGCACGTCAGTGTGTAACTTGTGCCAAAAATAATGCCAAGCAAGGCCTTATTACAGCACCCCGAGTTCAGTCAGGAGGTGTCACCCCCATGCACAACCTCCAAGTTGATTTTACCGAAATGCCAAAAGCCAATGGATACCATTACCTACTAGTATTAGTTTGTACTTTCTCTGGGTGGGTAGAAGCATTCCCAACCAGAACTGAGAAAGCCCGAGAAGTTACCAAAGTCTTAATGAGAGAGATTGTCCCCAGATTTGGAATCCCAGCAGTAATAGGGTCAGACAATGGACCCTCATTTGTCTCCCAAGTTACTCAGCAGTTAGCAAAAGCTTTGCAGATACAGTGGAAACTCCACACTGCATACAGACCCCAGAGTTCAGGGAAAGTTGAGCGAATGAATCGTACCTTGAAAGCCCAAATGTCTAAGCTTTGTCAGGAGACACACTTGAAATGGCCCCAAGTGCTCCCCATAGCTTTACTCAGAATACGCTCAGCCCCTGTAAAGTCAACAGGATTTTCCCCTTTTGAAGTTTTGTATGGTAAACCCCCACCAATAGTGCAGGGAGTCAAAGGAAGTTTATCCCAGATTGGTTCAGAATTAACCAGACAAGAACTCCTAGCTCTTAGTTTTGTTCTGCAGACTCTCCATGCGTGGATCCAAGACCAGTTGCCTATCAACTTGACGGAACCCTTGCATCCCTACCAGCCTGGAACTTCGGTGTGGATCAAAGATTGGAAGAAGATACCGTTGGAACCCCATTGGAAGGGACCGTACACCGTCATCCTGTCTACCCCAACTGCAGTAAAGGTAGCCGAGATCGACGCCTGGATCCACCACAGCAGAGTCAAGCCCGCCGCCGATCCTGAACCAGAGCAGTGGACAGCAGAGCAGCATCCTGATGTACCCTTGCGAGTTACTCTGAGACGGCAACCAGCAGCATAGACACTTCACCACAAGTGCTTTGCAGTAGCCAAGTCTTTCGAAGAGGATTGCTGTTTTCCATGCAGCAACAGTTTTGTTTCAACGAACCCAATTTGTGTGTGATTTGACACACTACTTTGAGACTACATTGACTAAGATAGACTTCACAAGCCAACTGAATTGCTAAGTTGGTTAATGTGTACTGGACATCTTGAGGATCTTCAATCAACACTCAGCACCCGTTAAATTGCTTCATTAGCAAACGGGACGAAGAATAAAAGACCGTCATGATCAAGATCAGCAAGCTGAGGATTCAGAAGAACTCCAATCATCATCAACATGTATCTTTGTTTTTGCTTTGCCTTGGTTGCCTTCTTTGGAGGTTTTGAACTGACTTATGCTTTACCTCCATGCACTGCTTGCATTACTTCTACTAGAACTGGACTGAAAGTAACTCAGACTTTGCTTTACCATTCTTACTATACCTGCAAGGGGACAATAACTCGGTGTATTTATAACACCACTGAACTAAATGTTTGCACTCATGGCAAAATCAAAGCATGCTATAATCCGCATCAGAATCCATCCTATTACACGTTGGAAATAAGATGGAAGGATGCAGATGGACCTATATTAGCTGCTACACCACCACTTAAGGACATTACTAAACCTGCTGTTTTGAATTTTGATGCATGTAATGCCATTAATAGAGATAGTCAGTCCACCTGTGGTACATGGGAGAAAGCGTATCGAAATGACCATAAGTATATGTGTCCAGAAGGTGCCACAAATTGGTGGAAGTGTACAGGTAAAACGGGATCAGGCTATAGTACTGCTACAGCGGCAGATTACTATTGCCCGTATTGGGGATGTGTTTTTTATGCTACCTGGAACACTGGTATAACTGATGAGAAAATAGATAAGCGGATGGCTACTCTAACCAAGCCAACCACAAATGATAAATGTCAGAAAGATGCTTGCAACCCCTTACACTTGCGTGTATATAATCCCCATGCATGGAAACAAGGATACAAGTTTGGTTTACGTATTGCTGGAGGAGCAATAGATCCAGGGACCATTGTGTATATCAGATTGAATACTCAAGCCCACAAGTCATCTAAATATCATATTCATAATACTTTTTATGAAGCTATGCATGTAAATAAGTTTGAGATCCCTCACCCTTCACAGAATTTATTTCTAGAATTAGCCGGAGCAGTAGTATCTAGTCTTAAGATCACAGATTGTTATTTCTGTGGCGGAACCCAAATGGGAGATCAATGGCCCTGGGAAGCCCAAGAATTGAATTATTCCATGATTTACAATCAGACTGAATTACACAAGACTACCAGTGAATGGGTGTTAGCGCACTCAATCGTTGGACGTCTTTGCTATGCCAGAACTGGACCCCAGTTCACCCAAAAGGTAGGACAGCTGGTCTGTCTTAGCCAGAAATACTATAATGCCACGACCAAAAAGACAGCTTGGTGGTCAGGAATTAGACATCCTGAACCTCCTAACCCATTAGCTAGATTTCCTGAACTTGCAGGCCTATGGACTAACCTTGCCAAAGTCCAAGCCTGGCAAGCCCCACCTGGCCTATATTGGATCTGTGGAAACCGAGCATATGCCCAACTCCCGCCACACTGGGGAGGAGCATGTGTCTTAGGAACCATCAGACCTTCTTTCTTCCTGTTAAACACTGAACATGGAGAACAATTAGGATACCCTGTATACACTACCCACAGACACAAAAGAGCATTGAGACAGAAAAGAGAAGCCTTGCAGATAGGCAAATGGAAAAGTGGCAGGGTGATGATTGGCCACCAGAAAGAATTATTGAGTATTATGGACCTGCCACTTGGAATGATGATGGTATGTATGGTTATCGTACCCCAATTTATATGATTAATCGTATTATTCGCTTACAAGCAGTAGTTGAAATAATAACCAATGAAACTAGTCATGCTCTTACGCTCTTAGCTAGACAAAGTACTCAGATGCGCACTGCTATATACCAGAATCGCTTAGCACTTGATTATTTGCTAGCAGCTGAAGGAGGAGTATGTGGTAAGCTGAATTTAACTAATTGCTGTTTGAAAATAGATGATAAAGGTCAAGTAGTTGAAGAAATTGCTAAAGATATGCTTATGTGCCAGTACAGACTTGGCACGCATTGAAATTTCCTAACTGGTTTGCTAACCTTTTCTCTTGGCTGGGAGGATTTAAGACTTTCATTATTTTAGTACTAATCCTTGTTGCTGTTATCTTCTTATTACCATGTTTAATCCCATGTTGTATGCGTTCCATTCATAGTGCTATTGATACCACAGTAGAGCGGAAGACCGCAACTAAAATAATGGCTTTATACAAAGCTAGTCCTAGTAGAAATCCTTCAATCATGATGTGATTCTTCTAAAAGTGATTTAATTCTCACACCTTATTGAGTAATAGGGTGAGATTAATCAAAGGGGGGAATGTGGCAGGTGCAGGCCTGTGACCCACGGTGTCTGACATAGGCAGGCCAGCATGGCTAGCTTGACCTGTAAATGAGGCCTGTGGAGAGGCATATAGGATTGCACATCCCCCAATATGCTGCTATTGTAAGATAGAACTCAGTAGAAGTATTGAATTAGCTTAGGTAAGCAGAACTGCAGAACTGAGAAATGGAAAAATACAGAAAAGACATGTTTAAAAGTTACTGATAAGAAAAAGTACATCTGCAAAGAAATAATGAGGAGTGCTGACAGATGAGTTACAGAACCTTGCTCTTCTGTATGCACAAATTGGTTCTATAACCTTGAGAGTGTGAAAGTAACAAGTTGATGAACTGACCATTGTAATTGGGACTAGAAGGGGGGCAGGCAGGTGTCATGCCCACAGAAGGGACATAATTGGATAAACTTATCAGTACCGGGACCAATAGAAGAGGTACGGGAAGTTACCGGGACCAATGAAATGTTTTTCTATACCTAGAATGGAACAAAAGTCTATAAAAGTTGTTGTAATGCTTGAAAACTTTGCTCAGCCATTTTGAAATTGACTTGCTTGAGACTTGTGCACAAATAAATGATTTGGACCTTCTGAACAGACTCCTGGTATCATTGGTTTGTCTGCGCTTTGCTGCTACAACTTGGCTACATAATTTTGAAAATTGTCCTTATAAAGGAATATTATATTATTGCGCTTTGAAAATGTTATTGCAAAAATTCCACAAAATCACTTTGCCCCACAGTTTACACTATTCTCGGCAGTGGAGGAGTTAACCAGAACTTTATCAAGCACATGAAAAAAACCTTGTGCCAGTGACATGTGTGATGATGTCACAAATACTGTTGCTGACGGTGAAACGTGTGTCTGGTATTCAGGGAAATTCAGCTGATGGCTTATATCAATAAGGAGTAGGTGAGAAACTGTTTGTGTTCCTTTTCCCACTTTCTTGCACCCTTTCAATCCATTAAAGAGAAATAAAGTTCAGGTGTCTCCGCTGCCCACTCTCCGCTCCCGTCCTGCTCTCTCTGCACAGCAGCTCTGTGCGTGCATGGAGAAGGCTTTCGGCATTCGGGCAGGATGGCTAGCAGGGCTGCACATCGGATTGCAGAATTGGGTCCATATTGTCTGGCAGTGGCAGACATTTGTGTTGCTGTCACTGAGGTGACATCAGAATTTGAATAACATTTTTTTGTATGTCTAATTCTAAAATGAGAAATCCTTTTTGTGCTCTGCATCTATTATTGGGGAAGTTTTATTGGTTGGTCTGGGAATGTCTCATGCAAATGAATAATTATTTGCTATCAATGTCATTTGATAGCAAATAATTAGATTATGAGCCCCTCAGGGACAAGGGAAATATATATATTCAGAACCCGAATGTACACCGCTTTGACTTGTAGAAAAGTGGTATATAAGCCAAGTTAAATAAATAAACAGTAGCATGCCCCTAACCAGGGCCAGGTGAAGGGTTTCTGCTGTTCCAGGTAGAAACCCCGGCCATGCTGCCCCCTCACACTGAGCGACACCACCCCCCCCCCCTGCGCTGAGTTGCACCATCACCCTCCGCTGCCGTTGATTTCGCTTGGTTTGGTGGCAGCAGCCCATGACAGACCAGGTGCTTTGGCACATGGCCTGCCATGGGCACCGTGCCATGCTGCCTACAGAAGTCTGCCTAGCTAGCCTAGTGGACAGGCCATCCCTGGCCCTAACAGCAGTTATTGGGCCATAGGGTCCATTGCATAAAATGAGTAGAGGAGTAGTCTAATGGTTAGAGCAGCAGGTTGAGAACCACAGAAGTCATGGTTCAGATTCCACTGATGGCCCCTCTATCCAGAAAGGTAATCAACTCCCCCCCCCCTCACAGAGATTTGCACCTGTGGGTACTGTTTTCCCTTGAAAACAATGCACAGAGAGGCATGTTTACTAAGGCCTGCACCGCTAACATATATGTGGGCTGAGTTACCAGTGCGGGGCTCCTTGCTAACTGCAGGGAGGGCATTTACATCCATCCTCTTGCAGTTAGCATAGGAAGCTCATGGTTCCCCATAGACCATGCCGCAGGTGCAATTCATGCCACCCACTAAGGTGACATTAGTTGCACCTGTACTACCTGTGTCTAGCGCAGTTAGCACGGGACATTAATACCCACGCTAGATGCGATGCGCTGGGATGCCCATATCCCACTCTGTACCCATTCCAACATGCGCTAACAGGGTAGCATGGGATTTTTAGCATGGGGGCCCCACGCTACTTTTTAGCACAGCATCCAAACCATGCGCTTATCCTGTGCTACGTAGCAGTTTAGTAAACATGCCCCATAGATTTGAAAATGTAATCCATGCACCCTTATTTCTTTCTCACAACCTAAACATGATCATGGAAGTGCCTTCTTTTAATTTATTGTTAATCCCTATGAATACTTTTAGCTGGATATGGACTGGGCAATTTTCAGATGGCCTATTTATCCAGGGAAATGACTTCTGAAGATTGTCCTCGGGGTTACTTTGCATCATGATCAGTTTAGAAAAGAATATCCAAGAATCAAAGGAGTCTGAAAAGGAAGTACATACATCCTGGAAGGGTAAATGCATGAATAATTGAGAGCACAATGTATCCGACACAATGGTTACCTTAAAGCTGTAGAATGCCTGTGTTTGTAAGAGCGATGTCCCCACGGTTGTAGGTACAAGGCTTCCATTTCATTATGCATTAATAATGAAGGCAAACAATAACAAAGCACAGCTAAACATTGCCCGTGATCGATAATAGCAAAGGATGGAATACATCACCTGTAACCCGAGACACTAACATCACGCACATTTCCATGTCTACTTAATCTCACAGCGATCAATTTAGAGGGACTAAAGAGGGGAAAAATGAGCAACTATGAAATGCTATCTGCCTTGCAAAGTCTCCTCGTGGTAATCATGCCTCTTATAAAATGGACACGCGATACTCAGGCTCCATTTCTAGGCTTTGTTTGAAACAGCAGACATTCAGGAGAATCTTCAGAACATATTTGAAGTGGCTCATTTCCTGCCTCCTGTAAGTGAGTGGCCAAATTTCTGTACTTCTAGAAAAAGCAGAGGTATGCAAAAATTGTGCAGAGCAGTGACGTGCAGCGGGACAGAGCCAGTTTGCCAAATGCCCCCTGAGTCGGCCCCAACTTTATCTTTGCAGCAGGGGCCAAAATTGCCATCTGCGGATTCTTACCTACCTATTTGTGAAGCTGAGAAATGTTGCAGATTTGAAGCCTGAGTGATGTGCGTCCTCATTTTCCTACCCCAAGAAAAGTCATAAAAGTTACGGCTCAAATGAAGGAATTTCATTTGTACTTGCTTGCCTCAGGGAATATGCTCAATTAAAAAAGTTGAACTGGCAATGCGGGTGATGGACTGACTGGTTCTGTGTGTTTTATGGGCATGTTTATGTGTTCTTGTAAATGAGCACTTTGATTTGAAAATGTCCACATCAGCATATACACCTGCTTCAAGTTATTCATAAACTCCTTATTTCCCCCTCCCCTGGGCCAACTTGATGTTTAATAATGGAATTTGGAGGAATTCTTGATGAGGAATTGTGTTTACCTCTCTAAGCATTCAAAACCACCTTGTTGGGGAGAGAGTATAGTGCTACAAGGCATACACAGCGCTCTACAGACACATGTCCCTGGGAATAGTCTGGTTGCAGAGCAGTTTAGGAACACTGAGATCAAAAGTGGGGTAAAACCAAGTCATCAGTACAGGCTGAGTCAGTGTTGGTTTTACCCCATTACGTGCAACGGCAGAGAGGCCAAACTGCCTAATTCCATGAAGGAGATCTTTTGCTTAGCCCTGGGACTAAACTTACATTTCAAAGCAGAACAGTATTTGCAGTCCTTTATTCTACCTAATAAAATGAGTGCTGTAAGTCCCATAATGCATCAAGGTGGGGTTGTCAGAAATACAGAACTGTTCTAAAATCTCCTTCTCGAACTGGGTAACTTGGCAGTTCTGTGTCAAACCCGGACTGGCTTAGCCTGTCACTGAGGTCCGGAAGCCATCTGGTAATGTTAGCATCTCCTCTCCCCCAGGCCACAGTGGGCCAGTTCTGCTCCTTTTGCACTGCATGAGTAACAAATATCTCATGAGGCGTTCCAGGGCGTGTAAGCGGTGCTCCTGCTGTTTCATTGATGGAACCTTCTGTGATGTTTTGCAATATCAGCAAACATGCTTCTGTTTTGGTTTTTGGGCAGCGACTTCCTAATCTGCAGCATTAAACGTGTTGACTAGCTAGGTCTCAGTAGCAGAGAAGGACTGTCTGTTACTGAAGATCATTTATTGGCCAGTCTCTTCTGTTAGTTTTGGCAGAGCTTTGAATATAATGACATCATGGGTCAGAGTTCAGGGGTATCACCAGTAGCTGGATTCCTGTAATCATTTCTACTAAAATAACATCAGTGCCACTCAGTGTGTGGGTCTCCACCCACTGTACCCTCCTTGTGGAACCAGGAGATGCTGCTTCTGCTGACCCTGCAACCTTTCACTTTTGATGTCACAGTGTTCCCAGACTGCTCTGCTACTAGAAACAATAGCAATTTAAAAACTATTTCCAGGGAACAGTTTTGTTTCTATGAACACATTTTTATAATGGGAGGTATTTTTTTAAAGCATTTTCATTTCTACTACAAAAATGCTCATACCTGGCAAAGAAAATGCCAGATATGAGTAACAAGACATAGAGGAGGGAAGAAGAAGAGTAATTTCCCTGCCCCCCCCCCCATTCATCCCATGACAGCAACAATATTACTTCCAAAAAGACAACTGAACAGAGAAATAGAAACAGTGGTGCATTTCCTCTGTACTGTGCAAAATATAAAGATAATGGATGTAACTTCTAAAGGCTGACACATGAAAGTCACTAAATTGGAAATAAATTTGTTTTTCTACCCCCTATGTCCTGGCTCTTACTGAAACTTGACTTCTCCCTGAAGATTCTGCTTCAGGGGCTGCCCTCTGTCATGGAGGCTTCCTGTTTTCTCATACACCTTGGCCCATTGGCCATGGTGACGGCATTGGGTTCCTACTCTCTCATTCCTGCCAATTTCAACTCCTCCTCCTGCCTCCATTTAATTCCTTTGCTTCTTTTTGAAGTCCATGCCATCCGTCTATTTTCTCCACTACCTCCCCAGGTAGCTGTCATTTATCGATCTCCCAACAAGTCCACCTCTGCCTTTCTCACTGACTTTGACTCCTGGCTCTCCTCCTTTCCGGATACATCTTCCCCTTCTTAGGCATATGAATAGCCATGTTGATGACCCTTCTGACCCTTATTTATTTAAAAGGATTTCTATATCGCTTTATCCTTAAAGCGGTTTACAATACAATCAAACGTGCTACATAAAACGAGGGTGAGGGACATGCAGGGGGATATTGCAATGGGGTTCGATATAGTGTAGTCAAGTAAGGGGTATTGTAATATAACTATGTACAAGGTGTGCTATGTACAAGAAGGAAATGTTGATTCATCCAAAGGGCTAAGTGGGTTGGGGAGATAGGGGTGGGATGGGAGGGAGGGAGGGAGCAGAGAGAGGTAATAAGATGTTGGGGGTGCGGAAGGGCGGGGTGAAATTATGAAGCAGTTAAATTGTGTCCTGTGGTCGGGTCATGTAATGTCGCTGAAGTATTCTGTATAGAGTGTGGTTTTAAGCATCTTCCGAAAGTCCTTGATGTCCTCAGTAGTTCTAAGGCAGTCCAGGAGCGAGTTCCATAGAGCGGAAGTGACCAGGGATATTGCTCTCCCAGAAGTAGATTGTTTCACTTTTGAGTAGGCGCTGGAGGTTTATGGTATCTTTAATGCTCCTTTCCCTAACCTCCTCATTCATCCTCCAGCTGTGCTCTACCGCTCCTACTCACAAGCTTGGCCACTGTGATGACCTTGTCTTCTCCTCCAACTGCTCACCCTCAAACATCTCCACCTCAATTATCCTCTTATCTGACCATCACCTGCTAACCTTCATCCTTAAACACCCCCCATCTTGGTCTCACCCAATCTCCACCAACATGTTTAGGAATCTTCACACTATCAACCCTTCAGCTCTCTCCACTGCTGTCTTAGCACCTCTTTCCTCTACTATGTCATCTGAGCCCATTCATGGGGCAGTAGTCTCCTATAACACTATACTCTCCTCTGCTCTGGCTGCACTTGCTCCTGCCATTCCACGCCCTGTGAGAATTACTGTACCTCAATCCTCGCTGTCTTCGACAACCCGCTACGTTCCTGTGTCTGCTCAGCTGAGCGCCTTTGGCTTAAATCACATAGCCTTGCTGACTACCTACATTTCAAATGTTTGTTAACCTCTTTCCAGTCAGCTATAATACTTGCCAAGCAAGAGTACTATGTCCATCTGACTAACGCCTCTGACCCTCGCTGTCTCTTTGCTAAGCTCAACTATCTCCTCAAGGTTCCTTTACCCCAATCCCTCCATCACTGTCTGCCCAGACCTTGGCTGACTATTTCCATGCCAAAGTCCAGAAAATTAACCTTGAATTCTTTGCAGGGTCATCTCCACCTCATCTCCCCCCTCTTCAATGCCAAATCCTTCCCTCACCTTTGGTCACCTTTTCTTCCTTTTCTGAAATTACTGAGGAGGAAACTGCAAATCTTCTCTCCTCCTCAAAACTGGCTGTCTTCTCCTCTGATTCTATTTCCACCTGTCTATTAAGCTCTATCTCGTCCACCATCATCCCTTCCATCTATCACATCCTTAAACTATCGCTTTCCACTGCAGCTGTTCCTGTGGCCTTCAAATATGTTGTGGTTACACTCTTCTCAAAAGGCCTTCACTAGATCCTACCTGTTCTTCCAGTTATTGGCCTATCTCTTGCCTCCCCTTTGATTCAAAACTACTTGAACGAGCAGTTCACCACTGCTGTCTTGACTTCCTTTCCTCTCAAAACCTTCTGGGTCTACTGCAATCTGGCTTTTGTTCTCTACATTCCACAGAAACAGCTTTTAAAAAAGTTTCCAGTGACTTGTTCCACACCAAATCCAAAGATCTCTACTTGAATTTCATCCTTCTTGACCCTTCTGCTGCCTTTGACACTGTTGATCACCACCTTCTCCTCGGTACCCTGTCTTCGCTTGGATTTAGGGGCTCTCTTCTGTCCTGGTTTTCTTCTTCTCATCTCTTCCATTGCACTTTTAGTGTATGTTCTGGTGGATACTTCTCTACTGCCATCCTGCTTTCAGTTGGTGTACCTCAGGGCTCTGTCTTAGGACTTTTCCTTTTCTCTTCTACACTCAGTCCCTTGGTGCACTTATTTCCTCCCATGGTTTTCCATACCATCTTTATGCTGACAACTCTCAGATCTACCTTTCTGCGCCTGAAATCTCTCCAGGAATCCAGGCCCAGATCTCTACCTAATTATTTGACATTGCTGCCTGGATGTCTCACTGCCATCTGAAACAGAACATGGCCAAAACTGAGCTCCTTATCTTTCCCCATAAATATAAGAACATAAGAAATGCCATACTGCCTCAACCAAAGGTCCATCAAGCCCAGTATCCTATTTCCAACTGTGGTCAATCCAGGTCACTAGTATCTAGAAGGTTCCCAAAAAGGTACATAGGTTACCACTAGCACTCCTTGTGGCCTTGGGCAAGTCATTTAATCCTCCATTGTCTCAGAAAATTCCAAGCTATTAATGTCCCTGTTTAATGTACGTTATCAAGTTTAAGTTACAATGTAAACTACTTTGACTGAAGTAGTCTTGAAGGACTACAAAAGGGGGCTGCTACATCTGGAGAGAAATCTTCAATTGTAAGTATTACTTATGGGAATTTTTCTAAATCTTGGTGAAAAAAGTGGGAGTGTACTATTGACCGCCTGGCCAGAATGAACAAATGGATGATGAAATGCTCAAAGAAATCAGGGAAGCTAACAAAAGTTACAGAATGGTAATAATAATGGGTGATTTCAAGTACCCAGGTATTGACTGGATCAGTGTAATGGCGGGACATGCTAGGGAGAAAAGGTTTCTAGATGAAATAAATGACTGCTTCTTGGAGTAGCTGGTTCATGAGCCGACCAGAGGGGAGGCCTTTTTGGACTTAGTCCTTAGTGGAACACCAGATCTGGTGCAAGAGATAAGGGTGTTGGGACCACTTGGCAATAGTGATCATAGCATGATTGCGTTTGATTTAATTAATAAAGGGGGGACGGTAAGGAAATCCACAGTACTACCTTTTAATTTTCGAAAGGGAGACTATGATAAAATGAGGAAAATAGTTAAGAAAATCTGAAAGAAGCAGTTGCAAAGGTTAAAGACTTAAATCAGGCTTGGGTGTTGTTTAAAAATATTGTCTTGGAAGCCCAGACCAGCTGTCCTTAAAACCAAGAGAGGACAGGGAATCAAGGAGAAAGTTGTGGTCAATAGTGTCAAAAGCAGCAGAAAGGTAAAGAAGGATGAGAATTGAGTCAAGGCCCTAGGAGTTTGCCAGGAACTGGAGACTTTGGCAAGAGCAGATGTCGCTTTAAAAGTCCATAAACCATTATTAAAAGGGACCCGGAATATCACTGCTTGACCCAATACAAGCACTGAGGAACCTGTGTCTTTTGGGGAAACTACTAAGTACTTATGACCTAGACTGGCCACTATTGGAAACAGGATACTGGGCTTGATAGACCTTGGTCTGACCCAGTATGACATATCGTATGTTCTTATGCTCTTATAAAGTGGTATAAAATACCTGTTAAATAAAATAAACAATGCTTGTCCCAGGGCAAGCAGTGAATTTCCTGGGTCCTCTTTAATAATGGTTTATGGAGCATGGTTTATGGAGCTTTCCTCAGGAACTTGTCCAAACCTTTTTTAATCCCAACTGCACTAACAGCCTTTACTACATCCTCTGGTAACGAATTCCAGAGTTTGATTAGACATTACTCTTATTACTTTTAAACGGGTTACATTGTAGTTTCATTGTGTGTCCCCCTAGTCTTTCTACTTTTTTATGGCATAAACAACCTGTCTACGTTTACCTGTTCTAATGCATTCATTAATTTATAGACCTCTATCATATCTCCTCTCAGCCATCTTTTTTTCAAGTTGAAGTACCCTAACGTTTTAGGCTTTTCCTAATAGAGATATCCTGTCATCCCCTTTAGCATTTTGGAGGCTCTTCTCTTTACCTTTTCTAATTCTGCTATATCCTTTTTAAGATATGGTGAGCAGACTTGCACGCAATATTCAAGATGTGGTATGATTCCTAGCATTCTGTTTGCTTTCTTGGGTGCCGCAGCACACTGGGTGGAGGGTTTCAACATATTATCCACGATGATGCCTAAATCGTATTCCCAAGTGGTGATTCCTAATGTGGAGCCTTGTATCATGTAGACATAGTTTGGATTGTTCTTTCCCAGATGTATAACTTTGCACTTGTACATATTAAATTTCATCTGCCATTTGGACATCTAGTCTTCCAATTATATCAAGGTCCTCTTGCAATTTTTAACAATCCTTTTCTATTTTAACAACCTTGAATAATTTTGAGTCATCTGAAAATTTGATCACCTCACTTGTTATTCTCATTTCCAGGTCATTTCTGAATATGTTAACAAGTAGCGGGCCCAGCACAGATCCCTGGGGTACTCCACTATTCACCTTTCTCCACTGAGAAAACTGGCCATTAAGCCCTACTCTCTGCTTTCTATCTATTAGCCAGTTCCTAATCCATAACAGTACACTACCTCCTATCCCATGACTCTTTAATTTCCCCAAGAGTCTGTCAGACTGCTGCCTGGGTGAGAATCTTCACACTCTTGGCAAGTGCATATTTCTATATGATTTGCAAGGTATTGTGGGCAATGTAGTTCATTCACACCAGACACAGCTGCTGACAATAATTTAGTTGTGCTCTTGGGTAAAGCCAATAAGATATTTATTTATGGGGTTATTTCTCCCATTTCAGATATGCTTGGTAGCACATAAATTAGGTTACTTGCTTTCAGTGTTAACTTGGAAAAACAAAGTCAAAATCAGGAAAACAACAAATGAAAAGCCACAAAGCAAGAAACAAACTGTTCTTTTCAGGTTAACTTCTGATTACTTCCCACATAGATACAGAAGTGATTCTCTCCTGGTTCACAAGCAATTAGGTAAGGCTTAATTGCTAGCAGTTATCCAGCTGGAACCCCTTAGCTGGCTTGCTTTGTACTGTGTGGGTCAAATCCTGTTTCAGGAGCTTTTCTGAGTAGATTAAAGAACAAATTTGTATTTCTTTGTAATGGTTGCTGTACTTTATAACAGAAAGTTACCAACGGAGTTTTGATAGAGAGCAATCCATATAAACACATTCTTCATCTGCAATCATTCCCCCATCTTCAACAAGCATAGGTTCAATATCATGGATTGGCACAGATGAATCTCTCAATGGAGCATTTTCAGGAGAATGCTTGTTTCCCTGCTGTCTTTCAAAATTATAGCTAGGGCATAGATCAGTGTTCATACCTGAGCTTCCATTGCTGTTAGAGTTCCTCTCTATATAGCCTGGCCAGTATGTAGTCCAGTTCTTATGTCCAGCCTTCCAATCCAGATCCCTGGACACTGGATCTCTCTTCACATACCTTCTGGCACAGGTCTTAGGGTCCCTTCCACGTGCAGCCGTCTCCCTCACAGGTAGCGTCTGGAGATTCCTAGCTCTGCAGCACCATTCCTCTGGCTTTCCCCAGTCCAATGGTGTATGCTGGCCCTTGGAATACCTCCCAGTATACGTACTGCTTTGGACTCTTCTAGACCTCTCAAAGGCTTTTCTCCTCTTTCTTCCAGAGGGTTTCTTTCCCTCTCTGTCCGTCCAGTTTGGCGTCTGCTTCTGATGATCCTTCAGATGAAACTGATGATCAAACTCAAGCTGATTCTCAGGATACTGAGGACAATTCTCTGGATATCCAAGGTGATCATGAAGAAGATCATCTGTAGAATAAACTCTATTCTTATTCTGCCTTGATGAGTGCTCCTCCCTAACACAGCGCAGCTGTGCTGAATCAGGCCCTGCCCTTTGAGATGAGTGCTTAGGGATTACCTCATAGCCCTCCTGATTGAACACACGTTTCCCCACTTCAGCTCCTCTAATGGCTGTTGGAAACCTGGTGCATTCTGGGACTGGTAGTCTTTTATGGCAAAATTCTGTTTTCTTATTTCTACCAGAACTGACAGGTTGCTTGTTCAGAGTCACTTCACCTTTTCTATAGCTCCTTCCTGAGCTATGATAAGCTTCCTTATCACAAGTCTCATGAGGGACCTTGTCAAAGCCTTTCTGAAAATCCAGATACACTATATCAACTGGCTCACTTTTGTCTACCTGTTTTTTCACACCTTCAAAAAAATGATAACAAATTAGTAAGACAAGACTTTCCTTGTCTAAATCCATATTGGCTTTCTCCCATTAGACCATGACTATCTACATGATCAGTAATTTTATTCTTTATAATGGTTTCTACCATTTTGCCAGTACCGATGTCAGGCTCACCAGTCTGTAATTTCCCAGATCACCCCTGGAACCCTTTCTAAAAACTGGCCTTTCATTGGCCATTCTCCAATCTTCAGGTACTACAGATAATTTTACAGATTACTAATAGTAGGTCTGCAATCTTATATTTCAGTTCTTTCAAAACTCTTGGATGTATACCATTCGGCCCAGGCAATTTGCTACTCTTCAGTTTACCAGATAGTTGTAATATATCTTCCCAGTTTATAGAGATTTGTTTTAATTCTTCTGATACATCATCTTTAAATAACATTTCAGGCATAGGCAACTTCCTTACATTTTCTTCAGTAAAGACTGAAGGAAAGAATTCATTCAGTCTCTCCTTTATGGCCTCCCTCAATGCCCCTTTTACCTCTCTAACATCTAATGATCCAACTGACTGTCTCACAGGTTTTTTTTCTACGCATGTACTTGAAAAGGTTTTTATTATGCGTTTCTGCTTTGATGGCAAATTTATTTTAAAATTCTCTCTTTGCCTGTCTTTTCAATGCCTTGCATCTAATTTGCCAGTGTTTATGTTGTTTCCCATTTTCTTCATTTGGCTCCTTTTTCCATTTCCTGAAAGATGCTTTTTTAGCTATAACATCCTCTCTGACCTCACCTTTAAACCATGCTGGCAGTTTTTTGGCCTTCCTTCCACTTTTCTTAAAGGGTGGAATACATCTGCTCTTGCCAAAGTCTCCAGTGACCTGCTCCTGGCAAAATCCTAGGGCCTTTACTCAATTCTCATCCTTCTTGACCTTTCTGCTGCTTTTGACACTATTGACCACAACTTTCTCCTTGATACCCTGTCCTCGCTTGGTTTTAAGGACTCTGTACTAACCTGGTTCTCTTCTTATCTTTCCCATCGCTCTTTCAGTGTTTGTTCTGGTGGATGCTCCTCTATTGCTATCCTGCTCTAAATTGGTATACCCCAAGGATCTGTCTTGGGTCCACTCCTTTTCTCTCTATATACCTAGTCCCTTCATGTGCTCATCTCTTCCCATGGCTTTTTACGCTGATGACTCTCAGATCTACCTCTCTGCACCTGAAATATCTATGGCAATCCAGGGCAGGATCTCTGCTTGCCTTTTGGATATTGCTGCTTGGATGTCTCAACGCTGCTTGAAATTGAACGTAGCCAAAACTGAGCTTCTTATTTTTCCTCCTAAACCCTCCTCAATCCTTTCTCCTTTCTCAGTCTCTGTGATAACTCTCTACTCCTTCCTGTCTTCTCAGTTTGCAACATTGGGGTCATCTTTGACTCCTCGCTCTCCTTCTCCACACACATCCAACTCTTAGCTAAAACCTGCTGTTTCTTTCTTTACATCATCAACAAAATTTGCTCATTCCTTTCTGAACACATTACAAAGACACTTATGCACTCCTTAGTCACCTCCCATCTAGACTATTGTAACCTACTCCTTGCTGGTTTCCCCCTGAATCATCTCTCTCCCCTTCAGTCTGTTCAACACTCTGTTTACCCAGTCGATACTGAGGTAATTGAAATCCCCATTATTACTGTGATGTAACTTTTGTTAGCTTCCCTGATTTCTTTTAGCATTTCATCATCCATCTGTTCATTCTGACCAGCGGTTGGTAGTCCACTGCCATCGCCTTCCCCTTTTTACATGGAATTTCTATCTATAGAGATTCTACAGTGTATTTTGTTTCCTGCAAACCTTTAATCCTGTGTAACTCAATGCCCTCTCTAACACAGAGCAACCCCTCCACCAATTTGATCTACCCTATCATTGCAATATAGTTTGTACCCAGGTATCACAGTGTCCCATTGGTTGTCCTCCTTCTACCAGGTCTCTGAGATGACAATCATATCTAACCTCTCATTTAGTGCTATATATTCTAGCTCTCCCATCTTATTTTTTAGACTTCTAGCATTTGCATGCAGGCATTTTAGAAGTTGTATTTTATTTTATTTATTTATTAATTTTATTATAGTTTCTTATATACCGCGCTATTCGGTATCAGTGCGGTTTACATCACAACACAACGACCATAACAACAAGCTGTCTGGTTTTACATCAAACAGGAGTACAAACTTGGACAACAGGGTTAACTATATACATAAGCTATTTACACTGCAAGGATAGGTAAAAATCAGATACTGAATGTAAGGGCCTTTCTAGAGTGGGTCATTTCTTGAGAGGGATATCTAGGTTCAATTGCTGGTTGGGTAGTATTGGAGGAAAAGGTGGGATTTGAGTGCCTTCCTGAACTGATATAGGTTGGCGATGGCCCCTAATGTCAGGGGGTAGAGCATTCCAGCATTTGGGGACATAGAAACTAAATGCCCTGTTTGTGGTTGTCTTGTTGCACTTTGTCGATGCCTTTGGGGTTACTAGCAAGTTTACGGCTGTTGCTCTTCTGGATCTGTTGGGGGGTACAATGTGGATAAGATGTGTGAGTGAGGAGGATGAGATACCTTTGATTGCCTTGAATGCTAAGAGTAGGGTTTTGAAGGTGATCCTCCCATGAATAGGTAGCCAGTGAAGCTGTTTGAGAATTGGAGTCACGTGGTCGCTTCTGGATGCTCCGTAAAGGACCCTAGCTGCGGCATTCATGGCCAACTGTAAGGGGGTTAGTGTGGATTGGGGGAGACCTTGTAAGATGGCATTTGCAAAGTCAAAGTGTGGCAGGATTAGCGCTTGATATATGGTCCGGAAATCGTCTGGGTCCAACAGGGAGCGTAGGTGCTTGAGTGAACGGATTTTAAAATAAACGGCTTTGACTATGTTGCTTATGTGGTGTTTCATATCTAGACGTTGGTCCAACGTAACTCCAAGGTATTTTATTGCTTCTTTAGTTTGTAAGTCAGCTTCCTTGACACTGACGTGGGATGGGGGAGTAAAGTTGGGGTCTCTGGTGATGAAAAGCACCTCTGTTTTTTTATGTTGAATGCGTAGGTTCTGTGATTGGAGCCACGTTGAAACTGCATTGAAGCAGTCTATAATCGGGGCCAGATCCATGTGAGCTGTGGAGAACGGCATGTATAAGAGAATGTCGTCTGCATATATCAGACATTTCACCTTGAATGATCTTATGATGCTGCAGATGGACTGCATGTAAATATTGAAAAGTAAGGAGGATAACGAGGAGCCTTGAGGTACCCCTTGCTTTTGATGGAAATGTTTTGACTCTTCTGATCCAGACTTCACATATTGCCATCTACCATCCAGATAAGATTTACACCATCCTAGTGCACTGTTGCAGACGCCCTTCTCTTTCAGTCTTCCAAGGAGAATTTCGTGACTCATGGAGTCGAAGGCCGCGGCGATGTCTAGGAAGATGAGCACAAAACCTTGTCGGATGTTGTCAATTCCTGCGATGATATCGTTGAATAGACTAGTGAGAAGTATCTCGACCCCATGATGTTCTCTGAACACATGTTGGCAGCTGTCTAAGGGAGCAGCGGCATCTATGTGATCTTGAATTTGCCGTTGTGCCTCTTTCTCAATTATTTTGGCTAAGAGAGGGATACTGGCTATTGGCCGGTAAGAATCAACTCTTTGGGGGTCAAGTTTGGGGTTTTTCAATAGTGGCCTAATGGAAGTCTGCTTGAGTGTTGTGGGAAAATATCCTGTAGTGAAGGAGAGCTTCATTATAATTGCGATGACAGGGCTGAACACACCACGTAGCTCCTTAATCCAAAAAGCCGGACATGGGTCAGTCTGTGCAGTGGAGGTGTTGACAGATGCTATGGTGTCCTCGATACATTTAGTGGATGGTGTGGAAAATATGTTCAGTGGGGATAGGCCCATAGGTTCATGAAATGGGACTGCTGAAACCCATTTTATTCTTATCAATCTGGTTATCAGTTGATGAGGGTAATTTGGAATCTTTCAGCTCTGTCAGCTCTATACTTAGTTCATCTAGGTTACTTTTATCTTTATTGGAACCTCTCTGTTGGGATGCTTTAATTGCCCTTTTTCCTAGCATCCTTCAAGGCTACATCCTTCTGAACCATGCGCTCTTATGCCTATGTCGGCTTTCCCCTATTATCTAGTTTATGTTTCAAACCTATTTTATTATAATGAATAACTCAGGCTGGAGCCACACTGACATTGGCAAAATCAAGCATATAGCGATACATTCAAAATAAAAGATATACAAGTAACAAAATAGTGCTAGTAAGTAATAATTAACAACACATGGACCCAGAGCCAGCTATACAAAACAAGAGTAACAAACAGTTTTCTATATTTTAACCCTATCTAATTCCCTTTCCCACCATACCCTCCCCCCCTCATTCTGCCAACAATAGTCCAGTAGAGGGTCCATCCTAAAAATCCAAAAGAAGGGCAGAAGAGGGCTCCAATCCAAGAAAGAAGTTCAGCATCCTCACAGACATCCAGTCCCCCGTGCCCAATCATACATAGTGTCCACAGTAATTCCGCAGTCCCCATAAGGACAAAAAGCCTATCAATTCCATCCTTCCTGCCATCTCCATTGTGGGGGTAACCATTGGAGCAGATTGGCACAGTGAAAATAACACCCCCTAAGAGAAACACCCAATGTAAACCCCCACCTTTCTATCTGCCCCCTAACCCCTCCCAAGTCCGTGTGAGGAAGAAACACCGAGTCCAGCCACATGATCCACCTCCCTCAACGAGACCACTCAACATGGATTGAGAACCCAACTACAAGCTCTTGGTGTCAGAATCTGAACACATGGTCCCCAGACATCCAGAAAAATCTTCAACCGTCGATCCTCCCTCTGAACCCCTTCCAACTCCAGAAGCCTAATATCATGCAGATCATTATGCCATTGCCAGTAGTGCGGACCTTCCACTGAAAGCCAAGTCTGCAAAATATTCTTCCATGCTACCAAAAATGCCTGGCTGAGCCAACATTTAGTAGAATCCCAAAGGTTCTCTAAGACCATAAAGTTACCCAGTACCGCTGCCTGCGGCAGGCTCGGGACTCAGTCATCCAACATGCCACCAACATACTGATACACCCTCCCCCAAAAATGCTGCAACACCCTACAACTTCAAAGCATGTGCCCTAACGTGGCAGGGAGACATGCGCAGTGTGGACAGGCCACCGACTGACAACAACCAAAACCATACTCCAAACCTTAGCCAGAGCGGCCTCCTCCCGGCACCCCCCAAAGCCTGCAGGAACTGATGTAATACCGTTATGCGTGCCCGACCTCCAGCCCTTAAAAGTAGTTGGAGGTCCATTTTTGTGCATATCATGCCCTGCAGATCCTCTCCTCAGAGACTCCGCAAATAACTGCGGACCTGTTTGTATCTAAAAACATCCCAAAGTGTTAAACCATAGGAAATTTTCAACTCCCAAAATTCCACAGGGGTTTCACTCTCAGTAATGAGTTGCTCCAATCCCCCACAACTCCCATTTGTGAAAAGCCACTCCTTGCATCCTGGGAGGAAAATCACTGTTCCCATATAGTGGCAAATAGGGCCTGCAGCTCGCTCTGCATTTCAAGTGTTTGCACACCAGGCGCCACACCTGCCTAATCAGTAAGAACACAATGTTAGACCCAATAGCCGGAGCATAGCGAGGACTGCACGAATGGAGGACATATCAAAGGACCACCATTTCCAGTGGGGTGTAGTCCACCGTGCCCTGCAAGCAGTCATGTAAGTAGTGGAGTAGACAAGCAACACTGAGATCAGGCAAAGCCATACCACCCTGGTCCCATGGACGTTTCCCCTGTTATCTGGTTTAAAAGCTGCTCTGTCTCTTAAGAACATAAGAAATGCCATACTGGGTCAGATCAGGGTCCATCAAGCCTAGTATCCTGTTTCCAACAGTGGCCAAACCAGGTCAGAAGTACCTGCTAGGTTATCAAAAATGCACACAGGATCCACAATGCCTGTCCCGGGGTAAACAGTGGATTTCCCGGGCCTCTTTAATAATGGAACTTGTCCAAACCTTTTTTAAACTCAGCTACGCTAACAACTTTTACTCCGGTAACGAATTCCAGAGTTTGATTATACGTTGAGTGAAAAAATATTTTCTCTTATTAGTCTTAAATGGGTTACACTGTAGCTTCATTGCATGTCCTCTAGTCTTCTTATTAAAGGTTAATGCCAGCAGCCTAGTTCCATCCTGGTTAAGGTGGAGCCTATCCTTTCAGAAAAGCCCTTCCTTTCCCCAGAATGTTGCCCAATTCCTAACAAATCCAAAACACTCTTCCTTGCACCATCGTGTCATCCATGTAATGAGACTCGAGCTCTGCCTGCCTTTTGGGTCCTGCACGTGGAATGAGAAGCATTTCAGAGAATGCTACGCTGGAAGTCCTGGATTTAAACTTCCTACCTAAAAGCCTAAAGTTGGCCTCCAGAATCTCCCTCCCACACTTGCCTGTCATTGGTACCAACATATACCAAGACAGCAAGATCCTTGCACCTAGTGCACATGCAAGATCCTTCACCAACTGTGAGAAATTCGTACACGTGACACTCAGTGTAAAAGACTGGATAGCCTCCATTTCGCTGCTGGACCACTGTCTGTATCTTAGTTTTAAGGTTTTATTTAGCTATTTAAGCTGTTTACTTACATACAGCTAGGGATACTTATACTAATACAATTATACCTAATGGGGGGTTATTCCTCATCCCTTCTACCTTCCCTTCATCTTGTATGGGGGAAGGTAGACAGGGGTGGGAAAGAGGCAGATTGGGGGCGGCATTAGGGCGGGCAGTGGGCAGTTGTCATCCCCAGATGTACAGGGCTGATTCTAATGTCGGCCCTGTACATCTGGAGTTGGCGACTTGCATGGGGAACTCATTCCACCTCTGAGGTGGAATAAGTTCCCCTAGTCACCAGGGATCGGCGGGCCCGGGGCGCAGATGGGGCGGGGGGCCGAGGACATTCCCTGCAGCCCGACCCTGGCCTTAGGAGGCCAGATCGGGGGTCTGGCTGCGGGGAATCTGCTTCAGGAGCCGGCGGCCTGGGATTGCGGCTCTTCAATGGAGTCACAGTGCTGTGGCAACTGGATGCCATGGCACTGCGGCTCCATTGAAGAGCTCTGACTGAGTTAACTGGTGAAGACCTGTACATGCAGGCCGGACGGAATTGGGGTCCCGGCCTGCATGTACAGGCCTGTTCGTGATTCTGTTCCCATGAGGCTAGACGTGTCCCGCAGGATCAGAATCTTGACTCCCTCTGTGCGTCCAGTTCTAGCCAGATGCACAGAGGGCTCGGGCATGTGGGATGGAATCGGGCCTAATAAGTTAAGGGACTGTTCACCTCAAGATTAATTAATTTCAGGGGCTTAATTAATCTATTCCTGCTGAGGATAACCGGCTGAACCTGATAGTGAATTTGACCATCTTTTTCCTTTTAATAGATTTAGGAGCCTATAAAAGTAAGATTATGCCTGGGGTGGGTGGGAGGAAAAGAACACATGGAGTGCCATTCCATAACATGCACATCCAGCCCATGGACACGTCTAAATTAAAAACAGACCCTGTTTGACCCTAATTCCACATACGCAGGTCTGGACTTGCCCGCAGGTCTGGAATCAGGGACATAGATGTATTCGGTGCAGAATGCACAAACCCTGGGACAAGGGTATACATAGCAAGCAATCTGGACGTCCCTGCCCTCGACGAATTCTAAAAAGATGTACGGATCTTCTGCTACCTGTCTCCCTGAAGCCATCCCTCCTCAGTTGAAACATGCATTCCCGAAGCTGCTCCCCTCACTGACAGTGTGGTGCTCATGCAAACTACTCAGGAAAATAGATGATACAGATGTGTTGATGCGAAACAGACCTTATAAGCTAGACCTTTGCATGACAACAACACTGCAAAGTGATCTCTGTGTACTATGAGATGTTACAACATCAAGTAGAAAGTGATATGATTGTCCTGACATACCTTGCATTAAATATAAAAACCACTCCACTTCAAAACGTTGGCTATTAGAAAATATCAGCTAACTCTTAGTCATGTGTAGTCTCAGATCAAACTTGCGCTTATGATCACATTTACTTAGTGAATCATAAAATAGCGCTTGATAACATCAATGACTACAATATATTTTTTCCTTGCTGATGTGTAGATAGAAAGTCTTAGTGCCTATTCTTAAAAATGTATATTTCTTTGTTTTTTTTGTTTTTTTATATATCTATCTATGTGCCACAAGTTTCTTTGAAATAAACAGTAAAAGCTTATAAGGCAGAACAAACTTAGCTTGCTCTGTGTAGTTCTCTTCCATTCAGCTTATTACACTTCTCCTTACGCCTCACTCATTCAGCGCCTTCGCGTGTTACTCCTGTCAGGAGTTCCTCATGAAGTGTCTGAGTGAAATTGAAAAATAACATGTGAGATTAGGACTGTTCAAAAACAACTGTTTAAATCTCCCTTATCTTTAGATGACTCCACCCTATGTGAATTCTATTTATTGTGAGTTTGTAATCTTACTTGCTAATTTCACTCAGACACTTCATGAGGAACTCCTGACAGGAGTAACACGCGAAGGCGCTGAATGAGTGAGGCGTAAGGAGAAGTGTAATAAGCTGAATGGAAGAGAACTACACAGAGCAAGCTAAGTTTGTTCTGCCTTATAAGCTTTTACTGTTTATTTCAAAGAAACTTGTGGCACATAAATAGATATATAAAAAAACAAAAAAAACAAAGAAATATACATTTTTAAGAATAGGCACTAAGACTTTCTATCTACACATCAGCAAGGAAAAAATATATTGTAGTCATTGATGTTATCAAGCGCTATTTTATGATTCACTAAGTAAATGTGATCATAAGCGCAAGTTTGATCTGAGACTACACATGACTAAGAGTTAGCTGATATTTTCTAATAGCCAACGTTTTGAAGTGGAGTGGTTTTTATATTTAATACATTGTTTATACCATTCTGAAAAGACCATTTTTGTCTTGTAATTCTGACATACCTTGCAGCAAACATACATGGCAGTAGGAGAACATTCTAGCTGTGCTTGCATTGGTCATCTCTGACTACAGTCTGTACAATGGAACAGAAGACACCAGAATTGGTACTCTACAGCTAAATGTCAGAGCATATCTCTGACAATAAATAGGGACCAACAGATTGAGGGTCCCTATTTACACCAGCACAAACAGCACTACTAGATGCCCAAGAGCACCGACATTTGTCTATACAAATGTGCACATTTGTGAGACTGCTGATGATGCTGCGTGTCCTCTTGTGCATACTCATTCTGAGGGTCTCTTATTGCTTATAAGGATATGCTTTGACATTTAGCCATAGACACCCCTTTCTGAGGTATCCTGGTTGAGCATACTGGCACCTGGTCAAGCTGCGGTCATCCCTATGGACCAGGTACTGGTCAGGCACTGATGTCTCCCCAAAATTGCAGTTGCGCACACTAGGTCCCCCCCGTGCATCCCTCTAATCACACACAAACACACACACACACACTCTCACTTGCAGTCACATAAAATGTACATCTGCAGTACAGATGCCCTGCACCTCTAGAAAAAAGCTTGTATAACATAATGACATGGAGTCCCAGGACTACTAATGTGATCTGCGTGTCTTGCTCACACATGGTTCTCTCTTGTACTCACCCACATATAGTCCCTACATCAACAGTCCCACTTCTCAGAAGACAGGAATTGTTATGGTGCCATAGAATATCTCCTCTAGTTCACACAGCAATTGTCAGCATAGCCAGAATAATCACCATTGCACTTCTGAATATTTCTGTAGGGGTTTCTATTAATGAGTCTCTCCCATACAACCTTCCCTCACCTCTGCATTCTGTTCTTTACAACTGCATCTTGTGGTCTTCCATACAACAGATACACCGGTTCAAAACATCGTTGTCACAGCCATTCGTCTCTATGGGATGCATCGCAGAGCAGAAAAGTTTCTAAGTTCTGGCCTTATTTCACATTTCTGCTGGTATAACAGATATCTGCATGAAACATGCAGAACGTACACAGGCCTTTCCTGAATACATATTGTACATCTCTGCTGCTGACCATGCCCCCATTCCGTCCCATCCTGCCCCTGTGCTAGCACCATGTACGTGCATGGCCATGGGGGTTTCAGAATACAGTCATAGACATTTTCACTAGAAAACCTTCTATGTCACATGTCCAAAGGGATTATTCGTGTTGTGGAATGAACCCCCTTAGTGAAAGCTGGCTTGCTTCACTGTGCACCGACCTGTGCTTCTAAGGTAATCTCTTCACAATTTCCTGGGTGGTTTACACAGCCCTTGGTTTGATAGAGGTAGCCTTTCAAATTGCCCCTTTGATCTGTCACTTGGCTTTAATATCTATTTAAAACAATTTCACAGGTCTCTTGCCTCCTAACTGGAAGGCTTCTTTATAAGGTCTGTAGAAAGTATTTATTTCTTTCTACTCAAAGAATATTTATCCTATTATATCTTCCATACTAAACTATACTCTGATTTGATTTAAATGAAAGCTCTCTGGTGGTATTAAGCCCTGATTGATTTAACAAAAACACTGAATTCTAAAATACACAGATTTATCAGCGTTAACCCAAAGAATTCTCTTTTCCCCAAGATTTAGAGGATTTCCCAGTAAGTAAATACTTAGAAATGCAGATTTCTTTCCAGCAGCAGCAGTCCTTTTTGGTAGTCCTTCAAGACTACCCCTTCCTCCCTTCTCTATTTCTGTGGATAACACTACACTCCTCCCTGTTTCCTCAGCTCGCAACCTTGGGGTCATCTTTGACACTCTCTCTCTCTCTGCACACATCCAACAGATAGCTAAAACCGGTTGTTTTTTTTCTCTATAACATTGGCAAAATTAATCCCTTCCTTTCTACGCACACTTTTAAGACCCTCATCCACTCACTAGTTACCTCCCGTCTTGACTATTGTAAGCTGCTCCTCATTGGTCTTCCTCAGAATCATCTTTCTCTCCTTCAGTTTGTTCAAAACTCAGCTGCACGACTTATCTTCTGCTAGTGTCCACTATACGCATGTAACCCCTCTTTTCAAGTCACTTCACTGACTCCCTATCCATTTCTGCATCCAGTTCAAACCTCTCCTACTTACCTACAAGTGTATTCATTCTGCGGCTTCTCACGACCTTTCCTCTCTTTTCACACTCTACACTCCTCCTCAGGAACTCCGCTGTTCTTGCAGATCCCTTTTATTTGTGCTCTTCTCTGCCAAAACAAACTCCAGAATTCATTCATTCCATCTTGCTGCTTCATATGCCTGGAACAAATTACCTGAGTCAGTGCATCAGACTCCTTCTCTGGCCCTATTCAAGGCCAGGCTGAAGACCCATGCCTTTGAGGCTACTTTTGGATCCTGATGCTCCTCGTTCTCTTTTCCACTACTTATGTCTATCTGACCATACTCTAGTCCCCAGTTTTGCAATGTTTTTTCATTTTGATTAGATTATAAGCTCTGATGAGAAGGGACTGTGTTTTACATCAATATGTACAATGCTGCATACACCTTATATTTTTTTTTAAGTACTGTCAAGTCAGTGCTGACCCCTGGTGACCCAGCAGCCTCTGGGTTTTCTTGGCAATGTAGAACCGGAAGTAGATCGCCAGGCCTTTTTTTCTGAGGCAGTGGAGTAAGGTTAAGTGACTTGCCCAAGATCACAAGGAGCACCAGTGGGAATTGAATCCTTATCTTTTGGGTACTAAGCAATTGCTCTAACTACTAGGCTACTTCTCCTACACCTTGTAGTGCTATACAAATGATTTGTAGTAGTAATCGTAGTAGTAGTATTGCTGTAATCAGGGACAGGAGGCCACTAAACAGGTGGGAGTCAGGGATACAGTTCTAAAATCAGGGACAATCCTCTAAAATAAGGGACATCTGGTAACCTTAGTCTACAATCCTTGACCTCATGAATCAGAACTGATATTGTCTTCTGAAAACTGAGTGCTGACCCATTCACCCCTAAGCAAGCCACCCCCTAAGTGAAGACCATCCATCAGCTTCAAGGCTTGCCAGCTCTGATGAACTATAAAAGGGGAGAAAAGTATAACCTCATCTACATAAACGTGGTAAGCAATATCTAACCATCTCAACAGTCTGCAGGGGCAAAATTTATATATGAAATAGAAAAGGGACAAAGCGAAACCAAAGTAAAAGTGAGCATTAACTGTTCCTCCAAAACAAATTTCAGCAAGCCTGCCCAAAAGAACGGAGTGGACCATTATATGCAGCGCTGCTGAGGTTCCTCCATACAGGATCAATGATATACAGATGTTGCTGGTCTGCATTCCAGAAACAATTGCTGCAACTGAATACAAGCCATCGGTTCTACGAGTAACTTGCCTGTAAAAGGCAGATTTGGGTGGAGGTTCCCAGGATCCAGCAGATCCAGAGTAGCTTACTTAAGCATCGAATAGCTCTCTTTAGGGGTAAGGGGACCACCCCTTCCATGAATGATGCTGTTACCATGTTACATTACCAATCGGCTCACCTACTACTTCAACAGCCAATACCATGCAACTATCGAGGAAACCAGGAAAGGTATTCATAACTTTCAAGACCTTGAAAACTTGTGTTTCTACTGGTATAAAACTTTTCCAAAGGCAAACCCTTAGACCAAATGACCCCGTCAGTTATCCAGTAAGCAGACTGAATATTGTCACTAACTAGGAGCTCCGCTTAAACTTTGTTCACAGACTGCCGTGGCATGATCCATATAGGGGGTAAGTTTATAAGGCATGTCTTGATTTATACGTGTGTTTATGCATGTAAATCTAAATATTTCAGTCATATCTACAGATAAATGGGCATTTCCACCTGTATTTGACACAGTATGCATGTTGGGCTGATTGCATGAACTCTCACTCTGGGCATGTATAGAGGTGCACTTGGGCAGAGTATGGGTGCAAAGTTTCGTGCACAAATGGTAAAATACTATAATTTATATGTGTTCTGGAAAATCTAGGTGTGAGCATTTATACTAGCCATAGGGCTGGGATAAGTGGTGGTTATGGAGACATGGTTCACAGTAAACTATGACTGGGATGTAATTATACTGGGCTATATTTTATTCAGGAAGGACAGGGTAGGAAGAAGGGGAGGTGGTGTGGCATATATTAAAAATAATATTAAAGCTATAGAATTGCTTAAAAGGAAGAGAGAAAGCCACTGTGGGTTAAACTAGAAAGAAGGAAAGGGAAATCCATTTGCATTGGAGTTATATACAGATCCCCATCGCAGGAGGTAGAAGTGGATGAAGATTTAATAGAAGATATACGTAGCATTGCCATGAACGGAGAAGTCCTACTGATAGGTGATTTCAATATCCCGGATGTGGATTGGCACATCCCTGCTGCAGTGTCATCTAGAAGTAAAGAGATCCTGGATTCTCTACAGGGAGAACTATTCAGGCAACTGCTAACAGAACCCACACGTGATGGGGCCATACCGGACTTGGTGCTTACCAATGGTGAAAGTGTTTCTGATGTTACAGTAGGAGATCAACTCGCATCCAGTGATCACCAGATGGTATGGTTCAATATTAGGGCTAGGGCTTATAAAATCCATTCAAAAGCAAGGGTCCTAGACTTTAGGAAAACTAACTTTGCAAAGATGGGAAAATATCTCAAGGAGTCGTTAGCAAGATGGGAACAGCTGGGGGATGTAGAAAAACAGTGGGCAAAACTCAAAGGCAATATTTTAAGGGCAACCAATCTTTTTGTTAGAAAGGTAAATAAAGGTAAACAGAAAATGAGGCCACTATGGTTCTCAAAAGAAGTAGCTGAGAAGGTGAAGTAAAAGGGGGGGGGGGGGCCTTTATAAACTACAAGAGATCACAGAGAGAGGAAGACAAGCATCTGTATTTAAAAAACTTAGAGAAGCTAGCAAAGTAGTCAGGAAAGCAGATATAAAAAAATGACAAACTAGCCAATGCAATAAAATGAAGGGATAAGACATTTTTCAGATATGTTAGTAAGAGGAAGGACAAAAGTGGTATTGTCAGACTCAAGGGTGAAGGAAAGCAATATATAGAAGCTGATGAGGATAAAACGGAATTGCTTAATAAGTATTTCTGTTCTGTGTTCACAGATGAAGGGCCAGGAGCAGGACCTCAGAAAATACTCACAAGTAGGAACAGAAGTGATGGGGATCTCAAATGATTTACAGAAGACTGTGTTCATGAGGAACTAGCTAAACTAAAAGTAGACAAAGTGATCAGACCAGATGGGATACATCCGAGAATACTGAAGGAACTTGGGGGCGTTCTAGCAGCTCCACTGACTGACCTTTTAAATGCTTCTTTGGAGTCGGGAGTGCTGCTAGAGGACTGGAGAGAGGCACGTGTGGTCTCTTTACACAAAAGTGGAAGTAAGGATGTGATTGAAAACTACAGACCGGTTAGTCTAACCTCTATGGTGAGTAAATTATTGTAAACGCTGCTGAAAGAGAAAATAGTTTCTTGAGTCCAATGGATTACAGGATCTGCGGCAGCATGGATTCACCAGAGGCAGGTCTTGTCAGACAAATCTGATTGATTTCCTTGACTGTGTGACCAGGGAGTTGGACAGAGCGAGAGCTCCAGATGTGGTGTACTTGAATTTCAGTAAAGCCTTTGACACCGTTCCACATAGGCAACTTATCAACAAACTGAGCACCCTAGGGATGGACCCTAAAGTTACTGATGGGGTTAAAAATTGGTTGAGTGGGAGGCGACAAAGGATACAGGTAAATGGAGCTCACTCTGAGGAGAAGGAGGTTACCAGTGGTGTGCCGCAGGAATGTCCTTGGTCCAATTCTTTTTAATATCTTTGTTAGTGATACTACAGAACGACAATCGAGTAAGGTTTGCCTCTTTGCAGATGATACCAAACTCTGCAGAGTAGACATCCAGGAAGACGTAGATAACATGAGGAGGGATCTAGCTAAGCTTGAAGAATGGTTGGCAGCTGAGATTTAATGCTAAAAAATGCAGGGTCATGCATTTGGGCTGCAATAATCCAAGGGAGTGGTACAGTGTAAGGGGTGAAGTACTTCTGTCCACTAAAGAAGAGCGGTGAGGAGATCACGTGAGCGCATGAGCGGGTAAGGACGTGTCCTTGCCGAGCTCCCAGGCCTCCCTCTGAACCGGCAATTAAATCGGCGGCATACTTGCTAAACTGAGCGGCCAGCCTATCCTGCTGCAATTCCCAATATCCGAGTCTTACTCCCGGGCCTCTTTATTGGCGCTAACGCAGGCTGGAGTATGAAATCTGTGACGAGGAGGGAGAAGGCTGCCGGAGCGCGGGACCTTAAAATGGCGCCGGCGTCGAAGCCGTCAGTGGGCCCTGCATCACCAAGTGCAGAGAGTGTCGATTCGGGGCCAGAAGAACTTGCCTATGAGGTCGCTAAACTACTGGAGCCCAAATTTGCAGCGGTGTTGCAAAAATTGGCGGAGATGTCTGACACGTTTGGTGAGCTTACTAAAAGAGTGGAGGAAGTGGAGCAGAGAGTAGCCAGCCTGGAGGAGGGGGAGTCAGAAACGCAGCGGGCTCAGAAACAGCAGCAAAAACAGATTGACGCCCTCCTTCTCAAGGTCGATGACCTAGAGAATCGCTCCCGCCGCAATAACTTGCGGCTGATTGGGATCCCGGAGTCTTGGACGGGGGAGCAGCTTTTCTCCTTATTCACCACGTGGCTGCCGAAAGAATTGGGCCTGACAGACCTGCAGGGCCGCATCCACGTGGAAAGAGCACATCGGTTGGGACCATGGCAGGAGGGCCGCACAAGACCTCGCCCGGTGTTGGCGCGCCTATTGGACTTTCATCAGAAGACCCTGATCCTCCAGGCATACCGGAAAAAGAGGGATCTTAAGCTGGATAATGCACCTGTCTATCTATTTCAGGACTACTCGGCCTCGCTGGCTGCAAAACGGAAAGAGTTTTCGCCCATTTGCACTGAACTCATCCAAGGGGGTACCCGTTTTGCCTTGAGTTATCCAGCTACGCTGAGGATTTTCCATAAGGGCGCCACGCATACCTTTGAGCAGGCCCCTGCAGCGCGGAAATTTCTGGATACCTTGAAGAACTCTCTTGTTTCAACTGTTGAACATTCTTGATGGGTAATATGTCTGGGATTGCGTTTGATATGGCTTTGAAGCCTGTACTGTGTAAGAGATTGCCTTTTGGTTGGAATGCTCCCTTAGAGTGGTGCAGATGTATTCTATGCTGCCATCAATAACACTGCTGGAGAGGAGACCTGGTGGCGCAAGGGAGGCGGACGGTGATCTTACCCCACTTAGTGGGGTCTGTACTGTTTGGGGTTAGATAGCTTGGGGAAGGACGGGGAGACTCATCAGGAAGAATGGGGGAGGAGGAGAGGATGGGAGTGTTTGTGAGAGTGTATGTGGGACTGACTGTGTGAGCGTTTGGGGGCGTGGGGTTGAGTGGTGGGTAGGTGACTGGGGGGGGGAGGCCGGGTGGGGGGAAGTTTCGGGGTGCAATGGTGGGTGGGAGGGGGGAGGGGGGGGAAAAGAGGGAAGGGATGGGGGAGGAGGGGGTGGCAGAGGGGGGGTGGGGATATCTGGATTTTGGATGCTGGAGGAGGAGGGGAATCTGGGGAGGGGTCTATTACCTCTACTAAGCCGGGGCCTGTTCTGGGAGTTGAGGCTGGGCGACTCCTGGGATTTGTTTTTGTGATATTCTTACATTGTGACCTTTCTTTAAGAGCACATGTCTAGTCTAAAAATTGTCTCATGGAACGTTGGGGGCATTGGCTCGCCTATGAAACGTACTAAAGTGCTGCAATTCCTTAAGCGAAAGGGGGCCCATATAGCTCTGGTGCAGGAGACACACCTCAGTGAGGTGGAGCATCAGAAGTTAGCACGGGACTGGGTGGGACGAGTCTATGGCGCTTCCTCCGGAACTCGGAAGGCTGGAGTAGCGGTCCTGGTGAAACGGGGTATTCCCTTAGAGGTGAAACAATTGACGGTAGATCCCGGGGGAGATATCTCCTGATGCACGCCAAAGTCTTTAATGAGGAAATTTGGTTGGTCAATGTTTATGCCCCTAACACCTATGATCATGCATTCTTTCGTAGGTTGCTGAGCTTTGTCCACGGAGCGAAGAGTCCCAACCTGATTCTGGCCGGGGACCTTAATTGTCCACATGATCCGCACCTGGACAAATCCGTTTCGGGTGATGCAAGGGCGTGGCAACGCAGGGGGGTAGGTTACTTGTGCCGGATGGGAGATTTGGTGGATATATGGCGTCTTCTCAATCCGGGTTCCCGTGAATATACTCACCTATCTAGAGCTCACCAATCATGGTCCCGTATCGATTACATTTTGGTAGGGGAGGGGGTGGTTTCTAAAGTGGAACGAGCTGGCATTGAACCGATCGTGATCTCGGACCATGGCCTAGTGTGGGTAACTTGGGTATGTGCGGGGACTCCTGGGGCGGGCTGGCGCTTTCCCACCCACTTGTGGGAAGACCTGGAGTTTCGGAAGTTCCTGGAAGCGCAATGGGATGAGTTCCTCTCTTTCAACGATACGCCCGATTGTTCGCCAGTTCTGCTTTGGGAAACTAGTAAAGCGGTCCTGCGCGGGGCGATCATTGCTTACTGTGTCAAGCGCCGTAAACATATGGACCGTAGTCTTTTAGTCTTAGAGCGCAAAGTCCTCGACCTGCAACGCCGGGCGGGAAGGGTAGGGGGGGAAGTCTTGCGGCTCGAGTATATTGGAGCGCAGGCGGCCCTCCATGAACTTTTACAGCGACGAGCCCGCTATTCTATGCAGTGTTATAAGCATAAGCTTTTCCGCTATGGGAATAGATCTGGCAAACTCTTGGCTAAGTTGGTCAAGGCCCCCGGAGGATCGCGCTTCATCCCTGTGCTGCGTGACGAGGGCGGATCTTTACAGCACCAACCCCCGCAGCTGGCTGAACTTTTTCGTAAGTTTTATGCGCGGCTCTACACTGAGGAAGAGAGGGACTATGAGGGTGGGAAACGCTTTTTGCGCGACTTCGACCTCCCTCGCCTCTCGGAGATAGATCTGCAACAGCTTAATGCCCCATTAACAGTAGGGGAAATACAGCGGGCGATTCAGGCAGGGAGTACGCATAAGGCTCCGGGCCCGGACGGGTTCACCTATGAATACTACAAAATTCTCTCAGCGCGTCTTGCCCCGACTATGGTGATTCTCTTTGATGAAGCTTGTCGGGTGGGTCACTTTCCTCGTGATATGCGGTGCGCCGACATAACAGTACTTCCGAAGCCCGGGAAAGATTTATTAGATCCGGCTTCATATAGACCCATTTCATTAATCAATTGTGATATAAAGCTTTTGGCCTCTGTCTTGGCTAAAAGGTTAAATCCTATTTTACCGTCTCTCATTGATCCTCGCCAGGTGGGCTTTGTGCAAGGGCGGGAGGCCTCTCGGAATATTGCGAAATTGCTCCTGGGGATGGAACTCTCGTTGCGCCACGAGACACCGATGCTGCTGGTGAGTCTGGATGCCGAAAAGGCGTTTGACCGGGTGGCATGGGCCTTCTTATGGGACGTTCTGGACGTCATGGGGTTTGCTGGTGCTTTTGCGACCTGGATACGACTGCTGTATACCCAACCCATGGCCCGGGTGGGGGTCAATGGCGTTTATTCTGAGCCTTTTATCTTAGAGAGAGGCACCCGACAGGGATGCCCTCTGTCCCCTCTCCTATTTGTTCTAGCTCTCGAACCCTTGCTACACGCGCTGCAATGCGACCCACAGGTGCGGGGGGTGGTGATGGGGGGCGAGGAGACCAAAGTTAGCGCGTTTGCAGATGATATGCTTCTGTGTCTCACGCGCCCCACTCAGTCTCTGCCGCGTGCCCTGCAGTTGATCGAATACTATGGTAGCTTTTCGGGCCTCAAAATCAATGCCTCCAAATCAATGGTATTGGATGTGGGCGGACGGGTCCGGCCATCGTGGGACGGGCCTTTTCCTCTGGTTTGGGCTGAGAGCTCCTTAAAGTACTTGGGTATTAATCTCCCAGACCGCCCGCATCAACTCTACCAGGCTAATATTCCGGGCCTGCTGGCGAAGACCAAGGTCACGTTCTCTGGCTGGAAAGGACTGCCCATATCCTTGAAGGGGCGGGTGGCACTGTTTACGATGGTGGAACTTCCGCGATGGCTGTATGTGCTCCGCCTGCTGCCTCTGTGGATCTTGGCGAAGGACTGGAAGAAATTGGACAGCCTCCTTCGGAGCTTTCTCTGGGGTGGGCGGCGAGCTCGGATTCCATTGAGGGTCTTGATGCAAGGAGTGGAGGAGGGTGGACTAGGTTTGCCCTCTCTACGGCTCTATAATATTCGTTACATGGCGCGCCATATTTGGGGCTTGTTGAATGGAGGGGAGGGGTGTGCCCCTGTGCCTCAGTTAAATGGGATTTGTGCCCCCTATCATAGTCTTTATGTTTTACATATGGAGCGGCCATCCCTGGGGAGGGGGGGTGGAAGTGGAGCCTACATAGGAGCGCTTCGTGCTGCGTGGCGCGTGTTGAGCAATAAGCTTGGGTGGAGCTCCAAATCTTCTCTCCTGCTACCTCTGGTGGGAAATCCGGCTTTCCCCCCTGGGATGCCCTCCAGGAATCTCTTTCAATCCTGGTCGGCACATGGCTTGGTATGTCTTGGGGACCTGTGCTCACCGGGGGGGGGACGCTCTTGAGACTTATCAAACTCTTGCTGCCCGTTTTCACCTTCCCCCGCGTCAGTTCTATGGTTACCTACAGATTCGACACTATTTGGAGGGTTTGAAGGGGTGGAGGTCGGGTGGCGGGAGGACCGCCCTAGGGACCCCTAGAACTCTTTTACAATTATTAGTGGAGCGGGACCGCGGGAACCCGCTTTATCCTCAACTTCTGAGCGCCCTTTCACCTGGACCTTCTCTGGCGGCCTTGGTGACTCGGTGGAATGGGGATGGGGTGGAAGGGATGTCAGTAACGGCCCTGCGTATAGCGTTTGGCCATATTCCGAGAGGGCCCTCCTGGGTATACTTGCAGGAATTGCAGTACAAATTTCTCTGGCGAGCCTATGTCACTGATCTGTGGGCTTTTCAGGTTGGCTTGCGGTCCACGTCTGCCTGCTCTTGGTGTTCCCAACATGTGGGCTCCCTGCTGCATCGTTTTTGGGGCTGCTCGGCGGTGCAAGTAGTGTGGCGCCAGGCTTGTACCAAATTGGCGGGCTGGCTTGAGGTTGGCGATGTTTGCCAACGTGATACTTGCCTCTTCCATGATTGGTCAGCTCTAGACCTGACCTTGGCTCCGTCGCACAGGGAACTCCTGGAGCGTGGCTTTCTGCTGGTTAAGAAAGTTCTCTTGACTCGTTGGCTGGACGCTACGCCTCCAGGGGTGTTCATGTGGGAAAAAGCCTTGCGCGAATTGATGTATTTAGAAAAACTTACAGCTAAGCGGCAGGGAGGGCGACATTGGGACACTTTTCTGACACGCTGGCTCCCGGTTATCCAAACGCTTGCTCCCAGCGAGCGGAGTGTGCTTTTGAATGTGTGAGCTGTGGTTGAGAGACTCTGCCTGGGGAGATTGAGGATTATTGTAACCGGCGGTGTGCCCTAGTTGCCTATGGCTCCTCCCCGGATTCCTCCAGTATCTGAATGACCATAACTGATCGTATTGGGTGGGACGTGGGGAGGGGGGGGAGGGGGGGTGGCAATGGGAGGGGGGGCAGGCAGCCACTTTGGGATAGTAGCCCTTGCGTATACGGCTATCACCTCTGTTTCCACATTATAATGTATTTTAGGCTAGTTGCTTGAGCCTTGTATTTCTCTGCCTATTTGCAACGATTGTACCTGTTGTATACGTATAGCCTTTCCTTGTGTAATGCTTCGTACTGTTCAGTGTACCCTGCAAGTTGTGGGAGTTGGCTTTATTGCCCCCCACATTTGTTTGTTATGAAAAGTTGTGTGGCTGTCTTTCTTCTTCTTCTTCTAAAATTAATAAAAATGATTTGAACTAAAGAAGAGCGGTAACTGGGCGTGATGGTGTCTGACAATCAAAGTATTTAAACAGGAAGAAAAGGCAATGGCAAAAGCTAGAAGGATGATTGGATGCATAGGAAGGGGAATGGCCAGCAGAAGAAAGGAGGTGATAGTACCTCTGTATAAGTCTTTGGTGTGACCTCATTAGGAGTATTGTGTGTAATTCTAGAGACTACACCATCAAAAGGAGGTTGGAGTCGGTGCAGAGGTGGCAACTATAATCGTTAGTGGACTTCATTATAAAGCATATGAAGATAGACTTAAGAATCTTAATATGTCTACGTTAGAGGAAAGGCAGGATAGAGGAGACATGATAGAGATGTTTAAATACCTCCATGGCATAAATGCACAGGAGAAGAACTTCTTTCAATTGAAAGCAAGCTCTGCTACGAGGGGATATTTGATGAGGATGAAAGGAGATAAATTCAGGAGTAATATGTGGAAATATTTCTTTATGGAAAGAGTAGTAGATGCGTGGAATAGTCTCCCAGTGGAGGTGGTAGAGATGAGGACAGTATCTAAATTCAAAAAGGCATGGGACATACACAGAGTATCTCAAAAGGAAAAAAGTGTACTATTGTAGTAGTTGATATGGAAGGGCAGACTATATAAGCCATGTGTTCTTGTTCTGTCATCATGTTTCTATGTTTTGGATACAACTTGGGCAATCCATGTTTTAGGCATCCCAATGGCCCGGCCATGCACCTATTGGAATCAGACTCCACCTGTCTATGAAGAGGATTTTCTGTTTTACTCCAGAGTAATGCAGAAAGAAAGATCGACCTGGAAATTCAGGTCTGTCTTTGTTTTATTTCCATGACATTATTACTCTTCAGTAGACCCATATCAATTCCAACAGAATATAAGTCTCCTTTTTTAGGCCACTGGGTCTTCAACTTCTCTTAGAGGATATGGCTAGCACTGCTGGGTATGATAACCAGGTTATGAGGTAAAAAATTCAGCTGAAGAATAACAGCTTGTCTCTTTGTTGGTAAGGAATAACTACAATTGAGGAAGACCTGTTGACTTTGTACCAAATGGCAAGTTGTAACCTAGTGGTTAGAACACTGGCTTGGTAGCCAAGCAACCAGGGTTCGATTCTCACTAGCACTCCTTGTGGCGTTGGGCAAGTCACTTAACCCTCCATTGCCTCGGAAGAAAGGCCTGGCAATCTACTTCCGGTGACACTGCCAAGAAAACACAGGAGCTTCTGGGTCGCCAGGAGTCAGGACTGACTCGAAGGCACGCATTGCATTGCAAGGCTTCATTTTGTTTGATTAACTGAGGAGCTGTTTCTAGGCCAGAGGTTTTCTGGCTCTCATATCAGCTGTGATATTTGCTCACACTTCTCTGTTTAATCATTGGAAAGTCTCTCTATAGCCACAGAATAAGTGGTGAAGTTGCCTCATCGTTAGAGCAGTAGACAAAGAGCAAGGGAAGCCAAATCCCAGTTCTCCGCGTGATACTCCTTGTAAGCCTGGGCAAGTCATCTAACCTTCCATTGCTTCAGGCACACAAATTTACAGGACCTGCTAACTGAATAAGCCCTGCTAAGAGGGATATTCAGTGGTACTAAGCAGACAAAGCTACTGAATATCCCCTCTAACACCCGAGCGCTGGGGCAGTCAATGGGCAGGGTGAGGTTTATTGGTTTATTTATTTAACATCTTTTCTAGAGTGCTTTATCTAACAGTCCAAGCGGTTTACATGAAACTTAACTTACGGATTATAAGGAACTAATAAGGTTTAACTTGTGCTACAGATCATAAGGTATAATTATATAACAGTGAACTATGGTACAAAACTATTCTTTTGGCTGAAATGCAAGCTTTGAATTAGTTAGGAAGTATTTAGGAAAAAGAGACTGGAGTGATATGCAGTTCTCCTTTGGATGTTGACGTGCTGTTTACTTTGATTTGGTGTGAGGATGGGGGGTAGTCAGGTTAGAAAGGGATATGCATTGTATTAGTCTAGGGCAGGCATGTCCAACTTCGAGCAGGTCGTGATCTACTTTTTCCGGCCAAAAGTGCCGGTAATCTACCACCGTGAAAATTAATTTTCAAATTAGTTTCAAATTAAATTTTAACCCAATAAAGTTGAAGGATTTCCCCCCCCCCCATTTTTAATGAACCGTCTGTCATTTACTTGGATGTGATCAGCTGTTAAGCAAATTAAGCAAAAACAAAACAGAAAGACGAAGATCCAGTAAGAACTGCGTGGGGAAATGGAAAGTACATTTTTTTCTTAAAGTTTTATTGAGTAATAACTTTCTTTAACTGTCTTAATAACTTTCTTTAACTTTTATTGAGTAATCTGTGTTAAATTTAGGTCGAGTACTAATCCAGGCTGATCTTGCACAATCTTTAATATTTTGCTCTTGCTCATTAGAGACATCTGAGCCTGCATTTCATTGACCAGCTTTTTAAAGTTGGGTGAATATTGCGTGAGGGCCAGTCTCAGGGAATCCTGGAGATGTTCATCTGTCATGTTGGAACGTTGTGTACTCTTTTTGCATTTTCAGATGGGAAAACGCAGATTCACACAAATAAGTTGAACCGAAACAGGAGTGTACAGCTTCACTGCATCTTCTCAAGTTGGGAAATTTGTCTCAAGGCACTAGCTTCCAAAACAATTCTTGCTTAGCATGGGTCTTGAGAAAAATGTCATTTTTAAGGGTTAATATTTCGTTTTCATGAGATGGCTTGTTCAATGAGTAATTTTTACTGATAGCAGCTGCAGTTTCTTTAATGCCCACATCTACTTTGAATGGGTATGACAAGAACTCCACAACTGTTCCAATTTTTTGGAAGTCACAGAATCTATTTTTGAATTCCTGGATAACAGAACAGATTTCTGTCACATACGTCTCGTTCTGAAAAACAAAATTTGGATATTGTCCCAGATGGTCCTGCGCATTAGGAAAATGATCAAAAGTGTTGTTTGCAAGGTCAGTCATCATTAGCTCAAATTTGCTCTTGTAGGATGAAACTGTACTCATCATCTCGCCAATGTATTTGTTTTTATCTTGTACTTCAAGGTTCATATCACTTAGTTCTCCTGTAAAGTCAGCGAGAAATGCCAGATCACATAACCAGTCCTCATCTTCCAACTCTGCTTGGTCATCTCCCCTCTCCTTCAAAAAACATCTTATTTCATTCAGCAAATCACAAAATCTTTGCAGAAATTTGTGCCTACTTAGCCACCTTACATCTGTGTGCAAAATGATTTCCGCTGCCCCTTCATCAAGATTAAGATTGAAAAGCCGTCTTTGAGGTGATCTTCCACAAACTGAATTTACAATTTTGAAAGTGATGTCCATGACAGTCTTTGTATTGAGTCTCTTGCTTGCCAAAACTTGCTGGTGAATGATGCAATGGTAAGAAAGGAAATCTGGGAAGTCGTCATGCTGTCTACAGAGGGCTATGAAACCGTTAACCTCACCTGTCATTGCTCTTGTTCCATCAGTAGTGATGGAAACAAGTCTATGCAATAGAAGATTACACTTTGTCACAAAAGAATGGAAAGAACTGAATATTTCCTGACCGGTAGTTCTCCCTTTTAAAGAAATCATTCCAAGTAGTTCTTCTTTAACACTGAAGTCTTCAAAAACCATTCGGATAAAGACTAGCAACTGGGCTATGTCTCTTATATCTGTAGATTCATCCAGTTGGAGTGAGAAAGCAACACAATTTGAAACATCCTCCAACAATTGTTCAGTTTTGTGTGACGGTGTTTCTTGAGAATTGTACATCTTGAATAGCAGCTATGATCTCTTTCTTATTTTTAAATCCTTCAAAAAGATTGTCAGCTGCTTCAAGAAAACAATCTTTTACAAATTTCCCTTCAGTGAAAGGTTTGCATTTCTTTGCGATCAGGTTGCTGACCTTGAATGATGCTATGGTTGCATTGACCGAATATCACCTTGGCTTTGCCATCAACTGTTGCTGTGTAGCCAATTTCAATTTAAGTTCTTTGAGCTTCAGTTTACGAATTTCACTTTTGGGTGGAAAATCAGCAAACATATTGCTATCCAGAGCCTTATAATGATGTTCCAGATTACCCTTTTTGGGCAAGGATACTGGGGCATTACAAATTAGACAATACCACTTGTCTTTCACCAGGATGAAGAAGTAGTCCATTTCCCATTCATCATGAAAGTGGTAGGTTTTGCTCTTCTTTGGAACACTCATCTTCGTTATACTGGTGTGGCTAGATGTAAGGAGGCCAAATCTGCTAAGCTAGTATAAACACTGGCTGAATCTGGTCCAAAACTATCACTGTCCCAAAGTACTAAAGATCAACAGGAACTGAAGACCTTTGGGCGATGTGCAATACAAGGACTGGAGATGCCAAAACCACACATGCAGTTCTAAAAGTAAAAAATAAGAATTCATCATATTGGCACCAATAATCAAATACCACCAAACAATCATCAAAAAACCTCAAACACCTGTCCAGCAAACCAGATAAAATCAAATACCGCCAAACAAGTTCAAATATCACCACACGCGATTTAATAAATTCTGCACACAGTGTAGAATCAACGCAAAGGCAAGGCAAAATAAAATTGCAGTGTAGAATCAATGCAAAGGCTAGGCAAAATAAAATTGCAGAGGCAAGCAAAGGTCACAGTGGTTTGAACCAATTTGAAGGCAAGGCATAGGCAAGTTAGAACAAAATTGGAAAAGCCCGCCAAAATCACCAAATTCTTGACACTTTGTTGTGTCTGCCTGAAAACATTTAATGAAAGTGAACTATAAAGCGACCAACAACCAGCACATGACACAACTAATACTGTAAGTGTATTCAGGTAAAGCCTGGGCGAATGGATATCACCCAGTATATAACACACTTCTAAGGGGTGTTGGGGCGGGGGCAGGAATGGGTGATTCTGAGAGGCAGGAGAACAGGTATGTCGCTGTTTCTGTGGCGTCTCATCGCGGGGCGTGGGCAGCGGCCCCCTGGGGTACCCACAAACTATTGGCACAAAAACAACAAGAGCCCCCAATACACCTGCAGGCAAGATTTCCGCAGGCAGGGAAAAAAGGCAAAGGATCAGCAGCGGCGGCAAGCCCTCGGCAGACGACTTGCCGGCACGAGCTCTCTCCTAGTGATGGGGCGAGCTGCTGGAGAGATGGAGCCAAGTGGGGCTGGCGATCTACCTCTGACCCCTCCGTGATCTACCTGTTGGACATGCCTGGTCTAGAGGAATTATTTGTCTGACCATCTTTAGGGTTGCTTTAGGTGTCAGTTCTGAAGTATTCCAGGAATAGATATGCTTTGAGTCTTTTGCGGAATTCAAGTATTTCGCTGATGGATCTTAGATTGTCTGGGAGAGCATTCCAGACTGATGGGGCATATAGTGAGAAGGTTTTGTTGCATGATGCGTGGGAGCTCTTTGCCTTTAGGGTTGTAATGGTGAGTCAGTTTTGATTACATTGTCTTCTTGATCTGTTGTCAGAAACTTTCTCAAGGAGAGTGTGTAGGTGATAGGCTATGCAATGTTTTGAAGATGCAAAGTGTTGCTTTGTATCTAACTCAGAGAACTATTGGGAGCCAGTGCAGTTGCTCTAGTATTGGTGAGATGTGGTCATGTCTTTAGGTTCCTGTGATTATTTGAGCTGCTGTGTTTTTGACCATTTGGAGTGTTTGTAGTGTGTGTTTGGGCACTCCTTGAGATAGACTGAGTTACAGTAGTCAAGTGGGATTACTATGGCCTGGCAACTGTTCAGAAATGATTGGAGTCCAGCAGTGGGCATAGATTTTGTAGAGTTTTCATCTTGTGGTATGCTGATCTTGCGGTTTTCTTGATGTGTCACTGTAGGTTTAATTGTTGGTCTAGAGTTATCACCAGATTTAACTTCAGGTTTGAAGTCCACAGTTTCTCTGGTAACGTGGAGGACCTCTGTTTTTTGTAGTTTATGGTATGCCACTGTGTAACTACCTTGAAGCGTCTCTTCATTGCCATGTGGTTGGTTGTGATGAATGGTGCATATAGCATTATGTCGTCTGCGTAAATGTGGTAAATCACATTATAATTTTGCATTAATTTGCATAGTGGCTGTACGTATATGCTGAAAAGTAGAGATGATAAAGCGGAACCCTATGAAACTCCTGGGTGCTGTTTAAATGAATTGGAATTACATTGACCTATTTTGACTTGCTGTTTGCGATCCTTTATATAGAATCAGAACCATTCCAGTGTGGCTTTGTTTAATCCAATGTCATGTAGTCGAGATATGAGTCTGTGATGGCTTATTGAGAATTAAATCACTGATATATACATGATTAGGTTATAATCATTTTGGTATAACATATACAAGGCAACATGTAATAGATTCTAAATATATTGCGATGCCCTTGCTTGGGCCCGAAGGCTTACAAGCATAGAGCAGCCTTATAGTGTCCTTTTTAATAAAGCTTCCCTTGTTTGTCACCAGAGGGATTCTGGGTCTTGTAGTTGGCTTACTTATATAAGGACAAATGTAGTTGTGAGACCGGTGGTTTAAGGCAGCAAGAAAATTTATTTTTTTGTGGGATTCCAAGGCATTAAAGCTCAAAGCGCAAAAGCAAGAGGATGCTTCTCTAACATAAGAGTAAATCAGGTTAACAGAGGAAAATGTAACAAAAAGCCTTCTATCACTGGGCAGCAGTTTTCTTCCCAATAAACTTTCACAAAGCACAGCTTCTGGTGATCATTCAACATAACAGGTAAACTTTTAACAGCTGCTGTTTTCTTTTCCCAAACCAAACTTTTACTACAGACAGCTTCTTGGCTTCAGAAGCTCACATACTTAGTAGAACACATTCTTGGGTTTTTTTCCAACTCTTTGCAGTCATAAAAATTAATCGCTATATTGTTTCACAGTCTTTCAAGCCTGTTCAACAATGCTCAGTTCTCCCTTAGACAAAAAGAGCAATCCATTGGTGACCATTCTGACTCAGATTCTGGCATACAAGAATCCACCTGCATCTCTTCTATGGACACCGGGTACTTCTTACTTCCACCAGTTTTATAAACTTGCCCAGACTTCCTGTCATCTAAAAACTCTTGGAACTGCTTCAACAGCAAATCACCCTGAGAAGGCACACTTGTATTGGGAGGGTAAAGCTTCCTCTCTGCAAACAGTTTTCCTAATGCTTCTAGCGTTAAAAGCTCAGTTTCTCTGCTCTTATCTGGGTTTCGGTTCTCTTCATACATACAACTATCCACCCACCTCTTAGCAGACGTTAGGCCTGGGTCCGGGACACTAGCTGAAGCAAACTGTTTCTCTGCAAGCTGTTCAGGTTTACACGTACTGGCTTTACCTTGGGGCGGGTCTCTCAGACAGCTACTGATTCCTTTCCTCCTGATATCTTTCAGGCTATGGAACTCAGCCTTCTGGTGCCTTTTCCCACTCCTTCCCAGATAGTCACTCTCTTGAAAGTTTCCTTGGAACCTTTCTCCCTTTCCAGGATCTCTCAGAGTTTCTCCTTCGTGTGCCTCTGCTGCTCTGGCTGCAGATCTGTTCCTTTCCAGCTTCCCCTGGACGTGCTGGCTCTGCTCTCTCTGCTGCGTCTCCTGTGTGTGTGTCTCCTAGATTTGTGTCTCCCCTGTCTGTGTCTCTTCTCTCTGCTCTGAGTGTGTTTTTAAAAACCGTTTGCTGCCGGGTACTCCCTTGCCTTTGCACAGGTGTGACCAATCACTGAGCAAGCTTGGCTCCCCGTTTGAACTAGGGCGTGGCCTGACCTTAGCAGAGAGCTGAGTTTTTTTCTTGCCTGCCTTGCAAGCACTGTGCACAACTGAACTGTCACTTGTTTTAAAGGGAAAAACAGGGTTTTCTTCCACTTCCATCTCTTCCTGGGAGCTCTCCTCACCACAATATACATAATGTATTTAGCTAATTTCTTATTTTAAAGTTGATATTTATATTTTTTGAGATATTTTACAGGTTGGATGTATAGTGATTATTTTGTGCATTTTAATTCTTTGTTATGTATAGACAGAGGGGAAAGATCTACCTAGGTGACTGTGATAAATGCACCCTCCACATTTTTTTTGATAGCATTAGTCCCAGTCTCTCTTTACCCTGTTGTTGATCTTCTCCTAAATTCTTTTCCAGGGTCTCTCCATTTCATCTCTCTTCTCTCTTCTTCCATATATCTACTATTGATCTTTCCCTTTCATTTTTATTCTATTTCTCTCTTCTCTGCTTCTCTCTCCTCGCATGGCTAAATTTCACCACTCCTTCTTCCACTTTTCACCCTCCAGTCCTCAATCTCCCTCTTCTCATTTCTCACCTACTAATTTTCCACTCTACTCTCATTCCCTCCCAGCTCTCCCATCCCCCTTTTGTCACTCATTCCTTCCCCAGCTTCCTATTTTTTTTGTCTTTCACCCACCCACTATTATTTTACCCTTGTCCTCAGGTTCCTACCCTTGTTCCTTAGCACCTAGAGCCAGATTTAAGAGTTGGCACCATAGGCAGGAATGGTAAGCCATGGGGGGGGGGGGGATGTTTTTCCACAGAGATCATAGAGCACATTGTTAAGCAAGTGCAATAAGACTCCTATTTAGACCAGCTATTTAAAGCCTTTGAAATTCATCACCCTAGGCAAGTGCCTATGCTTAAATCTGGGCCTATTAGCACCTGCTTGTATCCTCCCCTCTTCTCCAGCAGCTGGCTCCTGGTTTCTGTTCCCCATTCCGTCCTGCACTCCCTCTATCCCAGCACTTAGCTTTTGTCTCTACCTCCCCTATTCCCCAGCATCGGGTGTTTGGCTTCTGGCTTCCCCTGACCCCAACCTTTCTCCCCTTTCTCTTCCCCTCCTCTCATTCCCTAACATCTGACCTCTGGCGGCAGAAAAAACATCAGGAACTTGTTACCCCACTATTGCCACTATGACATTGGCCACTGATAGCGCACGCATTAACTCCTGGTGGCCGGAACGACCTTTCCTTGCTGCTGATCTTGTGAAGTAACTGTGCTCGCTGCACTACGTCCCCATGGACTTCCATTACCTGAGCACAGTTCCCTCTCTCGCCCTAAAACCTATGCCGGTCTGGAAGTGTAACAACAATGTGTGTGCTCGACCTATGGTAGGAGTGTTTATGGAGGGGGGGGGGAGGGAGGACTGGCTAGCCAGGGATCTGAACCTGGATTTCCTGCTCTGCAGCCTGAGCCATGGGTCATCCCCTAATATGTTTTTTTAAATTAATCAGGCTTTTACCATAAGTTAACAAAGAACGAGGCAGCTTGCTCTTGTCTGAACGTGCATGCAGCGGCACATTCTGTTTAAAGTGAAAACAATGAAAACACTTCAGAGAGCCTTAACGAACCGAGACACAGAAAAGAAATACAAACTGCCCAGGGCTGTGCTGTACCCAGAAAGAAAAATGTCTGGTAGAAGTGCAATAATGTTCAAGCATGGTCTTGTTTCCCCGCTGTATGAATTTGTTTCTTTTTTTATAATCTAAATATTACAGTTGCTGCTATGTTTCTTTAAGAATCGGTCTGCTGACCTCAGAGCTACTAAAATGACCTTTACTTAGGGCTGATAAGCAGCGGCAGCCACTAGTTGCTTTAAAAACAAATAGATATTCAGTGCCAGAGCTTATCCAGCATCGGGCACTGAATATCCGGTTTTGCCAGTCAGCGCCATCATTACCCAGACCCAGGCAATATTCAACCAGATAGCGAAATCAGTTAAAGTCAAAATAGCCAGTGGCCTGTCCTAAATTTAACCAGTTTAGCTAAATATTGCCGCTGACTGGACAGCAACCAGGACTGCCCCCAATCCGCCCACAGACTGCCTCGGTTTTAACAGGGAGTTTTTAATGTGAGCTGTGGCGATATCCTGTTTGGTCCACTTTGTATAATGATGAACTCCATTGCATGGTGATATAATGCATGTCAGCACATCAGCAGGATTTGACCCTTATTCTAAGGCTGCCGCTCTAACCATTAGGCTAATCCCCCACGCCGTATAGCAAGTATGACCCCCTCCCCCCAACAGCATATACTGAAGAGACAATAAAACAATGAATTCCATTACTACACTAACGATGGAAAATATGTTTAGTACTCATAGGGCAGGGAGAAGAGGCGATTCTGGAGCTAGGATCGGATGAGAGGAAGAGTACTAGTGAGGTGGAAAGTCACAGGAGGGTCACACCAGGCAGAGGGTGCAGCAAGAAAGAAACATTTACCATCAACTTGGGCAAGATTATGGGTTGGAGAGAGGGGAGACAGGAGGTCGAAGAACTGAGAAACGGGGCAGGGTGACGGGCCTAAATAAGACCAGAAATGTAGGCAAGAAAATGTTGGAAAACAAGATGTGGAACTATGAATCAAACCGTGAAAGGCAGTACCAGTAAAATAAGTAAAATTCCTTTCCACCAGGGGTACTTTTCAAAAAAAAGGAACAAATTATATAGGTCGGGGTCAGCAGTGATCTCCATTTTCCACTTCAGCTGCGGTGGGGAAAACCGAGTTACTTACCTGTAACGTGAGTTCTCCAGGGACAGGAGGATAAGTCAGTCACAAGTGGTGACATCATCCGACGGCGCCATAGATGGAAGTACTCTCAGTAGCTCAGAAGGCTTTAGCCTTATAAGCATGGCTAGCAGCCCCACCTCTAGGTTCGCCCCTAGCTAGCCAGACTTTCCCCAGCTGAGGCACTGCCACGAGCTAGGAGGCGGCAGAAGCTGTGGAATGCCCCCCCCCCCGGGGAGGTGGGTGGATGGGAATGTGTGGCTGACTTATCCTGCTGTCCCTGGAGAACTCACGTTACAGGTAAGTAACTCAGTTTTCTCCCAGGACAAGCAGGATGAGTCAGCCACAAGTAGTGCCTCTCAAGCTACATGTTCAGCAGGGGGGGGGGGGAGATTCATTTATATGCAAGAAAGCAGATTCATTTCATTTGGATGCAAACAAGTCAGATTTAATGGCATAACGGGCACTTGCGCAAAAGCAATCAGGTGTGGGAAACAGCGAACATGTGCAACCTAGCAAAGATTGTGCAAACATGCAAATATCATGCAAACATAGCTGTATTGTTCAACATTACGGTCAAGTGGGCGCGCACCATCTAACAAGGTAATAAGCTCAGCCGCTGTGGGAGTACAGCACCATATGAGTAACAGCACAAGATAATTAACAGCACCCTACAACATAATAAGACCATATAAAAACAGTATCGCATAATGAATAGGTCATAGTCCCTGGGACCTGAGATCAGGTGCCGGGGGGGAGGGGGAGGGGCGGCTGTGGCTGAGCTGCCCTGATCTGCCTCATCCAAGCAGTAGTGTCTCTGGAAAGTTTGGATGGAGGCCCAGGTGGCTGCCCTGCAGATGTCTGGTACCGGAATGGAGCGTAGGTTGGCAATCGTGGTGGCCAATGCCCGCAGATGATGCGCCTTGACCCCTGGTGTGGGTTGTGAACCCGCTTGCAATAGGCAAAAGGCAATGCACGAGGAGATCCAGATGGAGATTGTTTGTTTGGACACTGGGCGACCAGGCTTGTTAGGGTCGTAGGAGACAAAGAGTTGTGACCCTTTCCGGATAGAGGAGGTCCGGTGTAGGTAGCAGTGTAAGGTCCTGACACAGTCCAGAGTGTGTAGCCTCTCCTGTTCTTGGTTGGCGTGCAGCTCTGGTTGGAAGCAGGGCAATTCTATGGTCTGATTGATATGGAAGGCACTCGCCACCTTGGGGACAAATCTAGGATGTGTCCGCAGGCAGGCGCGGTCGTGGTGGAGTATGGTATAAGGCGGGTAAGCCACCAGGGCATGTAGCTCGCTGATGCGCCTGGCCGAGGTGATGGCTATGAGAAAGAGTGCTTTCCAAGAGACAAATTTGAGTTCCGCTGACTGCAGTGGTTCGAAAGGCTCCCCTCTGAGCTGCTTAAGAACAACATTTAGGTCCCATGCCGGGACTGGCGCTCGGATGGGGGGACGGAGATTGGTGAGGCCTTTCATGAAGCAAACCACCAGTGGCAACGTTGCTATGGAGGCGTCTCCGGGATGGTCATGGAAGGCCGCTATGGCGGACAGGTGGACCCTGATGGTCTGGGTTTTCAGCCCCAGCGCCGAGAGCAAAGCGAGATATTAGAGGAGTTGAGGCACGGGGCACGAGAAGGGGTCCAGATGATGTGACTTGCACCAAATGCTGAAACGCCGCCATTTCAGGTTGTATGATTTCCTAGTAGACGGGCGCCGAGCCGCCAGTATGACTTGCTGGACCTCGGTCGAAAGGTCAAGGGACGCGAGGGTCATCCTTTCAGCCTCCACGCCATTAACGATAGTATCTGCAGGTTGGGGTGGAGGGTCGTGCCGTTGTCTTGGGAGATTAGGTCCGGCCTCAGAGGTAGGTGTACTGGAGGTTCCAGGGCCTGGCGCTGCAGGTAGGGGAACCAGACTTGCCTGGGCCAGTGAGGGACTACCAGGATGGCTAGCGCCTTGTCCCTGATCAGGCGCTGTATGGTCTGTGAAATGAGCGGCATGGGGGGAAAGGCGTAAATCAGAGGCCACCGCTCCCAGGTCACGTTGAAGGCGTCCGCAGCTACTCTGTTGTGTGCGGATCTTTTGGAGCAGAACAGGGGGCATTTGGTATTTTGTTATGTTGAAAAGAGGTCGATTAATGGCTGGCCCCATCTCATGAAGAGGGCCGATGCCACTTCCTCGTGGAGCACCCATTCGTAGGGACTCAGCTGTCTGCTGAGGCAATCCGCTAGTTTGTTTTCTATCCCTGGCAGGTAGCAGGCCTGTAGGGTGCACCGATGAGAGTGCCCTGTGCCAGGTTTTGAGTGCCTCTCTGCATAGGGGGTGTGACCCCCGTCCTCCCTTGCTTGTTGATGTAGAACATGGCTACTTGGTTGTCGGTTTGTATCCTGACGGTCTTGCCCGTTATTTGATCTTGGAAGGCCAGAAGTGCGCGTAGCAGACAGCTCTGAGCTTGAGGACGTTGATGTGGAGGGCCCTCTCTGCGGCTGACCAGGAACTCTAGACAGTGAGCTCCCTCCCGAGTGTGGGCGCATCTGTGGTGATGGTGATTTGGTGGGCTGGTGGCTGAAGGTGCCTGCCCTGTGAGAGACTGGCTGAGTACGTCTACCAGCGGATTGCTCTGACCTCCGACATGTCGATTGGAATGACTGTAGACAGGGGTTGGGAGTGTTGGCACCAATGGGAACGAAGGTGCCACTGCAGGAGTCGCATGTGCAGCCTCGCGAGGGGAAGAACATGGGTGGCAGCTGCCATGTGACCAAGGAGGCGCAGGAGGGTTCTTGCCGTCGAGCACATGGAACTGACTATGTCGAGGGCAAGGGCAATGATGACTTTCTTCCTGTTTCATGGAAGGAAGGCCTTGGCCAAAGTTGTGTCTATCCACGCTCCTATGAATTCCAACTTCTGGACCGGAGTGAGGTGAGACTTTGAGTGATTGACTAGAAAACCCAAGGACGAGAGGAGGGAGGTGGCTTCCTTGACTGCTATCTGGAGCTCCTTCGGGGAGGCTGCAGAAATCAACCAATCGTCCAGGTAGGGGAAGACACATATGCCGTGTTTGCGAAGGTGCGCCGCTGCCACTGCTACACATTTGGTGAAGATCCGTGGGGCAGGTGAGAGTCCGAAGGGGAGGACTCTGTATTGGTAATGATTCCCCAGAATCTGAAAGAGCAAGAACCTCCTGTGTTGCTTGTGGATGGGCACATGAGTGTAAGCGTCCTGGAGATCCAGTGAGGCCAGCCACTCCTTGGGTTGGATAAGGGGCAGGATGGAGGTCAGTGAGTGCATTCTGAATTTTTCTTTTATGATGAATTTGTTGAGTTTTCGAAGGTCGAGGATGGGCTGCAGACCTCCTGACTTCTTGGGGATGAGGAAGTACCTGGAGTAAAACCCTGTATTGACTTCACCGGGAGGAACAGGTTCTATAGCCCGGGATGCTAGGAGGGATATTATTTCTGAAGTCATGGGAAGGTGGTGGTATGGTGGAACATTGCTCACAGGCGGTGGACGTTGAATCTGAGCTGAAGAGAATTTGATGCAATAACCCTGCTTGATGATGTTGAGAACCCATTGGTCCGTCGTGATGGTCTCCCAGAAATGTAGGAACGCAGATAAGTGGCCCCCGTTGGTAGGTGTGGTTTGGGCGGTGAGTCAAAAACTAGGATGGTTTCTGTCGGTAGGGAGCTTGATAGGGTTGTTGCTTGTACCGTGGTTGTTGCCATTTGCGGTACGTGTTGTAACGCTTAGAAGTTGATTTCTGGGTATGTGCTTTGCGGTAGGGGTGAGGGCACACCAAGCCTTCCTCGGCGAGGGTTTGGAGGGTGGTGCAGGTTGCGCATGTCGCTGACAGTGTCCTTGACCTTATCCCCGAAGAGGGAATCTCCCATGCAGGGGGTATTGGCGATCTTGTCATGGGTATCGTCGCGCAAGCCAGAGGCTCATAACCAGGCCAGCCTGTGGGCCAATATGGCTGCTCCTGCGGTTCTGGCAGCTGCCTCGAAGGCGTCATAGGCCGCTCAGCCCTGGTGTTTGGTACAGTCCTCGAGCTCCGCCAGAGCTGTTGTGGTGGAGGGCGGAGGCTCAGTGAGCAGGGAGATGGCAGTCTTGAGGTTGGCTAGAAGTAGATCTTGGTATAGGGCATGTTGGAATTGGTACGCCACCACCCTGGCATTCAACATGGCACCCTGGTAGACTCTTTTCCCTACATCATTGAGGAGTTTATTGTCCTTTCCTGGAGGGGCATTGACTGTATTTCTTGAGGATTTCGACCGCTTGAGGGCAGACTCCACCACGATGGATTGATGAGGGAGTTGCTGTTTTCGAAGCCTGGCAATGGTTGGACGACGTATTTTGAGTCCAATTTGCATGGGCAGGCTTGGTTGGAGGCTGGGGTCAGCCACATTTTGGTGATGTTGTCCCGGAGGAGTTGATGGATGGGCAGAGAGGTTATGGCCCTGGGAGCATCCATGAATTTGAGGGCGCTCTGCACCTCGGTACATTGGTCTGTGGTGCTGACAGAGGTGATGGACAGCCAGAAGTGACCTTACGCAAAACCTTGGGGTAGGTGAGGTCCTCCTGTGGGTTGGTGAGGGCCAAGGAACCCTCCATGGCGGGCGTTGTGAGAGAGTCCCCGGGGTGCGATGATTCCTCCGTCTGTGATTGCTCCTCGATCCCGTCCTCCATCGGTTGCGGGGTGGGGGATGGTGGGCTAGCTGCAGGCTTGGAGGGCAAGGGCTCCACTAGCTGAGTAGAAGAGAGGGTGGAGGCCCACTGCTGCAGCATGTTGGAGAGAAGCTTGAGGGTCTCCGGTGGGTTAGCAGGAGTATGTAGTACAGTGGAGGGCTGCGGAGGCAGGGCAGTCAGTTCTGTGCCACCTTCCTGCTCTCCATCTGTTCATGGAGTGGAGGAAGGGGAGGTAAGTAAATCCTCATCCCCATAGGAGTAGTGGCTGCTGACGTAGGAGGTGCTGCTGTGCCACCGAGATCGCTTTCTGTGGTGATGGGCTGCATCTCTGGAGCAGTCTCTGTGGCGGTTGTGATGCGAGGCGCTGTTGAGGCGGTGCCTCGAGTTGCTCTGTCTATGTCGGCGATCTTGGTCCCATTGCCTCTTGCTGCGGCTCTGATGCCGTTCGGCACCATGCGGTGTGCTCCTGCTGCCCAAAGTGCTGTGACAGTGCCGCTCCTTGTGTCATTTGCCTCGGATCCGGCTCCTATGTCTCCTCCAATCTCTGCTCCGCTGCCTGCCCTCCGCAGCATAAGGGCTCCAAGATTCTCTGCGCTGGGCTCTGGGGCTGAGTCTGGTGCGCGTGTCAGAGGCCCCTGTCATGTGACATTAAGCTGGAAGTCCAACGGCAGCGCCGGAAGAGGAGGCCATCCTGGAAGTGATGGCAGCCATGGAAACCGCATGGAGAGGATCGCACATGGAGGGCGACGGAAGTTGTCACGGCGGGAGACGGAGGCCTGAGCAGGCACATCTCCGGCTGGAGCAGCAGCGGGGGTTGCCCGAAGACTTTGAGCCACATTTTGAGCCGCAGCCGGAGACAGCATCGCAGAGGGCATAGGAGATCCCGGAGCTGGGACGGGAGCGAGGAACTCAAAAAGAGCATTTCGGCGAGATTTTAAGGTCCTGGGAGACATGCGGGTGCAGATATCGCAGTCTTCTACTGGGTGCTCCTTACCTAGGCATCGGAGGCAGACTTGATGAGCGTCGGAGTTGCTCATCATCCTGGAGCACTTGGGGCACTTTTTGAAACCCAGTTTTGAAGGTAATTTCTTCATAGTTGTTTATAATTCTTTTGAAGATGATCTTCTTAAGGAATTCTTCTGAATACTCAATTGCAGTTTTAAAATTGATGGAGCGTGAGAGAGAAACGTCTTGCTGGCAAGGCGGAAGACAGACTGGCTAGCTAGGGGCGGTCCTAGAGGTGGGGCTACCAGCCATGCTCAGAAGGCTAAAGCCTTCTGAGCTACTGAGAGTACTTTCATCTATGGCGCCGTCGGATGACGTCACCACTTGTGGCTGACTCATCCTGCTTGTCCTGGGAGAAAAGGAAGCACATTCAAATGGTTCCAGGCTCACACCCTGGTGTGAACTGGCAGAAAATCACCACTACCTTCCACTCAAAGTCCATCATCTATTGTACGTGTATTTGTTAAGCAATGACATTAAGATGTTTTCCTGTATTCACTTGTAAGTTTCTAAAATAAATCCTTCAACAGATACCAGGAAGAGATCAGCAGCGGACTCCAGGAACGAAGTTCGAAATGACTGCAAGTCAGTGATTTGGCCTGGCCAGGTAGGAAAATCACCACTGCCTATATTCCCTGGAGCACAGAGCACACTGGCAAACTGACTGCAACCTCAGCAATTAGATTACCAGTTTTCAAAGTCTCCTTCCCTTCCAGAATAATCATTGGATGTTTATTTATTTATTTAGAATTTCTTATATATAGTGAATCTTACACATTATCTGCAGTTTACAACCCCCCTTCCATAAGAAATAATAAATTAAACAAAACCAACTCACACAACATCTAACACTTTGAAAAAACGATTATACATCAAATAAAGACAAAATCATCAAACAGTATCCTTATCAAATATAAAAAAACATTACTATCATTCAACTAAATGTATGTGGAAAATAAAGAGCCTTTATCTTTCTCTGAAAATCTAAAAAAAAAGCAGTTATCAATCCGAGTTCCACAGGTATATAGTTCCTCTCCAATGGGCCAGTTACAGACAGCATTTGATTCAAAATCTTAATAATCTGTGTCCAAGAGAAAACTAGTGTCATCAGCTATCCAACCTCTTGTCATCTCAAACTTCACAGAAGACAATATAACTCCCATGAAGTACCCATCTGTAAAACTTTTAAAAATGTAACTTGCCATACCATAGGCAAAATATGTAGCGACTGAAGGTGTAGAGAGGTAGGATCACATAATTTTGTGTCAGTTAACTGGCAATTCACAACCAATCATCAGAATACCTATAAACTTTCCTCCAGAGAACCCCAGATACCAGAACAAGAAAACAGATGCACTAAACCCTAGTCAACATACCAATCAGCACAACCAAAAGCTCACAGACTACCTGCAACAGAACCCGCTCAATCTACGGACCCACAGACTGGAATGCCCTCTCAAGACACTACTCAACATACCGATCAGCAAAACCAAAAGCTCACAGACTACCTGCAACAGGACTCTCTCAATCTACAGACCCACAGATTGGAATGCCCTCCCAAGACCCTACTGAATTCCGAAAAAACCTAAAAACACTTCTTTTTCATGAATGTTTCAGAACTGACTCTTAAAACTTCCACTCTTTAAACTCCCAATCCCCTTTCTCCCACCCCAAAAACTACCCTACCCATCCACAACTCAAATCCACCCCACCGACCTACCCTCAGAGATCCTGCATAAAGTTGTCTGTTTAAAATTATAAGGTTATAAAGTTATAACATTCCCAACATAGTTCCTCCAATGTTTTCTATCAAATTGTTGTTCTATGTAAACCGCTTTGATAACTTGAAAATCGGTATATGAAAAAGTTTAAATAAATAAAATACATAAATTTTGCACAATTTGCAGGGGTGCCGGATAAGAGGAGGTGAATCTAAAACATACTGACTGGATTTATGACACTACCCAGGTTTGAGGACTTAAAATATGCTGTATGCCTTCTATTTACTTTGAAATCTTTCAAAAGTGCATAAAACAAGTAGCTATATTCATTCCATCTGATATACTCACCCCCCCCCCCTCTCCTCCATATATATCTGGGCTGGGTTAGGGGAGACAGAAGGCAGTGCTACAAATTACCCATTTAGCAGCAATTTTCAGCCACTACAGAGCTCATATTATAAAGACTTTTTCATGCGTATGAGCCAAGATCTTAGGGTTGCTGAGGAATATCGTAAATGATTGAAAAAATAAAAAATAAAGTGGACTGGAGCAAATCCACTGCTTACCCCTGGGATAAGCAACGTGAACCTGTCTACCTTTTGGAAACCTGACAGGTATTTGTGACCTGTTAGAAAGAGGATACCGGGCATCTCTTATGTTCTTGCACGCAGACAGCTGAAGGCATTGTGGGAAATAGGATGAGATTGGTGGCTTCATTCAAGTAACCACAATTCAAGCCCAAGTTTAGTGTTAGATGAAATGTTGAGTTCTCAGTGGGCAGCTTCCCAAACCACCACACCTGTTGGCTCAGTATATCACAGCTGGCAGTGCGTGTGTGGCGGAGGCCCATGACTAACCCAATGTGCACACAGTGTAGTTCGTTCAGAGGGAGGTCCGTGGTATTCCCGGGACACTGTGAGACAAGCTCAAACTGCAGCTGGCTGACTAGAGATGACTTTCATCACATTCAGCTCTTTTTTTTTTTTTTTAAATTTAAATTTTTTTTATTTATAGAATATTCAATAATTACAAGGATACAACACTTGCAAGGAAATCGGGAAATCAGAGAATACACATATCAAAAAAGGAAAAATCCAGAGGAAATACCATCAACTGAAATTCCCGCTCTAGCCCACAATATGGGAGAATACCAAAAGAAAAAGGAAATCTATAACTAGATACTCTAATAGGAATCAAACAGGGGCATAACAGCACAGTTTAATCATGAGGGAGTAGAACAAGAGATAGACCCACCAGTAAGGGCCCCACAGGCATTCAAAAAGGAAATCAATTGGGATGGATAAAATAATATATAAGAATTTCCCTCTAATTTCACAAGACACGTACATGGATATTTTAAAAACGAAAAGCCTACCCAACAGAGAAACCCTGGGGCGCAGAATTAAAAATTCTTTTCTACGTCTTTGGGTTTCTCTAGCCAAATCAGGAAACATGCGGATCAGGCAATCTTTAAACACCACATTTCTCTTCTTAAAGAACATTTTTAGAAGCCATTCCCTGTCAGATGCCAAGGCAAAGGTTATTACACAAGTAGCTGGAGTAGCTGCCTCTATATCTGATGACTCTAAAATAGCTGTAACATTTAAAGCATCTAGGTCTTGTAGTCCAGGTACAGCACGGTCTGAAGACACCTTTTGTCCCATAGGAATATAATATATCTTAACCAATGGTGGACAAAGCTCAGAGGAAACCCCAAGCACCTCTGATAAATAACCTTTAAACATATCTTTTGCAGAAATACCAGTCACTTTTGGAAAATTAATCATACATAAATTAGACAGTCTTGAATGGTTATCCAAGGCTTTCATCCGACTTCTCAAATTACTAAAGTCCTTCATCAAGGCTTCAGTCTGGGATTCCAAACGCTCCACATGACCAGTTGACTCAGCGATAGTAGATTTCATGGCATTTATAGTCTGAGAATTTGAAGAGCAATTCTTCTGAGCCTTCACCACCTGAGCTTGCAAACTCTAAACCTGAGGAACCACAGCTTCACCCAATTGCTTGATGGCCGACCAGATGGCTTCCAATGTAAATTGCTCCGGTCTCCGCAATTCAAAGGTAAAGGGCAAATGCTCAACCAAAACAGATGCCATCTCAGGAGCCTCCACCGGTGGTAAAACTACTCCACTTACTTCCGCCGACAGCAGCTGATATCCAAGCACCCCTGGGTCAGAAGAAGCTCGCAAAGGAACTTCAGCATTCGTCACCATGCTCAAAGGTGACCCCAGCAACTCCGGAGAGGAACCCAAACATGGCCTCCCAGTGTCGTCGCCTTCAAACCGATCCCCAGGACACGCTAGCTTCGGCGGTCTCCTCAATTCGGAGGGCGTAAGATCACTCCCCGAAAAGGACGCCGAGCTCACCGGCTCCGGCGTACTCGTAGCCGGGCTCCTCTCCTCCAGTTGTGACTGGCCCTCCCGACGAACAAAAGAATCCAATGGGCCAGTTACCACAGCCCTTTGAGGCAAATTGGAGGAGGGCGGTATGGGAGTCTGGGGAGCTATCCCAAACCGTACCTTCCTCTGTCACGGCATTAGGAAATGACGTCAAGAGGAAACTGCCTCTGCCCTTCTGTCCTTGGTTTCTCCCACATTCAGCTCCTTAACTATTAAGGCACATGATTATTCCTGTGAAAGATACACAGATACACATGAATATTGTTTCAGAGAATAGTAGATGGCAGATTACCAGTTCTCACCCGTTCTGCTTCCTGATATAAGAACATTTTCATCACAAGGTCTGGATCATTTTTGGGTGTTTGTTCAGGTCACAGGAAAAACAGTTTGTGCAAAGCATGGATAGCAGTGCAGCATTTTAGAAAAAGCAGGCAGCTGAGTGGAGAAGTAGCCTAATGGTTAGAGCGCTGGCGTGGGAGCCAAGAGACCAGGGTTTGATTCCCACTAGCAGTCCTTGTGGCCTTGGGCAAGTCACTTAACCCTCCGTTGTGACAGAAAAATCCAAGTTATCAATGCCCCTGTTTAATGTACATTACCAAGTTTAAATTACAATGTAAACAGCCATGATAAAGTGGTATAAAAGCATTTCAAATAAATAAAAATAAAATATAGATCTGGGGAGGCCAGGGAATTGTTTTCAATGGGGCCAATAGTCAGCCTCGGCAGTCGGTGTATTTTTTAACTGCTGTCCAACGCAGCTGAAATTCATCCAGATTTTCAGCACCGATATCCGGTGAGCAGCCAGCGTTGAGTATCTGGATTCAGCCGTGACTGGTACTGCTATCTGGATAACTGCGATATTGAGACCACTATCCAGACAGCAAACTGCATACCATTAGGACAGTCTTTTTGCAGTCCTAACTTTATCCAGATTAGTTGATCTGCTTAGTGGGCTGAATATTTCCACTAACCAGATAATTCCTAACTCCGACCACGTTCCTCCCCGGGCTGCCCCGGAACTATCCCGACAGTGCTGCTGAATATTTCACTGGCAGGGTGCTGACTGTTTAAGGGCTTTTGAATATTGACCCCAGTGTATTTTCTGTGTGTAAACTTTCTTAATTTGGTATTGATCTTGTTTTTGATAATGTGATCCACCTAGATACCTACAGTAATAGGTGGAAAATCAAACAATCAAATCAGATCCAGTGACATTACAACAACATTCATGTCGGCCTTCATCCTTTTCCTAATCACTCCTTTCAACATCTACATGAATTTCTCAGGTTGTCCACACCTTGCCCATTTGCTTTTATTTAGGCATCATCTGAACTTTCATATGGGACCCATCTCTCAAAACCCAAATGGTGTATTAGTTGACATATGGCCACTCATTTTCAACCGTCTCCGTAATCTCATCTATAGTTTCCCTACCAGCAACTATCAGATGTAGCCATATCATGTCTTCTGAAGCTCTGTCTGCATATTCTGCTCCTCTGCATCTCTTCAGAGAGATTCTCTCAGTTAGTTACCAGTGTTAGGGCTGCCACATTTGCAGGGTGGTTCATGGCAATCTGCTGCCCAAGGTGAGGGATGAGATGGGGCCGTCTCCAAGGAGCCCAAATTGGAACTCCTTCAAAGTCCCAGTCAGAATGCCACTTTATTCCTATATAATCATCCTCATCCTCAAATTTGCAAAAGATGGCCCTACTTGGACCAGCATACATTCTGCACCAGTATCTCTATGATTCCCAAGTGGTAGCAGCCAAATTAATTGAGTCAAAACCAATCAGCACTGGCTGTAATGTGCCACACAAGAATGTTGACAAGTTGAAAAGAGCACACTGGCAGTGTGACAAAACAGCTCATTTCCCCTTCCTCATTTGCAAACTCATATTTTTCTTGGGGGAGGGGGGTGTGGGGAAGAGTTCAAAGAGAGATGATAAAGTGTGTCTCATCACAGTAGCATGGGCTGTATGAAGCCATCTTTATAACTGGTGTCATCTATATATTTGTGTCTATCTTCAGATGGTGTGTGTATAGTGCAGGGATGGGGTGCCTCTGTGTGTGTATATGTGTTAGTTACAAGGGTGGGGTAACCGTGTGTGTGTGTTGGACGGGGGTGGGGTGCCTATGTGTGTATGTGTCTATGTGTCTATGTGTGTGGTATAGGGGTTGGTGCCTGTGGATTCGTGTGTGTGTGAGGGTGGGTAATTTGTGTGTGGTGTCTATGGGGGTCATTCTGACACACGTTTAGCGGGGCTGGACATCCAGACCTGCTAAACGCTGGGTTGCCAATCCAGAAGACAGAGTTCCCCGCAGGCATAGGCAAGATGTGCAGGAAGCTCTGTTCATGGGCAGAAGGGGGTGGGCCGGAGGAGGAGCAGAGGCAGGTAGTGGGTGGGAACCTGACATCGGATGTACAGGGCTAATTCTGGGGTCAGCCCTGTATGTCCAGGGTCTGCCATTTGCATGGGGGACTTCCACCTTGGAGGTGGAATAAGTCCCCCTAGATGGAGGAGGATGACGGATCTGGGGACGGAAAGGAAGGTGAGGGGGTGTAGGGGGTTCCCCGCAGTCCGACTCTGGTCATGGCAGCCCGATCAGGGGTCGGGAACAGGGAAAAGAACTTTGCTGTGGTTGCTGGGAATCACAGCTCCTGCATGGCGCCATGGTGCCATGGCAACGGGACTCCATGGCACTGCGGATCCATGCAGGAACCTGGCTGGACTAGCTGGGTAAGTGCTGGGACATCCGGGGTGCCTGAATCAGGACACGTCTTGGATGTCCCAGCCTTATGCCATGATTCTACTCCCGTGGGGCCATCTAGCCCCCTGCGGGAGCAGAATCAGGTGTATCCCCTAGCTGTCCAGATGTTTGGACATCGGGATGGACATCTCAGAATTGGCCATATGTTACTTTGGGGGGGGGGGTGCCTTTTGGCATCTACACATTTTGGCCTTTTGTCCCCATGCAACCTCCAACCCCTTGCACTCTTCCCTACCACCTTCTAGCACTTCTCCTGCTATCCCCCATCCTCTGTTTCCATTCTCACTCTGTCCCTTTCTCCCTCTGCCTTGCACTTTCAGCCATTGACCTCCATTCCCCACCTTATTCTTTCTTTTCCATGTACACTGTCCCTTTAACATTTTCCTGCCTTCTCTGCATCTCCCTAACACAGTGTCTAACCTGCCTTACTCTCTTCTTCTTGCAGCACTTTTTACTGCAGTGATCAAGACCTTATTCGTGTCTTCTGCTCGCGGGAGACGATACTCTTCAGGCAGACTGCAGCGCTCTTTCCCCGTGGCTTCTTGGTTCTGCTGTCTGCCTGTCTAATTCAAACTGTATGTGTAGAGACAGACAAAACAAACCACCATGGATAGTCTCAATGCTAGTCGCTATAACTTATCTGAAACAGGCCTAATAATAGTAATCATAATAGTAAAGACAACTTAGTAATGCTGGTGTAGAGAAAATTACAGCAATTTAACTTATGTAGCCTGTGATTTTAAAATTAAAAATACCGACTTCTGACTCCACACATTGGACCATTAGGGTATTCAATATAAACATATTGGGGGTGATTTTATAGGGGATTTTTTTGTGCATAAAGGCCTTTTTACACATGTAAAAGATCTTCTATAAAATACCCCAGGATTACATGCATAAATGTATGCACGGGGACAAGAAGGCATGTACTATTATGGGTTAGGAGGCAGTGTACTATTGTGGATAAGGATTTGTTAAAAAGATAGAAAGCAGAAGGTAGGGCTAAATGGCCAATTTTCTCAGTGGAGAAGATAATGGAGTACCTTAAGGATCTGGGAGACTGGGCATCCAACTAGCAGATTAAATTTAATGTGGACAAGTGCAAAGTTATGCACTTAGGAAAGTACAACTCAAAATGACAGTCAGCGATGCAAGGTTACACATTAGAAACTACCACCCAGGAAAAAGCTCTCGGTGTCTTTGTGGATAATATGTTGAAATCCTCTACTCAGTGTGCTGTGGTGGCCAAGAAAGCCAATAGAATGCTAGGAATCATAAAGAAAGGAATGGAGAAAAAAAAACAAAGATATTATAATGCCTTTGTATCGTTCTGTGGTGTGACTGCCCTTTAAATATTGGGTGTAATTCTGGTTGCCGTATCTAAAACAGGATATAGCAGAATTAGAAAAGGGGAGATAAGATAGAGGTCTATAAAATGATGAGTGGAGTGGAACAGGTAAACATAGAATGGTTGTTTATTCCTTCATAAAGTAGAAAGACAAGGGGACACGCAATAAAGCTACAATGTAGCACATTTAAGTCTAATCAGAGAAAATATTTTTGCACCCAATGTGTAATGAAACTCTGGACTTCATTGCTGGAGGATGTAGTAGAAGCTATTAGTGTAGATGGGTTTAAAAGAGGTTTGGACAAGTTCCTGGAGGAAAAGTCCATAAACCATTATTGAAGTGGCTTGGGAAATCCACTGCTTACCCTGGGATAAGCAACATGGAATCTTTCTACCTTTTGGGAAACTGACATGTACTCGTCATCTGGATTGGCTGTTGTTGGAAACAAGATACTGAGCTTGATGGATCTTTGGTCTGACCCAATATGGCATATCTTCTTTTGTTCTAACCTGCATATAGTTATGTTCTTTCTGGGGCAGAGTATGAGCACTCCAGAAACAAAGCAACCACTCCTGCAAGCTACAAAACAGGATATGACAGAGCAGGGTGATGAACCACACCGTAGAGTGGATTGAAATAACCTTTTATTAAGTTGTCCAGAACTCCCTTCTTTCAACGGCCATGTTTCAGCTGGTGGGAGCCTTTGTCAGGGATCATGGGACATTAAAGAACATGCCACATCACAGGACAAACCAGGCACTAAATAGTTAGTATTTCAAAGCACGGCTGAGTATAGCAGTGGGTCCAACTCTGCAACTAAGAAATCTCCCCACCCACCTAGCCACATGCAGTAAGCTTCTTTTTTAACTTCCTGGAAGCCCAGTGATGATGTCACTACTTGAGCCGTGTGTGGCTGCTCCGCTCACACAGCACTTGGTATGATCCAGATTGTGACATAATACAAAACCCTACAAAAAACCTCCTCGTACAACAAGGACTGTATCTAGAAAAAAAGCAGCACCATAAATATTGCAGTGATCCTAGAGCATTAATACACCTTTTACTATAGCTGAATGACTATAGATCCTTACATACAAATTCCATGTAGAACAGAATCCCTGGCCTGAGCACACATGCAGGACACAGACAGACCGTCACAAAATAAAGTGCATGCCTCTACAAAATAGAAACAGAAATGTATATGAAAACATGAAGCTGAAATCCCAAGAAGCAACATCAGCACTGTACAAAATCTGAAAATAGCATACCTAACATTCCAAAAACTGACATATTGCAATCACTAAATTGAAAATAAAATTATTTTTTTCTACCTTTGTTGTTGGGCTATTTTATTTTTCTCATTTTTTTAGTCCCTATATCTGGGTTGTACTGTCCTGTTTTTTTTTCTTTGCTTTTTCCATGGTCTCCTGTCCATTTGCCTTTCTTCTCTCTCCTCTTGGCTTCTTCTTTGACATTGATATTTCACTTTAAGCTTTATTCCATTTATTCTCTTGCTTCTTTATCCACTCAAATTTCGCCCCTCCTTCTCACCATCCACCTCTTAATATAGCTACCTACAGCTTTCCATCTCTCTCTTTCTCCAGCCTCTTATTCTTCAGTCCTTCACTAATAATCTTCTCCCTCTCTCCATGTCCACCAGCTCCCTTCCACATGCCCACCAACCTCTTATGCTCTGTCTCTTCCTGCGTCCACCAACTCCTCCAAATCCCCCCTCTTTGCCCTCCTCACGTCTGCCGCCTCATCCCTCTCTCCATGCCCACCAGCTCCCCCTTCTCTTTCTGTCCCTTCCACATGCCCACCAACCTCTTATGCTCTGTCTCTTCCTGCGTCCACCAACTCCTCCAAATCCCCCCTCTTTGCCCTCCTCACGTCTGCCGCCTCATCCCTCTCTCCATGCCCACCAGCTCCCCCTTCTCTTTCTGTCCCTTCCACATGCCCACCAACCTCTTATGCTCTGTCTCTTCCTGCGTCCACCAACTCCTCCAAATCCCCCCTCTTTGCCCTCCTCACGTCTGCCGCCTCATCCCTCTCTCCATGCCCACCAGCTCCCCCTTCTCTTTCTGTCCCTTCCACATGCCCACCAACCTCTTATGCTCTGTCTCTTCCTGCGTCCACCAACTCCTCCAAATCCCCCCTCTTTGCCCTCCTCACGTCTGCCGCCTCATCCCTCTCTCCATGCCCACCAGCTCCCCCTTCTCTTTCTGTCCCTTCCACATGCCCACCAACCTCTTATGCTCTGTCTCTTCCTGCGTCCACCAACTCCTCCAAATCCCCCCTCTTTGCCCTCCTCACGTCTGCCGCCTCATCCCTCTCTCTTTCTGTTCATTCTCCATACTCAGCAGCACCTCATCTCATCTCATTTTATTAAATGTACTGCATAATCTGCTTTTCAAATTTCTTCCAAGAGGAAAACATGAAACACACATGAATACATAAAACACACAAACTAAAACACTTCAGATTAAATTATATCATCAATCTAAAATCATTTAAAAGCAGCTTGTTTTAAATGTTTTTCAGAATTGTAGAAAAATCTTTTTCATTGCATTGTGCAAAAGACAAGGAGTTCCATTGTGATGGGCCAGCTAATGATATTATATGAGAACGTGTCTTGACTTTATTGTAGAAACTGTACATATCATTAGCAGATCTTTTTGGCTAGGACGCAGAGAGCAACATGGTTCATAGCTTGTTTATTATAACAGAGTCCAATTCCTGCTTTACTTCTCCATAAGCACTTATGGATTAAGCATAACCTTTAAACAGGGTGCGATATTTTATAGGGAGCCAACACAATTCTTTTCTTTTTGGCATGACGTCAACTATACTTTTCAAACTATTACTCGAACTTCAGGATTCTATATTACGTGTAAAGATTTTATTATTGTATTAGGAAGGCCTAAATACAAGATGTTACAGTAATGTAGACATAGCAGTATCAGCAATTGTACTACCATATGAAACTGATCAAAACAGAGAAATCACTTTAATCCTTGTATAATTCTCAACTTAAAACACGCAGCCTTTACCACTTTTAAAACGTGTGATCACATGGAAAATTGAGTATCTAAGGTAATTCCAAGATACTGCAGCTCCAAAAGTATAGGGATTATTGCTGCCACAATTTTTTGATAATTAATCATTAAACCATTCAATGGATACTTATCTTTAATTTTTCTCAATAAACTTATGTTTGAACATAAACCATTCAATGTATGCCATCCCGAAATCCATGAACAATTACTTACTAATTGTATAGGTTCAGGTTTGTTTAATACTTTCCATACCACCTTCCATGGGATATATTAATGTGGTTTGTGATTCAAATATTACAAATGAGTAAAGAAACAGAAAGCAGTAAAAAAAGAGAGACAAACAGAGGGAAAAATCAGGGGAGAGAGGAAGGGGCGAATAAGGTGGCAACTATCATCATATTATTTAGCCCATCAAGAAGACTGAAAGCAAAGGCACAAAGGGAGAGGGTTTAGAGATCATATCTTCATTAATAGTCAAACGAATATGTAATAAAAGGTCCATTATGGAGGCAATGTTTCGGGACTATGACCCTTCCTAAAACCTCGTTGCTACAGATCAGAATTTTATGCTCCTCCCAAAAAGCATCCAATTGAAATTGAATTACTTGTTCTATAATTTTCCCTAATAGAGGAATGCTTAAGACAGGGTGGCAGGATGCGCAATCATTTTGAGAAGCAATATATGTATTTTGAACAGAGCGGACAGCAACTAATTTTAAGCTGTCAGGTAATATGCTTAATAAGCCTAACTGAACATTTTAAATTAATGTTAAGAAATTAAAATTTGAATGTGATGGAATGTTGAGCAATGGACGATATTCAAGATATGAATTGACCATAGTTTGTTGGAAATGAATAACAAAAGAGTTTTGAATATAAACTATAAAATAAAAAAAAAATAAAACTATTGGGCCTGATATTTAAAAGGATTAACGTGATTAACAGACCTGCTGGCTGTGTTAATCCTCTCGGCTGGAACATTTGCCGGCACCTGATGCTAACCGGTTAGCACTGGGGCATACTGGGTGCAGAAGGGGGGCGGCATCTGGGGATAACCAGGCAGTAATGTCAGTCAGCAGTTACCCAGTTATCCCTCGGCAGTGAAAGTCAGGTGTAGTAACTAGCAGACAGTGACTGAGCATCACCACTGCCCAGTTAGCTTCCTGGCTATCTGACCAATATTCAATGCTGGTGGCCAAATATGGTCCTACATTGAATATCTGGGTCTAGGGTTCAGCAGTGACAGCTAGCCATTGTATCACGCTAGCTGCCACCTCTGAATATATATATAAGGAGTTTTTTGGACCAATGGGGGGTATTCTGTGCGACGAATAGCAGGGATGGATGTTCGTGCCAGCTCCTGCCCCTGACTAACTTCCCCGCCAGTTGTCAGCCCCGTACGTCCAGGGCCAGCGACATGTGCGGGGAAGTTATTCCACCTCTAAGGGGGAATAACCTCCCTGGATGTGTCTTAATTTTAATGCCGGGGCATGGATGGGGCAGGGGGGCCAGGGGACATTCTCCACAGCCCAACCCTATTTCAGGCGGCTGGCATCGCAGCTCTTTAATGGAGCCACGGTGCCATGGCAACATGATGCTATGGCTTCACTGCTCCATTGAGGAGCCTTGACTGAGTTAGCCAGGGGCAGTCCTGCATGTGCAGGCCAGACTGAATCACAGTCCCAGCCTGCACGTGCAGGACTGTTCGCAATTCAGATCCCGTGGGGCTAGACATGCCCCATGGATCAGAATCATGATTCCCTCTGTGCGTCCGGTTCAGACCGGACGCACAGAGGGGATCTACGTGTGGGACGGAATCGGGCCCATGATGTTTGGTTGAAGTGAGAAAATCCCTGGTTTTTGGTAAAGGTAATTGGAACTCTGAGGTTCTTTTATTTATATTTATTTATTTATTTAACAGTTCTTCTATACCGCGCTTTTCAGATCAGTGCGGTTTACATTCAACGTCAACTATACAACACAGGCATTCTGAGTTGTAAACTTTACAATAAACAGGGAAATCAACATGGAAACAACTGGGGAAACTATCTACATTGTATTTACACTATTACCTTTTTCAAGCAGGGTCTATCTACATCTTATTACTTTTGAAGGATCGGTGGGTTAGCCTTTTTCATACTGAGTCTGATTGTTTAGGTGTGGTGCGTGATTGTCTGAGGGGCAACATGTATGAATACTGAGGCTGGATTCAGGGTAGTATGTGGTGAACAGGTGGTGCTTTAATGCTTTCCTGAATTGGGTTAGGTGGGTGATGTTTCGTATATAGGTGGGGAGGGCATTCCATGCTCTAGGTGCATAAATTGTAAAGGCTCTGTTTGTTGTTATTTTTGTGCATTTCGTTGTTGCCTTTGGGACCTCGAGGGTGTTTTGCGTCGTAGGTCTTCTGTTTCTGTTATGTGGTACTTTGTGTATCATCTCGCTGATAGCTGTGGGAGTCAAAGTGTTTAACGCTTTGAAGGTCAAGGTTAGGACTTTGTGTAGGATTCTTGCTTGAACAGGTAACCAATGGAGGTTCATCAGTACTGGCGTTATGTGCTCTCTCCGTGAGGCCCCTGTTAGTACTCTCGCAGCAGTGTTCATTGCGAGCTGGAGTGGTGCTAGTGTTGATTGGGGAGACCGTGTAGGATTACGTTGGCGTAATCAAAATGTGGTAATATTAATGCTTGATAGATTGATCGATAGTCGCTGAAATCTAGTAGTGGTCGGAGATGCTTTAAAGTCCTTATTTTCATGTATACTGTTTTTACTGTGTTTTTTATGTGGGTTTTCAGATCCAGGTGTTGGTCCAGAGTAATGCCAAGGTAGCGGATTGTTGATTTGGTTTTCAGTTCTGTGTCGCCGATTTTTAAGGAGGGTGGAGGGGTGAAGTCCTGGTTCCTTGAGATGAAAAGGACATCTGTTTTGCTGTAGTTGATTCTTAAATTTTGTGTGTTGAGCCATTCTGCTACTGCCTCAAAACAGCTTGTTAGAGGGAAGAGGTCTGGTTGGTTGGTCCTGAAAGGGATGTATAGCAGGATATCGTCTGCGTAGGCTAAACAGTTGACCTTGAATGAACGTGCTAGGGCACATATGGGCTGCATGTAGATGTTAAACATCAATGCAGATAGAGAAGAACCCTGTGGCACGCCCTGGTTTTGCAAAAATGGTTTGGAGGTTGTGGAGCCAGACCTTACATGTTGCCATCTATTGGTCAAGTATGACTTGCACCACTCTAGGGCTGTCCCTTGAATTCCTTTTTCGCTGAGGCGTTGTATGAGGATCTCGTGGTTCACAGAATCGAAGGCCGCTGCAATGTCGAGGAAGATGAGAGCATATCCCTGGTGAATTTTGTCTGTTCCGGAGACTAGGTTGTCAAGTAGGGTGGTGAGGAGGGTTTCCACCCCGTGTGCTTCTCTGAACCCATGCTGGGAGGGGTCCAGTGGGGCTTCAGTATCAATATGCTGTTGAATTTGGCGCTGTACTAACTTTTCAATTACTTTGGCAAGCATGGGGATACTTGAAATTGGCCTGTATGATTCCACCTTCGTTGGGTCCATCTTGTTATTCTTCAGCAGTGGTCTGATTGATGTTTGTTTCAGGCTCTGTGGGAATGATCCAGTTGTGAGGGATTGGTTTATTAATTCGCTCAGATATTGGCTTAAGTCACATCGCAACTCCTTTATCCATAGGGCTGGGCATGGGTCGTTGGGTGCAGTAGTAGGGTTGATTGCAGCGATGGTGTCTTCAATCTCTCTGCGTGATATTTTGTCAAAATTGGCTAGTGGTGATGGTTGGGGTAAGTTATGCTGAAGGGTGTTGTTTGCGGAGCTCGAAGTTTCGCCAGCGTGGGTTACTCCTGGTTGTAGATAGTTGGTTGAGGTTGCGCCAGTCTGGATTATTTTTGTTTGTAGGTAGTTAGAGTATGCTTGGGGTTGTGGCATATGTGATTGGTCTGTGGGAGGTTCTTTTATGAGGGATTTTACTATATTGAAGAGGTCGTGGGGTTTGTTTAACGATCGCTTCAGTATGTCGGAATGATATTGTTTCCGCTTCTTTGTTAATTCATCACGGTATGCTTTTAGGTGAGTGATGTAAGTACTTTGTGCTTCGGTAGAGCGAGTCCGGCGCCATCTTCTCTCGAGCTTGCGCAGGCACTGGAGTGAAGTTCGGAGGTCCTTGGTATACCATGGTGCGTGTTCTCTTTTCTTTTTTGTTTTATGTGTGGGTGGTATGCATGCGATGGTCTTGAGGCTCTCGTCCCATGTGGACACCATCGTATCTAGGTCGTGTGGTATATTGTTGAGAAGTGGGAGGATCTTCCCTCGAATCTCTTCTTTCTCAAAGGGGCGGAAGTGCTTCAGCGAGGTTTCGTGGACAGCGTTGGTTTTGTGGGAGTCTTGGTTGTAGGTGTTAATAGGTATCTGGAACTTGAGTAGGCTATGGTCAGACCATGGCACAGGAGATATAGTTGGTAGCATTGGTTCGGTGGTATCCATATCTTTCTGTGGAGCAAAGATCAGGTCAAGTTTGTTTCCCTTGATGTGAGTTGGACTATTGACTAGCTGATCGTACCCTAGTTCTTGTAGTGCTTCTAGGAAGGCAGTGGCTTGCGCTTCCTGTAGCGTAGGAAGGTTAAAGTCACCTAGAATCCAGTTTTGGGATCGTGGTCTTTTTGAGTTGCAGGCAAGGCCAATTATTGTTGCGAGATCCTCAGAAGATGGTGTTGGTGCTCGGTATAGTAGGTTGATTGTGCATGTGTCATTTGTTATAGTAAGGGAGTCCAGGTTAGCTGTGCTGGTTGCATTACACATCTGGAAGCATAGGGCAGTTTTGGCCAGGATGAGTGTTCCGCCTCCTTTCTGGTTGGTTCTATGGCATGCATAGACTGAGAATCCTGTGGGTAACATCTGATTGATGATTGCATTGTCACATTCCGATAGCCAAGTTTCTGTGATCATGAGGATGTCAAGATCAAGGGATGTGACCAGATCGGTGATTATCGGCCATTTAGTACGTATTGATCTGGCGTTGATGAGTGCACACTTCAGGTCATGTTGTTGTTGCTGACGGTCTAATTGTGACTTCTTAATGTGTTGAAGTGGGATGTGTAGCAGATGTGAGTAAGGTGTTTCTTTGGGTTCTCTAGGGGAGTGTTGATGATTCTCCGTCCATCTCCTCCCATCACTGCGGAGTATTGGGATGTGGTTGGTGCTTGTGTGAAAGGCGTGGGATGTGTGGGGGAGCCAGGTGGCTAGGTGTAGAAATGCCAGGGCGAGTAGTGAATGCATCTTGTGGTTGGCCTCGTGGAGAGATGGATAGTATGTGAGCTGTTCTTTGCTTGGTAGATAGATAGATAGTAGGGTCTGGTGCTGACTACTGTGGAGGCTACCAATGGGGTCTAAGCTTACTGCCTAACAATGAGTAGTTATTTGGAACAATGTGGCAGCAAGCAAGACATGAAACAGTACAGCAGCAAGCAAACACTGAAGTAATGTGGCAGCCAGCAGATAATGAGATAATGTAACAAACAGCAGATAACAAGCCAGCAGATAATGAGATAATGTAACAAACAGTAGAGACTGAGACAGTAACTGTGAGATAATGCGAGATAATGTAACAATCAGTGGGCCATGATACAATGTTGCAGTATCCTGCCTGCAACTGCTACAGTAAGGTACAGTTAAGATGATAGTAAGGCAGATGCAAAGTTGTACGTTTTTACATTAAGGGAAATGGGAATTGGTTACTGGCAGCAATATAGGATATGCTAATGACAACAGTATAGTATATGTGTGTTAAGTAGAATCATTATAGTCAGATCGTTTCACAATGTTATACTTGCTATGATCGCTGTGAGAAGTCTGCTGAGGGTGGAAGCGAGCTCGACCCGAGGGGAGCTCCAGCTACTTGTATCGTGCTTGCTTGAGCTCTCGGCGTGTTTCTGGGTTTCGTTGGAGGTTTTGTTCGGGACGGCAGGTCCTGCAGCTTCTTATTTAGCCCCAAGCCGTTGTATAGTAGCAGTGGATGCAAGGACGTTGGTTGGAAAACGGTGAAGGTGGAGCGGATGATCGCCGGTGCTCAGTCCCTCCTGGGAGAGCTCAGCTGCTGAATTGAGGGGTTTTGGTGTCTTCCCAGCTTCAGCGACTGGTAGAAGAAGGTGTTGTGTAAGGGGGGGCCTTCAGGGGCCGCCGCCTAAGGGCCACGCCAAAGGGCCCTCAGGCGCGGGCCCGACAGGCGCGGGTCCGCCTGGTGGCGGGTTTCTTTAAAGGAGCTGGTGCTCCGCCTCCCACAACCCCGATTGGGTTGGAGGTGTGCTGCCGGGATCGCCTCTCACCGGGGGCAGAGGAAGATGGCTGATTCTTCCCGCCGGTTGCGGGTTTCTTTAAAGGAGCTGGTGCTCCGCCTCCCACAACCCCGATTGGGTTGGAGGTGTGCTGCCGGGATCGCCTCTCACCGGGGGCAGAGGAAGATGGCTGATTCTTCCCGCCGGTCGCGGGTTTCTTTAAAGGAGCTGGTGCTCCGCCTCCCACAACCCCGATTGGGTTGGAGGTGTGCTGCCGGGATCGCCTCTCACAGGGGCAGAGGAAGATGGCTGATTCTTCCCGCCGGTCGCGGGTTTCTTTAAAGGAGCTGGTGCTCCGCCTCCCACAACCCCGATTGGGTTGGAGGTGTGCTGCCGGGATCGCCTCTCACCGGGGGCAGAGGAAGATGGCTGATTCTTCCCGCCGGTCGCGGGTTTCTTTAAAGGAGCTGGTGCTCCGCCTCCCACAACCCCGATTGGGTTGGAGGTGTGCTGCCGGGATCGCCTCTCACCGGGGGCAGAGGAAGATGGCTGATTCTTCCCGCCGGTCGCGGGTTTCTTTAAAGGAGCTGGTGCTCCGCCTCCCACAACCCCGATTTTTCTCCTTATTTAAATTAATGTGATGTGCCGAAGATATTTGGTGATATTTTTGTTTTATTATTAAGTTTTTGAGTTCCCCATACTTATATTTCTTTCCATATTTGGTAATTTTATAAATTCATTAACACGCATGTAGCAGTTTAAGTATGTTAAAGACTTCTTATAAAATACCAACTGACATTAAAGCACTGATGGTGACATGAAGCAGGTGTAAATGTTTGTGGCGAAATTTAAAGTGTGATCTCTGTTACTTACTCTAGTATTTTATAGAGACAAGTAGCAGGGCCGGCCCAAGGATTTCTGCCGCCCCAGGCAGAAGCCCCAGCCATACTGCCCCCCCCCCCCATACCTGGCCATGCCACCTTCCCAGTCATGCCACCGAACCACCTCCCCTTGCCGCTGCCGCCGCCGCCACCACTGCCGATTCCATCCTGGGGCAGCGGCGGACAGCTCGGCGGCAGTGGCAGTTTCAAAGTAACTTTGTGCTGCTGACGATTCTGTCTTCGGGGCGGCGTGGCTCAGCTCAGTAGCGGCAGCTTGAAAGTGGTAGCTTTGTGCTGATGCTTTGCGGCCTGTGGCAGGCCATGTGCTTTGGCACACATGGCCTGCCGCTTCTGATCCCCCTCCGATGCCACTTCTTGCAGTGCCACCCTAGGCGGCCACCTAACCCTTCTAGTGCATGAGCTGGCCCTGAGCAGTAGACACCTACTTTATAAAACAGGATGAAGGCAGGCAGAAAGGATATCCTAAATGAAACCATTTTACTACAAAGAAAGTGCCTGAATAGACAGAAAATATTTAGATGCTGTGGATGGTGTTTTAAAGATGCCGAGTGCAGAGTGTAAGTACTGATTGCTTGATTATCACACACTGCTGTTCTCATCCTAGAATTTTCTTGTTCTTTTTGGGTTGATCTGGTCATTTTCCTTCTGTTCCTTTCTATTGCCAGCTCGATTTGGGCTCTGACACCATGAGACTTTATTGGCAACCACTCAGGGATTTCCCCCCTATTTCATATCCCTTTCAAACGTATGTTTAGTCCAGTCTCTATAGTGACAGTCTTCAGCCAAAACCATGTTTTAGGGCTTGTTTTGGAACCCTTCAATCACTGGGCCCTGATCCTGGCCATCAGATGTCACCCTTAAGCAATGATCATGAATTCCTGCCCTTCGCCCCTTAAAGCAATTACCATAAATGGGCCATGGGACTGAACCAGGGACCTTCCTCATGGCTATGCCTAGCATTCACCCCCTGAGTATTGCTCTTCTTTGATGGCTGCAAGCTTATGATATACAGCTGTCCAACACCACTGTGACCATAGGCAAATTATTCAAGGCACAGTTACTGAACCTCACTTGGAGTGTCTAAACTAAGGCCTGCTCTTTACAGAATCTCTGAGCAGCTATGAAGCTTGTTGGAGTTAGAGTACACAAAGCTGATGAAGTGAGACAATTGCAAAAGACTGAAATGTGTCTCAGCAGCTATTGGTCTGACACACAGCCAGGTCCGAGTTTAATTACTCAAGCAAAGCCAGCTGTAAAATTTTGAAATGATCAATGTGCGGTTTATTTCTGGTATTACAAACATGTCTGCTAAGAAACGATCAAAGACATTGACATTTGGAAAACTAAATGATGACTAATAAGAGGAATGTAACAGATGTTAACAGAGTGAAAAATTCCAAACAATGTGGAAATCATTTCTCAAATGTAATCATGTCCATCTTTTGTAATTGCAGATTTTGAATGTCATTGTTTACATACAGTAACAAAGAATGGACTGCACTACAGAATCAGAGTTAAGGGAAAAATGATACTATCAAAGCAGGCTTATGAGATGACTCCAGGTCATTAGAGACAGGGTGAGACAGTTCTGGTTTTGCTTCTATTGAATGCAATGAGGGTAAAACCAGGAGGACTGGTTGAGCCTGTCCCTGATGACCTGGAATCATCTAGTAGTAACTCTACATAGTAACTCTACATCTAAGACAGTGGTTCTCAACACAGTCCTTTGGAATTCCCAGGCCAGTCAGGTTTTCAGGATATCCACCATGAATATGCATGAGATGGAAGCAGTACCTGCAGATCTATTTCATCCTTATTCATTATGGATATCCTGAAAACCTGACTGGCCTGATGATCCCAAAGGACTGGGTTGAGAACTACTGATCCAAGAAAAGGAAATTGCTAACCCTGAGCATGTTAAAAACTCTTCTAAATCTAACACCCTAAATTTATCTTTATTTAGCTGACTATTTTTATCTGGCTAAATACAATGAACTGGCTAAAGATAGCCAATTAAATATAGAAAACCAGCTGAGTACAATTGCTGAAGAAACCAGAGTTCCTAAGTTACCCAGTTCCATGAGTGAGAGTTTAAGCCAGTCCTGGATTTCAGACAATCACATCCTGATGCATTATGGGATCTGCAGCACTCATTCCAATGGGTGAAATCAGGGACTACACATTTGCATTACAATGCAAATTTAAAGCCAGAACTGGCAAAAAATCTCACTCATGGAACTGGTAACTTGGCAACTCTGAGATACCCAGTTAAGAAACATTATCTGGCTGAAGACAGTCAACCAAATAAAAATAGACAGCTATTTTCAAGCAGCTATCTTTAGAAACAAACTTGCTACATTTACATGAAAAAAGTAGGGGGGGGGGGGGTTAAACAAAATTTGTATTTCTTTTTGTTTGCCTGAAACCTCTAGTAACCTTTCAGAGCCACAACCACATTGCCCTGAAATGAGAAAATGTATTAAAACAAAATGAACATTTTTCGCCTGCACCCCCTACTGTTAAGTGCCTCTCACTCTCTGCAAAACTCAGGACCAGCTACAGCAGCTACCAGGCACTTCTGATATGTTTACTGTGGCTTGGCGGATAGCTCTGTCCCACTGCAGTGCCCCGAGTCTAGGATTTATAGACTGCAGTGCCAGATTCAGGATTTATAAACTGGGTTACAGCAGCTTCTGCTGGGACTCGGGAGCAAGGGAGTAATCCTTATCCAAGTATCTTCTTGGGCCCATGGCAGGAGAGAAATAAGAGTAGGAGGGACAATGAATGGAGAATAAAACCAAGGATATTATAATGCCTCTGTATCGTTCCATGGTGCGACCGCACCTTGAATATTGTGTGCAATTCTGGTCGCCATATCTTAAAAAGGATATAGCAGAATTAGAAAAGGTACAGAGAAGAGTCACCAAAATGGTAAAGGGGTTGGAAGGATACCCCTATGAGGAGAGGCTTAAAAGGTTAGGGCTCTTCAACTTGTAAAAGAGACGCCTGAGGGGAGATATGATAGAGGTCTATAAATTAATGAATGGCGTGGAACGGGTAAATGTAGATCGGTTGTTTACTCCATTGAACAGTAGAAAGACTAGGGGACATGCAATGAAGTTACAATGTAATCCATTTAAGGGTAATAAGAGAAAATACTTTTTTACTCAACGCATAATCATACTCTGGAATTCATTAATGGAAGATATAGTAAAAACTGTTAGTGTATCTGGGTTTAAAAAAGGTTTGGACAAGTTCCTGAAGGAAGGGACCATAAACCATTATTAAAGAGGACCCGGGAAATCCACTGCTTGTCCTGGGACAAGCATTGTGGAGCCTGTGGCCTCTTTGGAAACCTGCCAGGTACTTGTGACCTGGATTGGCCACTGTTGGAAACAGGATAATGGGCTTGATGGGCCTTGGTCTGCCCCAATATGGCATTTCTTCTGTTCTTTTTTTTTAAATTTAATCTTTCTAATTTCACACAAAAATTCAAGAAAAGAAACACACTTGCATAAGAAATGTGAGGTACAACCAAACATATAATACATTATGTTCATGTTCATAGGAAATACAAAACTAGAAGAAACACAAAAAAAAAATGTAACCCCACCTCCAGAACACAACTAGGAAGGAACTCTGAAGAAAACAAATTTATCCCGATACGTACATAGGAAAAAATAAACACAGCTAAACACAGACAGCATTCTCATAATCACGGATTCAAAGCGTCCCCCTGCTCAACGCATGGTTCCCCAGGATGGATACAAAAATATGGATACAAAAATATATATGAATTCCCTAACAGCTTAATCAGGCTCTTACATGGATACTTTAGGAAAAACATCCCATCTAACTGCAAAACCCTTGGTCTCAGGAGCAAAAATTCTCTCCTGTGCCAAATCAGGAAATATAAGAACTAAACAGCCCTTAAAACGTATATTACACTTCCTAAAAAACATCTCAAGGAGCCACTCTCTATCAGATATTAGTGCTAAAGTTAAAATACAAGTAGAAGGAATAATCTCTTTGGATTCAGAGGTTTCTAACAATGCTGTAACATTTAACACTTGCACCTCTTGAGGGCCAGGAATCTCAACTCCTGTGGTGGCCTTACGACCAGTAGGCAGATAATATGCTTTTACCAAGGGCAGACAGGATTCCACAGGAACTCCCAACACTTTTGTCAAAGAAAGTTTAAACATTTCCTTAGCCGAAACATTAACACATTTTGGAAAATGTATCAACCTTAAATTCGATAGCCTACTATAGAAAGCAGAGGGTAGGGCTAAATGGCCAATTTTCCCAATGGAGAAAGGTGAATAGTGGTGTACCCCAGGGATCTGTGCTGGGTCCGCTGCTTTTTGACATATTCATAAATGACCTGGAAAGTGGAATAACGAGTGAGGTTATCAAATTTGCAGATGACACAAAACTATTTAAAGTTGTTAAAACCCAAGAGGATTGTGGAAAATTGCAAGAGGATCTTGATAAATTGGAAGACTGGGCATCAAAATGGCAGATGAAATTTAATGTGGACAAGTGCAAGGTTATGCACCTAGGGAAGAACAACCCAAACTATGGTTACACGATGCAAGGTTCCACATTAGGAACCACCACCCAGGAAAAAGATTTAGGCGTCATTGTGGATACCATGTTAAAACCCTCGGCCCAGTGTGCAGCAGCGGCCAAGAGAGCAAATAGAATGCTAGGTATGATAAGGAAAGGAATGGAAAATAAAACAAAAGATATTATAATGCCTCTATATCGTTCCATGGTGAGACCGCACCTTGAATATTGTGTGCAATTCTGGTAGCCGTATCTTAAAAAGGATATAGCGATTTTAGAAAAGGTTCAGAGAAAAGCCAGCAAAATGGTAAAGGGGATGGAAGGATACTCCTAGGAAGAAAGGCTAAAAAGGTTGGGGCTCTTTAACCTGGAAAAGAGACGGCTGAGGGGAGATATGATAGAAGTCTATAAATTAATGAACGGAGTGGAACGGGTAAACGTAGATCGATTGTTTACCTTATCAGAATATAGAAAGACTAGGGGACATGCAATGAAGCTACAGGGTAAACTATTTAAGACTAATAAAAGAAAATATTTTTTCACTCAACGTGTAATCAAATTCTGGAATTTGTTACCGGAAGATGTAGTAAAGGCTGTTAGTGTAACTGGGTTTAAAAAAGGTTTGGACAAGTTCCTGGAGGAAAGGTCCATAAACCATTATTAAGAAGGGACCCAGGATATCAATGCTTGAACCAATACAAGCATTGTGGAACCTGTGTCCCTTGGGGAAACTGCTAGGTACGTATGACCTAGATTGGCCACTGTTGGCAACAGAATACTGGGCTTGATGGACCTTGGTCTGACCCTGTATGGCATATCTTATGTTCTTATGTTCTTATGATTGTCCAACTGCTCCAAACGATCTTTAAGGTGAGTGACACCTTTAATAAGTGCCTCCGAATGACTATCAACACGATTTACTTGCAGGGAAAGTTCTTCCACAGAGGACTGTAAAGTTCCAATTGCTGTAGCATTTGTTACTATAGCCTCCAAATTTTTCTGAATCTATCCTTGAAGCTCCTTCACTGGCAGAGTAAAGGCTTCCCCAAGCTGTTTAATCGCATACCAAATAGTCTCAAGCGTGAAAAATTCCAAGCAAATTAAGTCAAAGGAAAATGGCACTTTAGCTGGTTCAATGCCGAAGTTTGCTGCTGCCTCCATGGTTCCCTTTGATTGTACTGCACCAAGCAGGCCTGCCGATTCTGATGGACTTCTAACCCTGGAAAGCAGAGAAGGTTGTTGAAGATCATGCTGAAGCCTTCCCGTACTCACACCTGGCTCCGGGGACAGCCCCAGCTGAGGCGAAGAAGCACGAACACTTGCGGGGCCTGACACCACAGTGTCACCAGAAAACGGCTCAGACCCCAACTGCGTCCAGGGTTGCCGTGCGTCAGGGGGTATGAGGTTGTAGCTTGATGGAGATTCTGAGCTACTTTGCTCCAGTAATCTCCCCGCTGAGCTAACTGCCCCAATTCTGCTGGTTGTGGCTTCTGTCGGACCACATAGCCATCCATAGGACCTGAGGTAACTTGAGTCGATGTAAGCCAGGCAGCCTGGGGCTGCTTACCCAGCCCACCTTTCCTCTTTCTCCCCATCAAGGAAATGCCAGCAGAGCACTACCAGCTGTATGCAAGCATCTTGGCTGTCCCTCCGAGACCTATTTCTTATATTCTTATGATTGTGCAGGGGGTAGGGCACAGAGGGTGGAGGAAGTGGAAATAAAATGATTGTTCTGGGGGATGGGAAGGAAATGCAAAATTATGCCAAGGAGGAAAGGAGTGGGGAAATTGTACCATGGAGGGGGGCGGGAAGATGGGAAATGGTGAGAAAATAAGATTATGCAGGGAAAGGAGTAGGGGGAGGGGAAATGGTGGAATTATGCCAGGGAGGGGGGGGGGGAGTATTGATTAGTCTGAGATTATGAATGAAGCACTGCAAATTTTAGTGATATGTTTAAAAAACATGAATTGTCCAATTACATATGTATATACCAGCTTCTTTTTTAACCCAAATGAACCCAAAGTGTCTATCCAGGAGCATGGTCACTTCTGGCCTTGGCCCTGCCCCCACAGGTCACTTCTGGCCCTGGCCCATAGTTCCACTTCCTTTTGTTTAGCTCTGAACACAGACCAGCGGTGGCTAAATAATATACATATATTCAGTGCTCCAAGTCGGGCAGCGGCCTGCAATGTACTGTATAGTATTATTTATTTAAACAGTGTTTCTATACCACCTTGTCTACAAGTCAAGACGGTTTGCATGTAACAATGTGAGAGAAATAAAGACTGGTAACAGCTGCGCTCTTTACTTTGAACAATAGTGGGGGGGGGGATGGGGGGGTTGGGGGTGCAGGTTAACTATGTACAGCATGCTGTGTTGCTATTAGAGTCCGTGTATGTGCTGAGGGCGAAGATAATGAGGATCAGCTCCATAATATTCCAGGAAAAGTGAAGTCTTCAGTTTCCTGCGGAATTCTCCTGTGTCTTCGATGACTCTTAAGTGAGGTGAGATAGAGCTCCACGTGTCCGGTGCATAGATGGAGAAGGCCCTATTGCAAGTCCTTTGGCTAAGTTTAATTTTGTGTGTTGCACCTTGGTCTGTTGGTCTTAGGTGTTTTTATTAGTGAACATAGACAGGTTGCTAATTGGTTATTTATGATTTTGTGTGTGGCCAGCACTGGGATTATCTGATTAACGGTGATATTCATTCTGCAATCTGGATAAACCATCCCGATAGGCCAAGTTTTTTCTATCCTTAGTTATCAGGATAGTGGACTGAAAATCACTGCTATCTGTATAGTTCCAGGCTCTACCCTAGCACTATATGGATAGTGCCACTGGATAGACCTGGCCAGAGGCTCTTATGCATACAATAGGTGCTGCTATCCAGATAAATGTTTTTAAATATTGGGGCCACTGAGCATAAGGCTGGGTATCCTCTCCCATGACCTCAGGAGTAAAGAGAGCGAACTCACACTGTGTATTCAAACACGATCTTTGCGCACAATTTTGTGCAAGTGTTCCAGGCAATTTTAAAACAAAATTAGAATCATAATCTAAACTGTGGATCTGGCCATTAATTAAACTTAAGATAAAACAGAGTGGAGGAGTAGCCTAATGGTTAGAGCTGTGATCTGAGGGGCCCAATTGAATCCCACTGTGGCTTCTTGTGATCTTGCACAAGCCACTTAACCCTCTATTATCTCAGGTTCAAATTTAGACTGTAAGCTCTCCAAAGGAAAGGAAAAACACCTACTGCACCTGTGCAACTTGCCTTGAGCTACTCCTGAAAAAGTCATGAATTAAACCCCAAACCCCCTTCCAAACTCTCAGCGCTTGGCTTTTCAGTAGATAAGCTCATTGATATTAGAATAGGCTGGGTAACCCAGGCACTGGTCCAACCAAGAGGTGGGGGGGTGTTCCAGCCCCGATTGCTCTGTCCCAACCTGACCTCGGTGGAATAAGCAGCTGTGACAGAGCAATCGGGGCTGGAACACCCCCCCCAAAGGCCAGGACAAGACCGAGGTGGAATAAGCACGGCATCTACCCCTGACCTGAAGGATGTACAGGGCCATGGCCTGAATAGGCACTGTACATCCTGCCGTCTCGGCCTGCCCCAGCTCTGCCCACACTCCGCCCCCTCCTTCCACCTGCTGATTCTCCCCGTACTGCTGCTCTGGCCGTGTGGGGAGAGCCTGTGGGGGAATACAGTCAGAACGGCTTGTAGGGCTACAGATCCCACAGGGACATGCAGCCCCGCAAGTTGCCTCTCAGAATCGGGCTCATTGTGAGCAATTAAGGCATCCTTTAACTAAAGCCTACTAGCTAGTTAATATGCGCGGCAACTGGCAGTCGGGACACTAATGTGCGATAGTGTTTGCCGCTGCACAGCAAAGCAAACATTAATTAGAGAGCAGGGGGCACAGTGAAAAAGGAAACAGGGAATAAGAAAACGGAAATTGGAAGACTACCATCTACTAACACAGATCAGCGCTAATTCTTGGAGTTTTCCTCATATACACCTTCAAATACAGACACTTACCAAGTCTCTCACTTTCCTAGCATCCAAAAAGGAACAAAGTTGCATAGGTTCAAAAAATAAATAGGTAGGACTACTTAACATCAAACACATTTAGGTGGGTAACTCATGAGGAGCTGAGTGCCTAAGGATGTAGCCCTTTCACATTTTCCCAAGAATACCTTTCTATGCTGTTGTGCTACCTTTTGTTTTTTATAAAGGTATAAAAATAACTAAATTTTAAACCCCAAAAATAAACATGACAACTGTGGAAATACAGTATAGGTACATTTTAGAGGCTTTACCTCGACCAAACAAAAAGGTCACTAATGAGGTGGACCCAACATCTTCTCCAGATTTGTTGGGTCCAAATTATTCAAACAAATTTACACGCCCTCTTACTCCACCATCTTCTCTTCTCTTCTGCTCCCAGTGGGTAGACAGTATTTTATACTAAAGCATTCTTTGGAATATTCAAGACTTCTATTAAACATAGGTGCCAATGTAATAACCCTGGGGAAATTTAACAGCTATCAACTACTAAGATGTCTCACAAAGCCACCAGATTTCCAGTTTTCCATATATGACACTTTTATGTTGTACTAAGGTAACGTGTTGCTGTTACATGGTCACATTTTCACATTAATACTTTAGTTTTCCATGACGCCTTACAAACTGGAATCCTGAGCCCGAAACCACAAAACTCTTTCTGAATTTAAAACTGCTAATGAAGAAAAAAATTGCTGTAGGGATGTTATAATCGTCCAGGTAGAATTTACTATAATGACAGCAGATATGGATATGTTAGGAACTGTGCAACTTTCTGGGGAAGGAAGGAGATCTTCCGAAGGGACGAGGCTCCACCATAACTGGGATGGAGTCAAGTTGCTGGCATTAGCATTTTAAAAGGAAATAGAGCAGCTTTTAAACTAGATAATAGTGGAAAGCCGACAGTTGCCCTAGAGCGCAGAGTTTGGAAGAATGTATCATTGAAGGATACTAACAAAACAGGGAGGTTACAACATCCAAACAGAGAGGATCCAATAAAGATAAAAGTTACCAGATGCCCTTAAGTACAGAGCTGAAAGATTCTAAATTACTCCTATTAAATATAAAAAAAAATAAAAATAAAAATAAATGTAAATAAATATAAAAAAAAAATTACTCCTATCAACTGATAACCAGACCAATATGATTGAAATACAACATCTAAAATGACTGTATGCAAATACTAGAAGTCTAAAAATAAGATGGGAGAGATAGAATATATAGCTCTAAATGAGAGGTTAGATATGATGTATCTCAGAGATCTGGTGGAAGGAGGACAACCAATGGGATACTGTGATACCTGGGTACAAACTATATAAAATGTAAAATGGCCGTCGCATAGTTTCCCCTCCTCTATTTCTACTTCCCCGCCCCAGCTTCCACAGCTGCTGCGGAACAAAGGCCGGTGCTTGATCTGTCTGTATCATGCATCAGCAAGAGAAGACTCCTTTCCTGGTGTCTGATGTGCCAGCTCACTCTGCCAATGCACTACAGGTATACCAGGATCTCTATGCTGCTGCTAAAACTATCAAAATGGAGTCGCTCAAGGCTGCTGGAAGGGAATGGTTTCTTCCTCACACATTTTCTGCAAGCAAAAAACTCTACCATTGTTCAAGTCATGGCTGCAAACTGGCATTTCACAGTATGCAGGAACTGATCCACCACATAAAAATTCACTATAGACCTACTCAGTCCTATGGAGGGAAAAATGTTTCACTGTTCTACCCCGTGCTGTAAAAAGGTGGTTCCTAGCATGGAGGATCTGATGAATCACCTGAAAGTCCATTAGAAGCCCAACTGGCACTTTAAGTGTGAGAACTGCATGTCACACTTCCAAACACACCGAGCCCTTTTCAAGCATCTGCATGTCTGCTCTAATGTTTCCACAAACCCCTCTCAACAGAGAACTGAGAAACCAAATGCATCTTCTACCTCTGATCCCTCCAAGCCATTGGTGCAGGAAGGGCTACCAAAGCTAGAGAGCACAATAAAGCACATCAAGAAAGGAGCCATTGTTCCAAGGATGGACACTGGTACAGCAACCTCCACATCTGCCATCCCCTCGCAGACAGTGACATCACTTCCTGGGAGCCTTCCCAGCTTGAGTTCCATGCCTATGGTCTCCACGCCGCACCCGTTCTCTCTGTTGGAACTTTCCCTATTTGGGACATCTGCTCTGACATGGTTTTCAGGTCAACCACACAACTCAATCAGTGGGCCTTGTCTATCATATATGCACACTTCAGCCTATGGCTTACCTCCGGCAACTATGCAGCAGTGCCTGAGATCTTACCTACCCAACCAAGGCCTTCCCTTCTCCAGTGCAATACGGAAAAAAAAATCAAGGATGCTACTGATTTTCACATTCATGGCAAGCAGCTAGAAGGATGGCAGTCCTCTCCTCTGCATATGTGAGCTTGCTTCCGGTATAACTAGCAGCACAAATCTGAAGACTGTGTGGGGTGGAGCACTGGCCTGCTGTTCCAGTCGCAGAAAGGGACCTCCCTTTCCATGACCAACCCCCCCCCCCCTGTTTCCTTCTCTCCTTCCACTTAGGCTCTTTTTCTCTTTAGTCCTGTATGGGTGTCCTGTCTGACATTAAAGTTCATTTTCTGTTTCTGGCTTTTCTTATATATATTATTGTTATTGTAAACCACCCAGATGACTCCTGATGGGTGATCTATCAAATGTTTTAATAAAGATAAAGATATCACAATGATAGAGTAGATCAAATTGGTGGAGGAGCTGCGCTCTATGTTAGAGAGGGCGTTGAGTCACATAGGATTAAAGCTGTGCAGAAAACAAAATATGCTGTAGAATCTCTATGGATAGAAATTGCATGTAAAAAGGGGAAGGGGAAGGCAATGGCAGTGGAAGTGTACTACCGACTGCCTGGCCAGAATGAACAGAGGATAATGAAATGCTGAAAGAAATCAGGGAAGCTAACAAAAGTTACAACACCATAATAATGGGTGATTTCAATTACCTGGGTATCAACTGGGTCAATGTCACAGCCGGACATGCTAGGGAGATAGTTTCTAGATGAAATAAATGACTGCTTCTTGGAGAAGTTGGTGCCTCAACAGACATGAGGGGAAGCTATTTTGGACATAGTCCTTAGAGACATCCAGGATCTGGTGCAAGAGATAAGGGTGTTGGGGCCACTTGGCAATAGTGATCATAACATGATCACATTTGATTTAATAAATGAAAGAAGGACGGCAAGAAAATCCACAGCACTCCCATTTAACTTTCAAAAGGGAGACTATGATAAGATGAGGAAAATAGTTAACAAAAGACTGAAAGGAGCAGCTGCAAAGGCTAAAGATTTGCATAAAGTGTGGGCATTGTTTAAAAATAGTATCTTGGAAGCCCAGAACAGATATATTCCATGCTTTTAGAAAAATGTAAGGAAGGCCAAAAAACTTACAGCATGGTTTAAAGGCAAGGTCAGAGAGACTGTTGTGGCCAAAAAAGCATTTTTCAGGAAATGGAAAAAGGAGCCAAATGATGAAAATGGGAAGCAACATAAGCACTGCCAAGTTAGATGCAAGGCATTGATAAGGCAGGCAAAGAGAACATTTGAAAAAAAGCTTGCCATGGAAGTAAAAATGCATAAGGTAGACAAAGATGAGCCAGTTGGTATAGTGTATTTGGATTTTCAGAAAGTCTTTGACAAGGTCCCTCATGAGAGACTCTTGGCAAATTTAAAAAGACATGGGACTGGAGGCAGTATAGTATTGTTGATCAGAAACTTGTTAAAAGATAACAGGCAGAGAGTAGGGCTAAATGGGCAATTTTCTCAATAGAGAAAAGTAAATAGTGGAGTACCTCAGGGATCTGTGCTGGGCCTGCTGCTTTTTAACATATTCATAAATGACCTGGGAATGGGAATAACGAGTGAGGTGAACAAATTTGCAGTTGACACAAAATTATTCAAAATTGTTAAAACCTAAGAGGATTGTCATGGAACGTACGAAGCATGAGCCAAGGGAAGTTGGAGGTGGTCAAGAATGAAATGGAACGTGTACAACTTGATCTGTTGGGTGTCAGCGAACTGAAATGGACTGGCATCGGGCACTTTGCATCAGATGATCACATGGTCTACTATGCTGGAAATGAAAGACAAAGAAGAAATGGTGTTGCATTTATAATAAAGAAGAAACTTGCAAGAACTGTAATGAAATACAATGCAGTCAGCGAACGCTTAATCTCTATTCGTCTACGAGGAATGCCTATCAACACAACTATAATTCAAGTATATGCCCCAACAACAGCTGCAGAAGAGAATGAAATTGAAGAGTTCTATGAACAAGTACAAGCTGAAATTGACAGAACATGCAAACAGGATATCCTGATAGTCATGGGTGATTGGAACGCAAAGGTTGGCAACAAAGAAGAAGACGACAAAGTAGTTGGAAAATATGGACTTGGCAACAGAAATGAAGCTGGAGAAAGACTGATAGAATTCTGCAAGACCAACGATCTATTCATCTCGAACACCTTCTTCCAGCAACACAAGCGGAGACTGTACACATGGACTTCACCCAATGGATTGTATAAAAATCAAATTGACTACATCTGTGGAAGTCAACGATGGAAAAGCTCTATAACATCAACAAAGACAAAACCTGGAGCTGACTGTGGTACAGATCATCAACTACTAGTATGCAAACTCAAGCTAAAGCTGAAAAAGAGCAAACCACTCATGAATGCAGCAAAATATGACCTTGAGAATATACCACTGGAATTTAAAGACTGCCTGCAAAATCGATTTGCTGCTTTAGATACAAATGATAGAGTTCCAGAAGAGTTATGGAATGACATCAAGAAGGTTGTGTTGGAAGAAAGCGAGAAGTCTCTACAAAAGGTAAAAAAGAAAAAACGGCCAAAATGGATGACGGAAGAAACTCTGAAAATTGCCCAGAAACGCAGAGAAGCTAAAGCCAGAGGAGAAAGAAAGACAATCACAGAACTCAACAGAGATTTCCAACGTGCAGCAAGACAGGACAAGGAAAAGTACTACAATGACGCATGCAAGGAAATAGAAGCAGAAACTATTAGAGGAAGAACAAGATCGGCTTTCCTAAAGCTACGAGAGTTAAAGAAAAAGTTCCAGCCTCGAATTGGAATGTTACAAGATGCTCAAGGTTCTATGTTGAATTATGCTGAGAAGATCAAGAAAAGATGGAAGGAATATACAGAGTTTTTATATGCTAAAGATCAAGTGGACCAACAGCCGTTTCAACCTGTACCTTGTGATCTGGAACCATTGGTGATGAAAGAAGAAGTTGAAGCAGCATTGAAAGCCTTATCAAAGAACAAAGCACCAGGCATTGATTGCATTCCCATAGAAGTATTACAGCAATCTGATGCAGCTGTTACCGTACTTACAAGGCTCTGCCAAGAAATATGGAAGACAGCATCATGGCCAACTGACTGGAAAAGATCTGTGTTTATACCAGTACTAAAGAAAGGTGATCCAACTGACTGTGGAAATTATCGCACAATCGCTCTGATCCCACATGCCAGCAAAATTCTACTGAAGATTATTCAAAAGAGACTACAATCATACCTGGAACGAGAACTACCTGAAGTGCAAGCAGGGTTCAGAAAAGGGCGAGGAACGAGAGACATCATTGCGGATGTGAGATGGATCCTTGAAAAGACTAAAGAATACCAAAAGGATATCTATTTGTGCTTTATCGACTATAGCAAAGCTTTTGACTGTGTAAACCATGAGAAACTCTGGGCCACATTAAGAAGCATGGGTATACCAGAACACCTGATCGTTGTTTTGCACAATCTGTACATTGATCAAGAAGCAACAGTTCGAACGGAACAAGGAGAAACAGAATGGTTTAAAATAAGCAAAGGTGTAAGACAAGGCTGCATACTTTCCCCCTACCTATTTAATTTATATGCAGAACAAATCATCAGAGAAGCAGGATTGTATGAAGACAACAAAGGTGTGAAGATTGGTGGAAGACTCATCAACAACCTTCGCTATGCTGATGATACCACATTACTGACGGAAAGTGAAGATGATCTGAAACATTTGCTTCTCACAATCAAAGAACATAGTCTCAAAATGGGCCTGCACCTTAATGTAAAGAAGACAAAGATCATAACAACTGGCATAATCAACAGGTTCATCGTCGAAGGAGAAGAAATTGAAATCGTGAATAACTTTAACCTACTTGGATCAACTATCAATAAAGAAGCAACAAGCAGTCAAGAAATCAGACGACGCATTGCTCTTGGCAGAATGGCTATGAAAGACCTAGATAAGATTCTCAAGAGCAGAGATGTCTCTCTCCATACAAAGATTCGACTTGTTCAAGCCATGGTATTTTCAATAACATCATATGGATGTGAAAGCTGGACAGTGAAAAAGATAGACAGGAAGAAAATTGATGCCTTTGAATTATGGTGCTGGCGGCGAATACTGTGTATACCATGGACTGCCCGAAGAACAAACCAGTCTGTACTAGAGGAGATCAAACCTAAGCTTTCTTTAGAAGCTCAGATGACAAGACTTCGACTTTCATACTTTGGATACATCATGCGGATAGAGAGATCATTAGAGAAAGACATCTTGCTTGGCAAGATAGAAGGTCAACGCAAAAGAGGAAGGCCAGCAATGAGATGGATCGATACAATAACAGCAGCTACGGGTACCAGTCTGTCAACAATGAGCCGCCTGACTGAAGATCGAACACAATTTAGGATAGCTATCCAGAGGGTCGCCATGAGTCGACTCCGACTCGACGGCACTTAACAACAACAACAAGAGGATTGTGAAAAATTGCAAGAGGACCTTGATAAATTGGAAGACTGGGTGTCAAAATGGCAGGTGAAATTTAATGTGAACAAGTGCAAAGTTATGCACCTAGGAAGAACAAACAACTTTTGTTACACGATGCAAGGTACCACCTTAGAAACCACCACCTAGTGTGCAGTGGCGGCCAAGAAAGTAAATAGAATGCTAGGAATCATAAGGAAAGGAATGGAGAATAAAACTAAGGCTATTATCAAACCTCTATTATTTCCATAGAGCAACTGCCTAGTACCCAGAAGATCAAGGGTTCGATTCCCACTGGCAGTCCTTGTGACTTTGGGCAAGTAACTTTACCCTCCATTGCCTCGGAAGAAAAGGCTGGCAATCTACTTCCGGTGATACATTGCCAAGAAAACTCAGAAGTAGCTGGGTCGCTATGAATCAACACTGACTTGATGACACTAAAAAAAAAAAAAAAAAAATTATTTCCATGGTTCGACTGCACCTTGAATATTTGTGCAATTCTGGTCATCATATCTTAAAAAGGATATAACAGAATTAGAAAAGGTACAGAGACGAGCCACCAAAATGGTAAAGGGGATGGAAGGATACCCACTATGAGAAAAGGCTTAAAAGGTTAGGGTTAAGAACATAAGAACATAAGATATGCCATACTGGGTCAGACAAAGGTCCATCAAGCCCAGTATTCTGTTTCCAACAGTGGCCAATCTAGGTCATATGTACCTAGCAGTTTCCCCAAGAGACACAAGTTCCACAATGCTTGTACTGGGCCAAGCATTGATATCTTCAGTCACTTCTTAATAATGGTTTATGGACTTTTCCTCCAGGAACTTGTCCAAACCTTTTTTAAACCCAGCTACACTAACAGCCTTTACTACATCCTCCGGTAACAAATTCCAGAGTTTGATTACACGTTGAGTGAAAAAATATTTTCTTTTATTAGTCTTAAATAGTTTACCCTGTAGCTTCATTGCATGTCCCCTAGTCTTTCTATATTCTGATAACGTAAACAATCGATCTACGTTTACCCATTCTACTCCGTTCATTAATTTATAGACTTCTATCATATCTCCCCTCAGCCGTCTCTTTTCCAGGTTAAAGAGCCCTAACCTTTTTAGCCTTTCTTCATAGGAGTATCCTTCCATCCCCTTTACCATTTTGGTGGCTCTTCTCTGAACCTTTTCTAAAATTGCTATATCCTTTTTAAGATACGGCGACCAGAACTGCACACAATATTCAAGGTGCGGTCTGACCATGGAACAATATAGAGGCATTATAATATCTTTTGTTTTATTTTCCATTCCTTTCCTTATCATACCTAGCATTCTATTTGCTCTCTTGGCCGCCGCTGCACACTGGGCCGAGGGTTTTAACATGGTATCCACAATGATGCCTAAATCTTTTTCCTGGGTGGTGGTTCCTAATGTGGAACCTCAACTTGGAAAAAAGAAGGCTGAGGGGAGATATGACAGAAGTCTATAAATTAATGAATGGCATGGAACGGGTTAACATAGATCGGTTGTTTGCGCCATCAAAAAGTAGAAAGACTATGGGATATGCAATAAAGCTACAATGTAATTGAACCCATTTAAGACTAATAAGAGAAAATATTTTTTTATCTCAACATGTAATCAAACTCTGGAATTCGTTACTGGAGGAAGTAGTAAAAGCTGTTAGTGTAGCTGGGTTTAACAAAAGGTTTGGACAAGTACCTGGAGGAAAGATCCATAAACCATTATTAAAGAGGACCCGGGAAATTCACTGCTTACCCCAGGATGAGCATTGTCGAAGCTGTGGACTTGGGGTACCTGCCAGGTACTTATGACCTAGATTGGCCACTGTTGGAAACAGGATACTGGGCTTGATGGACCTTGGTCTGACCCAGTACGACATTTCTTATGTTCTTATCTACTCAGAGTAGCAATCGAAACAAATTTGGCCCTTGTATCAGGAGTTATAGCAGAGATCTTCTACCTTCCTTTGCAACCTAGACTCATTAGGTGGCTTGCTCAGGCTCCCCTCTATCTCTACTCATGACTCCTCTGCTCTTCGCACATTGAGTGTCTTCCAACTCAAGTTCATCAATCAACTTACTCATGTTAGAGCTCAAAACACATATCCCCTGACTGGTGGTTAGTTGAATACCGCTCTGGCAAAAAACAACCACATCAGTGCCAGCTCACTGTCTTCACATATAGATAAAAGAGGTGCAATGCAATCCAAAGCATCCAGCCAAGAGAGTGCTTCCTTTGTTTTCAACATAACAATCTCCAAATCTTTGAACAGGCAGTTCTTGCATCAAAATTGTAACTGAGGGCTGGTGACTCTCAATAGGTGCCTTAGATTTGAAGAGACACATGCCTTTCCTTTATGCTTCCCTGTGAAAAATCCATGCTTTGATAAGCAAGAAATTACCATTATCTGGTAGAGCTCAACATCAGGGTGACTCTACTGTAACAAGTCACCATCTTGGCCCCCTCCCCCTCTGTGTTTTTCAAATGCGAATGCACAGAAACCTATTCACATTGAGGCCAGAATTCAAATGATTCTTGCACCTAACTCTGAGAGTCACGCTACTAAATTGGTCTCTTTGAAAACTTACTAGAGCTGCGTACCTACATTTATACTCAAAATCTCGTATATTTAGAAGCATGAACAGGGGCAGGTTTATAGCAGGGAAAAAAGTTAGCATGGAGTTTTGGCACTAGGCTCATGTAAATTAGGCTCCTAATTACAGGCATATGAATGATAGGTCTAAATTTATAGGCATAAGCGTCACTATTCAGCCCTGATAGTCATCCGGATAAAGGCACCAAGAGACATATTCAGTGGCATTATGCAGATAGTACCGCTGATCACCTCGACACTATGCAGGTAATGCAGTACCGGCCTGTGGGTGGGGCAAGGGAGGTGCTGGCAACTACCCAGAGAGTAGCGACTTTCAGCTACTATATGGATAAATTATGCCCTTATGCGGATAGCCCATCCGCATAATTTAGTACAACAAAAAGTCTGCCCAAAGTGCTATCCAGATAGGATATCCAGATGGTGACTGAATAACACTGCTATCAGGATAATCCCTGTCATTGAGTGGCTTATCTGAATATTCCGCGCTGGCCACTGGCCAGATACAGGGGATGAACATGCGGATAGTCTTCAAGTGTCAGAGTCAGCACTTAGTCTTTTTAATATTGAGCTTTTTGAATATCAGCCCCACCATTTTTTGGCTCCTAAATTATGATGAATTTTTTGCTGAAAACGTAAGTTCCTATGTTTGGCTGAAAATAGGGCACAAATTTAGGAGCCTAACTTAGGCGCCTAATTTAGGAGTGCAGGTTTTTGTGGTGTTGTTGTCTTTTTAAATCTTGGGACTTCAATTTTCAAGTTAGGCAGCTAACGTTGATCTGGTAGTCTATTCAAGACTATTTAAAAAAGCACTTTCTGCAAAATATGATCACTGGCCAGTCTTGTCCAGTTCAGTGGACATGAACAGTATAGGTTTGTGTTGCATACATAGGCACTCTGCAGTGGATTATAAATTCTAGGAATTTTTCTGATTATAAAACCAGATCTACAGTATGCATTACAAAATGTGGATGTTAACTAGTATACAGTATAAACAAAAAACAAGCCACTCAGTGTGGATCCGGGTCTCCGAACATAATGTGCAGACTGGAGATAGGCAACTGTATGTTTAGATTTAGACTTGAAGATTGGCGTGTTGGACGATGGTAAGAGATTACCTCAGGGTTCAGATTAACAATGATTAATTCATCTTGCCTCCTATATCCCTAATAATCTGAATTAAAATGTGACTATTACTTGTTTCAGCCAATAGACTCTTTTCTTATTAGATATTACAATGAGAATAGACACCATTGGAGTTGTACAATGTATGGTATCACTGAGTTTATTAGGCTACGAGGTGGTTTATAATGTAAGTTAGCAGGGGCATACCCAGTCAGTCATGTTTTCAAGGATATTCATAATGAATATGCATGAAAGAGATTTACAAGTATTGTCTTCATTGTATGTAGATCTCCCTCTTGCATATTTTTTGTGGATATCCTGAAAACCCCATTGTCTGGGTATGTCCTGAATACTGGGTTGACAACTCCTGATCTAGGCTGAACATTTATCATATTTCTTTTCTTTTCTAGCCTAATAAAGGAGTCCGTTTTGCTGTTGTATTAATTTATCCCTTCAATACTACGGAGTTCTAGTAGCCATATCAGTGCAGGAAATAACTGGAGTTCTTGTAGGCCACATGACACCAGGAGACAGATTTTGAACCTTAACAATTGGTGTGGCAGGATGTAGCCTCACTTTAAATCTGGGTCACTAATTTTACTCGTCTTTGTATCAACCCAATGAATGCTAGTACAATGGATGCCAGAATTCGCAGAATAATCAGTTCTGAAACACGACAATTCACACACTGATCTTATTACCGCCTTTCTTCTGCGAGCAGAAGGTGCAAGAATCCCAGAAATATGAATGTCCCACTATTAGTCATTATACGGTCATCAGGAGCTAAAATTAGCCACGGTCAACCTCCTGCTTCAATATACCAAAACGCAAGATTTCCAACGTGATCCAGTGACTCAGTCACAGCAGGGGATTAGGATTTCCTGATCTCAACTGCATATAGAGGAACCCTCCAAATCAGGATTTCCCTGATTAGTAAATCCGATTTTTTTTCCCTTACATCACCAATGCCCCCATAGAAATCTTAAAAGGGATTTTTAAAATGCATTTTGATAACAATAAAAAAAACCCTGGGACTGAAGTGACGCTGCGTATCCCATAGTCAGCAGCCCCTCATCATTTCCCTGTTTACCAGAAAGACTAGTCGCGAAAAACAAATACTCATTTCCTTTTGCTTGCTAACACACTTAAAAGGTCACACTTAAGACATTAGAAAGAAGCAAAAGCTGTCCCAAAGTTAATCATTTGCTCCTGGGCCGTTCCACTTTTGCATTCCTGCCAGACATATCTGTGACATACTGCTCATTGCAGCCATGCCTGCTCAGAAACTTGTCATTTGCTTCTGTGCTGTAACGGGGGTAATTTTGTAACGCTTTTTTGTGTGTAAAACTTGTTTTACAAACAGAAAAGGGGTTTTATAAAATCGTGTGACTGCATATGCCCATAAAATGTATGTGCATGGAAAGTGCGGATCTACTTTTAGGCATAGTAAAGATGGAGTCGAGCAGAGTTGAAATGTATGTCTGTGGAGGCCAATTCATATCGGGGATATCCAGCCTGTCCGGACATCCAAAATCTGAGAGGGGCAGATTTGCACCTGATTCTGCAACTGCGGGAGCTACATGTTCCCGCGATTGCAGAATCGGGGCACTTGGACAGGCCGGACAGGCCCCAATTCTGCAACTGGGAATGTCCAGGAAAGTACCGGTCCATCCCTCCCTATGCTCCTACTGGAACCCCATTGCTGCGGCAACCCGTCACCATGGCACCAGGATGCCCAGCAGGAGCCCCATTGCCCCACACCACTGCCGAATAGCGCTTCCACACCACCCGAACCCCATAGAGGCCCTACTAGGGCTGTGATCGGGTGGAGGGGAACCCCCTGCTGCTCCTCACCTCATGGAGGGGGTTCACCAGTGCCGATCACTAACCACAGGGGGGACTTATTCCGCCTCCAAGGTGGAATAAGTCCCCCGTCCAACTATGCTACCCCAGATGTACAGGGTTGTGACCTGAATCAGCCATGTATGTCCAGGGTTGCGGGCCCGCCTCTGCTTCACCCACTCTCTGCCTATCGCTGCCCCCTCCTACCCCCATCCAGAGCTCCCCTTCCAGGGAGCTTTGGGTCCAGGATCAGGTCCTTGCAAATAGCAGGGGTTGGACATCCAAGCCAGATGGTCATCCCCGCTAGTCACAGTTCTGGATGACCCCTATATTTTATAAAATATGCATGTGCACACAGAGTACACACACACACACATTTATATCCTCTTTGGAGCAATTGCAAATTTCTGCATTGGCATTTGTGTGCTATTAGGGCTGGATCTGGCAACCTACATTATAGAGACATGTAGGCACCTATATTGCCTTTATAAATTAGTGTTAAAATAGGCACCTTTTTTAGATTTCTAATATAAGTTTCCTATTATCAAATCAGCCCCCATAGTCTAGGGGTTCCAAGATGGTATTTGGGTAACCGTCTGTGTGTTCAGTTCTTGTACCTGTTCGTGATGGGGAAATGGAAGGTCAAATTCAAGGGTGTCTCAGTCCTGGTCTCAAATTGATAATGGGTTTCTCTACATCAACATTGGACACTTCCAGATCCAGTTCCATAGAGCATGGTGAATGTGCTTTGGTTTGCCTTGAGAATGACGTTTTTCTCAAGTCCGACCTCTCAGGCTGCTCCACCCAGGGTGGCACTCATTGTGAACTTGTTAGCGCTTGAGGCACCACAGTCCTTGAAGCATGGGGACAGGGCAGGTATTAGACAAAGTGGCCCTGGACAGAAACTGGTGAGGGGGCCCCAAAGTCTATATGTAGGCTATGCCTCCTTTAGCTTGAGGCAGACTTGGGGCTCCATGTGGTATGGGAGCCCAGGGCAATTGCCCCGTTCACACCCCCAAACACTAGCCTTACATGAGAAGGATGTGAGTGGGCCAAACATGGTGATATTTGCATTGAAAGTTAAGACTCGTCTCCCTATTGGATCAGCGGATTAGGTGTTGATGAAGGAGGTATGCTGAGGGACAGTAGAGTGGAAGAAACTAGTGCCTTGTATTATTTTATTTATTTATTTATAGTCTCTTCTATACCGCACTATTCAGCATCAGCGCGGTTTACAATGAACAAAGAATTTACACATTTCCGATGGTACTTTGTGCTTACAGTTGAACAGGCAAAACAACTTGGATAACAGGGGTAACTATTTACAATTTATAACATGAATAAATTGTGACTGCTTTGCTAGTCAAGCCAGCTACTGCGACATTGAATTCTTTGCAGGACAAATTAGTTCTCTGGCGTACGATGAACAAATGTAAATGGAGGAAAAAGACCTCAGGGTTCATAAAGTTTTCAAATACCAGGCTTCACAATTTACTTACAGCCAACAACGTGGCCTATCAATGTACACATCATGGGTCAAGAAAATACCTGAACATGTATATAAATGTCATCAAAATCTTAAATATGAGGCTATTTTATTTATTTATTTGGTCATATATACCGCGCTAGTTAGAATTCAGTGCTGTTTACAAGGAACAAGAACCGAAATTACATAGAACAAGTTTGGAGAACAACAAAAAAGTTACTTAGTACAGGTTTAGAGAACAACAACATCATCAGAGGTTAATAATATAACAATTTATAAATTAGGTGGGGAGTAAACTTGGGTCGTAATAGGGAAACTATATACATTATTAGTGTTGGGTACTTTATATACCTTGAGCTTCATAGGATGGTTTGAGGGCCTGGCTCTGGGATTTAGTTAAGCGCAGTATTCTATGTGACATGCTCATAATATAGTTGAAACAGATGTGTCTTTAGAAATTTTCTGAAAGTAGCTAGGTCAGAGATGGCACGGATGGGGGGGGGGGAGGGGAGAGAGTTCCAGAGAGGTGGTGTATAGAATTTGAATGCTTGGCTATTTGCAAACTGGGAACTTTTTCTTAGTCTAGAAGGGACTGAGAGAGTGTTTGCCATGATAGATCTTCTTACTCTGTTGTCAGGTGTCCATTGTAGAATATCGTTAAGAGCAGTAGCAGAGAGGTGATGTAATATTTTGAATGCTATGATGAGAGCCTTATATTTGAGACGGCTAACAATGGGGAGCCAATGTAGGTGTCTTAGGATAGGGGTAACATGTTCGTATCTTGAGGCTTCAACCAGTGTTCGTGCTGCCGTATTCATAGCCATTTGAATTGCATAATCTGGGAGATCATGGAGAGTGATATGTGCATAATCGAAATGTGGGGTGATCAATGCTTGCAATACTGTACAGACGTCAGCAGCTTCAAGTAGCAGATGTAGTTGATGAAAAGTCCATAATTTTAGGTATATTGCTCTGGTAATGTTGTTTATGTGCGGCTCCATTGTCAAATGTTGGTAGGGTGATCCCTAGGTATTGGATTTCTTACTTAGTGTTTAGCTCAGTATCCTTCACTGGTAATCAGGAGTTAGTGGGCCTGATTACCTGAGAGCAGCTGAGGCCTGCATAAAAGGCTCCAGTGCCCTGCCCTGTTGAGGCTTTCCTAACAAGGGCTCTACAGATCAACAAACAGTAAGGATTTGAGGGTTTATTTTTATTAAATTGCTAGCTCTCTGACTGGGAGTTCTTAAAAGGGGTTTTGTATATTTTTAAAGCAAGGTTACTTTCTTTTTGGTGCTTTAGTAGAAATTTCCTTGAGCAGAGTAGGTTGTTGAACTCTAGTAACCTCCTCAGCTTTGGGAACTGCTGACACCTAATCAGGGGTTAGTTCCCTCCCTACTCACCCCAGCTCCCACCCACCCCTAGTGAGCAGTCTTGCTTTATAGGGCACCTCCCCATTTAACAAAGCACAGAGACTTGGACCAGCACATTTTGAATATAATTAAAGAGATTTAACTCCTTTTTCTCTGAAAGGACAGCTGGGAAACCGGCTGGTACTTGGTAGATCTCTCTCTTTTGCTTTAACAGTCTTGAAGGACTAGAAAAGGGGACTGTTACTTCTGGAGAGAGATCTGCAATTGTGAGTATATACTTCTGGGAATTTTCTGAAAGGAATTCTTTCTATTAAAGTTAATTGATCTGTGAACCCACTATTTTTTGTTAAATCAGTCAGGGCCTAGTAGCAGCAGTTTAAGTTTAAATTTAAAACACAGAAGAGAGCTTTCTGGTTAAATTTAGAACCCAGCAGAGAGCTTGTAGTTTAAATTTCATAATAAGTTAGAGCCTAGCAGCAGCAAAGAGCTATAATTTAAATCAAATAAGAATACAGCTTACCTCAGCAGCACAGGACAAGGTACTGTGTAGCAGCCCTCTTTTAATAAGTGTTATTTCCCTCCCTCCCCACACCCACCCATCCCTGGGATAATCGTAGTTTTATAGGTACTTACACATCTTAAAAGACAGGAGGTGCTCTCAGGTGAAGCTCATTACCCAAATCAGTCATACACTAAGGACCTGAGATTAATTAAGCTTCAGGTGAACAAGGTATATTAAACGTATTAGGTACAGTTTTATTGGTATAAATATCCATAGCAACCCTTAGTAAGTAAAGAACTTAAAGATCTAAACAAAAACTTAAAACTAAGATGCAGACAGCAGTCCAGCAGCGAGATGGGGGCTTTCCAGTCTTTTGCATTGAGTGTCACATGTCTGATTTTCTCCCAGTTGGTGAGAGGTCTTACGTGTGCACTAATTGCAAGGAGCTCTTTGCTCTCAGGGAACAAGTCCGCTCTCTAGAGGCTAGAGTAGCACACTTGGAAAACATAAGAAAGACAGAGAGGTACATACATCCCTGTTGCCATGGAGGAGAGAGGTCACGTGACAGGAGAGCATCACCTTGGTGTGGCAGGAAGTGATCCTGTAACTAGGACCTGTCCTCCAGGTGATGTTACCAGTGGTGGGCCCCAGGAATCTGTCCTTGGTCCGATTCTTTTTAACATCTGTTAGTGATATAGTGGAAGGGCTATCGGGCAAGATTTGCCTCTTTGCAGATGCTACCAAAATCTGCAATAGAGTAGAAACCCAGGAAGGTGTAGATAACATGAGGAGGGATTTAGCTAAGCTTTAAGAATGGTCTAGAATTTGGCAGCTGGGATTTAATGTTAAAAAATGTAAGGTCATGCACTTGGGCTGCAGCAATCCAAGGGAGCAATATAGTATAGGGGGTGAAGTACTTTTGTCCACTAAAGAAGAGCCGGACCTAGGCGTGGTTGTGTCTGATGATCTTAAAGTAGCTAAACAGGTAGAAAAGGCGACGGCAAAAGCTAGAAGGATGCTTGGATGCATATGGAGAGGAATGGCTAGCAGAAAAAAGGAGGTGATAATGCCTCTGTATAAGTCTTTTGTGCAACCTCATTTGGAGTATAGTGTGCAATTCTGGAGACTGCTCCTTCAAAAGGATGTGAGCAGGATGGAGTCGGTGCAGAGGGTGGCTACTAAAATGATTAGTGGTCTTCATTATAAAGCATATGAGGACAGACTGAAGGATCTTAATATGTACACCTTAGAGGAAAGGCGGGATAGAGGTGATATGATTGAGATGTTTAAATACCTCCGTGGCATAAATGTTCAGGGAGAGAGCCTCTTTCAATTGAAAGCAAGTTCTGCTACGAGGGGGCATGGGATGAGGGTGAAGGAAGATAGATTCAGGAGTGATATGCGGAAATATTTCTTTATGGAAAGAGTAGTGGATCCGTGGAATAATCTCCCAGTGGAGGTGGTAGAGATGAGGACAGTAACTGAATTCAAAAAAGCATGGGACAAACACAGAGGATCTCTAAAGGTAAAAAGGGGACTGTTGTAGTTGCTGATATGGAAGGACAAACTAGATAAGCCATGTGGTCTTTTTCTGTCATCATATTTCTATGTTTCTATGGTAAAGTGGGAGGGGGTATGAATGAAGGATCCTTAGTAATGAAGAGAACCTCAGATTTCCTGCAATTTACTCTTAGGTTATGTAGTTTCAGCCAGTCAGATACTGCATTAAAGCAGTCTATGATTCTAGAGTAGTTTGGATTGATTGTAGAGAAAGGAGTGTAGAGCAACACATCGTCCGCATAAATGTGGTAGAGTATATTGTATGATTTGATGATGGAGCAAATAGGCTGAATGTAAATATTAAACAATAGGGTGGATAAGGAGGAGCTCTCCTTGTGTTTGTACATAACTGGATGAAGATTGTATACCTATGCGTACCATTTGCTGTCAGTCTGATAAGTATGATCTGCATGTCTAAGGCTAAGTTTTGAATGCCTTTTGACTGTAGGTGGGGGTAGTGAGACACTGTGTTGAAGGCAGATGAAATTTCAAGAAAGAGAAGAATAAATCCTTGTTTGGGTTTGTTCATGCCTAAGACTAGATTGTTTATCAGGGTAACAAGCAATGTCTCGACACCATGCTGTAGGCGAAATCCATATTGGTTGTTGTCTAGCGGATAATGGGCATCAATGTGATCTTGAATTTGCTGCTGTACAATCTTCTCCATTATCTTGGCCAGGAAGGGCAAGCTTGATATGGATCTGTTGGAACTTACATCAACAGGATCTAATTTAGGACTCTTGAGAAGGGGTCTGATGGATGCAGCTTTAAGAGAGGCTGGAAACAGGCCTTTGGAGAAGGAGAGCTTTATAAGGTGGTGGATGTAAGTACTTAGTTCAGAGCATGCTGCTTTGATCCAAAAGGATGGACAAGGATATGCTGGAGAGGTGGTAGTGTTGAGTCCTCTTATTATGACCTCTATTTGTTCTGCTGAATAGGGGGTGGAAAGCGCTTAGCACAGGACTGGTGGAGTCATCATTAAGTGGAATGGAGGTCGCTGATATGGTTAATGGCAGTATTGATAATATGAATGGAGGTGCTGGCTGCAGGGATGATGATATCAGTGTTTGGATGAATGGCTGATGAAAGAAGGACGACTGGTGGAGTCATAGTAGTATTATGAGGGTTAATAGTCATATTAGCTTTGTTCTTAAAGAAATTAGTGAAGACCTGTGGATGTGGTGTGTTTTCAGTATATTGCTTTGTATTGTCTTTTATTAGAGACTGGGTGATTCTGAAAAGCTCACGGAGTCTGTTGATAGAGCGCATAAGGATGTTGGTGTGATGTTCCCTTCTTCTCAAATTAATTGCATTGCGATGCTCTTGTAAGGTCTTCATGTAAATAGTCTTGTCTGTTGAAGCTTACAGTGATGCCATTTTTGCTCTAATTTCCTGAGCTGCCGCAGGGACTCTCTTAAGTCATCTGTGTACCAGATCGCAGCTCTGTTTCGTTTACTGGCTTTTGTCTGAGGTGGTAGGAGTGCAGCTTTACTTAAAGTGGTGGAGTTCCATGTATGAACTAATTCAAGTAGGTCAGAGGTGTCAGTTTTGAGATTGTGTAGTGTATCTTCTAGGAATTCTTCTTTGATGAATGGTCGAAAACGGTGAGGATGAGGCAGAATATGGTTTGCGGAAGGCAGAAGATCAATTGAGGAATGAGGGATGTGGAAAAAGATGGCCTTGTGGTCTGACCAAGGTACTGGTATGACTTGTAGTTGATGCATATCACTGGCAGACTGAGTAGATGTAGGAGAGAAGATGAGGTCCAGGGTATTACCTCTGGTGTGGATAGAGGCCTGTATTTGTTGATTAAAGCCTAAAGATTCATAGCATCAAGAAAGGCAGATTGAGAGTGCGGGGAGATTGAAGTCTCCTAGTATCCAGAGAGGCTTTTTCTTCATAGAGTAGTTGCATGCCATGTCCAGGACAACAGAGAGGTCATCAGCAAATGTGGATGGGGAATGGTAGAACAGGGTTGTCGAAAGTTGATCATTTGAGATCATGATGGCATCCAGGGTGCTTGAATTATGTATGGTATGGCACTGAAGTTGGAGATTATCTTTGGCTATGATAAGGACACCTCTACCTCTTATTAGATTTTGGGCAGTTGAAGAGGACATAGTTGGGGAGCTTTATGATGACTGTATCCGCATCGGTTAACCATGATTCAGTTATGAATAACATACAGTATCTAATTTATGGGATTCTACATAGTCTATGATTACAGGCCATTTGTTTTGGATGGATCGTGTATTAACGAGCATATAGGCTAGGTGTTGTTTATCCAGAGGCTTCCGTGCACAACTGTTTTCTGGAGGTTGACATACAGTATGGATTAGGTGGCAAGCTGTCTGATACGTTTTCGTATCTAAGTGTGGAACTCCTTGCCATCTCTGGCCACAGTTACCTATAATGAGTATCAGGCTCTGTTGTTGGGAATGAGGGTCTGTAAGAAGTGCGGGATAAGCTATGATGACTATAAGTAGGAGAATGGTAATTATGTCTGACATTCTATTCGTGCTTGAAAGCGTTGTGAGGGAAGAGGAAGCACCAAGTAGGATTTAGGTAAGAATACTAAATGCAATAGTGGGGGTTAAATTGAAACACCCGGCTCAGAACCTAGATTCCATGTGTGAACTAAATGCGATAACTGTTACTTCTGTCTTAAACTAGTGACCAGGGAACAATGTGGTAGCTGGAGTTGGTACAAAGTTGCAGAACTGTTACAAAATTAGAGACATAAAGATGCAATACTGTTAAAATTGTAAACAGATTGGGGGTTACATAGTGGTATGACAGAGTTACATGAGGAGAGTGTGAGATATAAATTAGCAATATGAGGTTAGAGAGATTCGCTATTTTCTCAGTTGAGAGCAAAGAGATTACAAACAATGTTACGTTATTACCTTAAAGATAGTCACATCTGTATAAATAGCTACTAGTCCATAGTGTACCTGGTGTTTCTGTAGTGATTCTTCTGACGCCTATGTTCCACACCTAAGGGCCATGCCAAAGAGCCCTCTCCTTTCATGGCGATAACATATCATGCATTCATGAATATTTCACTCGTGCTCTCCACTCATGCTATCGGCGACATGTCTAGCATTTTGCCCGCGGCTGCATCAGGGAGTGAGATCAGAACACTTACATCGGGGAGTTGCTTGTGTTTGCTGCTGACAAAAAATAACATAACACTCATCAGCATATCATTCCATGACTATGCATAAACAGTTCCATACTCCTACATAATAACCACATGGATACCCTCGCCCTTATCTGCTCACGTTATTGTGATTGTGATGAGTTGTCAGAATTACCAGCAAGAAGTGTATAGACGGCTTTCTGATGAAAACACGCATGTTAAATTAGAAGATCCCACTGAAGAGTTTTGGAAATTGATTAAGGGTATCACAACACAGGCCCTGCTCAAGAAATATATTAGTAAGAAAGAATTTCAGTTCCTGAATGTAATAGCGCCTCTTATCCCGATTCTATACATCTTACCTAACATTCATAAAGACCAGAACAACCCCCCTGGTAGGCCTATTGTATCCTTCAAAAATGCAATGTGTGCCTTCGAGACAGTCCTGACTCCTGGCGACCCAGAAGCTCCTGGGTTTTCTTGGCAGTGTCACCGGAAGTAGATTGCCAGGCCTTTCTTCCGAGGTAGTGGAGGGTTAAGTGACTTGCCCAAGGCCACAAGGAGTGCTAGTGGGAATTGAACCCTGGTTGTTTGGTTACCAAGCCAGTGTTCTAACCACTAGGCTACTCCTCCACTCATTGTATCCTTCAGAGGGTCATTATTTTTTATATTATTTATTTATAAAGTTTTAACATAATACAGCAAAAAACAAATATTCCTTGCAATGAATACAGAATATGTAAAGATAGCAGAAAAAGAAAAACAAAATAAGTAAATATAACAATAATCATAATCTGTTGTAGTCCATAATTATGAGAGAGGAGAAAGAAAACTATCAAACCAAGCAGAGTCTTGGAAAGATTAAATTACTAATACTCCCTTAAACATGAAAATCAAAATGACTGCAGAAACCCCCAGAATACATACAAAGAGGATATAAATAAACTAAATTATCACGATTACTCTGGTGATGAAACAGCAGGAAGTCTGGCATTAATAAAGAGATTTAAATCACTAGGATCAGAAAAAAATATATTTAACATCCTTAATAAGTACCAAACACCTGCAAGGAAATCTAAGGAAAAAAGTTCCCCCAATCTGTAACACACCTGGTTTATAAAGCAAAAACTGCTTCCTCCTTTTTTGGGTTTCTTTAACTAAATCTGGAAACATCGATATTCTAAAACCTAAAAAGGTTTCCAATCTTTTCTTGAAAAACATTTTTAGTAACCAATCTTTATCCGTAACTAAAGCACATTGCACTAACAACGTTGAAGAAGTAAGAGGTGAAACCTGACCACCGGTGTCCTCTAGAAAGCCAGTAACGTCCAAAATGTTAAAATTCACTGTGGATACTGCCACTGAAGTTTCAGCATTTTTTTTCCGACGAGGTAAATAATATAACTTACTAAGAGGAGGAATCAATTCAGAAGGAAGCTTAAGTATCTCGAGCATATACTGTTTGAACATGTCCAAAGCCGTAACTTCAGGAAGTCGTGGGAAATTTAAGACACGAATATTCGCCGCTCTGGAAGCATTTTCCAACACTTCCAATTTGTATCTGAGCATCCCATTCTACTTAGTCAAAGCCTGGCACATGTCAGAAGTGGTTTCCAGCTGAGAACTAAGAGTGTTGTTCTGTACCTTAATCTGCTCACACGTAGACATTGCCATTTCAATATTTTCAACATTTTTCTGGATGTTAGCCGCATTTTCCTGGACCCGGGACATCAATAATGCAGTTTGTGAGTTAATCAAAGTAGAAAGGTTGGCAATCGCTTCCCAGATTGCTTCTAAAGTAAAAACCTTAGGACGAATTAGAGGATGTAGGTCCAAAGAAGGAGTTGAAACCAACTGCAGAGAAAGACTTCCCACCAGAGTAATCGGCACCAAGCTAGCACCCGAAGTCTCGCCGAGACTATCCGGGGTCAATGAAACCAAACACTCAGACTGCACCTTCTCCACAGCCGGTGTCCCCACCTAGGGAATCGTTGGCGTTGCAAAGTTTGAGGAGGGTTCCAACGCAGCAGGGCGTGGTGGTGGGCTCCTCACAACAGGCGAGAGAGATGTTTCGGAGTCCGACGGAAGAGTTTTAGCCTCTGTACTAGATGCAACCAAACCGGCTCGAATCTCCTGGATATTCTCTGAGGGTAACTTGACAAAATGGCCCATCGGACCAGAGCTGGGTAGTTGAGACTCAGAGGGACTAGCCCTCAACTTTCCCTTCCGCTTAGGCATGAATGTTCAAGGAAACGATACCGCAGCCATCTTGAATAATCGCCCCTGAGAGGGTCATTATTAGAACCTCCTTCTACTTATATAGATTCTTTTTTACGGCCACTAATGATTACAATTTTGTCTTACATTAAAGACACTACCCATTTTTTGAATATTTTGGTCTCATTTGAGAATGTCTGCGTTGAACAAGATTGCTTTATGGTGACTTTAGATGTTTATGGTTTATTTTATTTGATATACCGCATATCTATAAGCTATGCAAGTTACAATAATAATTTTCTTCTCTGAACATCAGTATTCCCCAGGAGGGTGCATTGAAAGCCATAGGTCTTGTCCTACGAGAATGAGAAGATTTGAGCCATGAACTAAAGTTTAAACTAGGACTTGCAGAAATAGAATAGCCTTAACAAAATATTTCTTCCACTTCGAAGACTCCTTATATCAACAGAAAGCTGGGTTTTCAATGGGGACAACCATGGCTCCCTCTATTGCTAACTTGTATATAGCAGCCTTTGAAAAAAGATGGCTAGTTAATTCCCCAGTTAAAGAACACATCAGGGCCTGGTTATGCTATACTGATGGTGAGTGGAGCGGAAGAAGCTTTATTAGAATTTCACAAATGGCTTAATAGTTGTGATGAACACATTCAGTTTTCCATTACATACAGTATGAACACCATTTCGTTTTTAGATATTCAAATAACAAAGGAAGATCAAAGGTTTCTTACCTCAGTATATAAGAAAGATAGTTATGTTTATTTGATTTTATCCTGTTGCTATAAAGGGATCCACTCTGTCTGTTCCATGTCATTTTGACTTCCGTTCCACCCTTTCAGTGAAAAAGTATTTCCTGACATTGCCTTTCAGTTCACCCCCTTGAAGCTTCAGGTTATGCCCTCTAGTTTTACAGCTTCCCCAATAAGAATCAAGGGCCTGAATTTCAGTTGAGCAGGGCTAAGTGCCATAGCTGCTTAGCCCTGCCCGCTGACCCCTTAACCTCAGATTTTCATGTCTGCAGTGACGGATGCAAAAATCTGGAGTTTGCTGCACAGCCAGAAAGCCGCTGAGTCTAACCATGTAAATGCCTTCGAAAATCGGGCCCCAAGTGTTCATCTAGTGGCTCTGAAAGATAGTTTACCTTTGTCCCAATTTATAAGATATCACCAGAATTGTAGCACTTTGCAGGGATACTACCAGCAATCACAAAAATTAATGGAAGATTTTGAGCAAATGGGATATTTTTCACATATTGTTAGATAAGCTTGTAAGAGGGACGCACATAACGATAGGATGTGGCTATTAAGACAGGATAGACTGCAAAAAAAAAAAAATGAGTAGAACTGGAATTTATTCATCTTGTGACAAAGTATTCATCATTCGGTCACAAATTACAATGAATAGTGGCTAGACATTTTTAAGTGCTTAAGATTATACCAGGGCTTGAGAGTAATAGAAACATGATGGCAGAAAAAGACCACATGGCCCATATCAACCACTACAACAGTCCCCTTTTTTCCTTTAGAGATCCTCTGTGTTTGTCCCATGCTTCTTTGAATTTAGATACTGTCCTCATCTCTACCATCTCCATTGGGAGACTATTCCATGGATCCACCACTCTTTCCATAAAGAAATATTTCCGCATATCACTCCTGAATTTATCCCCTTTCACCTGTCCCCTCGTAGCAGAGCTTGCTTTCAATAGAAAGGGGCTTTCCTCCTGTGCATTTATGCCACGGAGATATTTAAACATCTCAATCATATCACCTCTATCCCACCTTTCCTCTAAAGTATACATATTAAGATCCTTAAGTCTGTCCTCATATGCTTTATAACAAAGACCACTAACCATTTTAGTAGCCACCCTCTGCATTGACTCCAACCTGTTCATATACTTTTGAAGGTATGGTCTCCAGAATTGCACACAACACTCCAAATGAGGTCGCACCAAAGACTTATACAGAGGCACTATCACCTCCTTTCTTCTGCTGGCCATTCCTCTCCGTAGGCACCAAAGCATCCTTCTAGCTATTGCCACCGCCTTTTCTACCTGTTTAGCTACTTTAATATATCTTCAGACACAATCACACCTAGGTCCCCTTCTTCTTTTGTGGACAGAAGTACTTCACTCCCATATACTATATTGCTCCCTTGGATTGCTGCAGCCCAAATGCATGGCCTTACATTTTTTAACATTAAATCTCAGCTGCCAAATTCTAGACCATTCTTCAAGTTTAGCTAGATCTCTCCTCATGTTATCTACACCTTCCTGGGTGTCTACTCTATTGCAGATTTTGGTATCAACCTTACCTGACAGCCCTTCCGCTATATCACTAACAAAGATGTTAAAAAGAATCGGACCAAGGACAGATCCCTGGGGCACACCACTGGTAACATCCTTCTCCTCAGAGTGAGCTCCATTTACCTGTACTCTTTGTCGCCTCCCACGCAACCAATTTCTAACCCAAGCAGTAACTTTAGGGTCCATCCCTAGGGTGCTCAGTTTGTTTATAAGTCGCCTGTGAGGAACAGTGTCAAAAGCTTTACTGGAATCTAAATACACCACATCTAGGGCTCTCCCTGGTCACCCAGTCAAAGAAATCAATCAGATTTGTCTGACAAGACCTGCCTCTGGTGAATCCATGCTGCCTCTAATCCTGTAATCCACTGGACTCCAGAAACCTCTCTATTTTCTCTTTCAGCAGCATTTCTAATAATTTACTCACCACCGAGGTTAAACTAATAAGACCTGACAAGTGTTTTCCAGGGGTTGGGACATGAAGAATATTAGTCCCGCCAGATTACCAAAATGAAAGATAGCTTCAGAGATTTCCCAAAGACATAAAGCATGTGGGAATTGTCATATTTGTTTAGTCATTCTGTCCATTAAAGTTTTTATGCACCAGGGGTACTGTTATGTATAAAGATAACAAGCAAGAACAACTGACCTACCCCCCACCATGACCCTTGTATAGAAGAATGTATATAGCACATGATGTATAATAGCGCACAATGTACATAGCTCCACTTAAATCAATTACACAACACATCAAACACACCAAACACGCAAACGCATCAGTGCATGAAAACACATGATCACTCCTTTGTTTGCGGTGAGACCACTTTGATTGTAGGAGAAGGCGGTATAGAAATACTGTTAAATAAATAAAATAAAGATGGACTATCACTTACATTTCAAAATACGTAATGTATGCAATACGGTGCTCCTGTGGATTATTTATATGGGTAAAATAAGGAGGCAGTTTAGAATCATAATGATGGAACATAAAAGTAAATTGAAGCATAGTATAGAATGGGCATCATTAGTTAAACATTGTGTTGAACAACAGCACGGTTTTGAAAATCTGAAATGCTTTTGCTTGGATCATGACAGAGATGATGATCGAGATAGATGTTTTATTCACCCTGAAGGACAGTGGATTTTTAGACTCCAGAAAGTCGAACCTGGAAGTATGAATGAGCACATAGACTGGAATGCCTGTTGGTAACAGATTCCAGTTTAAGGTTTACAAGAAGAGATACTATAGATGGAGGTTGGGAGAATTATAAAGGCAGGCTGTGGAAGAGGGAGAGGGCCTTTTTCATTGTATTCTAGTTTTAAGATCAATGAGTTTGATTTGTTCTATTTCTCATGGTTCACCTTTAAAGATTTGGAGAGCAGGAAAGAAGTAGTTTCGCTAGTGATGCCATTATGAATGGGTATTTGGAAGGCGCAGGCACGGCATTTCCAACCACATTAGACGCTATGGAGCATTGAGCAGTGCCGCGGTTCCCTTCTTAATATAAGGTTTTATGGTCAGTTGAAGAGAGATTGGTGGCTAAAGTGAGTACGTTTATATTGAAGTGATAATGGGTTTTTAAAAACCAGCTCTGTTTTGGGACAGTATAGAGATGATAGATCCGGTTCTTGTTTGGAAATTATATTTTTGTATAGCCTTTGACATGACCAAGGTATGCATGTGGTCATTATGTAGGAGTATGGAACTGTTTAAGGATAGTCATGGAATGATATGCTGATGAGTGTCATTTTTTTTTTTGTCAGCAGCAGACACAAGCAACTCCCCGATGTAAGCATTCTGATCTCACTCCCTGATGTAGCCGCCAGCAAAATGCTAGACGCATCGCTGATAGAGTCAAAGTGGAGAGTGCGAGCAAAATATTCATGAATGTTATGTTAACGCCATGAAGGGAGATAAGTAACCTCATACTTAAGATTTTGATGCCATTATACAGGGTGGCCCAAAAAAAGTGAGAACATCTCGTAGCATATAAGTTATTTAAAAGTTCAAAAAGACAGATGTAAATGATTGACAAATTTTCTAAAAAAAGATGGCGACCAGAAATTGTCGAAATAAAGATGTTATATAGCTAAAAAAGGTAAATAAGTAAACTATTTAAGCTTTTAATTTACAAGATGCTCTCACTTTTGGGCCACCCTGTATATATATATATAGTCAGGAGTTTTTTTCTTGACCCATGTGTACATTGATAGGCCATGTTGCTGGCCATAAGTAAATCGTAAAGCTTGGTACTTGAAAACTTTATGAACACTTGAGGTCTTTTTCCTTTTATATAAATTTGTTAATCATACTCCAGAGAACTAATTTGAGTGTTAACAGTCTTTGCTATCTCTTTTATGTCTTTGAGCTACACTCTCATATGGATATTTTGCCGAGTCAGATTTTCATGGCAGAATCAAATAAGCAAGTTGTAGAAGTATTGTACACAAGGCCAATCATTTGGCAAACTAGGCGGCCACCTAGGGCAGCAACCTCTGGGGGTGGCAAAGAGCAAGGAATTCAAAACTATATAATCGAGTATGATAGCCAGGGGGCGTAGAAAGCTTAAGGTTGGCCAAGGGTGCCAACACCTTGAGTCAACTCTGGGGCCAGCAGAGATTGTACAGAGTTTGTGGTAATGTGGGCTCCTTAATCCAGGATGGGGTAATTTTGTAAGAAGCCACCTAGATTTAGATGACAAGTACACACACGAATGTCAGTACTTTAGTTATTTATATGTGTAAAAATGTAAAAATGTCTTCTCATAAAATACCGACTAGAATGAGAGTACACAGCTTATTTGCATACTTTCACTGCGGGCTTGCACAGGGACGGAGTTTGGGCAGAGTATAGGCAGAGTCTGCAGTTACATGCATAGATTATAAAACTCCATAACTGATGCATGTACTTGTGGAAAATACGCACCAGCATTTATTCCAGCCCTGGAGCTGGTATACGTAAGTGTTAGCATGAAGGATTATGCGTGCATGTAGATATTAACACTAGCACTTGACTTTAGAAAACAGGCGTAAAATAGATGCGTGAGAAGATATGACTTTAAAAAACTATCCTCCACATGGCAGAATTAAAGACCTTGCCTTCATTAAAAACTTAACTGGGGTACATTGCATACTGGAGGAATTTTGAGAACAAAATCAGAAGATTGAATCTGTTAATTTTCCTAAATTACCCTGATCTTGTCTTCTTATACTCCAAGCTTGCATATCTGTCTGGCTATCTGACATTGTTACCTGGATGTCTCACTGCCATTTCAAATTGAAAATAGCCAAAACCAAACTTCTTATTTTCCCCCCTAAACCCTCTTCCTCCCTTTCTCTGTCTCACTTGGCAATAGTGATCATAGCATGATTGCATTTGATTTCATAAATGAAGGAAGGACGGTAAGGAAATCCACAGTACTGCCTTTTAACTTTCAAAAGGGAGACTATGATAAATGAGGGAAATAGTTAAGAAAAAACTAAAAGGAGCAGCTGCAAAAGTTAAAGATTTACATCAAGCATAGGCATTCTTTAAAAATACTATCTTAGAAGCCCAGACCAGCTGTATTCCACGCTTTAAGAAAGGTGGAAAGAAGTCCAAAAAACTGCCAGCATGGTTTAAGGGTGAAGTCAGAGAGGATGTTGAAGCCAAAAAAGCATCTTTCAGGAAATGGAAAAAGGAGCAAAATTATGAAAACTGCAAACAACATAAGCACTGGCAAGTTAGATTCAAGGCACTGATAAGGCAGGCAAAGAGAGAATTTGAGAGGAAGCATGCTATGATAGCAAAAACGCATAATAAAGACTTTTTCAAGTACATTCATAGCAAAAAAACCTGTGAGAAAGTCAGTTGGACCGTTAGATGATAGAGGGGTAAAAGGGGCACTAAGAGGGAGTAAGGCCACAGCAAAGAGCCTGAATGAATTTTTTGCTTTGGTCTTTACTGAAGAAGATGAAGAGAAGTTACTGAAGAAGATGACTGAAGTGGTATTTAAAGGTGATGTATCAGAGAATTGAAAGAAATATTGATAAACCGGGAAGATATATTACAACTATTTGATAAACTAAACAGTAGCAAATCACCTGGACTGGATGGTATACACCCGAGGGTGTTGAAAGAATTGAAATATGAGATTGCAGACCTACTATTATCTGTGAACTATCATTAAAATCATCTGTAGTAATTGAAGACTGGCAAATGGCCAATGTAACACCAATTCTTAAAAAGGGTTCCAGGGGTGATCAAGGGAAACTACAGGCCAGTGAGCCTGACATCAGTAGGCAAAATGGTAGAAACCATTATAAAGAACAAAATTACTGAACATGTAGATAGTCATGATTTAATGGGAGAAAGCCAACATGGCTTTAGCAAAGAAAGGTCTTGTCTTACTAATCTGTTATATTTTTTTGAAGGTATGAATAAATTGTAGACAAAGGCAAGCCAGTCGATATAGTGTATCTGGATTTTCAGAAAGTCTTTGACAAGTTCCCTCATGAGAGACTCTTGGTGAAGTTAAAAAGTCATGGGATAGAAAGCAATGTACTATTGTGGATTGGGAACCAGTTAAAAGATAGAAAGCAGAGGGTAGGGCTGAATGGCCAATTTTCCCAATGAAGAAAAGTGAATAGTGGAGTACCTCAGGGATTTGAGCTGGGTCCGCTGCTTTTTAACATATTCATAAATGACCTGGAAATGGGAATAATGAGTGAAGTAGTCAAATTTGCAGATGGCACAAAATTATTCAAAGTTGTTAAGACCCAAGAGGATTGTGACAAATAGCAAGAGGACGTTGATAAATTGGAAGACTGGACATTTAAATGGCAGATGAAATTTAATGGGGACAAGTGCAAAGTTATGCATCTAGGAAAGAACAACCCAAACTATGGTTACACGATGTAAGGTTTCACATTGCTGCAGCTTTTGACTCGGTACATCACGATCTTCTCTTAGGGCGACTAAAAGAAAAGGGCATCAACGACATTGCTCTCGATTGGTGCAGGTCATACCTAGATGAGAGATGGCAGTATGTAATGTCAGGAGCAGCAGCATCTACACCTTTCCATCAAAGGCAGGGCATTCCACAAGGGTCTTCCTTATCATCACTCATGTTCAACATATACATACAACCCATCTGCAATATCATCAGGTCCTTCAAGGTCGACTGTTTGATATATGCAGATGACATCCTTCTCTACATGCCTTTCTCCACAGTTCATATGGACCTCTCCCCGCTGACTAAATGTTTTGATGCAGTGTCTGAATGGCTTCAGTCTCAAAACCTCCGTATTCAACACAAGAAAATGGAAGTGCTCTTCATCACGAGGGACCCTAATTTCACTCCCCCACCCCAAATAAAGGTGAAAGAAGCCGAGCTCCAAACAAAATCCACAATTCGATACCTAGGGGTTACCTTGGACCAATGTCTGGATATGAAGTTACATATAACCAACATAGTTAGAGTGATATACTTCAAGATCCGGACACTCTGACACCTTCGCTCCTTACTTGAACCAGACAACTTCTGGACTATATACCAAGCACTAATCTTACCTCACTTCGATTATGCTAATGCCATTCTTCAAGGTCTCCCACAGTCTACCTTGAACCCTTTACAACTTGCCATGAATGCCGCTGCCAGAGTCCTCTACGGAGCATCGAGGAGTGACCACGTAACACCTATTCTAAAGCAGCTCCACTGGCTCCCCATACATGGAAGACTGTTGTTCAAGACCTTGTTACTCACTTTCAAGGCCATCAAAGGCATCACTTCCTCCTCACTAATAGACCTCATTCAGACCGTTCCACCTAACAGATCTAGAAGAACCACATCTACAAACGCTCTAGTAATCCCTAAGGCATCAACAAAATGCACACTAGCAACATCAAACAGGGCTTTCAGCTTCTATGCTCCAAAATGCTGGAACACATTACCACCGGAGATTCGTGCTGTCATCGATCTAACCCTATTCAGAAAAGCACTCAAATTCCACCTATTCCCCCACTACTACCAGGTCAGCCAGACACCGACCTAACCACACCTCCTCCGATTCAGCCACCTGTGCTACAGGACCCTATTCAAACCCAGAGCATAAAGTATACTGTATATATGTAAATAGTTTCAGTTAACAATTCCCTATGTTATCCAAGTTGTCGTACCTGTTCTCTGTAAAACCAAATAGTATGTTGTTCTGGTCTACTATTTAATGTAAACTGCGCTGATGCTAAATAATGCGGTATATAAGAGCTTGCAATAAATAAAAATAAATAAATAAATACCACCCAGGAAAAAGATTTAGGCGTCATCATGGATAACACATTGAGACCCTCCGCCCAGTGTTCAGCGGCAACCAAGAAGGCAAATAGAATGCTAGGAATCATAAGGAAAGGAATGGTGAATAAAACAAAGGATATTATAATGCCTTTGTATAGTTCCATAGTTTGACCACATCTTGAATATTATGGTTGTCTTATCTTAAAAAGGATATAGCAAAATTAGAAAAGGTACAGAGAACAACCACCAAAATGGTAAAGGGAATGGAAGGATACCCCTATGAGAAGAGGCTATCATACATTCATGAATATTTCGCTCGTGCTCTCCACTCTGATGCTATCGGCGACATGTCTAGCATTTTGCCCGCGGCTGCATCAGGGAGGGAGATCAGAACACTTACATCGGGGAGTTGCTTGTGTTTGCTGCTGACAAAAAAATAACATAACACTCATCAGCATATCATTCCAAGACTATGCATAAACAGTTCCATACTCCTACATAATAACCACATGGATACCCTCGCCCTTATCTGCTCATGTTACTGTGATAAGGCAAGCAGATAAGAGCGGAGCAGTGATTGTGATAAGTTATCAGAATTACCAGCAAGAAGTGTATAGACAGCTTTCTGATGAAAACACGCATGTTAAAATAGAAGATCCCACTGAACAGTTTTGGAAATTGATTAAGGGTATCACAACACAGGCCCTGCTCAAAAAATATATTAGTAAGAAAGAATTTCAGTTCCTGAATGTAATAGCGCCTCTTATCCCGATTCTATACATCTTACCTAACATTCATAAAGACCAGAACACCACCCCTGGTAGGCCTATTGTATCCTTCAGAGGGTCATTATTAGAACCTTCTTCTACTTATATAGATTCTTTTTTACGGCCACTACTGGTTACAATTTCATCTTACATTAAAGACACTACCCATTTTTTGAATATTTTGGTCTCATTTGAAAATGTCTGCATTGAAAAAGATTGCTTTATTGTGACTTTAGATGTTTATGGTTTATTTTATTTGATATACTGCATATCTATAAGCTATGCAGGTTACAATAATAATTTTCTTCTCTGAACACCAGTATTCCCCGGGAGGGTGCGTTGAAAGCCATAGGTCTTGCCCTATGAGAAAGAGATGATTTGAGCCATGAACTAAAGTTTAAACTAGGACTTGCAGAAATAGAATAGCCTTAACAAAACATTTCTTCCACTTTGAAGACTCCTTATATCAACAGAAAGCTGGGGTTTCAATGGGGACAACCATGGCTCCCTCTATTGCTAACTTGTATATAGCAGCCTTTGAAAAAAGATGTCTAGTTAATTCCCCAGTTCAAGAACACATCAGGGCCTGGTTATGCTATACTGATGGTGAGTGGAGCGGAAGAAGATTTATTAGAATTTCACAAATGGCTTAATAGTTGTGATGAACACATTCAGTTTTCCATTACATACAGTAAGAACACCATTTCATTTTTAGATATTCAAATAACAAAGGAAGATCAAAGGTTTCTTACCTCAGTATATAAGAAAGATAGTTATGTTTATTTGATTTTATCCTGTTGCTATAAAGGGATCCACTCTGTCTGTTCCATGTCATTTTGACTTCCGCTCCACCCTTTCAGTGAAAAAGTATTTCCTGACATTGCCTTTCAGTTCACCCCCTTGAAGCTTCAGGTTATGCCCTCTAGTTTTACAGCTTCCCCAATAAGAATCAAGGGCCTGAATTTCAGTTGAGCAGGGCTAAGTGCCATAGCTGCTTAGCCCTGCCCGCTGACCCCTTAACCTCAGATTTTCATGTCTGCAGTGACGGATGCAAAAATCTGGAGTTTGCTGCACAGCCAGAAAGCCGCTGAGTCTAACCATGTAAATGCCTTCGAAAATCGGGCCCCAAGTGTTCATCCAGTGGCTCTGAAAGATAGTTTACCTTTGTCCCAATTTATAAGATATCACCAGAATTGTAGCACTTTGCAGGGATACTACCAGCAATCACAAAAATTAATGGAAGATTTTGAGCAAATGGGATATTTTTCACATATTGTTAGATATGCTTGTAAGAGGGACGCACATAACAATAGGATGTGGCTATTAAGACAGGATAGACTGCAAAAAAATGAGTAGAACCGGAATTTATTCATCTTGTGACAAAGTATTCATCATTGGGTCACAAATTACAATGAATAGTGGCTAGACATTTTTAAGTGCTTAAGATTATACCAGGGCTTGAGGGTAATAGAAACATGACGGCAGAAAAAGACCACATGGCCTATCTAGTCTGCCCTTCCATCTCAACCACTACAACAGTCCCCTTTTTTCCTTTAGAGATCCTCTGTGTTTGTCCCATGCTTCTTTGAATTTAGATACTGTCCTCATCTCTACCATCTCCACTGGGAGACTATTCCATGGATCCACCACTCTTTCCATAAAGAAATATTTCCGCATGTTGTTGTTAAGTGCCGTCGAGTCGGAGTCGACTCATGGCGACCCTCTGGATAGCTATCCTAAATTGTGTTCGGTCTTCAGTCAGGCGGCTCATTGTTGACAGACTGGTACCCGTAGCTGCTGTTATTGTATCGATCCATCTCATTGCTGGCCTTCCTCTTTTGCGTTGACCATCTATCTTGCCAAGCTTAATGTCTTTCTCTAATGATTTCTCTCTTCGCATGATGTGTCCAAAGTATGAAAGTCGAAGTCTTGTCATCTGAGCTTCTAAAGAAAGCTTAGGTTTGATCTCCTCTAGTACCGACTGGTTTGTTCTTCGGGCAGTCCATGGTATACACAGTATTCGCCGCCAACACCATAATTCAAAGGCATCAATTTTCTTCCTATCTGTCTTTTTCACTGTCCAGCTTTCACATCCATATGATGTTATTGAAAATATCATGGTTTGAACAAGTCAAATCTTTGTATGGAGAGAGACACCTCTGCTCTTGAGAATCTTATCTAGGTCTTTCATAGCCATTCTGCCAAGAGCAATGCGTCGTCTGATTTCTTGACTGCTTGTTGCTTCTTTATTGATAGTTGATCAAAGTAGGTTAAAGTTGTTCACAATTTCAATTTCTTCTCCTTCAACGATGAACCTGTTGATTATGCCAGTTGTCATGATCTTTGTCTTCTTTACATTAAGGTGCAGGCCCATTTTGAGACTATGTTCTTTGATTGTGAGAAGCAAATGTTTCAGATCATCTTCACTTTCAGCCAGTAATGTGGTATCATCAGCATAGCGAAGGTTGTTGATGAGTCTTCCACCAATCTTCACACCTCTGTTGTCTTCATACAATCCTGATTCTCTGATTTGTTCTGCATATAAATTAAACAGGTAGGGGGAAAGTATGCAGCCTTGTCTTACATCTTTGCTTATTTTAAACCATTCTGTTTCTCCTTGTTCCGTTCGAACTGTTGCTTCTTGATCAATGTACAGATTGCACAAGAGAACGATCAGGTGTTCTGGTATACCCATGCTTCTTAATATGGTCCAGAGTTTCTCATGGTTTACACAGTCAAAAGCCTTGCTATAGTCGATAAAGCACAAATAGATATCCTTTTGGTATTCTTTAGTCTTTTCAAGGATCCATCTCACATCTGCAATGATGTCTCTCGCTCCTCGCCCTTTCCTGAACCCTGCTTGCACTTCAGGTAGTTCTTGTTCCAGGTATGGTTGTAGTCTCTTTTGAATAATCTTCAGTAGAATCTTGCTGGCATGTGGGATCAGAGCGATTGTGCGATAATTTCCACAGTCAGTTGGATCACCTTTCTTTAGTATTGGTATAAACACAGATCTTTTCCAGTCAGTTGGCCATGATGTTGTCTTCCATATTTCATGGCAGAGCCTTGTGAGTACGGTAACAGCTGCATCAGATTGCTGCAATACTTCTATGGGAATGCTATCAATGCCTGGTGCTTTGTTCTTTGATAAGGCTTTCAATGCTGCTTCAACTTCTTCTTTCATCACCAATGGTTCCCGATCATAAGGTACAGGTTGAAACGGCTGTTGGTCCACTTGATCTTTATCATATAAAAACTCTGTATATTCCTTCCACCTTTTCTTGATCTTCTCAGCATCATTCAACATAGAACCTTGAGCATCTTGTAACATTCCAATTTGAGGCTGGAACTTTTTCTTTAACTCTCGTAGCTTTAGGAAAGCCGATCTTGTTCTTACTCTAATAGTTTCTGCTTCTATTTCCTTGCAAGTGTCATTGTAGTACTTTTCCTTGTCCTGTCTTGCTGCACGTTGGAAATCTCTGTTGAGTTCTGCGATTGTCTTTCTTTCTCCTCTGGCTTTAGCTTCTCTGCGTTTCTGGGCAATTTTCAGAGTTTCTTCCGTCATCCATTTTGGCCGTTTTTGCTTTTTCACCTTTTGTAGAGACTTCTCGCTTTCTTCCAACACAACCTTCTTGATGTCATTCCATAACTCTTCCGGAGCTCTGTCATTTGTATCTAAAGCAGCAAATCGATTTTGCAGGTAGTCTTTAAATTCCAGTGGTATATTCTCAAGGTCATATTTCCGCATATCACTCCTGAATTTATCCCTTTTCACCCTAATCCCATGTCCCCTCGTAGCAGAGCTTGCTTTCAATCGAAAGGGGCATCTATTTTACTGTCTATTGTAAGCTCTGATGAGGAGGGACCATGTTTTATATGTGTCTATACAGCGCTGTATGCGCCTTATAGTGCTATACAAATGATTAATAGTAGAAGTAGTAATATGTTAGGATGGTATTACTAAGAAGTTTTAAAAGTTCCAGCCGACTCTATACCCTCTAATTATCAAATAGGGCCTTTCGGGGTGATGGGGGTGAAGTATTAATTGCGGATGATTGGATGTTGGCCTGTTGGAAGACTTTAGAAATCTGTGGAAGAGGAACCTTGTTAGTGACTTATGCCCCGCAGCATGATAAGATCTGGATGCTGCAGTTATTTTTTAGGTTTAGGAGTTGAAAGTTTTTGGGATCAACGATTTCTGTTTTCCCTGCTATTTCAAGATCTTCATAGGAAGGGTATGAGGCCTTTCTGAGAATTTTGAAGGTGAATTTTGCGCTCTGATTACCATGTTTGTATTGCAAAATGTTGAACATGCTATGATCTTTTGCAATTGAAAAATTTCCTTAATAAGAAGTTTCCTTCTCTTTCTGGACCCTGCCTGGATTACGTGGGCTTTGGAATGAAGACATCCTGCTTGCATTTATGTGCAAACATTTATCTCCAGGAGCAAGCAGGAATCCAGTCATCACATATGGGTATCGTCGGTACCAACTAAGCCTGCGCGGGAATGCTCCCCAGCGTCCAATCAGAAAGCTTTTGGGAGCATCCCACAGCGCCTGCGTGCTGTCTTCCCGCCTTTCCCAACTGGCTCTCTCCAGTTCTTCTTTTTCCGCGGAGCCAGCAGGTCGTGTTCCTGTCACTGCAGAAGAATTTCCTTATTTCTTTATTTCTTTTTGTGGTCGCGTCTGCCTTCCCCGACACTCTACCGGTACCGCCGGTCTTTCTTTTCTATTTAAAAAAAAAATGTATCTGTTTTTTCCTTTTCTTCAGGTGCACCCGCCTTTTTGGGCCTTAGGCCCAAAAAACCTTAGGCCCAAAAACTTTCCTTAACATGGAAAAACCTGCCTCACGTTTTAAAAAGTGCACAAAATGTGGCGGTACCATTTCCGTCACTGACACCCATGAATGGTGTTTAAAATGTTTAGGTCCTGACCACTCCATCACAGATTGTGTGTCCTGTGCTATGATGTCTAAAAGAGGTCGACAGAACCGAGCTGCTAAGCTCAGTACCCTATTTCCCTCTGATGCAGCTTCGGTGGCAGACGTCTTCCAGGGCTTCTTCTTCTTCCCGTGGATCTCAGGTAACTAAACATAAATCCAGCCGGTCCTCAAAGGGTAGATCTCCTTCTAAGCATCGAGATGCCTCTGGCGTTGCCCTCGAGGATTCTGCACCGGCAAAATTACCCCGGTGGGAGGCTTCGCTTCCAAAGCACCATCATCGGGGTTCCAGGATGTTCTCGATGGCTCAGCCTCGACAGATCTCCTGGTGCCATGCTCTGGGGTACCGGCGGTTTCCACCAGTACCGACTTCCAGGCATTGGCAGCGTCTATGGACCAGAGAATTCTGTTGATAGAATGCAGTCTAGCGGCTTTCCTTGTGGCATCAACGCCCTTGGCACCGCGACAGATAACTCCACCGGTACCGGCACTGGCACCAGCATCGGTATCGGTATCGGTATCGCAACTGGTACCGATAGCATCGGCATAGGTGTCTGCTATGCCGGTACCCTGTCCTCCAATGCCCGCCGGTACCGATTCCCCGGTACCGGTTATTCCCGATGCCGATTTTGCTTGGTACGGGTATTGGGCTCTGCAGGAGCATCTGGACAGACAATACTTCGATTCCTCAGAAGAATCTGAGGACTCTGAAAGTTCTGTCGATGCAGCGATGCTTCTTCCACAGGAGTCCTCCTCCCCTAAATGCAGGATGTCTCCTCCAGAGGACATGTCTTTCCAAGACTTCATCTGAGAGGTGGCTCGGGGCCTGTCCATCACTGTGGCCCCTGAGACAGAGCCAAGGGCCAAGGAGTTGGATATTTTACAATATCCCAAAACTCCTAAGGAGGCAGCTACCCTACCCATTCATGAGATTCTATATGATCTCATGTTGAGGATGTGGGAAACACCTCTTACCACCTCTCCTCATTCTCGTAGGTTAGATACTATGTATCATGTCCCTCCTTGTCCTGTCTTCCATAAAACTCAGCTTCCTCACCACTCTATTGTGGTGGAATCTGTTATGAGAAGGATTAGAAGTGCAAAAAGACATGCCTCTAATCCTCCAGGATGTGAATGCAGAACTCTGGATGCTTTTGGACGTAGAGTCTTTCAAGCTTCCATGCTTGCTGCAAGAATCAGTTCCTATAGTCTCTACATGGGAATGTTCCTAAAGGAAGTTACTGATCATCTACAGACTTTAAGTCCTTTCATCTCTGAGGATAAAAGGCAGGAGTTTCTCACTTGGCTCAAACATGCCCAAGATGTCTCTAAATTCTCCAACCGTGCAGCCTTCGACTGCTTTGAATGTATAAGCAGAACCTCGGCTATGGCCATAGGTGCACGTAGAATTGCTTGGCTCCAAGCATCTGATTTAGAGCTCTGGGTACAAGATAAATTGGGAAATATCCCTTGTACTGGTGAGAACCTGTTTGGTAAAGATTGGCAAGAAAAAGCCAATAAAATGGATGCTGAAAATTCCACTTTGGATAGACTATCCAAACCTACTGCTGATCCTGTTAGGAAAAAGTTGTTCAAGAAAACACCTTTTTCTAAAAAGAAAAGATTTTATCCTGCTTATGGTCAGCAGGCATCTTCTGCAGGTCAGCTTTCAACCAAACGTCAGCAACCACCCAAACAGAAGAAAGCAAAGGCTGCTAGGCCTCAACCGGCCCAGCAGCCTCAGCCTCCTCAGGGCCTTTGACTTTCAGCTTGAGAACTTAGCCTTTCTGGCTCTGGAAGGACCAGAACCGTCCACCATTCCAGGAAGGTTATGCCATTTTGCTCCCAGATGGGGGCAAATAACAGCAGAGCATTGGACACTCTCCATCATAAAAGAGGGGTACAAACTTCATTTTTCAAGCATGCCCCCTCCCACAATAGTGAAGCAGTTCAATTCTCCAACCTCTCTCATCGACCTGTTAGGTCAGGAGGTTACCATCCTGCTTGCCCAGGGGGCAATAGAAGAAGTGCCTCTTCATCAACAGGGCACAGGGTTCTATTCCCCTTATTTTCTTATCCCAAAGAAAACAGGGGGATACAGACCTATCTTAGATCTCAGAGAATTGAACAAATTCCTTGTCAAGGAGAAATTCAAAATGATTTCTCTCTGAGCTCTGCTTCCATACCTTCAGAGTCAGGATTGGCTTTGTTCTCTAGATCTCAAGGATGCGTACACCCATGTTCTCATCCATCCAACCCACAGAAGGTTCCTTCGGTTCCTGTTTCAAGGAAAGCACTACCAATACAGGGTGCTTCCTTTTGGTCTGGCCTCTGCACCAAGGGTGTTCACGAAATGCATGGCTGTGGTAGCAGCATTTCTATGCACTCTGGGAATATTCATCTTCCCTTACTTGGACGACTGGCTCATTCGAGCTCCAACACAGTCAGAGGCCAAGACTTCTCTATCCTGCACAATGCGTATCCTTCAGTATTTAGGGCTGGTAATAAACATCCCAAAATCCAGTCTAACTCCTACTCAGTCTCTATTCATAGGAACCTTGCTGGATACCACAAAGGCAAGGGCCTATCTTCCCCAAGCCCGTTGCCTTCGCTTGGTGCAATTAGCTTCTCAAGCAGTCCTAAAGCCCTTTTTAACTGCTCAAGAAATGTTACAGTTACTAGGCCACATGGCATCCACCATGCATGTGGTACCATATGCTCGTCTTCACATGAGGGCAGCTCAGTGGACTTTATCCACCCAATGGACCCAGGCATCAGGGTGCCTGTCAGACAAAATAGCACACACAAGTCGCCTCATTTTGTCTCTCCAGTGGTGGAAGTCCACTCAAAACCTGTTGCTGGGATCCCCCTTTCAGCAACCCCTGCCCTAAGCAACTCTTACAACAGATGCTTCTCCAATGGTTTGGGGAGCTCATCTGCAAGACCTCTCCACCCAAGGCACCTGGACTCCACAAGAGAGTTGTCTACATATCAATCTCTTAGAGCTCAGAGCAATCTTCCTTGCTCTGCGAGTGCTCCACACCCTGCTCAGCTACCAGACAGTCCTTATTCATACGGACAATCAAGTAGCCATGTTCTACGTGAACAAGCAGGGGGGAACAGGCTCTCTGTCGCTTTGCAATGAAGCTTTGCGACTGTGGGCCCTCGCCAGAGAGCATCAGATTCATCTTCTGGCAGTGTATCTTCCAGGCGTTCAAAACTCTTGGGCAGACAGACTCAGTCGCGTTCTCCTTCCACACGAGTGGTCTCTGCATTCAGACCAGGTAGCCAGGATTTTTCAAATTTAGGGAACCCCGGACATAGACCTCTTTGCAAGTCCGTGGCATGCCAAACTTCCCCGGTTCTGTTCCAAAACTCCGGCTCAGGGAGCTCAGGCAAAGGATGCTTTCCTCCTTCACTGGGGTCAAGACTTCCTGTATGCCTTTCCACCCATTCCCCTAATTCCCAAAACCCTGTTCAAGCTTCAGAGAGACAGAGGCCACATGATTCTCATAGCTCCACTTTGGCCATGGCAAGTGTGGTACCCTCTGCTTCTACATCTCTCTCAAGCTCCCTCCCTGGAGTTAGGGTCTGCTCCAGATCTCCTATCTCAGGAGAACGGAATGTTATGGCATCCAAATCCCCAGTCTCTGCATCTCAGGGCTTGGTTGCTGAAGGCTTAGATCTCCAAGATCTTCATCTTTCTCAACAAGTGAAAGATGTTCTTTATGCTTCCAGAAAACCTTCCACTAGACGTTCTTATGCTTTCAAGTGGAAGAGGTTTACTATTTAGTGTTCTGAAAAGGGTCTTAACCCCCTTGCAATACCCCTGGAATCTTTGCTGGAGTATCTCCTCCATTTGTCTAATGCAGGCCTTAAAACAAATTCAGTAAGAGTCCATTTGAGTGTTATTGCAGCTTCCCTTAAGCCTCTAAATGGACAACCTATTTCCTCTCATGCTCTTATAGCAAGATTCATGAGAGGCCTCCTTCTAACTAAGCCTCCCATTAGACCACCTCCGGTGGCATGGGACTTGAACCTGGTTCTTGGGCAGCTCATGAAGCCACCTTTCGAACCCTTACCACCTCCTTGAAATTCCTTTCTTGGAAGGTTATCTTTCTCATTGCAATCACATCAGCACGCCGCATTAGTGAATTGCAAGCACTAGTAGCTAATCCACCTTATACAAGGTTCCATCATGACAAGGTAGTCCTCAGGACTCATCCACACTTTATGCCTAAGGTGGTCTCGCCTTTTCATCTCAACCAGGAGGTCTACCTACCTGTCTTTTTTCCAGGACCTCATGCATCAAATGCAGAGAGGAATCTTCATACCCTGGACTGTAAAAGAGCTCTAGCTTTTTACTTACAAAGGACACAACAACATAGAAAGTCCTGTCAAGTCTTTGTTGCTTTTGACCCTTCTCATTTGGGACTTCCAGTCTCCAAGAGAACACTATCTAACTGGATTGCTCAGTGTATTTCTTTCGCCTATCAGACTAAGAACCTTCCTCTGGAGGGCCATGTCACAGCTCACAAAGTGAGAGCCATGGCAGCCTCAATGGCTCATCTGAACTCTGTGTCTATTGATGACATCTGTCAAGCAGCCACTTGGGCCTCTGTTCATACCTTCACAGCCCATTACTGCTTGGACAAGGACTCCCGCCGGGATGCCTTGTTTGGTCAGGCTGTTCTCAAACACCTGTTCCATACCTAATCAACTCCTACCCACCATCCCTGATAGGATGCCAGAGATCCATGGGGGGAAGTGGAGCCCTTCTCAGGGACACACAACTTCTGGGGTCTCTCCCTGGCACCTAAAGCTAGGGAGTCCCCATATGTGATGACTACATTCCTGCTTGTTCCTGGAGATAGCATAGTTACTCACCTGTAACAGGTGATCTCCGGGAACAGCAGGAATTTAGTCCTCACAACCCACCCACCTCCCCTAGGAGTTGTATCTCTCTATCTATCTCTTTCCTTTCCCTCTCTCTCTCTTTGTCTCAGCTTTAAAACTCAACTGGAGAGAGGCAGTTGGAAAAGGCGGGAAGGCAGCACGCAGGCGCTGTGGGATGCTCCCAAAAGTTTTCTGATTGGATGCTGGGGAGCGTTCCCACACAGGCTCCGTCGGTACTGACGATACCCATATGAGAGGACTAAATTCCTGCTGTTCCCGGAGATCTCCTGTTACAGGTGAGTAACTATGCTTTATTGAATAGTCAACATTTAATATGCTTCCTTTACTGGCCTATTTCTTTTATTTGTTGTATTTTCCTCCCTAGTATAACATCAGCCCTTTTATTTCTAGTGAATATCCCCCCACTTATGCAGGCCTTATGATACAATACTGTATGGGGTTTGTAGAGGTATTATAATTCCTTAGATTATGTTTGTTTTCTGCAGATTGTGATTTATCTCTTAAAGTGATTGTCTTGATTGTACTCTTAAAATTTGTAAGCTCCATAAGACATGAAGAAAAGGAAATGCAAGCATTATTATAGACCTTCTCTTGAGGTAGTATACCTTCAGTATTTTCAGAAATGACATATCCAAAGGTTTCTACTGTTCACCCAATACGTCTTAAAATACGTCTTAATTTTTACACCCAGTCTACAGTGATACATTATAATAATCTTTAGAGATTCAGCTGAATATATAAAGTCATTGTGTTCAGCTATATATGAAGCAGCAACTTATGATTTGGGGATAGATAAAGTTTGGGCTGTGGGCAAAGAAACGAAGAGGTGCTCTGTGAACGACATTCACTGCAGAAAAGTTGCTCGTCTATGCAGCTGCGTTCCCTTTTCTTGTTTCTGAAGGTTAAAATGTAAACAGTGCAGTCAATGAATACAGCAATTTGATTTGCATTTACTGACACTGTTTTCCAGGAAAGAGCCAAGCCAAAATTGTTTAGGCATCTGGAGGAGTTTCTGTGAAACCCTCTCCCCTTTTCCTAAACACACACTCACGCATGCACACATACACACACTAACAAGCATATGTGCTGCCTAGCGGAACAAGCTGTAGCTTGCGAGGGTTGGGTTCATGCCATATGTCAACGAAAAAGTCATCTATTGCATACCCAGCTGATGTGCTCTCGGAAGCTTCCTCCGTCTGCATAAAGGCATGTGTTCATTCGAGGGGGCGAACAGTCGCCTTTGATTGGAGGAATGTTAATAGCTACATGTCATGAATGCTTCCTTAGACTTGCAACTTCTGGCTATTATTTGCAGTAATTCAGCATCTTTCATTTCCTTCTTTACCAGAAGTGCCAAACCTGGGAAAGAAATGACCATAAAGTGCACTCACAAGGTGGAAGAGTAAAATGTTTCACTTTCTGTTCTCTTGACTCCTGGCTCACCAGTAGTTGTAAATTTGACAACAGAAGGTATTTAAGGAGCTACAGGAATCTCTACACACCTGGTATTATGTGGGTCTCTTGAAGTGAAATCCCTTTCAAGAAATCACAGTGCATTTTATGACAAAATAAATCCATTTTGTTTAAAGCATTATAACAAATAGACTAGAATAACCTCTCTGACCAGACTTATCGCCATAGGACATCATGACCTGCAGACAAATCATCAGCAGCGTGGATCTTCACTCTGTAGGTAACATCCCAAGTCCAATCTGATTGAAGTTGCTTTACCAGAGAAAACTATTGTCAGTTTAGACAAATTCAATTCATATCTTTCAAACTGGACTTCAGTAATGCTTTTGATACTATCCTGAACAGAAGACTGATTAGCAATCTATCTAATATGCCAGCAGGACAAAAAGCTATTTACTGGGTGAGGAATTGATTATGCAACAGAACTCAGAGAGAGTGGTGGTCAATATAGTACATTTTGGTGGCGGTAAGATTTGCATTGGGGTACCTTAGCGATCAGTGCTAGAGTTGTTTTTTCCTCCAGTATCATTATAGCAATATTGTGGAGCCACTTGAGAGAAAGGGAAAATATGTTTGTTTACGTATAATACAAAAATCTATAACAAGCAGAAATACCAAGAGGAGCAGAGGAAACTGAAAGGAGACTTGTAGAAGAAAGGTCAAGAGTATGAAAGCTATGCTTCAATGCAAAAAAATACAGAATCATGAGTAAGGGGGGATCTCCCCTCCCCCCCCCATGCACTATAACCGTGTAGGTCCTACATGATACACAGCAGCCTATTTTCCCAAAGGAATGGGTAGGCCTGTGGTCTTGGAGAGTCATCTCCCACAGGATCTGCATGCGTGGAGGACCGTGGAATCTAACATGTCCACAGGGGATGTGTACAAGGTGCGATGCAATGAACACGTATATAGCCCCTTGTAAGGAAAGGTTAGGGTCTCCGTTTTCATCCTACTGGCAGGAAGCCAGGACCCAAGAAGTATTCTTGGCCCCTACAGTAAGGGCTCACTAAAGCGGTAATATTCAGCCACAAAAGGGATATCTGATGCACTGACCTCCATCTGTGAAGTTTTGGCCGTGCTTCACAAAGGGACAGCGCTATTAAAGATCCATGTAAAGTTAAATGGAAAAATAAAAGGTGTTGGGAATTCTTTGCACATCTTAAAGGGGACATTGGTCAATAAGTCCTGAAATATGTTCCAGGACTGGCAGAGGCTTCTAAAGCAGAGTCAGTAGAGCACCATGTGAGTAGTGCCGTAGCCACATTCAGAATGTAAGCTCGCGACTGGACTGTATTTCTAGTAAGCTCTTATGAGCAGGGACTGCGTCTCTTACATGTCTGCGTACGCCTTGCAGCACTATGCAAATGATACGTAGTAGTAATAGAATGAGGAATGTCTTGGGCAGGCGAGAGAAATTCTGCTACGGTGTCCTCACCCTGGCTTGGAAGTGGCCTGGGACAGAGGGTAGGAGAGAGCCTGCGAAGGAGGAGGAGGTGAAGAACAGGGGCTGTGGAATACAGCTCTCAAGAGAAGAGAAACAAGAAGGAGAAGAAGGAAGATAAAGATAAAGAGCTGGCTAGACGCCACAATCAGTGAAGAAACATAAGAAGATTCAGACAATTGCTTACAGTGTTTCGATAGATTTTTTTTTTTTTTTTTGCAATTACCCTGTATGTTAAACCTTTCAATTCTGAAGAAATCATAGCGATAAATTGTGTTTTATTCAGGGACTGGCCTGGACAGTGTAGTGAGCCTGAAGAATGCACGGAGTGATGCAGCCAAAGTAGCAAGAGAGCATCCCACCGAAGGCAGGGTCTTGCGGGATCACCCTCTCACCTCCCAACATAAAAGCAGGTTTGCTCCTGCTCACCTCCCCAGCCCCTCAGGCCATTACACAGGCAACTGGACTGCAGCAATCCATTAGCCCCTTATTAATTAGGAGAACAAGAAGCAGCATCTGTTAAATAGCAAATCGATGAGAAAGTAATCATCGCAGATGAGCAGAAGATCGCCAGTCAGTAAGTAGAATGTGAATGGGAAAACCTGCCGGGCTGTCTGCATCTCCCCACCGATCCTTAAACCAGATGTTCAATGCTGCGGAGACGGCATTGAATTCTCCACCTCCACTCCGCCCCGGTACATCCCCAACACGCCCCAATGTTAACCAGATAGCATCAAGGCACGTAGGAGGACATTCAATGGCACTAACTGCGTAGGTGCCGTTGAATATCTCCATCTCAGGCATTTACATGGTTTGCTGGGCTGTAAACCATATAGATGACTTTCAAATACTGCGCCCTTCATTTTTAGGTTGAATTTGATTCTGTGTTTTAGCACACACCAAAACTATTTAGTATGTGCTAATGAAACAAAACAAAATGTTGCTGTTCTTTTGAATGAGAAGCAACACAAAATGAAACAGTGGAGTTATTGCACGTCCCGAGCAGTTAGTAGAAAAAGCTAACAGTATGCTCAGCTGCACAGGGGTATGGACTTAAGGGCCTGTTTACTAAACATAATGTGCATTAAGTGCCACTGCACCCATAGAAATTAATGGCCCCCGCTTCACTTCACGCATATTAACATTTGCGCATGCCCATTAATTTTTAGTAACCATGCCTCTAAATACAATTTGAAAGAAAGCGAGGATAAAGAAAGGCTACCTTATTTCTACATTATTATCCTCTAGTGCCAACCGCCAGGTACATTAGGAAGTACTACAAAACCCTGCTCATTTAGAACTCATAGCAAAGCTGCGATATCACATTAGCACTACCAGGACTCGCACAGCACCAAACTCTACTTATCAAAAGGTAGCACTGCAAATATTAAACCGATACATCTTCTACTAGGAAAAGAAAACAAGTGGGACTGCTACATAGAAACCACACAAACGGAATACCACAGCTCGGACACACATGCAAAACACAGACAGACCATCACCAAATACAGAACAAGGGATTACAATTTAGAAATAGGAAGACAATAATTAAACTGGGAACCCAACTTGGAATGTACAATAGCAATGGAGAAATAAAACTATAAATTCATTTCCTCTTGTACTGAAGAAAACACAAAGACATCAGCAATGCACGTTTCCCAGAGCTGACATATTCCAATTAATAAATTCATAATAAAATAGGTTTTTTCCTACCTTTTGTTGTTTGGGCATTTTATTTTTCAGTCACAATTGCCCCAGCCACTTTCTTCGGCTGTCTTTGTGTCTTCTGCTTCTGCTGTCTGTTTGCCCTCTCTTCTTTTTTTTCCATTCTCTGTCTAAATCTTCCTCTAACATATTGATCTTTCCCCTTCTGCTCTTTCCTCCTTTTCTTTTTTACTCCTTTCTCATCCACTCAAATTTCACCCCTCCACCCTCAGTCCGCTTTTGACTTTTTTACTTATCAACTTTCCATCTACTCCTCTACCTCCAGCCTAACCCATCTCCCCATTTCTCATGTCCCCTTTGCTAGGCTCTTATTCCTTTCTTTCACTCACTCACCATTATGATATATCCATTCTCGGCAATTACCATCCTCCTCTCACTCATCTCCTTGCCAACTTACCATGGCCTCTTTCACATAGTTACACCATGCCCACCAACTCCCCCTTCTCTCTCTCACTACCCCAATTCAATAGCCCTCAATCCCCTCACCCTTTACCCCAAGTCCAACGTCTACCTCTTTATCTCCACTTCCCCAGCCCTTTTTCTCTTACCCCAATCCATAGACCAACAGCTTTCTATCCCCTTCCCCTTCTCCTATCTCCTCTCCCAACCCAGCATCTTCTTTCTCTCTCTCCCTGTTCCCCCGCCCATACCCAGACCAATATCTTTCTATCCCACCCCTCCAGTCCAGCATATCCCCTCTCTATTTTTCTCGGTTCCTCTTCCCCATCCCCCCCCCCCCATGGCAAAAATAATATGCGGCAGCATCTCTGAAATCTTCTTTTTTCTCCAAATCAGCAACAGAAAGATTGCACAGCACCATCCCTATCTTAGTCTTTCTCTTTCTGAGTCAGCATGAAGCAGCCAGTGCTGCCTGTAGCATTCATTTCTGGTGCACAGTTCAATGGCTCTGTGCACTGGAAGTGAATGCCTCAGGCAGCACTGGCTGCTGTTGCTGACCCAGAGAAAGAAAGATGAAGCTGGGGATGGTGCCGTGCATGATTTTTATTTATTTATTTTTATTTACATTCTTATATACCGCGCTATTCTGCATCAGTGCGGTTTACATTGAACAAACTGAAATTACATTGAACAGGGCATTATAACTTGGAGATAACTATTTTACAGGGAACATGGGCTATGGAGGGTTAAGTGGCTTGCTCAAGACCACAAGGAGCACCTGATGCCACAATCTTTCTGCTGCTGGAGCTGTATGCATAGTGTGTTGCACCAGCCCTGGACCTGCCTCCTGAGTTGCAACTTATTATCCCAGAACCCAGTCAATCTTTAGAGTTTGTTTTCTTTTCTCCCACCAAATTTTAAAGTCTCCACCTACATTCCAATCCCTCCTCTTCTCCATCTCCATATCTCCAGTACCTAATCTTCTGCCTCCTACATGCTTCCCCACACTCACCCAGCTACTTCCTTCTCCAATTTTCATTGACCCTGCCATTCATCCTTTTATCCCAGCATCTATTTTTAGGCCCCTCCCCCTCACCTTTCCTCTGTATGACCTTGTTTCTTCCCTCTTACACAAAATATCTGTCCTCCTCTCCATCCTCACTCTCCCAGACTCTATTTTTTTCTATCCTGACTCCCAGATTCTACTTCTTTTTTTCCTGTCCTCCCCAGCATCAGCTCCCTTCCAGTCCCAGCCCCTAGCATGAACTCTGTTTCAGTCCCAGCCCCTCCCAGCATTAGCTCCTTTATAATGCCAGCCTCTCCCAGCATCAGCTCTCTTCCAGACCGCCCCAGCTTTGTCTCCCCTCTAGTTCCAGCCCCTCCCAGCATAAGCTCCTTTCCAGTCCCAGAAGCTCTCAGCATGAACTCCCTTCTAGTCTCAGTCCCTCTCAGCATCAGCTCCTTTCCAGTCCATGTCCCTCCCAGCATCAGCTCCCTTCTAGTTCCAGCCCCCCCAGCATCAGTTCTCCTCCAGTCACAGACCGTCCAAGTATCATCTCCCTTCCAGTTCCAGTCTCCCTATCCCCCAACATCAGCCCATTACCAGTCCTAGCTCCCCATTTTCTTCAAGTGTCAGTCAGTCTCCCCCACCCCACCAAAAGCAGTCTTCTCATGCCACACACACACACAGCATCAAACCAACCCCATCACCTCTCTCCCCCTCTTTCCTGTGGCCCTGCCATTCCCCTTATTTCCACAGCTGTGCTAAGTTGCTGCCGCCGGGACCGCAGACTCTCTCAAAGTGAAACAGGGCACTTCCTGTCTTTTGCGCAAGACAGGAAGTGCCCTGGTTTCACTTTTAGAAAGTCCATGGTGCTAGTGGCTGCAACTTAGCATAGTCATGGGAACGAGGGAAATCACTCCCGCAGCTGTGAAGTACTGAGCCGATGAGACAGGCTTCAGGTCTCACTGGCTCACCTCCTAAGCCAGCAAGGCCGCGAGGCCCCTCAGGGAGCAGGGCCATGTGCGGGTGACATTCCTGCACATGTGTAGGGCCAGCCCTGCACCTTGATGTGGTGTTCAGTTCTTGTGGCTAAATATTTGTAAGAATTTTGAAAGCAATTCAGAGGAAGGCTGCTGAAATTGCACAGGGCTTGAAACACAAATCCTAGAGAGAGAAATTTAAAACATACAAAATGTACTCGCTACAGGAAAAAGGGAAAAGTGGGATATGATAAAAACATTCAATAATTAAGTCTTTGGTACAGTACAGGAAACTGCAATTATCACTAAAACAATCAATTGTTGTCCATGATGTGAACTTGAAAGTAAGTAGGTTCAGAGGAAATCTGTGGGAGGAAATATTACTTTATTGAGAAGACAGAGGATACCTGGAATAACTAACCAGCAGAGATGGTAAAAACATGGGCCAATATACATGGAGAATGCTGACTGCTGATAACTATAGGCATTAGCGATATGCATTTCTTTGAAACAAAATGGGAAATATCAATGAATTTTTCTCTGTCATTTCATTCGGAAACATGGCACTAAAAAATACAAAATTCAGGTTTTTCTCCCCTGTTTCATTGCAAGCCATCCTGGCCTCAAACTAGTAACCTTTGGCTTATAATGCAGGCATCTTGCAGAACAGCAACCATGACTTCATGGGGACTTGTTCTGGCAAGTATTTCTATATTGCTGGTGATTTTCCTTCCTGTTTCCTGATTGGCCCAAAGTGTGTCTGGTCTGAAGTTCTATATAAAATATTAACTGCATATTTTGTCTTGTGAATCTATTGACTTGGGCTGTAGATATCTATTCCAAAGATTTTTATTTTGCATGTTCATGTGCCAGAAATTCTGTGAAACCACATCTAAGTATCCTATTGCCCTGGTTCATAAAGTATTCGGGCACACAGTAATACCTCTCCTCACTCATCATATTGTACACTCCACACTACGCCCTCCACTTCATCCACATGAACTACCTTCATCTCCCTGCCCCTTCCCAGGCGCACCTGGAATCTACATGTCACTCTGTGTTCTACTTTCTCAGCCAATTTCTATGGAATAATCTTCCCCCAGACCTATGATTATAACCCTCATTTGGGAAATTCAAGGCCCGGCTCAAAACCCAACTTTTCTGTAAAGCCTTTGATCTCTCACCCTCATCACCCTTACCTCTACCCTTTTCACTCCCTATCCTATCTGTAAGCTCTGATGAGCAGGGACTGTCTTTTACATGTGTCTATGCAGTGCTGTGTACGTTTTGTAGCGCTATACAAATGCTCAGTAGTAGTCCTCCCCTCCCTCTTGTTTACTGCCTCCTTTTTATCTTTATCTTTATTTCAAAACTTTATATACCGCCCATTGTCAGGACATTAGAGTGGTTTACAACAGAAAATAAGTCTACGCTAAAGAAAATGAAAAGAACGCCACAAAAAATAGGAAAGAAGAAGGAGTAGTAAAGCAACAAAAAAAAAGAACACAACATGGAGGGGCATCACGTGGGTGAGTGGCGGCGGCGGGAGCCAATCAGAAGTAGAATGATGTGAGGGGGGAGGGAAAAAGGGAGAGCAAGCCGGCGAGCCCCGCATTCGGGCGCGCAAAGGGGGAAGAAGGCAGCGGACTTTCGGGATACCCTCTCCAACTCCAATTGACGAGGTTTGCTGGCCTGGCAGTTGCGGTCCGGTGCGGGTGGCGTAGAGCAGCTGTGGATCTCCAGGAGAGGACGGCGCAACAGAGGCAGCCTGCCCAAGCCTGGTGGTGCACGTGGCCAAGCGTGGAGGCGGTGTGGAGAGGGTGAGTCAGGGTCTTATTTTATTTATTTATTTATTTAGTATACCGCTACTTCCAGCGATCAGCAGCGGTTTGATTACAGATTGGAAATTGTCAAATCATGACAGGAAATTTTTGAGGTATAAACACATTGATTAGACAGGAAAGCACAGCACACAGAGAACTATTTTACAGGGAACATGGGCTATGGAGGGTTAAGTGGCTTGCCCAAGACCACAAGGAGCACCTGTGGGACTAGAAACCCCAGTCCTTCCGGCCCAAGGTTGCTGTCCTCTAGAGGGATTTGAACCCCCGACCTTCCGGCCCGAAGTACCTTGCCCCAACCACTAGGCCACTCCTCCACTCTTAGGGACAAGGCAAGCGGAGCAGCAGCATACCGGCGCGTAGAGGCCAGGCAGGGAGAGGGAAAGGAGTAGGGAGGAGGAGTGGCACAGAGCAGCGCCCAGATGGCCCTCCACGGAGGGAGGGGGTGATTTGAGCAGTGGGGACAGGGGGAGGAGGGGTAGGGGGAGGCGTGTGGTGGTGGCCTTGTTGGGTAGGGCTGCTGGGTCTAGGGGATCCAGGGGACGGAAAGGTGCAGGTTCGGGGGTGCCCGTGAGGGGCTGGGGCAGGCGCGTGCTGGGGTGCCCTGGTGTTCTGGGCAAATTGAGTCCACGGGTGGGTCACCTGAAGGTGTGGGCAGTGCACCTGAGGGGGCGGCGCTCGTGGGGGAGCTGGCGGTGGAGGTTGGGCAAGGGGTACGACCATCGCTGGGGTGGGGTAGTGATGCAGGAGGGGTCTGGGGGGGCATACAGGCTAGTCCTGTGGGGCACAATAACCATGGCCTGGGGTTTGGGTCGATGGGGCAGGGGGGTATTTCTAGGTGGGCGGTCCCATTGCATGGGATCGTTGGAGAGGTGGGGGGCAAGGCCCATCCAGAGCAGACTGGCTGGGAGCCTGGCAACCCGCCTGGCCAGTGGCTGCCCCCCCCCCAGTTCCCTTTTTTACCTTCACAGAATTCTTCGGCGTGGCAGCAACCTGGTGGGTTTGGACCGAGCAGTGTGGTGGGAGCGGAGGCTGGGGTGATGACACAGACTCCGAGGATGGATGCAGGAGTGGAGCGTGCTGGGGGGCCCCACAGCGACCAGGAGCCAGAGTTGCCAACAGAACAGATGGCTGGTGCACATGCTTCTGGCGAGGCGGCGGAGCGGGTAGGTGAGTTAACGGCGGGGCGTGATGGGGGAGCAGAGAAAGGGGAAGGATCGAGTGTAGGTGTGGGGGGCAAGGCGCAAAGGAAGCGGAAGCATGCTTGTCGGCAGCATCACTGGGATGCGACTTTGTCGTCTTCGTCTGGAGAGTCATCAACAGATACCTCGGGGGAGGATTTGGTGCGGCAGGCGGCGATTTCGATGGCCATGGGGGTTGGGGGAGCGGGATTACCCCAATGCTAGCATCCTTTTCGGAGCTCTGGGAAGGGGTCCCGCGGGTGTTGCGGCGGAAGATCCGAAAGAGGAGGTATATAGACATCTTCCGGTTGTTGGAGGGGAGGCATCGGTCGGGCGAGAGCCGTAAGAAGAAAAAGGAAGATGAGAAGGCAGGTAGGATCAAACGAGTTTCCTGTAACGTGGTGAATTGGACTAGGGCTTTTTTGAGGTTGGCAAGTGTGTGGGGTCACCAGTATCCCGAGCAATACGGAATGCTGTTCGCATATGCGGATTCTATATTAGAAGCCACTCAGACGCATGAAGGTTGGGCCTGGCTCAACTATGATGAGAAGTTCTGGGACAAGATGGAAGAGAATAAGCTGTTATCCTGGGGGACACAGGATATTAGTTTGTGGTTGACCCAAATGTCTGCCAGAACTGGAGGGTCAAGGGGGTCGGGGGGCTGGGGGGTGTGAAATGGGGGGGGGGGGGAGTAGGAATGGTGGGGAGGGGGCGATCTTTCATGACAGGGCGTCCGTGTCGCAGAGAGCGGGGGGTGAGGGATCGGGAGATCTGTGTTGGCAATTCAACAAGTCATCGTGTCAATTTCCCTACTGTAAGTTTCGGCATGCCTGTTCTATCTGCGGGCGGGGGGGGGGGCATTCCGCCCTCAAATGCGCAAAACGTGGTATCCCCGGCACCCCTCGGCTCCCAAGTAGTGTAGACTTGGGGGAGCGGGCTTCTACACTGATACGGTTAGAAGCTTTGCGGCCTTGGCTTCGGCGTTACCTGAGGCTGCGGGACTGGAGGACGCTGGAGGAGGGTTTTAGTTCTGGGTTTCATATCCCAGTGATAGGGACAGTAGGATCAGTGCAGGCAGATAATGCGGTCTCGGTTAGATGGTTACCCCATACTGTGCAGGATAAATTGCGGAAGGAGTGGGAATTGGGCAGAATTGCCGGTCCTTTTGGAAGACGGCCGTTCGTGAATTTGGTGGTGTCCCCCTTGGGCATTGTACCGAAAAAGGAACCAGGTAAGCATAGGCTGATTCACAACCTGTCACTCCCCGTAGGGTCGTCAATCAATGATCGAATTCCGAAAGAGCGGTGTACGGTGCATTACGCGTCCTTTGATGCAGCGGTGGACTTGGTGCGCCGATGTGGTACGGGAAGTTTGATGGCAAAAGTGGACATTGAATCGGCCTTACGATTGCTGCCGGTCCACCCGTCGGCCTTTCCGTTGTTGGGTTGAAGGGGGCTGGTATTTTGATAAATGTATGCCGATGGGCTGCTCAGTGTCGTGTGCTTACTTTGAGATGTTCAGCACTTTTTTGCATAGGGCACTGGTCCAAACAGTGGGATGCGCAAATGTGGTACACTATTTGGATGACTTCCTGTTCGTGGGTGAGGCTCAGACGCTTCAGTGCCATGCGCTTTTGGATGGATTTGTGGCCTTAGTGCGGGAGTGGGGGGTGCCATTGGCGGGGGAAAAAATGGAAGGTCCGGCCACGATCATTACCTTTTTGGGCATCCAGCTAGATACAGTGGCAATGGTGGTGCGCTTGCCGGGCAAGAAGATAGGGCGATTGCAGACGCTGGTGGCCAAAGTGTTGGGATCGCGGAAGATCACGTTGAGGGAGTTACAGGCCCTAATAGACTCTTTGAATTTTGCCTGCAAGGTGATACCTATGGACAGAGTGTTTCTGCGGCGCTTAGCGGGGACTACGGCAGGAGTGACGAGGCCACATCACCGGATCAGGTTGACGCAGAGTATTCGCATGGATTTAGGAGTATGGGATGTGTTCTTGCAGGAGTTCAATGGCACATCAGTGTTGGAGGCGGCGATCTCTACTGTCGATCTGCAACTTTTTACGGATGCGGCCGGTAGTGGGGGTTTGGGTATTTACTTTGGTGGTGCGTGGTGTGCGGCGTCCTGGCCACACAGTCTTGGTGGGACGAAGGGCTGACTGCGAATATCACATTCTTGGAATTGTTCCCGTTCTTAGTGGTGCTGGAACTCTGGCCGGACAGGTTGCGCAATCTCAGGGTGGTGTGGTGGTGTGACGACAAGGCGGTGGTTAGTGTGATCAATAATTATACGCCGCATTGTCTGCAGGTAGCAGCTGTAATGAGAGCAGTAGTTTTAGCCTGTTTGCGTCTAAATGTGTCGGTTAGGGCCCATCATATTCCGGGTAGCACTAACAGTATTGCGGATGCTCTTTCTTGTTTTAAGTGGGAGCAGTTCCGGGTGTTGGTGCCAGAAGCGGATGTCGAGGGAGCGCTGGTCCTGGAGCACTTATGGCAGCTTGGCCAGTGGAGATGTTGATGCTGCTGCGACGGTCGGTGGCGCCTGGGACATGGACAAAGTATCAGCATGGTTGCGACAGAGTGGTCAGCTTTCTGGTGACTCAGGGGTGGCGGGAGGGGCAGATGCCCGATTTGTTGATGGCGGAATATGTAGTTGCAGCAAAGGCTGCTAAAAGCAACAGTGCGGGCGCACCTGGCAGGGTTTTCCTTTTTTGTGCGGGCGGTGGGTTGGGGCTTCCAGGTTGGGGGGTTCTTGACATGGAGGTTATGGCAAGGATGGGAGCGGTCCCAGCCAACTCCGTTGGTGTGGATCTGTGCGGCTCTGCCACGAGTCACGTCCTCCCCTTACGAAACTCAGCTGTTTCAGGCTGTCTTCTGCCTAGCGTTTTTTGGCGCATTCCGGGTGGGGGAGTTAGTGGCGGATTCACGCCGGGTAGCTCAAGGGACTGGGATAGGGAGGCGTCAGGTGTATCTCCAGGAATGGGAAATGCGTATATTGCTCGCAAGGTCTAAGAAAGATCAGCTGGGACATGGTCAGTGGGTGGTGTTAAGGGCGATAGGGAATTCCCTGACCTGCCCAGTGGCATCGGTAAGGGAATACTTGAGGGTGCGGCCAGCGGTGGAAGGACAGTTATTCTTGCATGAGGATGCTATCCTGCTGACGCGTTTTCAGTTTGCGGCGGTGCTGCGGTTGGCTCTGGGATGGCTAGGTGTGGAGCCTTTGGGGTTTGCTCTGCATTCCTTACGGATCGGTGCCGCAACTAGTGCAGCGGCGGCGGGGTTGCCACAAGGAGAGATCCAACGGATAGGGCGATGGCGTTCACAAGCGTTTCAGGGTTATGTGCGGTTGTGAAGGGGTCTTGGGGGGCTGCTAACTGTTTTGCCTTGCAGATGGGGAGAGGAATCCTGTTACTTGCTGGTTGATCGGTCACTCCTTTGTGCACTGGGCAGAGCGACGAGCAGCGGTGCGGCTGATGGGGCCTAATCTTGGGATGGACCCGGCGGAGGTGGTGGTCTTATGGCTGGGCGAGCGGGGGCTGCGTTAGGTGCAGCTCTTGCCTTTGCTGCGACACCACGGGCAAGTGAAGGAGTGGCCGAATCTGATTCTGATACATTTAGGAGGGCAATGACCTTGGTTCTTGGACCTGTAAACAGTTGATACGGGCGGCAAAACAGGATATGGGCGAAGTGTTGAGGATGTTTCCTGATGTCTTGTTGTTATGGTCGGATATCATTCCACAGCCTGCCTGCGGGGAGCAGCGGCGATGGTCTCGGGGTTTAACGAAGATCAATCGCCAGATTGGGCGCTGGGTGGTGGAGCACGGGGGTTACCAGATACGGCATTCCTGGGTAGAGGTTACCTGCGCTGGTTTATACCGGCATGATGGGGTGCATTTATCCCCGGTTGGGTTAGACTTGCTCCTTAACGACTGGCAGGAGGCTGTGGAATGGGTGGTAGGCGGGTTGTTCACGGGTCGCACCTTTGGGGGGGGGGTTCAGGGATCTGGGATCGCCTGAACCGGTAGCGGGATCCCGGAGGTTTCCGGGGTCCGGAGCCTTAGCTGTTAGTAGGGCGGGGGTGGGGTACCCCCGACCCGGATAACCTCGGTGGGGCTTTTGCTAGTAATATGGCGAAGCCAGAGGAAGGGGTGGTAGGTTGATACATGTAGACACTCTGCGGTGGCAACGGCAATGACTTCACTTTGCTACCCACATGGCTGGTGAATCATTACTGTTGAGGTGGAGGTTGAACTTGATTGTTGGAATTATTGACGACTATGGTTAAAAGTTAATAAAGCTGTGACCGGTGTTATGCCAAAATTGGAGTTGTGTGATTATTACGGGGCAAGGATGGGGGGGGGGGGGGTGTGAAGGGGAGAGCACCGCGTCCGCTGTGCCTCTGTTATTAAATGGCCATTTATACATGTAAATTGCTGGAAAATTGTGCTCTTTTTTTTTGTTGTTTATTTTTTTACAAGCAGAGATAAACACAATCAACATGAAACAACAAATAACAACCTATATACATCCACCAACAAAAATATTAACTCCTCCCCCCCAAAAAGGCAGAGTTTGATAAACACAAAAAATAAAACTAATTTGGTTCATCAATTGCTAGACAAATATTCATCTAGTTTTCCAGATTTTTTCTACTTTCACAATACAGACACTGCCCCTTCCAGTTTGCGGACACCACTAGAATGTCACATTTCATAGTGAAGTCTCTTTCCAACCTCTCAAAATTTGTTGTATTGCAAGAGACATCAAAATGTTAAATAACAATTTATCATATTTAGTGAGCTCCTCTTTAACACATTGTGAGTGAAAAAACACAAACTGAGATAACAATTTAGTACATATACCAAATATCTCACAGATGTATTTCCACACTCCTTTCCAAAAAAATTTGAATGGAAGAGCAGTCATAAAACATGTGTACAAGTGTTCCTATACATACAGAACTGTGCCGGCATTTATTGGTATTCAAAAGGCCTGCTCTGTACAATCTCTGTGGGGTCCAATCGGCACGGTGAGCCAGGAAGTATAATGATTGCGCAAGACCAGTAGGCATTGTGCTCTCTTAATGCGGGTAAAAGGATGCACGTTGTGCTACATATTTTTAGCTACTTTCAGAGGAGATATTCCCAGGGTCGTGTTTTAGGAGTATCAGAAACACACCTAGACGGCATTTTCAACTCTACGTGTTTTATTTTCCATGGATAAAATAGCCAGTTTTGTTGATTTTATATTTGATGTTTTATGTATTATATGATTTTAATGTTGTGAACCACATTGAATGAGTTTTTCAGGAATAGCAGTATCCTGTATAAGGGCCTGATATTCACACCACAGCGGTCAGCGTTTATACAAGGTTCCACGTTAGGAATTACTACCCAGGAAAAAGATTTAGGTGTCATTGTGGATAACGTGTTAAAACTCTGCGGCCAAGAGAGCAAATAGAATCCTAGGTATCATAAGGAAAGGAATGGAGAATAATACAAAGGATATTATAACAGCCTTTACTACATCCTCCGGTAACAAATTCCAGAGTTTGATTACATGTCGAGTGAAAAAATATTTTCTCCTATTAGTCTTAAATAGGTTACCCTGTAGCTTCATTGCATGCCCCCTAATCTTTCTATATTTCTATATTTTGATGGCGAAAACAGTCAATCTACTTTTACCCGGTCCACGCCATTCATTAATTCCCCTCAGCTGTCTCTTTTCCAGGTTGAAGAGCCCTAATCTTTTTAGCCTCTCTTCATAGGGATATTCTTCCATCCACTTTACCATTTTGGTTGTTCTTCTCCGTACCTTTTCTAATAACGCTATATCTTTTTAAAAATATGGTGACCAGAATTGCACACAATATTCACACCATGGAATGATAAGAAACATTAGTTTAGCTGGGTTTAAAAAAAGTTTGGACAAGTTCCTGGAGGAAAGGTCCATAAACTAAAAAGGGACTCAGGATATTAATGCTTGACCCAGTACAAGCATTGTGGAACCTGTGTCTTTTGGGGAAACTGCTAGGCACTTATGACCTACATTGGCCACTGTTGGAAAGAGGATACTGGGCTTGATGGACCTTGGCTGACCCAGTATGGCAGATCTTCTGTTCTTATGGTGCAAGCTGGCAGCGTGAGTTCTGGCACATGCTGAAAGCACATTGGGATACATGTTACCAGCTAGCGGGGGGCCATGATAGTTAGTGCAGGATGATTCCCATGGTAACTGTGCAATCCACGTTAGGGTCACAAATGGGTTTGTTGAGCTCTGTGCAATAAGTTCTGGGTCCACACTGCGTGCTAACTGCATTAGCAGGGGTTCACCTAATGTTACTTCAGTAGGCGGAGTTAAGTGCAGCCGTGCTGATGCAGCCTGTGTTAGGTCAGAGTGCTCTGCATTAATTGCTGGTGACATGTTTTCCACATCCCTGACCATTAATGCAGTGGTTTTGCACTTAACACGCTCATAATTTTGGTGCTTTGGTGTGCTAGGTGCAACACCCTAGCATCCATTAGTAAGAGGGCCCCTAGGTTTTATGGCAATTAATTAAAATGATGTCAAACTTGGATTGGCTGGCATCATTTTGAAAAGCAGGATCGCAGGGGGGCGAGAAAAATGGCGAGCCGCTCTTGCCCCTGAAGACCTACTGATGAGGTGAAACGGGGGGGGGGGGGGGGAGCCCAAAGGGGCTTTTTTCTGTTTCAAATTTAGGTGGCAGGATTGGTTTTCCATGTGATCTGGGGTTGGCTCCAAATTTTGAAACAAAACAGCAAAACAAACACAATCTTATTCGTTGTTCTTTTGATTCGTTTTCCTAACACAAAGCCCAGCCACATTCCTGTAACCGGTAAGATCTTTTGTCCTGGACTTATGTGAGGGCAACTTGTGGTATCATGAAACAGCTATTTACAGGCGGTATTTTTTGTTACCTACAATGCCAGAAAGTCATTATCAGTGTTCTCGGTTAAAGTTCACAGATAATTTTGTAAACACCTCTCTGCAATTTCACTTTCACATGTGAATTCGGTTCCACATTAAGTAAGTGCAAAGTTAGGGGAAAGTGATTCTGAAGCTCGCTCTTTGGATCCATTTAAACATTTAAGCTGTACAGGTCTGTACATGTACAGTACCTGGCCTGATAAGATTTATCTACCCAACTGTGATTACAGCTTCAAGGAAATATTTAATATATTTCATATTCCTGTCGTGCATTAATACGTTGTCATTTCCTCATTAGCTTAAGTTTATTGGCAATGACATTAAATATAAACACTCACTTATTTTTCTCTTTCCTTTGTTTTATGAAAGAAGACGACCTCTCGGCTGTATTTAAATGAGCTGCATGTGCCATATTTTATTTATTAATAAAATTTGTATATACCACCTTTTTGATAAAATCATTCAAAAGCATTTCCAATAAAATTATAAAATAATTAATTAAAAAAATAGCCCAGCAACACATTTTCAGATATCTGAAGCACAAATAGGGCTTCTAAAATAACTCCTAATGGTAATAGCTCTATCCATGAAAAGATAATATTGCAAATATTACCCATAGCTCGAGAAAACCAATATGCTGTACCTGCTCTAGAAAAATAAGCCAGAGTGCAGTAGATTCCAACATGGAAATTATGCACTAGTACAATACCTTTTACACTAACATAAGATTTGCCATACTGGGTCAGGCCAAAGGTCCATCAAGCCCAGTATCCTGTTTCCAATAGTGGCTAATCCAGGTCACAAGTACCTGGCAGGATCCCAGAAAGTAAACAAATTCCATGCTGGTTATCCCTGGAATAAGTAGTGGATTTCTACCAGAGCACCTTAACAATGGTTTATGTACTTTTCCTCCAGGAACTTGTCCAAACCTTTTTTAAATCCAGCTACACTAACAGTTTTACCACGCCATCTAGTAACAAATTCCAGAGCTTATAATGTGTTGAGTAAAAACCTAATTTCACTAATTTGTCTTAAATGTACTTACTTTATAGCTTCATGGTGTGTCCCCTAGTCTTTCTACTTTTTGAAAGAGTGAGCTGACTCACCAAGTCACTTAACCCTCCATTGCCTCGGAAGAAAGGTCTGGCAATCTTCTTCCAGTCACACTGCCAAGAAAACCCAGGAGCTTCTGGGTCGCCAGGAGTCAGCACTGACTCGAAGGCACACATTGCATTGAGCTGATTCACATTTACCCATCCCCTTCACTCATTTTATCGACCTCTATCGTATCTCCCCTCAGCTGGCTCTTCTCCAGACTGAACAGCCCTAAGCTCTTTAGCTTTTTCTCACAGGGGTATCATTCCATCCTCTGTATCATTTTGATCGTCCTTCTCTGGATCGTTTCTAAGTTTGCTATATATCATTTTTGAGATGTGGTGACCAGCACTGCACACATTACTCAAGGTACGGTGGCTCCATGGAGCTCTACAGAGGCATCATGATCAGGGCCGTACTGAGCATACTGGTCGGAGCAGTTCAGACGGCCCAAATGTGCCTCTTCTAGGATCGGGCTCTATGCCAACTGGCTCACCTTTATACATATTTATTCATGCCTTCATAAAACAGAGCAGATTGTTGAGGCAAGACTTTCCTTGGCTAATGTTGACTTTGACCCATTAAACCATGACTATCTATAGGGGTTAATTTAGAAACCTTAACTGTGATTTACACATATAAATACAACCACTTGCACATAGTATCACATCCACATGTAAAAGTCCATTCTAGAAAGGACTCATTTTAGAAATGGCTGTTCATACCACATCTATGTTGCACTGGGGTGTGTAAGAGGTGTGCCAAGGCATGGTCATGGCTAGGGCCGTGCCAACCATTTGACAAACTAGACAATCACCTAGGGTAGCAACCTCTGGGGGCAGCAAAGAGTAAACCATTAAAAGCTACAAAATAGACTGATAGCCTAGGGCTGTAAAGCCTAAGGTCTGCCTAGGATGCCAACATGATGAACGAACTCTGGGGCCCGGTCAGGGCGGCACCAAAATCTATACGTTTATTCCCAATTTCATTAAGGGATGCATGTGTGACACTAAAATTGCCCACATCTGGATTTCCACCTGCTCCCCAACACAAATGGAAAAAATGCACTCCTTTTTCCCCTTCCCTTTACAATTGGGATTAAGTGGTTTATCCCCCCTCTTCTCCAACATCTAGTCCCTCTGTTAAACACAAGAAGGGAAAGATGGAGGCCTCTGTAGTCAACTAGCAGCATCTCTATATCTAGCATCTCTATATCTAGATTTGCAAAATGGCAAAGATACACGTGTAAGTACCGATATTTACATGTGGCAGTTGTAAAACTCTGGCACTTACACAAGTAAGATAGAGGTTTCCTGCATTGATTTTTCCTATGTGTATCTTTGTGAAATGACTCCTCCCATTGAACGTCGATGCCCATCCTTGTGCGTTCCTGTGCTTCCTTCTTTGATATAAAATGCATATCCATGGTGAGGGGTGGCGATATGTCGACTTTACAGCAGACTTACTTGTGCCCACCCTCTCCTCTAAAACTGACATAGATTTGCCGTCCTTTTCATGTGGATGTCTCTGCAACCACAGAAATGGTCTTTCTATAAGGTGCTTTCACATGAGGTTTGAAGCAAAAATGTTTTTAACTTCTTATGGAAAGCTAATCATTCTCTATCTGATCGCCACAAGAAGAACATTCAATATCTTTGGACCTGTTATAGAAAAAACACAAGCTCATGTTGATTGCTTTTTTAGCTACTCAACATGATGGAATCACTAATCATTCCTGCTGACCAGATCACAGTGTGTTAAATTGATTTAGCATGCACTAAATTTTTTAAGCTGAGCTAATGAACTAAAGGTGAAATAACAAATAAACACCTTTAATAGACATTCATCATCAAATTTCATCCCTCATTCTCCCCTTCTCTCATTTTCCATCTCCTTCTTTTTCCATCTCATCTACCTACCAGCTTTACATCTCTTACTGACACCCTACCCAGCCCATCTCCAAGCTCTGCTGTGCCCTTCTCACTCCCCAGTCCAGTCTTGTTTCTTTCTCCTTCTGTACCCTATTTCCCCTCAACTCTCTACTCCTCCATTTCACCCTTTGTATTCATCTCCTTATCCCCTCTGTATTTATTTTCTCACACCCCTTTGACAGTACTAAGCCTTATGTATTTATATCCCACTCTCTCAACTTACGAAGTCACCCAGGGTAGCTTATAACTATTAAAACAATTTATTTTATTTATCTAGACTTATATACCGCTTTTCTACAAGTCAAAGCGGTATACATTCAGGTACTCTATATAAATTTCCCTTGTCCCTGAAGGTCTCACAATCTATGTTTCTGTACCTGAGGCAACGGAGGGTTAAGTGGCTTGCCCAAGACCACAAGGAGCACCTGTGGGACTAGAAACCCCAATCCTTCCGGCCCAAGGTTGCTGTCCTTTAGCGGGATTTGAACCCCTTGACATCTGGCCTGAGGTAACTTGCCCCAACCAATAGCCTCACCCCCAATGGCAACATAGAATTAATGCAAATAAATAAAAAAATTAAAAGAAAAATACAATAATTCATACAGCACTCCATAAAACACCCACAGCAGCCAATAGTACAGGAAACCTGCTACAACAATTAATCTCTCTTTGTAAAAACCAAGTTTTTACCTTCTTTCTAAAATACAACCTGTCTCCTCTCAAATAGCCAGTGGCAATGTATTCAACAGAAACCCAACTTTGAAAGTCTGTTGTTGAATGAAAGCTTTCCCACCTTTCCATACACAACCAGCTCACATACTCTCCATTCATTTCCACCCTATCTCCAGTTCTTCAGGCAATTCACAGCATCTCACATCCCCCAGTTATATCCAAGTTTATCTAATACTCATGTTCATACCACCACAGTGAATTGCTGAGTCCCCTCCTCGATCTCTGCTCAGTCTCCAAGTCCCCATTCTATACACCCATCTTCAAGTTCCTGCCTATCTATTTTATGTTACTTCTCTTAGCTACCCACGAAATAGGGTAGGTGCAAAGGATGCATATTATTTTCAAAGGGAAAGTATCTGTGTTTTTTTTCTGAAAAGTATCTTCAAGCACGCATGCTAGAAGCACCAACACACTTTTGGGGCTATTCCGTGGCACGAATAGCAGGGATGGACATCGATCCCCACTATTCGTTCCCCTTCCCAACCCAGTCTAACTTCCCCGCTCGTTGTATGGGGAAGTTAGACAGGGGTGGGGAAGGGGTGGATCGGGTGCGTCATTAGGGCGGGTGGTGGGCAGTCGTCGGCCACGGACACACTGGGCCAATTCCAATGTCGGCCCTGTGTGTCCGGGGCCAATGGCTTTGACGGGGAACTTATTCTGAGGTGGAATCCAGACAGGTAAGGGTTAATTTGGTGATACCGTGTGAAAAAGGATACACCTCCTTGGTGAAGTCATACCCTGATACATACTTATCCCTCCCCTATTCCTTTGTCCTGCGTTTCTCTCTGCTTGCTAGAGATAACTTCTTTTCCTCTGCTTCGCTAGAGATAAGAGTATAGTAGAATTTCTCCAATCAGGACTACACTGTAATAAAGCAGGACCAATCATGAAGAAATGCTGTGATGAATTGATAAGATGTCTATATAGTCTCTATGAGCCGTCAGAGCGGGGCTCAGAATTTATGAAACTTATTTTCTCTGAGCCTGTGTGTGCACATTAAACGCAGCTTACTTCCTGAAAAGTGACGCCTGAGTCTCCTTTCCTTCTAGGTTAGCTGTTACATTTGGTGCATTGGCCGGGAAGGACAGGAACGAAAAAAGGTTTTTGCCTCTGGGTTCGATCGGTTTGGGCCAGAGGGTGGCGAACGCGGGAGGAAATACCAGGCGCCCCCAGACCAATTGTTCTGGAGAGTATTGCTTCCTGAATCACCACGGCTGCTGGCTTTTTCCTATCGACACCTATGAACCCTTGGAGTCCAAAAACCAACCCGTCTCCGGAAGACATCTGCATGGTGTAAGTGACAAAAGGATCTGTCTCTGTATCTGCAGTTAAATCTGTCCTTCCTATGGGGATAAGGAGAGCTTGATCACCTCTCGGGAACGCCTTAATAGCCCAATGCGTGGGTGAAACCGCATTCCTTTATAGTCAGACTGTTTTCTGGGGGACTGGGAGAGTGTCTGTGTGTTGGTGTGTGATTGATTTAGGTGTTTGAAACAAGCAGAAGCTTGTGGAGTGAGAGTGCATTCCTGAGTGGCGCTGTTCCGGGCAACTGCGCCCGGGTCCTGAAAAGGAGGAAGCGCCATTTTGTTAGTCACCCATTTTGTGTCTAGGGCAGCAGGATCCCTTATTTCTTTGATCTGTGTTTTCAGAGACTGGAAGAAATATATGGGGGGATCAGAGACGAAATGCAGCCCCTTAGAGTGTATGGTAAAGCATTTCAGGAAGGGATTCTCTGCAGATTATGGGGTTCGTATGACTCCATCCTTGTTAAAGAAATATTGTGAGCATGAATGGCCAAACTTAAATACCGATTGGCCCCGAGAAGGAACCTTTGATTATGACTTGGTTAGCAGGGTGCACCAGGTTGTGATAGCTAAACATCCTGATCAATTCCCTTATATTGATTCCTGGCTGGATGTCTGTAGGCAGAAACCTAAATGGCTAAGGAGATGCAAGGAGGAATACGGTCGCATACTTCTGTCTCGTAGTTCACAGGAAATGCAGCGTAAAGCAAAAATAAAACTATCAGTTTTAGTACAGGAGCCAGAGACAGAAGAATTTCCTCCCCCCCTATGTTCCCCGGCAGATGACTCCGGCTAGGTTAGCAGGCTCAGCAGGGACTCTAGCTAGGATGGATTCAACTTCTCCCCCGCCCCTTTCAACAGCTACTAATTTTTCTGATAGTCAGAAGAGCACTGCCAGTGAGGCAAGAATGCCATTTTCAGATACAGACCTGCCCAGCACTTCAGAAAGTTCCTTGAGTCCCAGATCTGGGGGAAGTCAGTCTCAGATTAATACGCCTCCTCCTCCAGTACTGGAGCATTATGACCTCAGGAGAGACCACACAATATCTGCTAGCAAACAGACTCCAGAAGCTAGTTTCCACCTACCCCTCTGAGAGGCTCGAGGACCGGCTGCCTTTAATGCCCAGTGAGAACTCGTTGAAGGCTCTCGAACCTTTGTATATGTACCCTTTTCTACCACAGACTTGTTGAACTGGAAAACTCAGCTATGATAGATTTGTTTTTGTCTATTATTCAAACCCATCGTCCAACTTGGGCAGATTGTCGTCAGCTCCTTTTAACCTTACTCAGTACTGGAGAGATACCGGGTGACTAGGTCAGCCATGAAAAGGTTGGAAGAGAACCCTCCAGGTGAACAGGATCTCCCAGCAATCAGCTCTGAGAGACTTTCCTGACCTAGAACCTAATTGGGATGCAAACAGTGATGCTCTGAATTGTTATCATCGGGCTCTCCTGGAAGGCTTAAAAAGGGGGGCCAGAAAGTGATGAATGTAGGGAAAATATCTGAGGTACTGCAAACCCTCGATGAGAGCCCTGGCCAGTTTTATGAGACTCTACATTCGAAGGAAACTTCAGCAGCTTGAGGGCTTTGCTGGAATGAATATAACCCAGCTTGATGGAAGTTGCTATGAAAGTATTTGTGAACAGAGATCAGGAGATGAAGCGTGAATGTGAACGAAAGCTAAAAAATAAAGCTGATATGTTAGCAGCGGCACTAGTCGAGAAAGGACAAGGAAAGTTTATTTTATTTATTTTTATTTAGTACACATTTATATACCGCTGCTTCCAGCGATCAGCAGCGGTTCGATTCTTCTTTTGGGGGTTGTCAATCAGGACTGGGAGGGGACAGTAAATACATAGCTCTGAGGGGAGGTCACAGCACACATGGTTATTGTTTTGGGGGATGGAATTATACATATTTACATTTATACATACATATTTACACATTTTTGGATTTTACATATTTATACATAAGGTGGATTCAAAAGCATATAATTATCTGTTTGCTTTGCTACGATTCCCTGGATCTTGAGATTCATGGCTGGTTGTAGTAGCATTTAAATAGGTGGGTTAAGTTGACGTGGGAACCGAGAAGCCGAGGCCGGGGTAGAGGAACCCGGCGAGGATCATTGGAGCAAGGACTATTGGAATGAGATCAATGTGCCTATTGCAGAGAAATGGGCCACTGAAAAAGAGAAAAACAAATGTCCCAATTGTGTCAGGCAATATTCCCTGCCCCGAAGAGATGTTGAGGGCATTCATAAACATCTCCAGCGATTACTCAAGTTTGGACTCCTGAAACCATGCCAGTCACCTTGGAATACCCCTTTGCTGCCTGTTCAAAAACCAGGTACTAATGATTACCGACCTGTACAGGATCTATGGAAGGTCAATGAAGCTATTGTTACCATCCATCCTGTTGTGCCAAACCCTTACCATTTACTGAGTTTGATTCCTGCACAAGCAACCTGCTTCACTGTTTTGGACTTAAAGGATGCCTTTTTCTGCTTGAGACTGGCCACTCCTAGCCAGCCACTATTTGCATTTGAATGGGAAGACCCTATTACTGGCAGTAAGGGACAATTGACATGGACACGGTTACCCCAAGGATTCAAGAATTCTCCCACGCTGTTCGGGGATGCACTTAGTCAAGATTTGCGTCAGTTCCAGTCTTGCCCTTCTCAACGCGTATTGTTACAATATGTGGACGATTTACTCATTGCTGCTGTTTCCCGGGAAGAATGTTTAACCGCTACTTCAGAACTATATCTACTTTGGATATCTGGCTATCAGGTGTCCTGAAGTAAGGCCCAATTGTGCCAGACTGAAGTCAGATACTTGGGATTCCATGTTGCCCAAGGCCTTCGAAGATTGGGCTCTGAGCGGAGGGAGGCTGTTTGTTCCATTCCTGAGCCATAAAATCGTAGGCAGTTGAGAGCCTTCTTAGGTGCTGCCAGTTTTTGTCGAATTTGGATACCCAACTATGCAGTGTTGGCAAAGCCCCTGTATGCAGCTACAACAGGGGGAGAACGAGAACTTTTCAACTGGGGTCTGGACCAAAAGAAGGCCTTTCAGGATATGAAGGAGGCTTTGCTATCAGCATCCAGCCTAGGACTGCCCGATGTGGAAAAAACATTCCACCTGTATGTCCATGAAGAGAGGAGGATGGCAGTTGGTGTCCTCACTCAGAGCCTAGGCTCCTGGCAACAACCGGTGGCTTATCTGTCCAAACAGCTGGATCCAGTGGCAAGGGGGTGGCCTCCCTGTCTTCGTGCAGTAGCAGAGACAGCTCTTCTAGCAACAGAGGCTGATAAATTGTCCCTTGGGCAAGAACTGTATGTTAAAGTGCTGCGTGCAGTACTGACCCTGATGGAGTACAAAGGCAATTATTGGTTTACCAACGAGTGGATGACAAAGTACCAGAGCATGCTGTGTGTGAATCCTCGGGTTCACTTGGAGATAGTGAAAACACTCAATCCTGCTACTCTAATCCCTGTAGCACCTGGGCTACCTGAACATGATGGGATCCTGGTTATGGATGAAGTGTATTCCAGCCGCCCAGATCTGAAGGATGTACCGCTGGCTTCTCCTGATGTTCAGTACTTTACTGATGGCAGCAGTCTCGTGGAAGATGGACAGCGGAAGGCTGGATATGCTGTGGTCACTCCGGGGGTTGTTGTGGAGGCTGAGCCCTTAGCCCTGGGGACTTCTGCCCAGAAAGCTGAACTCATTGCCCTTACTCGAGCCCTCCAGTTAGCTGCAGGTCTGAAGGCAAACATTTTCACTGATTCTAAGTATGCATTCACTACACTCCATGCCCATGGGGCCCTCCATAGAGAAAAGGGACTCATAAATTCAAGCGAGAAATCTATAAAGTATGGGAGGGAGACTTTGGAGTTACTAGAGTCTGTGTGGGCACCAGAAGCGGTGGTGGTTGTTCACTGCAAGGCACACCAGCGAGGAGACACTCTGGTTATCCAGGGTAACCGCAGGGCTGATAGGGAGGCCAAGCTAGCAGCCCAGCGAGGAACAGTCCCAGTAAGTGTTCAAGCCCCCCTGTTTCCCATTCCAATGTCAGAGTGGGACCCATGTTATTCCAGGAAAGAGATGAATTTCTTCACTCAGGAAGGGGCTATTCTTACCACTGCTGGGTGGTTGCGGTTACTGGAAAATCCACCCTGATATGTTATTCCTGAGAGTCTAGCGCCTGCTTTTGTCCGCCAATTTCATGAGACCACCCATTTAGGTAAGACCTCCATGCAAACCATTCTACAGTCTTACTTCTATGTCCCACATCTGACTGCCTTGACAGCAGCTGCAGCACATCGCTGTCTCCAATGTGCCAAGAATGACCCCGCCAAGGCCCTCTACCTCCCATTTCTATATAGGCAGTTGGTGCTGCCCTTATGGAAAATATTGTAGTTGATTTCACTGAGTTACCCCGAGTAAGGGGTTATCGATATCTGCTGGTGATAGTGTGTACATTTTCAGGATGGATTGAGGCCTATCCCTGTAGAACGGAAACAGCCCGAGAAGTTACAAGGGCCCTGCTGAAAGAGATCATTCCTAGGTTTTGCCTACCTCTTACTATAGGGTCAGATAATAGCCCTGCGTTTGTTGCTAAGTGCCTTCAGGACCTTTCTAAGGCCCTCCAGATCACCTGGAAACTTCATACCGCTTACCGCCCACAGAGTTCAGGGAAAATGGAAAGGATGAACTGAACCCTGAAGCTCCAGTTGTCCAAACTCTGTCAGGAAACTCATCTTAAGTGGCATAAGGCCTTACCAATAGCCCTTCTCCATATTCGGTCCTCTCGGACCCTGGGAATATCCCCTTATAAAGTACTGTATGGTCGACCACCATCCATTGTTCAGGGCCTTAAGGGAGACCTAGAGCAGATAGGTAATGAACTTTCGAGACAACAGCTACTGGCATTGGGATCTGTTTTTCAGTCTTTGAACAGGTGGATACAAGAGCGACTGCCTATCTCTTTGTCAGAGCCGCACCACCCCCACCAGCCGGGAGATCGTGTGTGGATTAAGGAATGGAAACATGAACCACTGTGCCCTACCTGAAGAGGTCCTTACACAGTTCTCCTGGCCACACCAACTGCAGTCAAGGTTGCAGAGGTTACCCCATGGATTCATCATACCCGTCTCAAGAAAGCTGCTCCTGACCTGGATGACAAGTGGACGGCGCACGAACAGTCTCAGGATCCCTTACACCTCACATTGCGGAGAACCAGGGAATTGGCAGACGACAGAGCCCTGCGCTAGCCGCACACCAGAAGCCGGCTAGTCTACGCACGGCGGAAGCTTGAGGAGTCATCTTCAGATACTGCTAAAGGACCGAGGTGTAGTGGAACATCAGTTCCATGATTAATATGCACCTGCTTACGTTGACTTTGGTTCTGGCATTTGTGTGGGGCCTTCCCTTGTTGGCCTCAGGAACTATAAACATGGTAACATTACTTGCTGAGACTGCTTTGAATACTTCGAACTTTTGTGTACTGTCGCGCCCACCACCACCCAGGCGGTCGCCTAGGGGTGGGGGCATGCCCTTGTGTTGTCCCTTTCAAGCATGGGGTCCAGAGATGAGGCTTCTGGAGGTTGTAGTTGTGTCAAATAATAGTGAATGCCGAGGGTTTTAAAGGCAAGTACAGGAATTTTTATTTACTTCCTTTCCAATAGAAACTTCTTTGAAGTTCAGCGCATGACAACAAAAGTAGGATGCTTCTCCAACACAAAAGCTTCTTCACAAAAAGGATTCTTACAGTGACATAACGTTACAATGGCTTCACTCAGGTTGTTACACAGATAGGTGCTTCTTCTAGACCTTCTTCAGTCAAGAATATAGCGTTTACTGTTCCTTCCAACTACAAGAACAGGAATCTGCTTTTCCCACAGTGTCCAACATTCTAAGCAAATCTTTAAATGTTTCTGTCTGTTTTACTCTCAGACAGCAGCTTCTTCTCAAAGCCTCAGATATTCAAATTAACCCTTTAAAATGTTTGCTCTTAGCTTTAGACATTGGCAACTTTCTCTCTCAAACTTTTCAGCATTCAAGGTATAACTCATTCAGGTAATTAACTTCTGGGTTTTTCTTTCTCCTTTTTAAAAACCCAATACTTCTCTACCCCGTCTTCTTACAAAGGGAACAATCGATTAAAGACTCTACGGACTCTTGCTCAGAATCACAAACTTCTGTCTGCATATCTTCATAACCAGGGTTTGTTATTTGTGGGGTTGAATCAGCTTGTATAAACGTAGGCTTAATTTCTTCTAACAGCTCTAAAAGTTTTTCCCATCGAGACCTCTCTTTACACTCATGGCTTTTAGTAGGGCTGTAGAGATTCTTATCTTTCATTAGAAGGCTCAGGGCCTCTAACTGGCTCACATTATTCTTAGTAACAGGTCTATTCACACACCTTTTCACAGCTGATGATTTTCCTGCAGCCCCTTGCACTGCTGCTCTCGTACCTTGCTTAAGGTCAGCAAATGTATATAAATAAATAAAAATAAATAAAATAAACTCTCTTAGGCCAAACTGTCCTATCTCCAGACCTAGCTGCAATTCCTCTGCAGCCCAGGCTTCTTTCTGGACTGTGGCTTTCTGTGTGCTGGCTGCTTTGGGACTCCCCAGTGAGGCTGTCCCTGGAAAACCTTTCTCCTTCAGCTCTCCTGAAGCTTCTTTTTCCTTCCGCTCCCTTGGAAGTCCTTTCTCCTTCCTTTTCCCTGGTGGACTCTCCTCCTCCTGTTCCTTGGAGCTTAAATGAGTGTGGCTGCACTACCGGTTCCAACTCCTCCCCCAGGTGTCTCCCACTACCTCCCCAGCTGGCCTCAGAGCTTGGGCGTGGCCTGCACTCAGCAGCTCTGTGTGTTTTTTTTTCCTTGGTTGCAATTTGAAACCTACTGCTCTCTGGGCTATCCCTCTGGTTGAAGGTAAATGTTTGTTTTTCCCCTAGTTCCATGGGTTCAGATGCACTTTCGTCATCACAGTATGTAGTACATCTCAGGCTGGGGCCCTATTATCAACTTGCCTTATTGCTGTGCCTTCTAATTTGTGTGAAATGCAGAAGTTTACAATACTGAACAATCTGAACTGTAAACAGCCTAAACTAACATTTACTACCTTATTCTACTTTATTGGTGTTACATATCCTTCCTCGGCCTATTATAACAAAATCTTTTTCTCCTTGCAGGTTGCCTCCACGCTCAAGGCCACAGATTGCTTTATGTTTGAAAATGCTAATATTGGTGCTTTTGATTTATCTAACACTATTATTTTGCAAGTTTATTACCAAGGTTTCTTATGGTCATTCAGAAATGTATCTTCCTTTAGGATGGTTCTTGTTATGTGGTCAAAAATGCGTATACTTATGTTCCCGCAAATGCTATGGGTGGGCCTTGCACTTTTGGTAGACTAACTACTGCTGCCCATGTGATGGCAGTATGTAAATATAAATCCCTTTCACAGTCAGATCAGATCACATGAGAAAATTGGCCTCCTTCATTACAAAGACAAATTTTTCATTAAAAAGGGGGTAATAATGAGGTGGAATCCAGACAGGTAAGGGTTAATTTGGTGATACTGTGTGAAAAAGGATACACCCCCTTGGTGAGGATACACCCCCTTGGTGAAGTCATACCCTGATACATACTTATCCCTCCCCTATTCCTTTGTCCTGCATTTCTCTCTGCTTCCTAGAGATAAGAGTATAGTAGAAGTTCTCCAATCGGGACTACACTGTAATAAAGCCGGAGCAATCATGAAGAAATGCTGTGATGAATTGATAAGATGTCTATACAGTCTCTATGAGCCCTCAGAGCAGGGCTCAGAATTTATGAAACGTATTTTCTCTGAGCCTGTGTGTGCACATTAAACACAGCTTGCTTCCTGAAAAGTGACGCCCGAGTCTCCTTTCCTTCTAGGTTAGCTGTTACAATTCCACCTCTGAGGTGGAATACGTTCGCTGATACGGGAGGAACAGCAGGCCTGGGGCTGGGAAGGAGCGGCAGGGGGCAAAGGGCATTCCTGCAGCCTGACCCTAGCCATGGGAGGCCAGATTGGGGGTCGGGCTGTGGGGAAAGCACTTTGGGAGCCAGCGGCTGGGGATCATGACTTTTGAAAAGCCCTGACTGAGTTAGTCGGGCAAGGCCTGTACGTGCAGGCCAAGCAGAACCAGGGTCCCGGCCTGCACGTATAGGCCAGTTAGCAATTCTGATCCCGTGGGGCTAGACGTGCCCCATGGGATTAGAATCATGACTCCTTCTCTGCATATGGTTCCAACCGGGCACACAGAGGGCCTGGATGTCGGGGATGGAATCGGTAAGCCCAATGCCAACTCTTATTTCTGACAGAGCATGAGCAAATATAATGAAAAGATAACTAAAGTCTCACAATGTGAAAAGGGCAGACGTATGTTGATTCTGTAAGAAAGCTGCAAACAGTGACTGACCTCATAGCTGGCTGAAAAGTTTCGATAGGAGAAAATTTCTATACAGAAAGGTACAATAAAGTAGCACACATCATCCATTGGAAACTCTGTGAACACTACAACATCACTGTGTCTGAAAAACACTGGGATCATAACCCTAAGAGAATTACAGAGAATGAGGAGGTTATGATCACCTGGGATACTCCCATTCTGACTGATAAAAAGCTGGATGCGAGGAAGCTGGATATAGTGGTAACAGAGAAGAATAGCATTGATTATAGAGGTGTCAGTCCCATGCAACTATTCTGTGAATCATTACGAGATAAAGATCTTCAAGTAGCAAGAAACGCAGCCAAAGGCCACAAAAATGTGGTAGAAAGAAACTAAATTATTTCCCATCATGTTGGGTGCCACAGGCTTGTTTAAGAAAAATTTCCAAGCACGCTTTGATGTTACCCGTACATGTTACATCTTATGACCTCCAGAAGGAGGCTCGCTTCGGCATGATGCAAGTACTACGCCAAGCACTAGCAGTAAATTTAAGAGATTGAGATCAAACTCCACATACCTTGGCTTAGGAGTGTGGCTCATGACTGTTATGGTATGCACAAAATTAACCCATTTGAAGACATTGCCCAGGTGAAAAGGGCTTCTGTAGAAAAAGAAATAGAGAAAGAGATGATATAGGTGAGACCACCCGAAGAAAGGTATATACAGAAAAAGAACATCAGAAAAGAGAAGCAGAAGGAAAGTTGGTCCAGAAAGAGAAAGGGGTGGTCTGGAAAAGAGCACCAGAAGAAAGGTTGGTGCACAGGAATAAGGAGGACACCCAGAAAGAAGTTCGAGAAGAAGGACTGATGTGATGAGAGAAAGTGGGAATCTGGAAAGGAACACTAGAAACAAGGTGAATGATAAGAGAGAAAGAGGAGGACCAGAACAGCGTACTAAAAAGAAGGCTGAGGTAAAGGTGGGGTAGGAGATCCAGAAACAAAGGCGAGGAAGACAAACAAAGAGGAGGCCAAGAAGACAACTGAAGAGGCAGCAAAAGGACCCAGAAGCCGAGGAATGATGGGTTGAGCTCTCAGCCTATGTGGAAAGAGATGACTATGCTGGGTTCTAGGAGAGGGAAATACTACCCAAGTTGAATTTAGCATCTAACATTAAGAGCATGATAAGTAAGATGACTAAGACCATAACCTGTGTAAGAAAACATTTATTGGCATTATGGAAATAAACCAAATACAATATTGTGCAGAAAAAAAATCTTACTGAGGAAATACCATAGACAAAAACGTAGGGCCAGAAGAAAACGAGAACGATAATTCCTCCTTAGGAAAAATGCATTGAAGGAAAAAAAAAATCACTGCATTCTGAGGTGTCCCCAAGACATGGGTATATAAAGAGAGTAAGATTATCAAGGATAATGAGAAAGATCCAAAACACTAAACTGAAACATGCTGCATTAACAGAAGAAGACCTTAAAATCATATGCTGCAATAATAAATTAAAAGTAGCTGCCGAAGCACAAAACTGCAGAGATATGAAGAAAAACAGAAAAGAGAGAGATAAAAATAAACTGTTTAGACACAAACCACAAATGTTCTACAAGGCACTGGGGAAAACCATTAGTATGAAGAAAATGTCACCAACTAAATGTGAAACAAAATCTGGAGAAACTTGTATGAGGAGCCGGCAGAACAATCAAGAAGCAAAATAGCTGTCCTGCATCCAGGAGAATTTGGAAAAGGCAAAAATCAAACCTATGGAATAGCCTGTCCTAAAGAGACAACAAGAGAGTTTAAAAACAGGTTAAAAAGAGTTCCAAACTGGAAAACGGAGTGTCTGTTTTTTGTCTCAAAAGTTAACATCTCTCGACCAAGACCTGGTAAAACTGCAAAAAATAAACAGGCAGACAACACCACAATGGCTAATAACAGGAGGAGCACTTTGACAAATTCTTGGGATCCACTTGGTCTCCCTTGTCTCCAAGGTTCCCTTAATTATAGGACTGGTACTTGCTGCTTATTCCACAGACTTTCCATGTAAACCTGGGACTCTACGGGGGCATCACCCTACTTTATCTTGATGTTATGAGTGTCACAGGTGGCTGAGTTACCTCAAGTAAGCCACCAATGGAATCTCCCAGCTTACAGAGAAAATATAAAGCTTTCAAATATATTCAGTTTCTCGAACACATCAGTCACAATCAGTCTCCACCAACACATCAGTACATTGCACTATAATATAATATAATAGAATAGAATAGAATAGAATAGAATATAGTCAACTATATGCTATGAACAATTTTTTTTAAATGTTTTTATTATACAGTACAACAGGGGTACAATATGGACCCTTTCAACAAAAGGCAAGTATTAGTTAACCTGTTTAAAGCTTGAAATTTATTTACTCCTTTTTATCACAATAGATCCTGACAGAATATATTATCATATCAATTAAGTTCCATATAGAACTGAAACCTAAGGATGAGAGATTGATAGCTGCAGCCCAGGACAGTGAATTATGAACAAGAAAAAAATGGGAAATTGACATATGTACTTTAAATTCCATAAGGAAGAACTGGAAACTGTTACACATCTTGTACTTGGCTGTAGAGTTCTGATGGGAGAAAATTTCTATTCGGAAAGGCCTAATAAGGTGGCACATCTTATCTACTGGAAACTTTATAAACATTATAATAATGCTGACCAGGAAAAGCATTGGGATCACACCCTCAGAGAATTACGGAAAATGTAGAGATTATGACCACCTGGGACATTCCCATTCTAAGTGATAAAAAGCTCGATGTGAGAAAAACTTTATAGTGGTAAAGGAGAAAAATATTAGAATAGCATTGACAATAGAGATATCAGTGCCAAGCGATTATTCTGTGCATCAAGTTGAGAAAGAGGTCTTTAAGTACCAAGCAATAGAGTGGGAGACCAAGATTATGTGGTAGAAAGATGCAGAAATTTCCCATTGTAATGAGTGCCACAGACTAAATCAAAAGACATTTTTCAAGCACACCTTGATAGGTTGCCTACATACCCTACCAAGGGCTGTGCAAGCCATGTGGCCACACAGAGTACAAGAACAGAAAGGTTGCCAATGTCATCAATGTATTCCAGGAAGCCCAGCAACAACAAGGTTCTGTGCATGGATGATTGTGAGGGAGGCACCATATTCATGAGTCGCACAGGGAACATTGCTAGCTTGTTATGGTCCCGATTGCCTATACATGTTACATCTTATGAATTCCAGAATAAAGCTCTCTTTGGCACAATGCAAGCATTAGCAGTAAATCTGAGAGACTGAGATCATACTCCATACTTTTGGTTTAGAAGTGTCAAGGAATGCACAAAAGTAACCCATTTGGAGACATTATCCCCTGAAAAGTACATCAGCAGTTGGATGAGAAGATACGAGTACCTTCCCACTAGTTTTGAACTAGTTCAGGCAGTCAGTGCTGGAAGGTTATACTGTCAGATAGTCTGAGATGCCAAACTAAGACAAACCACCCATCTGGGCAACAGAAGAATGGAATGGTGTTGTAAGCGGTGGATCATATTTCTGTGACAAATGCAACAACACTGGAATTAACTGCGTGGAAGAAAGGCTTGGCAAATTTACTTCTGTAACTTGCCTCCAAAACCCAATGGATAGTCACAAAACAAATTGCACTATAGTGCTGGAAGATGAGACCCCCAGGTTGGAAGGCACTCAAATGGCTACTGGGGATGAACTGAAGACTTCTCAGAGTAAAGCCAGCATTTATGATGTGGTTGGATTTGCTGATGTAGCTGTGCATGAAAACAGAGTCAGAGGTTGCAAAGATATCTTATATAATGGGACATGGAACGTACGAAGCATGAACCAAGGTGGTCAAGAATGAAATGGAACGTGTACAAATCGATCTGTTGGGCATCAGTGAACTGAAATGGGCTGGCTTTTGGCACTTTGCATCTGATGAGCATATGGTTTACTATGCTGGAAATGAAAAACAAAGAAGAAATGGTGTTGCATTTATAGTTAAGAAGAAACTTGCAAGAATTGTAATGAAATACAATGCAGTCAGTGAAAGCTTAATTTCTATTTGTCTACGAGGAAAGCCTATCAACACAACTATAATTCAGGTATATGCCCCAACAACAGCTACAGAAGAGGAAGACGTTGATGAGTTCTATGAACAAGTACAAGCTGAAATTGACAGAGCATGCAAACAGGATATCCTGATAGTCATGGGTGACTGGAAGGCAAAAGTTGGCAACAAAGAACGCGACAAAGTGGTTGGAAAATATGGACTTGGCAACAGAAACAAAGCTGGAGAAAGACTGATAGAATTCTGTAAGACCAATGATCTATTCATCTATTCATCTCAAACACCTGCTTCCAGCAACACAAACACAGACTGTACACGTGGACTTCACCCAATGGATTGTACAGAAATCAAATTGGCTACATCTGTGGAAGATAACGACAGAAAAGCTTGATAACATCAAGACAGACAAAACCTGGAGCTGACTGTGGAACAGATCACCAACTACTAGTATACAAACTCAAGCTAAAGTTGAAAAAGAGCAAGCCATTAATGAATGTAGCAAAATATGACCTTGAGAATATACCACCAGAATTTAAAGACTGCCTGAGAAATCGATTTGCTGCTTTAGATATAAATGACAAAGTTCCAAAAGAGTTAGGGGATGACATCAAGAAGGTTGTATTGGAAGAAAGCAATAAGTCTCTCCATAAAGAGAAAAAGCAAAAATGGCCAAAATGGATGACTGAAGAAACTTTGAAAATTGTCCAGAAATGCAGAGAAGCTAAAGCCAGAGGAGAGAGCAATTGCAGAACTCAATAGAGATTTCCAACGTGCAGTAAGACAAGACAAGACAAGGAGAAGTACTACAACGACACATGCAAAGAAATATAATCAGAAGCTATTAAAGGAAGAACAAGATCGGCTTTTCTAAAGCTACGAGAGTTAAAGGAAAAATTCCAGCCTCGAATTGGATTGCTACAAGATGCTCAAGGATCCATGTTGAATGATGCTGAGAAGATCAAGAAAAGGTGGAAAGAATATACAGAGTCATTATATCATAAAGATCAAGTGGACCCACAGCCGTTTCAACCTATACCTTATGATCAGGAACCATTGGTGATGAAAGAAGAAGAAGTCGAAGCAGCATTGAAAGCCTTATCAAAGAACAAAGCACCAGGCATTAATGGCATTCCCATTGAGTTATTACAGCAATCAGATGAAGCTGTTACCGCTAGGGAATTTGGAAGACAAATTCATGACCAACTGACTGGAAAAGATCTGTGTTTATATCAATACTGAAAAAAGGTGACCCGACTGACTGTGGAAATTATCGCACAATCGCTCTGATCCCACATGCCAGCAAGATTCTACTCAAGATCATTCAGTAGAGACTACAACCATACCTGGAACGAGAACTGCCTGAAGTGCAAGCAGGATTCAGGAAAGGGAGAGGAACAAGAGACATCATCGCGGATGTGAGATGGATCCTTGAAAAGAATAAAAAAAGGATATCAATATATGTTTTATTGACTACAGCAAGGCTTTTGACCGTGTAAACCATGAGAAACCCTGGGCCACATTAAGAAACATGGGTATACCATAACATCTGATCATTCTCTTGCATAACCTTTACACTGATCAAAAAGCAGCAGTTCGAACGGAACTAAGAGAAAAAGAATGGTTTAAAATCAGCAAAGGTGTACGACAAGGCTGCATACTTTTCCCCTACCTCTTTAATTTATATGCAGAACAAATCATCAGAGAAGCAGGATTGTATGAAGACAATAGAGGTGTGAAGATTGGTGGAAGACTCATCAACAACCTTCGCTATGCTGATACTACCACATTACTGGCTGAAAGTGAAGACGATTTGAAACATTTGCTTGTCAAGATCAAGGAATATAGTCTTAAAATGGGTTTGCACCTTAATGTTAAGAAGACAAAGATCCTGACAACTGGCAAAATGAATAAGTTCATTGTTGATGGAGAAGAAATTGAAATAGTTGACAACTTTTACCTACTTGGATCTACTATCAATAAAGAAGCAACAAGCAGTCAAGAAATCCGACGACGCATTGCTCTTGGCAGAATGGCTATTAAGGTCCTAAACAAGATTCTCAAGAGCAGAGATGTCTCTCTCCATACAAAGATTCGACTTGTTCAAGCCGTGGCATTTTCAATAACATCAGATGGATGTGAAAGTTGGACAGTGAAAAAGATAGACAGGAAGAAAATTGATGCCTTTGAATTATGGTGCTGGCAAAGAATACTGTGTATACCATGGACTGCCCGAAGAACAAACCAGTCAGTACTGGAAGAGATCAAACCTAAGCTTTAAACCTAAGCTTTCTTTAGAAACTCAGATGACAAGACTTCAACTTTCATACTTTGGACATATCATGTGAAGAGACAGATCATTAGAGAAAGACATCATGCTTGGCAAGGTAGTAGGTCAATGCAAAAGAGGAAGGCCAGCAATGAGATAGATCAATACAATAACAGCAGCTATGGGTGCCAGTCTGTCAACAATGAGCCGCCTGACTGAAGATCGAACACAATTTAGGACAACTATCCAGAGGGTCGCCATGAGTCAACACAGACTTGACGGCCCTTAACAACAATAGTCTGTCAATGAATTTGTGACTAAGGTACAGAAGAATGTCAAGCTCAATGTGTGTTTATTGCATGAGGATCTCTGATAGTCAGGGTGTTTGTTAGTGACAGTGTCAAAGTCTAATCAGCTGACGTGGTACAGAAATTCCAGAGATACATGACTCAGACATATATAAAGCTGATGTGCCCCTGGATAACTTGCCTGCGTGGAACAGTAGACGTATAAATTACTCAGCATTCTCTATACAAACTTTACGGCTATGTAGCATCATGTATGCATTCTTTGGTACCACGATGGCAATGACATATTGAACAGAAACTCACTAGTAGTGCAGACTCTCTCCTTCAGCCAACAACTGTGTTGTGCTATTACACGAATGACCATTCTTCATCAGCTGGAGGGCCATCTCGATGACCACAACCATCTCCAGGACTGTGAAGTGTATCATGAAAGCATCCATAGCAAACTACCGGAATACCTCACTACATATGGAAAATATACTCACAATTCTAAAAAAATAAGGGGTCAAAATTCAGCAGTGGCAGTCAGCAGTTCTGAAATGTCAGCTGTTGTAGATGAATAAAATCAAGCTTTTCAGCGCTGGTTTGTATGTGGAGATTGGCTGGTGCTGAATGTCCAGAATCAGAGGTGACTAGTGCTGCTCTCCGGATTCAGCCTGATATACAGACAGCTAACCGTAGAAGTTAGGACAGCCTTTTTTGGCCTAACTTCATGCAGAGAGTTATCCCAGCTAACCAGATAATTTCGACCTCACTCTGCCTTGGCACTATCCAGATATTATCAAGAACACTGCTGAATATCTCACTGGCCGGCACTTAACCAGTTAGCAGGAGCTTAGGAATTAATGACATGTGGAATATAAATACTTTTAAATAAAATAAATTCAAAGAGTGTTTTTGAATATTGGCTCCTAAATTTTCCTAGACCTTTATATTCTGGCTTATTTATGAACTGTACTATGGTATCTATTGTTTCTCTTTATTGTAAGTCATCTTCATTTGTTATTTTGTATTCTTTACTTTTCCACCTTCTTCTCACCTTTCTTTCTAATTTCTCTCAAGTCTTAATTGTTTCTGTTTCTTACATATACTTATTAATATTATCATTACCAAGTGCATACCAAGTGTATACTGTGTTTTAAAGACACATATAATAGATAGTCCCGGCTATTTGGAGCTTAGAGTATAGTCAAGACGGACTGACAAGATACAGGGTGGACCAAAAAAAAGTGAGAACATCTCGTAAATTTATTTATTTATTTAGACAGATTTGTATACAACCTTATCCTTCAATCAGTGGTCATATCACATCACAATTGGAGGGTTACATTGAACATGAGGGTACTTAACAACATTTAGACAGTAAAATTGGAGGGTTACATTTAACATGAGGATAATTAACATTGTACAATGAATTTGTATGTCTAGTTGGGATGAGTGGGTGTCAAGTTGGCGGAGGTAGTTGAATTACTGTTCGGGTGGGGACTGTTGTCTGTATTCTCATATGTTTCTATAAAGAGCAGGGTTTTTAGGGCTTTGCGGAAGTCTGTGATGTCAAGTAAAAGCTTAAATAGTTTACTTATTTACCTTTTTTAGCTATATAACGTCTTTATTTCGACAATTTCCGGTCACCATCTTTTTTTTTTAATTTGTCAATCGTTTACATCTGTCTTTTTGAATTTTCAAATAACTTATATGCTACGAGATGATATTGAAAGAAAAAATATATAAGTTAGAACTAAAACAGGGAAACCGATTGAGAAGAACTAAACTGCATGGATCGTAGGTAGGGTTAGTCAAGATTGGGGCAACTAAAATTGAGCGATGCTGCAAATGAGGCCTCCTAGGAGACTATATAAAACTGCTGGTGGGGGGATGTGGAATTCTAGAAAAGAATGATTGGGCTGAGTTTACTTGAGAGTAGCAACCCCTTAAAAGCCAAAACACTGGTCAACATGAAAAAAATCATCCCAAATAATTTCATGTGTATTAGATAACCTATAATGTTCAAAACCAATTTTGTTTTATTTTTTAATCACATCAGGTTTGAAAGATGATAGTGTCAGACGTTTTGCTATACTAACCGAATTGACAAACTGTGTCAGTGATTATTCTACCAATATTGATTGGTATTTATTTTGCTTTTCATGTTAATTATTTTGATTACATATTTGGTAATAATAACACTGAAGAAATAATCAGAAATAAAATAATCCTGCCAAAACAGTGTAGAAATCATTCCAATGTTTTTGTTACATTTGTGGTTCATTTGCTTTTGTATCTCAGCGTTGTATCATAATGTCAAATCTTCGCAAAATGTACAAGTTTTATTTTGGATGCTCTTTGGGTAACCAGGATAAGCCATGGGTACCTCACATCATTTGCATTGCCTGTGCAAATGGACTACGTGATTGGTTAAATGGAAGGAAAACAGCGATGCCATTTGCTGTACCAATGATATGGAGGGAGCCGAGAAACCATCATGACGACTGCTATTTTTTGTCTGGTTAATATCACAGGTTTCTCTGCAAAGAACAAGCACAACAGTGTGTATCCAACTCTTATGTCTGCAATGCGACCAGTCCACATGACAAAACACTTCCTGTTCCAGTTCCTGCACAGGACAGGCTGTCTTTTGCTGCAGATGAAATGGAGTTAGATGAAAGTGCAAGTGGCGATCAACCTAAAGAGTCAGAAGATGCCGACTCTGTGCCAGATGAAAGCGATCGCAACCCAGAGAAATTCAGCCAAGAAGAGCTTAGAGATCTTATACAAAACTTAGTACTCTCAAAAGATAAAGCAGAACTCCTTGCTTCAAGGCTGATGGAAACAAACTTACTTCACAATTATTGCATGCGCAGTCATAGTTTAGCGACGTTCTCTAAAGTAGACGGTCCAATGTGTTATTTCAACAATATTGATGGACATTTTGGAGCCCTTTCACAGGTACACAGACTGTCAGAATGGAGCTTATTCATTGATTCTTCATCAAAAAGCCTCAAGACCGTTCTTATTCATAATGGCAATGTAAAGCCATCTATTCCAATTGCACACTCTGTCTACCTCAAAGAGACATAAGATAGCATATAGATTGACGCAATATCTGTAGGTTATGACAAATACCAGTGGAAGATCTGCAGGGATCTTAAGATTATTGACATGCTGATCAGCATGCAAAGTGGATTTACTAAATATTGCTGTTTCTCTGCCTCTGGGACAGTCGTGCTGTCAAAGATCATTATGCTGTTCACGACTGGCCTTTAAGAACTGCTTATAATCCTGGAAGCAGCAATGTTAGTCATGTTCCATTAGTCGATCCAGCAAACATTTTGCTTCCTCCTTTACATCTAAAACTGGGTTTAATGAAAAATTTAGTGAAAAAAATGGCACAAACAAATTCAAAAGGATTTCGGTATCTTGCTTCTAAATTTCAAAGATCACTGCTGCAAAACGGAAAGATGGCATTTTTGGGGGGCCACAAATAAGACAGGCGCTGGAGGATGAAGAATTTGAAAAATGCCTGGATGCTTTGGAACTTGAAGTGTGGCAAGCCTTTAAGTGGATCTGTAAAAACTTTCTGGGTAATTGCAAATCGCCAGATTATATAGATGGAGTACAGAGGTTACTTGATGCATATCGCAAACCTGGTTGCCGCATGTCATTGAAAATGCACTTCATGCACTCACATCTTCACTGTCTTCCACCAAACTTGGGCGAAGTGAGTGATGAACAGGGTGAGAGGTTTCACCAAAACATTCAGGCCATGGAAAAACGTTAGGGATGAGATCATGAACGCTGATTACTGCCTGATGCTGTATTGTGACAATCCTGACAAACTTCACGGCAGAAAATCTTCTGCAAAACACTTTCAGTATGTTTCTCACATGCAAAACATGCCAAATATAGTTATTAGCATGTGCAACAGCTGACCTTTTCAATGTTTACGATATGTAACATTTTACAGAAATGTCTATGGATGATATCTCTGAAACCCTACATGCTAGAGAACTAATCACAGATATGGAATCAGCATGAAAATATGCTTTAGGAAAACCTAATTTTACTTTTGATGAAGAAAAAAAATATTTTGGTGTAAACCAATGAAATCAGGGCTCCGTCCCAGAACAAATCCATAAGAGAGAAGCAGAGATTTGCGTGGGTAGGTCTGGGATAGGGCGAGAGAGATCCAAATAGCTTTTGCAGTGATCAGAGAAGTTAGGCAGCAAGTGGAGATACTAGCAGATGTTTTTTTAAACTGGTAAATTCTAAAATTTTGCCTGCTTTATTATCATTATGCTATCTCACTTAGAGCCCAATTCAAGTAGGGGGATGTCCGGGCCATCTCCGAGGAAGACAGGCCCATTTGGACCCGATTCTGGACCATGGGAACAAAACGTTAGTGTGGTGCACAGAATCAGGCCTGTGAACAGGTCGGTGTGCCCCTGCCGCCCGTGGCAGTCTCCGCAGGCTCTCCTGACTTCCGTGGCTGCAGCCCCCCTTTTCCCTGTCGCCTGACCCACGGCTGGCCTGCCAGGGCCTGCATCGGGCAATAGGGACCCCCACACCAGGCCCCAGCCGCCAGATTTGTACTGCTTGTTCCACCTTTAAGGTAGAATAAGCAGCACGTCCACTTTGACCCAGCAGGACATACAGGGCCGCGACCTGAATCGGCGCTGTACATCCTGCTGGGCTGGCCCGCTCCTGCTCCGCCCAGATCCCAATCCCTCCTGCCCCCCACTGGCTCTCCCTGTCCTGATGCTCCTGACGCAACCCGTGTCCCAGATTCGGGCCCTTAGACTATTGTAATGCTTTGCTAGTAGGTCTCCCTCACTATTTGATCAACAGATTGTAACTCATTCAGAATACAGCTATTAAATATATCCCCTGTGTCAGTTAAGGAATATTGATTACCTATTCAAGCCCAGATCAAGTGCAAGAACTTGACTATGATCCATCAGGCATTCTATACGGATCTTCCCCATTACCTGCTGTCTCTTCTGATACCCTATCAGCCACTCAAGTCCCACTTTTGATGGTTCCTTCCTTCAGGAAGCTAAAATATGAATGGTTTCGCTCAGCCACCTTTGCACTCTTTGGAATTCTTTGCCCCCAGCTATTCACTTCGAGAGTTCTTGGTGAGATCTTGGAGAGATCTTAAAGTAGCTAAACAGGTAGAAAAGGCGACAGCAAAAGCTAGAAGGATGCTTGGGTGCATACGAAGAGGAATGGCTAGCAGAAAAAAGGAGGTGATAGTGCCTCTGTATAAGTCTTTGGTGCGACCTCATTTGGAGTATAGTGTGCAATTCTGGAGACCGCACCTTCAAAAGGATGTGAACAGGATGGAGTCGGTGCAGACGGTGGCTACTAAAATGATTAGTGGTCTTCATCCTAAGCATATGAGGACAGACTGAAGGATCTTAATATGTACATCTTAGAGGAAAGGCGGGATAGAGGTGATATAACTGAGATGTTTAAATACCTCCGTGGCATAAATGTTCAGGGGGAGAGCCTCTTTCAATTGAAAGCAAGTTCTGCTACGAGGGGACATGGGATGGGGTTGAAGGGAGATAGATTCAGGAGTGATATGCAGAAATATTTCTTTACGGAAAGTGTAGTGGATCCATGGAATAGTCTCCCAGTGGAGGTGGTAGAGATGAGGACAGTAACTGAATTCAAAAAAGCATGGGACAAACACAGAGGACCTCTAAAGGAAAAACGGGGACTGTTGTTGTTGTTGTTATGGAAGGACAGACTAGATAGGCCATGTGGTCTTTTTCTGTCGTCATATTTCTATGTTTCTATGTTTCTTATGCTAAGTTTAAAAACAGTTGAAAGCCCTTTTTTTTTTTTTAATTTAAATGATTTAAATTAATCTTCCTGACTGTATACAGTCCTTGCATTGGTTGAATTGTTGTCTTATGCATCTCCCTCCTACTGTGACTTATAGTTGTTCTATGATTGCGTTGTTGCGTCTTTCAGACAATTTTGTAATCCCCTCTGCTAACCTGGTCTTATTGTAAACCACTTAGATGCCACTATGATATGCCCATAGTGGTATAACAAATGTTTTATAAATAAATAACATTTAGTATCTCACACCCCACCTTGATTTGCAGTTCACTTACACAGTAAGACCTTGGTTATAGACACACATGGCCCCAGTAACAGCCATAATTACTGCCTTATTCTTAGGGTTGAAAAATGAGTAGGGTTGCTAACTGACTTCAGATCTGTCCAACAAGTTTATCCAGTCCGAGACTTGTAATTCTGATTTCTCTATTGCGTTCCCTAAGAAAAGCAAGTCCCTGCATGCACAGGGGGTAAACTCAGGACTAGATAAACCTGTTGAAGCCACTTGGCAACTACCCATTCATACTTTGTTCACAGAGATCACACGTCCACGCTCCCACTCCTCCAACACCCAGCGTCCTATGCAGAATGCTACCCACAAAGAGCCCCTCTACAAATAAACCATAATCAAAATCTCACTGTTTAATGTATGAACATATACAGTCAGATCTCCATTCTCTCTCACACAGAGCTCTACTCTCTCCGACAGGTGCACAAAGCCCGTTCCCTCTTCTCCCTTTTCTCTCATGTGCACACACAGAGCTGGAAATTTACTCTCTCACTCATGTTCAAACATTGACAGAGCCATATTCCCTCACTTCTACTACAATTTATCATTGCTATTTGTGCTATTAGAAATACTACATTCAAGTACCCTGTGGTTGGCTTATCTGAAATCTTTTCTATTTTTTAATTCTTAATTTGCTATTATATGGTCTACAAATGGGCTTTTGGAGTCATTTCCAGTTAACTGCCAACTGGGGTGGGGGGGAGGGGGAGTGTTTGTACCTCCTGTTGAAGAGGGTTATTAAGTGAAAGTGATATCGAAGTGCTTGTGAAGAGGTGAGCACTCAGTTTGGACTCCATTAGGAAAGTTTCCTTCAGGAAAAGAGAATGCAGAAAAACAGTAGGTACCAGTTAGGGCTACTGCCCAGGTCTGGAATAGCCATAAAGCAGGCAGCAGGGCCCAGTTCAGGCTAGTTTTGGGCCCTGAAGCTAGTAGACAGTACGAGGCCTGCTCAGAGTAAAAGTTCAGCAGCAGTATTATGTCTGTTTCATGGGGTTATAAATGGCAGAAATGTGTGTGAGGGTAGGGGGATGGAGGGCTTGATGAGAAAAAGTGCGACAGGATGCTACGAGAAGCATCAACAGCGTTAGGGGTTGGGTAGCATACCTGGGCACTTTTCAGTTCTTTCCCTGAGATTAACAAGAAACGGGGGCTGGGTTGACTGGGCGAGCTTTCTTTTTCCTACTTCTACCACAGAACCACTTTCTTAATATTTTATAGCGGACAATAAAATAATTTCTATGCTTTGGATCTCTGGCTTGATTTTATGGCCCAGTATCTCTCCCTCTCTTTTTTTGCTCTCTCTCGGCTATATTATTTTTCATTGTCTCTTTTACTCTGGTATCCGTCTTCATTTTTCAATTCTGTTTCTATTCTGCCTTTTTGCTTCAATAGTAAGCATTTAAATTTATGTCTTCCTTCTCTTTCTATCACCTTCTCCTGCTTTCCTTCTCTAATGCTCATTTCTGGTCTGTCCTTCCTTTTTCAAAAAGGCACACATTTCAGGCTGCTGAGGCCAAGCAACACTCAGCACTGCCACAGAGTTCCTCAGGCTGGGGAAATCAGTGAGGCACTGAGGATACAGTCAATAAAAGAAAAGTAGCCACGCATCTAAGTATTCCAGCTCAGTAACATTCACTGAAACAAAATGCAAAGAAAAGGTGCAGTAAGAAAATAGTTGTGCAAAAATTACAGTCCAGAAAATACACAAACCAGTCAAAAATACAAATTCTTGGGATCCTCTCAGCCTCCCTTGTCTCCAAGGCTCCCTTAATTATAGGTCTGGTACTTGCTGCTTATTCCACAGACTTTCCATATACTTGTAACTGTAAACCGGGGACTCCAGAGGGGGGGCATTACCCTACTTTACCTTGATGTTATGAGTGTCACAGGTGGCTGAGTTACCTCAGGTAAGCCACTAATGGAAACTCCCAGCTTATAGAGAAAATACTTTTTTCTACAATGCATTTTAACTTCAAGAACCTCAAATTCAAATCAGAACTTAGCAAGAATCATTTTAACAAGTTTTCATTTTGAAAAACGTCTCATTTTAATTTGAAAAAAATATAAATTACATTTTTGTAAACAAACAAGTCTTTATAAAGCTTTCAAGTATATTCAGTTTCTCCAACACAGTCAGTCACAATCAGTCTCCACCAACACAGTGTACTAAAATAAAATATAATATAGTCAACTATATTCTAGGAACAATTTTTTAAAATGTTTCTATTATACAGTACAACAGTGGTACAATATGGACCCTTTCAGCAAAAAGCAAGTATTAGTTAACCTGTTAAAGCTTGACGTTTCTTTACTCTTTAGTAGAAGAAAAGTTAACACTGTCTTTCACATGCACCTCTGCCGGTGAATGGGTAAGGAAACCTACTGCACTAATGTGTGTCAAAAAAACCCCAGTCACTGTGGTGTGTCAGTTGCACTTATCTCATTCTTCTTTCCAGGTCTTGCGGTTTCTTGAACGTTGGGCGCCTTAGGATCCTCTCTGCTCCAGCGATGTCCAGCTGTAGTCAGGATACCTAGAGGGTCAATTTAAAAGGCGAGGAGCCCAATTCAGAAAGGGGCATGTCCAGGCCATCCAAATGGCCCCAAGCAGGATAAATCTGTTAGGACCCGATTCTGTAATGCAGGAGCAAACCATTCCCGCATCATAGAGAATCGGGCCTGAGGACGGCATGGCATGCCCTTGCATGCCTTCAGGGACATCCTCCCCACAGGCTCCCCTGTCACCCACGGCACCAACCCTCTTCTTCCCCGTTGCCCGACCCACAGCTGGCCAGCCGGGGTCTGGATAGGGCAGCAGGGACCTACCTGCACCTGGCCTGGCCCCAGGAGGGTGGTTCCGGCCCCGATCACCTGGTTTGTGGTGGAATAAAGCACATTCCCCCTGACTCCGCAGGACATACATGGCTGTGACCAGAATCGGCCCTGTACATCCTGCCACCTTGGCCCGCTCCCATTCCAGACTCCACATCCTCCCACCCCCCGCCAGCTCTCCCCACACTACTGCTCTAGCCGTGTGGGCAGAGCCTGAGGGGGAATAGGGACAGGATGGCTTGCGGTGCTGCCCTTCCCATCAGGATGTGCAGCCCTGCAAGTCACATCTCTGAATCAGACCCTTAGTCATGATTTAGAATGTCTGAAAGATGTGCACATGGATTTCAAAATCATGAAGACATCTCAAAGCCATTCCTCAAATGATGTTTACAGATGTCTCCAGTGCAGGGATGTCCAAGTAGGCGTGGTAGAGGCTTGTCTGAGGAGATGCAATGGACTTAGACATCCCCATTCTATTTCAGGAATGACAGGCACGTCCATGTTTAGACCTGTTGCAGGCATGAATAGGTATCAGGAAAGTGCTTGTTTTGGCCTTAAAACATCCACAGCATGTACAGAAAATGGAGAGTTAAACGACTAGTCTAAGATCACAAAGATCCACACTGGGATTTGTACCCTGGTCATCCTGCTCCCAACCTATTGCTTTAACCATCATGGTATTATTATTATTATTAATAAAGACTTATAAAGCACCGCAACATACGAAGCGCTGTACAAACATAGAAGAGAGACAGTTCCTGCCCATCAGAGCTCACAATCTAATAAGACAGAAAACAAAATAAGTTACATAATACAAATAACAAAAATTTACAGGACAAAGTAAGCAAATGTTGATAGAGAGATAAAGATAGGGTAAGACAGGAATAGAAAGCAATAGTGAAGAGGTGGGATTTTAGTCTGGACTTGAAAAAGGCCAGGGAGGACGCCTGGCGCACAGAGATAGAAAGACTATTCCAAGCAAAGGGTGCTACCAGTTGGAAGGAGCGAAGTCTGGAATTGGCAGTACGAGTAAAGGGCACAGATAAACGAAGACTATTAGAAGAGTGAAGCAACTGAGAGGGGGTGTAAGGAGAGATGAGAGATGAAAGGTACTGGGGGGGTCAGAAGAGTGAATACATTTATAGGTCAGGAGGAGAAGTTTAAATTGGATACGGAGACGGATGGGAAGCCAATGAAGCGACATGAGGAGAGGAGTGATGTGGGAAAACGAGACTGGCGGAAAATGAGTCGAGCAGCTGAATGTTGAATTGAATGAAGAGGAAAGAGATGGCTTGCAGGGAGGCCAGCAAGGAGAACGTTACAATAATCAAGACGGGAGGTGATTAAGGAGTGGACAATCAATTTAGTGGTGTCAACAGAGAAGAAGGGGTGAATTTTGGAAATATTGTATAGAAACAAACGACAAGTATTAGCAATGAGCTGGATATGTGAAGAGAAAGAGAGAGAGAGGAATCGAAGATAACACCAAGGTTACGTGCTGAAGAAAAAGGGAGGAGTACAGAGAGAGAGAAAGGGGAAAGAGGAGGGGAAGCATTCAGGGGAAAGATAAGAAGCTCAGTTTTGGCCATGTTCAGTTTTAAGCGATGGTGGGACATCCAGGCAGCAATGTCAGAGAGGCAGAATGAGATCTTAGACTGGATATCAGGAGAGATAACAGGTGCAGAAAGATAGATTTGAGAGTCATTGGCATAGAGATGATAGTGAAAGCCATGGGAAGAGATAAGGGTGCCAAGGGATTGGGTACAGAGAGAGAAGAGAAGTGGACCTAAGACGGAACCCAGAGGAACTCCTACAGGTAGTGGGGTTGAAGAGGAGGAGGAGTCATCGAAGCACACACCGAAAGAGCGATGGGATAGATAGGAAGAGAACCAAGATAGTACAGAGTCTTTGAATCCAAGTGAGGACAGGGTGATAAGAAGGTGGTTATGGTCAACAGTGTCGAAGGCAGCAGAGAGATCAAGAAGAATGAGGACAGAGTAAAAGCCTTTGGACTTTGCCAAGAACAAATCATCTGAGACCTTAGTAAGAGCAGTTTGAGTGGAGTGTAGGGGACATCCATGTTCTGAGATGCTATTCTGGGGATGTCTAGGTAGATATCACTATAGTCATCCATATCGGGCATGTCTACATTTCTGAAATCATGCCTGAACTTGCACATGCCTGCTTTATTTTTCAGATATTCTGACTTTGACGTCCCAGAGTGCATTTGTATGTCCCACTGTAAAATGTGCCTTCTACTACCTATTGTTAACAATCAATAAAGGAAACTACCTCCCTAGCTAAGTGTGCAATCTAGAAAAGTGTTCCTATTTTGTTCTTTTATTTCTCTCTATTACTTGGGATGCTTGCTATTCCCCAAAAATAAAAGATAATCAAGTTCCCTATCTTTTCCTCACACAGAACTCTTGGTGCCAAAAATCAGTTTTTTCTTTAGGTATGTGCCAGAGTCAATCCATTATAACTGCCAATCAGTTCAAAATGTATTAATTGCCAATCATTTCAGGTAAATTATGCCAATTGCCAGATAAATTTAGTTCTTTAAATAAGGGGTTTTTTTCTCTTTCTTTAAGAACACACCCAATCCTTCATTCTTCCTCTCTGAGCCAGTTCAAACCGCTTCAGGATTAATCAAATTCTGTGAGCAGTATACCATTTTAAAACAGATCACTTTCAGTGTTTGTCTTACTGCACTGGGAGTTTTATATCTTCAGCCTTACTTTTCCTCCAGTGCTTGAAGGATTCCAATGCTATAGAAAGCAATTCGCACACTGTTGAACTTTTAATCAAAACAGTGCTCAAATTAAACTCACTCTTCAAGAGAACAATTCAAGTTCTCACTCTCTGATAAACCATAAGAACATAAGAAATGCCATACTTTATCAGACCAAGATCCATCAAGCCAAGTATCCTGTTTCCAACAATGGCCAATCCAGGTCACAAGTACCTGTCAGGTTCCCAAAATGATACATAGGTTCCACAATACTTGTCTCAGGGTAAGTGGATTTTCCAGGTCCTCTATAAAAATGGTTTATGGACCTTTCCTCCAGGAACTTGTCCAAACCTTTTTTAAACCCAGCTATACTAACAGTTTTACCACAATCTCCAGAAATGAATTTCATAGCTTGATTACACATTTAGTGAAAAAATATTTTCTCTTATTAGTCTTAAATGGGTTTTATTGTAGCTTCATTGTATGTCTCCTAGTCTTCTACTTTTTGATGGAATAAACAACTGATCTATATTTACCTGTACTACTCCATTCATTAATTTATAAACCTCTCTCATATGGAATGGAGGAATCCAGGGAGGGTTTCTTTAGAAGAAGGCGTATGATGGCATGCTTCCAACATTGTAGGAATGTTCCCATGGCAAGACTATTATTGAAAATGAGGAGAATGGCGGGTAATAAAGTCAAGGAAGACTCAGGAACTCAGACAGAAGGTATATGATCTAAGATATACATGGTCTTGGATGATGTGGTGATGGCTTTGGATAGAGCAGAGGAAGTGATGGGGTTAAAATGCGACCAGACATGAAAAAGATTTCTCATGTCTGGTATCTATGGTATTATAACGGAAGCAAATAGAGGAGTGGAAAAGCCATCAGCGGAGGATTGTAGAAACACAGACTGGGACGGACAAAACTCTGCATAAAGGTCAGACATCTTATCAGAAAAATAGGATGCTAAATCATCAGCTGTGGGCGCAGAAGAGGGGAGGAAGGATGTTGGGCGGTGAACCAAACGTGACACCATGGAGGAGGGTTTCTTGGGTCAATTACTAGCATGAGTAATAAGAGTTTTGTAATACCTCTTTTTAGCAGTAAGAATAGCCTGCCTATAAGCAGCGTGAGCCCATTTGTATGCAATGGAGAAAGACCAAGTGCATCGAAGGTACCAAATATGTTCCGCCCTATGCATCTGACATTGGGGGATATAGAGACCGGAGTGAAACCAAGCCTGTCTGTAAGGCTTGCAGGGAGACTGAGCAGGGAGGCTGATCAGGGAATAGAGGCACAAGAGAATCCAATGCCTCTGTTAGAGCAATGTTCCACGCGACCGCTTGCTCATCCATCAATAAGGTATCAAAATATGAAGGAAACAGCTGATCAGAGAAGGGGAAAGCATGTAATGTGTCAATAGAAATATGTCTCCAAGGACACAGAGCCAGTCGGATTAGTAGGATTAGAAAATGAACTGGATGCTTGAATTCAGACAGCATGGGGATCAGTCCAGGGAAGAACCATGCTGGAAAGGTCAGAAAAGGATAGTTGGAATGAGGAAGGAGTCATAATAAGATCCAATGTATGACTGGCAGAATGGGTGGGGAAATGGACAAGATGGAGCAGACACAGATCAGCAGCCAGAGCGAGGAACACTTTGTCTGTAGGACGATCAGGAGCATCTATGTGTACATTGAAATCACTAAGCATGAGTAAATCTGGGAAAGTCGTGGAAGCTTCCATTATTGTAGTGGAGAGGGGACTCCCACGAGTTGGAGGATACAACAGGAGGTACGTAGGCTAGCAAAATATGGAACAAATGTGAGAAGTGGAACTTTACAAGCAGACATTCAGAGTAATGTAGGATGGAGGAAGAGTAAAGTTCTGTAATATGAAGGGAATCTTTGAAAATAAGACCCACTCCACCACTGGACCTTGATGCTCGAGGCATGAAAAAAGCTGAATAACCCGGCGGGAAGCAAAAATAGAGCAACAATGCCTCTTCACCGTCATGCAGCCAGGTCTCGGTAAGGTAACCTATTCCTGATGAGGATAACCAGCTGAACCTGAAAGAGAATTTGACCACCTCTTTCCCTTTAATAGGTTTAAGAGCCTTTAAATCTAAGATTATACCTGATGTGGGTAGGAGGGAAAGAAACACTTAGTAAAAGCTGGGTGATTCACACAGCCCTTGGTTTGATAGAGAGAGCCTTTCAAATTGTCCTTTGATCTGTCACTTGGCTTTAACACCTATTTAAAACAATTTCACAGGTCTATTGCCTCCTAACTGGAATGTCTCTTTGTAAAGGTCTCTAGAAATAATTTCTTTCTTTCTACTCACAGAATATTTACCCTATTCTACCTTCTATGCCAAGCTATACTCTGCTTTTGATTTAAATGAAAAGTTCTCTGGTGGTACTAAGCCCTTCCTGACTCAACAAAAACACTGAATTCTAAAATACACAAATTTCCCTTTTCCCCAAGATTTGGAGAATTTCCAGCAAGTAAATACTTACATGTGCAGATTTCTTTCTAGCAGCAGCAGTCCCTTTTGGTAGTCCTTCACGTCAAATCCTCATTCAGCTTGGTTTTAAAACTGCTTTAATATGTTTCAGAGCTCCCTCAGCCTTATTGCAGTCACTAAGAAAACATTTTCCACATTTACATTCAAGTTTTCTTTTTAGCTTTCATTCAAGCTTCATACACACGTCTCTTCTGTAATAAATTCTCTCTTAATTCTGGCATCAAATAAGCTCTTTCATACAGACACACACTCTGGCATGTATTACCCCATCAGAGTTTTCTTCCACCACAGGCACAGAAGTTCCTGCATGAGGATTCTATCCTTTCTGTAAAAGTGTTCTTACACCCAGCTCCATCTGGAAATAGTGCCTTATTAACTTCATTCCAACTCACATAACACACCTTCATGGAATGGCTCTAAAGCTTCTAGAAACAGGGGTTCCAAAACCTGTCCTTGGGCCTTCTCTGCCACTCGTGTTTTCTGGACATCCACAATGAAGATGCTTGAGACAGATTTGCATACAATGGAGAGGCAATGCATGCAAATCTCTCATGCATATTCATTGTGGATATCCTGAAAATCCAACTGGCTGGGAGGCAGGTTTGTGAATCCCGGCCCTAGAAGATCTTTGCAGACCTTAAAATAATTTTATAGCCATTTTCTTTAAAGTTGGCTTAGGATCTGTATTATTTATTTAACTACATCATGCTTTTTGTTATCTCCTGTGAGTTCTCCCCATGTTTGCCACAAGCTCAGCAGCTTCCTGCATCAGCTCTTCTGTGTTCATTAACTCCTTCAACATTGTATTGAAACTGCAGTCTGATTCTCCTTACATTCATACACACACATGCACACATATATTCCTTCAGAATCAGTAAATATGTATTTATTTGGCATGTTTCCTTATTTGACACTTCATTTGAACTAGCAAGCCTTTCAGTTTAAATGTTTATTTCCTTACTTGAGACTTTATTGACCCTTTTCATTTATTTTAATGTGGCTGTCAGTCTGTTTTTTATGTTCATTTTCAACCTCTTTTTCCTTGTTATTTGGCTTCCCAGCACCACCTCAGTGCTGCGGCAAACCTGGACAGCAGAAAGCATGACCTGCTCTGCTTTTAAAAATATAGCCAGGCATTTTTAAACTTTTTTTTCTTTGCCATTACACAACCTATGTAGCTCTTAAGGATGCCCGTCCTCTTCTCTGAGTGGGTTTGACAGAGCTCCTGTGGTTGTGATTTTTTGAAACTTATGCACAGTTCCCTCTTTTTTTGGAGGGGGGCCAGCTTGCTTAACAAGAACATGATACACTCTTTTCAGAAACATCCCCCTTGTAGGAGCAGTTGCTATGCCCTGGCCACCTCACATCTCACAGCCATAATGTGACAAGCCATCAAGCTTCTTACCTACTTGTCCATTGGAGAATGGAAAAACAACAAGTTTGCTTCAAGTTCCTCTGGTGGATCTCACCCTGTCATGTCTAAGATCAGATCAAATCATTTTCCAAAAGGACTGTATCCTAGGGTAGCCCCACCACACAAGCATTGTGTCCCATAGTGATCCACACTCCTGCCAACACCTGTCAGGGAAAGCAGGGCAAATGGCATGTAGTTTGGCGGGCAGAGTGCCAATGCAACAAAATTTTATATCCATTTTCCACAATAGTCACAGAGTTAGATACCCAATGAACGTTAGCCTCCATGGCTCTCCACTTGTCTCCACCCCATTCTTCTCCCAGATGTCTCTCCCACTTGTCAATATAAGGGAGCTTTTCTGGGACCCCTTCCCATCAAGCACTTATACTGAATTACCATTTTTTGCCTCCCACCCTCCAGTAACACCATCCATGAGCATAAGATGACACACTTGGAGGTATTCATAAAAAATCTCTCCTATCAATCTTGAACTCCTCCTGCAGTTCTGAAAAAAAGCTAATGCTTCCCTCCTGTGCAAACTATACTAAGAAAACCAACCCTTTCCCTCCCCAGTTCCAAAGCAAACTCCCTGGTATCCCCTATTCCATCTGCTGAGACTGGGTGATTTCCATGGCCAATGACCTACCTTTTCTTCCCAACAGCCCTATACCCCGCCCATACACTCAAGAGCTCTCTAACAGCGGATCTACTCTTCCTCTCCAACCTCCCTTCCCTTTCCAAAAGGTACTCCCTAACATCTCCCCATTCACCACCTCTACTACTTACACCCATTGCTTGTCTGAGTCTCGAATACAATCCAATAGTACCACCAAATGCGCAGCCTCATAGTACTGTCATATATCCTGGATTCCCAAGCCTTCCTCCTCCCTTGAGAGGACCAGGACCAAGATCTCACTCGAGACCCTCGGGGGTCTATGCCTTCATTCAAAGGGAAACAACTTCTTGTGCAACACTCTTAATTCCTTCAGTGGGAACAGTACTGACAATACCATAAACAAAGATAGAAAACTTGGTAGATCTGATATTTTCAGTATAGCCATCTGTTCAATCAGCCCTGAATATTCTAAGCTTTCTACTTCTGTTATATTGTATAATATAAACCTTTGTCTTTCATAGTATGAATGCATATTACTTTGCACTGTAAATATCTAATGTCTCCAAGTTAAATTCCATACCATATCCTACAGTCGGTAAATTTAGAGGAAGAACTGGTGAAAATTGGAAAGGTTAGTGATTTCTGTATTGCTTCATTAGTCTCAGGTGTGTTCATTATGTCGTTTTCCTGCCAAATGGGAAGCACTCCTGACCCAAACACTAATAGGGTACCTCTAATCCCTTCTGATCATTATGCTGAGCAGCTGCTGTGTCACATCAGACTGTTTTTTATCTTCAAAATCATGTATTGGAGTCTGTCTGATTAAAGAAAACATGCAAATTGTTGACTGCTTAGAACTATTGCCAGGTGCACCAGATTATTTCCATCTCAACCCATACGGCACCTCCAAATGAAAAAGAAAAGCCACTAGAAGGTTCTCCTATTGAGTGTACTGAAAAGCGAAACCAAATTAAATTTTGTTAGCTGGTTTCATTTCTCAGGGTTTACTTTACACCCAAAATGGCAGAAACTCTTGGTATGTCATTCACATTATTTTGAGTAAGATAGTGGCCTTCTTTTTCTCCTCTTGCCAGGATATCTATTATAGTAAACTGCATTCATGCTGATCGTATAAACAAAGCACTAATCCTTGTCCATGGTTTGTTGCTTATGACAATTTGTATATGTTGCAGATGGTGGTTACAAGGGGCGAGCAGGCAAAAGAATTTTGTTGTGTTTAGTTTCCTGTGTCATTTGCTGATTTGTTTTGTTTTAATAAATTTTTGTTTTGTGTCATTTTTTTTCATTTTCATTTTAGGGCAATTTTATTAATTAAAGAGGTGGCTGTGATTGCTGCCCAAACAAAAAACATAGCCATAAGGTTACTAGGGGTTTCGGGCAAATAAAAAACCCAAATGGCTTTTTCCCCTCACATCAGAGGCTAGCCTTGAACCTGTTACCTTTTGGTTAGAAGGCAGGCATCTTGCAGGAAGAATGAATTTACATCTCCATGGGGGCTAGCTTTAGCCAGTCTGCTATTAACTGCGTCTTGTATTGCTAGTGATTTTCATACCTTTATCCTGATTGGCCCAAAGTTTGTCTGCTCTGGAGCTCTGTGCAAAACCCTTCCTGGTTGTTTTGTCTTCTAAATCTATTGACTCCTGCTCTAGGGACTTACTCCAAAGACTCTTCTTATGCCATGTGCCATAAATTTTGAGAAAACCATTCCACAGGTCTGCGACTAAAAAGCTGTTTGATTATTTTCATCTAATTTCCATGTATTTTGGTGTGCTGAAAACAAATAAAATATTGAAAAAACTCCTAGACGTCATGATTTGCCACAACATGCAAAATTGTCTTCAAATTTATCAATTTTTTTTCAAATTACTATTAATTAATTCACATTACTATTAATTAATTCACATAAGTGCATTTAAGATATAAAATGCCAAAAAAACCTTAAAGGGGTTGTCCGAGTTATGTAAAAAAAATATAGCACTGTAAATCTGATGGTCAGCAATATATACATAAGCTAAGCAAGTTTTAAGTCCGTGCTTCTAATGGTAGAAGGGGTTACTCTTTCCTGAAGAATCCAGTGGGAGGGAGACACAGGGCAGATAGCAGCAGCTCCGGTCAGTGCAGGGGGCGTGGCCAGCACTGTGATGTCTCGTGTACAGACACAGAGCTGCTCTCTCCTGCATGCCACACTTGTGCACAAATCATCATCAGGTTCTTGGTTCTAGGCTGTTCACACTTTTTCATCGCAATTCGTGTTAGCTCGTCATTCCTCAACCATTATCTTATGGCTCCGCGAAAGTGTATTAATTCGCCAGACAGTTTTTGTTTCATCTGTGGTGAATATACAGTGTTGAAGCAACAGCAGAATATTACAGACTTTGTGAAAAAAGTATACTTTGCATACTTTGGACTAAAAATTGGAGATCAAGATAAAGTCTGGGCGCCTCATAAAGTGTGCAAACGGTGTGTTGAGGACCTCCGAAACTGGTTCAAGGGTAAGAAAAAATCTTTCTGATATGGGATTCCTATGGTATGGCAAGAGCAAAAGAACAATAGTGACGACTGTTACTTTTGTTCATGCGATGTGAAAGGGTTTAATTCCAAATGGAAGCATTCCATTTCATACCCCAATCTTCACTCGGCAATTCATCCCATCCCCCATGGTACAGATATACCAGTACCCAAGCCCCCTGCTACCTTGGAAGAGATACCTAGCTCCGATGAAGGTGAAGTCATACCTGAACCAGATGACGAATCAAGTTCTGACTTTGAAGATGATACAAGACCAAAATTGTTTTCTCAGGAGGAGATGAATGATTTGGTAAGAGACTTGAATCTTCCCAAAGATGCCGCTGAGTTACTCGGATCAAGGCTGAAAAGCAGGAATTTATTGTTGCCAGGAGTGTCATCTTCATGGTTCAGACATCGTGAAAAGGAGTTCGTTCCTTACTTTGCCCAGGAAGACAAGTTGCTTTATTGCATCGATGTCGAAGGTCTGATGGGTCAATTTAAAATCCAATATGATTCAGAGCAATGGCATCTTTTTATAGATTCTTCAAAAAGAAGTCTCAAAGCAGTTTTACTCCACAACAGTTTTTACGCTTCCATACCTGTAGGTCATTCCGTACACTTGAAGGAAACCTAAGAGAACTTGGAATTGGTTCTTCGTAAACTTAAATATGAAGACCATGGTTGGCAAGTGTGTGGGGACTTGAAGGTCTTCTGCATGCTGCTCGGGCAACAAGCTGGGTATACCAAATATCCTCGTTTTCTGTGTCTATGGGACAGTCGAGACTGACAAAATCACTGGACCAAGAAGAGTTGGCAGCCGAGGGTGCTAACAGTCGGTGAAAAAAATGTCCTCCGAGAAACTTTGGTACCTTCCCATAACGTTCTTCTACCACCTCTCCACATAAAATTGGGATTGATGAAGCAATTCGTAAAATCACTTCCAAGAGATGGAGAATGCTTCAAATACTTGGTCACCAAGTTTCCAGGCCTGTCGAAGGCAAAACTGAAGGAAGGTGTGTTCGTCGGACCAGACATTAGAAGGTTTATAGTTGATCAAGAGTTTGTCAATACCATGACGGATCCTCAAAAAGAAGGGTGGATTGCATTTAAAGAAGTCGTACAGAAAATTTTAGGCAATAACAAAGATCCTCACTACAAAAAGATCGTCGGACGAATGCTGAAAGCATTTCAAGCTTTAGGTTGCCTGATGAGTTGAAAGTGCATTTCCTCCAGTCCCACCTTGACTACTTTCCTGAAAATTTGGGAGCTGTGAGTGAGGAACAAGGTGAACGATTCCACCAAGACATTAAAGAGATGGAAAGGAGATACCAGGGAAATGGAGCATTACAATGATGGCAGACTACTGTTGGATGCTTCAGAGAGACATTCCAGATGCTACTCACAAGCGTAAATGCACCAAGAGGAGCCTCACAAGGAAGAAGAATCTAGTGTGTGTAGGTGAGCTCATTTCAGTTCAAAAGAGGATTTTCATGAAAATATTGTAATAAAACTTTAATTTTATAAGTCTATTTCCATTTATTTTGAGGTATTGCCTTATTTAACATAGTAACCTAAATTGTCAGGAAACGTGATGTCCTATGACAAAATGGAGGTCATTTTCAGATTCAGCGCAACAAAAATCATAACGATTACGTGGAATAACCAAAACAGCTCTCGAAAAAACAGTTTTTTGCAGACCTTGTGTATATTATCAGACATTTACCAAGCCTAATCTAGATCCTGGTTATCCAACCAGGATCTGGATTAGGTTCGGTAAATTTCTCTGATAGAGGAAAAATGGGCCATGTCTAAATATAACTATTTGACCTCCAGGATAGCCTTAGCTGAAACTTTGAATAAAGGGGAAGGATTTTCAGTGGCAGCATTTTGCCCTGGATATTCAATGCCTGGGTCCCAGCATTGAATATCCGGGTTGCCTGGATTGCGATCTTGCAATTCTGTCAGCGGTGATATTCAGCTGCTGGCTGGACTGAAAAACCGGCTAAAGTTAGGACAGACATTCAGCGGTCTTAACTTTAGCCGGTTAGGGTAACCAGGCAGTAGCTGAATATCACCGCTGCCCAGATATCGCCTGGTGCCATGCCTGTTCTGCTGCCAGAAAACCCCAGTGCTAGCCAGCTAGCATTGGGACATGCAGCAACAGCCCCTGGGCATATTCAGCTGCACTAAACAGCAGGTATGCTAACCGTGTTAATCACGCTGCATATTCCTCCCTGTATTTTTAATTTATTACTCTTCCTGAATAGTTAATCACCTTGGCTTTAAAATGATTAACTCTAACTCTTAGGTAGCAAAATTGTTGGTGTAGACACATTTTGGCTTCCAGAATAATTTTGTATAGTGTTGTGTGCACTGCGGGTGCTGTATAAATTCTGCTCTGATTACACAGGTACACTAAAAAAAAATTTTTTTAAACTGCCTCTAATGTTTCAATTGATTTTTACGTTTTTTGGTGCGCTGAATCCAAATCTGGTAACCAATTTGCTCCATCACGTACAGATTTTTTGCTACATTGGGTTAGCAGTTTGAGGTGAATGTTTCAGATTAAGTGCGATCGAGATAAAAGTTTCTTGGATGAATTCTTTATACTAATTGTTTAGTAGTTATTCAAATAAGAATAAAGAAAATTGTAACAAGGCAGCACATAAGAATAGAGTAATGTCAACAAAACACACTGTGATGGTAGCAAAATTGTCTGCACTTAAAACAGCCACATACATGTGCACAAACATTGAGCATATAAGAGCGAGGTTAGACACAAAGCAAAGCAAAGAAATGTGCAAAAAATGTTGTAAATGTATGTAAGAATAGAAAACGCAAAACGCACCATTGCAATACATGAAGACAAACACCCGATGGTGTGAAAATAAAATTCTAATAAATGAGATCCGACACTGTGGTAATAACTAGCAAATTTTTATTTCAAAGTTTAGTAAAAACACGATATTTGTCAACACAGTTTAGATTTTAAAGTCATTCTTGGGTCAATCAATCTCCTGGTGGGCCCGTTTCTTCTTCCCCCGAATGCTTCTCTTGGTGCGCTGCTTGGCGTATTTTTCATCTGGGGTTTCCCGCAGCAGCAACCAGCAGAAATCAGCCATCATAGTGGTGTTCCATCTTCCTTGGTACCTTCTCTCTGCGTCCTTGATGTCCTGGTGAAACCTTTCACCTTGTTCTTCACTGTACGCCCCCAAGTTTTCGGGAAAGTAGTTCACATGGGAGTGCAAGAAATGGACTTTCAGGCTCATGTTACAGCCTTGTTCTTTGAAGGCATTGAGCATCCTGGCAACAATATCCTTATAGTTCTCATCCCGCCTGTTCCCCAAGAATTTGAGAACAACATCCTTGAAGGAATCCCAGGCTTCTTTTTCCTTCTCAGACATCGTTTCAGCGAATGCTCCATCTGAAATGAGTTTCCTTATATCAGGGCCAACAAACACTCCTTCCTTTAGCTTTGCTTCAGAAAGTCGGGGGAACTTTGAGCAAAGGTACCGAAAGCACTCACCATCTTTTGGAAGGGACTTGATGAATTGCTTAATGAGACCCAACTTAATGTGGAGAGGTGGTAATAGAATTTTATCACGAGGTACCAAGCTCTCATGAAGAACATTTTTCTCACCGGGTCTCAAATACTCCTGAATTGGCCAGTCTTTTTTCCCCCAGTGTAGGTTGCGGGCCCGGCTATCCCACAAGCAAAGGAAGCAGGGATATTTGGTGAAACCGGATTGCTGCCCTAATAGCATGGATAGAATTTTAAAGTCTCCACAAATCATCCACTTATGCTCATCATAACGAATCTTCTGAAGAATCAGGGCCAAATTCTCGTATTTTTCTTGGAGAATAACAGAGTGAGCAATAGGAACTGAAGCGAATGTGTTGCCATTATGAAGAAGAACACCTTTTATGCTGTCTTTTGACGAATCAATGAACAGCCGCCATTCAGCAGGATCATACTTGAGTTTAAACTTTTCCATCACTCCGTATATATCGTTGCAAAATACCAAATCTTCCTCTTTGCTGAAATACTTCAAAAATTGTGTCTCGCGGTTGCGGTACCAATAAAAAGTTGTTCCTGGTGACAATAGATTTTTCTGTTTAAGCCGAGAACCTAGCAGTTGGGCAGCATCTTTTGGGAGTCCTAAATCCCGGACTAAATCATTCAATTCAGCTTGAGAGAAAAGTTCAGGTTTCGGATCTGGTTCAGTTTCAAACTCGGAAGTACTGGACTCATCGGGAAAAGCCATCTGATGAATCTCATCATGATCAGAACCGTCCACACAAATATGATCCAAAGATTTTGGTGGTTCAGGCACAGGTACTTCGTTGCTATGAGGCATAGGCCTAATTGCTGAGGGAAGGTTGGGGTAACTTATTACGTTCTTATTTTTTAAGTTGTATCCCTTCACAATGCAAGAGCAAAAATAGCAGTCACTGCTGTGGTCTCTTTGTTCACGCCACATCATAGGTATTCCGAAACGAAATGCTTGTTTTTTACCTTTCATCCATAAGCGTAGATCTTCCTCACATGTCTTGCACACTTTGTGAGGAGCCCACAGTTTGTCTTGATCGCCTAACTTCAAACCGAAATAGGCGAAATATACTTTTTTAATAAATGCAGAAATGTTCCTCTGCCGCTTTTTCACGGTATATTCCCCACAAATAAAACAAAAACTGTCCGGAGAGTTGACGCAACCTCTGGCTCTGTGAGCCATCACAAATACACAGCACTGCAAACTACAACTGTAGTGAACCACTTCAGAATAAAGCTGGATTACGACTGAGCAAACAAAAGGTAATAATGAACTTGCAAGAAACTGAAATTTGACAGGAACGTTCATGTCGCAACCACCGTGTTTGAGCGAGCGAACGAGGCGAGGCGAACAGGAAAGAACATGCGCCAGCGCGAGTACTGGATTTAGCCCCCCGCCTCCCAATTGTCCTGTTAATGTATAAAATGAATACAAAACACTCTAAAATATCATGAGGGAGTGTTTCTAGTTAGTTAACCATTACAACCTCTATTTTGGGCCAAGAAAATAAACTGCAGTCGGCTAAAAAGAAATTATGTGAACATTCCTTATATGGGTAAGAAATCTAATTTTGCAAGAAAACGTGACGTGATGGAACATTTTGGCTATTTTTCCTGGATTCAGCACCCCAAAATCTATAGGAATCAGTTGCAAAACTGGAGGCAGTTTTTTGGTAGTGTACCTGTGTTATTAATGCTTCAGCAATATGAATTATAAATGAAATGTAGTTTTTAAAAGTCAGAGATATCTACTTTGGTTTAACGAATACAGACTTGTGATCTATGATCTACATTAATAATTATAAAGACGCCATATACTGTATTGAAAATCATCCAGTACAAACATAAAACATGCCAAGACTCCCTGAAATGCTGGCACATATCAGAAAGTTAGTTCTGAGCAAATCTAGTGTGTTTCCATTGCATAAAACACACAAAGTTTGGTCCTTTCAATGGCTCTTCTTTCATGATTAGTCTGACAGTACAGATATTCAGGACTGGTCTGTGTTGCACAGCTAGAGTCAGAGAGCGTGTAAGTGATGCTGTGAACCGCTTTCTTTGGTATTTTGCTGGCTTTATTCAGAGAGTTGCCAGTTATAGTACGTCTACAGAAACTATATACACAATTTTAGCCAACTTCCCTACTTCCTGGAGCAGGAGATCAAAATATATTCAGACGCACTTCTTTCCTAAAAACACCCACACAAGAGTGGCGAAAAGCTAGCCTTATAAGGTTTAGCCCTTTTCTTTTAAAAGGCCAGAATCTTGATAGAAAGCCAAGAATTTCAAATAACTTAAAGGATGTTTTTTCTCCACCTTGGAAGGATCTCTAGATCCACCTAGTGGTCAAATTCCTGATGAAAATATTATTGGATCATTATTATTTGGAAGGAAATTGGGTCATTTCCTCTTCATTCATAACAATATCTCTCCTCCACATACGCAAGAGCAATTCAGATTCTAAAGAAATAGATAGTGCACAACAGTTTAATGCATCAGGAAACATTTCAACATTCCAAAGTTCTATCGTTGCAGAAAAACTAAAATCAAGTTTTTCGATTTAGCTAGACCACCCATACTTTATAGAACACCAACTTTATTTGCAGATACAAGAATGTGAAGGGTGCAGATGGGAGTTTCACATCTTCATAAAAAAGTAGAAAAATGAGGCATGCCTTTCTTCAGAGAAACACATTTGCCAAGTTAGTATCTTTCGCACATGTGCGTACATTCGGCCTTATGCTGTTTACAATTAACAGAAAATTGTGGTATAGCCTAAGTGAGCAGACACACCTCATCACTAGACTGATGGCCAGCATTACAGAGTAATTCCAAAAAGTGACCTCTAACAGAGATTTGCAGGATTCTGACCCCCCCCCCTTATTTTCCTTTCTACACCCATGTGTTTTATCATTTCCCTTTAAGAATTACCCTAGTCCCCTGTTTATTCTATTTGTCAGTCTTGAACAAATTGTTAGAGAGCAATTTCTCTAAATGGGTTAGTTTTGCATATACCATGATAGTCAAGAACCTCACTTCTAAGCCATGGTATATGGAGCATAATATCAGTATCTCAAATTTATTGCTATCCTCAAAATAGTACTTGCATCATGCTGAAGAGAGCCTTCTTCTGGCATTGATAAGAGGTAACATGTATAGGTAATTTATCAAGGTATGCTTGGAAATTCTTCTTACTCCCCAAAATGATGGGAAATAACTGTCTGTTACATGTATGTGTACAATGCTGTATAGGCTCAATAGCACTGTAGAAATAAGTAATGATAGTAGTAGTAGTAGTAGCAGTAATAGTGGGATGATTCTAAAACTGGAAATATAAACTGAAACAGGCATTGGCCCTTAGACAACACTATGGGCCTCCCAAGTGGTCAAGACAACACAAACATAGCACAGAAATAAGTCTAATATCAGTATGAGGGGAGGAGCTAAGATGGTGGCATGAGAAACTATACAGAGTGCCTGTACTTTGTTATCTTCCTTATATATTTTACCTGCTGTGTCTTCTTGGAAATGCCTTTTGAAGAAGGAGAAGATGCAGGAGGTTCCCTTCAAGATCTCTAGTCCTCTTTGGATCCAAACAAATTGGATCATTTTGGAGGGTAAAATCTCCATTGTTGAGTTCGCTGGAAGAAAGGTTGATTGACTGGATAGCAGTATTCCTTTTAGCCTTTCTGACCCCTCCTGACTTCTTTTTGCTGTCAAGAGATTAGCATAATTTGTGCTCGGTGGATTTTAGTGTGGATGAGGAGTAGCCTAGTGGTTAGAGCAACTGCCTAGTACCCAGAAGATCAAGGGTTTGATTCCCACTGGCACTCCTTGTGACCTTGGGCAAGTCACTTTACCCTCCATTGCCTCGGAAGAAAAGGCTAGCAATCTACTTGTGGTGATACATTGCCAAGAAAACCCAGAGGCAGTTGTGTTGCTATGAGTCAACACTGACTTGATGGCACTAAAAAAAAAAAATCATCATGACTATAAATTCTGTGGAAGGAACAGGCTCCACTGAATATGTCCTCAAAACTGCTGGTTTCAGCAGAAGAGAGCAGTTCTTCAACTAAACAGGGAAAGTAGTGGTCAAATACTAGCGGAAGGAGTGCAGTATTCCCAGAAGATTGTTGGGGGAATCTGATTTAAATGGTAAACAACTCATGAGGAAAGTCTCTCTTTCTCTCTCTCAAATGTCTGATGGTCACCCTAGTTGCAGTTTGGGCATTCTTGGTGAGTTTGGACATCTCAGTAAAAGTAGAGCTGTAGCAGGTTCTCTCCATGTGGTTGTTGCAATCCTGCTTATCTATGGAAAACTATGCGTATAGGTTCCCTATCACAAAATGTGCATTTGTTGGTACATAATCGGGAAATTTGCTTTTAAGAATATGTAGGAAGATTGGAAGCACTGGAGAAGGAGGTCAAATAGATAAAGACCTTGAACTCTTAGCAAAAGCTAAGCTATTGATACATTATAAATGGGAGAAAATGAAGAATTATTCTAGCCATTTACATCTTTGGGGTGGAGGAGTAGCCTAATGGTTAGAACACTGGGTTGGAAACCAAGCAACCAATGCTCAAGTCCCCCACACACCTTGAGCAAGTCAGTTAACCCGTCATTGCCTCAGTTAAAATCCAAGTTATCAACATCCATGTTTAATATACATTACCAAGTTTAAGTTACAATGTAAACCACTTTGACTGACATGATAAAGCGGTATAAAAAAACCTGTTAAATCAATAACACAGGTACACTACCAAAAAACTGCCTCCAGTTTTGCAACTGATTCCTATAGATTTTGGGGTGCTGAATCCAGGAAAAATAGCCAAAATGTTCCATCACGTCACGTTTTCTTGCAAAATTAGATTTCTTACCCATATAAGGAATGTTCACATAATTTCTTTTTAGCCGACTGCAGTTTATTTTCTTGGCCCAAAATAGAGGTTGTAATGGTTAACTAACTAGAAACACTCCCTCATGATATTTTAGAGTGTTTTGTATTCATTTTATACATTAAACAGGACAATTGGGAGGCGGGGGGCTAAATCCAGTACTCGTGCTGGCGCATGTTCTTTCCTGTTCGCCTCGCCTCGTTCGCTCGCTCAAACACGGTGGTTGCGACATGAACGTTCCTGTCAAATTTCAGTTTCTTGCAAGTTCATTATTACCTTTTGTTTGCTCAGTCGTAATCCAGCTTTATTCCGAAGTGGTTCACTACAGTTGTAGTTTGTAGTGCTGTGTATTTGTGATGGCTCACAGAGCCAGAGGTTGCGTCAACTCTCCGGACAGTTTTTGTTTTATTTGTGGGGAATATACCGTGAAAAAGCGGCAGAGGAACATTTCTGCATTTATTAAAAAAGTATATTTCGCCTATTTCGGTTTGAAGTTAGGCGATCAAGACAAACCGTGGGCTCCTCACAAAGTGTGCAAGACATGTGAGGAAGATCTACGCTTATGGATGAAAGGTAAAAAACAAGCATTTCGTTTCAGAATACCTATGATGTGGCGTGAACAAAGAGACCACAGCAGTGACTGCTATTTTTGCTCTTGCATTGTGAAGGGATACAACTTAAAAAATAAGAACGTAATAAGTTACCCCAACCTTCTCTCAGCAATTAGGCCTATGCCTCATAGCAACGAAGTACCTGTGCCTGAACCACCAAAATCTTTGGATCATATTTGTGTGGACGGTTCTGATCATGATGAGACTCATCAGATGGCTTTTCCCGATGAGTCCAGTACTTCCGAGTTTGAAACTGAACCAGATCCGAAACCTGAACTTTTCTCTCAAGCTGAATTGAATGATTTAGTCCGGGATTTAGGACTCCCAAAAGATGCTGCCCAACTGCTAGGTTCTCGGCTTAAACAGAAAAATCTATTGTCACCAGGAACAACTTTTTATTGGTACCGCAACCGCAAGACACAATTTTTGAAGTATTTCAGCAAAGAGGAAGATTTGGTATTTTGCAACGATATATACGGAGTGATGGAAAAGTTTAAACTCAAGTATGATCCTGCTGAATGGCGGCTGTTCATTGATTCGTCAAAAGACAGCATAAAAGGTGTTCTTCTTCATAATAGCAACACATTCGCTTCAGTTCCTATTGCTCACTCTGTTATTCTCCAAGAAAAATACGAGAATTTGGCCCTGATTCTTCAGAAGATTCGTTATGATGAGCATAAGTGGATGATTTGTGGAGACTTTAAAATTCTATCCATGCTATTAGGGCAGCAATCCGGTTTCACCAAATATCCCTGCTTCCTTTGCTTGTGGGATAGCCGGGCCCGCGACCTACACTGGGGGAAAAAAGACTGGCCAATTCGGGAGTATTTGAGACCCGGTGAGAAAAATGTTCTTCATGAGAGCTTGGTACCTCGTGATAAAATTCTATTACCACCTCTCCACATTAAGTTGGGTCTCATTAAGCAATTCATCAAGTCCCTTCCAAAAGATGGTGAGTGCTTTCGGTACCTTTGCTCAAAGTTCCCCCAACTTTCTGAAACAAAGCTAAAGGAAGGAGTGTTTGTTGGCCCTGATATAAGGAAACTCATTTCAGATGGAGCATTCGCTGAAACGATGTCTGAGAAGGAAAAAGAAGCCTGGGATTCCTTCAAGGATGTTGTTCTCAAATTCTTGGGGAACAGGCGGGATGAGAACTATAAGGATATTGTTGCCAGGATGCTCAATGCCTTCAAAGAACAAGGCTGTAACATGAGCCTGAAAGTCCATTTCTTGCACTCCCATGTGAACTACTTTCCCGAAAACTTGGGGGCGTACAGTGATGAACAAGGTGAAAGGTTTCACCAGGATATCAAGGACGCAGAGAGAAGGTACCAAGGAAGATGGAACACCACTATGATGGCTGATTTCTGCTGGTTGCTGCTGCGGGAAACCCCAGATGAAAAATACGCCAAGCAGCGCACCAAGAGAAGCATTCGGGGGAAGAAGAAACGGGCCCACCAGGAGATTGATTGACCCAAGAATGACTTTAAAATCTAAACTGTGTTGACAAATATCGTGTTTTTACTGAACTTTGAAATAAAAATTTGCTAGTTATTACCACAGTGTCGGATCTCATTTATTAGAATTTTATTTTCACGGAGGCGGGGCCAGCGAGGCAGCAGGATGGCGGCTTAAGAGAAGAGCTCCGGTCCCCCCTGGCTTGAATCCTGAAATAAACGTGGTCGACCCAAGCGATTACTGACGCCCGCACCCGATTTGAATTGGGGAAGGTCAGTGCGATATGGCGAGCGGGAAACCCGTTAAATTGGATTTTGCAGCAGCGGTCAACGCGGGCAGTAAAAGGGCGAAGTCAGACCCTCTATCACCGCACAAGCAGGCCCCAGCACGCGAGGCGGAGGACTCCCTCAGAGAGGTATTGGGAGAGATCCGTTCTGTCAAGGAGCTTGTGGTGGCGAACGGGGATGCGATTGCCCGAGTGCAATCAGAGTTGAGTGAAATGAGGGGCATTTTACAGAACTCATGGTGCGAGTGGATAAGACCGAAGCCATTCTTGACTCGCACGCCACGCAGCTCGGGCAGCTCGGCAAGGCCTTTAAGAAGCTGGGCCGATTAGAGTTGCAAATTGAAGATCTTAGCAACCGCAACCGCAGAAACAATGTGCGGTTGGTGGGCCTCCCAGAGGGCGCGGAGGGTGCCGACCTGTTTGCCTTTTTGGGGAAAATGATCCCGACAGTGTTGAGGCTTAAGCTATCTGGTCCCCTGGAGTTCGAACGCGCTCACAGAGTTCCTGCGCAGAGGAGCCTGCAGATGAAAGGCCCTAGACCAGTGATTTTCTGCATGCTGCGCCACCAGCAAGCTATACAAATTCTCCAAGGAGCTAAGTCGCAGCCAGCCCTTACTTTTGAAGGCAAAAATATATCCTTCTATCCGGATCTCTGTAAAGCAACGGTGGACAAGCGTCGGCAGTTCCTGGCCATGAGACCTCGACTTGTGCATCTACAGGCCCGGTTCGGGATCTTCTACCCAGCTCGGCTGAAAATCACGCTGGATAATCGTACCAAGGCCTTCGAGGATCCAGATGAGGCCATGAAATTTATAGAAGAACAGGAGGCCCTTCAAATGCACTGACATTGTCTGTGGTGTTAGTCTGGGTGAATGAGGATTGAAGATTGATGGCCCACCGTGGATTTGCTAAATTAACAGTCTATATATGCCATTGTTTGGTTGGGATGGGCTGTCTGCTGGGAATTGGCTGCTAATATGTTTTATTTTCTAAATTGCTTATGATGTTTTTTCTCTTCCCCCTTCTCCCCCCCCCTTCTCTTGCTTTGGGTGATGTTTTTATAGTAAGAAAAGTGCCATTCCCTGTTCTCTTCTTTGGTTGCTTGCTGTCATTCCTTTTATGTGGGGATGGACGTCCAGTTTCAGAGGATGGGATTATACTAGGTCTGGAGTACATGTTCGGGTGTGGGTTGTTAGCTGCTGGGGCTATATGGGCATATGTGAGAGCAGGGTTGGGTTGGGACCTATATCTTTAATTGGGGGTACCGTGCGGCCTCTCTGCAGCCGTCGCTGGTCCACCCAAGTATTGCTTGCCTCTGTCTGTCAGGGGAAGTTATGACACCTTGTAGGCCTTACCACATATACTGGCTGATGCTAATGTTGCCATTATTGCGAGTCCAGAGAGTGCCAATATGGGAGTCGCGCAGTCTAGCTACAATGTATTGCAGTGTAGATGTTCTCGCTTAGGATTTTATCCCTGAATGTGAAGGGCATTAAACATCCCATGAAGCGGAAAAAGATATTGACATATTGTCAGAAGCAAAAAGCTGACATAATTTTGCTCCAGGAAACACATCTGCCTTCTCACGAGGCTCTGAAGCTCGCTGGGGGCAAATATTGCTTGGTCTCTCAGGCGCCAGCGATAGGTGGCAAAAATGGGGTGCTCATCTTAATTAGCCAGGCCTGTCAGGCGCAGATCATCTCTACCAGAGCAGATGCCGAAGGGAGATGGGCAAGTGCACAGATCATAGTGGATAAACGGCAGTTGGTGTTAGTAAACGTGTACGCCCCTAACTGTGATTCCCCCAAATTTTTCCAATCGCTTGCAGAGATGCTTACAGACTTTTCTCCACATCCTATCGTGCTGGGCGGAGATTTCAATATGGTGCCCGACCCCCTCATTGACTGTCAGCCCCCTAGGGTTGCTAGGAGGGGGCGAGCGTCTGTAGTGCTGGAATCTATTATTGAAAATATTGGCATGGTGGATATCTGGAGAGTGCGGCATCCTTCGGAACGAGATTACACCTTTTTTTCTCATCCGCACAACTCTCATTCCAGGATTGATTTCTTTTTGGTCTCTCGTTTCTTTGCCAGAGAAGTTGAGAGTGTCGAAATTCTGAGTACGCATATCTCCGACCATGCGGCCATCATTATGGATCTAGGGGCACGAGCAGCGCCGACTCGAGGAGGGGGCTGGTTTTTTCCCCGAGCTCTCCTTGCAGAAGAATCTTTCAAGCTCTATGTCCAACGAGCCATAGAAGAGTATTTCGATCTCAATCGCCCAGAGGAAACATCTATATGGGCTTGGTGGGAGGCTTTCAAGGCCTCGATCAGGGCGAAAATAACCAGCTATGTCATAGCTGATAATAGGAAGTCGAGGGCCGAGCTGCAAGACCTTGATTCCCAGATCAGAGCCGGGGAGCGAATTTTGCAAGGGCAGGTTAGTTCTGTGGTCCTCAACCGGCTTCAGAAGCTACGGTATCAATTCAATGCTCTATTGAGCAGGGAGGTGGAACATAGCTCTTTCGACTCTCAGGCCCGTTACTATACGGAGGTGAACAAGGCTGGGAAGTTGTTGGCCTCTAAATTGAACCCGCGCAGTGCTAAAGCGCATATCGTGTCTATAGTAGATGAACAGGGGGTTTCTCATGACGAGAATGCTGAAATAGTGGAGGAATTTCGAAGTTTCTATCAGCAACTGTATTCCTCAGAAGGGTCTAGCGAAATATCCATGATACGGGATTTTCTTGTCCCCATCAGTCACCCGGTATTGGAGGCGGAGCAGGTTGTGGACCTCAAAAAGCCGCTAAGTATCACTGAGATTCGGGAGAGGCTCCAGGGGATGAAGAGCGGAAAAGCAGCGGGCCCGGATGGGATACCGATGGAGTTTTTTCAGGTTTTTGCAAAGAGTCTCTCTTCCCATCTCCTGACTTATTTCTCTCATCTCCAAGAGCAAGTGAGTAACACTGGGAGTTTCGCGGAAGCCACAATTGTGGTATTGGGAAAACCGGGCCGAGATCCGCAGCATGTAGGGAGTTACAGACCAATCTCGCTGCTGAACGCTGATTATAAGTTATACTCGGCTATTCTGGCAAACCGGCTTAATAAAGTTCTCCACCTGCTCATTCACCCTGATCAATGTGGCTTCATTGCCGGAAGATCCACGTCGGACAATGCACGCTTACTCTGCAATGTACTGGGACTAGCAGATCGCATGGAAGTTCCCCTTGTTGGGCTGTCTGTGGACGCTGAGAAGGCCTTCGACAGGCTTGAATGGCCCTTTCTATTTGCAGTCTTGGAATGGTTCGGGCTTACGGAGGAATTTTTGAATATGATACGGGTGCTATACTCTCGCCCGACTGCAAGGATTCTTGCCAATCGTGTGCTTTCTAGCCCCTTCTATTTAGATAGGGGCACACGTCAAGGATGTCCGATGTCGCCCCTTCTTTTCAACTTGGCTTTGGAACCACTTGCCTTACTTGTTCGGCAGACAAGGGAGATTAGGGGGGTTACAATTGCGGATTCTCATATCAAGGTATCAGCATATGCGGACGACATTCTGTTTTTTTTACAACCAGAGTCAATAGCTCCATTAATGCAAGTGATAGCTTGTTACGCCCAGCTCTCTGGCTACAAAGTTAATTGGGTGAAGTCCTTGGCCTTCCCCCTAAACAAACTGGCGCATAGCAGCATGGTACAGGAATTCTCCTTTCAATGGGAGACTAAAGCCATTAAGTACCTGGGAGTCCTTTTTGCTACCCCTCTGGAGGAAACTATTCGAATCAATATTGACAAAATAAAGGAGATAGCTAGATCTTTTACGTTAAAATGGTCCCCTTTGCACCTTACCTGGTGGGGACGCATGGAATCCATCAAGATGGTCCTCATGCCCAAGATCAACTATATTCTCGGAATGATTCCCATTTTGTTTCCAGCAGCGGTCTATAAGGATGTGGAGAGAATCTTGAACAACTTTCTTTGGGATGGTAAGCCGCCTAGAATTGCCTTATGGAAATTGAAGGCCAGCAAGAACGCGGGGGGAGTACACTTTCCCGATTTTCAGTGGTACCATTCCGCGGCGGTGCTCAAGCAGGGGGGACTGTGGGGAGGTATGGCCCATAGTCCGCAAAAACCAACCTAGCTGGCCCTGGAAGAATGGCTCTGTTATCCCTGTCCATTGGGGCTGTTGATGGGCATGCGGCACGCGGAATCATCTAAAGTTGGCCGTGTCATCACGTCTACGCAAGCTGCCTTTCAGAGCTTGCTTCCTCTTCTTGCCAGAGAGAATCCACCCTCTCGACAGGTTCCCATATGGCACAATCCGCTGTTCAAAATTAACAAGGTGTCGGTTGCCTGGGAGACCTGGCAGAAATGTGGCATATGGACTGTTGGTCAGCTTTTTGAGGGTGTGGAGTGGAAGACTTTTCATATGCTCCAGTCTGAGTTTGGGATCCCTGGTACCAATTATTTTCAGTGGGTGCAACTTCGGCACTGTATATCACGAGTGTGGCGAAATCCATCTGAGTTGGCGGCATCGTGGGGTCTGGAGGAAATTATGTCCGAGGTCTGTACAAGGAAGGGCAGTATTTCTCGACTATATGCATACTTTAGGTCAAAAAGTGTATGTCCAACCTCTGGTTTATCTACAGTATGGGAAGCAGAGACCGATTTTAAGATGACTCCTAAAGCTTGGAGCATATTCTGGGGGCCTATCGTGCGTGTATCCAAATCAGCGAAGTTAACGCAGTCTATGTTCTTCCTTGCACACAGAGCATATGTTACTCCAACAAAATTGGCTAAATGGAGCTCTGCAGGCTCTTCTCTCTGTTGGTCCTGTTGCACTGCCCCGGGCTCCCTAAGGCACATGTTTCTGGAATGCCCTCTCATTCAGGGATTTTGGTTTTCTGTGTGGTCTCAAATTCAGAAGGTGTTAAATATATCGATCCCTCTGTCTTGGAGGATCCTAGCACTGAGATCCTTGGTAGATATTCCTCGGCTGAGTAGAGAGGATTTCTTTGTGTTTAACTTTATGATCACTGTTGCTCTCAAACTGATTTTATCACATTGGAAGGATCCTCAGATGCTAACTGGGCCTTTATGGTGGAATACAGTCTGTTTATATTGCAAATACGAAAGGGCGCAAGATAAGTATGACAAATGCAGGGGTTTGAAGCCGACTTGTTATAAATGGTACTCTCTGGATCGCTATACCCATTAGGGGGTCTGCAGATTGAGGGCTTGATCGGTAGAGGCATACAAGGTGCAGGGTGGGAATTGCGCGGGTGAGGGGTGGTCTTGTAGGGTTTCGAGGTTTTTCTTGCTCTGGTTGTATGTTGGATAAATATTCCATTGTAATCCTTGTTGTATATTTTTTGTGTGTGTGTATTGTTGTTCTTGTTTAAAAATGTTCTAAAAATAATAAAAAAAAAAAAAAGAATTTTATTTTCACACCATCAGGTGTTTGTCTTCATGTATTGCAATGGTGCGGTTTGCGTTTTCTATTCTTACATACATACCTATACAACATTTTTTGCACATTTCTTTGCTTTGCTTTGTGTCTAACCTCGCTCTTATATGCTCAATGTTTGTGCACATGTATGTGGCTGTTTTAAGTGCAGACAATTTTGCTACCATCACAGTGTGTTTTGTTGACATTACTCTATTCTTATGTGCTGCCTTGTTACAATTTTCTTTATTCTTATTTGAATAACTACTAAACAATTAGTATAAAGAATTCATCCAAGAAACTTTTATCTCGATCGCACTCAATCTGAAACGTTCACCTCAAACTGCTAACCCAATGTAGCAAAAAATCTGTACGTGATGGAGCAAATTGGTTACCAGATTTGGATTCAGCGCACCAAAAAACGTAAAAATCAATCGAAACGGGAGGGCGGAGCCTGATGTCCAGCGGGATGGTCGCATAACGCTGAGGCTCCCGAGAGGCCTACTCAGAATCCTGAATTAACACCTCACATATTTGGAATTTCTACTCTGATTTTGCCGAGGCACATTGGTGAGATGGCGGGGACCAAACCAACGCGCCTGGAATTTGGGTCTCCAGCGGCTTCTCATAGCAAACGTCCCAAAACTGAACCTCCGTCCCCGCAGAAGGGGCCGGCCTCGTGCGAGGGCCCCGAAATGCAGCAGGAAATCCTCGTAGAGATTAGAGGGGTCAAAACCCTTGTGCAGGCAAACGGTGAAGCACTCCGAGCGCTGCGGGACGATTTTGGTGTGTTGCAAAGCAAGCTAGAAGGGCTTTCTTCGCGTCAGGACAAAATGGAGAGCATATTGGACTCCCATGCGGCCCGGTTGTCCAAACTCGACAAAGTTGAACGTCAGGTGCGGGCCTTGCAGAAAGAGGTGGAAGATGGCAATAATAGAGCGCGCCGCAATAACTTACGACTCGTGGGCATGCCGGAGGGAGCGGAATCGGGTGACATGAAAGAGTTTTTATGCAAGATCCTCCCTTCCTTGCTCCAAATCACCTTTACCAAAGATTTGGAGATTGATCGCGCTCATCGTGTACCCACAAGCATAACGCTCAATAGGAAGACCCCGCGGCCTATCATTTTTCGACTATTGAGATATCAACACGTGGAGCAAATTCTAAGTGCCTCTCGGGCAAAGGGCCATATGGAGTTTGAGAGCCACAAGATCTCCTTCTATCCTGACTTGTCTAAACCCACAGTCGACCGCCGAAAGCGCTTTCTGGAATTCCGGCCGAGGCTTCAGCAACTACAAGCACGCTACGGCCTGATGTACCCGGCTAAGCTCCGAGTCACGCTTCACAATCAGACAAGAACATTCGAGGACCCTGATCTACTAGCGGAGTTTTTGGATTCCAAAGAAGCCGACTTGATGCGCTGACTTCCAGAATATTCCTGCAAGCCTTCTTATACCCGCTGTACCTGCCATATTGGATCCGCCACAGCCTTGCAAAGAGTCTGGCGTGGGTGGTCTGTTGCCTTACTCTTGATTGTATCTGTGACCCGACTCCATCTACCCACAGCAGCCTCGATGAGTATCAGAGACAGTGTTATTATGGACTCTGGTGTTTCTTTCTTCTACATACATGTCTTCTATTTCCTCTCTAGGGCCTCCTCCCGCAGACATCTGGTCGCCATATTCTTTGGGGGTTTTGCTTCTTCTCTAAGATACGTTGGTACATACTTTTCAACATGGGGTGTATTAGCTAGAATACTCGGTGATTACGACATTGTTGTACCGTTTCTGCTTATGTTCTATGTTATTAAGCGCCCTTACCTAAAATGTCTTCTACCGACTGATGGCACCATGTAAGATTTTTCATTGAATGTAAAAGGCATCAATAATCCGATAAAACGGAAGAAAATCCTAAGCTACCTTAGTTAGGAAGCAGTGGATCTGCTTTTCTCCAATAAACGCATTTAAATTCGAAGGAAACTCTTGAACTTATATTAAACCTTACATGGTGGCCGCTTATTCCCCTGCAGTTTCTAAGAAATGTGGGGTTGCCATACTGGTTTGGAAATCCTTGCATGCTACTGTTGTTGCGACTAGCTCAGATACAGAAGGTAGATGGTCTAGAGTTCTCCTCAAGATAGGTTGTCTAGAAGTTACATGTATATGCCTTTCCGCTCCTAATGTTGATGACCCTGCCTTTTTCTACCATTGCTCAGGTTGCGCAAGCTTCTCCTAATACTTCACTGATCATTGGGGGGGATTTCAATCTGGTCCTTGATCTCCTGATAGACAAATAGCCGCCTAGGACGAGTGGTCCCCCCAAGAGTCATACTACGCTTCCCTCCCTGATCAAGGATTTTGCTTCAGTTGATCTATGGAGATTACTACACCTCAATAAGTTTGACTTCACCTTCTTCTCCTCCCCTCCTAAACCTCAGTCTCGCATAGACTTCTTTCTACTCTCAAAACTGTTAGTTCCTCAGGTGGACACTGCAAAGATTCACTCCCATCATATTTTAGATCATGCTGTCATTTCCTATCAAGGGGCTCTGGACACCCCAACAGCTTTTCTGTATAGCTCGTTGGAAAACCTTTTCGGATTTACAAGAGGTATTTGCGTTACCAGCGAAACACTACTTTCAATTGATGCAGCTTCAACACTGCCTCAAAAGTGCTTGAAGCATGCCGCCCTTTGCCCCTACTGAGGATGGGCTATTAGAGCTGGTTCACTCCCTTAGTGGTTCACGTGGGGTGGCCTCTAATTTCTATAAACACTTTGTCAGGGTACAGATGCGGACACTTTTAGAGCTCAACAAGCCTGGGAGCGCGAATTGCAAACCACCATAACCCCTGCGCAATGGAGCGTTTTGGAGTAAAGTGGTGCGGGTTTCCCGGTCTGCCTCTGTTACCCAGATTCTCTTTTTCTCTGCACACAGATGCTTTTATGCCCCAGAAAAATAGTCAAATGGAACCCAAATGCTAGGGATCTGTGTTGGTCTTGCCATACTGATGTGGGATCCTTCGTTCATGTTCTATATGAATGTCCTCAACTGCAGGTCTATTGGGGGCGGATCTGGGGTCGTATTCAATCTATCTTACACTTTTATGCACCTTTTCTTGGAAGGTCGTGGGACTCCGCTCCGCGGCGGAGGTCCCCTCTCTTCCTAAGAAGGGTCGCTTTCTCCTTGATTTCATGCTAGGTATAGCCATATGCTTAATCACGTGGAATTGGAAGGATAGCTCTCGACTTACTGTCCATGAATGGTGGAACCTTGTCTGCTTATATAGTAAATATGAGCAGATACCTCGGAGAGCTATTCCCCATGTCCAAACTTACTCCTGCTTGTCTAAATGGCAGATCCCTAATGATTATGTACAATCTGCTTATTGCTCCAACATGCCTGTATAATGTGCACTCATCATGTTTTAGGTCACCGTTAGGTTTTGTAATGCAATCATGCAAGTACACGCCCGCTTTGGGAATGCTTAGTTTTCTAGAGAAGAAGCAGGGGGGAGGGGGGTGGTAGGGGTTTACTTTGGTGTATGTATTACATGTTATGTATCTGTCTTTTGCTGTATGTCTTCCTTTCCTCTGTTGTTATAAAACGAAAATAAAGAATTTAAAAAAAAAAATTCAATCGAAACATTAGAGGCAGTTTAAAAAAATTTTTTTTAGTGTACCTGTGTAATCTTTGTTTCCTTTAATTTTCCCAAGAATGATGGATACATCATCAATAGACTTTTTCAAAAGAAAATTCTCACACCGAGATCATTTGGCCTGTGAAGAAAATTTACTCTTTGCCTAGTGGGAGACAAAGAAGGGGGAATCAGGGTGAAGAATCTGGAGTGGTTAAGATAATAGCCTTGATTTACTTCTCTACTGGAAAGATCGATGCAGGAAATACAGAGTATGGCTCTCGTAATTAGGCTTGCTTGCCTTTCAGGAAAACTTGAAGAAGATTATGTGCTTTTATCATCACAATATTCAGGTTTTACTTATGGACCAGAGAATCTGAATATGTCCAGATCTCGCTAAAGTAACAACTGTAAGGAAACAATTTTTTCTTGAATGGCAACACAAGATTAAGGATTTCTTTTTCCCTATGATATCTTTGCAAATATGATTAAATATTGTGATGTTAATCAGGACCATAGCAAGATAGAAATGAGAACTTAGCATCCCCCACTCACCCAGCTTGGAAGCCCCTGTGATGATGTCCGTGCCCCTTAAATACATCCCCTTGTGCAGCTATATAGCTTCCTCAACACTTGCTATAATAGATCTTGGTCTTTATTATATTTTCTTAGTGCCTGAATGACAATGGTTTTTCCTCATTGCTACACTAATCCTATTGCAGATAAGGGTTCATTGGTTTTCTGGTTATGTGGAAGGTAATTCCTCAGTGGAGAAAGGTGAGTTAGTGGAGAACCCAGGGATCTGTGCTGGGCCCACTTGTTTAACATATTCATAAACGACCTGGAAATGGGAATAAGCGAGATGATCAAATCTGCAGATGACAAAAAATTATTCAAAGTTGATAAATTGCAAGAATACCTTGAGAAATTGGGTGTCCAAATGGCAGATGAAACAATGTGGACAAGTGCAAACTTATGCATTTAGGGAAGAACAACCCAAATTATAGTTATTTATTTAACTAGGCTTATATACTGCTTTTCTACCAGTCAAAGCGGTGTACATTCAGGTACTGTATACAGTATATATATTTTCCCTTGTCTCCAAAGGGCTCACAATCTCTGTTTTTGTACCTAAGGCAATGGAGGGTTAAGTGGCTTACTCAAGGCCACAAAGAGCACCTGTCCCCTTCCAGCCCAAGGTTGTTGTCCTCTAGCAGGATATGAACCCCTGGCCCTCCAGCCCAAGGTAACTTGCACCAACCACTAGGCCAGTCCTCCCTGGTTACATGATATTAGGGTCCATATTAGTAATCACTACCCAGGAAAAGCATTTAGACATTATTGTGCAGAGTGCATCAGTGTGCAGCGGCAGTCAAGAAAGCAAATAAAATGCTAGAAATCATAAGGAAAGGAATGGAGAATAAAACTAAGGACATTAAAATGCGCCCCTGTATCGCTCCATGGTGCGACCATACCTTGAATATTGTATGCAGTTCTGGTCGCCACATCTAAAAAGGATATAGAGGGTTTATACATAAATGCAACATATATCTTTTATAAAAGATTACCCAAGGGAAAGGAGGCACATTTTCACATCTACTCTGAAGCAGGTATGATTACATGCATGTATGTGCAAGTAGAATAGGCAGCTATGCATGTATTTTACAACATATGTGCATAAGTGCCAATCCTACCCCTAAGAATGCCTATTCCTATATCATGTAAAAGTAAGCACATACAGTATCATACCTGTTTGCATACGCTACTCTTGACCGGGCTCATCAAGTAGCAAAATCCAACCTCGGTTCTTTGGCTCTAATTCTAGGCCTACAAACTTCAGCAGTCTCCTGTAAATCTCTCTTGAGCTAGGCCGCAGTACCTTCTTTTATTACGAAAAAAACCTGCTACATTCCACAATTTCATCTTAACGCTCTACATCATGCTTCTGCCTTACAGATTAAGCTAAACACTACCTGATTTTCAAAGCCCTAGGCACTTGCTACCCATGTAAAACCACCATATCCATGTAAACCAGATATTCAACAAGGCGGCTTGAATTGGAGAGGCCCAGCTACCCGTGCAGCACCAAGCACCAAGGCCTGGAGCGGAAGTGGGCATGTCATCCACAAACCTGCGCAAAGTGGATTTCCAAAAGCTGTGTATGCCGACATTGGACGTCTCTAACTGCGTAAGCCTAAGCGACGTTTCTCGGTGCATACAACTGCTGATGGTGTGCGGCGAACCCATGTAGTGGCGTTACAGTGCATAGTACAGCAAGGAGAGCGTGTACAGGCCTATGCCCAAACCGTGCAGAGGTAAAGTGTTGCTGGACCGGCCATGAAGTCATGTGGGTCATGCACATGGTGTTCCAGAGGTGGAGATGTGCCTGCAGCAGGCAGTAGCCCAGCACCCAAGACACAGGTACTATGCCCCACGTGTACACAGGCCCAGGGTGAGCTACCTGCAATTGATGGAGGAGGTCGTCTAACAAATGCAGACTGGATGGGGCAACAATAAGAACATAAGATATGCCATACTGGGTCAGACCATCAAGCCCAGTATCCTGTTTCCAAGAGTGGCCAATCTAGGTCACAAGTACCTAGCAGTCTCCCCAAAAGACACAGGTTCCTCAATGCTTGTATTGGGTCAAGCAGTGATATCCTGGGTCCCTTATAATAATGGTTTATGGTCCTTTCCTCCAGGAACTTGTCCAAGCTTTTTATAACCCAGCTACATTAACAGCTTTTACTACATATCTGGTAACAAATTCCAAAGTTTGATTACATGTTGAGTGAAAAAATATTTTCTCTTATTAGTCTTAAATAGGTTACCCTGTAGCTTCATTGCATGTCCCCTAGTCTTTTTACATTCTGATGACGTAAACAATCAATCTACGTTTACCCATTCTGCTCCATTAATTTATAGACCTCTATCATATCTTCCCTCAGCCGCCTCTTTTCCAGGTTGAAGAGCCCTAACCTTTTTAGCCTCTCTTCATAGGAGCTGTGTAGCTTACTCAGTGAAGACCTGGAGCCCTCCACTACCAGAAGCCATGCCCTGCTGGTGGCTATGATGGTGACCACTGCCCTGGGATATCTGGCAATTGCCAGCTTCCAGCATGTGATAGTGGACTGCGTGATTCCAACAGTTGCCCCTAACAGCCACTGCATAAGTACCTTTACCAGGGTCCTGCTGTGGAGGATGCACCACCTCATAGCTTTCTCATGGGCACAGCAGATGTAGCAGGAGACCATGCAGGCTTTCAACAATGTTGCTGGATTCCCATTGGTGCTTGGATGTATAGACTGCACCCACATTGCACTGCGGGCACCCCGGCTGGAGCAGAGGGCATACCGGAACAGACAGGTCATTGTGGATGCCAACATGACCTTTACTGATGTGTGTGCCCGCTACTTGGGGCCCTGTCATGATGCATTTATTCTTGCCCAGTCCAGTTTGGGACAGGCAGCAGTCGGGGGTCAACTGGAAGATGCGTAACTGCTAGATGACTACACACATATGTGAGCCCCAGGACAAGCCCAGAATAAATAGTTGCTGTAGTATGATGTTATGTGTAATGCAAACAGGTAAGGATATATGTGTTACGTACTTATTGCATCACATGATGATCACTGCATGCACATGTGCTGCTGTTTTGCAGATCCATGCGCACAGCAGGCCATGTCACACATTATGGAGACAACCAAGGGAAGCTCCATGACCAAAAGCAGATAGCACACATCAATGTGTGGCATATGGAAGAGCGCAAACCCCCCAACCAGATCTCTGTGCCATGCCCCCAGTGACAGGCTAGCCCATGTCACCATCTCCCATTGCTCTGCCACAAATGCCTGACTGCTGCACAAGCCATATGTTGGTGTCCACTCACTGCCACAGTGTTCCTGAATGTTACATATTGCACTCTGCCCTGCCAGTAAATGGTGTGTTGTATACTGTCATAACAGCCCTTAGACCATAACCAACATATGTCCCATGCTCATGTACACATCTCACATTGCCCCCATAGGCGACTGTGGCTATCCCCTGAGAACCTGGCTGCTGATCCCAATGTACCACTCTAAGAGCTGGTAGTAACAGCATTACAATGCCACCCATCAGCATACCCGGGCAGTTGTGGAGCGAGCAATAAGGGTGCTGAAGAGCTGCTTCCAGTGCCTCGACAGGAGTGGCAGGGAATACATCTACAGCCGGAGTGCGTATGCCAGATATTTGCATTGTGCTGCATACTCCACAATCTTGCATGGATGCAGGGAGTGCTGGACCCAGAACCTGCAGCTACGGAGGAGTGGGAGATCACAGAGGCAGCAGATGGTGACGGCATAGATGTCACAACCCAGTAGCAGGCGCATGCACTGGCCCACCGTCCGTGGCTGATACAAGAGTTTCCGAGGTGACTGCCCCACACCATTATCTGGATGGGATACACACATACACCAATAAAGTACCTGCAATGATGCTACATGTGCATAGTGTTTATTTTCCCCCCCACGTGTGTCCCCTGCTCCCAGGCTCGCAGCTGGTCATGGGTGCTTATTAACACGTGCACTGGGATGCAGTGGAGCGATGTCTGATGACATGCTGGCAGCATCATCACCCTCCCCATCAAGGCAGGCCACTTCACATGGTTCAGGGCTACCAGGTGGCTGTGCTGGTGCACTGGCAGTCCCAGCACCCACCCCATGGGTCCACAGGAGGCCCACCAAACTGCACAGGGAACCAGCAATCGTTGCCTGGTATGCCATTATCTTCCTCATCAGACACAGGTGTCCCTCCAGATGGTGCTCCACTCGCAGTCGGTGTTCCTGCCATGCTTTGGACTCAGCCTCCCTCACTTGTTTGGCTTCCTGCAGGTCCTGCTCCATACCATGCAGCTCGGCCTATGTGCCCTTGATGCCAGCCACCAAGTGTACATCCTCCTGCAGTAGCTCCTGGTCCACATCCATGCCCCCTGCATCCACAGGACGATCCAGGATGGCAAACTGTGGTTCAGCAAGTAAGGCATCATCTGTCTCCACCTCCCCAGCACTGGCAGACACACTGGCCTGCTCCACCACCCTAGGAGCTGCATCAGCATGCTCCTCTGCCCTAAGTGTCACACCAGACTGCTCCTCTGCTCTGGATGTTGCACCAGACTACACCTCCACCCTGGCAGGTGTACCAGACCCCCATGGTTGTGTTGCATCTCAGCTGTGCACTTGCATCAACCACGGTGGGTGGTGAGGCTCCCCCTGATGCATTGGTTCCAGGCTGTGAGGGTGGGGTCTCTGGCAGGTCTGTTGGAGAGCAAAGGTGGCAGGGGTTACATATCTGTATCCTGCCTCAGTCTGGTGGTCTGCCTATCCTGATTTATTTCTTTGACTGGGTGACCAGGGAGTTGGGACTGAGGGAGAGCCCTAGATGTGGTGTACTTGGATTTCAGTAAAGCCTTTGACACCATTCCACACAGGCGACTTATCAAGAAACTGAGCACCCTAGGGATGGATCCTAAAGTTATTGCTTGGGTTAGAAATGGGTTGAATGGGAGGTGACAAAGAATACAGGTAAATGGAGCTCACTCTGAGAAGAAGGAAGTTACCAGTGGTGTGCCCCAGGGATCTGTCCTTGGTCCAATTCTTTTTTTTTTTTTCAAAATCTGTTTATTAGTATCATATAAGACAACGAGAAACAAAACATCCAAACAATGTCCAGTCTTATACAATAGCACCTCCCGGGTAGGGCTCTGTCTTGTCCACCACCCTGGGAGCATAACGCCATCAAAAAACTGAACAACACAGATCCACACCAAGTGATCCCAAATTCCCCCCTCAACACCCCCCCCCCCCCAGGAACCAGAATCTCCACAATATTACCATACCAAGGAGCAACACTCCCCCCAACCAACCACTACCCCATTTTGAGCACTTCACTGCGGGTTCTAGGCCCCAGCTGCTGAATATAAGGCATCCAGACTAGCAAAAGGTGTCCCATCTCCAGGGGTGCAGCTGCGCACTCCTCCGTTCCATAAGCATAAACTGATGCAGGCTGTTGCGACATTCGCAAAACATGGGGCCCGTAGGTTCCCTCCATCGGTGAAGAATAGGGCCCTTACCCACCAGACAGGCCTTCCGCACCAATATTCTCTCCCATCTTCCCTTGGGGTGGAGTGGTCCCATCTGATCCAGTATTACCTACGGTCCCGTCCAGCAGACCCGCTGCTGTAACAAGCCACTAAGATACTCCCCAATGCGCAACCAGTATTGGCGAATAAGGGGCAACCCCACCACATATGACCCAGGTCCGCTAAAGAACATGAACATTTGGGACACCCCCCATAAGTTGTAATACAGCTTCTCAGCGCTCGCCTCAGAGAAAAGTGGGCTCGAATAATGCATTTAAACTGACTCTCACGCCACCGGGCCCCCTCCACCAATTGCGCAATCCGACCCAGTGCGTCCCGGACAGAGCCTGGGGGTATCTCCCGGCCCAGTTCTCTCGCCCAGGAATGCTCCACCGCCGAATAGTCAGGAGGTGGATCAAGTAGATCCAACTGCTTCTTTAACATAGCTATAGTTGGGGAAGACTCCGTCCCTAGGGCAAAAAATTCAAGAATTCTCGCCGAGTGCTCCACATGCAGTTCGCGCCCTGACAACGATCCGACATAATGAGACAGTTGCGCGTAAGCGAAAACAGATCTCCCAGGGTCCAAGCCATATTCCCCACAAAGTACACCCAAAGCCTTACATCTCCCATCCTGATCCACCACATGTCCAATGCGCTTTATCCCCGACTGTTCCCAGTGCCGAAAGGAAACTGAGTCGGAGCCCGGGGTGAAACAAGCATTGCCCCGTAGAGGCAGCCAGCTGGAAACCTCAGGGTTGCGCCCCCAACATTTATTTATCTGTTGCCACGTACGCCGTGTCGCCTGTATCAAGACACTACCTGTCAGGCGAACCGGCAGAGCTATGCGCTTCAAATGTAACACCGCATCCAGAGTTTGCGGCGCCACAAAAGCCTCCTCTAAGTCTCGGGGTGTATAAACCTCAGTATCCCCCAGCCAGTCGGCAAGATGTCGGGCCTGACAGGCCAACGCATACTTCCAAAGATCCGGAACCCCAACTCCTCCTGAGTTCCACCCCCCTCTCATCCTGGCCAACGGTATGCATGCTCTAGCGCCCTTCCAAAGAAACTCTCGAATTTCCCGCTCGAGACGCCACAAGTCACGTCTCAATAACCACACCTGGAGTGTTTGCATCCAATAAAGCACTCTGGGGAGAACTACCATCCCCAAGGCAGCTACTCTACCCAATAGGGACAACGGAAGGGGTGCCCAAGCCAGTAATTGCGCTCGGAGCTTGGAAAAAACTCGCTCAAAATTTACTTTATAAAGCAGAGAAGGCGTCCTGGTCAGCAAAATACCTAGGTAAACAAAGGACTCGGCGGCCCAGCGAAGCGGGAAACTCCCTTGCCAGCTCTCTTTTAACCTCCCACCCACATCCAAAGCCTCCGACTTGTCCAGATTAAGACGTAGGCCTGCAAATCTGCCATAGAGGGAAAACTCCTCCAGCAGCCGGGACAGCGATTGTTGGGGCCTCATGAGATGAACCAGCATGTCATCTGCAAAGGCAGCCACTTTGAACTCATGTATCCCAATATGTACGCCACAAATACCCGAGGACTCCTCTATTCTCCGTATTAGCCGATCTAAAGTCAACACAAAGAGCAAGGGGGAAAGCGGGCAACCCTGGCGCGTGCCCCTTTCCAGTCTAAAGTTATCCGATATCACCCCATTACAGGGAATTCCAGCTATAGGGTCCGCATAGAGCAACTCCACCATCTTACAAAAGGAGTCCCCCAGCCCATAGTAAGGCAAAAGGCACTTCAAATAATCCCAATGCACCTGGTCGAACGCTTTCTCCGCGTCAAAACTAACAACGAAGGCAAATCCCTTTCACGCACCCACTCAAAAGATGCCAATATTTTCCGCAGGTTTCGCACGGCATATCTCCCCTTAACAAAGCCGACTTGTGAGTTATGCACCACGTCCCCTAAAACAGAGGCAAGTCTATCCGCCAAAACCTTAGCTAGCACTTTCAGGTCAAAATTCAACAGAGAGAGGGGCCTATAGGACGACGCTTGGGTGGGATCCTTTCCTGGTTTAAGTATTAAAGTGATGTACGCATGGTTAGTGCCCCATTCAAAATTCCCCTGTGCCACTCTACGGTGATACATCGCCACTAGCGTTGGGGCACAAGATCCCCCAACAGTTTATAAAACTCTGCCCCAAACCCATCAGGGCCGGGCGCTTTACAGCAGGCAGCTCTCTGAATGACTCTACCGACTTCCTCCACCGTGACCGGGGCGTCCAAGTACGCCCGTTGGTCTGCCGTCACCTTGGGCAATTGTACCCCCCCAGATAATTCTGCATATCAGTAAGAGACCCCTCCCGTCGTGCATATAACTGCTGAAAAAAGGAGCGAAACGATCGAGCTATGGCCGTATTAGCCTTCTGCAAACAACCCTGCTCATCCCGAAGCGCTGCGATCAACCGAGCCCCCCGGCTGCCTTGAAGGCAGCGTGCCAAGAGTTTCCCAGGTTTATCCCCAAAGCGGTATAATTGATATCGGTAATACATGTGAGATTTCTTCGCTCTCTGATGTAACAGCTCATTAAGAGAGGTATGCAGCTCCCAAAGTCTGCGCTTGTTAGCCCTGCTAGGGACACCCACACAACGCCGCCGAGCTCGTACTATCTGTTTCTCAAGCTGAACAATTTGCGCCGCCAGCAATTTACGCTTTCTCGCAGCATATTCCATGATATTTCCCCGCAGCACTACTTTAGCCGTTTCCCAGAGCAACTCCGGTTCGTCTTTATGTTGCTCATGATGGGTCATAAATTCCTTCCAACATTGTGCAAGATGATTACGGAAGTTAGCGTCATGATACAGCCCCATGGGAAAACGCCAAATACGCGTCGATGTAGCCGAGCCCCCCCATGATAAATCCACCCAAACCGGAGCATGATCAGACACCGCTGTGGGGCCTATTTGTGCGTCACGTAATTGCGCAAAGAGCCTCTCAGAGACCAAAACATAGTCAATGCGAGCACAAGAGCCATGGGCTCTCGACTGATGAGTAAAATCTTTCTCAAGCAGATGCAACAGGCGCCAGGGATCTACCATCCCCAGGCGATGACACAACCCCCACAGCGCTTTAGTAGTCGGGGCTCGCACTCATTCACTCCCACCTCCACATGTATCCAGCTCTATATCCAGCACCCCGTTCAAATCTCCAGCCAAAATCAATGGAACATCCGGCAACTGCTCCACCCGAGAGGCCAATCGGGCATACAACTCCCGATCCAACACATTGGGTCCATACAGGTTGCCCAACACTATGGGCCGGCCCTCAAGGCAGCCATATAGCAAAATGTACCTACCCTCCGGGTCCGAGTATTGCTTTTCCAACTCAAAACGAATCTGAGTACTAATCAGAATGACCACTCCACCCTTTTTCCCTTTAGCCGGGGCACCCCAACTCTGCCCCACCCATGTTTTCTGCAATTTGGCATGTTCTTCGGCCGTCTGGTGGGTCTCCTGTAACATAGCAACGTCACATTTCAGCCTGGCTAAGGCCTGCAACACTTTATATCTCTTAATAGGGTTACCTACTCCACACACATTCCAGGAGACAACCCTCAGGTTGGACTATGTTTAAACAGGTTATATTTATCCATCGTGCAGTAAAAATAGGGCGGAACCTCCCCAGCCTGAAGTCCCCCCCAACCCAATGAAGTGCTCCCATCTTCCATTACTAGAAACAATCGATAGTTCCTCTGTGTATTCTGGATCCCCCAACCCTCACCCCCCCCCCGTCTCCCCACCTCCCCCCAACCCCCCCTCCCCTCCCCCTTCTACCCCTCCCCAGCCCTCCTCCACCCCCTCCCCCCAACCCCCCTCCCCTCCCATCCCCCCCTTCTCCAGAACCCCTATCCTACTCTTCCACTCCCCCAGCTTCCCTCTCATAGGGGTCACGCTTGATGTGCTCCGGACCCCCTCCCCCTCTCTCTGTTATAAAGATGCTTAGCCCTCCTGTCCCACAGCCACACTCATACCCAAACCCCGCTTTTCACTCCCATTCTACCCCCATTCTTCCGTACCCCAATCTCCCCCCTCCCGCATTCATCCACACCTCAACTTACCTACACCTCCCTCCCCCCCCCACCCGCTCAATCCCCAGCTAAACAAAACAGTTTGCAACAACGACATACATTACCAGAACATATTGCAAAATAATACAACCCCGGGAACAATTAACACCCCTCCCGAAGTCCTGAGCAACCGCAGTTACTGACATCCGGGGGGAGACTTCCTCTGCGTTCCTCGCCTCTCCCCAACCTGACACGGTAGTGCAGGAAGGAGGGAGGCCCAAAGGCCAAGCTGACCCAAAAGTCTCACCTCCTGTGTTACTCTCCAGCTTGAAGTCGGGAGCAGCACCACCAGCGCACACACAGCGATATTATTAGTCCCAAACAAAGCAGACAGTTCCAACAGGCCGCTTTGGTACCGCTCTTGAATGCACAGCACATTTTTGGGAGCAGGCTCTCCTTCAACGCCGTAGGAAAAACGCTCCGGCCATGTTCAGGAATCAGAGAAGGGGAGCCCCTTGGGGACACAACTCGTCGCCCCCCTGCTCACAGTCTATAGCTAGGCCCCTTCTGCAGGTACAGGGGATATCCCATAAGCAGTCCTCCGAGGACCCCAAGCAAAAGGACTCAACTTGATCCAGTGGGCCTCGTCAAACATGGGGTGTAGCTGATCGCCACCACACTGCTGATCAAATTCACCACATTACTCTGACACAGAGCCTTTGTCCCCGCTCCTCAGGTTTTCTATGTAGGGGGCTGCTTCGCTCGCCGATTCAAAAACCCTGTGCACTCCATTTTGCACAATGTGCAACCGAGCAGGGTATTGCACAGAGAACCGGACCTTGGCCTCGATCAGTATCTGGCACAGAGGCACATAAGCCTTCCGGCGTTGGCTCAGAGCTACGGAATAGTCCTGTGCAATACGTATTTTCATGCCATCTTGTTCAACAACACCTGATTTTTTGGCTGCTCTCAGGACAGCCTCCTTTTGTGGGTATTGTAGAAATTTAGCAAGAACTATCCGGGGTCGACGATCATTCACCGGCCTAGCTCCGACTCGGTGAACTCACTCCAGCTGAACCCGTCCCCTCTCCTCCGCATCGTCTATCAGAGACATAGATAAGGTTTCCACAAACTATTTTAAATCCTTGTCGTGTATCCGCTCAGCAACCCCCAGAAATCTCAAATTATTACGTCTGGAGCGATTTTCCATATCATCAATTTTAGCCTCGTGCGCCTTGAGCATGGCCTGCACTTTCCCCAGCTCCCACGTTAAAGTTTGCACCTCCTCTTCAGTGTGCGAGATTCTGTCCTCCGCAGCCTGCATCCGCGTGCCCAGGCCGTCCACGGAGCTCTGCAAGGTGTCCATTTTACTATGGAGGGCATCAAACTGCGCCGATAAGGCCCCTGATACCGCCGCTGAAATCTCTTCTACAGAGGCCAAGGGTGTGGTAGGTACACTCGGCGAGGGCGGATCCGCCATCTTTTGCGGGCCCACGGCCCGATCTTTCTCCCGCCGATTCGCTTTCACTGCCGATGCCATTGGTGCCGCTGCCAATCTCGGTACAAAAGTGACCTCCACTGTTTTCCACACTTCGGGAGAACGATTTTTATTTCTCACTTCCCCAACAAACGGCTCTAAAGTACCAGTACAGGGGTTGGGGGTCCGGAGCCCAGGCGATCAGCGTCCACCCGGGCTTACCACATCACGTGATCTCGGTCCAATTCTTTTTAACATCTTTGTTAGTGATATTGCAGAAGAGCTGTCAGGTAAGGTTTGCCTCTTTGCGGATGATACCAAAATCTGCAACAGAGTAGACACCCAGGAAGGAGTAGATAACATGAGGAGGGATCTAGCTAAGCTTGAAGAATGGTCTGGAATTTGGCAGCTGAGATTTAATGCTAAAAAATGCAGGGTCATGCATTTGGGCTGTAAAAATCCAAAGAAGCAGTACAGTGTGTGGGGGGGGGGGGGGGGGGGTGGGGGTTATGCCACAAAAGAAGAGCGGGACCTGGGCGTGATTGTGTCAGACAATCTTAAAGTAGCTAAACAGGTAGAAAAGGCGACGGCGAAAGCTAGAAGGATGCTTGGATGCATAGGGAGAAGAATGGCCAGGAGAAGAAAGGAGGCGATAGTGCCTCTGTATAGGTCTTTGGCAGGGGCAGCTCAAGGTAATCTGCTGCCTGAGAAGAAGGAAGAGATGGCACCCCCTCCCTTCATAGAGGGGGCGGAGCTTTTTCAAAACTCCAATCAGGGACTGAACCAAACCAAAAAGCTGATTCGATTATATGGAGGAAATGCAACATGTTTGCACACCAAGGAACTTTAAAAAACTGAGAACCACAGCACAGTTTATAAAGCTAAATTATAACTCATTTTTATGTTGTTGTTATAAACTGCATTATGGTTATTGCTTTTTCTTTTTCAACATGTATTTTGCATCCACAGAACCCCCTTCAACAGTGGTTGCAGAGCAGAACCAGGACATTCACCCACAGAACTCAATATCTTAAAAAAAAAAATCTGATTCTGATCATCTCACTACAACAACAACCAACATTCTCTAGTAGCAGGCATACTGTGAACTAATACAAAACCCTACAACAAAATCACTGAGTATCTATAGAGCAAATCTACCCTACCGTACCATATCAGCACCAACTTCCAAAACTCACATAAGGACCCACCAAAAAAGCGTCACTAAATACTACAGTGAGCCCTGGAACATCCATACACCTATTTGAAAAGCTGAACATGTCAAATTACTACAGTACAGTATAAATCTTTATGTACAAATTCCATGTTAACAGAACACCTGGGCTCAGTCACACACTCAGAACACAGACCCTCACCAAATACAGAATAAGTAGCCACAATCTAAAGTAAAAATAAAAATAAGTAGACACAATTTAAACTGAAACCCCAAGAAGCCAGATTCCTCAAGCAATGCAACATCAGATAAATAAGAGATGCAGTTCCCCCATACTGTGTAAAATATAAAAATAGCACAAAGTCCAATCACTCAAATGAAATAAAATTATTTTTCTACCTTTGTTGTCTGACCATTTGATCATGCTGGTCCCGATCTGAGGCTTCTGCTTTCCTATATTCTCTTAGCTCTCTTTCTGTGGTCTATGGTCTATCTGCCATTTCTTATCTCTTCTTTTGTTTTCTTCACTTCTTTCCATCAGCCTATTTCCAGTCCCAGTAACCCTTCCCAGTATTAGCCCCTTTCCAGTCCTCCCTCCCAGTACCTTCCAATGTCAACTTGCATTCCCATGACTGCCACTGGTGTCCATTCCCTTCCAGTCCCCCTCCTTCCCCACTGACCAGTCCCTTCTAGTCCAAATACCATGGCAGCCCCTCGCAGCATCCACTCCTTTCAAGTTCCATTTTCCCATCCCCTCACATCAGCCCATTTGTAGCCCTAGCCCCCAGTTTTCTTCCAGGGCCAGCAGCTCTATCCTCCCCTCCCCACCATCAGCCCATTCCCAGTCGAAGCCCCCCAATCAGCTCACTTCCAGTGCTAGTCCCCCCTCAACCCTATTACCAGTGCTAGCCTCCCCTTATCAGCCCATTACCAGTCCTACCCCCCCCATTAGCCCATTACCAATCCTAGCCTCCACTAATCAGCCCATTTCCAGTCTTAGCCCCCCCGATCAGCTCATTTCCAATGTTAGCCCCCCTTCAGTCCATTACCAGTCCTACCCCACCCCATCAGCCCATTACCAGTCCCAGCCCCCCACAGTCCATTCCCAGTCCTAGTCTTCCCTAATCAACCCATTACCAGTCCTAGCCCCCCGATCTGCCCATTACCAGTGCTAGCCCCCCCATCAGCCCATTATAATCCTAAGCATTTATCCCGTCTGTCCAGTATGTCCCCCTGTCTCTCCCCTTTGTCCAGAATTTGCCCCGTCTCTTCCCTTTGTCTAGTACTTGTCCCCTTGTCTCCCCCTTTATCTAGTATGTCCCCCTTTGTCCAGCATTTATCCCCTGTCTGTCCAATATGTCCCTCTGTCTCCCCCTTTGGCCAGCACTTGTCCCCGTCTCCCCCTTTGTCCAGCATCATGTCCTCCTGTCTCCCTCTCTGTCCCCCCTGTCACTCACCTTTGTTTCTCCTTGTTGTCTTCCTCCTGTCCCAATTCCCGCCACCTGCACCTCTCATCCAGCGGCAGCGGGGGCACTCTGGCTGTTTTAATTTTAGATTTTGCTGCCTCTGCCTTACTGCTGCTTTTTCTGTCCTGCCTCTGCCATCCCGCCGTGGTTTTTTCCTCAAGAAATGCTTGCAGCAAAAGGCAGGGCAGAGGTGACAAAATCTAAAATGGAAACAACTGGAGTGCCGCTGCCACCGCTGCACAAATCAGCAGTTGCAAGTGATCAGGCTTATTTGTTCGACGCCAGTGGCACTCCAGCTCTGTTTTAATTTTAGATTTTGCAGTCTCTGGCCTGCCTCTGCCTTCGCCTTCCTGCGCGGGAAATCAGGGGCAGGCCAGAGGCTGCACAATCTAAAATTAAAACAGATCCGAAGTGCCGGTGTCGGGAGTGCCGCCCCCGGAGTGCCACCTGAGGCAATTACCTCAGGTGACCTAATGGAAGAACCGCCCCTAGTCTTTGGTGCGGCCTCATTTGGAGTATTATGTGCAGTTCTGGAGACCACACCTTCAAAAGGATATAAACAGGTTGGAATCGGTGCAGAGGATGGCTACTAAAATGGTTAATAGTCTTCGTTATAAAGCATATGAGACAGACTTAAGGATCTTAATATGTACACCTTAGAGGAAAGGCAGGATAGAGGAGATATGATAGAGATGTTTAAATATCTCCATGGCATATCTCCATGGCACAGGAAGAGAGCCTATTTCGATCAACAGCAAGCTTTGTTACGAGGGAACACAGGATGAGGGTGAAAGTGGATAGACTTAGTAGTATGCAGAAATATTTCTTTATGGAAAGAGTGGTAGATGTGTGGAATAGTCTCCCAGTAGAGATAGTAGAGATGAGGACAGTATCTGAAAAAGTGGTATATAAGTCATAGTAACATAGTAAATGACGGCAGATGAAGACCAGTATGGTCCATCTAGTCTGCCCCTCCCCATGTCTTTGTTTAGGAGTGAACCCACCGCTCCGTGTAGGACACCCCTATTTGTTGGGAAATTAGATGGTTAAGTTTATTTTGATTTTATCCTGTTGCTGTAAAGGGATACACTGTGTCTGTCCCATGCCATTTTGAATTCTGTCACTGTATTTGCTCTCACCACTTCCCTCGGGAGGGTATTCCAAGCATCACCACACTTTCAGTGAAAAAGTATTTTCTGACATTGCCTTTCAATTTACCCCCTTGCAGCTTCATGTTATGCCCTCTAGTTTTACACCTTCCCCATATTTGGAAGAGGTTTGTTTGTTCATTATTTCTCTTTAAGTATTTAAAGGTCTGAATCATATCTCCCCTGTCCCTTCTCTCCTCCAGAGTGTACATATTTAGGTCTTCAAGTCTCTTCTCATAAGGCTTCTGACGCAGGCTCCAAATCATTTTGGTCACCTTCCTCTGAACAGTTTCCAGTCTTTTTACATCCTTTGCAAGATATGGTCTCCAAAACTGAACAAAGTACTCCAAGTGAGGCCTCACCAGTGACTTATAGAGTGGCACTAGTACCTCTTCCTTTCTGCTGGTAATTCCTCTTTGTATGCAGCCCAACATCCTCCTGGCTTTTGCCATCGCCTTGTCGCACTGTTTTGCCACCTTGAGATCCTCAGAAATAACCACACCCCAAGATCCTTCTCCTGATCCGTGTACACCAGCCTCTCTCCCCCTATCCCGTACATTTCACCTGGATTTCTGCATCCCAAAAGCATGGCACTGCAGTTCTTTGCATTAAATCTTAACTGCCAAGCATTAAACCATTCTTCCAGCTTTTGTAGATCTTTCCTCATGTTAACCACTCCCTCAGGGGAGTCCACTCTGTTGCAAATTTTCGTGTCATCTGCAAAAAGACAGACTTTTCCATCAGTCCTTCACCAATATCACTCACAAAAACATTGAATAGTGCCGGGCCAAGGACCGAACCCTGTGGCACCCCGCTAATTTCCCTCCTTTCATCCGAGTGAACTCCATTTACCATCACCTTCTGTCGTCTGTCAGTCAACCAATTTCTGATCCAGTTCACCACCTTGGGACCCATCCCAAAACTACTGAGTTTATTGATAGCCTCCTATAAGGAACAGTATTAAAGGCTTTGCTGAAATCCAAGTAGATGACATCCATCGAATGCCCTTGATCCAGTTCTCTGGTCACCCAGTCAAAGAACTCAATCAGGTTTGTTTGGCAAGATCGTCCTTCAGTAAAACCATGTTGCCTCGGATCTTGCAACCTGTTGGTTTTGAGAAAGTCCACTATTTGTTCTTTCAGGAGTGCCTCCATTACTTTTCCCGCCACCGAGGTAAGGCTCACAGGCCTGTAGTTTGTCACTTCTTCCCTGTCACCACTTTTGTGAAGAGGTACCACATCAGCCATTCTCCAGTCCTGAGGAACTTCTCCTGTTTCCAAGGATTTGTTGAAAATATCCGTTAACGGCCCTGCAAGAACCTCTCTGAGCTCTTTCAGTATCCTGGGATGTATCCCATCCGGTCCCATGGCCTTGTCCACTTTCAGTTTTGCAAGTTGTTCTAACACATCATCTTCTGTGAATGGTGTGGTATCTACTTCATTAAATAAATAAAAAAGTATGGGGCAAACACGCAGGATCTCTAAGGGAAAAGAGGGAACTATTATAGTAGTCAATATTGAAGGGCAGACTAGATAGATACATGATGGCAGAAAAAGACCACATGGCCTATGTTTCTAAAACCCCTATGAAGGGGAGCAAACCAGAAAGGCAGGGCCATGCAAATTGCTGAATTATACTGATGAGAAGAGATTTCACATTATTATCCCTTACCAACACAAATAACAGAATTAGTTCAGTAAACTAAGAGGCACATGAGATAGGAAATGTACTGGAATGGTGAGAGGTTTTGGAGTGAATCCTTGGAAGAAGTAAATTCTCACTCTGACTTAGGAGGGTGAGCTGAGAGTTTCAGGGTCCTCAGTTCTAAAGTACTATTGAGATTACAGGGGGAAGAGTTTGTACATTTCCCTGCCTTTTCCTACTTAACTCCAGGTGAAGTGGTTAATTCACCCCAGAAATTTATGAACTGCTATGCAATAAGCTCCAAAAGGCTGAGATCACAAAAGGGCTTGATGATAAAAAAAAGTAAATCACATTGACCTTGGATAAAGCAAGGATGCAACCTCTGGTGATGGATACCCCTCTTGTGGTGGAAGAACCTGTTGGACCCTGAGCAGTGACCCTTCCAGAATGGAGGTGGCACAATAGCACACAGCCCAGCAGAGGAGTGCTGACCGCACCAGTAAGGAGTTGGCTTGGCAGCAGAGGCAGAGCTTGGGAGTGTCAACCCCTCCAACTGGGAGATGGTGAAGATGGATCTCAGGAGCAGTGAACCCTACAGCAAGAAGGTGGCTTGGCAGTAGAAACAGGGCTCAGTAGCAGTGATCCCTCAAATCATGAGGTGGTAGAGGTGGAGCTTGGGAGTGGTGGCCCTTCCTAATGGGAGGAGGCGGAACTGGGGAGTAGCAACCCTTTCAGTTGGGAGGTGGCTTGGCAGCAGACGTGGAGCCCAGGAGCAAGCCTCTACACAGAGCAGGGAGTCTGTGCAGCAGTATCTGGCCAGTCCAGGTCTGGCATGACAGATATCCCCAGGAGCTACTGGTCCAGTTGCAGCTCAGCATATGGGCAAGACCTGTGAGGGGAAGGGGAGGGAGGATAGCTGGACATAGGATTTAATAACCTGAAGGCTCTCATTGGTTAATTGGTAAAACTGAAAGGGGATTTGTACTCTGGTTTAACTACTGCATAATTGGTACTGTACAGGTAAATGTTGAGAGCGCCAAGTAATGGTACATGTTTATATTCATAACTGTTAAGGTTAATAAAACTCAGAGAGCATTTCAGCCAGCCTTGTTCACAGACATACTTCCTTTTGATTTTCCCAGAGAGAAGGGAGGGTAATACCACCCTTCTACCTCAGATGGAGGCACGTTGATGCCAAATTCTTAGGGACTGAGGAGCCTGTCAGGAATCCCCTCTCTGACAGGTTGGCCCTTGACCCAGGGATGTCCGCTAGGGGACATTACATTCTAATATGAAAAGATTTCAAAACACGATAAAGAGAATTACAATAGTCTACATAATGCATAACAAGGGCAGGCATAAAAATGCATAATGCCCTTTCCTCCAATACAGATCGAGCCAAATGTATATATTTTAGAGCATAAAAAACAACTTCATTGCACTTGAAGGTTGAGCATATAAGAACCCCCACTCATTTTCCACTTCACATCCATCCATCTTCCCTATTACCTACTATCACTTTAACATGCAGGGGGGCCACATCTGCATTTCAGTCCTGAGGAACCGTTCATGCCAGTGGCATGAGTTACAATGACGATCCCTATTGTTGCGGTGGTGGCATGCACCCCTGTATGGCCCTCCATGCAGCCCACCTTTGTGCAGCGGTGGCAGCAGCATAACAAACTTACTTTATCATGTTTGCCATGCTGCTCTGCTCTTGTAAGTTCACCGTGGGGCATGCAGGCCTGGTGACTGTTCTCCGCCAGGCTGAAGTCTCACGGTGTGGCTGTTATTGCAAGACTTTGGCCTGGCGAGGAACAGCCGCAAGGCCTGTGGCAGTCTTACAAGAGCAGAGCAGTGCAGCAAACATGATAAAGTAAGTTTGCTGTGCTGCTGCCGCCGCTGTGTGGGACCCTGTTCTGCCTAGGACCCCCACCCACACGGCGGGAGCTGCTTAGGTGGAATTTATGCCAGTGATTCATTTCTTTCAGGAACTACTGAACGGGTTCTTCAGTAGATCTAACAGATTTTGCTTCCTGTTCCAGTTCCATCTTCTCCCAAGCAGAGTACAAAGACCAGGAAAAACCAGGGTAAGCTTGGAGCAGATAGAGCAAAGAGCTAGTCTGTCTCGTAATCCACCCCTCCCTTTCTGTCATTCCAGGACAGCAGGAGTGTGACTGACTGCTACACACACCAGATCAAAGTAGAGCCCCTATTTTTCCTGCTCCAGTCCCTTCCTTTTTTATCCTAAATATAGGAAAACTATTTTCAGATTAGCAATTGTAATGTGTGATCTAGTAGCTGAAGCTCCCTGGAGTAAACTTAATGCTCTGGAACACAGTGCAAAATCTCTTACTTGAACACATCTTCTAAACAGAATTTACATGTTGGAAATAGTTTGATTGTATTAGCTAACCTGATTTTTCGCTGTTGCGTAATTGTCTTGTAGGCAGGAAATTCCCACCAACCCTGAGGATTTTGTAAGGAACCTAAAAAACAGAGTAAATCACTATAATTTTTCATGGAGAGAGTCCACTGGACTCCCCTCATCATCCCCACCAAATTGAACTGATCGCTTACAACTAGCACCCCCACCTCCCATCCGTAAGACAGCAGCACTACTTACAGAGGCAGTTTCTCTAAATGGGGTAGGTTCTGTGCTTACCATGACAGCAAGGAATCACACTCCTAAACCAGGGTATGTGCAGGAGTCTTACCAGGGATCTGTGCTGGGTCCGCTGCTTTTTAACATATTCATAAATGACCTGGAAATGGGAATAATGAGTGAGGAGATCAAATTTGCAGATGATAAAATATATTCAAAGTTGTTAAAACACAAGAGGATTGTGAAAAATTGCAAGGGAACACCAATGTAACGCCAATTTTTAAAAAGGGTTCCAGGGGTGACCCGGGAAATTACAGACTGGTGAGCCTGACGTCAGTACCAGGGAAAATGGTAGAAACCATCATAAAGAACAAAATTACACAGCATGTAGATAGTCATGGCCTAATGGGAGACAGCCAACATGGCTTTAGACAAGGAAGATCTTATCTTACTAATCTGTTATGTTTTTTGAAGGTGTGAATAAACAGGTGGACAAAGGTGAGTCGGTTGATATAGTGTATCTGGACTTTCAGAAAGCCTTTGACAAGGTCCCTCATCAGAGACTTTTGGCAAAACTAAAAAGTCATGGGATAGGAGGCAGTGTACTATTGTGGATCGGGAACTGGTTTAAAGATAGAAAGCAGAGGGTAGGGCTAAATGGCCAATTTTCCCAATGGAAAAAGGTGAATAGTGGAGTACCCCAGGGATCTGTACTGGGTCCGCTACTTTTTGACATATTCATAAATGACCTGGAAAGGGGAATAACTAGTGAGGTTATCAAATTTGCAGACGATACAAAACTGTTTAAAGTTGTTAAAACCCAAGAGGATTGTGGAAAACTGCAGGAGGATCTGGATAAATTGGAAGACTGGACATCCAAATGGCAGATGAAATTTAATGTGGACAAGTGCAAAGTTATGCACCTAGGAAATAAAAAACCCACACTATGGTTACACAATGCAAGGTTCCACATTGGGAACCACCACCCAGGAAAAAGATTTAGAAGTCATCGTGGATAACGTTAAAACCCTCCGCCCAGTATGCAGCGGCGGCCAAGAAAGCAAATAGAATGCTAGGTATCATAAGGAAAGGAATGGAAAATAAAACAAAAGATATTATAATGCCTCTGTATCGTTCCATGGTATGACCACACCTTGAATATTGTGTGCAATTCTGGTCGCCGTATCTTAAAAAGGATATAGCGTTATTAGAAAAGGTACAGAGAAGAGCCACCAAAATGGTAAAGGGGATGGAAGGCTACTCCTATGAAGAGAGGCTACAAAGGTTAGGGCTCTTCAACCTGGAAAAGAGACGGCTGAGGGGAGATATGATAGAAGTCTATAAATTAATGAATGGAGTGGAGCGGGTAAACATAGATCAATTGTTTACACTATCAGAATATAGAAAGACTAGGAGACATGTAATGAAGCTACAGGGTAAACTATTTAAGACAAATAAGAGAAAATATTTTTTCACTCAACGTGTAATCAAACTCTGGAATTTGTTACCGGAGGATGGGCTGTTAGTGTAGCTGGGTTTAAAAAAGTTTGAACAAGTTCCTTGAGGAAATGTCTATAAACTATTATTAAAGAGGACCCAGGAAATCCACTGCTTGCCCCAGGATGAATCTGTGTGCTTTTTTGGGAACCTACCCGGTACTTGTGACCTGGATTGGCCACTGTTGGAAGCAGGATACTGGGCTTGATAGACCTTGGTCTGACCCAGTATTGCATTTCTAATGTTCTTATATGTTCTGTGTGTCTCCTCTATTGGCTTCAGTCTGGTGTCTCACATTTATTTAACTAGGCTTATATACCGTTTTTCTACTAGTCAAAGCGGTGTACATTCAGGTACTGTATATATATTTTCCCTTGTCTCCGAAGGGCTCACAATCTATCTTTTTTTGTACCCGAGGCAAAGGAGGGTTAAGTGGCTTGCCCAATGTCACAAGGAGCACCTGTGGGACTAGAAACCCCAGTCCTTTAGTGGCTGACCTGTTCACCTCATATGTTCAGATTGAATCCTGTAGAATAAGGCACCCACAGGTAAAAAGAAATGCTGCTCAACGTCTGCCTGTGTGGGGGAGGGGGTACTGCGCAGTGAGGATCATGCCAACAGGGCTGTCCAAAGTACCAAGCAACTAGGTGGCTACCTAGGGCAGCAACCTCAGGGGAGGGGAATCTACAATCAATGCAAAGCGTGTGGCTGCCAGAACACAAATTCAGAGTAATCAGTGCATGGAAGATATGCAAATAATCTATTTACCTTGTAAGTGGCTTTTTTCAAATCTCCCTCATTAGGCATATATTTACAAAACAAAGTTTAATATTAAAAACTATCAGGTCCAAATATGCACTTTTAAAGTATTGTTCGGGGAAGGATGTGCTAAGGTGATTTTAATTAAGTTTGATAATCAAACTTGTAGGGGAGGATGCTAGGGGTGTAAAATCTAATTGAAAAGCTAATTAAAAGACTGAAATTTCACCTAGGGCACCTCATACACATGCACCGACCCTGCATGAAAAATTTGGTGCATGTGCCCTGAGGATTAAACAAATTCAAAAGTGTGTCACAACATAAAAAAGGTTGAGAAACACTGCCCTAGGATAGTGGTGTTCACTCCCAATCTGAAGGCCTCCGGGGTCTCTCTAATGAATATACATGAATGGAGGCAGTAGCCATACAAACCTCTCTTAGGCATATTCATCAGGGATATCCGGTAGACGGCCCTCGAGAACTGGGAGTGAATAGCACCTCCCTAGGATGTATCCCTTCAGTCCTATGGCTTTGTGAATGCTCAGCTTTTCTATTTGCACACAGTCTCTTTTGTAAATAGTGGGGCATTCATCCCTCTACCATTCGTAGCCGTGTCAACAGTCTGCAGTCCTCCAAGATTTCTGTTTTTCAGACAGTAAAATTCGCCATTTTCCTTACTTCCAGTAACATTACAGCCTTACAAGGGAGCAGAGAACTCTTGCCCAATATAAACTAAAATGTGGACAATTTGTAAGCATAATTCAGGCTAATGAAAACAAATGAGTTCTGAATGCCAAAGGAAAAGAACTGTCATTTGAGACTTCCCATATGTTTAGAAGGTTGTCTGGTGTGCTGGTAATTAAAAACCCAAGCCTGCCTCATCTGCCTCAGTTAATGGCCTTTCAAAAACAGGGCACAGGGCAGACTTAGGTTAAATTCATTTTTTATACGAGAGAAACTATTAGCTTGTATGCCGCCTATAATATAAAGGACGGGACAAGCATGCACTGTAGATTTATAGGTAAGTCCTGGATATTCTTCTGGGCATCCTGGGCCACAGAGCCTGTTTAGAGAAGCCGTTCAGCAGCTGTGCTTCTGCAAACAGCTCCAGCTCGTCTCGGTTCAGTACAATTCTCGAGAATGAAGGGAGTCAATTTTCTCCATGGACTGCAGGATTGCGTCAGCCACACCTGGTGACGTCCTCCGGCGGCGCCAGTTCGGAAGTGCTCTCTAGAGATCAGATTACCTGCTCAGGTAGCCCACCTCCCAGGACCGCCCCAAGCCTGGCCAGTTTACTTCCTTCTGCCTTGCCGACAAGACGGAACCCTGCTCTCCACATTCATCTAGAAGAAAAGAAGATTGAACTCACCACTATGCCCATGCCGGGCCTCAAGAAATGCCCCTGTGGCAGGAAATTAAGCAGCGCGGACCGGCAAGAGTTATGTGTACGCTGCTTAAGCACTACACACCTCTATGAGGTCCCGATTCAGCATGTTGCCGCTGCTGCCGCTGCCGCCGCCAAGGCCCGAGGTGTGCCTGTCGAGGCCTCCACCTCCGGCCCGGCTCCCGAGACGACGACTCCTCACGCTGCTGCCAGGATGCCTCTTGCAGCGGAAGAACCGGCAGTGGGGGCTTGCCTCCCCTCTTCGGGCCACGCGACCCTCCACAACCACGAGGTACGTCAAGATGGCGCCCCCGGTGAACCCTCCACCTTCCAGGACGCTCTGAACGCTGGCCCCTCCCACTCGCAACGTCATCAGTCAGCGACCCCAGCATCTGCACATCATCATCCTGCAGCCATAGTCAGCGCTGAAACTGACTCAGAGGGCTTCAGCAGGCATCGGCACAGCTCCCGCAAGAGGCAGAGAAGCCGGGAACGGGAGGGAGACGCTTATCTTCACCGCGGCGGTTCCCGGAGCTCGAACAAGCGCAGAAAGCACACCTCTGAGCGCTCCAGCAGCAGCGACTCCTCCGGATCCAGCCATTATCACCGCAGGAGCCATGGACATCACAAAAAGCAACGCTCACAGCAATCCTCCTCCAGGAGCTACAGATCCTGGAGAAGCCCCTCCAGGTCGTCTGATCCCTCCAACTCCTCGGCCATCTTGCACCTTCTGGCTCAACTTGTCCGGCAAACAGCGCCCTCCACCTCCACGGCACCACCGTGCATCGCCACCGCTGTGGAGGTGAACTTGCCACCTACGCAAGAGACTGCAGTTAATGTGGCAGAGCCAAACTTGACACCTGCCCCACAAAGGGCAGCAGCTAAAGTGGCAGAAGTAATCGTGCACCACGAGCCGCCGCTACTGCCTCTGGGGGCTCCCTCCCCAGACAGCGCCACCGAGGATCAGGAGGACGAAGCTGCGGTAGTAGGCTCCACAGCTGCGGATCGCTCAGCGTCAGAGAATAGACACTCTCCCGAGCCTGATGGCCCTCCGCCACCCCAAGAGGATTTAACATACACCAAGTTCTTCAGCAAGGTGGCTACGGCACTCGCACTGTCCTCTCCCGGCGCTCCCGAGGAGGTGGAAGCAGAGGTCCTGAAGTACCTGGCAGTCCCAAAGACCCCATTTATGCTACCGCTACATCCAAAGTTGCGTGACAGCCATATGAGACTTTGGTCTACACCGGCATCTGGCCGTGCGACCTCCAGAAGGCTGGATTCCAAGTACCAACTTCAACCCACTCCAGGGTTCCAGAAGGTACAGCTACCACACCAGTCGATAATAGTCTCCTCCGCCTTGAAGAGGGTTAAATCTACATGCACCCACGCCAACAATCCGCCTGGACGGGACCAGAAGCTCCTTGATGACATTGGGAAGAAAGTCTACCAAGGGGCTATGCTCAGCGCACGTATCGCTGCCCACCAATTCCAGCATGTCCTTTTCCAGGACGCCTGCATGGCATCCTTAAAGACTGCCGTCTCCTCTCTGCCGAAAGAGGCGCAAGCCACCTTGTCTTCCGCCCTCGCCGACATGTCTGAATGCAACAAGCACCTAGCAAGTACTGCCTTCGACGCCTTCGATATGTCTGCAAGGACGGCGGGTACAGCCATATCTGCTAGGAGATGGGCATGGCTGAGGGCATCTGGTCTCAGAGATGACGCCCACGACAAGATTGCTGATGCCCCCTGCACGGGTGAATCGCTTTTTGGTGACAAGGTCACGGATACTGTGAACAGCATGAAAGAGGACTGCACTACCCTGCAGGCCCTGGCAGAGGATGGCCTGGAACGAGCCGGCAGCTCTTCGAAGAACAGCTACCAGCGGAAACCGTACTATTCTTACAGCAAGAAGTATTCCTCAAACAGGAAATGGCAAGGACACAGATACAAATCTAACTCCTACCAAGGACCTTCGCAACAACGTCAGTCCCAACGTGACCGCAGACCGAAGAAGAGCAGCAAGGCGCAGCCCGCCAAAGGCGGTCCATCTTTTTGACAGTCATGGAAGGGCCCCCTCCCAGACTGGGGGACGCCTCTCCTTCTTCCTGCCAGAATGGGAAAACCTTACCTCAGACTCCTGGGTGTTACGAATCATCCGCAAGGGATACCGCATCCGGTTCTCTGCGCCACCCTGTCAACGCAACAAACCCATCAGCGAAACTCCCCCTCAACTCCAACATGCCATGGCGACGGAGCTGTTACACCTGCTGGCCTCACACGCTATAGAGGAGGTTCCCCCATCCGAGATCCACGCGGGGTTCTACTCGAGGTACTTCCTCATTCCGAAGAGATCGGGCGGGGTACGCCCCATCCTGGACCTGCGCAAGTTGAACAGGTTTATCACCAAAGAGAAATTCAGGATGTACTCCCTCAACACCATCCTACCCCTGATCCAGAGCGGGGACTGGCTAGCATCTCTGGACCTGCAGGAAGCCTATACACACATCCGCATCCACAAAGCGCACCAGAAGTACCTTCGATTCCATGTTCTGGGACGTCATTACCAGTACAGAGTCCTTCCATTCGGATTATCTCCGGCACCACGTGTCTTCACGAAGTGTGTAGCCACAATAGCGGCTCACCTCCGCAAACAGAACATTGCAGTTTTTCCCTACTTGGATGACTGGCTCATCGCTGCCCCCTCTATTCAACAGCTGCTGCTCTCTCTTCACACGATGACTACCCTTATCTCCTCCCTGGGATTCGTGATCAATTACAACAAGTCGCAACTCCGCCCCACCCAGCGACTGGAGTTCTTTGGAGCTGTCATAGATACGCAATCCTCCAAGGCCTACCTTCCACACCGCAGGATGCTAACCATCACATCATTGGCGTCCAGCCTAATAACATCTTCAGATACGTCAGCTCGGTCTTTCCTACGCCTGCTAGGCCACCTGGCTGCCACAACCTCGGTCATCCCAGTGGCACGGATGAAGATGCGCGGACTCCAGTGGCACCTTCGGACCCACTGGAATCAACACACTCAGTCCCTGTCTTCCTGCATCCCGATGATGCCCAAAGTCCAGGCACAGATTCGCTGGTGGACTATGCAGACGAACCTGTCTGTAGGCAAGGAGATCCATCAACTGCGACACCAAGCGGTCCTCACCACGGACGCGTCATGCTCCGGTTGGGGAGCGCACTTCCACCACTTCAACACGCAAGCTCCTTGGTCACCGAAAGAGAGACAGTTGCACATCAACCTCCTCGAGTTGCGGGCGGTCAAATACGCCCTCAAGGCGTTCCTTCCCCACCTTCAAGGCTTGTCCATCCTCATCCAGACAGACAATCAAGTAGCCATGTTCTACATCAACAAGCAGGGAGGCACCAGTTCCCGCTCCCTCTGCAAAGAGTCACTGGAGATATGGGCGCTGGCCCTGCAAAACAACTGCTGGCTACGCGCCTCTTACCTTCCTGGTCACCTGAACATCTTCGCCGACAAGCTGAGCAGACAGCTACAGCCCCACGAATGGACTCTCCTACCGGAGGTTGCCAGCACCCTCTTCCGGAGGTGGGGAGTCCCGGAGGTCGACCTTTTTGCCACGGAGCAGAACACCAAGTGCCCGCAATTCTGCTCGAGGCACCTGTCCGACAAGAGAATATCAGGGGATGCATTCGACGTGTACTGGGGAGGGGTGGTCTCTGGTGTATGCCTTTCCACCAACCCCCCTTATCCCAGCGACGCTGCAGCGCATCATCCAGGACAAAGCACAAGTCATCCTGGTAGTCTCCCTTTGGCCCCGACAGATGTGGTTTGCGCTCCTGAAGTGCCTCGCGCAGGACGGCCCAGTACACCTACCGCTCCGCCCCGACCTCCTAACGCAGAACAAGGGCTACACGAGACACCCCAATCTCAAGGTCCTATCGCTCACTGCCTGGAGGCTGAATGGATGAACCTGGCCGCCCTACAACTCCCTACGGCGGTGCAGGATGTCGTCCTGGCGGCCCGGAGACCTTCTACCAGGAAATCCTATGGCCTCAAATGGAAGAGATTCAGCATCTGGTGCGGGAAACAAGGCCTGGACCCTGTCTCATGCCCAGTTCCCTGTGTCTTGCAGTACCTCAGCTCCCTCTCTGACAGTGGCCTCCAAACACAGTCCATCCGGGTGCACCTTTCCGCCATTGCGGCCCTCCATGCCCCCGTGGACGGGGCCGATTCCATCGCTGCACTACCCCTCACGGCGCGCTTCATGAAGGGACTTACAAATCTTAAACCCCCAATCAGACCTCCGATACCTCCTTGGGATCTCGGAGTTGTCCTGCATGGTCTTACACAGGCCCCCTTCGAGCCCATGGAAACTGCAGACATGAAGTACGTCTCCTGGAAGGCATTGTTCCTGGTGGCTATCACTTCCGCCCGGAGAATCAGTGAGCTCCAAGCACTGGTGGCGCACCCACCATACACCCAGCTCCATCTCGACAGGGCCTCTTTGAGGATGCACCCCAAGTTCGTCCCTAAGGTACCATCAGCGTTCCATCTAAACCAGTCCATTGAACTGCCTTCTTTTTTTTCCGGAACCACACCACTCGGAGGAGGAGCGCCGTCTACACACCTTAGACTGTCTCCGAGCCCTCCGGATCTACCTTAACAGGACGCTGCCCGCGCGGAAGGCCGAGCAGCTGTTTATCTCCTTCGACCCAAACAGGCCCGGGCAACCGGTCGCCAAGAGAACTCTTTCCCATTGGGTCGCCTCCTGCATCTCCTACTGTCTTGACCCTTCCGGACTACACCCAGGTCCAAGAGTTGGCCCGCACCAGCTGCGAGCGTTGGCCGCCTCAATAGCCAACCTACGGTCAGTGCCCTTAACCGACATCTGTAAGGCAGCTACGTGGTCCTCCCCGCATACCTTTCAGAAACACTACTGCTTCGACCTCAGGTCGCAAGAGAGCTGCGCGCTCGGCAACGCTGTCCTCACTACGGCCCTGGAGCACCGCCAGGCTGGGCCATAAATAGCAGCCTCTCAGCTCGAGACTGTTTTCTGCCCTCACTGTAACGTTCGCCACTACACTGTTGGCATGTTATGCACTCATGTTGTGATTGATGGTTATTCAGGACACTATGTTTGCTGTTGCACCCACGTTTGTGATTGCACTATTTGCACTGTTTTGCACTCATGTTGCACCTTGCACTGTGATTACACTATATGCACTGTTTTGCACTCATGTTGCACTGTCGTGTAAAGTTACTAACTGTTTGCACTCATGTTGCACTGTCGAGTAAAGTTCTTAACTCATGCTCCTGTAGCCTTCTTTCACGCCTCCCTCCTCCACCTCAGCGTGCTTCGCGCAGCTAGGGAGTCACCAGGTGTGGCTGACGCACTCCTGCAGTCCATGGAGAAAGCGAGGTTACTTACCTGTAACGGGGGTTCTCCGTGGACAGCAGGATAAGTCAGCCACACAATCCCTCCCACCTCCCCTGGAGGAGGTCCGCATGAAGGACCGCCTAGCCGGGAAAATCCTAGCTTGGGAAACAACTGGCCAGGCTTGGGGCGGTCCTGGGAGGTGGGCTACCTGAGCAGGTAATCTGATCTCTAGAGAGCACTTCTGAACTGGTGCCGCCGGAGGACGTCACCAGGTGTGGCTGACTTATCCTGCTGTCCACGGAGAACCCCTGTTACAGGTAAGTAACCTCGCTTTCAGTTCCTTGGTGCAGATCGCAGGCCCATAGGTTGACCTGCAAGCTCATTTTCAAAGGGATTCCTCATGGAGTTTTCTTTTCAAATTGCAGTAGGTGCAAGGTATGCAACAGGAAGTCCATCACACATACTTTTCCTCTCCTGGCCTAACCCTGCCTTCTTTTCCCTGGGGGTAAAAGCAAGCACGTTTTTGAAACAGCACCTGCAGGGGGGAAGTGGCAAGTTGAGTGAACACTTATCTGCATAGGTGTCCTCTACGTCTATGTTGTAATGTACAAAAAAGAAAATTGACTCCAGATACATTTATCTAGTGCATTTGTCTATTAAACCTTTGAGGCAAATGTATTTTCCTTGGGGAATTCCTCCATCTAACATGTCCTTGTAAAATCCCAGCTGATTATCTTTATTCAATTTACTGTCCTGGATTTTGCAAAAATTGATTTTCTTTAAATATGTAGCATCAACAATTTTTATGGTGCTATTGTGAAATGTATTTTGTTTTTCATTTGTATCTATGGCCAAATATTTTTACTGCTAATACTTATCATTTCTTTAGTGCTACTAGATATACAGTAGGCAGCGCTGAATGCTGTATCCCAATTTTTCATAGACTAGTTGGATTGGATAGCACTATCAGCAGAGTATAGAACAGAAATCCCTTATGTCAACCCATTGATAATATTCGATATCTTCAAACTTGAGAAACACAAAAATAGAAATAAATTTAAATGCAACCCCAAAAAGATACAACTAAAAAGGATTGTGAGGCTACCGGTGGCGTGCAAGAAACAGCCATCCCACCCAGGCCCATACATAAGAGCATCCGGCCTCTTTTCAATCATAAGCCAGTTGACCAATCAATCCTTTGGGTTCCACTGAATCCACCCGAAAAATCCATCGCTGTTCTTTCCTGATCGGTACTGCACTGTAGTCCCCTCCTCGGATGTGATGGGAGATGTGATCAATATAGAAACATCTTAAATCTTTAAAAAGATGACGGTGTTCTAGATAGTGCTTGACTATTGGTGCCTCAATTACCTTGCAATTAAGTTTAGTCACGAATCGTGGCCAGTGTTGAAGCACAGTGATGTACACCGGAGCACAGTGATGTATGTTTAACATGTCTTGCGCATAGCAAAGTAGCAATACCCACTTGTTCAATGCAGTACAATATTATTGAATGCTAACTGAACCCAATATTTATACAATAATTGTAAAATAATTATAATAGAAAAAGATTATTGGAAAGACTATTGAAAATTACTGTAATGGGGAGGTTTTTCTGAGCAACGATATTGCACTATGAAGCTGGTTGTTACTATCCATTAGGTACTGAGGTTTTTTCCTCTCTATAGGAAAGTATACTCCTATTTGAACTGAGTTTTCATCACCCATTAATATAGGAGGGTTTTTGGTCATAGTGTGATTTTTGTATCCTCTCTCGGTGTTTTTGTGGTGGTTTCAGAGTGAAAAGGCAGGCAGGCAGTCTTGCACTGGGAGATTAGCGTTGGCAAACAAAGGGCACGGACATGAAGATGAGGGGGCACAAAGGGGATGATTTGGGTAGCAGCAATCAAGGGCGGGAGAAGGAATGGGACATCTCCACCTTTCTCCCTCCTCTTCTATCGCTTATGGCACCTAAAATGTGTATCTAGTCCTGCCTCCTTCTGCCTGCTAGATCCACCATTGGATGTCCAGGAATAGCTGTACCCACAGAGAAACAGTGCTAGAAAACAAGACGGCGGTCTATTATGTGGAAATTCAGAAAGGAAGGTTCTCAGATTGTCTACTTTGAAGCAACTCTGCAGGTACTTTCTACTGGCAAACTTTTCATTAAGTTTTAAAGAGAAAACATACAGGAGTGCTTTTCCTTTTATGGATGTGCAGACAAAACATTTTTGTTTAATTTTGAGGTTTTTAGGGTTTTTTTGTTTTGGCTCATTTTGTTTTCTTTTTTGTTAGCTTCATTCCTTTTCTTTTCATAATAGCACACACAATTCCTGAATAGTGCATGCTATTACTAAATAATATGCACAGTTAGGAATAGAATAGACTATTTAGTGCAGATGTGGAGGGAAATTTTATAAACTTGCACTTCTACTACTTATCATTTGTATGGCTCTACAAGGCGAACACAGTACTGTACATATAGATGTAAGAGACAGTTCCTGCTCATTGGAGCTTACAATCTACTCAAGACAAAGAACATCACAAAACCTAGTTAATGTGATACTTGATTTTATAAATTACAGAGAACATGCCTCAACTTAAGGTGCTATACATAGACCAGCCCTAGAGCTGCTGTAAATGACTTTGCCTACTTTTTGCAAATACATACTTCAATTATTTATTGCTCACACCTTTCCAGGAGAAGATCAAGGGGAATTACATTAAGGTACTGTGCACATTTCCTTGTTCCCAAGGGTTCACAATCTAAGTTCATACTTGAGGCAATGGAGAGTTAAGTGGCTCGTCCAAGGCAAGCCAGTGGGATTTGAAGCCTGGTCTTTCTGATTCCAGACTGCTGCCCCTCACCACTAGGCCACGCCTCCACTCATATTTGGTGATCAGTGCATGTACTGCTCTCACCGCCTTTTCTTCTCCCAAACTGCCCTTATGCACACCCACAAGGAACGTGTGCACCATACAAACAACGCATATACTTTCACACTAGTTGATGTTTTATAAGAGGCCACCTGGGCATTGAAATGGCCACTTATATGAATACGTGACTAAAATACCAACATTTATATATGTTTGCCAGCTTCCTAAAATGTGCACCCCCATATAAAATGACCCCCCAAGTGAAATAGAGCATGCTATTATAAAAGAAAGGCCTGGGGAAGTAGCCTAGTGGTTAGAGCGAGTCTACTACCCTGGAAATCTGGGTTTGATTCCCATTGACTCTCTTTGTGGCCTTGAGCAATTCACTTTACCCTCCATTGCCTTGAGAAAAAAGGCCTAGCAATCTACTTCTGGTCATACCTTGCCAAGAAACCCCAGGGCTGCTGGGTCCACATTGACATGAAGGCACTTTTAAAAAGTTATAAAAATGCATATTCCGATTTTCCTTTAAACCTTGCACAGGTACAAAGTACCTGCAGATTTTTGCACCTATTTTGTAAAGAGAATTAACACATTTAGGGACCTGTTTACTAAAGCCGCACCAGTAACACGCATGTCACCACTTTACCATCCCTCTTCTGTTAGCATAGTGCAAAGACACAGCACATTGCAAGACTGCACACAGATGCACTCAACACCACCCACTGAGGTAGCATTAAGTGCACCGGTACTAAAGGCAGCAAGCACGGTTAGCATGAGCTACTAATGTTCATTCAAGCCACAACTTGCCGGCAGCACCTCTGTTCCAGCCCCGATCCATCCAGTACCCACCCCATTGCATGCTACCCGGTGAGCATGGGAGGTTTAGCACAGGGGCAAATGCTACCTTTTAGCGTGGCACTAGGTAGCACACTTTAATAAACTTTCCCCTTAAACCTGAAAATACAATCTACATATGTCATTTTCCAATCCTGTCCAAAGCCTAGTCATCTTTGCATGTTTTTGCTTTGTCATATCCAACATCTCAAGAAACAGAAGTGCCAATCTAAAAATAGCAGACAGCTGTGGCAAATAAGCATTGCATTTCCTCTGGACGGGAGAGAAGCCGGAAGTCTATACAGGATGGCACACAGTATGAACCTTGCTGTTACTAGGACCAGATTACAATTGTGGGTGCCTGTAGGCCTGGGGGTGTGGGGGGATGGAGGCATTGGGACATGTGCATCTGTCCTATTTTTGTATTTTGCAAAGAACAGGAGGAAATACATTTCTGGTTTTCTTTCTTCAGTATTGAACTACTTATCCTGGGTAATTTTATAAGGAGGTACCCAACTTTTGGTGCTCACTTATGTGCGTATGGCCGCCCTATCACACTGCCAACAATACATGATCTTATCAGAGTACCTTATGAAAAATATTCCAGAAGGCATCTGAATAGATTGCTTATAGCTAAATGTCACAACATTATCCCTGTCAATAATAAGGGACCCTCAGAATAGGAGCATTCGGCAGTGAAAACAGCACTAATACATGCTCAAGTCTCATTGGTCTCTGAAAATCTGCATTATGGTCATTATTAGTGCTGTTTGCACTGTTGACTGCTCCTATTCTGAGGGTACAGAATAGGATTGGAGGGATAATTATAATGGTTGGGTGTTGGGTGTTGTCCATGCACAGGCCTTTCCTGAATATGTATGCTTTATACGTCTCCGCAACTGACCACACCCCTGTTCCACCCCTTCTGGGCATGTTCTGAGATCCCCATGCTAGCGCCATGTACGTGCACAATAACAGCGTTTCTGAATACGGTCGCGGGCATTTTCAGCACAAACATCCCCACTACACGTACAAACCCCTTATTAATGTTCTGGAATGACCCCCAAATATTAGAATCAATATTTCATGCTAGATTCCTGGTGGTCATTAAACAGACCTTTTCTGGTATTTTCTCAGAAGAATTTAATTCATTGCCAGCAATGAGCTTCCTGCATCTTGTTTAGGGGACTTTATTGCTACAATGTTTGCAGTACTAAAAGGGGATTTTTACTACTTTAGAAAACAAGGAACTGGCATCGTCAATTACAAACAGTGATGAAAGGTTGCTCGGAAAACCCATCACATAGCTTGAAATGACTCTGCCGCGGGCGCTTTATTTCATTCTCACCTGTTCTTTTATCTATTTATTTATTTTATTTAATAATTTAAGACTTTTACAAAATCCATACCAAAAATGAAAACTTGTACAGAAAAGGCATAATCATGGAAAAAAGGACAAACAAGAATAAAGCAAACAGGAAACAAGTCAAAACGAAAGATGCCTATAGTCCCCAAAAAGAGTATGGAATATAACAAACAGAACAGGGGCCAGAGACCCCCCACCTTATCGTCTAAAAATGAGGAAAACAGAAGCCCGTGAAAGGGCCAACGCATTACTTAACAGCGGAGTTTACAACGCCCAAATCAACCCCCTCTGCAGGAGAGAAAGTTACAGGTAATCTAGCATTAATAAAAGAAGAAAGGTTGGAAGGAGAAAAGAAAAGAAATCTTTTAGAATTATATGACACTAAACATTTACAAGGAAACCATAGATAAAAGTAGCCCCCAAAGCCCAGACACCAGGCTTCAGCAGCAAAAATTGCTTTCGCCGTTTCTGAGTTTCTTTGGCCACATCTGGAAAAATTGAAATTTTCTGCCCATGAAAGAGTTGGGAGCGCTTAGTATAGAGCAAACGCAATAAGCGAGAACATCACTAGCAAAGTAGAAGCTTCAATGTGAGATGATTCAGGAGACTGCAGCAAATCTGAAACATTCAAGACATCCATTTTAGGAATCCCATCAGCTGGCTCTTCTGATCTTCTACCCATTGGCAAATAATATGCCTTCATAATAGGTGGCATTAAATCCGCCGAGACGGCCAAATTCTGGCCCATGTATTGCTTAAATAGCTCAACAGCTGTGACTCCCTTTAACTTTAGAAAGTTCAAAACACGAACATTAGCAGCTTGAGCAGCGTTTTCTAAGGCTTCCACCTTAGCACGAAGCAAATACATTATCTTTAATCAGCGCTGCATTAGTATCTACAGCAGAATTCAAGATCTTCTCATTGTCCTCTACTTTACGCTGAACATTATCAGTTATAGTCATGTATTTGTCCAGTTTCTTGTTAACCACACCAAGCCGAGCAGAAAGACCAATAGCCTGTCGTAGAACTGCATCCGAGAGAGTGGAAATAGCCTCTCAAATGCTCTCCAAAGTGATTTTCTGTGGACGTACTATGAGAAAAGTTCAAGTCCAACCTCGGACTCTGTCTTTCAAGCAGACTTGAAGACGCCTCCAACGAAGCATTCACCAGAGGAACAGGAGAAGCCAAGAAATCTGCTCCAAATTTCTCCACCGGCAAGTCCCCCACAGGTGAATCCTGGGCACCACCTTTCGACCCCAAAGCAGCACCAGCCCGCAGAGCAGGAACAGCTGAAACAAAGGTTGAAGGCAGAGACCGCGCGTCGGAGACAGAGTCACTTCCAGGTCAGGCAAGGGAGCGAAAACCTCTGGCAGTTCCCCTGCAGCGGCCCGTCGAATCTCCCACTTCTCAGCGTCAGACAATGTCTGTTCTGTACAGCGCTACGTACCACTGGCAGCGCTTTATAAATGCGTAGTAGTAGTAGTAGAAACAAACCGATCCATAGGACCATAAACCGGCGGCAAGGGCTCCGTGGGGTAAGCCCTAGTCTTTCCTTTCCTTTTTGGCATTACAAACATCAGAGCAAACACATGGCCATCTTGGAGTAAGCCACACCCGACACTCACCTGTTCTTTTATACTGCTTTGGCACATATAGGGGCTGATTTTATAAAGGGAGCCGCATAAAGAGATGTGGCATTTATGCGCACAAGTCCCTGTTTTCATGGACTTGTATGCATAAATGAGCACTTATGTGCATGCTTTAGGTGGTCGCTATTCTGTAAGCATGCATATAAATCCCATCATGCTTTGTTCAGTGTGGGCGTGCACAAGGGCAGAGCCTGGGAGGAGCAAAAGGCACACACCAACATTTATAAAATTCTACAACTTCCAGATTTTTCAAAAACGTGTGTAGCAGTAGCCTAGTGATTAGAGCAGCAGACTGATAACTAAAAAGACCAGTGTTCAAATCCACTCTTTTGGGCCCTCATAGCCAGGGCCGGCCCGTCTACTAGGCTAGCTAGGTGGCTGCCTAGGGCAGCCAGCCCGGGTGGGCCGCAGCACAAACGACCGGCTGTGCCAATTCTGTCACAGGGGGCGGCAGCAGACAATAGCAGTATTTTAGAAGGCAGCACTTTCGGCCACTTTCTTCCCCACGACAGGCCATGCTCTTCAGAACACATGGCCTGCCGCTTCTGATCTCCCGGGGAACAGAAGCGGCAGGCCGTGTGTGCTGAAGGACATGGCCTGCTGCGGGGAAGAAAGAGCTGCCGCCTTCTGAAATACTGTTACCACCCCCTCCCCCCCCCCAACCGCCACAGAATCGGTGGCAGCTGAGTGGGGGCGGTGATGTGGTTCTTGGCTTGGCCGGGGGGGGGGGGGGGGGGGGGGGTCTGTTCATAGATTTGGGCAAGTCACTTAACCCTCCATTGCCTCAGGTGCAAACTTAGATTGTAAGCCCTCTGGGGACAGGAAAAAGCCAACTGCACCTAATTGTACCTTGTCTTGAGCTACTGGAAAGACATACTAAAAACAAATAAACTATCACAACTAGAGTGAGCTGTGACTTTATGCCCTTATTTTACAAAGGATGCACATTCTTCACTTTATAACATATGCATGGCAGAGTGCATTAGCTGCATAGGAGCTTCCGAAATTTCCCTCAGAGGTTAATTTATAACAGGGTGCCGAGGGTAGGCACCTCCATAAGTACCCGCTTAGGTGCTCTTTTATAAACAAAGGTAGACTCTGACTTGTGTCTGTAATATACCAGCATCGGTGGCAGAGACTGCACTGTGAAGTGGGCAGATCCCTTACACCGGCTTAGAAAATGTAAATGGTCACATGTATTTTATCCACCGTCCACGTATGCGCATTGATTAAGCTATCTTATAACCGATGCACGTATATCTTTACTCTATCGCCACTCTACCTAGACTTCACCCCCCCCCTATGCTTGTGGCAAAGTGGGCACCTTTACACCAGTCGGTAATCTATAAGAGATCGTTTACGCGCGTATGTGGCTGCAGGTGCACAGGAATGACTTTATAGAACTACCCTCCTAATTGCAAAACTGTTGGTTTAGAAACATTTGAGCAAATACCCAGTGTCGACAACAAGACGGTTAATGAAAGCACTGGGACTGGGAATTAAATTAATATGTATCTTCAGCACCCTCCATAGAGGACAATTATATAAAGTCATTTTGGCATGTAGGTGGCCACAAGCGTCCTGCATGGCCTCTTGGATAATTCTGATCGGCTTTACAGGGCGTTTTTATATGATGGTGTGCGCCTCTGCAGGGGTGGAGTTGAGCAGAATTTGGGCAGAGGTCACAAGTAGGCACATAGATTATAAAATGCATTAAACTATACACATACTTACAGGACCGATGTGGGGGTTTCTGCCACCCTAGGCAGACCCTCCATGCCACCCCCACTCCTGGCATCCATCTTCTCACCTGGGGAAGGGGATGACACGGCGAAGCCTTCATTGCATCAGGCTCTAAAGTGCCTGCGTGAGTGCCCTCTCCAACACAACCTCCTGTTGGAGACAGCAGGAGTGGCAGGTTTTGAGCACACTAATGTGGGCACTTTAAAGCCCAACATAGCAGAGGCATCACCGTGCCACCCCTCCCCCAGAAGAGAACATAGATGCCAAGAGGGAGAGCATCTTGGCGGGCCAGGCGGCAATGAACTGCCACTTCGCTGGGAGGAGGGGGGCCAATGCTGGACACTGGGGCCTGCTGCCCTAGGCGACCGCCTCATTTGCCTAATGGATGGGCCAGCCCTGCATACTTTAATAATCTAGGAGTGGACATTCACAGCTCTTCCTGCATCTCCAAGGTAGGCTCCAAGAGTCTGCTACTTATGACAGTATTTTAGAAAGACACATAGGTACCTCATGGCATCACATCAGTCCCATCTAAACCTCATAACAATACTGCATATAAATAATGTTTTTAGAATGAATCGGTACTTCCTTTCATTTATTAAAATTTAATATACTGCCCCTCGGAGGGACAGAAGGGTGGTTTACAATAAAATAAAAATGAAATAAAAATTACAAAAAGTCAGAAAGGAACTCCAAAGTTTGATAGGAAAGAAGACGTGAGGACAGGGCCACATAAGGGTGGGTGGAGAGAAGGAAACATATGGGAACGAATGAGGAAGCCTAAATGCTCGGGTTAGGTAAAGCAAGTCAATTAGTTGCTAGTGGTAAATTAAAAGCTAAACAGATCAGATGTGTCTTGAGTTGTGTCTTAAACTTATGATAGGATGCTCTAAATGAAGTGCAGGAGGAAGATTAGTCCAAAAGGATGGGGCCAAAAAAATAGAAAGCTGCATGACAAGTTGCTTCCTGATGTGCTTGGAAAGGTGAAGGGAGACAAATACGATTCATATGTAAGGAATGAAGAGAGCCATGAGGGGTATGTAATATAACTGCTGAGGAGAGGTAAGATGGAGAACCGGTATGAAGTGTTTTGTGAACCTGAGTAAGAACTTTAAACTGTATATGATAAGATATGGGAAGCCAGTGTAATCGCTGAAGGAGAGGGATTACACGGTTATAACAGGAAGCATGAAATATCAGTCTAGCTGCAGTATTCTGGAGAAGTTGAAGAGGGTTTAGTTCATAGTGCAGAAGGCCAGCCAAGACAAAGTTGCAGTAATCAATACAAGATAGAACAAGAGAAACAACCAGTTTAATAATAGCAGGGGTGGAAAGAACAGACCTCACATTCCTAAGGCGGGACATTGTATGCGAGGGGAAAAGAAGAGGATGAACGAGCACCTGTCAGGACCTGAAATGAGCGCCGAGAAAGAAAAGAGCAAAACCAGGATAGAACAGTGCTGTGAAGGCCAATATTATGTAAGCGAGTGAAGAGACAGTCATGGTTGACGAGAATGAAGGCTGCAGAAAGATCAAGGGAGACAGCTAGAGTGATGTTTCGATGGTCAAAAGCATGATGGACTTCACTAAGAAAGGACATGAGGATAGTATTTGTAGAATGACCTGAGCAAAAACCTGATTGACTAGGATGGAGAATGTTAGTATTAGATGAGACTGTGGTTGTTGCAGACTGTTCTTTCTAAAACCTTGGAGAGAAAAGGTAGATTGAAACTGATCCGTAGCTAGAGAGAGAAAGAGTATCTGAAGGAGGACTCTTCAAGAGAGGACAAATGGTAACTTTTCCACTGTAGAGGAAAGATACCCGATGAAAGGCTATTGTTTAAAATGGATAGGGCAAGTGGAAGTAAGACCAAGGAAGGAATGGACTGCCAGGCAGATGGGATAGAATCTAAACTGCAGGTGGTCTGTTTTGTGTTGGAGAGAAGTTCTAGAAATGAGTAGTCTGAGATTAACTGGAAATTTTCCCAGGTATGTGCCAATGCTGGCAAGGCTGAAGGGGATATGGAGAGGGGCGCGTCAAGGGGGCTAGCAGAGGAAAGAGATGAGCGCTCAAGTTGGGGAGCTGATAATCATGAAAACAGACTGCCACCTCCTGTGCGGGAGGCTGGTTGGGACTGTGGAGCTGATGTGGGGCCGGTGATAACTTTGAAAGAATAGAGTGAAGCTTCTTTGGTTGAGACGATGAAGAGGACACTAGGGAGGAGTAGAAGACTTTCTTGGCCATTGTGACCATGGTGTGATAGAGTCTGCACTCCTCACAAAAAAGGCAGAATGAGTCTGCAGATTGGCACCACTATGATACCACTTAAAAATGACGACAAAAGGTGATACTGCGGCAAAAAGGAATATTTCCAACAGACAAAAGATAATTTGGGCCAAGACCAAAAATAAAAATAAAGCAAAAAATATATATTTAATGATCCACTTAAATAAAAAGGTGGGGTGGGGGGGGATCTAGGCTTCCTACAAAAATAGCTACTTGAGCAGATATATGATTGTAAAAATAAGAATCAGCTACTAGCTAATTAGATGCAAATAAACCTCATGAAAAGTTTAAAGGCAGCCAGCGGATCTGTAGTATCTGTCTCGGAACACAAAGAATGAAGTTCCAAAGAACAGTGCCTAACCGGGTTGCTATCTAATCTTAAAAATAAAAATGAACTACTGACAAATTGCACATGAATAAACCTTATTCATAGGACATTTCATTTCAGCTAGTATTAACCATTACATGCAAGAAAGGTTTACATAATAATCTCCTTAAGATCCTCCTCTTCAAATACACTCCTAGATGGAGAAGAATAAAACCCAGTAACAATACCAGCAGGGCTACAGAAAGGAAAGATTTAGAGGTAGAAGAAGGATACATGGAAGAAAATAAGGTGCTAGGAAAATAAAGCAGTATCAGAGAAGAGTAAGAAGGAAATATGAAGATAGAACCTTTTTGCCTGAAAGCTAGCCTAACAGGCCTTGAGCCAGCAGATTGCTGAGTGAGGTAAGGGGCTTGAGTTCTGTTCCTGAGACACGGATCTGACAAAAGCTGAGCAGCCCGGCAGCTGCAAGAGGTTGGAAGCCGAAACTGCAACACCACCCCTAAAGAGCAGATTGGCCTCCAGAGCTTCTAAGGGATGTAAGAAGGCATTCCTACCAACTAGAGAACTAAAGGCCAACCTGAAAGATTCTGGAGGAGATCCGCGATTTCTTGTATTTAAAAGTAAGTTTGTGCCTCTGAAGGTGAAGCGCTGGATTACTCTGTGACCAGACCCTTGACCAGATCATGAACTTATGAAGCCTTGTACCTGAAAAGTGAGTGTGGTAACTAAACCTGCGTGAATTATTTAAATCCTACAGTGTGCGAGCAAGGTCCTGTTTATGTTGCTGTTAATACCTACTCAAATTCAACACTGCCTGGAACTCTGAACCCAAGTGCAGGTTATACATGCAGGGAGCCCAATCAGACAAGAAAGAAATTAGAAAAAAAAAACCCAGGACCAGCATGACTTTAAAAAACACTCAGATAAAAGATAGAAAAAAAGCATTCATTTTCGGTTTAGTAATTAGAATATGTAATGCAGTGACTCAGTAGCAGTTTGACTCCTGGATTAAACTGGATTCTTATACTGACCTATGTAAGTATTATCCAAAAATATTGTGCATGAGCTATTGAGATCACAGGGGTCCCTATTTCAGATGTGAAAGTTACGCACCTAGAAAAAAACAACCCAAACTATGGTTACTCGATGCAAGGTTCCACATTAGGAACCACAACCCAGGAAAGATATTTAGGTGTCATTGTGGATAATATGTTGAAACCCTCCACCCAGTGTGCAGTGGCAGCCAAGAGAGCAAATAGAATGCTAGGTATAATAAGGAAAGGAATGGAGAATAAGACAAAGGTTATTATAATGCCTCTGCATCGTTCCATGGTGCAAATATTAGCCCCATGGTACTCTTCTGAGATCAAGGAAACAAAACAAACACTATGACAACTGGAGAGACAATGGAGACTCACAAAATCCACCACCATCCTTACACAATACAGGCAAAAACAACATGAATACAATAACATAATAAATAAAGCCAAACAACAATTCTACACCAACCGCATTATGAAGTCAGCCAGCAAACCTCATGAAGTGTTTGAAAGAACAAGACCCAGTGCAACAAACCGACCCAGAAATAAACCCACAGGTATTTGAAAACTATCTAATAACAAAAAATCAACAACCTATGAAAGCCTCCCAACCCTAACCTCAACCAACCCAGATACACCTCCTACAACAACATGGAATGAATTTCATAAACCATGCTGCCAACAAATAGAACACATCATTACCTCTCTCAACACCACCACCTCACTTCAGACCCATGCCCCACATCCTGGATTAAAGCCATGAAGGAGCAATTCATACACAAGATAGTAATAACCACCCTCAACCAAGGACATATGTAAAATGCACTCAAATACACTACCATACATTCAATACTAAAAAACTCATCACTCAACAAATCCATTCCTAAATTCTACTGCCCTATATCCAGTCTACCTCTCATGGTGAAAATTATTGAAAAAGTGATACAGAGGCAATTACAAGACCACATTGACCTTCACGCCCCCCTGGACTCCCACCAGCATGGTTTTAAACCTAACCACAACGTCAAAACACTCTAACCTCACTTCTGGATACCGTTATTTGGGGCATTGACAACATCAAAACCGGATTCCTTCTCATATTTATGCACATATCAGCTGCATTCAACACAGTATCCCATAAGTATCTTATTGTGATGCCTTCAGGAAATTGGCATACATGGCATAACACTAAAATGGTTCCAGTCCTATTTCAGCAACAAGCAGCAACAAGTTAAATATGGCATGCACAAATCATCTCCCTTTACTCTAACCCAGGGCATCACCCAAGGATCATCAATCTACAAACAACCCATCTGCAACTTAATCCAGCACCATAACATGCAATGCAGAATATACGCTGATGATATCATGATCTTCACTCCAATCAACTTTCAAAACCCAGATATCCTACCCATAACAAGCTGTATGGAAGAAATGATCAGCTGACTAGACACTAACAACCTAGCAGTAAACTTCAACAAAACAGAGGCATTAATCACCACCAGAGACATATCATTCACACACCCCCACCACAAGAAATCTGCCTATCACATCACACCATCAAAGTACAAAGTGAGGTCAAGTATCTTGGCATCATCTTAGGCCAAAACCTCACATTACAGACCCAAATAAAGAAAACCACCACAAATGCCTACCCCAAGATGAAGCTACTCAAGAATCTGAAACCATTACTCTGCCATGATCTGTTTCGCACCATCTTTCAAGCAATTATCACACAGACCTTGGATTACTGCAACACGATATACCAAGGTATACCAAAAAGTTCTATTCACCCCTTGTAATTGGCACAAAATACAGCCATCCATATTCTCACTGGTACCCACAAACAAGAACACATCATCCCCATACTAAACCAATTGCACTAGCTCCCAATACACTCCCGCACCAAGTACCAAACAATCCTAATAATTTTCAAGATCATACACAAATCCTCTGCAAATATTCTACAGGAACTAATCAACCAGGACACCAGCACCCGCCCCAAGAGAACAAGCAATGAAAATTTGATCGTCACCCCTCTGTAATACAAGAAATCCAACCAGACCACCTCCGCTAGAGCACTTTCCTTCTCTGCCCCAGCACTATGGAACACCCTACCAGAAGACATCAGATTAACTATGGATATCAAGGACTTCTGCAAAAAAAAAAAAAAGAAAGACTTACCTCTACACTGAATACTTCGGACACATCACTTAAACCATACATAAACATTGGTCACATGACATTCCAACAGACTACCTTATAGTACATACCATTTTGCATATAGTTTCCCCTTTATACAAGTTTAAAAGTTTATAAATATGTTACCGTGTTTATCTATGTTTTAATGTAGCAGTCAGCTGTGATCTCTCACTTGTCGTCTGCGTAAGTTTAATGTTGTAATGTAAACCGCTCTGAGAGAAGGATAGAGTGGTATATAAAAATTGTTAAATAAATAAAAATAAATTCCACTTTATCCTCTTCAGTTTCTACATATTTCTCCCCTTCACCCTGGAGCCCGACAATACCACTTTTGCCCTTCCTCCTCTCATTAACATACCTGAAAAATGTCTTATCCCCCTATTTTATTGCATTGGCTATTTCTTCTTCTTTTTGTATCTTTGCTTTCCTGACTACTTTGGTAGCTTCTCTTAAGTTTTTCCAAATATAGATGCTTGTCTTCCACTCTCTGTGATCTCTTGTATTTCATGAAAGCCTCTCTCTTTTTCTTCACTTTTTCTGCTACTTCTTTTGAGAACTGTAGTGGACTTCTTTTCCTTTTACATCTATTTACCTTTCTAACAAAAAGGTTTGTTGCCCTTAAAATAACACCCTTTCAATTTTGCCCACTTTTTTCCTGCATCACCCAGCTGTTCCCATCTCGCTAACAACTCTTTGAGGTATTGTCCCATCTTGGTAAAGTTAGTTTTCCTAAAGTCTAAAACCCTCACTTTTGAACGGATTTTATCAGCCCTAGTCCTAATACTGAACCATACCATCTGGTGTTCACTGGATGAGAGATGATCTCCCACTGTAACATTAGAAATACTTTCCCCATTTGTAAGCACCAAGTCCAGTATGGCCCCTTCACATGTGGGTTCTGTTAGCAGTTGCCTGAATAGTTCTCCCCGTAGAGAATCCAGGATCTCCTTACTTCTAGATGACACCGCAGCATGGATGTGCCAATCCACATCTGGCATAGAGAAATCATCTATTAATAGCACTTCTCCTTTCATGGCAATACTGCATATGTCTTCTATTAAATCTTCATCCACTTCTACTCCCTGTGAGAGGAATCTGTATATATCTCCAATGCAAATGGATTTCCCGTTCCCTCTTTCTAGTTTAACCCACAGTGCCTCCTCTGTTCCTTTTAAGGCCTGCAGTTCTATAGCTTTAATATTATTTTTTACATATAGTGCCACCCCTCCTCTCCTTCTTCCTAAACTGTCCTTCCAGAATAAAGTAAAGCCCGGTATAATTAGATCCCAGTCATGGTTTTCCATGAACCATGTCTCTATAACTGCCACTAAATCCCAGTCAGCTTCTTCCATTAAAACCTCAACATCTGGGATCTTATTTCTCATACTATGGACATTTATATACACTATTTTCCAGATATTGCCCCTTTTATCCATTTCTACAGAGCTATTTAATATTTCACTTAACTGAGGGCTTTCTTCACCCATCCCCAATGAATCTAGTTTAAAGCCCTCCAGCAGGTTAGCCGGTCTGCTGCTGAAGACATTTTGACCCTTCTTGGACAGATGGACACCATCTCTGCTCTGCAGCCCTTGGATCATCATCCCATGGTCCAGGATTCCAAAACGTTCTCGATGATACCATCCACGCAGCCATGCATTCATCTCCAAGATGCGAACTGCTCTGCCTTTACCCTCAACAGGGAGGATTGAAGAGAACACCACCTGCACACCTATTTGCTTCATCCTCTGCCCCAGAGCCATGAAGTCATTTTTGATATACTCCAAGGGAAACCTAGCAGTATTATTTGTGCCGACGTGGATGAGGAACATCGGATAATAGTAGGCTTGATGAGTCTCTGAAAACTCTCCATAACATCTCGGATTTTGGCACCTGGCAGATAGCACACCTCTCTGGACATCAAGTCTGGTCAGCAGATGGATGCCTCAGAATCTCTCAGAAGTGAGTCACCAACCACCACTACCCTTCTCTTCCTTGTGGTCACTGATTCTGCAACTTTGTGGTGCTCAAGCTGTGGTTCTTCCCTTTCTTGGGATGTTTCTTCATCCTCCAGTTCCAGGGCTGCATACTGGTTCTTCAATTGAAGGGCTGGAGGAGTTGGAGTTTTGATACTGCAGGATCTGGTGACTCGTGTCCAACCTTCTTCATTCTGTAACCTCCCATCTTCACCTCTGTTGGAGAGCTTGGATGTTTCAAGAAGCATCTCATCAATGTATTTCTCACTGTCTCAAATGCTTCTCAGCCTCCTCATCTCTTCCTTGAGCTCCTCCACTTCTTTCCTGAGAGCCTCAGCATGCAGGCATCCTGCACATGGAACTAGTCCTTCAAATGGCACTGGGATCTCTGTTTGGACAGAAGTAAAAGCTGTAACAGGGGCAACAGCTTTAGCAATACGATTTTTCCCAGCCATTGTTTAGTAGATGGAGCTTTGGTACCTGGTGAAGTAAAAAAGAGAGAGAGAGACCTACCAAAGTCCCTACTTGTTCCTCAGCTGACCTTTAAGAGAAAAAGCAGTTAACCTCTTTTAAGTGTTTTCTAACAGCCCTGTTCTTTGTCCCTGTGTGCAGCTAGTTAGGGAGTTGCCCTATAAAGCAAGAATGCTCACATGGGGTGGGATCTAACACCTGACGAGGTCAGTGGCTTAAAAAGATGGAATAGCTCTCTTTGGAGAAAGGCTAAAGAGGTTAGGGCTGTTCAGCTTAGAGAAGAGAAGGCTGAGAGGAGCTATGATAAAGATCTATAAAATCCAGAGTGGAGTGGAACAAGTAAATGCAAATTGATTGTTTACTCTTTCAAAAAAGTACAAAGATTAGGGGACACACCATGAAGCTACTAAGTAGTGCATTTAAAACAAATCAGAGGAAAATGTTTTTCATTCAATAGATAATTAAAACTCTACAATTCACTGCCAGAGCATGTGATAAAAGCAATTAGTGCAGCTGAGCTTATAAAAGGTTTTGAAAAGTTTCCAGAGGTAAAGTCCATAAACAATTATTAAGGTAGACTTGGGGAAAGCCGCTGCTTATCTCTGGGAATCTAATGGGAGCCTGCTGGATATTTGTCACCTGAATCAGATAGTGGGCTTGATGGCCCTTTGCTCTGACCTAATATGGCAACTCTTATATTCTCATGAACATCCCCCGGGCTCTTCCAGTGTTCACCTTTATGATTCATGCACAATATGGGGGTAATTATATAAAGCAATTTCCACAGATAAAGCATGTTTTATAGACAGAACATGGCTCTTATAAAATTTCATGGCCCAATACGTGCGCATCAAAGAGATGGTGCCAGGCACAGGAATTCCCAGGGCTGTAGTTTTGGGCAGCATAAAGGTGGAGTTAATGATATCTGCATATTTAATAAAATACGTTGAGTACATACATAGACGTTCTTCTGCTTCGGAGAAGGCGTAAAGGCACATAGGCACCTCCCCCCCCCCCTGAAAAAAAAAGGACTATATGAAAATATAGGAACAAAATCACTATCATTTTCATAATATTGGAACAGTGACCAGCAGCTGATGTTTATTTATTGTAGCGATTTGCCTGCCCCTGACACAGATTAGGAAATCGCTTGGCCAGGTCAGGCTGAGTGGAGGTGAAGCGAGCTTGAAATGGCAGCAGAAAGGGCTTAAGAAGTGGAACAGCGAGTGTTAGTGTTGAGTCCAGAGAAGTGATTTCTCAGTTGTGAAAGTGATGTTCTTTAAGCAATTGTGTCAGCAGTGGCAAGTTGAATGTAGGTGTGTGTGTGACTTTACTATATTACCCATGATGAAGGAGAAGAATTTTTAATTACATGGAAAAAGAACAAAAAGATGCAAGGTTTTCTTGACAGCATTAAAAGACTTTGAACATAGCAAATATAATAAAGAGACTATAACAGGGACTGATGAATGACAGAGTGAAGCAAGTCACCTAAATATAGAATGGGCGCCAATCAGATGATCCCTTGATATTTTTTTTATAAGTGTGTGGGCGTAATTTGGAATATGAGTTTCTTCATTGTGGCAGGTATTCTTTTGAAGGTTTTGTGCCTATAAAATAGTCCTAGAATAGGTGCTAGGCCTTGTTATAAAATAACCCTGCACAAGGCTAGCAGGACGTCACTTATTCATTTACTGGCCCATTTAGAGAGAAAGGGGGCACATTTATATTGAGGTTTTCTATGAAAGTTCTCTGGGGGAACCAAAGTTCCATGTACTTGAATCCCAGGTCTTTTCTATATAATGTTCACAACAAATCTATATAAACACACATTAAAAACTCTTCATAAGCACATCAAACACGAAGGAATCTTAAAATCCAACCACCCTCACCCGCTACCCTCTTTCCACAGAGCCTGCTCCTCTTGATAACATCAGAGACCTGCTAACAGCTAGGTTTTCAGCTTCTTCCAGAAGCATGTTATTTAATTGTCTTCCAGCCTCAAATCTGGGGGCAGCAGAGCCCTGTACACCCCTGAAAGACCCCATGAACAAACTTCAGTCTCACAGAATCCTGCAGAATCCCTCAAGGTCACAGCTCTCCCTTGACACACTGGGCCTATAAGGCGGCAGTCAGGCCAGACCTCTGCAAGATTACCCAGTATTTCCTTTGCAGCCCACCAACCAGTGGATGTTCTCAATGGTGGGGCACATTGTGAAACTACATCATTCATGATTGGCAGCAGAGTCGATCTTCATTGAAAATAAACCTCTCCCCGCTGGATTTTCCCGACTTTCCATGTGAATACACAGCTATATTTCACATCTTGGGGGGAGGGGGAAGGTTCCTGGCTACTGTGAACACCGATGGCTAAACCTGTTGGGCTTCATCCCCCACTGAATTAACACCCACATGTGCTGCTGATACTGACCAGTCCGCTCCCTGCTGCTCTGCTTATCTCATGGTCCCACTGGGATATTTTGGCCCCAAATATAAAAACATGAAATAAAAAAAAGAAAAAAGAAAAAAGACAAAGGAGAGATCCCTTCCTTTCCTTCCCCTGCCTCTCTCTGGATGCCGTGGGATCTTTGACACTTTAGCTGCGGCGCTGTTGCTTCCTGGTCTTCTGCTGCTGCTCTCTTGCTTCCGCCAAGATGCCTTCCCCTCTAAAACAAAACCCAAAAGAGGAAAACAACATCTCTGTCTTCCGTTGCCCTTTTCCTAGTGCCTTGGGCTATTCATGCCACTGCTGATGCTGCCTTGCCCTTCTTTCAGTGCTTGGAGGTCTTGCTGCCACTGGCGGTGCCTATTTGCCTCTCTTACTGGGTCAATAGGGGTATTTGTGCCACTCTTCACAGCTTTTGCGGTCTTGAGGCACCGTTGCCTCTGCTGCTGATGCCTGCTTCCAAGCTTCATAACATTAGGTCTTACCATCCAAGTTTTAAGAGTCAAAAATAAGAAGAATTGATCCCCCCCCCCCCCATGGCTTTAGTGGAAAAGGAAATAAACAGAACAAAATAAAATAACTTGGGAAATGAAACAAATAAGAATGAGAAAACTGAAACACACCACTTTTTTGTACTGCACACATCCCTAGTACCCAATACCCTTACACAAACCCTGTGCCTAGCAGCCAAATTTAAGCCCCTGATAACAGTATTCTGGAAGGAGCCCTGGTACATGGGACTGCAATGGCTGGATAAAGTAAGTTGGGAAAGGATATAAAATAGGGTATTGCACATGAAGATTAGGGCTGGCCTGTCCATTATGTGGCCGCCTAGGGGGGCGGCCCCTGGGGGACAGTATGGCACTGTAACCCCTCCAAGATTTTCCTAATGTGGCAGCTTTATGCCACCACGTCTGCATCCATGGTGAGCCTTATAGCCCCCCTCATGGCCTGCTGCTCCTTCCCCCTCCAATGCAACTTCCTGTAGGAGGGGGCAGGAGTGACAGGACGTGGTGCTTTAAGGCCCACCATAGGTGCTGTAGTAGTGGCACAAAGCAGCCACTTTGACAAATCATGGAGGGGTCATGATGCTGCCCACCTCCCCCGAGGTGAGACGATGGATGCCGGGGGAGGGGCACTCTGGGTGGGGGCGACACGGTGGCAGAAACCCTTGGACTAGCCCTATTGAAGACTCATTGTGCCAGATCATAGTCCCAGTTCCAACTAAGCTGCAAACTTAGAGAATCATGAAGAAATGGTTGGACCTGAAAAACAAACACAAAGATGATTCACATCAAATTAAGGCAATGATTAATTTGGTGCTTTCATAATTGCTAGAAATTCCCTGGAAGACTCATAACTTCTGATAAGTGAGATGCCTTCCCTATGGACAGGTATAATGCTCATCTATCAGGATGCCAGCCAGAGGGGAAGGACTGTGGAAGGTGATTAAATGGTTCAACTCCCATTCCAACTGTGGGGGAAGGTGCATCTTGTCCAGGCTAGCAAAAGGCTTGTATTTATTTAATTTATCACTTAAAGTTTACTTAGCTAGCAAACCAGACCAAGGAGAATTACAGTAGCAGCAGTAGAAAAAAAGTAAATGCAAAACAATATAAGTAAGAACAATCCTCGTAAAATTAATTTAGTTATGTAGTTTGATTTATAGATTACCTCTATTCAAAGACACTTGGCAATTTATAGTAAAAATCACCAAATCCGCACCTCTCTCCTCCAATAAACAATTAATGAATATAGAACCCAAACCATCCCAAATCAATACTTGGAGGCACATTTCACAATGGGACATCCAACTGCAATCTGGGACGTCAAAGACAGAACATCTGAGAAAAAAAAAAAAAGCGCAGGCGCATGCAAGTTCAGGCACGATTTTAGAAACGTGGACGTGCCAGATATGCACGTATATCAAACGTCTATATAGATGAGCCCAGGAGAGCATTCCAGAACCAAGACATCTAATAGCATAATGGGTAGAGTAGCAGCTTAAGAGCAGGGCTGCCAGGGCTCAAATCACAGTGTGGGCTTTTGTGGTCTAAGCCTAGTCACTTACTTCTCTACCCTCACTATCCTGATGCCTATTCATGCCTGGAGCAAGTATAAACATGGGCGCCCCTCCACCATTTCTGGGGAAGTGTAAACCCATTGCTCACCCCTCTGCCTACTTGGACGTCCCTGCATGGGAGACATCTGCGTCATTTGTGGCATGGCTACAGAGATGTGTCTGAGATTTTGACATCCACATGCCCATCTTCAGACCTCCAAATCACAACTAAATCTTTTAAAATGACCCTCAAAATGTCGAGGCCCTAGAAAATACCCACATTGAATATCTCACTCATATGACTAAAGATCATTGTACCCTTTCACCAACTCCCAAAATCGCCGATAACCATTTTCAATCCAAATAGCTATGGGCCCTCCTGGCTATGCACAGCCTGCTGAAGTTCTTGAAAATGATCAGTAAGTCATAGAAATGTTTTTACTATTATTATTTAACTAACCACTAATTAATTGAGTATAGGGAGGAGATAGTCATTAAGAATGTTTTTTTTATAAAATTGAGGCTTATTGGGCAAATCAAATCATATTTATCTGTTGAGTCTGTGCAACAGGTAATTCAAACATCAATGTTTGATTATTGTAACATTAGATATCTGGGTTTACCAGCAAAGCTGCTGAAACATTTCCAAGTCTTACAGAACACAGAAGCTAAAGCAATTCTGAATGGGCATATTTGGAAATGAGTAACACCTTTTTGTTCTGCCTGCATTAGTTACCTATTGAAGCTCGTATCCTATTCATGTTAATAATTATTTTGTTTAAATGTCTCCACGGCTTAGCACCAGCCTAGCCTATATGACTAATTTATTTGAATTCAATTCTGCCACTAGATACTGAAGAATTGTTATATATATATCAGCTTAAATTACCATTCCCCAACAAATTTCACTTTAAGGTGGCATTTGATAGGATGTTAATCTCCAGAGGTGTGTGCGCATGGAACTCTACCAGATCAAGTTAGACATGTAGCAAACTATGTGACTTTTAGGCAAGCAGTTAAGACCTAGTTATTTTAGTACTTTGTAAATGTCCATTTTCAATTGCTGTATGTTTTGTATATTTATTTGAAGTATATTATTTATTTATTTGTTTTATTTAACAAGTTTTTTATACCACTTTATCACATAAAAAATCAAAGAGGTTTGCAGAAGAACTCAACAATTTTACAAAGAACTCAAGGAATAGATAGGGGTGGCATGCGGGACATGCTCGGAAGCATAACATACATTTTAACATTTCTGCATTGATTGATCAGAGTGTTGGGGGGCGATGATTAGGCTTGTCGGGTGTTTTGGGGAGTGGATTGCAGTGTTAAGTCATTGAAGTTTTCTATGAAGAGGAATGTTTTCAGCTTTTTTCAGAAGTCTTTTAAGTCCTTGGTGGATTTCAGAGCTTTAGGAAGGGAGTTCCAGATGGCAGGTGCTGCTAACGATAAGGCTCTTTTGGTCGTGGAGTTGTTTGCTTTGGTGAATACGCTGGGTGTTTGGATGCTGCCACTGTTCCGTTATCTTCATGGTCTGTTGTTGGATTTGGTGTTGATTAGTTCCTGGAGCGTGAGCGCTGAGAGGTTTTGTTTAATTTTGAAAATGGTCAGTACTGTTTTGAATCTGATCCACGAGGTGACTGGGAGCCAGTGGAGCTGGTGTTAAATAGGTGTCATATGGTCAGATTTTGTAGAGCCGGTGATGATTCGGGCAGCCGTATTTTGTGCCAGTTGTAATGCCTTGATAGTTTCTTTCGGGAGACCATTGAGGATAGAGTTGCAGTAGTCAAGTAATGGAAAAATGATAGCTTGAAATACTGTGCGGAAGTGGTCCTGGCTGAGGAGAGGTTTGAGTCTGTGGATAGTAGCCATTTTGTAATAAGCATTTCTAGTGATTTTGTTATGTGCGCTTTTAGGTTTAGATTGGTGTCTAGAGTGATTCCTAGGTACCTCACTTCTTCTATTACAGGGATGGAAACATTTGCCAAGGTAATTGATTCTGGGGGTATAAAGGAAGTGTTCCTCGTGATGATTGAGGCTTCATTCTTCTTAAAGAAGATGTTATATGTATCTGTTTATTTGTATAAAATGTAATCTGCTTCCAGTTGTTGGCTTCAGCAGACTAAAAAATGTTCAAATTAAATGAAATAACAGAATGCCTAAGCACAGTTTAAAAAGGCACTGTAGGTGAAACTGGGACATCCAAACTGAAACAGCTGAAATTCCATGAGAAGAGCAGCAGTGATAGTGGGCACACATAAGTGTCCTTTAAAATCGACCTATCTACACCCTAAAAGATAAACGCCTCCATCACAACATAACAAAATGGGGACATGCTGAATAATGGGTCAGATATGTGCACGTCATCGCTTGATTTTAGAAATTTGCACATGTCCAATATGGACGGCAACAATCTAGATGTTCCCCCGATAGTATTTCAGAACAGGTGCATGTATCCGATGCCACATACACGTCCCGGCCTGCCATTTTGCAAAGCAGAGACGAGCAGCTGCATGGTAACCCGGAGAAAGATCTCTTTATTTTCCTGAAATTTGTTTGCAAAGAGTGAGAAGTATTGAAGGAATATGAGAGCTCTCTCCTCTTCTGTTGACAGGTATTGGAATGCTAAAATGAGCACTTTTTGGGTACCTGTTCGTGCCTGCGAGCAGGTATAGCCTTGGAGCTGTCTGCTGGTGATTCTCGATGTGCAGCACAGTTCTAATATTGAGCGTACATGTTATATTTGTCAGGATGCTCCAAGCACACTTCTGCCTTGTCCTCATGTGTTCTGGACATGATCACACCAGACATGTAAATTCAGGCCTTTCTAAAATGGCTTCAGGGACGTCCTGTGATTTCCAGATCTGAATGAGCATTTTCAGGCATGGAAATCTGGAATAGGGATTCTAAAATAACCCCCTTAGGCTCATATTTTGCATTTGTTTTGTAAAGACAACAAATATACCTATATGTCCTTCTAGAATTGTCTTCCCAGACGTTGCTGCAGAAAGTTGCATCTATTCCAAGTTAGGCATAACTTTGTGTGTATATTCAAGGTAAGAATCTGCTCTTATGCATGTATTTTATGAGATATGCGCATAGATTGCACCCCCTGCTCTCACCAGTCCTCTTCTCCAGGAATGTCGATGCCTTAGTGTCCTACCATCTACTTTTATAAAATTGTCCCAGTATATACACATATAAGTGCCTACTCGGGCATGTGAAATACTGTTCTACACACTCAGGTCACATATAAATTGCCCTATAGTATGAAAAACAGACCAGAAAACTGCCAGTTTCTCTATATTCAACACTTGCCATCCATTGCACGCAGAATTCAAACTCAGATTAGATATAAAAAGCAGATATATCAAATGCCTGGCATTATGTATAGCAAAGTGGATTCATTGCCAGAAGTCCAGATCACCAAAGATAATAAAAAAAATTAGCTGGCACCCCTTCTGGGCTCCTGTTCACCTAAATGCTAAAATCACCCCAAATCACATTTCCAGGACAGATCAACATAGCATCCATAATTCTATCACGTGTGTTCTGCATGAGAACTGGGAGGAGTATAAAAATATGTCTTTCACTGGGAGTGAATCAACAAGGAGACACTATATTCCATGGCGTTTCTATACTGGGGCAGAAATAAATGACATAGCATCCCTCCATTCAACCCCCTCCTCTAACCCTCTGAGTTTAAAGTAGAATATCCTGGTGGACAGGTTATACCAAGCAGCATTTCATTGTCCTCCTTCAGCCTAAATTATTTTCTAATAGATCATGGACTTACGGTCCTTGTACTGGTTTTACATTTAACATAGCGATATATACTGTAGATCTAAAATGGGGGGGGGGGGGATAACTCCTGTTTAGCCTGACTCATCACAATCAGAAACCTTCTGACATACAAAGCCTCCATATGATTGCTAATTTCCCTACGTGTATCTAGCCTAGCTGCATATTTTACCAGTATCAAACCTTGTTCAGCCTACTACATCATCAATACAGCATGGCTGCCGTCCATCTTTGAGGAGGTAATTCTATTAAGCTGTTTCTGTATGAAAAGCCTTTTTTACCCATAGAAAAGGGCTTTTGGAAAATAGCAAGTAGATGCGTTGAAAAACGTGTGCCTGCTTTTCCGTTATCTAGTTTAGATGGGGCGGAGGCAGGAGTTGCAATGTATGTCTTTGTTTTATAGATTATGCAGGTACATGAGTAGCGAACATGTACACTTTTGCATCAGTGTTGTAGCAGATGTAAAGAGTGTGTTAGCATTCGCATGCTACTGGAGCTAGAACTGAGAACCTATTTTATATAGACACATGGGGCATGTTTATAATAAAGTGCACTACTAGGCAGCAAGGGGTTCAGCATAGGTCACGTGTGCTGAAAATGCGGCGCTGCTAAAAATCCTGCACTACGCAAGTACTGTGGGTTGGAGTGGAGAACGGGCGGTTCTTGGGTGGAGCGGCCACATCACAGGTAGTGTGGGCATTATTGGGGCATGCTCCCCGTTGACGTGGCACTTTGCATGGGTGCGCTTACTGCCACCTCAATGGGTGGCGTTAAGTGGTGATCGTGGGGGTGGTGCAATAACATGGGGATACGACAGGCATGCCTCCTTTTACTAGTATGGGTGAAGCACCACCCCCACACTCGTTTTCAGGCCATCCGAGTGCTACTGGGACATCATTTAGTAAAGATGCCCCTTAGGCAGCTATGTTGGTTTTATATAATAAAGCTTCAAATAGGTGCTTTTTTGGACTTCTCCCATAACATTACTTATATATTTAAAGTTATATATATTTTCAGTGCATTATCTGCTGGCCCTGAAAGTCCATGTAAAGCTTTAAACGGATAGTTATATGCATAAAATGAGACCTGCTCTTTACCCAGTGCAACTTAGATTGCTGGTGAAACTGAGCTGCCGAATTCAGCTATCATAAGATTTTCCCCGCCTGTGTGTCAGTATAAACTGCTAGGGACAAAACAGCAGAAATGACACCTAGCCTGAAGCCACAGACACAGTTTACACCTGCTTAGAGCTAAACTACAGGCATATTTTATAAACAGTGTGCGCAAATCGCAACTCCACCCAAACTCCATCCCAGCACACGCCTAAGTGCAGATCACGCAAAAGTACATGTGCCCTCTTAGTACTGTGCACGCTTCTACATGAGGTCATTTTATACAAGGTCTTTTATGAGCCTTTACATGCAAAAACCCCATTTATAAAATTATGTCTATCGTGAGAAGGGAGTTTTATTCATTTTTTAATATAAAGGAAGAAACTGGGATGATTTCTGTTTATAATGTCTCTCCCAGGCTTCAAGGGACTATCTCCCTAGTTAGAGAGCACATAGCTAAGGAGACTGCTCTTGCTCAGTAAACTTTCTATGATCTACAAGAACTACAGAAGGAGCTCAACTGGTTTGGCAGCAAGATGCCATATTTCTTGGCCCTGGACCTTTCACAACTGAAATAAAAGCAGGGTTTGCTGTTGCTACTGGTAGCTTAAGCTGGCTAAATAACTAGGTCAATCCTGTCAGCTCTAGAAGAGACTGTCGCAAATCACAGGAGCAGGTGTCCATTGCCCCAGTCACTAACGTTTCCCAGTCACCCTCTGAAAACATTTGTGTGTGTTTGAACTTCCGGCTTTTGGCATTAACTCACCGACAAATTAGTACATACTGCAAATTGTTCCGGTTCTTGTGTATTAAGTATCAAACTATTAATATTTTCCTGCCTCAGTGCCCATGCTCTTTGCCAAATCAAATAATTATTCAGTTAGTATAACTACTCATATACATTCACTCCTTTGTGAATTGCAGAAGCTCTTTTTTTTAGTGTGCCATAAGGCCAATGTTAACTTCCTTCTCTGAATACAAAGCGGCATTGAGTGCTTTCCTAACTCTACAGCTTACCCTGTGCTTTTGTACTGGGTGGGGGCAGCTTTTATAAGCTTATCGCTGAACACCAAACAAAGTGTTGAGAGAATACTGTTCCGCAGGTAAAAAGCTTTCCTTCATTTTTTAAAATGTTATCACTTTTAAAACACGTGATAAACCCCATGGGTGCAATAATCTCCATGGATTATTACAAACCCCATGGGTCATTTTAATCCATAGTGTTTGCAACAATGATGAATGCAAAACTGACCACCCCGAATGCGCCTATAAACAGCACATTTTCCTAGGGAAAAAAAGTGCTGGTTCTCATGTGCAGGGCTCCTTGTTTATGCATGAGGACCACAGGGGAATTCTAGCAGGCAATGGAAAAGGCGCTGGCACGCAGTACCCTCAAGTACTTCCTCAAAAAAAACCTCCTAGCTATAAGTAACTGCATTTTTGGAGGCATTTCCAGGAATGGGGAATGGAGGTAGGTCAGGAGAGGCAACGATGCATATAGAATTTGCCAGAAAAAGCAGATGAGGATTTCTGCAACTACTTTTTCGCTGCGCATTTTCCAAATGGAAAGTATGAGCGCACGTTTCCTTTCAGACCTGGTGCATCATCTGTGGGGAAAAGGACCTGTGGACTGTGCAGATAATTTTGAAGGCAGCTGTGGCAGAAAGTGCCCCAAGACAGTCTCTGATCTCCTGCCCCCACCCCCACCCTCACCCCACCATAGCTAAATCTCTCCGAGACCAGCAACAGTGGCAGTGACAAGAAAGGAACCGAAGCGCGGTGCTACGGGAAGCTTCTGAACCCCTCCGTATTGCGCTGTGAAAGTGCAGCTGCTCCTACCCCCTCTGATGCACAATTCCTATTTGCATCAGAGCAGGACAGGCTGCACGTGCAGCTTACAGGAGTCTGGAAACTTCCCTCCGCACTGCACATCTGTTGTCTTCTTACTGCCAATGCTACCACCGTCAGTCCTGAAGAGATTAGCATAGGCGGCAGTAGTAGAGATAAGGGCAAGGGCAGGAGTGGCAGGAACAGGAGCTGCGTAGGTTGCCAAATTACCATGCGCTGGCCTGGAGGGAGCCCTGGGATGCCACAAGATTACACCAGAAGGTCCAGGCCTTGGTATGTAGGAGTGAGAAAACAGGCAGGACAATCAATGGCGCTAAAGCAGTCACCTTCACTATTTTTCAAGGGGAGAGGGACGGGTTCACTTTGGAGAACAAAACTTAAGTTAAGAGCCAGGAACACTAAGGGACAAAGTGTCTTTGCTAAGGGGTAGGAGAGGAGGGAAGTCACTGTCTAGCTGCTCGAGTGCACTTAGAGCAGCTAGTGTAACTAAAACGATTTGCTTCCCGCATTCTCCTTTTCCCCCAAGCAGATCTCCCTCAACTCTCTTTCCCATGTCCGCTCACCTCTTCCACATACTTCCCCAACACACTCACTGTTTTCTCTCTCCCCTCAACTCCTCTGCCTCCCACCACACTCTTTTCTCCCAATATGCCTTCTTCCAACCCAGTTTGTCTCAATTCCCCAACTGCCTCTCCCAGCAGTGAACCTCCGCATCCTACCTCTGTCTTTCCATTCCAAGTTGGCTTTCTCCCCAAGTTGTTTTCTTTTGGGATCATGTGACTCTCTGTGGAGCATGTTTCCTAAAGTCCACAATGGTAGCATGTGTTGGTGGCATGAAATTAGTGTGGCGGCCCATACTAATTTTGGGGGGCAGATGGATCTATCCTTCTGCAGTTACGGCACTGCTAACACGTGGCACCATGCTAACCAGCACACGGGTGCACTTAGTGTTACTCATTCAGATGGCGGTAAGTGCACCTGTGCTAACGTCAATAGATGCATTTAGTATGCGCCCACAATGCCCGTACTAGCCACGATACACAATCAATGCTCATGTTATGCCCCTAAACTGCCCAACCTCTGCCCACACACGCTAACCAGTTAGCACTGGAGTTTTAGTGCAGAGGCTCCTTGCTGTTAGCATGCATTAGTAAATCTTCCACTGTGAGCCGTCTTGTGATGCCCCAAATTTTGCATTGCTCTTACCCATGAGATCAGAGGAGGAGTTAGGGACCTGTTTATGTTTATCTATATTTTCATTTTGTTCTTATTTTACATACCAGTTCATGGTGAAAACCCTCTCTGCACAAAATAAACTGCAAGAAGCTATAATGTAGCAAAACCAAAAGTAATAAATCATAGGGGCCCTTTTACAAAAGAGCGCTATGCAGTTAAAGTGCAATTAGGCATGCGTTAACTGCACGCTCAGACTCATGGTAACAGTTACCATGGGGACATGACAGTTAATGCACACCATTTTTCAGACTGTCAATTGCCTGTTGGGGTGCCAAATGGGTGGATGACCTTGACCCCCAACTGTTTCTTTCCATCTGACTTCTGCAACGAACTGTTTGATAACCAGGTAGGAGTTTGGGACTCTTTCCTTCATGTGACATTGGATGAGGTAACTCTCATCATATCGGACTTGTGCATGTAAAACTCACCCCTGTTACTATCCCGGCCTTTGTTTCTTAAAGACTCAGCTGCGCCAAATAGAGCGTCATTGGAAGACAACCCTCTGCCCACACCATGACAGCTTATCGCGAGACTGCCAAATGTATAATTATACAATTCATCTGGCAAAGAAAAACTCTCTCGCTACACTACTGGAATATCATGCACGCTTTTCCACCTAGTGGACCGTCCTCATAGTATTTCTTGTCTAACTAGCTGAGGGAATTTTGTAGATAATTAAGGAATTTCAGTCCTCCTTACCTATAGCAACTCCATCTGCTGTAGTTACAGCTCCTGTTGACTCTTCATATGAGCATTCTGTGCCTACAACTTGTTTACTTGCAACCTTTAGCATTCCCACCCTCTTCGTGCTCTTGAAAGTGATGCAGTCCATGCAGCCATCCTCCGCTCTTAATGATCCACTGTCAGTCCCCCTGCAGAAGCAAATCCTGGACCCTTTTCTCTCCTATCCACTCAACGGTTACTGCCAGCCTGATATGTGGAGTTTATCCTGCCGCATGGAAACAGGCTATTGTCTTGCTGAAACTTAAAGAAGCCAGGACAGATACTTCTCTGGTGTCCAATTATCACCCCATCTCCGCTCTCCCTTTGGTAGGGAAAATGGTGGAAAAAATGGCTATGAGCCAGCTTACCACCTTTTCTTGAAACCACAGGGTTTTACATGCCAAATAGGCTTTCATACATATAATTCCACCAAGAGAACTTTCTTTAATCTTGTGACCTTTGTTCAGTGGCAACTTGATGGCGGAGTCAATATTCTCCTCCTCTCCCAGGACCTGTTTGCAGTTTTTAACTAAGTTAATCACACCTTTCTTCTCCCCATCTTGTTACTTTGACTGTTAGACGGTTCTGGTCTTATCTTTGTAGTTGATCCTGTTCTGTCAACTGTTCCTATGTCATTTCATCAATTTTAACTCTCGATTGTGACACCCCACAGGGCTCCATCTTGGGCCCAATCTTTTTTAATGCCTACCTTATACCAGTGTACACATTAAAGGAATCCCTCCACGTTATTATGGTTGTGTATTTCAATGGTGCATTAATCGTTTTACAACACCACTATAGAACTTGCTGTATATTTTTTACATTTATCATAAAGAAACTAAAGGGTATATGAGTCTCAGACTTCTTGTAGCAATGACCGAACAGACTAAAGTCCTTAGCCAAAATGCCAGATTGCATCAACGACTCACTTGTACAAATACCCTTCAGTAGTTGAATGAAAACTGTGATGTTGAATACGGTAATTTATAATGACTTTAAATAAATTATGTTATAATGCCATAGCTTATCTCAATGAAATATTGACGACCCCAACGCAAACTCTCGGTCCGCTGCTGCGTTTCACAGAGACGTTTCTTCAGGGGGTGTAGCTGTAGATCATCCAAGTTTTAGAAATGGCATTGAGTGCTTCAGTAGTAGGCATTGGTGAACTTACGGCTTCAAATCGTCTCAAAAATATCGACATTCATCCAAGGTTTAGTATGGCTGCCAGTTCATCAAAACGCCGCAAGTTCTATAGTGGTGTTGTAAAACGATTAATGCACCATTGAAATACACAACCATAATAACGTGGAGGGATTCCTTTAATGTGTACAGCTTATTAACCCTCTGAGAACTGACGACGTGTTCTAGTGTTACCTTATACCACTGGCATGATTGCTTGACTTTCTTGGAATAGTCAGCCCTCTCTCATGCTATTTCAGAGATTATTGCTAAGTTGAATACTATCTCTAGCTGGCTATATATTAATAGTCTAAAGTTGAATGCAAAACGTCCAAGGTACTTATTTTCTCTAGATGACCTACCGCCCTTGCACCCATTGTGCTACCGACCATCACTGGCTCTACATTATACTTGAATAATGACTCAGTCAAGGTCTTCAGTGTCATACTCGATAGAGAACTCACTTTTAATGCAAAAAAATCTTCTTCACCCTAAAGCACATTCAGGCAATAAGATCACTGCTAGATAAGTCTTCCTTATGTGTCATGTTGGCAATTACCCAGTTTAAAATAGTCTAACTCTCTTCAACAAGAACTGACAAAAATGCAATTGCAGAGGCTACAGCTAGCCCAAAACATCTCAATTAATCTCCTTCATGGATCAAAGAAATTTTACCTTGTGACTTATTTCCTTTCCGAGGAGCATTGATTCCCTGTGAGGTATCAGATTCACTTTAAGATCATTATGGTTGCCCATCAGATCTATTATTCAGGTCTTCCAATTTTTCTCACTTCTTCCCCTGGTTCCCTATACTCCTTCCCACCCCAAACACTCTACTCTTCTCAGCATAACTTGCTGGTCATTCCACCTTACTCCTCTTTTTAATTAGAATGTATGTATAAGTCCTGTTTTAGTGTTCCTGCTCCCACCTTGTGGAATGTGTTGCCTTTGGATATCTGGCTCTAATCCTCACACAGGAAATTTAAGGCTGCACTGAAAAAATGTACTCTATGGAAGCCTTCCCTCAGGTCTGAACACCGAGGGGCAAGAGTTCTGAGTCTTATTAGAGCCAGCTAGGGTTTATCTTCCCCCTTTTGCCTTTACGTCCTCATTGTTACAGCATTGTAATGTCCCAGTTGTCTTGTCCTTGTCTGTGCTTTGTTGTTTAGCCTTCATTTGTGTTGTGAACCACTTAGATATTTATTGTTTTTGATTTGTGGTATATCAAGTATATATACTTGGGTGGAGCAGAGACACAGTTGTAATTCAGGCCAGAGGGACTGGGGTCTCTAGTCCCATGGCCACTCCTTGTGGCCTTGGGCGAGCCACTTAACCCTCCATTGTCTCAGGTACACTTAGATTGTGAGCCCTTCGGGGACAAGGGAATAAAAAGTACCTGTTAGTATACACGTAAACCGCACTGATTCTAAAGAGCGCGGTATAAAAAATAAAAATAAAATAATAATAAAATAAAAACTGTGATAAAGGAGTCTCTTTAGGGTTAGCTCTATAGGCCAAGAATTTAGGATTGTAGCCTCTACCACCAATGAGCAGGACACTAGTATTCTATAAGCATGCTTTATTCATAAACCTAAGCAAATAGTTTGGATGGAAAACTTTTCCATAGATCTCTTAACAGGCTATAAAAGTAGCTGTATGTTAAGTATGGACTTTTTCACAACTTTATCCATCATGCTTTTCTTAAGCCATAGCACTGAATAGACCCTTACTGGCCCACTGCAGCCTGGAGCTTTAAACAGCACAGCTTAATACAAAATGCATTCCCAGTCTATGAAGCTTTCCTAAACACAATGGCTCAGTTAATGCTCCTGGTTTGGTTGTCTTTAAACACAAAGCTAAATATACTCACAAACCACCTGGGGAACCTTTTTTGTTTGGTGCTCCTAGCTTTCTTGTCTCCAAATATTGTAAGCACTAAAAACGTAGCACATCCTTCTGTCACAATGTTTATTCTAATTAGGAAGTTTCAGGTACGTCTATGATCAGGAATGCAACCAGCTTACACATAGCTCTCTAGCACTATTCTAAATTAAAGTCTAGTTGGCTTCTAGTCAGACTGTTTCACACAGCACAAACATCATTCCTCTGTTTCTGCCCCAAATACTGACAGCATCTCTTACCCATAAACCACAAACAAACAGCATTTAAGTTTCTCCCCTCAATTACTGGTTCTGACAACTAAGCCTCTAATATTGCTCACCTAGATGTTTTCCCTTCTAAACCCGTCTTTCTGGCTTGACTGGCTAAGGCTTCTGAACTTCTCTCTGTGTTTCTTCCTCTTCTCTGCAGTCTGGGTTGTTTTTTTAGTGCACCAGCAGCTGGAATTATTGGGCACATGTGCTTGACTACCTCCACTTGGCTCTGCCCTGGCTGCTCTGCTACTACATTTCCCAGACTGCCTCTACAAGCCCACTTTCAGAGCTTTGCTACTTACTCTGGAGCTCTCTCTAGTGGGCAATCCATATAAAATCATTATTAGTTCTCTTTTTTAAAGAGCCTTGACAACCAATGTAAAGTCAATGGCATTCCCTCTAGCAGCATTGTTTTGTACCCTCATGAGCAGTTGAAATCCCTAAAGAAATCTTTCAGTGAAACCTGTGGCCAGGATCAAATTTATTTCTGTCGGCGTGAGGATTTGTATTTGGGCATGAACCATAGAGTTACTCTTCTTATGAATCATCTACATGCTTGAGGAATGACTAATTGAGCTGAGCAGTGCGATTTTGCTCTGGACTTAAATCGGATTATACAAATAAGTTATTGATTTATATTTTCTTTGGACTTATTTTTTTGTTTAGTGCATAACAAAAGTAAGGGGTTGTGGTGAGTTTTTTGGAAGCAATGATGAAGTTTTGTGATCTTGTGTTGGCCACTTTGATTGAGCTTCCTTTTTCTCATCTTTTCTTTTCATATTTTGTAGGGAGTTGAGCATTGCGTGGCTGCATGTATGCAAGTTTATTAATATTCCTAAGGTCATCAATGAATATTTTTTGATCAATATTGGAAAATATATTGTGTGTGGAGCAGTCAATACATATACACATTTTGGTCTCATATCTTTTTGATCACACAAATCTGTACACAAATAGAAAATGCATACATATTTATACCTTCTTCAGAGCAGGTGTAAGTTTCTGCATGAGAATTGGGGATAGTTCTGGGTATCTATTTTATAAAAGCCCATAAACACCTGTGTTGCCTTTATAAAATGACAACAGGATTTCAGTTAAAATACTTTAACAATGCATCTAAAAGTAAAATAAAAATTATACAACGGCACTGCTTTTTTTAAAAGTGCTATTAAGTTACTGCTGACCCAACAGCCCCTGAACAGATATGACCAGAATTAGATTGCCAGGCCTTTTTTCTGAGGCAATGGAGAGTAAAGTGACTTGCCAAGGTTACAAGGAATGCCAGTGGGTATTGAACCCTGATCTCCTGGGTATAAGGCTGTTGCTCTAACCATTAGGCTACTCCTCTACTCTGACACTAGCTTTTAATGTAGTTCGAGTCAAATGATCAGCATTAGCATAAATAGTTCCTCCCATGGACACCCCATGACTGTTCATAAAATCTCCAAACCAAAACCAGTCCTTTTTAAGCACAAATTTGGCTAGGGTGGTCAGAAATGAAGTCTTAGGGGTTTTGTTTACTAAATGGCGCTAGCAGCATCTGTGTGAAATTGGAGCCGCGGCCCCATTTTATTCAATGGGGCCATGGCTCCGATATCGCATGGAAGCCGCTAGCACTGCTTAGTAAACAGACCCCCTTATTCAAATGTTTCATTTTTATATAGATTATTTAAAATCTTTACAAGAGGAGATGAAATACTAGGACAGATGTTGTATCTTATAGGAGAGCAAATTATATCATAAGATACTGATGGTCCTATAAACCAATACTGATTTATTTGCTGGGTTTTCTTTTACATTGGTACTTTTATAAAATGAGCCTTACATAGACACTTTTTTGTAATGCTGACATAGTTGGCCACCCTTTTGAGGAGGAATTCTCTTGGCTCCAGAATTCTGCTTCAAGCTTATGCCCACCTGTCTGAAGAAAGATCACCTATCGTTTACCCATGTGCCTACCCAAAATTTTAAGTGCCTGATTCTCCAAAGAACTCTGAACTATGACTTCTTAAAAAGACTAAAATCTATAAAGGTCACACTGTTCAGAACCTTAACACACTCATTTTTGTCTGACGTGGCATTGAATGAGCCAGGAAACCTCAGCAATAAGCATGGCTGTCGACTGCGTATTTGCTGATTTTGAATTATTCTATAACTATTGTACTAATGAAAGAAATTCAGAGTGTTAAATTACACCACTACCATATTAACCTTAGGCAATCCTGGCATCAGTGGTTTCACACCCATCATCCACCCATCCAACCATCAACCAGCCTCTGTCATCATTGAACGACGGCCTAATTTCACTGCCTTGAGGAGTCTCTTCATAAGGGTGGTTAATAAATCCTAATAGATAAGACAAAGATATCCTTATTCAGCATATATCCACCATGACAGTCTGCATTGACTTTAATAACTGGAACATGTTTCCTTCCCAAATGAATGACAAATGCATGAGCATTTTCTTATTTCCATTGCACAGGCAGTTGTTCATGGACATACATCAGCGGCATCACTTTCCCCTCTGCTCTTAAACTACCAAAACTGCCTCCACCAAAATAAAAACAAACCTGACTCTTATTGGCAAGGGTGGGAAAACGATTTTTGGGCTTTTAGTGCCAACCAAACAAGCACTAATCTCTCAAGGCTCTGAATATTCAGGGCCAGCTGCCAACGAGAGAGGGAGCAGCTGGGCTAGCAGAATTGGCAGACTCTCTTTTGGTGTCCCTTGCACACTGACCATGGCATCTGGGCCTGCTGGGATAGCCTCCTGTTTCCCAAACCTCTCTGGGCTGTCCAACAGCAGCGTCCAATATTCATTGCAAACAGTGGGTCAAAAGCAATGGCAGCAGAGAGCCCAATGTCCATCTAACTTAATGGAGATTACTTTGTACTACAGAAAAAAATTACTAGCATGACCAGGAAGAGTTATTTTTATTTTAAAAACATACCAGTGTGCCAGTTTTAAAAAATAACTTTGAGTCCATTTTCAGTAGCAGCAGCGATCGCATTTTTGTTAGAACTAGTTGCAGCTTTATAAACAATACATAGATTCAGCACCACTATATTACGGTTACCAGATTTTTTTTGTAGGCAAATGTGGGACACTCATCCAACGTTAGTGGGAGGAGCCTATATTCCAGGATTGCATAATATGGGGTGGGGGAGGGAAGAAGAGTCATTCTCTTCTCCCCAGCTGCCTCATGACAGCAATGTTATCACTTCCAAGTAAATGAATCATCAAAGAAATGGAAACAGTGATGTGTTTCCCCAATGGACTATGCAAAGTGTAACAATTACAGATGTAAATTTCTGAAACTACATATTCCATTGTATTGAAATTTCTACCTGTCTTGCCATTTTTACCTCATCTTGCTTCCAGTCTCTGGTTTCTGCTTTTGTCTGTTTGTCTTCTCTTAACACTGTTCCCAGGGTGTCCTGTCCATTTGTTATTTCTTTTCTCCTACTTCCCTCTGACATTAATCTTTCAGCTTTCTTCCATTTATTCTTCTGTTTCTCTGTCCATTCTGATTTAGCACCTCCTCCTCAATCAGTCCTCCGTTTCTCCCTTTTTCACTGCACCTACCTACAGTTTTCATCTCCTTCACCCCATCCTCCCATTCCCCATCTGAATATCGCCACTGACCAGTTATCCCTGGGTACCACAACCAGTATGCCTCGATGCTAACCAGTTAGCACAGGGGCATGTACGGTGATACCCGTGGATACTCAGGTCTGAAAACTGTGTAAATGCCTTTGGGTATCAGGCCATAGACCTCTGACACTGACACTGGACATGCGTTGTATTTAATCTAAATACATATTCTGCAAAAGAGAAAGGAGATGCATGATGGACCAAAAAGAAAAAGTGAGAACCACAGTACAGTTTATACTGCTATAAACTATGCTGTGGCTCTTGACTTTTCTTTTTGAACATATATTAGAACATAAGAACATAAAATATGCCATACTGGGTCAGACCAAGGTCCATCAAGCCCAGTATCCTGTTTCCAACAGTGGCCAATCTAGGTCATACGTACCTAGCAGTTTCCCCAAAAGACACAGGTTCCACAATGCTTGTACTGGGTCAAGCTTTGATATCCTGGGTCCCTTCTTAATAATGGTTTATGGACCTTTCCTCCAGGAACTTGTCCAAACCTTTTTTAAACCTAGCTACACTAACAGCCTTTACTACATCCTCCAGTAACAAATTCCAGAGTTTGATTACACGTTGAGTGAAAAAATATTTTATTAGTCTTAAATAGTTTACCTTGTAGCTTCATTGCATGTCCCCTAGTCTTTCTATATTCTGATAACGTAAACAATCAATCTACGTTTACCTGTTCCACTCCGTTCATTAATTTATAGACTTCTATCATATCACCCCTCAGCCGTCTCTTTTCCAGGTTAAAGAGCCCTAACCTTTTTAGCCTTTCTTCATAGGAGTATCCTTCCATCTCCTTTACCATTTTGGTGACTCTTCTCTGAACCCTTTCTAATAACGCTATATCCTTTTTAAGATACGGCAAGCAGAATTGCACGCAATATTCAAGGTGCGGTCTCACCATGGAACGATATAGAGGCATTATAATATCTTTTGTTTTATTTTCCATTCCTTTCCTTATGATATCTAGCATTCTATTTGCTCTCTTGGCCACCGCTGCACACTGGGATGAGGGTTTTAACATGTTATCCACAATGATGCCTAAATCTTTTTCCTGGGTGGTGGTTTCTAATGTGGAACCTTGCATCGTGTAACCATAGTTTGGGTTGTTCTTCCCTAGGTGCATAACTTTGCACTTGTCCACATTAAATTTCATCTGCCATTTTGATGCCCAGTCTTCCAATCCTCTTTGGTTTTAACAACTTTAAATAGTTTTGTGTCATCTGCAAATTTGATAACCTCACTCGTTATTCCCTTTCCCAGGTCATTTATGAATATGTCAAAAAGCAGCGGACCCAGCACAGATCCCTGGGGTACACCACTATTCACCTTTCTCCATTGGGAAAATTGGCCATTTAGCCCTACCCTCTGCTTTCTATCTTTTAACCAGTTCCTGATCCACAATAGTACACTGCCTCCTATCCCATGACTCTTTAGTTTTGCCAAAAGTCTCTGATGAAAGACCTTGTCAAAGGCTTTCTGAAAGTCCAGAAACACTATATCAACTGACTCACCTTTGTCTACCTGTTTATTCACACCTTCAAAAAAACATAACAGATTAGTAAGACAAGATCTTCCTTGTCTAAAGCCATGTTGGCTGTCCCCCATTAGGCCATGACTATCTACATGCTGAGTAATTTTGTTCTTTTTGATGGTTTCTACCATTTCTGCCTCCAGCATTCACTCCTCCAACTCTCGCATCACCTATCAAGTAATGCCTGTATCCTGGTCTGATTATCACATGATATCCTTTGACTTTCCTATAAATTCCCCTCAGCCTGGACAACACCACTCAATCACTCATCGTCACTTCAAAGTATTTGACAAGGACACTCTGCTCGACCAAATACTCCCCAAGCTTGACACCAGCACCTCAGATCTGACATCCCTCATAGAGAACTGAAACAACACCATTTCACCAGCTGCCGTTGCACCACCCAAGCATAGAACTTCACAACGAGAAACCAGAGCTCCATGGTATTCCTCTGAAATAAAGCCAGCAAAGATCACATTAAGAAGAATAGAAAGAAGATGGCGGAAAACCAAAGATCAATCAGACCGCCAGGCGTACAGGACAAAGCAACAGGAATACGACGAGCTAATCTTAACCAAAAGAAACAGCATCATACAAACCTTATCATGAAAGCTCTAAACCGCCCTAGAGAGTTAGTCTCAATAGTAGAAGAGCTAACCAGAGACCCAAATAGCCGTCGCAGTTTCAATAACGCCAGAAACCTATGCAATTCATCTTCAGAGCAAACTCAGCTGTACCCAATTCATGCCAAACCAATCTCTCACGCTATTGACTAGACAAGACCTCCCAAAGATTTGGACATTGTTTCGCTCAGTCACCGAGGGTCACTGCATCAAGCTTATGAAATCCCTGAACACCCACTTCCCCCCTCGACCCATGCCCAACCGCATGGATAAAGATGATTTCACAAGAGTTAGCACCAGCACTTCGCAGAAAATGATATATGCCTCCATCACTAAAAATCTCATCCATAAGACCACTTCTAAAGAACAACGCAACCGATCTAAGCTCTCCAACCTCATATCGACCCATATCCAGCATACCGCTTCTTTCCAAATTAATAGAGAAGTCAGTCCTACGCAAGCTACAAGATCACGTTGACTCAACCTTCCCACTTGACCCTCAGCAGCATGGATTCCGAGAGTTCCACGGGGTAGAAACCTCATTAACATCCCTTTTGAACACAATTCTCAAAGGGACTGAAAACATCAAACAAAGTTTCATACTCATATTCATTGACATAGCATCCGCATTCGATTCAATAATATACTCCATACTCCTGGACAGGCTGAAGGATAAAGGCACAAATGACACCCCGCTGTCATGGTTTCGCTCTTACCTTTCCAAAAGAAAAACACAGGTCAAGATCAAAAATAACACATTGAGATCTTTCCCATTAATTCAAGGACTTCCTCAAGGCTCAACACTTTCTGTCCTCCTTTTCAACATTTATATTCAGCCAGTCTGTAAAATTATATGGAAGTACAATATACAATAACATCTATATGCTGAAGATCTACTCCACCCTCGACACCTGACTACTCCGCCATCTCCTCTTTCATGTCAGAAGTCTCAGAATGGCTTATACAATGCAACCTAGCAATTAACTATAACAAATCCGAAGCTCTCATAATCTCAAAAGGCACTGCATTTAACCCCCCTCAAAATCTACTAATAGGAAACCAAGTAATTCCAGTGAAGAGTGAAGTAAAATACCTTGGAATACTCCTAGACCAGAGGCTCAATTTCCAATCCCACATCAATAAATCAACTGCCAAAGCCTACTATAAAATGAAGATCCTGAAAAATCTACGACCCTTACTCGACTAGAACCACTTCCATTCCATCTGCCAGGCAATAATCACTCCACAGTTAGATTACTGTAATCTAATTCTTCAAGGTCTACCCAAATGTGCAATACAAGCATTATAACTAGTGCAAAATACAGCTGCATGATTAATCACTGAAACAAAAAAACAAGATCACATCACCCCCATCTTAAAATCCCTCCACTGGCTCCCCATCCAAGTGCAAATATAATACAAAGCCATAATGATGGCATTCAAGATACTACACAACCAATCCCCCAAATGTTTAAAAGAGGTAGTTAAAAGAATTCCAGACACTCGATTGAGGAGGAGGCAACATCTGAACACCCTCTCATCAGCTGCCATAGCTTCTTACACCTCTCGATCAGCACTACACAGAGTATTTTAATATTATACCCCATCACTATGGAACTCGCTCCCGCATCACCTGAGAGCAATCTCAGATATCACCGACTTCAATAAATATCTAAAAACCCACCTTTTCACAGAGCACTTCGACACCACATAAAACATGCAACCTCAGCAACACAATTCCAATCAACAACCCCAACCACAACACGTTTCCTCCTTAAGCAAGTCACAAGCTACTACAACCAGCTAAAACGTTGTTAGACTACCATTGTAACACTCAGGCAATCGTTAATTGTATAATGTAAATAGTTTGAATCTTTAATTGTTCAATGTAAATAGTTGCTACGATACTGTTCTATGTAAACCTTGTTATGTTTCAATGTAAACCGCTTTGATAAAACTGAAAAGTGGTATGTAAAAGATGTTAAATAAATAAATAAATCCGAAGAAACCTCTCTCCCAACAATGGGTGTAGAGCAAAAGTAAGACATTTCAATCACCAACTCAACATACCAAAAATAATTTCTGATTTTAGTGTCATCTCAGTAACAGCAATATAAACCCTCACTAGTACTGGCCATATTGGAAGTAATAGAAAACCTCTCAAAAATTATTGAAGACCTATAGAGAAAATCCACCATACCACAACAGCAAAAATGCAAATGCAATCTGTGTCTTTGAGTCAATGCTGACTCCTCGCAACCTAGTAGCTCCTAGGTTTTCTTGTCAGTGTGACCAGAAATAGATTACTTTCCCTGTTAGTACCCCTTGTTCTCAGCTATTATAGTGTCTGTCTTGATTAGATTGTAAGTTCTGATGAGCAGAGACTACCTAGGAAACCTTTTTTTATATGTCTGTATGCCTGTGTATGCTTTATAGTGCTAAATAAATGATTAATAGTAATAGTAGTAGTAGTAGACCCACAGCCAAAAAGAGAAGTAATTCTGAAGCCCAGACACATGAAGAGCCCCATCAGAGAAGTAAGATGACCCCTCTGTAAGAACAAGAAGAGGAATGTCTACCCATACAAGAATGAAGAAGAAATATCAGAAAATGAGTGGCAAGCACTTGGAGTTCCATTGCCTGCCGTAGAGGAGAGCAGAGCACACATGGAAGCGTAGGCCGAAGAGGGAAGCACCTGCAGCCCGATCAAAGCAAAAAAAAAAAGCCTGTGGAAAGAGCAGGATCTGAGCAGAAGGAAGATATGGAGTCCCCTTACTCTTCCTCCTCAGAGAACAGGACAGAAGAGAGAGATGGGACCTGTAGCAGGAGCAGAGAGAAAGGAGAGCTGAAGAGAGCGGTGAGAGAGAAGAGCTAGATCTAGAGGCTGAAAGTCAGAAGCTCAGAGACCGCAGAGCCTGGGAATCCAGCTTAGAAAGAGAGAGAGGCAAGCTGCAGAAGCACCCAGTGAAGAGCTGCAGCAGGGAGTCCAACTCAGCAGAATGAGAAACCCCGAAGACGCTGTGAGAGAGAGTGACAGAGCCCGACAGCAGAGCAGAAAAGGGAACCAGCAAGCTGACAAAAGCAGCCATCCCTGAGATACCAGGAGAGAGAGCAGCTGTATCAGAGCCACGGACTCAGAGAGCCCCTGACAGGAGAACTACAAGACCATAAGTAATAGAAACTAGCTAGTTAGAAGACTTACGCTTTATTTGCCAGTTTAGTAAGAATATGGTTGAGTGTAGTGCACCTATTCAGGTGATGCCTACTTTTTGTGAGATGGCCTAGAGAGGTTTTTGTTAGCCAAGTGTGATGAGGCACAAGAGAGTGTTTTGGCCCAAAGCAAGGGAGCACCACCTTTCTTTGTGGGACCCAAAGTCATCCATTGAACCAGAACATCCACTATGCATCGTAGACTACTCATCAAGGTGCCCAGCGGTGAAACCAAAGCCTGCTCTACACATAACTGACCAGAACATTAGCTTTAATTGCGCTCAGTTAATACCAGAGGTATGAACACTTACTGGGAGACACACTCCCTAAGGGAAAAGCATATGTACATTTGGGTTTAACTACTGAGTTTCCTGCTAGTTTTTCTATCCTTCAGTTAAACTGAGAAGAATTTGATTTGCAGGGGATACGTAGAAGAGAGTAATTTATGGTTGGGCTAGTTACAGTTTAATTTATTTTATATACCGCCCTTTATAAACATATCTAGGAGGTTTACAATAAAATTACAATTGATCGGACAATGGGGTTTCTGAAAACTTGATTCTCTTCGTACTATCACCTACCTAATCCCAAAAGAGAAACAACATTTTGTTAAATACCTTACTTCTGTCTGGTCTTTTCTACTATCATCCCCTCCCCCTTTAGCATTTACTTTGAGTATTTCTTCCAGTGCCAGCTCCTGTCCCTAACTCCAAGGAAACCTTTTTTTATGAGTGAAATTGTGACCTTACAGAGGGGTGGAATCACCCAACAGGAAGGATCATAGCTCCAAAGCTCAGCTCAGTGGCCAGTGATACACACACATTCCAGAAGAGAGAGAGAGACCAAAGGAAGGGAAGCCTGGATCACCTGCCCCACCCTGATTGGCATAAGGGCCACACCAACAAACCTATCCTGATGCATTATGGGACCTGCATAACTGATTTCAATGAGTAGAATCAGGGACTACAAATCCTACACTATTTGGGGTGTAAGATGAAAGGAATCTGGTAATTTGGTAGCTTGGCAAGAAGAAGGAGATGAAGGTCGAAAGGGGGTGAGATGAGATGAGGTGAGCTGAGATGAGAAGTGGGGAGGAATGCTTGGGGAGTGGTGGAAGAGAGATTGAGACAGATGCACCAAAGTGGGGGAGTTGGAAAGAGCGAGAATGAAAAAAACATGTATGGAGGGGGGAGAGAGAAAGGCACCAGTGGGGGGAACAAAGAGCAAAATGCACTAGTGATCACAAGAATGAAAGGGGGCGAGATAAAAAAAGCTCCAGTGAGCAGGAGGCAAGAAGGGGGAGAGAAACGCACTAGTGTTACTGCTCTCTCTCACCTTCCTCACTCCACTTTTGCTTTTCTCCATCTCTTTACTCCTTCTCCCTCTGGTGCTTATAATAGCAGAGGAGGCACCTGCACATAAGACTTCTACTCTCTTATGCCTTTTGCTGCCGGGAAGACAGATGGGAAAGGGGGAGGGTCACACTATGACTGAGCTCTGCAGCTGGGTATAAAGGCTGGAGCTAGTGCAAGTATGTGGAGATACCCAAAGTGCAGGGTCCTGGGCAGTCCCCCTAATCCTCCTCCTTCCCCCTCCCCACTCCCACCCCCTCCGAAGAATGAGTACTGGCACCTTAATTTCTAGGAAAAAGTACTAACGTGGATGGTTGATATCTTTTTGCTTATTTGTTGTTTTGCTGTTCCCTGATAATATTTACAATAAATAGATTTGAACAAAAAATCCCCACTGAACCTATTAATCTTTACCTATATCAACTGAAACGTAACCCACTAAACACCCATTTAAGAAAAATGAAAAAACACAAGTCCGGTTTATATAAACCACAATTTATATAGTTCATTTGCAAATAGTTAATGTATTGTTATATTTTTGACACTGTTTCATGTAAACTGTTTGTTTTATTGTAAACCGCCCCTGAACTTCGGAAGGGGCGGTATAAAAAAATGTGGCAAATTAAAAATAAAATAACTTAAACCAGACCATCTGTAATACTAGGTGGAAGAATTCATTTCAAAGTATTCTATTTATGACCTAATTGATGACTGTAACATTCAGGGTTGAGAGACCGTACAAGTACAGGATGCAGAAGGAAGAGTGCTTGAAAGAGGGTGACAGTCTCTTCCTTTCCCTTACAAAGTGGCTTCTCTTTTACTTCCCTCCTCGCCCCGCCCTGTCACAACTCTTTCCCTAAGACAGCATGAGTTCTTGGGGCTTTCCAGACTAGCCTTGAATGAACTACCTATAGCAGTGTAGCAGTGCACAAAACCCATAGATTTTGTTGTTCTATTATTTTCTTCTAAGAAGTGATTTCCAAATCAGAAAACTTGGCTCCATGCACGTTATGATGTCAAAGCAGGCTTGGCATTACACGCACATACAGAGCATGTACGTAAATAGATCTACAAATGTGCTTACACACAGACTCCCCCAGACGAGCATATGGTGTGGGGTTCTCATGCACACTCATATCCTGTGTTTACCTATATTCATTAATTAATTTGTTGGTTCTAATGACTGTGGTATCTCCATGCACCCTTCCACCCAAAACATAATTGTTCTATCCGCAGGTTTTGCCCCTCTCCCCGTTCTCCTTTCCCAAATCCTCTTTTTTGCCTTGAAGCAAACAAGCCCTCTCTGAACCTGCAAGTCACTCTGCAGCCTTTCCCCAGATCCTACTCTACCGCTTTTTAATCAAGCACATTTGCTGCTGAAACTGATGCCAGCAGAAAGAGAGACAGAAAACTGCTAATTACCAAATTCTGCAAGAAATAAACAATATGACTTACTGTGTTCATGTCTGTTGTTTTTAGGGGTGGCTTTGTTGCAATATTTTTAGCTTAGGCCAGTGTGTGAATGGGTTACAGCTGTGAACACAGTAAGTCAGTACATCAGGATCCATCTCTAGTCCTATTCAAATTCAGGCAAAAATCCTCACCTTTTCAAGGCTGCCTTTGGATCGTGACCCCGATTCTCCTATTTAATACCCATGTGTGTTTAATCATTTCCCTATAAATGAAATCCCTCGTCCCTTGTTTGTTCTCTTGGTCCATCTTGAATAAGATGATAAGCTCTGTTGAGCAGGGACTATCTATTACATATACGTGTACAGTGTTGCATATACCTAGTAGTGCTATACAAATGATGAGCAGTGGTAGTCACAGGAACATGCAGTGCGACCAGCAGTGAAGTAGGCCTGGCAGGGGGACGGGAAGGGAGGAGATGCTTAACATGTGGGCGACAGGGGCGGGGAGAAGGGGGAAGATACTAAACACCTTGTAGGGATTTGGGGGGAAAGGAGAGATACTAGCCACCTGGGCAAGAAGGGCCTTGAGATGCTCCTGGTGGAGTTGGTACTGACTGAATTGTAAAGATACTGAAGAAAAACAAATTACGCAGGAATAAAGCTCACTGCCAGAAATCCAGGCATCACAGTAGCCCAAAATCCTACAAGAGCGGCTTTACTTATAAAAGTAGTAAATTAAAGGGTATATTATATGTGGAGCAATCAGGGTCAGGAAAATGTGGCAGAAATTTATCGAAACCATCCATATCTCCCTGGGTGACCTCCACAGAATATTAGAAAGAGCACAGCTAGAACTTAGGAAGACTGAGGGGGTCTTTTACTAAAAGGTGCTATTGTGTCACATCTAACATGCCCGTCATGCTGAAAACCGTAGCACTTTAGGCGCAACACCACCACGTTAACAGTCAGGGTGTGTGGAAAGATTGTTCCCAGCATTTAATACCCTGCCCTAATGCGACCTAAAATCAGCACAGGGGGAATTAACATCCAGCTATGGGGGTGGCGGTAATTGCACCTGTGCTAATGGCATGCCTTGAGGTTAGCGTTCATCCCGCCCGCGCTCTTCTCCTAACCCACCCACTTACCACAGAAATCAGGATGTGATAACTGCACTGGCCCTGCACTAACAGTTACCATGGGTCACGGCGCGGGGTTGATGCATGCTATAACCCACACTAACTGCTTCAGTGAAAGGGCCCCCATGATGTCATCTAGCAAACCTTCACTTAATAAGATTCATTTTTGTCACGATGGGGGTAATTTTGAATAGTCTGCATCGCTCGCAATGTGCACGGGTGTTTTTAGCCCAAGCAGCATCACTGTAGGCAGTTTTGAAAATTGATTTGAAAATCACTTTCGCCACATGCAAAACAAACCGATGGGTGACCCTGAAGGAGAAGTAAGAGAGTTATAAAGCTAGCCATTCAAAGCAGATAATCTTGAGCTGGAAAAAGTGAGAAAAATCACAAAAGACCTACTGTCATTACTCCTAGGGGCCTGTTTACTAAAGGTTTTAATGCACGTTAATTTTAAGCATCCACAACCCTTTTATTTCTATGGGTGCATTGGCACTTAACACGCATTAATTTCATTAACGCAGATTAACCTTTAGTAAACATGCCCTCTAGAGTCACTGAAGGGTATTTCCAACTCCTGTGATTATTGTTATTTAGGGGTATGTTTACTATTCAGAGGTAACAACTTCCGTGCGATAACAGAGCTGTGGCCCCATTGATTTCAATGGGGCCGTGGCACTGATATCGCACGGAGGCTACTACCACTGAATAATAAACATACCCTTTAGTCTTGCTATACTGCTTTTCAAAAAATCAAAGTGGTTTACAATAATTAAAAAAAGATTGAAAAAGGAACTACAATATCAGTGAAATAAAAAAAGGAAACAGTTCCATTACATACAAATAGGAAATGCAAACAAACCGAGTGTCAGACCAAGGTCAACAAACCAGGCTCCTAAAGGCCCTCTCAAAGAGACAGATTTTAAGACTACTCTTGAGCCTCTTATAAGACATTTCTTGTCTTAGATCAGGCGGGAGGTTGTTCCATAGCATGGGAGCCTTAAAAAGCGCACCATCAGTTAGACTCATGCTTAGCCTGAGAAAGTGGAGGAATGGAAAGATTATTTGCAGAAAATGGACGAAGTAACTGGGAAGAGGTATGCAGAGTAATAGAGGAGGAAAGGTAGGAGGGATTGTCAGTATGCAAAATGTTTTGTACCAATGTAAGAATCATGAATTGTATGCAGAAGGAAACTGGGCGCTAGTGATGAGACATTAAAAAATAAGCGACATGATCATATCAATGGGCATGGGACAAGGTTCTAATAGCGGTATTTTGTAAAGGTGTGCAGACTAAAAATTTTACTTTTCTTGTTTTTTTTCTTTTTTTTCATATCGTATCATTTCCCGGCAAGCATGTACGCTATTGCTCAGTAGTGGATGCTATTGTACAATAGTGTACACTATTGTGTAATAGCACACACTCTTGCCAAGAAACAGGAAATGATGAAAATTTCATCATTTCCCTTTGTGCCCAGATTGCCATTTTCATTCTAAATGAAAGCATATCCCTTGTATCTTGTACTGTCTGTAATTGTTTAAATTCATAGTTCTAGAGTCCAGCATAAGCAGCATTATGGTAGTTATGCTGAGAGAGAACAGAAGAAAGTTGTGTTGAAGAATCCAAAAGTGAGCCTGATCTTGGCTGTTCTCAGAAGCTATGCAGGGTCAGGCCTGCCTGGTACGTGGAGGGAACCAGGTGCTGGAGACATACTGTGCAGAAGAAAGGCCTGGCAATCTAGTTCCGGTCACACCTTGTCAAGAAAACCTAGCACTGGCCGGAAGGCACACGCACATCCAGAAGGGACCATACTGGCAAAGAGCCAAGAAGGAACTTTTCGTCACCAAACTGATCTGATTTTTAAAAAAAAGCTGTGAATCAAGAAACACATTAAGATATTTAAGTGTAGAAGAGAGAGCAATGGGAGCAGCCCCAAACGTCGGTGCTATAGAAGGAGACGTCTCGAACCCAGTAAGCCATATAGCAGAAGTCTTATTGATGTTAAGCTTATTGGCTTTATGATATGCTATAATATTAGATACACAAGTAATGAGTGGCTCTAGGACAGGAAATGATGAAGTAGGAAAAAACAGTAAAATGTCATCAGCATAAGAATATGCACTAATTCCTGAATCTTGTATGAATGATGATAGAGGACCCAAGAAAATAGTAAAGAGGAGAGATGAAAGTACAAAGCCCTGAGAACCTCTGCAGGCCAAGGGGTGTGTGGTGGAAGAAGCAGAATCAAAAGAAACTCTAAAAATTCAAGGTGAGGGACAAGCACGAATCCCTGAAATACGCCATGATGCAAACCAGGCAGCCCACAGCACAGGACCCCAGAGTAAGTGACATAATGGGACCCTCCTCCACTGTTCCCTCTAAGCTGTGCGCGTGTGCGCGCGCACACACCTTACCGAGCGAGCGCACATACTTTACAAAAGAGCGCACAAAAATTACGGTTCTGATTCTGATAGAAAACAACACAGACGTCTTAAAATTTAAAAGTTCTTATGTATTTACGGTTTTCACAAGTTCTACAATGTTTTCTAGTGCAATCAATGTGGTGTACATACTGTATTCTGATGTGTAGTCAAATTTTAAAGTATATAACTCCGAGTGTCGTTATGTGGCGCACAAAAATTTAACCTTCCTTCAAAAGCTGCACAGCTGATATTTTATGTGCACACAGCCTACAGAAAATTAGAGGGAACATTGCCCTCCTCACGCTTACCCTCTAACGATATATATATATATATATATATGTAGGTGATTCCATGCAGAAAATGTGACGAAGGACACTATGTTGGTGAGGCAAGACAGATGTTAAAAACAAGAATCAACTCACATAGAAATAAGATCACACACCACCGAACAGACAAAGGTGACACATCTGTGAGGGGGACTTTTTTGGGACCAACCTTCCAGATCACTAATTTGGCACGATCCACGAACATAAGACTTTTGAAATGAGAATGATTGTACACTTTGGAACTAAAAAGAAAGGACTCAGTCCTTTAAGACCTGAGCTTTTTAACTCATTATGAGCCAAACGTTTCTACTGCCCTTCACTTTATGATCACCCCTCCCCCTTTCCTTTCTCCTTCAGACTATTACTGGAATGCGTTTTATGATTCACTTATATTTTCTGGCATTGCCATCTGCTCATTCTGTTCTGACCTAAGGAAGGGGGGGGGGGGGGGGTTAGCTCCCAAAAGCTAGTCAAGAAATGTATAGTTAGCACACTTGGAAAAGGAAAAGGCAACATAGGTTATTGCCTAAGGTGCCAAATTTTGAAGACATAAAATACCCAGGCCAAAGAGGGGCCAGTTCCTGCTTACTCTAGAGCCATGTGTATAGTGGTACTATTCTCTTCTGGTGCTATGTTGCCGATTGTGCTTCTCCCATTCGTGCTCCGATTCCACTTCCTGCGGCGCTGGAACAGATGGTAAGTCTGGCACCATGGTGCCTTGTTAAATGTATTGCCAGTACTGCACGTCCTCGGGAGGGGTGCAGAATTAATAGTAGTTGTAGTGGTGAAGGGCAGAATGAACCCCCTCTGACCATTAGTGCTCTAGGCAACTGCCTAGTTTGCCTAATGGTCATGCCAGCCCTGACTATGATCTTCCTCTGACTCCTCGTCTGCTCCTCGTCTTTGGGATCTCTGGGATATGGGGTCCAGTTTTGCCTGTGATAACAAAATCTTAAATCCATCCCTGATTGTTAGTTCAAAAAAAAAGGTATCATCTTATATAGATAAATACATAGATAGCAATCGATTTGCCTTTATTTCATAACCTTTATTTTCTATGGAAAAATACAGACATATCTAACAGTTAAGTGGTGGAAGAAAGCAAGACGTCAAGCAGGGAGCTGCACCGGCTGTCCCTCTGAATTTCCTCTGCCTTTTGTTGTTGTCGTGTTGCTGCACTATGGGAAGGTTGGAGTTTGTCCTTGAGATGTTTGGAGCCCTGACATTTGGTTTGATGCCCCAGATTCTATCAATATAAGAGCCTGCCGAGGCTTTTCTTCCCCAGCCCCAGCCCCGGCCCCTGGCAGCCTGTGAGGCCAGCAGGGTGTCTGCTGATCCTTCCAAATGAAATTAGGAAAATGGGCCAGTTGATTTGCTTCTGCCTTCCCAGCACAAAACAGTATTACAAGGAAAAAAAGAGCAAATGTCATTTCCTCGGTGAATCAGTGCCAGGCTGCAATTTTCCAAAATCCAAGTAAACACAACAACAACAAAAAAGAAATGCTGTAGCTTTTCAACAAGAAAATTAAACAAAAATCAAAAGCTTCTTTTAACTTGTAAAATAAAAGTTAAAAACAGTAATACAAATGAAAGATTTAACAGTGGTGTACTGTAAACTATAGGAATATTCTTTCTGTAATAGTAATCTGATAGAAAGGGCATGGTTAAACTTAAAGCAGTGGTATGATTTTCTTGTTCACTACCCACTGTGTGATCTTGAGCAGCACACTTGAATTGTCTTTGTGCTCAGACATATAATGAGCAATTTTATATGGGAGCTATGTAAAGATACACGTCATTTATTTGCATAAATCACTATCTTCAAGGACTTTTACGTGCATGAATCTGCGTTTACACATGTATTTTAGCTAGTCTGTAAGTACGCATGTAAGACCAATCACACAGACTTTCACTACGGGTATGTACAAAGGCAGAGTTTGGGTGGAGCACAAATTTACATGCATATGTTATAAAATGGTATAACCTCCACATGTTCCTGCAAAATCCGCACTTGGCCATTTACATCTGCCTTAGGGCAGGAGTAAATGCTCATGACTAATATGAAGCATGTTTTTACACCACTTACCTCCCTATTTTATAAAGTACATGGACAACTCACTTTATAAAATAGGCCTCAAATACGCACGCACTACTAGTGTGCATGAATTCTGCAATAGCTTGTAAAATTACCCTTATGCTATAGATAGGTTCTGTAGGGAGAAGGCAAGTTCAGCATGTGAATGAACTTAAGCAGGATTTGTACACTAAGGGTGCCTTAGAAATAATATTGTTAAAGTAAAAGTGCTAGTGAAGTCTCCTCTGTGAGTACAATCATACGGCCCTTTTTTTTTTTGAAAATTAATACATTAGATACAAGCTGGAAAAGTCTTAGAAAAACAAATTTGAATATGAAGTATAAATCCAAACAGCAAAGAAATAATACTTCAAAAATTATTTAAAAAGATGTTTTAGTTTTTCAACGCAACAGGATATTGGAAATGAATTATGCATAAGGGCTCGAGAATATTTGTTAGTCTGGGGGCAGAATAACTCTGAAAATGGAATGGAATGGGACTAATTCTCATATAGGATAATATGAATCCTGTCATCAGATTATAGGGGTAAAATATGGTCAAACCCCTTGATGATCATTACACACCAAAAACCATCATATGGAAAACTGATAAAAAATAAACAAAGAATGTGTGTCGTCCAGGATGTTGGGAGAGTTAAGCAGTTATATCAAAAACTTGTCTTAGAACATTTATCAAACAAGTTGAAAAGTGCACTTCCCTCATATCTAGAATCAGGCATGTGGAGGGTTCATACGTATGTCTTAAAAGAAGTGTCAGGGAGTGTGCCTGTGTATGTGTTGGGGCAGGGGTGTTAGGAACTGGATGGGTGCATGTTTGGCTATGTCATGAGAAGTGTCAGGGGCTGCATGTCTGTCTGTGGAGGGCTGTGTGCCTGTGTGTTTTTGTGAGTGTCGGGGGTACGTGCATGTATGCATGCGTTTGGGAGTGTGAGTGTTAGGAGCTGCATGTGTGTGTGTCATGGGCTGGCTTGCATGCATATGTGTGTCATGCAGTGTAGGAGGCTGCTTGCACACATGCATTTGTGTGTCATGGGGAAAGTCAGAGACCGCCTGTGTTTGTGCATATGTGTATGTGTGTTATGGGTAGTGTCAGGCTGTGTATGTGTGTCTCTCTCTCATGACCTCTCCTCCCAGGCTTCCTCCAGTTTCTCTCGCTCTGTCATTCTTGCAAGGTTCCCCCAGGTTTCACCCAATCTCTCTCTCTCTTACAGTAAGGTCTCCCCCCCCCCCACCCCACAGGCTCTACCCTGTTTCTCTCTCTCTTTCTCTCATATCCAACCATTCCTTCATTCATTCCCTCTTTCACTCATAGCTGCAGCTCCCCACCATGATCGGCTCTTTCCAAGGTGGAGCTGCATGCTGCAGGAAGTTTAGGATGATCTCGTGGTTTGAAGTCTCCTGGTGGGAGAAGGTGAACCAAGGACTTGTGTTGGACTAGGATATGCATAGTTGTTTGTGCATGATTATGCACATACAAAGAAACATTCATACGGATAGACACAATTTTGCTTGCTGGTGAACCCGATAAAAGGCACTACACCTTAGCAAAACAAACATAAATGTTTATCTACACAAAATGGTCATAGCTCCCAAGGTCTGGAGTCTGTCGGGATTACAAGTAGCAAATATATATTATTTGATTGGTCTAGGGGAAATTGCTATGCCCCTTTTGCCCAGGATTCTATGGGACTGCTGGCAAATGAACCATGTGTGAGAGAGAGAGAGCCAATCCTATGTGTATATATATAAATTAGACTTTATTACTGATAGAAAAATCAAGTAAATATAGAATAAATTAGAATTATGAAGTAGCAAGTTATGCAGCCCTATGATTACAATCATTCAGAGATAATAAATCACTGACTTATTTATTTAGATGGGGGGTTTTTATACCGCTTTTTCAGTGAATCAAAGGGGTTTACAACAAACAACAACAGTTTATATGGAACTTGGTTAACATTACAAATTACATAGAACATAAACTTGGTTAAATAAACTAAGTATTACAATTAACATGGGACTAGGTTAGCATAAATTAGGAAGTATTAGATGGGACATAAGTTATAAAACATTACATAATTAAATGTGAAACAAGTTCTGAAATTAGAAAGAATGTAAAGGTTATGTAGCGATCTTCTCAATAACTGTGTATATATTCTCTAGGGATACTCATGTTTAGATCAGGTAGTCAGGGATTGTAGTGTTAGTGTTAGTGTTAGTGTAGGCTTGAATTTGGGCAGTCTTGAAGCTTCCCGAAGTGCTCCATAAATAGGTGAGTTTTGAGCTGCTTCCAGAATGTTGCAAGGTCTGCTATGTTTCTTAATGTGTCGGGGAGAGAGTTCCAAAGCGTCGGTGCGTAGAACGAGAAAGCCCTCCGACATGTAAACTGTTTACTCTTTATGAATTCTGAGAGTATTATAAGGGTATTCTGTGTGTTTCTTCTGTTAATTTTGTTATTTGGAATCGTGTGTATAAGTGATTCTAGGTGTGATGCCGATAAATTGTGTAAGGCCTTGAAGGTGATTGTTAGCACTTTAAATTTGACCCTGCTTGTTATTGGAAGCCAGTGTAACGAGTATACGATTGGGATGAGTCGATCAGATCTTGGAGCCTTCTGGATAATTTATGCAGCAGTGTATAGGGCCATCTCTATCTGGTTTGTGGCTTGCTTTGAGAGACCTTGCAATATGCTATTGCAAAAGTCAACGTGAGGGAAGATCATAGTATGGAAATCCTCTGATGAGAACAGTGGTCTTAGTTGTTGTATAGTCCTAATCTTACTTGCTCTAGTTGTATTAGCAAGGAGTGAGGAGAGGTTCAGATTCTGATCAAGGGTTATTTCAAGGTATCTGACCTCTTGCTTGACTTCTACCATTGCATCTCTTACTTGTATATAGGTCAGTGGAGTATAAGATTTTTCTTTTGTGATGAATAATACTTCAGTCTTACAGTAGTTTATTGAGAGATTGTGGGATGTCAGCCATTGGTTAACCTCATTGATGCATGTGACGATTTGATGGAGATTGTGTTTTGAAATATTATTTGGCATGTATAGCATTGCATCATCAGCGTAGATGTAATAGTTTATCTTGTGCTTCTTGATGATACTGCATATCAGTTGTAGATATATATTAAAAAGTAATGCTGAGGCCTGATCCAAGGTGGTGCTGTGAGCTGTTGCAGCTGAGGATGCTCCATGGCTCTGGGTATGTGCCGGCATTTTTGCGCGCTCCTGCTGCCTGAGATATGGGCAAACGGAAGGAGAAAGGGAAGGCTTTGCTCCTGGAAGACTCCATTTCCCAACCTTTGCGCCAGACTATGCTGAATGCTTTTGGTGTTTTCTCAGACTCCCCAGTGTCCTTTCCCCAGGACCAGCTCGACAGGCAAACATTGGGCAACAGTATAGAGGGGGCTTCGTTAAACCCAAAGTGCAGATGCTGCCTTTGAGACCCAGAAGTGCGGGAGCTGTGGGATCGTCGGAGAGGCTACAGACCGGTGTGGTTGTTGGCGTCTCTCTGCCAGGAGGCATTCCTGTGGCGGAGTCCTCCTCCCTTGTTCCTGTGGCGGAGTCCTCCTCCCTTGTGGATGTGACTGCCAGTGCTTCATTGGATGGCCTGCAACAGTCCATGAGTTCCATTGCACAGGGGATGGGAGAGGCTGTCTCCTAGTGTATTTTTCGAGAGGTGCAGAAACCAGCAGCTATGACCCTGGAGTCACTGTGGGATGTGATTAAAGGGACTGATTTCCTCCATGCAGACTTTATCCAATAGACTTGTGGATGATTTGTCTGTTGTGTCACAGTCAGTGGTTGAACACGCTTAGGCTTTGAGTCAAATTTCTGCTAGGAGTGATGGTCTCAATCAAAAGTGACTGCTATTCAGACTTTGGGGGATGCCCTTGTCAAAGATAAGAACATCTCTCATAGGCGGACGGAACATTTGGAAAACCAGGTATGCCGGAATAACCTCTACCTGTTGAATTTTCCCAGGTCACCCGTCATATCAGCAATGGATATGGTTAAAAAATATCTGATCGAGGTTTTGGGTATGGATGCTGGCTCCCTTCCTCCTCTAGTCAGGCCCCAATACCTGTCCCCAGGTAGTTCCACACCTGGGGGTCAGGTGGATTGTGAGCTTAAATCTCACAGAGTTTTTTTGAGTCCTCTTTTGAGATGGTTACCCAGCAATCCACCCTAGTTGTCACATTTGCCTTAGAGTTTGACTGCAATTCTGTTCTCAAAATATATTTCCACTCAATGAATAAGATGTGTTTTGGCTCTAAAATTCATATATTTCCAGATCTTTCTAGATCTTTCTAGATTCACACCAAAGCGGCACCAGAAGTTCTTGGCTGTACGTTCTAGGGTCTCGGCCTTGGGACCTAGCTTTGTGTTATGATTTCCATTGGTATGTTTGGTTGTTTGTGAGGGGAAAAACTTTTTACTTTTTGCTCCTCAACAGTTAATGATTTCTTAGTGGCTAGAGAGGAGATTAATGTCCAACTTCACGTCTCATAGGCACCACTGTAGTCCTGCTGGGAAAGGAGTAGGTGGGGGGAGCGCACTCAGGGATTGTAGCAATATATTGTATTAATATATTTACTTTTGGGGTCATTCTGAGCCACGAATAGCTGATGTGCCCTGCGGGATCAGAATCGTGTCTGCCCCTGTGCATCCGATTCCGATGAGGCGCACAGGGGCATAGACGTCTGGATCAGAATGTGGCCCTTTGTGTATACTTTTTTCCTTATTACTTGGATCCATTTACCCGTTATGTGATCTAAATGGTTTGTATACTTTTTCTTTATCAATGGAGTTCTGCTGTTTGATATTTCCTTTGTATTTGCTAAATTGCTTTTCACTTTTTTATTGGAGTGTAAGAGCTGAAACTGTAATAAACAGAAAATTTAAAAAAATAGTAATACTGAGAGAGCTAAACCTTGTGGTATTCCTTGTTTATACAGGGTTGATATATTTTGTCCTACTTTTACCTGTTAAGTGTGGTCTGTTAAGTAAGACTTGAACCAGAGTAGAACTGTTCCACTGATGCTGGTCTGTTGGAATCTTGTAATCAACAGGTTGTGATTGATGGAGTCAAAAGCAGAGGCTATATCCAGAAAGAATAATATGAATGGTTGTTTCGGCTTTTGAATTCCCTTTATTAAGTGGTCTAATAAGGATGTCATGAGAGTCTCAACTCTGTGGTAAGTTTTAAACCCATGCTAGTGTTGGTCCAGAGGGACATGTCTATCTAAGTGATCCTGTAGCTACTTTTGGACTACTTTTTCAATTATTTTTCTTATAAAAGGGAAGCTTGAGATTGGTCTGTAGGAGCTCGGGCAGGTTTTGTCTAGAGTGACATTTTTTAGTATAGGCGTTATTGAAGTGATCTTCAGGTCCGTAGGCATGTATGCCATCATTAATGATAGTTGAATTATCTTGAGGGCACCATTTCAGATCTTGTAATTTTGAGCCAATTTACAGGGCAATGGTCTAGTGGAGATGTTGTGATATTAAGATTAGCAATAATCTCTTCAAATTGTTCTGTGTTGATTTTTGAGAATGTGCTCCATAATGTGTAGGTGGTATTGTTATTGGATGTTGGAAGTGGGATAATATTGGTTGGAAATGTAACTTTACTTTCAAAATGATTCACTAATACTTGTGGACTGATACAAATCAACCAAAGTCATAGACTTACTCTGCACCTGGGAAAATACAGAAAATGAACTGTCTGTCTGACTAAACCACCCACCGGGGAAATGTAAGGTCAATATCTTAGTGCTCCACCAGGAGGACAGTGGTGGCCGAGTCCAAAGCAGTCTTCTGGAACAGCAGGAAGTCCAGGGGTAGCAGCTGTCCGGGGGAACCATGTGATAACACAGAGCTTAGATCTGTGGAAGAGGTTTACTCTTTAAGGGAATGGCCTTGCACACTATCTTTTCAGGAAGGGACAGGCAGGCAGGAAAGCACATAAAGTGCAGACAAAGGCAAAAGGCTGAAGCCTGCAAAATGGCAGAGTGTAGCAGAAAGTAGAAAGTACAGCGAGTCTGTTCTCAATAGTGCCCAGCGTATAATTCCTTGAGGTGAATTCTCATCACAGCACGGTGATTGGTTGGTCGGAGATACTGTGAGACATCTTCAGCTAATCAGGTAGTGGTTGTTAGGTGGTCATTCTCCACACAAAGGTCCATGGTGAAAGAAGATGATGGTATGCAGGTTCATACATTGTTGCGAATGTGCAGGACCAGTGGAACAGGCTGTTAGATGAGAACGGCCTCAGGAAAGGGTTCTCTTGCACGTAGTCATGGCTGGGAATAATAGCTTTGCTATATGTGCACATAAAACTTAGCAGGCAATTGCTTGATCAGCAGGTCTGAAGCTTGAGCAGAGCAGAAATTATTTGTACCAGGAATCCATCTTGGGTTCAGGCTTTTGGGTCTGAGCAGGCTGCAGTGGTTCAGAGCAGGCCACCCCACTGTGTCTTTATGTTCTGTAAAGAGATCTGGGGTACATACTTCAGGGGAAGTACCACTGTCGCAGTCATATTACCCCTCTTCTCAAATCACTTCACTGGTTCCCTATCCATTTCCGCATCTAGTTCAAACTTCTCCTGCTGAACTATAAGTGCATTCACTCTGCAGCTCCTCACTGTCTTTGTTTCTTATCTGTCTCTACACCCCTCCTCGGGAACTCTGCTTTTCTGGCAAATCATTTCTATCTGTGCCCTTCTCTTCTACTGCTAACTCCAGACTTTGCTCCTTTCACCTTGCTGCACTTTATGCCTGGAACAAACTACCTGAGTCTGTACGTTAGGCACCTTCTTTGACCCTTTTCAAATCCAGGCTGAAAACTCACCTCTTCGCTGCCACTTTCAGGTCTTGACTCACCTGATCTCCTTTGCGTTTCCTTATCATTCCCCCTAGATGTATTCCTGTCTACAGCTACTGTGTTCTCTGTCTAGACTAGATTGTAAGCTCTGATGAGCAGGGACCGTCTTTTACATGTGTCTGTGCAGTGCTGCATATGTCTTGTAGCGCTTTACAAATGTTTAGTAGTAGTAGGAATCAGAGCTACCTCCCTTGGGATATAGGGTTCTTGGGGGTTGGGACCAGCAAAGTTGGGAGGCGTTGGCTCCTGGAATCATTCCCTCTGTTCACCTCTACTTCCACAAATGCACTTATACCATTGTTATATGTGTGTAACAATGACGTAAGTGCCCATATTCAAAAGCTACTAACTGGGTAAGTGCCAACCAGTGAGATATTCCTCTTGGATAGTGACAGGACGGTCCAGGAGCAGAGCTTGGGCAGAACCGATGCTTATCTAATAGTCGCAATATTCAGCCATTATTCAGAGAAGTTATCCACATATATTTATGACATCTGAAAGGCTGTCCTAAATTTATCCAGGTAGCTCTCAGGATAGCGGGCTTAATCAGTGCTGCATTTGATATTCAGTACCAGCTACTATCCAGGTACCAGCACTATATATATCCATATTTTTTTCAGCCACAGTAGCCGGTGTTTAAAAGAAAGCTCCATCTGCCAAGACTAAATAGTGGTTCACCAGTTCATTTCTTCCCTGTCTCCAGAGAAACTCTTCCCTTCCAGTGACTGGAATTCTCCACAACTAAGGGGTTTTTACTCTCCAGTCAAATACCTTGGAGTTGTGGGAGGCTGGATACAGGCTGCAGGCACTTCTCATAGAGCTCAGTGTCAGCTCCTGGGGCTATCCTTTGATTAATCCCACGTCTCTTTCTGAATCAGAGAAACCCCTGCTCCTTCTTTGCTTGGAAGCCTCTTTCTGTTCATGGCTCCTTTTTGCACAAGCACAAAAAACACATCTGGTGGCATCCCTATCCATGACCTGGTTATTCAGCAATCCCTCGACATTCTCTTCCTCACCGAAAGCTGGCTTAGGGATGGGGAGGAGCCCCTTCTCAACCGCCGTCTCCCCCCAGGTTACTCTGCTTTTTCCACACCCCGTTGTGGCAGGATCGGTGGAGGGGTTGCAGTCTTTCCCCCCTTCCTATCCAGGAGCTATCTTCCCCGGTTCTTCATTACCCTGAGTCCCTCCTGCACCATCTTGGCTCCTCCCCTGCCTTACACTTACTCCTGGTTTATGCCCCCCTCCCCCCTTCCCTCCAGTCCTATCTTTGGGACTTGCTTTTTCTTACCCTATCTGAGGCCTCCCTTCTCTTTCCCCATCTCATAGTCCTGGGGTACTTCAATGTGCACTGCAACCACCCCACTAGGACACGTGATACTTCCTTCCTCACTCACATCGCTGACCTCTCTCTTCAGCAGCATGTGTGTATTCCCATCCACTCTGCAGGTCATATCCTTGACCTGGTTTTGTCCCCTCAGAATTCCCCCCTTGCCCCCTTTGCCTTCCATTCTCTCCCAGTCCCCTGGTCCGATCATTTCTGTCTCTTCTTCTCCACTCCTTGCCCTTCCCCCCCTCCTCCCCTTCCTCTCCCTCTGCTACACCCCCACCTTGGCGGGTCGCGTCAATGCCTCGACCCTCTCACGTTTCCCTCCCTCCGATTCCCTCTTCCCCACCGACTTTCATCTACTTTCTCCTAACTCCCAAGCCCAGCAGTGGAACTCTACCCTCTCAGCCACTTTAGACAACCTTGCGCGTCTTCAGCCTGTTTCTCGTGCACGCCGTCCACATATCCATCCCTGGTATCATCCTGGGCTCCTCCTTTACCACTCCTACCTCCGCAGAGCTGAGTGTCTCTGGTGCAAGCATCCGTCCTCTGATACTCTGGCTCATTACCATTACTGCCACAGTCACTATCTCTCTCTCCTCCATTCTAGTAAATTGACCTATTTCTCTGATCTCATTTCTGCAGCTTCCAGCTCCTCCCGCCAGCTTTACTCTATTCTGTGCTCCCTTTCTGTCTCCCGCTCCTTTGCCTCCCCAGCTCCACCCCCATCTATTCCTGATCAAGCACTACTGGCCGTGCACTTCACCAGCAAGGTTCTTAAATTACGCTCATCCTCTGCCTCTTGCCCCCCTTCTGTCCTGCCCCACACACCCCGACACCCCCTCTCTCTCCCCCTGGTCATGAAGGCCCCATATTCTCCCACCTCTGGTCCTCCTTCCACCCAATTACTCTCCCGGAATTATCTAAGGCCCTAGCATCCACCCACAAAACAACTTGTCCTTCTGATCCTAGTCCTTCCACCTGGCTCTCTGACCCCTCTCTGGCCCTTGTCCTTTCCATGTTCAATTCTAGTCGTCTTTCTGGTTCATTCCCATCCCTCTGGAAACATGCTCTAAAATGACCCATTCTCAAGAAGGCCTCCCTGGATCCCTCTATCCCTGCTAACTGGCGTCCCATATCTAATCTCCCCTTTCTCTCCAAGTTCCTAGAGAAACTGGTCTTCTCCCAACTCTCCTCTCACCTCGATGCCACCCTCTCCCTTCACCCCTGTCAATCTGGTTTCCATCCTGGTCACAGCACAGAATCTATTCTCCTACCTATCCTGAATGAACTCCACTCTGCACACGATCGTGGTTCCATTTCTATTGCAGTCTCACTTGACCTGTCCTCCGCTTTTGATCTTCTCGACCATCACACCCTACTCACTTGTCTCCGTGATGTCGGGATCTTGGGTTCTGTTCTTCTTTGGTTCCGCTCCTTCTTGACCAACAGATCTTTCTCAGTTCTTTCTGGTTCCTCATCCTCACCTGCTCATCTGCTCACTTGTGGTGTTCCTCAGGGTTCTGTCTTAGCTCCCCTCTTGTTCAATGTTTTTCTAGCTCCCCTCACTCTCCTGGTACAGCAATTTGGTATTTCCGCCTATTACTACGCAGATGATGTTTTCCTCCTCCATCACACTGACCCTATCTCACCGGATCTCTCCCCACTTAATTCCTGCCTTTCTTCCATTGATTCATGGTGTCCACCAACTTCCTCCACGTCAATCTATCCAAAACTATGGCCATTTGGTTCATTTTTGGTGGCTTCATTCCCTCTACCTCTCCCCTGCTCTCCTCCTCTCCCATCCCTGTCATCTCCTCCCTTCGCTACCTCGGTGTCACCTTGGGTTCTGCCTTATCATTTCAAGAACACATTTCTTCCGTGGTCCAGCGTTCTTTATTCTCCCTAAGACAAATCCATGCTGTTCGTCCTTTTCTCTCTGTTTCCTCCCTGACCACTCTGCTCATCTCCCTTATTATGTCACGTTTAGACTATTGCAACATCTCTTTCACTGGACTTCCTCAGTACCAACTGCGTAGGCTACAGCTCATCCAAAATACTGCTGCTCGGATCCTTACACATGCTACCCATTTCGATCACATCACTCCCCTCCTTATCAGTCTCCAATGGCTTCCCGTATCCTTTTGGATCCAGTTTAAAATACTCGCCTTCGTCCATAAGGTCATCCACACTGGTGTCCCCCACTACCTCTCTAACTTGATTCACCTTCACACACCCCAATGTGCTCTCAGATCCATTCATGCCAAACGCATGTTCCTCCCCTCCCCTTCTTCTGCCCGCCTAGAATCCACTCGCTCCACTGCCTTTTTCTTCCTTAGCCCCAAGCTCTGGAATTCGCTCCACCCCCCTCGCCCTACGCTTCGAACCCTTCTTTACCAGATTCAAGGCTGGTCTAAAGACCCATCTCTTTTGTGCCACCTTTGACCTGTCACCTCCCTCCTCCCCCCCTCCAGCCCCCCCCCCCCCTTAGCTTCCTGCATAGTTTGTTTTCCCCTGTTAGTCTGTTCCTCTGAGTTCCATGCTTATGTTTTGCTTAATCTTTATCTTCGGCTCTATCCCTTTCCTATTGTACCAATGGAGTTCTGTTTTCTTTTCTGCAGCCCAAAATTTTTTTTGTTTATTGTAAACCGCTCTGGTGCCTCGGTGTGGGCGGTATATGAAACAACGAATAAAGATAAAGATAACAGCTTAGCCAGTCAAAGACAAGAAACTGCCCTTGGACTGGAATATGTTTGCCCTTTGGATTTGCCTCTTTTATGATTTAACTATAGGGAAATCCTCCCAACATTGGAAAATCCAGAGTGATAGAAAAGGTCACCAATCATGTATACCTACTAGAACCTTCTTCTTCTTTAAGAAAAATGGTGAACAGTACAGTGGCAAGGAGAAATGAGACATCCAGATTGTGATATACTCTGTTCCTGACTGTAGCAACCTAAATAGCAGGCCCCAAGTCAGGTCTGCTATCTGGTAAAGGGGGCAGTTGCAGCATGTCTTGGGGCAGGTGCAAACCCCATTGTAAAAACATTTTGCTATTTACATATATTCTCATTATAAGATATGGAATACACGTGTAGATGTTGATCCCACCCAAGCCACACTCCCCCCTTGGAACCTCAGCATGGTGTATATCTCCACATTGTAACTAGCAGTTTCCTGATATTGCTATTTACGGATATATGCAATATACATGTGTGAGTGCCTTCGTTTATATGTGGAGATGCTTCTAAAATCATTTCCATGAGCACCTAAACATCTGAACTCTTCATCAGCAAAACACTAAGAAACCGATAGTCAAAAAAAGCTCAGTTCCACAATTTAGGATCCTAAATGTGGGCTTTATTTTCAGCTATACTTATGAGACTGCTTAAAATTCCTCTTAATTTAGGAATTGAAAATCAGTGCTGAGCACCTAACTTTTTTCCCCACCCTAAATCCACCCTTATTGTCATCCACGTTTTTATGCTCCTAAATTTAGTTTAGTGAAATTCTGAGTATAAATTTAGGGACTCAGCCCTAGTAAATTTTCTGAGAAGCCAATTTAAGAGCCTAACTCTCAAAGTCAGGAGCATAAATCCTTTGAATATCAGGCTCTACGTGGCCTTCTTTGAGGGTCTGTGTCCAACACAGGATTCGTTGCCTTAACATGTGTAGCCAGCCTCTCGCTAAGGGGTGAAAGCAGCCTCAGAGGTCCTACACAAAAGACATTTATAACAGGTGATTGTGCTTTAAGGTGGGAGAAAACTGGGAGATAGCTTATCAGTGCACCAAAGTAAAGGGTTCTGGTGTATAAGGTGAAGCAACGCTCATGGTATAGACTGGAAGAAACCAGACACTGGAGATTTGGTATATGCAAATTGTTCTCTTCTTATTTGTTGTGGATATCTTGAAAACCCGATTGGCAGTCAAGTCCCAAGGACAGATATGAATAGCTCTCTCAATATTATATCTGCCTTTCAAATTGCTTGTGTGTGTGTACGGTAGGGTTTGAAGAACTGGAAATGTGGTCCAGGGTTAAGCAAGAGGTCAGGCAGGTGTGCTGGCAGTGGACATAAAGGACTGCAAGCGAAACTCTGAAAAGGAAACAATTGCAGTACAAACCTCTAGCAACAGGACTGACCCTGCAACCCAATCCCTGATACTAATGCACTTGTCAGGCATCACCATTTAAATATCTGGTTCCAACAGGAATGCTCAAAATACTGGAATTGGTGGAATCAACAACTTTGTAGCGTTAAAGCAAACGTCCCTTTCTCCTCTGTCTGAAAGAGAATACATTTGCTTCTAAAGACAGTGTCTTGCATTAAAGGCTTCAGTGTGTATCTCTGGACCGATAGCAGCAAACATGGACTGAAGCCAAAATTCATGGCCAGCCAGCATCAGCAGAGAGAATATAATAACTCCAAGAAGCTATTAAAGGTGGCTTTCTTCCAAACTAAATTTCACTTATTCTACCAAGCGAATCTCTGGATTGAGCTGAGCTAACAAATTCTCACTGAACAAAGCCTGTACAAAAGATAATTTCCAGGCCATAGTCCTCAATTATACGAGCAGGTATTAAGCACTGGATCCAGATGCAAAGAACCATGCGTGTGCTTAGTGCTCTATCATTCATTTGCAAATTTCCAGAAGACAGTAGCAGGTAATGGGCACCTGCATAAAGCAATCACTGAACCACTGTCCATCATCAATCAGGCGGGACGTACGCCAAGGTTTTAAGGGGAGTGTGTAATAGACACACTAGTCCCATAGACTGAGGCTGCCCTGGCTTTCTGCTACAAATAACATATTTTTATCCTATCAGAGCATGCCACTTAGTGTCAAAGGCATTTTTATTGCACTACATCTTCTATATAAAAATTATCAAAAAAATAGTGTAATATTATGGTCTATGGTCTGGCATATTGAGAAACGGTTTGTGAAACTTTAAACTGGTCTGTATTTTAGCAAAGTCTGATTATATCCCAATCTAAACCTTGATAAGAAAGATAATCTCATTGAATAAATAATCCAGAAGCAAAGGATTTATTTTCATCAAGCCCGATATCCAGCCAACGAGACCTACTAACCCGATAAGCCCCAGTGAGCCCAATATTCAGCGGTACTTTCCGGATAGTGCTGCTGAATTGTTCCTTTAACCACCACGGTCTATCCGGATTTCAACGTATTATCTACATTGAAACCTAGATCCCTTTCCTGGGCAGTGACTCTTAACGTGAATCCTTGCATCATGTAGCTACAGTTTGGGTTGTTCTTCCCTGAGTGCATAACTTTGCCCTTGCCACATTAAATTTCAACTGCCATTTGGATGCCAAATCTTCCAGTTTCTCAAGGCCCCCTTGCAATTTTTCACAATCCTCTTGTGATTTCGTAACTTTGAATAATGCTGTGTTGTCTGCAAATTTTACCACCCCGTTTCTTGTTCCCATTTGCAGGCCATTTATAAATATGTTAATAAGCCGTGGGCCCAATACAGATTTCTGGGGTATTCCACTATTCACCTTTCTCCAATGAGAAAATTAACCATTTAGCCCTACTCTATGGTTTTCTCTTTCTTCTTTTTTTATAATTGCAAATTTCTCTATTATTACAATAAGGCAATAAAGAAAATACAAGAAATCAACAGCTCATTTAAAATAACACAGGAAAAACCAACAACAGTTATTTACGGCATGAGAAGTGAGTGATGCTGGTCACAGAAGATGAGCACAAATTACCAATCAGGTAAACCTGTCCCAAACGAAACTACCAAGGATAAATTAATCAAACATACTACAGCTAACTACTGACAGAAAGGTCCTATCTGTTATCTAGAGAGTTACCAAGCTACACATGGTCTATGTAAACATACTTCACCATTAATGGCAATGCAAGGAAAGCGCAGAAAGAAAGTTCCCCTGCAGCCAAAACCCGCAGCTTCAGCTGCAAGAAGGACTTCCTCCATGCCTGAGTGAAACGCGAGACATAGGGTTATCTTTTGACCACAAAAAAAAGAGTATTTTTTATGAAAATATCTCCTTAAAATAGAGATTTTATCCACCTCCGTGCCCAGGGAAACAACTAAAGTGGCGCGTCTGGAGATCTCATCATCAGAGGTCTCGAGGAAATTAGTCAAATTAGATTCAGAGGGTTCTCTCATACACACCACCCCATCGTCCTGGTCAATCAGACGAACGGGTAAATAGTGCAAATTGGAAACTAGTATCTTTTCTGGTTCGGGGATTAATAAAACCTTTTTACAATAGAATGCTAGGAATCATAAGGAAAGGAATGGAGAATAAAACAAAGGATATTATAATGCCTCTGTATCGTTCCATGGTGCGACCGCACCTTGAATATTGTGTGCAATTCTGGTTGCCATATCTTAAAAAGGATATAGCAGAATTAGAAAAGGTACAGAGAAGAGTCACCAAAATGGTAAAGGGGATGGAAGGATACCCCTATGAGGAAAGACTTAAAAGGTTAGGGCTTTTCAATCTGGAAAAGAGATGGCTGAGGGGAGATAAGACAGAGGTCTATAAATTAATGAATAGAGTGGGACGGGTAAACATAGATCGATTCTTTAGGCCATCAAAAAGTAGAAAGACTAGGGGACATGCAATGAAGCTACAGTATAATCAGTTTAAGACTAATATGAGAAAATATTTTTTCACTCAACATGTAAGCAAACTCTGGAATTCTTTATCAGAGGATGTAGTAAAAGTGTAGCTGGGTTTAAAAAAGGTTTGGACAAGTTCCTGGAGGAAAGGTCCTTAAACCATTATTAAAGAGGACCCATGTAATCCACTGCTTGCCCCAAAGAAGCATTATGATATCTGTGTTTCTTTTTGGGAACCTGCTAAGTACTTGTGACCTGGAATGGCCACTGTTGGAAACAGGATACTGGGCTTGATGGACCTTGGTTCAGCATAGCATTTCTTATGTTCTTATGAATTAGAGGTGACAACAATCGGGACTGAGGAAAATTAAGGAATCTAAGATTCTTAGCTCTCAAAACATTTTCTTAAGATTTAATCTGTTTATATAAAATAAAACTATCTTTAAGACCCAAGGACCCGACTGACTGGGACCCAATTTGGCCCTCCAACCTGTCGAGTTGATGGGTAGCTGAAGCAATTTCCCATCAACAATCCAACATTTCTCAACCACTTGTTCTGAAAAGGAAGTTTGGTCCATAAACCCTTGCAAAAGACAATTAGTCTTAGATAACTCCCTCCAAATGCCCAACAAAGTGATCTCGGTAGCAGGAACTTCAGTAACTTTAGAAGAAACAGCAGGCTTCATAACCACTTTAAGATCCAACAGGGAAATCAAGATGGCGGTGGGTTAAGTCCATGGAGAATAGCACTGCTGGTGATTCTGAAATCTCCTTTCCCGTTTCTTGTTCTTGTTACCAATATAGGAAGACGGAAGAGAAAACAGGCTAGCCTGCCCTCAGGCTTAGCACTAAACACCTGAGAGGTGCAACAAACTTTGGATGCTTGCAGTTTTATTCCCCGCGGTCCTGGAGTGGCATCTTCAGCGGAACCGGTGAATGTGTTGTCATTGGCTCTGGGTGCATTGGGAGTTTGGCTCTCCACTGAGCAGCGCACCCCTCCCCAGCAACTTGGAAGTGCGGAGCTGGCTGGAGTTGTGCTCCCCTGCAGTGTGCCGATGAGTACGCAGAAGGAGGGGAGTGAAGAAGGCACTCTGGCAGTGGCGGCGTCTCCGAGTCATCCGGTGCACAGTTTAACCAGGGAGGCTGGGTCATAGTTTCCTACAATCGATCTGCTGGTGGGATCTATTGGTGGACTTCAGCCTTCCAGAGGAATAGGATTGCAGAAACCTGCTAATATAATGTTGGAAGCCCTGTGGGAACCAACAGCTACTTTGCATTCATCTCTTACTAGTTTTACTGGAACTATTGCTAAAGAACTATTGCAAGTAAAGTGACTGTCCAGTGCACAAATAGGCCAGGTGGAGAGGCTCACTCTGGTGGAAGGAGAACTTGGCCGCATTTGAGAGCTGCAGATTGCCCAGTTGAAAGAGGGGTCATTGCAGCAGAAAAAACTTGAGTATTTGGAAAATCAGGCTCACAGCAATAACTTAAGATTGTTAAACTTTCCAAGATCGCCGGTGTTATCTCCCCTGGAGATGGTATGCAGATACTTCAGGGAGATGTTAAAAATCTCCCTGGAGTGTCCGGGTGTAATATCTTTCACTGGGCTTGAACAATCGAAGTAGCAGGACTTTCACGGGTGGTCTAGGAGACCTTTCGTGGTTTCTGGAGGACTCGCTTGAGGAAGTCTCAGAGAGAACCATCCTTCTGGTTACGCTGGTACTGGAGCCCAATAAAAGTTTAATTCTTAAAGCATAGTTCAAGAACGTCAATGAGAAGTTTATGGGCTCTGCAGTCCATATGTTTCCAGATTTGTCACATATTATGCAGCTGAGGAGAGAGTTCTTGGCTCTCTGGCCTAGGGTTCTCTCCCTTGGGGCTATGTTTCCTTCAAGTTGTCATGTTTCCTATAATAAGTTTTTTTTCTGTTCTTTGAGCCAAAGCAACTGTTGGAATTCTTGAATGCTAGGGAGGATATCAGAGTAGAAATTGTGTCCCCTATGGCCGACGTGTGAGTCTCTAAACCCGCTATACTTTGTTTAGTTTTTCCTTCTAAAATTTCTGTATTCTCCTTGGCTGTTTTCCTAATTGTGGGCGAACCTAAATGGTGGGATGTTTTTCTTGAGGGTTTAATTCTTGCTTTATTTGGATGTTAACCGACAGAGACCCCCAGCTGATGAGGCCCTTTAGAATACTACTCATTGGGAGAAGACATTCAGGAGTTTCCTGCATTAATGCTGTGCTCAGAGTGACTTATGAACGACCAGGTCATTCTTGATCCAAGAGAAGGGATTAGAGCGAAGTGGAAAGTGCTCAGCACTAGCACCAGACGTCTCTTCAAGCCTCTCAAGAGTTGTCCAAACTGAGTCAGGAACTATGAGTTCTGGCATTGTGAAGTAATGAACTAATAGTTCCTTAAACAGACTGTCAGTAGACTGTCAATGTTCTTTTATAATCATCTTTCTAATCAAAGGCCGAAGTATAATAGCACAGTGTGGGAAAAGAATCAAATTGGTGGTGATGATGTCATATTCTAAGAGAATCAGAAATTGCATTTCACGAGTTCCCACCAGTAGTGAAAAGTACAAGCTTCCTCACATAGTAATTGTGAGATACTGGATCATACTCCATATACCCTGGTTTAGTGTGAGGTTCATGCTGTGGTGGTAAGCGCAAAATTAACCCATTTGGAGAAATTTCTCCCAAGAAGAACTTGTTTATTGTTTCTTTCTTTCTTTGTAAAATTTTTCCACCACTTCCCTGCAAATGTCATCCAAAGCAGCATTAAAAAAGCATTGAATTCAAGTATATTCCAAGCTCTCATCTCTTATGAAGAGCCTGAGCTACATCTGAGCCAATGGGAAGCATGGAGGGGGGAGGGGGTGTTATTACCTCTGGACTCATAACCCCTGGAAAATAATTGGTAGTTTCAGCCTCTATACTGCAGTGACACCTAGTGGTCAGAGTCAATGCACACATGTCAAGCCCTGGAGGATGTTCCGATCTCTGGCACCTGGCTTAACATGATTGCTGCAATGGCTGGGCAAAACAGTCGGGGGGGGGGGGGGGGGGGGAGGGAAATATGGGAGGAAACCAGGATGGGCAAGGTCTGATTTAACTGAAGCTCACAAGAAAGAAGCTGAACAATCAAAAAGAAATGTGCCTGAGTTTTCAGCAAAGATGTTGAAGATCTCTCGCATTGTGAAAAAAAGGCCTTATTGTACAGTATATGCCTATACTGAAGTCAGTGTCAATAAGGGAGGTGCGAACATACCAACCTTCTTAAAATGACTTACATTTCTAGCCAGTCCAAAAGGAACCAAGTGGCCCTTTGGCACATATCCTTGGTTGAGTAAGGAGGACAGGAAATAGCCCACAGTCTATTGCAGGTTTAGTATGTAGGAGTCCTTCAAGTTTGGAGATAAATATTTCACTATGGTCTTAATCACCTCTGCCCATCATACTGACATAGTTTGAAGTATGCCATTCCTAAACAAAACTAGCATATTTCAAAAACAGAAAACTTAAATATACAGTGAGGGAGTAATTTTATGACAGGGCATCTATGTGAGATTTAACAAGAAGGCACCTATTTTATTTCTAAAGGCGAGATAGACCTCTATGTGCCTAAATAAAATAGGCCCTTAAACCTGCCCTGCTTTGAAGAAGGTGTAAATGTGGGCATCTATGCTATGCACACGCATGTATAATTTGCAAAATTCATGCGTACCTCCAAACTCTACCCCAGATTGGTCCAAATTGCTCCCCCAGCAATAGCCTCATGCATATTGCTTACCTATGCACTATTGTACAGTATAAGCTATTTTTAACGTGTTAAACATGCCTTGTATATAGAAATGCTTTTTAAAAGTGCCCCTTAAATGTACTTAAGAGTCATTGGAGAGGGATTATTATAGAAAAGCTTTTGCTTCCCGAACTACCAAATTGATATGGCATGTTCCTGTACGACTATCTCTCATTTGCAGAGTCACCTACAGTGCTGTGCTTCTGAGCAGTGTAAAGGTTCCACCTGAGCGAAGTCAAGTATCGCAGATATGCAGCAGTTATTTATGGAATAAGAAGTGAACAATAATATCAAACCGCACTGTCATCTTGGGAAAAAAGACCGAGGCCAGCATCTCAGACTATTTATTTACTTACTTGGATATTTAGCCTGTCCTTACAATGAGCCCAGGGCAAGTTACAATAAAACATACCTAAAACAAACACAAAACAAAATTCAACAAACACATCAGTACAGCATCTGAAACACAAGCAGCCCTGACATTCCCTCTTCTAGCAAAATAAGTATGACTTTCATTGGTGCGAGGAAGCGACTTCTGCACTCCAGCTTAATGGGGCTGATTTTATGAAGGACATGAAGAAAGTTACACGCTACTTATGTGCACGAGTCCCTATTTTAAAGGACCTGTGTGTGTGAATGGGCACCTACGCATGTGCTTTAGGTGGATGTTATTCTGTAAGCACACATGTAAGTCCTCTCACGCGTTCTTTCAGTTTAGGTGTGCATGGGGCGGAGCTTGGGTGGAGCCTGGGAGGAGCCTAAATTTATATTATAAGTTATCAAATATAACTTACATGTGTATCTGAACAATTTAGACATGGGCACAGGCAGTTATGACTAGATTGCCTCTATTTTTAAAGCAAAATACATGTGTGCTTTGCTTTATACTAGGCCCCAAATATGTGCATGGCAACATGCATTAACTGCTTGAGAGTTTAGGATTTAGCCCATGCCTTTTCAGTAATACTTCAAGATGAGTTACAATTGGTTACAGTAGAACCTGAATCCTGCATGAGAATTCTGCCGCTTTAGGCACTTTTCATCGATTAGTTCATTGAAGGGGGACTTTCTGACAGCAGCACTGACCAATAAGAACACATCATAGTCCTGGGAACCAACCTCTTCTACCAAAAATTCACATCAATCCGAAGGAATTCTCTTTTAGAACAAATCACATGTACAGCAGGTAATGTACCAGGGATCCAGTCCAGTGAACGCCTTTTTTATATGCAGAGTTTGTACTTTTCAGTGCCTCGTGATGCAATACAAAAGCTCCTCCTCAATTAAGAAGCAGCACCTTAGGCTCAGGCAAGGGATTCAGAGAGCCCTTGATGATAGTTATCCATTAAGGTACTGTAGTAAATACCATAAAGAGCCAATTCACACTTTGCTTTCAGCCAACATGCATCTACATATTGGAAGCTTATTCACTGCCAATCAGACTGGCAAGTTTAGTTTTTTACAATGAATAAATCATTAATGTGCATATACATGATGGCCGTGCCAAAAATGTAAATCTTCCCTAACTTTGATCCCTACCCAGCTTCTTCTCCACCATTTGGTTTCAAGCTGTGCAGGGTTTATTTCCCCAGCTTTATTGACTGCACATGTCTTTACTCGTTCCTCTCCATACTTATTTTAAAAACTTTTTCTGGTCCTTTCAGTTTGCCATTTAATCAGAAACTGGCATTGTAAGTCCTTACAACTGCATTTGTAACTACTTGGCGTTTCTCCCTTCCATTTTTAACAGCTTCCCATTTAGTCCAGCCATCACAGCAAGAGCCCTTGATCATGGGCCATAGATAGCAGCGCTCTCCACCACAATACCCAGTTTGCATGTAAGCATTTGGCCAGCAGGGCTGGCTCTTGAGCAATAAATAGGACCCTCTTCGTGGGGGCGATGAACACTCTCTAAAATCTATTGAAGTCTTTTATTGTGTCTGTTCCTGTGAGGATAAGCTCATTTTGACTACTTTTGTATGACATATAAAGTATAATTGTATGTCCTGTATTAAGAGTTCTACTACTGGATTAGTTCTGAGGAAAATGAATCATTATAGATTATGATACTACATGAAGATGGCTGGATCTTCCTCCTTTGGGAAGAAGAAGGCACATAGGGAGTCTTGAAACACAGGTGGAGCCCAATTCCATAACATACATGTCTGGCTCGTGGACACGTCTAAATTAAAAATGGGCCCCATTAGAACCTAATTCTGCATCTACTGGTCTAGACATGTCCAAGGTCCGGAATCAGGGAGGTAGATATGTCCAGTGTGGCAGAGGCAAAGCACTATTCAGCCGGCCCATGCATGCAGCCGGCGTGGCCCGCGCACAGGTGAAACACGTCCCCTGTCAATGTTAAGGTACAAGGGTAAATCTTTTGGATGTCCTCACGCTCACCGTATTCTGAAAAGGTGCACACTTCAGATCCTGCCCATCTCAGTGATGTACCCGCGAACGCCATGCCCCTTGGTAAAAACATGGGCCCCCTAAGCTGCTCTTCACACTGACAGTAGGGTGCTGATGCAAACTAGACATAAACACCAATGAGAAATGACTGCAACCTAAACCATAAAGCAGTCCTCTCAGGCCCTGAAAAGTGCTAGGTAATCCCAGTGCACCCTAATATGGTATAAGAGAATGTAACTATGAACAGGTATGTCAGGACATGCCTTGCATCAAATGGTACTTGGCATTATAAAATGGCCCCAGTGATTCCTGCCTTGGTCATCTCTACAAACACGCTATAAACTGCTAAGGATGGACCTTTACCAGGTGCACCAAACCCCAAACTAACCTTGCAGTTCCCCAAAGTATGCATAATATTGCTGAGCAACAAATGTATGCCCTTTCCGTGCCTATGGTCTATAAATGCACTCATTCTGCTGCACTGCACTACCGTTCCTCTCTTATCTCTCCCTACACTCCTCCTCAGGAACTCCGCTCTTCAAGCAGATCACTTCTATTTGTGCCCTTCTCTTCTACTGCCAACTCCACTCCTTTCATCTTGCTTCTCCCTATGCCTGGCACAAACTATCTGAGTCTGTACATCAGGCTTCTTCTCTGCCCCTTTTCAAATCCATGCTAAAGGCTCACCTCTATGAGGCTGCTTTTGGTACCTGATCCCTTGCCTTCCTTGTGTCTCCTTACCTTCATTGTTCTACCCTTATTTTCATTGTTTGTCTTACCTAGATTGTAAGCTCTGACGAGCAGGGATTGTCTTTCTATGTGGCTGAACAGTGCTGCGTATGCCTTGTAACGCTATGTAGATGATTAATAGCAGTAGTAGTAGCGCTGTACAAATGATCGGTAGTAGTAATAGTAATAGTATGGCCTTCTGGCTATGGCATCTGATTCCCACATATCTGGGTACTGGCATTTCCCACAGCAACTGTACCTGTCCCATCATGGCGTATGCCAGTCTGTATACATCCACTATCTGTGGGGCAACCCTGTCTGCCTTCCTACAGTCTGCTTTGTGGCACTGCTCCCCTCATCAGGCCTTTGTGGGCAAGAGAGGCGGGATCCTGTGTCATCATACAGAGGTAGTCAGCCTCCAGATACATCACTACTCTCGCAGCTTGCATAGATCCTGGACTGGGTAGGGATGTAGGCCTCATGGCACAATCTATGGGATGTTGGCACATCAGTCATGTCTCCCAGTGCCTGGCACAGCTGATGTATGGCTGCCCTATCACACTGGCACCTGGTGGCCAGCCATTCATGGCCTCCCAGAATTGCACATTAGCACACCAGATCCTCTCATGCTACTCCCAAACCACACACTCTCACTTGTAGTCACAAACATACCTGCTTGTAGTAATTGTAAACTGCTCTGATGCCCTTCAGCCTGGGTGCTATGTCAAGAAATTGCAAAAACAAACATTCTGCCAAACCAAACCTATAACTAACAGCTGTACATAATGGCATGACATCCCAGGACTACACATATGATCTCCCTTTTTCACTCCAACATGATTTGTTTCCAGACTCACATACAATTCTTACATCAACAGTTCCAGTTTTCAGAACACAGGATTTGTTAGGGTCCCCTGGATTAGCTTTTTTTAGCACAAACAGCATATTTCAGCATGGCCTGAATAAACACTGTTGCTCTTCTTAACATTTCTGTAAGGGTGGTATTAATGTTTCTTTACCTTACAGTAATTAATTCCCTCACCTCTGCTTTCTGTTCTTTATAACTGCATCTTGTGTTTTTCCAGAATGCAGTCACACTAGATCAGCACATACTTGTCACAACCATGCTTCTATATGAGAGAAATTGCAGAGCACAGCAGAATATTTTCTAAGTTCTGGCCTTATTCCACGTTTCAGCAGGAATAACATGGATGTTTGCAGGAAACACTTAAAATGTGCAATGGCCTTTCCTGAATACGTTTTATACGTCTCTGCGGCTGACCACACCCCTGTTCCACCCCTTCTGAGCACGTTCTGAGATCCCCCTGTTAGTGCTGTGTATGTGCATGTCAGCAGTATTTTAGAATATGGTCAGGGATGTTTTCAGCGCATAAATATCCCCGCCATGCGTACAAACCCCTTATTCGTTTTCTGGCTTGACCTCCAATGTGTTAAACTTAGGGCTAGATTTACTAACCCGTGGTAATGCATTAGCATGTATTATTTTACTTTAACCTATGTTTAGTACAGGTTATTTAATGCAGGCCCTCCATTGTTATTAATAGCAATAATGGGTATTAATGCACTAATACAGGTTAGTAAATCTAGACCTAAATCTATTCCAAGAACAGAAGGAAAGGTCTTCAGCTGAAGGTCTACAGTGAATGGCACTAAAAAGAAAGTGAGCATGCTTGTTGCTTTCGAGAATTTTCCTTGCACTCTGAATGGGGAAGATCAGGGCCGGATTTACCTATACGCCATGTACGCCATGGCGTAGGGCCCACAGCCGGCAGGGGCCCACAAAAAAAGAACCAGGTAATTTTTTTTTAACTCAATTAAAAAAAAAACCTGGTGGCTGCCGCCGCGGGGCCCCCTCTGCTGCCGCGGGGGCCCCGTCTACAAGGTGAAGCGGTGCGGTCGGGTCGGGTCGGGTCGGGTCGGGTCTCTCCCTCCCTCCTTCCCTCCCTGCAGGCTGCGAGAGACGCGAAGATAGAGCGTCTCCTCGCGTCTGTGTTAAGCCCGCAGGGGCTGATGGGATTTCCCATCAGCCCCTGCCGGCTTAACACAGACGCGAGGAGACGCTCTATCTTCGCGTCTCTCGCAGCCTGCAGGGAGGGAAGGAGGGAGGAGAGACCCGCCCGGACCCGACCCGACCGCACCGCACCGCACCGCACCGCTTCAGCTTGTAGACGGGGCCCCCGCGGCAGCAGAGGGGGCCCCGCGGCGGCAGCCACCAGGTTTTTTTTAAATTACATTTTTCTTTAGGCCGGGGGGGGGGGGGTAGGACGGGTAATGGGCGATGGGGGGGGGTAGGCCTGGTAATGGGCTATTGGGGGGGCTGGGGCTGGAAATGGACTGGGGGGGGTAGGGCTGGTAATGGGCTATTGGGGGGCTGGGGCTGGAAATGGGCGGGGCTGGGCTGGGCTGGGCTGGGCTGGGGGGGGTTAAGGCTAGAGGTGGGCTGATGGGGTTAGGACTGGTAATGGACTGTGGGCTGTTGGGGGGGGCTTAGAACTGGCAATGGGCTTTAGGGGGGGGTTAAGACTGGTAATGGGCTGTGGGCTGATGGGGCTGTCTGGTAATGGGCTATGGGGGGGGCTAGGACTGGAAATGGGCTGGGGGGTTAAGACTGGAGGTGGGCTGATGGGGTTAGGACTGGTAATGGGCTGTTGGGGGGGGTTAGAAGTGGTAATGGCATTTGGGGGGGTTAAGACTGGTAATGGGCTGTGGGCTGATGGGGGTAGTCTGGTAATGGGCTATGGGGGGCTAGGACTGGAAATGGGCTGGGGGTTAAAACTGGAGGTGGGATGATGGGATTAGGACTGGTAATGGGCTGATGGGGGGGGGGTAGGACTGGCAATGGGCTATGGGGGGCTGACTGGAAATGGGTTGATGGGGTTAGGACTGGAAGTGGGCTGATGGGGGGTTAGGACTGGTAATGGGTTATAGGGGGGGCTTAAACTGAAAATGGGGTGATGGGGGGTTAAGGACTGAAAATGGGGTGATGGGGGGTTAAGGACTGTAAGTGGGGTGATGGGGGGGCTAGGACTGGTATTGGGTTGGGGGGTTGCTAGGACTGGAAATGGGCTGATGGATGGCTAGGACTGGAAATGGGCTGATGCAGGGACTAGAAGGGAATGGATGCTGGGTGAGGCTGGAACTAGAAGGGAGCTGATGTTGGGGGAGGATTAGAATGGGATGGGGCTGGAAGAGTAAAATGGAGAAGGGAAAAATATTTTGTGTGGGAGGGATAAAAAATCTACAATTGGCCGGGTATTGGGAGAGTAAGTGGGGATTGAGGATGGAGGGGTAAAATTTGAGTGGATGAAATAGGAATGAGGAAAGAGCAAAAGGAGAAAGATTAGTATGTTAAAGCAGATGTAGAGAGAGAATGGAAAAAAATCTAGAAGAGAGAAGAAAGGACAAATGGACAGCAGACGATGGAGAGTTAGCAGAAGACACGAAGAAACCAGAAGAAAGTGGCTGGAGCAATTGCAGCTGAAAAAAATGCACAAAAGGTAGAAAAATATCTCTTTATTTTGAATTTATTAATTGGAATATGTCAGCTCTGGTAAATGTGCATCATTAACATCTGCGCTTTGTTTAGTACAAGAGCAAATTAATGTATAGTTTTATTTCTACAGTGTTGTACATTCCAAGTTTGGCTTTTGGGATTCCCAGTTTAATTATTGTCTTCCTATTTCTAAATTGTGATTACTTGTTTGGTGATGGTCTATGTTCTGCATGTGTAACTGAGCTGAGGTGTTCTGTTTATATAATTCCTATTTGACATTGCCACTTGTTCTCTTTCCCCAGTAGGTCATGTATTGTTGTTCTCTGAAATGTATTGGTTTAATATTTGCAGTGTTGCCTTTTGATTGGTAGAGTATGGTGCTTTGTGAGTCCTGGTAGTGCTGTTAGGATACGGCGGGTTTACTATGGGCAGTGTTTGTAGTAGTTCCTAATGTGTCTGGCAGTTGGCACTGGATTATAGTAATGTAGAAATCTTTTAGTCTTTCTTTATCCATACACTCATTAAGAGGCACGTTTACTAAAAGTTAGTATATGGTAACATTATGCAAATATTTATGCAAATGAGGCCCCTTATGCAAATGAGGTCCGCACCCCCCTTGGGCCGCCCCTGCTGGGGGCCCACAATTTTTGTTGGCGTAGGGCCTCACTCAAGGTAAATCCGGCCCTGGGGAAGATGAAATGATTAGTTATTAGCATACTTTAGTCTGCTCTGAGTATAGCTGGCTGCACCTGCTTTTTAACACTTCGGTTTGTTTTAGAGATTTTCTTCCATGCGAAGCCCACCGGAAATGCTTTATGACATTTCCTAAATATTTCCAGTAATAACATTTCATTGCAACAAATAAGTTCTGGTAAAATAAGAGCCACCATACATTTTCCCCAAAGGCGAGTGCACTTTTGCTTCTTATCATATAGAAAAAAACCTCATTTCTTCTTAGCACAGTAAAACAACACTCCTTTCCTCATAGGTAAGAAACTAACATACCTCTACTGCTTGCCCTTAAAATATTCATGGGAACTCTGTTTCTTTCCCAAGTTCGGTTTCTGGTAATTAAACCTCCCCTTAGTCTACCCTCGGTTCTGATCTTCCCATATTAAACATTGATGGCCAGGCAGAAGTTGATACGGACAGTGTTCTTCAGCAGAGCGACTGCTTGCAGGCTGTCAGCTTTTCATTAACGACAAGCTGATAGACAGCATGAAAAAGCAGCAGCATCTGGTAGTCAGTAGTAGGTTCCCTTAGCGGGATCATTAGCAGTTCCCTTGGGAGCTCACCCTAAATCGCAGAAAGAGAAAGTCACTCGCAACGCACTGTGAACCAAAATAATGGAGCTTTACGCAGCACTTTCACTCCACGGAGTTTCCTTATGATGCACTGCTTCTTGGATTCATGTGGACAATTGCTGGTAGGACATTCACATTAATTAAAAGGCCCTAGGCAAAATCCGTGGCTGGATGACCAGGAGGCAGAGGAGAGAGAGGCTCACAGAGACACTTGGGGCCCAATACTGAAAGGGATTAACATAGTCAGAACACCTGCTAACCGTGTGAATCGCCTTGGCTGGGTTAGCGCCACTAAATATCTGCGGGTGCCGCCGCCGTCGCACGTCCTGATGCTGGCCGGAACATTCCAGGGGCGGCACCCAGGGATAATCAGGCAGCAGTGATATTGAGCCGCTGCCCAGTTATCACAACACAGCTCTTTAAAGGCTGCTCTAACTTTAGCCACAGAACATCACCGCTACCCACTTTGCTATCTAGCTGACCCGGATATTCAACACCAGTGGCAGATATGGCCCCAGCATTGAGCATCGGGGTCTACAGTTCAGCAGCTGCTGAATATTGGGCCTTTGTCTCTTGAGTTGGGATGGTTCTGGTTTTGGGATCTATATTTCCTTTCCTTGCTGTATCACCTTTCCAGTCACCCAAAGAACCTAATAGATAGTTGGACAACCCCTTGCTCTGGCTTCAGGCATGTCACCATGTGGACTTGGGCTTCCCTAGAACAGCGCTCAAAAGTACATAATGACATAAGAAAAGCCATGATGTGTTAGATCATGGTCCATATCCGCAAATTTGATCACCTCACTCATTGCTTCTTTCTCCAGATTATTTATGAATATCTAAACAGCACAGGCCCCGGTACAGACTCTTGAGGCACTCCACAATTGACCTTTTTCCAACCTACTCTATGGGGGCTCTTTTACTAAAGGGTGTAGGCTGACAATGCGTGTTCTGACGCATGCTGAATGTGTGTTGGGACATACGCTGCCAGCTAACACCGGGCCATGAAGTTGGCACAGGCCGATTCCCATGTTAACTTGCCTTAGGGTCATGAGTGGGCAGAGTAGGGGCGGAGAGTGGGCATGGTGTGCTCTGTGCAGTCAGCACTTGATTCACACCACATGCTAACTGCAATAGCATGGGATCACCTAATGCCACCTCAATAAGTGGAGTTAAGTGCTCTCATGCTAATGTGCAGTGCGCTAAGGGACCAGACTCCATGTTAACGGCTGGGGAAATGCTTTCCATACCCCCGATAGTTAATGCAGTGGTGTTGCACCTAACACACCAGAGTTTCAGCACTTTTGCGTGTTCAGTGTCTTTCAGCCAGTTTTAATTTCCTAAGGAGTCTCTCTCAAAGGACAGAGTTAAAATATAGTATATCAACCAACTCACATTTATCCATGTTTGCTTACATCTTCCAAAAAATGAAATAAATTGGTAAAGTAAGGTTTCCTTTTGCTAAACCCATGCTGACTCATTCCCATTAAGCTGTGTCTATCTCTATGATCAGTAAGTATGATTTTTAGAATACCTTTATCATTTTGCCCAGCACCGACATCAAGCTCACTGGTCTCTAGCTTGTCAAATCGTTCCTGGAATTCTTTAAAAAAATCCTGTCATTACATTGGCCACCCTGCAGCCCTCATGTACTGTGGTTATTTTATATGATAGGTTACAGATTATTAGTAGCAGGCTAGCAATTTTACGTTTGAGCTCTCTCAGAATTCCGTGATGAATGTTATCTGATCCTGATGATTAGTTTGTTCATTTTCTCTATTATATCTTCTAGATTTACAGTGAGTTGTTTTAGTTGCTACAAATCATCACCTTCAAAGAAGGTTTCCAGTATGGATATGATGCCAACATTCTCCTCAGGAGACTAAGGCAAACAATTCATTTAGTTTTCCTTTAACTCCTGGGTCATTTAGTGGCACAACTGAATCCTTCAAAGACATTTTCTATGAATGTGCTTGAAAAAGTTTTTAGTATTATTTTTTGTTTCTACAGCATGCTTCTTTTCAAAGTATCTCTCTGCCTGCCTTATTATTGTTTTACATCTAACTTTCTAGTGCATATGCTCATCCCTAGTTTCCTAATTATAGCTTACTTTCTGTTTCTTGAAAGATGTCATTTTAGCTTTTACTGCCTCTTTTACCTCACCATTAAACCACATTGGAATTTGTTTAGTCCTCTTTCAACTTTTTTTTAATGCATAGAATATATTTTATCTGAGCTTCCAAAATGGTATTTTTAAATCATCTCCACATCTCATGCGTACTTTTGACCCTGGCAACTGTTTCTTTTCATTTTTTACTATTTTCCCTGTTTTATCATAGTCTTCCCTTTTAAAATTAAATGCTACAGCAGTAGTTTTATTTAGAATCCTCCTTCAAGTGATTATGACAAATTTGATCACATTGTCATCAGTATTATCAAGCAGCTCTGCCATCATTAGTCCTCACACGAGGTCCTACATTCCAGTAAGTAGCTTACCCTCTTGTGATTTCTGAACCAGCTGCTCCATGAAGCAATCATGTATGGCCTCTAGAACTTTACCTTCTTAGCATGTCTTAGAGAGACATTTATGCAATTCATACTGGGGTAATTGAAATCTCCCATTATTATAATGCTACCAAATTTATTAGCCTTCCTAATTTCTGTTATCATTTCACTGTCTCTTCATTCTGTCCAGGTGGATGGCACTACATCCCTCACCTTTATATTCTTCTCTATCAGACATGGAACTTCTATCCTCAAAGTTTCTGTATTGTACATGCTGAAGGCAGAGCAGGGGGGAGGAGGGGATTGGCAATAAGGGCGCCGATTGCCCTGTTACATTTTCTACTATATCGACATGCACTACATCTCCTCATTTGCTGTGGACTGATCATCATTTTGAGAAAGGTTATGAGCAAAGAAAATTGAAAACATAGCTTTAAAACTCTTCATATCTTTCGTATGTGAAAGTACTAAGAAAATAAGAATGTGCTAGAACAGTAAGGGGGGACGACATAGTTGAAGGCATTTATGCAGTTTGTAGATCTGCAAATCACATAAATGCCACTGACTGGGATATTCATCAGCACTAAACCAGTTACTGCCGCTAAATATTCTTCACTAACTGAGTTAAACACTTCAACATGATCCAGATAGCTCCAGGGAGTTTCATGAGCAGAGCCAGGGTGGCGCTGACTGCTATATGGTTAGCTGCGATATTCAGCCACTAACTGCATAGTTAAAACTGCATAAAGTTAGATCACGTGAAAGACTGTCCTAAATTTATGCAATTTTTCAACCTGGTTAGTGGCTGAATATCGCCACCAACTAAACTGCATAACAGCAATCCAGCCAAACCAGCTATTCTACACCAGTCGCTGGATTTGCACTGCTGCCAAATGTCTGGTCCTAAGATATAGCAATGGTGGTGAGCCACTTTGACAGCACTGACCACACTGATGAAAATTAACCCTGTGGTTCCCAACCTATGGTTAATGGACACATGGGGGTCTGTGAAACCATTACAGGGGTCCACCGGATCTAAATTAAAAAAAAAATAGTCTTTTCATGTTACTATAATCCATGCAAGCAGAATACAAAGGCTGCTGTAGAAGCAGGATCAGCAGTGGTTGCAGGAATGGTATCAGCATAATCAGTAGCCTGAGGGGACATCAAAAGCCAAAAGGATGCTTGAGTACATTAGAAGAGAAATGGCCTACAAGAAAAAGGAGGTGATAGTGCCTTTGTATAAGTCTCTGGTAAGACCTCATTGTGTGCAACTTTGGAGAACTAATCAACAAACAAATCTAAATCAGAGTTGGTCCAGAGTCTGGCTACTAAGATAGCTGACGGTCTTCATCATAAAGCATATAAGACTACAGTTAAAGATCTAAACATGCATACCCTGGAGGAGAGGCAGGAAAAGGAAGATATGATAAAGGCATTTAAATACCTCAAAGGAATCAGGCCTTTTTCAATGGAAAAGGAGGCTCTGAGGCTGCACACTCAAGATAGAAGCAAGCCCATATTAATCCTCTGGGCAGAAAAAGGTGAGATACATCCCTGGAGGAGCCCATTGGACCAGATTTGGTCCCTAATCAATGACACACCTCATGCAGATCCAATGGGCTGCTTTAGGAGTGTGTCTTGCACAGGGCCGTACCAAGCGTGAATCGCGCCCTGTGCGACTTGCACATCGGGCGCATTCCCCCCCCCCCCCCCGCACCTCCATCCAACCACTTTCTGGATGGTGGCAGGAGAGAAGAGGTGCACCCGATGTGCAGTCGCCGGCACTCTAAGCAGATCTGTCCCGCCTTGATCTGACGTTGCATCAGAGGAGAGAGACCAGAACAGCTTAGAGTGCCACGAGAAGACTAAGGGGCGCATTTCAGATGTCTGCCTTTGCCTGCCGCTGCAGAGTGAAGAAAAAGTGGTGGCAGCAGGCAACGGCAAACAGCTGAAATGCGCCCCTTAAGCCTTTGCGCCCTGTGCGCCACATCTGTATGGTCCTGGTCTTGCATTCTGCTACTCAGAGGATTACTGGTTTCTGCCTTAGTTATGCAGCTCCTACAGTTTCTGCTAGAAGTCTCTAGCTTCTGAGAGCCACAACTTCAATTCCTAGTAAGTCTAATAGCCAGAGTACAGCCACCATACGAAAGGCTAAGGAAGATGCAAGAGTCACTTGACCTACCATGTTGAAACTTTTTGACAAGCAGCCAAACAAGCCTCTCCAGTATCACTTCCAATCCCATGGTAAATGATGATATGGCAAGTATATGACCATTTCCCACTTGAATTTCAGAGAGAAACTTGTGTTAGGAGGATGTAAGCTTCAGTGGAAAAGAGGTGAAAATTATTAGGCTTAGAGACAGAGAGACCCAGGGCTACGAAACAGAAGGGTTAGGTACTGATTGAGTTTGTACGTCAGAGAAAAGTCAAGCTCTGTGGTGCAAAGTAGACAGACTCCTTAGGGAAAAGCTTATTTGAAAATAAACTGAAAAGAGTATTGTCAATGTTGATGCCACTTTATCTCTCTTTTGGTGCTTTGGGGGTTTTCCTGCCAGTGTTTTTGGTCCTATGCCCCTCTCCTGGGGCACCCTGGTGTTTTCCTGCCAATGTTAGTGTTGCCTTGTCCCTCTTCTGGTACCTTCAGGGCTGCGTTAATACTAAATTGGGCCCTAAGCAAACATACATTTGTGAGCTACTACCATGGATTCCCATTTTCTTTTTTAGCCACCCCTCCTCCCCAAGGTCATTTTTAGGATTTCATTGCCCTCCCCCCACCCAGGATCTTTCTTCATAGCCTTGCAATCCATGGGTGCCATTTTGCACTTCTGCAGAAATAGTGCGAGGAAACTGCAGCAACTAGTTTCTGGATGTTGTGGTAATAGCAGATTGTGAATGAGCATGCCGACTCTGCCAGCACATTCTTTAAGTGGAGTGGTCTCCTGTTTAGAGTAGCAGGAAGAGAACAAATTAAGTGGGCCAAAGCATTTTCACCCTCCATTGCCTCTGATACAAACCACAGATAACAAGGGTGGGGACTGCTCTGAAGTGTAAGAGAGATTTAGAATTTTTTTAAGTGTCAAAAAGGCTTCATAAATTCAAGAAGCAAAAGAAAATTATATTTAGAGCCTCTTTTACTAAATCCTTTTAGCTGGTTAACAGGCATTTTAACACACGGTTACAGGCAGTTGGGAACACTAGAACTGACAGTGTCTGCCTTTGCATGCAGAAACACACTTTGATCAGTGATCGTGGGATAGGGTGGGGAATTGATGGAGAGTGGATGTGGAGAGTCCATTGCTGCTAGCGCCAGGACAATTCCCACGTGCTCAGCGGCAATGCGGTTCCTAACATGGGTTCACCTAACAACTTCACTACAGGAGTCATTAAGCGGACCCAACCTAGTGGGGCACACGTCAGGAAAACCCTTTATGCATTAGCTGCCGGGGACTTACTGAACATGCCCTTGACAGCTAACCTGCAACCTTTGCCATTAACACATGCGAGATCAGCACGTTAGTGGCAAATCCATAGCGGCATTTAGTAAAAGGGGCCTTTAATGTTCTTTGGTGCCTGGAGAGGATATAAACAAAGCAGAATTAGGATAGTTTTCAAATTAATTTTCCCAAGTAACTATCTAGTTAGCTGAGAAAACTCCACAGACTGAAATTCTCTTTCACTTAGTACACATGCAGATAAATTTGTACCAATGGATTTCTCCACTCCAGCTCAAATTTTCAAAGGGAATCTCTATTTATGTGACTCTGTCCCCACCAGGGAAAGACATAGAAACACACTCTGACACATCCACTTTTCAGACATGCACATGCACCCTCTCACTCTTCAGCTGCAGGCACACACACACACACTCTTGCTCTTCAGACATGCACATAGTCTCGTGTTCTTGAGACACACACATGCACTATCACTCTTCATAAATGCATGCACGCACATGCTCGCTTGCTCTTGAGACACATGCACATCCACGCATATGTCACTCTTGGGGCGCACACACACACACATCTGGTGTTGTGAAGCTGCCTGCTGATGATTTATTTATTTAGCAGTTACTGCTTTTCCAAGAATCAAAGCGTTAACAGAGAAAAGACTGACTAACTCGGGTGAACTGTGGTCAGAGATTTACATGGAGCTTATGGAGGGGTATAATAACTTGGGGGGGGAAACAGCAAAATTTGTTTAGGATCAGAAATGAACATGAACTTAAAGGGGGGGGGGGTAACTTAACTTGTGAGAAAACAACAAAAGTTAATTTGGCTAGCATGGTTGGTGGAGTCTTGGAGGTTCACTGTTAGGTGATTGTGTTGGACCCATAGTGTTCGATGAAGAGGCGAGTCTTTAGCTTCTTTTTCAGTACTTGTAAGGTCAGAGTTGATCTGATGGGCTCTGGTAATGAATTCCAAATTGTAGGGGCAAAGAGGGTAAAGGTTCCATTGCTGGTATGTTGTGCCCAGTTTGTTATGTGGTGAGACTGATAGCATATTCTTATTTGTACTTCTTTTGGCTCTCATTACCGGTATTTTGTTGACTCGAGGCAAGGCACAGATTGGTGGTGAAGTATCTTAAATATTGTGGTGACAGCCTTGTATTTTGTTCTCAGTGGTATTGGTAGCCAGTGGAGGTTTTTAAGAATAGGTGTTATGTGTTGAGATCTGGAAGTCCCAGCGATTATTCTAGCTGCGGTGTTTTGTGCCATTTGGAGTGGGTATAGCGCATACTTCAGTAATCCTTGATAAAGAATGTTGCCATAGTCAAGGTGGGGTGTGATGATAGCCTGAAGCACTGTTCTGAAGTCATTGTGCTCAATTAGCAGGCATAGGTTTTGAAGAGAGCACATCTTGAGATATGCCATATTGGCAATGTGACGCCATGATGTATTTATTCAGCCAGTGCCCCCACCCCCCAACCATGCCCATCATCATATAAAGTTCTTGCATTTGCTGCCAGCTCTTTTCCTCAGTTTTCAGTGGCCCCTTCATGTTTTTCCCCATCCCCAACGGCTACCCACTGGTTCCACTGTCTCTCTACAAGGCCAGCCCAGTGCCTGATGCAGAGCTCAGTGCTTTATTCTTTATTCAAAACATTTGACATACCGCCCATTGCCGGAGCATCAAAGCGGTGTACAATAGTAACCAAGTGCAACTGGTGAAGGTAAAGGAGGAAGAAGGAACACCATTGGTATGATAGGAGAGACCTGCTTACTTATCATACTCCCTCACGCAGTCTTCGGTCCATTCATATCAACCGCCTTCACCTCCCAGCACCCTCTAAAGCTCACTTGCAATCTACCAGAAAAGCAGCATTTTTCTACTTAGCTCCATCTCTCTGGAACTCCCTTCCCACTGCCCTCCGTACAGAAGAATCATACTCCAAATTCCGCTCCCTCCTTAAAACTCATCTGTTTTCCCTAGCTTTTCCCCCGTGAGTTTTAATTGTTTTGCTCCTATTACTCTGTTTGCTTGACTCTTCTGTCCTTACTCTCCTCCTGTTCTATCATTTATTGTAATTTCTTTCTTTTCTTCTTCTATAATTGCTATTGATTTTGTTTTTGTAAACCGCCCCGATGTTATGGGGGGCGGTATAACAAATGTGAAATAAACAATAGAAAAGAAGAGAGAAGGATAGCAAGGACAGTGGTAAACCCGGGGGGACACTAAAGATAAAGACGAAGGACGCTGCAAATAAAGACCAAGACAAGAGGTGACAGACAAGACTGGTGGGGGATGGGAGGGGCTGTAACCTGAATACCAGAGAATGTAAGGCGATATTGCAGAGGAGAGTAGTTCAGTGGCATCTTGGTGAATGGAAATCGGAAGGAATAGGGAGATCATAGGCCTGGCAGTAGAGGTGGGTCTTGAGAAGAGGCTTGAACCGGGAAAAGGATGCTTCAGTACGGAAAAGGTGGGGCAGAGAGTTCCAGAGGGCAGGGCTCAAGAAGACAAAAGCAGCATGATGGGTCGATTCGAGGTGGGCCTGGGCAGGGGACGGAAGGAAGAGATGATTACCGTGGGCTGAACGAAATAGACGGGGAGTTGGCTGGAGGTAGATGATGTTGGCGAGGTACTGGGGTGTACTGGTGTGAAGAACCTTATGAGTAATGGTGAGAAGCTTGTACAGGAAACAAACTTTGATAGGAAGCCAGTGGAGGGAAAGAAGACAGGGAGTCACATGATCCCGAGGGGAGGAGTGAGAGAGAAGTCGTGCAGCTGTGTTCTGAACTAGTTGGAGCCGACGAAGCTGATATTGGGGGAGACCTGCAAAGAGTGAGTTGCAGTAATCGAGTCGAGAAATCACCAAAGAAAGGACAAGAGTAGTAAGAGAGGAGAGGGGAAGAAAAGGACGAACAGCCCGGATTCTACAAAGATGGAAGAATGAGCTACGTACAAGTGTGGAGATGTGTTGGTGAAAGGAGAGGGAGGAATCAAGAGTAACACCGAGATAGCGAAGAACAGAGACCAGAGGAATCAGGGAAGCATCTCACTTGCACAGTACAGGAACTGCCCTCTAGCTTACCTTCTCCCTTCCTATGACTAGAGTTGGTTTCCCAGTCACCACATCCTACCCCCAGTCTCTGCTGCTACTTATGATTCTGGAAACAGGCAGAGCAGGCTAGGACAGTTGCAAACAGTGGCATAAGTTCCAATGAGGGCCCCCCATTGTCATGATGGCACTGCAGCGCCCCTTCCCTGTGATAAGTCCCCCTTGTAGTGCCTCTTGCGATATGTCCCCTCCACATGTGCATCTACATGGTGAACTTACTTTGACTTGTTTGCCACATTTCCTCCACTCCAGGCCTGATGGCTGTTACCTCCCAGGCCAAAGTCTCACGATGCAGCTGTTATCGCAAGACTTCATGAGGTAACAACCCTGGGCCTAGGGTGGAGGCAATGCAGCAAACAAGTTAAAGTAAGTTTCCCCGCATGCGAAGGGGGTGGCACATGGACAGTTGTGGACGCAGCAACTGCTTGGGCAGAATTTACACCACTGGTTGCAAATAAAAGTTTTAAACTCTGAAAATATCCAGGCAATTTAGCCATTCTCCTGGCTTTCAGAAAAATTATAATAGCAAAAACTGTAGGATCCTGAAAAAGCCAGACAGTTGTCAGTCCTAGCTCATGAATCCTTAGCACATGTGACACATTTGGGCCCTAGGTATATGCCTAGTTTGCCTTTGTCTAAATCGGGCCCAGGGAACATTATGTTGCTTCGGCCTTTTCTCACAGGGCTTACAGTCCTCATGACACTGTTAGGGCCTTTTGCCCTTCTTTTGTTGTTATGGGGTATTCGCACCTTTGCAGAGCTACCCAGTTACTAATTTCCCGCACAGAGACTTTTTCCCAGTCTTGATCTGCTACTTACCTACTAAAGTAGTATTTGTATTGCTGTGGTCAGGGATCCCCCAGATAAGTGCCGGGGAGAGCTATATTCAGCAGCACTATCCAGATAGTACTTCTGATTATTCTCTTGGACTGCCTCAACTATATACAGATCGTGCCAGGATGATTCAGGGCCAAACATTTATCCTGATAATAGCAATATTAAGTGCTACCTAGATAGGTTATCAGGATAAATTTAGGACATCTGAAAAGCTTTCCTAAATTTATCCAGTTAGCTATCCGGACAACAGGCTTAATATTACTGCTATCCAGAAAGTGCCCGCACTCGGAGGATATTCAGTGCTGGCTACTATCTGATACTGGCTCTGAATATCCCTGATTTGTTCCAACTGCAGGGGCTGGCATTTAGAAAAAACTCAGACCACCCAGACTGACTGTCAGCCTACCTAATTCTAGCCATTGAAATCAGTGTTACAGATCCCATAATGCATTAGGATAGGGTTATCTGAAATTCTGAAGTGGCCTAAAATCTCTCTACTGAAACTGGGTAACTTGGAAGCTCATAAGAACATAAGATATGCCATACTGGGTCAGACCAAGGTCCATCAAGCCCAGTATTCTGTTTCCAACAGTGGCCAATCTAGCTCTGCTCTTAATATCTTGTCGTGCTGCTGCATCTATTACAGAAGTCTGCCAGCAAGTTAAATATATATTTTGATTTTGCTCCACACATTTTTAGTGGTAGTTTAAGATGAATTTCATTTGTGGTAATCCTAAAACCTGGATGTTTCAACAGACTTTAATTGTCAATAAAGTTGGTTTAATGGGTGTTTAGGAGATTTGTTTATATTTTTTCTTGTTGAGTGATTTTATGTGTTTATACTTTGTAGACTGTACATAATTATGTAAATTGCTTAGTGATTTGTTGATAAGAAGTATATCAAATATAAGAATAAATAACAAACAAGCTGGTACTTGAGACAACAGAGTAACTGTAGGATTTGAGCACTAGCACCCCTTACACCCAATTAGCTGTTCTAACCACTAGGCGGTTACTCCACTTCAGGATGAAGCAATTTCACTGTAAATGGACAGAAAACCCCACTGTTATAATAGAAAATTGCTTGCCCCATTGACTTTAATGAAAAGGAATGAAACAAATCATTCAGTATCAGAAAATGAACCAAATCGTTTATTTGATATACTGCCCTTTGTGGGGCATACAGGACGATTTACAAAAAATAAAAACCAAGTAAGAACAAAAAGAAAACAGAAAGGAACTACAATATGAGATAGGATAGAAGATGGGGGACTGCACGCAGCAGAGAGCATTCGAACCAGAATCATAGTCAGACAGACACACAGTTGTAGTTGCAGCCTAGAGAGTGTCCGGGCCGAAAAGATAGGTTACTGATCTGAAAACGAACCGAACTGAAAATGTTTCTGGTGCACATCCCTACCAGATAAGACTATGGATCCTTTGAGTAGCCAGAGGTTGTATACCTCTCTGTTGGTTGTGGAAGAAAACTCTGTAAATAACAGGAACACTTACAGAAAGCGTTCGCTAGATCAGATGAGATCTCCCCTTGGCTCAGGGTGATCACCAGAGCTGATGGCTCAGGTCCTAACTCTTGCCAGTCTGAAAAGATGGAGAAGACAAACGCTAGGAGCATTTTCATGGGTCCCAGACATTGAACACCAGCTATGAATATTTTATCCTGTTTGTGAGAAATGGAAACATGATCCCATGCAGATCAACTCTGAAACTGGGGAGAGAGGAAGTATGTTTACAGGTACAAAGTTCTAGCTTCTTAGACAATGGGGCCTCCTACCTGAATTTTCCTACACTGACTTTTCTTTTCAACTTGAGGATTCTTTTGGCTGAATGCTTCCAGCAACCTTGCACTGACTGAAGCTTTCAGATGTTGATCCAGTTTGTCAGCACAAATAAGAACAAAAAGGGAAAGAGAGCAGGTTTGACTTTTATTTTGTTTTTATGTTTAAATCTTTTTATTATTAACATTCAAAACAAACAGCATCATCAGCCCCCTCGCCGACAGAGAGGGACCCACAAACATCCAAGAAATGCACTACATATTGCAGTGATCTCTGTTCCTTCTCCCAATCAGGGTGTGAGGACAGGTGAACTGCTCATGCACACAAATTGTTAAAACTTTTCTAACATTTTATACCATTTTTATATACCTCAACCAATTCCCTCCCTCCCCTTCCCTCTCCTCTGCCCCACTCTCCCTCCCCCCATACCCTCTTTATTACCTTATTCCTAATGCATGCCCAGGATGGGTTGGTTCTGTTCCACCCCAAGGGAGTGAGTCCCTTGACCCTCCCTCTCCCATCTTCCCTGCTATATGGAGACCAGAGTACTTTATCCCTCTCCCAACTCCACTTACTCCAGTTCAAAGAGTTAATAGGTTGTTCCTAGCTCGAGGGTTAAGGTGAGACATATATGGGTCCCAGAGCTGGAGATATGCCTCTCTCCATCCTGTACATCCTTTAGAGGCCAAGCCCTCCCACACCGCTAGCTAATGCCAAGCTAATCTCCATTCCCATATACTTGGGCTGTCAGTGTCTCTCCAGTAGCGCAGGATACATTGTTTAGCAATTAGGCATCCCTTATGATCTTGGAGGCAATACTGCTTCCCTTTTGGCCCCTCACACGGGTATCATCCAAGATTGCCATTCTCAGAGACAACTGAAAGAATCATCCGGTAAGCTCCTCAAAAAATTCCTGCACCTTATCCCAAAACCTCCGAATCTTCGGGCACTCCCAAAACATGTGGCCCAAATGGGCCCATGCTTGTTGACATTGAGGACATTCGCCCTGAGAGATGAAGCCTTCTTCTTCCGCTCTCAGCAAGGAGAAGTATGCTCTTTGTAGAATTTTGTGTTGTATTTCCCTAAGCTTAGCTCCCTGGACCAGCCCTGGAATTCGAGCTAGCATTGCTACCCAGGATATCCCTTGCAAGTCTATAGACAGCCCCAATGCCTATTTTGATGTGTGCGGCTTGTATGGTTGTGGCTTCCCCAGCTTCAGCAATTTGTTATAATATAGGGCTATGGAAATATTGTCACGTGTCAAACTCGAAGAAGTTTTCAATTTTCAACATAAGTGACTTGGTCAATGTTTGTGAGGACAGCCCTTTCACATAGTCTGTCAGTTGTAGGTAGGCAAATAAATGGATCCCCAGGAGTGCATAGTGATCTTGTAGTTCCCAAAAGGGTTTAAATCTGCCCTTTTCATAGAGGACTTGATGTAAAAAGTACCCCTTTTTTCCCCAACATCAAAGGTTCCCGAGACAACACTGGGCGGTAAAGCCACATTGCCCTATAAAGGCAAAAACCTGGAACTGTGGGTACTGCCTAAGCTTTAAGTCTCAGTGGTAGGAGTTGAAGGAGATAGAGAATCTTTGGAAATACCACCATTTTATAAGCTGCTACGCGTCCCAAAAGTGCCCTTGCTCCCCTATTCATATTTCATGACACATTATCAACATCTCCACTTTCCACTCTCTCACCCTTCCCTTTTAATTTTCCCATCTAAACATCAGGCAAGACCTGGGCCCTCTTTTTAGCCCCCCCCCCCCCCCGCCCCCGGTCATCCAACCCTATCAATAGAGTTCATTTGCAGTTCGGGCATTTTTTCACAGTTTTATCTGCAGGAGTGACTGCAGGCCTTCTAAGAGAGACATCTGTCCCCGGCCCCCTTCATTCACACCACTCCAATCTCAAGGAATTTAGGAAAGGGGCAAATGTCTTATTTCTATGAATGGGAGGATATCTTTTCTTTCCCTTAAGTTCAGGACAGCCAGACTATCAGCACCCCAATGGTTAGAGGGACTGCAATGACCAGACAGTCCAGGATTCAGGATAGAGCCCTCCTCCAATCCCGTTTTAGTCCATTAACTGCCATTGATTCATGTGGAGTCTCCCAGGGTGAATGCCAATATAGTGTCCACAAATTTTTTGGCAGAGTCCACTGTGTCAAAGAACCTCACCGATCCATTGTGCACAATACGCATCCGCGTTGGGTACTGCAGAGTGAATCTGATGTTGGCCTCAAAGAGACGTCGACAGATCGGAATAAAACACTTCCGTCTCTGTGCAAGCAATGTGGAGTAGTCTTGAAAAATTAGAATTTTTTCCCCTTGATGGATGGGTGGGAATGGCTGGCCTTTAGCTGCTCGAAGCACACGGTCTTTATGGATGAAGTTGAGGAACTTTGCAATCATCACCCTCAGCCAATCTCCTTCAGGCCTCTGGGGACCTAGGCAGTGAGCCCGTTCGATAGTTAGCGGTTTACACTCCTCACCCAAAGCGAGCGTTGCAGACAGCCATGTCTCAAGGAAGCCTCGCAGCTCAATTTCTTTGATGTTCTCTGGTACCCCTACAAATTGAAGGTTGTTCTTTCTACTCTGATTTTCTAAATCTTCTATTTTTTTCCTGCTGCTGGGTAATCATTTTCCAGAGTTCTGCAAGGGCTGTCTGAGTGCCCTCTAGTCGGGCCTTGGCCTCTCCCAGCCTCTTATTGTAGCCCTCCAATGCCTGTGCAACTTCTTCCAGCTTTGCAAACACTTGGCCAAATTTCCCGGTTAGAGCTAGCATCGCTGAATCTGTGACCTCCTCAATCAGTGCGTCCTTTGCTAGAGAGCTAGGTGTTTTTACTGTCCCGTCTGCCATTTTGTCTCCCACATGGGCCTTGTCCTGATCTTTCCTGACCGTGCATGTTGCCATCCAGTCACCGCACCCATCACAACTTTTATGCTCTGCAGGTCTGGAAAGTGTTTAGGATCGTACTCTACCCTTATAGAGCTCCGTTGGGGGTCGTATGTGGCGGCGGCAAGGAAAATCTGCGCGGGAAGCCCCGGAGCACAGCAACGAGTCATCTGGCTGTGCTCACTTCATCACATGACCCCCTTTTGTTTTGTTTTTAAATGGGCCTTCAAGTCAGAGCTGACTCCTGGCGACCCAGCAGCGCCTGGGTTTTCTTGGCAAGGTATGACTGGAAGTAGATTACTGCCAAATAATTTCAAACATTATGTTACATACAGAAACACTGTGAAGAAATGAATAAGAAACTGATAATCAGAAAGTACAATTATTATTAATTCATACCCTATATCATCCAACCCTTTCTAATTGAGAGGGGGGAGGGAAGATCAAGATAAAACAATATAATGTTTAAGGTCTATTGTGCCTGATATATCACCTCTCGTCAACAGACAGCAAAGTGGTTTAAAAAGTTGCTTCAAAATAAAGGATGGGGTACAACTCAACAAATATACTCAGAAAATTAAAAAACAGACAAAGGGACATGGCACAGAAATAATGCTAATACAAATGTGCTTAAATAATCCTAGATGTTAACCCATCCTCATAAAGGGAAAGGGAATCAACACCAAAAGACAAATACCATGAGCCCAATAGTCAGAAGCACCATCGAGCTGTAACCATAAAAATTCAACCTGGATTAAGGAGTTGAATAAATATTAAATGCTCAGAAGAGGCATGTTTCAAGGTCTTAAACTTAGTGTAATTAGATCATATATCAGGCAGAAGTCCATTCCAAAGTGAGGGAGGCACGTAGGAGAAGGATGATTGATTAATTGATTAAATTACTTTTACCTACCACTTTATCTGATAGTCAAAGTGGTTTACATGTTAACTGAAAACTTTAAACTTTACATAGTAACACAAGTGCAGAAATAAGCAACTCAAGAAATCTTAATCTTGAACATCAACTGAAAATTGTGAAAGTAATTCATATATATCAAACCTTATCCATATCCCTCTCTTTCCCCTCTCCACTCTCCCATTTTCATGTGCCCAATGGAATGCATGCTCAGTCACTAAAAGAACCTCCTTTATTCACGATTTCTTTATCTCCAACGCTCTACACCTTCTTGCCCTGACAGAGACCTGGCTCCCCCCAGATGACACCATATCCATTGCTTCTCTCTGCTATGGGGGCTACCAGTTCTCCCATACACCTCGATCTTCTGGTCACGGTAGTGGTGCTGGCCTCCTACTTTCTACCTCATGTCAATTCCAACCCCTCCTACTACCTCAATCACACGCCCCCCTCTCTTTTGAAGTCCATTCCATTCGCCTCCTCACACCACTTCCCCTCCGAGTAACTGTTATTTATCGCCCTCCCGACAAATCCAAATCAACCTTCCTCATGGACTTCGACTCCTGGCTTTCCGCCTTTATAGATCCCTCCTCTCCCACTCTTATCCTTGGCGACTTCAACATTCACGTCGACAACCCCTCTGACCCTCATACCTCAAAGCTCTTACCTCCTCGTTCGACCTCCAACTTTGCTCCACCGCCCCCACCCACCTACACGGCCACTGCCTTGACCTAATACTCTTCTCTAATTCCGCTCCCTCAAACTTCCGCAACTCAATCCTTCCCTCATCTGACCATCACCTTCTAACATTTACTCTTCAGCTTTTGCTGTCTCAACCTCGTCCTGTCTCCTCCGACCTATTTAGAAACCTTCATAATATTGATCCCCTGACCCTCTCCTCCACCATTTCTCCATCTCTTTCCTCCATTATATCCTCCAAGTCCGTCAACGAGGCACTATCGTCTTAAAATGCTACACTATCCTCAGCTATTGACACTCTTGCCCCTCCCACCCCACGTCCTGTCAAACGATCTATTCCCCAACCCTGGCTTTCACCCACTACCCGCTACCTACGCATCTGCGCCCGCTCTGCCGAACGTGCTTGGTCCAAATCCCGTTCCCCGGAGGACCTTCTACACTTCAGATTCATGCTTGGCTCCTTCCAGTCAGCCCTAGCACTTGCCAAACAAGACTACTACATCCATCTGACACAACTCCCTTGCCTCCGATCCTTGCTGTCTCTTTAATACCCTCAATTCTCTCCTCATGGTCCCCCCACCCCCGGTCCCGCCCTCCCTTTCTGCCCAAACCCTAGCCGACTACTTCCATGACAAGATCCACAAGATTACCCTCCAATTCCCCACCCCCTCATCCACCTCCCCCCTCCCCATTTCTTCCCCCCATCCATACTCCCTCTGCTACCCTCTCTTCCTTCCCCCCGATCTCTGAAGAAACTGCACTCCTTCTTACCTCCTCCATACCTACCACCTGTTCATCCGACCCTATCCCCACCCATCTCCTACACTCCATCTCCCTCACCATTGTCCCCCCCCCCCACCTCTCACATCCTCAACCTTTTGCTCTCCACTGCTACTGTCCCCGATGGCTTCAAACATGCTGTTGTCACACCCCTCCTCAAGAAGCCCTCACTCTAGCCAACATGTCCTTCTAACTATCAACCCATCTCCCTCCTCCCCTTCATATCCAAACTATTAGAACGAGCAGTCCACCGTCGCTGCCTCGACTTCCTCACCTCCCAGGCCCTCCTGGACCCACTACAATCCGGCTTCCGTCCCCTACACTCCACCGAAACAGCACTCACAAAAGTCACCGATGACCTGTTCCTAGCTAAATCTAAGGGCCTCTATTCTATCCTCATCCTTCTTGACCTTTCCGCTGCCTTTGACACCATTGACCACAACCTTCTCCTCACCACCCTCTCTTCGCTTGGCTTCAAGGACTCCATACTATCCTATCCTACCTCTCCCATCGCTCATTCAGTGTATGCTCTGGTGGCTTCTCCTCCTCCCCTACCCCACCCAATGTTGGTGTACCCCAGGGATCCGTCATGGGCCCCTTCCTTTTCTCTCTCTATACCCAAGGCCTTGGCGCGCTTATCTCCTCCCATGGCTTTCAGTACCATCTCTATGCCGATGACTCCCAAATCTACCTCTCCACACCGAATATTTCCCCGGCAACCCAGTCCAAGATTTTTGCCTGTCTTTCGGACATCGCTGCCTAGATGTCTCATTGCTGATTGAAAATGAACATGGCCAAGACTGAACTCCTTGTCTTTCCCCCACAACTCCTCCCCCCCACTTCCCCCTCTCTCAGTCCATGTGGATGGATCTACTATCCTTCCTGTTCCCTCGGCCCGCAATCTAGGGGTTATCTTTGACACCTCTCTCTCCTTCTCTGCTCATATCCAGCTTATAGCTAAGACCTGCCGCTTCTTTCTCTACAACATTAGCAAAATCCACCCCTTCCTCTCTAAACTCACTACCAAAACACTTATCCACTCCTTCATCTCCTCTCGCCTCGACTACTGTAACCTACTCCTTGCTGTTCTCCCCGTGAGCCATCTCCTCCCCCTTCCATCTATACAAAATCACGCTGCTCGACTAATCTTCTGCCAGCCTCGCCATGCCCACATTACTCCTCTTCTCAAGTCGCTTCACTGGCTCCCTGTCCAATTCCGCATCCAATTCAAACTTCTCCTACTGACCTATAAATGGATTCACTCTATGGCCCCCCAATACCTCTTATCTCTTATCCCTCCCTATGTCCCCTCTCGTAATCTGTGCTCCGCTAACAAATCACTTCTATCAATGCCTTTCACCCGTACCGCGAACTCCCGACTGCGCTCCTTTCACCTTGCTGCACCATACGCCTGGAACAGCCTACCCACGTCTGTGTGCCAGGCACCCTCCCTGGCCCTCTTCAAATCCAGACTGAAGACCCACCTCTTCACCATTGCATTCAGATCCTGACTTCCATCCTCATCTAATCCCAACCCCCATCAACGTTTATGACCAAACTATTGACCAAACTGTACCACACCGTACCTTGTGATGAACTGACTAGTGCTCTGTACTGTTCCGACTAGATTGTAAGCTCCGATGAGCATGACTCTGACGGTCAGGGACTCTCTCTTGTATGTTGGCTACCTCTTGTTTGTTAGCTGTACAGCGCTGCGTGCATGCGTGGCACTTTATAAAAGTGCTGAATTAGTAATAGTCAAAGCCATTTCCAGGCTAAATGACTTGGAATGGATAAAGATGATGGTAGACATAACAAACAGAATTGAGAAGTTTGAATAGGGCGAGAGGATGTATTCTGTGACAGTAATGATGCTGAAAACTGAGGCTGTCCTGCATGAAATGCATGAAGGGTCAGCAGGAGGATTTTAAACTGTATTCTAAATGCAATCAGCAACCACTGTTGCTCATATAGTAATGGTGTAACCTGACTAAAACAATTGACTGCATACAGGAGTTTAATCACTGTATTTGGAATAGCTTGGATCCTCTTTAGAAGAATCTCTCCAATCCCCATTAGAAGAGAATTACAATAAGCCAGTCAAGTAAAGATGAGAACATGAAAAAGGCATTGAAGGTACTTTTGATCCAAAGACAGACTTAGCCAACTGGATTTTTAAAAGGGAAAAAAGGAGGCAAACAAGGATATCTGTTGGTCTAAAGTGAAATGAGAATCAAGTGTCACGCCCAACACCTTCACAGTATGACAAATAGCTATTGGGGTCTTACGAATCATGGGTGCAAGTGGAGGAACATTGTTCCTGCATGGAAGCCAAATGCTCTCTGTTTTTCCCATGGATAGTTTCCGTTTATCAGCCTCTGACTTCTCAGTGGCAGTATCTAAATATAGATTCAGTGCTGTGACATCAGAGTAAGCAGGGTCACAGCTATATAGTAGCTGAATATCATTAGCATTAAAAAAATGGCCTTGAAGTAGGTAAATTTCAAAGGCTAAAAAAGAAGAAAACCTAAAACCTGACGTTTTTCAACCCCATCATAAATTAATTCTACTCAGTTACCTAGCTGAATACCAAGTTCAGTAAGCAGTCATTCAGAAATTTCTCCAATTGCTATAGCTCAAAAGAGACAAAGCGTACTCCCTGAAACTTCACAAGACATTTTCAAGAAATCAGCAGAGGTCTGCTGATACAAACACTGAACGACATTCTGGGCATTATTTTAGAAGCGTCCTCACATTTAAATAGCAGTTTTACACATGGTCCGCGCCACATAGAAACTCCCAAAAGGCATGGCGGGGGCATGGTTAGGGCATTGCCTGGGTGGGCCAAACTCCACATGTATAGTCACTATTTCATGTAGACAATCCATGTATCTGTCTAAGAATGTGCACATCGGGACATCAATCCTGCTCTGAGGCACAGATTTTTACAGAGCTTCACACAAGGGATTAACGAGAGTTATTCTCCCTTATTGTTTATTTCCCCTCCCAAAATTAAAATGAGAACAAATTGCAGCTCCAGAACTTAATTGGCTGCACTTATACGTGTAGGTTGCAATATGTCCCAGCTACACATGGAAGTGCTGGTCCTTACGTGCAGAGGTTGCAAAATTGCCACTGCTACATAGAGGTACCAGCACTTTACTCATGGAAGCTGCCATGCTAGGTATTCTTGTAAATTTGGAAAATGGTGGAAAATCCATGTGCACTCATCAGTCTCTTTTGTAAAATATTGCCAGAATTCAGCATGTCTCAAGCTCAATGTCTGAATTCCAATCTCAACATGCTATGTAAAACTGGCCTTCATGTCTCTTCTGGGTATTTTTAGAGATGTCTGGGAATACATGAATATGATGGTCATAAAAAACAGTTACCTTTTAAGAAAAATCTAAGCATCCAATTTCTATTAGAGCTAAGTGCAAATAAACTCACAACAGTAGATCTATGTATTTTTTCTTCCTGGATGCTTGTGAAATTTGCTCTTCATCTCTCTCACATTTGAAGTGGATCTGTGGTAGACCTTAACACCAAGCAGCAGGACTCTAGAGGTAGAACAGAGTAGCCAACTCACCTCTGGTGAACTACACAGACTGATGCAGTCATGGTTTGACCCCAATTGCAGGTATGGAATTGTAGCTGATTATACAAGGGAAACCACAGTGAAGAAGTTGAGAATTATCTGTATATGTAATATGCTTAGCTAGATGGTGTCTATCAGAAATCAATGGGGTGCTCATGCAGGCATCAGTCAGCTTAAGGGCAGAAATTTCTGTCTCCATTCTAAGCATACAAAATTACCTTCAGCGTTCTTGAAGCTTTAAAACAGTAGCACTGGAAAAAGAACACAATTAATACAACTTCATATGCAGTCTTCAGTTCTTGTAAATTCTTGTTGAAGTTCTTGTAATGACTTGGGAAGCTCCCAGCATGAATGGCTGCAATCTCTGTGACTGGACAGAACATTGGAATGTCTCTTCAGAGACACTGAGATAAGGCTGAATGAAACTCTGTCAGCATCTTTCCTCTATTAGGTAACCACTGTTATTTTGTGATATCTTGCCCAGCTCGCCCTTCCATTCCAGTGGCCTCCGATGCCATTGCTTACCTCTTGACCTCAACTACAAAGGCACTGCTTACTTCAACTGCTGCAAAAGTGCCAGACTGTGAGGAGAAAACCAGCATCAACAGAGGAGTCGTCGTCACCATAATATTCAGTGGTGGGGGAGTGGTATGTTCCTTAGAGCAATGAGAGCGTCAGACTCTTTCATGTGTCTGGAGATAGAGGATTCACTAAGTAAGCATGAATTTCACTCTTCACAATTTTCAGGAGCTTAAGGTGAGGTTTTGGATGATGGAAGATATCTCAGCAGCAGAGCTCCAGAAGCACCATCTTGATTCCCTCAAAGATGGATTTTAACTAGACACAGCCTGGTTAAAACCCAAATAAGTTTTTTTTTTTTTTTTTTGCAAGTACACTAAATGTGGTTCTTTCCACTTAAGAAACCAAAGAATAATATAACAGAAATAAAAACAGTAGTGAGCGGATTCAAGATGATGGCGGAGTAGGACGCTGAGGAGGGAGCTCTGACTTGGATCTCTGCCCGGTCTGTCAATGGGGAGGAAACGGAAACAATGATCCCAAAGACCCTCTTGTGTTACCTCTCCTCCGTCTGGTTTGGTTCAGCCTTCCATTGTTCAGTTCTGTCTCCCCTCCACATCGTCCATGGCTTCAGCTGATCTGCTGGGTTCTTCGGCAGATCAGAGCAATGGGGTGAACTTGAGCTCCATCCAAGCGCTGCCACCACAACCCGGAAGTGCTTTTCTCAGCAGTGGGGAGTGTCAGGTCGTGGCTCAGAGCCGGGAGGTTTCTGACGCTCTGGAGGGTTCCCCTGAGAAGCCAGTGCTGGTTGTATCAGCTGCGGTGTCTGGAGTGATGGTTTCTTCCCCCCGAGTGTATCTTGCGGGAAGAGCAAGTCCAGTCCAGTACTCCTGCCACTCCGGGTATCGGCTGTTTGGAAATTCCAGCACTAGTAACGCTTGCTAGCTTATGGGAGGCAATTTCTTTGCTTCAGCAAGCCCTTCTACCCATGGTGGGGACTTTTATGCAGGATTTAGCTGCTGTTAAAGTTCAGTGCTCGACAGTAGAGGCGGACTTAGTGGGGCATGCCACCTGGATGAATCGGCTGGAGACCAGGATGGAAGAACTACATACTCTTGGTGGAGTGTTCTCCAGGGAGCGTTTAACCAAGCACAAAGGGATTGCATTTCTAGATAATCAGTTGCGGAGAAATAATCTGAGATTTTTTAAACTTTCCTCGATTCCCCTTTTCACCACCTGTTGATCTGGTCTGTAAGTACTTTCTGGATGTCCTGAAAATGCCTGCTGAGTCGTTGCCCCCTATTGTGAGGGCACAGTATGTTGTGGTGTCTTCATCCGTTCCAAGCATGGAGTTGGACTGTGGAGGTACTACAGTTAGACCTTTCGGGGTTCTTGGAGAGCTCCCTGGTGGTTGACCAGCCAAGCCACTCTGTTAGTTGGCTTTACTTTTGAGTCCGATTGTAATTCGGTTTTACGTTTGTATTTTGAAATATGTCTATTTTTCAGTCTATGGGGTCAAAAGTTCTAATATTTCCTGATTTAGCTAGAGATACCTAAAAACGGCGGAAGGATTTTCTGGCCTTGCGCCACAGAGTCACTGCATCGGGGGCACAATTTAGATTAAAATAGCCATGTAAGTGTATTGTAATTTTTCAGTCAAAGAAATTTCTTTTTTTTTTAACCCCAGCAACTTATACAATTTAGAGTAGTTACTCACCTGTAACAGGTGCTATCCAGGAGCAGCAGGAATCAGTCCTCACATATGGGTGACGGCGCCGACGGAGCCCCCATGCGGAGCATTTCCCCAGCTTTCAAAGAAAGCTTTTGGGAATGCAGGCACGCATGCACGGTCCCCTTCCCGCCCAAAGGTGCCATCTTACTCAGTCAAATGACATAGCTAAAAAACAGCAAAAAAGAAAATGAACTATATACAACTGCAACTCCAAGGGGAGGAGGGAGGGTCGTGAGGACTAATTCCTGCTGCTCCTGGAGAACACCTGTTACAGGTGAGTAGCTAGTCTTTCTCCAGGACCAAGCAGGAAGTCAGTCCTCACATATGGGTGACTCCCTAGCTCTGGGCTACCAGGAACCCAGGCTGAAAAATAGAGCTCCCTCTAGAGCCTCAGCAACAGTGAGAGAATCTTCTCTGAGACCACACCTGAATGGTAGCCCAACACCAGGGCCGGAGGGTAGGAGTTGCCTAAACCTCAAAGAGATTACAGAGTACCACTTGCCCGAAAGCACTGTCCCTATGGGACTCCCTCTCAAGGCAGTAGTGGTCCGCAAAAGTCTGGCTTGAAGACCAAGTAGCAGCCCGGCAGATGTCTGCCAACGGAACAGAACGGAAGTGAGCTACTGATGCGGCCTTCGCCCTGACCCGGTGGGCCGTGACTCGACCCTCCAGGGAGAGGCCGGCTGCCCTGTACGCCCAGGCGATACAGTCTGCCACCCAGATGGACAACGTACGCTTAGTTACAGGCAACCCCAATCTACTAGGGTCAAAGGAAATGAAGAGCTGAGAAGCCCTTCTATGCCCCTGTGTACATTCTAGATAAAAGGACAGCGCCCTTCTACAATCCAGGGTATGCAAGACAGTTTCTGCCCTACTGGCGTGCGGCCTAGGAAAGAACGTCAGAAGTACCACCTCCTGGTTGAGGTGGAAGGAGGATACTACCTTGGGAAGGAACTTAGGATGAGTCCGCAAGACTACCCTGTTCTTATAGAACCTGGTATACGGCCTATCCTAAACCAGGGCCTGAAGTTCACTCAAATGCCTGGCTGAGGTGAGTGCCACAAGGAACACCACCTTCCAGGAGAGGAAACGTAAATGGCAGGTTGCCATTGGCTCAAAAAGTGGGCGAGTCAGTTGCTGCAAGACCACATTGAGATCCCACTCAGTGGCCAGTGGACGAATAGGAGGCTTAAGCAGAAGCAGGCCTCTGAGAAAACAAGACACCAGAGGGTGGCCCGAGAGGGATTGTCCATCCACCGGCGAGTGGTGAGCTGAGAGGGCACTGAGGTGAACCCGGACAGCGTTGGACTGAAGTCCCAGGTTGGAAAGGTGGAGCAGATATTGCAACACCACCTGGACCGAGCAGGAGAAGGGGTCCTCTTGCTGTTGAGAACACCAAGTAGAGAACCTACGCCACTTCAGAGCATAGGCCTTCCTAGTGGAATGTTTTCTGGAGGCCAACACCACCTCTTCAACCTCTCTTGATAATAGCAAGGGAGCAAGGACTAGCCTTTCAGCAGCCAGGCCATCAAATTGAGGGATTTGAGGTTGGGATGCAAGAGGGACCCCTGATCCTGAGTCAGAAGGTCGGGTTGCAAACCCAGAGGAAGTGGAGTATCCGCTGCCAACTGCAGAAGAAGAGGGAACCACGGCTGCCTGGGCCACCTGGGGGCTATCAGGATCACCGTGGCTCGGTCCTGCTGGATTTTGAACAGAGTCCGGGCCATCAGAGGTGTGGGAGGAAAAGCATACAGCAGGCTCTCTGACCAGGGGATCAGGAAGGCATCTGGCGCTGTTCGCAAGGGATGCGGTTGCCTGGAACAGAACCTGGGTAGTTGCCTGTTCAGCGGACTGGCAAAAAGATCCATGGTCAGAAGTCCCCACTTCAGAAAGATCTGTTGAACCACCAGAGGATCCAACTGCCACTCGTGAGGCTGCAGGAGTCTGCTTAGACTGTCCGCCAGGTAGTTTTCCTGGCCTGGGAGGTAGACCGCCCTGAGGGTCATGCCTTGATTGACAGCCCAGGAGCAGAGAGCTTGTGCTTCCAGGCACAGAAGTCTGGATCCTGTGCCTCCCTGCTTGTTGACGTAGAACATAGCCACATGGTTGTCCGTCTGAATTAGGACAGACTGGTGAGACAGGATCTGAGAGAAAGTCCGTAAAGCCAGTCAAATGGCCCGAAATTCCAACAGGTTGATCTACTGGGCGGCTTCCCACGGAGACCACAGGCCCTGTGTGCAGGCCCCTTGGCAGTGTGCCCCCCAGCCCTGCAGGGAAGCATCGGTTGTCAGTACCTGAGTGTGTGGGGAGGCCTGGAAAGGAAGACCCCTGACCAGATTTGGGAGATGCCTCCACCAACGTAAGGAGTCCACCAAGAGTTTGGACACCCTTATTCTGTCTGACAACTTCCCTGTGGCCTGCAACCACTGTGCCTTGAGGTGCCACTGAGCCGGCCTCATATGCAGCCGGGCATGCGGTGCGACATGCACTGTGGAAGCCATGTGACCTAAGAGCCGGAGGAAGTGTCTGGCCGAGACCCAGAGAGTTCGCCTGAAACTGGCCGGCCAACTTTATCAGCCTGTGAGCTCTGTCCGCAGGCAAATAGGCCTTTGCATGGATGGTATCCAATCTTGCCCCTATGAACTCCACGTCCTGTGAGGGGACTAAAGTGGACTTAGGAAAGTTTATGACGAACCCCAGGTGCTGAAGCAGGAATATGGTTCTGAAGGTGGCCTGCCTGGCCTCTTGTGGAGACTGGCCCCTGATAAGCCAGTCGTCCAGGTAAGGTAACACAAAGATCCCCTGGTTCCTGAGGTAGGCCGCAACCACCACCAGGCATTTTGTGTAAACCCGAGGGGGCGGAGGTGAGGCCGAAAGGAAGCACTCTGTACTGGAAGTGCTTTCCTCCCACCACAAATCTGAGGAATTGTCTGTGACTTGGATGGATGAGGATGTGAGTATAAGCATCCTTCAGGTCTAAGGAGCATAGCCAATCTCCCTGCTGAAGGTAGGGCAGTAAGATTCCAAGGCTAAGCATCTTGAACTTTTCCCTCTCCAGAAACTTGTTCAGATTTCTCAGGTCCAGGATGGGTCTGAGGCCTCCTGTTCTTTTTGGTACCAGGAAGTACCTCGAGTAGAAGCCTTGCCCTTCCAGGTGGTGAGGTACCGGTTCCACCGCCTGGTCCCTTAGCAGACCTTCCAACTCCTGAAGGAGTAAGTTTCTGTGCAGAGGGGGTCTTGGAGGCTCCCCTGGAAAGTAGGAGGGGGTATCTGGGTGAAGTGGAGCAGATAGCCCCTTTTGATGATGCTTAGCGCCCATGTATCCCCTGTGATGGCTGGCCACCTGTCTGCATACAGGGTCAGCCAACCTCCTGTGCCCTGGAGAGGAGGAGAGGCCATGCTGGCATAGTCAAAAAAACCCTCCCTGCTGAGCAGGAGCAGGAGCCGGAGTAGGAGGCTTGGGGCCCTTCTGCCTACGGGGCCCATGACCCTGCCCCTTGGCCTGCTGACCCTGTTGGGGAGCTACAGAGACCTGGTAATGAGGGTAGGTTTTATAGGCAGTGGTCTTCCTTGGGTAAAAGATCTTTTTCCCCGAGCCCTTCTTCTTCTGAGAAGGGGCAGAGGTTTTTCTGGACAGCCTCGTTCGGGTAAAAGTCTCGGTCTCGAGTTCTGCAGCCTTTTCTGCCATGGGCTTGCCAAAGAGGTTTTCGCCTTGGCAAGGGACATCGACCAACTTGTCCTGAACCCATGGCTCGAGGTCCGAGGATTGTAGCCAGGCCTGGCGGCATGCACCGATGCCAGCCCTTGCTACCCGGGCCGAAGCCTCAAATCCATCGTAGGCTGCTCGAGATATAAACTTTGAGCATTCCCAAATACCAGAAGACAAGGCCTTGAACCTCTGCAAAGGTTCCTTGTACAAACCAGCAGAGAACCCGGCAATCTCCTTTGCCAGGTCCCAAAGGTACATGCCCATGTACAGCTGGTAGATCTGGACACGGCAAGCAAGCATAGAGCCCTGGAAGCACTTTCTACCGAGGGCATCCAGGTTCCGGGCCTCCCTGCCGGGGGGCACCGAGGAGTGCATCTTCTGACTCTTCAGTCGATGCATGGCCGATTCCACAACCATGGAATGGTGCGGTAGCTGTGCCATTTGGAACCCGGGGCTCTTGCGGACTCGATAGATGGAATCGACCTGTTTGCTTAGAACCGGCATCGAGGCCGGCGCTTCCCACATGCGGATGAGCAACCGCTCCAGCATCGGAGGAACCGGGACAGTAAAGGCCTCCATGGGAGGAGAGTCATACTGCAGAGCCTCGAGCTCCTCGGCTCGAGGCTCCTCCTCTGGATCTGCCGGGAATGCCAGTGCTTTGGCCATGTCCCGCACGAAATCCGAGAACCTAGTATCCTCCGGGGGGGACCCTGTCCGAGGTTGAGATCCTGGTGAATCCGAAGGGACGCACCGAGTCTGGAAGGTGTCAGGGGACTCCTCCTCCTCCATCTCCCACACCGATTCCTCCGAGGAGGAATCGAGCAACTTCGAGTGGGCGGGCACCGACGCCATCCGCCCCGATGCCAAGGGAACCGGCGTCGACGACCTCGGTCCCGAATGGGAGGCCGAGGGTGACCACGGCCGAGGATCGACTTGAGTTCACATGGTCTCGAGGATCAGCTCGGCCTCCGGGGTCGACTTGGACGTGAGACCGGCGATCAGCACCCGCTGCTGTTCCATGAAGGCAGACAATCTGCTCTCCAAGGCCGTCAACCTGAGTCCGAGCTCAGGAGACCCAGCAGCCTCCAACTCGGGCCCCGATGGCGGCTTCCCCGGAGGAGAGTCCACGAGGACAACAGTACTCACGTGACTCAGGGCCTCCAACTCCACACAAGGATACTTTGCAGGCCTCTCCAACTCCGAAGACCCGGGACGGCGATCGGGGCTATACGACCTGGCCCTAGAGCCAAGAGCATCCACCAACGCCGCCCTCGCGGGTTTCTTCTTCCTTCGGTGCTCCCTCGAGGGGGACTCCCTCTCAGAAGAGCCCCGACGATGCTCGGGGTCAGACTCCCGAGACGTCGAGGCCTCTGACGAAGTCCGGACCCGTCCAGAGGCAGACTCAGAAAAGATCCTCTCACGCTGGTGCTGACGGCTCCGCAATGCCTTGGATGACATTTTGCCACAGGGGCTACAGACCGTAGAATCATGGTCTGGCCCTAGGCACCGGAGGCAGCAGTCGTGTGTGTCGGTGAGAGACATCAGTTTCTTACACCGATCACACTTCTTAAAGCCACTGGCAGCCATTGGGGGAAAAAGGGCCCCTGCAAGATCAAAAAAGTGGGCTGCCAGGGAAAAGAAAAAAGGCGCGAACGCAGTCTCTAAGGACAAAAACCAAAAACAGAGATCCGGGCTCGGCACCGGTATACCGAGTCCAGGCGGGAAAAGAACCGACGTCGAACCGAATAAAAATACTCGACCCAACGCAGATCATCAACTTTTTCCACGGGTGACAAGGACAGGCGTCCGTAGGGCTCCGCGGAAAAAAGGAGACTGAGTAAGATGGCACCTTTGGGCGGGAAGGGGACCGCGCATGTGTGTCTGCATTCCCAAAAGCTTTCTTTGAAAGCTGGGAAATGCTCCGCATGGGGGCTCCGTCGGCACCGACGTCACCCATATGTGAGGACTGACTTCCTGCTTCGTCCTGCAGAACTACAAAGTAGGGAAAGTGGGGAGTGAAATGTGCTTCCTGTACCGGCTGCTATGGTTTTACATCTATGCTCCTAGTGATGTTTTTTTGCTTCTTTTGGCTGAGTATGATTAGCCTTTATGTTTTTTTCTCTCTTGGATCTTTAAAGTGGTTATTTGTATTTTGTGGTATAAACCTATACTGTGCTTGTTTTCCTTGTGGGAATTTCTTTTGCATGATTTCTGTTATTGGTATTCAGAAGTGTATTCTCTGGATAAATTAAACTTTATAAAAAATTAAAATAAAAACAAAAAAAAATAAAAACAGTAGATGAACTTCCTATTGCTGAGGGGAGGCAGATCTTCGGGGTCAGTTCAAATATTAGGACCAGCTATTGGCATAGCTTCAGGACCAGCCCAACTGGAGTGGAGTGGCTTAGGCACCAAAGAGACCAGGATTTGATTCCCACTAGCACGCCTTGTGGCCTTGGGCAAGTCATTTAACCCTCCATTGCCTCAGAAGAATCCAAGTTATCAATGTCCCTATTTAATGTACATTACCAAGTTTAAGTTACAATGTAAACCGCTTTGACTAAATGATAAAGCAATATTTAAAAAACCTGTTAAATTATTAGGCAGTTGCCTGGGGATGTTGTTTCTGAGGGGCAGCAGCCAAAGCTGACAGCCACAAAAACTCAAAAGAGCCACCAGCACAATCTTTTACATCAGGGAGGGTGGGCACACTCATACATACAAAGCATAGTTATATTTAAATATGATGATCAATTGCGTATTTTACAATACTGTTATGGGAGTGGTGGTGTTGGGATAATCACAGTGATTGAGTTTAATTATCAAAATCTCAGGGTGTGTGGGGAAGCATAAGGCTGAAGACTCACTAGGTCACCCAGCCCTCCAGATCTTACGTAAGAATTATGGAGAGCCTCGACATCCTCTTCCTCTTCTACGACTGCTTCCAGTGATAGTTTCAGCAGGAGATGTGCTGATGGAATTTCAGAAGGTGGCGTGTTGGTGGATCTTTAAAAGGGGGCATGCTGGTGGCGCTTCAGGAATAGGTATATTGGCATAGCTTCAGGAGGAAATGTACTAGTCGAGCTTCATAAGAGGAGAGCACGTTGGTGGAGCCGCAGGAGGAGGCAAGCTGGTGGGGCATCATAAGGCAATGTGCTGATGGAGCTTCAGAAGAGGGCTTACTGATTAAGTTTCAGAAGGAACCTACTGGTAGCGCTTGTGTGGGTGTAATAGCAGTGTCAAAAGGGAGTGTATTTAGTAGAGCATCAAGACTTCGGTGTGGTTTTGAAAACTTATGTACTATAATATCTTTTTTGTTAGTCCTTTAGAAAGTATCACCACTTACTAAGAGCCCCTTTTACCAACACTTACCATGTGCTATCTGCTGTATGGCCTATTTTATTCCTATGGGCTGTGTGGCAGACAGCACATGCTGTTAGTAAAAGGGGTTGTAAGTTTCAGTTTTCTTCATTAAAATGTCCTGCAGCAATGAGTTTCACGCAATAGCTATGCCTTGTATGGATATCTTTAGAGAACTAAATCAAATGGCATGCAATTCTTGCACATTTTCAGGGTTCAGTGCACCAAAGCTCAGATCAGCCAACACATATATTATCATACTGCCATAAAAGCTCTTTGGCAATGAGATACCCCTGGATTATTTTGGCTAGAACTGCTCTTCCTATGATTATGAAACCCTGAGTTTTGGTCCTTTAAGCTCCCATCAGTGTCCGTTTAACCTCACACATTTCTGAATCTTTATTCTTAATGCTGTGACTTTGGCATCAGAAAATCCCATCTGAGAGTTAACAGGTTTGTCTGCATGGCTATACTTTGGATAGAGCAGAGAAAATGCAATGCAAACACCCTTCCCCCAGTGCTGCTCATATATTCAGCTAATGAGCTATTTCTGACTGTAATTCTTAAGAGTCTCTGCTTACTAGACTAATTAGGTTTTGATGAACTGCCTCATGTCTTCTCCTGGGAATAATCATCTACTTGCTTGAGACCCATCACCAGCTGTTTGCCAGTAGATACAAACTGTTAACCAGAGCTCATCGACAATATCATCTTTAAACATAACCCTTCAAAAGAAACCTGTCTGTAAACCAAAGTAAAATGCCTTCTTTAACTGTAGTAGTAGTTTATTTGCTACTAGCAAGGATAATTGTTAGTAGTATCCTTATTTATGGATATAAAGACAGACTCGGTTGATAATCTCTCTGTTTTCTTGTAAATAGGGACTTACTCTCTGGGCATAATCACAACAAATGACTGTCATCCTTTCTGTTTCACATTCCTAGGAGTTTTGATGAACAGTTCAAAGAGCACTAACTGATTAAGCCCTAAAACACAAACAAACCACCAGGTCCATAATCCTCCCTTCCCTCCTGACACTGAAATAGAAGTGTCAGGCCACCTACTGTAGCAAAGGTAACTTGCTTAGAAACGCCTGAGAAAAGGTGTGAACTTTATACATTCAATTCCTTTCCCTCTAGATATTAAAAAGCAGAAACGCACAGCAGGAGTACCTCCCTCTTTTATGCCATCCTTTCCTTTCCCTGCTGTGCTGCTTTCCTCCACTTGGGGTCTAATGGGTCTGGCCTTGGCAGTTCTTGCCTGGGGCCTGACTGCTCTGCCTCTGCACCAGCCCCACTACTACAGCCTCCCTTTCAATCTCCTCCTATACTGTAGTAGGCCACCTTTCCGGCATCCTCACTTTCTTCCCCACTGCACTGCCCACATTTTCACGTCTCATGCCTTCACAATTAGTCACCACTTCCACTCTCCATTCTCTTCCCAAACATCTGTTCTTTTGAGACCCCTGCTGACACAAAAAAACTGATGGACAGAAACACAAAGACACTCCCTCCCTTACCTCCTCACCCACACCCAAGCATATGAGCAAACAAAAGAAGGTCAGAACACAAAGAAGGACGATGGGCAATACAAGTCAACATATGCTTTAGATTCTCCTCAAACTCACATCTGGCCTTAAACCACCTTGTTTAGGATCCAGTTGCTCTCCTTCCATTTCAAACTTACAACCATCACCTTATAGGGAGGAGTGGTCTAGTGGTTAGGACAAGGTACTTCAGGCCGGAGGGCTGGGAGTTCAAGTCCCACCTGGGAACAGCAATCTCAGGCCGGAGGGACTGGGATTTCTAGTCGTATAGGCACTCCTTGTGGTCTTGGGCAAGCCACTTAACCCTCCATTGCCCATGTTCCCTGTAAGTATTAGCGTATGTGTCTCATATCCCCTCATGTTAAATGTATCCCCCAATTGACCGCTTTGACCCGGTGAAAAGCGGGATAAAAATACAGCTAAATAAAATAAAATAATATAGATATTTTTTTTAAGATGGAGAAGCGTAAAGGGCTTGTTCAATCCTCAAAAGTAGGTACTGATTGTGTTAGCATATGAGATAATAGCATGTGCTCACTTTTGAGTATCTGCACAAATAAATGCAGGGAATTAACTGTTAAGGTGCATTTTAGCATGCAGACTAAATTTTGTAACGGATGCTTCCTATAATATTTTCTAGCAAATAGAATCCCAAGTAAACAGAGCCAAGTGTAGGTGAATAATAGGTTGCATCAAATGGGAATGGAAATCTGATATCCATGGGCTACCTTTCTACACCATAAGTTAGTGTTTCTAAAGCTTATGCAAAATGAAAGAACAAATGGCTGCACTAAGACACTTTTCTCCCCTTCAGATGGAGCACTAGTTCTGGCAGCTGTTCTTATACCATAAACTTTCTCCGGTGTGAGAGGGATTATGGGTAAATATGACTTGGTAGTCACAGGGCTCTGTACCAATTCAAATACCTTGCTATGCTAGAAAAAATTATGTATGATTTTCCTAGAAAAACATGATAAAAAGAATAAAATATTGTTTTGAAATTACATTCCAAAACAATACAAAATCCTTTTGATTATAGGGTGTCAAGCCTACTTCTAATTGAGGGTTAAATGATTGTTCCCTGTTTCCTCAACTCGCAACCCTGGAGTCATCTTTGACCCTACTCTCCCTTTCTCTGCACACATCCAACAGAGAGCCAAAACCTGTTGCTTCTTTCTCTATAACATTGGCAAAATTCATCCCTTCCTTTCTACACACACTACTAAGACACTTATCCACTCTTTAGTCACCTCCTGTCTAGACTATTGCAACCTCCCCCTTGCTGGTCTCCCTCTGACTTCTCTCTCTCCCCTTCAATCTGTTCAAAATTCAGCTGCATGGCTAATCTTCCGCCAGCCTCGATATGCTCATATAACCCCTCAAGTCACTTCACTAGCTCCCTCTTCGTTTCCATATCCAATTCAAACTTCTCCTGTTGACCTATAAGTGCCGCTCCTCACTACTTTCTTCTCATCTCTCCCTACACCCCCCCCCCCTCAGGAACTTTGCTCTTTGGGCAGGTCCCTTCTATCTGCCAACTTCAGACTTTGATCCTTCCACCTTGCTGCTCCTTATGCCTGAGTTCGTGCATCAGGCTTCGGCTCTGGCCCTTTTCAAATCCAGGCTGAAAACTCACCTCTTTGAGGCCACTTTTGATCCCTATCCCTAGTCTCTTTGTGTTTCCTTACCAGTCCCCTAGATGTATCCTTGTCCTCAGCTGTTGTGCTGTCTGTCTTGACTAGACTGGAAGCTCTGATGAGCAGGGACTGTCTTTTACCTGTGTCTGTACAGCACTGTGTACATCTTGTAGCGCTATACAAATGATAAGTAGTGGTAATGGTAGAATGAAGGTTTTAGCATGATGAGCAAGGAGCTCTTTGCTCTCAGGGAACGAGTCCAAACTCTGGAGGCTAAAGTAACAGACTTGGAGGACATAAGACAGATAGAGAGGTACATAGACAAGACCTACAGGGATGTAGTACTGAAGTCCCACCTCCAGTCTGGCAGCATCCCTGTTGCCATAGAGGAGAGAGGTCACATCACCCTGGTGTGGCAGGAAGTTATCCTGTAGCTAGGACTTATCCTCCAGGTGAGGTAAAACCCTCTCGCACAGAGGTGGTTTCTCCAGGGCCATGTGCCCACAAGGGAAGGATTAGGACAGCGATTATAGTTGGTGATTCGATCATTAGGCATGTAGATACCTGGGTGGCTGGTGAACGTGAGGATCACCTGGTAACATGCCTGCCTGGTGCGAAGGTAGCAGACCTCACATGCCACCTAGACAAGGTCTTAGATAGTGCTGGGAAGGAGTCTGTTGTCTTGGTACAGGTCGGTACCAATGACATAGGAAAGTGTGGTAGGGAGGTTCTAGAAGCTAAATTTACACTTTTAGGTAGGAAGTTGAAACCCAGAACTTCCAGGGTAGCATTCTCTGAAATGCTTCCCGTTCCACATGCAGGATCCAAAAGGCAGGCAAAGCTCCGGAGTCTCAATGCGTGGATGAGATGATGCTGCAAAGAAGAAGGTTTTGGATTTGTTAGGAACTGGGGAACATTCTGGAGAAAGGAGGAGCTTTTCCAAAGGGATGGTCTCCACCTTCACTAGGATGGAACCAGACTGCTGGCATTAACCTTTAAAAAGGAGATAGAGCAGCTTTTAAACTAGATAATAGGGGAAAACAGACAATTGCCCAAGAGCGCATGGTTTGGAACAATGGAAGGATATTAGCAAAAGACTGAAGTTAGGGCATATCAACAGAGAGGTTCCAATAAATAAGGATTCCAAATAGCTAGCTAGATTAATATGAATAAAATACAGCCTCTAAAATGCTTGTATGCAAATGCTAGAAGTCTAAAAAATAAGATGGGAGAGTTAGAATATATAACACTAAATGAGAGGTTATATATGATTGGTATTTCAGAGACATGATAGAAGGAGGGCAACCAGTGGGACACTCTGATATCTGGGTACAAACTATATCGGAATGATAGAGCAGATCAAATTGGTGGAGGGGTTGCAATCTATGTTAGAGAGGACATTGAGTCACAAAGAATTAAAGTTTTGCAGGAAACAAAAATCACTGCAGAATCTATATGGATAGAAATTCCATGTAAGAAGGGGAAGGCGATGGCAGTGGGGGTCTACTATCGACCGCCTGGCCAGAATGAACAAATGGATGATGAAATGCTCAAAGAAATCAGGAAGCTAACAAAAGTTAAAAGGTGATTTCAATTACCCCGGTATCGACTGGGTCAGTGTCACAGCAGGACATGCTAGGGAGATAAGGTTTCTAGATAAAATTAATGACTGCTCCTTGGAGCAGCTGGTTCATGAACCGATCAGAGGGGAAGCCATTTTGGACCTAGTCCTTAGTGGAACACAAGATCTGGTGCAGGAGATAAGGGTGTTGGGGCCACTTTGCAATAGTGATCACAGCATGATCGCGTTTGATTACATAAATGGAGGAAGGATGGTAAGGAAATCCACAGTACTACCTTTTAACTTTCAAGAAGGAGACTATGATAAAATGAGGGAAATGGTTAAGAAAAAAATAAAAAGATCAATTGCAAAAGTTAACAATTTATATCAAACATGGGTGTTGTTTAAAAATACTATCTTGGAAGCTCAGATCAGCTGTATTCCACGCTTTAAGAAAAGTGGAAAGAAGTCCAAAAAACTGCCAGCGTGGTTTAAAGTTGAGGTCAGAGAGGCTATTGTTGCCAAAAAAGCATCTTTCGGGTAATGGAAAAAAGAGCCAAATGACGAAAACTGGATACAACATAAGGCAGGCAAAGAGAGAATTTGAGAAGAAGCTTGCTGTGGAAGCAAAAATATGTAATAAAGACTTTTTCAAGTATATTCATAACAAAAAACCTGTGACAGAGTCAGTTCGACCATTAGGTGATAGAGGGGTAAAAGGGGCACTAAGGGGAGATAAGTCCATAGGGGAGAGACTGAATAAATTCTTTGCTTCGGTCTTTACTGAGGAAGATGTAGGGATGTTACACCCATGACTGAAATGGTATTTAAAGGTGATGCCGCAGAAAAATTGAAAGAAATATCGATACACTGGGAAGATGTACTACAACTATTTGATAAACTGAAGAGTAGCAAATCACTTGGACCGGATGGTATACATCCAAGGGTGTTGAAAGAACTGAAATATGAGCATGCAGACCTACTATTAGTAATCTGTGAACTATCATTACAATCATCTGTAATACCTGAAGATTGGAGGATGGCCATTGTAAAGCTGATTTTTAAAAAGGGTTCCATGGCTGGATTCGGGAAACTACTGGCCAGTGAGCCTGACATCAGTACTGGGAAAAATGGTACAAACCATTATAAACAACAAAATTACTGAACATGTAGATAGTCATGTCTTAATGGAAGACAGCCAACATGATTTTAGACAAGGAAGGTCTTGTCTTACTAATCTGTTATGGTTTTTTGAAGGAGTGAATAAACAGATAGACAAAGGTGAGTCAGTTGATATAGTGTATCTGGATTTCCATAAAGCCTTTGACAAGGTCCCTCATGAGAGATTCTTGGCAAAATTAAAAAGTCATGGGATAGGAGGTAGTGTACTATTGTGGATCAGTAACTGGTTAAAAGATAGAAAGCAGAGGGTAGGGCTAACTGGTCATTTTTGCCAATGGAGAAAGGTGAAAAGTGGAGTACCCCAGGGATCTGTGTTGGGTCTGCTGCTTTTTAACATATTTGTAAATGACCTGGAAATGGGAATAACGAATGCGGTAATCAAATTTGCAGATGACACAAAATTATTTGAAGTTGTTAAAACCCATAAGGATTATGAAAAATGGCAAGAGGACCTTGATAAATAAAGACTGGGCATCCATATGGCAGATGAAATTTAATGTGGACAAGTGCAAATTATGCACCTAGGAAAGAACAACCCAAACTATGGTTATACAATGCAAGGTTCCATATTAGGAACCACTGTCCAGGAAAAGGATTTATGCATCATTGTGGATAACGTGTTGAAACCCTCCACCCAGTGTGCAGTGGCAGCCAAGAAAGCAAATAGAATGCTAGGAATCATAAGGAAAGGAATGGAGAATAAAACAAAGGATATTATAATGCCTCTGTATCGTTCCATGGTGCGACCACATGTTGAATATTGTATGCAATTTTGGTCGCCGTATCTTAAGTGTAGTTACTCACCTGTAACTCACCTGTAACAGGTGTTCTCCGGGGACAGCAGGAATCAGTCCTCACATATGGGTTACATTGGCGCCGACGGAGTCTGCATGGAGCAAATCCCCAGCTTTTAAAGAAAGCCTTTGGGAGTTGCCACCATGCATGCGTGGTCCGCTTCCCGCCCAAAGGAGCCATCTTGCTCAGTCAAATGACATCGCTAAAGACGGCAAAAAGAACAAAACAGTAATATAAGTGGACTGCAATTCCAAGAGGAGGAGGGAGGTTTGTGAGGACTGATTCCTGCTGTACCAAGAGAACACCTGTTACAGATGAGTAACTACGCTTTCTCCAGGAACAAGCAGGAAGTCGGTTCTCACATATGGGACTCCCCAGCTACAGCCTACCATGAACCCATAGCCAAAAAAGGCTCCCTCATCGAGAGCCGTGAGCAGCTGCAGTGGAAAAAACTCTCAACTGACAAGGAATTAGCACTCCGGTAGCCTGAACACAGAAGAGTCGGAGGGCAGGAGTTGCCTAGACCTAAAAATGTTTATGAAGTACAGCCTGGCTGAAGGCACTGTCCCATCGGAATTCCCTATACAGGCAGTAGTGAGCTGCGAAGGTATGAACCGAAGACCAGGTGGCGGCCCGGCAGATGTCTGCCAGAAGAAAAGAGCACAGATAAGCAACAGCCTTCCAAGGGAAGCTGTGCTTCCTCATAGGCCCGGACAGTACAGTCCACCACCCCATGTGGACAGCATACGCTAGGTCACCACCTGCCCCAGCTTGCTGAGGTCTTAGGAAATGAAAAACCGAGATGCTTTCCGGTGGCCTTGAGTACGTTGAATGTAGAAAGATAAGGCACTCCTACAGTCTAGCAAATGGAAGACAGCCTCAGCGCGACCGGCATGCGGTCTGGGAAAGAAGGTAGGGAGGACTACCTCCTGATTGAGGTGGAACGAGGACACCACCTTCAGAAGAAACTTGGGTGTGTGTGAAGCACTACCATATTCTTGTAGAACCTGGTATAAGGCCTCTCTGCCACGAGAGCCTGGAGCTCGCTCACCCTTTGGGCGGAGGTGAGTGCAACGAGGGACACCACCTTCCAGAAGAGATAGCGGAGATGACACGTAGCCATTGGTTTGAAAGGCGGTAGGGTGAGCCGCCCCAACACTACTTTGAGATCCCATTCAGCCGCTGGAGGGAGGACCAGGGACTTAGACAGGAGAAGTCCCTTAAGGAACCGGGACACCGTTGGGTATGCCGAGAGGGGCTTCCCATCTATCGGATGGTGGTTGGCCACAAGGGCACTGAGATGTACTCTGATGGAGTTGGAATTGAGCCCCAAGTCAGAGAGGTGGAGAAGGTATTGCAACACCATAACCATCGGGCAGGAAAAAGGGTCGACCCTCAAGCCGCAAACCAGAGCGCAACCTGTGCCACTTAAAGGCGTAAACTCATCTGGTAGATGTTCTGCACGAAGCTAGCAGAACATCCTCCACTTCTCTTGGAAGTAGAAGCAGAGCTAGTGAGACCCCTCTCAGCAGCCATGCCGTCAGCGAAAGGGAGCTGGGGCTGGGGTTGGAGTGCAGGAGAAAGCCTCCCTCCTGGGAGAGAAGCCACGGGTCTGTACCCAAGGGGATGGGAGTCTCCACTGCTAACTGCAGGAGGAGTGGGAACCACGGTGGCCGAGGCCACCGTGGGGCTATCAGAATGACTGAAGCTCTGTCGCGAAAAATCTTGAACAGGGTCTTGGCGATCAGAGGTATCGGGGGAAACGCATACAGAAGACCCACAGACCATGAGATTAGAAAGGCGTCGACAGCCACCCTGGCAGGATGTGGTTGCCGGGAACAGAAACGTGGAAACTGGTGGTTGTCCGGGCTGGCGAACAAGTCCATCACTGGCTCCCCCAAATCTGGAAGAGCCCGCAGGCCACCTTCGGGTCCAGCAGCCACTCGTGCAGCTGGAGCAGTCTGCTGAGTCTGTCAGCCAGCCAATTGTCCTGGCCCAGCAAGTACACTGCCCTGAGGAGAATGTCCTGTCAGGCTGAAAATGAGCACAAGTCCATAGCCTCCTGACAATGGACACGGGACCCCGTGCCCCCTTGTTTGTTCACGTAGAACATGGCAACCTGGTTGTCCGTCTGGACTAGGATGGATCTGTGACTCAGGGGTCTCCGGAATGCCTTTAGGGCAAGGCGGATCGCACGCAATTCCAACAGATTGATCTGTTGGGCACTCTCGTCTGGTGACCAGACGCCCTGGGAGCAGTACCCCTGGAAGTGGGCTCCCCAGCCCAGCAGGGAGGCATCTGTAGTAAGGACCCTCGAGTGATGAGGAGCCTGAAAAGACATCCCTGCTTGCAAGTGGTGGGGTGACTGCCACCAGTTCAGGGACTGCGCCAAGCGCCTGGTGACTTTGATTCTGTCCTGGAGATGCCCCGTTGCCTGGGACCACTGGTCCCTGAGGCACCACTGTGCAATTTGCATGTGTAGGTGGGTATCTGGCGTGACATGGACCGTGGAGACCATGTGCCCAAGGAGACGCAACAGGTGTCTTGCTGGCACCGAGGGACGGCGCTGTACATTCCTGGCCTGCGCCATAAGCCTGCTGACCCTGTCTGCAGGTAGGAAGGCCTTGGCTGGGAGGGTATTGATCCTTGCCCTGATAATTCCAGCTCTTGAGCCGGACACAGGCTGGACTTGGGATACTTGATAATGAAGCCCAAGTGCTGAAGGACCTGGATAGTGCGTGCCATGGCCTGCTAGACCTTTCAGGCTGCCAGTGAGGGGAAAACAGGGGCGGAAACACCCAAAAAGAAAAAGTAAAAGAGAAAAGGAAATAGAGAACCAGCCCGATACCGGGATACCAGGGGCAGGCGAGAAGGGTACCGGTGCTAACCGGAAAGAAAAAACAACAGCCAAAAAGGCAAGAAGAAAATCCCTTTTTCCGGGACAGAGTACAGACTACATCTGAAGGGCTCTGCGGAAAAAAGAAGACTGAGCAAGATGGTTCCTTTTGGTGGGAGGCGGACCACGCATGCGTGGTGGCAACTCCCAAAGGCTTTCTTTGAAAGCTGGGGATTTGCTCCGCGCGGGCTCTGTCGGCACCGACATAATCCGTATGTGAGGACTAACTTCCTGCTTGTTGCCGGAGAAAAAAGGATATAGCCTTATTAGAAAAGGTACAGAGAAGAGCCACCAAAATGGTAAAGGAGATGGAAGGATAGCCCTATGAAGAGAGGCTAAAAAGGTTAGGGCTCTTCAACCTGGAAAAGAGACAGCTGAGGGGAGATATGATAGAGGTCTATAAATTAATGAATGGAGTGGAACGGGTAAACGTAGATCAATTGTTTACGCTATCAAAATATAGAAAGACTAGGGGACATGCAATGAAGCTATAGTATAACTTATTTAAGACTAATAAGAGAAAATAGTTTTTCACTTAATTTGTAATCAAACTCTGGAATTTGCTACTGGAGGATGTAGTAAAAGCTGTTAGTGTAGCCGGGTTTAAAAACGGTCCATAAACCATTATTAAAGGGGGCCCGGGAAATCCACTGTTTGCCCCAATACAAGCACTGTGGAACCTGTGTCTTTTGGGGAAACTGCTAGGTACTTGTGACCTAGATTGGCCACTGCTGGAAACAGGATACTGGACTTGATGGACCTTAGTCTGACCCACTATGGCATATCTTATGTTCTTATGCCATTGAGCCCATATGTTATGAGGCCCTTACTATGGTACTTGGTGATGCTTCTTCTGAGGCATCTCAGACTAGGTAGAGCTGGTCTTTGATGAGAGGAAGCCATGACTTCCAAACCTTGTTTTTTTGGCACCTTCACTCTGGTTTCTGTTCAACTCTAATCGCTCCCTAAAACCTGCAAAACACTAGCAGATGTATGTTGTGTTAATGAAATAATATTCTAATCTCAAGCATTTCTATTATGTCTCAATAGAGAAGAGGTACGAATTAGACCCTTCTGCAATTGAGATATTCTTTTCAATAAAATATCTTTTCCCCTAGTGCAGCACTTCCCAAACCTGACATGGAGCCCCATGGCAAACTGACTTTTCAGTATAGCTATAAAGGAAGATCTAAAACACAAAAGAGTGAATGGTAAATACAAGCAAACATAGTGACATAGTATATGATGGCAGATAAAGACCAGTATGGTCCATCTAGTCTGCCCAGCAAAGTGGCAAGAGTAGGTGCACCTACCGCTCCGTGCAGATCACTCTCCCCATGCCTTAGTTTAGGGTTTACCCACCATTCTATGCAGGTCATCCCTATTTGTTGAGATATAAGAGATAGTTAAATTTATTTTGATTTTATCCTGTTGCTGTAAAGGGATCTACTGTGTCTGTCCCATGCCATTTTGAATTCTGTCATTGTATTTGTTCCCATCTCTTTCATTGGTGTATTCCAAGCATCCACCACCCTTTCAGTGAAAAAGTATTTCCTGACGTTGCCTTTCAGTTTACCCCCTTGCAGTTTCATGTTATGCTCTCTAGTTTTACAGCTTCCCTGTCTTTGAAAAAGGTTTGTTTGTTCATTAATACTTTAAGGGGTATTTTTATTAAACGGCGATAGCGGACTCTACGATATCGGAGCCGTGGCCCCACTGAAATCAATGGGGCCGCAGCGCCGATATCGCATGGAGTCTGCTACCTCCATTTATTAAACATACCCCTAAGTATTTAAAGGTCTATAGCTCCCCTGTCCCTCCTCTCCTCTAGCGTATACATATTTAGGTCTTCCAAGTCTCTTCTCATGTGTCTTCTGGCGCAGGCTCCAAATCATTTTGGTTGTCTTCCTCCATACCATTTCCATTCTTTCTATATCCTTTGCAAGATACGGTCTCCAAAACTGAACAGAAGTGAGGCCTCACCAGCGACTTGTACAGTGGCATTAGTACCTCCCATTTTCTGCTGGTAATTCCTTTCTGTATGCAACCCAGCATCCTTCTAGCTTTGGCCACCGCCTTGTCACAAGTTTTGCCACCTTGAGATCCTCAGAAACAATCACTCCAAGATTCTTCTCCTGGTCCGTGCACACCAACTTCATGGCCCCTATTGCTTACAATTCCCTTGGATTTCTGCATCCCAAGTGCATGACACTGCACTTCTTCACATTAAATCAAGTGCCAAGCATTAGACCAGCTTTTGTAGATCTTTCCTTATGTTATCCACATCCTCAGGGGAGTCTATTCTGTTGCAAATTTCTCTGTCATTTGCAAAAAGACGGACTTTTCCATTCAGTCCTTCAGCAATATCACTCACAAATACATTGAATAGTAACGGTCCCAGGACCTATCCCTGGGGCACGCTGCTAATCACCTTCCTTTCATCCGAGTGAGTTCCGTTTACCATCACCCCCTGTCGTCTGTCAGTCAACCAATTTCTGATGCAGTTCACCATCTTGGGACCCATCCTCAGGCTGTTTATTGATAAGCCTCCTGTGAGGAACAATATCAAAAGCTTTGCTGAATCTAGGTAGAACACATCCATCACATGCCCTTGATCTAGTTCTTTACGTTCTCCTCAAACTCACACCTAGCCTTAAACTTCTGCTTCCGAGGTCCAGTTGCCCTCCTTATTCTTCCTTTAGTAGTTTAGCACCGGAGTATATCAGCTTAAACTTCCATTCATTGGCTAAGTGGTCTCTAAGTCATGTTTGGTAAGTCCTCTCTCAATGAAATACTCTGGAAGGTAGCAGCAAGAGTTAAGAAACTGTTCATGTACTATAGCTCACAATGTACATAGTTCAACCTAATCTGGTACACTAACCTCTTACACGCAAATCATGACATTTTTTCACTGCATGAAATACCCTTCCACTACTCCTGATTGTATTGCTGTGTCACTGCCTTGATTGTATGATAAGGCGGTATAGAAATACCATTAAATAAATAAATGTTATCATTACCATTACTTCTACTCCTACTTACCATTTCTAAAGTGTCATCAAGCGTAAACAGCACTGTACAGACACATACAGTAAGAAAAAGAGCCCCAGCTCCAGTCTTGTCAAGACAGACAAACATAACAAGAGAGTCTGCGAAAATGTATTACAAAGAAGTGGTCAAGATATAAAAGTTGTTAATAGGGTTCTATTGTAAGGCTACAACTTCAGCCAGAAACTCTATTGTTGTTGTATCATGAGACTTCAAGGGAAAATAGCCTTGTTAATGGCAGTGGTGCACAGTGAACAAAATGATGAAAGGTCTCATTCTGCTCCCCCACCCCCATTGCAAGAAAGCTAATTCAAGAGAGGTCCAGCCTAGATGTTTCCTAGAGTCATGATTATTTTTAACAGGACCCTCTTTTCTGCCCCTGTACCTTCTCAACTTCTAATTCCCAGTGCTAGAGTTCCTGTTTCCTGATGCAAGCACATCATCCAAATTCAGGCTGCGTATGTATCACAGATATTCTGGTGCAATTCGCAAACACCTAGGCCGTGCTTAGCCATTATAGCAGGCAGCAGATTTGCATAGTGATTATATAAAACAAATTCATCAGTAAGCATAAGAGCCAAAAAGTAGGCTTATCTTTTTGGAACTGTCTTGATGAAACATCCATCCTACTGTGATAAAGAATTTATTTTGTAGGATCGGTTATACACTTAGCTGTAACCTTAGAGCCCTCTTGCAGCTTTCTGGTTTCCAGGCAACTGTGGTCTTGTTCAAACAGTCCTCTTTGTCTCCACTGTTTCCTGACAATTAAAAAGATAAAAACCCACCACAACTTCTCCCCCTCCCCAGCATAAGGCAACAGAGCAAACAAATATGGACCTTTTCAAAGCTCTTAAATCAGGGCAGCAGCAGGTCAAGGCACCAAACAAGAAAAGCAACCTCACAAGGGACAAAACGCACCAGTACCAAAACCTGAGAACTGCTCTGGTTACTGTCCTCTCTGTACCCTGTAATTTATTCGACTGTCATTATTACTACTTGGTAAACTACGTCTTTCTACTTTCTACTGTAATTGCTATAATATATTCCTTTGGCAAAACGCAAATTTGTCACACAAATCGTTATGCGAATCCGAATCTGTGCAGGTAGGAGCCGAGCAAAGAGGAGGGTGCCAGAGTAGACGGAGTAAGGACCAAGGACAGCAATCGCCCCAGGAGGAAAAACTTTCCTGGCTCCTTGTGTTTTTGTACTGAATAGTGAGATTTAAAATCGCACAGAAAGGCCAGGAGCATTCAGGAGACATGCTGGCAGCTGCGATGTTCTGCGAGGATATGCTGAAATGGCTGGAGGCAGTAATTTGCTGCCTTTATACCATCCTTCACAGAACTGCAGATCGAAGAATGGAATGTTAGCTTCAAAATACTCATCAAGAAATGCGTCAAGTAAGCCCAAGAGAAATGGATCATCTTCTCTCCTTTTGCCGTCATTGTACCACGCAGTGGCAGAGATATTAGAGTACAAGGAATGCGACTGGTCTGACTGTACTGGGATCTATGGAGTAAAGAGGGCAGTACTGCAATCAAGACGCACCTGTGCTGCTCAGATGTAAGCATCCCTTCCGGACCTGACCTAATGCACCAGGTGTAGGAGAGCATCACATCCTGGAGACCGATCCCAGGCCTAATTCAGAGGAACCTCTCAGCACCCAGCCACTGGAGTCCAAATCTTGCATCACTGCTTCGCCACCATCAGCTTTATCCCTGCATATGTAAAGGCAGTTTGACTGCAGTTTGTACGAGTGTCTGGCATATGTGCTATTTCAAGTGGAGAATAAATAAATGGTTCAAGCAGTGGGCCGAGAACCACGGAAGCAATGGAAGAAGCCATTTTAGAAGCCTACCAGTAGTAGTTCAAGATGGGTTACATTCAGGTACAATAGGGATTTCTCTGTCCCCAGAAGTTTTACAATTTAAGTTTGTACCCGAGGCAGTAGCTTGCCCAAGGGTCACAAGGAGTGCCAGTGGGATTTGAGCCCTGGTCTTTCTGGTCCCAAGTTACTGCCCAAAGCACTAGGCTGCTCCTCCACGCCTCTAGAACTGCTGCTCTTATCTTTCAATCATTTACATTGGGAGGGGCATTAAGGAGGGTAACTCCCTTAATCCAGGGGTGGCTCAAGGCAATCTGCTGCCTGAGGTGAAGGGTGAGATCGTGCGCCCCCACAGAGAGGGGTGGGGCTTTCTCAGGAGTCCAATCAGGGACTGAACCAAACCAAAAAGCCGATTAGATTATATGGAGGAAATGCAAGATGTTTGTACACCAAGGAACTAAAAGAGAGCAAGAACCACAGTACAGTTTATAAAAGTAAATTATAACTCATTTTTATAATGCTGTTATAAACTGCATTATAGTTCTTGCTTTTTCTTTCCGAACATATATTTTGCATCCAAAGAACCCCCTTCAACAGTGGGGGTGCAGAGCAGAACCAGGAAATTCACCCACAGAACTCAATATCTTAAAAAAAAAATTCTGATTCCGATCATCTCACAAATAACAAACAACATTATTCTCCAGTACCAGGCATATTGTGAACTAATACAAAACCCTATAACAAAATCACCGAGTATCTACAGAGCAAATCTACCCTACCATACCATATCAGCACCAACTTCCAAAACTCACATAAGGAGCCCATCCAAAAAAAGCATCGCTGTAAATACTACAGTGGGCCCTAGAACATCCATACACCTATTTGAAAAGCTGAACATGTCAAATTACTACAGTACAGTATAAATCTTTATGTACAAACTTCATGTTAACAGAACACCTGGCCTCAGTCACACACTCAGAACACAGACACTCACCAAGTACAGAATAAGTAACCACAATCTAAAGTAAAAATAAAAATATGTAGACAAAATTTAAACTGAAACCCCAAGAAGCCAGAGTCCATATGCAGTGCAACATCAGATAAATAAGATATGCAGTTCCCCGATACAGTGTAAAATATAAAGATAGCACAAAGTCCAATCACTAAAATGAAATAAAATTATTTTTTCTAGCTTTGTCGTCTGACCATTTTATTCTCTGATCATGCGGGTCCTGATCTGAGGCTTCTGCTTTCCTGTCTTCTCTTAGCTCTCTTTCTTGGTCTATGGTCCATCTGCCATTTCTTATCTCTTCTTTTGTTTTCTTCACTTCCTTCCATCAGCCTATTTCCAGTCCTGGTAACCCTCCCCAGTATCAGCCCCCTTTCCAGTCCTCCTCTCCCAGTACCTTCCAATGTCAATTGCTTTGCATTCCCAGGACTGACTCTGGTGTCCATTCCCTTCCAGTCCCTCTCCTTCTTCACTGTCCAGCCCCTTCTAGTCCAAATACCATTGCAGGTATTAGCTCACTTCCACTCCCAGTGCCACCCCCCCCCCCCCATCAGCTCCCTTCCAATCACCCTACCCTCTTGTCCATCCCCCTTCCAGTGCCATCCCCATGTGTCAGCTCTCTTCCTGCCTTCTCCCCATTACCCAGCCACCTACCAGTCCCATTCCCAAGTGTCAGCTCCCTTCCTGTCCTTCAGTACCATCCCCGGGTGTCGGCTCACTTCCAGCCCCCTCCTTCCCCGTGTCAGCTCCTTTCCTGCCCCCTCCTTCCTCAGCATCTGTTCCCTTCCAGTCCCATTCTCCCATCCCCCTGAATCAGCCCATTTGTAGCCCTAGCCCCCAGTTTTCTTTCAGGGCCAGCAGCTCTCTCTTCCCCCCATCAGCCCATTTCCAGTCCTAGCCTATTTCCAGGCCTAGTTCCCCCCCATCAGCCCATTACCAGTCCTAGCTCATTTCCAGTGCTAGCTCCCCAATTAGCTCATTTCCAGTCCTAGCCCCCACCCTAGTCTATTTCCAGTCCTAACTCCCCCGACCAGCCTGTTTCCAGTTCTAGCCCACCTAACAGCCCATTTCCAGTCCTATCCCCCCCAGTCTGCCTATTTCCAGTCCTAACTCCCCCGATCAGCCCCTTACCAGTCCTACCCACCCAATAAACCCATTTCCAGCCCTAGCCTCCCCCAGTCCACCCATTTCCAGCCCTAACACCCCCAATTAGCTCATTTCCAGTCCTTACGCCACTGACCAACCCATTTCCAGTTCTAGCCCACCTAATCAGCCCATTTCCAGTCCTAGCCCCCCAGTCTACCCATTTCCAATCCTAAACCCCTGATCAGCCCATTACCAGTCCTACCCCCCCCCCCCCATCAGACCATTTCTAGGGCTACCCCCCTCAGCCCTGCCCTGCCCAGCTCATTACCAGTCAAGCCCCCTTCCCCTACAGAAGAGACCTACATTTCCTAATCGGCGCCCCAGTTCATCTTTGCAGAGCTGCGGGAAGGAAAAGTGTTTCTCTTCTTTCCTGCAACTCTGTTAAAGTTGAGCCTGCTGGCACTGAGGGTAATCTAGGCATTTCCTGTCTTGGGTGATACAGGAAATGCCTAGATTACCCTCAGCGTTGGTGGGCTCAACTTTAACAGAGCCGCGGGAAAGAAGAGAAACGCTTTTCCTTCCAGCGGTTGTGTAAAGGTGAGCTGGGATGCCAGCAAGGCTCTTCTGGGTTAGCGGGAAGGGGGGGGGGCATGAGGCTGCCGATTCTGCCGCTGCCAAGAAGCAGCGGCAGCAGCTTGTCCTTCAGTTTGTTTGTTTTTTTAATTTTGAAGACTGAGTGAGGCAGTCTTTTGGGGGGCATTTCTTGCCACCTCCAAAAGGTTGCCACCTGAGCCCACCATCTCACTTGGCCTCATTATATCCGCCCCTGCCTTAATCCCTCCTGTAAAAGGTTGGCCAAAATGAGCACTTTTTAGAAACCTATACGTACCAGGAAGCAGCTGTAAATCCCCACATGGACACTTCTGGTCATAAATGTGCATTTCCTATAGAAAATGGAGAATGCACAAGCAGATTTCTGAACTATCAAAACCTATGCCCTGACATAACCACACCCACTTGCAATTTCTACATATTAAGGATCTCCTTGTGTAAATTTCACGTTTTCTAAAACTACCATTTCCACTTGTAAAATGCCAGATTTTTCAAGTGGAAACTGTGACCAAAGCTTCTAAAATAATCCCCCTTAATCTGTTTACAATGCACTAGACTATTAAAAAAAAAGGTCACATTGTAAGCAACAACATTTACAGTTTTGTGCACACTTAAAAGCAGTACTCTTTTTCTTCATGTATGTTTATTAAAATATTTTATACAATTTCCATCTAGAAAACATGGCGTTAATTCATCTTGAGAGGATACTGTTCCTCTATTATACAACATTGCTCATCTAATGCTAAAATATAAAGCAGTACGCTTAAGTTATTTGATACAGTACAGTTGGGGTTTATAATGGTTTTCGGGAATACATACTGCTCCTAATGGAACTGTTCATTAGCTTGGGTCTCTACCTGTGCCCAGCTCTTTAGTAGGCATTAGCATGTGACAGCGGGCACACCTTGGCAAATCAATTCGATTTGCAGGCTACACCAGATGACTGCCTGTACCCTCAGTGAGGGGGGGGGGGAATTGTACATGCTAGCGAGAGGAAGACTAGCTGGAGGAAGACAATCTGTGACTCTGGGGCCATAAGGCACTTCAGCCGTGTGCTGCGGAGTGCAGATCACATGACAGGGCACCGAGCATGTCACAGTCCCTCAAGGTTCTCCAGTCATCAGGTTTCTTCATGCCACTGAAATCAGACTTTTGCAGCCAAGATAGTGAGACTGTGCAGTAGCTTTTTCACATTTAAAAAAATGTAATTCTCACACCATTGCTTTTTTTTTACAAGTCTGACTCTTTACAGATGACTGGGTCCTGATGGGCCATAAGCACAATGTCTTTGTGTCATTCTTTTTGAAGCATCCCAGTTCTTTGGCCTCACTCCCAGAATCATTAGAGAGGTTTTGTTCCAGCATGCATCTCACTCCAAGGACCCAGCACCAGCCATCTCCATCTAACACAACTGAATATGTGCATCAAAGATCACATTTGCTCCAGTTAATTTTCCTATCGATGAAATTCGTATTTCCAGAATTAGCAAACTCATCCAGCTCCGTGACTCATTCCAAACAAAAGACGTACAACATAATATCCAATGCTCTACCAACCTGTAGATTCAGAGTATAGGAACAACATAGTGAATGGCTGCATGTAAAAATGAAAATGGCCCATCTAATCTGCACATGGCCAAATGTGCATAGGAGCTCCCACATGCAACCCAATACAAACTTCTCCCCACCTTTTACCTGACCTCTTGCTCCTTTTTCACCCCACCACTCCCTATTCTCCCCCCCCCCCCATTTCCAAAATCTTTTACAGCAATAGCCTTCAGTCCCTCTTCAACCTCTTCAACAAGGCTATTTTGGATCTTGACATCATCAACCTTATTTCTTACAAATCAGTAAGAATTAAGCTGACAGCAAGCCCTCCTCCTGCTCACTGACGTTTGGGTTTAACATTTCTCCTTTATACTTCCGAGACACAGGCTTTCAATAGATGACACATTAAAGAGTAGTGCTATCACCATCAGGTTAGAGCAGGAGCTCTTAATCCAGTCCTCAGGACACACCTAACCAGGCAGGTTTTCAGGATAACTACAATGAATATGCACAAGAGAGATTTGCATACATTAGAGGCTGTGCATGCAAATAATCACTGTAGTTATTCTGAAAACTTGATTGGCAGAGTGTGTCCCAAGACGGAGTTGAGAACCCCTGCATTAGAGTGACCAACACTAAGGTCCCTGAGAGTACGTGCAAATACAGCATGGACAAAATACTACTAAGGGAAGGGAAGAGATTTTGGATTTAGCTCACACCTTTATTCAAGAGTAGCTCAAGGAGAGTTATATTCAGGTCACTGGAATGGAGAACTCACTGCCTCCCAACGTAGATCCTGTAGGAGGAGCCAAGTGAGCACAGAGAAAGGGTCATCCATACAGATATGTCAAAGTCTTCAGTGGGCTGGCATCACTCCCAAGGAAGCCAAGCAAATGGCTCAGAACAGGACTCGCTACCATTCCCGACAAGATCAGGATGCAGCACATTTCAGTTGGACTGACAAAATCAACCCCCTACCATATGCTGTACATCAAGGTGCCAGAAACCTGCTTCATCACACTTCATGGCTACAGCCCGCCCATAGAGTGCCCAACACAGTGTGTATCAGAGCTTATTCTCCGAAGTCATATACAAAGCCACAGATGAGATCTGCAACACCATTGTCAGCAACAGACTCCAAGATAATATTCAACTTCCTCAGAAAAGCACATACAGGTTAAAATTGTACCGGCGGCCACAAAACCATGCATTTTGCTAAATGTTTTAAAAGATTTAACCATGAATTTTCACTCATAAAACTTGTTTACTTTAGGTGTTAGCAAAGCACTTTGCAAAACAATGAAAAAATAAATGAGATAGAAGCTAACAGCATTAGCAAAGCAACCTTCAATCATCTTGTCTGTGGCACAGCATGGAATGGATGTGCTCCAGTGTCCTCATGGACCCAGGAAATCTCTCTTATTTATTGTTACAATTTTCAGCAACTTCTGGTGGTTGCAGAAATAAATATATTAGAGATAAAGGACAAAAGAGAGAGAACACACTCAGGAGCATGGTAATAGCTTCTGGTATTTTGAGAGGAACTTGATGCAGTATTGTAGGTCTGTTAATTCATCCAGTTGTAATTTGTTCAAGAAAACATACATGGCAACAAAAATAATTGTAAGGATAAGCTTTAGAAAAAACTCTAGCTATTAAAGTGCAACAGCGCCATCTAGTGTCTGAAGACAGAATTATATCATTCCACAGTGGTTAACTGAACTCTCCCACCTTTCTCCAGAATCTCAATATGATGGCAAATGACGATGATCAGGCTCATTTACTCTGCTGGTTATCCTTTCTAGTTCTCTGGCTTTATGTGCGTTCTCGCTCCTCACACCATTTCTTCCTTTTATTATCTTAGAAACATAGAAAAATGATGGCAGAAAAAGATCATATAGCATATACAGTCTGCTCTTCCATATCAACTACTATAGTCTCTTTTTACCCTTTAGAGACCTTCTATGTTTGTCCCATGCAATCTTGAATTCAGATACAGTCCTTGTCTCTACTACCTTCACTGTGAGACTATTTCATGCATCTACCACTCTTTCCATAAAGAAATATTTCCACATATTACTCTTGAGTCTATCCCCTTTCACCCTCATCCTATGTCCCCTCATTGTAGAGCTTGATTTCAATTGAAAGAGGCTCTCCTTTTGTGCATTTTATACTACAGAGGTATTTAAATGTCTCTATCATATTTCCTCTATCCTGCCTTGTATCTGTCTGGAAAAAGAACACAATTTTCATCCGTTGACATGGAGAGTAATCGATTTATATATCCCCTGACCCAAAGGGAGGAGACAGGGAATCTCGATTTTTCTTTTATTTCTTCACTCTATTATATATTAATACTATTGTATTTTCTATTTATGCTTTGATTTGGTTTTACTTTGTAATTTGATTGGTTTTATGTTTTATCAATATATAGATCTTTTTATTGTTTTGTGGTTCCCCCTGACGAAGACAGTTTGTGAAATGTGGTTATGTCGAGGTACATTGATTAATAAAGGACTTCCTTTCTACACCTCGCTCCTTATTGTCTGGGTCGCTCTTTCTGCAAGTGTGTGTGCTCCCTTGTGGATCTGTCATTGTCTTGAGCACCACGCTCTCCCCCTGGAGGAATGTACTGAGCTATGGAACGAGGTACTCCAGCGCATGCTCCCTGAAGACCCTTTCTTTTCCAAAGACCAGGGAATTGATAGAGGATGGGCAAAGTTAGTCCATCTCAAGCAAAAATGCATTAGAGAGAGGAGATACATGTCTTGTCGTTACTGGAATATTGTAGGAACAAGATGATCCTCAGGGGCCAATGGATAAACAAGGCCCTGGGCTGTTCACTGAAGATGAAGAATTTAAGAAGAATTGGATAGTCATTTTAAACAAATGCTTAATGATTTTATTGTTTAACCCTTCAAAGCAGAAAGTAGAAGGCATTCAAAATGAAATAGACACCAAACTGAATTCTCTCAAGGTAGAAGGATTCATGGTTTGAATCTTATCAAGAAAGACTTTGACAAAAAACTGTTGGAATATAGGAAACTTATAAAAGACAAGAAATTAGAAAAGTATAGGAAGGACAAAGAAGATTATAGAAGAGGTTCTGTTTACCCTGGGACAAAAAGCAACATGTCTTCAGAAGCGAGTCGTCTCAACATAGACTACCATTCTCTGAGAAACAACAAACTAACAAGGCTAGAACCCCACCAGCACAAGAAGGATCCCGTTTTGAACAGGCTAAGAAAAGAATCCATAGCCAATTGGAGGATCCTTTAGAGGGGTCTGTCCCAATGTTTTCTTCAGGACAAGTTGCATTGAGTCAGGGTTTTTCCATGGACCAGCTATGGAAGGGTGGAGGGAATAGACACCAGTTGGAACCACGGAGGACCAGGGAGTTCCACAGGTCCCTTTACCCACAGAGAGGTCGAGGGGGATGTCCAACAGGAGGACCTCTTTCTGGGTTTAGAGAATAGTATTTTCAATCTTTCTATGTACTAAGTGAGGTTGAAGAATGTGTGTTCAATAAGGGTCTCTCATTTGTCCCCACTTCTAGACATCATCCTTTTACCATACATATTGATCTATACAAGTTTTTCAGAAAATTGAGAATTAAGGACTTTTTTTTTCAAAGTACGATAATACAGGACCCTTCAATTATCAAAAAACACTCCACGGGTACCTTCTAACACATCCAATCCCTCAATACATACCTTTGAGAAGGTAGCTTTCAAGAAGGTCAAGGAATTATATTCACTTACTTATACTTACTTTATATCACTAAAATTAAGATAGAGGCCCTGATGGCACTTAAGGATAACTCTGACATCATAATCAAGCCTGCAGACAAAGGGGGTGGCCTTGTCATTCAAAATAGGTGTGACTACATTAAAGAAGTTGAGCGCCAGTTGGGTGACAGGACCTTTTATGAGAGGCAAGATGGAAGCCCTACTATCCCTCTAAAAAACAGCTTGGACAATCTTTTAAAAATAGATTGAGATGTGGGATATCTAACACCTAAAGAGTTTGACTTTTTAACAGTGACTCACCCAGTAATACCAGAAATTTATGTCTTGCCTAAAATCCATAAATCATTGGTGGACCCCAATTATACCAGCAATAGGGTCACTGTTTGAACCTGTGTCCAAGTTTTTAGATGTCTTCCTTAGATCCTTCGTGGCTAAGGTACCATCATATGTTAGAGATTCCTCACATATGATACACATTTTAAATGATTTCATTGGATATCATGGCCAACTTATTTTATTAACCATGGATATTGTTTCCTTATACACAAGCATACTGCAGAAAGCAGTCCATAACATACTAACACATTTTCTTTTGGAAAGGCCAAGGCCTATACGTACTCCCACCTGCTAGCTGATACAATTAGACACTTTTGGCATTAACAGAAAATATAAGGGTTTGTTCTATAAACAGTCAAGGGTGCTGCCATAGGGTCTTCCATGGCTCCAGATGTGGCCAATCTATATGCTGTTGACTTTGAGTGTAAGTTTTTAACCTGTCATCCATTTAGAGATTAGATTATGGAAGAGGTATATTGATGACATTTTTATGGAGTTGGATGGAAAAGAGTGATTTGAGAGACTCTTTTGATTGGATCAATGCACGAGATCTGAATTTACTGTTTCAGACTACTCATAGTAGTACTCAGGTCTCTTATTTGGAAATTCTTATTAAAAAAAGGTCCCAATGGCTTTATTACAGATCTCTATAGGAAGCCGACAGACCGGAACCACTTGTACATTTCATACAAGGTCTCTCAAACACAACTTACCTATAAGCCCATTTCTAAGGATAAAGAGGATATAGATATGTTCCTCTGATACTGCCTTTGAAATTCATGCAAAAGCTTGATTGTGTTAAAGCCCAGGCCATGTGGGCCACTGGAAAGTCATTCCAACTTGATTTTGCTCCGATGCCATTAGGGCATCCTACAAAATCCCATGTGAATTCTGAGATGTTGGTTTGACTCTGATTCAGCATTTTGAGGCTCAGATCTCATGTGTTAAACAAGCAAGTTTTATGCCCTATGACAACTTTGTCCCATTAGACCATTTTCAGATGTCAGGGATCTGTGAGCCCTGCTCTATAGCCTAGTTTATGCTGCAATTACTGTAATATGCTTTACAGTATACTTGGGCTTGCCTCAAAATGACAGCAAAATTTACAGATTGTATGTATAACTGCCCGATTGTAGCAGTCTACAGAAATGTGATCACATACTGCATCTACTAGCTGCTCAAGATAAATTTTTAAATGATACGACCAATCTAACAATTCTCTTACATACAGACCCTTGCACTCCAGGATTCCCAAATATGTAGCCAATTCCTTAATTTTTTATACTCATCTGCTCACCGTTCTCTTCATTTTCAGTATACATGTCTGCTCACCATTCTATCTTCCTTACTTAAGTGACTGGAGATTACTTGTAGAACTGCCTTTCTTTCTACTTAGAACTTGCTACCCTCCTACCTTAGGGAGGACATTTCCCTTGCAAAATTTTAAATAAGGTTTTTAGAGCAGACTTTTGGTAAGGTATTCAGCATTTATTAGTCTAAGGCAGCAGGTGTTTGCCACCACTCTTATGACCTGTCTTTTTCTTTGGCTCCTGTGTTTTCTTTTAGTTGGTATATGATAATTACACTTACCTGGTAATTGTAGTTCCTTGAGTGACGACAGCTCAGTCCTCTACCTCTGGGTTGTGTACCTCCTCCTGCAGCTTGGAGACTGGGCATGTCAAAATCGTGACATCACTGGATGTAGTTTGCGGGTCTCTCCCATCAGCCCCAGTGAACTATTGACAAAGCACACTCAAAGGAGCAACAAATAAGTAGCAATCATTTAATTAACTTTTTTTTTCAACTCTACCATGAACAAAACCACTTAAAACCACTTGGAACTATCAACCGTGTAACGCAATGTTCCCCCCCCCAAAAGGACGGAATCGCCTTGCGCCTTCCCGCTCCACTCCCAACAGAGAAAGGGAGACACAGGAAAAGGAAATAGAGCAAAGAAAAAGAAAACAGCTCAGTGTGATAGCGCAACTTTTCTTAATACTCACACTCACCTGTAACCGAGCCTACCTCTCCATCGAATTTAACTGCTACCAATACTACCTCGGGCGGGATGGAGGACTGAGCTGTCGTCACTCAAGGAACTACAATTACCAGGTAAGTGTAATTCTCATTTCCTTATCGTTACTCCAGCTCAGTCCTCTACTTCTGGGATGTAACAGAGCAGTATTGATTGGGAGGGACCTTTCCAGCTGGATCGCAACACCGCCGACCCAAAACAGGCATCCTGCATTGCTGAAACGTCTAGGCGGTAATGCTTACTGAAAGTATGAAGTGACGACCAGGTAGCCGCTCTACATATATCTCCTGGCAGAACCAAGCTATGTTCCGCCCAAGAAGTCGCTTGCGCGCTAGTTGAATGAGCCCGAAAGCCCAAGGGAACTGCACGACCCTGCAAAAAATACGCTGAAGCAATCACCTCATGAATCCATCTGACATCCAGACGGCGCAAGCCACGATCCGACGTGCTCCCCTCCAGGGAGCCTAACACTGGTAATGACACCGTTTGATTTAGGTGAAAGGGGGACACCACTTTTGGCAGAAAGGACAGCACCGGCGGCAAAACCACCTTCTCTTTAGAAAATGACAAAAACAGTTCCTGACACAACGCCTGCAACTCCGAAATTTGCCGCACCGAACAAATGGCTACTAAGAACACCGTCTTCAACATCAAATCCTTCACTGATGCTTGGTGTATGGGCTCAAAGGGCTCCCTAGTTAATGCCCCTAAGACCAAATTGAGATCCCACGGCGATACCAACACTCTACGCGAAGGCCGCAACCGGGACACCGCCTTAAGAAAACGTGCTACGTCCGCATGTGCTCCGAGGGCCCTTCCCTGCACCTTGCCCCTATAGCAGGAAATGGCCGCCAATTGGACTCTCAAGGAACTTGCCGCCAAACCCTTATCAAATCCGTCTTGCAAAAAAATTAAGACTAGAGGAACCAATACTGTAGCCGCCCGAACGTTCTTGCGGGAACACCAGTCCTCGAATACCCGCCAAATGCAGACATATGCTATGGATGTAGATTGCCGTCTCGCCTTCAGCAAAGTGGCAATAACCGCCCCAGAATAGCCTTTCTTCCTCAGCCTCGCCCTTTCAATGGCCAAACCGTAAGCAAGAACAGATTCACCTGAGGCATTCGAAGCGGACCCTGCAGCAGCAGGTCCTCTGATGCCGGCAACCTCCAGGGACGCCCGTCCAGAAGGCAAACCAGATCAGCATACCACAGACGTCTCGGCCAGTCCGGGGCTACCAACAGCACCCTTCCATGATGAGCTTCGATCCGCTGAACCACCCGCCCGATGAGCGCCCGCGGTGGGAACACATACAGCAGACCCGATGACGGCCATGGTTGCATCAGGGCATATAACCCCTCCGACATCCTTTCCCGCCGTCTACTGAAGAAACGACTGACCTTTGCGGACTGAAAGGATGCCATGAGGTCCATGATGGGCAGGCCCCATCTGTGAACAATTTGCTCGAACATGTCCAGATGCAATTCCCATTCCCCAGCATCCACTCGGACCCTGCTTAAATAATCGGCCGTCACATTGTCCTTCCCCGCAATGTGCACTGCTGAAATCGCCGGCAGACGTTGCTCTAACCACAAAAATAGAGCTTCTGCTTCCTCTTCCAGGGCTACGTATATTTGCTGGGCAGACTGGATGGACCATGCTGGTCTTTATCTGCTGTCATTTACTATGTTACTATGTTACACTTCCTGTGCCGACTTGCCGATTGATGTAGGCCACGGCTGCCAAATTGTACGACAGCACTTGCACCACTTGGCCCACCACCGTAGCTTCGAACCTCTACAGCGTGAGAAACATCACTCTCAGCTCTAGTCGGTTGATCGACCACTGGCTCTCCAGGAGCGACCAAGTCCCTTGGGTAAACTGGACTCTGCAATGGACTCCCCAACCTGTTAGACTCGCATCCGTCAGCAATGGAAGCCACTCCAGCTGCTCCAGAGGCATCCCCGCCTTTAGGGATTCTGGGCATAGCCACCACCGGAGCGACTGTCTGACTTTGCACGGACAGGGAATCCGCTTGCTCAGCGCATCGGACTGGTGAGAGCACCGGCGCAGCAGTGCTCATTGCAATGGGTGCATATGATTCAGCTCCTTCAACTCCTCCTGCTCTAGGCCCATAGACTGCCTCAAGCGCTGAGACCACCTGAGGAAGACTCTCGCCACCCAAGCCCCACAAATGGAAGCCTGCAGCGACACCATGTTAGCCTCAAAGGACTGCTTCAACAATCCGTTGACCTTTCTATCCTGCGCATCTTTAAGGCCACGCTACCTTCAACCGGAATGGTGGTCTTCTTAGTAACCGCCGACACCGCTGCATCAATTCTCAGAGACCTAAACTTCTCTTTATCCTTCTCTGCCAAGGGGTATAGCCTATTCATTGTTCTAGTGCCTCGTAGCCCCGCTTCTGGCTGATCCCACTCTTCCTAGATCATTCGGTCAACCACTCGGTGCACAGGAAACACCACCTGCGCTTGTCACACAGCTTGAATGACGGGGTCTTCCACCTCTTCTTCTTCTGGAGCTGGTGCCGTAGCGAGGTTCAGCGTCTGAAGAGACTCCGTGATGAGAGTCGTGAGCTCATCCCTATGGAACACCCGAATGATTTTTGCCTGGTCCTCCAGCTCGGGTATCTCCCCTTCTTCCAGGTCTTCTACATCTGCATCGAGCTCCAGATCGGTGTCCTCTGGATCCTTGAGCCAGCAATCTGCAGACAATACCTCGCGCGTCCTTAACCTCTTTGGAGGCGTCGGGAAGCTGACCCCCTCAGCTACCTTGGCCTGAGACGTATGCCCCAACAACGCCAAGGCCTCCGGTACCTTTCCCTGGCATCACAAACAAAATGCCTGGTGCATCAGTAAGACAAAATCTGGACAGAAATCCCTGAGTTGCACCCCCGAACCCGAAGCCATCTATCCAGCCACCGCCCCCATCGGAGTCTCCAGCAAGGGACCCTGTAATGGTGGACGCAGCAATGCCTCACCTTCCGCCCCAGACCCGATGGCCTGGGGCTCCTGGGCCAGCTTGACCTCCATCTGCTGCTCCAGACTGGTGGACACTGTCACGTACCCCCGGCAGATGCCTGAGTCAGCTACAGTGCCTCTGTGGGTACCGCAGACGACACACTGGGGGCAAGCTGCCATCCACCAGGTCGTCCCCACCTGTAGTTAGCTAGTCAGCCGCAGCAGAGACCAGGCCAGCCCCCCCCCCCCCCCCACCCCAGAACTGACTCTTCTGTTTCACCTTTCTTTATTTATTCCTTTTTTTTTTTAAAGAAAAAACTGCCTGGAGGCAAAAAAAAGCTCCTGCCAGATACCCCCCCCCCCCAAAAAAAATGGCAGAATAAAATAGTAGGGACAGGACCCCCCTAAACCTACCAAATGTACCCAAAACTGTCAATAAACACCAACGCAAAACACCCACTACAAAACCGAAGCCCAGGGCCCTCTGCAACCCGCGAGCCCTGAGCGTGAGTGCTGCACACACTGCTGACACGCGTCCCCCCAAAATGGCTGCCGGCCACGAGGTGAAGAAAATGACACCAAGGGAAACCCGGCGAAACTACTCCTGTTCCCCAACTGCACACTACTGCTTGGTCCCAGCCCCCTTTGCCTCCGCCGCACCTCCGCGGCTCTTACCCTGTGCATTGTGACACTGACCGGCTTCAGCCACGAAGCTCCATGTCTGGCACGGCTACGCTCCTCAGAGCACTGAACGGAACGCTGCTGGATCAAACAGCTCTCCTCCACTCCCTCATGCAGCCCGCGATCGGTATCCATGGCTGTCAGGGGAGGCCATGTGGGGGTTCCTGCTGCCGAGCTCTCCTCCGTACCAGCAAGGAGGAGAGATCTAGCAGCCCCAGATGCTCCAGCTACCACCCAAAATGAGAAAGAGGCAGATCGGGACCGGGCAAGGCAGAAACCTTTACAATTTTTTTTTTTAAAGGTACAGTGCCCCAACTTAAGGGAAATAAAAAAAAATAAATCACCACAACTATCTCTAATATGGCTACACTAACAGTTCCTTATTCGTTCCTCAAGTGAGCCCAGACCTAGGCTCACTACGTCCTCCTGCTGCATGGAGACTGGACACACTGTGGGGCTGATGGGAGAGACCGCAGACTACATCCAGTGATGTCACGATTTTGACATACCCAGTTTCCAAGCTGCAGGAGGAGGTACACAACCCAGAGGACTGAGCTGGAGGAACAATAAGGAATTACATTTTATCATTATTTTTTAAATTTATGATTTTATTTTATTGCAAATTACCTTGTTGAAACCTTTTAAAAAGACAGTAAAGGATACACTGAAGTAAACAAAGCTAAACTATTCCCACCTTAGGGGTAACGTTAGAGAATGAGTAAAAGTACTGGAGACTGTACACAGAACAAAAGTATAGGAGGTGAAATGCTTTGTCCAGTAGATGGTAGCTGCACCAGATTTTAAAAGGCAATGAAATCAAGTAAAAATGGGCTTCTTTTTCTGCTGAGGAATGGAGGGGAAAGGGAAGTGGCAACCAGAAAGTAGGCGAGGCAAGACAAAGGTATCTTAAGGTGGAGCCCCGAATAAGCAGCCCTAGGGCCAGTGCTAGGGTTTCTAACACCCCCCCTGCAACCTATAAATCGGCACCCCTTCCTTATTATTATTAATGTTGGCTGCACCCTACCCTCCTTTTCTCCCAAACTGCTTTGTGAACTCTTTTCAAGCGATATTAGCATTTCTTCTTCAAATCCAGTGTTGTAAGAAAATTGCAGCGAAAGAGCAATTGCATAGCCAAAACAAAAATAATTAGCAGTAAATACTTAGCATCATACAAACAGGCTGTAATAGTCCAGAAAAAAAAATCTGATCCTGGTCATCTCACTAACAGCAAACATTCTCCAGTGCCAGGCATATTGTGAACTAATATAAAACACTGTAAAAGTCACTGAAGATCTAACAAGGCCAAATCTACCATACCATACCAGCATACACTTCCAAAACTCATACAAAACACTGCAATAGGCCCCAAAACATCCATACATCTATTTGAAAAGCTGTACGTCAAATTACGACAGTACAGATCCCTACGTACAAACTCCATGTTAACATAACACCTGGCCTTGGTCACACACTCAGAACACAGACCCTCACCAAGTACAGAATAAGCGACCACAATCTAAAGTAAAAATAAAAATATGCAGACAAATTAAAATGAAACCCCAACAAGCCAGACTCTGCATGTGGCACCACACCAGATAAGGGATGCAGTTCCACATACTGTGTGAAATATAAAGATAGCGCAAAGTCCAATCATTAAATTGAAAATAAAATTCATTTTTCTACCTTTGTCTGACAATTTTTGATCTGAGGTTTCTGTTTTCCTCTGTCTTCTCTTTGCTCTCTTTCTATGGTCTATAGTTCATCTGCTATTTCTTGTCTCTCCTTTTGCTTTCTTCATTTTCTTCCATCAGCCTTTTTCCAGTCCCAGTAACTCTCCCCAGTATCAGCCCCCTTTACAGCCTCCCCTCCCAGTGTCAACCACCTTGGCATTCCCAGCACTGCCACTGGTGTCTATTCCATTCCAGTCCCCCTCCTACTCCTCCTCCATCACCCAGCCCTTTCTAGTCCAAATACCATCCCAGGTATCAGCAAACTTCCAGTCCCTGTGCCCCCTCCCATGTCAGTTCCCTTCCAGTCACCTCTCCTCTATCCATCCCCCTTCCAGTCCCATCCCCAAGTGTCTGCTCCCTTCCAGCCCCCCGTGTCTGCTCCCTTTCACCTCCCCACCCCCGTGTCTGCTTCCTTCCAGCTCTCCCCCCCCCCCACCCCCCTGGGGCCATGTCTGCTCCCTTCTGGCCCCTTTCCTTCCCGCCCCCTTTTCTCCTCTCCTCGACTCATCCTTCAAAAAGTGAAAGCAGCCATGGCAGTAATAAGCATTTCCTGAGAAACATGAAATGCTTGTTAGTGCTGGAAACTCCACAACCCAGCAGTTTAAAAGAGAGAAAAGCCGCGGGAACAGAGAAATGTTCCCCTCGGCTGTTTTCTTTTTTGAAGCCGTGGGTGGCAGGCAGCTAGCAACAGCACCCTCCTGCCACGCTTACCCAGCTTACCATGTAGCTCCAGCCCTGCCAAGGCCAGAGATATACAGTGGGAGCCCTGCAGCCTCCTCATAAGAGGAGGTAAGTAGGAATCTGGTGGACTGGCTGGTACCAGGGTCTGTCATGACAGGATCAAAGAATGAAAGAATAACTAACTACTGTGAACTTAAAAGAAAGAGAACCTACTCTGTCCTCTAAAGTTAGAAGTAAATTAAGTAATCAAGTATCCAGAGGGGAAGAGAAACCTTGGGAGGCCCAAGAGCCTTGCTGTAGTTTCCATACCAGGCTCTATGAAACTTTCTTATGAAAGATGGTGATAAAGATTTTCATGTATGCTACAATTTGTTATAAACTTGCATGGAAGCAACTGCCTGCAAGATATTGTGAGATTTATGCCCCCTTAGGGACAAATCCTGCATGAAGAGCATTTACATGGCCTAGACAGCTGAGGGATGGCGGGAGTCTTCATGGACACCACTATGCACCCAGCAGTATATCAAACAAATACAGTAAATGGAATGAAAGAATGAAATAAAAGCTGATGGTGCCATTGTCCAACAGAGGCCAATTGTGATGAAACAGGGAAGCCCAAGCAACAGAATAAAATGGCTGAATCAAAAAAAAGAGTGCCATTACAGAAACATGGATTAACGAGTCACATGAATGGGATATAGCCATAGCTGGCTATAATCTATTTAGAAGAGATAGAGAGGGTAGAAAAGGAGGAGGAGTAGCCCTGTATGTTAAAAGCAATATTAAAGTTGCTGAAATGCAGGGGACATGGGGAAAAGAAGAAGCGCTCTGAATTATGTTGCAAAAAGGAGTTGGCACTGTCAACCATACTGGTGTGGTCTACAGGCCTCCAACTCAAACCGAAGAAATGGAGAGTGAATTGATTGTTGATATCACACAAGATAGCCATGAAGGGGGAAGTGATCATATTGGGTGACTTTCATTTGCCTGATGTGGATTGGAGTGTTCCTTCTGCAAATCTGGAAAGAAGTAAAAAATAAATTTTTGGATGCCTTCCAAGATGCGTTGTTAAACAAATGGTGTTGGAACCGACCAGGGAGAGCTCCATGCTGGATTTAGTGCTCACCAATGGAAATGGCGTGTCAAATATCCAGGTGGGTGCCCATGTGAGCAGCAGCAATCACCACATGGTGAGGTTTGAGATAAAAACCAAGGTGGAATCCAATCACAGCAAACTCAGTCTTAGACTTCAAAAACAATGACTTCAGTAAAATGGCCAAGTACCTGAAGGAGGAGGAGTTGGTAGGTAGGGGAGAAGGGAAGTGGAATTGCAATGGACTAAACTAAAGGAGGAAATAAAAGTTGCAATAGATACATACGTAAGAAAAGTAAATAAAAACAAGAGGAAAAAGAAACTTATTTTGTTCTCCAAAGAAGTGGCTACACAAAACACAAAAACACAGCTTTCACAAAATTCAGAAGCTCGCAAACAGAGGAACACAGAAAAGAATACAAGATCAAACTAAAAGAGACAAAAAGAGAAATAAGGATAGCAAAATGAAAGGCAGAATAAAAGATGGCTAAAGATGTGAAGTGTGGCAACAAAACTTTTTTTTCAGGTATATTCAGGAGAGGAGGAAAATTAGAGGTGGAATTACAGGACTCAAACGTGCTGGGAACAGATTCGTGGAAAGTGACATTGAAAAAGCGAAAATGCTAAACAAATACTTCTTATCTGTTTTCACTAGAGAAAATCCTGGAGAAGGACCATACAAATGGGAATGGAGTAGATATCACACCATTCACAAAAGATGATGTGTTAGAACAGCTTGCAAAACTGAAAGTGGACAAGTCTATGGAGACCATATGGGATACATTGCAGGATACTGAAAGAGCTCAGAGAGGTTCTTGTAGGGCCTTTAAAGGATGTTTTTAATAGATCCTTAGAGACAGGAGAAGTTCCACAGGACTAGAGAAGTGCTGATGTGGTACCTCTTCACAAAAGTGGTAGTTGGGAAGAAGTGATAAACTACAGGCCAGTACCTCGGTGGCAGGAAAAGTAATGGAGGCACGCCTGAAAGAGCGAATAGTGGACTTCCTCAAAAACAACAGGTTGCATGAGCTTGACTAGACTGTAATTGCCGTGTTTTAGTGTTTTGCACTGACTAGACTGTTAGCTCTGTGTTTTGTCTTGACTAGATTGTAAGCTCTGACGAGCAGGGACTGTCTCTTACATGTCTGTACAGCGCTGCGTATGACTAGTAACGCTATACAGTATAAATGCTCAATAGATAGATAGATAGATCCGAGGCAACATGGTTTTACCAAAGGACGATCTTGCCAAACAAATCTGATTGAGTTCTTTGACTGAGTGACCAGAGAACTGGATCAAGGGCATGTAATGGATGTGATCTACCTGGATTTCAGCAAAGCCTTTGATACTGTTCCTCATAGGAGGCTTATCAATAAACTCGTTTGGGGATGGGTCCCAAGATGGTGAAATGGATCAGAAATTAGTTGACTGACAGACAACAGAAGGTGATGGTAAAAAGAACTCACTCGGATGAAGGGAAGGTGATTAGCGGTGTGCCCCAGGGTTTGGTCCTGGGACCAGTACTGTTCAATATATTCGTGAGTGATATTGCCGAAGGGCTGAATGGAAAACCTGTCTTTTTGCAGATGACACGAAAATTTGAACAGAGCGGACTGGATAACATGAGGAAAGATCTACAAAAGCTGGAAGAATCATCTAATGCTTGGCAGTTAAGACTTAATGTGAAGAAGTGCAGTGTCATGCACTTGGGAAGCAGAAATCCAAGGGAAGTGTATGCAATAGGGGGCGAGAGATTGGTGTGTACGGACCAGGATGAGGACCTCGGAGTGATTGTTTCTGACGATCTCAAGGTGGCGAAACAATGTGACAGGGCAGTGGCAAAAGCCAGAAAGATGCTGGTTTGCATACAGAGAGGAATAACCAGCAAAAAGGAAGAGGTACTAATGCCACTGTACAAGTCGATGGTGAAGCCTCACTTGAAATATTGTGTTGTTTTGGAAACCATATCTCACAAAGGATATAAAAAGGCTGGAAGCAGTTCAGAGGAAGGCGACCAAATGATTTGGAACCTGCGTCATAAGGCTTATGAGAAGAGACTTGAAGACCTAAATATGTACACTCTGGAGGAGAGGAGGGGAGATATGATTCAGACCTTTAAATACTTAAGAGAGTATTAATGAACAAACACAGTGATAGAATTCAAAATGGCATGGGACAGACACAGTGGATCTCTTTATAGCAACAGGATAAAATCAAAATAAGCATAACTATCTCTTATATCTGAACAAACAGGGGTGACCTAAACGGAATGTTGGGTACACGCCTAAACAAAAGCATGGGAAGGGGTGACCTGCACAGAGCGGCAAGTGCACCTACTCTTGCCTCCTTGCTGGGCAGACTAGATGGATCATACTGATCTTTATCTGCCGTCATATACTATGTTACTATGTTGAGTGAAAAAAATATTTTCTCAGTTTAGTTTTAGTTTTAAATGTGCTACATCGTAGCTTCATAGAACATCCCCTAGTCTTTCTACTTTTTGAAGGAGTAAACAAGCAATCTGCATTTACCAGCTTCACTCCATTCATTATTTTATAGGCCTCTATCATATCTTCCCTCAGTCGTCTTTTAAGCCTTTCCTCATAGGGGTATCCTTCCATCCCCTTCATCATTTTGGTGGCTCCTCTCTGTACCTTTTCTAATTCTGCTATATCCTTTTTAAAATATGGTGACAGATATTGCACACAATATTCAAGGTGCGGTCACACCTGGAGAGATACAGAAGATTAATATCATCCTTGGTTTTATTCTCTTTATAATTTAATTTCCTTATAATTCCTAGCCTTCTATTTGCTTTCTTGGCCGCTGCTGCTGTACACTGAGCGGAGGGTTTCAATATATTATCCACAATGACGCCTAGATCCTTTTCCTGGGTGGAGGTTCCTAAGGTGGAACCTTGCATCATGTAACTGTAGTTTGGGTTGTTTTTCCTTAAGTGCTTAACTTTGCACTTATCCACATTAAATTTCATCTGCCACTTGGATGCCCAGTCTTCCAGATTATCACTATCTTTTTTTTTTAAACAACTCTGAATAATTTTGCATCACCAGCAAATTTAATTACCTCAATCATTTTTCCCCATTTCCAGGACATTTACGAATATGTTAAAAAGCAGCAAGCCCAGCACAAATCCCTGGGGTACTGCACTATTCACCTTTCTCCATTGAGAAAATTGTATATTTAGCCCTACTCTCCGTTTTATATCGTTTAATCAGTTTCTAATCCACAATAGTACATTGCCTTCTATCCCATGACATTTTAAATTTCCCCAAGGCAACATACATTCAAGTACAATAAACATATCCCTGTTCCAAGGGGCTTAATTCTAGCTAAGGTTTCCCTTGTGGAGGTAGGGTTGACTTTTTTTTTGGCCAGGTTTCCCCTGGTGGAGGTCAGCAGGGACCCGAGCCCGAAACATGCTCTTTTGTTTGTACCATGGGAAGACCCTGCTGGCAGAGCAGTCCTGGGTGCTCTCTGGGAGGGAATTGCACAGGGGTCAAGGATCTCTTCAGGAAATTGCACAGATGTCGAGGGCCTGGGACTGAGTCACTGTTGTGAAAGGAAGAAACTTGGCATAGCATCCCAAGCAGAACAGCGGAACCATTTCACTTCTGTGGGAGGAGTGGCAGATGGGGATCTTTCTCCTGTCAATAATGGTGAACAGGGTTAAGGATCAGTACTGGCACTGACCGCAAACGATCCTCCATCAGAAACTGGGAGGGCTAAGGGATGAAACTACAAGTAACCTATTTTTTGCATGCTCAGACTCGTGGGTCAGATTAAAAGGGGGGTAGGGGGGTTTGGAGGTTTGGATCAGTTCCTGGAGGAAGGTTCCTAAACCATTATTAAATGAAATCTCTGTTTACCTCGGGACTAGCCTCGTGGAACTTGTCTTATGGGAATTTGACTGGTATTTGTGAACTGGATTGGCCAAAGCTGGAAGCAGGATACATGGCTTGAAGGACCTTCATCTGAGCCAGAATGGCTGCTCTCTTGGCTGTGAATGATTCTCTATCTCATCTTAGGGGAGAGTCCTCCAATGTCTGTGGAGCACGTGTCCAGGGCAGGGGGGCACATTCCAGGTGAGTTGTCATCCCTTGTGCTACAGTGCACAAAACAGTGTTGTGGCCGGCAGATTTTATTTATTATTTTTTCTTCAATAACATGTTGATATGATGAAGATCACAGGGGGCTCCACGTTACCCTTATGGACTCCCATGGAGGGTTCACCATTGATATGAGAGGGGGTTCAACTAGAGGCTGGCCTCAAACCCATCACTTCGGGTTAAGTCTGTCATCTCGCAGGAGATGCTGCTGCTGCCTCTCCATCTAGGTTTCCTATTGGCAAGGTATGGGCAAACTGGCTCCTTAGGGGACGCTTGGGGCAGGCAATGAACACCACTAAGGCACCTTTGTAAGTGGAGTCTGAGGCTGCTCTCAGACCAGTGGCAAATATCGAAAAATTGTTTCTACATAGCACAGGAAGCGGAAGGAAGGATGGATTTTAGATTTAGCTCTCACTTTTTCAGCGATTGCTCGAGGACGGTTACCTTCAGGTACACTAGATGATATTCCTCTGTCTCCAGAAGGCCCACAAGAGGAGCATCAGTAGGATACAAGCCTGCTGCTCTATTCATTAAGCTAATCCTTCATATGGTTAAAGTAACTAATGGAGTTCAAGAGAGGTTTCAATGAATTCCTGGAGAAAGCCCATAAAAATGATTAGACTTGGAAAAGCCATCTCTTTAATCCCTGGAAACGAGCTATGAAAAACAAATCTACTTTTTAGGATCCGACTGGTACTTGTGACCCAGACTGGCCGCTGTCAGAGACAGAATGCTGGGCTCAACGGAGCTTGGTCTGACTCAGCATAGCTTTTCCCTAGGATAGGTTTGGGAATCCTGCCATTAAAGCAACAGTCTGTCCAGTCTGCTCCATAGCATGCACTTTTGCTTTAATTAATATTTCACGTTTATGTTGTCTCAAGATTTTAGTTGATAAAACAATTTTAAAAATGCAGACATTAATAGTTATTGTAAATGTTTATTGCAACCCACTTGGGGCCATTGTGACTGAGCAGGATAGAAATATTTTTTAAATAAACACATGGTAATGACACAGAATCGCATCCTCTTCAATGAAGCACAGCGCTGAATGATGAACTCCAGGATGGCAGGACATGCACACACATGTTGAGCAGCTGGATGGTCAGCACACCAGCCCTCTGGGCTGTAACACACACACATGGACCAAAGAACACCAGTGTGAGAAGCAGCCCATGTAGGCTGTGGGATGGACTCAACAGCCCGAGGAGGAAGTATGGGAAACAGAAAATGCAAAGGCGCCCTTGGGTTGGAGAAGAGTGCTGGCCTCACAGAGAGGGCAAGAAGAGAGAGACTTGTGTAGGAAAAGAGATGACCGGGGACAGGAGAGGGGGAAGTAGAGTGACAAAGATAGAGAAGAAGGGTACAGAGAGGTGAAATAGGCAAGGGAGGGATGGGAGGTGCTGGGAGAAGAGGGAAGGCAGTGTAGGAAACAATTAGACCCACTGCAACACAATAAGCCCTGCTTCTAGTAACCAGAAAGAAGATAATGCCTGAAGAATTGTACCCAGTTCCTGTAGCCATAGCTCTTCTCTATGGACTTTTGGCAGTATCAAATGAAGGCTCTGCAGCATAAGCCTATACAAACAGGGGAAGAAGAAAGCCTAAAGATATGATTGAGACATTCAAATATTTGTGATACATATAAAGCACAATGGAGCATTGTTTACTGAGCACCATGCCAGTAATGTGCATGTGGGCCGTGCTATCGGGGTTGGGGGGGGGGGGGGAGGGAGATCACTGGTGACTGCAGGGTGGGTGCATGTACTTTTGTCCCCCTACAGTTAGTTCAGGCCCAGACCCCAGCATCACGGAGGCCACCCTGCAGGACCAACTAATGTCAACCACTGAGATGTACTGCACCCACATTACCAGTGTCAAGCGCGATTAGCATGGGCCATTAACAGATGCACAGGGAACACCTGTGATATACCCTTGTCCCTGCCCCAGTGCATGCTACCAGGGTAGCCTAGGGTTTTAGCATGTGGGCCCACACACCCAAACCATGCACTAGCGCATTTAGTAAACATGCTTCTTAAGTCAACATTTTTCAGCAGACAAGATATTCTAGAACAACAGGTCCTGGATATAAAGCTAAAAAATGAGTAGACTCATGAGTAACTTCAGAAAACGTCATCACAAAATTTGTGCCAAGTGTGTGAACGGTCTCCCAATGGAGATGGTGGAGGTGATTAACAAAATTCAAGAAGGCCCGAGACAATCACAGAGATTCCTTAGCTGTGAAGATGTCAGGGAAAAGCTGTAGGTCAAGTGAAGTTTAAACTAGGTAGTCTAGATGAGCCAAACGGTTCTTTTCTGCCATCATATTCCATAAATTCCGCTTTTTCTGTGTGCATGAGATCAGAAGAGTACTCTCTCCTAGCTTATGCACAGTCTTGTGCTCATGATCAGCAGGGTAGGGGGAATCCTTCCTCTCAGGAAAGAGGCATATGCTAGAATGGGGAAGGACTGTGCTGACTCAGTTCCAAATGCTGTAATCACTGCAAATTTCTTTTTGAAAAGCTAATTCAATGAATGGCAAATTGTAATCCATAAATCATAACACTAAGATTAGTCCATTAGTAGTTTCTGCATAGTTTTATTCCAGCCATCTTAAATCAGGGTAGCATTCTGCAGAGAAGCCACCATTTTCTAATTCCTCCCTGCATACACATCTATAGAGAAATATGCACAAGAGAAGGCACGGCCTGGTCATTACAGTAACAGGCTGGGAACCAAGGCAACCAACATTCAAATCCCACTGATGCTCCCTGTGACCCTGGTCAAGTTACTTCACCCTCTGTTTCCTCAGACCCAAACTTAGGGCGCGAATTACCAACTCGTGTCAATACATTAACACACATTAACATAAGCACCGTTATCAGTAGGGCTCATTGACTAATAACTTGTGTAAATTGAATTAATGCAGGTTAATAAATATAACTATTACATTATAAGCCCTCCAAGAGGCAGCAAAATACCTACAGTACCTAAATGCAATTTGTCTTGAGCAACCAAGGAAAAAACATGAACTGAATTCAAATAAAATTATATTCAAGAAGCCTCCATATTTCTTGTTTCTGATACAGAACCGCTGAAACAACTGTCAAATAATTTATTATACAAGGATTTCACCATACCTAGCTAATACCAGCAGAGGAGGTAAAGATGAAGAAAAAAACACTGCAGTGAATCTTGTTGAAGTATATAAAGAAATAAAGATTTTGAATTAGATTTTAAATATAAAAAGACTGAGGAATTTTGCTATAAGGATGCTATATGAGAATGAAGATGCCCAACATGTTTCTAGAAACATCCAGCAGAGCTAAACATTTGAAAAATTAAAGTTAATCACAGCATGTGTTATTGGGAATAGAAGTATGAAATATCAGTATGGTGGAATGTAGTAGGTAACAGTAATCAAACCACTGAATAGTTACGTATTTTAATATATGAGCAAAGATGTTGCATGTTCATATAGCACAGACATGGCTATGTATATATATCCCTACCAATTCCTCGGTTCTAAACATTTCATGGCATAAAGAAAAATGATGCCAGGCAAGGAATCCATCATTTTCAGTCTCTCTCCACCTGCAAGAGGATGTTTTAAAGCTACTATAAGGAACATACAGTGACATGTTCCAGTGTATGAGCCGAAACATTTTCCTTCAAAGCCTTTGCCAGCTCCCCATGACTACTTCACTTATGAACAGGGGCTGAATTTCCAGCCTCAACCTTCCTCTAATCACATAAAACCAGGAGGTCACTTTCTCATGCACATGTTTTTAAACTGGTCACAACATGGCATTCTTTTCTCTGGCTTCTCTACTCTACAGACGAAAACCAGAAGGGACCCCCGAAGCCAGCAGGTTGCAGAAACAAGGCCATGTTAGGTCACTTTTAAATAAAGTTGCTTGACTTCTACGTCCCTTGAGTGGCTCCTTCATAATATGTCTCCGATTTTCTGTTTCCCTAACCCTACAGCCAGCTCTGTCTCTCTTCCTCATACTTCTGCGGGTCAATGAAAGGTTTGTCTATGGACCGGATCATCAGTTCCCCACAATATACACATTCTGCTGCCACAATGTCATCAATGTCAGCCTTAATCTGTTCACGGGTCTGTTGTTCCTTCCCAAGGCTGATGGTTTCTTCATCTTTGAGGCGGTGACGACTTTTGGGTGGCTGGTTTGTAGCAGCCAGCTTCTTCTGAAGGTCATCCAGCTTGACCTGCTTGTAGGAAGGCAGGTTGGGAACGACCGCTTGCAGCAGACAGTCATAGTGGAACATATGGCCACAGAGGAAAAGGTAGAAAGGGCGGTTCAAAAGGGGAAAATCACAAGCTGCACACTTCTCTTGAGGCTCCACCAAGCCATATTTGTTTCTCATCTCCTGCATGTCCTCCCGGATTCTTTTGGCACTTTGTGTGGCTTCCTCCATCTCCCTCTTCAGCTCCTCTATGTGTTTGTTATAGGCCTCCAGGGAGCTACAGATGGCCTCTTTAAAGTGATCGATAGTGACAAAGTCTGGAAAGAAAGGCAAAATATCTTCGATCTTCAGCAAGTTGCAGCTGGATAAGCACACCATGGCCTTCTTCACATCCTTCTCTTCCTGAACCACATGACGTGCAATCTTCAGCCAGAGCTTCTTCTGCAGCTCCTCATCCTCCTCGGGTAAATCTGCACAGGACTTTGCCAGATCCACATCCACCTGAAATAAAAGAGAAAACAGGAAATGAACAAGCCGACAGTCTCCACTCTGGCTCCCCCAAATACCCAAACTGTGTGGTGTTTGGGGAGTTTTTTTTGAGGGCGGGGGAGGAGGGTTTAACTTGGTAAAAATGGTGTGGTGTAAAAATATAAAAGCTCCCTCTTTTTCAAAGGGTCTCTCCTATTGTATGGACAAATTTTATTTGAAACTAAAACATTTCTTAAAACTGCAGCAATGCAAATATTTTAACAAAGGTGCTCAAACTTTATCACTTCATTAATCACTTGCGTATTGAACTGGGCCTAAATGACCCATAGTCAGGTTCTTTTCTTTTGCCCTTCATGGTAAAAGTTTCCATTCAATTAGGCCCTGTTCTAACAAAAACTCTAAACTATAATACAGCTCTACATTCCTCACAAACCACTGGTTGTGTGCCACTCTGGTATTTTCTAAAACAGGGATAGCTGGCCGAGAGAGATGCTGCTGGGTAGATCTCAAAAAATAGCATATGCATGATATGACAGTAAAGGACAATGCATTCCCCTTACCAGCAGTGGTTTCAGAGGCTTAACAGACTCTTCTAGCAATGGAAGTGGAATATTCTGGTGGCACTGTCCAGAAATGAAGATGTCTAGGAGTGAAACTATAAAACCCCTTGTACAGCAAGTGATTGGTCCCTTTCTTAAGAGTCCCTGAATCCAACAAGTGGGTAAGGGAACCTGGTTCAAAATAGCATTAGGTGCTTAGACCAGTGGGTTCTCAGCCCAGTCTTGGGGACATACCCAGCCAGTCCTGTTTTGGACATCCACAATGAATAGGTATAAGAGATCTGCATGTTCTGCCACTTTTCTAGGCTGGTTTGTCGTCATGCATATTCATTGCAGATATCCTGAAAACCCATTTGGCTGCATGTGCCCTATGGAATGGGCTGGGAACCACTGATCCAGACCTCAGAAAAAACGTTAATGAGCATAGGGTTTGCTCTAAAATGCTTCTCAAACCGGTCCCAATGTATTCCCCAGCCAATCTGCTTTTAAGATATACACAATAAAAATGTGTGAAGCGGATCTGCATGCAATGGAGTGTGAAAAATAGGGATATGCTTTTGCTTTACAACTAAAATGGCAACAGTGCATCCTATTGCATAATAATAATATACCCTACTGAACAACAGGGTGCATGATTACCCAATAGAGCACACTATTAGAAAAATGATATGAAGGCAAAACAAAAAAGAAATGAAAATACATAACAAAACAAAATATTTTGGCCTGCATATCTCTAGTGAAAAGTCATACTTCAAAAATAAAGTGTATATTGATAAAAAGAGCAATGAAGATGTACCAATATAGTACAAATATAGTTTAATGTGATCTGAAAGTATATGCAACATTTCTCTCTCAAGGGCACCTAAACATCTTAGAAGAATGTTTGGAGTTTGTCGCTTTGAAAGATAGGATCTGAAAATATATGCAGAACTTATTAGGCTATAGCTGTACTAAACATTAGAGGTCTTGTTGCTCCTTTAGAATGCATATATATAGGTATGTATGTGTTTGATTTTGCTATTTTTTATAAAATGAAGATGAAGCAGAAGGGAAACAATCAGTAAATGCTTATTGGGTCTTATTTAAGCCACTGTGCACAGCTTTCAGTTTCTTCCCATCTTTTTCAAATCTATTCTTTATTTAATGTATTCGTTTTTAAAAATGTAACTGGTTTGTGCATGTTGTTACTTATCAAATGTTGTTTTATGAAAGAAATGGCAAACTTAGGCCTTTCCTGTTAATGATCCAGTCATTTTATTTATTTATGTGCACTTATGTATCGCCTTTCCGGAATCAAAGCGGTTTACAATGAACTTAACAGTATTACATCAAACAAAGAACTTTGCTAACGAGGTGTGCCATAGAATTATAAGGATATAATAACTTCAACCAAGTTTAAAGAAGGATTTCAAAAACCTGACATGTAGGTTATCTCCCCCTACCAGCAGCTGGAGACTGAGCATGTCAGGTTTGTGATGTCACAGCAGAAGAGCTCCTTGCCCTGACTCCACAACCAGTATTCTATTGACAAAGCAGATTTCAAGGAAGCACAACTGAGTTACATCAGAAATCAAACTGTCATTACCTTATTCTTTGTTGTCTTTTTTTTTTTAAATAGCAACAGCTTAAAAACTATGCACAGAAAAAAAGAACTACCGGGGGAGTGGCTTGATCAAGATGGCGGCAGTGGAGAACTAACCGATGATGCCTAAGAGAAAGGGTAAAGCTAAAGCTCCTCCCGCGGAGCCTTTACCTTCCGTTGCAGGACCTATGGATCGTTTTGTTCGGTTATCCAAGGAGCAGGTCTCGGGGATTCGAGCAGGCTTGGAGGTACCGTCGGTTCCCGGCCTGGTTTCCTCCGCCCTGGATATCACGCTCTCCCCTGATGGACGTTCTCCCCCGGTTCCTCCTAGACCTCCTGCTGCCCAGTCGCTGAGCGATGACATCTCGTCTCCTGCTGAGGAAGCGATTTCGTCGTCTGTGCGGGGCTCGCTGCTGTTGAATGCTCGAGATCGAGTGGAGGAATTACAGGCTCCTGGTATTTCAGAGTTGATATCTTTGCCTGGTGCCGAGGGAAGTGCTCCCGATGTAGAAGCTTTTAAGGGCTCGAAGGATAAGTTAAGTTTTGATGCACTCACACCCTCTCCTGTTTCCTTCATTTTGCCTCGCCCAGCTTCAGTTACTCTGGAAAGCATTTGGGATGCTATTTCTAATCTCTCTACTATGGTTGCTACTCAATTTACTGTGTTTTCTGATCGAGTAGCAGTTACCGAAGAAGCTCTTACTCAAGTCTCATCTTCATTGGCCAGTATTAATACTAAGCAAGCAACTTCGGATCGGCAGCTTGAAAGTGTAAAGGATCTAACTGATTCCTTGGTTAAGGATAATACTGTTCTACATGCCAAGATAGAGTCTTTGGAGAATGCTGCTCGTGCTTCAAACCTTCGTTTGTTAAATTTCCCGATTATACCCTGGACTGCGCCGTTGGATGCATTTAAGAAATACCTTCAAGAAGCCTTATCAGTCCCTCCGGATTTGATTCCTCCAGTGTCTAAGATTTATTACCTTCCCTTGGGAAAAAGAGAGTGTAAAGTCTCTGGGGGGGCTTTGGAAATAGATTTTCTTAATGTTTCTGCCTTATTGTCAACTCCTGGGGAAGAGGATTTAGCTGTATCCACTCTGCTTGTCACATTAGCTCTTTCCTGGTTACTGAAATTATTTTATAAAAAACGTTCCACTTTGTTTTATGGTAAAAAGGTTCTTGTGTTCCCTGATGTGGCCCGGGAAACGCAGAAGCGGAGGAGGGCTTTTCTTTTATTAAAGCCTGGGGTGTTATCTTTAGGTGCTTTATTCACTCTTCGTTTCCCCTGCAAGTGTTTAGTTACCTATAAATCACAGAAAACAGAGTTACTTACCTGTAACTGAGTTCTCCGTGGACAGCAGGATAAGTCAGCCACACCTGGTGTTGTCCTCCGACGGCGCCGTGACGGAAGTGCTCTATAGCTCAGAATCTTCTGAGCATGTGTGAGGTGGTCCCACCTCCCCAGCCCGCCCCTAGCCGGCCAGTTGGTGACTAGCTATGCCGTTGCGGCTAGGTGCGGTGCGCAGGCCACCCTCATGAAGGGGAGGCGGGCGGGATGGTGTGGCTGACTTATCCTGCTGTCCACGGAGAACTCCGTTACAGGTAAGTAACTCTGTTTTCTCCTAGGACAAGCAGGATGTGTCAGCCACACCTGGTGTCTCCCGAGCTATTTTCACGCTGAGGAGAATGAGGGAGGCATGCATAAGATTCAACGTTTATTTGTGAACAACAGGTTAGGAACAATGCAACTCCCCGCAGAGGGGAGAGGTAGGCATAACTGTGCAACTCGTGAACAGTGCAACAACAACAGTGCAAGAACAAGGCATAACTGTGCAACTCGTGAACAGTGCAACAACAACAGTGCAAGAACAAGGCATAACTGTGCAATCTCGTGAACAGTGCAAACAACAATAGTGCAAGAACCATAGTGCATAGACAAGTGCATCAATAGTAACTAGTGCAATAGCTATTCAGAGCAATAGTGTTGAGTAACAGGAAGACAAGTGTCCCAGAACCCTTCAGTTCAGTCTCGTGCAGCGCTCGCACTCTCTGGAGCCATGGCTGTGGATAGGACTGCTCGGCCGAACGAGCCGTCGGTCTCAGAATGAATGTCGAGGCAGTAGTGTTTCTGGAAGGTGAGGTGAGAGGACCAGGTGGCGGCTTTGCAGATCTCGCTCACTGGAATCTCCTGAGCACAGGCCAAGGAAGCGGCTATTGCGCGGAGCTGGTGTGCACTAGCCCTGTTTGCTGGGAGTGCGCCAGCCAGACAATAGGCAACGCAGGTTGAAATCCAGAGGGATAGCGTACGTTTGGTAACAGGTCTCCCTGGTTTGTTCGGGTCAAAGGAGACGAACAGCTGTGTCCCCCGACGAGTGGCAGATGTCCTGGCGATGTAGGTGCGCAGAGCACGTACGCAGTCTAGAGAATGAAGACGTTGCTCTTCGGGGGATGAATTTGGTGCTGGGAAGAAGGATGGCAGCTCCACTGCCTGGTTGATGTGAAAAGCTGAGGCAACCTTCGGCACAAATTTAGGGTGAGTCCGCAGGGATGCCCGGTTGTGATAGAGTTGAGTGTATGGCGGGTGCGCCACAAGAGCCTGCAGCTCGCTAACCCTCCGTGCAGAGGTAATGGCGACGAGGAAAAGGGTCTTCCAGGCGAGATACTTTCCTTCGGCTGTGGCCAATGGTTCGAATGGCTCTTGCATAAGCTGCTGTAGAACGATGTTAAGGTCCCAGGAGGGTACCGGTTTCTGTACCGTGGGCTTTAGATTTCGGAGCCCTCTCATGAAACGGGTCACAATGGGAAGGGTGGCAATAGAGCCTGAAGTTGTGTTGTCTGTGCGCTCGTGTAGAGAGGCAATGGCCGCCAGGTGTACCTTGATGGATTGTGGTTTTAAACCCGATCTGCAGAGGAGGGCCAGATACTGTAGGATTGTGGGTATCGGGCAAGAGGCTGGGTCAACTCCTTGGTCCTTGCACCAGATAGTGAAGCGTTTCCATTTGAGGCCGTATGCCTTTCTGGTTGATGGTCTCCGGGAAGCCAGGACAATTTGTTGCACATCCGGAGGAAGGTGTGAGCCGTTGAAGGTTAACCTTTCAGCCTCCAGGCTGTCAAAGCTAGCGTCTGGAGATTGGGGTGCCAGGTTATGCCCCCGTTCTGGGTTAAGAGGTCTGGTCTCAGAGGTAATCGGATTGGGGGCTCTTGAGAGAGCTGCAACAGCAGGGAGAACCACATCTGTCGTGGCCAATAAGGGGCGACCAGAATCACGTTGCGTTCTCCTCGATGATACGTTGTATCGTGTTTGTCAAGAGAGGTGTAGGAGGGAAGGCGTATGCCAGCTCCCAATTCCTCCAGGGAATGGCGAACGCATCCGAGGCTACCCTCTGCTGTGACGGGTGCTTGGAGCAGAACAAGGGACATCTTGCGTTCTCCTTGGTCGCAAAGAGGTCGATCTGGGGGTATCTCCAGCGCTGGAAGAGGTCGCGTGTCACTTCCATGTGGAGCATCCATTCGTGAGGTTGAAGCTGTCTGCTGAGCCTGTCTGCTAAGGCGTTCTGATCCCCGGGAAGGTAGGTCGCCTGGAGTGTGCAGTTGCTGTGCAGCGCCAGAGCCCATGTGTCGAGGGCTTCCTTGCATAGCGAACGGGAGCGAGTGCCCCCTTGCTTGTTTATATAGAACATGGCGACCTGGTTGTCCGTCTGTACCAAGACTGCTTTCCCTTTCAGTTTGGGCATGAAAGTCTGTAGGGCATACCTGACAGCCCTGAGCTCGAGATGATTGATGTGGAGGGTTTGTTCTGCTGCGGTCCATGCTCCTTGTGTGCTGAGATGCCGTAGATGGGCCCCCCATCCCGTGGAGGAGGCATCCGTGGTGAGGATGAGCTGGTGTATGCGTGGGTGAAGGCACTTGCCCACCGAGAGGTTGGATGGTTGGTCCACCAGCGCAGGCCCTGGACCACACGGGCAGATAACGGAATGCGAGTGTTGAGTGGTTGGGAGAGTTGCTGCCAGTGCGTCTGTAGGTGCCACTGCAGTGTGTGCATATACAGCCTCGCCAACGGAAGGACTGAAGTTGTTGCAGCCATGTGGCCTAGCAGACAGAGGATCGCGCGGGCCGAGGTATGTTTCTCCGCCGACATCTTCATGGCTAGGCGGATGATGGTGTTGATCTGTAGTTCGGGCAGAAAAGCCTTGCAGGCTTTGGTATCGATTATCGCCCCGATGAACTCTGTGCGCTGGACCGGTTCCAATCTGGACTTCTCTTTGTTGAGAAGGAATCCCACTCTGGTCAGCAGGTCTGTCGTCTGGTGTACTGCCCTGCGGAGGCCGGAAGCCGAATTCGCCGACAGGAGCCAGTCGTCCAGGTAGGGAAAGATGGCGATTCCTTGTTTGCGGAGGTGCGCAGCGACCACCGCCACACACTTTGTGAAGACTCTGGGTGCTGGGGATAGGCCGAATGGCAGGACTCGATACTGGTAATGGCAACCCAGTGCTGTGAATCTGAGGAATTTCCTGTGGGAAGCGTGGACTGGGATGTGGGAGTAGGCGTCCTGAAGGTCCAGCGTCTCCAGCCAGTCCCCTGCCCTGATGAGAGGGAGGATGGAGTTGAGCGAGTACATCCTGAACTTCTCTTTTATTATGAAGTTGTTCAGATTCCTGAGGTCCAGGATAGGACGTAGGCCCCCTGACTTCTTGGGAATAAGGAAGTACCGGGAGTAGAAGCCAGTGTTGACCTCGTCCGGGGGCACCCGCTCTATCACTCTGGCCTGGAGAAGCTGCTGTATAAGTTCCTGCAGCGGCTGTTCCAGGTGTTGAGGAGGCTGGCTGGTAGGTCGCTTGTGCTGGCGTGGAGGGGAGGAGAAGGGCAAGCGGTAGCCCGACTGGACTATCTGCAGGACCCATTTGTCCGTGGTGATCTCTTGCCAGGCAGAGAGGAACAGAGACAGGCGACCCCCAACCGGGGTATAGTCAGAAGGAGGAGGTGTCTTTTCCTGAATGGGAAGGGTTGGACTGCTTCTGCTTTCGTTGTTGCGGTTGCTGTCGCTGAAAAGGCGCCTTCTGATAGGCGTGTTTGAATTTTGGCGCCTGCCACTGACGGTTGGATCCATAGAACTGCTTTGAGCTGGAGAAGGGCTTTCGGAAATAGCCCCCTTTCTGGGTCCAAGAGGGGCGTTCGAGTCCGTCCGCTGCCAGGGTCTTTAGTGTAGTGCAATCCTCTTTGAGGTCTTTCACGGTGTCGGCTACCTTGTCCCCGAACAGGGAGTCACCTGAGCAAGGTGCGTCCGCAATTCGGTCATGGGTGTTGTCGGAGAGTCCTGAGACCCGAAGCCATGCCCAGCGGCGGGCCGAGATGGCCGTGGCCCGCTGTCCGGACGGCGGTATCAAAGGCATCGAAGGCTGTACTCATCAGATGCTTGCTGCATTCAGCTAACTCCTGCATGTGGGTTGAAGCAATTGTACGTGCGTCCTTGGGAAGGTCCTGTAGCTGCTTTTTAACGTCGGCCAGGAGAGCGTCCTGGAAGAGGACGTGCTGAAATTGGTGGGCTGCTATTTTTGCGTTGAGCATGGCCCCTTGAAATACTTTTCTCCCGACGTCGTCTAGGCGCTTGGGGTCCCGACCTGGCGGGTGGTTTGTCTGGGTACGCGTGGACTTGGATCTCTTGAGAGCCGATGACACCACAATAGACTGGTGGGGTAACTGCGCTCTGTTGAAACCAGGTGCCGTGTGGACAATGTACTTGCTGTCCAAGCGTCTGGAGAAAGCTTGACCGGATGCTGGGGACTGCCAGAGTGTCAGCTGCTTGTCCTTCAATCTGCGGTGGAGGGGAAGAGCCATGGCTGGCTTGGGACCGCTTAGGTACTTCATGACCTCCGGTTCTTTTTCATCTGATGTTTCCTCCGTGGCTAGCCCCAGTTTAGAGACCACCTTCCTGAGGAATTTAGGGTAGGTAAGGTCCTCCGGCACTGTAGGTGGAGGCTCGTCTGCCTCGTCCGTTGTGTTTTTGAAGTTGCCAGAGCCTGGACCTGATTCTGCCACATCGGAGCAAGGTCCCCGGTCCTCTGCGTCGCTCCCCCCGGAGTCCAGGTGTGCTGGTGAGGGAGATCGCGCTCTGGAAGGAGCAGGGGAGGGAGTCCGCGCTCTAGGCGAGAGTCTGGGGTATGGAGGGGAGGGGGCCCGCTCTGAGAGTGTCTCTTGTGGACTGATTGCCCTGCGTTGCTGGTCTGGCCGTAGTGGGGCAGTCTGTTCCACAAGGCGAGATAGCAGATTCAGGATGGCAGAAGAGGTGGATTCAGATCTGCGGCTTCTGTGCCTCTTGCTGCGGTGAGAACTGGATCTCCTGCTGTTCCTGGAGGACCCACCATGGGAATCCCTTGCCTCTGAGGGGGATAGATGTCTGCGCTTGGCAGACTTCTTCCTGTCCCTCTCACCGTCGGCGCGCTGACAGGGGGATTCCCTGCTGTCAGCACGGTGATCGCGGCTCCCTCATCGGCGCTGAGGATCAGCGCGGTCTGCAGATCCGTAGCGGCGCTGACAGGGGGATTCCCTGCCGTCAGCGCTGAGATCGCGTCTCCCTCGTCGGCGCTGAGGATCAGCGCGGTCTGCAGAGCCGGCGCGGCGTTGTGAAGAAGCCCGGGCTTGATGCTCCCGCGCCATGCTCCGAAGCTCCCCTTGAGCGTGTCGTGACGTGCTGGGCTGGGGGGAAGGCTGTCTGCTGACGTCAGGACAGGAGCCGCTGCAGCCAATCGGCGGGGAGGAGGCGTTTCCGGAGGCGGGGCCTGGCGGGGCCACGAGGGCAGCGCCATCTTGGCCGGCAGCAGGACCGCATGGTCGGGGGGAAGTGCCCGAGATGCTGCAAACAGGAGAGGGGCTTACCGGGACGGCAGAGGCCTCTCCGGGTGCAGGAAGTCCAGAGCGGCGGTCAGGAAGAAGCACTTTATTCTTCTTCAGCGCTTTTGCAGAGGCGGCGCTGGGGAGCTTCGGTAGGCCGGAACGCTCAACCACAGGGTGCTGAGAAGACTTGGGTTTATCAACAGACCTGGATTCGTTGCTTCTGGCGTTCTCCGGGTCCCGGGACGTGGAGGCTGCAGCGGGGGAGAGCAGGTCTCTCAAGGATTGCTCGCGGTGCTTCTTAGCTCTGGGGGACATCCGGCCACAGCTATCACAGTTCTCCACTTGGTGAGACGCCCCAGGCATCTAACACAGTGCTGGTGAGATTCGGAGAGATTCATCTTTCTGTTGCAGGTAAGGCACTTTTTGAAACCTGGTTTAGGCATTTTAGAGTAGAAGAGCTTGAAAGTCCGTCTTGAGGCAAAGGCGGAAGGAAAAAAACTGGCCGGCTAGGGGCGGGCTGGGGAGGTGGGACCACCTCACACATGCTAAGAAGATTCTGAGCTATAGAGCACTTCCGTCACGGCGCCGTCGGGGGACGACACCAGGTGTGGCTGAAACATCCTGCTTGTCCTAGGAGAAGTATGTGTTCTTTTCTCCTGTTGATCTTTCTACCTTTTTGAGTTCTCATTTGTTGGTTGCTTCCACTCCGGGAACACAGACTCCATCATAAATTTAAATACTCCTTGGTGCACTGTCTTCATTTGTTTTCTTGATGTAGGTATTCTATGATTAATTTTGTGGCAAGTTCCTCCCCACTTTGAGGACTACCTTTTGATCCTTGCATTACCGTATATTTTGTAATATTTCGTATTATGTTGATTTCTTTGCAAGTGTCATTATTCTGTACAAGTTTTGCTTGGTTTATTGTTGAAAATGCATTAAAAAAAAACAAAACCTATGCACAAGTCATAAAAAGAGCAAGAGCATGGAACATGCCCATTGCAGAATCATCGTCTGTTAAAGAACCCAGAAAGTACCCAGGTAAGGACCCCCGGGACTCCAACAAAAAACACTGCTGCTCTGTAATTCCCAAACTCAAAGATCCCCAGGCTCGCTGAATATAGAAATCTAAAAGGTAAAAACCACTAGGATGGGTGGGTCCTGGACTGGATTGGATTGCAGGAACTCAAGGAAAGATCATTAGCAGGTAAGGTTCTTATTTCATGTTCCTTATTGTCCCCTCCAGTCCAGTCCAGGTGTGTGGGATGTACCATAGCAGTACCTGATGACGGGCAGGATCCGCAAGCCAGGTTTGCAACATACTGGCCGAACTGCATGTCCCTCTTGCCTGTACATCCAATTTGTAATGATGTGTGAAATAATGAAGTGATGACCAAGTGGCTGCTCTATCAACAGGCAGAACCAAACCATACTCCACCCAGAAAGATGCCTGCGCTCTCGTCGAAAAGACTGTACGTGAAAAGGCTTGGGAAGAGGTTTACCTTTTAGCAGGTAGGCAGACACGATGACCTCCTTCACCCAATGAACTATCGAAGCCTTAGAGGCTGCCTCCCCTTTCCTCAGCCCACCAAATACCACAAACAAGTGATGCAACTTGCGGAATGGCTCCATTTGTCAGATATTGGCACAACACCCTGCGCAAATGCAGTAAATGCAACTGCCAGTCCAGAGTATCATCTGCCAAGACATGAAAAACCAGAAGCGAGACTGGCTGGTTGAGATGAAAGACCAAGATAACCTTGGGCAAAAATGAGGGAACAGGCCTTAAAACCACCTTCTCCTTGGAGAAAAACAGAAAAGGCTCCCTACAGGACAGATCCTGCAACTTCGAGATTTGTCTGGCCGAGCAGATGGCAACCAAAAATACAGTCTTCAAGGTAAGATCCTTCACGGTAGTCTCTATGAGTGGCTCAAATTAGGACTCCATCAATGTCATCAAGACAAGGTTTACACCCCACAGTGGAACCACAGGCAAAAAAAGAGGGCAAACCTACTTTATCGCCTGGAGAAAGCAGACTATATCGGGATGTGCCACCAGAGAGATCCTTGCACCTTGCCCCGATAAACGTCAAGGCCACTACTTGCACCTGTAACGAATTCTACTACTACTGCTATTGATCATTTGTAGAGTGCTACAAGGCATACGCAGCACTGTACAGACACATGTTAAAGACAGTCCATGTTCATCGGAGCTTACAATCTAGTCAAGACAGACAGCACAACAGCTGAGGACAAGGATATATCTAGGGTAATGGTAAGGAAACGCATAGGAGACTAAGCGGATCAGGATCCAAAAGTGGCCTCGAAGAGGTGAGTTTTCAACTTGGATTTGAAAAGGGCCAGAGCAAAAACCTGATGCACAGACTCAGGTAGCTTATTCCAGGTGTAAGGAGCAGCAAGGTGGAAGGATTGATGTCTGGAGTTGGCAGTAGAAGGGCATAGATGTATATGTAGAAAGGAAGGGACAAATTTTGCCAATGTTATAGAAGATCCTTGTCCTCCAGAACTGATGCTGAAAAGGCCCAATGACTATTGTCCGAACACCAACTCTCAAACACTTGCCAGACTCTAATATATGACAAGGAGGTAGAATGATTCCAAACCTTTGACAGGGTAGCCACCACCGTAGCCAAATAGCCCTTTCGTCTCAATCCTTTCAAGAGCCAGGCCGTAAGTGAGAATCGATCCACCTGGAGCATGATGATAGGACCCTGCGAGATTGGGTCTGGCATGGTTGGCAGACAACATGGCTGTGCCACCAACAACCTCTGAAGATCCGCATACCACAGCCTTCACAGCAATCAAGATTACATGACACTGGTAAGCCTCTATCTGCTGAAGCAGACAAACTATGAGGGGCCACAGAGGAACAACAAAGGAGAACTCCTCTGGGCCATCATTGAGCTAGCACACTGAACCCTTCAGACATTCACACTCTACGCCTGCAGAAGAAACGGTTCACTTTGGCATTCACAGCTGAAGACATCAGATCCATGATTGGCTTGCCCCAATGCAGAGTCATCTCATGGAAGACAGAAGGATTCAGTGACCACTCTCCTATATCCAACCTGTTTTAGACTGAGAAAATCAACCTGGAGATTTTCATTTCTGGTAACATGAGCTGCTGAGAGAGCCAGCAATTTCTCCTCCACCCATAGCAGAAATGGCTGAATCTCCTCCACCAGAGTCACACTGCCCATGCCTCCCTGGCGATTAATATATGCTGCTGTGTTGGCATTGTCAGAACAAACCAACTGCCTTTCTGTGCAGCAGAGATCAAAAGAACTACAGTGCTAGAACACTACTCTCATCTCCAACCAGTTGATGAACCAAGAACACTGCCAACCACAGACCCTGCGTCACTTGAGCTGTGCAATGCGCTCCCTAACCGTGAGACTGGCATCTGTCATTAGTAGAATCTATTCAAGTGCTTCACCTGTTCGATGTAAAACCAAACAGCATGTTGTTATGGTCGTTGTGTTATAATGTAAACCGCGCTGATGCCAAATAGCGCGGTATATAAGAGATTGTAATAAATAAATAAATAAATAAATTCAAGGGTTAACCCAGCTATGAGGTTCTCCTGCTGGAGCCACCAGCGCAGAAGCATCCTGGTGTCGAGGGGACAGTCTAACTGCTTCTTCAATGGATGGCGCTGAGGAGATCAATAGGACCAGCAACGCTTGTTGCAAAAGCCGCATTTGAGCCCTGGTCCACTGCTCCAGCTTCAGAGATGCCGTTATGGACCCCAGAAGCTGCAAATAAAGCGTAGTTACTCACCTGTAACAGGTGTTCTCCAGGAGCAGCAGGAATCAGTCCTCACTTATGGGTGACGTCGGCGCCGACGGAGCCCTCGCGGAGCAATTTTCCCCAGCTTTCAAAGAAAGCCTTTGGGAATTGCAGCGCGCATGCGCGGTCGTCTTCCCGCCCGAGGGTGCCATCTTGGCCAGTCAGATGACATAGCTAAAAAAGACAGCATAAAAATTTGCAAAAAGAACATAAGCAGACGATTGCAACTCCAAGGGGAGGAGGGAGGGTAGTGAGGACTGATTCCTGCTGCTCCTGGAGAACACCTGTTACAGGTGAGTAACTACGCTTTCTCCAGGACCAAGCAGGAAGTCAGTCCTCACTTATGGGACTCCCAAGCTCAAGGCTACCGGAGACCCGAAGCACAAAAAATGAGCTCCCTCTAGCTCAGCAGCACAGAAGGATAGAATCTTCGCTGAATTATCACCCACCGGTAGCCCACATCCGGGATGGAGGGTAGGAGTTGCTCAGACCTCAAAGAGATTACGGAGGACTGCCTGTCCGAAAGCACTGTCCCTACGGGACTCCCTCTCGAGACAGTAATGGACCACAAAAGTCTGGCTCGAAGACCAAGTAGCGGCCCGGCAGATGTCTGCCAGCGGAACAGAGCGGAGGTAAGCCACTGACGTGGCCTTTGCCCGAACGCAATGAGCCGTGACTCGACTTTCTAAGGCGAGTCCGGCTGCCCCATAAGCCCAAGAGATACAGTCCGCAACCCAGGTGGACAGAGTACGCTTGGAGACCGGGAGCCCCAATTTATTGGGGTCAAAAGACACAAAAAGCTGAGCAGCTTTACGGTGCTCCCGCGTACGGTCAAGGTAGAAGTTCAATGCCCTTCTACAGTCCAGGGTATGGAGGACCGTTTCAGCTCGGCTGGAGTGTGGTCTGGGAAAGAAGGTTGGAAGTACCACCTCCTGATTGATGTGAAAAGGGGAGACCACTTTAGGCAGAAATTTCGGGTGAGTCCGAAGGACTACCCTATTCTTGTAGAACCTAGTGTAAGGGGGATCAGACACGAGGGCCTGCAATTCACTTACGCGCCTAGCGGAAGTGAGGGCTATCAAGAACAGTGTTTTCCAAGACAGAAAACGGAGAGAACAGGTAGCCATAGGTTCAAAAGGCGGACAGGTGATCCGCTGTAAAACCACATTCAGGTCCCAGTCAGGTGCTGGCGGGCGCAGAGGTGGTTTAAGTAGAAGGAGACCTCGGAGAAACCTCGCTACGAGAGGGTCGTTGGAGAGAGGTCTGCCGTCCACCGGCACATGATGTGCTGAAAGAGCACTGAGGTGAACTTTGACGGAGTTGGACTTAAGTCCCAGATTAGAGAGGTGTAGCAAGTACTGCAAGATCACCGACACCGGGCAGGAGAAGGGATCCTGAGACTGTTGGGAACACCAGACTGCAAAGCGACGCCATTTAAGGGCGTAGCATTTGCGGGTAGAAGGCCGTCGCGAAGCCAAGACGACCTCCTCCACCTCCGCCGGCAGGAGAAGGGGAGCAAGGACTACCCTTTCAGCAGCCAGGCCATGAGGTTGAGAGACCTGAGGTTGGGGTGCAGTAGGGACCCCTGATCCTGAGTGAGGAGATCCGGTTGTACCCCCAGAGGGATTGGATCCTCCACCGCCAGTTGCAGCAGGAGCGGAAACCACGGCTGCCTGGGCCAGCGAGGGGCCACCAGGATCATGAAGGCTTTGTCTCGGAGAACCTTGAAAAGAGTCCGAGAGACTAACGGGATGGGAGGGAAAGCGTACAGAAGGCTCCCCGACCATGAGATCAGAAAGGCGTCCGCCGCAACCCGAAGGGGGTGTGGCTGACGAGAGCAGAAGCGAGGAAGCTGCCGGTTGTGAGGACTGGCAAAGAGATCCACCGTGGGGAGGCCCCACCTGAGGAAGAGCTTCTGAACTATCAAGGGATCCAGACGCCACTCGTGCGGCTGGAGGACCCTGCTGAGTTTGTCCGCAAGGCAATTTTCTTGGCCCGGGAGATAAACTGCCTTGAGGAGAATGCCGTGACTGACGGCCCAAGAGCAGAGCTTCTGTGCCTCCCGGCAGAGGAGGAAGGAGCCCGTGCCCCCCTGTTTGTTCACGTAGAACATGGCAACTTGATTGTCCGTCTGGACAAGGACGGACTGTTGGGAGGTCAGGTGGGAGAAGGCCTTGAGAGCTAGGCGGATCGCCCTGAGCTCCAGGAAGTTGATCTGCTGAGCAGACTCCCACGTGCTCCAGAGGCCCTGAGTACGTGCCTCTTGGCAATGTGCTCCCCAGCCCAGGAGGGATGCATCGGTGGTCAGCACCCGGGTCGGTTGAGGTGACTGGAAAGGCATTCCGAATATCAGGTTCGGCTGCCGGAGCCACCACCGGAGAGACGAGACCAGCGGCTCGGAGACGCGCACTAGGTCTGCTAGGCCGCCTGTGGCTTGTCGCCACTGCTGGCGGAGACACCATTGAGCAGACCGCATATTCAGGCGGGCATTGGGGGTCACATGGACGGTGGAAGCCATATGGCCGAGCAGTCTCAGGAAGCGCCTGGCGGAGACCAGGGGCTGGCTGCGAAAGCGGTCGGCGAGGTCCATGAGCCGTTGAGCCCTGTCGAGCGGTAGGTACGCTCGCGCCTGAGGAGTGTGCAGCCTTGCGCCGATGAACTCGAGATCCTGTGAGGGGAGCAAAGTGGACTTTGCGAAGTTTATAACAAAGCCCAAGTGCTGCAGCAGAGTCACCGTGCGGCACGTGGCGTTGGTGACCTCCTGAGCGGACGCTGCTCTGATGAGCCAGTCGTCGAGGTACGGAAAGACAGAGGCCGTGAAGCCGGAGATGGGCCGCCACGACCGCGAGACATTTTGTGAAGACTCGCGGTGCGGAGGACAGGCCAAAGGGCAGTACTCTGTACTGGTAATGATTTCCTGCCACCACAAACCTTAGGTATTGGCGGTGGCTTGGGTGGATGAGGATGTGCGTGTAGGCATCCTTTAGATCCAAGGAGCATAGCCAATCTCCCTGCTGGAGGTAGGGCAGAAGGATTCCAAGGGTAAGCATTTTGAACTTCTCCCGCACAAGGAACTTGTTGAGGTTGCGCAGGTCCAGGATGGGTCTGAGGCCCCCTGTTCTCTTTGGTATCAGAAAATACCTGGAATAAAAACCTTGACCTCTCAGGTGGTGGGGCACCGGTTCCACCGCCTGTTCCTGCAGAAGACCTGCTAACTCCTGAAGGAGTAATTCCCTGTGCAGAGGGGGTCGCGGAGGTTCTTCCGGAAAATAGGAGGGAGGGACCTGATGGAAGTGGAGAAGATAGCCTTCTCGCACGACTTGAAGCACCCAGGCATCTGCGGTGATGCTGGACCACCTGTGGGCGAAGTGAACCAGCCGGCCTCCGGTGCTGGGAGGAACCAGCGGGGGGGGGGGGGGGAGGGGCTATGCTTTGCGAGTCAAAAACCCCCACCCTGCTGAGCAGGGGCGGGGGGTGCAGGCTTGGGGGCTTGCTGCCTCCGGGACCCGTTACCCCGTCCCTTGGCCTGCTGGCCCTGTTGGGGAGCTGCAGGGGCCTGATAATGGGGGTATTGTTTGTAGGCAGCCGCCTTCCTCGGGTAAAAGGACTTTTTCCCGAGCCCTTCTTTTTCTGGGAAGGGGCGGAGGTCTTCCTAGAAAGCCTGGTCCTGGTGAGAGTCTCAGTCTCAATTTGTGCAGCCTTTTCCGCCATGGGCTTGCCAAAGAGGTTTTCGCCTCGGCAGGGGACATCGACCAACTTGTCCTGCACCCAGGGCTCAAGGTCTGACGACTGAAGCCAAGCCTGTCGGCGGGCACCGATGCCGGCTGCGGCCACTCGAGCCGATGCTTCAAAGCCATCATAGGCTGCTCGGGACATGAACTTTGAGCATTCCCGAATGCCAGTGGACAAGGCCAGGAACCTCCGCAAGGGTTCCTCGGACAAACCAGCGGAGAATCCGGCTAGCTCTTTAGCCAGATCCCGGAGATACATGCCCATGTATAGCTGGTAAGTCTGGACACGACATGCGAGCATAGAGCCCTGGAAACACTTCTTACCAAGGCCATCCAGGTTACGGGCCTCCCTGCCAGGAGGCACCGAGGAGTGCATCTTCTGGCTCTTAAGACGATGCATGGCCGATTCCACTACCATGGAATGGTGTGGTAGCTGTGCCTTTTGAAAGCCAGGGCTCTTGCGGACTCGATAGATAGAATCGACCCGCTTGCTCAGGACCGGCGAGGAGGCCGGACTCTCCCACATGCGGAAGAGTAGTCGTTCCAGCATAGGAGGAACCGGTACAGTAAAGTGTTCCCTCGCGGGAGAGTCATACTGGAGGGCGTCGAGCTCTTCGGCACGAGGCTCCTCCTCGGGATCCGCAGGGAAGGCCAAAGCCTTGGCCATATCCCTAACGAAGTCCGAGAACCGGGCATCCTCCGGGGGGGACTGCTTCCGAGGCTCGGACTCCGGTGAGTCCGAGGGGACACACCGAGTCCGGAAAGAATCAGGTGACTCTTCCTCTTCAGACTCCCAGACCGACTCCGACGAGGACTCGGTGGGGTCGGCCCGGGCAGGGCGCGGCGCCTGCCGCCCCGACGCCGAGGGAGTCGGCGTCGGCGACCTCGGTCCCGAACGGGAGGCCGAGGGTGACCTCGACCGAGGATCGACTCGAGTTCTCATCGACTCGAGGATCGGCTCGGTCTCCGGGGTCGACTTGGACGTCGACGTCCCGGCGGTCGGGGCAGCGGCGCCAGCGAGGCCAGTGAGCAGTGCCCGCTGCTGGTCCATGAAGGCAGACAGTCTGCTCTCCAAGGCCGTCAACCTGAGTCCGAGCTCAGGTGACCCAGCAGCCCCCGACTCGGGCCCCGACGGCATCGGGCCCGACGTCGGCTGTCGCGGAGGCGAGTCCAGAAGGACTACAGGACTTACCCGAGCAGGCATCTCCGACTCCAGGCGAGGTCGCTTCGGGAGGTGTTCCTTCTCCAAGGACCCGGGGCGGCTATCGGGGCTATGCGACCTGGCCCTCGCGGAACCAGGAGCGTCCACCGACGCCGCCCTCGCGGGTTTCACCGTCCGACGATGGTCCCCGGAGGGAGAACCCCGGTCGGAGGAACTCCGGCAACGGTCCGAGCTGGAGCCTTTTGACGCGGAGGCCTCCGACGAGGTCCGGGTACGGCTGGGGTCAGCGAAGATTCGATCACGCTGATGCCGCCGACTTCTCAACGCTTTTGAGGACATTTTGCCACAGGGCCCACAGATCAGTTCCTCATGATCCGGGCCCAGGCAGCGGAGGCAAAAGTCGTGTGTGTCAGTTAGTGACATATTTCGGTCACACTGACCACACCGCTTAAAGCCACTGGCAGCCATCGGGGGAAAAAGGGCCCCTGCGAGGTCAAAGGACCGGGCTGCCAGGGAAAAATCGAAAACGAAAGCTGACAAAGTCAGAAAAACCGAAAAAAGTACGAGGACTCGTGACCGGCGTCGCGAGTCCGGGCGGGAAAAACGATCGGCGTCGAACCGAAGGAAAAAGGATAAAATAATTAATAAAATCGACTTTTTCGCGGGGACAAGACGGGGACGTCTGTAGGGCACCGCGGAAAAAAAAAGACTGGCCAAGATGGCACCCTCGGGCGGGAAGACGACCGCGCATGCGCGCTGCAATTCCCAAAGGCTTTCTTTGAAAGCTGGGGAAAATTGCTCCGCGAGGGCTCCGTCGGCGCCGACGTCACCCATAAGTGAGGACTGACTTCCTGCTTGGTCCTGGAGAAAGCCACATCAAGGGGGCTGCCATGAGGAGAAAATGCTTCACCTGTTCTTGAATCTTGATGACCCGATCAGAGGGCAGTGACACCAGTCCTGCCACGGTATCGAACCATGCTTCTAGATAAACCAGATCATAAGAGTGCTCGAGCTTGCTCTTGGCCACGCTGACTACCCAATCGAGGCTCTGCAGAAAGGCTACCACCCGCTGAGTGGCGCAGGTGTTTTCTGATTCTGATTTTGCCCTGATCAATCAATCGTTCAGATAGGGGTGAGATAAAATACCCTCTTGAAGAAGGGCTACAGCCACCACCACCATAACCTTTGTAAAGATCATGGAGCCATGGCTAAAGCAAACAGCAGAACTGAAAGCAGTCCACTGGCACAGCAAACCTGAGAAACCTTTGGTGTTCCAGATGAATAGAAATGTGAAGATATGCCTCAGTAAGATCCAGAGCTGCAAGGTATTTGCCCTTTCTGATGGCTAAAATGACCAAATGCATGCGGAGTGCAGGATCCTTAAAGCCCTGTTTAAGTGTTTGAGATCCAGAATGGGTTGGAAGGAGCTTTCTCTCTTTGGGACCACTTAATAGACAGAGTTATCGACCTTGATCAAACTTGTCGGATGGCATCGGCACCACTGCTTCCAGGTGAATCAGCTGCTGTAAGGTATCCCACACTGCCAGCATCTTTGCGGGCGCTCTGCAAGGAGACACAATGAAGGCGTCAGAAAGAGGATGCACGAATTCCAGAGAATATCCTTTGAGGATGATCTTGAGAACCCAATGGTCAGAGGTTATGTTGACCCATTCGGAGTAAAAACACTGTAGCCGATTGCCCACAGGTGGCAAATCTGCCTGGGCTGGCTTCATCTCATTGTGGCTTCTCAGAAGAAGCAGAAATTATTATAATAACCTCTGCCTGCCCCCCGTTGCCTCGAATGGAGTGTCCACGTGCCACCTAGTGACCCCTCTGGTATGGGACAAAGCAGAAACCTGTGAAAATCATAGAACTGCCCCCTGGTAGAAGGCGCCAGTTTCAAAGACTTTGGTCAATACTCTGGCAGCCAGCCTCCCTTAGAATCTCCCAGATCCTTAACTAGCTTGTTCAAAGTCTCACCAAACAATAGCTTGTCCTGAAGGTAACCTTGCTGTGACATGTCTTAGAAGAAACACCCAATCACTGTATATGATCACTTCTGGAAAAAGCATCAATTGATCACTCCTGGAAAAAGCATCAATTGATCACTCAAACATATAAATATGGGCACTCAACTAATTCTCACCACACTTTATAGCACAAAGATGCAACAAACAAAAAAAAGTAAAGGAGAACGAAGGGTCTCAGAACCAAAACGGGGTTATTTGGGAATAGCATCGAAAATCTTTCTGCTATCTCACAACCCAAAAACATCAACGACCCAACCACCATTCCTCCTTTTCAAATTGTCATCAATTGTCTTCTTCAAAGCATGAACTGTACAGTGTTTTCTCTCAACAAAGAAGATTGACTAAGTAACGTGTAGCATCGGAGGCACTTCACTTCCCAACACTGCTTCAGGAGGTCCAAATGGCATTTCGCCAATAGCTTCATCAGGAGATAATATATTTAAACCATCCGCTATGAAGAAAACAAAAAGGATTAATAAAATACCCAGAGCTATAAAAGCACATAGGCAGGCATACTTCAAAAAACCTCTGAACCAAACAATACAAAGAACCCCCCCCTTACCTGTATTCCATGCTCCCTACATCATCCATATCTCTAAGCTTTATCAAAATGTACCACCAAAAGCGCTACGCATGCCAACGTACCGTTATTATACACCCTCATTAAGGAAGAGAAACAACACACCTTTAAGGCTCCTCATAGACACATACCCCAACCTATTTGAGAATTGAACCCTCTGGAGAAAACTGTACCACGTTTAAAAATCCATTGCTGCTCACAATCAAATATTGTTCTCTACTCAAACCACCCAATCCCCTGGACACTATGTCAATGCAAAAGCATTGTAAATTCTAAAAAAGGTGACCCCACGCAAGACAATGTTCACTACTGGGGCTTCCCTACGCTTACATTTTAATCTAATCTACTTTTATGCTCCCCTGACCTAATTTTAAAAGGACGAGTGGTTTTCCCTACATAGAGCAAACCAAAAGGACAATGCATACAATACATGACATAACAAGAATCACATATGATATAATCTCCTCAAGGTATATTCATGCCCTCCATATGAAAATTCTGTAAGCTCCAACGAGATCGAACAAATAGAGCAATTTCCACATAACCAGTGACTTGGTCGCAACTCATCAACTGCAGCTAATGAGCGGAGGCAAGCGGGACTTAAAATCTCCTTTTAAATTTTGATCCCAGGACCAGACACACCAAATATGCTTATCAATCAACCTGGGAACTTCCTGTAAGATGTTAGCATGCCTAGGCAAAATACGTTGAATCTGAAAGCTCAGAGGAGAAAATCGGGAAACAAAATTCACGCACACACCATCCTCATCCTGTACTTTACCACAATGAGGCTGAAGGAGCCAGTCCATATTGTTATGCAATAACCATCGACAGGCCCTATCAACAGCCTTATCAGAGTCCTTGCTTTAAAGGCTGCCCTTAAACCCTTCGACTTGGCCTTATAATCAGCTGTGGATGAACAATTCCTTCAAAAATGTACAAACTGTGAAAGAGGGACCCCTTCCTTTCTCTTAACTGGATGTGCACTTGAAAAATGTAAAAAAGTGTTCCTATCAGTGTTCTTCTATATACAGTTGTTTCCCACCCATCAGATTGTCTAATCACTTGAACATCCAGGAAAGCAATCTTATCAACATGATAATTTAGTGTAAACTGAATGTGCGGGTCTAGTCCATTTAACCAAACATGAAATCACAACAGAGATTTCATATAAGAAAGACATCATCTATATACAGACACCAAACTTTAATCATGGATCTGAAGGAGAAGTCTGATAATCATTTACGTTCATATTCCCCCATAAACAAATTTGCAATTGAGGGGGCAAAAGTAGCCCACATCGCTACACCTGATATTGGTTGATAAATTACATTCTCAAAGACAAAATAATTTTGCTTTAGGGCAATTTCCACAAACTGTTAAAAATATAACTGTATCTGTCTATCAGACAAATCACCTCTGTGTATGAATCCTGTCTCTACCACCTCCAATGCTTCCGATTGTGGTATACTAGTATATAGCGCCATAACATCGAGGGTAACCAAAACTGCATCAGGCTGCCTAGCCCACTGGGAAGACTCAGACAGCATTTGTAAAAAATGAGTTGTGTCCCATAAATAAGATGGAATGTTCTTCAGAAGAGGTCGCAAAAACAAATCCACAGACATAGACAGGGGTTCAAGTAACGTGCCCTTAAGTAGATACTATTTGTCTTCCAGGGGGATGTGTCAAATCTTTATGGATTTTAGGAAAAAGATAAAATTTCGCCACTCCAGGAGACTTAATATTCAAAAGTGTTAACTCCTTTTTATAAATGCAATGTTCCTTATAAGACTGCAGTGTCAGTTCTTTAATACAATCCTGTAGAGAAGTGGGGTCCTCTTTAAGTACCAAATTCGTGAAAAGGTCTGATTACTTGACCGAGGCTTCTCGACAGTTATCAGTCCGATTAAGCACCATTATGGCCCCACCTTTGTCTGTGCATTTAATCACAACATTGGACATCTGACATAATTCCTTGAAGGCCACTCTTTCAGCTGTCGTAAGGGCATTAACGAATTTCTTACATGAAGACTTTTCCAAAGCTTCCACATCTTGTAAAATCAACTGTCGAAAAACTGCTAGTACCAGATGCAGTGGTCCAGGCGGATTCCAATTACATTTAAAAGGCAGCATTGTCCTGTCTGGTTCCACCACTGGCTGCGTCATTATTTCCACCACCGGATCCTCCTTTTCCTGTTGTGAAGCAAAAAAAGACCTTAAGATTGAGTTTCCTAATGAACCGCTCCAGTTTGAGTCGAAACTGAAAAGGGTCAAACTTGATCATCGGTACCATGGAAAGACCTTTATTGAGTAAATGAATCCGAGGATCTGTTAAAGGTTGATTCGAAAGATTTACCACCAATCCACAATCCTCTATGGACGCATCTACCATTTCTTGTTCCCCGATCCACCAGGATCTTTTTGACATCCTTGAGTCAATTTCTTCTTCTTGTTTCGTCCTAATTCTAAAAAAATCCATCACTACCTTGTGGGACATCCTCTGCTCCAGATGACTCATTAGATGACAACATGAAATTCACTCTTATGCGTCCGCTGCTCTTCCTTATGATAGGGACTGGCTCCTTCAGCCACACTGTGGTAAAGCACAGGATGAGGATGGTGTTTGCGTGAATTTTGTTTCCTGATTTTCTCCCCCGAGCTTTCAGATTCAACATATCTTGCACAGGCATGCTAACATCTTACAGGTAGTTCATGGGTTGATTGATAAACCTCTTCAGTGTGTCTGGTCCTGGGATCAAAATTTAAAGGAGGAGATTTTAAGTCCCGCTTGACTCCATTCATTAGCTCCAGTTGATGAGTTGCTACCAGGTCACTGGTTATGTGGAAATTGCTCTATTTGTTCGATCTCGGAGCTTACAGAATTTTCATATGGCGGGCATGAATATACCTTGAGGAGATACACCACATGCGATTCTTGTTATGTCCTGTATTGTATACGTTGCCCTTGTGGTTTGCTCTATGTAGGGAAAACCACACGTCCTTTTAAAATTAGGTCGGGGGAGCATAAAAGTAGATTAAAATGTAAGCATAGATAACCCTGATAGTGCAAAATTGTCTTGAGTTGGGTCACTTTTTTTTTTTTTTTTTTATTTACAATGCTTTTGCATTGATATAGTCTCCAGGGGATTGGGTGGTTTGAGTAGAGAACAATATTTGATTGTATGTGAGCAGAAATGGATTTTTAAACTTGGTACAGTTTTCCCCGGAGGGTTCAATTCTCAAATAGATTGGGGGATGTGTCTATGAAGAGCTTTAAAGGTGTGTTTTTTCTCTTCCTTGGTGAGGGTTTATAAAAATGGTACGTTGGCATGCGTGGCATTTTTGGTGGTACATTTTGGTAAAGCTTAGAGATATGGATGGGTGCGGTATGGAGTATGGAATACAGGTAAGGGGGGGGGGTGGTTCTATGTATCGCTTGGTTAAGAGGTTTTTTTTTTTAAGTATGTCTGCCTATGTGCCTTTATAGCTCTGGGTATTTTACTAATCCTTTTTTGCTTTCTTCATAGTGCATGGTTTAAGTATATTATTTCCTGATGAAGCTATCGGCGAAATGCCATTTGGACGTCTGGAGGCACCTTTGGGAAGTGAAGTGCTACCGATGACTAAGTTAAGTACCATGTAGCAATCTTCTTTGTTGAGAGAAAACTCTGTATAGTTCACACTTTGAAGAAGACAACTGATGAAAATTTAAAAAGGAGTGGTGGTTAGGTTGTTGATATCAGTTTTTGGGGTTGTGAGATAGCAGAAAGATTTTTGATACTATTCACAAATAACCTCATTGGTTCCGAGACCCTCCATCATTCTTCACTTTTTTGTTTGTTGCAACTTTGTGCTATAAAATGTGGTAAGAATTAGTGGAGTGCCCATATATGTATGTTAGAAGAAACATCAGCAGACCAATTGCACAACCAGAGGAAATGCCTGGCCGCAATAACTGAAGCCATACTCTTAGCCAAAGCCTGCACCAGGTCACATAATGCATCCATGAGATACGCTGATGCCAACTCCAGCATGGAAGCTTCAGAGACCTTGAGCTGCATCCTGGGATCAGCGTCCAGTAACTCCAGAGACCAGCGAATACACGCTCTTGTCACATAGGCCCCACAGATGGAGACCTGAAGAGCCAAAGCATTGAAAGTCAGGTTTTCTATACTGCACATCTTTCAGTGCTGCTCCACCTTACACAGGGATAGTTTTCTTAGTTTCTTAGTCAGAGCATCCACTTTTGGCAATTTGAGAAGCTCCTTCTCCCCTTGCGGGATGGGATACAAGCGAGTCATTGTTCTGCCTTTGAGCCCCACTTTGGGCACTTTCCACTCCACATCAACCAGCTGCTTCATAGCTCTGTGGATGGGAAAGGAAGTCTGGAAAGACTTGATGCCCTGTAAAAGAGGAGTTTCCAAGGGCTCCTCTGCCTTCTGTTGAATCTGAGCAACATTAAGTGCTACTAGGGAATAAGCAATGAAAGAAGCCAGTTCTTCGCATCTAAAAACCTGAATTATAGAGGGATCTCACACCCTCCTCCTAATCCTGGGCAGTCAGCTCCCCCCAAAGGTCTGAGGGACCCTCTAGGGGATCCTCCAAGTCCCCTGAGTGAGGAGAGGCCTGGTCCTCTCACAGCTCATCCTTCACACGCCTTTTCTTTTAGGAGGGTTCCCCTGCCAAGGGTCTATCCTCTGTCCGGGACCAAGCTTCTCCTTATCTCTTCAAACCCATTGAGTTAGCTGAAGTGCTGCCCAAGCCCTGTTTCAAACAGCTGGCTTGATGCAGCAAGAGCACAAAGTCTGGCAAGAAAGGCAACTACTGAAGCAGTAGAAGCACCCAGCTGTAGCCCTGAGAGCCCCCTGACTCTGCTTGTGAAGGAGAAGACAAAATGGCCACGTTTCCCGCCAAAATCGCAGTGGCTAATTGTTGAGAAGAAACCTGTTCGTTCTTCATAGATAGCCTCGAATGTCTCCCGACAGTAAAACGGAGGTTGACAAAATCGCTTCAACTGTTCTCCCCTTCCAAATACAATAGCAAATTTCCATTGCTGAAGCAGACCCCCGGCGACTGCCGTAGACCGAGCAACCTGCCGAAACTAAAAGGAACGTAAACCGATTGGCCAAGAGGGGAAATGAAAGCACAGCCTGCAGCCATCTTCTTGCTCCCCCGATCGGGGTCGAGCACCTGAGCGGGCCCGCCAGCCTTCCCGCTCAGGACTCCAGCCCAATCGGGGCTGTAGGAGGAGGAGAAACACCTTTAAAAGAAGCCGCCGTCGGGCGGGAAGCCCAGCACAGCCTGCAGCCATCTTCTTGCTCCCCCGATCGGGGTCGAGCACCTGAGCGGGCCAGCCAGCCTTCCCGCTCAGGACTCCAGCCCAATTGGGGCTGTGGGAGGAGGAGAAACACCTTTAAAAGAAGCCGCCGTCAGGCGGTCCCGCGCCCGAGGGCCTCGCCAGAGGGCCCTTTGGTGTGACCGGCAAAAGCAGTCTGATAAGCAGCATTGAGAGAGAGCGGGAAGCTCGGAACACCCAGCCCTGGACGTGAATCATACTGAACATCCCTGCAGTGGCACAAACAAATCATTATCCTGATTGATTTCACCCTCCACCGAAACACTGCTGCCTTCCCCATGGACCACACAACAGCGTCAAGTATGTACGCCAGACCTGAAACATTACCCCTATGAGCACCCTTCCAGGCACAACCACCACCACCACCACCTGTTTCAATTATTAGCACTCTGCTATTTAACACAAGATCTCTAATCACCATTCCTGCAAGTAAATCTGCTAATTGTTCTGCCAGTACTTTGATACTACTGTCATCAGTAAGCTTGCTACTATTGATATCATACTCTGCTTCTTTTGCTGCCAGTATTCAGCTACCATTGTTGCCAGTATATTGTTACTGTTGTTGCCTCTACTCAGCTACTACTGCTGCCAGTATACTGTTACTGTCGTTGCCTCTACTCAGCTACTACTGCTGCCAGTATACTGTTACTATTGTTGCCTCTACTCAGCTATTACTGTTGCCAATATACTGTTACTATTGTTACCTCTACTCAGCTACTACTGTTGCCTTTACTTCATCACAATTGTTACCAGTAGTCAGAAGCTACTGTTGCCAGTACTCTGATACCACCATTGTCAACTCTACGGATACCACTGCAGTCAATACACATAGAGCACTGCCCCAAAAAACTAGCACCCCTCTCCCGAGATACACAATGCATACCAGAAAGATGCTTACATTCATAGCACTAGCCATCACTTATCTCCTCTTTGCACTGTCCGGATGCTCACATGCCTTCAACCCCGGTACTAACTCTATACCAATACTAAGGAGTAACGGGAAGAGATGGTCGGGCAAGGCTCAAACATACCCAACAAACTCCAATCGTATGCACCATCCCCATCTGCTCCACATTGCCCTCCAACCTACTAAAAAGTCTCAGACCAAATATCAACAGCACCAACAACTATTGAGATGCGCCCTCATCAATATCAGATCTATTCGCACAAAATGGCCAGTGATCACCGACCTAATAGCACACCACAACCTCAACATCCTGATGATCACGGAGACCTGGTTATCAGATAATGACAATGTCATTCTCAACCAGACGCTACCCCCCAAGTTCTCAATTCACACCTGCCACAGAGCCAACCAAAGAGGTGGAGGAGTACTCATCCTTGCAAAAAGTGATCTACAATTTCAGCTGAGCAAAACCATAAGCACAACCCATCTAAACGCGATCTCTATATCAAACAATTCTTGCTCAATCAACGTAGTCTACAGAGCACCAACAACTGCATCTGAGAATCTGTCATCAATAATCGACCTTGCCTGCAACACAGATAAACCACGATCATCGAGCTGGCTATTGGGGGATTTCAACCTCCCCACTCTACATGACGCCCAAATCACAGCATTTCTAGAAGCACTTGACAACCTCGGCTACAGCCAGATAGTCAGAGAACCCACTCATGTGAAGGGAAACACGCTGGACCTGATCTTCGCCCCACAAGCAATCATGGAAGCAGATCACAACTTTGCATTATCCATAAACCCAGTACCCTGGTTGGATCACAGCTTGATCACATTCCAACTACCCACCACCCTCAACAAACACAACATTAACACCATCCCTCCTAAACCACCAGCAAGGTGGTTTCGTTCATTTGACAAAGAGGAAATACTTAAGAACGTCCTCCCACTACTAAATACTTCAGAGCCTGATCTGGACGACCTGATTAACACCCGGGACATCACCCTCAGGTCTAACTCACAATTACCTGATACGACCAAAAAGACCAGGTGCCGAGCACATGTAGCATGGTACTCAAATGAACTAAGGGCATCACTCCTCCATCTTCGCAGGCTTGAGAGACGTTGGCGCCGATCCCGATCTACTGAAGCTTATACGGTGTATTGCTCACACCTAAAAAAGCATTGCCAAGAAATAGCAGAGAGAAGGAAACGTTCCATACAAATCTTCTAAAACGATCAGTGAATAAACACCATGATTTGTTCAACATAGTAAAGACACTGGCACGAGAACCAACCCCTCAACAAACGCACACAATACAACCTCAGGTCTACACTAACTACCTAAAAACAAAAATGATGCAAACAGTCAAAAACCCTTGCCCCACTGGTCCCTCCCCCATACCCAAGCCGCCACATCCATCTCCACTTACCAAATTCAACACCATATCACCCAAGGAGATCGAAAACACTATTGCCTCCATCAATGCTACCACTGCACCAAACAAGCCCTGTCCAGCATCCTGGATAAGAGAACTGCGCTGTGAATTAAGCCCCTTCCTAAATAAAATCCTAGAACAATCATTTGCAACGGGAACCTTTCATCAAAGTCTAAAACATACCTCCATTAGACCACTATTGAAGAATAACAAAATGGATCCGCTAAAAGTCGAATCATATAGACCAATATCCAGCATCCCACTGCTAGCCAAAATAATTGAAAAGGTGGTCCAACGTCAAATCCAGCAACATATAGACACTGAAGCACCGCTTGACCCGTCACAACATGGTTTCAGAGAAGCACATGGCGTGGAGACTCTCCTCATCACCCTCTTCAACACTCTAATCACAGGAATAGATAACATCAGATAAGGCTTCATCCTTATATTCATGGACATTTCGGCTGCATTCGATTCCGTAAGTCATCAAATACTCATCGATCGTCTCGAGGAAAAAGGAATCCTTGACTCTGCACTGAGCTGGTGTAAATCCTATCTGTCCAACCGATGGCAACAAGTGAGGACCGACGCCACAACATCAGATCCATTTCTACAAGAACAGGGTGTGCCTCAAGGCTCTTCGCTTTCCGCTTTAATGTTCAACATCTACATGCAACCTATCTGTGACCTAGTTCGTTCATTTAACGTTGCATGCCTAGCCTATGCAGATGACATTCTCCTATATATGCCATTTGCAATCAACCAACCCGACTTTACTCCACTGGTGAGCTGTTTTGAAGCAGTCGAAGAGTGGCTCCTCACACAAAACTTACGAAGCAACCATAACAAAACTGATGTGCTGTTCATTACGAGGAGCCAGGATTTCACACCCCCAGCCACATTAAAGATAAAGGATACAGAACTAACGGTTAAACCCACTATTAGATACCTAGGTATCACCCTGGACCAACGACTAGACATGAAAACACACATAAAAAAATACAACAAAATCAATATACCACAAAATACGTACACTCTGGCATTTACGACCACTACTTGAACCCTCGGATTTCAGAACCATCTACCAAGCCTTGGTGATGCCACACCTTGATTTCTCAAACGCAATCCTATATGGACTCCCACAAGCAACGCCAAACCCTCTCCAAATGGCAATGAACACAGCCGCCAGAGTATTGGAAGGAATTTCGAGGACAGACCACATTACACCAATCCTGAAAAGACTCCACTGGTTACCGACCCATGCCAGAATCCAACATAAGATCATAATCACAACCTTTAAAGCCTTGAACAATCAATCTCCTGCAGCCATCACCGAACTATTACGCACCTCACCCCCCAATAGAATCAGAAAATCCGCAACAATAAACAGCCTAATTGTCCCAAAAGAAATAGCGAGATGCACAAAGGCAACATCTAAAAGAGCTTTCAGCATGTATGCCCCAAAAGCCTGGAACGCCCTCCCACCAGACCTGAGAGCTATTACCAACTTAACCCAATTCAGGAAAAAGCTCAAGCACCACCTATTCACAAGTTACTTTCCGATATAGACTCCATAGGGATTTACACACTCCATGCATATAACCAGATATTTTTAACTACGTAAATAACTGTAAATAGTTACCCCTGTTCTTCCAAGTTCCAATTCCTGTTAAAATGTAAAATACTTATACATACAGGGTAACTGTAGTGTATGTTCAATGTAAACCGCGCTGATAATAGTGCAGTATAAAAGAAATGTTAAATAAATAAATAAATAAAATAACACACTCACCTGTACAAGTTCCAACAAAATTAGCAAAGAACGCTGTCCAAATGAGTGGCAGAGAGGCTCAGCTGAATGCCTGCTTGTCACTTTATTCTTTATTAGTACACTTGATATACCGTCCTTGGCTACTGTACACAGCTTTCCCCCTGAGGCTTTTAGATTTGTTCTCTTTTGTTTTTTGTCTTTCTTTAAACGGTACATCCACACAAAAAATAGCAATGTGCAGAAAAGAACAGGGGCAGCCCAAAACCTTAGTCAAAAGGATGTTTTATGCCTGCAACTGGACAGGGGAAGGGGGGGGGGAGGGACCTCGACTACCAAGGTGTGTACCTCTTATCAAAGCCTAACTGACACAATGGTCCCAGTTCTTATGGAGCAGTAGAATAGAAAAATAGCCAAATTGGAATATAAATCTAATCTCCCTGTCTTTTCAGTGGAGCACAGACTACGCAGACACTCCTCCCCAGCTACTGGAGATTGAGATACTGGTTGTGGAGTCAGGACAAGGAGCTCTTCGACTGTGACATCACAAACATGACATGCTCAGTCTGCAGCTGTTGGTAGGGAGAGCCAACCCACACGTCTGGAATGGACTGGAGGGACGATAAGGAATATATGTTTACACTTTTTCACTCGCAAGGAGCAAGAAGTTAGGACAATATATATGTAAGTAAAGCTGTCACCTTCAGTATTCGTCACCTCAAATCTAAACAGCCACAATTGCTACAGTCTGATGGCATTCTGGAACATATCCCGATTAGATTTACAGCATTAGAAAATTCAATTATATGCGAGAAGCACAATAAAAATTCTAGCTATCTGTGGCATGCACGCCTGAAATTAAAACAAAAGATCTGCATGGCTATTCCTAAATTATATTTAAGACTTAGGGGCACGTTTACTAAAGGATTTAATGTGTGTTAATGAAAGTTAACATGCGTTAAATGCCCAGAAGCCGTTTATTTCTATGGCCACAGTGGCACTTAACACTCATTTACCTTTAGCAAACATGCCCCTAAGTGCCACTATGGCCATAGAAATAAAAAGCTTCGGGGAGAGCCGGAAAGTCGCCGGGGCCTATGTGCTCATGTCAGGAAGGAGGAGCCTGCAGTCCCGCCCTCCCTGGGCTCTTTAAAATCTTCTGCCCACCACGGAACGCGACCCGCGGGTGCACACCCGTAGTCGCATGCCTGAAGGGGAGTGACCAAAGGGGCTTGTCCCGCCCATTTGGAGCCCCTTCGGAGTATTGAGGAGTGCTCGGAGAATCCATGGGTAAATGAAGGAGGGTCACTGTTGCTTCTGGTGCTAAGGCTATTAAAATTGTGGGCCCCATGGATCAACATCTAAAGAGGCCCTCTGTGGAGCAGGACGTTTTCCTTGGATCCGTGAGTACTGTTTCCAGCCTCTCCTTACATGTGCAAGGGTCTGCCCTACCCAGTTTGGAATAGGTTTCAGTAGGTGTGCCGTCCCCTAGTGTTGGGAAACTTGGGGGTGAGCCCCTTTGGGCCGAGTCAGAACCGCCTTCACTGTTGTCAGTTATGGATACTCATAAAGTGTCTTCTATGCCGTCTGTGTTGGACTTTCCTGTTTCTGCCTCATTGGTTACTCCACCGGTGGATGTTTCACTGCGAGATGTGTGGGAAGTGCTTGCACGCTTTGAAGCTTCTCTTGGTGCATCTCTTTCCCGCATCTCACAGTTTTCTAAGCAGGTAGTGCAACAGTTGTCTATACAGGATGAATCTATTACTAAATGTAAATCATCTTTGAATAAATTGTGGCTCAGGCTGCAGTGTCTTCTTTTATGCATGATAATGTTATTATACATCATCAAATGGAGTCTGGAAAATTCTGTCCGTTCAAAAAAATTTACGTTTTTTGAATTCTCCTTGTACTCATTAACTTTCTCCAATTATATTGTTGCAAAAGTATTTTAAGGAGGTTCTATTAATTGAAGATGTTAATGCAATAACATTTTCCTCTAGATATTATGTTCCTATTTTGCCTGCTACAGAGGCCTCTTCTCCTATTGTCAAGGACGGAGGTAATCCTCTTTCTCAGTCTTTAGATGTTTCCGCTTTTTTGGAGTCTTCTAATGACGAGATTACTCTGCGTGCTACCTTAATTGCTTCTTTCACATCTATAATGGATAAAAATTTGATTATGCGATCGCATTTTGCTAAGAAAGACTGGGCTTTTTGTGGTAGCCCTATTCAAATATTTCCTGATATTTGTAGACTTACTCAGAAGCGTAGGAAAGCTTTTCTTTTGTTAAAATCTCGGTCCTTGGCAATAGGTACCTCTTTCTTTTTGAAATATCCTTGTAAATGTATTTTGATTTATGAGCGGACTAAATATGTATTTATGGATGCAGATCAGTTGGAAGTGTTCTTGCTTAGTAAGGAATCCGGTTAAGCTTTTTTGTCTTCCTTTCCAAGTTAAATAGGGCTGTTATAGTGTAATTCACGGGCCCTGTTTATATGTTTTTGTTTTGAAATTATGCATAAAGATTATGGTATATTAATGGCTTTACTAGCTCTCTCCTTGATGTGGACTTGATTGTAATTCCTGTTTATTTTATAATAAAGATATTTTGAAATTTAAAAAAAAAAAAGAAATAAAAAGCTTCTGGGCATTTAATGTGTGTTAACTTTTATTAACGCACGTTAAATTCTTTAGTAAACATACCTCAAAGTACTTATTATTTTGAACCAGCTTCCCTTACTTTTGATTTTCATAAGCAGACATATAATTTTGTTAGCGTACTGTTTCTTCTGCTTGACTTAAAAATGTTGCTTGCTATATTATTTTTAGCAAAGTAGAAAACTGAATTAATCTCAGCCAAAAAACTGATCTCACTCATTAGAGAGCAACTAAGCCTGACTTAAAGAGCAATACAAGAATGTCTAGAAATGAGGAAAATTCACCTTCCAGTGCTAGGGCAAGTAGAAAAGCAAGGGCTTTAATATTCCTTTTCCTTGTCCTGGTAATTAGGAACTGATCACGGGCCGAGTACTTATAGATACTATTTCCTCAGTGGTATGTTTTGTTATTAAACAGTTAGGAGTAGCATAGTAGTTAGGACAGCAGACTCAGAATCAGGGAAAGCCAGAATTCATACCCACAGATGCTCCTCGTGACCTTGGGCAAGTTATTTAACCCCGTCCCCAGATGGCGAACTCTCCAAGACAAGAAAATACCTAGTATACTTAGATGTAACTCACCTTGAGCTACTATTAAATGGCGAGAGTTAAATCAAAATAAATCCATACTACATACCTGTAGAGCTAGATCCACTGCCTCCTCATACAGTTCCATGACTTTGTACACATGGACACAGGCACGGTGGTGTCCATGTTCAGCACACAATCGAAGTGCGTACTTCAGGTCGTAATGAATCCTGGCAGGATTGGTCCCAGCTTGCTCTAGGTATGGTAGCAGCGAATCTGGACGACATTGTGCATAGAGAGATAGTAGATAGTTATGAATGGCTTGTTCTTTTTCTTGTAGCTCATAAACACAGAACTCCATGTAACGGATAGCTTCATTTATCTGCTCAGTACCACTAATCTGACTGTAGTTGACAAGTGCAGGTATGAGGTTCCTTGCATCCAGCTTTTTGCCCATGGTGATCCAAGCATCTACCACTTTCTTGGGGATATGCTGCATCAGAATTGGACTAAATTTGTAAAACAGTTTCTCATCTCTGTGCCTGGACAGAACATTAAGTGCTTCATCGTAGTCATCATGCTGGCAGTGGTGGGATATCACCCGCTCATAGTCCTGCATGAGCACTGCAAAGTATACCATGTGCTCTGTATCACCATGGCTTGCAAGTAGGTCATGGATAGAGGCACGGTTGTTGAAAAGACAATCTTTGTTCTTGGGACTGCTCAAGAATTTACGGAACTCTTCACGGGTCTCTAGATAAAGGTTATGTTTCGATGCATCACTCTCTAAAATACCCAGACGGTTCAGGTAAAGCTCAGTTAACCATGTAGTTAACAAAGTGATTTGAGTCTTTTCTGATGACTTAAGATTACTCAGCTTCTTCAGCAAGAACTCCATCAGTGCTCCTTCCTGTTTGGCATCAATGAACTTCAGGGCTATCTCCTCAAAATAATTCTGGGTCAGTGCAAAACACTTGGCACTCTCCATGTACCTTCTGTTCTGGAAGCAATGTTCTGCCTCTCTAGCAAGAACCATGTCCAGACATTCTGGACGATCCTTGCAGTACTCTTTGGCTAAATCAAATTTGCCCATATTCATGTACATCTTCCATACATCCCTGGACTCACGCTGTACATGATAGCGGAACACAGCTTTTTCTGTATGGATCCAGATCTGCCCAACAATAGGATCTTTAACCATTCGTTTCAGAGAGCCAAATTTCTCCAGGAAAACGTCTTGAAAGACAACCTGCCCATTCAGGATGCAGATTGCCTTCACTCTGTCAACCAGTAACAAGAGGAAGTGGAACTGAGTTAGCACAATAGAGACAGGCTTGTTAAAATGTAAGTCAATATTAGATGGGTATTCCCAGACCTGAACATCACTGAAAAGAGAGTCAGGCCGACTATAGTCCAGTGTACCATAAAGGACACCATTGCCCATCATCCAAGCAAAGGAACGTGGGAAAGAACGGAGCTTTGGTGTGTAGAAAGCAATCTCACTATAGCCAAGGTTTACTGGGAACTCCTGAAAACTGGGTAAATGATCTGTGTAAGTGCTGAATAACGGGCCAAAGCCTTGTTGCTCTGCACCCTCAGATATCTTGCCAAGAAACTGAAAGAGTCTCTTCCGAGTGGTGGCAATAATGAAGTACCGTCCCTCAATTCCCCGCTCTACCTCCAAACAGCAGACAGGAGCTGGCCCTCCTTCCTCATCGAGGGTGTAAACCAACCGAAAATACTGATCAGGATTGGTACTAAACAGACCTCCTTCATTAGCCGAGATCTCAGCTTCATATATTTGACCTTGAACAGTCCCCACCAATATTGGGCCAGTATTAGTCTCGGTGCCGAGAAATTTATTCCAGCCTATGCTTTCAATAAGGTGACCCTTCCAGCGGGAGAGTGCGCGCACTTTCTGAGTATTCCGGTTCAGATAAAGGCATTCATTTGTATTCAATGCAATCACAAGATGCGACCCTGCAAAAGATACAGAAAGGTTAAGAAAGGACAAAAACAGAACTGAATACAGGATTTGGCAGAAAAATTTCCCTTAGTTTTCATTTGGCATTCGTAATCAAGAAGGGATGTCCATGTTCAATTCACATATAGAGCAGGTTTCCACTTCTAATTAGCAATACATGAAAAGGAATCTCTGCATTCGGCCATTAACTTTTTAACATTCAATTATCCAGATCCCACTTCCACATGCTGGAGATATGGTCAGTTACACCTGACCTGTATTTGGTTTCTTGAAGAGCAAAAACAGGATCTGGCAGAACTTCAAAATTAGGCATGTCACTAATCTCCATTAGTCAGTATGAACAATACTGCAACACCAACAAACATTTTAGAGAGACCCCAAGAACATCATGGATCTAGGATTAAATCTCTCTGCATCAGAAGCCTAGACAGTAACCAAAGAACCTGGATTCAATTCATAATTTGTACAGACTTGGAAAGTAACTACTCAATTAGATTTAGTCCTCCATTAAGGAAACACCATGCTTTAGGCAGAACTTCATGTGCTGTACAGACACATGTAAAAGATGGACCAAACTAAATGATTCACAAATGTAGCTACTAATGCACTGTTCTATCAAAAACAGAAATCTGGTGGTGCTATGTATCAAAGGAGTTTCATATTCTCTCATCATCACTTTTGTTACCTCACCTGTGGGATCCAGGAACATTTTATGTACCCTGGCTTCATCTTTGCGTCCCAGTTCCACTTGATTGGGCTGATCCGCCTTCACCAGATCAATCCTGCAAAGACAGTGACAGGAAAAGAATCATTAAAAAAAACAAGTTGTAAAACAATGCTAAAACTAGAGTACTATAAAAATGTATTTGCATAAGTAAGTAGCTTAGAGCAGTGACTTGAGACATAGGAGAGCCAGGATTCAAATTCTGTTTCTCCTACAGACGCTCCCTGCAACCTTAGGCATGTTATCTTACCTTCCATTGCTTAGATACAACTTAAGATTATGAACCTTGTTGGAATGGGACCTACCAACAGTTGAGTCATTAAGTCCACAATCCAACTCTACTACTACTACTTCTAATTTCTATAGTGCTACTAAACTTAGGCAGCCCTTTACATATACTGTACACATAAGAGACAGGCTGTAAGCTCTGTGGGGCAAGGACTATTCGAGAGAGACAAAAGGGACAAATAATAAATTATATGAACATAAGAGACTAGGGAGTTTCAAACAGGAGAATACTTTAGTTAGGATTTAAAAGCAGCCTGGATTTGAATAGGACCAAAGACGGAGCAAACAAAGCTGACTCAGGAAGTCTACTCCAGGATTACGGCGCATCAAGGTGAAAAAAACAGTCTCTCAGGTAGATGGTTGAAGAGAAAGTCACTCTTAGCTGTGCCTGACTTGATAAGCAGAGTTCTAAGGAGGGATATAGGAAGAGAAGAGAGTAGAGGTAATGAGGAGCTGGAAAATGAATGCAGTGTATACAGAATCAAATAGGTAGCCAATGAAGTGACTTTAGTAGTTATGTGAGAGTGTAGCAAAACTGGCAGATTAATGATACAGCAGTATTCTGTATAGACTGAGGGGGAGAGAAATAGTTCAGCGGAAAACCTGTGAGGAAGTGATGAGAATGTGGATAAGGGCTTTGGTAGTGTGTTCAGAAAAGAAGGGATGAATTTTGGTGATGTTATGGATAAAGAAAAAGGATTTTAGCAGACTGTTGGATATTTACAGAGAAAGAGAAGAGTCAAAGATGCTCCAAGGGGCAGTGAGGATTGCCTCTGAGGCCCCAGCACCATTTGTTGAATGTTGAATGAAAGTTTATGTGGGCATGAGGACACGACCCGTGAAAAAACGATTGCGTGAGCACTGTTCCCGCATCAACACTAATGTCTTGTCAGCACCATTAGTACATCATTCTTCACAACAGGGACATTCTTTTGAACAGCTTCAGTGGCTTATATTGGACATGGTTCCTCCACTTCTACGGGGAGGCGATCGCTCACGCCAGTTACGTTATAAAGAACAGCGGTGGATTTATTTACTTCATTCCAACAGCCCGTTTGGTTTAAATACGGAGGTAGAGTGGTGGTCCCTTCATTAGTTAGTTATTGTGCACATTGACGTCCATTGTGTCCTTATTCAGATCCGCTAATTGAATACAGCTCTAAGTGGCGTAACCGCATAAATACCGGAATAGGAAGTTTGGGTAACACTGCTTGAAGAAGAGCCGTGAAATGAACAGGCTTGAAACACGAATGTTTGTGTTGCAGTACCCAATGGACTGATCGTTTCTTGCCACAAGTGCTATACAACATCAGATGAGTATCCTTTTGGGCTGATGGGGCTTTTTGAAATTTTCTAGCTAAAGCAGTAAGTGCAGAATGCAGGCTGTGAGTAGCAGTACATGTGGAAATTATGGAGGCTCGCTCTTGTGAGTGTGTTGTCTCCAGCTTGTTGGCTAGTTGGCCATTTCTAATAAATGATTAAAATGAAGGGCCTGCTTCAAGAGAGGGTTTTTCCACTCTCACGGTAGGCGATCCGACAAAAAAATAGTTTGTATCACTGTTCGTAGTTCTTGAGAGATTGGACACTGTAGTTTGAGAGATCAGAAAACGTCTACCTTTATGAAGGAATATTATTGTGGGGACATTATTTGGGCTTCACGAGTTGGAATACGTTAATAGGACTTGATTATTGGCACCCTTACAAACAATTCAAATCAGTTTGAACAGAAGAACCACATTCCCATTGCAGTAAAATTAGATGCACCTGTGATCAATTGCCAGTATTCACATGACCTGAATCAACCCAACCATGAACGATGACTATAATGTTTAAAATGGCCACATTTCACACCCTGCTCCATTTTCACAATGGTGAAAGCAAGAGAGCTGCCTGAGATACACAGGAAAACCATCACCACCAAACTTCAAACTGGTACTAAACCATCTCCAAAGACCCTGGGATTCCTGTGTCTACAGTTCGCAATGTCGTTAAGATGTTTTCTGCTCATTGAACTGCCAAGAACCTCCCAAGATGTGGTGGGAAGATGAAAATTAATCCAAGAAGTCTGAAGATTAGAGCAAACTGTTGGAATAACACCACGTATAACATCCAAAGATCTAAAGGCTGACCTGGAGCAATCTGGAGGTGTGGTTTCAACCCGCACCTTACGACGCGCACTAAACAAAGAAGGACTTCATAGGCGAAGACCAAGGAGGACCCCGCTGTTCAAAGACAGACATAAAAAGGCACACCTGATCTTTGCCCAAACCCACCTTGAGAAACCACAATCCTTTTGGGAAAATGTTCTGTGGACAGATAAAACCAAACTTGAGCTCTTTGGCAATGCAAACCAGCGATACATTTACAGGAGAAGAAATGAAGCTTATAAAGGAAAAAAAAACATCCTTCCTACAGTTAAATTTGGCAGAAGTTCCACATTGTTTTGGGGCTGTTTTGCTGCCTCAGGAACTTGAAGCCTGGAACGTATTAAAGAAATCATGGATTACCAAGGTATTTTGGAGTGTATTGTGCTACCTAGTGTCAGAAAGCTAAATCTGGTTCGAAGGTCATGGGTCCTCCAAAACATACATCCAAAAGAACAAAAGAATGGTTGAAAAGGAACAAATGGACTGTATGAAACTGGCCAGCAATGAGTCCTGATCTCAATCCAATCAAGAACCTTTGGAAAGAGCTGAAATCTGCCAATGGCAAAAGGAATCTTGAAAACATTCACGAGTTGGAACAAATCGCAGTTGAAGAGTGGGAGAAACTACCAGCAGACAGATGTATGAAACTTACAGATAGCTACAAGAAACATTTGGAGGTTGTCATCACTGTCAAGGGTTGTGCAATCAAATATTAGTGAAGGGTGCCATTAATCCTGTCCAGGTCATACTTTGTTTTTTTCTCAGAAATTACTGTATCTAAGTTGCACAGACATCTTTTTTGTTGTTGTATACCTTTGAACATACTATTAAAATATGACGACGACATACAGTTGAAATATTTCAAATTATTTCTCAAGATATTGTACACAACATACCGAAAATGCAAGGGTGCAAATAACGTTGATTGCAACTGTAGCTGTGTGACTAGGAAATACACATATGTAGATTGGACCCAAACGGGCACACAATACTCTACTGTGGAGTAACAGAGTGCTAAAGCATTCACTTCAGGGTCTTCACAGGTATTCCCCAATTTCATCCTGCCAACTTTGAGATCAAGTTGTTATGCAACTTTAGTATAACTGCTGCCTTCGAAAGATGTTTTTTTAAAAGCAAGGACGTAGTCTAAAGTGACCAAAGGGTACAGTGAATTAGGTTCATGACACGCTCTTTGATCAACAAACAAAAAGATTAAAGGCCCAATATTCAAAAAAGCTGAACTCCGACATTTAGGCTCCTAAATTTGTGCCCTGTTTTCAGCCACGGATAAATTTTCAGCTAAAAATGAATCCTAATTTAAGGGGTTGAAAAGTATGCTCCTAAATTTAGGCCTGCCATTCATTTGCCTAGTGCTGAAAATCACTGCTATGCTCCTAACTTCTTTTCAAAAGTCTTCAACCAACTGGATTAACTTCAGAATAAAATATTTTCACATCAGTGATTGCCCAACAATCCTGAAACTACAAACTGCATTACCCAATACTTTTAGTGCAATTGTAAAACATTTTTTGTCTATTTTCTGAAAGCCGCTATCATTCAGCTGCCATCATTAGTTAGTCCATTATAAAGCATTAAAAAAAAACTTTTAGCTCTGACAGCGTTCATATATTCATTGATTTGTTTGCACTCATTGGATTACTTTAAATACAAAATTCAAGAAGCTTGTGATACTTTCCATTTAAATGTCCATATATGCCAACTACGATAACACCGTTAGTAGCGCACCATCAAAATTGTGATTTGAAGCTTCAACTAACTTCTGCATCAGGGCATCACCAATAAGCAAATCACAGCTCAAATCATAACTCTTCACTTATCTTCACGCTGTGCTTCCAAGTATCACACTGTTGGCCATCAAGCGGTCCGTCACTAAACACATCATGTAATGCAGCAAGCTTCTTCTGCGCCTCTATCATGGGCTGCAGCATTTTTTCCACTTTCCACTCCTCCCACTAAAACCACCAATCTGCCCCCATTGCCAACCATTTTTTATGTTCCTAAATTTAGGAGTTTAGTGGAATTTTAAGAAAATTAAGACCCACCCCTAGTAATTTTTTAGAAAGGCCATTTTAGGAACATAACTCTCAACATTACAAGCATAAAGACCTTTGAATATAGGGCCCCATGTTTTTTTACTGCATTTGCATGATGTAGATGGAATACCAAAGACACCAGATTCAAGTAAAAATGGAGCGAGTCGCCAGGTTTAACAGTACTATTGAATTGCGGCCAAATTGCCATTTAAACCATCCTCCAAGTCCAAGGAGCTTTGTGCTTGCAAGCCAAGGCATGTATTATCTGCATAAATTAATATTCAGGACTAGGTAACTAGAAGATCGTTGGTATATAAATTGAAAAGTGCTGTAGAAAGCACTGATTCTAGTCGCTCACTGTGTAACCAAAATGCACTCTGAATCGACAGTTACTATTTAGAAGTTCCACTGTTTTAACAAACCACACAAGGAGTTTCAGCTAGCTTCACAAGTAGGCCAGTGTACCATAGGCTACCTTTGACGCTGTTGATCACCATCTTTTCAGTAAGCTTTTCCTCACTTGGATTTAGGGACCTTGTTCTAGCCTGGTGTTCTTCTTATCTCTCCCATCGCACCACCTTTAGTGTATGCTCTGGAAGATCCTCCTCTCCTGCCATCCCACTTTCAGTTGGCATACCTCGGAGGGCTCTGTCTTGGGACCTCTCCTTTTCTCTCTCTACACTCAGTCCCCTTGGTGCATTTATTTCCTCCCATGGTTTTTAGTACCACCTTTAAGCTGACAACTCCCAGATTTTTGATTGAAGGATAAGGTGGTATACAAAACTGGTTAAAATCAATCAATGTACCTCTCTGCACCTGAAATCTCTTCAGGTATCCAGGACCAGATCTCTGCCTGCTTATCCCACATTGCTGCCTGGATGTCTCACATAACAACATAGTATATGACGACAGATAAAGACCAGTATGGTCCATCTATTTTTCCTAGTAAGATGGCTAGAGTAGGTGTACCTGCCGCTCAGTGCAGGTCACCCCTCTCTATTTGTTGAAGTATAAAAAAATAGTTAGGTTTATTTTGATTTTATCCTGATCCACTGTGATTATCCCATTCCATTCTGATTTCCGTCACTGTATTTGCCCCCACCACCTCCATCAGGAGGACATCCCAAGCATCCACCATCCTTTCAATGAAAAAGTATATAGTAATATAGTATAAGATGAGAGGTAAAGACCAATATGGTCCATCTAGAACAGTAAGAAATTGAACATGGCCAAAACTGAACTCCTTATCTTTCCCCCTAAAACCACATCCTCCTTTCTCCCTTCTCTATTTCTGCACATAACACTACACTCTTCCCTGTTTCCTCAGCTCGCAACCTTGGGGTCATCTTTGACTCTCTCTCTCTGCACACATCCAACAGATAGCTAAAACATGTTGCTTCTTTTTCTATAATATTGGGAAAATTCATTCCTTCTTTTCTGCACACACTACTAAGACCCTTATGCATTCCAGTCACCTCTCGTCTCGACTACTGTAACCTGATCATCACTGGTCTCCCTCGGAATCAGCTCTCTCCCCTTCAATCTGTTCAAAACTCAGCTGCACGGCTTATCTTCCGCCAGTGTCACTAGGCTCATGTAACCCCTCTTCAAGTCACTTCACTGGCTCCCTATCCATTTCCACATCTAGTTCAAGCTTCTCCTACTGACCATGGGCATAATTTGATTGCTTTTGGGGGGGGGGAGGGTGGAGCAATATATTTTTAATATTCATTATGGTTATCTTAAAAACAAAAATACTAAATGGATAGGAAACAGGTGAGGGATGAGCTGGCATCCCCAAGATACTCAATGAGGGAGCAGAGGTTCTCATTCAATGTCTTTTTGCCAACATATGCAGCAAAAATTGGGAAAGCAACATATGCAGCAAAAATTATAGTAGTTTAGTTATTTAGCATGGCGTAAGAGTAAAAATGATAGAGCGGTATATAAGCACAACTAAATAAATAAATAAACAGGATAAATTAAATAAATACCGATACCTGCAAATATATATTCTGCAAAAAACAAAGAGATGTAAGGTGCTCTCACACCAAGGGACAAGAAGAAAAAGAGAACCACAGTGCAGTTTCTAACACCAAAATAAATTCTAATTAATTTTATTTTGGCATTAGAAACTGTTCTATGGTTCTCTCTTTTTGAGCATCTATTTTGGTCCAACTAAACCCCTCCTCTCAGCACGACAAGCTGCAAACCAAGCTTGTCGTGCTGTGAGGGCTTGCGTGCATCAGTGATGCTGAGAGCTAAACTATCGGTAGTTTAACTACTGGCAGGGTCTCCCAAGATGGACAGGTCTCAGCTGAGGTGTCAGACCAAGACAAACCACCCATCTGGGCAGCAGCAGAATGGGATAGTGTTGATGGCGGAGGATCACATTTTTGTGACAACGGCAACACCACCAAACTTAAACTGCGCGGAAGAAAGGCCCGGCAATCTACGTCTGTATCCTGCCATGAAAACCCAATGGATAGTTACAACAAAACAAATTGTGCTATGGTGCTGGAAGATGAGACCCCCAGGTTGGAAGGCACTCAACTAGCTACTGGGGAAGAGCTGAAGACTGCTCAGAGTAAAGCCAGCATTTATGATGTGGTTGGATCAAAGCCCTCGGGAAGTCTGACTGCTGATGTAGCTGCGCATGAAATGAGAGTCAGAAGCTGTAAAGATGTCTTACACATTGGAACATGGAACGTACGAAGTATGAACCAAGGGAAGTTGGAGGTGGTCAAGAATGAAATGGAACGTGTACAACTTGATCTGTTGGGTGTCAGCGAACTGAAATGGACTGGCATCGGACACTTTGCATCAGATGATCACATGGTCTACTATGCTGGAAATGAAAGACAAAGAAGAAATGGTGTTGCATTTATAATAAAGAAGAAATTTGCAAGAACTGTAATGAAATACAATGCAGTCAGTGAACGCTTAATCTCTATTCGTCTACGAGGATTGCCTATCAACACAACTATAATTCAAGTATATGCCCCAACAACAGCTGCAGAAGAGAATGAAATTGAAGAGTTCTATGAACAAGTACAAGCTGAAATTGACAGAACATGCAAACAGGATATCCTGATAGTCATGGGTGACTGGAATGCAAAAGTTGGCAACAAAGAAGAAGGCAAAGTAGTTGGAAAATATGGACTTGGCAACAGAAATGAAGCTGGAGAAAGACTGATAGAATTCTGCAAGATCAATGATCTATTCATCTCAAACACCTTCTTCCAGCAACACAAGCGGCGACTGTACACATGGACTTCACCCAATGGATTGTATAAAAATCAAATTGACTACATCTGTGGAAGTCAACGATGGAAAAGCTCTATAACATCAACCAAGACAAAACCTGGAGCTGACTGTGGTACAGATCATCAACTACTAGTATGCAAACTCAAGCTAAAGTTGAAAAAGAGCAAACCACTCATGAATGCAGCAAAATATGACCTTGAGAATACACCACTGGAATTTAAAGACTGCCTGCAAAATCGATTTGCTGCTTTATATACAAATGACAGAGCCCCGGAAGAGTTATGCAATGACATCAAGAAGACTGTGTTGGAAGAAAGCGAGAAGTCTCTACAAAAGGTGAAAAAGCAAAAACGGCCAAAATGGATGACGGAAGAAACTCTGAAAATTACCCAGAAACGCAGAGAAGCTAAAGCCAGAGGAGAAAGAAAGACAATCACAGAACTCAACACAGATTTCCAACGTGCAGCAAGACAGGACAAGGAAAAGTACTACAACAACGCATGCAAGGAAATAGAAGCAGAACTATTAGAGGAAGAACAAGATCGGCTTTCCTAACGCAACGAGAGTTAAAGAAAAAGTTCCAGCCTCGAATTGCAATGTTACAAGATGCTCAAGGTTCTATGTTGAATGATGCTGAGAAGATCAAGAAAAGGTGGAAGGAATATACAGAGTTTTTATATGATAAAGATCAAGTGGATCAACAGCCGTTTCAACCTGTACCTTATGATCGGGAACCATTGGTGATGAAAGAAGAAGTTGAAGCAGCATTGAAAGCCTTATCAAAGAACAAAGCACCAGGCATTGATGGCATTCCTATAGAAGTATTGCAGCAATCTGACGCAGCTGTTGCCATACTTACAAGGCTCTGCCAAGAAATATGGAAGACAACATCATGGCCAACTGACTGGAAAAGATCTGTGTTTATACCAATACTAAAGAAAGGTGATCCAACTGACTGTGGAAATTATCGAACAATTGCTCTGATCCCACATGCCAGCAAGATTCTACTGAAGATTATTCAATAGAGATTACAACCATAACTGGAACAAGAACTACCTGAAGTGCAAGCAGGGTTCAGGAAAGGGCGAGGAACGAGAGACATCATTGCGGATGTGAGATGGATCCTTGAAAAAAGACTAAAGAATACCAAAAGGATATCTATTTATGCTTTATCGACTATAGCAAGGCTTTTGACTGTGTAAACCATGAGAAACTCTGGGCCACATTAAGAAGCATGGGTATACCAGAACACCTGATCGTTCTCTTGCGCAATTTGTACATTGATCAAGAAGCAACAGTTTGAACGGAACAAGGAGAAACAGAATGGTTTAAAATAAGCAAAGGTGTAAGACAAGGCTGCATACTTTCCCCCTACCTGTTTAATATATATGCAGAACAAATCATCAGAGAAGCAGGATTGTATGAAGACAACAGAGGTGTGAAGATTGGTGGAAGACTCATCAACAACCTTCGCTATGCTGATGATACTATATTACTGGCTAAAAGTGAAGATGATCTGAAACATTTGCTTCTCACAATCAAAGAACATAGTCTCAAAATGGGCCTGCACCTTAATGTAAAGAAGACAAAGATCATGACAACTGGCATAATCAACAGGTTCATCGTTGAAGGAGAAGAAATTGAAATTGTGAACAACTTTAACCTACTTGGATCAACTATCAATAAAGAAGCAACAAGCAGTCAAGAAATCAAACGACACATTGCTCTTGGTAGAATGGCTATGAAAGACCTAGATAAGATTCTCAAGAGCAGAGATGTCTCTCTCCATACAAAGATTCGACATGTTCAAGCCATGGTATTTTCAATAATATCATATGGATGTGAAAGCTGGACAGTGAAAAAGACAGACGGGAAGAAAATTGATGCCTTTGAATTATGGTGCTGGCGGCGAATACTGTGTATACCATGGACTGCCCAAAGAACAAACCAGTCGGTACTAGAGGAGATCAAACCTAAGCTTTCTTTAGAAGCTCAAAATGACAAGACTTCGACTTTCATACTTTGGACACATCATGAGAAGAGAGAGATCATTAGAGAAAGACATCATGCTTGGCAAGATAGAAGGTCAACGCAAAAGAGGAAGGCCAGCAATGAGATGGATCAATACAATAACAGCAGCTACGGGTACCAGTCTGTCAACAATGAGCCGCCTGACTGAAGACCGAACACAATTTAGGATAGCTATCCAGAGGGTCACCATGAGTCGACTCCGACTCGATGGCACTTAACAACAACAACAGGATTGCCAGGTCAGTTTTGAGAGACAGACAATTGGTATCCTGTTTTGAATCTGCGTAGATCTCGACTTCAGTGGAGGTGTGCTGGGCCACAGGGCAGGCCTCTTTACTGGTCAGCTTTGACGCTGAAAAGGCTTATGACTTGGTTAGGTGTGACTTTTTGTTTGTAGTTCTGGATCAAATGGGCTTTGGTGGGCTGTTCTTGCAGGCAATTCGTTTGTAATACAAGAATCCATGGGTGGCTGTTGTTAACGGAGATGTTTCTGAGGATTCTCCTCTACTTAGAGGAACAAGGCAGGGCTGCCCCCTTTCTCCTCTTCTGTCTTTCTGTGAACAGTGCAGGCTAATGATAATATCAAGGGGTTACAGGTAGGGGATGCCACTTTCAAGATTGCAGCGTTCGCTGATGACATTTCAGTGCACTTGGTGAACCCACAGGAGTCCTTGGCATGCTTGATGGAGGAATTCTGGCTTTTTGGGTCGCAATCGGGTCTAAAATTGAATAGAAATAAATCAGAGGCTTTGGCAGTGGACTCCAGGGTCCAGAAGAGCTGGCAGGGTCTTTTCCCCTTAAGTGGACATTTCAGTTCATCCAAATATCTGGGGATTCAACTGATGGCAGACTTGTCCCAACTGTACTGTGTTAATGTTTTGCCAATGCTGAAGCGCAAATGGGATCAACTTCAGCAGTGGGAAAACCTACTTTTGTCTCTCTTGGGAAGTACTGCTTTATACAAAACGACACTTTTGCCCAGATAGCTCCATCTACTTCAAGTGTTGCCACTGCAGCTGTTACAGTGAGATTTGCGCCTTTGGAGACAGCAAGTGGGATGCTTTTTAAGGCAGTGCCGTAAGCCGTGCATTCCATTTTCTCCAATGCTTGGAGGGCGAGCTAAAGGGGGTCTTGGTTATAGAGAGTTATAATAAGAGTGGTCTTTTTAGGCATTTAAGGGACTAGCTATATGCTGGCCATGAGTGTACCCCCCTGGAGATGGAGGTGGGGTTGATTCAAGGGTTGTATCAGCTAAATATCTTGCATGCGAGACGAGAAACTACCTCACAACTTGACTCCGAGTCATATAATAGGCCCCATACAGAGGGCCTGGAGAGTTTTTTGTAGTTTATTTCAGCAGGGCTCTGAAGTGACAGGCTTTTTGCCTCTCCAGGCGAATCCTTATTTCCCCATGGGGGATACCTCAGAAGCCTTCCAAAAGTGGGAGAGACAAGAGTTCTGCCTTGTACAGGCATTGCAAGACGAGGGAGACCTAAAGTAATTTCAGGAACTTATGGATGCGTTTCAATTGCTGCAAGGATACTTTCACTTATGTTCAGTTACGACATCTCTTATCTTTAGGCGAGGGCAGCTTCGGACCTCAGCTTGTGACTAAGATTTCAAACTTTTTTTGAAAAAGACAGTCTAACTCCGATCTTTTTATCACCAATGCAGAAAGCACTGTCTGTGTTAGACACCAACTGTCAACATAATATCATAGCATCTCTGTGGAATAAGGAGTCGGGACGACTTGGACAGGGGTGGACATTGTGAGAAGCCTCACACAGGTTCCTTAGGTGGTCACAGAAGTGTCCTTGACAGGAGTTACTGAGTACAGTCATCCTTCAAGCTTTTTTCTCCCCTAGCCAGGCATTGAAAGCAGGCATCTGTGTAGGAGAGCTGTGTGACAAGTGTCAGATTGCCAAGGGTACGTTAGCTCATATGTTTTGGCTGTGTCCATATGTCCAGAACGTCTGGGTGAAAATCCGAGACTACCTGGGGAAAGTACTGTGTCAGAGAGAGGAGATTCAAGTGGATGATGATGGGAGATCCCCAGGGGATTAGAGCAAAGGGTATGGGGGCTAAATTATTGGCCCGGAAGGCTTGCCTCCTGAGGCCTAAAGGCATTCTCCTGGTGTGGCTTTGGTGAGACTCGGCAGACTTCTGGGCATGGCGTAACATGTTCCATCGCCTGATATAGGTGGAGAATACTGCAGCCCAATTTTCAGGACCTAGGCACATAAAATTCTTGGATGTCTGGGAGCCCTACATAGAGCCCCTACCGCATAAAGCTCAGAGTATGGCTCTTAATTGTGTGTTTGTTTAGGGGCCTCTCAATAGGAAGGGAGGGAAGGGGAGAGGCTAGTGCGGGACAAGAGAATTAAGAGTGACGGAGGTGGTGCTAAGTGTTGCATGGTTCAATGCTGGGATGGTCTTTTGAGTGTTGACAGGGAAGGTCCTTGACAGGACCCCCTTCAATAAACCGTAGTTCCTTACCTATAGCAGGTTTTCTCTGGGATCAGCAGGAATCGCTCCTCACATATGGGTGATGTCACCGATGGAGCCCACGCAGGAATACTTCCCAGCTTCCATAAGAAGCTTTTGGAAGGAGCTCCTTCTGGCTGGCACGTATGCGTGAAGCAATCTTTACCTCAGTATGGTAACATAGTTTCTTTCTTTTTTGGTTTAAATTAAGCTACATGGGGAGAAAGGAGGGTAGTAAGGGATTGATTCCGTTTGATCCCGGAGAACACCTGCTACAGGTAAGTAACTACTCTCCAGGACCAAGCAGGAAGTCAGTCCTCACATATGGGACTCCAAGCTACAGGCTATCAAAAAAAAAAAAAAAAAACTGTAAAAAGGCCCAATGGGACAACCACAAAAACAAACTGAGAACAAACAGCATCAGCAAGCGCTGAGAGGTTCTAAGAGTCAGCATCTATGGTCTCTTGAGCGACTCAGGTCGACTTTACGGTAGCCTGGACGAACAGAAGGGCCGGTATAGGAAGGAGTTGCTTCAATTCCCAAAGAGATGCCAGATTGAAGACCATGTACCAGCCCTACAGATCTTCACTATGGAGACGGAGCACAAGTTGGTCACTGAAGCGGCCATAGCTCGGACATGGAGCCGTGACATGGCATTTCAACATCAGCCCAGCCTCAGCATAAGTGAAGGAGATGCAGTCCACCACCCAAATGGACACGACTGAGTGTGTTTTAACACCGTCACCCCCAGCTTATTGGGATCAAAGGAGTCAAAGAGCTGGGAGGAACACGGCAATGGGCTTTTGCCCTCTCCAGGTAGAAAGCCAGTGCTCTCTTTCAGTCCAAGGTGTGCAGCGAGGCCTCAGCTCTGTTGGCATGAGGTCTTGGGAAGGTGGGGAACACCTCCAATTGAGATGAAAAGCACAAACTACTTTAGGAGGGAATTTGGGACAAGTTCCTAGTGCATGACGGGTGCGCCACCAGCGCTTGCAATTTGCCAACTCTGTGCGCAGAAGCAAGTGCCATCAGAAAAATGACCTTCCAGGTAAGGAATTTGAACGGGCAGGAGCAAAGCGGCTAAAGGGTGGGGAGGGGGGCACAAGGAGCTGTCCAAGCACCAACCTGAGGTCCCACACCACCAGGGATGGTTTAATAGGGGAGCGAGAGAGTAGGAGGCCCCTCATAAAGTGAACCACCAAGGGGTGAGCAGAGATCGGCCTATCAGCTATGGGCCAAAGATAAGCAGCTACAGCACTGAGGTGCACTCTGACTGAGTTAACTTCAGCCCAAAGTCAGACAGGTGCAGGAGACTCCACAGAGCAGGAGGAGTCTGGAGACTTGTTCACACATCAAACGAAGAACTTGTGCCACTTGAAGGCATAAGCATGCCTCGAGTTCTTACACATGTGGCAAGGAGGATATTCTCCACGTCCTGCGGTAAGTGAAGCTTTGCAAGCACTACCTACTCAGCATCCAAGCCATCAGCGCTAGGGAAGACAGGTTGAGATGAAGCAGAACCCTGTCATCCTGCAAATTCAGATACAGGGCACAGCCCAGTCTAAGCGGTTGCTGTTGAGACAATCTGAGCAAGAGTGGAACCCAGGGTTGCCTGGGCCAGTGCAAGATGGTTCTTAAGCGCCTTGTGCGTCATCTGCAAGCAGAAAGTACAGTCAGAGGGCTCATGGTCACGAGTTATTGAAGGCACCAGCTGTGGCAGTCCATGATGGAGATGGTCTGGTCACACTGGGTGCACTTCTTGAAGCCACTGGCTGGTTTTGACATGGTAGGGAAGACAGCTTCTGCCAAGTCTAAGGACTCCAATGTCCTCACTGACCGGGGGGGGGGGGGGGGGGCCCGAGAGGAAAATCCCACATGCCAAAAAGGAAAAAAACCCGCAAAAAAAACAAAACGGAGTGTCGAGGCACTGATGTTCCCAGAGACGACAGGAAGATGCTGTAGAGCACACATTACAAAAAAATAGCAAAAAAAATAATCAACTAAATTCTGCGACACAGACGACATCTGCAGGACTCCGTGGAAAAAAAAAAAAAGACGACTGAGGTAAAGATGGCTCCAAGTGGGAAGACCGGCACGCATGCGTGGAGCACCTTCCAAAAGCTTCCTATGGAAGCTGGTAAGCATTCTCATGCAGGCTCAGAGGACTGACTTCCTGCTTGGTCCCAGAGAATCTATCTACCTTGGGAAAGTTGGGAAGGAGTGGTGAGAGGAAGAGAACTGCAAAAAGGAAATAAGGCCATTTTATCCTTCTTTAATTGTGTTTTTTCAGCGCTGTGTTAGTATACTCACTGGCCAGGATGGTGATTTTTGGTTGTTGGAGTTAATAAAACTATTGGAACATTACGATACTGAGGAGGGGGGAGGGAGAACGTGGGTGGGTGAAAATGTCAAAAATCTAAAAACACAGATATTTGTATTTTGTCATACACTCCTGGTGTTAAGTGTCCCCACTTGCCAGGAGTGGTGTTGGTTTGACTTTGGTTTTTTTCAATACAAAGATTTGAACCTAAAACACAGATAACGAGATGTAGGAGTGCACATGTATTTACCAACACAGAGCCAAAGAGGCCATTTGACAAATCTACACATGGGGGGGAGGGGGAAATCAATGGAAGCAACTCTTTAAGTTGGTATTTTTGCAAGTCTATATGTTTAAATGCTACCAACTACCTATAGAGGCCGCTATCTTTAATTCATTTCAATTTGGAGGGGAAAAACCAATGGGGGATTAAGGATGGTAACTCTCTCAATCTCTCCTGTAAAGGACTAGCTGCATGAGCACTTTTACATGCCAGGGAGCAGCGATTAATCCTGACATGGACAAATTTGGTCATACATGTCCATTCCCTATATGAAATATGGAATACACGTGTCGATTTTTTGACCAGCCCAGGCTATGTCCTAATCACACTCCTTTTGCAATTTCTATGTGTTATGGATATCATGTGTATATTTAACACTTTATAAAACTGCCATTTACACATGATGCAATTTCCATGTGTAAATGCTGAATTTGCCACATAGAAATTGCTAAATCTTCTAAAACAGCCTTCATATTGTCACAGCCTCGGAGTGCCAGCACTCAAGCACTGTCTAGTTCTGTGGTCGAAAATGATTTGATAATGATGAACTCTGTTTTGGTGTTTGAAATTTCTCCACCAGTCATGGACTTTCCCCACTTGGTCTTAATATGAAAACTTCCTCAGAACTATAAAAGGCTACATACTATCACAACAAACTAAAATAAAGACTGTGGACTGATCTCAGACTTGGATTTGTGATGCTTCAGCAGGTTCTGTTCTCAGAGACTCTACTGCATACAAGTTCGAGCAGATTTTCTCCATCAACTGGCCGTTTCTATTCTTATTCCACAAGGACCTGTCTTTGGTCCAATTCTTTTTAACATTTTTGGTAGCGATACCGCAGAAGGGCTGTCAGGTAAGGTTTGCCTCTTTGGGGATGATATCAAAATCTGCAATAGAGTAGACACCCAGGAAGGAGTAGATAACACAAGGAGGGGCCTCACTGAGCTTGAAGAATGGTCAAGAATTTGGCAGCTGAGATTTCACGCTAAAAAAAATAAAGGGTCATGCATTTGGGCTGCAAAAATCCAAGGGAGCGGTACAATATAAGGGCATTCCCTACCTTAGATGGGCAATTTCAGCAGCTGACAACTTCACGCAAAAGCAGTGATGTTCTGGACCCATCTTTAACAAGATTTTTGACATCAATCATAAATTCAGAGGTGTGAAAGAGTAGAGAATTCTCACAAGCACTCACCAAAAACCGTGAAGAATTTGGAACAGCAAAGTGGTAAGTACTTACCTAAGAAGTGTCTCTCTGCCCAGACTCATACAAAGCTGGTTACTGCAGACAACTAAGCTGTTAATATTCTCTGGAGGTGTGAAATCAATCCTTTGCTTGTTAAAAATGGGCGTTTCTTTCTCTAGCCGAGCATTCACAAATCCTGAGAGTGAATAAAAGCCATATGATTACTATAGAGGCTCCATCACTGTTTGCTTCTGATTTTAAGATCTGAGATTTTAACCAATGAACACCTCCAATTGGATAAATACCGCCTCACGCTTCCCTTTGCCTGCCTTGATCCTTTCACTCAGCTTCTGTGACTCTTCAGGGCTATATTTGATTCAACTGGGAAGGCACCCAGCAGTAGTGCCTGTGCTGCTAAAACACTGATAAAACACCAAATTTTTATTAGCTAGAAAATAAACACCTAAAAAAACAGAAGTCCTACTTACACTCATAAGCAACTGCAGTAGATTCTAGGCCAGGGGCAAGCAAACTATGGCCCATGAGCCAGAACCAGCCCACCGGCACAAGTGCACAAGTTTGGCCTGCATACTGTCCATGAAGCCCCTGCTATGGCCCGTTATCTACCCACAGCCCACTGTTCATACAGATCTCACCACATAATGGCTTCAAGATCTTTTTCTTGGGTGGTAACTCCCAGGACACAACATTTTGTACTCTTAGTATGGATTAATTTTCCCTATGTCATGTGTATCACTTTGCACTTGTCCAAATTAAATTTCATCTATCATTTAGATGCATAATCTCCTGGTCTCACAAGATCCTCCTGCAATGCCTAGCAATTTAATTTAATATCAACATTTACGTTCCATCCTTTCATTCAAAAGAAGCACAGAGTGGAATCAGAGTAAGTTAGTAAAAAAAATAAAATAAATAAATAAATAAAAAAAAAGCAATAAAAGTAGGCCTAACAATTCATTAAAAACCATCACACGAATCAAATCAAATTAAAGGTAATTTAAACTAAATATAAAAAATGAAAAAAAAAAGTTAAGTCATAACTTCAATTTTTTAAGAAACATCTAAATTGTAAGTAATAAGTAGAATATTTCACCTGATTTGGTAAAATATTCAGGGCTAGCCTATCCACTAGGCATCTGTTTAGAGTGGTAGAGCTTGGGGGCAGCACCACAGATATCAGCTCACTGGCAGACCTTCCGCATCCACATGTTTGAGGCCTGATGCTCCTGTGCCTTATGACAGGGAGTTTGCGTCAAAGGAGGCAGTAACAGCATGCTATGACTGCAACGCTCACATACTTAGGAGCCCACCACTGCACTGACGGTGCTTTGCTCTGTTACTGTCTTGCAGGATGTTGGGGAGTGGGGGTGGCACCACTGCCCCTCAGGTCCTGTCACTTGTCTTTCCAAATACTTGGGGGGGAGGTGGGGAGGGAAAAGGGGGGGAGGGGGACTGGCGGCAGCACCTAAGGGAGCAGATACCCTTGACCGGTCTTAGAAACATTCCAAATCTCTGAAACAGCCCCTGGAATTCTCAGAAAGAAGGCACAGCAGACTTAAATGAAGACATGGATCTAAGATGCCCAATGGGGATTTAATCATATTTTCTCATATAAATAAAAATGGCCAATATCCTGTAGTGGCTAATGTCAAACATAAGGGCCGATGCAGAAAGACCAATGCGCCCTTTGCGCGAAGATAATGCAACTTATAAGCACAAATTCTGACAGGCCAAATGCAGAAAACAGACTGATGCCTGCATAAACAGCAAAGGAAAAGCAAGCGCACACAGTAATGTCCAAGAGTATTTAAATTATAGGCGAATGAGCTATGCATAATAAAATGGTATGCTAATATTGTCTGCGCCCAATGCAGAGAAGTGCATAGAGGATTTCGTAAACAGCCAAAACGCCAACATCTTTATACCTGGGTCTGAGATGGCTTAAAGATCTTGCGTGTGCCCCCAACACTTGCCCTCAGATGATCCAGGCATTGGGGGAAAACCCCCAGTGCCATCAAAATACTGATAGGAGGTCAGTGTCCCCAACAGAAAGCAAATCCCTAGTGGTTCAGCAGCCCTGATATCCCCCCCCCACCCAACTAAAAATAACCCTGGTGGCCCAGTGGCCCCAATCCCCCACACCCCTCCCGGCACCTTTAAAAAGGAGTGGGAACGTTGCCCACGCACTCCCTTCTTGAAAACTGGCAGCGCCTGGACTCACGAAGTGCATCCTGGGATGCACTGGGTGGGGTCAGACTGCCGTATAAGGTATTTTCTACTTATATGGCAATCTGACCCCGCCACAGTGCATACCAGGATGCAGAGTGCAAGGCCAAGCACTGCCATTTATCAAGATAATGGCACAGGAGCGGGAGCGTGTGGGCAACGTTCCTGCTCCTTTGTAAAGGTATTGGGAGGGGGTGGAGGTGTTGTCGCGCCCTCCCGCCCGGGCCGGTGGCCGATGAGCAAGAGGGCTCGCCTTAATTGCCCTTCTGAATACTGTCCCCAATATGGCTGCCAGCATGGACTGCTGGGATATGTAGTTTCAGCTATTCTTTTGAGCAAGCAGTGTGACCACACGGTTTGTTTGGCAAAAACAGAGAAATTTATTTTTCAGGGTTTCCCCCTTGCATCAAATTCGTTGCACTAAACACAGGTAAGGATAATTTCTCCCAAAGGCAAAGGATAAATAAACTCCAACAGGCTTAACTCAAACAGACAGGAATTTCTTCTTCACATTGTCAACTCTTAGCTTCTTTCTGGTAACTACCTTCTAAAGCTAAGGCTGTTGACCATATCAAAGTAACTTAAACTTTTAACAAGTTTCTTTTCTTTCACAGCTTCCATAGAAAAGAGGTTATACCTTTTTTTAAACTTCCAGCAAGTTTCTTTTCTTTCACACCATATAGAAACAAGCTTATAATTGCTTTAAACAAACCACTCCTTCACATGGGCTTGAGCTTAGCACATGTTCAGTTCATTTGCCTTGCAATAAGAACATTGCATTTCTTCAGTATCACTTTCACATGGGCTTTCACACAATTCTATTTCCATTTCATGAGTAGACTCACTAGAGCTATCTTCCTGTGGATGGGTATCATAGGATTTATGATTTACACCCTGCAGCAGCTCATCCAGCTTTAGCAGCAAGCGTTCCCTCTGATCTGTAGCCACAGGCTTTAAAGACGGAGTTTCTCTCTCCCTTATCAGCCTTTCAATATCTCTCACTGCTGAGTCACGGCAGTCACTGGCACACTTCTTATTACTGTCTGAAGCTTGCTTTACAGCTTTCTGGCTAACACAGCGTCTGGCACTTTTTCTTAGCTCTCTAACCACTTCTTCAGAAAGAGCTTTGCTAGGAACTTCAGGCAACTTATTCTCTCTACCTCCAGGGCTCAACTGGCTTCCCGAGCTGTTTCCCCACCTGGGAATTGACTCCTCCAGCTTCCTTTCTCTGAGGTACCTTGAGACACGTTTCTGCCTTGATTCCAGGGCTCTCTGCTGCTCAGCTCCCAGCTGCTTCGGACTCTCTTGCTGCGTGCTTTCCTGCAAGTTCTGCCGTGTCTGCTGCTGCCTGCTTTGCTTCTCACCTTCCCCCCTTCTATCAAACACTGAAGCAGTTTTAAACTGGTGCTTCTTAGGCACCACGCCTTTTTCCCTGCACACACACGTGAGAGCTGTTAGGGCTCAACCTAGCTCTAACGTCATTAAGTGGGTGGGGCTTAGTACTAGCTGTAGTCTGCCTCAGAGGCTTGTGGTTACTATGGGAACTCTGTTGATCTCTGCTTTTAAAGGCACAGGTCTCACTTTCTTCCCATTCCATCCCTTCTATACAGCTCTCCTTACCACAGTGTTCAGGGCCGCTGGGCCACCAGGGATTTGCTTTCTGTCGGGGGCACCGGCCTCCGACAGTATTTTGATGGCATCGGGGGCTTTCCCCAATGCATGGATCATCTGAGGAGACACTTGACACTTCCCCACAGATGATCCAGACATCAGGGAAAGCCTCCCGATGCCATAAAACTACTGTCAGGACCCATATGCAAATTAGCAACGCGGTGGCCCCGTTTCTCTGGAACAGCATGCAAAACTTGCGCCAACTTCTGTGTTTGTGTTTGGCTTGCTCTCCCTGTTTAATGCTGCCATTTGTGCCACAGTTTAACATGTGGCTAACTTGCATATGCATCCGCTTTCTGCATGCCAACGCTGAAATCGCGCACTATCGGTGCACTGCATAGAGGCCTACAGAGTTGACAGCGCGGGACTTCAGAGATGGCTTTTAAAACTAACTCGTGATTCTACTGGCAATGACTGTAAAGAATATAATAACTGAGTTACTCTCTGCTGGTTTAACAACTTTGAATAATTTGGATTTCTCTCATGCCTTTTCACTTGCAGCTCAAGGTGAGTTACCCCAGGCCTGCTGGGAGACAGTTCATGCACAGGCTGCGTTTAACATACAGATAAGATACAGGATCTGAACTTATTGATACTGTTGACAACCATACCATATTGCATTCCGATCCTGTGGGATGCCAGGAGGTAGTCAGGCCTGAGCTTAGTGAATACCCAACTAGAACTACTGTACACTATGAAACACTGGATGCTGCAGTTATGCTTTTGTCCTCTTTATCAGTAATAAGCCGACAGCCCAGAATGGTGAGGCTTCACCATGATGCTAAAGGTGTTCTCTAATAGATGGGCCATTAACCCAATGTCCATTCTGTGACATGCACACAGAGAAGATCCCTTGACACTATTAGCAAGGGTAGAAACATGGTTTAAATTCTAACATGGAACACACAATATGATCTTCTGAAATTCCCACACAGCTAGCTCAGGACAAATGCCTTATATTCTAATACTAGCAGAAATGTTCATCAAAAGTGACAGATTTGACAGTTTAAATACTTCATAATGTAGTACACACACAGATAATTCCTTCACACCATCTCCTGCCTTTGCTGCTCCCTCTCATCTCCCTCATCCATCAGTACCAGTTCAAGCTGCAGCGGCTGCTTCTAGGCCACATCAACGGTGAGGCCACAGCTGTAGTAAGACTGGAAACAACACAGCAGTGCCAGAGCAGACAAAAAGGCCAGGTGAGTTTGCTGCAATAGCGACAATGTTAGGAGGAAGGTGGGCAGGGTAGGGTTTTGCACACTTTGCCTGTTTCAGCAACTGCCAAATATGGAAATATTCTTACCAACCACTCAGTTTTTAAGAACACAACAAATCTGTTCTGAGAACAAATTCTGAGCACAAGCTTCCGCCCTTAAGAAGCCAGTTTCAGGTTTGTGGGTGTCTCTCTCATGTTATTAAGTCTTATAAGAGAGAAAGGTCTATCTATAGAGACCTTTTGTTGGACTATAGGGTATGTGAACCTGTTGTTCAGCACTCTTCATCAGACTGTGAAGATCACTAGATCTTATTGGCATGAACTAGTATTTCATAATATTTTTAAAGAGCCTCCTCTTTTTGCCTACTTAACATGAGAATGTAGGAGAACAAGTGCCTCAATTTATTTGTTGGGATAAGGCTGCTAGTCTAAATAAAACACACATAGCCTGAGATGGCTTGTTGGTCTAGGGGTTTGACGCTTGCTTTGGGTGTGAGAGTTCCTGGGTTTGAATCCCAGATATACCAACTGCTTAAACTGCTAGGTACTTGTGACCTGGACTGGCCACTGTTGGAAACAGGAAACTGGGCTCGATGGACCTTGGTCTGACCCAGTATGGCATATCTTATGTGATCACTGTTAGTAGTGGCCATCTACAAATGCAGGACAGGGGTGGAAGCATCTTTTCAGCAATCAATTGTTTAAAGCACATAATTTCTCTAACTGTAACTCTACATGTGTTGTTTACATAATTATATATCATTGTCCTTTAATATATTTGGGCCACAATAAGGGTACAATTTGATTGTGACTCTTATTGTTCTACTTGTGGAACACTGGTCAAAATTTGGACATACAATTTCAGATACAGCGAGGTTACTTACCTGTAACAGGAGTTCTCCATGGACAGCAGAATAAGTCCGCCACATTGGTGACATCACCCGACAGCACCTAGACGAAGTACTCTCCACAGCTCAGAACCCGTAAGTAACCTCGCTTTCTCCTAGGACAAGCAGGATGAGTCAGCCACATTGATGCCTCCCCAGCTGCATTGTGCTGTGGTAGATGGGGGGAGGCCATGGATAGACAGGCTGCATACTGATGCCCTGGAGGGATAGGCTGCAGACCACTGCACTAGAAGGAATGAAGCCAGAAGCCAGGGTAGCAGGGAATGACGTTTATTGGCGTGACAAGCCAAGGATGTCCGTGAACAGAACAGTGCATGAAAAACGCCAACAATGCGGTGAAACATGGGAGGCAGAGCAGCACAATATGCAAAGTGCCGGGTATGTTAACAATGAGGTAACAGTGCAATTCCAGAGAGAACAGTCCAAACCCAGAGTCCATCACAAAGACCTTAGGGGGAGGGGGAGGTCTACTGCTACTACTACTGAGCATTTCTATAGCACTACAAGTCATACGCAGCACTGCACAGACATGTAAGAGACAGTCCCTGCTCATCAGAGCTTACAATCTAGTCAAGACAGACAACACAGGAGGTGTAGACAGGGATAAAACAAGGGGGAAAGGTAAAGAAACAAGGAGATCAGGTGAGTCAAGATCCAAAAGCAGCAGTGAAGAGGTGAGTTTTCAGCCTAGATTTGAAAAGGGTCAGAGAAGATGCCTGGCGTACAGCCACAAGTAGTTTGTTCCAGGCGTAACGTACAGCAAGATGAAAGGAGCGAAGTCTGGAATTAGCAATAGAAGAGAAGGGCACAGATAGAAGCAGTTTGCCAAAAGAGCGGAGTTCCCGAGGGGGGTTGTAAGGAGAGATAAGAGAAGAAAGGTAGTGAGGAGCTGCAGAGTGAATGCATTTATAGGTCAGCAGGAGAAGTTTGAACTGGATGTGGAAATGGATAGGGAGCCAATGAAGTGACTTGATAAGAAGGGTAATATGGGCATGACGAGGCTGGCGGAAGATTAGACGTGCAGCAGAGTGTTCAACAGACTGAAGGGGAGAGAGATGATTCAAAGGGAGACCAGCAAGGAGTAGGTTACAGTAGTCAATACGAGAGGTGATTAAGGAATGGATAAGCATCTTAGTAGTGTGTTCAGAAAAGAATGGGTGGATTTTGTTGATGTTATAGAGGAAGAAACAGCAGGTCTTAGCTATCAGATGAATGTGTGTGGAGAAGGAGAGAGAGGAGTCAAAGACAACCACAAGATTGCGAGCCAAGGAAACAGCAAGGATTAAAGAGTTATCCACAGAGACTGAGAAAGGAGAAAGAAGAGAGGAGAGAAGGTTTTAGGGGGAAAGATAAGAAGTTCAGTCTTGGCCATGTTCAATTTCAAGCAATGGTGAGACATCCAAGCAGCAATGTCAGAAAGGCAGGCAGAGATCTGGGTCTGGATTGCTGGAGAGATTTAAGGCATAAAGAAGTACATTTGGGAGTCATCGGCATAAAGATGGTACTGAAAGCCATGGGAAGAGAAGAGCGCACCAAGGGACTGGGTATAGAGAGAAAAGGAGCGGACCCAAGACAGATCCTTGCGGTACACCAACTGTGAGCAGGATAGCAGAAGAGGAGGAGCCACCAGAACTAACACTGAAAGAGCGATGGGAGAGATAGGAGGAGAACAAGGATAGTACAGAGCCCTTAAAACCAAGCGAGGACAGTATCGAGGAGAAGGTTGTGATCAACAGTGTCAAAAGCAACAGAGAGGTCAAGAAGGATGAGGACAGAGTAAAGGCCTTTGGATTTTGCCAGGAACAAGTCACTGGAGACTTTGGTAAGAGCCGTTTCAGTAGAGTGTAAAGGACGAAAGCCAGACTCTAAAGGATCCAGGAGGGCATGAGAGGAGAGGAAGTCGAGGCAGTGGCGGTGAACCGCACGTTCAAGTAGTTTAGAAATGAAGGGAAGGAGGGAGATGGGTCGATAATTAGAAGGACAGGTGGGATCAAGTGAGGGTTTGAGGAGAGGTGTGACCACAGCATGTTTGAAGGCTGCAGGGACAGTTGCAGTGGACAGTGATAGGTTGAGAATATGAGAGATGGAAGGGACAACAGTGGAGAAGATAGGGCTTAGGAGACAGGTGGGGATAGAATCAGAGGAACAGGTGGTGAGTTTGGAGGAAGAAAGAAGGTGTGTAGTTTCCTCTTCAGAGATCACAGGAAAGGAAGAGAGAGTAGCAGAGGTAAGGGGGGAAAGTTGGGAGTGAAGAGGGGGAGGAGGAGAAGTAGCTGAATTTGCGGGGTAGGACTGCCTGGCCGAAGGAGGTGTCTGCCTGAGTTGCTAGGTCTAGGCAGTAGCATCTCTGGAACACGGGCATGGAAGACCATGCGGCAGCTTTGCAAATGTCAGCCACCCGTATGGATCGCAAGTTGGCGATGGTGGAGGCCAGCGCCCTGAGCTGGTGTGAGACTTGGGCACCTGCCTGCTCCAGGCAGAAGGCGAAGCAGGCAGAAATCCACAGTGAAAGAGTCTGCTTGCTGACAGGGAAGTCAGGTTTGTTGAAGTCACTGGAGACAAAGAGCTGTGTCCCCAGCCGTTGTGTGGCCATCCGGTGCAGAAAAATGTGCAGGACCCTGAAACAGTCCAGTGTAGCCTCTGATCCTCTGGAGAGGTGTAGGGCTTCAGGTGGAAGCATGGGACCTCGATGGTCTGGCCGATATGGAAGGCCGGCGCAACCTTAAGGATGAATTTGGGGTGTGCTGGAGGGTGGCTCGGTCCCGGGAGAGCAGCGTGTATGGCAGGTGAACTACCAGGGCCTGTAGCTCACTGATCCATCTAGCCAACATGATGGCTATTAGGAATAGAGTCTTCCATGAGGCGTACTTCAGTTCCGCTGACTGTAGGGGTTCGAAGGGGGCCCAGATTGGTGGGCAAAGGTTAGCCAGACCTTTCATGAAATGGGCGACTAGTGGCAGTGTCGCAATGGAGCTGTCACTGGTGCAGTCATGGAAGATCGCAATTGTGGAGAGGTGTACCTGGATGGACTGTGTGTCTTTAGACCCTGGTGGAAGGGTGAAGTGAGATAAAGTAGGACATGCAACACCGGGCAGGACTTCCTCGTTCTGGGAGACATCCGGGCAGTGTGGGCAGTCCTCGACCTGGTGATCCTTTCCCAGACAATGCAGGCAGCAGTCGTGGGCATCAGAAATGCTCACTTTGTGAGAGCATTTGGGGCATTTCTTAAACCCCAGATTCGGCATGATGCAGGTATGGAACTCGTCTCTTCTTTCTTCTTCTTACCAGAATTCTTTGTCTAGCTTGGTGATCGTAGGAGTGGAGAGATCCGTCTTGTAGGCAAGGCAGAAGAACTGAATCTGGCTGACTAGGGGCAGGCCAAGGGGTAGGACCAGTTGGCTCATGCTCAGAAGGGCAAAAGCCCTTCTGAGCTATGGAGAGTACTTCCGTGTAGAGTGTAGACGCTGTTGGATGACATCACCAATGTGGCTGACTCATCCTTCTTGTCCTAGGAGAAAGGCTGGCGAATAATTGTTATAATTGAGCACAAATGAAGTGGACAAGATCATGATCAATTATTAAATTTTAAAGAACAAGCTTGGATCTTCCACTTAAATTGAACTGCATTTGGGGGATTAAATCAGAAAACTGATTGGACGACACTTGCTTAAAATATATGGATTTTTTTTGTGATTGGCTGTTCCTCTATAGGGGTGGAGCTTTAAGTGCTGCCACCATTTTCCTTCTGAGATAGTTAGTATGGAGTCAAGAAGAGACTGCAGTCAGAATTTGGTTAATGGTAGATAAGTTAGGAGAGAGGGAGTCAATGTGAGCTAGAAGAAGGATTTCATCCTCATAGAAATAGTTACTAAAAGCTCCCAAAGCTCCACCTACTCCAAGGCAAGAGTAATTTAGGACAGTCCTTGACAAATTTTGTGCAGATTTAGGAGACAGTGCTTGTGATCTTCTCGTGTCCTTCCCTCACTCCACCCCAAGTTGTCTCTCACACTGGTCTCATGTTCTCAAGTCCCATGAGACCAGCACCAGAGTTCCTACACTGCGCATCATCTTTAGATAATAACCATTACAGCTTCAGATAGCAAGTATCTATGTGGGTGTGTGGTGCAATGGTGGTGTGCTTGTCTGTCCATGAGATGGGTGCAGGGCTGCAGTGCATGTGTGCTGCAGAACTGGGGAGCCCACATGCGTGATGTTCAGAGTTGGGGTGTATGTGCACATAGTGTGGAGGGGTGCTAGGCTAATTCGGTCCGAGACAATAGGGCACAGTGGAATTGGGACCGGACAATTCGGTCCTAGACAATTAGGACCTCCTCCATTCAATCCATCACCTATGAATACTCTGGAGCCGGTGTTTTTTACTGTTTGAATCCTCCATCTATGAATACTCTAGAGCTGGCGTTTTTTTTGCCACCGGTCCCAATTCGCTGCTGCGCCGACTTGTCTGGTCCCAATTGTCTCGGACTGAATTAGCCAGACACCGTGTGGAGGTGGCCTGCCTCTATGTGTGGTGCTTGTGTGCGTGTTCTGGGGGGAGAGGTATGCACCTTTCAGCAAATACGCATTATGCCCTTTTGTCCCCATGATTTCACCCCTTTAACATCCAATACCTTGCACTCTTCCTCCCCCACTCTCTGATCCTTTCCAAACTCTCTCCTCTTCTCCTCCCCCCCCCTCCAGCACTCCCATTCCCCATCATCTTTACTTTGGGGGGGTTTTGTTTGTTTTTTTACTAACCATTTATGTTTCTGCAGTTTTATGCCCCCCTCCCTCCCATCTATTTTTTTTAATTGCTGCTCCCATTAGCTCTCTTCTTCTGCCTTCCAGGCAATGATCTGGGCCTTTCCCACCTGTTCTGACCATGGGGGATCTGATCCTCCAAGGGCAGAAGAGAAGGTGATGGTTGCAACTATGGCCCTAATGCAAAACTGTCTGCAGTGGGAGATCAGCAGGCAGCTTACATCGGGGCAGCAATCACAGAAATCTCTTTCTCTTCTACCTGCAGGGATCCATTTCCCTTGGGCAGACAGAAGGGTTCTTGCCCCACGATCGCAAATTTTTTTTTAGGGTGGGGGGGGGGGAGGACAAGTAAATCCCAGATGCCAGATGCAAATTTCTGGTCACCATGGCAACTGGGATTTTTGAAGCCCTGACTTAGGGGCATGTCTACTAAAGGGCATTAGCTGTCACTGTGGCGCAAATGTATGAAAAATCACATCACGGCAACAGCTAATGAAAGACAAATGCAGCTACCACAAGCAATTTTCCATGATAGTTGCAATTTAGATGCTAGCAGTGCAAGTTGGCAGGGTGTTAGCATACCTGTACAGTGTTGTTAACATGGGCATTGACAGCACGCAGTATTCACATGTTTTTGGAGACATCGTGGATGCAGCTAACACCACCTCTATAGATGGCAATAGCTGCATCAGCGATGCTATCTCACTACGATCCTTGCATTTTCACCACTTTATCTGCTGGATGAATGCTGAACACACCCCCAACAAGATAAAACATGACTTTTGAAACTAATGCAACTAGCTGCAAAAGCCTCCCGCAGAAAAAGAGTGTGAGTGTGTGTGTGTAAGATTACCCTGTGTCTGAATAACACTGTGAAAAATCAACAGATAAAATATTTAGTCTGACAAATAAGATGAGTAGAACTGAAATCAATCTGCAAGTGCCACTACAACTTTCTAGAAGTGGGGGACAGGTACCCAGAAGGGCTGACAGTCTAATCAAAAGATCTCACTAGGTCATTCCTCTACCATCCCAAAGCATAGGGACCAAGGTTTACTACCAGACCAATTTAGAAAAGATAAAACCCTAAAAACAGAACATATGGACAAACTGAGCAATACAAGTGCCCTGTGTCTAAACTCTCATTCCTCTCTGGGAACGTATCTGAAATTAAAAAAGCATGAGACAAACACAGAGGATCTCTAAAGGAGACTGTTGTAGTTGTTGATATGGAAGGACAGACTAGACAGGCCATGTGGTCTTTTTCTGTCGTCATATTTCTATGTTTTCTATATGTGGTGATCGTAGGAGGACAGACTTAAGATAAGAAATACAAGAGATCGGACAGTATAATAGATCACTTCGTAACCGTTTTTTTAGCCAAGATCAAAGCAAAGGTCTGAGCTAAGAATCAATGACAGTCCCCCCCCCCCCCTCCGTCTTTTGGCTGAAGGCCAGATATAAGATTTTAGTACCATGGACATCCCCAGAACGCGGCTAGAAAGGGAAGAGGAGGTGTCAGGTGTCATAGCAACACTCCTGTGAAAAAAACACAAGCCCATTCAAGTGGAAGCAGGCTCTTGTACAAGCCTTCAGATTTGGCACCTTACACAGATGCCTATACCAGTCCAGGTCCGAGACTGACAACCTTACAAGGTATGCATGGGGAGGTGAGATGGTGCTAGCCTCCTATCATATAACTCCATTGGGGAGACAATGATGTTACATCGATTGCCGAAACAGGAGGATTAAGCTCCTGCTCAAAACATAAAAACATTCGTCTCAAAGAAAAGTACATTTATCACTTTGAATGTAAGACCCACTTTCTAAGATCCTTTCCCACAGCAAAAAAGAAACCCGAGTAGGCCGCTCCCCCCTTCCACGGTCAGCACTACTGAGCGAAGTATGTCCGAATAAAGTGTTGCAGAGCAACGGTCTCACCCGATAGAGGAATCCCGATGTTCGAGCGACTCTGAGGCTGCGAGGCCGAGCGCGACAGGGAGTCTTCGTACTCCTCCAGGATGGACGCCATGCTCGTGCCGACCACAGACCGTCCAGCTCTCGTTCGGCGGCTTCCTGATCCTGACAGTCCACACTGACCGCGCGCCCTTCCCCCAGCGGGTCAGCTGACTGTCACGTGATCTGAGGGAGCAGCCAAACGCTATTCGTCGTCTCCTGCTAGAAAGGCGGTGCGCAGGCGCAGGCTGGATTAACCCGCCCATTGTGTTTTGGTAGGATATTGTGTGTGTGTCTCTGAAAGTGTTCTCGCTGCTCTAAAACCTCCTAGTAGGCTAGCTTCGATTACTTTTCCATTTTTTGTTGTTAAATGGCAATAAAATTGTTTTTAAATGGCAATAAAGTTGTTTTTTGTTTTTTTTACTTAAAACTGTCTGAATCTTTAACGTCAACGTATTAAAATGCTCCAGAGGCTCTAGCGCAAGTACCCTAGGTGTTCGCATTGTAAAGCGGTAGATTAAGGAGTAAATCGGATAATCTCCACGTATGCAAAATTCCTTCCTCTCAACAGTGGCTGAAAGTATGCACACGTTTGGTATGCACACGTTTGGTATGCGCAGACCTGCAAACTACCCAACCTAATAAAAATTGCCCCTTCAGAAGGGTTGCCCTCAAGGAAGGGTAAGGGTTTAAGTAACTGCTCCATTCTGGCCAGGAGTAGGGTGTCAATGACTGTTCAAGGAGCAGAGCAGAAAATTTACAGCTATGTGTATGCCAAGCATTTAAGAAGCCACTAAACAGTAAAAAGGCCAAAGCTGGTGTTCATTGAAAATCTATCCAAAAACGAAGACACTGCTACAATTTGAAATACTCAGTCATTACACAAGATGAGATGACAATCCCAAAAATACAAAGTTTTCAGATATCCAAAGCACGAATAGAGCTTTTAAAATGAGCCCATAGATATGTCCGTGTTTCCATCATTTTGCAGGAGCCGAGTCACTGTGTGGGGCTGCAGCATGTACCTCCACATCTTATTTCTCTGATGGGCCTTTGGAGATTGACTAAAGACACTGCATCTCCCATGGGAGGTGGCATCCTCTGTGTGTGTTTGAGGTGTGCAGAGCCTGGACTCTTTCATTAACATTTGGGTCAATTCTAGCAGGCAATGAAAAGGTGCAGATACTCAGTACCATCAAGCATCCCATGAAAAAAGTCGTGTCAGAATCTACTGCATAAAGCTGTAAAATGTGTCATTATAATCCACCAGTTTTCTTTGAAATTTCACTATAGTAATGGTAAGTAAATTGCAACCCATGTAACATAGTAACATAGTAAATGACAACAGATAAAGACCAGTATGGTCCATCTATCTGCCCAGCAAGGTTGCAAGAGTAGGTGCATCTGCCACTCCGTGCAGGTCACCCCTCCCCATGTCTTTGTTTAGGGGTGAACCCACTGCTCTGTGTAGGGCACCCCTGTTTGTTGAGAAATTAGATAGTTAAGTTTATTTTTATTTTATCCTGTTGCTATAAAGGGATCCACTGTGTCTGTCCCATGCCATTTTGAATTCTGTCACTGTATTTGCCCCCACCACTTCCATCGGGAGGGCATTCCAAGCATTCACTATTCTTTCAGTGAAAAAGTGTTTCCTGACATTGCCTTTCAATTTACCCCCTTGCAGCTTCATGTTATGCCCTCTAGTTTTACAGCTTCCCCCGTCTTTGGAAGAGGTTTGTTTGTTCATTAATACTCTGTATTTAAAGGTCTGAATCATATCTCCCCTATCCCTCCTCTCCTCCAGAGTGTACATATTTAGGTCTTAAAGTTTCTTCTCATAAGAGTTCTGACACAGGCTCCAAATCATTTTGGTCGCCTTCCTCTGAACTGTTTCCAGTCTTTTTACATCCTTTGCGAGATATGGTCTCCAAAACTGAACACAGTATTCCAAGTGAGGCCTCACCAGTGACTTATACAGGGGCATTAGTACCTCTTCCTTTCTGCTGGTAATTCCTCTTTGTATGCAACCCAACATCCTCCTGGCTTTTGCCACTGCCTTGTCGCTTCCTCAGAAATAATAACGCCAAGGTCCTTCTCCTGGTTCGTGCACACCAACCTCTCGCCCCCCTATCGCATACATTTCCCTTGGATTTCTGCTTCCCAAGTGCAGTCTACAAATAGTGATTCTGACACTATTTGTAGACTGTCACTGTATACCAGATTAAAACCTCAGAGTAAACAAGGGATCAAGTTTATTTCAAAAAGAATGCTGGTTACCACCACTTCTTGACAGTCCATCATTGTACTGCAGTATGATAGAGCTAGAAAAGTTCAGGATTTCCAGTGGTCCTTACTTATTTGTATATTTACGTATATTATATTCCTCTTAATCTCTCTAATAGTTGATCTCAGCATATCATTACATACACAAAACAACCAAATAATTCATCACATTACCAATTATGCTAATGAATCTGGAATTATAGATCTTGAAATAGCGCCATATCCATTTTCTTAATTCTCTGTCTTCCTCTGTTCCTTATTCTCAGGTCCCTCTCATTTACGGATACACCTATTATAACCATTCCTCCCCTTATAAATATTCCCCCTTGATGTCAGTATTTGGGTGATAATATATTGATATTGTAGATGCATCAGTGTGGTACTAGCACAGTTGCTGATGTCAAGCAATAACCACCATACCATGATTTCATCTCTAGTGACAATCATGTGTGATGGTCCTAACTACTTAACTACCCAAAGTTGAGAGCAATCTGCCAAAAGTTTCATGAATTGCACTTAATGTTTACTTAATGTGCTAATTTAATGGGACAAAATTTACTGACCCATTAACTCTGTGTAGTATGACATCACTCACTACTTTTGACATAAAAAAAGTCTTCATATAAAGATTTTAGTCAAGCTTCTTATATAAATCAAGTAAGCAGAGGAGTGGGCCCAGTATTTATCTCCAGTCTCCACCGTGCATACATTACAGGGAAATATACAATTAAGATGGGAATGGGCCTAATCAATGTTCGGTCTAGTAATCTGCATCTTAAGGCAAGGACTCCACATATCCTAACTTAGAGGTGAGGTTCATCACTGTCGTGGTATTCCTAAACTAACTCATTTGGAGAAATTGCTCCAATGTCTCTAATTAGCTTTTTGCTGCAGAAACATGGGTATAGGAGGGAGATTTGATTTTACTGGAACAGGCATACCCAGAAAACATTCTAATTTATTCTTATTCTAGGACTGGTTGAAAAGGAGGACATAAGCAATGTTTTACAACAGAAGGCTAAGGTCTCAGATTGTGGAAGCACCAAAAATCAATTAGATTGGTATGTTTCTTTCAGAATTTACGAGTATTCTTCACTAGTTTTTCAATGTGTAGGAAGTTAGCCTCTGCTAATGCAACATTTGGTTTTTATTTATTTAAAACACTCATATCCCACTTTCCCATTTTCCAAAGATACCCAAAGCGGTACTCAGTATTGTAAAAACTTTAAAATATAACAAATGAATGACGGGGCAAGATGGCATCTGGAAGACATCTGGCACTCCCATACTTACATGCCTAAATGTGCTGCTTCGGCGTTCCCAATCCCGGTGATATGGGGCAAAGGAAGCGCAAGCAAGCGAGTCTACTCTTGGGCTCTGCTGTTCCATTACTGACAGTATAGAGACATGGGGTATCCAGTCATCAGGGGTTGGAGTGGCATCTTCAGCGGGTTTGCGTGCTGAGCAGCCTGTAGACCTGAGCATTTCTGGGGTGTTTCTTAGCTCTGAACAATGAACAGCTCCACCGCGACCCAGAAGTATTGGGTCTCCTGGATGTGTGCTCCCCTCCGACTTGCCATCGAGCATACCTTTGAAGGGGAGTGAAGAGGGCACATTGGGAGCCATCTTGTTTGGAGTGGAACCAGGACAGAGAAGTGCTCCGGGTACAGCGTTCCCTTGAGGGGGGGGGGGGCTACTGCTAGTGTACTCCAAGCTGGTACCTTCTGCACTGCATAAACATTCTACCTTCTTAGCCTATGTCAGAGTTTGGCGGGTGTTTGAAAGCTGGTGTGAGGACAATGGTCTCTAGGTTTTTTCGTCCCCGCTTCTGAATATTCTGACCTTCTTGCAGGCCGAGATGGACAAGGGGTTGGCCTTGAACTCCCTACGAGTCCTGGTAGCAGCTATCTCATGTTACTGGGGATACATGCAGAGATACTCGTTGGCAGCTCTCCCAGACCTGGCCCTTTTCTCAGGGCAGTGAAACAAGTACATACGCTATTGCAGGCTATAGATCCCCCATGTGATCTCAATCTGGTACTTTCTGCTCTTACCAGATCACCTTTTGAGCCTCTCTCTAGAGCTCCCTTGAAAGACCTTTCCCTAAAGACAGTTTTCTTGGTGGCTATTTGTTCAGCATGACAGATTTTAAAACTTCAGGCTCTGTCTTGCAGAGAACCTTTTCTCGTGATATCCAAGGAGAAGGTGGTGTTAAGACCTGTTCCATCCTTTTTGCCGAAAGTGGTTTCATGGTTTCATCTCAACCAATCTATGATCCTTCCGATTTTTCCTCATTCACAGGATTTTGCAGAAGATTATCAACTGCACCATCTGGACTTGGCGGAATGTTGCATCAGTATTTTAGGAGATCAGAATCTCTCCATAAGTCCGATCATGTGTTTGTTTTGTTTGGAGGGCCACCCAAGGGTGAAGTGGCTTCCAAGGCTTTGATCGTTCATTGGGTGAAGGAGGCGATTGCCTCAGCATATGTGCTAAAGAGTAGATCTGTGCCGAGTTGTCTGAAGGCACATTAGATGAGTTCACAAGTGGCATCCTGGGCTGAGTACGGTCTAGTTCCACCGGCGGCTGCTTGGTCGTCCTTACATATTTTTACACATCATTACCATCTGGATGTGCAAGCTTCGAATGTTGCACTTTTTGGGGCCTTGGTGCTCCAGGACGGACTCACGGGTCCTTCCCATGTTTAGTTACTGCCCTGGTATATCCCACATGTACTGGACTAAACTGGAGGGACGATAAGGAAGGCAAAATTAGACCTTAGCTGCTAATTGACTTTCTTTGAGTTCATCCAACCAAGTCTGGAACCCCCCCCCCCCCCCTTTGGTAACTACTACTTTCTGTGTTTTGAATCTTAGGAGCACTGGGAAAGTCTGGCTGTTTTCCCTGGAAGGCTCCATTAAGAAGTTCATCACTACATAGTGGGGAATCCTCATGGACAGTACTTAGCAGCATGGCAAGTATTACCCTGGTTACTTTCTTCCTTTTCATTTTGTAAATAGTTCTAGAAGATTTTCTGTAGCAAAGTTATGGGTGGCTTGTTTCCCATTGGTTATTTTATCCCATGTTTAAGATATGTTCTCTTGGAGTCTGCTATGTCAATAGGATACTGATTTCTGGAGCCTATGGAGGGAGATCTTGTATTATGACATCGGAAATCTGACATGCTCAGTCCCTAGCTGCTGGTGGAGGGAGACAGCCCACACATGATGCACTCAAGGAAACACAATTAGCAGGAAAGGTCTAATTTTGCCTTGTTCGGGATGAAAACTTCTGACTCTGAAACAGATGCAGGAAATTGGGATGAAATTATGTGTCAAGAGTAAAAATAGGTTATAGAAGTAAATCTAATGAGATACATGGCTGAAGATCAGTAAAAAGAAATTGATGTTTTTAAACTGGAACATAGCAAGGGAGGAGCCCAAGAGTGCTAGAGAGCCTTGAAGCTGCAGGAACATTGTAGGGAGGGCAAATCAGTGACAGAGAGAGCCCCAGGAAGCGAGCAAGGCAAAGAAGGGGCTAAAGGCTGAAGAGTGACCCCTTGGATCTACCCTTTTGGGCCTGGTCTTCTGGAAAACCACCCGACTGCCTCCCTCTGAATTTTTGTCCTTTCCACCCTTCAGCACACTTCTGGCACACAAATAAATCACCACCATCAGGCAGAATTAAGGTTATACCACTGCACACAGTCAACTCCCACTCCCACTCTCACTGCACTCACATCCAGAGGCAAACTAGCTGCCTGCAACTCCTTCCAAATGAGTAGTACTCTCCACCCTCCTCATAGCACAGACAATCATGCCAAGAATTACTGTCCTATTGAGCAGGCTGGAGGGCAAAGATGGTAACCACTAACGAGTATGCCTTTAACATACCACGATCCAAATTAATAGCCAGTTCCTTATCGTTCCTCCAGTTCAGTCCTCCACCTCTGGGTAGTGTACCTCCTCCTGCAGCTTGGAGACTGGGCATGTCAAAACTGTGACATCACTGGATGTACCCTGCTGGTCTCTCCCATCAGCCCCAGTGTGTCCAGTCTCCATGCAGCAAGAGGACGTAGTGAGCCTAGGTGCTGGGCTCACTTGAGGAACACATAAGGAGCAGTTAGAGTAGTCTTTAAAAAATTTTCTTTGGTCCCTATAATTTAATTATTTTCCATTGTAGCTATCCCTTTAAAACAAAACAAAAAAAGACGAGGAGGGGGGTTGTTGCAGGGTGCGAGCCGTTCCTCAGCCTGCCCTTCCTTCTTCCTTCTTTCTGCCATCTCTGGGCCAGTCTCCCCTAGCAGCTCTCTCCTCCTGGGCTGCACGGAGGAGAGCCCTGCAAATAGAAAGCCCTCTGGATTGACGTGAGCCGTTGGGAGAGAGCACAGCGAAGAGACAAGCTCGCTCCGTGGCCGTCGGCTCGCTTCTGTGCTGAGCAACGTCGCAGGGGATTGAGCTGAGCAGCGCTCTGGTAAAGAAAGACCTTTTTTCTTTGTTTGGGATTGTTGGCGCTGCAGGGGGACAGCTCCATGGCCGCACCACGGGCCGGAGCTGATTTCTGGACGGCATCGTGTTTTTTGGTGCCAATTTTGGGCCCGACTTCAACGCGGCCATTTTCTCGTGCCGTGTAGCGGGTCTCTGTGGAGCAGAGCACAGCGGGGGTGAAGGCAGCTCAGTTCAGGGGACTGTCAGTGCAACTATAACAGAGAGTGCTTTATTTAGTGTTTTTAATTTCTTTCTTTCATTTATTTGGTTGATTTGATTTGAAGGTGTGTTATACTGTCAACTGAGATTTTCTTCTGCCTTAGTTAAAAAAAAAAAAGCAGTTCTAAAGGAACAGTATTTGATCATTGCTTATTGCTCTGAACTACTCCAAGGGCATATTAGCGTGGCTATCTAATGCCTTCACGCCCCCAGTGCCTGGTGTGTGGCATGCGCAGAGGCACAGTCTCGGACGCTGGAATCTGCTGGGGCTGTGCGGCGGCTTCAATCATGATGGAACAGCAGATGGAGGACAAGGTTGCTCAGGAGTCACCTAGCTCGGCGGCAAGAGCAGAGGGGGAGGTGTCTTCGGGCAGTTGGTCCCTGCCTTTGTCAGAGGGGGCTGCAGGACCGGCTAGTGAACTGCCATCAACGGTCACGGGACCTTCCCTGGGAGATTTCTCCCCAGGATTCGTCTTAATAATGCATCAGGCATATTGCTTGCGGCAGCAGGGGCAGTTGTCTGAGCCAATGCCACTGGCGGATCCGGTGAAGTGGTCCGGAGCAGAAGAGGGCAGTAACAATATGGCGAGGGCCTTTAAGAGAGCACGATCGCTAGGTCACCCACCGTCAGATACAGAATGGCCTGAGGCGGAGGAAACCGAGTTCGAAATTGAATCTAGAATGGAGGAACTTGAAGAAGGGGAAATTCCGGAGCTGCATGATCAGGCGAGAATCATTCGGGTATTCTGGAAGGACGAGCTTACGGTGCTTATTACGGAAGCCTTCAAGCGCTCAATCTGGCTACGGTGCAGCCCACAGAGAAGAAGGGTTTGGAAGACCCTCTCATTCAAGTAGTGCAGGAATCTCAGGTGGTGTTCCCGGTTCACCAGGTAGTTGATCGGATGATCCAAGATGAATAGGATCTGCCGGAAGCAGGGCTGAGGGGTGTCAGGACCATGAACCGGCTATATCCCTTAGCTGACAAGGACAAGGAAAGGTTTCGTTCCCCACGAATTGACACGGCGGTGTCAGCAGTCACAAAGAAGACGAATATTCTGGTAGAAGGCAGCACGGCTTTGAAGGATGCGCAAGATAGGAAAGTAGACGGATTGTTGAAACAGGACTTTGAAGCAATGCTCTTTCATTGCAAGCTTCTATTTGTGGGACTTGGGTGGTGAGAGTGTGTCTTAGATGGTCGCAGTGTTTGCAGCAATCTTCTCAACTGGAGCAAATGGAGGTGACACGGCTGGAATCTAGTTCAGCATATTTGGCTGATGTCCACTACAATGTGATCAGAGCATTAGCAAATACTATGTTGCCTTTGGTAGCCGCTCGGCGTTACTTGTGAAAGGAATTGGGCGGCTGATGGTTCTTCCAAGTTGCATCTCAGTAAGCTCCCTTTTAAAGGCAAGCTGCTGTTTGGGGACTATCTGGACAAATTGGTTAAGAATTTGGGAGAGTCCAAAGGTGGAAGGCTCCCGGAAGACAAGCCTAAGCAGGGGAAGCCCATGTCGGCCTCTCGGGGCCAGTATAGGGAGTTCAGAAGATTTTGTACTTCTCGCTGAGGAGGTTTCCAAAGAGGAAGATTTGCTTCTAGAGCCCAGGGGTTTCGCGGAGCAGGCAGAGGTTTCACAGCGGCCTCCGCAGCGTCAAGTCGAAAACCACAATGAAGCGAGGAGGGCCCGGGTAGGAAGTCTTCCGATTGGAGGGTGGCTTCGGGAGTTTCTTCCTGCCTGGGCCCAAATAACGTCCGACCGATGGGTGTTGGAGATAATTCACGAAGGCTATGCTCTAGAATTGGCACATCTGGTCCTGGATTTGTTTGTGCTTTCACCCTGCAAAGGTCGGTAGAAAATGCTAGCGGTACAACGCACGTTGGATTGGCTCTTGCAAATGGGAGCAGTAGCGTCGGTTCCATCCACAGATTACGGGGTGGGTCGTTATTCCATTTATTTCATGGTGCCAAAGAAAGCCAGGTCCCTCCAGCCTATCCTGGATTTAAAAGGGGTGAATCGCAGTCTCCGAGTGCCTCATTTCCGGATGGAAACTTTGCGTTTGGTCACTATGGCGGTGCACCAAGGGGAGTTCTTGACCTCCCTCGATCTCACAGAAGCGTATTTGTACATTCCAATCAGGACGGCCCATCAAAGGTTTCTAAGGTTCCCCCTCCCTTGGGGACATTACCAGTTCCAAGCGTTGCCCTTCGGCCTGACGATGGCGCCGCACACTTTCACCAAGATCATGGTGGTGGTGGCGGCAGCGTTGCGAAAGGAATGCATTTTAATTCACCCTTATCTCGATGATTGGTTGATTCGGGCAAAATCCGAAGCAGAGAGCGTGCAGGTTACGGACAAAGTGGCGAAGTTTCTGCAGAGCCTCGGCTGGGTAGTCTATTCGGCAGAGAGTCAGTTAGTTCCTTCCCAGAACCTAGAATACCTGGGGGTACACTTCAACATGTGGAGAGGAGCGGTGTTTTTGCTGGATCGTCGGGCTCAAGTCCTTCGACAGCTAGTGTGCAAGTTCATGTCCACCCCGGCGCCCTCAGCCTGGAGCTATCCTCACATGCTAGGGACAATGGTGGTGACCCTGGAGGTAGTCCCATGGGCCAGATTTCACATGTGGCTGTTGCAGAGATCGTTGCTTCGTCGATGGTCTCACCAGAATGATTCACTGAACAAACATTTGTCCTGTCCTCTCCGGGTCAGGCGGTCTCTTCAGTGGTGGCTTTGTCCCGGAAATCTGGAGGCGGGCCTGCCCCTGGAACAGCCCCAGTGGCTCCCATTGTTGACAGACATGAGTCTCGTGGGATGGGGAGCACACTGCGGGGATCTTTTTGCGCAAGGTACTTGGACCAACCAGGAGGGCCAATAGTCGATCAACCGTCTCAAGTGCGAGCAGTGCTTCTAGCACTACAGAGGTTCGAGGCCGCGGTGAAAGATTGGGCGGTGAGAGTGCTTTCGGACAATTCCGCGATGGTGGCTTACATCAATCAGCAAGGTGGAACGGGAAGCGCGGCCATGGAAGAGGAAGCAGAGGCATTGTTCGCTTGGGTAGAACCTCTACTACAAGCGATTTCGGTGGCGCACATTGCAGGAAATGACAATGTGATGGCATACTTTCTCAGCAGGGTCCGGGTGGAAGCCGGGGAATGGGAGCTCCATCCGGAAATGCTTGCTCAAATAGCCCGCAGATGGTGGCCACCGATTATGGATCTCATGGCAACCTTTCAGTCAACAAAGACGAGTCGCTTCTACAGCTGGCAGCGAGAGAGGATGTCGGAAGGGATCGACGCCCTGATACAACATTGGCCATCATCAGGTCTCCTCTATGTCTTCCCCCCATGGGTGCTCATAGGGCGAGTGGTTCAGCGCATCGAGGCTCATCGAGGAAGAGTGCTGTTGGTGGTTCCGGATTGGCCAAGACGCCCATGGTATGCCGATCTAGTGCAGCTACTAGACAGGGATCCTTGGATATTACCGGTAATGGAGAATCTGTTGCTTCAGGGCCCACTTCGAATGCCTCAGGTGGATCGGTTCTCGCTTACGGCTTGGCCATTGAAAGGGTGAGGTTAAGGAGAAAAGGTTATTCTGGAGCGGTCATCATGACTTTACTTCAAGTCAGGAAGTAGTCCACATCCCTCGCATATGTGCGCATATGGCATATTTTTGAGGACTGGTGTTCACGGCGATAGGTTCGAGCTGCTACGTTATCCGTCCCAATTGTGTTAAGCTTCCTACAAGATGGATTTGATAAGGGCCTGGCAGCCAGCCCTTTGCGGGTCCAGCTAGCATCTCTGTCTTGCTATAGAGGTAAAGTCCAGGGAGTGGCCTTGGGCTCTCACGTCGATGTCGTGCTTTTTCTCAAAGCGGTATCTAGGCTTCGGCCCTCTCGCAGAATAGTGGTGCCACCATGGGATCTCAATTTGGTTTTGGGAGCGTTAGCTAAAGAACCATTTGAGCCTTTGCACCAGGCTTCAGTTAAGGATTTAACTTTAAAAACAGTGTTTCTAGTAGCCATCTGCTCGGTGAGGCGAGTCTCAGAGCTACAGGCGTTGTCCTGTCGAGAGCCATTTTTGTCTTTTTCTAGGGCAAAGGTGGTGTTATGACCAGTTCCGTCGTTTTTGCCCAAGGTAGTTTCGCCATTTCACTTGAATCAATCGGTATCCTTACCAGTATTAGGATCTGCAGAGGGGAGCATCTCGGACTGTAGTCTACGCCGCTTGGACATAAAGAGAGTATTACAGCAATACTTAAAGGTCACAGCATCTTTTCGCAAGTCTGAACGCCTCTTCGTTCTGTTCGGAGATCCCCGTAGAGGGGAAGCGGCTGCTAAAGCTTCCATTTCCAGATAGGTCCGAGAAGCAATTGCGTCAGCATACATTTTGCAAGGTCGTCAGGTGCCAGTGGGACTACGGGCTCACTCTACTAGAGCACAGGCAACATCCTGGGCGGAGCACAGTTTGGTTCCACCAGTGGAGATTTTCAGAGCAGCCACTTGGTAATCTCTTCATACATTCAGTAAGCACTACCGCCTGGACGTTCTCGCAGCAAACGATGCCTGATTCGGGTTGGTGGTGTTGCGATCCGGGTTGAAAGGTCCCTTCCAATGATTACTGCTCTGTTACATCCCAGAGGTGGAGGACTGAACTGGAGGAACGGTAAGGAAATAGAAATTACACTTACCTGGCAATTGTTGTTCCTTGAGGAACTCCAGTTCAGTCCTCAATCATGCCTGGGGTTGATCAATTCAGAGGTTGGTTTTCGATTTGGGGGGAAGCACCAATCATGAAGTGTGGAGAAACCTTAATAGTCTCAAGATCGCGGTGATTGTTTATTTCTGACTTTCTTGTCTTCTTTCTCTCTTGCTCGGCTCAGGGGGGGAAAGGGAAAGTAGAAGAAGTTTCTTCTTATTTGAAGGACTGTTAGTTAAGCGTTAGTTGATAGTTAATGTTGAAATTAATATTATAGCTACTTATTTGTTGCTCCTTTGCGTCTGCTTTGTCAGTAGTTCACTGGGGCTGATGGGAGAGACCAGCAGGATACATCCAGTGATGTCACTGTTTTGACATGCCCAGTCTCCAAGCTGCAGGAGGAGGTACACTACCCAGAGGTGGAGGACTGAACTGGAGTTCCTCAGGGAACAACAATTACCAGGTAAGTGTAATTTCTATTTACCACAATCCCTCTTTCTTAAGATGGCCATGCATCCATTTAGACCAAAACTTTGGTTTGGCCAAGTCCTTGGTAGCACATGTTAAATTTGCTGTTAATGCACGGGCCTTAGAATCTTATCTCTTTCCTTAGTCAGTTTCACCTTTGCAGCTTAATGGTTAGAGTAGTGGGCTGAGAACCAGGGAAGCTAGGGTTGAAATCTCCCTGATGCTCCTTGTGTTCTTGGACAAGATGCTTAACCCCTATTGTCTCAGATGAAACTGAAACTCTGTGGATACTAGGAAATACCTTCTGCACCTTGAGCTATTACTTGAAAAGGTGTGAGCTAAATCCAAAATCTCTTCTTAGCCAGGACATTGCTGTCTTAGATCAAAGCCTCTTATTTGTTTTTGTCTCTGTGTCTTGTCTGTCTATCTTCACTAGTTTGTAAGCTCTAATTAGCAGGGACTGTCTCTTATATGTCTCTATAAAATGTTGCGTAATGCTATACAATTAGCAATAATCCATTGGGTCAATATTCAAACCTGGCGATGAGTATATTTTTAAACACTGGCTATGACATTTAATGAATACATATCTTCAGGCTGTGATCTAGATAGGACGTGGCACTGAATAGATGTGCAAACCTTGCGCCACTGGTAGCTATAAGACATTTTTTAGAAAGGCCGTGTAGGTAAAAGTTGGGATATCCAGATCAAAACAATCCAAAAATCAGCGGGAGGGCCAAAAGAGAAGGTGAGTACATGTAAGTGCCTTGTAAAATCGGGCTATCCTCACCCTGAAAGATATACGTGTCCGCCACATAAAAGAGAAAATGAGGATGTGCAGCGTAATGAGTCAGACACGTGCAGGTTTTCTCCCAATTTCAGAAACTTACACGTTTTGGATATTGATGCCTGCCGTTTTGGGAGCACAGAAACATTTGCGGGCTTATTCCAGAATGTGCCCATATACATCCCTGCCTGCCAGCTTGGAAATGAGGACATGCAACAGCACAGGAGCCAGGAGAAATGCCTTTTTATTTACTGCCACGTTTCTTGGTAGGAACAAAAAATATCAGGAGAGTGAGGGGGCATTTCCTCTTCATCTTACAGTTGCTGGTTTACATAAATGACCACTTTTCAAAGTCCAGAGCAGGACTCTGGAAAGACATAGACGTCTCCAACAGCGAATTGAGAGAACATAAGAACATAAGATATGCCATACTGGGTCAGACCAAAGTCCATCAAGCCCAGTATTCTGTTTCCAACAGTGGCCAATCTAGGTCATACGTACCTAGCAGTTTCCCCAAGAGACACAAGTTCCACAATGCTTGTACTGGGTCAAGCATTGATATCTTCGGTCACTTCTTAATAATGGTTTATGGACCTTTCCTCCAGGAACTTGTCCAAACCTTTTTTAAACCCAGCTACACTAACAGCCTTTACTACATCCTCCGGTAACAAATTCCAGAGTTTGATTACTCGTTGAGTGAAAAAATATTTCTTTTTTTAGTCTTAAATAGTTTACCCTGTAGCTTCATTGCATGTCCCCTAGTCTTTCTATATTCTGATAACGTAAACAATCGATCTACGTTTACCCATTCCACTCCGTTCATTAATTTATAGACTTCTATCATATCTCCCCTCAGCCGTCTCTTTTCCAGGTTAAAGAGCCCTAACCTTTTTAGCCTTTCTTCATAGGAGTATCCTTCCATCCCCTTTACCATTTTGGTGGCTCTTCTCTGAACCTTTTCTAAAATCGCTATATCCTTTTTAAGATACGGCGACCAGAATTGCACACAATATTCAAGGTGCGGTCTCACCATGGAACGATATAGAGGCATTATAATATCTTTTGTTTTATTTTCCATTCCTTTCCTTATCATACCTAGCATTCTATTTGCTCTCTTGGCCGCATGCATGGGTCTAAAATTGAAGCAGCATGGGTCTAAAATTGAATGCACAGGTATATCTTTTTTGGCCCCTCTGGGCAGGGCCCTGTGCGACTTGGACATCACCACATCAGAGATTTGCAGATTCAGGGCTTTCTAAAATGTCTCAGGGGACATGTGTGTGATTTCCAAATCCAAATGAGCATTTTCAGACATGGAAACCATGAACTGGGCTTCTAAAATGACTTCCTATTGTAGCGGCAGAGCGCAAACAATCCAATAATACCAGGAGTCTGTTCAGAAGGTCCAAATCATTTATTGTGCACAAGACTCAAGCAGAATCACATTCAAAATGGCTGAGCAATGGTTTCTAGCAAAACAACAACTTTTATACCTTTCTTCTCCATTCTGAACATAGGCAAACTTTTCATTGGTCCCACTAACCCCTTTTGCCCCATCTATTGGTCCCGGTGCCGTTACGTAGCTATCCAATGAGGACCTTTGTCTGGGCTCAGCACCTGTTTCCCCCTCTTACAGCCCTCATTACAATGGTCAGTTCTTAGACTCTTGATACATCTCTTCTCCAAGGTCACTAGCTAGCTGGAATATGTGTGAAAGCAGGGCACTGTAACCTTTCTTTCAACAAAGTTAATTAATTCCACAGAAGCTTCTCACATCCCTCTCAGTACCAATTAAAGCTGTTTTTCTATCTTTTCTAAGTTTCGATTCTGCTTAGCTATGCTTGGTTATGCTTAGTTAAGTTTCGATTCTATGGAGGCAGCATTCAGGGGGGTTTTCATTCCTCTGGGCCTAACCACAGGCTTCATTTACAGGTCAAGCTGCTTAGGCCTGTCTGTTTAGTTCAAGCAGCATGGATCATAGGCCTTCGCCTACCACACTATATGTACAGCAGTGATATTCAGCCACTCGGGGCCAAATTAAGGCATAAGAAAATTGGCGTATGTCTAGGGCTCAAATACTTGGTGAGTCATCTCAGATGTGCTGGATTTTTTCCAGGACTATGCAGATTTTTATATCAATGTATTTATTTACTTAACGGATTTTCTATACCACCTTTAAGTCAAAGCGGTTTACAGAGAATAAACAACAAGTAAGCTCAGCTCAGTTGCAGTTAATATTTGCAAGTGTCTGGATGTTTTTCAGAGTTTGGACTGTTATGGCTCTCCAATTATCTCCTACCCGCCCGGCCCTCCTCCCCCCACATAGGAACCTGCTTCCTGTGTGGCACTAGCAACAGAGACTGCGGTAGGATCTAGTCAGTGGAAAGCCTGCTCTAGTCACAGGAAGGGAGAGAATAGGCCAGAGGAAGTTCCTGTGCTGTGCAAATGAGATGGAGGCACTAAGCTCTGCATGGAAAGCGTAGTTACTCACCTGTAACAGGTGATCTCTGGGAACAGCAGGAATTTAGTCCTCACATATGGGTATCGTCGGTACCGACGGAGCCTGTGCGGGAACGCTCTCCAGCGTCCAATAGGAACGCTTTTGGGAGCATCCCTCAGCACATGAGCGCTGCCTTCCCGCCTTTCCAACTGTCCCTCTCCAGTTAAGTTTGTAGCTGAGTGAAAGGATAGAGGGAGAGAGGAAAGAGACAAAGAGAGAGAGAGAGACAACTCCTAGGGGAGGTGGGTGGGTTGTGAGGATTAAATTCCTGCTGTTCCTGGAGATCACCTGTTACAGGTGAGTAACTACGCTATCTCCAGAAACAAGCAGGAATGTAGTCCTCACATATGGGGACTCCCTAGCTGAAGATGCCAGGGAGATATCCCCAGGAAGGTGCCACCGTCGAAGGTGAGAATCCTTCTTCCCATGGATCTCTGGCATCCCACCAGGGTTGGTGGGTAGGAGTTGGTTTAGGTTTGAAAGAGATTTTGAAGAACAGCTTGGCCAAAGAAGGCATCCCGACGGGAGGCTTTATCTAGGCAGTAGTGGGCTGTGAAGGTGTGTACCGAAGCCCAGGTGGCTGCTCGACAAATGTCATCGATAGACACAGAGTGGAGATTAGCCATAGAAGCTGCCATGGCTCTCACATTGTGAGCTGTGACATGGTCCTGAAAAGGAAGACCCTTACTCTCATAAGTAAAGGATATGCATTGGGCAATCCATTTAGATAAAGTTCTTTTGGAGACTGGAAGTCCCAAATAACTAGGGTCAAAAACTACAAAACGTTGCGAGGACTTTCTATGTTGCTGTATTCTTTGAATGTAAAAGGCTAAGGCCCTTTTACAATCCAAAGTATGAAGGTTTCTTTCTGCATTAGAGGCGTGAGGCCTCCGAAAAAATACAGGAAGATAAATTGATTGGTTTAAATGAAAAGGCAAAACCACGTTTGGCATAAAGTGTGGGTGAGTTCGAAGAACAACCTTATCATGATGAAATCTAGTATGAGGAGCAATCACTAAAGCTTGCAATTTACTAATGCGATGGGCAGAGGTGATTGCAATCAGGAAGATGACCTTCCCAGTCAAAAACCTAAGGGCTGTAGTGGCTAAAGGTTCAAAAGGTGGCTTCAAGAGCTGCCCGAGAACTAGATTTAGATCCCATGCTACCGGTGGTGGCTTGATGGGAGGTTTAGTTAATAAAAGGTCTCTCATAAATCTTGATAGGAGTGGATGAGAGGAAATTGGTTGTCCATTTAGAGGCTTATAAGAAGCTGCAATTGCACTAAGAAGGACTCTTACTGAATTGGTCTTTAACCCAGAATTCGATAAGTGAAGGAAATACTCTAGTATCGATTCTAAGGGTATGACCAGGGGGTTTAATCCCTTCTTGGAGCACCATATAGTAAAACGTTTCCACTTGAATGCATAAGATCTTCTTGTGGAAAGTTTCCTAGTAGCCTGAAGGATATTCTTTACCTGCTGGGACAGGTTGAAATCCTGGAGGTCTAAGCCTTCAGCAACCAGGCCGTAAGGTGCAGGGACTGGGGATTCGGGTGCCATAGCATCCCGTTCTCCTGGGAAAGGAGATCTGGAGCATGCCCTAACTCCAGAGGTGCCGCTTGAGAGAGATGCAGAAGCAGGGAATACCACGTTTGACGTGGCCATTGTGGTGCTATGAGAATCATGCGACCCCTGTCTTTCTGAAGCTTGAAGAGTGTCTTGGGGATGAGAGGAATGGGTGGGAAGGCATAAAGGAATTCCTGACCCCAGTGAAGGAGGAAGGCATCCCTTGCCTGACAGTTGTGCGCCGGAATCCTGGAACAGAACCGGGGAAGTTTGGCGTTCAGTGGACTTGCAAAAAGGTCTATGTCTGGAGTGCCCCAGAGATGAAATATCTTTGCCACCTGGTCTAGGTGTAGTGACCACTCGTGAGGTAGCAGTACTCGACTGAGTTTGTCTGCCCAAATGTTTTGAATGCCTGGAAGATATACCACTAGAAGGTGAATTTGATGCTCTCTGGCGAGGGCCCATAGTCGTAAAGCTTCGTTGCATAACGACAGAGAGCCTGTTCCACCCTGCTTTTTCACATAGAACATGGCTACCTGATTGTCTGCCTTCATAGCCTAGCAGTGTTCTCTGATGCTCAGTTCCTCTGGGTCATCACTCCCAACCACTGGGCCCTCCACCGCAAGGGACTTCCCAGAGGTCAAGTCGATCCTCGAGCACCACCAGCCTCAAGATACGCTTCAGCCATGGTCCTGGTCCTCGGAGCTGAGGCCCTCACCTCTCAGTGCCCTTGGCTCTGGGCCACTGTGGCCCCAAGGCCCTCGGGGTCAGGCCAGCACCCTGAGTCCCAGGGAATCCCCGACTCCTCCTCTGAGCCGGACTCTGATTGGGATACCGAGGACAACGAATCCCTGGATACCAGCCATCACCACAATGTGCCCTCGGACCCATCCCCTCCGGAGTAGAGGCGTCAGACCCCACCTGAGGACATGGCCTTCCTCGACTTTGTGTGGGACATGGCCAAGACTCTGGCATTTGCCACCAAGTTGGAGGAGGACCCTCACATGGAGGATTTTGAGATCCTCCAGTATGAATTCCCCTGGGATGTGCACCCGACCTTCTCTCTTAGGACAATGGCATGCTCCTCCATCCCAACATCCACTCCCTACACCTGATAGCATGGCTGCTGAATGCTTAGTGTTCGCTAACCTCGACCTGCCACAGAGCGACGGTGGAGAAAGGACAGGACTTCTGAATCTCTCCAGCATTTCAATTACTGCCACCACCACTATCGCTCCCTCATTACCGAAGCCAAATGTTCCTACTTCTCTGATCTCATTTCCTCCTCCTCGAACTCTACTCGCCAACTCCATTCACCTCTTAAACTTCTCTCTTCTCTCCATACCCCTTCTGCTAATAAAGATCAGTCCTCTGCTCCTAGTCCATCTGATCTGGCCTCCTCCTTTGCTGCAAAGGTCCAATGCCTCCATTCATCTCTTCCGGTCAGAACTCCCCCATTGGGGTCCCCCATCCTCCTTCACCACCCCATCCCCTTCCACATCACACACCTGGTCCTCCTTCCAGCCTATCTCCCCCATTTAACTCTCCAGAACCATCATTACCACACACAAAACGAACTGTGCTCTACACCCCATCCCTCGAAATGGCTATTGGAGCCATCCCTCATCCTTACCCATTTTCTACTTTCCATGCTCAACTCCTGTTTAGCCTCTGGCACTTTCCCCACCCTCTGGAAGCATGCCCTGGTTCACCCCCTTATCAAGAATCCCTCCCTTGACCCTACTGATCCTGCTCACTACCGTCCGGGCTCCAATCTCCCCTTCATTTCTAAGATTCTTGAAAAGTCTCCCAGTTCTCCACTCACCTGGATTCCATTCACTTCCTGCACCAATGGCAGGCCGGTTTCCACCCTGCTCACAGCATAGATTCTATCCTTCTATCTCTCCTCAATGAGCTTCACATTGCACACAACCGGGGTGATGTCTCGTTAGCTCCCTAGACCTTTCAGCCACTTTGATCTCATAGATCATCCTATCCTCCTCTCCCGGCTTCGAGATGCTGGTCTGCAGGGCACATTCGCTGGTTCCATTCTTTTCTTCACTCCTGCTCCTTCTCTGTATTCTCCCCATCTGGTACCTCTACTTCCTATTTTTGCCCTGTGGAGTTCCCCAGGGTTCAATTCTCGCACCTCTCCTCTTTGACATTTTCCTGACCCACCTCACTCTCCTGGTGCAGCAGTCCGGTGTGTCAGCATATTATTATGCGGACAACATCATTCTCCTTCACCACACCTCCCCCACCTCCCTGGATCTTTCCCCCCTCAACACCTGCTTGATGCATGTCACAAACTGGCTTTCCATGAACCTCCTTCATCTCAACCCCTCAAAAACATCAGCAATGTGGTTCACCTTTGGGAACTCCTCCCCCTCACTGGCCCCTACATTTCTTGGCAACCCAATGCCCCTGGTATCTTCCTTTCGCTATTTGGGTGTGATACTAGACCCAGAGTTGTCTTTTCATGCACACATCTCCACCCTCTCACACCATACTTTCTTCGTCAAATTAGAGTGGTTAGAGATGTTCTGTCCCCTTCCTCTCACCACTCTTCTCCTCTCGCTGGTAATTTCCCTCATCGATTATTGCAATATCATTTTTGCCGGTCTTCAACACCATATCCATCGCCTGCAGATGGTCCAAAATAGTGCTGCTCGGGTCATATCTCATATCACCTGTTATAGCCACATCACGCCTCACCTAATTCAACTCCATTGGCTGCCAGTTCCCCAATATATTATCTTCAAACTCCTAATTCTAACTCACAGAGCCCTTTACAACCACACCCCACAATACCTGGCTGACTCTCTACAGTTCCGTCTGGTGCCCTGCAGCCTCCGCTCCATATACATCAACCCCTTGGAGCTCCCTTCCCCAGCCTGTGCTCACCTTTAACAAACCCATAATTCGGCATTTTTCTTCCTGGCACCATCTCTTTGGAACTTCCTTCCTCTCCCCCTCCGTCAAGAACAGTCATACCCTAAATTTAAGATGCTCCTTAAAACTCATCTTTTCTGCCTTGCCTATGACCTCCTGCTGGATCCCTCTAATTAGCCCTTTCTCTACCCACCTATCTTCTCCTCTGTCTCCACTCTCTCCCCTACCTCGCGTGTGATTGCTGCTTTCCTATTAAGAATTGTAATTCCTCTCTGCTCCTGGCCTACTTCAGCCCTGCTGGTTCTCAAAACTTAATAAAGATAAAGAGGTACAGTTAGCTTTGTTCTCTAGACCTAAAGGATGCTTACACACACATACTGATCCATCCTCAGCACAGGCAGTATCTGTGTTTCTTTTTTCAGCAAACCCATTACCAGTACTGGGTTCTACCCTTTGGCTTAGCCTCTGCACCTCGAGTGTTCACGAAATGCATGGCAGTGGTGGCGGCCTATCTCTGCACTTTGGGAATCTTTGTCTTCCCTTACTTAGACGACCGGCTAATCAAGGGAGACTCCCCACAAAAGGTAAAACTCTCTCAGCATCACAGCATAGAAACAAGATGGCAGAAAAAGACCACATGGCCAATCTAGTCTGACTTCCATATCAACTACTACAATAGTCCCCGTTTTTCCTTTAGAGAGACTCTGTGTTTGTCCCATGCTTTTTTGAATTCATATATTATCCTCATTTCTACCACCACCACTGGGAAACTATTCCACGCATCTATCACTCTTTCTGTAAAGAAATATTTCCACATATTACTCCTGAGTCTAACCCCTTTCACTCTCATCCTATGTTCTCTTGTAGCAGAGCTTGCTTTCAATTGAAAGAGGCTCTCCTGTGCATTTATGCCACCAAGATATTTAGACATCTCTATCATATCTCCTCTATCCCGCCTTTCCTCTAATGTATACATATTAAGATCCAAAGTATGTCCTCATATGCTTTATAATGAAGACCACTAACCATTTTAGAAGTCATCCTCTGCACCAACTCTAACCTGTTTATATCCTTTTGAAGATGTGATCTCCAGAATTGCACACGATACTCCAAATGAGGTCGCACCAAAGACTTATACAGACGCACTATCTCCTTTTTTTTCTGCTAGCCTTTCCTCTCCCTATGCACCCAAGCCTCCTCTTAGCCTTCGCCGCCGCCTTTTCTACCTGTTTAGCTACTTTAAGATCATCTCACCCAATCATGCCCAGGTCCCGTTCTTTTGTGGACAGAAGTACTTCACTTCCTAAACTGTACCGTTCCCTTGGATTTTTGCAGCCCAAATGCATGATGCTGCATTTTTTTAGCATTAAATCTCAGCTGCCAAATTCTAGACCATTCTTCAAGCTAACATGTTATGTACTCCTCTTGCTATCTACTCCTTCCTGGGTGTCTATTCTATTGCAGATTTTGGTATCATCCGCAAAGAGGCAAACCTTACCCGACAGCCCTTCTGCAATAACAAAGATGTTAAAAAGAATCTGACCAAGGACAGATCCCTGCAGCACACCACTGGTAACCTCCTTCACCTCAGAGTGAGCTTCATTTACTTGTACCCTTTGTCGCCTCCCATTCAACCAATTTCTAACCCAATAACTTTAGGGTCCATCCATAGGGTGCTCAGTTTGTTGATAAGTCGCCTGTGTGGAACAGTGTCAAAGACTTTACTTAAATCTAAGTACCTCACTTCTAGGACTCTCCCTCAGTCCAACTCTCTGGTCACCCAGTCAAAGAAATTAATCATCATGCTCCAACATCTCGGATTTGTTCTCAACTTCCAAAAATCGCACCTTGTTCCAACCCAAAAGCTCGAGTTCATCAAAGCACTTCTGCAGGGTCACTCAGCCCACCTCGTCAAGCTTGTCAAACACACACAGCAACAAAGACTGGTAACAGCTTGAGGGATGCTACGCCTCTTGGGTCACATGGCCTTGATGGTCCATATAGTCCCCTATGCTCGCTTGCACATGCGGCAAGCCCAATGGATTCTGTCTTCTCAATGGACCCAGGCAACTGTGTGTCTCAAAAATAGGATACACATTACCCCTCAACTGGTCACGTCTCTTCACTGGTGGTGTTCCCCACAGAACCTACTAGGCTGGTCACCTTTTCAGATGCCTCCACCTCAATGCACCCAGACCATGGATGCCTCCAAACTGGGTTGGAGAGCACATCTCAACAATTTGACCACACAGGGTCTGTGGGAGTTCACATTGCAGATCAACCTCCTGGAATTGCGTACCCTCACAAATGCCTTTCGGGTTTTTCAACCCCAACCTTTGGGACAGTAAGTATTAATCCAAACAGACAACCAAGTGGCCATGTTCTATGTAAACAAACAAGGGAGAACGGGATCCTATCCCCTCTGTCATGAAGAGCGTCACCTCTGTTTTTTTGCAATTGCACACCACATTCACCTGTGAACGGTGTACCACTCAGGCGAACTCAATGTCCTTGCGGAGAGACTCAGCCGTATCCTTCATCCACACGAGTGGATCCTGCATTGGTAGATGGCTGCATGGATTTTCTGAACTTGGGGTACCCCACTCATAGATCTGTTCACCACACAACAGAATGCACAGCTTCCACTATTCTGCTTATGGCTTCTGTCCCTGCACCGACAAGCCCTGGACACCTTCCTTCTCCACTGGGGACAGGGTCTGCTTTATGCATTCCCTCCTATCCCCTTGCTACCTAAAATGCTGTTCAAGCTACAGGCCGAAAAGGACTCCATGATCCTCAAAGCCCCTTTGTGGCCCTGTCAACCATGGTTTTCTCTGCTCCTTCGCCTGGGGCAGACTTAACCCTTCAACCTCAGTTGCACACCTGAACACCTCTCCCAGGACCAGGGGATGCTTCTCCATCCCAACCTTCATGCCCTCTGCCTCACGACATGACTGCTGAAAGGATAGTGGAGGTCAAGGATATCCTGCTTGCATCGCATAAGTAGTCCACCAGGTGATCGTATGCATTTAAATGGCAAAGGTTTGCCCTCTGGTGCTCCCCAAAGGGCACTGAACCCTTTGCCTGCCCGGTTGAATTCCTTTCTTCAATATCTCTTCCACTTGTCCTGGGCATGTCTTAAGACCAACTCAGTCAGAGTTCATCTTAGTGCCATTGCGGCCTATCTCCTTAGATGCCTTAGTAGCACACTTCATGAAGGGACTCCTGCTGTCCAAGCCACCTACTAAGCCGCCTCCGATGGCTTGGGACCTCAATGTGGTTCTAGCTCAACTTCTAAAGCCTCCCTTTGAGCCTTTAGCGACCAATTCTCTGAAGTTTCTATCTTGGAAGGTAATCGCCTCACAACCATCATTTCAGCTTGTTGCATCAGTGAACTGCAGGCTCTTGTAGCGGACCCACCTTATACCCACTTCCATCATGACAAGGTGGTCCTCCATGCTCATCCACACTTCCTACCAAAGGTGGTCTTCTCGTTTCATCTGAACCAGTCGGTAATCCTACTGATCTTCTTCCCGAGACCACATACATCTCGAGCAGAAGCAGCACTACACATCTTAGACTGCAAGCGAGCTCTGGCTTACTACTTAGATAGAACTAAAGTTCACAGAAAATCCTCTCAGTTATTCATTTCCCTTGATCCAAGTCACCTTGGTCTACCAGTGACAAAGTGGACTCTATCCAAATGAATAGCAGACTGTATCTCTTTTGCTTATGTATAAGCGTGACTCTCTCTGGAGGGTTATGTCACTGCACATAATGTCAGTGTCATGGCAACCTCAGTTGCCAATCTCCAGTATCCATTGATGAAATCTGTCGAGCAGCAACCTGGTCCTCCATTCATTCGTTCGCTGTTCATTATTGTCTGGACAAGGATTCCCAACGGGATGTTGTCTTTGGCCAGGTGGTACTCCAGCACCTTTTTGGGATTTAATCTCAACTCCTACCCTTTGTCCCAAACTTCTGCAAGAGACCACACTTCCATTAGAGGTGGTATAGCAGACTGAAATAGAGTCCTTTGGGCTACTTTGCGTCCACACTCTTCAGCTCTATTCTCCAGCCTCAGGGATGCCAGTCTGGTACCTGGGAGCTAGTGAGTCCCATATGTGAAGACTGCATTCCTGTTTGTTCCTGAAGATAGCATAGTTACTCACCTGTAACAGATGATCTCCGGGAACAGCAGGAATCAGTCTTCACAACCCGCCCTCCTCCCCTAGGAGTTGTAGGATAGTTTTAATTTTTCATCTATTACTCAGCTACAAACTCAACTGAGGAGAGGAGTTGGGAAGGCAGATGTGCAGGCACAGTGAACTGCTACCTAAAGCTTTCCTATTGGACATCTGGGAACATTCCTGTGCAGGCTCCGTTGGTACCAACATCACCCATATGTGAAGACTGTTTCGTGCTGTTCCCGGGGAGCACCTATTACAGATGAGTAACTACACTTTCTTTACATCCCTTTGTAGCACACTTTATGCCTGGTCTCTTGCTGTCCAAACCACTTATTAAGCCACCTCCGGTAGCCTGGGATCTCAATGTGGTTCTTACACAACTACTAAAGTCTCCTTTCAAGCCTTTGGCCACCACTTCACTAGTTTCTATCATGGATGGTAGTTTTCCTCATTGCTTTAACGTCAGCTCGATGCATTAGTGAACTGCAAGCTCTACTGGTGGAACCTCCTTATACTCTGTTCCACCATGACAAGGTAGTTATGCAGACTCATCCGCACTTCCTTCCAAAGGTAGTCCCCTCCTTCCATCTGAACCAGTTTGTAATCCTACTGATTTTCTTCCCTAGACCACATGTATCTTGGGTGGAAGCAGCGATGCACTCTTTAGACTGCAAGTGAGCGCTGGCTTACTATTTGAGTAGAACTAAGTATCACAGGATCAGTAAAGATCCTCTCAATTATTAATCTGTTTTGATCCTAGTTACCTGGGCCTGCCAGTGACAAAACACACTCTATCTAGATGGTTAGCAGACTGCATTTCTTTTGCATATGCACAGGCAGGACTCTCTTTGGAGGGTCATGTCACTGGTCATAATGTACAGGCTATGGCAATCTCTGTAGCCAATCTCCATTCACTATCCATTCAGGAGATCTGCTGGGCAGCTACCTGGTCCTCCATACATACTTTTGCTGTCCACTATTGTCTGGACAGAGATGCCTATCAAGATGCTGTTTTTGGCCAAGCTGTACTCCAGCATCACTTTGGGACTTAAACTCAATGCTTACCCTCCATCCCGGACTTCTATAAGAAACCAGACTACCTTGGGGGGGGGGGGGGGGTTTCGCCTTCTGGAATTGAGTCTCTTCCACTCTTCGGCTGCAATCCTTTGGCCTCGGGGATTGCACTGCTGTACCTCTATACCTGTTTATTCCAGGAAGTTAGTGAGTCCTATATGTGAGGACTGCATTTCTGCTTGTTTCTGGAGATAGTGTGTAGTTACCTGTAACAGGTGATCTCCGGGAACAGCAAAAATCAGACTTCGCAACCCATCCTCCTCCCCTAGGAGTTCTAGGGTCTGTTTTATTCTTCTTCTCAGCTACAAACTCAACTGAGGAGAGGAGTTGGGAAGGCAGGCACGCAGGTGTAATGGAGTTCTCCCAAAAGCTTTCCTACTGGATGCTGGGGAGCATTCCCACACAGGCTCCGTTGGTGCCGACGTCATCCAGAGATCACCTGTTACAGGTGAGTAACTACGCTTTTCTCACATGGAGGATGTGTCTTCTGGGACTTCTGCCCAAGAGAGAAAGTTTAGGATAGTTGTTCTAGTTGCTGATTCAATCATTAGGAAAGTTGAAAGCTGGTGACTGGTGGACATGACGATTGGATGGTCACTTGCCTGCCTGGTGCAAAGGTGGCAGACCTCATGTGTAACCTAGATAGGATTTTAGAGAGTGATGGAGAGGAATTGCCTGACTTGGTACATATTGGTACCAATGCCATAGAGAAACGTGGGAAGGAAGTTCTGGAAGTAGATTTAGGCTTTTAGGTAGAAAGTTGAAATCCAGGACCCCAGGGTAGCATTTTGAGAAATGCTTCCCATTCTACATGCAAGACCAAAGAGATAGGCAGAGTTCCAAAGTCTCGATGCATGGTTGAGATGATGGTGCCAGGGAGGAAGGATTTTGATCTGATAGGAACTGAGCTACCTTTTGGGGAAGGGGGGCTTATTCTACAAAGATAGGCTTGACCTTAACCAGGGTGCTACCAGGCTGCTAGTGCTAATGTTTAGAACTTGGGGGAAATCCAAGAGTCACTCAGGAGTGCATGGTTCAGTGTGAGGTATCTTTGAAAGATATCATCAAAACAAGAAAATTAGGGCATAATGTATGAGAGGTTGCAATAAAGCTAAAGTAGCCCAAGAACCTTTAAATAAAGAGCAAAAATATTGCAAATGATCTTTGCTAATTGCTAAGAAGGTTGTAAATTCAAACAAACATAGCTGGAAAGGCTTTGGAAGCCCAGCCCAGACATATCCCATGCATTAAAGGTGAAAGGAAGACCAAATAACCAGCATGGTTAAAAGGAGAGGAGAAAGAAGCTATTAGAACATTTTTCAAAACATGGAAAAAGGAACCAAATGAAGAAAATAAAAAAAACGGCATAAGCACTGGGAAATTAAATGCAAAGTGTTGATAAGGAAGGTAAAAAGAAAATTTGAAAAAAAACTTGCTACAGAGTCAAAAAATCATAATAAAATCTTTTTCAGATATATTCAAAGCAAGAAACTTGGCAAAGGAGTCAGTTAGACCATTAGGTAATCAAGGGGTAAAAAGTGCACTCAGGGAGGACAGGGCCATAGTTGAGAGAATAAATGAATTCTTTACTTCAGTCTTTACTATCCATGCCAGAAAAGGTATTTAATGGTGATGCTGAATCAAATCTCAGTGAACCTGGAGGATGTCGTAGAGCAAATTAAAGAACAGCAAATCACGTAGACCAGATGGTATGTTTATTGTATGTATGTATTTATTTATTTAGCTACGTTTATATACCACTAACCTGAGAGTCTAAGTGGTTTACATATTAACAACATGGCCTGGCGTGGTTTTGCAAGGAATAAAAAACTACTAATTTTAAACCATCATTAAATTTGTCTTCAGTACTAGAAGATTGGAGGGTGGCCAATGTAATGCCAGTTTAAAAAAGGGCTCCAGGGGTGATCTGGGAAACCACATGCCAGAGAGCTAATATCTGGCCAGAAAAAAATGATAGAAACCTTTATAAAGAACAGAATTTCTGAACACATGAACAGACAGGGCCCGATTCCAATCCTGACATACATCTCCTTTGTACGTCTGGGCTGACCTGGACATACAAAGGAGATTGCGATTCTGTTCCCGCGGGGCATGTCTAGCCCGGCGGGATCGGAATCGCGAACAACCTGTACGTTCAGGCCAGGACTGCAATTCAGTCCTGGCCTTCATGTACAGGCACTGCCCGGCTAACCCAGCCAGGACTTTTAAATGGCCATGGCACCACAGCTCCATTTAAAAGCCGTGATGCTGGATGCCTGCCCAAAATGTTAATTCCCTGCAGCCCGACCCCCGATCCGGCTCCCTAAGGCCAGGATCAGGTTGCGGGGAATTAACCATGCCACACCCACACCCCCCCCCCCCACACCCCCGTCCCTTCTGCCCCCTGGAGCAGCAAAATTAAAACGTCCAGGAAGTTATTCCACCCTGGGGGTGGAATAACCTCCCTGGCCATTTCGCTGGCCCTGGACGTACAGAGCCGACAATAGAATCGGCCCTGTACATCCAGGACCAGCAATCGCCCACTGCCTGCCCCGCACAACCATTGGGATGTCCACCCCTGCTATTTGTGCCTCAGAATGACCCCCACATTGTTTAATGAGACAAAGTCAGCATGGATTTAGCAAGGCACAGACACAGTGGATCCATTTACAGCAACAGGATAAAATCAAAATAAACTGAACTATTTAATTTCTCAACAAATAGGGGTGTCCTACATGGAGCGGTGGGTTCACCCCTAAACAAAGACATGGGGAGGGGTGGCCTGCACAGCGTGGCAGGCGCACCTACTCTTGCCATCTTACTGGGTAGACTAGATGGACCATACTGGTCTTTATCTGCCGTCATTTACTACTATGTTACTATGTATTACCTCGCCAATCTCCTCTATTTCTTTGAGGGTATGAATAAATATGTGGATAAAGGTGAACCACTTGATATAGGGTCATGTTTATTAAGCTGCATTAGCTGTTAATGTGTGCTTGAGAGCACGCTAATATATCGCAGTAAGCGCACTCACGGAGGACAGGCAAAATGATAGGCAATTTCAAGTGGCGGTGAGGCATTGCTGCTTGGATGTCTCACTTCTGCTTGAAATTGAACATAGCCAAACTGAACTGCTTATTTTCCCCCTAAACTCTCTTTTCCTCGTCCTTCTTTCTCAGTCTCTGCAGATAACTCTCTACTCCTCCCTTGTCTCCTCAGCTCGCAACCTTGAGGTCGTCTTTGACTACCCTCTCTCCTCCACACACATCTAACTGATAGCTAAAACCTGCCATTTCTTTCTCTACATCATCAACAAAATTTGCCCATTTCTTTCTGAACACACTACTAAGCCACTTATCCACTCCTTAGTTACCTCCCATCTAGACTATTGTAACCTACTCCTTGCTGGTCTCCTTCTGAATCATCTCTCTCCCCTTCAATCTGTTCAACACTCCGCTGCACGGCTAATCTTCCGCCTGCCTCGCTATGCCCATATTACTCCTCTTCTCAAGTCACTTCATTGGCTCCATATCTGTTTCCGCATCCAGTTCAAACATGTCCTGCTGACCTTTAAGTGCATTCACTCTGCAGCTCGTCACTACCTTTCCTGTCTTATCTCTCCCTACATCCCTCCTCGGGAACTCCACTCTTCTGGCAAATCGCTTCTATCTGTGCCCTTTTCTTCTGTTGCTAACTCCAGACCTCACTCCTTTCATCTTGCTGCTCCTTATGCCTGGGACAAACTACCCGAGTCTGTGCGTCAGGCACCTTCTCCGGCCTTTTCAAAATCCAAGCTGAAACTCACTTCTTTGTTGCTGCTTTCCGATCTTGACTCACCTGGTCTCCTTTGTGTTTCCTTACCATTTCCCTTAGATGTATCCTGTGTCTACAGCTACTGTGTTGTCTGTCTTGACTAGACTGTATGCTCTGATGAGCAGGGACTGTCTTTTACATGTGTCTGTGCAGTGCTGCGTACATCTTGCAGGCTGTACAATGTTCAGTAGTAGTAGTAGTGCACTAAACAGCATGATGTTAATTCAATGCTATCTGCTTAGTGCATGAAGGGGAGAGGAATGGGTAGGGAAGAGGAAGAGCGTGGGTGTATCTGCAGAGCATGGTAAGTATGGGAGTTGACAGCGTGCATTCACCTTCAGTGTTGTAGTTAGTGCGGGTGCACTTAATGCCACCTCAATGTTTGGTGTTAAGTGTAACTGCAATAAGCCGACTTGCCACTAGCACACATTAGGATCCAAATCAGTTCTATATCTACTGGGACCATGCATACACCCTCAGTAGGTAGTGCTTTACTGTTGCACATACCATGCATTGATTTCTATCTACAATGTACGACATCTGTAAAACCTTAGCGCAGTTTAGTGAACTAGCATATTTAGACTTTCAGAAAGCATTTCACAAAATCCTGCATGAGGGACTATTGTGGATTGGAAACTTGTTGAGAGAGAGAAAACAGAATAGGTCAATTTTCTCAGTGGTGGAGAGTGAATAGTGGAGCACTTCAAGGGCCTGTGCTGGGACTAGTGCTTTTTAAAAATATTTGGAGATGATCTGGAACTGAGAAAAACAAGTGAAGTGATTACATTTGAGAAATTGCAGGAGGATCTTGGGAGACTGGACATCCAAATAGCAGATGAAATTTGATGTGGGCAAGTGCAAAGTGATGCATGTAGGGAAAAATATCCCAAACTATAGATACATAATGCCAGATTCTGATTTAGGAGTTGTCACCTAGGAAAAGGATCTAAACATCATCAAGGATAATACATTGAATTTTTGTTTATTCAGTGTGTAGCCGCAGCCATAAAAGCTAAAGAAAATGTTCAGGATTATTAGGAAAGCAAGAGTGAATAAAATAAAATATCAAAATGCCTCTGTATCGCTCCATGGTGGGAGCACCACTGCTCTCAGTATTCAAAAAAGATAGTGAAATTAGAAGACATACAGAGAAGGGCAGCCAAAATGATAAAGGGAATGGAACAATTGTCCTGTTGGGAAAGGGCATGTCAGTTTGGGGAGATATGATAGAGGTCTATAAAATCCTGAGTGGAGTGGAATGGATACAAGCAAATTGATTGTTTTTTACTCTTTCAAAAAGTACATAGACTAGGGGATATGTCATGAAGTTACAAAGTATTTTTTCTCACAATGAGTAATTGAGCTTTGCAACTCATTGCCAGAGGATGTGGATAAACCAGATAACATAGCAGACTTTAAAAAAGATTTGGACGAACTCCTGGAGGAAAAGTCCATAAACCATTATTGAGATAGATCAAGAGAAAACCACTGTTCATTCCTGCGGATAAGCAGCATGGAACTGGCCACTTTTGGGATATGGGAGCAAACACAAAGTGAGTAGCAAAACCAAACTTTATGTAGACCAATGGTCAAGGTAGGAAAACAGAATTTTTCCTATAAATGTGTAATTAAATATCACAATGTAAAATATCTTTTTTTTTTTTTATCCAGCTCAGCTAAATCACTTTCTCTCTGGTGTTGCGACAGTGGGTACGCAGAGAACTACATCTAGTTTGAACATAACCTCTGAATGAGTTTGCATTAATACTTATTTGATATCGCTAACTGAAAGCTTATGCCTTTTGAAGGCTTAAGTTCTCTGGTTTCCTAAATTTGAGCTTGACCACCTCCCATTTTGGTAGACTTGAGGATATGTTTACTAAACCTGGCTAACTGTTAACACAGGCTATCTGCAACCAGGTCCCATTGAATAACATGGGATCTAGCTGCAGATAGCCTGGATTAACCATTAGCCCGGTTTAGTAAACATTACCCCTTAATGACAGAAAGCATTGTTTTATTTCTTGCTATTTCTTTTCTAAATGAAATATTGTTCTCTTGTTTTTTTGTCATTTCTCTACAAGAGTATTCTTGGTGGCTGATATTCAGAGGGTTGGCAGCTAGTGCCTTTAAAGTGCCTAGCCGCCGCTGCTTTAAAAAAACCTCAGATATTTAGCGCCGGAACATATCTAGCTGATTATGCCACTGACCAGATAGCGACCAGCACTGCCCCCAATCCATACACCCACAGACTGCCCAGATTTTAACTGGGCATTTTCTACTGCTTGGGTTAGAAATTGGTTGGGTGGGAGGCGACAAAGAGTACAAGTAAATGGAGCTCACTCTGAGGAGAAGGATGTTACCAGTGGTGTGCCCCAGGGATCTGTCCTTGGTCCGATTCTTTTTAACATCTTTGTTAGTGATATAGCGGAAGGGCTGTCGGGTAAGGTTTGCCTCTTTGCGGATGATACCAAAATCTGCAATAGAGTAGACACCCAGGAAGGGGTAGATAACATGAGGAGGGATCTAGCTAAGCTTGAAGAATGGTCTAGAATTTGGCAGCTGGGATTTAATGTTAAAAAATGTAAGGTCATGCATTTGGGCTGCAGCAATCCAAGGGAGCAATACAGTATAGGAGGTGAAGTACTTTTGTCCACTAAAGAAGAGCGGGACCTAGGCGTGGTTGTGTCTGATGATCTTAAAGTAGCTAAACAGGTGGAAAAGGCAACAGCAAAAGCTAGAAGGATGCTTGGGTGCATACGGAGAGGAATGGCTAGCAGAAAAAAGGAGGTGATAGTGCCTCTGTATAAGTCTTTGGTGCGACCTCATTTGGAGTATGGTGTGCAATTCTGGAGACCGCACCTTCAAAAGGATGTGAACAGGATGGAGTCGGTGCAGAGGGTTGCTACCAAAATGATTAATGGGCTTCATTATAAAGCATATGAGGACAGACTTAAGGATCTTAATATGTACACCTTAGAGGAAAGGCGGGATAGAGGTGATATGATTGAGATGTTTAAATACCTCCGTGGCATAAATGTTCAGGGAGAGAGCCTCTTTCAATTGAAAGCAAGTTCTGCTACGAGGGGACATGGGATGAGGGTGAAGGGAGATAGATTCAGGAGTGATATGCGGAAATATTTCTTTACGGAAAGAGTAGTGGATCCGTGGAATAGTCTCCCAGTGGAGGTGGTAGAGATGAGGACAGTAACTGAATTCAAGAAAGCATGGGACCAACACAGAGGATCTCTAAAGGCAAAAAGTGGACTGTTGTAGTTGTTATGGAAGGACAGACTAGATAGGCCATGTGGTCTTTTTCTGTCATCATATTTCTATGTTTCTATGTTTCTATGTTACATGGTCTGAGAATATTCAGTGGCACTATCCAGGTCTGCCAACTGGCTAAAATGCTTTGAATATTCCTTCCTTGGTTTATAGAATAATAATTTAATAACGATTTTTTAAAAATCTATAGGTGACAATATATGACCCATCCGGAACTTCAAGCCATTTAACACTGCTTTAGATCTTTCTGACCGAATACCAAGGCAAACAGGAACCTCAGCTCCACTGCCAACCTGATGCCACAGTTTTCAGTGTTGCCCTAATATAAGTAAGCCAGACATGCACCCAGGAGCTCTGCATTTTGAAAACACAGGTGCCTTAATTCACTGGATCTGATATTCAGCGACGGTGGCTAGCCATTCTAAAGCGCTAACCGCTGCTGCTACTGAACTTTAAATCTGGATATTCAATGGCAGGACCATATCCGGGCCCAGCATTGAATATCTGGGCTGCCCAGTTTGCCAGGAAGCTAACTGGGCAACAGCGATATTGAGCCTGCTGCTTGGCTAGCTTTCACGGAGAAAGTTAGACCAGCCTTTACTGCACCTGACTTTCTCTGTTTGGCGATTAACTGGGCAGTGGCTCAATATCGCCGCTACCTAGTTATCCCCAAGTGCCACTCCCGGAGCACCCCTAGCTAGGCATGCAGAGGCAGCACCCATGGATATTCAGTAACATTAACCGTGTTTGTTCCGCTTAATATCCCAGACAAGGGATTAACATGGTCAGCAGATCTTTTAACTGTGTTAATCCCTTTGAATATCTCCCCTACGAAAATAGCTACTTTACTTAAGAGCCTAACATAGATGCCTAAATTTAGGAATTTAGCTTTTCTTTAAATATTGGCTTTCTAGGGATGTAATAGTAATATTTGTTATCTCCAGGAACAAGCAGGAATGTAGTCTTCACATATGGGTGACGTCAGTACCGATATTCTTCAGTACCCTACAGCCCCGAAGGAGGCTGCTATGCTCCCTGTCCATCGCATACTTCACGACCTTATGCTTCGTATGTGGGAGAGACCCCTTACTATCTCTCCACATACCCGATGACTCGATACCATGTACCGGGTACCAGAGTGTCCCGGTTTTCAAAAGACACAATTGCAGCACCATTCCATGGTGGTGGAATTGGCAATGCGTCGAATAAAGAGTGCTAAGACACATTCCTCGAACCCTCCAGATAGGGAATTGGGAACCCTAGATGCCTTTGGTCGACGTTGTTTTCAGGCCTCCATGTTATCAGCCAGGATCAGTTCCTATATATTCTATATGGGTATGTTCCTTAGAGAAGTGGCTAAGGAGTTGGAGTTAATGGCTTCTCTTCTCCCTTCCCCACACCCATCTTATGTCCCTGTACAACTGGTGGGTAAGGCACGAATAGCGGGGATGGACGTCCCAGCGAGATGTCCATGCCTGCTATTCGTGCAACAGAATAACCCCCTATAACTTTTATTGGATCATCATAAAAACTACATGGTCACATTTCAAAGGGATCTAGAGGGAAAGCTCTCAGTTTTGAATGAGAATGACATAACATGGCTGAGTCCCATTTAAGAGGACTTAGGGATGTCTGGTGTGAGGGGGAGGGCAGGAGTGAATAGGAAATTTATCACTGATAGTCAGTGAGCATGGGGGGAGGTATAATAAGGTGGCAAGTAGAATTTTGGGCAGGCTGAGCACCATTCTGTTTTTGGTGGGCTGGTGAAGGACATAGTGGGGAGAGTTCTTGGTTGTCCTGTCCTCCCACCTTTTCTAGCTTTTTGGTGGTTTTAGGATTTTAGGTTAAGGGTGGGTTCCAGGGTTTGAAGTTGCAGCTAGTGACGGAGCTTTGATTTAGCTAATCCTCCCAGAACTGGCCTAAATTTATGGACAACAGGGCAGTGTGGAATGAAAAGGGCAAGCTACAGTGGAAGATACATGGGATAAAAGTTGATTAGTCAGAGTGGAAGATGCTTCGTGTCACCACAGACTGTGTGTGTATGATGGGTGTATTGGCCACTGGGTTCATAAAGAACCTTTTTATAGCTAAATCAGCACCAACTTGCCAAGTGGCTGCGTGTGGTTAAGGAAACTCATTGATGGAGTAATTTTGATTAGCATAGTGGAGAAAGATGTATGGGCGGTTACTGGGATGGGAGCAAATAATGGGATAAAAGTTTTATTTCAGCTTTATTTGGATAATAATGGGATGTTTCATTAAGGTTTTGCAGCCAAGTTTCGCCATCGGTGTTGTCTTTGAAGTATTATTCAGCTAGAAGTGAAGAAGGTGTGTGAGTGCCAGTGTTAAGGATTTCCTCACACACCCTCCTCTTTTACTGTGAACAGACAGAGAGAAATAAAAGAAAAATCTAGATTTGGTAGTATTTGCATATTCACAAGTAAACTGCTTTGAATTTAAGATAAGGTGGTATAGAAAACCTGTTAAATAACAATAAAATAAAATAAAATTTTAGAAGTTAACTATTTCCATAGCGTCCCTCCAGTCCAGTCCAGACTCCTGGGCTCTGTCCCCCTTCCAGCAACAGAGACTGAGCATGCTAGCTTTTGGCGATGTCTCAGTACAAGCAGTTTGAACTCCTCCCCAAAAGCCAGTGTCCTTAGTCTCCAGCAGATGGGGAAGAACTCTGTGTAGTCTAGGCTACACTGAGGGATGTTTGATTGAGCTGATTTCATTCAAGAAAAAACAAAAAAGGTTTTGAGAACAGGATAGTACTCCTTTCCTTCTGATTCTGTCCTGTGATTACAGTTGGGTAAGGTACTTAGGACTTAGCCTGTGGTGTTTGAGATGGATCCCCAGGGGCAGGCTAACACTGTTCGGTCGACGCAGGTCCTCAGGAGGGAGCGCAGGTCTATGGATCTGGTCTCCTGTAGTGTGTGACACTTCTTTCCTGGTTTCTCAGAAGCCTTTGGTGATTGGCAGAAACTCAGGGGAGCCTTGAGTGATTCTGCTGCCAGGGGGTTGGAGACTGCGGAGGAGGACCGGGTCTCAGAGCCCTCTCTGGCTTCGGAGGACCCCTTGGAAGGCCCCTCTGGGCTATAAGATCATTCTGAGGCGATTGACATTCAGGATGGAAGGCTTCTCCATGGGAGGACCCTAGTATAGTAAGAATGTTTCATTGTGAGGAGCTGACAGCTTTGATCACTTACTCCTTGGTGGCATTGAATCTAACCCTAGAGGCGCAGTCTATGGAACTGCCGTTGGAAGATCCACTTTTGCAGGGCATTAAAGTATCTGAAATTGCTTTTCCCATGCATAGTGCGCTCAAGCAGATGATTGATATAGAATGGGAGGTGCCCAAGGCAGGAATGCACGGTTATAAGATTCTTCAGCATCTCTATCTCATTCCAGTCAATGAAAGAGATCTCCAGAAGGTGGAAAAGATGGATGCGCTGGTGGCAGTGGTGACTAAGATCACTATTCAGTGGAAGGAGGCGCAGCATAGAAGGATCTACAGGATAAGAAGTTGGAGATGCTGCTGAAACAGGTCTTTGAGGTTAACACCTTAGGGTTACAGGCTTTGGTGCGCAGCGTGCCACTAATTGTGACCAATGCTTGTATGCATTGATCACAAGACCTAGTGGGTACATAGGTGGAGGTCCGTCTAGGTCTTCTGGAGGTGGCCAGGTTGGAATCGGGGGCAGCATACCTGGCAGATGCGTTCTATGACCTTTTGCAGATTTCTACCAAAGGTATGGCCTTGGTGGTCGCAAAACTAGTTGACAGATGTCTCCTCTAAGCATAGGCTGAGTAAGCTTCCATTTAGGGGCAAGCTTCTCTTTGGGGAAGCCCTGAAAAAGCTAGTGAAGGAGCTAGGGGAATCCAAGCCAACCAGGCTTTCAGAGGATAAGCCGAAGGCTCCCAAGACAACATCAGCTCCTAAAGGACAGGTTCTAGTCTTCATGCAGATTAGAGTGACGAAGTTTGCTTCCTATCAGAAGCTGTGATATCCCTCTCGGAGTCAGCCCTTTCGGGAGGGCAGAGGATCAGGACGGGGGCTTTTTCACCTAATCAGGGGCTGGTGCCAAGAAGGTGCAATGAGATGAGGGGGCTCAGGCAGAGGTTGCACAGGTTGGGGAGTGCCTTTGCCAGTTTTACTCTTCCTGGGTCCACATCACCTCCAACCATTGGGTCCTTGAGGTCATCTGCGAGGGGTATGCCCTGGAGTTCATGTGTCCCCTGGCAAAGACCTTTCTGGTTTCCCCCATGCAGAGCACCCGCTAAGAGACAAGCCGTCTGGGAGACTCTTTGGCAGCTGCTTCAATTACAGGCTGCGATACCGGTACCCGAAGACCAGTTAGGTCAATGTTGATACTCCGATTTATTTTGCAGTTCCCAGAAAGGAAGGGTCCTTTTGGCCTGACCTGAAGTATCTCATCCAAGTGTTGCACTGCCACATCTCTGCATGGAAACATAGTCCGTCACAGTGGCTGTGCGTTGCAGAGAGTTCTTGATGGTCTTGGATCTATCTTTATGTTCCCATTTGTCCAGACCATCAGAAATATCTTCAGTTTGTGGTTTCTATGGGCCACATCCAGTTTCAAGCACTCCCATTCAGCCTTGCGACAGCTCTCTGCACATTACAAAAACCATGATGGTAGTTGCGGTGGACTTGTGAAGCAAGGGGGTGTTGGTTCATTCCTACCTGGATGACTGACTGATTCAGGCAAAGTAGGAGGAGGAGAAGCATGGTTGTGACTCAACAGGTTCTGTCCACGCTTCAAAGCCTTGGCTGGGTAGCGAACACAGCCAAGAGCCACCTGGTTCCTGTTCAGGATCTCGTGTACCTCTGGTTTGGTTTGACATGGTCCAGGGGGTGGTGTTTTTGTCCGTGGATCGGATGGCGAAGATACAGGCTCAGATCCGCAACTTCTTGAAGCAGCGTGCCCAGTCCACATGGTTTTATCTTCAGATCTTGGGGTCCATGACAGTGACTTTGGACTGAGTGCCCTGGGCGAGGCGCACATGCGTCCGCTGAAGAGAACTTTGCTATCACACTGGTCTCCTCAATGGCAGGCCCTTTCAAGGAAGTTTCTTTGAAACAGTCTGGCATGGTGGCTGGAGTCTACAAAACTGTTATAAGGAATGCCTCTGGAGCCGCCAGAGGACAATGGTGGTGATGAATGCTAGTCTCTCCAGATAGGGTGCGCATTGTCTGTCTCAGGTGGTGCAGGGACAATGATCTCAGGAGCAAGCCCAGTGGTTTATCAATTGCCTGGAAATGAGGGCCATGCGGTTGGCACTTCAGGCTTTTCTGCCTCTGATATAACAGTGAGTCTGCTTGGACAACGCCTCCATGGTGGTGTACATCAATTGGCAGAGGGCTCAGGCAGCATGCTCTTGGCGAAAGAGATTCTCTACTACTAAGGTGGGTGGAGGCAAACCTACTGAAGTTGTCGGCATCCCATCGCAGGGAAGGAAAACGTATAGGTGGATTTTCTCAGCCGGCATCAGTTGGATCTAGGGGAATGGTCTCTGGAGGAGTCAGTGTTTTGCAGCCTGGTGTGACACGGAAGATCTGCCCTGTGCCTTTAAAACACAGAAATCCACTGGGTTTAGCTCAGATTCTGACAGGCAGGGAGATCAAAAGCTTCCCAGTTACCATAGGCAACCAAAACAGGCTGAGACACGAGGTCTGAAGGCACACCTAGCTAGCAAACACTCCCCAGTTAATCAGGAAAACAGTTTTCACATGGGCAAGAAAACGCCCCTAAACCTGTATAAAAAACGTCCAAAGCAAACAGAGTTAGACCAGAGAGATCAGGGAGATCTCGGAGTTCACGAGGAACAGGAAGCTGCAGAAGCTTGGCAAGTAAGAGGAAACTTGCAAGTCTCAGACGGAGGTTCAGAATATTCCTATACTGACTCTGAATTACCTGACCCTTGGAGCAGAAAGCCAAGGAGGAATTTGCAAAGGGAAACAAAGCTACCTGCAACAAGAGAGATTAGTTACAGGAAACACTCTCCTCTGACGCAGGGTGATTTTCCCAGGCACAGAGCTCAGTGGAAGGAATGTGAGGCAGCTGGTAAGAAGCCATATATAATTGAAAAGCAGAGCTGCTTGAAATACTTGCAACCCTGTGAGAGGGAAAGTAATTCGGTTGAAGACATTTGTATGAGTGATGAGGATGAATGTATGTCTCTAAAACCCTGCAGAAGACTTCCAAGAGAAAAGTCTGTCAGGACCAGAACAGGACAGTGTTATGAGCTAATGCCAGGCACAAGAGGTAGGAGATTGAAAAGCTACAAAGAGAAAGCAGGTTTAAACAGAGCTGTTTCTCCGTCCTGCTTTTACAAGCTGTCTGATAACTACCTGCCTTACTGTGGAGAGGGCTGTGTTGAAAGCTCAGAGACTGATTTGAGGAGGTTTCAAACTTTCTGCCCTCGAGAAAATAATGGGGTTGAAGAACCAATGATTACAGAACCAAGTAGCTTAAATCCCTGTATTGAGGACATGGATTGCTCTTTGTTAATGGCTGATATAAGTTCTCTGCGCTAGCTAAAGACAAGAGTGCCTTGTAGAGAGCTGAACGAGCACAGAAGAGACTGTCAGCATTTCATTTGGTTTCTGTTCGATGTAATTACTGTTTTTGTTCAAGCGAGAAGCTGTATTTTGTTTTCACCTTCAGTTTTGCCAGAAGCATGGCTACATTTTGAGTTCTTGTGTTTTGTACTGTTTTTGAAAATCCAAACCCCGGGAGGGGAATAAAAATCCTTCTTAAACCTGACCACTCAGTCTCAACTACTCCTTTTCACAAAGAAAGGTCAGGCCCAGCAGTGTGACTGGCTGCCTACGCCTCAGTCCAGCCACTGCTGGTGACATAAATGGCATAGTAATTTGGATTTTTGAAAAAAAAAAAAAGAAGTACTACCCAAGGCTTTTTCCTGAGAGGATACAAGTGGGCTGAAGAAAAAAAAAACAGCAGCGAAGGAAAATCCTGAAAGAGGAAATCCTGACACAGAGTGGACGTCCACAGGCTGACCTGAAGGAGGCGTGCAGAGAACCTTTCTCAACGTGAGATCCTACACAGTGCTGCGGTATAAGTAGGTGGGCACGGGTGGTGAGGATTGCTGAGAAAGGGGAGGAAGATATACCTTGCTAAAGGCAGACAGGGAAAAGAAAAAAATATATATTGTGCCGCACTTGGTGGGCCCTGTTTTTTTTTCTCTCCCATACAGGTACACTTCAACGCCGGGATGGATCCCCAGGACATGCTCCGATGGATGGAGGAACAATGGAAAGCCCAGAGTGAGCTTGCACGACAAGCCCAGGACAGGACTATGGCAGCACTGGCTGCGCAGCAGAAGCCACTCCTGGACTTGCTAACCGTGCTGCTAAAGAGGACACCCACCACAGATGAGGATGGCGGACTGATACCACCTGTGGTAGGACTGCAAAACTGTAGTGCATTGGCACTGGGACCTTTGCAAAAGACTGACAATTTTGACGACTACTCTGATGCCTTTGAAAGGATTGCGGAGGCGGCTAAATGGCCACTAGACCAGTGGGCCGTTAGGTTCGCCATGTCTTTAACCGGAGAGGCATTGGCGGCCTACAAGGCGATGCCCGCAGGCCTAGCGTCCAATTACCCGGACGTAAAATTAGCCGTGAGAGATAGGCTAGGTTTAACACCTACGCACTATCAACGTCTTTTTAGAGAGGCAAGGCTCTTGCCTAAAGAGACGCCGAAGGCTTTGATGCAGCGACTTAAAGGTCTAGCAACAAAATGGCTTGCTCCAGAGAAGGCAACAGTGGAATCTTTGATGGACGCTGTGCTCCTTGAGCAATATTTTGAGGCTGTACCGCCGGAAGTAAAAGCTTTATTGTTGTTACAGAAGTGCAAATCCAGTAGGGAAGCGGCTGAACTGACAGAATGTTATTTTGAAGCCGAGTTAGCCGGGGCTTCTAGGGATAACATTCTAAGGGTAACGGGCATGGAAAGAATGCCAGGTATAAAGAAAGCCTATACTCATAAGGTACAGAGGGAAAATATAAGTAAATATGATGTGATGAAATGTTTTCAATGCGGGAAAAGTGGTCACATGCGCAGGGACTGTAAAGAGCGTATGGCCCTTATTTCAGGGGGAGAGAGAGACCTTGGGGGAGGATTTCTCATAGATGTCCAGGTGGAGGGTGTGAAGGCCGTAGCACTCCTTGATACAGGAGCAGACCAGAGTATGGTCTCACATACGATGTGGCAGGCTATTCTGACTAGTAACCCCTCTGTCCTATGCCAGATACCCCCGAATGTGAAAGTGAAATGTATGCGTGGAACCTCATCCTATTACTCATTATATGATGTGCTTGTAGAGGGACTAGGTACCAAGGAGGAAGTACCAATAGTGGTAATCCCACACCTTCCAAGAGAGGTGGTGTTAGGAAGGGATTGGCCTTCTTTTCAAAAAGCCCTTAAGGAGAGGCTAGATGAAAGAATAGGTCTAGTTTCCACTAGGTCCCAAAGTAAGGTCTCAGGGGCAGGGACAAGTCCGCTATCAGAGCCAGATGAAGTGCCCGAGGATAGGGGCATAACCCCAGAGCCAGAGTCCAACCCAGATGAGGAACCCCAAGACATACTTCCCTCCAATGAGGATTTAGTTAACCTTCCTAAAAAGGTCAGGAAGAATAAAGCAAAAAGACGTCAAGAGAGGAGACAGAGGTCACAGGGAAGAGCAGAACTGGAAGCCGGGGAGGGTTTACCTTGGGTGCCAGCCGAGCTGGTGAAGAAATTCCCTTCCTTCCCTAAAGAACAGCAGGGTGATCCAGCATTGAAAAGGGCATTCGAGTATGCTCAGGAGGCTAGGACAATTTTACCCAGGTTCTTCTTAGAAGGGGAACTGTTGTACAGGGAGAGTGCAGATCCCAGAACAGGTACTGTACGCAAGCAGTTGGTGGTGCCAACTACCTTTAAATCGGTAGTCTTGAAATTGGCGCATGACCACCCCGTAGGCAGTCATAAAGGTGTCCAAGGGACATTGGACCAGGCGCTGGCTCGCTTTTACTGGCCGGGAGTGTTTAAGGAAACAACCCGGTATTGCGAGTCCTGTCCAGCATGCCAACGGGTCACGGCTGCCAAACCAAAGCCAGTACCGATGGTTTCACCACCCACCATTGCAACCCCAGTGAGGCGATTAGCAATGGATATTGTAGGCCCGTTAATAAGAACACCAAGGGGTTTTCAATATATTTTAGTGATCATGGACCATGCAACCAGGTTTCCATGGGCAATACCCCTGCGCAATATTTCTGCGAAAACCATATCAATAGAGCTCATAAAGTTGTTTTGTGAGATTGGGTTTCCCCAAGAGATCTTGACTGATCAAGGGACAAACTTCACATCGAAACACTTGGCCATGCTTTGGGACGCCTTTGGGATACGTCATATCCGCACCTCAGCGTACCATCCCCAGTCCAACGGACTGGTGGAACGAATGAATCAGTCCTTGAAGCAGATGTTAAGGCGGAGCTTAGGAGGGAATATGGTTGAATGGGACAATGTTCTCCCATTCGTCCTTTACGCGTGTCGTGAGCGTGTACAGGCATCGTTGGGGGCGTCTCCTTACGAGCTGTTGTTTGGTAGGGCTCCGAGAGGGATCCTAGATATCCTTAGGGAGCAGTGGGTTGCACCAGATGAGACAGAAGTAGGGGTACCCCAATTTCTAAAAGACCTCAGGAACCATTTAGAACGGACATCCCGAGTGTCTATGGACAATCAGCAGGCCAGCCAGCACCGGCAGAAAAAATATTATGACCGGGGGACTAAAACAAGGAATTTATCCATAGGAGATAACGTTTTAATCCTAGTAGCGGACGCTGGTCCGAAGTTTGAGGCCAGATGGAAAGGCCCGGGTACAATAGTTGGCCAGGTGGGTCCCGTTTCCTACAAAGTGGAAAACGAAAAAGGGTGCCGCCAAGTATACCACTTGAACCTGCTGAAGCCTTGGCGTGAAAGGTCAGCGGAAGTGAGGTTGGTACATGTAGTGAGCAAAAGATTCAACTCAGATGAGATTACGTGCTGTCCGACGAGGACGTCCGCAGCTCGTAATATCTTAAGGAGGGGGATGTGTGACACGGAAGATCTGCCCTGTGCCTTTAAAACACAGAAATCCGCTGGGTTTAGCTCAGATTCTGACAGGCAGGGAGATCAAAAGCTTCCCAGTTACCATAGGCAACCAAAACAGGCTGAGACACGAGGTCTGAAGGCACGCCTAGCTAGCAAACACTCCCCAGTTAATCAGGAAAACAGTTTTCACATGGGCAAGAAAACGCCCCTAAACCTGTATAAAAAACGTCCAAAGCAAACAGAGTGAGACCAGAGAGATCAGGGAGATCTCGGAGTTCACGAGGAACAGGAAGCTGCAGAAGCTTGGCAAGTAAGAGGAAACTTGCAGGTCTCAGACGGAGGTTCAGAATATTCCTATACTGACTCTGAATTACCTGACCCTAGGAGCAGAAAGCCAAGGAGGAATTTGCAAAGGGAAACAAAGCTACCTGCAACAAGAGAGATTAGTTATAGGAAACACTCTCCTCTGACGCAGGGTGATTTTCCCAGGCACAGAGCTCAGTGGAAGGAACGTGAGGCAGCTGGTAAGAAGCCATATACACTTGAAAAGCAGAGTTGCTTGAAATACTTGCAACCCTGTGAGAGGGAAAGTAATTTGGTTGAAGACATTTGTATGAGTGATGAGGATGAATGTATGTCTCTAAAACCCTGCAGAAGACTTCCAAGAGAAAAGTCTGTCAGGACCAGAACAGGACAGTGTTATGAGCTAATGCCAGGCACAAGAGGTAGGAGATTGAAAAGCTACAAAGAGAAAGCAGGTTTAAACAGAGCTGTTTCTCCGTCCTGCTTTTACAAGCTGTCTGATAACTACCTGCCTTACTGTGGAGAGGGCTGTGTTGAAAGCTCAGAGACTGATTTGAGGAGGTTTCAAACTTTCTGCCCTCGAGAAAATAATGGGGTTGAACCAATGTTTACAGAACCAAGTAGCTTAAATCCCTGTATTGAGGACATGGATTGCTCTTTGTTAATAGCTGATATAAGTTCTCTGCGCTAGCTAAAGACAAGAGTGCCTTGTAGAGAGCTGAATGAGCACAGAAGAGACTGTCAGCATTTCATTTGGTTTCTGTTCGATGTAATTACTGTTTTTGTTCAAGCGAGAAGCTGTATTTTGTTTTCACCTTCAGTTTTGCCAGAAGCATGGCTACATTTTGAGTTCTTGTGTTTTGTACTGTTTTTGAAAATCCAAACCCCGGGAGGGGAATAAAAATCCTTCTTAAACCTGACCACTCAGTCTCAACTACTCCTTTTCACAAAGAAAGGTCAGGCCCAGCAGTGTGACTGGCTGCCTACGCCTCAGTCCAGCCACTGCTGGTGACACTGGTCAGGTGCTAGGGCTTGTCAGTGATGGTTTGATGGTGTCAGTGGCAAACACCAAAGTGTCTCAGTTCTACAGTCGCCGAAGAGAAAGGACGTCAGATGGCTCTGACACATTAACCCAAAGGTGGCCAGTCAAAGGACTACTCTCTGCTTTTCCACAGTGGCCCCTGATCAGGCATCTCTTGTACTGCCTCGAAGCCCACTGGGCTTAGTAATACTAGTAGCTCTGGATTGGCCTTGGAGGCCATGGTATGCGGACCTAATTTGACTGGCCATAGACAGACAAATGCTGTCTGCCTGCCAGGGCCAACCTGCTGTCACAGGGGCACATCTTGATGCCTCAAGTGGATCAAGTCTTGCTTATAGTTTGGCTCTTGAGAAGGCGCGCCTGAGGAAGAAAGGGTATTCGGCGCCTGTCATCTTGACATTATTGTGGTGCGGCGGCATTCCACTTTGTTAGCATATGTCAGTGACTGGTGTGTTTTTGAAGCCTGATGGGCGGTGCACGAGCTCCAGCCACTAAAGGTGGCTATTCCTAATGATGTGGCCTTTCTGCAGGCCAGTATATACTGTATAAGGGTTTGGCCTTGAACTCCCTGCGGGTTCAGATAGCTGCCATCGCTTGTTAATGGGGATGCATGCAGGGGGATGTGGTGCATTTTCTTTGAGTGGTGAAGCAGTTGCGACCACCCTTAAGGCCCTCTGTTCCAGTGTGGAATCTAAACTTGATTTTGTCGTTCCTGGCCAAGGCTCCCTTTGAGCCACTGGGAGGGACGTCTCTGAAAGACAAGCCAAGATAGAGCACAAACACCTGTGGGTGTAGACACAAACCATACAGAATATGTGTACCAGGTGGTGATAAAATGCTTTATGGCAGAAACCCCAACGCGTTTCGGCTGGACACCTTCTTTAGGGGGTATTCACATCAAAGAATGATACATAATAAGATAAAATAATAATAAAAACAACTTATATAAAAGAACAATCATAAAAATTAAATTAATTATAAAATTTGAAAAAAAAACCAGACACAAGTTAATATAATACAATAGCATCAATACTAGTGAGCAGTGAATAAAACCAATTTACGTAAAACACGTAGTTCAAAATGTATGTAAAAGCCGTGGTGTGAATACATTATATAAAGCACCGTTAAAACCATGTAAAACCAATAAGAAAGACCTAACTTAAAAATCAACAAAGAGACTGTGGACCAGATAAACACTACAATGGACACTAAAGTGATGAAGGCAGTGACGTTAATTATTCCAAGATATGCCATCATGCTTGGAGAGGGACAAGGAGGACCTGAGCTGTAATTAAATAACTACAATCCTAACTGGTATAGCATCTCATGAATGTAATTGTGATAGTACTGTACAATTGTACAAATCATGCAACAGCCAATATGACCACATAGGGAAAAATCCTTTGCATGAAGGGAAATAGCTTATGCATATTAAAATGAGTGAGAGGAAAGACCGTGGTGTAAAAAGACATAGACATACTATAAAGCTGAAAGTAAATCAAGGAGATGTGCTCCTAGAAGCAAAAGTAGAATAAAAAAGCCATAGGGATACAATCATATGTTTGTAGCAATATACAATGACATAATTACTTGCCTTCTGTTTTGTAGCAGCATTTGATGAGAATGCCGAACTGCAGAGAAAGCAAAGCTGTCTGAGGTGGTCTTTTAAAGCACGCGTCAAACAGAAGATCAAAGTTCATTGGGGACGGACTTCAAAAAAGCAAAAAATATGGATAAAACGTGCAATTGCAAATGCCTATTTACTATATGTGGATGAAAAACAAAAGGAAGAAGAGGGCAAGTATAAATGAAAAAACTGGCAATAAAATTAGGAACACTGTGAAATAATGCCAACTGCCAATCAACCCGATAGCTGCCGGATCACCAGAGTGGTCACATTGGCTATTGCATGGTTTGTACAATTGTATAGTACTATCACAATTGTGTTCATGGGATGCTAAACCAGTTAGGATTCCAGTTGTTTAATTACAGCTCAAGTCCTCCTCGTCCCTCTCCAAGCATGGCATATCTTGGAATAGTTAACATCACTGCCTTCATCCCTTTAAGTTTTCAGTGCTCATTGTAGTGTTTATCTGGTCCACAGTCGCTTGGTTGATTTTTAAGTTAGGTCTGTCTTATTGGTTTTACATGGTTTTAATGGTGCTTTATATAATGTATTCACACCACAGCTTTTATGTTCATTTTGAATGATGTGTTTTACGTACATTGGTTTTATTTACAGCACACTGGTATTGATGTTATTTTATTTTATTAACTTGTGTCTGTTTTCTTAGTTTCAAGTTTTATAATTAATTTAATTTTTATGATCTTTTATATGAATTGTTTTTATGATTATATTATCTTATTATGTATCATTCTTTGAGGTGAATACCTCTGAAGGCGTCCAACCGAAATGCATTAGGGTTTCTGCAGTAAAGCATTTTATCACCACCTGGTTCACCTGTTTGTCGTTTCTGAAAGACTTCACCATGAAAGCGGTTTTCTTGGTAGCTATCTGCTCAGCACACCATATTTTGGAGCTTCAGGACTTGTCATATAAGGAGCAATATCTCCTCCTAGCCAAGGACAAGGTGGTCTTGCAGATGGTCCTGTCCTTTTTGCCTAAAGTGATGTTGACATTCCACATCAGTCAGATGGTGCTCCTTCCAGGATTTCCTGAAGTTGAGGATTGGAAGCTTCATTGTTTGGATGTGCTCAGGACACTCCATCATTATTTGAGGCAGATGGCGCAGTTTAGGATGTTGGACCATCTCTTTGTTCTGTTTGGAGCGCTCATAAGGGGAAGCGGCCTCAAGTCTTCAACTGCCAGGTGGTTAAAGGAGACCATCATCAAAGACCTAGACAAGTGGAAAGAACAGTTGTTGTATAAAATTGAGGACTTGGAGAATTGCATGAGGAGGCACAATCTCAGAATACGGGGGATTCCGGAGGAACCGGAGTTTCAGGACAGCAGGAGAGTGGCAGAGGCGGTGTGTAAAGAGATACTGCAGAAAGAAGGTACTGCAGTGGAACGGGTAAATGTGGCATTGGATAGAGCATACAGGGCATTGGGTCCCAGCAGACCAAACAGACTCAGGAACATTGTGGTTTGTGTGAAAGACTATGTGGGAAGGAGAGGATTGCTGAAAGGATGCGCATGATAAGAGATTTCACGTGGCAAGGACATAAAATAGAAATATTTGCAGACCTGGCAGCAGGGACATTGCAAAGAAGAAGAAAGCTGAAATTTGTCACAAGGGTGTTGCGAAAGGAGGGTGTGAAGTACAGGTGATTGTACCCATTTGGATTGTTGTTTAATAAAGGAGACAAGAGCTGGAGGGTAAAAAACCGCAAAGAGGCGAAAAAGGCATTGGAAGAGGTGGGATTTTTTGAGGACCCAGAGGGACAACAAGGGCCGGAGAGGCCAGAGAGGCCAGAATGGCTGGAAAATGGATGTACACCAAGAAGAGGACAGACGGGGAGAACAAGAGATGGACATTTGGGGAGTCCCAAGAAAGTGCGAGATCATCAGGATAAGGAGGCACCAACCTGAAGGGGTATAGGTAAAGGGGAGTTCGTGTGGCCAGAAGGCGGGAAGATGGTCGTAAAATGGATATGGAAATACCACAAATACAGAGGACAACAAAAAAATAGTAAAAGTTATGTAATGGTTGTCTGGTTGCAATGTTAAAGAGTTTATTGGTTGCAGAAGTTTAAGTGTGTGATATAGGATATATATGCAGCAAATAAGGAATGAATGTTGCTGTTAACTAAAGGGCTAGAGAGGATGTATGAGGGGAGGATATAATGTAATTAAATGGGAAAGTGCGGATAGAGTAAAAATGGGGAGGGGAGAGGGAGATGGAGGGATAGACGGGGAAGGTTGGGAAATGGAGCAGGGAAGGAGGGGTGGATGGGGGGCTCCAGGTAGATAGATAGACACTACTCTAAAGGTGACCTCTGGAGAGAGGGATACGGGGGGGGGGGGAGAAACAGGGGGAGGGAGGGAGGGGCAAGAGGGTAGGGGGAGGGTTGAGAAGGGGGAAGTGGGGGGAGGGGGAGGGCAGGGGGGAAAAACAGGTGGGGGAGCATTAGCTGACAATTGCCACAATAAAGGTGAAGAGTTTGAGAACATGGAATAAAAGGAGGGAAGCAGACTAAGAGCTGATTTTATATGTATTCAAGAGACCCACTTAAAAGTGGGACAGGAGTGGATGTTGCAGTCTAAAAGATACCCTAAAGTTATTCTTGCAGGGTGAAGAGCGGAGTCAAGGAAAGGAGGGGTGGGGGTAATGGTAAGTGCAAATATGCAGGAAAGAGTGATAGGGGAATATTGGGATAAAGGGGGAGATGTGTAGGAGTCAATATCAAGCTGGCAAAGGATGAGGTGTGGGTTCTGAGTTTGTATTGGCCAAATGAAAAACAAAGAGAGTTCTATGAGAGAATGGTGGGGGAACTGGAATCACTGGGGGACACACCAATAATTTTAGGAGGGAACTTCAATTTGACAGTGAACCCACGTTTAGATAATAGTGGGGGAAGTGGGATGGGGAAGCGAAAGGATAGGGTAGGATTATTGATATTGAAAGAGAGATTGGGTCTCATAGATGCCTGGAGGTGTAAACATCCGGGGGAGCAAAAATACACTTTCTACTCAAACTCCCATGATACGTACGGCAGGATAGACATGATATGGGTTGGAAGGGAGTGGAAGACAAAAGTGGCAGAAGTGGAACAGGGCCAGATAACATGGACTGACCACGCTCCAGTGAGTGTAACCTTTAATTTAGGTTATATAGATACAGGAATACAATTTTGGAGACTTAATGAAACAATTCTTGAGAAACAGGAGGTAGTGGAAAATATAACTCAAGTGATCCATGAATATTTGAAGTTCAATCGAAATGGGGAAGTGGTCCTTGGGATAGTATGGGATGGGCTGAAGGCAGTGGTAAGAGGGCATATGATAAAGGAGGTGGCAAAAATTAACAGGGGGAAAGGGGAGATAGAGCAGCAAATCTTACAGAAAAGAAAGAAACTAAAGCAAGTCATCAATGCGACAGGAATACAGAAGTGCTGAGAGAGTTGCAGCAGTTAAGAGGGCCGTTAGGTCAGTTAAGGGTGAGCAAAATAGCACATGAGCTAACTATACTTAAACAGACCATGTTTGAGGGGGGTAATATGGATGGGCGTATCCTGGCAAACAGAATAAAAGCAAGAGTACAACAAAACAGCATCAGAAGTATCAGGAACAACAAAGGGGAGTTGATATGTGGAAATCATGTAATCCGACAAGTGTTTAAGGAGTACTATACTAAATTATATGGTAGTGAGATAAAGAACGGATGAGAAGAGAGTGCGAGTTATCTATCAGATTGCCACTTAAGAAAGATTGAGCATGAAGAATCGGTTTGGATGGATAGGCCTGTAAGTGAAAGGGAGGTGGTGGAGGTGATCAAGACCCTTAAAGTGGGCAAAGCCCCGGGGTTGGAAGGCCTAACGGGTAAATGCTAAAAGGTATTTCAAGAAGCAGTACACCCAATGTTGGTGGAGGTGTTTAATGGAGTGATGAATTCGCATCAGCTTCCAAAATCTATGGCAGAAGCAGGCATAATTGTCCTACCACAACTTCTTATAGGCCAATCTCATTACTAAATGTGGATGTAAAGCTGTTGGCAAAAATATTTGCAAACAAATTACAGAGAGTAGTGCAATGATTAGTTCATAAAGACCAAACAGGTTTTGTAGGGGGAAGGAGGGGGATAACATTAGGAAAATATGTAATTTAACATGGGAAGTGCAGAGGAAAGGACAAAAAACAGTGTTCATCACTGTGGATGCAGAGAAAACATTTGATAAGAGTGGCCTTTTACAATGCAAGTACTGGATAAAATGGGGTTGGGGAATAAATTCATAAGTTGGATAAAGGCATTATATGCGGAACCCACTGCTCAGATAAGGGTTAATGGTGGCTAATCTGCATCACTCAAGTTAGAAAGGGGTACAAGGTAGGGGTGTCCGCTATCGCCTCTGTTATTTGCTTTGGTGATAGAGCCTCTGGTAGAAAGGATAAGGCAGCAAGGTAACATAGTAACATAGTAAATGATGGCAGATAAAGACCAGTATGGTCCATCTAGTCTGCCCAGTAAGATGGCACCCCTCCCCATGTCTTTGTTTAGGGGTGAACCCACCGCTCCATGTAGGACATCCCTATTTGTTGAGAAATTAGATGGTTCAGTTAATTTTGATTTTATCCTGTTGCTGTAAAGGGATCCACTGTGTCTGTCCCATGCCATTTTGAATTATGTCACTGTCTTTGCCCCCACCACCTCCATCGGGAGGGCGTTCCAAGCATCCACCACCCTTTCAGTGAAAAAGTATTTCCTGACATTGCCTTTCAATTTACCACCTTGCAGCTTCATGTTATGCCCTCTAGTTTTACACCTTCCCCGTCTTTGGAAGAGGTTTGTTTGTTCATTATTTCTCTTTAAGTATTTAAAGGTCTGAATCATATCTCCCCTATCCCTCCTCTCCTCCAAAGTGTACATATTTAGGTCTTCAAGTCTCTTCCCATAAGGCTTCTGACGCAGGCTCCAAATCATTTTAGTCGCCTTCCTCTGAACAGTTTCCAGTCTTTTTACATCCTTTGCAAGATATGGTCTCCAAAACTGAACACAGTATTCCAAGTGAGGCCTCACCAGTGACTTATACAGTGGCATTAGTACCTCTTCCTTTCTGCTGGTAATTCCTCTTTGTATGCCGCCCAGCATCCTCCTGGCTTTTGCCACCGCCTTGTTGCAGTGTTTTGCCACCTTGAGATCTACAGAAATAATCACACCAAGGTCTTTCTCCTGATCCGTGCACACCAACCTCTCGCCCCCTATCGTGTATATTTCCCTTGGATTTCTGCTACCCAAGTGCATGACACTGCACTTCTTTGCATTAAATCTTAATTACCAAGCATTAGACCATTCTTCCAGCTTTTGTAGATCTTTCCTCATGTTAACCACTCCCTCTGGGGAGTTGACTCTGCTGCAAATATTCGCTCATTTTTTCGTTCATTCATTCATTCTTTTTTTATTAGTTCATTTTTTCATTTATTCGTTCTTTTTTTTCATTCGTTCATTTTTTCGTTCATTTGTTCTTTCTTTCATTTGTTTTGTTCATTCGTTCTTCCTTTCATTTGTTCATTTTTCATTGATTCGTTCATTCTTTTTTGTATTCGCTCATTCGTTCTTTATTTCATTTTTTCATTTTTTCGTTCATTATTTTTTTCATTCTTTCTTTCTTTCTTTTATTCGTTCTTTTTCATTTGTTCATTCATTCTTTTTTTCATTCATTCGTTCTTTTTTCATTCATTCATTTTTTCGTTCATTGTTTCTTTCATTTGTTCACTTTTTCGTTCATTTATTCACTTTTTCGTTTGTTCATTTTTTTCTTTTATTCGTTCTTTTTTCATTCGTTCTTTCATTCATTCATTTTTTCTTTCTTTCATTCTTTCTTTTGTTCCTTATTTCTTTCATTCATTCTTTATCGATCGTTCATTTGTTCTTTCATTCATTCTTTCTCTTTCATTTATTTTGTTCATTCGTTCTTTCGTTCATTCGTTCATTTTTTCATTCACTCGTTCTTTCTTTCATTTGTTCATTTTTTTCATTCATTCGTTCATTCTTTTGTTCTTTCATTTTTTTGTTCATTCGTTCTTTCTTTCATTTGTTCATTCATTCATTTGTTCTTTTATTCGTTCATTCGTTCTTTCATTCGTTTGTTCTTTTTTTCATTCATTTGTTCTTTTGTTCATTCGTTCTTTTTTCATTCATTTGTTCATTCTTTTTCATTCGTTCACTTTTTTGTTCATTCGTTCTTTTATTTGTTCTTTTTTTCATTCATTTGTTCTTTCTTTCAATCGTTTCTTCTTTTTTTCATTCATTCCTTCGTTCTTTCGTTCATTCATTCTTTTTTCATTCATTCGTTCATTCTTTTTTTCATTCATTCATTTTTTCATTCATTCGTTCATGTTTTCATTCATTCGTTTGTTCTTTCATTCATTCCTTCATTCTTTTCTATTCATTCATTTTTTCATTCATTCGTTCTCTTTCTTTCTTTCGTTTGTTCTTTTTCATTCCACAGTTCTTTCTTTCATTCTTTCTTTTATTCATTCATTCTTTCTTTTATTCGTTCTTTTTTTGTTCATTCGTTCTTTCTTTCTTTCATTCGTTTGTTCTTTTTTTTCATTCTTTCATTTGTTCTTTCGTTCATTCGTTCATTTGTTCTTTTATTCATTCATTCGTTCTTTCTTTCATTCATTTGTTCTTTTGTTCATTCGTTCTTTTTTTTTTGTTCATTCATTCATTCTTTTTCATTCATTCATTTTTTCATAAGAACATAAGATATGCCATACTGGGTCAGACCAAGGTCCATCAAGCCCAGTATCCTGTTTCCAACAGTGGCCAATCTAGGTCATACGTACCTAGCAGTTTCTCCAAAAGACAAGGTTCCACAATGCTTGTACTGGGTCAAGCATTGAAAATCCTGGGTCCCTTCTTAATAATGGTTTATGGACCTTTCCTCCAGGAACTTGTCCAAACCTTTTTTAAACCCAGCCACACTAACAGCCTTTACTACATCCTCCGATAACAAATTCCAGAGTTTGATTACACGTTGAGTGAAAAAATATTTTCTTTTATTAGTCTTAAATAGTTTACCAGCCTCCAGCACATCCAAAACACCGCTGCCTGACTCATTTTTCACTCCTCTTCACGTGATCACATTACACCTCTACTCATCCATCTTCACAGGCTTCCCATCAAATTCCGCATCCACTATAAAATCTTGACACTTCTCCATCGTGTCCTTTACACCCACTACCCTCAGTACTTGGCTGGTCTCGTTCACTTCCATTCCCCAGCCCGCACCTTACGGTCTCTCGATCTCAACCGCCTACATCTCCCTTCACCTGCTTGTGCTCGCCTCCAATCCACTCGCTCCTCCGCTTTCTTCTTCATCGGCCCTGCCCTATGGAACTCCCTACCCTCCTCCATCTGGCTTGAGCAGGGACACACCACCTTCAGAAATAGTCTCAAAACCCATCTCTTTGCCCATGCCTTTGATCTCCCTGCTCCCCCTGTGTAACTCTCTCTCCCCCTCCTCTCTTTCTCCTCCTTAGTGTCCTGTCGCATGAGTCTGCTCGGTTTGCTTTCCTATCAAATATTGTAACTTCCTTTCCTTTCCTCTACTTTATTGTTTTCCATTTGAGCTATGTAAACCGCTTTGATGTCTTGTCGTTTAGCGGTATATAAAGTTAATAAACATAAACATACCCTGTAGCTTCATTGCATGTCCCCTAGTCTTTCTATATTCTGATAACGTAAACAATCGATCTACGTTTACCCGTCCACTTCTATCATATCTCCCCTCAGCCGTCTCTTTTCCAGGATAAAGAGCCCTAACCTTTTTAGCCTTTCTTCATAGGGGTATCCTTCCATCCCCTTTACCATTTTGGTGACTCTTCTCTGAACCTCTTCTAATAATGCTATATCCTTTTTAAGATACGACGACCAGAATTGCACACAATATTCAAGGTGCGGTCTCACCATGGAATGATATAGAGGCATTATAATATCTTTTGTTTTATTTTCCATTCCTTTCCTTATGATACCTAGCATTCTATTTGCTCTCTTGGCCGCCGCTGCACACTGGGCCAAGGGTTTTAACATGTTATCCACAATGACGCCTAAATCTTTTTCCTGGGTGGTGGTTCCTAATGTGGAACCTTGCATCGTGTAACCATAGTTTGGGTTGATCTTTCCTAGGTGCATAACTTTGCACTTGTCCACATTAAATTTCATCTGCCATTTTGATGCCCAGTCTTCCAATTTATCAAGATCCTCTTGCAATGTTCCACAATCCTCTTGGGTTTTAACAACTTTAAATAGTTTTGTGTCATCTGCAAATCTGATAACCTCACTCGTTATTCCCTTTTCCAGGTCATTTATGAATATGTCAAAAAGCAGCAGACCCAGCACAGATCCCTGGGGTACACTACTATTCACCTTTCTCCAATGCTTTCTATCTTTTAACCAGTTCCTGATCCACAATAGTACACTGCCTCCTATCCCATGACTTTAGTTTTGCCAAAAGTCTCTGATGAGGGACCTTGTCAAAGGCTTTCTGAAAGTCCAGATACACTATATCAACCGACTCACCTTTGTCCACCTGTTAATTCACACCTTCAAAAAAACATAACAGATTAGTAAGACAAGATCTTCCTTGTCTAAAGCCATGTTGGCTGTCTACCATTAGGCCATGACTATCTACATGCTGAGTAATTTTGTTCTTTATGATGGTTTCTACCATTTTTCCTGGTACTGACGTCAGACTCACCAGTCTGTAGTTTCCCGGATCACCCCTGGAACCCTTTTTAAAAATTGGCGTTACATTGGCGATCCTCCAGTCTTCAGGTATTACAGATAATTTTAATGAAAATTCACAGATTACTAATAGCAGGTCTGCAATCTCATATTTCAGTTCTTTCAACACCCTTGGATGTATACCATCCGGCCCAGGTGATTTGCTACTCTTCAGTGTATCTAATAGTTGTAATACATCTTCCCGATGTATCGATATTTCCTTCAATTCTTCCGCACCTTTAAATACCATTTTAGTCATGGGTAACATCCCTACATCTACCTCAGTAAAGACCGAAGCAAAGAATTCATTCAGCCTCTCCGCTATCACCTTGTCGCCTCTTAGTGCCCTTTAACCCCTCTATCATCTAATGGACCAACGGACTCTCTCACAGGTTTTTTGCTACAAATGTACTTGAAAAAGTCTTTATTTTGCGTTTTTGCTTCCGTAGCAAGCTTCTTCTCAAATTCTCCCTTTACCTGCCTTATCAATGCCTTGCATTTGACTTGCCAGTGCTTGTGCTATTTCCAGGTTTCGTCGTTTGGCTCTTTTTTCCATTTCCTGAAAGATGCTTTTTTGGCAACAACAGCCTCTCTGACCTCACCTTTAAACCATGCTGGCAGTTTTTTGGACTTCCTTCCACTTTTCTTAAAGTGTGGAATACTGCTGGTCTGGGCTTCCAAGATAGTAGTTTTCAATAACACCCAAGCTTGATGTAAGTCTTTAACCTTTGCAACTGCTCCTTTTAGTTTTTTCTTAACTATTTTCCTCATTTTATCATAGTCTCTCTTTTGAAAGTTAAAAGGTAGTACTGTGGATTTCCTTACTATCCCTCCTCCACTAATTAAATCAAACATGATCATGCTATGATCACTATTGCCATTCGTTCTTTCTTTCATTCTTTCTTTTATTTGTTCATTCATTCTTTTATTCATTCTTTTTTCATTCATTTCTTCTTTCTTTCTTTTATTCGTTTGTTCTTTTTTCATTCATTCGTTCATTCTTTCGTTCATTCGTTCATTTTTTCGTTCATTCGTTCTTTATTTTTCATTTGTTCATTCTTTCATTCGTTCATTCTTTTTCATGCGTTCATTTTTTCATTCATTCGTTCTTTCTTTCTTTCATTCTTTCTTTTTTCATTCATTCGTTCTTTTATCCATTCTTTTTTTCATTCATTCTTTCATTCATTTGTTCTTTTCTTACTTTCATTCTTTCTTTTATTCGTTCACTCGTTCTTTTATTCGCTCTTTTTTCGTTCATTCGTTCTCTTTCATTCGTTCCTTTTTTCATTCATTCGTTCATTCTTTTTCATTCGTTCATTTTTTCATTCATTCTTTCATTCTCTTTTATTCGTTCATTCGTTCTTTCTTTCATTCGTTCCTTTTTTCATTCATTCGTTCATTCTTTTTCATTCGTTCATTTTTTCATTCATTCTTTCGTTCTCTTTTATTCGTTAATTCGTTCTTTCTTTCATTCATTTGTTCTTTTCTTTCATTCATTCATTCATTTTTTCATTCATTTGTTCTTTTATTCATTCATTCTCTTTTTTTCATTCATTTGTTCTTTTATTCATTCATTCGTTCTTTTTATTCTTTTGTTCTTTTTTTCATTCATTCGTTTGTTCTTTCATTCATTTGTTTTTTCATTCATTTGTTTGTTCTTTCATTCATTCTTTTTTTGTTCATTCGTTCATTCTTTTTCACTTCGTTTTTTTGTTCATTCGTTCTTTCATTCATTCGTTCTTTTATTCGTTCATTCCTTCTTTCTTTCATTCATTCATTTTTTTTGTTCTTTTTCTTTCGTTCGTTCGTTCATTTTTTTTCATTCGTTCTTTCTTTCATTCGTTTGTTCTTTTTTTCATTAATTCGTTCGTTCTTTGGTTCATTCATTCATTTTTTCACTCTTTCATTCTTTCTTTTATTCATTCATTCGTTCTTTTTTTGTTCTTTCGTTCTTTCTTTCATTCATTCGTTCTTTTTTTCATTCATTCGTTCATTCTTTTTCATTCATTCATTTTTTCATTCATTCATTCTTTCTTTCTTTCGTTCTCTCTTTTATTCGTTCATTTGTTCTTTTATTCGTTCATTCCTTTTTCTTTCTTTCTTTTATTCATTCATTTTTTTGTTATTTTTCTTTTCTTTGTTCATTCATTTTTTTCATTCATTCTTTTTCATGCGTTCATTTTTTCGTTCATTTGTTCTTTCTTTCATTCTTTCTTTTATTCATTCATTCTTTCTTTTATTCGTTCATTCCTTTTTCTTTCTTTTATTCGTTCATTTTTTTGTTCTTTTTCTTTCATTTGTTCATTCATTTTTTTCATTCGTTCTTTCTTTCATTTTCTTTTATTCGTTCATTCGTTCTTTCTTTCATTCGTTTGTTCTTTTTTTCATTCATTCGTTCGTTCTTTCATTCATTCGTTCATTTTTTCATTCATTCGTTCTTCCGTTCTTTCTTTTATTCATTCATTCGTTCTTCCGTTCTTTCTTTTATTCATTCATTTGTTCTTTTATTCGTTCATTTTTTTGTTTTCGTTCACACACTTAATTTCTGTTTCATATAAAACTCACATGTCTAATGAGTGCAAAAGTTGGAAATAAGTATGTTTTTAGTTTACTTTGAAACACCACCAACTCAGTAGTTGCCTGTAACTGGTGGTAACGAGTTCCAAAGTTTAGGAACTGTCATTGAGAACATTCTATAACAAAACTCTTGAAAGTGTACCTGACAGAACAATGGCACATCTAAAAGGGAAGCATCTTGAAACCTTAAAGCACGGGGTGGACATTAAACTTTTAACAGAGAAGCCAGACTAAGTACGGCCATACGGTTCAATGATTTAAAAACAATCATCAACACAGAGGCATATGAAATCTTTTTAATATGCTGTTAACGCCAGAATTTGGGCTTGACACACAGGCAGCCTCATTCTGAGGAGTACCAGTTACAGCCACCAGAGGGCAAATAGGAAGCTGCTGGAGAAATGGAAGGCCATAGCCAGCAAATACATACAAATTTATCTCAGGCATGTTTGATGTAGATTTTCTGAAACCCAACTGCCATAAGAATAGACCTATTAAAATCAGTATGTTTTATACAACAAATGCAGAACAAGAATCTACTGTATTTAGAAGTTTGGATATCTCAGAAGAGGTGCCTTTCATGCATCACCAATTAAAAAACAATGGGATCGATATTCAATAGTGTTGGCCAGGGCTTTTAAAGCGGCTGGTCATCACAGTTTCAACTTAAACACAGATACTAATGCTGGGATCATATCCAGCCACCAGCACTGAATATCCATGTTGCCTTGTTAGCGATTAGATAACCAGTTATCTGTGATAATCTCCAGGAACGAGCAGAAATGTAGTCTTCACATATGGGTGACTTCGGTACCGATGGAGCCCGCGTGGGAATGCTTCCCAGCGTCTAATAGGAAAGCTTTTGGGAGCATCCCATTGCACCTGCATTGCTGCCTTCCCGTCTTTCCAACTCTCTCGCCTCCAGTTCTTTGTTTTCCACGGAGCCAGCAGGAAGCAAATTCTGTCACCACAGAAAATTTGTTTATTTTATTTCTTTTGTTTTTTGTGGTCGCATCTGCCTTCCCGTCGACGCCGGAACCGACTATGTCTGTTCTTTTCTTTCCTTATTCTTTTTCTAAAAAGTGAAGTAGAACTTTCTTGGGCGTATCAACACCATTTTAGGCCTTAAGCCTACCATTTGTTTTCTGGCATAATGGAAAAAACAGCTAGTGGTTTTAAGAAATGTTCTAAGTGTGGCGGTACCATCTCGGCTACCAACACCCATGACTGGTGTCTCAAGTGTCTTGGGCCCGACCACCAGCCTTCAGAGTGTTCTTTGTGTAGGAAGATGACAAAGAGAGGCCTGCAGAATCGAGCTGCAAAGTTAGGCACACTCATTGCCTCAGATGCAGTGTCTTTAGCATCGACGTCATCCAGAGCATCGTCTTCCTTTCATGGATCTCAGATATCAAAACATAAGTCTTCTCTGAAGACACACCGATCCCCCCAAGGGTAGATCTCTTTCTAAAAATCAAGATGCCTTGAGCGTTGCCCTAGAGGTGGATCAAACAGCCAAATTACCCCAGCGGGAGGGACCTTTCCTCCAAAGCTGTAGTCCCAGGATGCTCCTGAGGTCTCCACCTCTGGAGAGTTCCTGGTGCCATGCTCTGGGACAGTAGCCTGCATGTCTGGTACCAACACCCAAGCATCGGTGGACTCTATGGATCAACATATCTTTGCCATAGAGCGCAGCTTGGCAGCTCTACTAGCGGTGTCTGTTCCGATCAAACCCATACTGTGTCACAAAGTAGGTTTAACAGAGCCCATGGAAATAGGCAGAAATGCAGGCAGTGAAACTGATTCTGACATTTCAGAGGAGCACATGTCAGGATGTTGCTATAGGCAACCCAAACAAAGCAGGTCACGAGCTAGAGAAACACGCCCAAGCAGCAAAAAGGCTGAGGGATCAGTAACTGATGAAAGCCAGCTGGGAGTGGGTGGAGCTGACACACACGCAGATAAACTCAATGCACATGGAGTTAGGAAGAGAAGCAGAACAGAACCCGGAAGGAACACGGGAACAGGCAGTTGTGAGTGTTCAGAGAGCCAAGGACGTGCTGGGAGAAGCTCAGGTTGGAATGAAGCCGGGGGAAGAGCTGTAAAAGCTGAGAGGTTTTATTCCAAGGGAGAGAGTGAGAACCCAGGTGCCTGTGGGGGAAGGCAGTGCACAGAAGCGTCAGAGCTCAGCAGAAGTTATCTAAAAGGTAACGGAGAGTTCAATTGGGAAGCTAGTTGGAGGAAGCCTGAGGAAACTATTTACCCTAGTAATTGGCACAGGAAAAGTAAAGCTTTTGTACCTGAAGATAATCTTGTATCTGGGAGAAGGACAAAAGGCAAGAGCCGTGGAAAGCTTCCACTTGATTTTACTTCGGTGTCTGCAGCAGCAGAGAGAAGCCCGAGTCAGAGACTGCCAAGAGGTAAACCAATTGTAGCTAATAGAGGGAAAGGTGAATGTTGTAATTTCCCCTATGGTCCTCAGCATTTGAGAGGCTCCCAAATTAAGTACTCCAGTGAATGTGGTAATAGCCTGTCACACATTCTCACAGAGAGAGAAAGAGAATCTCTGAACGGAAAAGAGAGACTGTTTAGTAATGTGCCTAATTGTGCCAGAGAAGAATTGTTAAAGGCAGAAGTGGAGGATATGCAGTGTGAGGTACAGGGGGACACAACGTGTAATGAATACATGGACTGTACGCTTACAATTTCTGATAATATATCTTCTTTGCGGTGAACAAGTTGTGAAACTTGCCAAGCCTTAAAGCTACAAAGAAAAAGTATTTGTGTGCTGGAAAAAGGCTGTTTAAATACTTTTTGTTTGCATGTTAAAAGCTGAAGATAAGCAATTTCTGTTCACCTTTAGTTCCTTTGTTTTGTGCCCAAAGTGGGACTGTCTACCTTTTTGTTCTAACCACCAAAAGAATCCTCCCAGAAGGGGAATAAAACCTGTTTAAGCCTTACCTCGTTTCCACAACTTATTCTTTTGACTGGCCTAAGAAAAACTACGTATCCCAGAGTGCCAAGCAAGGTCTCTGGGCTGGTTAAACACAAGGCCTCGGCTTAATACCCCGCCTCAGCTTGAAGGGACAAGCAACGGCGTGACAACTGGCAGTACCGCTGACACTGGCACTGTCCACGGTGCCGATGCAGTCCGCATCAGGATTTGTACCAATCGAACCGCTACCACTCATGCCTACCCTTGAGTCCATTCCTGGTACTGGTGGCTCCTCCAGACAACCTCCCCAGTCCGATATCAATCGGTTCTGGGCCTTAAGGGAGCGTGGACATCGTTCTCGACGATACTTTGAATATTCCAATTCATCTGACAGTGAATGATCAATACCCGAGGAATTCAAAATATACTGGAGGATCCATGTACGTCTCTGGAATGACACATGTTCCCTCCTGAGGACATGTCTTTTCAGGAATTCATTCGGGACCTGGTCAGGGGCCTGTCTATTACAGTAACATCCGAAAAAGAGCCTAGGGCTGAGGAATTGGAAATCCTCCAATCCTTATGGCTCCTAAAGAGGCTACCACCCTTCTGGTTCACCGCATCCTCCAGGACCTCATGCTCTGGATGTGGGAGGCGCCCCTTACCATATCTCCCCATTCTCAATGATTTGATACCATGTATCGAATACTGGAGATTTCCAGATTCCAAAAGACTCAATTGCATTATCCCTCAATGGTGGTGGAATCCACAGTGCATCAAATTAAAAGTTTAAAGACACATTCTTCGAACCCTCCTGGTAGAGAAGTGAGGACTCTTGATGCTTTCGGGCGTCAATGCTTTCAGGCAGAATAAGTTCATACATGCTCTATATGGGTGTGTTCCTTAAAGAGGTTACTAGAGATCTTGAGTCAATGGCTTCTCTTCTCCCTGAAGATAAGAGAGCTGACTATCTCACATTGGTCAAACATGCCCAAAATGTATCAACTTTGTATATAGGGCAACGTTTGACTGCTTTGAGTGTACCAGTAGAGCCACCTCAATCTGCATTGGAGCATGCAGGTTTTCTTGATTTCAAGCGTCAGATCTTGAATAATGGGTTCAAGATAAACTGGGTAATATTCCTTGCAGAGATGAAAACCTTTTTGGCAAGGATTGGCAAGACAAGGCGTCTCAGTTGAAATATGAGAATACTATCCTAAATAGGCTTTCTAGAACCACTAACAACCCAACTAAGAAGAAAGCAGCTGCAGAGAAAACGTTCTTGAATAAGAAAAATAAGTTTTACTCTTCTTACACCTCTGCTTCGCAGTACCATCCACAGGGTACTCAAAAAATGTAACAGCCTCCCAAGCAGCAAAATAAACCACAGACTCCTAAAAACCAATCAGCGCCTGTTTTTTTACTTTTTCCTAGAGAACATAGCCACTCTGCCTCTGGAGACCCCCCCCCCTTCCCCCCAACATTGCCGGCAGATTCTGTCACAGGTGGTATCTAATCATATTAGAGCACTGGACCCTGACCATAGTGACAAAAGGGTACAACTTCACCTACAAACTCTGCCCTCCCTCCACATGGTGAGGGAATATCCTTCTCTGCCTTCACTCACTGCCCTTTTGCTACAAGAGGTCACTTCTCTGCTATCAGGAGGTGCCACAGAGGAGGTCCCAATATCCTAACAGGGAGTGGGTTTCCACTCTCTGTACTTTCTCATACCAAATAAAACCAGAGGATACAGACCCATTCTGGATCTCAGAAACCTAAACAAGTTTCTCTTCTGCGAGAAGTTCAAGATGGTTTTTCTAGGGACCCTTCTACCCTATCTCCAGAGTCAGGACTGGCTCTGTTCTCTAGATCTAAAGGAAGCATTCACACATATCCTGATTCATTCAGAACGCAGGAAATATCTACGCTTCACGTTTCAAGGAAAAGATTATCAAAACAAGGTCCTGCCATTTGGACTCACCTCTGCCCCAAGAGTATTCACAAAGTGCATGGCGGTTGTGGCCGCATTTCTAAGATCTCTAGGGATATTTGTCTTCCCTTACTTAGGTGACTGGCTCAAAAAGGCAAGAACCTCCCAAGAAGTTCACTTGTCTCTCTTTCATACCATGTAGGTACTTCAACACTTGGGATTTGTGATAAATCCCTCAAAGTCATATCTTGCTCCTACTCAGACAATAGAGTTCCTAGGAGCTCTCTTAAATACTCATCAAGGGCGTTTCTGCCTCAGCTCCACTGTTCTCATCTAATTCAGTTACCATCTCAGGCCAGTGTCAGAGAACACCTAAATGCCCGAGAGATGCTTCAGCTTCTAGGTCATATGGTCTCAACAGCCCATATGAGCACAGCACAATGGGCTTTAGCCTCCCAGTGGACCCTAGACTGGGGCCATCTCACAGAAAATATCAGTGTCTGCCCCTCTGGCCACATCTCTCCTATGGTGGTGTTCCCCAGAGAATCTCCTCATTGGGTCACCTTTTCAGATGCCTTTACATCGATGTACCCTGACAACGGATGTCTACAAGCAGGGATGGGTACCCATCTAGGGATCCTAGCCACTCAGAACCTCTGAGCGGAAGAGGAGTCCAAGCTCCAGATAAACTTACTGAAACTTGGGGCAATCTACATCGCCCTCAAGGTCTTTCGGGGACATCTAAACTCCCAGAGGGCCCTGGTCCAAATGGACAATCAGGTGGCCATGTTCTATGCGAACAAACAAGGAGGAATAGGATCTTGGCCCCTCTGCAAGGAGGCTCTCCATTTCTGGTCCTTTGCCATTACTCATCGGATACACCTGCAAGCGGGGTATCTTCCAGGAGAGCAAAATGTCTTGGCAGACAGATTGAGTCAGATCCTCCTTCCCCATGAATGGTCTCTCCATACGGAGACAGCATCCTTCATTTTTCAGACCTGGGGCTCCAGGGATAGACCTGTTTGCCACTCTGCAGAATGCCGAACTTCCTTGTTTCTGCATCAAGACTCCCATGTCAGGCAGCCAGGAGGTGGATGCTTTTCACCTCCACTGGGGTCAAGAGTTCCTGTATGCCTTTCCTCCTATTCTCCTGATTCCCAAGATGCTTTTCGATACTCATAGCCTCACGTTGGCCACGTCAACTTTTGTTTCCTCTACCATACGTCTGTCTCACTCAGCCCCTAGATCTTGGATCTGCTCCAGATCTTCTCTCTCAAGAGGAGGGGACGCTGCTCCATCCCAATCCGCAGTCTCTCCATCTCACGACATGATTGCTGAAAGCATAGTATTGTAGGATCTTAGTTTTAGGAAGTAAAATAGATCCTCTTAGCCTCTAGGAAGGCATCCACCAAATGCTCAAATGGTGTAGATTTTTCCCTCTGGTGTTCCCAGAAGGACCTTAATCCCTTCTCGGCTCCAGTGGAGGTGCTCCTCCAGTATCTCCTCAACTTATCCTTATCCGGTCTCAAGACCAACTCAGTAAGAGTTCACCTGAGTGCAATCACAGTCTCTCACCATCCCCTGGATGGACAACCAATTTCCTCACAGCCGCTTGTAGCATGCTTCATGAGAGGTCTCTTGCTCACCAAACCTCCCATCAGACCACCTCCAGTGGCCTGGGATCTCAATGTTGTTTTGGGGCAACTTGTCAGGCCCCCTTTTGAACCCTTAGTCACTACCTCACTAAAGTTTCTAACATGGAAGGTCGTCTTCCTTATTGCACTCACTTCAGCTAGACGCATTAGTGAGCCTCAAGCCTTGGTGGCAGATCCACCTTACACATGGTTTCACCATGACAAGGTTGTCCTAAGAACTCAACCTCATTTCATGCCAAAGGTGGCGTCTCCTTTTCATTTAAATCAGTTTATCTTCCTGACTTTTTTTCCTAGACCACATTTGTCTAGGGCAGAGGCAGCCCTCCATACCCTTGACTGCAAACAAGCTTTGGCATTCTATCTTCAAAGGACAGCTGAACGCCGTAAAGGCTCTTAGTTATTCATCTCCTTTGATCCCAGTCACTTAGGGTTGCCAGTATCAAAACGTACTCTTTCTAAATGGATAGTAGATTGCATTTCATTTACTTATGATAAAGCAGGACTATCCTTTGAGGGTCATGTGACTGCCGATGATGTTTGTGCCATGGCTACCTCGATGGCAAATCTACGCTCTGTAGCCATCAACGAAATCTGCAAAGCAGCAACTTGGTCTTCAGTACATATCTTTGCTGCTCACTACTGTCTGGACAAGTACTCCTGCCAGGATGCTGTGTTTGGTCAGGCTGTGCTCCAGCACCTCTTTCATACTTAGGTTCCAGAACAGAGGGTAGGAGTTGCCCTAATGATATCAGACATTCATGAAAGATCCATGGCCTCTTCAACTCTGCCTTGAGGCAAATCTACCATTTCTGAGGTCATTCTCTCTGGCATCTGGGAGCTAGGGAGTGCCGTATGTGAAGACTACATTCCTGCTTGTTCCTGGGGATAGCGTAGTTATTTACCTGTAACAGGTGATCTCTGGAAACAGTAGGAAGTTAGTCTTCACAACCCACTCTCCTCCCCTAGAAGTTGTAGGCTTTCTTTCTCTCCTTTTCTCTCAGCTACAAACTCAACTGAGAAGAGAGTTGGGAAGGCGGGAAGGCAGCAATGCAGGTGCAGTGGGATGTTCCCAAAAGCTTTCCTATTGGATGCTGGGGAGCGTTCCCACGTGGGCTCCGTCAGTACTGACGTCACCCATATGTGAAGACTACATTCCTGCTGTTCCAGGAGATCACCTGTTATAGGTGAATAACTACGATTTCCTTCCATAATAAGTGGTTATCTCCAGGAACAAGCAGGAATGTAGTCTTCACATATGGGTATCGTCGGTACCGATGGAGCCTGCGTGGGAACGCTCCCCAACGTTGCTTTTGGGAGCATCCCACAGCACCTGCGTGCTGTCTTCCCGCCTTTCTACCTCTCTCACTTCAGTTCTTCATTTTCCGCGGAGCAGACAGGACGTGTACTCTGTCACCGCAGAAAATTTATTCTTATTCTTTTTTTTGTGGTCGTGTCTGCCTTCATTCGACGCCTACTGGTACCGCCGGTTCTCTTTTCTTCTTTTTCAAACACCCCCCCCCCCCTTGCTTCCTAAAATATTTTTTCTTTCAGGGGCCTCTCCCCTTTCGGTGCTAGGCGCCATTTTGGGCACTAGGCCCACTTTTCTTCAAACATGGAGAAGCCAGCTAGTGGTTTCCAGAAATGTTCTAACTGTGGCGGTACTATATCCGTCACCGACATCCATGATTGGTGTCTTAAATGTTTAGGTCCTGAACATTGTCCATTGGAGTGTCTCTCCTGCAGAAAGATGACCAAAAGGGGCCTGCAGAATAGAGCTGCAAAACTCGGTACCCTTTTTGCCTTGGATACGATGTCAGTTGCATCGACGTCTTCCAGAGCTTCATCTTCCTCTCATGGATCACAGGTATTTATTTATTTATTTAGTATAAATTTGTATACCGCTACTTCCAGCGATCAGCAGCGGTCTACTTGCAAGACAAACAGGGAGGATGTACAGTGCAATTTAAGCATACAGACTGATTACAGAGAGGAGAACTGTACAAATTAAGCATACAATCTGATTATATGGAGGAGGACACATAAGGTACAGTTATACTTTGATCAGAAGGGGAGTATTTAATCTAAGAGGAGCTGCAGGGTTAGAATATATACATATATAACTTATCTTAGGGGTAGGTCAGCAGGGATAAGAAGAGGTAGATCTGTCTAGGTGATGCCGTAATGGGATTGGAAAAGGTGGGTCTTAAGCTTTTTCTTGAAGTCCTTTAGGTCATTGATCTGGCGTATCTCATGAGGCAGGTGATTCCAGAGCATGGGAGCTGAGTAAGTGAAGGCCCGGTTGCTCATCCATACGTTGACTGCTCTTATGCTGCTTGGTATGCAGAGTGTATTCAGGTTAGTGGTCCGTCTGCTTCTGTTGAGTGGTTGTGTGGTGATGAGGTTAGAAAGGAATGAGGGGGATACTTTGTGGATGATTTTGAATGTTGTTATTAGAACTTTGTATATTATTCGAGCCGAGATGGGTAGGTAACTAAACTTAAGTCTTCCAAGACTAGCTGGGCCTCAAAGGGTAGATCTCCTTCTAAGCATCGAGATGCCACTGGCGTTGCCCTTGAGAAAAGTTCACCAGCAAAGCCCCGGCGGGAGTTTTCAGTCTCCAAAGCATTAACGGGGCTCCAGGATGTTCCAGAAGCTTCCACCTCTGCAGAACTACTGGTGCCATGTTCTGGGGTCGTGGCCGCTTCCACCGGTACTGACACTCAGGCATCAGCAGGAGCAATGGATAAGAGAATCCTCACTATCGAACACAGTCTAGCGACCCTCTTAGCAGCTTCGGTACTGCTAAGACCGCTACAGACGGTTCCACAGGTATCGGTACCGACATCGGTGCCGGTACGGAGTGCACCTGCCTCGGCAGGTATGCTTCCGCCCATGCCGAGCCTCAAGTCTATCTCAGGCATCGAAGGGCTGGTACCAAGACATCCCGATACCGACTTTGAGCAGCACCAGTACCGAGCGTTGCATGAACACCGGCCACCGAGATACTTCGAATCTTCCAATTCCGATGATTCTGATGACTCTACCAGTACTAGAGCAATCCTACCAGAGGATCCAACTCCTTCTCCTCAATGCAGAATGTCTCCTCCAGAAGACATGTCCTTCCAGTATTTCATACGTGATTTAGCCAAAGGTCTTTCAATCACGGTGATTCCAGAAAAGGAACCTAGGGCAGAAGAATTAAGAATTCTACAATATCCTATGGCTCCTAAGGAAGCAGCTACATTTCCCATTCACAAGATCTTACATGATCTTATGTTAAGGATGTGGGAAACTCTTTTAACGGTGTCTCCACATTCCCGACGCCTCGATACCATGTACCGAGTGCCAAGCTATCCTGGCTTTCAAAAGATTCAGTTACCACACCATTCAATGGTAGTGGAATTGGCCATGCATAGAATTAAGAGTGCTAAAACACATTCTTTTAATCCTCCAGGCCGGGAATCAAGGACACTTGATGCCTTTGGGCGTCAATGCTTCCAATCCTCCATGTTATCAGCCAAGATCAGTTTCTACATTCTTTATATGGGTATGTTCCTGGAAGAAGTCACACGTGACTTAGAGCTCATGAGCCCTAATATGTCTGAGGACAAAAGGGAAGTTTTCCTTACCCTGGTCAAGCACGCCCAGAATGTCTCTAAATTCATGAACCGTGCAACCTTTGATTGCTTTGAATGCATAAGCAGAACCTCTGCAATCTTCATAGGTGCATGTCGTATTGCCTGGCTTCAGGCATCAGACTTAGAGCAGTGGGTGCAAGACAAGCTGGGAAACATTCCTTGTACAGGAGAAAATCTCTTTGGCAAGGACTGGCAGGACAAGGCTAATCAGCTTGAATCTGAAAATACTACCTTGAACAGACTATCAAAGTCTACAGCCAACCCAGCAAAGAAAAAGTCATTCAAAAAAACCCCTTTTCAACAAGAAAAAGAGGTTTTACCAATCATACCCCCATTTGGGCCACTGTCCAGTTCATGTTCCCCAAAAGGGACAACAGAACAGACAACAAAGAAAGCCGCAAGCTCAAAGAGCTCAACCAGCCCAGCAGACTCAGCCTCCTCAGGGGCTTTGACTCTTACCTAGAGAACTTAGTCATTCTGCCCCTGAAAGGACCAGAACCCTTAACCATTCCAGGCAGGTTATGCCATTTTGCCAAAAGATGGCAACAAATAACATCAGAAAACTGGACTCTTGTCCATTGTACGACTGGGGTACAAGCTTCACTTTCTCAACATGCCCCTGCCTACAATAATCAAACAGTTCAATTCTCAGGTCCCTGCCACCGGTCTCTTGTAGCAGGAGGTCACATCACTTCTCGCTCAAGGAGCAATAGAAGTACCCATATCCCAACAGGGTATGGGGTTCTACTCCCCCTATTTTCTTATTCCAAAGAAAACAGGGGACACAGACCTATACTGGACCTCAGAGAATTAAACAAATATCTGTTCCAAGAAAAGTTTGAAATGATCTCCCTTGGAACACTCCTACCATACCTTCAGAGTCAGGACTGGCTATGTTCTCTAGATCTAAGAGATGCGTACACGCATATTCTCATCCACACAAATCACAGGAAGTTCCTTCGATTCCTGGTCCACGGAAGACACTTCCAGTACAGAGTTCTTCCTTTTGGTCTGGCTTCTGCCCCAAGAGTCTTCACAAAATGCATGGCAGTGGTAGCATCATTTCTGAGAACTCTAGGAATATTCATCTTCCCTTACTTAGACGATTGGCTCATTCGAGCATCAACAGCTCCAGAGGCCAGCTTCGCTCTTTCTCGAACAATGAGAATCCTTCAATACTTGGGATTGGTCATAAACCTCCCAAAATCTCATCTCACCCCCTCTCAATCTCTCGAGTTCATAGGGGCTCGTCTAGACACACGGCAGTCAAAAGCTTTCCTGCCACAGCCGTGCTGTCTACATATAATACAGCTGGCATCCCAAGCAGCCATGAAGGTCTTCCTGACTGCTCGGGAGATGCTTCAGCTTCTGGGGCATATGGCATCCACTGTCCATGTGGTTCCCTATGCTCGCCTTCATATGCGAGCAGCCCAGTGGACCCTATCCTCTCAGTGGACACAGGCCTTGGGTCGGCTAACAGACAAAATCAGAAACTCCACACTTCTAATTTCATCCCTGCAAAGATGGCAATCACTGGAAAACCTCCTTGTAGGCTCTCCTTTCCAGCAGCCTCTGTGCCAAGCCACCCTAACAACAGATGTGTCCAAGTTGGGTTGGGGGGCCCACTTGCATGATCTCTCATCTCAGGGTCTCTGGACCCCACAGAAGACTTCTCTTCACATAAATCTCCTAGAGCTGAGAGCCATTTTCAATGCTATTTGAGTATTTCAAGCTCATCTCAGCCACAAGACAGTTCTGGTCCAAACCGAGAATCAGGTAGCCATGTTCTATCTGAAAAAGCAAGGTGGAATGGGCTCTCTGTCGCTATGCAACGAAGCTTTGCGACTATGGGCCCTCGCCAGAGAGCTTCAAATCCACCTTCTTGCGGTATACCTTCCAGGCATTCAAAATTCATGGGCAGACAAACTCAGTCGAATACTGCTGCCACACGAGTGGTCTCTCCACTCAGACCACCTTGCTCGAGTGTTTCAAATCTGGGGAACACCAGATATAGACCTCTTTGCAAGTCCACAGAATGCCAAACCTCCCCGATTCTGTTCCAGAATCCCGGCTCACAACTGTCAGGCAAGGGATGCCTTCCTACTCCACTGGGGGTCAGGACTTCCTCTATGCCTTCCCACCCATTCCCCTCATTCCCAAAACTTTATTCAAACTTCAGAGAGACAGAGGTCGTATGATACTTATCGCTCCACGTTGGCCACGGCAAACGTGGTATCCTCTGCTTCTACGTGTCTCTCAAACCACTCCTCTGGAGTTGGGAAATGCTCCAGATCGCCTTTCCCAGGAGAACGGATCCTTACTGTACCCAAATCCCCAGTCCCTGCATCTCAGGACCTGGTTAATGAAAGCCTAGATTTCTTGGATATCAACCTCTCTCAGCAGGTAAAAGATATCCTTCTGGCTTCCAGAAAACCTTCCACGAGGCGTTCCTATGCTTTTAAGTGGAAAAGATTCTGTCTGGTTTTCACAAAAGGGACTTAACCCCCTTTTGGTACCTGTGGAGTCGCTACTGGAGTATCTCCTCCAATTATCCACTTCTGGTCTTAAGACCAATTCAGTGAGAGTCCATCTTAGTGCTATTGCTGCTTTTCACAAACTTTTTGATGGATAACCTATTTCCTCTCATCCACTTGTGTCAAGGTTCATGAGAGGCCTACTCTTAACTAAACCTCCCATTAAACTACCACCGGTGGCATGGGATCTAAATCTTGTTCTCGCGCAGCTCATGAAACCGCCTTTTGAACCCTTAGCCACTACAACCCAAAAGTTTCTTTCATGGAAAGTCATTTTCCTAATTGCTATCACTTCGGCAAGACACATTAGTGAACTGCAGGCTTTAGTGGCTGACCCTCCTTATACAAAGTTCCACCATGATAAAGTAGTCCTCAGGATTCACCCTCACTTTATGCCAAAGGTGGTTTCGCCTTTTCATCTAAACCAGTCGGTTTATCTTACTATATTCTTCCCTAGGCCTCATGCCTCCAGTGCAGAAAGGAATCTTCACACTTTGGATTGTAAAAGGGCCTTAGCCTTTTATCTTCAAAGAACTAATCAAGATAGAAAATCTTCTCAGCTTTTTGTTGCTTTTGACTCTATTCATTTGGGACTTCCAGTTTCCAAAATAACTTTATCTAAATGGATTGTAGATTGCATATCCTTTACATATGAGAGTAAAGGACTTTCTCGCGTGGGCCATGCCACAGCTCACACTGTGAGAGCCATGGCAGCCTCGATGGCTAATCTTCATTCTGTGTCTATTGACAACAGCTGTAGAGCAGTTACTTGGGCTTTGGTGCATACCTTCACAGCCCACTACTGCTTAGACAAGGACTCCCGTCGGGAAGCCTCGTTTGGCCAAGCTGTTCTTCAGCATCTCTTTCATACTTTAATACAACTCCTACCCACCGGTCCCGAGTTTGATGCCAGAGGTCCATGGGAAGAAGCATGACCCATCTCACTTGGGTTTGCAGCTTGCTGGGGTCATTCTCTTGGCACCTATAAGCTGGGGAATCCCCATATGTGAAGACTACATTCCTGCTTGTTCCTGTAGATAGCGTAGTTACTCACCTGTAACAGGTGATCTCCGGGAACAGCAGGAATTTAGTCTTCACAATCCACCCACCTCCCCTAGGAGTTGTCTCTATCTATCTCTCTTTCTCTACTCCTCTCCTTTGGTCTCAGCTATAAACTCAACTGAAGTGAGAGAGGTAGAAAGGCGGGAAGGCAGCACGCAGGTGCTGTGGGATGCTCCCAAAAGCTTTCCTATTGGATGCTGGGGAGCGTTCCTGTGCAGGCTCCATCGGTCCCGATGATACCCATATGTGAAGACTAAATTCCTGCTGTTTCTGGAGATCACCTGTTACAGGTGAGTAACTACACTATCTTCAACCAAGTAAAATTAGGACAGCCTTTTATCTGCCTAATTTAAGCAGTTTTCCTTAACCAGAAAATCTACTGAGGATACCACAGATAACAGGCTATCTTTGAGTGGCCCCCCCCCCCCCCCGCTTCACCCCCAAAAGTCCCCGATGCAAGCTGATTAGCATTGGGCTAGGAGAGGATATTCAGTGGCACTAACCAGGTAACTGCTGCTGGATATCCCATTGAGCAATATTTATGCAGTTTGCAGGTCTACAAACCTCATAAATGCCTTTGGATATGCCCCTCGATTCATTCTCCTATTTTCCTAGTTCATAGTTTGCTTATTTTTGTATGCTTTTAATTTTAAATATCTTGCCTGAAATTTCTTGCCAGGTGAAAGTGGAATATTGCCACTCTTTATTTCCTCATTGCCCCAAACATTGTCCTTCCGAGTGTTACGGACTATCTTACTGTCTTTAAAGCGCAGATTGAAATGGAAGAAAACATTTGCATCATTTTTCTGGAAGTTGACTGCACACCTGTAATAAAAGGAAGGCAATTATTGATGATATTGATTATTGATTATAGCATGACCTACACACCAGATTTCAACAGAGCTTTCTGATCAGCAGTAGTATATGACTTCCTAGTAGTCAGGATGTAATTTCTGGGGGAAAGGCTTGGAACACAATTCCTCCACGTCTTTTCAGACTCTAGAACAGCAGGGGATGTTCTGCTCGAGTCTTCCCTTCCAGGCAGCTTTTAGGGAAGATGAGGGGAAGGAATGAGCCTTGAGCAGAACAAAGCAGTCACTTTTCTTCCTAATGCAAATCGTCTGCTTCTCTTGCTTGTCCCCTCTCCTTGCTCCACAGTTCCACTTCCTTTTTGTCTACAAATGAAGCCCTGCTAGCAGTAATTTGCAAGGAGTTTAAGTACTTAACTCTGGGGCCCTTTTACTAAAGAGCGCTATGCAGTTAGTGCGGATTGCAGCACACACTAACTTTGTGCTGTGAGCTGTAGTCGCTGTTAGCATGGGCCAGCACAGTTGGCGTGGCCCATGTTCCTTGTTAGCTGTACTTTGCACATTGGGGTGGTAATTAGGTGGGTTGAGGTGGAGAGTGGCCATGGCGAATGCCTTATAGTCAGTATACCTGCACTAACTGCAAGGCACGCAATTAGCGCAGATGCAATTACCGCCTCCTTAATAGGTGGAAGCAAGTGCACCCATGATAATTTTGTCACTCATGAAAGCACAGTGCAGCGGGTTAACTGATGGGGATATGCTGTCCACATACCCCCGACAGTTAACATGATCGTGTTGCACCTACTGTGCCATGGTTTTGTGCACTATTGGTGCGCTACGTGCAAACCCACAATACACTTTAGGAAAAAGGTCCCTTTGTGTCAGACACCTAAAGCAGCCACTTTGAAAACAAGCTAGGGCTGAGTACCTGGATTTAGAATCTCAGTTTAGGTTCTTATGTTCTAAAAAAGTAGGTTACTATCAGATTAATTTTAGAAGCTATTTGAGCATGTAGAAGAGCAATGAACATACTCCAGCAGGACTTACATACACGTACATTATAAGCTAGAAATACTTACAGCCTGGTCACCCATCCATCCCCCCCCCCCCCCCCCCGGTCTGTGGAATACTGTATTGATTCCCCTCTATTTTGGTATCAGCATTTGTTGCTCATACTGACCTAACCTGAGGAAGAAGGTTTTCATCTTCAAAAGCTAGTCTATAAATGTACTTATTTGTTTTGCTTTTTATTTAACTACCATTATAGTGGACTAACTTGGCTACCACACTTCATCCACATTTAAGTAGAACTTCTAAAATTGCTTGTGACTAAGGCACATAAAAGTCGGCACATGCTTTTTCTGCAGTACAGTATGGCTATCCATACCTGGAGGTGGAGAATGGCTAGAGCGGAAGCAGGTTTAACACTTATACATGTATTTTATAAAATGTAATAACTACCAAAGAACCGCTGCCTTTTTTAATAAAATTGTATTTGTCTGAATGCCAACCAGCTCACAAAAAAGGTAGCGGCAGGCTAACTATTTAGGGGGTATATTCAGCATCAATGGCTAGGCTAAATGAAGCGATTAGTCGCCGTTGCTTTAATTGAAATGGGATATTCAGTGGTGGGGAATATATCTGGTTTCCATCGCTGAATATCTGGGTTGGCCAGACACCAGCATCACTATGCTCTTAGCAAGAATATTCAGCACCTAACCAGATAGCACTAACTGGTTAAAGTTAGTGCAGGTGAATGAAACCCTTCTATTAGCCTTCAAAGCAATCAAAGGTATTTCAGCCTCCTCACTCACTCATCTTATCCACTTTGTCCCTCCCAACAGATCCAGAAGATCAACAGCTGTAAACTTGCTTGCAATACCAAAGGCTTCGACAAAGTACAACTTATCAACCACAAACAGGTCTTTCAGCTGTTACGTACCCAAATGCTGGAATGCTCTACCCCCTGACATTAGGGCCATAGCCAGCCTATATCAGTTCAGGAAGGCCCTCAAAACCCACTTGTTCCTCCAACACTTACCTGACAGCAATTGATCCTAAATATACCCTCCAGGAATTGACCCAATTTAGTTAGAAAAGACCTACATGCATTATCTGACTTTTATCTATCCTTCCAATGTAAATAGATTATGTATATAGTTGACCCTGTTTTCCATGTTTATACTCCTGTTCGATGTAAACCTGACAGCTTGTTGTTATGGTCGTTAAGTTATAATGTAAACCGCACTGATGCTAAATAGCGCGGTATATAAGAAACTGTAATAAATAAATAAATAAATAAATAAACTTTAACCACTTAAGCTATCTGGGTAGCAGCTAAATATTGATGCTAACCAAGTAATGGCTGTCACTGCCTCCAATCTGTCCACAGATGACCCTGGTTTAATCAGTCATTTTTTCGTCTCTCTGTGGGGATGTTCAACGGCACTAACTGGTTAGTATTACTGTATATTGCAGTGACCATGTTTTAGCTGGTTAGCAGGTCTGCTAACCAGCTAAAATATTTTGAAAATGCCCCTCTTAATCTCTTCTCACCGTTTTTGGTGACCTGGTTGGCATTCACATTGAAATGGCAGTGTGTTAATTACGATAAGTGGCAGCATAAGGATGTGTTAATTAAGTTCAAGGAGTACTTTGGAGACAAAACCTAGCAAACACAGAAGATGAAAGTCAATGCAACACTACCATGTGCACGCCATGAGCCTGTGAGATCCTCCCCTGAGGAAGGGCTCTCCATCACAGGTCGAAAGTTATTCATTGTTAATGTTCCATGTTAATGTTAAATGTTTAAAACCTCCTTTCATTGTAAATTTGCACGTTGAGTTCTCCGTATACTGCTTTGACTGTATGATAAAGCGGTATATAAACAAAGCAAATAAAGAAATAATTTGATGGGTTTTTTGATGGTTCTTGTTTACTAATCAACCTGCTGATTTGGAATCTCTGTGTGTAGCTTTTTATAAAATACAGATATATGCATCAATGTCTACTGGCTCATATGCAAAGTTAGTCTTGCTTTGCAGCTGGTGTAGCCTCATATAGCTGCTTTTGGGTAAGCTAATTTATAAAGACAACCCAACAATTAGGAAATCTAGGCAGTTGCCTATGGCGACAACTTTGGCAGGGGTGGGGGGGGAGCGCAGCAAAGAGCAGCCCATTCAAAGCTAAACAATAGATTTTGACATCTGGGCAGGGGGGGGATATGTAAGTTTATTTATTTATTACATTCTCTTATATACTGTGCTATTCTGCATCAGTGCGGTTTACATTGAACAAACTGAAATTACATTGAACAGGGCATTATAACTTGGAGATAACTATTTTACAGGGAACATGGGCTATGGAGGGTTAAGTGGCTTGCCCAAGACCACAAGGAGCACCTGTGGGACTAGAAACCCCAGTCCTTCCGGCCCAAGGTTGCTGTCCTCTAGTGGGATTTGAACCCCCGACCTTCCGGCCTGAAGTACCTTGCCCCAACCACTAGGCCACTCCTCCACTCCAAACTGTAGTCAGTTTAACATCTGCTTAGTGCACCAACACTTTGAACCACCTCTGGGACTGGCCCAAAAAGGAAGTTACATAAGTACATATGCTGCTTCATAAAACGGATGTGTCCTGTGCATCACCTTTCCTGTCTGTGGGGCCCTTTTACTATAGTGCACTATGCAGTTATCATGGGGTTAGCACAGTTAGCATGGCCCGATTTCTGTGCTACCCATATTTTTCATGTTGGTGTGGCGGAGAGTGGATAGGCCTTGTAGTCAGGGCGACTATGTTAATGCCAAGTTAACAACTAGTGCTGCACCTGGAATGCCCTCGGCACACCACTAACCGGTTAGCATTGAGGTGTGCAGTGGCGGGATGTTAGTGCTGCTGAATATCCTGGTCAGCGTGATTTACACAGTTAGCAGGTCTGCAAACCATGTTAATTGCTTTAAATAGCAGATGCCCCATGGGTTTTTTGAAAATTGGTCCCTTTGCCTATTTGCAGCCTATTTTTTCATGAGTTAGATTGGAACATTGTATCCTTTATTTGCAGTTTTTATTTATTTATTTATTTATTTAGAAGAACTAGTTTCTTGCTCTGTTACCGGAGCACTCAGAGCAAAGTACAGAATACTAAGCATAAAGTAGAGAGTGATTAATAACAATTATAAAGACCATGTGTAATTGGAGGCAACTGAATGAGTACATCAGAGGAAATAAGAGGATAACATGCGCTGGGGTAGTGAGGTGGAGCGTCAACAAATGAAAGCAGTGAGGACATCAGGCTCATGAGAGTGGACTATCAGTAGACTATCCTCAATGGGGGGCGTAAGATAAGAAGCTTCAATAACAGCATGAATTAGACAAAGTCAATCAGTACAGTTCCTTGAGGCAAAGGTCAGAAGGATTAAATAGTACCCAGGTTTACTGGGACGCTGATGGAAGTAGATCCATAATCTTGTCAGATAGATGCAGTAATGAGCAAGGTGAGCAAACATGGCGGATTGCTAGCTGATGTGGGTAAGCCTGTCAGAATTCGTCTTGGTGAACATGCCTCCCGACTCCGGACTGGTACACTGTCAGCTCCAATTGTGCAACATTGTTTGGATTATCATCATTCTTTTGAAGATCTTACTTGGAGGGTGCTGGATAGAGTGCCTGAAAACCCACGGGGAGGGGATCGTGAGCAATTACTACAAATTTTGGAGCAGCGTTGGATTTTCACTTGGTCTACTGTGGAACCTTTGGGTCTTAATAAGGAGTTGGATTGGATCAGTATTCTCTAGTGGTTCAAAATTGTGGTGTGTTTCATTTTTTATTTTTCATTTTCATTTTTCATTTTGTACAAGCTAACCTTGGTTACCAGCGTTCTGCTCATTGGTTTGGCTTGTTGTTTAATGATTGAACCTTCCTGCAGGTCTTGGATCTGTAATGAGCATGCGCCGGCGTCTCGGAGCAGTGGAGGTGCTGGTTGCTTTCGATTTCGGCAGTTCGATTGAGCGTTGAGACAGGGCATTGAATTTTGACTTGCCCGAAACGCAGTGCTGTGTCTTCTTTTGGAAAACTGCTTTTTTGCAAAGTCCTCATTAGTTTGGAAGTTGCCATTTACACTTCGAATTTTGAGGACTGGGACTGCCTTGGGAATGTCTGCTGCTGCGAGCTGTTTCAAAATGGACTGCAGTTCATGATCATGGCGGTTCAGATAAGTTAAAGTGGTTTTTGAATGTTTTCACTTTTATAAGCGTTTTAGAGGTGGCACCACTTCATGTTTTTTTTACCACCTTACTTAAGCTCTTGTGTGGGCTTTCATGGGACTATGTTTAATGGATTAAAATGGAAGTTATGGCTTCGAGAGTCTTTTAACCTTGTGGCTTTTAACCTCATGGCCGACCTTCCGACAAAAATAATTCCTTTGGGGTTTTGAGGTTGCTCATTTTTTTCTGTTGGTCACTCCTTTTTTGGTTTAGATGTGGGTAAGCTTGGCAGAAGGCCCTTGTCAGCCCTAGTCTTATTGTCATTCTTCCTTTGAGACCTCCATGCTATCTGTGCATCTTCACTGAGGCCTGTGCCTAAATTTTCTTTTACCAATGGACAAGCTCTGGAACCCTTAGATGTATTGGAGGTATGAACAAATAGAACTGGTCTCTGACAGGCTGTATACTTTCTTTTGGAAAAATCCTTGGATTAGTTTCTGAATGATTATTTCAAACAACTTATATTGTTTGTTGCCTCATTCTTAATTTATTTTTAATGTAAGCCTTTTAGAACATAAAATAGAAATGTAACAATACCTGTCTGCATCATGCTTAACTTCTCCAAAAATCATTATTATAGAAGGAGGGACAACTCCTTCATTGAGTGGTTGATGAAGCAGTACTTTCTGTAGAAAAAAAATACATTGATATTTATTTAGTGATGTGTTTTCTAGATGACAAAAACAAAGTACCTTTCTATTAAGCAACGTTTTTGCCTTTATATTGTTTGGCATTTGATGTTAGGTCTCCTGCCCACAAGCCCAGCATCTAGGCAAGCTACTCAGATTTATCCCAAAGGCTTTCCAGCATTCTAGTCATAATGTTTTACATATGCCTGATCTGCAGTCTTTGCATATCTGTCAGATTTCAAGCTATGGGCATTTAGGAGAGGATTGGGAGGCTAGAGATAGTCCTTGGGGCTACCACTTGTTTCTATAAAGGAACATTGCGTTCTAGAGGGGCAGGTTGAAAGAAGTGGGGAGGGGGGGAAGAGGATCCAGTCCAGTCCAACACCAGTGGATAATCACTGCTGTCCAGCAGCTGGGAACTGAGCATGTCAGACTTCTGACTCATAGCATAAGAGTCACCCCTTCAGCTCCAGAAGACCAGTATTATAGTTCCCAGCAGCTGGAAAGCATCTTTCTAGTTGTGATTTACACTGGAAGGTTTGGGCCTAGAGGACTAGAAAAAAAACAGAAAAGGACCGAGAGTTTGCTTAGCATTCAAAGTTGGAAGTACGGCTCGTTTGGCTGCACATCTACCCGATTAGGTCTGGCAGGCTGGTTCAGGTACAGTGCCGGGGTGCATCAGTGGCCTGATTTGTGCAGCATTGAGCAGGTCAAGGACAGAATCTCCTCACTACCCTCCTTAACAGGATGTGGTAAAGCCCAGAAAAAAAAATAATAATAAAAGAGGTTTAAGTTTGCTTGTTGGGCCAGGGCCCTTTCCCCACAGCTGGGAGGCCTATAACTGACCCTGTTGATGACAGGTTTCTCCCTTGACCGCGAGTCTCTATTCAGCTCAAATAAAAGGAGAGAACAAACTTGAACCCAGGCCAAAGTTCAAGGGAGTTCATTCTGCTCTGAACAGGCAACCTGGGGAACAATTGGGGGTGAGCCAATTGTGCGTTCCTTCCTCCCTTGTTTTACCTTTGTTTTCTTTTCCACTCAGCCGTCGTGTTGTTTTTGGTGGGGAAAGTGGGTGCCGGTTGACCCTTTGGTGCCGGTGAGAGTTGCTGGTGGTGCCGGATGATCCCCAAGTGTCTGGACAGTGACGCTTCGGTTGGCCCGTGCATGTGCAGCCTGGCTCCCTGTTGTGTAGTGTGCTCGTGGAGCCATGGGCAGTCAGCAGATGGGGTGTGCAGGCGTTGCCTGCATCAGGGGAAAGCCAAGGAGCAAGGGCATTTGCTCGAGGGAATGGAGAGCACCACAGTGTCAGTAGGAGTGCAGGATGCAGAGCAGGAGGCCGAGAATTTGGTGGGAAGAATGGCCATGTTGGACCAGTCAGCCATTTTAGGTGTGCCACAGCCAAAAAAGACAAAGTGCTAGTCTAAGCAGGCAGAGCAGTTTGAGGTGCTTCAGGGGCTCCTGTCATCTTCCTCTGACTGTCTTTTCTCCCCTAACTTCATTTTGGCAATGCATCAGGCTTACTGCCTTAAACAGCAAGCAAGACAGGTAGGCAGTTCCTCGGAGGCCTCGCAGAGGTGAGCTAGTGGGACAGAGCCATCAGGAGGGAGCAACCTGATCTAGGGAACTTGGTCTTCTTGGGGAGGATAACGTAAGAGGAGGTAGGTCCCCTACAGGTTTCCCATAGTCTGAGGAGCCTAGGTGAAGGGACTTCAGATATATAGGGAGAGTCTAGTGAACAAGAAATGGAAGAGGGAGAAATTCCACAGGGAGAGGATCCTGGTGTGTTCTGGCTATTCCATAGGGAGAAGCACCCGGCCCTAATAGCTCATTTCTTGATGGCATTGAACATGGCCCTAGTATTGGTGGTGGCCGGGGAGCCCCTGGAGGATCCATTATTACAGAGCTCCAAGGGGTCCCAGATCTGTTTCCCATGCACAGAATAATTAAGAAGATGATAGAGATGGAATGGGAGGTGCTGGAGGCCAGCTTTAGGGGAGGGCGGGCTATGGCCCGCCTCTACTTGATTCCAGAAAGCGAGCAGAAGCTGCTTCGGACACCCAGTGTGGATGCCCTGCTATCAGCGGTCATGAAGAAAATGACATCCTCATAGAAGGGGGGACAGCACTGAAGGATTTGCAAAATCAAAAGTTGGAGTCTCTCCTGAAGCAGGCCTTTGATTTGAGGGCTCTAGCTTTGCAAGCTTCAATTTGTGGGGCTTATGTGACACTGACATCTATCCACTGGCTCCAGTGTCTGGTACCAGGGGAGGTGGATGGCTCTCAGGATCACCCTGAGATTACCAAGCTGGAATCAGCCTCAATGTACCTGTCAGATGCCTTTTAGGACCTGGTGTGAGCTTCTTGAAGAACTTGGCTTCCATAATCGTAGCCCGTCACTTTCTCTGGCTCCATAATTGGTCGGCGGACATATCTTCCAAGACCAGGCTTACTTAGTAAGTTACCCTTTAAGGGCAAACTCCTGTTCAGCGAAGCATTGAAAAATCTGGTGAAGGAGTTGGGGGACATGAAGGGTGCTCATCTCCTGGAGAATAAACCAAGAGGTCCTAAGCAAGGCGGTCAGGAGCATGGACAACCCAGGGACTTTAAACATTTCTGGGGCTCCCAGTTTTCGCCCTACCAGCGGGACCAGTTTCCACAGAGGGGACAGTCCTTTTGAGGCTTCAAGGGAGCCAATGTGGGCTACTATGGGCCTCCAGCAGCCCCTCCTAAAAAGTCCCAATGAAACCAGGCTGGTCCAGGTGGAATTGTTGCTGCTGGGGGGCGGGCTTCAGCTTTTCCTTTCCGCCTTTACTGCCATTATGACGTGCCAGTGGGTCTTGGAGGTGATTTGGGAAGGGTACATGCTAGAATTTGCACATCTGCTTACTGAGGCATTTGTACAATCCCATTGCAGAGTGCCATTGAAGCAGCAGGCCATCAGGGACACCTTGCAGCACCTCTTGGACCTGGAGGTAGTGATTACGGTTCCCCCAGACCAGTATGGCTGCAGACGCTACTCCGTTTATTTCGTGGTTCCGAAGAAGGAGGGGTCATTTCGTCCCATCCTGGATCTCAAGCACATCAATCGTGCATTTCACATTCCCCACTTCAGGATGGAAACCTTATGGTCGATCATCTCTGCGGTAAGGCAGCACATCCTCCATTCAGCCAGAACATCAGATATTTGCAGCCGGATTTAAACTTCGCGCCATCGGGCGCTGACTCTCTCAAGCCCCCGCCACCACCAGCAGCTCTCCCCTTCCCGGGGATCGAGCTACCAGCAGCGGGAGGGGCCTCCTGGTCATCGCGGCCCAATCGGGGCATTTGCAGCCGGATTTAAACTTCGCGCCATCGGGCGCGCCCGCGCCTGACGGGCCCGCGCCTGAGGGCCTCGCCAGAGGGCCCTTTGGCGTGGCCCTTAGGCGTGGACCGTGAGGCAGACCGAAACCTCGCACCACATAACAGTCTGTCATAATCTTCGGAGCTCACACGGGAAAGGTACCAATTGACACAATCGTTTGTGAATATACTACTATTTTGCTGATCAAGATACAATGTAATCTGTTAATGTGTTACTATTTTACCGATTAAGATACAAGGTAATCTGTTGGAACCCTATCCCATTACTGATATCTCAGTATTAAGGTGTTAATGCAGCATTGCAGCATATCATTCTGTTTATCCTTGATATGATTGGGATGTATTCAATCTCCTAGATATGTCATCCATATACTGAGGACCCGTCTACTGCAAACCTTCCTACTGCTCCACCTTAATTTATATTTTTGTATAACATCTCCTCTTCACTACTATACCACATACTGTAGTGTGCTCCACTACTATAGTGTGCCTCATTGATACTAATTCTATCACATTGTGCCTCACTATTACTTGCTACCCTCAAAATGGCCCTCCAGTTCACCTCCCTCTTTAGCCTTTACCTCCTCACTCACTGGCTTGGAACCACCCAGGCCCTCTACACATCCCACAACAACATTCCTATCCTGAATAGCCATGGAAAAAGATGGTATGATCCACCATATTCCCACCCAAGAAGTGACGCCTACACGCGCCGCTCCCACCTTATCCATGTAGCACTCCAGTTATCCAATACACCCAGTCAGCAAAAACCTCTGAACTGCCGACCACTGAAATGTGCCATCATTAACGCACGCTCTATTCGCAAAAAATGGCCTGTTGTACTAGACACAATCTCACTTTACAACCTAGAAATACTTATGATCACTGAAACCTGGTTATCATCAGAGGACAACGTTATCCTCAATCAGCTCCTACCCCCCAATTTCTCCATATACACAAGACACAGAGAAAACAAAAAAGGAGGTGGGGTGCTTATAATCACCAAAACAGACCTCGACTTCCATATAACAGACTCCTCTAGCACAAGTAGTCTAGACATCCTCTCTATTGCAAACCTACATTGCTCTCTCAACCTGTTATACAGAACGCCTTCGGCTTGCCCAGATGACCTCCCAACCATTATTGACCTTGCGGCCAACACCCTCAGCCCCAATAAACCAAATTGGATAATGGGTGATTTCAATCTCCCATCGCTACCCCAAAACCACGCCAATGCCTTCCTTGGTGCTATGGAAGAACTCGCTCTCAAACAAATCATCAATCAACCCACACATATAAAAGGGAATATACTTGACATGGTATTTGCTCCTCAGCCAATCATCGAGCAAAACCGTAATCTACCAATATCAGTGATTGATGTACCTTGGTCAGACCACAAACTGATCATTATCCAGATACCCACCAACAATGAGAAGCTGCACAGAAGCCAAAATCAGAACACACCACGAGCAGCCTCAAGAAGCTTTCGCCCATTTAACAGGGAACACATTCTATCAGAGACCCAATCCCTCCTCAACAATACCACGCTCGACCTTGAAGAACTGATATCATCCTGGAACTCCAACTTAAATGCCATCGCACAACGCCTGGACGACAACAACTCAGCAAAGAAGAAGAGAAGCTCTGCCCCGTGGTTCTCTCCTGAACTGCGATCTTCTCTCACCCAACTACGCAGACTTGAGCGCCGATGGCGCCGATCACTCTCTATTGAAGATCAGACCGCCTACCAAACTCACCTCTCAATTCATCGTGAAGCAATCACAACCAAAATGAAACAATATCACACCGACACACTAAAGAGATCATTGAATAAACCACGTGACCTCTTCAACTTGGTCAAATCCCTCTCGAAAGAACCATCACCCGATCAGCACAGCGTGATTCACCCACAAGAATACGCAGACTACCTGCAATCCAAGATCATTCAAACCAAAAAGGATTCAGCAATTCAGTTTCAGGAACCAACAGGCCTAACCCTACTTGACAAGTTCTCTACACCATCCACTAAATGCATTGAAGATATCATAACATCCCTCAACACCTCCACAGCACAGACTGACCCATGCCCAGCCTTTTGGATTAAGGAACTAAGTGAGGTGTTCAGTCCATTCATCGCAAACCTAATGAACCTCTCCTTCACAACAGGATACTTCCCCACAACACTTAAGCAGACATCCATTAGGCCACTATTGAAAAACCCCAAGCTTGACCCGCAGAAGGCCGATTCCTATAGGCCAATAGCCAGTATTCCCTTGCTAGCCAAGATAACTGAGAAAGAGGTACAACGGCAGATTCAAAATCACATAGACTCCGCAGCTCCCCTAGATCACTGCCAACATGGGTTTAGAGAATATCATGGAGTCGAGACCCTACTTACCAGCCTATTCAACGCAATAATCACAGGCATAGACAACATCCATCAAGGTTTTGTGCTCATCTTCTTGGACATCGCCGCTGCGTTCGACTCGGTGAGTCACGAAATTCTCCTGGGAAGGTTGAAAGAGAAGGGCATCTGCAACAATGCACTAGAGTGGTGTAAATCCTATTTGGAAGCAAGATGGCAATACGTAAAGTCTGGATCTGAGGAATCAAAACTATGTACTATGTACCTAAATGCTGGAATGCCCTACCCCCTGACATTAGGGCGATTGCCGACCTATCACAGTTCAGAAAGGCACTCAAATACCATTTATTCCTCCAATGCTACCCAAACTCCAATGACACCCCTCTGAAGAGATGACCCACTCTAAGAAACAACCCTCACGTTCATTATGTTATTTCACCCACTCATTGCCATGTAAATATCTCATGCATATAATCAACCCTGTTATCCAAACTACTCTTTACTATGTAAAAATCTCATGTATATAGTTACCCCTGTTATCCAAGTTTGGACCCCTGTTCGATGTAAAACCAAACAGCATGTTGTTATGGTTGTTGTGTTATAATGTAAACCGCGCTGATGCCAAATAGCGCGGTATATAAGAATTTGTAATAAATAAATAATAAATAAAATTTCTGTGCTTTGCAATGCCCATTGGGCATTACCAGTTCAGGGCATTACCCTTTGGGTTAGCAACAGTGCCACGAACCTTTACCAAGGTGATGGCAGTGGTGGTGGTGGTGGTGGTGGCCCTACCGAAACAGGGTGTGCTGATATACCCATACCTGGATGGTTGGTTAATCAGGACCAAGTCAGAAGTAGAGAGCAGATCTGCAATGGAGAAAGTGATGCAGCTGTTGGACAGCCTGGGCTGGGTGGTAAATGTCTCCAAGAGCCACCTGCAGCCCATCCAGCAGCTGGTCTATCTGGGGGCACTGTTCAATACCAAAGTGGGGTTTGTCTCCAGCAGCAGCTTCAGGTGCGATGTTTCCTGGGGATGTCGGCATCCATGGCTTGGTATTACCTGCAGATCTTGAGATCCATGGCGGCGGCCTTCGATTTTTTTCCATGAGCACAGGCCCGCATGAAACTGTTGCAGCAAGTCCTGGCTGGCTCAGTACCATCCACTTTACACTAAACTCATCTTCCCTGCCGACTTGAAGGTGCAGCTCGAGTGGTGGTTGCAGGAGGATCACTTGATGGCGGGAATGGCCCTGAAACCACCGGACTGGATTCTGCTGACGATGGATGCCATTCTCTCTAGTTCAGGTGCACATTGCCAAGGCGAGGTGGTTGAAGGGCCTTGCATGCTGGAGGAAATCACATGGTTCATCAACTGTCTGGAAATAAGAGTGGTGTTTCTGGCCCTTCAGTTCTTCCAACCCCTAGCCAACGCCTCAGTATCAGCTCTAGCCTCCTTGCCCCTATGAGGTCTGGTGGTGCACATTTGTTCCAACAAGGCAACCACAGTGGCCTACATCAATCCCCAGGGGGCACAGGTATGCAATCCTGGTAGTGAAGATTCAGCCACTGTTGCTTTGGGCAGAGGCAAACGTGATGGCTTTCTCAGCAGCGCACGTTGCAGGCAAGGACAACCTGAAAGCCGACTTTCTCAGTCGACACTGGATGGACCCAGGCGAGTGGTCTCCGGATGCGGAGATGTTTCATGAGATTTCAGAATAGTGGGACGTTCCTTTAATGGACTTGATGGCAACACTCCATAATGCCAAGGTGAGCAGATTTTTCAGCAAGTACAGGGAACACATGTCAGAAGGTCTAGATGCTCTGGTGCAACGGTGACCCAGCGAGGGATTACTATATGTGTTTTCCCCGTGGATGCTAATTGGCCAAACTCTGCAATGGATAGAGATGTATTGGGGTTGGGTGATTCTCATTGTGCTGGATTGGCCGTGCCGGCCTTGGTTTTCAGATCTGATGAGACTGTTAGCTCCCCCTTGGTGTCTCCTGGACAGAATTCATCTGCTTTCGCAGGGGCCCATTCTCATGGCACAGGTGGACTGGTTCTCGCTTATGGCTTGGCTCTTGAGTGGGTGAGGTTATTTATTTATTTATTTAACAATCATTTTTATACCGCACTTTCCACATGATCAAGCGTGGTTTACAAAGAACATATTCTGAATAGAGCAATGAACATATTGTTATTCAGTTACATATAACTATTTTAACTATTTACATAGCAAAGTATACAAACTTTGTCCTCCTTGCAGGATGGCTTGAATAAGGGTTGAGCCACCGAGGCTATTCATCCACAGTGGTTGCTACCCTGCTGACGGCCCAGCGTCCATCAACATCTGTGACCTATGTCAGAGTCTGTAGGATTTTTGAAGCTTGGTGTGCGGACAGGGATCTGCGAGCTCTGTCAGCTTCAGTAATGCAAATTTTGTCCTCTTTGCAGGATGGCTTGGATAAGGGCCTGGTGCTGAATTCTCTAAAGGTTCCGGTAGCAGCATTGACTTCTTAAGAAGATGTATGCAGGGGCACAATCTGGCCACTCATCCGAATGTGTCTCGTTTCTTGAAGGTGGTAAAGCTGATCTGGCCTCTTTCACGGATGGTGGTGCCTCCCTGGGATTTAAATTTGGTCTCGTCGGTCCTGACAGAAGCTCCCTTTGAGCTGCTGGATGACTCTTCTCTAAAAGACCTCACTCTAAAGACTGTCTTCCTGGTGGCCATCTGTTCAGTAAGGCGGATCTTGGAGCTCCAGGCACTTTCGTGCAGGGGGCCATTCCTAGTATTCTCTAAGAAGAAGGCCATTTTATGGCTGGTGCCTTCCTTTTTGTCCAAATGGCATCCCCTTTTCCTTTGAGTCAGACAGCATCCCTTCCCATTTTTTCTCGGTCTGCGTCTACAGACCGGGATGGACGGTTGTATTTTCTAGACGTGTGACGGGTGCTGCAGTAGTATCTGCGTTGTACAGAGTCATTTCAAAAGACAGATCAATTGTTTTGTATGGGGGAACACAGAAAGGAGAGGTGGCCTCCAAGGCTTCTGTGGCTCTCTGGGTGAAAGAGGCGATTGCAGTGGCCTATTTGCAGAAAGGCATGGCTGACCTAGTGGCTTTCTGTGCATATTCTATGTGGGCCCAGGCTTCATCTTGGGTGGAGCATCATCTGCTGCCACCTGGAGACATCTAAAGAGCAGCAACTTGGGCATCCTTACATTCCTTTATGTGACATTATCGCCTGAATATGCAGGAAGGACAGATGCCAGTTTTGGGGCTTTCGTGCTCAATAGCGGAATTGATGGTCTCTCTCACGTTTGAGTACTGCTTTGATACATCCCATTGGTGGTGGATTGGACTGGAGGGACAATAAGGAAGGTGAAATTAGATTTTACTTGCTAATTGTCTTTCCTTGAGTATCTCCAGCCCAGTCCACTTCCCACCCTGTAAGAATCTTCCCTTTGTTAACCAGGTTGCTGCTGGATGTGCAGATCCAGCTGGTCGGAGGAAATGGTCCAGGCAGGTGAGGATATGTGGAGTGTGCTTTGGCTGCCATTAGATCCTGGTAGGTTAGCAGTGATGGGAGTGAAGGAATATGCTACCTCTACTGCAATTAAAACAGAGATACAGGGGCAAGTAGTACAGTAGCTGAAGCAGGAACAGGTAGTTGGAAGCTGATTCTAGAGCTGGGACTGAGAGAAGGGAGCTTTAAGGCTGATTCCTGGAGCTGGGGGCTGGGAAAAGGGGTCTGAAGACATGCTGGAGCTGGAAGAATGAGCTGGAGGCTGAAGACTGGAAGAAGGGATCTGGAGGCTAATGATTGGGCTGGGAATTGAGAGAAGGTCTGCAGATGGATGCTGGGTCTGCGACCTGAAAGAAGGAGATTAGAGTTTGATAATGGGTTTGGAGTCTGGGAAAAGAGGGCTGAAGGCTTATGCTTGAGCTGGGGATTGTATGAAGGGGGCCAGCAAAATGCCGAGATTATGGGCTGGTAGAAAAGCACAGATGCTGGGGCTGGTAATAATTTATTTATTTAGCAGGTTTTATATACCGCTTTATCATTTTAATCAAAGTGGTTTACATTAAACAGGGAAATTGATAACTTGGATTTTTCTCAGGCAATGGAGGATTAAGTGAGGGTTGATGCTGGGACAAGGAGGCTAGAGTTGATACTGAGGCTGGAGGTTGATGCTAGAGCTAGGAGTTGGAAGAGCATGGCTTTGAAACTGATGCTTGATCTGGGGAATGGGAAAAGGGGCTAGAGACTGATGTTGTGGCTGGAGACTGATGCTGGGGCTTGCAGTTTGAAGGAGGAATCTGGAGACTGATGCTGTGTTTGGAGTCTTGAAGAAAGGGGCTGGAGGTTAATGCTGGACCTGGTGTCTGGGAGGTGGGCTGGAAGCAGTTGCTGGGCTATGGAATGTAGAAAGGGTCTGGAGGCTGATGCTGGGGGGGGGGTGGTAATTAGGAGAAGGGTGATAGTGGATGATGCTGGGGCTGAGGGTTGTGGATTGATGCTGATGCTAGGAACTTGTAGAAAGAGTGCTGGGGCTGATGTGGGGCTGGAGAAGGAAGCTTGAAGCTGATGCTGGGGTTTGGGGACTAGAAGAATGGTTCTGGAGAATGTTTGGTCTGGGAGATGGAGGCTGATTCTGGAGATTAGGACCTGTGAGTTGTGGCAGGGGATTTGGGGATTGAGACTGTGGTAGCAGAATAGGAGAAGGGGGCTGGACCCTGAAACTGGGGCTGAGGACTGTGAAAAAGAGCAGGAAACTGGTGCTGGAGCTGGGGTTTGAAAGCTGATACTGTGACTGGGGGGCTGGACAAATGGGCTGGAATCTGATGCTGGGCCTGAAGACTGGGAGAAGGGGGTTAAAGGCTATTGTCGGGCTGGGGACTAGAAGTAGTGGGCTATGGGCTTTTGCTAGGGCTGGAGTCTGAGAGAAGGGAGATAGGGCTGGGAACTGGAAGAAGTGAGCTGTGAGTTGAAGCTGGGATTGGAGATTGGAAGAAAAGAATTTTGGGCTTATTTTGGAGCTATGAGCAAAGAGGAGGCGTTGGAAACATGTTAGGTCTGTAAAGTGGAATAATGGAGCTGTGGGCCGATGCTAATGCTGGGTACTCAGAGAAGGTGGCTGGAGCTGGAGACTTGGAGAATTTGGCTGGAGCTAATGCTGGAAATGGGGCTGGGAACTCAGAGAAAGGGACTGGAGGGTAGAGTCTGAGGCTGAAGCAGAACTGGGGGCCTGGAGAAGCAGGCTGTGTGCCAATGCTTGGGTAGTAGACTGGAAGAATGGATCTAGGGATTAGGATAAGGGGCTAGAGGTTGATGCTGGAACAAAAGGGCTAGAGGTTGATGCAGGGGCTGGAATCTGGAAGCTAATGCTGGGGCTGCAGACCCAGAGAAAGGGGTCTGGAAGCTGATGCTGGGACTACAGACCCAGAGAAAAGGGGCTGGAAGCTGACAGTTGGGAAAGGGAGCTGTGCATTAGGATAAAGGACTAGAGGTTGATGTTGGGGCAAGGGGGCTAGAGGATAATGCTGGGGCTGGAGACAAGAGCACTGAAGGTGTTATCCTGGGGCTGGGGCTGGGTTAGGGCCTAGGAGCTGATGCTTGGAGAACATACATTGCAAGGGGGAGAAGCAAGGACACATGCAGGGGAAGATGCTAGGTGGGAGAGAAATGGGTATTGTGGAAAGGCAGGAACAATATATGCTTAGGAAAGGGGAGAAAGATACAAGGGTAGATACTAAGATAATGGGGACGCCAGAGAACAGGGAATCAGGCTTAGGCAAAAACTTTAGGACTGAGTGAAAGACCAGAAGAAGAGACACTCTAAGGGATTTGATAGTATGAAAGAATTAGTACTTGAAGATTATGTGGGGTATAGTGGGAACTAAGAAACTGAGCAGGCATTAGGGAGAGCAGTGCAGTGATTTCATGAAGGCTGTGAGACTAAGTGCAGAAAAATGTATTTATTTAATACTTTTTCTATGCAACTTTTCTAAGAGTCAAAGCGGTTTACAATAAACTGGATACAACTGAATAAAGAACATGGTGTTCATGAACAGTTTTAAAGATCATAATGAAGGTTACTAGCAAAAAAGGGAAGTTAGGGCATCCCAAAAATTTCCAAAAAAGATAAAAACAACCCAGATGCCCTGAAGTACAGAGTTGAAAGATTCCAAATTACCCTATCAACTGATAACCAGATTAATATGAATAAGATACAACCTCTAAAATGCCTGTATGCAAATGCTAGAAGTCTAAAAAATAAGAAAGATGGGAGAGCTAGATTGTTGTTAAGTGCCGTTGAGTCTGTGTCGACTCATGGTGACCTTCTGGATAGTTGTCCTAAACTGTGTTTGGTCTTCAGTCAGGCTGCTCATTGTGTACAGAGTGGTACCCATAGCTGCTGTTATTGTATTGATCCATCTTATTGCTGGCCTTCCTCTTTTGCATTGACCTTCTACCTTGCCAAGCATGATGTCTTTCTCTAATGAGCTCTCTCTTCACATATCACGTCCAAAGTATGAAAGTCGAAGTCTTTTCATCTGAGCTTCTAAAGAAAGCTTAGAGTTGATCTCCTCTACTACTGATTGGTTTATTCTTCGGGCAGTCCATGGTATACACATTATTGTTCACCAGCACCATAATTCAAAGACATCAATTTTCTTCCTGTCTGTCTTTTTCACTGTCCAACTTTCACATCCATATGATGTCCCCTCCCCAAACAAATACCTGAATAAAACAGCATCCACAGGCCAAAAGCACAGCTTCCAGGATGGTTTAAAGATGAGGTCAGAGAGGCTGTTGTAGCCAAAGAAAACATCTTTCAGGAAATGGAAAAAGAAGCCCAATGACAAAAATGGGAAGCAACATAAGCACGGCCAAGTTAAATGCAAGACACTGATAAGGTGGGCAAAGAGAGAATTTGAAAAAAGGTCTACCATGGAAGCAAAAACATATAATAAAATCTTTTTCAAGTACATTTGTAGCAAAAATCCTGTGAGGGATTCACTTGAATGATAGAGTGGTAAAAGAGGCACTAAGGCCATAGCAGAGAGATTGAATGAATTCTTTGCTTCGCTCTTTACTGAAGAAGATATAGGGAAGTTGGCAATGTCTGAAATGGTATTTAAAGGTGAACTATCATTAAAATCATCTGTAGTACCTGAAGATTATAGAATGGCCAATGTAACGCCAGTTTTTAAAAAGCATTCCGGGGTGATCCGGGAAACTACAGTCTGGTGAGCCTGACATACGTACCGGGCAAACTGGTAGAAACCATTATAAAGAATAAAATTACTGAACATGTAGATAGTCATAGTTTAATGGGAGAAAGTCAACATGGTTTTAGCCAAGGAAAATCTTGTTTTGCTAATCTGTTATATTTTTTTAAGGTGTGAATACTAATACCTCTGACTCAAATCGAAGAAATAGATAATGAATTGATTATAGATATTGCCAAGATAGCCACAAAGGTGGAAGTGATTATATTGAGTGACTTTAATCTACCCGAAGTGGATTGGAGTACTCCTTCTGCGAATCTAGCAAGAAGCAAAACAATTGTGGATGCTTTCCAAGATGCGTCACTTAAACAAATGGTCATGGAACCAACCAGGGAAAGCTCAATGCTGGATTTAGTGCTCACCAACGGTGAGAGCATGTCGAATGTTTGGGTGGGTGCCCCTGTGAGCAGCAACGATCATCACACGGTGTGGTTTGAGATAAAAGCCAAGGTGCAGTCCAATCATAGCAAGCTCAAAGTCCTAAACTTCAAAAACACTGACTTCAGTAGAATGGCCAAGTACCTGAAGGAGGAGTTGGCAGGGTGGGAGGGGATAAGGGAAGTGGAATTGCAATGGGCTAAACTAAAGGTGGCAATAAAAGGGGCAACAGATAAATATGTAAGGAAAGTAAATAAAAACAAGAGGAGAAGGAAACCTATTTGGTTCTCCAAAGAAGTGGCTGCTCAAATAAAGGCAAAAAACACAGCTTTCACAAAATTCAAAAGCTTGCAAACAGAGGAACACAGTAAGGAATACAGGAGAAGACTAAAAGAGACAAAAAGAAAAATAAGGAAAGCAAAATCAAAGGCAGAGGAAAAGATGGCTAAAGATGTGAAGTGTGGCGACAAAACTTTCTTCAGGTATATTCGGGAGAGGAGGAAAATCAGAGATGGAATTTCAGGACTTAGAAGTGCTGAGAACAGACTTGTGGAAAGTGACATTGAAAAAGCAAAATTGCTAAACAAATACTTCTGCTCTGTTTTTACTAAAGAAAATCCTGGAGAAGGACCATCTGTGACTCCCAAATATAAAAATGGGAATGAATTAGATACCACACCATTCACTGAAGATGATGTGTTAGAACAACTTGCACAACTGAAAGTGGACAAGGCAATGGGACTGGATGGGATATATCCCAGGATACTGAGAGAGCTCAGAGAGGTTCTTGCAGGGCCGTTAAAGGATGTTTTCAACAGATCCTTGGAAACAGGAGTAGTTCCTCAGGACTGGAGAAGGGTGGATGTGGTACCTCTTCAAAAAAGTGGTGACAGGGAAGAATTGACAAACTACAGGCCCATGAGCCTTACCTCGGTGGCGGGAAAGGTAATGGAGGCGCTTCTGAAAGAGCGAATAGTGGTTTCTCAAAACCTACAGATTTCATGTTCCGAGGCAACATGGTTTTACCAAAGGACGATCTTGCCAAACAAATCTGATTGAGTTCTTTGACTGGGTGACCAGACAACTAGATCAGGGGCATGCGATGGATGTCATCTACCTGGATTTCAGCAAAGCCTTTGATACTGTTCCTCATAGGAGGCTTATCAATAAACTCAGTAGTTTGGGGATTGGTCCCAAGGTGGTGAACTGGATCAGAAATTGGTTGACTGACAGACGACAGAAGGTGATGGTAAATGGAGCTCACTTGGATGAAAGGAGGGTGATTAGCGGGGTGCCCAAGGGTTTGGTCCTGGGCCAGGCACTGTTCAATGTATTTGTGAGTGATATTGCTGAAGGACTGCATGGAAAAGTCTGTCTTTTTGCAGATGACACGAAAATTTGCAACAGAGTGAGGAAAGATCTACAAAAGCTGGAAGAATTGTCTAATGCTTGGCAGTTAAGATTTAATGCGAAGAAATGCAGTGTCATGCACATGGGAAGCAGAAATCCAGGGGAAATGTACAGGATAGGGGGCGAGAGGTTGGTGTGCATGGACCAGGAGAAGGACCTTGGTGTGATTATTTCTGCAGATCTCAAGGTGGCAAAACAGTGTGACAAGGAGGTGGCAAAGGCCAGGAGGATGTTGGGTTGCATACAAAGAGGAATTACCAGCATTAAGGAAGAGGTACTAATGCCATTGTATAAGTCACTGGTGAGGCCTCACTTGGAATACTGTGTTCAGTTTTGGATACCATATCTTACAAAGGATATAAAAAGACTGGAAACTGTTCAGAGGAAGGCGACCAAAATGATTTGGAGCCTGCGTCAGAAGCAGGGCCGGATTTACCTTGAGTGAGGCCCTATGCCAACAAAAATTGTGGGCCCCAGCAGGGGCGGCCCAAGGGGGGTGTGGGCCTCATTTGCATAAGGGGCCTCATTTGCATAAATATTTGCATAATGTTACCATATACTAACTTTTAGTAAACGTGCCTCTTAATGAGTGTATGGATAAAGAAAGACTAAAAGATTTCTACATTACTATAATCCAGTGCCAACTGCCAGACACATTAGGAACTACTACAAACACTGCCCATTTAGAACCCATAGCAAACCCGCCGTATCCTAACAGCACTACCAGGACTCACAAAGCACCATACTCTACCAATCAAAAGGCAACACTGCAAATATTAAACCAATACATTTCAGAGAACAACAATACATGACCTACTGGGGAAAGAGAACAAGTGGCAATGTCAAATAGGAATTATATAAACAGAACACCTCAGCTCAGTTACACATGCAGAACATAGACCATCACCAAACAAGTAATCACATTTTAGAAACAGGAAGACAATAATTAAACTGGGAATCCCAAAAGCCAAACTTGGAATGTACAACACTGTAGAAATAAAACTATACATTAATTTGCTCTTGTACTAAACAAAGCGCAGACGTCAATGATGCACATTTACCAGAGCTGACATATTCCAATTAATAAATTCAAAATAAAGAGATATTTTTCTACCTTTTGTGCATTTTTTTCAGCTGCAATTGCTCCAGCCACTTTCTTCTGGTTTCTTCATGTTTTCTGCTAACTCTCCATCGTCTGCTGTCCATTTGTCCTTTCTTCTCTCTTCTAGTTTTTTTCCATTCTCTCTCTACATCTGCTTTAACATACTAATCTTTCTCCTTTTGCTCTTTCCTCATTCCTATTTCATCCAGTCAAATTTTACCCCTCCATCCTCAATCCCCACTTACTCTCCCAATACCCGGCCAATTGTAGATTTTTTTATCCCTCCCACACAAAATATTTTTCCCTTCTCCATTTTACTCTTCCAGCCCCATCCCATTCTAATCCTCCCCAACATCAGCTCCCTTCTAGTTCCAGCCTCACCCAGCATCCATTCCCTTCTAGTCCCTGCATCAGCCCATTTCCAGTCCTAGCCACCCATCAGCCCATTTCCAGTCCTAGCAACCCCCCAACCCAATACCAGTCCTAACCCCCCATCACCCCATTTTCAGTTTAAGCCCCCCCTATAACCCATTACCAGTCCTAACCCCCCATCAGCCCACTTCCAGTCCTAACCCCATCAACCCATTTCCAGTCAGCCCCCCATAGCCCATTGCCAGTCCTAACCCCCCCATCAGCCCATCAGCCCACAGCCCATTACCAGTCCTAACCCCATCAGCCCACCTCCAGTCTTAACCCCCCCCAGCCCATTTCCAGTCCTAACCCCCCCCCATAGCCCATTACCAGAAAGCCCCCATCAGCCCACAGCCCATTACCAGTCTTTACCCCCCCCCAAAGCCCATTACCAGTTCTAAACCCCCCCAACAGCCCATTATCAGTCCTAACCCCATCAGCCCACCTCCAGTCTTAACCCTCCAGCCCATTTCCAGTCCTAGCCCCCCCATAGCCCATTACCAGACAGCCCCCATCAGCCCACAGCCCATTACCAGTCTAAACCCCCCCAAAACCCATTACCAGTTCTAAACCCCCCCCCAACAGCCCATTACCAGTCCTAACCCCATCAGCCCACCTCCAGTCTTAACCCCCCCCCAGCCCATTTCCAGTCCTAGCCCCCCCCATAGCCCATTACCAGACAGCCCCCATCAGCCCACAGCCCATTACCAGTCTAAACCCCCCAAAAACCATTTCCCTTTACTAACCCCCCCCCCAACAGCCCATTACCAGTCCTAACCCCATCAGCCCACCTCCAGTCTTAACCCCCCCAGCCCATTTCCAGTCCTAGCCCCCCCCATAGCCCATTACCAGACAGCCCCCATCAGCCCACAGCCCATTACCAGTCTTAACCCCCCCAAAGCCCATTACCAGTTCTAACCCCCCCCAACAGCCCACAGCCCATTACCAGTCCTCCTCATCAGCCCACCTCCAGCCTTAATCCCCCCAACCCATTTCCAGTCCCAGTCCCAGCCCATTTCCAGTCCCAGTCCCAACCCATTTCCAGCCCCAGTCCCAGCCCCCCCAATTACCAGTCCTACCCCCTCCCCCTCCCCCGGCCTAAAGTAAAATTTATTTTTAAAAAAAAACCTGCTGGCTGCCGCCGCGGGGCCCCCTCTGCTGCCGCGGCAGCATGGACTGACCCGCGGGGGCCCCCTCTGTAAGCTCGGTCCCTCCCTCCGTGCCTCCGTGTCTCCCTCCGTGCAGGCTGTTAGAGACGCGAAGGCAGACTGTCTCCTTCGCGTCTCTGTTAAGCCCACAGGGGCTGATGGGAAATTTCCCATCAGCCCTGCGGGCTTAACAGAGACGGGAAGGCAGAAGGAGACAGTCTGCCTTCGCGTCTCTAACAGCCTGCACGGAGGGAGACACGGAGGCACGGAGGGAGGGACCGAGCTTACAGAGGGGGCCCCCGCGGGTCAGTCCATGCTGCCGCGGCAGCAGAGAGGGGGCCCCGCGGCGGCAGCCAGCAGGTTTTTTTTTATTTTATTAAAAAAGAAAGCCTAACTACTTCAATTTTTGTGGGCCCTTTGCAGCTGTGGGCCCTACGCCATGGCGTACATGGCGTATAGCTAAATCCGGCCCTGGTCAGAAGCCTTATGAGAAGAAGATCTAAATATGTACACTCTGGAGGAGAGGAGGGACAGGGAAGATATGATTCAGACCTTTAAATACTTAAAGAGAAATAATGAACAAACAAACCTCTTCCAAAGACGGGGAAACTGTAAAACTAGAGGGCATAACATGAAGCTGCAAGGGGGTAAATTGAAAGGCAATGTCAGGAAATACTTTTTCACTGAAAAGGTGGTGGATGCTTGGAGTGCCCTCCCGATGGAAGTGGTGGGGGCAAATACTGTGACAGAATTCAAAATGGCATGGGACAGACACAGTGGATCCCTTTACAGCAACAGGATAAAATCAAAATAAACTTAACAAACTAATTTCTCAACATACAGGGGTGTCCTACACGGAGCGGTGGGTTCACCCCTAAAACAGACATGAGGAGGGGTGGCCTGCACGGAGCGGCAGGTGCACCTACTCTTGCCATCTTACTGGGCAGACTAGATGGACCATACTTGTCTTTATCTGCCGTCATTTACTATGTTACTATGTTACTACTACTGAGCATTTGTATAGCGCTACAAGACATACGCAGCACTGCAAAGACAAGTAAGAGACAGTCCCTGCTCATCAGAGCTTACAGTCTAGTCAAAACAGACAACACAGAAAGTTTAGACAGGGATAAAATAAGGGGGAATGGTAAAGAAACAAGGAGATCAGGTGAGTCAAGATCCAAACGCAGCAACAAAGAGGTGAGTTTTCAGCCTGGATTTGAAAAGGGTCAGAGAAGGTGCGAGCCAGTTGATATAGTGCACCTGGATTTTCAGAAAGCCTTTGACAAAGTCTCTCATGAGAGACTCTTGGCCAAATGAAAAAGTCATGGGATTGGAGGCAGTGTACTATTGTGAATCAGAAAATGGTTAAAAGATTGCAGAGATTAGAGCTAAATGGCCAGTTTTCTCAATGGAGAAAGGTGAATGGTGGAGTACCCCAGGGATCTGTGCTGGGTCTGCTGCTTTTTAACATATTCGTAAATGACCTGGAAATGAGAATAATAAGTGAGGTAATCAAATTTGCAAATGACACAAAATTATTCAAAGTTGTTAAAATGCATGAGGATTGTGAAAAATTGCAAGAGGACTTTAATAAATTGGAAGGCTGGATGTTCAAATGAAATTTAATGTGGACAAGTAGAGTTATGTACCTTTGGAAAGAACAACCCAAACTCTGATGCAAGGTTTCACATTAAAAACCACCATTCAGGAAAAAGATTTAGGTGTCATCGTGGATAATATGTTGAAACCCTCCACCCAGTGTGCAGTGGCGGCCAGGAAAGCAAATAAAATGCTAGGAATCATAAGAAAAGGTATGGAGAATAAGACCAAGGATGATATTATGCCTCTGTATCATTCCATGATGCGACCACACCTTGAATATTGAATATTGTGTGCAATTGTAGATGGTGATATAACAAAATTAGAAAAAGGTACAGAAAAGATCAAGCAAAATGGCAAAGGGGATGGAAGGATACCCCTATGTGGAAAGGCTTAAAAGGTTAGGGCTTTTCAATTGGAAAAGAGGCAGCTGAGATATGATAGAGGTCTATAAATTAATGAATGAATGGAACTAGTAAACTTAGATTGGTTGTTTATACCATTGAAAAGTGAAAGACTAGGGGACACACAATGAAGCTACAATGTAACCCATTTAAGTCTTATAAGAGAAAATATTTTTCTACTCAACGCATAATCAAACTCTGGAATTCGTACCGGAGGATGTAATAAAAGCTATTAATGTAGTTGTGCTTCAAAAAGGTTTGAACAAGTTCCTGGAGGAAAGGTCCATAAACCATTATTAAAGAGGACCGGGGAAATCCATTGCTTGTCCTGGGACAAGCATTGTGGAACCTCTGTACCTTTTTGGGAACCTGCCAGGTACTTGTGAACTGGATTGGGCATTCTTTGAAATGGGATCTGGGCTTGATGGACACTGGCCTGACCCAGTATCGCATTTCTTATGTTCTTAACAGTAGTTAATGGAGATTAGAACCAGGCTAGTTGGCTATATCAACATATAAACAATACAGAAATTACTGACTTTTCTTTATGTTATTGACATCTTGTGTTTGGATGATGTTATTGAAAATACCATGGCTTGAATGAGTCAAATATTTGTATGGAGAGAGACATCTCTGCTCTTGAGAATCTTCTGAGCTACAATATATAACAGATAGAGCTTTGTGCTCATGATAATTGGTTGGATGTTCCCTCAATTTCCTGTGCCAGGCTGGAAATCACCAGGCGCACTGCCTTCTTTTTCTTAGCTGCCATTCCTAGACTGTGTGCATTGCAAGCAAAGTAATACTGTAGGGCTCTTGAATACAAGCTCTCTGCTTGAGAGATCTTAAAGGGAGCTTTTTTTGTTATTTTTAAGAGCACATTTTTTTTCTGCTATATTGCAAAAGGGGAGATTTTTTGTGTTTTTGCAGGTTTTCTTGACACAACGTGAGTATTCATGCCTACAAGTTTCACATCCGGTTATCCCTACTATATATACCATTCCAAAACTTCTCAAATCACTTACCTCTCCCCCTGGCAGACCCATTGTCTCTGGTATAGGTTCTATTCTTGAACCCCTTTCCCAATTTATTGATTATTTCCTTCGTCCATTTGTTCCCTGCATCACGTCTTATGTCAGAGATTCAGCAGATGTTATTACCTTCCTGGATAGTTTTAAAGAAGGTCTCTCTAATGTCATTTTGCTATGTGTTCACAGATGAAGGGCCAGGAACAGGACCTCATAAAAAACCCACAAATAGAAACAGAAGTGAAGGGGATCTTGAATGATTTTCAGACGACTGTTTGTAAGGAACTAGCTAAACTAAAAGTATACAAAGCAGTAGGGCCAGATGGGATAAATTCAAGATTATTGAAGGAATTTGGGGACGTTCTAGCAGCTGCACTGTCTGACCTTTTCAATGCTTCTTTAGAGTCGGGAGTGGTCCCAGAAGACTGGAAAAAGGTGCATGCGGTCCCTTTACACAAAAGCAGAAGTAAGAATGAGGTTGTGAACTACAGGCTTTTTAGTCTGACCTCTGTGACAAGTAAATTAATGAAAACACTGCTAAAATGAGGTTAGTGAGCTTTCTGGAGTCCAATGGATTGCAAGATCCAAGGCAGCATGAGTGTACTGTAGGCAGGTCTTTTCAGACAAATCTGATTGATTTTTTTGATTAGGTGACCAGAAATTTGGACTGAGGGAGCACCTTAGATGTGGTGTACTTAGATTTCAGTAAAACCATTGACACCATTCTGCACAGGTGACATAAATAAATTGAGCACCCTAGGAATGGACCCTAAAGCGACTGACCTAGTAAGAAATTAGTTCAGTGGAAGGCGACAAAGTATACAGGTAAATGGAGCTCACTCAGAAGGATGTTACCAGTGGTATGCCACAGATATCTGTCCTTGGTATAATTCTTTTTAACATTTTTGTTAGTGATATTGCGGAAGAGCTGTCTGATAAGCTTTGCCTTTTTGCGGATGATGCAGAAATCTGCAATAGAGTAGACACCCAGGAAGGAGTAAAAAACATGAGGAAGGATCTAGATAAGCTTGAAGAATGGTCAAGAATTTGGCAGCTGAGATTTAATGCTAAAAAATGCAGGGTCATGCATTTGGGCTGCAAAATCCAAGGGAGCTGTGTATGAGTTGAAGTACTTATATCCACGAAAGAAGAGCTGGGCGTGATTGTGTCTGATGATCTCGGTGGCTAAACAGGTAGAAAGGCGATGGCAAAAGCCAGAAAAACGCTTGTGTGCATAAGAAGAGGAATGGCCAACAAGAAGAAAAAAGTGATAGTGCCTCTGTATAAGTCTTTGGTGAGACCTCATTTGGAGTATTGTGTGCAATTCTGGAGACCACATCTTCAAAAGGAGGAGTGGCCTAGTGGTTGGGGCAAGGTACCACAGGCTGGGAGGTTGGTGGTTCAAATCCCACTAGAGGACAGCAACCTTGGGCCAGAAGGACTGGGGTTTCTAGTCCCACAGGTGCTCCTTGTGGTCTTGGGCAAGCCATTTAACCCTCCATTGCCCATGTTCCCTGTAAGTATTAGTGTATGTGTCTCATATCCCCTTGTGTTAAATGTATCCCCCAATTGTGTTATGACCACTTTGATTGAAGGATAAGGTGGTATACAAAACTGTCTAAATAAATAAATAAACAGAATGGTGAAGGTGCAGAGGCTGGCTACCCAAATGGTCAGTGGGCTTCACCATAAGGAATATGGGGACAGACTTAAAGATTTCAATATCCATACTTTGGATGGAAGGCAAGAGAGAGGAGATATGGTAGATACATTTAAATACCTCCATGGCATAAATGCACCAGAGGAGAACCTCTTTCGATGATAGCAAGCTCTCCAATGAGGGGACATAGGATGAGGCTGAAAGGGGATGGACCCAGGAGTAATAGGCGGAAATATTTCTTTGCAGAGAGAGTGGTAGATGTGTGGAACAGTCTCCCAGTGGAGGTGGTAGAGGCAGTATCTGAATTCAGGAAAGCATTGGACAAGCAAACAAGATCTTTAAAGGAAAAAAGTGGCTATAGTAATTGATATGGAAGGGCAGACTAAATGGGCTATATGGTCTTTTTCTGCAGGTCATGTTTCTGATGCTCTTCCCCTTGCTCTATGCACCGAACCATCCTACAAATCCTTCAAATCAGTACTGAAAGCACATGTTTAGTGAGGCATTCTGGGACGAACTGTATGTAGTGTGATGGTGTGCCAGCATCTGTAACCTGCTGTCTTGTAACGCATAACCCTTAGCCTGGCATCGCTTATCTTACTATTGCTGTCTTTACATTCCTATCTCTTTCCGTCTGGATTGTAGTTCCTTTCTTATATCTTCAAGTCTATAACTTTTATTGTAAACAGCTCTGCTGCTGCTTGAAGGGCGGTATATTAAATCACAATATTTATTTATTTATTTATTTGCAGTCTCTTTTATACCGCGCTACTCGACATCAGTGCGGTTTATACATGCGTAAATGGCACCTTATTCTTCTAAAATCCCCTCCGATATGTAATATACGTAATACTTGCCAATGTTGCCTAAGACAGGTCCCTAGCATACCTACCCTAAAAGCAGCTAAAGTACATGTGTTGTGAGAAGCCATATTCAGACAACAATGTATGCAAGCACCCTCCCACTGGTACAGGGCCTATTGTGGAAATTAAAAACTTCCCTCCTTATGTTAGGAGGCTTCTAAGATAAAATGTTTAATTAGACCTTGAAAACTGAAAATTCTTTTTGCTTGATTGTATCATCTTCTAAAATTTACGTGATCCAAATGGATGCAGTCTCAAGAGATGACTGATCATCTTTGAAATAATTTTATTTTAAATTAAGATTTTAACCAAAATACATACACAATCTATAAAAGAAAAGCATAACCTGCTAATATTAGAAATTAGGAAAATATGCAAAAAAAAAAATAGAAAGAGATACTCTAGCCTCTATCATGGGAGAGAAGCAGAAGAGAACAAATGTATTAATAAAACTACCCCAGTCTAAAAACAAAACAAAACAAAAAACAGGACAAGAGTATTCCAAAGTATCCATACTAACCCACTTGAACATAAGAAATGCTATACTGGGTCGGACCAAAGTCCGTCAAGCCTAGTATCCTGTTTCCAACAGTGGCCCATCTAGGTCACAAGTACCTAGCAATTTCCCTAAAAGACACAGGTTCCACAATACGTATATTGGGGCAAGCAGTGGAATCCCGGGTCCCCTTTAATAATGGTTTATGGACCTTTCCTCCAGGAGCTTGTCCAAACCTTTTTTAAACCCGGCTACACTAACAGCTTTTACTACATCCTCCGATAACGAAATCCAGAGTTTGATTACACATTGAGTGAAAAAATATTATCTCCAGGAACAAGCAAGAATGTAGTCTTCACATATGGGTATCGTTGGCACCGACAGAGCCCGTGCGGGAACGCTCTCCAGCGTCCTATAGGAAAGCCTTTGGGAGCATCCCACTGCGCCTGCACCTATGCTGCTGCCTTCCCGCCTTTCCAATTCTCCCTCTTCAGTTTTTCGTTTTCCGCGGAGCCGACAGGCAGCAAACCCTGTCACCGCAGAAAATTTTCTTTTTTGTGGTTGCGTCTGCCTTCCCGTCGACACCTACACCGGCACCACCGGTGTCTTCTTTATTTTCTTTCTTTCATTCTTAAAAAAAAAAAGAAAAGCTTTTTACTTTAGCATCTGTCCCCTTTTGGTGCTTCGGTACCATCTTGGGCACTAGGCCCTCTTTTTCTCTAAAATGGAGAAACCCACTAGTGGTTTCAAAAAATGTTCAAAATGTAGCAGTACATTTCTGCTACCGACACCCATGATTGGTGTCTCAAATGTTTGGATCCTGACCTTTTGCCATCGGAGTGTCTCCTTTACAGAAAGATGACTAAGAGGGGCCTGCAGAATAGAGCTGTGAAACTCGGCACCTTCTTTGCCTCAGATGCAGTGTCTGTTGCGTCGACATCGTCCAGGGCTTCATCTTCCTCCCATGGATCTCAGGTAACCAAACACAGGTCTTCCAAAACTGGCCGGTCCTCGAAGGGTAGATCTCCTTCTAAGCATCAAGATGTTATTAACATTGCCCTCGAGGAGACTACACCGGCCAAACAACCCCGGCGGGAGGTCCTTACCTCCATTGCTCCATTGAAAAGCTGTGATCACCAGCTGCCGGCTCAGAAAGTGCATTCCCTGCATCCCGACCCCTGATCTGGCCCCCCAAGGCCAGGGTCGGGCACGGGGAATGTCCTCTGCCCCCTCCTGCCCCTTCTGAGCACCAGGCCTGCCATCCCGCACCAACTAGGGGAACGTATTCCACCTCTGAGGTGGAATAAGATCCCCGTTCAAGCCGCCGGCCCCAGACGTACAGGGCTGACATTGGAATCGGTCCTCTACATCTGGTGCTGACGACCACCCATTGCCCTCCCTAATGCTACCCCCGATCTGCCCCTTTCCCGCCCCTGTCTAACTTCCCTGTAGAATGAGCAGGGAAGTCATTCGGGGTAGGGAAGGGAACCGAATAGCAGTGATGAACATCCCGACAGGATGTCCATCCCCACTATTCATGCCTTGGAATGACCCCTTTAGAGGCCAATTACGATCGGAGGATGTCTGGCCTGTCCGGACGTCCAAAATCTGGATGGGCCAGATTTGCACACGATTCTCCACCTGCTTTGCCCCGATTTTGCAGGCCTAGACATGCTGCGCCAACCCCAGCTAACCTTCCCCATGCTCCTGCTGGAGCCCCGGTGCCGCAGCATCCTGTCGCCATGGCACTGGGACACCATGAAGAAGCCTTGATTCCCTGCACTACACACTGAAGTCCTTTCCCCACCCCTCGACCCCTGAAGGGGCTTGCCAAAGCCAGGATCAGGCGGCGTGGCTCCTCCTGCGTCAGCACCCCTGTTCGAGGGGGGTCTCTATTGCTGGCCGCCAAGTTCAGGGGGACGTATTCCACCTCTGAGGTGGAATAAGTTCTGCGGCCATCCTTCACTCACCAGACATAGAGGGCCGTGACCTGGATAGGCCCTATACGTCCGGGCTTGTGGGCCAGCCTCCGACCCGCCCACTCTCTGCCTTGTCTCTGCCCCCACATGCCCCAGTCCAGAGCTCCCCACAAATCGGCACTGTACATGTGGGGAGCTTTGGGGGCAGATTAGGTCCCCAGCGAATAGTGGGGGATGTATGTCCAAAATGAACATACATCCCCGCTATTCGCAGTTCTGGATGACCCCCTTAGTGAAGAACAACACAAACTACAGTTACACAATGCAAGGTTCCACATTAGGAACTACCACCCAGGAAAGGATTTAGGTATCATTATAGATAATACGTTAAACCGTCTGCTCAGTATACAGCAGCGACAAGAAAGCACATAAAATGCTAGGTATCATAAGGAAAGGAATGGAGAATAAAACAAAGGATATTATAATGCCTCAGTATCATTGCATGGTGTGACCGCAATTCTGTTCACCATATCTTAATTAGGGTATAGCAGAATTAGAAAAGGTACAGAGAAGAGTAACCAAAATGGCAAGAGGGATGGAAGGATACCCCTACAAGGAAAGGATGAAAAGATTATGGCTCTTCAACTTGAAAAAAATGGCTGAGAGGAGATATGATAGAGATCTATAAAATAATGAATGGAGTGGAATGGGTTAACATAAATTGGTTGTTTATATCTTTAAAAAGTAGAAAGACTAGGGGGCATACAATAAAGCTACAATGCAGTCCATTTGAAGACTAATCAGTGAAAATATTTTTTTCAGTCAATGTGTAATCCAGCTCTGGAATTTGTTACCGGAGGATATAGTAAAAGCTAGTATAGTTGAGTTTAAAAACAGGTTTGGACAAATTCCTGGAGGTAAAGTCCATAAATCATTATTACAGTGGACTGGGGGAAATCCACTTATCCCTGGAATAAACAGCATAGAATCTGTCTTCCTTTGGGGTTCCTGCCTAGTACTTGTGATTTGAATTGGCCACTGTTGGAAACAGGATACTGGGCTTGACGGGCCTTTAGTCTGACGCAGTATTACAAATCTTATGTTCCCCAGTCAGAACTGAAAGTCTTTCTAGCAAATTTAGAGCCCGACTATCTGGGTTATCTTGGTTGATCAGCTGAGACACAAGGCACAGTTTTTTCCACTGTCACTTTGCTTGTCAACAAATTGCTAGACTAGTGGAACTCACACTTCCAACCTCATTCTGGATCAAGAAGCAGAAGATCAACTTTTTCAGTTCTAGGTTAGGATGCCACCAGGAGGTTAACTCAGGAGTACTTAAGGCAACAGTTCCGAAACTCTGGCTCATGACTCCAGATGAGGTCACAAAATCCTCTTTTGGGATCACAAATTATCACAGGCTCTTTTGAGCCAATCAGTGAAATATTCCTGAAATGTCTTTTTTTTTGGAAAATTATCTTTCTAACTGCTCGCATGTCAGATAGAAGAATCTGTGAAATTCATATTCTGGATCATTACTTGCCATGTATACGTCTTCCCAAATAAAGTTGTTCTAGAACCCATCCAAAATTTCTTCTAAATGTGGTCTCAGAGTTCCATCTAAATCAATCCATTGTACCACCAGTCCCCTTTCAGAAGCCAAACTCAGGCAGGGCAGAGGAAGTTCTACACACACTAAACTGCAAAAGGCTTTAGCATACTACTAACATCGCACTTCAGAGTTTCATCTCATTTGATACGAATAAATCTGGAACCAGTAAAAACCAAGAATGCACTTTCCTGGTGGATATCAGATTGCATAATGTTTTGCTACAATCAAGCAGGTAGCTCAGTTCCAGGTACAGGTACACCTCACCAACTTATAACAAAATTGGCCACCATTGCAAATTTAAAATATGCATCTTCAAGACATCTCTAAAGCTGCTACATGGTCTTTAATTCATATTTTTACAACACACTACTGCTTTGACCAATCATCAAAAAGCAAATGCAGGACAGCAACGTTATTAGCCCACACAGGCCACTCCAGTAATATAACTCTGCTTCAGGCGGAGAGGCAGAGACCAACCTAGAGCAGAAGCATGGCCAGTTGGCTATCTTGGAGGCAATGTAGGTGACAAGGCATCTTCCATTGCCCTTATTATCTCCATCTATTCAGGATGTTTCTCCAACTCTCCACAGCTAGATCACCATTCTTGGCTTCCACAGTGATGCTTTCCTCACTCTTGATCCTTAAATCGTTATGCTCACATAACCCCTCTTCTCACTTCATTGGCTCCATATCTGTTTCCACATCCAGTTCAAACTTCTCCTGCTGACCTATAAGTGTATTCTCTCTGCAACTCCTCACTATCTTTCCTCTCTCATCTGTCCCTACACCCCTCCTCGAGAACTCCACTCTTCTGGCAAATCGCTTCTATCCATACCCTTCTCTTCTATTGCTAACTCCTGGCTTCACTCCTTTCACCTTGCTGCTCCTTATGCTTGGAACAAACTACCTGAGTCTGTACGTCAAGTGCCTTCTCTGACCCTTTTCAAATCCAGGCTGAAAACTCACCTCTTCGCTGCCACTTTTGGATTTTGACTCACCTGATCTCCTTCGTGTTTCCTTACCATTCCCCTTAGATGTATCCTATGTCTCAGCTACTGTGTTGTCTGTCTTGACTAGACTGTAAGTGCTGATGAGCAGGGACCGTCTTTTACATGTGTCTGTGCAGTGCTGTGTACATCTTATAGCGCTATACTAATGTTCAGTAGTAGTAGTAGTAGTACTAGTAAATCTCAGCTGTGGCTAAATCCTGATTCTTTGCTCTGAGACAGATTCACTTAGTAAGATTATATCTTGCCCCAAAGTATATGGTTCCCTCTTTGCACTAATACATAATGGTTTAGATTATTGCAATTCTCCATATGGTGGTTTAAAGTCATAGTTGCTACATGCTACAAAACACTATGGTTCAACTTCTTACTAGAGACAACAGATATGACCATGTTATTCCTCGTAGCTACCGAACAATGGCTTCCAATCGCTTTCCAGGTCTGATTTAAGATTCTTCTTCTGACAAATAGAGCAATTTACTTACACTGCCCAGATTTTCTAGCTTGTCTCTTGATCCCACATTGACTCTCTCTGCCATTGCGTTCTCAGTATGGCGACCCATTTTCACTCATCTACTGTGATTTGTTTTGAATCCATATAGCAGATTGCTTTTAGCTACTTCACTCCTGTCTACTGGGATATGCTTCCCAATACCCTACACAGCAGTCTTTCTATAATTCATTTCAAGCTGGTTTAAAAACCTTATTTACTTTGGCCTCCTTATGCCACCTGGCTTGGGGACACTGGCTGCAGAATTCTCTTCTTATCTTGCTTTTACAACCCTCTCGTCCCATTTATGTGAACCACCCTATTGTCATTTTTTTGATCAAAGGATGGTGTATCAAATTGTTAAACTATACTAAGGAAATTAGGTAACGTCTGGGGTCGTATGAATTGTTTGGGTGCTAAAATGGGGTCGCATCAATGAAACGTTTGGGAAGTACTGATGTAAGCGAAAATAGTTTTCACTTGGCAAACAAGTTATGACATTAGCATATGAACCCTTTGTTTCACCAAGCTGGCCAACCCAGGAAATGGAAGACTTACCCTAGGAACTAAGCTCAGGTCCTCCACTTTCAATGAGTCACCAGGCCAGCCCATTATGTAGCCTTACATAACAGCTCATTTCTGACTGTATGGTTGGAAAATAAAGCAGTTTATGTAACCTCTCATCAACACATTGCCCTCCAGCCTTGTTTATAAGATCATTTTACTTTTTATTTTCCAAACATTACATTTCAAGACATCACTTGAATAAAGAAAAAATATGTTATATAAATAGATAAAAAAATGAAATAATACTAAGAAACAATTCCCCATATATTAACATGATGTAGCTAAGACCACATAAAGAGGAGGAGAAACCAAGCAAGAAGAAAATGAAAAGTGTATCAGGAAAACACAGAAAAGCAAAGCAGTCGATCCCAACTACAAATGTTTACACGGCAAACTCACTCACAGTCAACAGTTGCACACATCAATTATGCAGGCAGAACCCTGTTACCCAGGAAGTTTTGCAACTGTTTGTGGTCATAGAAAATGTACCTAGATCCCTGTCATTTAACCACACCTCAGTAGAAAAAGTGCAACAAAAAGTTGCTTGCAAGGAAATAAGTTATCGCTTCATACCCAGGAGTCTTACACTTTTCCTGAGAAGCCTTAGAGATATCTGGAAAACCAGAAATATTAGCTCCCCAAAGAGCTGTCAATCTTTACTGTATTACTTATGAGCCTGTTTTCTAAAGTGTGGTCAGCAGGAATTAATGTGCGGTAACTGTTACCGTATAGACTCAGCATTTACCACATGCTAATTCCTGTGGTACTATTTACTGGGATGGGGATAAGAAAGGAGAAGCATTTGGGTGGGTTATGGGCGTGGACAGTGCTTGCAGTCAGTGCATAGAAAGTCTGCATGTGCTAGCCATCATAACTGCAGATAGTGTCCCTCCTGAAGAGGACATGCATCCACACTATTGGCATACATTTACTATAACTACTAGCGTAAAAAAGCCAGTCTCCTGGTCAGCATCCAGAAACCCATTCCTTATCCCCACCCCCAATCAGCATTCCCCACCCGCCTCCCATCCCACATCCCTACCCACCCTCCAGTCACCCCCTGGCACTTCCCAAGAATGTCTTGATAGGTTAATGGGCGGGCAGGAGTAATCCCCAGACATTCATGCCTAGTCACTGTCTAAGGTTCAAAATAGCAACTCTGCAGTGGTATAGCCAGAACTCAATCTTTGGGGACCCCAGGATTAACACGGGTGGGCAATAGGAATATGGTCTGCTGTCAGAATGTCACTCACCCATGGTATTCAGATAGTAGCAGCAGGAGCCTGTTCTGCCACTCCTCACTGCTCTGCATTCCTTCCCTGATGTGCAGCTGGCATCGCATGCGCATTGAAACCTCATGTGTGACACATACCGTTCATGATCTCACAAGAGCATGCCACCTATAAGGGTTTAGCATGTTTGCTGTGCCAGCTGAATGTTTGAGAAGGTCACAACTCCTGGATCTCTTCTACTGACAAGACTCCAGGATCCCCACAAGCCCTGGTAATTTGCACTGACCATGATTGGGCTGGAGGAATTGGAGGGCCCTGAGGCAAAATTTGAGAGGTCTAAGCCCCTCCAGACCCACCTGTGGCTATGGTCCTGCAATTCTGATTCCTAGCAAAATTATACTTAGAGAAGGCCTACATGAGGTACTCTCTGAAAGGGTTAACAATACAGAGAATGAGAGCAGCTTGGAATTCACTAGCAGCCTGAAGAGATATGTGGGAGAAGAGCCAAAGTCATATCTACACAGAAACAGCTAGATAGACAAAGAGACAGAATATACAGGGTGGCCCAAAAAAGTGAGAACATCTCGTAGCATATAAGTTATTTAAAATGTCAAAAAGACAGATGTAAACGATTGACAAATTTTAAAAAAAGATGGCGACAGGAAATTGTCAAAATAAAGACATTATATAGCTAAAAAAGGTAAATAAGTAAACTATTTAAGCTTTTAGTTTACAAGATGTTCTCACTTTTTTTGGGCCACCCTGTATATATTTCCAGAAATGCTTCTTAGAAATTATGGCTAGGGATTGACCAATATGTCTGTGCCCAGTTTGACCTGTAACAGCAAGACTTGACTTGTAACATATAGATGTAAACTATAGATATGAATTAGTGAAATGCAATGCAAAGCTTGGCATAAGCAGATAAGGTAAAATTGTACAATGTGACATATTTTGCCAATAAAAAGAGGAGCTGCAGGAGATGAAGGAAGGGAACTACAGGCACTAGTTTGTGGAACTTGCAATTCCTTCTTGTGTTATTGTTATGATAACGTTCTTTGCATGTGTTTACATTCTTTACTTGCCCTGCGTCCAGGGAATTAAGGGCACTAATACCATCACTGGCTTCCAGAAAGCTCAAAAAGAGTGAGTTACTGAATATGACTGGGTGGAGGGGAGCACCAGATTAATTAGTCACACAGGGTGCATTTCTAACTTGATACAGTCCTGTCTGCACCTAAGAGATTAGAGGATCCTATGCATTCAGATATTAATTTGAAGCCAGAAGAGGAGGAACACATACTGTAGATGAGATGTATTGTTCCCCTCCGCCCAGCAGAAGGGAGGGAGACTAACCTTTATCAGATTCCCTTGATTTAGTTCTCTGGTCACCCAGTCAAAGAACTCAATCAGATTTGCTTGGCATGATTGTCCTTTGGTAAAACCATGTTGCCTCAGATCATGCAACCTTTCAGGAGTGTCTCCATTACTTTTCTCACCACCAAGGTAAGGCTTACTGGCCTGTAGTTTGTCACTTCTTCCCTATTACCACTTTTATGAAGAGGTACTACATCAGCCTGTGGAACTTCTCCTGTCTCCAAAGATCTATTAAAACATCCTTTAAAGGCCCTGCAAGAACCTCTCTGAGCTCTTTCAGAATCCTTGGATGTATCCCATCTGGTCCCATGGCCTTGTCCATTTTCAGTTTTGCAAGCTGTTCAAACACATCATCATCTGTGAATGGTGTAGTATCTACTCCATTCCCGTTTGTATATTTGTCAATCACAGGTGATCCTTCTCCAGGATTTTCTTTAGTAAAAACAGAACAGAAGTATTTGTTTTGCATTTTCACTTTTTCAATGTCCCCTTCCACAAATCCATTCTCAGCACTTTTGAGTCTTGCATTTCCACCTCTGATCTTAGGAGGGAAGAATTAGGATGGTTGGTCTAGTTAGTATTTTCATCATTAGGAATGTGGATAGCTGAGTGGCTGGTGGGCATGAGAATCACTTGATCTCTTGCCTGCATGGTGTGAAGATGATGGACTTCACACATAACCTAGATAGGATTTTAGATAGTGCTGAGGAAGAGCCAACCGTCCTGGTACATGTTGATACCAATGAGAGAAAAAATGTGGAAGGGAGGTTCTAGAAGCCAAATTTGGGCTTTTAGGTAAGAAGTTGAAATTCAGGACCTCTAGGGCAACATTCTCAGAAATGCTTCCTGTTCCACGTGCAGAACCCAAGAAACAGGCAGAGCTCTGGAGTTTCAATGCATGGATGAGACAATGATGCTGAGAGGAAGGTTTGGATTTGTTAGGAACTAGGCTCCATTCTGGGGAAGGGGAATCTGTTTTACAAAGATGTGCTTCACCTTAACTGGAGTGGTATCAGGCTGCTGGCACTAAGGTTCAGAAAGGAGATAGAGCAGCTTTTAAACTGGAACCTGGGGGAAAACTGACAGGCACTTAGGAGCACATGGTTCAAAGTATGGTTTCTTTGATACCATCAAAACAGAGAAAATAGGGTGTCCTGACAGAGATGTTGCAGTATAAGCTAAAATAGCACAGGCGACTGTAAATGCAGAGTTGACAGACGCAACTTATCCCTGTGAACTGCTATGAAAGTTGTAAATTCAAACAAACACACCTTGAAATATCTCTACAAATGCTAGAAGCCTGAAAAATAAGATGTTAAATATAATAGGCATCTCAGAGACCTGGTGGAAAGATAACCAATGGGACACTGTGATACCAAGGTACAAATTATTAATAGGATGGATCAAATTGGTGGAGGGGTGATATTGGTTACACTGTAGATAGTTAATCACTGTTTTGATAACAGTAAAACCTGCCAATGTTAAGAACAACAACTAGCACTGTAAATGCAACTACAGCATTTACACTGTACGTAATTAATTATTGTTATACAAAGTTAACCCTGTTGAATGTAAGGGTTTTAAGTTTTGTTCCATGTAAACCGCTTTTAGAGAAACTGCTAGGTACTTGTGACCTAGATTGGCCACTGTTGGAAACAGGATACGGGGCTTGATGCACCTTGGTCTGACCCAATCTTATGTTTTTATGTAGATTTCTGTTGGGTAAATCTGGGACACATATTCCCTGCAGTGCTAATAGTAACATAGTAACATAGTAAATGACGGCAGATAAAGACCAGTATGGTCCATCTAGTCTGCCCAGTAAGATGGCAAGAGTAGGTGCACCTGCCGCTCTGTGCAGGCCACCTCTCCCCATGTCTTTGTTTTAGGGGTGAACCCACCGCTCCGTGTAAGACACCCCTGTATGTTGAGAAATTAGTTAAGTTTATTTTGATTTTATCCTGTTGCTGTAAAGGGATCCACTGTGTCTGTCCCATGCCATTTTGAATTCTGTCACTGTATTTGCCCCCAACACTTCCATCGGGAGGGCGTTCCAAGCATCCATCAGGCTGATATGAAAGAAAATTTAACTGGTTTAAGGAAAATGTTGCAGCATACATATGATAGAAGAGTTGAAGATGCAGTGTATCAGTGGTTATGTCATTGCGTACTGAAGGTGTATTTGAGCGCGCCCCAGAAGTTAAGGGACAATAAAAATGTTTGCATAGAAACTCTCTCCTAATCATGCTTTCGTGGCAAGTGATGAATGAGTGTGGCATTTCTACAAATGCCATGGAATTTCTGCTAAGTATGTGGTGAGTGAGTCCTTGTCTGCCGAAATTACCCATGCCTACCAATAGCCAAATTAATCTGAATAAAATACAGTCTCTAAAATGCTTGTATGCAAATGCTAGAAGTCTAAAAAATAAGATGGGAGAGTTAGAATATATAGCACTAAATGAGAGGTTAGATATGATTGGAATCTCAGAGACATGGTGGAAGGAGGACAACCAGTGGATCACTGTGATATCTGGGTACAAACTATATCATAATGATAGAGCTGATCAAATTGGTGGAGGAGTTGCGCTCTATGTTAGAGAGAGCATTGAGTCATAGAGGATTAAAGTTTTGCAGGAAACAAAATTTGCTGTAGAATCTCTATGGATTGAAATTCCATGTAAAAAGGGGAAGGAGATGGCAGTGGGGGTGTACTATCGACCGCCTGGCCAGAATGAACAAATGGATGATGAAATGCTCAAAGAAATCAAGGAAGCTAACAAAAGTTACAGCACAGTAATAATAATGGGTGATTTCAATTACCCCGGTATTGACTGGGGCAGTGTCAGGGCAGGACATGCTAGGGAGATAAAGTTCCTAGATGAAATAAATGACTGCTTCTTGAAGCAGCTGGTTCATGAACCGACCAGAGGGGAAGCCATATTGGACCTAGTCCTTAGTAGAACACCAGATCTGGTACAAGAGCCACCTGGCAATAGTGATCAGAGCACAACTGCGTTTGATTTAATTAGTAGAGGAGGGATAGTAAGGAAATCCACAGTACTACCTTTTAACTTTTGAAAGGTAGACTATGATAAAATGAGGAAAATAGTAAAGAAAAAACTAAAAGGAGCAGTTGCAAAGGTTAAAGACGTACATCAAGCTTGGGTGTTGTTGAAAAATACTATCTTGGAAGCCCAGACCAGCTGTATTCCACGCTTTAAGAAAAGTGGAAGGAAGTCCAAAAAACTGCCAGCGTGGTTTAAAGGTGAGCTCAGAGAGGCTGTTGCCAAAAAAGCATCTTTCAGGAAATGGAAAAAAGAGCCAAACGACGAAACCTGGAAACAGCACAAGCACTGGCAAGTTAAATGCAAGGCATTGATAAGGCAGGCAAAGGGAGACTTTAAGAAGAAGCTTGCTGCAGAAACAAAAACGCGTAATAAAGACTTTTTCAAGTAGATTCGTAGCAAAAAACCTGTGAGAGAGTCAGTTGGTCCATTAGATGATAGAGGGGTTAAAGGGGCACTAAGAGGCAACAAGGCGATAGCAGAGAGACTGAATGAATTCTTTGCTTCGGTCTTTACTGAGGAAGATGTAGGGATGTTACCCATGACTGAAGTGGTATTTAGAGGTGCGGAAGAACTGAAGGAAATATCGATACATCGGGAAGATGTATTACAACTATTAGATAAACTAAAGAGTAGCAAATCACCTGGGCCGGATGATATACTGTCACGCTCCCCTGCTACTGGCCGAAGGCTTCATAGTAGGGGTGACCGCTGTTTTGCTTCTGAGTGACCTTTAAACTATCTGGCAGCAAGGGTCGCTGGGATATGTAGTTTTCGGTTTCACTCTTACAAAAATGTGTTGTGGCACAAGGGTCTCTTGGAACAGATAAATTTATTATTGTTGGGTTTTTCCCCTCACAGAGGTTCTCAGGTAAATAAGCAAAGCAATATAATTCTTTTCCAGAATAAACAGAAAAACAGGAGCAAATGAAAAGCATCAAATAAAAGTGGAAAAACTGTTTCTTCACAGCAGCACAAAACTTCCAAACAACTTTGTAATTCTTCTTATCAAAGCTTGTTTAACATAAGTTCATGTCCACTCTATTACACATAGAACAGTCCATCTCAAAAGAACCAGAGGACTCAGGAACATCTGCTGCGTCAATGATCATGTCATCGCTTTCATTCTCACAGTTCTGTATAGGGGAACTTCTAGGCTGGCCTCCTGGAATAGCCTTTTGCAGCTGCTCTAGAAGATTCCCTCCTCTACTAGCCGTGACGTCCTCTAGCTCAGGAGTTTGGTTAGTATATAAGCTTCTCTTTATGGTTTCTACATCTGCATTAAACCATTTATTCCAAGTGTTTCTACTAGGTGGTTTTACAGCCGTGCTATCGTGGCACTTGTTAGCACTGGCTTTTAATTGTTTTACAATGTCTTCAACAAGACTCTGATTAGGCAGAAAATCCAACGTACCTTGTCTGCTATCACTGCCCGGTCTGTGCTTGGAGCTCTCTTCCCTTCTCCAGGTAAACTGCTTGTCCCTGTCTTCAGGTTGTGGCAGGTGAAGGCCTGTGATCCACAGTGTCTGACATAAGCAAGCAAGCCTAACTAGCTTGACCTGTAAATGAAGCTTGTGAAGAGGCCCATAGGAATTGCACATCCCCCAACATGCTGCTATTGTAGAATTAGAACTCAGTAAAAGTATTGAATTAGCTTAGACAAGCAGAACAGATGGAAAAATACAGAGAAATATGTTTAAAACTGCTGACAGAGAACTTACAGAGCCCTGCTTCCCTACACGTACAAACTAGCTCAATGGCCTTGAAAGAAGGAAAGTAACAAGTTGGTGAACTGACCATTGTAATTGGGACTAGAAGGGGGGTGAGCAGGTGCTGAGCCCACTCAAAGAACATAATTGGATAATCATATCAGTACCGGGACCAATAGAAGGGGTACGGGAGGTACGGGAGGTTACCGGGACCAATGAAATGTTTTACTATACCTATAATGGAGCAAAAGTCTATAAAAATTGTTGTATTGCCAGGGAACATTGCTCAGCCATTTTGAAATTGACTTTGCTTGAGTCTTGTGCACAAATAAATGATTTGGACCTTCTGAACAGACTCCTGGTATCATTGGTTTGTCTGCGCTCTGCTGCTACATATTCTTGGTGCGTTGGCCGGGAAGTTGTGGAATCAGAGTGTATATAGGGCAATATACCACGACTTTCCGCCTCTACAGGTTTGGTCCTGCCGGGATCGCGCCCTTCCGACGGGGGCTGCTCCCTGGCGCCACCGGTCCCTTGCATCGGAGGGAGCTGGTCGGACCTCGGCGGGTGCCGAGCCCGGCTGGAGCCAACACCTCGAACCCAAGTGAGGGGAGTCCGAGGTCCAACTCATGCGCCTGCTTGGGAAGTTTGAGGACCGGATCCGGTGAGTAAAGTTTTGATTTGTTATGTCTAGACAGATAAGAAAGAGCAGTGCTGCCATTTGAACTTGGAACTTGGAAATTGGTAAGAGAGCTTGATCACCTCTCAAAGACAGGCCGAGTAACCCCGCATGAGTATTCGCAGGGCGAAACGCCCGTCTTCTTGTATTTTGGAATTTGAACAAGACTAGTCAGAATAGATAGAAATGAATGCATTCTGGGATACGTTGCTAGCATGATTGTATGAATGAAGTGTGAATGAGAGGTCTGGCAGCACGGACCAAGCAAAGGCGGACCCCTGAGTAGCGCATTTCCTGACCGGGCGACCGCGTTCAGTTCGCAAAAAGGGGGAAGCGACTGTCGTCTTGTCTTGTTATTTGTTCTCCTTAAATGTTTCTAGGGCCGTGAGGACCCCTTACCCACGGTCCGCCCTCCTTTTCCCTTTTGTCTGTTGTTGCGCGCACACATCGAAATGGGAGGGGCAGGGTCTACTAGGAACACTCCATTAGAATGTATGATCGCACATTTTAAAGAAGGATATTCTGGAGATTATGGTATTAAAATGACTGCAGCCCGTTTACAGATTTTGTGTACTAGGGAGTGGCCCGATCTAGACCCTACCTGGCCCCGAGAGGGAACCTTTAATGTAGGAATTATTCAGTTAGTGCACCATAGAGTGCGAATAGCGCACCCCGATCAGTATCCCTATATAGATTCCTGGTTAAGTATTTGTGAAGATCCGCCCCCTTGGGCGAAGCGCTGTTATGAAGAACAGTGCAGAATAATGTTAGCAAAGACAGATTATAGTCAGAAAATAGAACAGCCTAGAAAGAAAGGGAAAGGTGAGAAAACCAGGAAGAAACCCATCCTGGTAGATCCTGATTCCCCAGAAATGATTACCCGACAGCCCCAAACCCAACGCACCAAGAATATGGTACCAGGAGTGGGGACCTGAGCAGGATACAGCCTTCAAGACGTTAAAGGAAGAATTGATGTCATCACCAGCCCTTGGACTACCAAATGTTCACAAGCCTTTCCACTTGTTTGTACATGAAGCACAAGGAAATGCCTTAGGCATGTTGACTCAGAAATTGGGAAATTGGGAGCGACCTGTAGCATACCTATCGAAACAATTGGACACTGTGGCCAAAGGATGGCCACCTTGCCTGAGAGCAATTGCAGCTACAGCATTGTTAGTGAGTGAAGCAGATAAGCTCACACTAGGACAGAATCTACGAGTCACTGTGCCACATGCAGTCCTTGCCCTTATGGAACAGAAAGCAAATCATTGGCTCACCAATTCCCGAATGTTGAAATATCAGAGCATGTTATGTGAAAAGCCACAGATACAACTGGAAGTGAGCCATGCCTTGAATCCAGCCACATTGATACCTTTTAGTGAAGAACTCCCAGAACATGATTGTATAGAAGTCATGGACACTGTATTCTCCAGCCGACCTGACCTGACAGATGTGCCCATAGACAATCCTGACCAAGTCTATTACGTAGATGGAAGCAGTCTCATCATCGATGGACGACGCTGCGCCGGATATGCAGTAGTCACTCAACATGAAGTCGTTGAGTCATCAGCTCTAGCCTCAGGTACATCAGCCCAGAAAGCAGAATTGATAGCACTTACTCGAGCACTACTGTTAGGTGCAAAACTTGTGCTAAATGTATATACAGACTCTAAATATGCCTTCACTACCCTACATGCCCATGGAGCTCTCTATAAAGAACGAGGGCTCATCACATCCGGAGGAAAATCAGTCAAGTATGGCCCCGAGATACTGATGTTACTTGATGCAGTATGGGCCCCAACTCGTGTAGCTGTCATGCATTGCAGAGGACATCAAGCAGGAAAAGGAGAAGTTGCCCGAGGAAATAGGTTTGCAGATGCCTCAGCACGACAAGCAGCTATGACAGGACAAATTACACCACAAGCTATGCCGATGCAGGCAGCATTGTTTCCAGTACCCTTGAACTTATGGACACCACGATATACCACCAAAGAATTAGATTACTACTGTAACAAGGAAGATGGAGTACTGAAAGATGGGTGGATTGAGCTGCCACCAGCAGAGGGCAGTCAACCCCCAGGACAAATAGTAATTCCCGAATTGTTAGGTCCATCCTTTGTCAAAGCCTTCCACGAAGCCACCCACTATGGGAAAAGTGCTATGGAGAAAGCACTCAGACCACATTTCTGCATTACCATGTTAGCAGCCCTATCAGCTTCAGTGGCACGCCAGTGTTTAATTTGTGCCAAAAATAATGCCAAACAGGGACCCACACCACCACCCCGAGTTCAGTCAGGAGGTGTAACCCCCATGCACCACCTGCAAATTGATTTTACTGACATGCCAAAAGCCAATGGATATCACTACCTATTAGTATTAGTTTGTACATTCTCTGGGTGGGGAGAAGCCTTCCCAACCAGAACTGAAAAAGCTCGAGAAGTCACCAAAGTTTTACTGAGAGAGATTGTCCCTAGGTTTGGAATTCCAGCAGTAATAGGGTCAGACAATGGGCCCTCATTTGTTTCTCAGATTACTCAACAGTTAGCAAAAGCTTTGCAGATACAATGGAAGCTTCACACTGCATACAGACCCCAGAGTTCAGGGAAAGTTGAGTGAATGAATCGTACTTTGAAAGCCCAAATGTCTAAGCTTTGTCAGGAGACACGCCTGAAGTGGCCCCAAGTGCTCCCAATAGCTTTACTCAGAATACGCTCAGCTCCTGTGAAGTCAACAGGATTTTCCCCTTTTGAAGTTCTGTATGGTAGACCCCCACCAATAGTGCAGGGAATTAAAGGAAGTCTAGCCCAAATTGGTTCAGAAATAACCAGGCAAGAACTCCTAGCTCTTAGTTTTGTTCTGCAGACCCTCCATGCGTGGATCCAAGACCAGTTGCCTATCAACTTGACGGAACCCTTGCATCCCTACCAGCCTGGTACCTCGGTGTGGATCAAAGATTGGAAGAAGACACCGTTGGAACCCCATTGGAAGGGACCATACACCGTCATCCTGTCTACCCCAACTGCAGTAAAGGTAGCAGAAATCGATTCCTGGATCCACCACAGCAGAGTCAAGCCCGCAGCTGATCCCGAACCTGAGCAGTGGACAGCAGAACAGCATCCTGATGCACCTTTGCGAGTTACTCTGAGACAGCAACCAGCAGCTTAAGACACTTTGTCACAGTGCCCTGCAGTAGCCAAGTCTTTCGAAGAGGATTGCTCTTTTCCATACAGCGTTTGTTTCAACGAACCTCATGTGTGTGATTTTACACACTACTTTGATGCTACATTAATTGACCATACTCCAGAAGCCAACTGAAATCGTTAAGTTGGTTAATGTGTGATGGACAACTTGAGGATCTTCAATCAACACTCAACACCCGTTGAATTGCTTTATTAGCAAACGGGACGAAGAAAAGAACGTCGTGGTCAAGATCTGCAAGCTGAGGATTCAGAAGAACTCCAATCAACATGTATCTTTATCTTTGCTTTGCCCTGGTTGCCTATCTTGGAGGCTCTGAACTAACTTATGCATTGCCTCCATGCACTGCATTTTATTTTATTTTATTTAACAGTTGCTTATATACCGCTACCTTCCACAGATCAGGTGCGGTTTACATTGAACAAGGAATGAACAGATTTACAAGTCTGTTTTACATGGAACATTTGTTAACTAGGTACAATTTAGCTGTTTTACATGGAACATTTGTTAACTTGGTACAATTTTGCTAAATACATTAATCATGAATGACTAAATATGGTAAAACTTGTTAAATAACAGACAAACTTATTTACATATTTTGGCATGCATTACTTCCACTCGGACTGGAGCGAAAGTAACTCAGACTCTGCTTTACCATTCTTACTATACCTGCACTGGTAAAGTGACTCGGTGTATTTATAACACCACTGAACTAAATGTTTGTATTAAAGGTAAATCTAGAGTATGCTATAATCCGCATCAGAATCCATCCTATTACACGTTGGAAATACGATGGAATGATGCAGATGGACCTTTAATCAATGCCACACAACCACTTAGAGATCCTAGTAAACCTGCTGTTTTGAATTTTGATGCATGTGATGTTATAAACAGAGATAGTCGCTCCAAATGTGGTACCTGGGAAAAAGCATACCGTAATGATCATATGTGCCCAGAAGGTGCTGCAGGATGGGGGAAGTGTACAGGTAAGGAGGGTTCATATAGTACTGAACAGCAGCAGATTACTATTGCCCAAATTGGGGATGCGTCTTTTATGCTACATGGAATGCTGGTATAGTAGATGAGAATATAGATAATCGGGTGGCCACTTTAACTAAGTCAAAATCAGATGACAAATGTAAGAAAGGTGCCTGTAACCCTTTACAATTATGGATACGTAATCCTAATGTATGGAAACAAGGATACAAGTTTGGTTTACGTATCGCAGGTTCCGGATCAGATCTAGGAACCATTGTGTATATAAGATTGAATACCCAAGCCCACAAGTCATCTAAATATCACATCCATAACACTTTCTATGAGGCCATGCATGTAAATAAATTTGAGATCCCTCATCCTTCTCAGAATTTATTCTTAGAATTAGCTGGAGCGGTAGTATCTAGTCTTAAAATCTCAGATTGTTATTTCTGTGGCGGAACACAGATGGGTGACCAGTGGCCATGGGAGGCCCAAGAATTAAATTATTCTCTGACTTACAATCAGACCGAATTACACAAGACTACTAGCGAATGGGTGTTAGCGCACTCAATTGTTGGACGTCTTTGCTATGCCAGAACTGGACCTCAGTTTACCCAACAGGTAGGACAGCTAGTCTGTCTTAACCAAAATATTTATAATGCCACCACCAAAAAGATGTCTTGGTGGTCAGGAATTAAAGAACCTGAACCTCCGAATCCATTAGCCAGATTTCCTGAACTTGCTGGTTTATGGACTAATCTCGCCAAAACCCATGCCTGGCAAGCCCCACCTGGCCTGTATTGGATCTGTGGAAACCGAGCGTATGCTCAACTCCCACCACACTGGGGAGGAGCATGTGTCTTAGGGACCATCAGACCTTCTTTCTTTCTCCTACCCACAGAACATGGAGAACAATTAGGATACCCAGTATACACTACTCACAGACACAAAAGAGCACTAAGACAGAAGAGAGCACCTCTGCAGATAGGTAAGTGGGAAAAATGGCAGGGTGATGACTGGCCACCAGAAAGAATCATTGATTACTATGGACCTGCCACTTGGGAACAAGATGGCACATGGGGCTATAGAACCCCAGTTTATATGATTAATCGCATTATCCGCTTACAAGCAGTAGTTGAAATAATAACTAATGAAACTAGCCAAGCTCTCACACTTTTAGCCAGACAGAGTACCCAAATGCGCACTGCTATATACCAGAATCGCTTAGCACTTGATTATTTGTTAGCATCTGAAGGAGGAGTATGTGGTAAGCTGAATTTAACCAATTGTTGTTTAAAAATAGATGATAAGGGTCAAGTAGTTGAAGAACTTGCTGAAGATATGCGAAAACATGCTTATGTGCCAGTACAGACTTGGCACCCACTAAGATTACCTAACTGGTTTGCTAATATTTTCTCATGGTTAGGAGGACTTAAGACTTTCCTTATATTAGTACTAATAATCATTGCTGTGATTTTTCTGTTGCCATGTATAATCCCATGTTGTATGCGTTCTATTCATAGTGCTATTGAAAGTACAGTAGAGCGGAAGACCGCAACTAAGATTATGGCCTTATATCAACCTAAACCTCCTGCATATAGTCAGAATCCTCTGACCATAGTATAACTATTTTGAAGTGATTTAATTCTCACACCTTATTAAGTAATAGGGTGAGATTAATCAAAGGGGGGAATGTGGCAGGTGAAGGCCTGTGATCCACAGTGTCTGACATAAGCAAGCAAGCCTAACTAGCTTGACCTGTAAATGAAGCTTGTGAAGAGGCCCATAGGAATTGCACATCCCCCAACATGCTGCTATTGTAGAATTAGAACTCAGTAAAAGTATTGAATTAGCTTAGACAAGCAGAACAGATGGAAAAATACAGAGAAATATGTTTAAAACTGCTGACAGAGAACTTACAGAGCCCTGCTTCCCTACACGTACAAACTAGCTCAATGGCCTTGAAAGAAGGAAAGTAACAAGTTGGTGAACTGACCATTGTAATTGGGACTAGAAGGGGGGTGAGCAGGTGCTGAGCCCACTCAAAGAACATAATTGGATAATCATATCAGTACCGGGACCAATAGAAGGGGTACGGGAGGTTACCGGGACCAATGAAATGTTTTACTATACCTAGAATGGAGCAAAAGTCTATAAAGGTTGTTGTATTGCCAGGGAACATTGCTCAGCCATTTTGAAATTGACTTTGCTTGAGTCTTGTGCACAAATAAATGATTTGGACCTTCTGAACAGACTCCTGGTATCATTGGTTTGTCTGCGCTCTGCTGCTACAAGGTAGCTCCCACAACGACGTTGGCTTAGCTTTAAGGTAACTGTGATTGGACCCACCAGAATCCCTCTTGCCTGGAGCTGGGTTCCAAGACTTCCTCAGTTGCTGCCTTCCTTGTTGAAGTGGTTTAGACACTTGTAAAGGCTTTTCCCTGCCTTCTTGTCTGTCCAGTTTCCTTCTCTGCTGACAATCCTGTCGGCTGTTCTGGTACTGCGTGCTGTTCTGAAAGACTTGCCCTGAAGCTGGTTTAAAACGGCTTCCTTGTTTAGGCACGCCCTTCTGACTATCCAGGTGCACCTCGTTAGGGCTGCTTCCAGCTCTTACGTCATGATTCTGACTGAACTGCATTCTCTCTGAAAGCTTCTTGCTGCCATGGAAACCTGGCTTGCTCTGGCTTTTAAAGGTGCAGTGCTCACTATTTTGCCATTCCATTTGCTCAGGCACGCTTTCGGTACCACAATACATCCAAGGGTGTTGAAAGAACTGAAATGTGAGACTGCAGACCTGCTATTAGCAATCTGTGAACTATCAATAAAATCATCTGTAATACCTGAAGATTGGAAGATGGCGAACGTAACACCAATTTTTAAAAAGGGTTCCAGGGGTGATCGGGGAAACTACAGACTGGTGAGCCTGACGTCAGTACCAGGAAAAATGGTAGAAACCATCATAAAGAACAAAATTGCTGAACATGTAGATAGTCATGGCTTAATGGGAGACAGCCAACATGGTTTAAGATAAGGAAGATCTTGTCTTACTAATCTGTTATGTTTTTTGAAGGTGTGAATAAACAGGTAGACAAAGGTGAGTCGGTTGATATAGTGTATTTGGACTTTCGGAAAGCCTTTGACAAGGTCCCTCATCAGAGACTTGTGGCAAAACTAAAGAGTCATGGGATAGGAGGCAGTGTACTATTGTGGATCAGGAACTGGTTAAAAGATAGAAAGCAGAGGGTAGGGCTAAATGGCCAATTTTCCCAATGGAGAAAGGTAAATAGTGGTGTACCCCAGAGATCTGTGCTGGGTCCGCTGCTTTTTGACATATTCATAAATGTCCTGGAAAAGGGAATAACGACTGAGGTTATCAAATTTGCAGATGACACAAAACTATTTAAAGTTGTTAAAACCCAAGAGGATTGTGGAAAATTGCAAGAGGATCTTGATAAATTGGAAGACTGGACATCTAAATGGTAGATGAAATTTAATGTGGACAAGTGCAAAGTTATGCACCTAGAGAAAAACAACCCAAACTATGGTTACACGATGCAAGGTTCCACATTAGGAACCACCACCCAGGAAAAAGATTTAGGCGTCATTGTGGATAACATGTTAAAACCCTCGGCCCAGTGTGCAGCGGCAGCCAAGAGAGCAAATAGAATGCTAGGTATCATAAGGAAAAGAATGGAAAATAAAACAAAACATATTATAATGCCTCTATATCCTTCCATGGTGAGACCGCACCTTGAATATTGTGTGCAATTCTGGTCACCGTATCTTAAAAAGGATATAGCGTTATTAGAAAAGGTTCCGAGAAGAGCCACCAAAATGGTAAAGGGGAGCATACCCCTATGAAGAAAGGCTAAAAAGGTTAGGGCTCTTTAACCTGGAAAAGAGACGGCTGAGGGGAGATATGATAGAAGTCTATAAATTAATGGATGGAGTGGAACGGGTAAACGTAGATCGATTGTTTACGTTATCAGAATATAGAAAGACTAGGGGACATGCAATGAAGCTACAGGGTAAACTATTTAAGACTAATAAAAGAAAACGTTTTTTCACTCAACGTGTAATTAAACTCTGGAATTTGTTACCGGAGGATGTAGTAAAGGCTGTTAGTGTAGCTGGGTTTAAAAAAGGTTTGGACAAGTTCCTGGAGGAAAGGTCCATAAACCATTATTAAGAAAGGACCCAGGATATCAATGCTTGACCCAATACAAGCATTGTGGAACCTGTGTCTTTTGGGGAGACTGCTAGGTACGTATGACCTAGATTGGCCACTGTTGGAAACAGGATACTGGTCTTGATGGACCTTGGTCTGTCCCAGTATGGCATATCTTATGTTCTTATGTTCATAATCACCATGGAGCCCTTTCATAAATGGCTTCATCAGTACATTGAGGAGGAAGGACTCTCTTTGTGTCAACTGTACAATGCTGATGAGACTGGACTCTTTTAGGGTTCACTACCTGAGACCACAGGGTTATAAGGCAGTAAAGAATCGCTCCTAGAGGAAGAAGACAAAGCAGCAGTTGTCTGTATTTCTTTATGCCAAAGTCACTGGCACCCACCGCATCAAGTCTGTCATTGTTGGGAACGCTAGGCAGCCTCGGGCCATCTAGGATATAATGTGGGAGCTGCCCGTGCACTACTGTTCATTAAGCAATACTTGGCTTACCTGTGGCATAACAGATGACTGGTTCCAGAACCACTTTGTATCTGGGGTAGTATGACACCCAGGGGCGGCCCAAGGGGGGTGCGGGGCCATGTGCGGAGACTCGGTGCAGGGCCTCATTTGCATAAGAGGCCTCATTTGCATAAACATTTGCATAATGTTACCATATACTAACTTTTAGTAAACATGCCTCTTAATGAGTGTATGGATAAAGAAAGACTAAAAGATTTCTACATTACTATAATCCAGTGCCAACCGCCAGACACATTAGGAACTTCTACAAACACTGCCCATTTAGAATCCAGGGGTATATTGGATAGGACATTTAGAATCCATAGCAAACCCGCCGTATCCTAACAGCACTACCAGGAAAAACCCGCCGTATCCTAACAGCACTACCAGGATAAAGCACCATACTCTACCTATCAAAAGGAAACACTGCAAATATTAAACCAATACATTTCAGAGAATAACAATACATGACCTACTGGAGAAAGAGAACAAGTGGCAATGTCAAATAGGAATTACATAAACAGAATACCTCAGCTCAATTACACATGCAGAACATAGACCATCACTAAACAAGGAATCACAATTTAGAAATAGGAAGACAATAATTAAACTGGGCACCCCAAAAGCCAAACTTGGAATGTACAACAACACTGTAGAAATAAAACTATAAATTAATTTCCTCTTGTACTAAACAAAGCGCAGACGTTAATGATGCACATTTCCCAGAGCTGACATATTCCAATTAATAAATTCAAAATAAAGAGATATTTTTCTACCTTTTGTGCATTTTTTTCAGCTGCAATTGCTCCAGCCACTTTCTTCTGGTTTCTTCGTGTCTTCTGCTAACTGTCCATCGTCTGCTGTCCATTTGTCCTTTCTTCTCTCCTAGTTTTTTTCCATTCTCTCTCTACATCTGCTTTAACATACTAATCTTTCTCCTTTTGCTCTTTCCTCATTCCTATTTCATCCACTCAAATTTTACCCCTCCATCCTCAATCCCCACTTACTCTCCCAATACCCGGCCAATTGTAGATTTTTCATCCCTCCCACACAAAATATTTTCCCCTCTCCATTTTACTCTCCCAGCCCCATCCCATTCTAATCCTCCCCCAACAACAGCTCCCTTCTAGTTCCAGTATCACCCAGCATCCATTCCCTTCTAGTCCCTGCATCAGCCCATTTCCAGTCCTAGCCCCCATCAGCCCATTTCCAGTCCTAGCAACCCCCCAACCCAATACCAGTCCTAGCCCCCATCAACCCACTTCCAGTCCTAACCCCCATCACCCCATTTTCAGTTTAAGACCCCCCTATAACCCATTACCAGTCCTAACCCCCCATCAGCCTACTTCCTGTCCTAACCCCATCAGCCCATTTCCAGTCAGCCCCCCATAGCCCATTGCCAGTCCTAACCCCCCCCATCAGCCCACAGCCCATTACCAGTCCTAACCCCATCAGCCCACCTCAAGTCCTAACCCCTCCCCATCAGCCCATTTCCTGTCCTAGCCCCCCCCCATAGCCCATTATCAGTCCAAACCCCCCCCTATAGCCCATTACCAGACAGCCCCCATCAGCCCACAGCCCATTACCAGGCTTAACCCCCCCCCCATAGCCCATTACCAGTTCTAACCCCCCCAACAGCCCACAGCCCATTACCAGTCCTAACCCCATCAGCCCATTTCCTGTCCTAGCCCCCCCCCCACAGCCCATTACCAGTCCTAACCCCATCAGCCCACCTCAAGTCCTAACCCTTCCCCATCAGCCCATTTCCTGTCCTAGCCCCCCCATAGCCCATTATCAGTCCTAACCCCCCCCCATAGACCATTACCAGTCCTAACCCCCCCATCCGCCCACAGCCCCTGACCAGTCCTAACCCCATCAGCCCACCTCCAGTGTTAACCCCCCCATCAGCCTATTTCCAGTCCTAGCCCCCCATAGCCCATTACCAGTCCTAACCCCCACCAGCCCACCTCAAGTCCTAACCCCTCCCCATCAGCCCATTTCCTGTCCTAGCCCCCCATAGCCCATTACCAGTCCTAACCCCCCCATCAACCCACAGCCCACCTCAAGTCAAGTCCTAACCCCCTCCATAGCCCATTACCAGTCCTAACCCCCCCCCAACAGCCCACAGCCCTTTACCAGTCCTAACCCCATCAGCCCACCTCCAGTCTTAACCCCCCCAGCCCATTTCCAGTCCTAGCCCCCCCATAGCCCATTACCAGTCCTAACCCCCCCATCAACCCACAGCCCACCTCAAGTCAAGTCCTAACCCTCTCCATAGCCTATTACCAGTCCTAACCCCCCCCCCCCCATCGGCTCAAGGAAAATTAAAAAAAAAAAAAAAAAGCTGGCTGCTACCGCTGCCACTGCCGCCACAGCAGCAGCAGAATGGAGTGTCTCACGGGGCCCCCTCTGCCCGGCTGAGTCCCTCCCTCCCTCTGCAATGGCTGAGCCCCTCTGTGCTGGCTTTCAGATTCGCGAAGGGAGAGTGTCTGCCTCGCGTCTCTGTTAAGCCCACAGGGGCAATTTCCCATCAGCCCCTGAGGCTTAACAGAGACGCGAAGGAGACACTCTCCCTTCGCGAATCTGAAAGCCGGCACAGAGGGGCTCAGCCGTCGCAGAGGGAGGGAGGGAGGGACTCAGCCGGGCAGAGGGGGCCCCGCGGGACACTCCATTCTGCTGCTGCCACGGTGGCAGCGGCAGCGGTAGCAGCCAGCTTTTTTTTTTTTAAATTTAATTTTGAAAAAAAGCAGAATGTTCTTTGCGCGGGGCCCCCTGAAACGCGGGGCCCTGTGCAAAAAACATTCTTGCTCAATGGACGGGCCGGCCCTGATGATACCAAATAGAACACCTTAAATACAAAAAGGAGAATATGAAGGCTGTCTTGCTCCTGGACAATGCACCTTCACATTCAGCAGCACACAAGATGGCCAGCAAGTATGGAGGAATTAAAGTTGTGTCTCTTCCAGAGAACTTAACATCCCTATTCTATATCGTCCTGCTCTTATAGCATAGCAGCTTCTGAGTTGTCCCTGGAAAAATTGCTCCCCCTCTCTATGCCAGGGGATGCGGTTAGTCCAGCCTTGCCTGCCTAAAGGCAGGAGGTGGCGGATGGCACTGTGGGTATAGATAACCAGCTGGCCGGAGGTTCTAGCGACCATGCTGTGCGCTGCTCCCCGTCCTCTAGGGGATCAACAGCAATTGGGTCCCCTGGTGTAGGGGTCATTTCCATGAGAAGAGTTTCTGGAGTCTGGATTGTCCTCCTCAGAATTCTTTTCCATTTACAACAGGCCTGATCATTCTGGCATGGAAATTCAGACACTGCAGCCTCTGGGTTCCCCCAAGTGCAGTCTCATGAGGGGCAGGCTGAGAGTGGAAGCCCTGTTTCCATATTGTCCTGCTAGACCAGTTCAGACAAGTGGGTTGTGTTCACCTACCAGCAGATTGGTGGAGACAAAGAACCAATGAAAAGCCCAGATTTTAATGACATCACCCCATGCCTCTATTCGCCTCAACCACCAGGGGTCCCTTTAGTATTTCTTTGTCTCCAGCAGATGATGGATGGATTTTCTCCTCTCTGAAGAAAATCTGAGGATTGAGAGAAAAAGATTGATTAAACACTCGTGAACAACCACCTTGAGAAACAAAGATGACTCTCTTACTTGAGTGCAATGTGAGAGGCTCCACTAGACTGGGATCTTTTCAGTAGCCATAGGAGGAGAGAAAATTGGTTCAGCTCCACGCTCTTATCATGATAACAACCTGTTGAGCAGCCACAAAATTGGAAGGATCTGGAAGAATGCAGCAGCCTAACATAGCCTCAGCACTCTCTCCCTCCTCCTCCTCTGTCCCCCCACCCCTGCTCTCTCCTGAAGACTGCAGAAGGATCTCAGAGGGATCTGCCTGCCAGACACCTTAAACGCAGTGCTGCACAGCCAGTCAGTAACACAGTTTCAGGGGAGTAGAGCTGAGCCTGGCACGGATCCTCTGTTCGGGGATCTCAGGGGGTGAATACCAAGGCTTGATCTCATCATTGTTCTTGTGGGGGCTCTCAATTCCATCTTCCTCAGACACAATTCGGGGTGGACTGCAGGTGACCATTGACATGATGTGGGGATTTCCCGCCATTTTCTGCACACATTAATAACGTTTTTACCTATTGTGTGCCAGGTGGTCCAACATTCCTAATGTGCGTTCTGCCCAAGTGGCTCCAATGCATGCTCCTTCCCTAGTGCCTGTAACACATGTTGCATAAAAGCGCAGTTAATGCATGCCTTCAGGCCACCATGGCCTTAGCGTGCACTTTTGGGATACTTTCCTAACTCTCTATATCTTCTTCCAGGAAACGTTGTTTGACCTGTGGCAAGTGAGGTACTGCATATCCGGATTCTGGACTCTGATCTATTTGTATGGCAGCTTCTGAGTCATCTCTGGAGGGCCTGCTTTCCCCCTCCCAGTCAGGGGATACAGTTAGTCCAACCTTGCCTGCCTTAGAACAGAAGGTGATAGATGATGTTATAAATAAAGATATTCAGCCAGCCAGAGGATCCAGCGACCATGCTGTGAGATGCTCATTGTCCTCTAGGGGGTCTGTGGCGGCTGTGGCCCCTGGCATTGAGGAGTCATGTCTGAGGAGAGCTTCCAGACTCTGGATTGTCCTCCCCGGAATCTTTTCCTTTTTGCAGCAAGCCTGGTCCTTCTGGTGTGGAAATTCAGACTCTGCGACCTCTGGGTACCCTCAGGTGCAGTCATGTGGGACAGGATGAAAGTCGAAGCCCTGTTCAATTATCTTTGGCTAAACATTCCCGGTAAAGGGCATCCTCCTGGAGATGAGGAACAGCTGGGAGCTGTCCAGAATTATGACTATGACTTGGATTCAGATGACTTGGTACTGGACTCTGACGTAGATGAAGAAGTAGTGTCATAGTAACATAGCATATGACAGCAGATAAAGACCATCATGGTCCATCTAGTCTGCTCAGCAAGGTGTCAAGAGTAGGTGCACCTGTCGCTCTGTGCAGGCCACCCCTCCAATGCCTTTGTTTAGGGATGTACCCATTGCTCCATGCAGGTCAACCCTATTTGTTGAGAAAGCTGAGATAGTTAAGGTCATTTTGATTTTATTCTGTTGCTATAAAGGGATCCACTGTGTCTGTCACATGACATTTTGAATTTTTTTCCCCCACCACTTCCATCGGGAGGGCATTCCAAGCATCCACCAGCCTTTCAGTAAAAAAGTGTTTCCTGACATTGCCTTTCAATTTACCCCCTTGCAGCTTCATGTTATGTCCTCTAGTTTTGCAGCTTCCCCATCTTTGAAAAAGGTTTGTTTGTTCATTAATACCCTTTAAGTATTTAAAGGTCTGTATCATATTTCCCCTGTCCCTCCTCTCCTCTAGAGTGTACATATTTAGGTCTTCAAGTCTATATGTCTTCTGGCGCAGGCACCAAATTATTTTGGTCGCCTTCCTCTGAACAGTTTCTAGTCTTTTTATATCCTTTGCGAGATATGGTCTCCAGAACTGAACACAATATTCTAAGTGAGGCCTCACCAGCGACTTGTACAATGGCATTAGTACCTCCTCCTTTCTGCTGGTAATTCCTCACTGTATGCAACCCAGCATCCTTCTGGCTTTGGCCACCGCCATGTCACACTGTTTTGCTACCTTGAGATCCTCAGAAACAATCACTCCAAGGTCGTTCTCCTGGTCTATGCATACCATCCTCTCGCCCCCTATCGCATACAATTCCCTTGGATTTTTGCATCCTAAGTGCATGACATTATATCTTAACTGCCAAGCAGTAGACCATTCTTCCAGCTTTTGTAGATCTTTCCTCATGTTATCCACTCCCTCAGAGGAGTCCACTCTGTTGAAAATTTTCATGTCATCTGCAAAAAAACAGACTTTTCCATTCAGTTCTTCAGCAATATCACTCACAAACACATTGAACAGTACTGGTCCCAGGACTGATCCCTGGGGCACACCACTAATCACCTTCCTTTCATCTGATTGAGTTCCATTTACCATCACCTTCTGTCATCTGTCGATCAAACAATTTCTGATCCAGTTCACCACCTTGGGACCCATCCCCAGGCTGTTGAGTTTATTGATAAGCATCCTATGAGGAACAGTATCAAAGGCTCAGCTGAAATCTAGGTAGATCACATCCATCGCATGCTCTTGATCTAGTTCTCTGGTCACCCAGTCAAAGAATTCAATCAGATTTGTTTGGCATGATCATCCTTTGGTAAAACCATGTTGCCTCCGATCATGCAACCTATTGGTTTCGAGAAAGCTCACTATTCTCTCTTTCAGGAGTGCCTCCATTACGTTTCCCACCACCGAGGAAACGCAGAGGATTGTGTAGAGGCTGGAGTGATCTACCTATCTTCGAAGGAAGAGCCAGTGGCGTTGATTACCAGGGTCTCATCCGCTTTGAACTTGATGGATACTTCTAGCACAGAGCAGGAGCAGAAGGTGCACCCGCTCCTTCAAGGGGTGCGAAAATCCACTACTGTCTTCCTGTTCACGGATGTGATCAAGAATATGATCGGTTGGAGTGGGACTCTCCCAGCTCCCTGCTTAAGGGATTAAGGGCATGTAAGAAGATCTCTGCTCTGGAATTCATTGAGTGGTTTGGCATTCCCAAGGTGGATGCTCAGGTTATGGTGGTTACCAGACAGACCACCATTCCTGTGGAAGGCAGATGGGCCTTAAAGGATTCTCTAGACCATAAGGTAGATTTGTTGCTGAGCAGCCAGTTTGCCATGGCAGCTACTATTCTATTCTGCAGTTGACGGTATGAACCAGCCCGACGTCTCGAGCCTTGCTCCAGTGGTTCAGTCTCTTCCATTAGATGATACTACCCCTCTTTTGGAGTCAGCTATGGCCTTACTTTCTGATGCCATATATGACCTGGTACGCTTGGCGGCCAGGGATGATGCCCTGACAGCCATGTCATGGCGTTGGATTAGCTTTGGCACTGGGCAGCGGACACCTTTTTCAAAGCCCGGTTGGCTCAACTGGCTTTTAATGGAAAGCTTCTGTTTGGAATTGGTTTGGAGAAGCTGGTGAAGGACCTGGGCAAGACAAAATCTTACCGACTTCGGGAAGATAGGTCCAAGGGGGACTGTAAAGCAGGCAGGTGCCCCTTTCTCGGCAGTCTCCACCCATCCACTGAAAGCGTGCTGGCCGGATTCTCAAAGGTTTCAGGACTCTCGTCATTACCGACTTGGAAAACCTTCTTCCCTTCTGCATCTGGGCCTCAGGCTTATTCTCAGTGCTTTTGTGGACCACATGGGCCCAGGATCTCAGTCCCCTTCAGAGGAGGACCCTCCCAAGCTGCACAAAGAAGGTTTGGGAGCCAATTCCCTGGTTTCTCCAGTTGGAGACAGGCTTTGCCTTTTCTTTCAGGAATGGGCCCAGGTTACCAAGGATTGCTGGGTGCTAGATGCCATTCAGCTTGGCTATGTCCTGTAATGCAAAGAGCCAATTCCGGATGCTTTTGTTCTTTCCCCTTGCGGGTCTGCGATCAAAAGTGCCCCTTTGCGGACCACCTTAGACAAGTTGCTATGCCTGAAGGCGGTAGCGCCTGTTCCCCCAAATAAGCAGGGCAAGGGCAGATACTCCATTTATTTCATGGAGCCAAAAAAAAAGATGGTGCCTTCTGGCCCTTTCTGGTTCTCAAGGGGGTCAATGAGCACTTACGCGTCCTGCGCCTCTGGATGGAAACCTTGCGCTCTGTGACTCAAGCAGTGTGTAGAGGGGAGTTCTTGGCTTCTCTGGATCTGACCAAGGCATATTTCATATCCTGATCTGGGCAGATCAGCAGATGTATCTGCATTTTGCTGTGCTTGGCTCTCGCTATCAGTTCGCCACCCTCACTTTCAGGCTATTCACCACCCCAAGAACATTCTCCAGGGTCATGGTGCTGATGGCTGTGGCGCCGAGGGATCTGTGTCCATCCCTATCTGGACGACTGGCTCATTCAAGCCTATTTCCTTTTACAAGCATCTCTGGTGGCATACCGAGTAGTGTCCTTTTTAGAAAGCCTTGGCTGGGTGATCAATCAGGGAAAGAGCCAGCTGTTGCCTTTCCAGTCCCTGGAGTTTCTGGGAGCATGTTTTGACACTTGAATGGGCAGTTTTCGTGCCAGAGGAGAAATTAAAAAAACTGTTGGATTGCTTAACACTGTTCTGTGAGCAGCAGGCTCCCAGAATCTGGGATTATCTTCAGCTACTCAGATTGATGGCTGCGACCATAGAGATGGTACCATGGGCGTGTGCTCACATGTGACCACTCTAGCGATCCTTGTTGACTCAGTGTTTCCCAAGTTCTCAGGAGTTCAAGCGCAGGCTTCTGCTCCTGTTGATAGTGAAGGCCAGCCTGTGGTGGTGGCGGCAGCCCTATCATCTGAAGAAGCACATACCGCTGGACAATTTCTTCTGGATCCTGATCATGATGGATGCCAGTCTCTCTGGCTAGGGAGCCCATTGCCAAGACCGTACAGCCCAAGGCTGTTGGAACCACAGGGAAGCAGTGTGGCATCATCCACATCAGGTTGGCACTTCTGCATTTCCGGCCCCTGGTGAAGGACCAGGTGGTTTGAATGTTTTTAGACAATGTCATGGCAGTAGCTTATATCAATCAGCAAGGCAGCATGAGGAGCACCGGGGTTGCTCTGGAGATGGCTGTCCTGTTTGCTTGGGCGGAAAAGAACCTCCTAGTCTTGTCGGCTCAACATATTGCCGGGGTGGATAGTATGGAAGCAGACTTCCTCAGCCAGCACTCCTGGATCCTGGAGAGTGTCAGTTGATTCTGCGCTGCAGGGGTTGCCCCAAAATGGATCTGATGGTGGCCTGCTCCAGTGCCAAAGTTTTCCACTTCTTCATTCACCACACAGAAGCAAGGTCTGAAGGTGTCGACATCCTGACTCAGCTTTGGCCAAGTCAGTGTCTGCTCAGTGTCTGCTGTACATGTTTCTACTGTGACCCCCGGTGGGGCATGTGATTCAGCATATAGAACGCCATCCAGCAGAATTGTTCTGTGGCACCAGATTGGCCAAGGAGATCGTGGTCTGGAGACCTAATGCGGCTCCTGCAGGCTCCTCCTCTTTGGTTGCCTCCATCTTGGGGCCTATTGCGGCAGGCACTGATCATCCTGGACGACCGGACTCCCTTCTCGCTTATGGCATGGCTCTTGAAAGAAAATGGCTAGTGTATAAGGGCTACTCTCCAGCAGTGGTCTCTATTCTGCTCAGTGCCCAGAGAAGGTCTACCAAGCTAGCATATGTACAGATCTCGTGCCTCTTTGAGTGCTGGTGCAGCATGCAGAAGTTGGCTCCTGAAGTGGCCAAGGTGTCCTCCCTGTTGGCCTTTCTACAGAATGGCCTAGAGAAGGGCCTTTCCCTTAGCTCCCTGAAAGTTCAGGTGTCAGCTCTGGCTTGTTTCCGGGGTCCGGTGGTAGGCAAGTCTCTGGCCTTGCACCCAGATGTCTCACGTTTTCTCCAGGGGGTTCAGCATCTGCATTCTCCCCTCTGGTCTGTGATCCCTTCCTGGGATCTGTGTCTGGTGTTCAAGGTCCTGATGGCAGCACCCTTTTAGCTGTTGAAGCGCGCTATCTTAAAGGATTTGACGCTCAAGACAGTCTTCTTGGTCATGATTTGTTCCACAAGGCAGATTTCCGAGCTAAAGTCTCTGTCTTACCGAGATCCTTATCTGTCCTTTTCGAAGGAGGCCGTTTCCATTCGACCTGTGCCTTCCTTCTTACCTAAGATACTTTCTCCCTTTCATGTGAACCAGTCCAGTCCAGACAAATGCCCTCCTTCCCAAAGGAGGAGAGTCGAGGGAAGGATAAGGATCTTTGCCTGGTGGATGTCTGGAGGCACTCCTCCAGTACCTGGAGGTTACAAATTCCTCATCTTTTTGTGCTGTTTGCTGGCCCACGCAAGGGTGAAGCAGCAGCCAAGTCGACTTTGGGATGCTGGATTAAAGAGGCCATTGTCTCCGTATATCTGTTGCGGAACCAGCCAGTTCCAGAGGGTTTTCATGCCCACTCTACCCAAGCACAAGTGTCCTCTTGGGTGAAGTGGAATTCGGTAGTCCCTGCCGACATTGGTCAGGCAGCAACGTGGGCATCGCTTTCCACTTTTGTCAAGCATTACCACTTGGATGTCCATGTGCAGGCGGACATGGCCTTGCCTCAAGGGTTTTGTGAGCTGCTGTGTCTGCTTCCCTCCCAGAGGAGGCGTAACTTTGGGACATCCCATTTGTCTGGACTGGTCTAGCAGAACAATATGGAAGGTGACATTTTACTTACTAGACCAGTTCAGGGCCCACCCCTAAAACTGTATTTGCTCTGGGGTTTTTTTGCTGGGTTCACTATGATTTTTTTTTTACTTGTCTTTGCAGATTTATCTTCTTCTGAAAGCTTTGTTTATGCTTTCCTATACATAGTTCTCTCCCCAGCACAGCTCCCATCATATCTCACCACTCACTCTCCAGCGTTTTCTGACTGCAGCTGAATTTGATTGATTTTGCTACCCTCTCCCCTGACTCCCAGGCATCTCTTTGGTTCTTCCATCTCTTTGCAGCCTTTGATCTCTTAGCCCCCTTACAGCCTCGTCCCCCACGACACCGCGTCTCACATCCTTGGTTCCACAATGGTCTTCACCTCTTACGTACCCATCTTCGCCGGGCCGAACGGCTCTGGCGAAAGGTTCCCTCCCCAACCACACTTTTGTCCTTTAAAGCACACCACCTATACTACCGCTCCCAGGTCCATCTCGCTAAGCAGACCTATTTTTCTAATGCCATCTCCTCTGCACCTAATCAGACCCGTCATCTCTATTTTGTTCTCAAATCTCTCACATCACTCCACTCTGGCCCTACTGTTACACCTTCCCACCCAGCCCCTCTCCTCTCGACACAAGCGTCCTTCTTTAGTGATAAAATCTCTTCCCTTCGGGCCTCCCTGCCTCACTGTCCCCCTCCTATCTCTCCCTCCCCCCCCACTATCTCCATCCCCTCCCCCCATCCCCCATCTCTCGCACACATGGGACTCTTTCTATCCAATCACCACCTCTGAACTCATCAGATTGATCTCCTCTTCCAACAAGACATACTGTTCTCTTGACCCCATTTCTTCTTCCTAGTTGCTCATGCCTTCTCTCATGCTTATCCCTTCCATCCTTGTCATGATCAACACTAGTCTCTCACAGGTATCTTTCCCCATTCTTGGAAGCACACTCTCATCTGCCCTATTCTTAAAAAACCCTCTCTAGACCCTCTGGTTCCCTCTCTTTATCGCCCCTTTCTCTCAAAAATCCTTGAAAAAACTGTCTTCGCCCAAATGTCTCATCATCTCGATTCCACTAACTTTCTCCATCCCCATCAATCAGGATTCCGACAAGGTCACAGTGTAGAAATCGTTCTTCTTGCTTTCACTAATGACTTGCATGTGGCTCACAATCGAGGTGATCTTTCGGTGGCGGTGTCCTTGGATTTATCTGCAGCTTTCGACTTAGTTGACCACTCTCTCCTCCTCTCCCATCTCCGGGATGCAGGTCTCCACAGCACTGTTTATCAATGGTTCTATTCTTTCCTCTCCTCCCGATCCTGCATGGTTCTTTTCCCCTCTGACTCTACTTCTTCCTCTGACCCTTTCCCCCTCCCCTGTGGGGTTCCTCAGGGTTCTGTTCTAGCACCTCTTCTCTTCAATCTTTTCTTAGCTCCACTGATTCTCTTAATTCAGCAATTTGGCATCTCCACTTTCTTTTATGCAGATGATCTACTACTTCTCCACCACACCTCCCCCCCCTTCATCCAGTCCTCTCTACTCTAAACTCGTTTGTCCGCTGTCGCTAGTTGGCTCACCTCAAACTGCCTGTACCTTAACCTAACTAAGACTGTTGCCATTTGGTTCACCCATGATAGTCCTTCCCCACTGGTGGCCCCTTCCTTTTCTGGTTCATCAATACCTCTCATCACTTCTTTTCGATACCTAGGTGTTCTTTTCAACGCTGATCTCTCTTTCCAGCCCTACATATCACACATCACCAAAACATCATTTTATTTCCTCCGCCAGATCCATGCAATCCGCCCCTTTATCACCCCACCAGCTCTTACCACTCTCCTGTCATTAGTTATGTCGCATGTCGATTTCTCCAACTCTGTTCTTACCGGCCTTCCCCAGTCACAATCACATAGACCACAACGAATCCAAAATACCGCCGCTCGCCTTATTACAAACACCACACAACGAGATCATGTAACATCTCTCCTCACTCGTCTCCATTGGCTGCCTATCACTTTTCGCATTCAGTTTAAAATCCTCAATTTGGTCAACCAGGTTCTCCATACTAGCATTCCCCAATTCTTGGCAGATCTCATTTCATTCCACACCTCCAGGCATACCCCTCGCTCATTTCATGTTAATCGCATTCTTCTGCCCTCTCCCTCATGTGCCCATCTCCATTCCACTCGCTCCTCTGCATTCTTTTTCATAGGTCCCGCTCTGTGGAATTCCCTACCTACCTCCCTCAGACTAGAACCCCACCACGTTACTTTTAAGAAGAATTTAAAAACCCACCTCTTCTCCCTAGCCTTTGACCTCCCCTCTCCTCATGTCTGATCCTGGTCTCCAAAGTATGTCTATTTATGTGTTGTCTCTGTCCTGCCCTCTTACTATTGCTTTCCTGTCTTATATTGTAATTTCTTTTCAAACTTTCTGGCCTTGTGCCATCTTTTAATATTTTGTAAACTGTGAACCGCTCTAATTTCCAAAGAAGGGCGGTATATCAAATAAATAACCATAACCATAACCATTGTTGCCTATGATTGAGACTGTGTGAGACTTGCCATGTTTCACCCATATGCTTTGAGACAAATATCGAAGAGACTTCTAGTGGCTGAGGCAAATAGAGGCATAGGAGTGATATCATTGAAACCTGGGCTTTTCAATGATTCTTTGTCTCCACCATTTGGCTGGTAGGAAAACAAAACTCACTTGTCTAGACTCAAGGAAAGGACATTAACTTGTAAGTAAAATGTCACCTCTGTTGCCTACTGCTAAGCATCCTCGGCAAAGGGCACTCCCTGGAGATGGGGATCAGCAGGGATCTGTCCGAGATCTGGACTGTGGCTTGGATTCAGATGTCTGATGTAGATAAAGAAGTACTCTTGCCTTCAGAGGATTGTGAGGAGGCCGATGTTATCCGCCTGTTCCAGAAGGAAGAAATGAAAATGTTGATTTCCAGGGTTTCATCCTCCTTGAGCTTGGCGGTTGCTCCAGGCACAGAGTAGAAACTGAGGATGCATCCGATCCTGCAAGGTATTTGGAAATCCACTACTGTCTTCCCATTCCTGGAGGTGCTCAAGGGCCTGTTCCAGTCAGAGTGGGATTCCCCCAACTCCCCGTTTTAGGGGCTAGAGATGTATAAGAGGATGCATACTCTTGTGGAGAAAGAGTACGTTTTGTGGTTGGATGTTTCGAAGGTGGATACCCAGGTTGCGGTGGTTACCAGATGGACCATCATTCCTGTGGAAGGCAAATCGGCCTTTAAGAATACTCTGAACTGAATGTGGAAGGCAAATCGGCCTTTAAGAATACTCTGAACTGAAAGGTGGATTCATGTTCAAGATCCAGTTCGCTGTGGTGGCTGCTATTCTTCATTTGGCAATATGTGCAGGCCTATCGTCTTGAGCCCTGCTCCAGTGGATTCAGTCTCTTATGCCGAATGATTCTAACTCTTTTTTGAAGTACGTCTAGTGGCCAGGCATTATGCCCTGGCAATGATGACATGGTGTTGGCTTGGCTTAGACATGAGACAGCGGACTCATCTTCCAAAGCCCAGTAGCCTATCTAGACTTATAGGGATGTTTCTATTGGGTCTGATTTGGAGAAGCTGGTGAAGGACCTGGCAAGGCAAAATCTTAGTGCCTTCTGGAGGACAGGTCCAAAGGGGCCTATGAAGTGTGAAGGAGCCTTTTTCTGTGAGCCTCCACCCACTCCTCACAGGTGCACTGGTTGGACTCCCGGGAGTCTCGGGGCTCCCGCTGCTACCTGTCTGGAAAGTCTTTCTTCTCTTGTTCTTATGGACAGCAGGCTTGTTCTCAGTCTTTTCATGGAGCAGTAAGGCCCAGGAACCCAGTCCCATCCAAAGGAGGATCATCTCAGGCTGCACAATGAAGGTTTGGGGGCCATTCCATGGTTCCTCCAATTGAGGGCAGGCTTCACTTCTTCTTCAGGAATGGACCCAGGTCAGCAAGGATCGTTGGGTGATAGTCCTCCTTCAGTATGGCTATGGCCTGGAATGCAAAGAGCTGATCCTGGCCACTTGTGTCTTCTCCCCTTGTGAGTCTGTGAACAACAGGGCCACTCTGTGGATCACCTTGGACAAGTTGCCTCTCCTGTAGTGCCCGTTCCCCTAGACAATTGGGGCAGGGGCAGGTATTCCATCTATTTCATGGTGACCGACATGGAAAGAACATTCTGGCCCATTCTGGACCTCAAGTATGTCAATGAGTGCATGCGCGTCATGTGTTTCTGGATGGAAACTTTGCGATCTGGGATTCAAGCATGCACAGAATGGGTTCTCAGCATCTCTGGCTTTGGCCAAGATGTATTTTCATATCCCAATCTGGGAGATTAGCAAAGTATCTGTGTTTTGGCATGCTTGGCTCTCACCTTCAGTTCACCGCCCTTCCATTCGGACTCTCCACTGCCCAAAGGACATTCTGCAAGGTCATGGTAGTGGTGTCTGTGGCACTATGGCACCAAGGGATTTGTATACACCCATATCTGGATTACTGGCTCATCCAAGCCTATTCTCCTTCAGGGGCATCTCAGGTAGCTATCCAAGTGGTGTACTTTCTGATGAGTCTCAGCTGGGTGATCATTTGGCAAAGAGCCAGTTGTTGCATTCTCGGTCCCTGGAGTTTCTGGAAGCATGTTTTTGATACACGAGTGTGCGGAGTCTTTCTGCCAGAGGAGAACATCAAGGCTGCTGGATTACCTAGTGCTGTTATGTTCACAGCAGGCTCCCAGAGTCAAGGTTGATCTTCATCAATAATTCGAGCTCAGGCTGCGGCTCCCAATGATGGTGAAGGCCAGCCTGCTGTGGTGGCAGCAGCCCAGTCTTCTGAAGAAGGGTGTGCTTCTGAACGATTGCTCATGTATCCTTTTGGCAATGGATGCCAGCCTCTCAGACTGGGGAGCTCATTGCTGAGGCCGAATAGCCCAGGACCATTGGAACTATGGGGAGGCAGTGTAGTCCATCAACTGCCCTGAAGCAAGGGCCATCAGGTTGGCTCTTCTGCATCTCCAGTCCCCGGTTGAGGGCCAGGCAGTTATTATTATTATTATTATTATTGACTTATAAAGCGCCACAACATACGAAGCGCTGTACAAACATAGAAGAGAGACAGTCCCTGCTCAACAGAGCTCACAATCTAATAAGACAGAAAACAAAATAAGTTACATAATACAAATAACAAAAATTTACAGGACAAAGTAAGCAAATTTAGATCAAGATAGGAATAGAAAGCAATAGTGAAGAGATGGGATTTTAGTCTGGACTTGAAAATGGCCAGGGAGGACGCCTGGTGCACAGAGATAGGAAGACTATTCCAAGCAAAGGGTGCTGCCAGTTGGAAGGAGCGAAGTCTGGAATTGGCAGTATGAGTAAAGGGCACAGATAAACGAAGACTATTAGAAGAGCGAAGCAAACGAGAGGGGGTGTAAGGAGAGATGAGAGATGAAAGGTACTGGGGAGCAGAAGAGTGAATACATTTATAGATCAGGAGGAGAAGTTTAAATTGGATATGGAGATGGATGGGAAGCCAATGAAGCGACATGAGGAGAGGAGTTATGTGGGAAAAACGAGACTGGCGGAAAATGAGTCGAGCAGCGGAATGTTGAATTGACTGAAGAGGAAAGAGGTGGCTTGCAGGGAGGCCGGCAAGGAGAACGTTACAATAATCAAGATGGGAGGTGATTAAGGAGTGGACAATCAATTTAGTGGTGTCAACAGAGAGGAAGGGGCAAATTTTGGAAATATTGTATAGAAAGAAATGACAGGTTTTAGCAATGATCTGGATATGTGAAGAGAAAGAGAGAGAGGAATCGAAGATAACACCAAGGTTACGTGCTGAAGAAATAGGGAGGAGTACAGAGTTAACAGAGAGAGAGAAAGGGGAAAGAGGAGGGGAAGCATTCGGGGGAAAGATAAGAAGCTCAGTTTTGGCCATGTTCAGTTTTAAGCGGCAGTGGGACATCCAGGCAGCAATGTCAGAGAGGCAGAGTGAGATCTTAGACTGGATATCAGGAGCGATAACAGGTGCAGAAAGATAGATTTGAGAGTCATCGGCATAGAGATCAGGATGGGACCAGACTGCTGGCATTAACCTTTAAAAAAGAGATAGAGAAGCTTTTAAACTAGAAAATAGGGGAAAGCCGACAGTCACCCAGGAGTGCATGGTTCGGACGAAGGTATCCTTGAAGGATACTACCAAAAGCAGTGAGGTTCCAAAAGGGAGTATAGTAGCCCAAATGCCCTTGAGTAAGGAGCAGTCAGAGCATAAAGATTCCAAATTACCCCTGCCTACCAATAGCCAGATTAATATGAATAAAATACAGTCTCTAAAATGCTTGTATGCCAATGCTAGAAGTCTAAACAATAAGATGGGAGAGTTAGAATATATAGCACTAAATGAGAGGTTAGATATGATTGCACTCTCAGAGACATGGTGGAAGGAGGATAACCAGTGGGACACTGTGATACCTGGATACAAACTATATCGTAATGATAGAGCTGATCAAATTGGTGGAGGGGTTGCGCTCTATGTTAGAGAGGGCATTGAGTCAGAAAGGATTAAAGTTTTGCAGGGAACAAAATTTGCTGTAGAATCTCTATGGATTGAAATTCCATTTATGAAGGGGAAGGTGATGGCAGTGGGAGTATACTATCGACCGCCTGGCCAGAATGAACAAATGGATGATGAAATGCTCAAAGAAATCAAGGAAGCTAACAAAAGTCACAACAGAGTAGTAATAATGGATGATTTCAATTACCCCGGTATCGACTGGGTCAGTGTCACAGCAGGACAAGCTAAAGAGATAAAGTTTCTAGATGGAATAAATGACTGCTTCTTGGAGCAGCTGGTTCATGAACCGACCAGAGGGGAAGCCATACTGGACCTAGTCCTTAGTGGAACGCCAGATCTGGTGCAAGAAATAAGGGTGTTGGGACCACTTGGCAATAGTGATCATAGTATGATCATGTTTGATTTAATTAGTGGAGGACAGATAGTAAAGGCATCCACAGTACTATCTTTTAACTTTCAAAAGGGAGACTATGATAGAATGAGGAATATAGTTAGGAAAAAACTAAAAGGAGCAGTTCCAAAGGTTAAAGACTTACAGCAAGCTTGGGTGTTATTTAAAAATACTATCCTCGAAGCCCAGACCAGCTGTATTCCACGCATTAAGAAAAGTGGAAGAAAGTCCAAAAAACTGCCAGCATGGTTTAAAGGTGAGGTCAGAGAGGCTGTTGCTGCCAAAAAAGCAACCTTCAGGAAATGGAAAAAAGAGCCAAATGATGAAAACTGGAAACAGCACAAGCACTGGCAAGTTAAATGCAAAGCATTGATAAGGCAGGCAAAGCGGGAATTTGAGAAGAAACTTGCTACGGAAGCAAAAACATGAAATAAAGACTTTTTCAAGTACATTCGTAGCAAAAGGCCTGTGAGAGAGTCAATTGGACCATTAGATGATAGAGGGGTAAAAGGGGCAGTAAGAGGAAACAAGGCTATAGCAGAGAGACTGAATGAATTCTTTGCTTCGGTCTTTACTGAGGAAGATGTAGGGATGTTACCCAAGACTGAAGTGGTATTTAAAGGTGATACTGCAGAGGAATTGAGAGAGAAATATCGCTACACCGGGAAGATATATTACAACTATTTGATAAACTGAATAGTAGCAAATCACCTGGACCGGATGGTATACATCCCAGAGTGGTGAAAGAACTGAAATATGAGATTGCAGACCTGCTACTGGTAATCTGTGAACTTTCATTAAAATCATCTGTAATACCTGAAGATTGGAGGGTCGCCAACGTAACACCAATTTTTAAAAAGGGTTCCAGGGGTGACCCAGGAAATTACAGACCGGTGAGCCTGACGTCAGTACCAGGGAAAATGGTAGAAACCATCATAAAGAAAAAAATTACACAGCATGTAGATAGTCATGGCCTAATGGGAGACAGCCAACATGGCTTTAGACAAGGAAGATCTTGTCTTACTAATCTGATATGTTTTTTTGAAGGTGTGCATAAACAGGTAGACAATGGTGAGTCGGTTGATATAGTGTATCTGGACTTTCAGAAAGCTTTTGACAAAGTCCCCCATCAGAGACTTTTGGCGAAGCTAAAAAGTCATGGGATAGGAGGCAGTGTACTATTGTGGATCGGGAACTGGTTAAAAGATAGAAAGCAGAGGGTAGGGCTAAATGGCCAATATTCCCAATGGAAAAAGGTGAATAGTGGAGTACCCCAGGGATCTGTACTGGGTCCGCTGCTTTTTGACATATTCATAAATGACCTGGAAAAGGGAATAACTAGTGAGGTTATCAAATTTGCAGATGACACAAAACTGTTTAAAGTTGTTAAAACCCAAGAGGATTGTGGAAAGCTGCAGGAGGATCTGGATAAATTGGAAGACTGGGCATCCAAATGACAGATGAAATTTAATGTGGACAAGTGCAAAGTTATGCACCTAGGAAAGAACAACCCACACTATAGTTACACGATGCAAGGCTCCACATTAGAAACCACCACCCAGGAAAAAGATTTAGGAGTCATTGTGGATAACATGTTAAAACCCTCCGCCCAGTGTACAGCAGCGGCCAAGAAAGCAAATAGAATGCTAGGTATCATAAGGAAAGGGATGGAGAACAAAACAAAGGATATTATAATGCCTCTGTATCGCTCCATGGTACGACCACATCTTGAATATTGTGTGCAATTTTGGTCACCGTATCTTAAAAAGGACATAGCGTTATTAGAAAAAGTACAGAGAAGAGCCACCAAATTGGTGAAGGGGATGGAAGGCTACTCCTATGAAGAGAGGCTAAGAAGGTTAGGGCTCTTTAGCCTGGAGAAGAGACGGCTGAGGGGAGATATGATAGAGGTCTATAAATTAATGAATGGAGTGGAACAGATAAGCGTGGATCAATTGTTTACGCTATCAGAGTATAGAAAGACTAGGGGACATGTAATGAAGCTACAGGGTAAACTATTTAAGACAAATAAGAGAAAATATTTTTTCACTCAACGTGTAATCAAACTCTGGAATCTGTTACCGGAGGATGTAGTAAGGGCTGTTAGTATAGCTGGGTTTAAAAAAGGTTTGGACAAGTTCCTGGAAGAAAGGTCCATAAACCACTATTAAAAAGGGACCCAGGATATCAATGCTTGACCCAGTACAAGCATTGTGGAACCTGTGTCTTTTGGGGATATTGCTAGGTACGTATAACCTAGATTGGCCACTGTTGGAAACAGGATACTGGGCTTGATGGACCTCGGTCTGACCCAGTGTGGCATGTCTTATGTTCTTATTATGTTCTTATGTTCTTAGAGATGATAGTGAAAGCCATGGGAAGAGATAAGGGTGCCAAGGGATTGGGTATATAGAGAGAAGAGGAGTGGACCTAAGACGGAACCCTGAGGAACTCCTACAGGTAGTGGGGTTGAAGAGGAGGAGGAGCCATCGAAGCACACACTGAAAGAGCGATGAGATAGATAGGAAGAGAACCAAGATAGTACAGAGTCTTTGAATCCAAGTGAGGATAGGGTGATAAGAAGAAGGTTATGGTCAACAGTGTCGAAGGCAGCAGAGAGACCAAGAAGAATGAGGACAGAATAAAAGCCTTTGGACTTTGCCAAGAACAAATCATTCGAGACCTTAGTAAGAGCAGTTTCAGTTAAGTGTAGGGGACGGAAGCCGGATTGTAAAGGATCCAAGAGAGTATGAGAGGAAAGGAAATCAAGACAACGGTGATAGACTGCATGCTCAAGTAGTTTAGAGACAAAAGGAAGGAGAGAAATGGGACGATAGTTAGAAGGACAAGTGGGATCAAGTGAAGGTTTTTTGAGGAGGGGAGTAACCACAGCATGCTTGAAAATAGAAGGGAAGGTTGCAGTGGAGAGAGAGAGGTTAAAAATATGATAAATAGAAGGGACGAGAGATGAAAAGATGGAGCTAAGTAGGTGGGTGGGGAAGGGGTCAGAAGAGCAGGTAGTAGGTTTGGAGGAAGAGAGAAGGAGCGACGTTTCCTCGTCAGAGACCATAGGGAAGGAAGAAAGGGTGGCAGAAGTTTGGGGAAGGAAGAAATGGAAAATAGGAGGGGAAGAGGAGGAGGAGGGGAACTGGAGGGTGATCGTGTGGATTTTGTCATGGAAGTAGTTAGCCAAGGTTTGGGCAGAAAGGGAGGGAGGAATCAGGGGTGGAGGCACACTGAGGAGAGAATTGAGTGTGCTAAAGAGACAAAGAGGATTAGAGGAAAGAGAGTTAGTCAGATTGAGGAAGTAAATTTGTTTGAAAAGCACAATGGCTGATTGGAAGGAGGAGAGCATAAATTTAAAGTGGAGAAAGTCAGGATAAGAGCGGGATTTGAGCCAGGCATGCTCAGCAGAGCGGGCACAAGAGCGCAGAAAGCGGGCAATGGGGGAGAGCCAGGGCTGAGGAGAAGAACGCCTAACAGGACGGGGGATGAGGGGGGCAAAAGTATCAAGGGTGGAGGAGAGTGCAGTGTTATAAGAGGTCACAGCCTCATCAATAGAATTGGAAAGCAGAGTGGATGAAAGAGATAAGGAGAGAGAGGAGGAGAGAGCTAAAGGATCAATGGCAAGAAGGTTTCTAAATAGGTTAGTGCAGACAGGACGAGGCAGGGGTGGGGGATAATGAATAGTAAGGCTTAAAAGGTGGTGGTCAGATAAGGGAAGGACAGAATTACAGAAATTGGAAGGTGAGCAGTAAGAGAAGAAAATTAAGTCAAGGCAGTGACTATGTCGGTGAATGGGGGCAGTGGAACAGAGTTGAAGGTTATGTGAAGAGGTAAGGAACAGAAGCTTTAAAGCAGGGGGATCAGAAGGGCTGTCAATATGAATGTTGAAGTCACCAAGAATAAGAGTGGTGAAGGAAGGGTGAAGAAAGGTAGAAAGCCAAGAATCAAAATCAGAAAGAAAAGCAGAGATGGAAATGTCAGGAGGACGATAGATAACAGCGACTCGGAGTGGAAGAGGAGAGAAGAGGCGGATGGAGTGGAATTCAAAGGAGAGAGGGGAATGAGAGTGAGGTGGCATGAGGGGCTGGAAGTGACAGGAGGAAGACAACAGAAACCCAGTACCCCCACCACGTCCAGTGGGATGAGGAGTATGGGAAAACATAGCCACCATGACAGAGCGGCAATGGATGCAGTGTCATCAGAAAGAAGCCAGGTCTCAGATAGGGAAAAGAGGTGAAATGAGCGGGACATAAAAAGGTCATGAACAAAAGCAAGTTTATTAGAGATAGAATGAACGTTCCATAAGGCACAAGAGAAGGGGAGGACAGATGGGGGAGAGAAGAGGAAATAGAACTAGGTTAGATAAGTTGCGAGAAGGCCTAGACCTAATGTGAGAGAAATAATAAGGGAGCACAGGAAGCCTAAGAGAGCGAGAAGTACATCTAGGGAGACCAGAACTAGGGAAGACATAGATATGGTTCACTAGATTACGTAAAGACCTCATTATAACAATATAAGACTTGGGAGTAACGTACCCGAAATGAGGAAGAAAGGAGGAGCAGAGTACGAAAGAGACAAGAAGGGCAAATCAAATGTAAATAAAGAATCAGATATAGGGATGGGAGCATATAGAATCAGCAGGTTAGGGAACACGAGAAAGTCACAAAGTAGAGAGAGCATAGTTCAAGTTGTCCAGCATACCAGTGGAGTAGATGTCGCTGGAAGCAGTTCAAATGTTCTTGGCCAACATCATGGTGGTGGCTTATGCTGATTGTCAAGGCAGCACGAGGAGTGATGGGGGAGCCCTGGAGAAGGCTCTCCTGTTTGCCTGGGTGGCAAAGAACCTCCTAGTTTGTCAGCTCTGTGCACATTGCCGGGGTGGATACTGTGGAAACGGATTTTCTCAGCTGACACCCTCTAGTTCCAGGAGAGTGGATGTTGAGTCAGGAGGTGTTTTCAGTTGTTTCTGTGCTACTGGGATTGCCCCAAGAGGGATCTGATGTCGACCTGCTCCAATGCCAAAGTGTGCCACTTCTTCACTCACCATATGGAGTTAGGGTCCAAATGCCTTGGCACCCTGGCTCAACCTTGACCAGGTCAGTGCCTGTTGTAGGTGTTTCCTCCATGGCCCCTGGTGGGGCATGTGATTTGGCATATGGAGTGCCATCTGAGAAGGATTATTCTGGCAGTGTCAGTTTGGCCAAGGAGAGTTTGATGTGGAGATTTGAAGCAGCTCCTGCAAGTGCCACCTCTTTGCTTGCCTCCATCTCGGGGCTTATTGTGTTGGGGGTTGTTTGTCCTGGAGGACCCAGCTCCTTTCTTGCTTATGTCTTGGCCTCTATAAGGATTCAATTAGCGTGTACAGGCTAATCTCCACCAGTGGTGCTCCACTCTGCTCAGAACCTGGAGGAGGTCTACCAACCTGGCATAAATGCAGGTCTGGTACCTTGATTGCTGGTTTGCACGTGGCGGCTGGCTCCTAAGATGCCATATCTGTGACCTTTTCTGAATGACAATCTGGAGAAGGGCCTTTTTTTTCTTTTAGCTCCCTGAAGGTTTAGGTGGCAGCTTTGGCCTATTTCAGAGGGCTATTGGCTTGTAAATCACTAGCTATACACCCGAGTGTTATGCGCCTTCTTCAGGGGGAGTTCGGTGTCTATGTCCTCACCTTTGGTCTATGGTCCCTTCCTGGGATCTGTGGCTGATGCTCGGGATCCTGATGTCGGAGCCCTTTGAGTTGTTGAAGCGCACTACTCTGCAGGACTTGATGCTCAAGATAGTTTACTTGTTTGTGATTTTTCTGCAAGGTGGTTTTCTGAACTGCAGGCTCTGTTTTGCCAAGATCCTTACCTTTCTTTTTCTGAGGAGGCCGTTTCCATTTGGTCTGTGCCTTCCTTCTTCCCTGAAGTGATTTCTTCCTTTTGGTTTCCTGGACCATGGGATGATGTTCCAAGGGCTGCAGACAGCGTCCACCTGTCCAAGGAGTGTCGACTTGTCTTTAGTAGCAGAATGGCTAACCTACTCAAGAGGACTTTAAATTAGATTCATTGGGGATGGATGAAGAAAGCCTCCAGGTAAGTAAAACATTAAATATCTCTATAGAAATGAATAAAAGGTGTAACATCTGGAAAGCGGTGTGTATAAATGCCCATAGCATGGGAAATAAGATCCCAGATATTGAGGCTTTAATGGAACAGGCTGACTTGGATTTAGTGGTGGTTACAGAGACATGGTTCATAGACAACCATGACTAGGATGTAATATACCATGCTATATCTTATTCAGGAAGGATAGGGTAGGAGGAATAGGAGGAGAAGTGGCACTATATGTAAAAAATAGCATTAAAGATATATAATTACAGGGCTTAAAAGGGAGAGAGGAGGCCCTGTGGGTTAAACTAGAAAGAGGGAAAGAGACATCAATTTGCATTGGTGTGATATACAGACCCCCCTCACAAGGAGAAGAAGTAGATGGAGATTTAATTGAAGACATACACAGCATTGCTAGAAAAGGGGAAGTGCTACTGATAGGTGATTTCAATATGCTGGATGTGGATTGGCACATCCCTGCTACAGTATCATCTAGAAGTAAGGAGATCCTGGATTCTCTACAGGGAGAACTATTCAGGCAACTTGTAACAGAACCCACATGTGAAAGGGCCATACTGGAATTGGTGCTTACCAATGGTGAAAGTGTTTCTGATGTTATAGTAGGAGATCATCTTGTATCCAGTGATCACTGGATGGTGTGGTTCAGTTTTAGGATTTTTTTTTTTTTTTAGTGCCATCAAGTCATTGTTGACTCATAGCAACCCAGCTACCTCTGGGTTTTCTTGGCAATGTACCACTGGAAGTAGATTGCCAGCCTTTTCTTCAGAGACAATGGAGGGTAAAGTGACTTGCCACGGATCACAAGGAGTGCCAGTGGGAATTGAACCCTTGATCTTCTGAGTACTGGGTAGTTGCTCTAACCACTAGGCTACTCCTCCACTCTTAGGATTAGGGCTGATAAAATCCATTCAAAAGTGAGGGTCTTAGATTTTAGGAAAGTTAGTTTTGCTAAGATGAGCCAATACCTCAAGGAGTCATTAGTGGGATGGGAACAGCTGGAGGATGTAGAAAAACAGTGGGCAAAACTAAAAGGGGATATTTTTAGGCAACCAATCTTTTTGTTAGAAAGGTAAAGAAAGGTAAAAGGCAAAGGAGGCTGCTATGGTTCTCAAAAGAAGTAGCTGAAAAGGTGAAGAAGAAGAAGAGGGAGGCCTTCATGAAATACAAGAACATAAGAACATAAGATATGCCATACTGGGTCAGACCAAGGTCCATCAAGCCCAATATCCTGTTTCCAACAGTGGCCAATCTAGGTCATACGTACCTAGCAGTTTCCCCAAAAGACACAGGTTCCGCAATGCTTGTACTGGGTCAAGCATTGATATCCTGGGTCACTTCTTAATAATGGTTTATGGACCTTTCTTCCAGGAACTTGTCCAAACCTTTTTTAAACCCAGCTACACTAACAGCCTTTACTACATCCTCCGGTAACAAATTCCAGAGTTTGATTACACGTTGAGTGAAAAAATATTTTCTTTTATTAGTCCAAAATAGTTTACCCTGTAGCTTCATTGCATGTCCCCTAGTCTTTCTATATTCTGATAATGTAAACAATCGATCTACGTTTACCCGTTCCACTCCGTTCATTAATTTATAGACTTCTATCATATCTCCCCTCAGCCGTCTCTTTTCCAGGTTAAAGAGATCACAGAGAGTGGAAGACAGGTATCTATATTTGGAAAAACTTAGAGAAGCTAGCAAAGTAGTCAAGAAAGTAAAGTAAGAGAAGAGAAAATAATCAATGCAATAAAATGGGGGGATAAGACATTTTTCAGATATGTTAGTGAGAAAAGGAAGGGCAAAAGTGGTATTATCAAACTCAAGGGTGAAGGGGAGGAATATGTAGAAGCTGATGAGGATAAAGTGGAATTGCTTAACAAATACTTCTGTGTTCCCAGATGAAGGGCCAGGAGCAGGACCTCAGAAAACACCCACAAATAGGAACGAAAGTGACAGGAATCTCGAACAATTTTCAAAAGACTGTGTTCGGGAGGAAGTAGCTAAACTAAAAGTAGACAAAGTGATGTGACTGGGTGGGATACATCAGAGAATACTGAAGGAACTTGGAGATGTTCTAGCGGCTCCGCTGACTGACCTTTTCAATATCTCTTTGGAGTCAGGAGTGGTGCCAGAGGTCTGGAGAGAGGTACATGTGGTTCTTTTACACAAAAGCAGAAGTAAGGACGCAGTTGAAAACTACAGGCCAGTTAGTCTAACCTCTGTGGTGAGTAAATTATTGGAAATGCTGCTCAAAGAGAAAATAGTGAGGTTTTTGGAGTCCAGCGGATTACAGGATCGGAGGCAGCATGGATTCACCAGAGGCAGGTCTTGTCAGACAAATCTGATTGATTTCTTTAGCTAGGTGACCAGGGAGTTGGACCAAGGGAGAGCCCTAGATGTGATCTACTTGGATTTCAGTAAAGCCTTTGACACCGTTCCACACAGGCGACTTATCAACAAACTGAGTACCTTAGGGATGGACCCTAAAGTTACTGATTGGGTTTGAAATGGGTTGAGGGGGAGGCAACAAAGGACACAGGTAAATGGAGCTCACTCTGAGGAGAGGGAGGTTACCAGTGGTGTACTGCAGGGATCTATCCTTGGTCCAATTCTTTTTAACATCTTTGTTGGTGATATTGCGAAAGGTAAAGAAAGGTAAAAGGCAAAGGATAAGGTTTGCCTTTTTGCAGATGATACCAAAATCTGCAATAGGGTAGACACCCAGGAAGGAGTCAATAATACGAGGAGGGATCTAGCTAAGCTTTTAAGAATGGTCTAGAATTTGGCAGCTGAGATTTAATGTTAAAAAATGCAGGGCTGCAAAAATCCAAAGGAGCGGTACAGTGTAGGGGGGGGGAGTACTTCTGTCTATAAAAGAAGAGCGGGACCTAGGTGTGATTGTGTCTGCCAGTCTTAAAGTAGCTAAACAGGTCAAAAAGGAGATGGTGAAAGCTAGAAGGATGCTTGGATACATAGGGAGAGGAATGGCCAGCAGAAAAAAGGAAGTGATAGTGCCTCTGTATATGTCTTTGGTGCGATCTCATTTGGAGTATTGTGTGCAGTTCTGGAGACCACACCTTCAGAAGGATATAAACAGGTTGGATTCAGTGCAGAGGGTAGCTACTAAAATGGTTAGTGGTCTTTGTTATAAAGCATTATGAGGACAGATTTAAGGATCTTAATATATATACTTTAGAGGAAAGGCGGGATAGAGGAGATATGATAGAAATGTTTAAATATCTCCACGGCATAAATGCACAGGAGGAGAGTTTCTTTCTATTGAAAGCAAGCTCTGCTATGAGGGGACATAGGATGAGGGTGAAAGAGGATAGACTCAGGAGTAATATGTAGAAATATTTTTTATGGAAAAGTGGTTGATGCATGGAAAGGTCTCCCAGTAGAGGTGGTAGAGATGAGGATAGTACCTGAATTCAAAAAAGCATGGGACACAGAGGATCTCTACAGGAAAAGAGAGGATTATTGTAGAAGTCGATATGGAAGGGCACACTACATAGGCCATGTGGTCTTTTTCTACTGTCATGTTTCTGTTTCTGTGTATCTGCTCTCTTTCTCTAAGGAGCAGTGTCAGGGGAATAGTAAAGATCTTCGCCTTGTGAATGTCCGTAGGGTGATTCTCTAGTTCTTGGAGATTGCAAATTCTTTTTGTAAGTCATACCATCTTTTTGTGCTGTTTGCTGGCCCGCGCAAGGTGATGCGGCAACTCATTTTGCATTGGGGTGCTGGGTTAAGGAGGCCTTTGCCTTGGTGCTTCTTTTGTGGAACCGGACAGTTCTGGAGGATTTGCACGCACATTCTACCCGAGCACAACCATCTGCTTGGATGTCCATGCTCGGACAGACACGCCTTTGGCTCTAAGGTTTTGCGAGTTGGTGTCTCTTCTTCCCACCCAGTGGAGATGTAGCTTTGGTATGTCCCACTTGTCTGGACTAGTCTAGCAGGATGATTTGGAAGGTGACATTTTACTTACCAGTTAATGTCCTTTCCTTGAGTCCTGCTAGACCAGTCCAGGGCCCACCCCTGGTACTGTGTTTGCTCTATTCTTCTGCAATGGTACCCTTGGATCCACTCTGATTTCTATATTTGACTCTGCAAGTTCATCTTCTTCGATCAGCTTTCTCTTTATGCTTTCCTGTACATAGTTCTCTACTATTTGATTGCTTATTGTTGCCCACATTGAGGTTGTGTGAGGTTTACCATTTTCTTCCATATGCTTTGGGATGGATACTGAAGAGACCTTTGCTGGCTGAGAAGTATAGAGGCATAGGACTGATATCATTGAAACCTAGACTTTTCATTGGTTCTTTGTCTCCACCAATCTGCTGGTAGGGGAACACAACCCACTTGTCTGGACCTGTCAAGCAGGACTCAAGAAAAGGATATTATCTGGTAAGTAAAATGTCACCATATAACCTATGAAGAGGCTGTACAGTCACCATTTTCTTAACGACATTTTAGTCATGGTGGACGATAACATGGATGCTGAAGGAGGAGTGGACAGACGTGCTTAGAAGACACTCCAGAACCTCCATTCCTACAATATAAAATCTGCGATCTTCAATTGGGATAGTGCATGGAAAGAGGTTAAGCCAGCCCCCCTTGAGAGAAGTGTTGGAAGAAACTGCTACATGACATTGATCTTGAATTTGATTTTGAAGTTTGAGAGTGCTGACTTCCACCATATGTTTGAAGAAGCAGGGGGAAAGGAGACAATGAAAGATACTGTGACTTCATGGTTAGAGAAAGATGATGGTGAACCAAATTACCACACCCTCTCAGAGGATGAGATTGTCGCATCTGTGATGAGGGAGGATACCCAAGCAGAGCAGCAGAGAGACAATGACAAAGATGAGGAGGCAACTATGACCTACAAACCAAAGTTTTCTGAGCTGCCAGAAAATATAGGGCCCAATATTCAAAAGGCATTTACATGGTTTACTGCCCTGTAAACCGTGTAAATGCATTAAATGGGAATATTCAACAGCACCTACATGGTTAGTGCTGTTGAATATCCCCATCTATGTCCCCTATGTGCCCCGATGCTATCCAGTTAGCATTGGGGCCTGTCAGGGGCATTCTGGAGTGGAGCTGATGCAGGGAATACAGATAACCGGGTAGCAGTAATATTGCACCGCTATCCGGTCAGCAATCCGCAGCTAAAACTAGGTGAGCTTTTGGCCGCGGATGCTAACTAGGTAACGGTGCAATATTGCCACTACCTGGTTAGCATCGGTGGCTCCGGGGCTTGTGTGATGACCCCATATACTCGATGCCATTGCAGCAGCATTGAATATCCGGGGTTAAGGGTTGGCAGGCAGGGCTATGCACTGACGTGGTGCATAGCCCACCCAAATGAATACTGGGCCCATAGATAAGATCCTAGAAAACATAGAGTCAACTATTCGGATGGTTTGGAGGCAAAAAAAACTTCTACACATCACTATGTGATCTGAGGGAAGTAATCATCAAGAGACAAATAACGCCAAATAACCTTGGATGTCCTTTTTAGGCTTGGCAATTCAGCAGAACTTTACCCAACCACTTCCACTGCAAAAAGAAGACTGTCAGCTCTCCAAGAAAATAGAAAATGAGGAGCAGAATGCTTTTGATAAATTGAAGATATACGCAGCATTGCTAGGAAAGGGGAAGTGCTACTGACAGGGGATTTCAATATGCCAGATGTTGATTGGCACATTCCTGCTGCAGTATCATTTAGAAGTAAGGAGATCCTGGATTCTCTACAGGGAGAACTATTCAGGCAATTGGTAACAGACCCCACACGTGAAGGGGCCATACTGGACTTGGTGCTTACCAATGGTGAAAGTGTTTCTGATGTTATTGTGGGAGATCATTTTGCATCCGGTGATCATCAGATGCTGTGGTTCAGTATTAGGACTAGGGCTGTTAGAATCCATTCAAAAGTGAGGGTCTTAGACTTAAGGAAGACTAACTTTGCCAAGATGGGCCAATACCTCAAGGAGTCATTAGGGGGATGGGAACAGTTAGGGGATGTAGAAAAACAGTGGGCAAAACTGAAAGGGGATATTCTAAGGGCAACCAACCTTTTTGTTAAAATGGTAAATAAAGGTAAAAGGAAAAGGAGACAGCTATGGCTTTCAAAAGAAGTAGCTGAAAAGGTGAAGAAAAAGAGGGAGGCCTTCATGAAATACAAGAGATCACAGAGAGAGGAAGAAAGGCATCTATATTTGGAAAAACTTAGAGAAGCTAGCAAAGTAGTCAGGAAAGCAAAGATTCAAAACGAGGAGGAAATAGAAAATGCAATAAAATGGGGGGATAAGACATTTTTCAGATATGTTAGTGAGAAGAGGAAGGGCAAAGGTGGTATTATCAAACTCAAGGGTGAAGTGGAGGAATATGTATAAGCTGATGAGGATAAAGTGGAATTGCTTAACAAATATTTCTGTTCTGTGTTCACAGATGAAGAACCAGCAACAGAACCTCAGAAAATACCCACAAACAGGAACAGAAGCGAGGGACATCTTGAACAATTTTCAGAAGACTGTGTGAGAAACCTCAGCTCAACTTGAAGTAGACAAAGTGATGGGACCGGATAGGATACATCCTAGAATACTGAGGGAACTTGGGGATGTTCTAGCAGCTTCACTGACTGACCTTTTCAATGCCTCGTTGGAGATGGGAGTGGTGCCAAAGGACTGGAGAGAGGCTCATGTGGTGCCTTTACACAAAAGCGGAAGTAAGGATGTGGTTGAAAACTACAGGCCGGTTAGTTTAACTTTGGTGGTGAGTAAATTATTGGAAATGCTGGTGAAAGAGAAAGTAGTGAGGTTTCTGGAGTCCAGCGGATTACAGGATCAGAGGCAGCATGGATTCACCAGAGGCAGGTCTTGTCAGACAAATCTGATTGATTTCTTTGAATGGGTGACTAGGGAGTTGGACCGAGGGAGAGCCCTAGATGTGGTGTATTTAGATTTCAGTAAAGCCTTTGACACCGTTCCTCACAGGCGACTTATAAACAAACTGAGCACCCTAGGGATGGACCCTAAAGTTACTGCTTGGGTTAAAAATTGGTTGAGTGGGAGGCGACAAAGAATACAGGTAAATGGAGCTCACTCTGAGGAGAAGGAAGTTACCAGTGGTGTGCCCCAGGGATCTGTCCTTGGTCCAATTCTTTTTAACATCTTTGTTAGTGATATAGCGGAAGGGCTGTCGGGTAATGTTTGCCTCTTTGCGGATGATATCAAAATCTGCAATAGAGTAGACACCCAGGAAGGTGTAGATAACATGAGGAGGGATCTAGCTAAGCTTGAAGAATGGTCTAGAATTTGGCAGATGGGATTTAATGTTAAAAAATGTAAGGTCATACATTTGGGCTGCAGCAATCCAAGGGAGCAATATAGTATAGGGGGTGAAGTACTTTTGTCCACTAAAGAAGAGCGGGACCTAGGCGTGGTTGTGTCTGATGATCTTAAAGTGGCTAAACAGGTAGAAAAGGTGACAGCAAAAGCTAGAAGGATGCTTGGGTGCATATGGAGAGGAATGGCTAGCAGAAAAAAGGAGGTGATAGTGCCTCTGTAAAAATCTTTGGTGCGGCCTCATTTGGAGTATTGTGTGCAATTCTGGAGATCGCACCTTCAACAGGATATAAACAGGATGGAGTCAGTACAGAGGGTGGCTACTAAAATGGTTAATGGTCTTCATTATAAAGCATATGTGGACAGGCTTAAGGATATTAATATGTATACATTAGAGGAAAGGCCGGATAGAGGTGATATGATTGAGATGTTTAAATACCTCCGTGGCATAAATGCACAGGGGGAGAGCCTCTTTCGATTGAAAGCAAATACTGCTACGAGGAGGCATGGGATGAGGGTGAAAGGGGATAGATTCAGGAATGATACGCAGAAATATTTCTTTATGGAAAGAGTGGTGGATCCGAGGAATAGTCTCCCAGTGGAGGTGGTAGAGATGAGGACAGTAACTGAATTCAAAAAAGCATGGGACAAACACAGAGGATCTCTAAAGGAAAAAAGGGCACTGTTGTAGTTGTCTATATGGAAGGACAGACTAGATAGGCCATGTGGTCTTTTTCTGTCGTCGTTTTTCTATGTTTCTATACTGCACCGTGACCTGTTTTGCTTTGGAGTCATTATTTTTCTATACATTATTTGACTTCCTTTCTTTTTTCAGTGACACACACCACATTGCACTGGTGACCAGGGCTGGATCATCTGGTACCTATATCTGCAAATGGCTACACAAATTTTGTATTTCCCATCTGAGAAAAAATAGATATTGTAGAGAAAAATCAATATAGCACAATACTGTTAAAGAGAAAAATGTATAGTGCTGCTAATGAAAAATACCTTAAATACTGTTTGAAAAAATGCAGTATTAAAGAAAAATAAATACATTTTTGTTGATTCATTTGTTCTCTTTAAAACCACTAACTTTGAAATTTTCTTCAGTGTTTATTGTATACAATACAGTACACTATGGGCCCGATTCTGAATCGCGACTTGCGGGACGTGCAGCCCCGCAAGCCGTCCTGCCCCTATTCCCCCTCCGACTCTCACCGCATGGCTAGAGCAGCAGGACGGGGAGAGCCGATGGAGGACGGGAGGGGGCGGAGTCTGGGTGGAGTGGGGGCGGTCCGAGGCAGCAGGATGTATAGGGCCTATTCCAATCATGGCCCTGTACGTCCTGCAGGGTCAAAGGGAACATGCTGATTATTCCACCTCAAAGATGGAATAATTAGCACAAAGCAGGCGACTGAGGCCGGACATCCCCCTCTGGCACTGGGTGCAGGGAGGACCCCATTGCCCGATCCAATACCCGGCTGGCCATCCATGGGTCATGTGGTGGGGAAGAATGAGTGTCGGCGCTGCGGGAGCCAGAGGAGCCTATAGGGAGGACATTCCCGCAGGCATGCAGGGGCATGCCGGACCATCCTTGGGCGCAATTCTGTATGCAGGAACATCTTGCTCCCATGGTACAGAATCGGTTCCTAACGGGCCTGTCTTGCTCAGGGCCGTCTGGATGTGCCCCTTTCAGAATCGGGCTCCACATCTAAATTGCCCCAGGAATATGATTATGCAATGTACAGTAGTAATTTGACAATATTTTCTTTGAAGGTAACCCAAACTGTGCTGTATAGTATATAAAATAAGAACCATCAGGAACAATGGATTTTTGGAGCAATGGACATAGCTTTTCCCTATATAATCCATTGCTCCAAGGATGCACTGTATTTTTAAGCATTCCCTGTGGGACACTATTACATTTCAGTAACTGGATTTTAAGTTTACCACATCCAGTTCTTGCCTCTGATTTCATTCTTTGGTCACATCGCAAGGAGAGTGGCTTTGCGATCCTCGAGCACCTGTCAGAGCTGTTTCTCCATGGCTGCCGATTCTGAAGGTGGGGGGGGGGGGGGGGGCTAAGCAACTTCAACTAATGTACCTGGCCTCTGTATGAAGATATTGGCAGCTTGGCCTTGGCTATCAGAAAGCTGCTGGTGCCCCTGCAATACCCTGGAGGTTGAGCAGTCCTCCCATCAGGGCATCTTCGATGGGCACTCATGCTGAACCCCATCGCTTTCGACACCCTGTCTCAATGGGCTCCTGTGCCGATGCTCAACTATGTTGATCAGATTTATTTGTCAACCAATCCAAAGAGAACGCCGGGGTAAGTATGGGTGAGTTTATGGGATTGTGATCAGATTTGTTTGAGACAATTTCCATCTGGTAAAATCATGATGTCTTGTGTCTGGAAACCTGCAAATGATCCTTTGTTTCAGAAGTGACTTCAGTGATTTACCCAGTACAGAGGTCAGACTGACTGGCCCACAGTTACCTCGCTCCATCTCAGTGGCTTAAGTTCTAATGAGGGTCCACCAAGCAAACTTTTGCTTAGGCTTCAGGTCCTCCCTCCTCCCCACAATCGGCAAACTCAATTTAATATGTCTGTCCTGCTGCATCCCACTTCTTTCTGCTCAAAGTCTTTCTGGCTCTGCAGCTGAGACCACCTTGGCTTTCTAAGGTCTCTGAGGTTCTTGATGCTTGGTTTCTACAGCATAACAAGATTTATGTTTGTTGTTACCCCCAGGACCAACCCAAGGGTTTCTGCCACCCCTCCCCCCTCATCCATCATTTCACCTTGGGGGGGGGGGGGGGTGGCACCACGATCCTTCCATGATTTTTGAAAGCAGCAGCCATGTGCTTCAGCACCCACACATGTGCACACACTCATGGCCTGCCACTCCTGCCCCTTCTGACAGGAAATTACATCAGAGAGGGGCAGGAGCAGCAGGCCCTGACTACCTGCTGAAACGCATGGCCTGCAATGGCACCAAAGCGGCAACACAAAACTGCCGCTTTCAAAAATCATGCCATGCCATACTGCCCACTAGGGTCTTCTGCTCCAGGAGGCTGCCTAGTTCTCCAAGTGGGTGGCTCTGGTTAACCCTTGTTTCCTGAGTGTGTGAGCCCACACTGGATTGTTACCCATTTGATTGTTTTTTAATATTTATGTTGTACCTTTGCATTTATTACTGTTGTTACTTGTTCTGAACAGTTTATTGTCAATTGCTTTGCTGATCATCGTTTTCAAATAGAAATATATCACATTTTTGTAAGTAAGTAAATAAATAAATAAATACACTAAATACAATATAAAAACAATACCATAGAAAACTCAATTAAGAAATCAGAAGGGCTTTAATCCCCATGTAAAGGGACCATTTTCAGTTCATAGCTCAGACTCTACGTTGGATCTTTGACATAGCATAATCTGGATAAAACTGCCAAAGATGTGTTTTTTCCCCCACAATAAATAGTATGCCAGAGGTTCTCCAACAACTTTTTCCAGTGTCCTTGAGCAAATCATATGAATGTCTCAGAACTTTTGTCAACTGAGACTATAAACTGTGTGAAATATAGCATTAGAAACCCCTTTTCTCCATGGGCTGCAGGATTGCGTCAGCCACACTTGGTGAAGTCCTCCGGGCGGCGCCAATTTCGGAAGTGCTCTCAAGCTCAGGTATCTGAGCGTGCCCAGGTAGCCCACCTCCCGGTCCCGCCCCTAGCCTGGCCAGTTTTTGTTCTTCCGCCTTGCCAACAAGACGGATCTGCTCTCCACTCCTACATTTCTCATTCAAGATTTACCAGCAATATCAATACTCACCGCAATGCCCAAACCGGGTTCAAGGAAATGTTCCTGCGGTAAGAAGCTGATCTCCACAGATTTACATGACGCGTGCTTACGCTGCTTGGGACCTTCTCATAATGTGGACTGCTGTCCCCCCTGCATCAAGATGGCCAGGAAATCTAAGAGTCATCCACAGCACGATCCTCTCACCGCCGTGAACAATGCGGGTCCCGCCGGCTCTCCTGCCACGACCAGCACAGCCGCTGCTAGCATGGCCCAGGATGTGCCCCTCAGGGCCTCCATCCCCGGCCTGGCTGTCGGTGCCCTGGCATTGCCTGCTCCGGCCCCTGCCCGGGAGACCCTCATGCCTTCTACGTCTTCTGGACCTGCCTCAGACTGTGCGGTGACCACCGGACATGCGGTTCAACACGCGGCCAGGAAAGATGGCGTCGGTGAGTCCCTTCCTTCTTCAATGCTGGGCTCCCCCTTTGCCGCCGCTGCCAGCTCCGCCCCCAAGCGTCATCTCTCCTCGACGCTGAGCGCTCCTCTGCTCGTTGCCGCTAGCCCCGCCCACAAGTCATCTCCCCTCGACGCCAGGAGATCCACGTCATCGGGCCTCGACTCCAGGATGCCTGCCTGACGCGGAAATCAGCGCGGCAGAGCCCCAATGACCCCGGAAGGCGTCCAAACGCAAGAAGAGCCGAAGCAGGGACAGGAGCGTTTCTGCTCTCCGCGCCGGCTCCCGGGGCTCCCACAAGAAAAAGAAGCGCAGGCATGTGCACTTCTCCAGCCGTACTGACTCTAGCAACTCCAGCTCGGGCTACAGGTACCACACAGGATTTAACTCGAGACACTCGTCCAGACGCGGATCGTGCTCCCACAGAAGTGCCTCTACTTATTCCAACCCTGCTAACTCTTCAGCTATCATCCAGCTGCTAACTCAACTTGTTCAGCAAACGGCACCCTCTTCAACGGCTGTTCCTGCTGCAACCTCCTTATCCTTGGGGACCCCTCCATCACATGCAATGGATCCCCCACAGGCAAGGGCTTCAGCACCACCTCAAGCAGCTCTCTCCTCAGATAGCTCTGCAGAGGAACCGGAGGAGGAAATGGCGGTTGTAGGGTCCGCTGCCTCGGACCAGACCTCCTCAGCAGCCAGGCAGTCCCCTGAACCAGATGAGCGCCAACCTCCTCCAGGGGATCTTACCTATCCAAATTTCCTCAGCAAATTGTCAGCAACATTGGGCTTTACCTCCCAACGCCCCAGAGGAGGCAGAACCAGAGGTGCTCAAATACCTCACTACTCCAAAAAACCCCTTCGCCTTGCCTCTGCACCGCAAGCTGAAAGAGACCCACTCAAGACTTTGGTTCACACCGGCATCAGGGCGCGCAACCTCCGGGAGGCTGGACTCTAAGTATCTAATTCAGCCTTCCCCAGGTTTTGAGAAACCTCAATTGCCTCATCAATCCATTGTTGTCTCCTCAGCCCTTAAGAAAGCCAAGTCATCGCATACACACACCAACCACCCCCCCGGACGAGATCACAAGCTGCTCGACGACGTCGGGAAGAAGGTTTTTCAAGGGGCCATGCTCAGCGCAAGAATCGCCGCCCACCAATTTCAACAGGTCCTTTTTCAGGACACCTGTGTAGCGAATATCAGGAATGCAGTCTCCTCTCTACCTAAGGAGTCACAGGCCTCCTTCTCCGCCGCACTCAGTGACATGACCGAATGCAACAAGCACCTGGCCAGCACAGCCTTCGATGCCTTCGATACGTCTATACGTACAGCGGGCACAGTGATATCCGCAAGGAGATGGGCATGGCTGAGGGCATCCGGACTGAGGGAGGACTCTCACGACAAGATTGCCGACACCCTCTGCGCGGGCGAATCCCTCTTTGGAGAAAAAGTCTCGGACACGGTAAACAATATGAAGGAGGACTGTAATACCCTGCAGGCCTTGGCAGAAGACGGTTTTGAGCACTACAGCCGCACCCAAAAGAACAGTTACCAGCGGAAACTCTATTACAGCTACAATAAGAAATACTCTTCGAGTAAGAAGTGGCAGGGCTCCAGGTACAAGTCCAACTCCTACCAAGGACCCTCTCACCAGCGCCAGTTCCAGAGAGAACGTAAGCAGAAGAAGACCGGCAATACGAAGACCACTAAAGGCGGTCCTTCCTTTTGACAACTATGGGCGACCCCCCCCCCCTCCCAGATCGAGGGGCGCCTCTCCTTCTTCCTCCCGGAATGGGAGAGGATCACCTCAGACTCCTGGGTCCTGCGGATCATCCACAAAGGATACCGCATCCGTTTTTCGGCTCCACCCTTCCAGCGCAGCAGACCCACCACCAAGACACCTCCACACCTTCAGCGTGCCATGACAATGGAGCTGATACGCTTACTGTCCTCCAATGCGATAGAACCAGTCCCACCATCCGAGATCAATACAGGTTTTTACTCAAGATATTTCCTCATCCCGAAGAAATCGGGCGGGGTACGCCCCATCTTGGACCTGCGCAAATTAAACAAATTTGTCACCAGGGAGAAGTTCAGAATGTACTCCCTCAATTCCATCCTCCCTCTGATACAGACAGGCGATTGGCTCGCATCCCTGGATCTGCAGGAGGCATACACACACGTCAGCATCCACAAGGAGCACAGGAAGTTCCTCCGATTCCAGGTGCTGGGGCAGCACTACCAATACAAGGTTCTCCCCTTCGGACTGTCCCCAGCCCCACGCGTATTCACGAAGTGTGTGGCCGTAGCAGCAGCCCACCTCCGCAAACAAAACATCGCGGTGTTCCCATACCTGGACGACTGGCTCATCTCAGCACCCTCTCTTCAAGAGCTGCTAGCATCCCTTCACACAACCATCACCTTGATCTCCTCCCTGGGATTTGTCATCAACTACAGCAAATCTCAACTTCATCCTTCTCAATGGATGGAGTTTATCGGAGCAGTCATCGACACTCAATCCTCGAAAGCCTACCTTCCACATCAGAGAATGCTGACCATTAGCTCTCCATCTGCCAACATAGCGGCTACAGTGAACCCTTTGGCTCGATCACTGTTGCGCCTCCTGGGACACATGGCAGCCACAACCTCGGTCATCCCGGTGGCAAGAATGCAGATGCACATGCTACAGTGGCATCTCCGAACTCACTGGAACCAACACTCACAGTCGCTGGCCTCCAGGATCCCGATGACCTCCCCAGTCAGGTCACAACTCCACTGGTGGACCATACCAGCGAACCTCTCCATGGGCAAGCCCATCCACCAGCCCCAGCACCAGACAACCCTCACCACGGACGCCTCCTGCTCCGACTGGGGAGCGCACTTCTGTCAGCTCAGCACTCAAGGAGCATGGTCCCAGAGCGAGCGGAAACTGCACATCAACCTCCTGGAGCTAAGAGCTATCAAATACGCCCTCCAGACCTTCCTGCCGCACCTACGGGGCACTTCCATCCTCATCCAGACGGACAACCAAGCGGCCATGTTTTACCTCAACAAGCAAGGAGGCACAGGCTCACGCCCCCTTTGCAAGGAGGCGCTAGCGATTTGGGTGCTAGCCTTGAAGAGCAAGTGCTGGCTACACGCCTCTTATCTCCCCGGAGACATGACCGTCCTGGCGGACAACTAAGCAGGCAGCTACAGCCCCACGAATGGGCTCTCCTCCCAGAAGTTGCCAACACCCTCTTCCTATGGTGGGGAGTCCCGGAGGTCGACCTCTTCGCCTCCGAGGAGAATGCCAAATGCCCCCAATTCTGCTCAAGACACCCATCCAACAAAAGACTTTTGGGGGATGCATTCGACGTGTACTGGGGGGGAGTGGTCTCTGGTGTATGCCTTCCCCCCGACCCCCCTCATCCCAGCGACACTGCAATGCATTATCCAAGACAAAGCACAAGTCATCCTCGTAGTTCCTCACTGGCCACGACAAATGTGGTTCACGCTCCTGAGACGCTTGGCACAAGATGGACCAATTCACCTACCGCTGTACCCAGAACTTCTAACGCAGAATGCTGGACTCACGAGACACCCCAACCTCAGAGCCCTGTCGCTCACTGCCTGGAAGTTGAGCGGATGAACCTTGCTTCCCTCCAGCTCCCCACAGAGGTGCAGGACGTGGTCCTGGCAGCCAGGAGGCCTTCCACTAGAAAGTCTTATGGCCTAAAATGGAAATGATTCAGCCTCTAGCCGCATCTTACAGTACCTCAGCTCCCTCGCCGATCTCGGCCTCCAAACACAATCCATCCAAGTGCACCTCTCCGCCATTGCGGCTCTCCACGCACCCGTTGAGGGAGCCGACTCCTTAGTGATGCTTCCCCTCACGGCGCACTTCATGAAAGGGCTGTCGAACCTACGGCCTCCGGTGAGGGGCCCCGGTTCCTTCGTGGGACCTCGGTGCAGTCCTCCACCGCCTTACTCAGGCTCCCTTCGAACCTCTGCAGACCGCAGACATAAAATACGTCTCCTGGAAGACACTATTCCTGGTGGCCATCACCTCGGCCAGGAGGATCAGCGAACTCCAAGCACTGGTCGCGCACCCTCCATACACGCAGCTCCACCAGGACCGCGCCTCCCTGAGGACCAACCCCAGATTCATACCAAAAGTGCCGTCAGCGTTCCATGTCAACCAGTCCATCGAACTGCCCTCCTTTGTTCCGGAGCCACACCACTCAGAGGAGGAACAGCGTCTCCATACCTTTGGACTGTCTCCGGGCCTTACGGATCTACCTAGCCAGAACCCGAGCTGCCCGAAAAGGCGAGAAGCTGTTCATCTCCTTTGACCCCCACAGGCCCGGACAACCGGTCACGAAAAGGACCCTATCCCATTGGGTCGCCTCTTGCGTCTCCTACTGCCTTGAGCCAACTGGTACTCAGCCGCAGAACAAAGTGGGACCTCATCAGCTGCGAGCGTTGGCCACCTCAATAGCCAACTTACGGTCAGTCCCCCTAACTGACATCTGTAAAGCAGCCACGTGGTCCTCGCCTCACACGTTCCAGAAACACTACTGCCTAGACCTCCGGTCTCAGGAGGGCTGCGTGGTCGGCAACGCCGTCCTCGCCTCCGCCCTTCAGCCCCCTCAGACTATGATGTGAGGGCCGGCCTGCGGCACTTTTCCGAACTCTATGCACCTTATACTGATAGCACATGCCTGTACTCAGGGCCGGATTTACCATGAGTGAGGCCCTACGCCAACAAAAATTGTGGGCCCCCAGCAGGGGCGGCCCAAGGGGGGTGCGGGCCTCATTTGCATAAGGGGCCTCATTTGCATAAATATTTGCATAATGTTACCATATACTAACTTTTAGTAAACGTGCCTCTTAATGAGTGTATGGATAAAGAAAGACTAAAAGATTTCTACATTACTATAATCCAGTGCCAACTGCCAGACACATTAGGAACTACTACAAACACTGCCCATTTAGAACCCATAGCAAACCCGCCGTATCCTAACAGCACTACCAGGACTCACAAAGCACCATACTCTACCAATCAAAAGGCAACACTGCAAATATTAAACCAATACATTTCAGAGAACAACAATACATGACCTACTGGGGAAAGAGAACAAGTGGCAATGTCAAATAGGAATTATATAAACAGAACACCTCAGCTCAGTTACACATGCAGAACATAGACCATCACCAAACAAGTAATCACAATTTAGAAACAGGAAGACAATAATTAAACTGGGAATCCCAAAAGCCAAACTTGGAATGTACAACACTGTAGAAATAAAACTATACATTAATTTGCTCTTGTACTAAACAAAGCGCAGACGTTAATGATGCACATTTACCAGAGCTGACAAATTCCAATTAATAAATTCAAAATAAAGAGATATTTTTCTACCTTTTGTGCATTTTTTTCAGCTGCAATTGCTCCAGCCACTTTCTTCTGGTTTCTTTGTGTCTTCTGCTAACTCTCCATCGTCTGCTGTCCATTTGTCCTTTCTTCTCTCTTCTAGTTTTTTTTCCATTCTCTCTCTACATCTGCTTTAACATACTAATCTTTCTCCTTTTGCTCTTTCCTCATTCCTATTTCATCCACTCAAATTTTACCCCTCCATCCTCAATCTCCACTTACTCTCCCAATACCCGGCCAATTGTAGATTTTATATCCCTCCCACACAAAATATTTTTCCCTTCTCCATTTTACTCTTCCAGCCCCATCCCATTCTAATCCTCCCCCAACATCAGCTCCCTTCTAGTTCCAGCCTCACCCAGCATCCATTCCCTTCTAGTCCCTGCATCAGCCCATTTCCAGTCCTAGCCACCCATCAGCCCATTTCCAGTCCTAACCCCATCAACCCATTTCCAGTCAGCCCCCCATTGCCCATTGCCAGTCCTAACCCCCCCCCCATCAGCCCACAGCCCATTACCAGTCCTAACCCCATCAGCCCACCTCCAGTCTTAACCCCCCAGCCCCTTTCCAGTCCTAGCCCCCCCATAGCCCATTACCAGACAGCCCCTATCAGCCCACAGCCCATTACCAGTCTTAAACCCCCAAAGCCCATTACCAGTTCTAACCCCCCCCAACAGCCCACAGCCCATTACCAGTCCTAACCCCATCAGCCCACCTCCAGTCTTAACCCCCCCAGCCCATTTCCAGTCCTAGCCCCCCCCATAGCCCATTACCAGACAGCCCCCATCAGCCCACAGCCCATTACCAGTCTTAACCCCCCCCAAAGCCCATTACCAGTTCTAACCCCCACCGCCAGCTGTGGGCCCTACGCCATGGCGTACATGGCGTATAGGTAAATCCGGCCCTGCCTGTACTGTTCCTGTTTGCACAATGTTGATTGCACTGTTGAACTTTACTGATTACACCGTTTTTGCACTATGCTGATTGCACTGTTTGCGCACTGTTGTTTGCACTGTTTGCTCACTGGTTGCACTGTTGCATATTGTTGACTGTAATGTTCTCAGCACATGTCTACCTCCTTGCTACTGTCGTTCTGGGCACCTATGTTGCCCTGCATTGTTCCAGTAAAAACAGTCATGACTCTGTCTTGGTAGCCTTCTATTCATGCCTCCCTCCTCCACCTCAGCGCGCTGCGCACAGCTCGAGAGTCACCAAGTGTGGCTGACGCAATCCTGCAGTCCATGGAGAAAGCGAGGTTACTTACCTGTAACGGGGGTTCTCCATGGACAGCAGGATAAGTCAGCCACACGTTCCCGCCTGCCTCCCCTGGAGGAGGTCTGCCTGAAGATCTGCTCCCTAGCCGGGTTATCAAGCTTGGAAAACAACTGGCCAGGCTAGGGGCGGGACCGGGAGGTGGGCTACCTGGGCACGCTCAGATACCTGAGCTTGAGAGCACTTCCGAAATTGGTGCCGCCCGGAGGACGTCACCAAGTGTGGCTGACTTATCCTGCTGTCCACGGAGAACCCCCGTTACAGCTAAGTAACCTCGCTTTCTTCCACGATTGGTATTGCAGGAGTGCAGTCCTTGAGCGAAAAGTCTATCTACAAAAATTACAAGGCTAGGGAACCTGAAGACTCGAATTTCTTGGCTTTTCCTTCCTCTTGTATCTTTTTCTCTGCTTCAAACTTGAAATGTGTCACCTGGATGTGTAAAAGGCTGCACCCCCCTGACTGACTGGACTGCATCACTGATGAGCTTTCCTGCCCAATACATTGCTGGACAAAGAGAATAAAAGGACAGCTTCAATCCCATCACTTTCCTGCTCTGCCTATCAGCTCCTCTTCAGGGAAGATTAGTTTTGCACATAGCAGACAGTAATGAATGTGAGCTGCATTAAGTGCTCCTAATAAATGAATGAATAGAGAGTCTGAGTACCTGGTAAATCTTTTCCCTTAGTCTAAAGTCAAACAGCAGGCAATTCTTCTAATGCTGGAGGAGAAGGTGAAGGTGTGGCCCGGCATGAATGAAAAGGCTTTAGCAACCAAACAAGAAAAACAATAGAGCAGAACCAATGCCCCTTCTGAAAAAGACGCAGTGTTGAGTAAACACTACAGGGCTTGTCAAACTCAAAGTCTGATGCAGTAAAGTGCACAATTCTTTAGCGCAGCAGTATACTTAAGGTTTTACCTCACTGACTTAATTCCCAGTGCAGTACATAAGAAATGCCATACTGGGTCAGACCAAAGTCCATCAAGCCCAGTATTCTGTTTCCAACAGTGGGCCAGTCCAGGTCATAAGTGTCTGTTAGGTTCCCAAAAAGGTACACAGGTTCCACGGTGCTTATCCTGGGGTAAGCAGTGGATTTCCCTGGTCCATCTTAATAATGATTTATGGACTTTTCCTCCAGGAACTTGTCCAAACCTTTTTTATGATCAATATGTTTTATTGCATTTTGTATAATACAATGCCACATCTATAAAAAGAAGGAAAAATCCATCCATTCAAAATGAAAGATTATAAAATATTTCAAAAGTAAGAAGGTCCAAACCTTTTTTAAACCCAGCTACACTAATAGCTTTTACCACATTCTCTGGTAACGAATTCCAGAGTTTCATTACTTGTTGAGTAAAAAAATATTTTCTCTTATTAGTCTTAAATGGGTTAGACTATAGCTTCATTGTATGTCCTCTAGTCTTCCTACGTTGATGAGGTCAACATCTGATCTACGTTTACCCATTCCACTCCATTCATTAATTTATAGGCCTCTATCATATCTCCCCTCAGACGTCTCTTTTCTAAGTTGAAGAGCCTAACCTTTTAAGCCTTTCTTCATAGGGGTATCCTTCCATCCCCTTTATCATTTTGGTGGCTCCTCTCTGTACCTTTTCTAATTCAGCTATATTCTTTTTAAGATATGGCGACCAGAATTGCACACAGTATTCAAGGTGCAGTCGCACCATGGAACGATACAGAGGCATTATAATATCCTTGGTTTTAGTCTCCATTCCTTTCCTTATGATTCCTAGCATTATGAGGATCCCTTTATCTTTATCTTTATTTTCTTGGTTAACACAAAACCTCCGAGGTGCATGAATATTCTGTGACCACCTGAAGGAACAACTTTAAAACAATCCAAACAACAGAATGCAGTCCATGAACTCTCCATGGTTTTACACAGATGATGTTGGAAATTGACTATGTCAATTTTTTCCAATTTGCATTCTGCAACTTTCTTGCTTCGTTAGGTTGGGCTGTAACAAGGGCCAACTTTGGTGCAGGTGGCACCATGGGTGGGAATGTCAGTGGAACGCCCTCCCCCCAGTCCCTGCTTGTCCCCATCCTCATTTGACACGTCGCTTGAGTGAAGGCAGTAGCAGCAGCCTGTAAGGGTCCAAAACAAGAATGGCATTTTAGGAGAGGCTACATTTACCTCAAACCGACAGGAGACCGGAGATCGGTATTGGAGGGGGAAGTCCCTCTTCTGGTTTGAGGATTTGTATAGACTCTCACTTTCTATATCTTCTTTCCCTGGCCCTAGACCCACCTGTGAGCTCCCAGCAGTGCCCCTAAAACACGGTGCCTTGGGCGTCGGCCTGCTTGCCCTACCCTTAATTCAGCCCTATGCCTCACACGTGTGCTCTGCATACAGTATGTTTTGTAAATTGGCCCTTGGTGGTGAGATATATAAGGCAACAAATTAAAAAGCTTTTAAAGATGCTTCTCGTGCAGCTGACAATATCTAACAAGCGGACTAGGAACTTGCTCTTCTTTGGACATTTGCATTGCTCAGCTCTCAGAGGAGAGGCAGAACAACCACAACACGGTTCAATGACACAAGGAAATGTTCTACAACTTCCTGATCCATCTGTCAGTTCTAAAGCCAAACCTCTTAGTATTGCTCTCAGTGTAGAGGCCAACAGTTAATTAGCACTTCCTCTTAAAGAACTTACATCATCTGTTCAGATTTTGGCAATTGCTTGCGTGATATTAAAAACGGAGGACTCCACAAAAAATAAAATGCAGCCTAGGAAACGCATAATTCAAACAAATTGTGATAGTCACTCTGTCAAAAAGAGGAAACTTATCATCACAGTGGCAAACAGCCATAACGGAGATTAGCCCCGTCAAATAACCAAGGACAAAAAGATTTGTTTCAGTCAAGACAGTCCAGATCAGTATATCAAGGTACAGAACATGCCAGAAATTTATTTTATTTTAACAGTATTTCTAAACCGCCTTATCTTATTAATCAAGGTGGTATCACAGCAAACAATCGGGTAAAGTGCGAGTGTTAAACATGCAGTGAGGGAGAAATTTAGTTGAGTGTGTGTTGTATTGTGTGCTAGATTGGTTTGAGCTATGTACAAGATGGGCTATATACAGTGATGCAAAAAACATTTTCTATACATACAGTGTTTAGGAGGTATCATGTGCTGTTATCCATTCTCTAAGGTTATGTGATGTGTCCATAGTGTTCTATGAATAGCATGGTTTTTAGCTGTTTTCTAAAGTCTTTGAGGTCTGTAGTTGCCCTCAAATCGTCCGGTAGCTTGTTCCATATTGTTGGAGCAGCCATGGAGAGTGCTCTGTCTGTTGTATCCTTGCGTGTGTGTTTGAATTCACTTGGGGTGCTGACTCGGTTGTGTGTTTGTTTTCTTCTAGGACGTGTGCTGGTGAAATATTGAGTTCCATCTAAGGCAGGATTAAGGCATGGCCAAACTAGGCACATGCCTAGGGCTCAGAGGTTTTGGAGGCCCTCTCCTTGCCCTGTGCAGAAAGCAGACGTGTCATGGCTTCTGCATCAGCACATATTGGTTAAGAATCGGCATCATCAGCCAGCGCTGTACATTCATGCCCCTCCCTCTGAATTATTACATTACAGAAACATGGTTTAATGAATCGCATGATTGGGATATAGCCATACCTGGCTATAATCTATTCAGAAGAGACAGAGAAAATGGAAAAGGGGGAGGAGTAGCCTTGTATGTCAAATCCAATATTAAAGCTACTGAAATGCAGGGTGCATGGGGAAAAGAAGAAGCGCTCTGGATAGTGTTGGAAAGAGGAGGTGGCACTGTCATCCATACCGCTGTAATTTACAGACCTCCAACTCAAATTGAAGAGAGAGATAACGAATTGATTATAGATATTGCCAAGATAGCAACAAAGGGGGACGCGATCATATTGGGTCACTTTAATCTACCCAATGTGGATTGGATTACTCCTTCTGCAAATCTGGAAAGAAGCAAAAAAATTGTGGACGCTCTCCAAGATGCACTACTTAGACAAATGGTGATGGAACCAACCAGGGAAAGCTCAACGCTGGATTTGGTGCTCACCAACAGTGATAGCATGTCAAATGTCTGGGTGAGTGCCCCTGTGAGCAACAGTGATCATCACATGGTGTGGTTTGAGATAAAAGCCAAGGTGCAGTCCAATCATAGCAAGCTCAAAGTCCTAAACTTCAAAAAAACTGACTTCAACAAAATGGCCAAGTACCTAAAGGAGGAGCTGACAGGGTGGAAGGGGATAAGGGAAGTGGAATTGCAATGGGCTAAACTAAAAGAGGCAATAAATGGGGCAACAGATAAATATGTAAGAAAAGTAAATAAAAACAAGAGGAGAAGGAAACCTATTTGGTTTTCTAAAGAAGTGGCTGCTCAAGTAAGGGCAAAAACCACAGCTTTTGCAAAATTCAAAAGCTTGCAAACAGAAGAACACAGAAATGATTACAGGACCAAACTCAAGGAGACAAAAAGAGAAATAAGGATAGCAAAATCAAAGGCAGAGGAAAAGATGGCTAAAGATGTTAAGTGCGGCGACAAAACTTTCTTCAGGTATATTCGAGAAAGGAAGAAGATCAGAGGTGGAATTGCAGGGCTTAGAAGTGCTGGGAACGGACTCGTGGAAAATGACATTGATAAAGCAAAATTGCTAAACAAATACTTCTGCTCTGTTTTTACTAAAGAAAATCCTGGAGAAGGACCACTTGTGACTCCCAAATATAAAAATGGGAATGAGGTAGATACCACACCATTCGGAGAGGATGAGGTGTTAGAACAACTTGCAAAACTGAAAGTGGACAAGGCCATGGGACCGGATGGGATACATCCCAGGATACTGAAAGAGCTCAGAAAGGTTCTTGCAGGGCCGTTAAAGGATATTTTCAACAGATCCTTGGAAACAGGAGAGGTTCCTCAGTACTGGAGAATGGCTGACGTCGTACCTCACACAAAAGTGGTGACAGAGAAGAAGTGTCAAACTACAGGCCCGTGAGCCTTACCTCGGTGGCGGGAAAGGTAATGGAGACACTCCTGAAAGAGCGAATAGTGAACTTTCTCAAAACCAGAGGATTAGAGGATCCAAGACAACATGGTTTTACCGAGGGGCGATCTTGCCAGACAAATCTGATTGGGTTCTTTGACTGGGTGACCAGAGAACTGGATCAAGGACACGCGATGGATGTCATCTACCTGGATTTCAGCAAAGCCTTTGATACTGTCCCTCATAGGAGGCTTATCAATAAACTCAGTAGTTTGGGGATGGGTTCCAAGGTGGTAAACTGGATCAGAAATTGGTTGACTGACACATGACAGAAGGTGATGGTGACACTCAAATTCCACTTATTCCTCCATTACTACCAGATTACCCAGACACCAATTTAAGTACGCCTCTTCGATATTAGCCTATCATCTAAGATAGTATCCTAATCCTTAGTACAAAGCTTAGATTAGCCAAACCCCAACTTAACCACACCTTTCGACATTAGCCTACCTTTTAAGATAGTATCCTAATTCTTAGTGCAAAGCTTACTATACATATGTTAATTGTTCAAGATCTTATTTCCCTATGTTATCCAAGTTGATTTTCCTGTTCTATGTAAAACCAAACAGCTTGTGTTATGGTCCTTTGTTTTATGTAAACCGCGCTGATTGTAAATAGTGCGGTATATAAGAGATTGTAATAAATAAATAAATAAAATAAATAAATGGAGCTCATTCGGATGAAAGGAAGTTGATTAGCGGGGTGCCGCAGGCTTCAGTCCTGGGCCCGGCACTCTTCAATGTATTTGTGAGTGATATTGCTGAAGGACTGAATGGAAAAGTCTGTCTTTTTGCAGATGACACAAAAATTTGCAACAGAGTGGACTCCACCGAGGGAGTGCTGAACATGAGGAGGGATCTGCAAAAGCTGGAGGAATGGTCTGATGCTTGGCAATCGAGATTTAATGCGAAGAAGTGCAGTGTCATGCACTTGGGTAGCAGAAATCCAAAGGAAATGTACACGATAGGGGGCGAGAGGTTGGTGTGCACGGAGCAGGAGAAAGACCTCGGTGTGATTATTTCTGTAGATCTCACGGTGGCAAAACAGTGCGACAAGGTGGTGGCAAAAGCCAGGAGGATGCTGGGCGGCATACAAAGAGGAATTACCAGCAGAAAGGAAGAGGTACTAGTGCCACTGTATAAATCTCTGGTGAGGCCTCACTTGGAATACTGTGTTCAGTTTTGGAGACCGTATCTTGGAAAGGATGTAAAAAGAATGGAAGCTGTTCAGAGGAAGGCGACTAAAATGATTTGGAGCCAGTGTCAGAAGCCTTATGAGGAGAGACTTGAAGACCTAAATCTGTACACTTTGGAGGAGAGGAGGGATAGAGGAGATATGATTCAGACCTTTAAATACTTAAAGAGAAATAATGAACAAACAAACCTCTTCCAGAGGCAGGGAAGCTGTAAAACTAGAGGGCATGACATGAAGCTGCAAGGTGGTAAATTTGAAAGGCAATGTCAGGAAATACTTTTTTACTGAAAGGGTGGTGGATGCTTGGAATGCCCTCCCGATGGAGGTGGTGGGGGCAAACACAGTGATGGAATTCAAAGTGGCCTGGGACAGGCACAGTGAATCACTTTACAGCAACAAGATTAAATCTAAATAAACTGAACCATCTAATTTCTCAACAAATAGGGGTGTCCTACATGGAGCAATGGGGGGAGGAGCGGTGGGTTCACCCCTAAACAAACAAAGAAACAAAGATATGGGGAGGGGTGCACCTGCTCCAGGTGGGTGTACCACTAAGCAAAGACATGGGAAGGGGTGCACCTACTCCTGCCATATTGATGGGCAGACTAGATGGACCACGCTGGTCTTTATCTGCCGTCATTTACTATGTATGTTACTATGTTACTATATATTAGGCTAGCGTCCAAGAAGAGGTGGTGGTGTTGGCTGCTCTGTACATTAGAGTCCCCTCCTCCAGTATCTATAGTCTGTTGGTCAGCTGGAGCTCTCAACCCATGAAACAAGCTCAGAAGGTCAGGAAGCAGCCAAGCAGGTGCTGGAAGTTTTAGAGGCTGGGGAGAGTGCTTGCTGGAGCCTCGGAGAGGGAAGGAGAGTGCTAACTCTGGTCAGGGCTATTTTTAAACCCCCACATTAATGTGTTGCAATTAGATGTAAAGGCCTAACATACTGGTGTCTGAACTTTTGTGGGGGTATAAAAATGTACTTGTATTATGATGGCGGGAGGGGGGAGGTGCAATCCTGTCCTTTTTCAATCTGTCCCCTCTACAAGGTTCGTTGGGTTGGAAATCAGCAGGGCCAGCTGCAGATATTCTGTATAGTGCTACAGCTATGGTGCCTGCTCACAGTCTTTCGACAGAGCTGCTTCATGGTCATTCTTTTCTCCATGGCTCACTTTGGGATAGCTGTGTTGAAATCCTGATTTGATTAAATCACGAAATACAGCGCCCACTACTGGGATGTGTAGAGGAGTCACAGGAAGTTGGAACGCATTAGCGGTTTGCATTTATTTTTTATTCATTTTATTTGTAAACTTTCTAGTCCGCCTATCAAAATCAATCTTATCCAGATGGATTACAATATAACTAGGATTTCTGTCCCTAGGTGTTTATACATTGTAAATTTAGGTGTTATTTTCCAGCTAATTAAGTTTATATGAAGGTACAAAGAATCAGTGGGGAAGGGGTATATTCAGCAGTGGCAACTAACCCTCGTAAAGCGGCCATCCACCTGCCACTGAACTTAAAATCCAAATGTTCGGGACCATATCCGGCCCCGTCATTGAATACCCGGGTCGGCCGGGTATTCAAAGCTAACTGGGCAGCAATGATATTTAGCTGCTTCCCAGGGAGCTTCTGCAGCAAACATTAGACCAGCCTTTAAAGCATTGGAGCACTTAGGGACAGCGCCCGGGGATATTCGGAGACAGTAACTGCACTAGTGCCTGCTGAATATCCTAGTCATCGTGATTAGCATGGTTAGCAGGTCTCCTGACCACATTCATCGCTCTGAATATCAGCCCCAGTGTTTTTTGGTGGTTTTGCACCACGGGTATTACTGCTGGATGCCGCTTCTGGTGGAATCAAACATGTGCTATGTCACTTGGAAGTCCTAGGTGCAGAAAAGGAATTAAAGCTGACTGCAGGATACAAGACAAGCCACAGGAGGGGTGAGAGAGCACCCGGGAAAGTGGCGTTTTTCCAGTGTTTAACCATCTGCTTTAATATTTTGCATCAGGGGTGTTTTATTGGTATTTAATGGTTAAAACCTATAATCAGAAGCCTGAAATCTAACATGAGAAATAAAAAGGCGAATGCACTATTTACTTTTATTGGAATAGGATTTTGCATGGACCTAAGAAGCAATGCTGCCACTAGGAGAAGTCAGTCAAGCTTTTGCCCCAATTGTGGCTCTTATTTTAGTACAGAATGAGCTGAGATAGACGTTATAAAACCAGAACTGAATCAAAATCTCACTTAAATTAAAGAACAACCTTTTCTAAGATATACTTAAGAACCTTCGTATTCAGCTTTTTATTTTATTTATCCTGGCAATGTATCAAGAACATAAATATATTCTTTAGAGGAAAGGCAGGAGAGAGGAGATATGAGAGAGACGTTTAAATACCTCCATGGAATAAATGCACAGGAGGAGAGCCTCTTTGGATTGAAAGAAACCTCTGCAACGAGAGGACATAGGATGAGGGCGAAAGGGGATAGACTCAGGAGTAATATGTGGAAATATTTCTTTACAGAAAGAGTGGTAGATGTGTGGAATAGTCTCCCAGTGGAGGTGATAGAGACGAGGACAGTCTCTGAATTCAAGAAAGCATGGGACAAACATAGAAGGTCTCCCAAGGAAAACAAGGGGCTATAGTAGTTGATATGGAAGGGCAGACTAGATAGGCCATATGGTCTTTTTCTGCCATCATGTTTCTAAACGGGAGAAAATCATTTGTCCAGGTAAATATGAGAATTGACTATGATGGTCAAAAACCAGAACATTAAAAATGATCAGAGCCCCCTGTGTCCTGCAATTCCATAGCAGCAGGAAGGCCTGAAAATTCCCTCCCATCCTATGGCATTTCCTGTTGCTCGTGGAATTGCCCTGAGAGATGGAGAGTTGCACTGTATCTGTCTCCCCGACCCGTTTTGCTCCTGGTCCCCTCAGCTGCTCTTCACCCATGGTATAATCATAAAGCACAGGATGAGGAAGAAGAGGAGGAGGAGCAGTTGGAAATGTGTGTTTTTCTGAGGTAATTTCATAACAGGGTGCCTATGCAAAATGTCTGAATCTGAAAGTGTGTCTATTATACCTATTTTATAAAGACAACATAGGCATAGTACAATGACCCCCGGTGATGAATAAATTCCTCCCAAGCAGCCCCTGCAGTGCAGAGGGGCCCAGACAGAAAGAAGGCCCATACAGCCTAGTGACTGCACTGTGGAAGCAAAGACTTTGAGCAGCAACCGCAAGCTTACTGTAAAATGCTTGCCACACTGCCACCCATTGCTGCTGCTTTTTGCTAAGTGTTTCTGGCCTGGTAGCTGGCACCTCCTGCCACTGTTCCCTCTAAGCTGTGCACGTGTGCGCGCGCACACATCTCGCCAAGTGAGTGCACATAATTTACAACAGAGCGCACAAAAATTATGGTTCTGATTCTGATAGAAAACACAGACATCTTAAAATTTAAAAGTTGTGATTGTAATTACTAGAAATTTTCTGCTTCATTTAGTAATCATCTATTTTCATTTAATTTGATTAAAATCAATGTGGTGTACATACTGTATTCTGACATGTAGTCAAATTTTAAAGTATATAACTCCTTGTGTCGTTATGTGGCACACAAAAATATAACCTTCCTTTAAAAGCTGCACAGCTGATATTTTATGCGTACACAGCCTACAGAAAATTAGAGGCAACATTGCCTCCTGCTGCCAAGCCGAAGTTTCACCATAACAGCTGTTATCATATGTTTTCTCCGTGGACAAGCAGGAAGTAAGTCCTCATGCCTGGTTGACGTCCCTGATAGAACCCTGCACAGGACGCTCCACAGCTTCGATTGGAAGCTTATGGGAAGCTCCAGTGCACCTGCAAGCCTCCTTCCCACTTGCCGCTGCCGCGCCATCTTCTTCAGTCTTTTGTTTTCTGCAGAGCCCCATAGACATGTTCTCAGTCGCTCTCCATTGGTAAGCTTTTTTTTATCCCCTCCAGGAGTCCTAATCTAACATAATTGAATTTGCCTTTGCCTGCTGTCACAATTCCTTTGTTGCTTCTTTCTTTGCATTTAAATAAACATTTTTTGCAGTACCGACAGTGCCCAGTTGGGCCTACCTTCACTATTGAGCTGTTTGATTTTGCCACGGCCATTTTTCCTGACATGTCACAAAAACCAGCCAGTGGTTTTAAAAAAAATGTACCAAGTGTGCCTGGACCATTTCTGTCACAGACAAGCACAACTGCTGCCTCCAATGCCTGGGACCTGATCATCAGCCCTCTTCATGTGATTTCTGTTCTGCAGATGACAAGAAGAGGCCTCAAAGGTTGGAAGAAATGAGGGTCCCTCTTTGGTATTCCAAAGTCCGATCCAACTCCTTCAGCACTGACGGCATTGGTCCCCATGGCTTCAAAGGCTGCAAGAAGGGTGGTGCGTCGACATTGAGGAGCTCTCGAGCTCAGTCAGATCTGAGCTCTTGTCATGTCCTGGAGCATCAGCCATTGGTCAGCCTCCTAGGCAGGAGAGATCCAGCCTCATCTCCATTGACATCGAGGTGATCGTGCCAAGCACTGGGTGAAGGCTTGTGTGCATTGGCATTGGAGCCCATCGAGACAGGGCGTCGAGACCAATGGAGGTCAGCATGAGTGGCCATTGAAGGTGCCCTGATGGGAGGACTGCTCAACTTCTGGGATATCGCAGGGCACTGACAGCCAAGGCCAAACAACCGATACCCCCATACAGATGCCAGGTACATTGAAGTTGCTCAGCCCCCCCCCCCCCCACCTTTGGAATTGGCAGCCATGGAGAAACAGCTCTGATAGGTGCTTGAGGATTGCAATTGCCGCTCTCTTCATGATGCAGCAGGCTGGGGCCTCAGCATTGACATTGGCATCAGCCATTTTGCAACCTATCCTGGAAATACATACCCTACCTCCAGCAGAGGCTTCAACATTGGGGCATCAAAGGACCCTAACGCCAGTTCCTGTCCAGCCGATTTCCCTCTCCAGTTTCTCAGGATCCGATGCACCCTCGAAATCTAGATGGGCTTTGGCACATCATCACTCTTGAAGAAGCTCCCATTCCCCTTGTAGCAGGAGGGAGATCTAGGTGGAGACTCAGAGGTATTTTGACTTCCTCTCAGAATTGGATTCCTAGGACTGGGTAACCAATATTGAATTGGAGGACTTCTCAGAAGGCAGGTCTCCAGAGCTCCTGTTGGACCCTTCTCCCCCTCATGAGTGGTATGACCTTCCAGGATTTTGTGAGGGATATGGTCAAAGCCATACTATTCTCATTGGAGTCCGAGGATGAAGCCAGGGCAGAGAAGTTGGAGATCTTGCAATACTCTTCAGCACCTAAAGAGATGGTGATCATGCCCAGGCACTGCATCCTGCAGAGGGTGCAAATGAGGATGTGAGAAAAGACCCTCACAGTGCCGCCATTCAGTAGGAGACTGGACTTGATGTACAGGGTCCAAAAGGCTCCAGGTTTCAAGAAACCTCAGCTCCCACACAACTCTTTGTTGGTCAAGTCTGCTCTTAAGAGGATCAAGAGTGCCAAGACTCATTCCTCAGCAACCCCAGGAAGGAAAGCTTGGATATTGGACTCTTTTAGGAGACAGTGTTTTCAGAGCTCCATGCTGTTAGCCCACATCGCCTCTTACCAGCTCTATATGAGCATGGTTTTGAAGGACATCATGTGTGACCTCACTGACTTGTCCCCATTTCTTCCTCCTGAGAAGTTAGAGTGGTATCGTACCCTGATGGGCCACAGCAAGAACTGCTCAAAGTTCATGGTCCGGGCAACCTATGATGCCTTTGATACGGCATTGAGAACTGTCACCGTAGGTATTAGGGCCTGGAGACTTGCTTGGCTCCAGTGCTTAGACCTGGAACAATCAGTTCAGAATAAGTTGGCAGATTTGCCATACTGTGGAGGCTTGGGACCTCAATGTGCAGCTCATGAAAATACCCTTTGAGCCACTCAATTCCTGTCCACTGAAGTTCTTGACCTAGAAGGTCTTGTTTCTCATAGCCATCACCTTGGCATGTCAAGTTAGTGAGTTCCAGGCTTTAGTAGTTCATCCAGATTCCCCCATTACAGAGTTGTTCTTCATACTCATCCTTGTTTTCATCCAAAGGTGATTTTGGATTTCCTCCTCAATCAGTCAATAGTGCTACCCACATTTTTCCCTCGGCCTCATGCCCACAAGGGTGAAGCGGTATTGCACCTGCTTTCTACTTGGAGCGGACAAAGGCCACAGACAGTCCATCCAGCTTTTCGTCTCTTTTGACCCCAGCAAGTTGGGGGCCGCCATTTCCAAACACTCTCTTTCAATTTGGCTAGCAAACTGCATTTTCTTCACTTATGCCCAGACAGGCCTGGGCCTTGATGGTCATGTCACAGCTGACAATGTCAGAGCCATGTCTGCATCAGTAGCCAACTTACGCTAGCTCTCCACAGAAGAGATCTGCAGAGCTGCAACGTGGTCTGTGTAAACATTCACATCTCACTACTGCTTTGATGGGGATTCCCAAGACTACAGCAACTTCGGCCACTCTGTACTCTGGCATCTGTTTGGGGATTAGAAACCAACTCCATCCCTCTTATGCCCTTCTGTCCATTCAGGCTACCAAAAAAAAAGAAAAAGAAAAACATAGGAAAGCAGAGAAAATAAGAAATGAGACTTTCCATCACTGTACATAGTTGGGTTTTTTAGTTCCGTTGTTTCACATTGTCTCTGATGTGCTTCTGGTGGGCTTCTCGGCAGCCTCCTCGGTTTTCGGTAGCCTGTGGCTTGGGATTATCATGCCTGTGGACTTACTTTTCTGCTTGTCCATGGAGAAAAGATAGTTACTTACCTGTAGCAGATGTTCTCCGTGGAAAGCAGGAATGAGTCTCACAACCCTCCCATCTTCCCAAGGAGCTGCATTCTGCTGCAGCTATGTTATCAGACTGAAGAAGATGGCACCATGGTAGCAGGTGAGCAGGAGGTGCACAGGCGCGGTGGAGCCTCCCAAAAGTTTCTAATAGAATCCGAGGAGCATTCCCACGTGGAGCTCCATTGGGACATCACCGATATATGAGGACTTATTCCTGCTGTCCATGGAGATCACCTGCTACAGGTGAGTAACTATCTTTTACATGTGGAAAATGCTTTCTGAAATTACCTCCATTACGTCTGCAAGCTGCCAACCCGCCTTTTCTAACTGCCAGGGAGGAAGGGAGATGAAGGAAGATGAGCCCTTTACATCTGGTGATTTTTGGTACAGCTTTTACCAAGACATTTCCTGTATTATGGCAAAGATCAGCAGCCACCTATTTCCCTATAGAAAAGAAAAGGAAACACTGATTCTAAGTGCTGGGGTATCAAGAGGGTGCATGAAAAGTGGGAACTAGGGACTGCAGTAAGCTCCCCTATTTGTGGCAAGCTGTTGAATGAAATTGGGTGAATGGTTCATAAGAAAATAAGAAATTCCATACGGGGTCCAACCAAATGTCCATCCACCCTAACATCCTGTTTTTCAACAATGGCCAATCCAGGTCACAAGTACCTGTCAGGCTCCCAAAAGGTAGACAGATTCCATGATCCTTATCCCAGAGATTTCTCCAGTCCACTTTAATAATGGTTTACAGACTTTTCCTCCAGGAACTTATACATACCTCTTTTAAAACCCAGCTACACTAACAGCTTCAACTACAAAGTCCAGCAACAAATTCCAGAGTTTGATTATGCTTTGAGTGAAAAAATATTTTCTCTGATTAGTCCTCAGAACTGCACACAATATTGAAGGCATAGTCACACCATAGAGCGATACCGAGGCATAATATTATCCTTGCTTTGATTCTCCATTCCTTTCCTTATGATTCCTGCTGCACACTGTTCAAAGGAGAACGTATTTACAGACGTGCACAGACAGACAGGCAGACCTGATGAGGGGGTTGTAAGACCCGTCTCCTTGTGGGAGGGAAAGCACTGCATACCCTCTATGTTTTGCTTTCCTTTGTTTCATTTCGCACTTAGCTGCTAGAGCCTCTTGGCTCGTTGCAGGGAGCCTGAGGTTGGGTGGTAGAGGCGCACCCTGCACTATTTCAAATGCAGTGACCCTGACAGAAGAAGGCACTGAGAGATTTTGTGTATTGCGTGTGATAATGTGGTTAGGAAACTGGATCAGGTTACAGGGCTCAGGGGGGAGGGACTGTGTAAATTAGACTCCTTTAATGCTATCACCAATTGGGGAAGGTAAAGCAGGTGTTAGAAAGAGAGAGAGAAAAAGCTACCACCCACCTGTACAGGTTTGGGTGTCCACCCCTCAGTTCTCAGCCTGATCTATTGCAGGGTCAAGGAAGCTTCATCATCACTGCGGAGAGGTTGAGTTGATATTCATTCTTCTTTTAGCCCTTTCCCAAATTTTCCTTCCCTTTCTTTTCTGTATTTGAATGCAGTATTTTTGTTTGCCAAAGTTTTTAAAGGGAGAATAGAGCCATATCCTTTGTCTGAAAGAATGCCACCCCAAGAAATTCTGGATTATCCTGCAGGAAAAGGGTTTAACACTTGCACACCTGCCGTGCACAAGCAAAACACATCTAGACAGAGCAATGAGGATCCTTGCATCAAGTGCGTCTTGGTGGGAGATGGTGCTGTGGGAAAGACCAGCCTTGTTATCAGCTATACAGTCAATGGGTATCCGGCAGAGTATGAACCAACGGCGCTGGACACTTTTTCAGGTAAGAAGAGGAGAGTCTGTGAGCTTTGATTCTTTCTTTCATCATTTACAGTCCACTGATTTTCTTTTTATTGATACTCACATTGTGAATCCAGTAAAAAAAGCGGCAGTGGACAGAGGCTGGTGCCAACACTGTGCAAGGCGTACAGTGTACCAGGACCTCTAAGCAACTTGTAGCTGCCAGTAATGTGGGCCACTTAACCTGGCTCCGATGGCAGAGAGGTAATTGCGATCTTGGATTCACCATGTTCCAACAGGGGACCAGATCCACTGGACTAGGGATAGCTTTAGGGCTGTGTGACTACAAAGAATGGGGTTTTCCTGAGTGCAGGTGAGGGCAGAGAGGGAGAATCAGTGGGAAGGGAGAGTCGCCCTCCCCAGCACAACAGGGCACTAGTTCCCCCACCAGCATAGGGGGCCGCCAGAGCTAAGGCTGGCTGTGCACCTCAACCTGTTTACTGAGATGTGGGGGAGGGGGGCACTGGGTTGCAGCACTCACCAATGAACTTTAAGACAGTCTTCTGTACTCTGTCATTTAATTGAAATACGTTTTCTTCTCCAGACAAAATCAAACTGACCGTGTGAGATGTCTCTCCTTAACTAAGTCGTTGATTATGATGCCCAGCTAGAAATCAACGTTTATTGATTTTGAACCTTGCTGAAACGTAGTAGTGATATGCCCCATGTTTAGTTATTTGAAAGAATAAATCAGAGACGCATAGGTTGGAATAATGATTGTATTTTCTGAAAAAGAATATTGTTTCTCTTTATGATCCTTAAAATAAAGTATGCAACTTCCAAACCGTGCAAGTTAACTGACCTGCAGTCTGTTTGCACTTATTTTCTACCCGGAACTTAAGCTCGGGCCTTTAATCTGCAGGTCTGTTACAGCAGAAGATGTCAGCATACCATAGTGTTTTATGTAAACAGCTAAGCATCAAAACTGTATATCGTATCTGAGCAGAAGATGGGTTTAAGTAACGTGGTAGGAGTGTGCATGGAAAAAACATTGTCAGCTCCTTTTTTAGATCCTTCTTGGATTTTTTAGCCAATTTTCTGACATACGTTTTGATCATTTTAAAACCAGTGTGTAAAATGTAATGAATGCATGTAAATCAACTTCATGCATCTTAATTGGAGTGGAGGATTAGCTTAATGGTTAGAGCAGTAGGCCAAGAGCCAGGGTTCAAATCCCACCGCTGCTCCTTGTGATCTTGGGCAAGTCACTTAACTCTCCATTGCTTCAGGAAGAAACTTAGGGGCCCTTTTACTAAGGGGTAGTAAGTTTTTGCATTTATTGCATGTTTTGCATAAAAATTAACTTGCAGTAAGTGCAAAGATCATATCATATCGTGGTCGTGGCCAACATGTCACCCCTCCCCCCCAGTTACCACGCAGCAAAGTACCCTAATGCATGGCTGCAGTATTCGCAATTAACACAGGTGCACGTAATGCAACTGCAACATTAAGAGAGCACGATATGTGCCCTCCACTAACTGCAATGTGCGCTTCATGCCCACTCTGCCCCAACCCACCTATTCGTCACCCTAATATGTGATGCGCAGTTACCACAGCAATTAGCGTGTGGTAACTGTCATGCCAGCATGGTAACAGTTACTGCCCACTAAAATTCATGTTCACCACTTAGCACACTTTAATAAAAGGGTCCTTTAGATTGCAAGCCCTCCAGGGACAACAAAATGCTAACTGTACCTTCAACTTCCAAAAAAGGCTTGAGCTTAATCCAATTCCCAATTCCACTTAATTCAAGGCTTTTATGCACAAACCTTTCTGCACCAAAACCAGAAATTGAATGCACATCCCTATAAAATGGGCAAACCGTATCTGCCTGTTGGCTTGCTAGAGTAGGAAACCCCAGATCTGAAGCAGTATTCCTCCTCCTGTGGGTTGCACTTTCGATTAGAAACAGGTTTCTCTCCTTTCCTTCCCTGAGGCTCAGATGTGGCATAAGGGGAACCGACTGTCTCTAGGCCACCAGGAAGTGAGAGTATGTCTCTGCATGCAGGAAGATCTCGTGCACCTCGAGTCTGGCAGAGTGAGCAGAAGTGATCATAGTATCAGAGTCCCACATCTGAAGTCCACTCGACGTGTACTGTGTTGCTGTCAGCAACTCTTCAGACTTCGCCTGTGTGCCTTTTCTCTCTTTCTTACAGCTCAAGCTCTTTCTTTCCTTCATCGTCCCTCTCGAAGTGGCCACTCTTTGCCACCCCTTCCACCGCATCTGACCTTTGCTATTAGAATAGAAACAGCTTCTGCACATCAGTGTAGTTTGGACAAAGGGTAAGGAAGTCAAACGGTAGGGGCGGGGGTACCACATCATCATTAGTGCCTGCAACATTTGGGGGGCTACTGCCTCTTCTCCCCCACCCCCAAACTATGCCTATGCTTCTGCAGAATAAAAAGACACAACCCAAATGCAAATGTGCCAATCTTTACTGGTGACGGTGAGCAAATTAATTTAAATGTTGAAGCCAGTTTTTAAATTAATATGTCAATTCAACACAATACACAAAGAGTCATGGCATTGAATATACATACAGAGCTCTGACCACTACCACCACTATTCATTTAGCTGGGGTCTAACGGCACACGACACATTGCATTGCACAAATTAAATGAACATGCGGATAGCAGCTTGATTTCATTGCTATTTGGATACTGTGACGTTTTGGCTTCTCTCGTGCTCTGGCAGGCCTCCCTCTGCCCCTTCACTGTGGGGATTAGTTTAGAAACCTTATTCGCGATTTTTACATTTAAATATGATCACTTACAAGCACAAATTGCACCTGCTTGCAAAAGGCCATTTGAGAATGGGCCATTCTACACATTGATGTGGATATCACATCTGTACTGCTCGAAGGCGTGGCCAGGGCAGCACCAAAATTTATATGTGTATCCCCAATTCATACAGAGGATGCACTTGTCAAACTGAAATCGCCTACTTCTGGATTTAAACCTACTTCTCGACAGGACTAGGTAAAAGAACGTAGTCCTTTTGCCTGTTCCTTTCCAGGCGGGACTACGTGGGACATTCTCCTTCATCCCCAGTGTTTATTTCCCTCTCTTTATCACAACGGAAAGATGGAGGCCTCGGTAGTAAATTAGCAGCATTTACACATCTAGACTTGCAAAATGGCGAAGGTACATGTGTACGTGCCGACATTTACACATTACAGCTGTGTACGTTGCCGAGTTTACGGCGGTGATTTTCCCACCTGTATCTTCGTGAAATGACTCCTCCTGCTGCATGCGGATACCCATCGCAGTGCATTCCTGCGCTTTCTTCTTTGATATCAAGCACATGCCCACAGCGAGGGGTGGAGATACGTCGGTTTTACATCACAGCAACAATATCACTTCAAGCAGACAAATCAATGGAGAACGAGAGACATAGGAGGCTACCAAACAGGTGGGGACACTGCTCTAAATTTGGGGACAGTCTCCTAAAACTGAAGACATCAGGTAATCGATCAACAGGGCTTTTAATTCTTTTGCTCCTAGATGCTGGAACAAACTCCCCCCAGATATTAGAGCAATACGAGATATTAAACAATTCAGAAAGGCGATCAAGCACCATTTATTCATGGAATACTTTCAGCCACCATAATATAGATCACCTCCAACATATACCTCCAATGTTTAACAAAAAACCCAAATGCATTAGAATTACGCAATGTAGTTGTATATACACTTAGAAATATTTATGTTGTTGATCTCAGGTAAATTTAAATTCATATGTTTTTGTTGATCTTATGTAAATAGTTTATGGAATGGTTCTACAAATAGATTTTCCCAGTTATCCAAGTTCTTAAACTGTTATCTGTAAACTCATACTTGTTAAATGTACTGAGATGTTTTTGTTCCATGTAAACCGCGCTGATGCCGAATAGTGCGGTATAAAAGAAACTTTAAATAAATAAATAAATAAATAAATAAAGACTGTCAGTCCCTTCCCATAAGGAGCCCCCACCTACCTTCAGTCTCACAGTCCAGGTACTAATCCTCTTAGTCTGGCAAACTGGCACTTTTAGCTTTCCTTACAGCCTGCCAACTATGAAGCCCAAATTCCTCCTCACTCTTTCCTCTTTAACTGTATCTAACGGGGATACCTGCAGTTCCTTCTTATGGGTACGTGCGTTAAGTGCCGACATGGGTATGACTGTGGAAGCGCCGGGCCCATGGGGACATGCGGGCACAGTGGGGGCACTCCTCCACATGGTGGGCTCCCATGGCACCAGACGCAGTGGTCATGGGCTTCCATGGAGTTCATCTTTCTGCTGCATCTGGGGCATTTCTTGAATCCAGGTTTGGTATCTTCTTTTCCTTCTCTTTTCTGAATGTGATGAAATTCTTCTCTTTTCCCTTTTCTTCTCCTGTTTTTTTGCTGGAGAGCTGAGTCTTCCATCCTTCTTGGCAAGTGGAAGAAAGAGACTGGCCCAGGTAGAGGCGGGCCTAGAGTAAGGGCTCACTGGCACATGCTTAGAAAGGTTACTGCTCTGAGAGAGCACTTCAGTCCGGACGGCGCCATCAAATGACGTCACCCAGGCGTGGCTGACTCATCCTGCTTGTCCATGGAGAAGACCACTAGCTGGTTGTAAAGGCCCTGAAAATTGAGACCTTGGACCATTTATTTGTGCTTTACTCTCTAACACTAAGGCCAGATTTATTTGTTTTAGTGGTTAATAGAGTGAGCAAATACTAGAGGCTTAGAGAAGGTTCTAGAATAAATATATATGTAGAGGCCAAAGGTCTTACTTGATCAACAGAAATGCATCTCAATTGCCAATATGTTAAAGGCAATTATTTAACTCTCCACCATCCTAAATGAGGTGCAGAGATGTACAATCTTTTCAATAAAGGTCTCAGACTAATCTGATGAAACCACAAGAAAAGTGCATGCAGGATTTTCTTTGCATATAGAAGACCCGATTTTCAAAGCAATAGTAAGCACGTACATTTAAGGTTACTGGATGTCCTCGATTTTTGGGGATTATCTCTGATTGTGATATAGTGTTCGACTCCATGGACTATAACCACCTCCTGTCCCTGATTTCAATGGCATACCAAGGGCAGGGTGGTGGGTGCGGCCTGCCCCGGTGCCACAAAGTTACCCTAAGCCAGCTTGCTGCCATGCTGTCTCCATGGTCCCGCTGCCCTCCTCTCCCTGCCAAAATCTCAGTTCAGCTGTGCTCGGTGTCTCAGATTTGTTTTCCAAAAATCTGGTCACCCTAACATACATCCGCTTTGAAAATGACCCCAGGGAAGCTAAGCAAGTACATTTAGGCTTGCTGTTTGGCATGCATAAACTTTCAGGGTTAATATGCATGCATTCATAGTAAAAATCCTGTTCCAGTCTCACCTCTGGGATCGCCTCTACTCATTCTGTGTATACTTACATACATACATACATACACGACAGGGGCACATTGTAGACCAACCAAGCTTTTGAGGAGAAGTGTCCACTTTGTCAGAGTGCAGCGGAAGAAGAGACTCTTGTCTTCGAAAGCTCATGCCTCAGTAAACTGGTTATTTTATTTATTTAGCTGCATTTATATCCCGCTTTTTACCGTGTCAAAGCGGTTGGGGGGATACATTTAACATGAGGGGATATGAGACACATACACTAATACTTACAGGGAACATGGGCAATGGAGGGTTAAGTGACTTGCCCAAGACCACAAGGAGCACCTGTGGGACTAGAAACCCCAGTCCTTCCGGCCCAAGGTTGCTGTCCTCTAGTGGGATTTGAACCACCGACCTTCCGGCCTGTAGTACCTTGCCCCAACCACTAGGCTACTCCTATGGTTAGTGCATAAAGTGCCATCTGCCTCTGTCATTTTTGCTACTCCATAGTAACATGGCCACCTTCTGAAACCTATTACATGCTTACAAACTATAGACATGTAAGGTCGCCGGCATATTGGGAATGCAGTTTTGCAAAAGGCCATTTCCATGAGTAAAAGCACTGTTATACCTGTGGAAATGCTTTTGAAAATTACCCTTTTAAGTGGCAATCAAATACATAGCCCTAGGACCCCACCTGCAGCTGTTTTTTTTTCTGATGTGCATTTGATTCCTGAGGAAAAACATAGAAGTTGGTAGACAAAGACCATTTGGTCTCCCCAGTCTGCTTGGTCTTGAAGGACTGGAAAGGGGGGCTGTTACTTCTGGAGAGAAATCTGAAATTGTGAGTATATACTTCTGGGAATTTTTCTGAAAAGAATTTTTTTTCTTTTAAAGCTAATTAATCTGTGAACCCACTATTTTTTTTTTTTGTTAAATCAGTCAGGGCCTAGTAGCAACAGTTTAAGATTCAATTTAAAAACACAGAAGAGAACTTTCTGGTTACCTTTCATACCCAGTAGACAGCTGTAGTTTAAATTTCATAGTCACTCAGGGCCTAGCATCAGCAAAGTACTTTTAGTTTCAAATTAAAACACAGAAGAGAGCTTTCTGGTTAAATTTAGAATCCAGCAGAGAGCTTGTAGTTTAAATTTCATAATAGGTTAGAGCCTAGTAGCAGCAAAGAGCTATAATTTAAATCAAATCAGAATATAGTTTTCTTCAGCAGCACAGGACAAGGTACTGTGTAGCAGCCCTTTTTTAATAAGCCCAGACCAGCTGTATTCCACGCTTTAAGAAAAGTGGAAGGAAGTCCAAAAAATTGCCAGCATGGTTTAAAGCTGAGGTCAGAGAGGCTGTTGTTGCCAAAAAAGCATCTTTCAAGAAATGGAAAAAAGAGCCAAATGATGAAACCTGGAAACAGCACAAGCACTGGCAAGTCAAATGCAAGGCATTGATAAGGCAGGCAAAGAGAGAATTTGAGAAGAAGCTTGCTGCGGAAGCAAAAACGCGAAATAAAGACCTTTTCAAGTACATTCGTAGCAAAAAACCCGTGAGAGAGTCAGTTGGTCCATTAGATGATAAAGGGGTTAAAGGAGCACTAAGAGGCGACAAGGCGATAGCGGAGAGACTGAATGAATTCTTTGCTTCGGTCTTTACTGAGGAAGATGTAGGGATGTTACCCACGACTGAAGTGGTATTTAAAGGTGTGGAAGAATTGAAGGAAATATCGATACATCGGGAAGATGTCCTACAACTATTAGATAAACTGAAGAGTAGCAAATCACCTGGGCCGGATGGTATACATCCAAGGGTGTTGAAAGAACTGAAATTTGAGATTGCAGACCTGCTATCAGTAATCTGTGAACTATCATTAAAATCATCTCTAATACCTGAGGATTGGAGGATCGCCAATGTAACACCAATTTTTAAAAAGGGTTCGAGGGGTGATCCGGGAAACTACAGACCGGTGAGCCTGACATCAGTACCGGGAAAAATGGTAGAAACCATCATAAAGAATAAAATTACTCAGCATATAGATAGTCATGACCTAATGGGAGACAGCCAACATGGCTTTAGACAAGGAAGATCTTGTCTTACTAATCTGTTATGTTTTTTTGAAGGAGTGAATAAACAGGTGGACAAAGGTGAGTCGGTTGATATTGTGTATCTGGACTTTCAGAAAGCCTTTGACAAGGTCCCTCATGAGAGACTTTTGGCAAAACTAAAGAGTCATGGGATAGGAGGCAGTGTACTACTGTGGATCAGGAACTGGTTAAAAGATAGAAAGCAGAGGGTAGGGCTTAATGGCCAATTTTCCCAATGGAGAAAGGTGAATAGTGGTGTACCCCAGGGATCTGTGCTGGGTCCGCTGCTTTTTGACATATTCATAAATGACCTGGAAAGTGGAATAACGAGTGAGGTTATCAAATTTGCTGATGACACAAAACTATTTAAAGTTGTTAAAACCCAGGAGGATTGTGGAAAATTGCAAGAGGATCTTGATAAATTGGAAGACTGGGCATCAAAATGGCAGATGAAATTTAATGTGGAGAAGTGCAAGGTTATGCACCTAGGGAAGAACAACCCAAACTATGGTTACACGATGCAAGGTTCCACATTAGGAACCACCACCCAAGAAAAAGATTTAGGCATCCTTGTGGATACCATGTTAAAACCCTCGGCCCAGTGTGCAGCGGCGGCCAAGAGAGCAAATAGAATGCTAGGTATGATAAGGAAAGGAATGGAAAATAAAACAAAAGATATTATAATGCCTCTATATCGTTCCATGGTGAGACCGCACCTTGAATATTGTGTGCAATTCTGGTCGCCATATCTTAAAAAGGATATAGCAATTTTAGAAAAGGTTCAGAGAAGAGCCACCAAAATGGTAAAGGGAATGGAAGGCTACTCCTATGAAGAAAGGCTAAAAAGGTTGGGGCTCTTTAACCTGGAAAAGAGACGGCTGAGGGGAGATATGATAGAAGTCTATAAATTAATGAACGGAGTGGAACGGGTAAACGTAGATCGATTGTTTACCTTATCAGAATATAGAAAGACTAGGGGACATGCAATGAAGCTACAGGGTAAACTATTTAAGACTAATAAAAGAAAATATTTTTTCACTCAACGTGTAATCAAACTCTGGAATTTGTTACCGGAGGATGTAGTAAAGGCTGTTAGTGTAGCTGGGTTTAAAAAAGGTTTGGACAAGTTCCTGGAGGAAAGGTCCATAAACCATTATTAAGAAGGGACCCAGGATATCAATGCTTGACCCAATACAAGCATTGTGGAACCTGTGTCCCTTGGGGAAACTGCTAGGTACGTATGACCTAGATTGGCCACTGTTGGAAACAGAATACTGGGCTTGATGGACCTTGGTCTGACCCAGTATGGCATATCTTATGTTCTTATGTTCTTATGCTCACTGGTATCTGCCCAGTGCCTGCCATGCAATCTCCCTTCCTTCCCCTCTTCAGTCATCTTAGTGTCTTCTTCGGAATGCCTGAATTCAGCCATGGTTCTGGCTCCTATAAACTCAGCTGGAAGTCTGTCCAGACATTCACCAGCCTCTCAGCTGAACAGTTAAAAGTGCCTCCTACTTGCATAGCAGTAGTCATTATAAATCAAAGTGAATTGCTTACCCATATCAGAAACCCCACGTAGGCATCTCAAGCCAAAGAATAAATACAGCATAAACAACTGACCAATGAACTCATGGAAGAGAATCTCTAAAACGACCAAAAACCCAGCAAAAATCTACTAAGTAAAAAAGAGTTGGGTAAAAAATGAAATAGAGACCTAGAAATAAAAGTGGAAGCAGGCAAAGCGATATTTTGCCTGCTAACAGGATACAGTGTTTCTGAAGATGTGGGGCCAGATGGGTTTTCTCTTTATTTTATGTCTATGGCAAAAATACTTAGCACGTATTACATAGGCCCCATCATAATGTTGGTTTGTCAATTAAGCTGTTCATCCTGGGTAAGGTAGTGGGCTGCACTTTCAGTCCCCTTGAATGCACTACCCGAAAAGATCATGAAAACCAAAAGAGAGTATCCTCTATAGAACATCAGTGACAAGGGAATCTCACACCTGTTTAACAGCAAGGCCCATAATAATAAACCCGGGTACTTCCTGTCATTAGCACCAAGGTGTTTATGTTGCTGGAGATGCCATCCAGAGATATGTTTAGAGGAAAGGAAAGGCATTCACAATCTCTCCATTAGGAATCAGGATCACAACTCTTCTTATGAATCTGCTAAGGAAGTCATGTTGACAGGGTGGGGACAGTTTTAGGGCCATGTGACCTCAGCAACTGCACAGGGATATAGCAGTGATTTTAAAGGGAGGCTACCGAATTCAGCACTCTGGGGGGGGGGGGGGGGCATTTCCCACTGCTAGCTATGAAGAGCGCTGACAACAACTGCAGCAGTCCAAAGGGACCTTCTGCCTACCAAAGAAGGTGTCACTGTGGCTTTAAAGGGGTGCTGCCAACCTTGACGCTCTGGAGAGTGCCATTCCCCATGTTAGCGTCAAAGTCAGAGGAGTGTGGCTTCGGTGTTAGCTCGTGAGAACACATGGAACTAGAGGCTAACAAAGGAGTTATAGAAGGCATGTCCTTTACATTTCCGACTAACAATTTTAAAGGATTTATTATCCACACTATTTACCATTTTAGGTGGGCTACAATTTTACACCAGTAACGAAAACATGAAAAGCGTATGTTCCTTCCAAGAGGTTAACAATGGGGAATGATATCTCATAGAAAAGAAAAAGCACAAATAAAGGAAATTAAGCCAAACTGACTCCAAAGCAAAGTCCCACATAGAAAACTATGCTTTTCTGCCCTTAGTGATGGCTTGACCCTAGCAGTAGTACTATGAGATTACCATTAGGTGGTCACAAGGTGCTGTTTTGAATCTGGACCCATATAGGGTAGGAGCAACTGGGAATCACACCTGCCCCATTCCACTAGACCACCAGTGATTGGAGAAGTAGGCCCTAAGTGACCCTATGGGGAGAGTGGGAGGTCTTTAGATTTATTTAGACAGTTTTGTATACCACCTTATCCTTCAATCAAAGTGATCACAACACAATTGGGGATACATTTAACATGAGGGGATATGAGACACATACACTAATACTTACAGGGAACATGGGCAATGGAGGGTTAAGTGGATTGCCCAAGACCACAAGGAGCACTTGTGGGACTAGAAACCCCAGTCCTTCCAGCCCAAGGTTGCTGTCCTCTAGTGGGATTTGAACCCATGACCTTCTGGCCTGAGGTAACTTGCCACAACCACTAGGCCACTCCTCCACTCCTAGATGGGAAATGATTGGGGGTCCAGGGAGGTGTAGGGGTGGAGAGCTTGAACTGAGGCTATTGGAAGTGTTTTCAGGTGGGTGGGGGTCTGTGGGGGAAGAAAAGTTTGCAGGGGAGGTGGGACCATGCTGCTATTCCTACATCACCGGATGTAATGCGTTACTTTACAAGTTAGTGACATTTGTAATGAATTATGGTACCGTTGTTACTACCCAACACTGCAGGTACCATCTTAGATTATAAACCCCCTTGGATTGGGGTCTACCACCTATATCTGCATTTGTAATTTGCCTTGAGTTCAGGTTTACAAAAGCAAGTGATTATATCCAAATCCATCCCTTTGATCAGATTACTTTATAGGACTAAAATAGTGGCACTTGTAAACTCTTGGCAAAGGGTTCTAATTCTTTCTGGTCTTAGTGGTTTTTAATCCAGCCTTGGCATCTGGGATCCCACAACAGTGGCGATATTTTGGCCACTGGCCGGATAGCTTAACCAGCTAAAGTTAGGTCATCTTTGTTTTTGCCTATCTGTAGCCTCAGGGCTAACTGACCAGTGGCTCAATATCACTGCTGACCAGCAAATCCTCAGTGCCTCTCCCTGCTCCCTCCGCCCCTGGAATGCCCTGACGCTAGGTGGCGCTAAGAGGGGATATTCAGCGGCGCTTACCAGATATGTGCTGCTCAGTATCCCGTTCAGAAGGAGGAACGCGCTTAGCAGGTCCGCTAACTGTGTTACTTCCTTTGACTATGACCCCGACCCTTCATATTTAAATACTGTGGCTGACAGCCATGGTCTTTATGTATCAGTCCATCGGAATAGTGGGCACTTAGTTTTCTTCTAGAAATGGAAACTCATACTCACTTTTTAATGTACACAATAACTTGCTTGAATTAGAATTTATGGAGAAGATTTATTATTTTTACGTTAGCTATCAGAATCTATATGGGCTTATGTTGCATGGTCTGATGACGGACAACATAGTTTTAGAGGCCTTTCCTGTCATGTATTTTATCTCATTTGAGAGGCTCTGGATCAGAAGCAGAACTGGCCAAACCATTAGGCACGATCAGTAAGTCACCAAGAGCAGCTGCAGTCAAAGCCAAACAATAGATCTGACACAAATTCACGGACCAACGCACCCTTTGCACGTAGATAACTGAACTTTTAAGCACAAGCTCCGACACGCCAAATGCAGAAAAGAAACTGATGCGCACGTAAACAGCAAAGAAAAAGCAAGCACACATAGCAACGCCAAGCATATTTAAATGATAGGCAAATGAGCTGCACGTATTAAAATGCCATACTAAGATTGTCTGCACCTAATGCAGAGAAACATATAGAGGATTTTGTAACCAGCCAAAGCGCCATTTCTCTGCACCTGGGTCTGAGGTGGCTTAAACGTGTTGCGTGTGCCCCCAACAGTAATTTAATGGCATCAGGGGCTTTTCTCAACGCCTGGATCATCTAAGGCGAAGTTTGACACTTCACCTCAGATGATCCAGGCATCGGGGAAAGCCCCCCAAGACATCAGAATACTGTCAGGGAGCATATGCAAATTACCCACACAGTGCCCTTACTTCTCCGGGAGAGCAAGCCAAACTTGCAGCGACTTCTGCGCGCATGTGCATGGTTTGCTCTCCCGGTTTAGCGCTGCCATTTGCGCTGCAGTTTAACGGCATGGCTAATTTGCATACGCACCCCTTTCTGCAGGCCTGCACTGAAGTCGCACGCTATCGGTGCGATGTATAGAGGCCTAGAGAGCTGATTGCGCGCAACTTCAGAGCCAGCTTTCTGCATCAGCCCGTCAAAAAGCCATCAGCACATTTCTGCCTGCAGGGAGCGCACGTGGACACATATATACAAAGCAAAGTTTAACATTTAACAGTAGGATCTCCAGTTGTGTATTTTTACAAGATTGTTGCTGGGATGGTGCTGTTCATATGATCACAGTTTATTGTCATGATTTTTGAGTTTAATTTTCTAAATCTTAGTGGGGGGAGGGGATAAGATTGAAGGTTTGGGAGGGCCCAGATACCTTGCACCAGCCCTGGGTCTGGCCCTGACCGGAAGGGCTGCAACAGCTGCTCTCCGTGCTTTCTCATGCATGAATTACAATTTTCCTTCATCTCTTCCAGTTCAAGTCCTTGTGGATGGAGCTCCAGTTCGGATCCAGCTCTGTGACACAGCAGGGCAGGTAAGGACAAAGCGGTTCAATTCATGCTTTAAAAGTTGTTGTATCGCTAGCAAAATGAATTGACATTCTAAGAATTATTTTCATAACAATTCTTGCCAAAGGTGCAATGTTCAGAAGTAAAATGATGTATTTTAACAATGCATCTTTCGAGAAGGCTATTAAAATGTCGCAAAATGCAAACAGTATTTTTGATTTGCAATAAGGGCATGTGTCTTCTAGTGGATCGGTGCGCTAATGTGCAGGGAAGGGCGTTCCAAAGTAGAACCGTCAATACAGTTGCACTGAAGTGAACTGATGCATGCTCTGTCCTGTTTTAGGGGCTCAAAAAACAAAACAAAACAGGAAAAGGGTCGTGTGCACATTGTATGTAACCTTCCCTTCTCGAGCCTTCCATAGCTCTGAGGCTTCCAGCTGTGCAATGGCATTCCTATCACGGAAAGCACTCATATCTAAGGCTAGTTTTCCCACTCATTTTTAAAGCTCACCTAACTGGTTTGTTTTTGGATATCTGTAATGAATATGCATGAGATAGATTTGCTGCATCTCCAATGTGTTTATCTCTTGCAGGTTCATTGCGGCAATCCTGTTAACCTCAATGAAAGGGTTGGAAAACATTGCCATATACTGCACATTACAGAACTAATTATTCAGAGGGTGTTAGGATAAGGAGAAAGAGGGGGAAGTTTCCATCTGCGTGTGATATCAGGGAAATCCTCATGACTACATATCCTGCTTTGAAAGCTTATGTAATTTGGGTGAATAAGTGTTTGTGGATAGCATAGTAGCATAGTAAATGACGGCAGATAAAGACCAGTATGGTCCATCTAGTCTGCTCAGTAAGATGGCAGGAGTAGGTGCACCTGCTGCTCCATGCAGGCCACTCCTCCCCATGCCTTTGTTTTAGGGGTGAACCCATCGCTCCGGGTAGGACACCCCTGTATGTTGAGAAATTAGTTAGTTAAGTTTATTTTGATTTTATCCTGTTGCTGTAAAGGGATCCAATGTGTCTGTCCCATGCCATTTTGAATTCTGTCACTGTATTTGCCCCCAACACTTCCATCGGGAGGGCACTCCAAGCATCCACCACCCTTTCAGTGAAAAAGTATTTCCTGACATTGCCTTTCAATTTACCCCCTTGCAGCTTCATGTTACGCCCTCTAGTTTTACAGCTTCCCCGTCTTAGGAAGAGGTTTGTTTGTTCATTATTCCTCTTTAAGTATTTAAAGGTCTGAATCATATCTCCCCTGTCCCTCCTCTCCTCCAGAGTGTACATATTTAGGTCTTCAAGTCTCTTCTCATAAGGCTTCTGGCGCAGGCTCCAAATCATTTTGGTTGCCTTCTTCTGAACAGTTTCCAGTCTTTTTATATCCTTTGCAAGATATGGTCTCCAAAACTGAACACAGTCTTTATTCCAAGTGAGGCCTCACCAGTGACTTATACAGTGGCATAAGTACCTCTTCCTTTCTGCTGGTAATCCCTCTTTGTATGCAACCCAACATCTTCCTGGCTTTTGCCACTGCCTTGTCGCACTGTTTTGCCACCTTGAGATCCACAGAAATAATCGCACCAAGGTCCTTCTCCTGGTCCGTGCACACCAACCTCTCTCTCCCTACCATGTACATTTCCCCTGGATTTCTGCTTCCCAAGTGCATGACACTGCACTTCTTCGCATTGAATCTTAACTGCCAAGCATTAGACCATTCTTCCAGCTTTTGTAGATCTTTCCTCATGTTATCCATTCCTTCAGGGGAGTCCACTCTGTTGCAAATTTTCATGTCATCTGCAAAAAGGCAGACCTTTCCATGCAGTCCTTCAGCAATATCACTCACAAATACATTGAACAGTGCCGGGCCCAGGACCAAACCCTGGGGCACCCCGCTAATCACTCTCCTTTCATCCGAGTGAGCTCCATTTACCATCACCTTCTGTCGTCTGTCAGTCAACCAATTTCCGATCCAGTTCACCACCTTGGGACCCATCCCCAAACTACTGAGTTTATTGATAAGCCTCCTATGAGGAACAGTATCAAAGGCTTTGCTGAAATCCAGGTAGATGACATCCATCACATGCCCCTGATCTAGTTCTCTGGTCACCCAGTCAAAGGATTCAATCAGATTTGTTTGGCAAGATTGTCCTTTGGTAAAACCATGTTGCCTCAGATCCTGCAACCTGTTGGTTTTGAGAAAGTTCACTATTCGCTCTTTCAGATGCACCTCCATTACTTTTCCCGCCACTGAGGTAAGGCTCACGGGTCTGTAGTTTGTCACTTCTTCCCTGTCACCACTTTTGTGAAGAGGTACCACATCCGCCCTTCTCCAGTCCTGAGGAACTACTCCTGTTTCCGAGGATCTGTTGAAAACATCCTTTAACGGCACTGCAAGAACCTCTCTGAGCTCTTTCAGTATCCTGGAATGTATCCCATCTGGTCCCATGGCCTTGTTCACTTTCAGTTTTGCAAGTTGTTCTAACACATCTTCTGTGAATGGTGTGGTATCTACTTCATTCCCATTTTTATATTTGGGAGTCACAGATGGTCCTTCTCCAGGATTTTCTTTAGTAAAAACAGAGCAGAAGTATTTGTTTAGAAATTTTGCTTTTTCAATGTCAATTTCCACAAATCCGTTCCCAGCACTTCTGAGTCCTGCAATTCCATCTCTGGTTTTCCTCATCGCCCGAATATACCTGAAGAAAGTTTTGTCGCCACACTTCACATCTTTAGCCATCTTTTCCTCTGCCTTTGATTTTGCTTTCCTTATTTCTCTTTTTGTCTCTTTTAGTTTGATCCTGTATTCCTTTCTGTGTTCCTCTGTTTGCAAGCTTTTGAATTTTGTGAAAGCTGTGTTTTTTGCCTTTATTTGTATAGCCACTTCTTTGGAGAACCAAATAGGTTTACTTTTTCCTCTTGTTTTTATTTACTTTCCTTATATATTTATCTGTTGCCCCTTTTATTGCCACCTTTAGTTTAACCCATTGCAATTCCACTTCCCTTATCCCCTCCCACCCTGCCAACTCCTCCTTCAGGTACTGGGCCATTTTAGTATGAACGAGCACCTCCTGCATCTTCACTATGCTGCTCTTTGATTCAGGCCAGGCCCTCTTTTTGACAGATTGTCTCTTGAATATCTTTTTCAAGATAGTTCTTGTTTTTAAATATATTTTTTCTTCCATAAGTCCAAAAGGTTTAGGGTGGATTGAATCCCTTTCATGTCTCTCAACACTGAAGTAGGAGATTACCGCCACCCGTGGTTTCCAGTCACCTTTCAACCACCTTCTTGTGGACAGCTCAGTAAAGAGCTGATATACTAAAGATTTTGATCCCATTATTTCTTTATTAGGGATGTGCACCTTGGATTTTGTTTCCTTTCATTTGGGGGAGGAGCTCATTGCATTTTCCCTCAAACATTTTACTGCGGTCAAGGGCAGGGACTTGCGACGTATGTTTTAGTGTACCCCACTTAGACTTTATAGATAATGCGGGTAATAAATTTGGATAAATAAATGCAAAAAATGAAACAGAATTTTAACAAATAATATTGTGATTTTTTCTTTTTTTTTGCTTTGAACTAAAACGAATTAAGCCTGTTTTGTTGCAGTTTTTGTTTTCTTTCCAAATGAGTCCACATTCCTAGTGTTTCTAGGGGACAAAAGCCTTAAGGTCTTGTTACACCATAGTCAGGTTTACCCCTCGCCCCAGCTGCGTGAGTTTATCTGGTCCAAAGAACCTTAGCCTCAGTCCGGCAACATTGCAGGGCCCTGCAAATGTTGAAGATCTGGAGGTATTCAGTCGACAATACATAGCTATCCAGTAAGGATATTTAGGGAGTCCTTTTACTAAAGGGTGCTGGGGTGTTGCACCTAACACAGCAAAACCTTGGAAAAATGGTGCATTAGGTGCAACATCTCCACGTTAAATGTAACGTGGAGCCCTGTCCCATAGCATGTGCAATGTTAGCGCAGGTGCACCTAACACCACCTATTGAGGTGACGTTAGGAGATCCCACACTAATGCAGTTAGCGAGCAGTGTGAACCCCACAATAACGGCATAGAGCGCACAACACCCACTCATGATCCCAACGCGAGTTAGACAGCGCAGGAATCGTCCTGTGCTGTCATGACCCTACGCTACCTGTCAACGCGTGTACCAACTCACATTAGGCAAGCACCCGAACTCGTGTTGTTAGCTAATGCCCTTTAGTAAAAGAATCCCTTAGTTATTTAATTTATAGTTCATCAGTTCGAATAAATGTTCAAAGCAGGTTAGAATCAAAAAATATATCACCACAAAACAATAAATACAGAAGCATAAAACATAAAGCAATTCGGTCAAAAAAGATATAGCAGTGCAAATGTGGTGGATCTTTCTCAGAGAAATTCACTTCTTCCTATGCATAGTATTTCAGCCAATGAGAATCAGAATGAAAATACACAGTTTTCCTGCTATAATGCGGGATTTCTTATAACGGGGTCAAGTGTTAGGGTTTTTTTCATTATTACATATCACACTGTAGACACAATATGACTCACTTATAATATGGTCAGATATCTTGAACCCCAATATCCATGTTATATGGGGTATATAGTGTATTAAAAATGCTTCCTGTGGATTTCAAATATGTATCTGCAGGACTGGATGGAGTGACCTGAGGCTTTGCTCTGGGCTGCTGTATGGTTAAAGGCCCTTTTGGTGCTGCTTTGCAGAAAGCTCGGCATGGTGCTTTTATGGCGCTTTGCCTGCTGGGTGCCGAAATAGCTTGCTCCAGCACTGTTTCTTTGTGTTATCTCATAGGAGAATGCTCTTTTACCCAAGTTATTGGAGGAAGTGTGTATTTCAGCAAACGGCAGCCAGTGTTATGTAATTCCCTATTCATAAGAACAGCGCCTGAATGAAATCTTGATACAGCAGTGGATGTTGCCATAATGAAAACCCATCTGGCATGCGGGGAATATGTGGACTGGGTTCCAAAGCAAGCTGTGGTCTTTGGACCATTTCAGAGGACTTTCTAAAATGGATGGGTGATGGGGCCGGAGGTGAGGAAGGGAAAGAAAATAGGGGAAAAGTCGCAGGTAACTGGCTATAAATCAAGTCTCAAGGCTGATGGTGCTGTAACTCTATTTATTCAGGGCAGATCATTATGTAGCTGGCAGTCCAAAAGAGCAGAAGGACGAGCCCGAGGGAAACCCCCCTCCCCCACCAAAAGAAAACAATGACAACTATAGAAAGTTATTTTAGCAGTAGTGATTTTCTGCTGGGTCATGCCAGGTTACCATGTCACTGACCTGGAACCTTTTTGTACTTGCTTCCTTTTCCCCATTATAGTTGGAATGGAAAGGGGACCCGCCCCACCCCCTGTCCCTCAATTGTTATCATTTTCTTGAAGAAAATAAACCCTGCATCACTTGATCCCATAAAATTTGTTGCTGGAATCATCTTAGGACTAGGGTCAACAGGGATTCCTCCAGACTCTTATCACCTGAAACCTCATAGTATACTTTCTGTAAATTGACTTTTCTTAAATATCTAGACCATCTGTATAGTCCTTCATGTAAAGTTTAAACTTGGAAACATCGAAAATGTTGGCAAAGACCATACTGTCTATCCAATCTGCCCATCCCTAAGAACTGTTAACTTATGCAATCTCTTCCCTCAGAATCCTCTGAATTTGTCCCATGCTTTCTTGAATTTAGATTTCTCAACTCTACCACCTCCACTGGGAGGCCATTTCACACATCCATCATCTTTTCCATAAATCAATATTTCCTCATATTACTCCTGAGTCTATCGCCTTTCATTTTCATTCTATGACCCTTAACTGTAGAACTAGAGGACAGCAACCTTGGGCCGGAAGGACTGGGGTTTCTAGTCCCACAGATGCTCCTTGTGGTCTTGGGCAAGCCACTTAACCCTCCATAGCCCATGTTCCCTGTAAAATAGTTATCTCCAAGTTATAATGCCCTGTTCAATGTAATTTCAGTTTGTTCAATATAAACCGCACTGATGCAGAATAGCGCGGTATATAAGAGAATGTAAATAAAAAAATAAAAAAACTTCCTTTCAACTGGAAGAGAGCCACCTCCTGTGCATTTAAGCCACGGAGGTATTTAATCATTTCTATCATACCTCCCCTCCCTTGCCCTTCCTCCAAAGTATACATATTGTGATCTTTAAGTCTGTCCCCATATGTCTTATGACAAAGACCACTGACCATTTTAGTAATTGCCCTCAGGACTGATTCCATCCTGTTTATGTCCTTTTGAAGGTTGTCACCAGCTCTCCTTAAACCCCCGAGTAGAGGTTAAGGGAGTGGGTTTTTCCCTATTGAAATAGCTGTTTTACAGATCCTGGAGCAATGCCCCTTGGGAAATGTAGTCTTTTCACCCAATCAATAAGGAGCAGTTGTGGAAAAAGTGGTTAAGCAACCAAAGGATTTTATTTCCCCTCCCGGGTGGATTTTACCATGAACAGAAAACACAATCCAGGTATCTACTGGTATTTGGACAAACAAAAGTTCCTTAACAGAAAAAGGCTTTCTTCAGCATTAACCAAGGTGAAAACAAACATTCAAACAAAACCACGCTGTTTCCTCACAGCTCTCTGTTTCCACGTGCTATCTGTGCTGTACTCTCTTTTCAAGCAGGTTTTCAACGCAATGAAATTATTCCATTGGCCAGAGATAATGTACAGTCCATTATATCTATATCTTCTCCAGTATCAATACACTCTGGTTCACAGTCCATCAATTCCTCCTGCTCATAAGGAAATGTTTGAACCGGCACTGCTGGTGCCACGCCCTTTCTTACTGCTCCAGGCTTTACTCGATATGCTTGGGTCAAATACTGGCTTTCACACAGACTATCAAGCCCAGTATTCTTTTCCCAGCACCACCCTTCTGGGTACAAACAGTCACTGTAATTAAGTATATTCAAGCCTTTTGGCTTACCTTTCAGCCTTACTGGTGGAGGTTTTCTCTGGTGCTTTTGAATAGCTGTAGGTTCCCAACCTAAGCCCTGCTCATAGCATTTCACTTGCCTCCTAGGCTTTCTGTCTCTCCCGTGCTCCCCAGGATATTGCAGACAATCTCCTTTGCCCTTGTTATATCCTGTCCTCAGGGTTTCTTTCTTTCTCCTCAAGAAGGAATCTGTCTCTCCTTTCCATAGAGACTCAGGCTTACTCTGGGCATAGCTGTCTTCAGTGTAGCTCTCAATAGCTTCTCTCTCCAGCTCATATGCCTCACTTCCTGCTTCTTCAGCCAACTCTTCATTACCTCCTTCTCTGCCTAACTCCATAAGCTCCACTGAAGTTTCCTTAATAGGGTGAATTCTGGGGCCGTGCTCAACTCCACCCCCTAACAGGTGTCCTGCATTACCTTGTGATTCACCCCTTGAATGATAGCACCGGCGTTTCTCTTGCCTCTGTGCCTGGTTCCCACGGTAACCAGGAGCCATGTGCTTCTGTTTACAGCTCAGCTCTACTTTTGTTCCTGGCTTTTTAGCTTCATTAAACGGGCTAGAAGGACCCACTATGTCACAAGGTGTGGTCTCCAGAATTGTACACTGTACTTCAAATGAGGTCACACTAGAGACTTATACAAAGACACTGACACCTCCTTTTTCCTGCTGGCCATTCCTGTCCCTATGCACTGTCTGGCTTTTGCTCTTGCCTTATTTTTACCTGTTTGGCCACTTTAAGGTCGTCCAATATGATCACTCCCAAGTCCCATTTTTCTGTGCTTTGAAGTACTTCACCCCTATGATGTACTGCTCCCTTGGGTTTTTGCAACCCAAATGCATGGCCTTGAATTTTCTAGCATTACATTTTAATTACCAAATTCTCGTCTATTCTTCAAGCTTCTCTAGATCCCATCTCACATTATCTACTATTTCCAGGGTGTCTACCCTGTTGCAAATTTTGGTATCATCCACAAAGAGGCAGACCTCTTCCATTACAGTTTTGAAATCTGGTACTCTGCTTTGCTTACTATGGGCATCAATATGCACAGCTCTCCAGGTGTTGTCCTTTTTTAATGTTTTACTTACCTGGGGGCTTTGTTCACCCATTCCCAATGATCCTAGTTTAAAACTCTCCTCAGTAGATTAGTCAGTCTGTTGCGAAAGACACTTCTTCCCTTCTTTGATAAGTGACACCATCTCTGCTCAGCAGCTCTTGGAAAGTCATGCCATAGTCTAAGAGGTCAAAATGCCATCGATGGCATCATCGATGAAGCCAGGCATTCATTTTCAGTTTGCAGTCAGGATCCAGACTGAGACGCTCGCATCCTGGAGATGAATGCCTGATTTTTATTTATTTTTTTTGCCAAAAAATCCCAGGTTTTACAAAACCTGTTATTTAGATTTTTACTGTTATTCCAATTTTGTAAAACTCAACACAGAGACTTTTCTAGTTTTACAGAATTAGTGATTTATCTGCACGTTTCCCCACCCCTGATGAGAAGTTGTCCATCCCTGATCCCCTTATTTTCCCTCCCATTGGCATAAAATGACGTACACTATTGTTACAGTGGCTGCCTCTCATTGTATTGTTTGTGATAAAGTCTCTTGAAAAACGGAAACACAAAAGATGAAGAATCTTGACCATTATGGATGTAGTTCACAAGATGTAATGTTCTCTGACCTCAGTTCTGGAATAATTTTGCTTGAAATGTAGATGACCCCTTTGTATCCTTGCTATATTTAACTCTTTGGGGCCTTTTTACTAAAGTAAATTAGATTTATGCCCCTATCGCATGTGTGTAGCACAGAAATGAATGTGTGTTAAGTGCAAAGCCTATGCGGTAACTGTTTGAGATGTGACCAGCATATTCCCAACAGTTTTGGATGACTCTCCTAGCGCATGCCTACACCTATCGAGGTGCTATGAGGTGCCCCATTGAGGGAGCAACACTGACAGCATGTGATATGTCCCCTCCCCCCATGCTAGAGCAGTGTGCTCACTATGTCCACTCCCTGTCTATTCAGCATGCAAACATGTGAGTGGCAGCTACCACACGCTGATTTGCACGCTCTCATGCCCCCGCCGTAACAGTTATCATAGGCTGAAGCAGTCAGTTATCGCATGTAAAGATGTGCATTAGCTGCTTAGCTCACTTTAGTAGAAGGGTCCGTATGTCTTATATAAGCAGGTTCCAATTTACTACCATGATTTTTACTTTCCTTTTTTTTTTTCCTGTCCCTGCAGGAGGACTTTGATCGTCTACGCTCACTCTGCTACCCTGGGACTGATGTATTCCTTGTATGTTTTAGTGTGGTAAACCCCAGCTCTTTTCAAAATGTCATTGAAAAATGGATCCCTGAGATACGGACTCACAGTCCCCATGTCCCCGTGGTGCTGGTTGGAACACAGTCTGACCTACGAGATGATGTCAATGTTCTGATAAACCTGAGCCACTATCATGTCCAACCAGTGCCTGAACCTCAGGCACAAAGCTTAGCTGAGAAAATCCGGGCCCTGGCATATGTGGAGTGCTCAGCTCTGACCCAAAAGAACCTTAAAGAGGTCTTTGATACAGCTATTCTCAGTGCCATAGAGCACAAAGCACGACTTGAAAAAAAACTGACTGCAAAAGGAATTAAGAGACTGTCCAAGTGCCGCTGGAAAAAATATTTCTGTTTTGTGTGAGCTTCTCATGAAAGCTATGCCAAGACGAGGCCCTGCATCTAAGACTGAAATTTAAGCGGACTCATGACTCCACTATAGAAGTCAATGAGATCTCAATTTGTAAGTGGACTAAAGAGCAAGTTTATATGCCTCAAAGCAACTGGAGGGTGAATTCTTTGACTCAGCTGTTCAATTACCATTTTTTATATCAATTGTTCGGCCCCCTTATCTAACTCTGCAGTTTCAGGGTTAAGGATGGTTTGAAGATGAGAACACAATGGAAACTACAGCAGGGAAAGAAAGGTGTGTTAAGAAGCATTCATTTTAGGAAAATGCTTTGCCAAGATTATTATATCTTCTAGGTGCTGGTAAGAGAAATATACTAGATTGCTCCTGCAGACTATCAAACCAAATGCAAGCTGAAAATATGTGCAGTATTTAGCGTCACCACAGAAAAGCAAGCAACCAAGAGGCAACATAAAAAAATGCTAAGAAATGAGGAGCTGAGGGGGACTTGTGCTGAACTGGTGACAATATATTTCCACGCAGAATCCTATGAACATTTCTGTGTAGAACAGGATTCCACAATATGCGCAGATATAACTCGCCAATTGTTTGTGCACAAAATATGGCTCTGCTAGTGCATGCGTGTAGCAGGCTTCCCCCTATTTAGCACAAACATTTTGTGCACAACTTAGTTACTGAATAGAAGGGGCAAACGTCTTGCAGTCTTAGGAAACCATGTGCTGCTCTTTAGCGCATGACTGTAACACAGGGCTACTACATCGGCCCTTGAATTAACTCGGTTTCCCTACGTAGATAGACCTTTGGAAAGGAAAGCTCTTCCAAATGCCACTCTTCAGTCTTTTGTTAATAAGAAAAAAGAGATCCAAGATTTCCCAGGAGGGTCTCGATTTTAAATGCATAATCTAGTTTAGTAAAGAGATTCCAGGTGGTAGTGAGCAGACTAAAGAAAAACTGGAGAAAAGAGAGGGACAGATTAAAGGAAAAAGCAGTGTGTGCGAGAAAAATAAGAGAACAAGGAATAAAATAGATTAAAAAAAGACAAAGAGAAAGGAAGAAAGACAAAAGATAATGGTAATCAAACTTAAGGGTCAGAGAGACAAGGAAAGAGCAAGAAAGCTTTTTGCAAATAGATGTTGTTAATGCAACACAGGAGAAATACGTTTGAAAACAAAATAATCCTTTAGTCAGGGGTTATTTTATGAATTACAGTCAAAGAATTTGAAAGATGGAAGAGAAGAATTTGGTAGCTTTTAGCAAAGAAATGTGTTATAACCCTGATGTTTATTCTGAGGGTGTTACCAGAGATGGTATATGAGGGAGGGCAGAGCTTCAAGCAGTGTGCAGTAACTACAGACTTCAGGGAGCAGTTTAAGTGGTGCTTAGCTTCTTCTATAGCTGCTGCACCCTCACTGTTATTTAGTATTGCAATAACCAAAATCATTTTCAAGCCTAGTTCGAAACTGTTTGCTGACAAGCATCCAGTTTTAGATATTTGCTTCCACAATTAATGTTGCATATGTCTTCCCTTTTTGTCTGTGTGTACTTTACACGTGTGTGCGCTGCTGGGGAACACACATGACATCAACAATGCCATGTTTCTCATGCATGGTGGGGATTGTGTGATTTTTATTTTTGTTGTTAGGCTAGAGATGGGATTGACTGGACACGCTCTGTTATGGGTTTATTTGCACAGGATTCATGGGTGGAGTTTCTCCGGCTTGGAGGATGAATGGTGTTTATACCACTGTCTTACTTGTATAATAAAGTGGTCTTGAGTACAATTAAAGTCTGTGTTTGTATTTAGCACACACACACACACTGGAAATACAAAAACATGAAAATAAATCAATTTGCTGCTGATGGTGTTGGACAGTGAGTTCACTACCTGCTGACACAAGTGCATTAAAAAAAACTCCAGAACAGAATGTCATTGATGGTTGTTTTATAGAACGTCTGAGCTTCAAATTGCCAGTCTGCATTTTTAGATGCAAGGAGACCTTGGTGACCGACAGACACAAGGGTGAATTCTCATTCACGCTAACATTAACAAAATGCAAATGTGTAAAATGCCGAAATAATATTCACAACTGAATTCATAGCACAAACAGTAAATTCAAGTGCATTATTCTGACGGATTGAATAGTAATTAACCAGCAAATGTTGACATTTTGAGCTTGTAGCTAGAATATGTTCTTGCAATCCTTAAAAAAAATCTGTGGCAGAAAAAATATCTTTTGGGTTGAATAACAAACAATATCTTTCTGGACTTTTAACGGACAATTTTTCAAACATGACTCTTTGCAAAGTCCGTGGGCACATTAACCTGCAGACTTCATGCTAGTTCTGAAATGGAAAGTACGCGCGCAGTTTCCCTTGGAGAATTGCCTAGGGATAATGGTCTTACAGAGAATTACACCTGTTCTTTGTGTCTAGTTTGGAAAGTTCAAAACTCCATTAAACTACCCTACCTTATTCCCATCCCCAGGAACACCTTCACTCAATTAACAACTCTTTACAGCGAAAAAGTAGCCTAGGATATATCCAATACTGTATCCAAACAGGAATTTCCAAAGCAACCTGTAGTTTTGCCAAGACAGTATTTTTTATATCATTCCCTTTGTTTTCAGTAGGCAAGGAGACTGTTCGTTTCCACATCCCTGAGTTACTGCTTTTCGGGAGGCAAAGAGCCTCACACTTCCTTGGTTACTAACTGCCTAGATAATGATGAAGGCATTGGTTCAATAAAAACAATCCTTTTTTAATGTTATCTTTAGCAAAATCTTCTACATGTCATCAATCCCTTTCTACTTTCTTTATCTTAAAACCAACAAAAAGCATCTGTATCAAACTGAGCACAGACAGTGTTTTCAGCAGCAGGGCTGGGTCCCCAGCAGCCTAGAGTCTGTAGGCCTGAGTCGCATGGCCTTAGGTGTAGGAGGGGGGGTTAGGGCTCCAGGGATGGTTAGAAGCAGGGGGGGAGGGGGACTAGCTGGTTTGAAATCCCTTCCTCCTCTAAGGGAGGGATTTCATTGGTTTAGGAAGGTATGGGGTATGGGGGTAAGGGTCTTTACTGCCCGGCCCAGACCCCTCCTTCCTCTTTCTGGTATCTGGCAGAGGTGGGTCAATTCCCACCCAACCTGCTCTGCTTCACATAGGTAGCAACTAGGGTTCATTGCACTTGGGTAGTGATGGCGGGACCCGAGACATTCAGGTTAGCCAGTGGCTGTGGCCGGTGGCAGGTGAGCTGCGATCAGGTGATCAGAGCTTAGAGCTATGGGGGTCTGGGGGTGGTGAAACTCCAGGTTGGGAGTATTCACCGGGAGTGCTAGTCTTTGCTAATAATATGGCAAGGCCGGCGGCAGGGGATGCGGTTCCACCTTGCTAATAATATGGCTGGTGGGATGCGATATCCTGAGGGGTGGGGGGGTTATTGCAATACTAAGGGGCTTGTTTACAAAGCTGCGGTAGTGGTTCGCGATTGTTATCGGAGCCGCAAACCCATTGATTTCAATGGGGCCGCGGCTCCGATAACGACCGCGAACCGCTACCGCAGCTTTGTAAACAAGCCCCTAAATGTTACTGCAATGTTGCGTTGGCTGTTTAACAGTGCTGATGTGAATCATTTGTTCTGATTTTGTTAAATAAATCCGCGACCAGTGGTTTATCAATAAATTGTGTGGAGTTTATGTGTGGGAATTTGTGGGGTGGGGTGGGGGGCACAGGCTAGGATCTGGGTTCAGGTTACCGCAGTTAATATCAAGTACAAAATACGTTTTGGACTTTTTAGTTAGAAAACGTCCACCCATCAAATACGTAGAATTCGGTATCTCACTCAGCAAATTGATTCCAAATCTGCCTGAAATCCAAAGTTTACATCTAATCTTTCTGGATAAGGAGGATCGGGTAAGAGCTCTTATCATTTCAGTTGTGTTGACAGTCGATGCATGTATCATGTTTGCAACAGTTAATAATCCGTAGACTAATGAAATTTGGCTTAGAACCAAGTTCAACCACATGTAACAGATCGTTTTTCTTTCCCATGACTTAATCTTGGGTGGGGCTGGCTTCAGATATATTGTTAAAAATATATAAGGAAGTTACATTGCTTCTCAAAACTAGTTTAGATCTTGTTCGCTGTTTTCCCAGGCACTGAGCCAGAGTTTCACGAAAACATCACGTCTATAACAGAGAGAACTCCTAGACTTTCTTGTTTGCGGTCCTTTTCTGCAAGGGAAAGTAGAATAAGAGCTAGACTGGGATATAGAGAGATTTGGAAGGAGGAGAGGACAGGGAGTACACTAGGAATGGATCAACTTCTTCCGCTTTCTGCAGGATACTGCCTGCTCTTTATCCTTGTCATTTTAAAATGTTCTGTTATATTAAGGTTGGGCATAAGAGTGCATTGGGGCAGGCCCTGGATTTACGCCTAGGCAGCATCAGCAACCATCTCTGCAAGCAAATATTCATAGACGCCTGGGAATATTCCCGCCACGTGGCGCAGGATGCCTCCAACTGCACTGCTGCAAGTAGGCGGAGGTGCTGCGATATTGCATTGATAGTTGCAGGGAGCATTGCCTGCTCCCCACTAGGAGTGAAGGCCGCCATGTTAGAAGCCTCACCAGCCAGGGCACGAATGCAGGGGGACTGCCGCTGCCCCATTGCCCATTAGACACCAGGAATTGGTACTGGTAAAACCCAGGGGCTCTCAAGGGGTGGGGGTAGGGTCTTGTGAAGGTCCTGGGGGAGGGGGGGGCTTGGCTTTTTTTTCCCTATGGTATGGCCATTCCGGGGCTTGACAGGGGGATGCGGATCATGGGGAGGGCTGTGATCACTGGGGGAAAGGGGTAATGGGAGCAAGCTTGGCATGGGGAGGTGTGATTGGGGGACGAAGTTCGACAGGAAGGATAGTGGCAAGGGGGATATTGGAGAGAAGGGCCAAAGATTGCGGCTGCTGCCAATTTTTTATCTACACTGCTGGGCCTGCACTACCTGTTGAGAGATTATAGGCCCATTGCAGTAAGTGTCTGCCTTGCACAGTAAATGCAGGGCAGATGCTGGGCAGGCCCCTTGCATTTACCACACCTCACATTTTGCAGTTAAGATGAGGTAAGTACAAACACTTCTCTACTTTAGTAATAGGGCTCCTAAATGTGTTAGGTGCAGCTGTGTGAGGGGCATCAAGTCAGAGTGCAGCCAAAGCCTTTTCCTACAGCTGCCATCTCCTGCTTGTCAAATAAGAGCTCTCTCACAACATATCACCAGTGCTAAGCAATGCCAAGGACTGGATTTATTAAGATCTTTTCCCTAAGAAGCAGTTACTGAAGACATTAAAGAATTATTTACAACTACGCAACAACAGTTAGTATTTTCACCCTTAGACTATTGTCATTTGCTGCTATTTGAACTACTGTTATTGTCTATTAAGTCACTTTAAATTATCCAGAATGTCACTGCTCACTCCTCTTAGGTATAAAGCCGAAGGAACATATCATTCCAGTGTAAGGGTTTCTTCACTGGCTTCCTAAAGAGCAGCACCTATGATTTAAAGTTACTTTGCTCCTTTCTAGAGCAGTACGGCTTGGAATATTTCTTCCAGCCTCAGTCCCTGTCAGTATTTATAATCCGTTTTATCCAGTGAGATCTAGACAAAGGCTATTGAATGTTCCATTCAGAAGAACAGCCAGAACCCATATATGCGGGATCAAACTCCAAAATAGGATGTTGCAAGGATGTAGTTATGGGTGGGCCTGGAGGAGCCCAGGCCCCTCCCCTTTTGATTCAGGCTCCTCCCATGGCTGCAAAGTGGAGAAGGAAGGCCTGAAAGTTCCCACCATTGGAAAGGGTCTGTGCCATGGGGGGGAAGGGGAGGAAGACCTGGAATGTCTATTGTCCTTCCATGTTACCCTGGGACCCCCAGAAATTTGGGTTCTGGCTATGCTTCTGAGACATTATCTCTGTTGGGCTCAGGCAGCTGGAATCAATGACCTGTTGACATTAGATTGCTGACTGAAGTACTTGATTTCCAGATTTACAGTATGGATGCTGAAATAAAAGATTACACTACACAATGCCCGCTTTGGGCATCATTTTATTATGATCGCCAGGCAAGAGAGAAAACAGACAGACAGTGTACAGGCTGAACGCTTTCTCTGCTACCACTGAAGCAGCTGTGGCTTATATGCAAAACACATCAAAGCTTACAGATGATCTACACTTAAACATTTGCCAACTTTCAGTTATAACACCTTAAAGGCAATTTCTAGGTCAATCATAGCCAGTCTTATTGGTCTGTCATCACATGACTTCCAAGGAGCATGAAAGAAATAAAACTTTCAAATGTAAATATAGAAACATAGAAACAGAAACAGAAAAATACCACATGGCCTATCTAGTCTGTCCTTCCATAACAACTACAACAGTCTCCTTTTTACCTTTAGAGATTCTCTGTGTTTGTCCCATGCTTTTTTGAATTCAGTTACTTTCCTCATCTCTACCACCTCCACTGGGAGACTATTCCACGGATCCACTACTCTTTCCGTAAAGAAATATTTCCGCATATCACTCCTGAATCTATCTCCCTTCACCCTCATCCCATGTCCCCTCGTCGCAGAACTTGCTTTCAATTGAAAGAGGCTCTCTCTCCCTGAACATTTATGCCATGGAGGTATTTAAACATCTCAATCATATCACCTCTATCCCGCCTTTTCTCTAAGGTATACATATTAAGATCCCTAAGTCTGTCCTCATATGCTTTATAATGAAGAAATATCTTTATTGATAATAGACATGTAACATTGACATAAACAATCAACTGCTCATGACACCAAATCAGAGCTCTGCTACTGAAATTAAGCTCTCTGTACATAATCATCAAAACACCGCCATCCTTGCTGAGAACTGTGAATAACATTATGGCACTCTGCTGGAGTGGCCTCATATTTTTTTTGCAATACATACATACCAAATTCCACCACATATAGACTTCCAGCCTGATTGCTAGGGACAGCAAAATAATCAATCACGTAGGCCTCATTTTTAGAGACCTAAGCTGTGAGGACCAACAATTTCCATATAACAAGTTTAGAAGAATGCGCACCATTTACCACCAGGGTGGTACTGCAATATGCCAAACCTTTCATGGCAGAACAGGAAGAGACATGTTTGAACAAATATCAAACTAAACCCTTTAAATATTACGGTATATTGATAGCATTTTTATGATTTCTACTGAGGGAGAAGAGTCTCAAACAATCTCACAAGTCTTTTAATACATCCCATCCCCCAATCAGATTCAAAATCGACTATTTCACAGAAAAGGTTAACTTCCTGAACACCACAGTTTCTATCAACAATGGCAATACAGTATATAGATATCTATATACAAGAAACCAACTGAAAGATGCAGATCCTTTTACAATTCCAGCTTTCACCTTGCACATTCAAAGAAGGTCATCACACACAGCCTAACAACACGATATAACCACATATGTTCTGACCCAAAAGAAAGGGATAAGCACCTCCAAATCCTGGCTGAGTCCTTCAAACAAAAAGACTATAATCCCCAAATCATCTCTAAGAAGATTTCCTCTTCACTCAAAACACCCTGAGAAAACATACAATCCCGAGCTGGAAAAAACTGAAAAAAGTCCTAAAAGACTTACAACCACTACTCCAGGAAGATGAATTACTTACTGAGAAAGATATTCCCTGTTCCACCAGTGATGGCCTTTCGACAATCACCAAAGCTGAAGCAAAACTTAGTGAGAAACAGACTCCCAGTAGAAGCCCAAATGAAGGGAAAGGCGCAAAGCCCTGCAATATACCAAGTTGCAGATTATACCAACACATATCACAGGACCCCCACAGTTACCCACATGGGAAAAGCATTCATGCTGTTCCTCTAATGTGGTATTCAATGCAGAACATCTGCAAAAGGATGCCATGCTGGAGAGACCAGCCAAATGTTAAAAACAAGAATAAATTCAGAAAGATATAAGATCACACAGCACAGAGCAGACCAAGGTGTCATTTCAGGGTTGGAGAGCCCTTCTCAGGACCAGAACACAGCATCAAAGATTTTATAGGTTCAAATCAGTCCAAGAACGTAAAACTTTTAAAATGAAGATGATGAGACACTTCCAATTAGACCAGACATGACTTAATAAAGATATGGGCTTTCTATCACATTACTGTAGCAGGTTGCTATAGTGATAAAACATGTGGGGCAATAAGTTTATCGCACTGTGTCATATGTCTTTGTGTTCGTCTTTGGCTTAATAAAATTACTTGTTGTGTGTATATTGTCAAACCAACTTAGAAGTTTAAAGGGAATTTTAAATATTGTGGCAGGCGATTCATAGAAGGCATACAGTAACTATTGTTCATGTATTAGTAAAAAAAAAAGGACTGTGAATGTAGATTTATTTAGAAATTCAATAACAATCGCAATTGGCAAAACCTTTTAAGTAATATTTTTAAACTTTTAAGCAGATTGAAATCCAGTGAGTGAGGGTCAGTTTCAGTTTCAAGGGATGTATGTGGTAGTCATTAAAACTATCAGTGCCACCTCTTGAGGGATGGGGCTTCTCTTGAGGGGGCGAGAGGTCACATTCCCTCTAGGGACATGAGAATTTCATTGATGAAATAAGCCATAACTGGACTTTCAGCGAAGTTGCGCCTCCCAAGGAAAAATAAAGGAAATAAAATGATCACTCAGGACAGTAAAGAAAATTAAGAGTTCACTCTCTGGTTCAGCTGTCTATAAGAATACTCATTACAATAACTAGATAAATGAAATGCCAATTTGCAGTGCCCTGTAGGATTTTTTTAATAGTGCATTTAAGGAGTGTAAAAAATAAAAAAACAAGACAGCAGTTTCCTTTAATTGCCTGTCTCTCAAGAAAAGCAAAAGGGAGAGCTGTTGTTTGCTTGCCTTACACTATCTGTGCTTTTAAAGGGTAACATTTTCCAGTTGTAAAAGATTTAAATAGCATGGCTTTTAACTTGGCTTGATATTTTCAAACTTTTGAAAGGACATTAACTTCAGAGATACAAGTATTAAGCACAAAAAGCTACATTTAGGAATTTAATGTCAAGAGGGAAATTTGCTTGAAATACCTCTACCTTCACTGTCTGCCAGATCTGTTTGATATATTAATTAAATTCTGCTTCATTTTCAGTTCATTTTCATGTACAGTTTTACAGAATGCAGTCAGGCAGGTTACCGCTCTCCATTTAGAAGTTAGTTACGTTTGCTTTGATTCCAGCCTCTTGCTCTGTAGGGATCCTCTGCGTCTGTCCCGGGCCTTTTTGAATTCAGTCACTGTTTTTGCTGCCACCACCTCTTTCGGGAGGGCATTCCAGGCATCCACCACCCTTTCCGTGAGAAAGTATTTCCTTAAATTGCTTTTAAATTTACCACCTTACAGCTTCATTTCAGGTCCTCTAGATTTACATTCCCCATTTTTGAAAAAGGTTTGTTTGTTCATTAATACCCTTTAAGTATTTAAACATCTGTTTTTTTGTTACTTCTAGTTCAAAATGTGTAAATATACAGCTTGTACATATAAGGCCCGATTCCCATGGGGGCACATCCAGCCTGTCAGGACGTCCAAAATCTGGGCGGGCCAGATTTGCACCTGATTCTGATCCCGTGGGGGCTAGATGTCCCTGCAGGATCAGAATCGGGTGCAACAGGCCTGGACGGGCAGGACATGCCCCACTTCTGGGCCTCTAAAAAAGAACAGGGCAGCTACACCATAGTGTGAAATACGAAGAACGAGTTTGACATCGATTTGTCTTGTTTTGTTTGTTTCATTATTGGGTCTTGAATTTTACATTTGGTTTCCAGAGAGGAAGTACGCTTTGTTTTGAAAGATGTCCTGATCTCAGTTGCAGGGGAACAACTAAGTGAAAAAAATCCATATATATAATCTTCTTTAGTTTATACAGATGTACTTACTTAGGTCACCCCATGTGCTCCTTGTAGTACTACATTCTGCAGAGACGCACTATATAGACAGCAGTTACTGGGCGAGTTAAGTTCATCTTTTCATCTTGCACTGCCCTTAGGTTTGCTGGATTTGAACAGAGACTAATTTGAAATTAGTTTATTCTCAAGCACAGACTGAACTGAGCTCCCAAAAATATGAGAATCTCTTTCTTTTTCTATCTTATGTATATACTATAATAATGTTATTTAAGTCATTGCAATACTTTACTCAACACTACCAAAGCCTTCCCTTTAAAGATTACCCCTAAGAAGCCTATGTCGCAGTGACTGAAATATTTAAAACAAAATAAGACAAGACAAAACAAACACCAATTTAAGCTGATTGGACAAAGCAAAGACCCAATGAAGATCCAGGAGACCTTTCGGAAAAAACACAGGCACAGAAAAAAAAACATGCAGGAATAACAGATCCTTTGAATACTGCCGTCTCAGGTATAAGAGCTGTGTTTACTGAACCTTTTGCCACCTTTTCAATCTTTGTTAAAAACTACTGCTGTTGGATGGAGTCAAGAGGAGTCAGAAAAGCTGGTGGAAATAGCTAAAAAAAAAGCATTTTCATTTAAAGTGCTTGAAAAAGAAAGAGAGAGAGACAGAGGACGAGACCATGGTCCAGGAAAAGGCAACACATGTGAACCAACAGAGGAGAGTCTCCAGTGTGGCAAGCTCCCCAAGGACCCCCAAGGCCTAAAATAACTGAAGTCCTATATATTCATGACTCTGAAAGTTGGATCTTAATAAAGATATTTAAAAAAAAAGACATATTGCTTTCTCAAAATAATCCAAGTATGCAGGGTGAATGTTTCTTTAGAAACCTCCTTTTTGTGATAAGGTGTTATAATTGATGACTGGCAGATGTTTAGGCATAAATCATCTGTAAGCTTTGATCTGTGTTTTATTTAAGTCAGAGTGGCTCCAATGCAGGGCAGAGAAAGCATTCAATCTATACACTGTCGGGGTCATTCTGAGCCACGAACAGCAGGGATGGATGTCCCATTGGGATGTCCATCCCAGCTATTCGGTCCCCTTTGTCGTCCCTGACTAACCTCCCCATACGAGCAAGGTGTTAGTGCATGGAGGCTTAGACAGGGGCGAGGCAGAGGCAGAGTTAGGGCATGCAGTGGGCAGTCTGTGGCCCCGGATGTACAGGACGGTTCTGACATCGGCCCTGTATATCTGGGGCCGTCAGACTGGACAGGGATCTTATTCCACTTTGGAGGTAGAAAAAGTCCCCCTAGAAGTTGGGGGATTGGAGCTCCAGCCAAGAAAAAAAGGTGAGATGGGTGCAGAGGATTCCCCGCAGCCCGATCCTGGCCATGGGAGGCCAGATCAGGGGTCGGGCTGCTGGGAAAGGAGACAGTCGGCAGCGGCCGGAGATCGTGGCTCCTGAATGGAGCTGCAGTGCCATAGCAACCGGAAGCTATGGTGCCATGGCTCCATTCGGGAGCCTTGACTGAGTTAGCCAGGCAGGGGCCTGTACGTGCAGGCCAGTGGGAATCAGGTCCCAGCCTAGTCGCAATTCTGATACCACAGGGGCTAGATCTGCCCCGTGGGATCAGAATCGTGTCTACCCTTGTGCGTCCAATTCCAACCAGGCGCACAGGGGCCTGTGTGCCCTGATCGGAATGACGCCCTGTTTGTTTTTCTCTCATGGCCAGCAATAAAAACATAAAATAATGCTCAAGCAGACACTGTGTAGTATGATTCTTTATTTCAGAATCCACAATTTTAAAGCATAATGCTTTGAGTAAACTGATGGGTGCTAAGGTTTTGGAACCTTGTCTTCAGTTTTGTATACAAGAATTTGAAAAATGAGAATAGATATAAAAAAACTATAAACACTTATAAAAAGGTACTCAGCCCTCCTAAAATCAGAAGCTATACTTAAGCCATTTATTCATCTAGTAAGAAGTCTGTTAATTCTTGTACAGGTTTTAAGTGAGACTATGGGGCTTGTTTACAAAACCACAGTAGCGGTTTCCGATTGTTATCGGAGCCGCGGCCCCATTGAAATCAATGTGTCACTCTGATCTTGCAGTGAGGACTGCACACAAACATGCTATCACAGATATAGTCACATAGGGGCTTGTTTACAAAGCCGCGGTAGCGGTTTCCGATCGTTATTGGAGCCGCGGCCCCATTGATTTCATTGATCGGAAACCGCTACCGCGGCTTTGTAAACAAGCCCCTATATGACTATATCTGTGATAGCATGTTTGTGTGCAGTCCTCACTGCAAGATCAGAGTGACACTAAAGAACGGGACTGGAGAACCTCCAGTTCTTAAGGGCTATGCACCTATCAGATTTTCAGGATATCCCTAATGAATATGCAAGTCACAGATTCAAATAAGCACAACCCCAATTGTACACAGAACTATCTCGCCCATATTTATTAGGGGCATACTGAAGCACAGATAATGTACAGCCCTCGAGGACTGAAACTTCCCCAACCCTGCAGAGAGAAGACATATGAACTCCCACACACCATAACAGTGGACAACGCAAAAGGGTGAATTTCTGCAAATGCCACATAAGACAGGATAACCTATGCAAATAGTTGAATAAATGATAGGAAATTGTGGAAATATGGGTGAGGGCATATTCAAAATGATTAAGGTGGTTAGCCAATCACAGTGAGAGGGACAGTCAGCAACGCATAGTTGTTTTGTACTGCTGAATATCTCCTAACCCCGCTAAATGTCCTGATGGGACATTGCGGGGGCGGTGCTCTCGATAACTGGTCAGAGGCGAAATTCAGCTAAAGTTAGGCACTTTAAAGGCTGGCCTAACTTTAGTCCAGTGTTGTTGTTTTTTTACTTTTATCCCGTATGACCCCATTTATCAGTTGATATGACCCCTATATCAGTTCAGGAAGGCACTCAAATCCCACCTTTACCTCCAATACTACCCAACCAGCAATTGAACCTAGATATCCCTCTCAAGAAATGACCCACTCTAGAAAGGCCCTTACATTCAGTATCTGATTTTTACCTATCCTTGCAGTGTAAATAGCTTATGTATATAGTTAACCCTGTTGTCCAAGTTTGTACTCCTGTTCGATGTAAAACCAGACAGCTTGTTGTTATGGTCGTTGTGTTGTGATGTAAACCGTGCTGATACCGAATAGCGCGGTATATAAGAAACTATAATAAATAAATAAATAAATCTATCAACTGAAAATTCACATGACCCCAGATAATGATGAAATCAAAATAGCAGGTCTCCAGTCTCCCTCCCCTCCCTCCACTATCTAAAGCAGGAAGACAGCAGCAGTCAGCACAGGGCCCCTTGTGTCAGTGTGCGGTGTGTGTTACAGACCCCAGTGCTCAGCAGTGGTTTCCAGTCTAACAGGAGAGGGACAAGGGCCAATGAATGTTCACTGGCTCACAGACCCCGTGCTGACAGGTGACTGCTACTACTTAGCATAAGTGACAGGGACCGTCCAGAGAGAAGGGGAAATGGCCATATTTCTGGGACCCCATTCACTGATGATATGATCGTATTTGGGTTCCTGACCCCAAGTTTGGGAACCACTGCTTTAGCCGGTTTAGCTAACCAAGCAGAAGCTGAATATCCCTGCTGCCTGGTTAGCTAATGCCGGTCCCCGGATATGATCCCGGCATTGAATCTGGATCAATGTTAAAATGGCAACAGCCAGCGGCTTTAAATGCTCTGGCTGCCAACACTGAATATCTCCGTCATGGTCTTCAACTGTTTTTACACCATCGCAGGACCCATAGGATCAACTTTTCAAAACAACGAGGAGTGCTAAACTCCACAAAAATGATCCCTCCTTGGACCAAGTGAAGGAGTTTGCTCAATACCACCCATGATGCAGGAGCCGCATGAGATTGTAGGCAGAGCCAAAACGAGTCCTTTTGTTGGCAGGCTACTAATTTGCTTCTCCTCCCCCATCACTATATGACTTTAAAATGTTTGTATGTCCAGCTTGGTGGTTCAGGAATCATGCCAGGGCCTGGCATCTGCTTCCTGGGTTAGCTGGGGCTGGGGGGTGATGCAAAGGCAGTGTCCACGTCTTCTGGGAGGCAGGAGGGAAGGAGTTGCGACTACCGTTCAACAGCAAAATCTAGTGAAGAGGCTTAGGGTCTATGGGCTCGATGCAGAAACATTGCGGCACCGTCCAGCGCTAATGCTGAGGTGCATTTTCCTAAAGCAAGTTTAACACCGAAGTGTTGCTCGGCATGCAAATCAGCTGTGCACAAAACATCTGTGCTAAAGGAGGGGAGCAGCCAGACACCTCTATCCCATGCACACAAGCAAAAAAAGTTTAGCTCTTGTGTGCATGTGCTGCACCGCTACCTGGTGCACAAAGAGCCGTATTATTTTGCTTTTAAATCTGTCCTGACTCTAGGAGCATATGGTCATATGACCCTAGAGTAAAAGCCCTCAAATGTGGAAGAAAGGAGATAAAACAAAATCAAGTTGTCTGCTGTTGAAACTCAATACTACAAAATGTAAACCAATGACTTTTCATCCCCTTACTAACATCTATAAATTGTTGGCACCTACTGTAATTCACAAAAATCTGCTTATTTTTCTCTTGGAGAGCTTTGCGGGAACTGCTCTTATTATAGAGGATTTAAAAAAATATAAAAGAAGGTTATATACTATGGGGTCGATATTCAGCCCTCGGTGGTCAACACTGTGGGCAAAAATGAAACTGGATTTCAGTCCTAGAGCCTATCTGGCATCCAGCACTGAATATCCAGTTTCACTGCCAATCGCAGAGATATTCAGCCATTAACTGGATAGTCACTGGGACAGCCCCAGTTCTGCCCACAGACCACCCCTAAACTAGCCAGACGTTTGCAAGGCGACCTGTGGAATTCAGTGACACTAACTGGTTGGTGTTTCTGAATACTGGGCTGAGTGGCATTATGACTATAAACCCTTCTGAATAACCGACCCCTATCTGTTCTTGCTCTATGACTTTAGTATGCCACTCTAGGAGAAAGAAGAGGCTGCAGAAACATTGTTCCATGTGTCTCATAAGGTTAGAGTCTCCAGCAGGGAGCCAGTTAGGGCCTCGGGCAAGACAATGACACATTACATACAGCTAGCTCATATTTATCATGGGAACAGACTCCTGAGAGTGATTCTGGAAGACTCACCCTGTTCTCCAGGCTCAGTCAGCATGATTTCTGCCACTTTCACAATCCAATCAAAGGCTCGTCTTAATCACAGTGGATAAGGTTTGTTGAAACCTAGCCAAGGTCTTTTTTTGTTGTTGTTCTTTTGCAAAAAACTAAGTTGATGCTTTTAGGGGTTTTAAGACAGGCCGATTTCAAGTTCGATTTTTTTTTTTGTTACGAATAAAACAATTTTAACCTTAAGGTGTCATTATAGTTGAGTGTAAACAGTGCACTTAGAAGAATGCAGAAACTGATTTATTTGTTTGTTTGTTTATTTATTTAGATTTTTAACTGCCTTTATGAATAGATTCACCCAAGGCGGGGTACAATAGGTCTCCCCTGCTAGACAACTTACACAGTAGTAACAGCACAACGATAGCAAAATGACCCCATGTCAGCATTACAGATTAGAACAGTCATGACCTATGTGTTTACAGTGCCATATTGATGAGGTGCACGACATTGGCCCAGTATAATTTTGGGCAATCTACTAATGTCCAGTCATGCCTGATATAGAAATCCCCTTGATGCTTGCTGAACTTGCTCACCTGCTTGTTAATTTTGGCTACACTCCTCGTTACAGGGTGACGTGATAACACATATTTTACTTAGCTGCAACCCGACTGCTGATCAGTATTATAATACAATTCATTAACACATCATCACCTTGCTGAATACAAACATGCTGTAAACTAACCCTGACAGTAAAACATGTTATATGTATGTATATAGTTTCCCCAGTTAACCCAAGTTTAAAACTCCTGTTTTATGTAACGTAGGACGAATGTTGTCCAAATATTCTGTTCATTGTAAACCGCACTGATGAGAAATAGCGCGGTATATAAGAAATGTTAAATAAATAAATAGAAGACATCCACTGGCGATGAGGGATGATCTCAGCTCACTGCATACAGGTACGTGAGAGCCAGGGTGTGAGGCATGCAAGATCATTTCCAGTCTTATCAATGAGCTGCTGTGCAGTCACTTCACCCAGATCATTGCCCCCTACATGGACTACCAGTATATCCAGGAGAACCGAGTCTATCGACAGCTGCCTAATGAGTGGTAGAAAGTTTCCCCAGTGCATACCTCACCAACTCATCCATCTCACCCAGAATCCCAAGCTGTCAGGCCAAGGTGATTGCCAGGTTTCTACAGCTACCCAGGATAAGAAAGTGTGTCCAATTATCCAAACCATCTATTGATACCACTTGGTCCCTGTAATGATAATGAAGAAGAAATAGGATAGTGTAGGATGGCAGATAAAGACTGACCTGAAAATGAAAGTAGTGCCATTAAATACCCAAGGGACTGGTGAAAACGAAGTTTCCTGGTACTTAAAGGCTGCTCTAAGGACCCTATGTTCAAAAGAATATCAGCAAATCAGATGAGGGAAGATTTGCACAAAATGTACAATGCAATGCATGCCTTCCAGTCAATGCTGACTCCTGGTGACACAGCAGCTCCTGGGCTTCTTGGCAGTGTGACCGGAAGCAGATTGCCAGGCCTTTCTTCTAAGGCTGGGGTCACCAACCTCCAGAGGGCCGCGGGCCGCACAGCCGACTACCGGGAGCCTCGCGGGCCGCACCCCCCTTCTCCCCGCCCACGCGAAAAAAAACAACAAACGCAAAATTATGAAAACAATGGCTGATCACCTTTATTGAATTTAATGAGATGGCTGATGATTCATGCTAGCAGACAAACGGTTAAAGTCCGGCTTCACAGATGACACTGACAGGAGAAGGGACGCTTGCAGGTGGTCGTCGGTGAGCTGCGAGCGCGTGGATGACTTTATCAATTTCATTCGGCTGAACAGCTGTTCGCAGCAGTAGGTTGAGCCGAAGAGAGCAGCGACCTTGCGTGCGTTGGCGGCCATGGACGGGTGGGTGGCCGCCTGTGTCTTCCAAAATGCGACAGGACCCATAGCCATGAAGCGCGACTTCTGTGCGTCGTCACACTGCAGTTCGATCAAGTCCATTTGAAGGTCAGAGGGCACGTCGGTGGGGTTCATCTCGAAGGGGGCACTGAAGAGGGCAAAGTCTTGCGAGTGCTTGGTGAAGTCTTGGAAACGAGCCTCAAACTCCATCTTGAGATGACGGATGGTGGATGCGTAACAGCGAGCAGCAGCAGCCGAAGGCGTCAGTGCAGCGAGCTGCGCAAAGTGTGCGAAGTTGTGTGCTTGCAGCTGCTTTTCCCACAGCATTAGCTTCACTTGAAAGGCCTTGACCTTGGCGACCATGTCTGAGACGAGGAGTTCTTTGCCTTGCAGTTGGGTGTTGAGCTGATTCATGTGAGCTGTCAGGTCGACAAGGAACGCTAAATCCTGGCACCACTGAGGATCGCACAGCTGCGGGAAGTTGAATCCCTTGGCTTCGAGGAAAGACGCCAGCTCCTCTCTCAGCTCGTAGGTACGCTGAAGCATCTTCCCACGGCTGAGCCAACGCACCTGGCAGTAGTACAGCAGATCGCCATACTGTGCATCAGCCTCTGCGAGCAAGTCCTTGAACTGGCGATGATTCAATGCGTGCGACAGCACCAAGTTCACAGCCTTCACAATGACCGACATGACCTCAGCGATGGTTGCAGACTTGGCACAAAGGGCTTCTTGGTGGACGATGCAGTGCAATGTCTTGATATCCTGTTTGTGGCCGAGGTCGCGCACGTGCTTCACAAGAAGCGAGGCAAAGCCGTTCTTCTTCCCCAACATGGTAGGGGCGCCGTCAGTGGTGACACCACACAGACGCGACAAGTCAAGTTCAAAGTCCTTGATCCAGGAGAGCACAGCTGCCAACACATCAGCGCCAGTGGTGGTTCCGCTCATCGGCACAAGCTGAGCGAACTCCTCGATGACGTCGAAGGAGTCTGTGATGCCACGGAAGTAGATCGCCAGCTGAGCGATATCCTTCACATCTGTCGACTCATCCAAGGCAATCGCGAAGTGCTGACAGTCACGGAAGCGCTGCTTCAAGGTGCCCAAGACGTCGTCCTTCATATCTTCGACGCGGCGAGTGAGGGTCGGAGCAGACAGGCTGACCTTCTCGAAGACCGCCTTCTTCTCAGGGCACACTTCGTCGGCGATGGCGAGTACACAGTCCTTTACGAATTCGCCGTCGGTGAAGGGCTTGAGACGAGTTGCGGTGAGGTAGGCAACGCGGTAGCTAGCTGTGGTGTTGCTGGCGGCTGCAGTCTGGGCGGCTGTCACGCTCTTCACAAAGAGAGCAGACTGGCGTTGGAGCGCAGACGACACGCGGGTAAACTCCTGCTTCTTCTTGACTGCATCCATCTTGGCGTATTCTGGGTGGACGGACTCGAAGTGGCGCTTCACATTGTAGTCCTTCAGAACGCCAACGGTCTTCTGACAGATGACACACAGCGCACGATCCTTGTGCAGCGTGAAGAAGAGCTTGTTCCTCTCAGGGTTGAAGCCGCGGTTCTCATCGCTGAGTTTGCGCTTCTTGTTCATGGGGGAAGCCATGGGGAAAAAAGAGAACAGGAATTCTATCGATAGCTGCAAAAACAGAATCAAAGTTTAAGCCTTATTGCTGATTGGTCCTCTAATTTATTTATTTATTTTATTTATTTATTTAATTTATTTAACTGTATTTATATCCCGCTTTTCACCGGGTCAAAGCGGTGTAACACATAACAAGGGAGGGGGGATCAAGGGGAGGGGGCCATCACCGGTGTCGTGGTCTGTTAGCCAGGTTTCCGTTACACAGAGGATGTCAATCTTATCTGTTGTGATCAGGTCCTGGAGCATGTGATATTTATTCCTAACTGAGCGGGCGTTTATGAGTGAAATGGAGAGGTGGTGGTGGTTTGTGGGGTCAGTGGTGCAGGTTGGTGTGCAAGGTGAGTGTGTGTGCTTGTGTGCATGGTTGTGTGCATGATTGTGGGTGCTCGTGGGTTGAGCTGTTGTGGTGTCTGGGCAGAGGGGGTTGCAGGGTTTGGCTGAGTGGGGGTGGAGGATTAGGAGGGGTGTTAGGAGATAGATGGGGGCTAGGAGTGGTGGCATGCTGTGTGGGAGTACCTGGGTTCTCCAAGCGGTGTGGTCGTTTTCTTTGCAGGGTGCGCCAACGAGCGTTCGAGATGATCTTTAACCATGAAGGAAGGCTGCGCACAACGAGAAGGGAAAAGGGCAGCGCAAGTAACTCACTCAAACCTCCGCCTGTAATGTCAGGAGCGCGGGGCCGCGGGAAGTCGGAGGGAGCCGGTTACTCGCCGGCCGCTGTGAGGCTCCCAGATGCAGGAGGAGGGGGGGTGAAATTGAGGGAAGAAAAATCTACCTGCAAACGCTGCTGAAAAGAGCAAAGGGGGGAGGCGTCTTTCAGGCACTGACAACCGCCCACACCAGCGACTTTCCTAATGCAGTGGGGCATTATCCCACGTTCCCCTCTTGCTCCGTCTTCATATCCTTCGTTCCCCACCCTCCGCTACCATCCAGAATGGAGAGGCTGCCAGTTCTAGAGCATCCTGGAAGAATGATCAATCAGAGGGCGCCTGGCGTCAACGAGCCGCCTCCATAGGTCCAATCGGCACGGTTTGCCCCGCCTTTCTCGGTAGCTCTCCACCTGCAGGCAGGTCCTTAAAATAGGTTGGTGCAGCTGGTGGAAAAAAAGTGCAGTGTGTGGCATTGCGGAGATGCTGCAGTTGTGTACTTTTCAAAAATAGGCTATTGGTCGCGTTGTAAAAGTTCCTAAATGCAGATATTTTGTGCACAAAGTGCACTTTTGCAAAGTCACTTCACAGTCATGCCGCGGGCCGCAGATACAATGACGGGAATCCTTGGCGGGCCGCACGTAATGTTAACCGGGGTAGAGCCTCGCGGGCCGCACGAAGGGACCTCGTGGGCCGCATGCGGCCCGCGGGCCGCAGGTTGGTGACCCCTGTTCTAAGGCAATAGAGAGTTAAGTGACTTGCCCAAAGAGTACGAATGGCAATTGAACACTGGCCACCTGGTTACTAAGCCATTGCTCAAACCACCAGGCTACTCCTCCACTCATAAAATGCACATCTTACTGAATAAATGGAACAGAGTCTATGTTTCATTACTGATGTGTGAGTATTTGGAGAAAGGGCACTTAAGGACTTGAATAAGGAGGTTCAAAGCAGTTTACTCCCTACCTCTTTCTTTAGATAATGGACACCTAAGTGGTCAATTTTGGACTGATCAGACAGCCTCCAATGGCTTGGGTTTGATTATAGTAAGTAGCTCTCATGCTCATAGGATTTTCAGAAAATGATGAGTTTGACTTTTTCTTGTTTTTTTTGCTCTTGGAATCACGAGACTTCGGCCAATTGCATCTGGTCACTAAACTTTCAACTGCAGTTGTTACTTCTGAAGATCATGCCGAGAGGTATAAGCAAAGCTGTTTCTGAAGGTAATATAACACTTTATCTGCAAATAATGGAGCTTCCGTAACTGCCCAGTCTGACAGTGAATAAAGGCATATGCATTGTTCAACAGCAAACAGAGAAAATGGATAGAGACTTCATTGATGATATTGTAAAGGTGGTTATGAAGGGAGAAGCATATAATGGATGATTTTAATCTACTAGATGTGGCTTGGAGTATCCTGTCAGCAAATCTGGAAAGAAGTAGACTTTGCTCAGACAATTGGTGATGAACCTCACTAGAAAAAGGTTGATGCTGGATCTAGTGTGTCTAATGTCCTTGTGGGTGCCCATGTGAGCAGCACTGATCACCACACAGTGTGGTTTGAGGTAAATACCAAGGCAGAATCCAGTCACAGCAAACTCAAATCCTAGGTTTCAAAAATGTTGACTTCAGTAAAACAGGAAAGTACTTGAAGGTGGAGCTATAAGGGTGGGAGGAGATAAGGAAAGTGAAAAGGCAGTGGGCTAAGCTGAAAGAGTCTATAAAAGGGGCAACAGAGCTATATGTAAGGAAAATAAATAAAAACAACAGTTAAAGAAAACCAATATGGTTCTCCAAAGAAAAGTGCCTGCACAGATAAAAGCAAAAACCACAGCTTTCACAAAAGTCAGAAGATCCCAAAAAGAGGAACACAGAAAAAAATACTAGATGAATGTTGAAAGAAAGAAATGGCTAAAGATGTGAAGCAAGGTGACAAGATGTTTTTCAGGTAGATTGGGGAGAGGAGGAAAACCAGATGTCAAATATCAAGATTCGAAGGTGCTGAGGACCAATTTATGGAAAGCGACAAGGAAAAAGCAGAAGTCTTGGAATCCAATGGATTGCAGGATCTGAGGCAACATGGTTCTACCAAAGGAAGATTGTGCCAAACCACTCTGATTGTTTTGACCAGGTGACCAGAGAACTGGATCAAGGGCATACAATGGTTGTTATCTACTTGGATTTCAGCAAACCCTTTGATATTGTTCTTCATAGGAGGCTTATGGGTCCCAAGGTGGTGAAATAGATCAGAAATTGGTTGACTGATAGATGACAGAGGGTAATGGTAAATGGAATTCTCACAAGAAAGGAAAGTGAGTAGTGGAGTGCCTCAGATCGGTCCTGGGACCAGTACTGCTCAATGGTTTGTGAATAATATTGCTGAAGGGTTAAAAGGAAACGTTTGCCTTTTTGAGGATAACACAGATTTTCACCTCAGAGGAAGCAGACAAAAGATCCACAAAATGTAGAAGAATTCATCTAATACTTAGCAGTTAAGATTTAATGAGAAGAAGTGCAGAATAATGCACTTGGGAAGAAGACATCCAAAGGGGACAGTATGCGATAGGGGACTGGTGTGCACAGATGAGGAGAGAGATCTCAAGGTGTTGGTGTCTTAGGATCTCAGGGTGGTGAAATAATGTGACAAGACAGTAGCCAAAGCCATAAAGATGTTAGGCTGCATACAGAAAGGCATAACCAGCAGAATGAAAAAGGATTAATGTCCCTGGCCTCACTTGTAGCATTGTATTGAGTTTGGAAAGCATACCTTGCAAAAGATATAAAAAGACTTGAGATGATTCAGAGGAAGGTGACCAAAATAATATGGGGCCTGCACCAGAAGATGTATGAGGAAAGACTTGAATATCTAGAGGATAGGAGGGACAGGGGAGATATGATACAGCTGCTTAAATACCTCAAGGGTATTGATGAACATAGTAACATAGTAAATGATGGCAGATAAAGACCAGCACGGTCCATCCAATCTGCCCAGCACGACGGCAAGAGTAGGTGCACCCGCCACTCCGCCACCCCTCCCCACGTCCGTGTTTAGGGGTGAACCCACCACACCATGTAGGACACCCCTATTTGTTGAGAAATTAGATGGTTCAGTTTATTTTGATTTTATCCTGTTGCTGTAAAGGGATCCACTGTGTCTGTCCCATGCCATTTTGAATTCCATCACCGTGTTTGCCCCCACCACTTCCATCGGGAGGGCGTTCCAAGCATCCACCATCCTTTCAGTGAAAAAGTATTTCCTGACATTGCCTTTCAATTTACCACCTCGCAGCTTCATGTTGTGCCCTCTAGTTGTACAGCTTCCCCATCGTTGGAAGAGGTTTATTTGTTCATTATTTACCTTCAAGTATTTAAAGGTCTGAATCATATCTCCCCTGTCCCTCCTCTCCTCCAAAGTGTACATGTTTAGGTCTTTAAGTCTCTTCTCATAAGGCTTCTGACGCAGGCTCCAAATCATTTTGGTTGCCTTCCTCTGAACAGTTTCCAGTCTTTTTACATCCTTTGCAAGATACGGTCTCCATAACTGAACACAGTATTCCAAGTGAGGCCTCACCAGTGACCTGTACAGTGGCATAAGTACCTCTTCCCTTCTGCTGGTGATTCCTCCCTGTATGCAGCCCAACATCCTCCTGGCTTCTGCCACCGCCCCGTCGCACTGCCTTGCCACCTCAAAATCTTCAGAAATAATCACACCAAGGTCTTTCTCCTGATCCGTGCACACCAACCTCTCGCCCCCTATCACGCACATCTCCCCTGGACCTCCGCTACCCAAGTGCATGACTCTGCACTTCCCTGCATTAAATCTTAATTGCCAAGCATTAGACCATTCCTCCAGCTTTTGTAGATCTTTCCTCATGTTAACCACTCCCTCGGGGGAGTCAACTGTGTTGCAAATTTTCATGTCATCTGCAAAAAGACAGAGACTTTCCATTCAGTCCTTCAGCAATATCACTCACAAATACATTGAACAGTGCCGGGCCCAGGACCGACCCCTGGGGCACCCCACTATTCACCTTCCCTTTATCCGAGTGAGCTCCGTTTACCATCACCTTCTGTCGTCTGTCAGTCAACCAATTTCTGATCCAATTTACCATCTTAGGATCCATCCCCAAGCTACTGAGTTTATTGATAAGCCTCCTATGAGGAACAGTATCAAAGGCTTTGCTGAAATCCAGGTAGATGACATCCATCGCATGTCCCTGATCTAGCTCCCTGGTCACCCGGTCAAAGAACTCAATCAGATTTGTTTGGCAAGATCATTCTTCGGTAAAACCATGTTGCCTTGGGTCTTGCAACCTGCTGGTTTTGAGAAAGTCCACTATTCGCTCTTTCAGGAGCATCTCCATTACTTTTCCCACCACCGAGGTAAGGCTCACGGGCCTGTAGTTTACCACTTCTTTCCTGTCACTACTTTTGTGTAGAGGTATGACATCAGCCGTTCTCCAGTCCTGAGGAACCTCTCCTGTTTCCAAGGATCTGTTGAAAACATCCTTTAACGGCCCTGCAAGAACCTCTCTGAGCTCTTTCAGAATCCTGGGATGTATCCTATGTGGTCCCATGGCCTTGTCCACTTTTAGTTTTGCAAGTTGTTCTAACACATCATCTTCTGTGAATGGTATGGTATCTACTTCATTCCCATTTTTATAATATTTGGGAGTCACAGGTGGTCCTTCTCCAGGACTTTCTTTAGTAAAAACAGAGCAGAAGTATTCATTTAGCAATTTCGCTTTTTCAATATCACTTTCCACCAGTCCATTCGCAGCACTTCTGAGTCCTGCAATTCCACCTCTGATCTTCTTCCTTTCCCGAATATACCTGAAGAAGGTTTTGTCGCCACACTTAACATCATTAGCCATCTTTTCCTCTGCCTTTGATTTTTCTATCCTTATTTCTCTTTTTGTCTCTTTGAGTTTGATCCTGTATTCATTTCTATGTTCCTGTTTGTGAGCTTTTGAATCTTGTGAAAGTTGTGTTTTTTGCCTTTATTTGAGCAGCCACTTCTTTGGAAAACCAAATGGGTTTTCTTCTCCTCTTGTTTTTGTTTACTTTTCTTACATAATTATTTGTTGCCCCTTTTATTGTCACCTTTAGTTTAGCCCATAGCAATTCCACTTCCCTAATCTCCTTCCATCCTGTCAGCTCCTCCTTTAGGTACTCGGCCATTTTATTGAAGTCAGTGTTTTTGAAGTTTAGGACTTTGAGCTTGCTATGATTGGCTTGTACCTTGGCTTTTATCTCAAACCACACCGTCTGATGATCGCTGGTGCTCACAGGGGCACTCACGCAGACATTCAACACGCTATCACCGTTGGTGAGCACTAAATCCAGCATTGAGCTTTCCCTGATTGGTTCCATCACCATTTGTCTAAGTAACGCATCTTGGAGAGCATCCACAATTGTTTTTGCTTCTTTCCAGATTTGCAGAAGGAGTAATCCAATCCACATCAGGTAGATTAAAGTCTCCCAATATTATTGCTTCCCCTTTTGTGGCTATCTTGGCAATATCTATAATCAATTCGTTATCTCTCTCTTCAATTTCTGTCGGAGGTCTGTAGACTACAGCAGTATGGATGACAGTGCCATCTCCTCTTTCCAACACAATCCAGAGCGCTTCTTCTTTTCCCCATGCCCCCTGCATTTCAGTAGCTTTAATATTGCTTTTGACAACCTTTTTCAGAGAAGGGGAAGCTGTAGAACTAGAGAATATAAAATGAAGCTGCATGAAGATAAACTCAAAAGCAATGTCAGGAAATACTTTGGATAAAGTAGTGTGATATTAGTCCACTTTAATGGCAGTTAAATAAAAAGGCAGAAAAAGGAAAATAAGGTGATACATTTTTGTTGGACTACCGTAATACATTTTTGGACTACCTTTTGAAGGTTAAAAAACCTTCTTCTTTAGGTCAGGTCAGTGTGAGCAACAGATGACACTACCATGATATATAAGTGAATCACAAAATAATTCCATTGATAGTTTCATGGGAAGGGGGTGGGGGGGGGGGTGGGAGGGCTGGAGACCAGGCTGTAAATATTTATAGTTTTTATGTGATAGAAAGCACATATCTTTGTTAAGTCCTGTCTGGTCCTATTGAAAGTGTCTTATCTTCATTTCAAAAGTGTTACCTTATTGGATTGATTTAAATTTCCCTTTCAGGCCCTCCCCGTGAAGTCAGTGATGCTGTGTTCTGGACCTGTGAAATGCTCTCCAACAGCGGAGTTACACCTTAGTCTGTTGCATGCTGTGCGATCTTAAGTCTGCATGCACCATTCTTATCTCTTAACATTCGGCTCGTCTCCCCAATGTAGCACCCTTTGCACATGCTCTGCTTTGAATGATCTATACCACCTTAGAGGAAGAGGCTGAGTGGGACGCCCTCATGTTGAATGTTTTTCCCATGTAGACAACTGTGGGAATCTGTGGCATATCAGGGGTGATTTCAGAAGGCACTTCTGCCACTCCCACAACAAGCAGATAAAGAGAAAGTATTCTCCGCAAGACGACACAGTCCAACCACAGCCATACCAATGATTTCTTCAACCAATGATTTCTTTAACCAGACCATTAACCAGAAGAAATCATTGGTGTGGCCGTGGTTTGTCTCCGCTCTGAAGCTGGACTTCTGCCACTCCCCCCAGTGTTTGGACGTTCTTCCTAAATTCCTTTCTAAAATGTCACTTCATGTTAGCATCTTACTGTGTACCTGCTGAATGAAGACAAAGTGCTGGCCATGAACAAGGTGGGGCTTGGATATATGCGCTTAGTTTTGCATTACCAAACTATGCACATGTTTTCCGATGGAAAAATGACACACAGAAAAAAGGTGGGTTTTTTTGCATATAATTTTTACAGTTGCAATAAAGCAAAAACTTGCTTGCTCTTTGTTTAGATTGGTGCAAGCCCACAGATAAAAGTACTCACAGAGTTTGCAGCAGCGTGAGCAGTTTTGATTATATTAGCCCCCCCCCCCAGTTATCTTATTCTTATCTCTTAACATAAGATAAGTTATGTTTTTATTTCCTACTGCTTCTTCAGAGTAAAGGACAAACTTACAATTATTGTCTCTCAGACTGTAGTCTTCTTCTTAACACAAAGATGACAATGACGTACAGTGTATAGCAAGCATCTTTCCTCGCTCTGAGCCCAATGCGAAAAGCATGCATTAGGACTCTGCACTAAAGCGAAGTCAGGGTTTCCTAACACATGAAGAAAAGAAGGATAATTATTCCCTGATGCAGTGAGCAAATAGAATGCAAATGCGCTGTGCGAAAAATATGTGCGTTAACATGCAAGATCATGCCTGATATATGCGCACTGGGCTTGTGTTAGCAGCATATCTGGTGCACAAAAAAATTGTATCGGCATCCGGAGTTGCATGCACATACATCAGTGCATGTGCTGGAAAGCTTTCTGAGCATACGTTTTTTCAATATTATTATTTATGCGCAGTATAGCATTCCAGCACATGAAACTCTAAACTGCTGACACACAGTCTTTGCAAATACCAATTTTTTGTCAGCAGTCCAGCATTTCTCTGTTGCAGCAGACCCACACATCATCTTGGTGCCTCCTCTTCAAGCAAGTCAGAAAAAGGTGTGGGTCTTGTATGCTCAAGATAAAGAGAAGAAATAGCCATAAATTCCTCACTAGGGCTGACTGCAGAACAATGAGCTAACCCTTTACTTCTCCTCAGACCTTGCTAGGGTTTCTGACATTCTGCTGCAACCCTATACACTGCTGCCCCCCTCCTTCATTAGCTTATGACCCCACAATGCTATTTTTGATAACACCTTCATTCATAATGTATCTTTCACTTTTTGTTCTTTTATTTTTCTCATTTTTTTATTTCTTCATTTTTTTTTTATTTTTCTGCAGCTTGGTACCTTCCATACTTCCGTGCCCCCCGCCATGCTTATCTCACTTACCATGTTGCAGCAGCCCTAAGACCTTGCGGTTACATCCTAGTGTTGCACACAGTCTTCTGGTCCTATGCGCACTTCTCTGTACCTGCACTGAATAGCTAATTTTTTTTATTATCATGGATTTAAATGAGCTGTGAGCTTTCTATCTGTGGCTTTGTGGACTTTAAAGCTGAGCTAACCTGTGCACAAAACCTAACATGCTGTTTTGTATCAGCCCTTCTGTATGGCGAGTCAGAGACGTTTAAACATTTTCCCTATAGGTACTGACAACGAGAAATGAAAATCCTAAATCTGAAGTTCTAAAATACCTTGTATTTATAATATTTTATAGTACTATATGAGGGGATAAGGATTTCTCTCTGATGCCCATGTGACTATGTCATAATTAGGACTTCTGAGTTTAGGGTTTAACATACAGAATTTGATAAAACACCCCAATGCAAAAAAATTAAAATAGGTATTTATTGAATAAACACCAGAAAAAGCACCAATTCCATGGGTACTTTTCCAGCCCTCTCCTATCTTGTCTTGTATCTGTCACTCAGTTTTTGTTTCTTTTCTACATTAATGACTCCTAAGTGACACAAATGTACATGTTTTGTTCCACTGGAAAAGGTTCCCAGCAAAGATTCCCTCAAAAAACACCTGATTAGCTGGAAAATCACAACGCTGCGACTTGGCTAGTTACCGCCCCATCTCCAATCTCTCCTATATATCTAAAGTGTTAGAGAAGGTTGTCGTTACTCAACTTTGGAATCACCTGGAAAAAGCAAATGCCCTTTATCCCTGCCAGTCCGGGTTTTGGCTGGGACAAAGCACAGAAACTATTCTTACCTCAATCCTGAGCAAGGTTCATGGCGCCCTTGAAAATGGAAAAAATTGCCCTGGCCATGCCCCTCAATCTTTCTTCAGCCTTTGACATCGTTAATCACACCATTCTGCTCTCCCATTTGGCTGCTACTGGTATTCATGACACTATTCTTGCCTGGCTTTCCTCTTACAACGCTCCTATTCAGTTTTGGCTGGCTCTTGCATCTCCGTCTCCTACACGATCACCTGTGGGGTCCCTCAGGGTTCTTTTCTGGCCTCCTCTTGTTTAACATTTTCCTAAGTCCACTTTGCTCATTCCGAAGGCTGCCATTGCTACCTATTAGTATGCCGATGACGTCCTTCCGCTGGCATTTACTCTCTCTATCCCCTGATCTCATGCCATTAAATAGCTGTCTGTACAAAGTGTCCAAATGGCGAAAGGAAAATCACTTGAAACTAAATGTTGCCAAAACTTCCGCCACTTAGCTCACCAGTGGTGCCTCTCTACCCATTCTCGCCCCCACTGGATGGTCAGCCTATCCCACCCTCCCCACATTTCAGATACCTTGTGGTCTTGCTTGACTCGGATTTCTCCTTTAGAAAACAGGTCAGCCACGTTCTGCAGTCCTCATTTCTCATGCTTCATCAATTCCAAGCCCTCTGCCCCTTTCTGGACTCTTAGCCCAACACACTCAGTTACATCATTTCTCACGTGGATTATTGTAACTCTAAATATGCCAGCATATTTCAATCTGAACTGAAACAACTACAAATGAACTAAAGCACTGTAGCCTATATCCTCTCTCATGCAAACAGATTTGATCACATCACCCCACTCTTATTTCAACATCACTGGCTCCCAGTACACCACCGTATTAATTCTTACTTTAACCCACAAGGCCTTATACACTGACACCCCACTTTATCTGTCCTCTATGACCTTTTTTCACACCCCCTGCTAGAGCTCTTCACTCTCTGCATAACTGCCTAGATATCCCTCCAATCTCCCATGTCAGACTGGAGATTACTAGACGCTCAGCATTTTTCTTTGTGGCTCTCACCCTTTAGAATGACCTTCCAATCACCCTTCGCACCAAACCATCATACAAAGTAGTCAAATCAGTGTTAAAAAACATCTTTTTCAACTGACATTTCATGAAGGACCTTACACGACATGATATGGACAGCACCTGTAAGCTGAAACCTGTAACCCATGTTCTGTATGCTGTGCTCCATTCCCTTCCCCCGTAGTCTTTATTCCCTCTCAATCCTGTAGTTCTTTTCTATCTTTGACTTAGCTTGCCATTGTAAACCGCTTTGAGATGTATTTGAAAGGCGGTATATTAAGCGCCAATAAACCATAACTCAATAAACATTTGAATTTACAATTTATAATCACCTAGGAAGAAAAGCCCTACTCATAATGCTCTCTACAGTCCTTCTTCCCCTCCTCATTGCCCCTATAAAGAAAAAGCGAAGAGGCCAATGTGTGACACGAGAGGAGAGGTGTGGGAACCAGCTGGGAGAAACCAGAGTGAGAGACAGGAAGTGTTATGACTTGACTGGAACCAGCCCCGACTTGTCGCAGTACTTGTTTTGCTTGTTTAGTGTGGTACCTGAGCCAAGAGTGAAGTTTATTTAAGATTATCTCAGCAGCTGACTCTTTGTGTGATGTCATTGGAAGGCAAACCTAGTCGACAGATAGTGATAAGTGGCTTAGTCATGAAGCAACCTTGGAGCCCTCAATGACCTGCTGCCCTCAAAAAGAAAACATCTCTTCATTTGCTCTCTGTCCGCTGGCTATTTTGTGAATGGTAACCAGAGAATCTTGAAGCCTTGAAACTGCTAAAGTGACACTTCAATTTAGTGAGCTTTAGGTTAAAATGCAACCAAAGGGTGCATAATACCAAAATATAGGATTATGTGCCTGCAAAAGGGCAGACTAGATAGGCCATAGGGTCTTTTCCTGCCATCATGTTTCTATGATATTATTCTGAGCAGATCTTCTGCTACATGCATCAGATAGCATTCCAGCCAGGGCCGGCGCTACCATTATACAAACTCGGCAGTCGCCTAGACTGCCAGTCCTCCAGGGGCACCATTGCCACAAACCCTACTCAGGAAGGATGCTGTGGCAATGTTTGCTTCAGCCCCTCCAATGCCCAATGCTGACTTCCTGCTGCAAAAAGGAAGTCGGCATCAGGCGTTCAGAGAAGGGAAGCAGCAAACAACCCCGCAGTGCTAACATTCAAAGATAACTGCCATGGGGCTCTTTGCAGCCATTTCCACCATTGCACATCCTGGAGAGGGGTGGAAGTGGGGGCAGTGGGCGCCAGAGGGGGGAGGGGGGCACAAGGGATCAGTTTCACCTTGGATGCCTCATTTTTTTGTGCTGGCCCTCATTTCAACATATGTGCACAAGTGCCCAAACTGTTTTTTTTTGTGTGCAAGATATAGATACTGTCAACACAGACCCAGTCTGTATGTGTCTTGATTGCTCTCCATGTTTAATACATTCTTTTTGTGCACAGCTCATTTGCATGCTGCTTGTATACAGCATTGCTGAGCAAAACGTCTGCATTAAACTTGCGTTACGAAACCCTCCTTCCCCTCCTTGCATGTAGGATGTTATAATGCCTCTGTATCGTTCCATGGTGCAATCGCACCTTGAATATGGTGTGTAATTCTGGTCACCGTATCTTAAAAGGGATATAGCAGAAATAGAAAAAGTACAGAGAAGAGCCACCAAAATGGCAAAGGGGACCCCTATGAGGAGAGGCTTAAAAGGTTAGGGCTCTTCAACCTGGAAAAGAGACGGCTGAGCGAAGATATGATAGAGGTCTATAAAGTAATGAATGGAGTGGAACGGTTAAACATAGATCAGTTGTTTACTCCATCAAAAAGTAGAAAGACTAGGGGACACTCAACGAAATTACAGTGTAACCCACTTAAGACTAATAAGATAAAAAAAAAATTCACTCAATGCGTCATCAAACCCTGGAAGTCATTACTATCTGATGTAGTAAAAGCTGTTAGTGTAGTTGGGTTTAAAAAAGGTTTGAACAAGTTCCTGGAGGAAAGGTCCATAAGTCATTATTAAAGTGGGCCCGGGAACTCCACTGCTCACCCTGGGACAATCACTGTGGAATCTGTGTCCCTTTCTGGGAACCTGCCAGGTAGTTGTGACCTGGATTGGCCACTGTTGGAAACAGGATTCTGGGCTTGATGGACCTTGGTCTGACCCAGTATGGCATATCTTACGCTCTTATAACCCTATGCTAGAACTTGAGCGCTGTGCTCTTATTCAGGTGCTCTGTTTAATAAGAATGTAAGATATGCCATACTGAATCAGACAAAGAGTCCATTAAGCACAGTATCCTGTTTTCTAAAGCAGCCAGTCCAGGTCAGGAGTACCTATCGGGTTCCCAAAAGGTGTACAGATTCCATGCTTCTTGTCCCAGGAGTAAGCAATGGATTTCCCTGGTCCTCTTTAATAATGGTTTATGGACTTTTCCTCCAGGAACTTTTTCAAACCTCTTTTAAACCCAGCTACCCTAACAGCTCTTACTACATCCTCTGGTAACAAATCCTAGGGTTTGATTATGCGTTGGGTGAAAGCATCCTGGTGAAAACAGGGAGCAATCATTCTACTCCCCTTTCTTCAGCTGAACCTCCATAAGCAGTGCTTGGCACTTACTGCAAAAACAACTACACTCCTCTTTAAAAACAATATGAAATTGCACCTTTTAAGATCTCATTTTTGATTGTTGTTAATAAAACAAGAGAAGGTGGCCTGGCTCAGCTCGCAGTTCCCATGATTTGCCATGGGAGAAAATAAGCCATATTCTCCCTCTCATAGAAAACAATGGGAGCCACATAGCTAAAACAGCAACCCAACAAGTTAATACTGCTCAAAGCTGAATATATTCAGGGTGGAGATCTCTAGGAAGCTACTGTATGCCAAGTAAGTGCATGATTGACTAAACCCTGGTTGGCCAGAATGAGGCAAACTACAGTTTAAAATCCTTTTATTTCACCTTCTGCTTAGGGGAAAACCTGAATATATGTTGATCTTTGACAAAGTGGAGGCACAGGTGAGAATTGATCCCTTGGGGATTTTATCAGGAGATTGAATCCTGCTTTGGCCATTGTAAGGCCATTGTGTCCGGAGCTGGGTGATAGCCGCATTAACCCTTCCCACCCCCATATTTTACAATATCTCAGTCTCAGCTGAAAGCACAGACCGTACATTTGAATCTTAAGCACAAAAAGACGGAGAAGCATGCTGCTGGATGCAAAAGATCCTGAAGTCTCTATTCTCGGGGTTTCCAAATTATTATTCTCCCCCTTTACCCGTCAACATCTTCCAGCCCGTCACAAAGCAGCAGAGCATGGAAAGAGTAAGCGTGAAGTGCAATGGTTCCCAAACTTGGGGTCGGAACCCCAAACGGGATCATATCCTCAGTGGATGGATTTCTCCATCTCGCTGGACTTTGACTGTGATCTATGCCAAGTCATCAGTCAGCGTGTAGCCTGTGAGCTTTCTTTAGACTGGAAGCCCACGCTGAGTACTGGGGTCTGTAAGCACACTGACACAAGGGGCCCTGTGCTGACTTCTGCTGTTGTTACAACTACTGTTGCTGCTGCCTTCCTGCTTTAGATTAGTGGAGGGAAGGGAAGCAGGTTAGAGAGCTGCCAGTTTGATTTCATCATTATCTGGGATCATGTGAATTTTCAGTTGTTAAAATGAGGTCATACGGGATAAAAGTTTGAAAAGCACCGCTGAAGTGTATTAACTTCTCTACCCAGTGGACCAGCCTCGTATTGTTTAAGGAATTAAGAAATCCTTCAGTAGGAAACCCTTTGTTTGTATAGTTGCTTGCAGTTTCTCAGTTACCAAGAAACCTAAGATATGCAAAACTCAACGATTATGAAAAAGTTCTTGTTTGATTTCTCTAATGTGGTTTGCATGCTCTTAAAATGAATGCGTGTAATTGGATCTTAGTTAACGCTTCAGGAAGCACTCCCACTGTGGAACCCAGGAAACTGCTTTCTTTGATAATTTTGGCTAGTAAGGGGAGGAGAGATGAAACTTCTTGCTTTGGAAGACCGGCATAGTGCCATAGGTCTAAGGCTATTTTTATGCAAAAGAGCCTGTATTAGCGTTTACATTAACTCTAATACACTACTGAAACTCATAGGATTCACAATTTGTATGCATTCCTGTTTCCGGCAAGATATAAGCAGGAACAGTCTGTGATGTTGCTTATACAGAAGACCATCTAGTCTGCTTATTTTCATGTAATACACTGCCATGGATCCTAGTCATGGGCACAGTTTGACAGCTTCATTTGCGGTGGGCAAAGGGTGGGACAACATATTGCATATTCATTTGCCTATTTGCATACAGTTGCATATTCGTTATGGTTATCTTTAAAAAATAAAAACTACGGATGGTTAGCCAGTATAACAAACAGGTGAGGGATGAATTGGCGCTCCCAAGATACTCAAAGAGGGAGCGGAGGCTCTCATTCAGTGGCTTTGCCAAAAAAAGGGAAAGCAACATATTCCCAGGCTATATACTTAAAATGCAGCAAAAATTGTAGCTGCTTAGTTATCTAGCCTGGCACGCTAAGCTTAAGAAACTACTCCGATACCTGTAAATATATATTCTGCAAAAACAAAGGAGATGCAAGGTGCTCTCACACCAAGGGACAAAAGAAAAAGAAAACCACAGCACGGTTTCTAACACCAAAATAAATTATAACTAATTTTATTTTGGCATTAGAAACTGTGCTATGGTTCTCTCTTTTCCTTTCTGAACATCTATTTTGCATCCAATGAAACCCCTCCTCCAACAATGGGTGCAGAGCAAAACTAGGACATTTCGCCATAGAGCCCAGCATATAAGGAAAAAAATGTGATTCTGGTGTCATCTCATTAGCAGCCTCTCCAGTACCAGGCAGATAGTGAACCAACACAAAGCCCTACAAAAGTCACTGAAGACCTATAATGGAAATGTACCATGCCATAATGAAACCAGCTTCCAAAGTTAACGCAATAAGGAGCCTACCCAGAAGAAAGCAATACCATAAATAATGCAGTGGGCCTTAGAACATCCTTTCACCTATTTGGAAAACTGAACAAGCCAGATTACTACAGATCCTACATAGAAATTCCATGCTAACAGAACACTTAGGGGCTTGTTTACAAAGCCGCGGTAGCGGCTTCCGCCAGATATCGGAGCTGCGGCCCCATTGAATTCAATGGGACCGCGGCTCCGATATCGGGCGGAAACCGCTACCACGGCTTTGTAAACAAGCCCCTTAGTCTCAGTCACACAGACAAAACACAGACCCTCACCAAGTACAAAATAAATTATAATAAACTCAAAAGTAGAAATATGTAGAGAAAATTAAATTGAAACCCCAACAAGCCAGGCTCTGAATGCAGAGTAACTTAAGAAATAGGGGAGGCAGGCAACACTTTTACCTCACCTTTACTGAGCAGTAGCATGAGACGTACAGGCCTTTCTGATCCCACATGCAGGCAGCACAGCTTCTCCCCATAGTCTTCCCCCTCCATCAATCTCAGTGCCACTTGCTCAGAGATAGCCGTGTTGCTGATTAGGTGCAATGATGGCTCTCCCCACAGCCCATCTCCAAACAAGAATCACTGGGATCAAGGGAGTGGGCAGATCATGGGGAGAGGCAATGTAGCCTGCATGTGGGATCAGAGAGAACTATGCCTCATGTTACTGCTCAGCAAAAGCAAAAATGGTGATGGGATTGTATTTGTGAAGCTGTGCAGCTTATAGCTGGTGCTAAAATTCCAAACGTGCTGTGATTCTATTGCAGGACTCGACAAATTTTGTGTGGACTTAAGAAACAGGTCCAAATCTTAAGAGCTAGTGCTTATGAACTCCTCGCTCCCACCCACCATTGTCTCTAACACTGGTCTAAAGAGACCAGCACCAGAGTTGCTATACCACGTAGCATCTTTAGACAGAAATACATAGAACAACTGAAGAAATACATATAACAACATCTGAACATATAGCTTCAGATATTAAGTGTCTATAGTGTATCTGTGTGTGGTGCAACTGTGGTGTGCCTGTCTGTGTGTGGAAGGAGATGTGGTAGGTGCCTCTGTGTGGGTGGGGCATAGGGCATTTGTGTATGTGGTCCAGAGGGGGGATGCCTCTATGTGTGCATGTGTGGTGCGGAGATGAGGTGCCTATGTGTGTGTGTGTGCCATGCCTGTTGTACAGAGGTAAGGTGCCTATGTGTGTGTGTGTGTACACATGCATGTCTGTCATGCAGAGGGATGGTACCTGTGTGTGTGTGTGTGTCTGTCTGTCATGAGGAGGTGGGGTACCCGTGTGTGTGTGTGCTTGTGTGTGCATGTCTGTTGTGCGGAGGTAGGGTGCATTTGTACGTGCATGTCTGTTGTGCAGAGGTGTTGTATGGGGGTAGGGACGGGGTGCGTGTGTGTGTTCTGACAGAGGAGAATGCTCCTTTTGGCAACACCTTGCACTCTTCACTCCCCCTCCAACCTCTCTCCTGCTGTCTCCCACCCTTCTACTCTCCCTCCTTCACCAGCTCTCTCCCCCAGCACTTCCAACCCCTTTCCTAAAATTCCCCCATCTTCCTTTTCGAAATAGGCCCCCTGCCCCTTTAAATTGTCCCTGCCTTCTCTACCTCACTTGAACTCCTACCCCCCCCCCCCCCCTACACACACATGCACAACCTATTGTACTGCAAGCCACCGGGTCTCCCTCTTCTCTTCTGCCCACAGGGGATCAGTTCGCCCACGGGCAGAAGAGAAGGAGACTTTGCCACAATCTTCTTTTCTTCTGCCTGCAGGCATTGCCCCTCCCCCCCCCCAAATGAGTTGCCACAATAATGGCCATGAAGCTTGTCTGCACAAGGGGATCTGATCTCTCATGGACAGAAGAGAAGGGGATGGCTATATAAGGGAAGGACACTAAATCACAGAAAGTATTCAGTGCATCTCTAGAAACTAACTTGCTCACCAAATCAAATCCCCCTTATAACCCTCCAAATTGTATTCCATAGTTCAATGTAAGTTCATGTTGTGTTATATGTAAACTGCTTTGAATATATGATGGGGCAGTATAGAAAACTCATTAAATAAATAAATGGCCATAATCGTAATAAAGTCCCCTTCTATCTGCCCATGGGAAATCAGATTCCCGTGGACAGACAAGCATCACGGTCATCATCGGGGCAACTGGTTGGGGGGGGCAGTGCCTCCCTGCATACCACAAACTGCGCCCATGATCCTAGTTGCTCTTTGACTTTCCCTCACTATTTTGCAACTAGAGATCTTTTGTGTTTAACCCAGGCTCTTTTTAATGTAGGGATTGACAAAACCTGGATACCAGGTTGCCACGGTGCCTAGAAATTGCACCCTGGAATTTCATGCCCCCAAATGTTTTTGGTATGGCCAGTGTTGGCAAACAAACATCATGCTTCTTATTTTCCCATCACAATCAGCTCTTTGCAAGCAGCTTTAGCAGTGCAGTGGAAAAAGTTCAGGCTGATCTCGTGGTTTCAAGTCTCCTGAGTCTTGAAATCATGAGCTCATTCACTACACAGGCTCAAGCTGTTTGCAGAAAGCCTATCACAGTGAGAAAAGAAGCACATCATTTTTACTGCAGCTGCAAACAGTGACAAGAGGAATGGTAAGTGAAGAGAGACTGGGTGAAGGCTGGGAGGATGCTATAACAGAGAAAGAGAGAGAGAGAGAAAGAGAGAGAGTGTATAAATGCTGGGGGGTTATGAGAGAAAGAGAAAGAGAAATTGGGTGAAGGCAGGGTGTAGGGGCTAGAGAGAGAGAGAGACTGGATGAAGGCAGGGTGCAGGAGCTATGGAAAAAGAGAGAAAGAAAGACTGGGTGAAGGCTGTGAGAAAGCTATGAGAGAGAGAGAGAGAGTGGGCAAAGGCAGGGTGTGGGAGCTATGAGAGAAATGTTTTTTGCTTCACGTATTACCAGGCCATAGTGATACATGATGCAAAAAATGAAGTTGTCTCAGGTGTGGTTATAAAGAATCATCAATATCCTGCTGACAGCATGTCTATTGGGAGTGGTGGGAGGGAGAGGAGGAGGAGGAGAAGAGTTGCTGCCTTCTGTTGGCACTGTGCAACGGTATATTAAGAGCCTGTTTTATTAAGCTTTCTTTTCCCATAGAAAATAGGAAACAGTAAATCCGACCCTTAAAAAGGGAGCTGTGGTATATCTTGAGGAGGGGGGAGGGGGGAGGGGGGAGGGGGAGGGGAGATACTGTGATCTAGGTCTTAATCGTCATCTCCTCTTCCATAAAGAAATATTTTCTGCTGCTGCACTTGTGGTAACCTCTTTGGAGCCTCTTACATGGACCTCTTGTTCTAGAGAAGGAACGTGTGGTTTGTAAGTGAACATTCGGTACATTAGTGCACCTTAAAAAATGTAGTGCTCACTAAAGTGATGTTAAGTGGCATTTTAGAAAGAACATCCAAGTGCAATCTAGGCTGTCCAGGGCAGAATGTGCAGAAAGCCTCTGGGGATGTCTATGTTTCAGCCCGATTTCCGAAATATAGACAACCCCGATGTGGATGCCCTCTCTGGTGTCCACATAGACATCTCTGCTGTGAAATCGTGAGGTAAGGGCATCCATCTAATGCAAGGTTGCATACAGGGACATCCATCATCATGGCAAAACATAAAAGTGAGTTCACGTTCCCCAGCAGTGTTCGTTGTCAACATAGACATTATAGGAGAGATGAGTGTATCCCTTTCTCCACACCCTCTGCATGTTTGGCTGAAAAACCCAGCACTTTTCCAATGCCCATTCAAGCATGGAACAGCTTGGGATATCCAGGGCACTACTGGAATCAGGTGAGGACATCCAAGATCCTGGGAACGCCCTGGACATGCCTACACCATGCCCCCATTCTGCCTTGGATGTCCTCATGCTGTGGGCGTCTACAGACCCGGCATCTAAAATGGCTTCAGGGATGTCTCCATACTTTGGACATCTCTATGCCCATTTTCAGACTTCCAAAGCATGAATAGTGCTTCTAAAATAACCCCCAGAATGTGTGCTAACCTACATATGCATTAAGTCAATTACAGTAGTGTGCGTTAAAACACTATAGCAGCACACATTAAAAATCAGTATTAAAATGAATATGCAAAACCAAATGAAAAGAAAACCTGAAAAGTGGGAAAAATTCAAGAAAAAATGAAAAATGATTTTTTTGCATGTGTACATCCCTATTCTAGAGCATTCTTTCCTCTAAAAAGGTTTGCTTCTTGTACACTCATATCTTTGGGGAATTTTAAAATCTACTACTACTACTGATCATTTGTACAGCACTACAAGCAATATGCAGCGCTGTACAGGCACATGTAAAAGACAGTCCCTGCTAATCATAGCTTATGATCTAGTTAAGATAGACAATACAACAGCTGAGGACAAGAATACACCTAGGGTACGATAAGGAAACACATTGGAGACTAAGCGGATCAGGATCCAAAAGCAGCTTCAAAGAGGTGAGTTTTCAATCTGAAAAGGGCCAAAGATGAAGCCTGACCTACAGACTCAGGTAGTTTGCTCCAGGCATAAGGAGCAACAAGGTGAAAGGGTCGAAGTCTAGAGTTGACAGTGGAAGAGAAGGGCACAAAGAGAAACGATCTGTCAGAAGAGCGGAATTCTCGAGGAGGGATATAGGGAGAGATGAGAGAGGAAAGGTCGAGGAGCAGCAGAATGAGTGCACATATAGCTCAGTAGGAGAACTTTGAATTGGATATGGAAACGGATAGGGAACCAATGAAGCAACTTGAGGAGTAATATGAGTATATTGAGGCTGATGGAAGATTAACCATGCAGCCGAGTTATGAACAGATTGAAGGGAGAGAGATGATTCAGAAGGAGGTCAGCAAGGAGAAGGTTGCAATAGTCTAGATGGGAGATGACTAAAGAGTCGATAAGTGTCTTAATAGTGTATTTAGAAAGGAAGAGGCAAATTTTGCTGATGTTATAGAGAAAGAAACAGCAGGTTTTAGCTATTGGTTGGATGAGAGTGGAGAAGGAGAGGGAGGAGTCAAAGACAACCACAAGGTTGTGAGCTGAGGAAACAGGAAGTAGTAAGGTGTTATCCACAGAGATAGAGAAAAGAGGAAGGGGAGATATGGGTTTAGGAGGAAAAGTAAGAAGCTCAATTTTAGCCATGTTCAATTTCAAACGGCAGTGAATCATCCAGGCAGCAATATCAGATATACTTATAAGTAAAAAATCACTAAATTCTTATCATGAATTTTTTAAATTTTTCATTTGTCGGACATCACCGGAAAGGGGCAGACAATGTAAACCATGCCCTCCACACGGTTCGGTCCTTTTTAATAAAATATATGTTGAAACAATGTGGAACAAACAACCACTACTTAGCTTAGAAAAAATTGTGTGAACTCCTCTCAACTCCGGCACGACGTGCACGTTTCGGGTTTTCACCCTGTCTCAAGTGCCACCATCTTGACTTGTCGTAACCGTTGTGAAACGCTGAAACACAGCTGATTCATTCATAAGGCTGCTTCGTCAGAGATTGGCCAAGACCTTGCCTTCAATCAGAATTAATCAACCAATGAAAACCCATCAGGGAATACCCACTCATTCAGGGAAATCCATAGGTATTAAATGATGCTAGACCAATCAAGTTCTTTGTTTAACCCCACTGGGTGGACTGAATGCAAATGGAAGATCCAGAATTGTTCGCGTTCTTGAAGGAGCTGAATACGATCTCCCCCACGCGGATCGGTAGGAATATAATCAATGACAGTCCAATGAAGGTCTTGAAAAGAATGTTGCAATGTAAAGCAGTGCTCCACAATTGGCGCTGTATCAATATGCAAACGAAGCCGTGAAGCATGTTCTGCTAAACGGATCTTAATCCGACGAATGGTTCTGCCAACATAAATCATAGAGCAGGAACATTGAATTAAATATACCACATAAGAAGTATTGCAATCAGTATTCCATTTTCGAATAATAGATTGTCCGGTCAAAGGATGGACCCATTCAAGCCCTGTCAGGGAGGTTGCACAATAGGAACAAGATCCACAAAACGATGTCCTGTAGACAATAAAGGTGGAATATGAGGTCTATCTTCTGATACCGTCATTCTCGCCACCATATCTCCAAGATTTCTTCCCCTAGAAAATGCAACCATAAAAGTCAAGACAAGTCAAGATGGTGGCACTTGAGACAGGGTGAAAACCCGAAACGTGCACGTCGTGCCGGAGTTGAGAGGAGTTCACACAATTTTTTCTAAGCTAAGTAGTGGTTGTTTGTTCCACATTGTTTCAACATATATTTTATTAAAAAGGACCGAACCGTGTGGAGGGCATGGTTTACATTGTCTGCCCCTTTCCGGTGATGTCCGACAAATGAAAAATTTAAAAGATTCATGATAAGGATTTAGTGATTTTTTTACTTATAAGTTTATTTGGGAGCAATATCAGATAGGCAGGCAGAGATCCAGTCTTGGATTGCCGCAGATATTTCAGGTGTAGAAAGGTAGATCTGAGAGTCATCAGCATAAAAATGATACTGAAAACCATGGGAGGAGATGAGTGCACCAAGAGACTGGGTATAGAGCGAGAAAAGGAGTTGTCCCAAGACAGACTCTTGGTATAGCAGTAGAGGAGAATCCAACAGAACAAACACTGGAAGTATGATGGGAGAGATAAGAAGAGCACACAGCCTTTAAAACCAAGCAAGGACAAGGTGTCAAGGAGAAGGTGGTGGTCAAGTGTCAAAAGCAGCAGAAATGTCAAGAAGGATGAAGATTATGTAAATATCTCTATTTTATTGCCCCGTCTCTCCTCTCCTCTAGAGAAAGGCTCTAAATCCTGATGTCATGTTGACATGGTGACTAGACATTTCCCCCTGATGCCTGGGATTTTCTCTCAATCTCCCTCTTAATCATCAAATTTCTGCACCTTCTCATTCAACCTCCACTAACATAAGAACATAAGATATGCCATACTGGGTCAGACCAAGGTCCATCAAGCCCAGTATTCTGTTTCCAACAGTGGCCAATCTAGGTCATACGTACCTAGCAGTTTCCCCAAGGGACACAGGTTCCACAATGCTTGTATTGGTTCAAGCATTGATATCCTGGGTCCCTTCTTAATAATGGTTTATGGACCTTTCCTCCAGGAACTTGTCCAAACCTTTTTTAAACCCAGCTACACTAACAGCCTTTACTACATCCTCCGGTAACAAATTCCAGAGTTTGATTACACGTTGAGTGAAAAAATATTTTCTTTTATTAGTCTTAAATAGTTTACCCTGTAGCTTCATTGCATGTCCCCTAGTCTTTCTATATTCTGATAAGGTAAACAATCGATCTATGTTTACCCGTTCCACTCCGTTCATTAATTTATAGACTTCTATCATATCTCCCCTCAGCCGTCTCTTTTCCAGGTTAAAGAGCCCCAACCTTTTTAGCCTTTCTTCATAGGAGTAGCCTTCCATCCCCTTTACCATTTTGGTGGCTCTTCTCTGAACCTTTTCTAAAATTGCTATATCCTTTTTAAGATATGGCGACCAGAATTGCACACAATATTCAAGGTGCGGTCTCACCATGGAACGATATAGAGGCATTATAATATCTTTTGTTTTATTTTCCATTCCTTTCCTTATCATACCTAGCATTCTATTTGCTCTCTTGGCCGCCGCTGCACACTGGGCCGAGGGTTTTAACATGGTATCCACAAGGATGCCTAAATCTTTTTCTTGGGTGGTGGTTCCTAATGTGGAACCTTGCATCGTGTAACCATAGTTTGGGTTGTTCTTCCCTAGGTGCATAACCTTGCACTTCTCCACATTAAATTTCATCTGCCATTTTGATGCCCAGTCTTCCAATTTATCAAGATCCTCTTGCAATTTTCCACAATCCTCCTGGGTTTTAACAACTTTAAATAGTTTTGTGTCATCAGCAAATTTGATAACCTCACTCGTTATTCCACTTTCCAGGTCATTTATGAATATGTCAAAAAGCAGCGGACCCAGCACAGATCCCTGGGGTACACCACTATTCACCTTTCTCCATTGGGAAAATTGGCCATTTAGCCCTACCCTCTGCTTTCTATCTTTTAACCAGTTCCTGATCCACAGTAGTACACTGCCTCCTATCCCATGACTCTTTAGTTTTGCCAAAAGTCTCTGATGAGGGACCTTGTCAAAGGCTTTCTGAAAGTCCAGATACACAATATCAACCGACTCACCTTTGTCCACCTGTTTATTCACTCCTTCAAAAAAACATAACAGATTAGTAAGACAAGATCTTCCTTGTCTAAAGCCATGTTGGCTGTCTCCCATTAGGTCATGACTATCTATATGCTGAGTAATTTTATTCTTTATGATGGTTTCTACCATTTTTCCCGGTACTGATGTCAGGCTCACCGGTCTGTAGTTTCCCGGATCGCCCCTCGAACCCTTTTTAAAAATTGGTGTTACATTGGCGATCCTCCAATCCTCAGGTATTAGAGATGATTTTAATGATAGTTCACAGATTACTGATAGCAGGTCTGCAATCTCAAATTTCAGTTCTTTCAACACCCTTGGATGTATACCATCCGGCCCAGGTGATTTGCTACTCTTCAGTTTATCTAATAGTTGTAGGACATCTTCCCGATGTATCGATATTTCCTTCAATTCTTCCACACCTTTAAATACCACTTCAGTCGTGGGTAACATCCCTACATCTTCCTCAGTAAAGACCGAAGCAAAGAATTCATTCAGTCTCTCCGCTATCGCCTTGTCGCCTCTTAGTGCTCCTTTAACCCCTTTATCATCTAATGGACCAACTGACTCTCTCACGGGTTTTTTGCTACGAATGTACTTGAAAAGGTCTTTATTTCGCGTTTTTGCTTCCGCAGCAAGCTTCTTCTCAAATTCTCTCTTTGCCTGCCTTATCAATGCCTTGCATTTGACTTGCCAGTGCTTGTGCTGTTTCCAGGTTTCATCATTTGGCTCTTTTTTTCCATTTCTTGAAAGATGCTTTTTTGGCAACAACAGCCTCTCTGACCTCAGCTTTAAACCATGCTGGCAATTTTTTGGACTTCCTTCCACTTTTCTTAAAGCGTGGAATACAGCTGGTCTGGGCTTCCAAGATAGTATTTTTCAACAACACCCAAGCTTGATGTACGTCTTTAACCTTTGCAACTGCTCCTTTTAGTTTTTTCTTAACTGTTTTCCTCATTCTATCATAGTCTCCCTTTCGAAAGTTAAGGGGTAGTACTGTGGATTTCCTTACTATCCCTCCTCCACTAATTAAATCAAAGGCGATCATGCTATGATCACTATTGCCAAGTGGCCCCAACACCCTTATCTCTTGCACTACATCTGGTGTTCCACTAAGGACTAGGTCTAATATTGCTTCCCCTCTGGTCGGTTCATGAACCAGCTGCTCCAAGAAGCAGTCATTTATTTCATCTAGGAACTTTATCTCCCTAGCATGTCCTGTTGTGACACTGACCCAGTCGATGCCGGGGTAATTGAAATCACCCATTATTATTACTGCACTGTAACTTTTGCTAGCTTCCTTGATTTCTTTGAGCATTTCATCATCCATTTGTTCATTCTGGCCAGGCGGACGATAGTACACCCCCACTGCCATCGCCTTCCCCTTTTTACATGGAATTTCAATCCATAGAGATTCTACAGCAAATTTTGTTTCTTGCAAAACTTTAATCCTTTCTGACTCAATGCCCTCTCTAACATAGAGCGCAACCCCTCCACCAATTTGATCAGCTCTATCATTTCGATATAGTTTGTACCCAGGTATCACAGTGTCCCACTGGTTGTCCTCCTTCCACCATGTCTCTGATATTCCAATCATATCTAACCTCTCGTTTAGTGCTATATATTCTAACTCTCCCATCTTGTTTTGTAGACTTCTAGCATTTGCATACAAGCATTTTAGAGACTGTATTTTATTCATATTAATTTGGCTATTGGTAGACATGGGTAATTTGGGATCTTTAAGTTCTGTCTGCTCCATACTCGAGGGCATTTGGGCTACTTTACTCTTTTTTGGAACCTCTCTGCTTTTTGTAGTATCCTTCAAGGATACATTCTTCCGAACCATGCGCTCTTGGGCGACTGTCGGCTTTCCCCTATTATCTAGTTTAAAAGCTGCTCTATCTCCTTTTTAAAGGTTAATGCCAGCAGCCTGGTTCCATCCCGGTTAAGGTGAAGCCCATCCCTTCGGAAGAGCCCCTCCTTTCCCCAGAATGTTCCCCAGTTCCTAACAAATCCGAACCCCTCATCTCTGCACCATTGTCTCATCCACGCATTGAGACTCCGGAGCTCTGCCTGCCTATTGGGTCCTGCGCGTGGAACGGGAAGCATTTCGGAGAACGCTACCCTGGAAGTTCTGGATTTCAACTTCCTACCTAAAAGCCTAAATTTAGCTTCCAGAACCTCCCTACCACATTTTCCTATGTCATTGGTACCAACATGTACCAAGACAGCAGACTCCTCCCCAGCACTATCTAAGACCTTATCTAGGTGGCGTGTGAGGTCTGCTACCTTCGCACCAGGCAGGCATGTTACCAGGCGATCCTCACGTCCACCAGCCACCCAGCTATCTACATGCCTAATGATCGAATCACCAACTATAACTGCTGTCCTAACCCTTCCCGCATGGGCACTTGGCCCTGGAGAAACCTCCTCGGTGCGAGAGGGGTTTACATCACCTGGAGGACAGGTCCTAGTTACAGGATCACTTCCTGCCACACCAGGGTGATGCTCTCCTGTCACGTGACCTCTCTCCTCCATGGCAACAGGGATGCTGCCAGACTGGAGGTGGGACTTCAGGACTATATCCCTGTAGGTCTCGTCTATGTACCTCTCTGTCTGTCTTATGTTTTCCAAGTCTGCTACTCTAGCCTCTAGAGAACGGACTTGTTCCCTGAGAGCAGAGAGCTCCTTGCACCTAGTGCACACGTAAGACCTCTCACCAGCTGGGAGAAAATCATACATGTGACACTCAATGCAAAAGACTGGAAAGCCCACATCCCGCTGCTGGACTGCTGTCTGCATCTTAGTTTTAAGTTTGTGTTTAGATCTTTAAGTTCTATATGTACTAAAGGGTGCAATGGATATTTATACCACTAAAACTGTACCTAAGAAGTTTAATATACCTTGTTCACCTGAAGCTTAATTAATCTCAGGTCCTTGGTGTATGACTGATTTGGGTAATGAGCTTCACCTGAGAGCACCTCCTGTCTTTTAAGTTGTGCAAGTACCTATAAAGCTGTGATTTTCCCAGGGGAGGGTGGGTGTGGGGAGGGAGGGAGGGATATAACACTTATTAAAAAAGGGCTGCTACACAGTACCTTGTCCTGTGCTGCTGAGGAAAACTATATTCTGATTTGATTTAAATTATAGCTCTTTGCTGCTACTAGGCTCTAACCTATTATGAAATTTAAACTACAAGCTCTCTGCTGGATTCTAAATTTAACCAGAAAGCTCTCTTCTGTGTTTTAATTTGAAACTAAAAGTACTTTGCTGATGCTAGGCCCTGAGTGACTATGAAATTTAAACTACAGCTGTCTACTGGGTATGAAAGGTAACCAGAAAGTTCTCTTCTGTGTTTTTAAATTGAATCTTAAACTGTTGCTACTAGGCCCTGACTGATTTAACAAAAAAAAAAAAAAAAAAAAATAGTGGGTTCACAGATTAATTAGCTTTAAAAGAAAAACAATTCCTTTCAGAAAAATTCCCAGAAGTATATACTCACAATTTCAGATTTCTCTCCAGAAGTAACAGCCCCCCTTTCCAGTCCATCAAGACTCCACTACCCCCTCCTCTCCTAGTCAACCTTCCAGGCTGCCAGCCATTTAGAGCTCCCTGGTACCTCCTCCCATCCATCCCTCATCTTGAGGTCTGCTTCTTCTTCTTCTTTTTTGCACCATGTAGTTCTCAGTGAGTTTGAGCTGCATGGTGCAGGAATTCTTGCACTGGTCTCAGGATGCAAAAATCAGTGTGGACATTCCTGCACCATAAAATTCAAATTCACTGAAAGCCATGCGCTGCAAAGATAGAGATCTCAAGGTGAGGGGGGGGATGGGAGGAGAGCAAAACGTCTGTGTTAGACTTGCATTAGGAAATCCTGCACTAAACCTTAGTGCATTGGTCTGTAAGTTTGTACCTGAGGTAATGGAAGTCTAATTGACTGAGCCAACATCAGGAGTAGCTGTGAGATTTAAACCCTGGCTCTCAGTCCATTGCTCTAACGATTAGGCTACTCCTCCGCTCCCTGATTTGCTAAGTTTTCTTAGAGAAGGCAATTGAATGTGGAGGCACAGAGAGAAGAAAGCAAGAGACTATAAATCAGAGAGAGAGGGGGTGATTAAGAGTGATCTGGGGGTACAGAGAGCACACCAGATAGTATGTGAGGGACAGATCAAGTGTGAGGTCAGAGAGGCTTATACAAAAGTATAATGTGTGGATGGGGCAGAGAGCAGGAGAGTGCGCAAGAGTGGGGGCACAGAAGACAAAGTAAGAAACTGTGAACCAGAGAGTGATCAAGAGTACGGTGAACGGAGCGAGTAAAAGACTGCAGGTGTCTTGGAGGGGAAGGGGGGAGTGAGAAGATAGAGCAAGAGAGTGAGTGAGAGTGGGGACACAGAGTGGAAACAGCAAAAAAAAAAATGTTATGAGTGAAGGGGCAATCCGAGAATGTATTCTTGCTTTTCATTTCTTTTTTGTGGCACAAGACCCCCATGAAAGGGAAAGAGGATATCCCAGCTTATTCACAGAATGATACAGGGACTAGTGTCTCACTGGAAGTGGTGGAGGCAAAAACAGCAATAGAATTCAAGCAAGCATGGGATAATCACAGAAAATCCTTGAAATTGAAGGATAAATCCTGAGGTCAGATAGAAGTTGTGGTTTTGCCTCGTGGTCCATTGGCATGATTCTGTGGCATGCCACCACATTGGATCCGTCAGCTACTCAAGAGGGAGCACCAGCCACTGAGCTGCAGAAAAAGTTGAAATGTAATTGTCAGTGCATTTTTCCTTTATGCTTAACTTGAATTTCCTAGTAGGTTTAGTGGTGGGTAACTGCAGAGGTACGGGTGCCCGCATGCAGGTAGTGTATATACGTGAGAAGGGATATGAGGATGAGATGACGATAGGCAGATGGGGTTAGTGGGACTGTCAGTATGCTTGCACAGCGATAGGATCTGCTTTACAAATGCTGCAGTCTCAAGCAGAACTCTTTAAAATCAGTGAGAAAGGCTCCTGAAATGGCATTCCCGACACCTGTTTCATATTCCATCAAAGGAATGTGACACCGTGAGGCACAGCTCATGTGGTTTTCTGTAGGAAGAAAATAAAATAATGAGAAGATGAGAAAGTTATTTCTGCCCTGAGCTGCAGACGAAGCCAGAGGGAATGGTGGGGGAACATGTCCATTAGAACAAGCAGCAGCTTCTCTGCGATGGCCAGTCTGTAGAGGACGCTGTAGCTGCAGAATAATAGGGCTTCCCCACCCTGCTCCCTGTCATGTGTGCACAGCCCATCCCCAGCACGGGAACTAGAGGGCAATAGAAACCAGTACCACTGCCATTACTCCCCCTAGTCTGCATTTCCCACATTTTCAGGGCTGGTACTTCCTGGATGCTAATATCACGATATGTGAGATAGATAGAATGATTGATTTATCTATCTGTTGTTAAGTGCAGTCATGTTGATGCTGACTCATGGCGACCCTCCGGATGGTTGTCCTAAACTGTGTTCAGCCTTCAGTCAGGTGGTTAGTTGTCGATAGAGCGACATCCTTAGCTGCTCTTATTGTATCAGTCCTTTGCATTGCTGGCCTATCTCTTTTGTGTTGACCTTCAACCTCACCAAGCATGATGTCTTTCTGTATCTATCTATATATTTAGATCAGCGTCTTTTCACTACAGAGAGTGCAAGTCCTACGAGTTTGCAATATGCTTGCGGGGCCAGCACAGGTCTGGAGAAGCAGTGGCACTGAGCCAGTATTAACAGAGGAATTCAGACGCTGTATTCTCCAAGATGCCGGTCAGAAAGTATATCTCATAGTTTGACCTTTGTCCTACGATTTCGAAGTCCTCCTGACGAAGGCTCAGCCAAAACACAGCTGTGTCGGGGCTTTGAATAAAGGACCAATTATTACTTCTCGCCTCTCTGTGTTGCCTTGGAAACCAAGAGACCAGGGTCTGAGTCCCACTACAAAGTTAACCACTTTGACTGAAATGATAAAGCAGTATAAAAAAAAAACCCTGTTAAAGAAATAAAATGTTGGGGGAAGGAGGACTCCTCAACTCTGCTGCTCATTTACAAGACATAAAGGCTCAGTGGTGAGGCATATCCCCAACCCTTCTGGAAAACATTACAGGGAATATTGTTTCCCAGGCCCTGTCAGCTAAACAGGAGCAGCAACCAGAGCTTGAGTTATTGGGGTTTTCTAGGTCATGCCAGCTAAAGAGGATCAGGAGAAACTAGCAACTGGAGCTACTAGGGTTCCCTCGCTCCAACTGCTCAAGAAGACTAAGAGGAGTTGACTGCCAGAACTGTGGGATGAGTGGAAGGTTGAAGGAGCCGACTCTGTGGCAGGTGGGGGGTTAAATAGGTGGGAGACAGGGTGGTCTTGGTGGTTCAGAGGAGAGCAGCACAGTGTTTAATTCCATAGGACAGCAAAGCATCTAACACTGGCCCAGTCTCAGTAAATAAAGGGCACATAAACCTCTTGCGGTAGGCAGTGGCGTAAATTTCACCCAACCAGTGGGGGTGGGGGGAGCCTGGGCAGGAAGGGGACCCACATAGTGGCGGTAAGGCGGAGCAGCAAATTTACTTTTACAGGTTTGTCACACTGTCTCTGCTCTTTTAAGTTTCCACCAAGCCCAGTGACTGTTACCTCCTGAGCCAAAGTCTCATGATAACAGCTACACTGTGAGACTTCGGCCCGAGAAATAACTGCCACTAGACCTGGTGGGAACTTAAAAGAGCAGAGGCACCGTGTCAAACGGGTTAAAGTAATTTTGCCACTGCTGCTGTCACTGCATGGAGGTCCGCCGTGACAATGGGGGAGGCCCTCAGTACAACATACACCACTGGTGGCAGGTGTCGGGTGGGTGGGGGGGCTAAAAGCATTTCTGTGAGGGCTTCTCCTCCTTGCACAAAATTTCTTTTTTCCCGCCCTGCTGAATAATGTTTGGCAGCCAAAATACCACCAAAATAAATAATTTTATGGCAGTTTAGATTTGTCAGTACCTTATATCTGCTGCTGTTTCCTCAGCCAGGGCTAAAAATGATCAGAATGAATTGACTCCTTTGTTCGGTTTTAACTTTCATCTGAATTAGCCAGGCAGCTGCTTTATATTAAGTAAAGTATATTAGGTACATATGACCTAGATTGGCCACTGTTGGAAACAGGATACTGGGCTTGATGGACCTTGGTCTGACCCAGTATGGCATATCTTATGTTCTTATGTTCTAAGCAACGAGAACCTGCCCAACGGGCTCATGGTCTTCTCTCCTTTTCTTCATGGCCACACCCATCACCGAGTGCTTGTGGTGGAGCACAAGACATCAGGCCTGGGAAAGAGGCGATGTGCTGGACTAGGAGAGGAGGAGAGACTGGGATCAAAGTGATAGGAAATATAAAATGCCCAGACAACATCGGTAGAGGAAGAAGCTGGAGACCCGCCGACACTTTATACTCAGAGTTGAGCAGGGATCAGGAGAAGTGCTGCATTTTTTATATCAGATTGTTTTCATTTTTTTCCTTCTGCTCCGTTGGAACACTCTGCAAATTGATCAATTGGTTTCTTCTACATTGGATGTTTCTGAGTTTTTGGAATCATCCAGTGATGAAATTCCTACATGTGCAACTTTATTAATCACCTTGGTAGTTGAGTCAGACAAAGAAAAAATTCTTTGTGCTTATTTTAAGAGAAAGTCTGAAAAGTTCTGTGGCCAGTGCATTCAAATTTTTCCGGATGTCTCCAGAGCCACACAGCAGCGGCATAAGGCCTTTTTGGAAGTCCGTCAACGTGTTTTGGCTCACGGAGCTCTGTTTTATTTAAAATTTCCTTGCAAATGCCACATAATATTTCAGGGGAAAAATATGTTTTTGCTGAAGTTGAACAATTGTTGGATTTTTTGAAGGGTAAGGATTAGATTCCTTAATTGTATATTTGCCTTTTGACTATTAGTGGAATTTATCACAGGTCACGGTTGGGGTATTTTGTATGTGTCTGTAATTTGACGTCTCCTTGATGTGGACTATTGACAATTGTAGAGTTACTTTTCATATTGTTTGTTTCTTTGTTGTTCTTTCCATTATGTACTTTGGAATTATGATTGCAAAATAAATTTAAAAATTTAAAAAAAGAAACTACCCTGGTTTCATTCTACCCTATGTATAATGAAGATGGTCCTGCTTCCGTCAGATTTTAACTTTGTTGTTTGTAGGAGGCACCAGGGGTAATCTTTATCGAAAGTCAAAAAAATTCCATGCTCCCCGATTTGGTCATTTTTGTCATGACTTTTGGAAGTCAACAGTATGGGGGTCATTTTACAAATACCACTCCCACCCCCACCCCCTTTTCACTTCACGGACTCCGCAAGATTTTTCAAAGTGAAAGTATGCACATAATGTCATTTAGAAAATGACCCTGGGAAAAGTCCCCCCCCCCCAAATCTATACCTGCTAATAAATGCAGCTACTTTTTCTGACTGAAAATACATGCAGGCTCTTGAAAATTCAAAGTACATACGTAGTTCTGCCCCCCCCATATAGTGCATGCCACAAGGCACCACGTACATAGTTTTACCTGTGTATAGACTATCTACCTGTGTGGGTAAAGCACTGCTTTAATTGCAGAAATTGTTTTGAGAATGACTGTCCTTGTGTAATCCATACTGCTTGGTGACCTGTGGAGGCTGCCGACAGAGCTGGGATCAGCAGTTTCCCTCCTCTCGCCGTGCATGCCATCTCCACCTTCCTGAACTCTGCCAAATGATTCAGAGAATCCATTCACTATTTAATTGTCTTTAATGGTGCTTTTTGTTCATGTCTTTGCTCTGTGCTGTCTCCAGTGGCCTTAAGAGTAACCCCAGGGCTTGACTAGTTGGCTAATCAGAACTGTGCTTTGCTCAACCTGTCACCGCTGTCAAACTCTTCAGTAGCCTTTACCCAGAATATTGTCCTTGCTTCTTACTCATCACCTTTAATTACAGGCTCCTGTTCACAGAGTGAGTCACTGAGATAAAGAGCAGAAAATTATTACATTTCAGGAAAAAATTCTCACAGAAAATCAGGGAAGGTTGCAGACATACAATGGCAGGTGGGTGCTGGCAAAGTGAAGTCCCTCATACCGAAGCAGAAGAACTCAGAGATGAGATGACTACAGATAGCGCCACTGAATATTTCCTCTGACCGCCGCAGCACCATCCAAATAGGACCAGGATGGTCTGTGGTCGGAGCTAGGGAGGAGTCAGAGGTTATCCGGCCAGCAGTGATATGCAGCCACTATCCAGATACGTTTGGAGGATAAAGATAGCCCTTGTAGTCTTTTCTGCAGTCCTATCTGCAAAGGGCTATTAGGAGAACAGCTGAATACTGCCGTGATCCAGACAGCGGTGCTGTCGAAGATATTCAGTGTCAGCCATTACCCAGGTACTGCCGCTGAATATCTGGTATCATTTGCTCACAGCAGAAACCACTGAACTGATGCAGGCTGAATATTGGCCCAGTAGGAGTCAATTTACCATAAGCTGTATAATCCACTTGCTCTCCATGTAGGTACTGGGGCTGAATTTACGGATAGCTCAGCCACCATGCTGGAAACTCTCTGTTTAGTTTAGGCCTGTAACAGGCCTAAGCTAAAGTACAGATTATCCATTTAGCAGCTGAATATTGCCACTAACTGTATAGTTTTTTTTCACCTGCCCTTGTCCTTGTCCTGCTCCAACTCTGGCTCCTTCTTTTACTGATAATATCAGGCCATCTAGCAATGCAAATGGTGTGAAACCCTCGATGTAAGTTTTAAAAAATATAGGGATAGGCCAGTTATATGTTAACGGGCTCTCAGTGAAACTATAACTTGTTTTGAATATTGGCCCGATAGATTGGAGTGAACGCCTGTCCAACACACAACCACATATCTTCATAGCTACACAAAAATGATATTTGCTAACATGCACATTATTTTGACTCAGTAATTTCACCGCAGTTCTTTGTGGCGCGTGCTGAGATCTGGTGCAAGAAGTCTTTATTCTAGGGTTCCGCAGAGACAACCTGTCCACTAGGCAGTGGCTTAGGGAGGCAGACCCTAGGGGTGGCATCGCTAACCCAACCTCCCGGGAAGTGGTAGCTGAATTGCTGCTTCAGCACCGTGGCAGGCTTTGAAACGCTCATGCACATGCGTGCACACTTCTGGCCTGCCGCTCCTGCCCGCCCTCCAAGAAAGGTTCATCAGAGGAGGGGCAGGAGCAGCAGGACATGCGTGCATAAGCGCACGGGCCCTTTAAGGGCTGATGCAGTGCCGCCGCAGCAGTTCATCCATCGCTATTTCAGCGCAAGATGGAGCAGCACGGCGGGTTGGACAGAGACATAGTCTTTGGGGGGGGGGCAGTGGCAGAAACCCTCGTGCCACCACTGGGGTTACCAGACATCCCCAATTTTCAAGAATTGTCTCTGATATCAGGGTCCCCTGACTCCTACCTTTTTGGAAGCCTCCTGTCTCCGATTCCAGTAGTGGGAACAGAGGCACAGGCGGCTCTACCCCCCCAAATCCCCTACTGGCGGCTGCCACACGCTCCCTTCTCTTAAAAATAAAAATAAAAGGGAGGGGGTGTTAAATTCAGGCTGCTGCTGCTGCTTCTGTCAGATCTGCGGCAGCAGTGGCAACATGACCGCTGCTGCTGCTGCTGCTGCTGCTGCTACTGCCACAGACTCAGACACGGTGAGAAGCAGCAGGCAACAAGTTTTCAAAAGTACTTACTTAATTAATTAACTAGCCCAAACCAAAAGCACTGGGTCTTTGTGACTCCAATATATTTAGAAAGCCCTGCTAGTCTTGCCCCCTTCCGATTCATTTCTTGCATCAGAAGGGGGTGGGACAGATGGGACCTTTCAAGGGTACTGGAGTCAGGAAGAGCCAGGGCTTTCGTTTGTGCACCTTTTGCAGCCGACACAGAGACTGAGAGAGGCGGCAGCGGCGGTAGGCTGGAGGTGCAGGAAATGTTAGGGATAAATGCTGGATGTTGGTAGGAGAGAGTATGGAGGGTAGGTGCTGGACTTGAGATAGGGTGGGGGACAGGTTCTAGCCATAACGTGGGGGGCAGCACAGGGAAACCGCTGGCCATGAGGTGAGGAGAAATAGGTGGCAACATGTGGGGAGTTGCAGAGGGCAGATGCTGACCACAGGAGGGGCAGGGTGGAGGTGCAGGGCAGATGCTGGATATAGGGGATCAGGGGGTGGATGGTAGTTGCTGGATACGGGATAGGGTGGGGGACAGCTGCTGGCCATGGGATGGTAGAAAGGGCAAATGGGGATCACAGGATGGGAGAGGTGGATGACAGATGGTGGGCATAGGATGGGATAGACAGCAGTTGCTGGACACAGGATGAAGGCATAAGGGGATGGAGAACAGATGCTGGGCATGGGACAGAAATAGGGGAGAAAGAGTAGATGCTGGACATAAGGGCATAAAAGGCAGATGGTTGCCACAGGGTGCGGGTGGAGGAGATGGGGGACAGATGGTGGATATGGGATGGGGTAGAGAGCAGATGCTGGATGTTAGCAGAGGGGGCACAGGACGGGGTGGGGAACAGATACTAGACATGGGGTGATGGGGGCAGAGGGCAGATGGTGACCACAGGGTGTGGGTGGGGGAGGTGGGGGACAGATGGTAGATATGGGATGGGGTAGAGAGCAGATGTTTGATGTTAGCAGAGGGACACGGAGGTGGAGGGCAGATGCTGAACCCAAGATGAGGTGTGGGACAGATGCTGGCCATGGGGTGATGGGGACAGAGGGCAGATGATGGCCATAGGGTGGAGAAGGTAGAGGACAGATGCTGGGCATGGGATGGGTATAGAGAGCAGATGCTGGACATCGAGGGTGCATAGGTGATAGAGAGCAGATGCTGGGCATGGGGGAAGAAAGAGTAGATGCTCGACACGGGGCAGATTTAGGGGAGAAAGTGTAGATGCTGGACATGGGGGGTGCAGGGCAGATGCTGGGCATGAAGGGGAGACAAGCAATATGCTGGACATGGAGAGGAAAAGAGAGGAGAGATGCTGGACACATAGGGAGGGGGAGAGAGAGGAGAGATGTGAACATGGGGAGGGAGATGAAGGGATGCTTGGAATGGGAGGGGGCGAGATAGGAGGAAATGCTAAATGGGGAGGGAAAAGGAGAGCAAGATGTGACCTGCTGGACACGGGGTGTGAGGAGAAGCAGGAGGAGATGCTGGACACGGGAAGGGGGACATATTGGACATGGAGAGAAGGGGAATGGTGGACATGATTGGGTGAGAAAAGGGGGAAGAGGTTCAGGATGGAGGAGAGAGAGAGAGAGAGAGACTGGCTAGGGGAAGAGAAAAGGGGAGAAATGCTGGATGTGAGGAGAGGAAGAGAAGTGGCAGATGGGCTGGAGACCCTAAAAATGAGTTAAGAGGAGAGCAAAACAGTGACTGAGATCAACATGATTACAACATAAATTTGGCCAGTCAACAAAGGTAGAAAATGAATTGTATTTAGTGAATTGAATATGCCAGTCTTTGGAAGTTACATGTTCTATGTATATTGCACAGTACATGGGCATGTGAATCTTTTTCTATTTCCTGGTGTTGTACTGCATGCAGGGGGGTAGCCAACGGTGGGCTGCGGCCCCTCCATTGTACCATGAGGCAGCGGCAGCAGAACAGCTAAATAAGAGGATAACTGGAGGCAGTGTCGACCTTGTACTGCTTTGTGTCCACTCATATGAACCCCAGGCTCCGCCAAAAACACAATCCTGACTACGCCACTGATGGAAATCTTGCTCTCTTGGGGTTTCAATTTAATTTTTATGTCTATTTTTAGTGTGTGGCAATTTATTCCTTACTTGATGAGGATCTATCTATTTTCTGAGTGTGTGACCAAGGCCAGGTATTCTTTTAGCATGGAGTTTGCGTGTTGGGATTGGTAGTAATCTGGCTTGTTCACTTTTCTAAATACGTTGATGGATGTTCTATGGCCCACTGCAATGTTTACAGTGCTCCTCTTTTCTGGATAGGCCCCTTGTGAGAGTTTTGGAAGTTGATGCTGTTTATGGTATGGTAGATTTTCTCTATAGGTCTTGAGTAATTTTTGTAAGGTTTTGTATTACTTTGTAACATGCCCAGTACTAGTAAGGGTTTATATTGCTGTTACAGAAATGATTTTTGGTATGTTGACTTCTGATTGAAATGTCCAGGTTCGCATGTCTTTTGTCCTAAAAGATTCACACTTGAAGCAGGGCCTCGTTGGTCCGAAACACGTGTGTCTGCCGTGGATGGTAGCAATGGATTCTGGATTTTGAAGCTAGGTTTTAGCTATTTTAAACTTGGGTGCTCACCTCATCATATTGACTGTCTGATTGATTAAAAGGGTCAAGCCCACACTGGGAGTTGAAATATGTTTTTTTTCCCCTGTTGAGCGGGACCCGACAAAATACACACGGAAAAAGAAAAAAATAATTAGGAAAACACTACAATATATATGCCTGCAACACAGACAATCTTTATTGTTTTCACAAGCTGTGACCATGGCATGGCTACGTATCCACATAGTTCTATACAGTGTCCAGCTCCAGTGATGTGGGTGCTCTCCCTGCCCTGGGAGCCCAAATGCTGGGTGACCATGCTGTTTGTCCTAAGCTAGGGTGTACATGTTTGCTCTGTGCACATGCATTGCATGCTGACCGGCCACAGGTGGTATATGCATTGCTGAAACAGCCCTGTGGTGGGCAGCAGGTGCAGTCTGACTGTGCTTGCTGTGGTGGATTGGGACAGCAGTTGTTCCAGGCCTGTTCACTGCGTTCATGGCAGGACCAACAGGATGGTAGCAGCAGCTCCATGCAAGTCTAGAAACCCCAGCTGCATTTGGCATCCATGGTATCAGCTGCTGCAACACTGGGCACTGACATGCACTGTTCTAAGAGGATCCCTGTCCAACACGGGCAGGACACAGGGCCCAGATGTGACAGGTGCCTATGGCATGCTGCAATTGTGCAGGAAACAAGGTGACTAGCATAACCCACTGCAGACAATACTGCCACACACTGGCACTGATGTGGATCTCTGGCATGGCTGGCAGAGACCATCTCTAACAATGCAAGCTCTGGGGACCAGGTGCTAGGCATCCTTTTCACCCTCAGGGTGACCACTGAAACTGCTCAGTAGCATGGTTTGTAGTTGTTCTGTACTTGTAGCACACACTGTCAGTGTATCTTACTGAGCTGATGTAATGGATCAGTGCATTCTCCATTTGGTCATCAGCTGCAGACTGCTGCCCCACGTATGCAGTGCCTCTTGGGTACTGGAGGGACTAACCTATACCGACACACACAGCAGACATTTTAGGCAATGACCTGCAGTCTCTTTGAATCCAGACATTGCTGTGTAGAGAGGTGTGGAGGTGTAGCCTACTGTTCAGTGCAACGTCTCCATAAGCAGGGGAGAAGGGTTTGATTCCCACTTGTTCATTTTGGGCTTGTGTGCTACTCAAGAAATTTCCCTGCTTGTAGCAGTCAATGCTCTGCTGTGACTTGCAGACACACATCCTTCTACTTTGTTATGCGTTCTGGCCACACATTGGGTCAGCAAACATGCTATTCCCCATCATGCCCTTCTGAGAGCATTGTTTTATTGACTCTGCTGCAACCCATTGCAGGGGATCAAACATATTCACTCTGCAGATATCAGGCAACTGCTTGGAGGTGTGGTGTAATGGTCATGGCAATGGTCAGGGGACCAAGATACCAGGATTTGAGGCCCACTAGCACTTCTTATGTGACATTTTGGAATGTGTTACTGTCGCATTTTATGTTTGCCACAACCTTCATGGACTGACAACACCTCCTTGTGACCTTGAGCAGATCACTTAACCCACCAATGGCTCAGCTGACTGCAGGTCTGAAAAGTCCCTATTTATCATCTGACATTACCAATTCATCGATAAGATGTACGCTGATGTGACTGCACTGATACAGCGGTATACTGACAGACAGTTACATGCATACAGCTGTAACCTACATGTGAGGCATGAGTCATACATGACATCATGACTGTGACCGTACAGCTTTGGCTCCATCACATCTCTGCAGTACATGCAGACACATCCTACCTACCCCTCGGATAGTCACCTGCAGGTATCACCTCATGTCCGTACATGCCCCATTTGTCCAGTTTGGATGGCACTTGTCCACTTGTTAGCTATACATTTGTCTGGGGTGTTGTATGGTGATTGTGTGGCTGGGACAGGTGTGAGACCCACATGCCTGGTATCAGGCCTTCCATGTGGCACTGACACACATTTTCCCCCACAGTACAAATACGTTGGGGATGGCACCTATGGCATATCAGTGCTGCTAGCCCATACCACCCTCTTCTCTGCCACCATCCTTCCTTCAACCCATCCATCTGTCTCTGTTGACTCTGTGCAGTCATGTCGTCTTGTGCAAGCTGCTACACTATGGCCTACTCAGGTACTCTTTCCCACATTTCAGCTCATCACGCACGCCTCTCCTGTGCCTGATCTGCACATCACCACTCCTGCTCCGTCCTCTTTTCGCTGCACACATACTGCCACTTCTGACTCCGCTGGGGGACATGTCAGTGTGTGGAATAGGATGGGGCGACATTGTGCCGTTTTACATTGGCACCTTCCAGTGCATCAGTACAGCTGCCTCCCACATGCCCGTCCAAATTATTGGCTGCCACATAGGGTGCCCACGGATCTGGCAGGTCCATCGGCTCCCACCTGTCCTTCCATCCGTCACCTTTACACTGACTTTCCTTGCTGATCCCTTGGCCCAGCATTAGGGTGACAGCCATTTTTGGACGTTAAGGTGCATGCTTGACACAAACGCCTGATGTCCTGTTAACGCACATTAAATGGCCCATTGCACCCTTAATGCCGGAATGCCTCCCACCTGCCCAGCGCCCTTTACGCATGTAAAATCCCTTATCACTGCCATTAATGCCTGCTACCTTAATGCCCTCTAGTAAACATACCCCTAAGTTCCTAAAGACTGTTCTTTAGATTTTTAAGGACATTTCAAATACCAGAGGATTAGGCACAATTACCTCTCAATCGCTCTTCTAAATTTCTGGCTGAAAGAAACAGTTTAGTGACACTTATGCATGACTCACAGCAGTACAAAAAAACAATGGGAGGCATTTTTAAAAATATACACATACTTTTGTGCAAAATCCAGAAGAAACATATATATCTTTTGGGCTATCTAAATCACACCCGGAACATGCCTCCCTTAGAATCAATGCATCATGTGGAATCTACACATGTAAACAGAAGTGCTGGGATATCAGCACTAACACATAAATGTTCTAAAATGACTTCCATAATCTATTTTTCACTTTTTAATTGATGCACTAAGTTTAACACAATAACTTGACCTATGTTGCTAACCCTGTCATGTCAGTGATGTTTCTTGAGCTAAAGGAACTGGAATTACTGAACCGAGAAGGCTAGATACTCCTTAGCTCCCTCCCACCAGAAGAAAAAAAAATATTCAGTTGGGAGTAAAGAAAGAATCCTAAGAAAAAAATATTAAAAGCAAATAAGGCAAAAAAGTTAAAACAACTGAAGATACTCTACATGGAACTTTTTTTTATTTTTTATTTATACTGCGCTCTTTAGAATCTGTGCGGTTTACATGTATACTAACAGGTACTTTTTTATTCCCTTGTCCCTGAAGGGCTCACAAGCTAAGTGTACCTGAGGCAATGGAGGGTTAAGTGGCTTGCCCAAGGCCACAAGGAGTGGCCATGGTACTAGAAACCCCAGTCCCTCCGGCCTGAGGTTGCTTGTCCCCATGTGGGAATTGAACCCCCGGCCCTCTGGCCTGAGGTAACCTGTCCCAACCACTGAGCCAACTCCTCCCTCATTAGCCTGTATGATTTGTTTATCATACAGGCTAATGAATAGTGGGTGCTATTTTAAAAGCTCTGTTCATGATTTGGATGTTTGAAAACGGGCATGCAGATGTCCAAATCACACAAATGTCTCCAGAACCATTTAGAAGCTGGGTCTGTGGATAGCCTCAGCATGAGTGCACAGAACAAAGCAGGTCAACAAATGTCGTGGATTGAACAGAGAGCTTTATTGTGTGTCTTGAGGTCACCCTAATGTGTTTCGGACAAAGCCTTCTTCAGGGGTCTAGAGCTCTCTTAAAAACAATCATATACAAAAAAATATATAAATAGTAATAAACCATAAAATACAATGAAAAATCATACATTTAAAATAATAAAAATGACCAAATTAATCAAATTCATATATGTACAAACGAGCATAATGAGGATGTACGAAGCCAAGGAGGAGAACCCATGAAGGTGCTCAGAACAAAAGGTTATCCATTGTAAAAAAAAATAATAAATATATAAATATATATATAGCTATATAGATATATATATCACTCTAAAGAATGTGACAATGCAGTTAAATTAAACTAATTAAATAAATAAATAATCTAAGAAACAGATGTAGAAATGTTAAAATGGACTATTGAACCTCAGAAATTGTGTAAAACATAGCTTACCCACAAACGTAGACACAAAATAAGTACGCTCTCAAGTCTCAAATAAAAACATAAAGACCTGTGGATAACATAAATATTAAATAAATTTAAAACAAAGAGTAGCTTATAGGAGGTTACCTTCATGGTATATAAAAAATACATACTTACAAAGAAACGAATGAAAGAGCATCAATCAAAACTGTGAAAAGGGATGCATCTAAGTAAGAGTCGATACCCATTATAGGCAAAAGTTAAGCCCAAGTTCTTATGAGAAGGCATATATCTGAAAAGGGGCTATCATGATAAAAGAGTCACATGACTAGGCCTTTTGTAGCCACAAAGAATCCACCTCATAGGGCTAAAAATATATTAAAAATCGATGGGCAAGATACCATCATAAAAAGTTTAAAACATAATAAATAATAGATGGCAGAAGTCATCACAAGAATGATAAAAAGGAAAAGGAAACAAAAAGTAGAAAATAAAAACAATCCTCTTGTCTAGTATTGGTTTTGAAATTGCTTTATATATGGAAGATCTTTTTTTATAATATATGGTCTTGGATTCAACTCTGCCTTTAAAATTTGGCAAGGACCTGTGGTTTTTATGGAGCGTGTTCTGTCTGTTACCACGATTGATGGGCCATGCTCCTTTGGTTAGTTAGAATGGCTTGCGGTGCTGCGGAAATGATCTCGGTACTTCATTAGTTTCACTTTCATCTTTTTTCAGGCGAATAGCTTGCCTTCTTTGAGAAGATGTATAAAACTATTCGAACACATGAATATACATCTTTACGTAAGTCCATGAACTGATTATCTCATTGATGACGTACCGATGACGTTTTGATCTCTAGGTTTAAATGACTCTGCTCTGGCGTTACCTTTATCCTAGATGGAATTGTAGTAGACCGCTATTAGGGGTAGGCATTATAGGTTTTGAACGCTGGCTTTAATTTAATTTTGTAGTTTTCTCACTTTTAATATTGAAATTTTTGAGTTATGGGTCCTTTTCATTTAATAGTGGGGATTTGTCTTTGATATTGGTGTCTCTGTCTAGTCATGAACATATCCGAGGATTAGAAAAGGTTCGATGTCGCCCTGTACTAGGGCCACATTTTCCAACACATTTATTTTATACAGTCAGTTTTCTCATTATAACTACAAGTGTATCATCATGATATTTTACAAATGTATTAGCTTGCTGGTGACGTGTCTATGACGAGGTTTTGCCTCAGTTTGGTACGTGCCGGCTCGGCATTTTCCATGTCTCCACTCTGTTAGCACTACGGCCTTCTGTTATCATGATAAAAGTGTTCCAGTCCAGGTATTGTCCAATATTTATGATGCTAAACATGTCAAAAGCTTTTTAGTTACATGTGGCTCCCCCCTTTGTCTCTGTGTTTGACATATTTAGTTGACTGTGGACGGAACATAACATTTGTGTCACATCTGCACTCAGGATAACTTTGATTATGAAGAGATTTTCTCTTAGTTTGCCTACATAATTCTGGTCCATAATATATAATGGTTTTTGTTGTTGGTCGTTCAGTAACTTAATTTATAACAATAATATAATATTTTTCCTTTTTGATTTGAGTCTTATTGGTTTGTCAGGTGCCTTGAATTCCATCTTTGGCAATTGCTTCTGATGTTGATACTGTAATTGCAATGCATGATGTGTCTTTTTAAGTCCTTCCCCCCCCCTAATTTTTTTACACTAACACTGTTGAATAGAGGATAATGCATATCACATTACACTTTATTTATCACTGTTGGCAAGTTTCATAGATGCACAGTGACAGCATTTGAATGAGATATTTTTTAATATAGGTTTCGGTGTTTCATGGATGACCCCTCCACCCTACTTTACTGTTTTTAGAGCCTTTTTACTTTTTATTTATTTTTACTGGTCTTAATAAGATATGTCCTCTCTTTTTCTCCTCCCCCCCCCCTTTTTTTTTCAACTGTTAGATCTGATCTATCATAACCAAACCAGGATCAGGTAAGTGTTCAGATAGTGAGGCTATTATTTTACAAGAAGGACTCATCCTTTCCCTCTTTCTTGCAAACGTCAGATCTCAGGATGGATTTTTTTTTTGCTAAAATGTCATGATTAAGAAGGAAACAATATGCCTGTGAGAGACCAAAACTAGAGAAAGGCAGCTCGGGGAGGAGAGAGCAAGGGGACCACAGGAGTGCCCATAGCTCGAGGTATTTGCTCATTTCCGCTTGACATTAAAGTGACTGCTATGGTGACACAAGCAGGAATTTCAAGAACATCTGGCTGGGCTCCAATGCAGCACAGAGTTCAAGCCAGGCAACAGTGACAATATATCACACAGCTCCTGGTTTGCCACATTCGCAATGTTAAGACCCAAATAATGGAGGTTGGCAGCACGCAGATCCTGTCCTGTTCTGAATCTATTCAACAAGGCCCACAGCTAAAGAGGCAGATTGAAGCCAGATGGCTAGCCTATGGAATCTGGGCCAAGGAAATGCTGTGGTTTAATTCCAAGCTTCATTTCTTATCCCAAGGAATCTCTTCTGCTTGGGGCAATGGATCTTTGTTCACATCACTCCTGGTCCATACCAGAAAAACTAATGATCACCTAAAAATGCTAGACTCAGAAAACTTTGAGGAATCCCAGTCTCATCAACACCAAACATCCAGAATTCACACAATCCTAGGGCTTCCAACCCACTGTGCATTCCCTTTGGACTTTCCGGCTTCATGCTGAAAGTGTACCAGCTAACAAGCGAATTACGGCACCCTGGAATAATCTCTTGGATGGTCTATTGTAAACCTTAGTGCACTAATGTACTTCAGCACTGTGACATTGCTGATCTCATTTCTGTAAAACAAAACTTGAGCATTTAACACAAGAATTAAATAGAGGGTTTTTTTGCTGGTAGTTAATGTAATTTTATTTTACTTTGTTTTTAGTGTAACCAGAAGTTCACACAAAAAAACAAAAAAACTTTTGTGGTGTCCTAGGAGGGCTGGCAGGGCTGCTGTCTAGGGCAGGGTTTTTTTTTCCCCTCCCTGCAGTTGTGGGGAGGGGTTGATGAAAGAGGCACTGGGGCTGCACTACCATCAGAGCCAGCCTGCTGGTGTCTGGAGTCCAGGAGTAAGTCTCTGCTGTGATTGAGTGTGGTTGCTGCAGTTGCCGCTGCCCTTGATCACAGTAGAGACTGTCATAGAGGCATAGTGGGAGGGTTGCGAGTTCCCAATGCTAGGGGGAGGTGCTGGTAGGCCCTAAGGATGTTAGGAGCAGCAAGGGGCCTTCGAAAAAGGAAAGGGGCAAGAAGAGCCCCAGGAGTATGATTTTGGGCCTGGATGGCCCAAAGCGGAGTGGAGCCATAGGGAGACGGACTCAGGGAAGCCCTGAAGTTTTGCATGTTGGAAAAAGACCCAGAAATAATCATTGGAGCCATGGTTTGGCTTCAGGGAGGCTACAGGTCTACCAGAGGCATGAACAGGAGGCGGAGCTGGCAAAGAGGCTGTGCAACTCATGAAACCAGCTGAAAACAACACATTTTAAAAGTTAAATTTGACCAGTTTTGAAGCTCTAGGGAGTTGCGGTAGGGTCAGGGGAGCCCTATAAACTCAATTTTATAATTTTCAATCGTAAAATTGCTGCAGTTTGCAGCATTTCTGAAAAAAGGGGCATGGCCACTGGAAAAAAAAACAGCCCGAAATTAAAACTTTGTATTTTTGCGATTTCAAATGTTTTTGGCGTCAGGGGTATATAGGGACACCCCTGAGCTTATTAATGAGTTTTGGGTTTGTTTAAAAGCAATATAAAGCAATGATTTGGCTCTGTTCAAAAAGTGCATTATTTTTAAGTCATGTTAGGTTTTAAAAAGTGCCCAGTAGCGCTGCTACTGTTAAATAAAGATAAATTCTAAAGAAAAAGTGTTCAAAATGTTGATTTTAATGTTAAAAACGTTAGTTTTTTAATGTAATGTAACTGGCTGGGGGAGGGATCTGTTTGGGTACAATGTAGCAAGTTGGTCAGTTGCAACTGCCTATCTCTGCTGACCAGGTCATTGAACTGCTCTAAACAGACGCTGAATGGAGAAAAGGGCTGCTCTGAAAAATGTCGCAGGACCCTATATGAATAGTAAAATAGGAAATTTGAAGGAAAAAGAAGGCATAGAACTTTTATTACGATTAGGATGGGACTTTATGATGATGTTACCAGGTGTAATGGCACATACCTGAGGAGTTTGGAACCTTAGTGAGGTAAACCTTCTCTGGCAGTTGGTGCTTGGGAAAGGGAGTGGATGTGTGATGAATGCTCCACGTGACGAGGCCTCAGTTTGAGTGATTTATGAGAGAATTGAAAGACTGCGAATAAGTTTGAGAGGGATGAGTCAATTGTGAGTGGGTGTGACAGCGTTAAAAGGCAGATTTTAGTCATTTTTGATTAAAAAAGTGACCCCTTTAAGAGGAGGAAAGATAAGGAAAGCAAGAGCAAGGTTTAGAGACGCTAGATAGGATTTAGAGGGAGACTAGTTAGTTAAAAGCAAGAGAATTAAGTCACCTCTTTTTGGAAAAAAAATAAGTTAATATTCAAAAGTATACTGAGAACCTACAGTATATAGAGCTTATGTGAAGATAAAGAGATTAGTATATAAGTAATGAGGTTTAGGGAACACAAAAGAAAGGGAGATGGAAGATTTCTTAGGAATGTTTGAGGGAGAATATATGAAGTAAGGAAGATTTATTAGAAATAGAATCAGAAAAGACATAAAGGTTAAGCTAGTGGGCAGTGAAGAATATAAATGTTATGAGGTCAGACTGGTGTAATCTGAATGAGGGAGTAAAAAGTGTGTGAAAGCCTATGTAAAGTGTATATGAGGCATGAGCGTCCAGCATGAAAGTGAGGAATAATACTATTTGGCCTTAACCCTTTGAAGACCTACTTTAAAATTTTAATCCACATTCTGCAGCCAGGTTAATTTTTGCATATTTCAGGAAAATTGTACCCGTCTTATTCAATATGTTCCGCTATGGTCATGTATTATATACCATTTGATAGGAATATTTAGTCAGAATTTGGGATCTCGAGAGTTTTGGGCTCAGCCTGGAAAGGGTTAAGCAAGCTTGCATATACATTTTTTTCCCTATTAAAACTTTCTTTTAGTAAAAATAAGGTGAAGGGAAGGAGGAAAGCGTTTTTTAGGTGAAAGGTTCCAGTTATACAGAGAGAAGAAAGAGTGGGAAGGACCAGAGTTGCAGAATTCCAGAGAGAGATCATTGGGCCTCAACGTGCAACACGTCGGAACCGATAAGTACTGTATTGTACACCACCAAACACTTATTTGTTATTTGAGCTCAAATATATGCCCATTCCAGACATACGTATACCAAAGAACATTTGCTCCAATCCAGATGAAAGAACTTGGAAGTAGTAAAGCTACAGTGTTACTATTTAAACATCCACAAGTGGACACACTGTTGTATATTTTATTTGGATTCAATTGGTGTTGATACACACTTGTTACATGTTCATATAATACAAATCTTTTTATACTTAACCTGAGAAGAGAGAAAGGTGTGTTATTTGTGTCTCACCATCTTTTTTTTTTTTTACCCAAAGATAACATCAAATTGGTAATACCTCTTATCCTTTTAGCTTTTTTTTTCCAGTTTGTTTTCTTTTCCCTTTAACTAGGGAGAGGGGTATTCACAGGGAAACATAGGGATATGATTATTAAATGGCAATAAGGGAGCAAGTATGCCGTTAATGCATACTCTCAGCACACGTGCCCCCTTAACACCACAAAAATGCCACGTTTCTGAGAGTAAAAGGCTCCTGCAGTGTAAAGGGAATAGGAGGCAGAGAGTGGGCATAAACAATGTGTATACCCTTAATGCCTGTTGCACAGTCACCTCCTAGAGCCCCTTAACGCCTGTAACCTTACCACCATGTGAAAGATCGTGGAAGGGGTGTTTGCTGAGCAGAGAGAGCCTATTTAAACATCTGCTCCATTAGCAGCAACAGCATAGTGCCCAAGTATGAAAGGGCACTATGTTGATGGTGCAAATGGGGTGCCAGAAGTGGCACGTGGGTCATGCAGTGGTGGTTGCTGGTGCACAAGGAGGACCAGGCAGCTACCCAGGTGGCACATAAAAACATAAGATATGCTATACTGAGTCAGACCAAGGTCCATCATGCCCAGTATCCTATGTCCAATCTAGGACACAGGTACCTAGCAGTTTCACCAAAAAATGCACAGGTTCCACAATGCCTGTACTGGGGCAAGCAGTGGATTTCCCAGGTTCCCTTGAATGGTTTATGGACCGTTCCTCTAGGAACCTGTTCAAACCTTTTTTAAACCAGCTAAAGACTGCCTGCAAAATCGATTTGCTGCTTTAGATACAAATGACAGAGCTCCAGAAGAGTTATGGAATGACATCAAAAAGGTTGTGTTGGAAGAAAGCGAGACGTCTCTACAAAAGGTGAAAAAGCAAAAACGGCCAAAACGGATGACAGAAGAAACTCTGAAAATTGCCCAGAAATGCAGAGAAGCTAAAGCCAGAGGAGAAAGAAAGACAATCACAGAGCTCAACAGAGATTTCCAACGTGCAGCAAGACAAGACAAGGAAAGGTATTACAATGACACTTGCAAGGAAATAGAAGCAGAAACTATTAGAGGAAGGATAAGATTGGCTTTCCTAAAGCTACGACAGTTAAAGAAAAAATTCCAGCCTCAAATTGGAATGTTACAAGATGCTCAAGGTTCTATGTTGAATGATGCTGAGAAGATCAAGAAAAGGTGGAAAGAATATACAGAGTTTTTATTTGATAAAGATCAAGTGGACCAACAGCCCTTTCAACCTGTACCTTATGATCCAGAACCATTGGTGATAAAAGGAGAAGTTGAAGCAGCATTCAGGCATTGATGGCATTCCCATAGAAGTATTGCAGCAATCTGATGCAGCTGTTACCATACTTACAAGGCTCTGCCAAGAAATTTGGAAGATGACATCATGGCCAAATGACTGGAAAAGATCTGTGTTTATACCAATACTAAAGAAAGGTGATCCAACTGACTGTGGAAATTATCGCACAATCGCTCTGATCCCACATGCCAGCAAGATTCTACTGAAGATTATTCAACAGAGACTACAACCATACCTGGAACAAGAACTACCTGAAGTGCAAGCAGGGTTCAGGAAAGGGTGAGGAACGAGAGACATCATTGCGGAGGTGAGATGGATCCTTGAAAAGACTAAAGAATACAAAAAGGATATCTATTTGTGCTTTATCGACTATAGCAAGGCTTTTGACTGTGTAAACCATGAGAAACTCTGGGCCACATTAAGAAGCATGGGTATACCAGAACACCTGATCATTCTCTTGCACAATCTGTACATTGATCGAGAAGCAACAGTTCGAACGAAACAAGGAGAAACAGAATGGTTTAAAATAAGCAAAGGTGTAAGACAAGGCTGCATATTTTCCCCCTACCTGTTTAATTTATATGCAGAACAAATCATCAGAGAAGCAGGATTGTATGAAGACAACAGAAGTGTGAAGATTGGTGGAAGACTCATCAACAACCTTCTCTATGCTGATGATACCACATTACTGGCTGAAAGTGAAGATGATCTGAAACATTTGCTTCTCACAATCAAAGAACATAGTCTCAAAATGGGCCTGCACCTTAATGTAAAGAAGACAAAGATCTTGACAACTGGCAAAATCAACAAGTTCATCATTGAAGGAGAAGAAATTGAAATCATGGACAGCTTTAACCTACTTGGATCAACTATCAATAGAGAAGCAAAAAGCAGTCAAGAAATCCAACCTCACATTGCTCTTGGCAGAATGGCTACGAAAGACCTAGACAAGATTCTCAAGAGCAGAGATCTCTCTCTCCATACAAGGATTTAACTTGTTCAAGCCATGGTATTTTCAATAACATCATATGGCTGTGAAAGCTAGACAGCGAAAAAGATAGACAAGAAGAAAATTGATGCCTTTGAATTATGGTGCTGGCGGCGAATACTGCATATACCATGGACTGTCCAAAGAAGAAACCAGTCAGTACTAGAGGAGATCAAACCTAAGCTTTCTTTCGAAGCTCAAATGACAAGACTTTGACTTTCATACTTTGGACACATCATGCGAAGAGAGAGATCTTTAGAGAAAGACATCATGCTTGGCAAGATAGAAGGTCAATGCAAAAGAGGAAGGCCAGCAATGACATGGATCAATACAATAACAGCAGCTACAGGTACCAATCTGTCAACAATGAGCCGTCTGACAGAAGACCGAACACAATTTAGGACAACTATCCAGAGGGTTGCCATGAGTCGACACTGACTCAATGGCACTTAACTACAACAACAACAACAAATGAACAGCTTTTACTACATCCTCTGGTAATGAATTCTAGAGTTTGGTTATGCATTGCATGAGAAACTATTTTCTCTTATTAGTCTTAAATGGGTTATACTGTAGCCTCATTGCATGTCCTTAGTCTTTCCACATTTGGATGGTGTAAGCAATAGATCTACGTTTACCCATTACAATCCATTCATTACTTTATAGACCCCTATCATATCTCCACTCGGCCATCTCTTCTCCAGGCTGATGAGCCCTAACCTTTTTAGCCTCTCCTCCCAGGGGTATCCTTCCATCCGCATTACCATCTGTGATGTCCATCAGGATCTCACAGTGACAGTGTTGGCATAGACATGCTGCTGCTGCAGAAAGGTGATTTGCCACATAGGACAGTCCAAGGGACCTGGCACCCTCGGCTGAGATGCCAGCTGGCCTCCCCTCCTCCCACTGCTGCTAAACCCAGCTGTGGAGGAAGAGGCTGATAGCTGCAAAATGCAGGCACCTGGGCAACTACCACAGCAGTGGCTATCATCCTCCCCTCAAGACATATTGGTAGCAGGCACTGATGGGGACCCTGCAGAGGCAGATGGTTGGGGGGGGGGGGTGGTTGCCTGGATGTCCATGTGTGCCTCTGCACCCCCCCCCTCCCATCTGGACTTTGTGCCCTAGGCATACACCAAGCCCACATGTTGGACAGGCTGGGACTGCACACCATCACCACTGACAGCACACAAGCATGTCAGCATGGTGTGGGGATGTTGGCGATAGGGGCAGCAGCATCTGCCTACAACAGACCAGAGCAATGTCCTGGTCCTGTGTACCATGCACATTGCAACATGTGCCAAGGTCTGTGATAGGAAACATGTTAGCATCAGGGAGTGTTGTATCCATATGGCAGCACTGTGGCTCAACACACACAGTTGGTATGTATATGAGTAGAGGGTCATATGTTCAAGTCCCAGCTGTGGATCATGTTTTGCATGTCCCTGTGGCTAAACATTAGCCTATAGTGCAGGTACAGCATACCAGCATGTGCAATTAATGAATTGACCAGCAAGGGTACAAATACCCATCCACCATACAGACAGGCTCCACTATCCACAGCTAGATGGAGAGGCAGGCTGATAGCACCTGCACACTGAGCAGATGCTAACAATGTGTGTTAATATCAGAGTGTGCTACTAGCACCTGCACAATGAGCACATGTTAACAATGCCTGAGCAGATATGGAGAACAATGTGGCAGGCAAGAATGCCAATCATCCCCACTTTTGCCTGGCAGGGTGGCTGTGTGTATGCCTCTCCATTGTTATGTGGCTTTCTGCACTTCACTGTGCCTTGCATTGCCTAAGCTGTTCCCAGTGTTAATGTGCATGGCGATGAGAAGAGGATTGTGGGTATGGCCTGACACAGAGCAGACTGGCTAGGATGCATCTGCTTCAGCGGTAGGGTCAATGGCTGTGACTTTGTAGTGCCCATCTGCCACATGCATGTCCTGTCTCCTATATTAAACCTAAATCTTATTTCCCACATTAATATCAATCCATACTAAAGGAAATAAACCAACGTTCTAACCTATTTTTGTCGGAACTGGCTCCATGAAGTTGAAAAACAACCTCTCGTGGGTCTTGTTCCTTTTTATTATTTTAATAGGGACACAACCCTAAACTGTCCCTAAGGGATACATTCAACCCCTCAGTTTCACCAATTGGTAAGAATGTTTATGTACCTTAATAGAAATTAATCGATAATGTAGTTTGTACTTAGCTGTTTGGAGTTCATAGCATAACCACAGATACAATCCACTTAGGAGGAGCCATGAAACTATGGCATTTTTCTTATCACAGGACTTAAAGCTGGTAACCTCAATCCTGGTGTCTTTTCCTCAGCAAAGAAGAAGAGAACCCGTGTTTTATTTATTTATTTTATTTATTTATTTAATATTTCTTATATACCGCGCTATTTATCATCAGTGCGGTTCACAGTGTAACAATAAAACACATAGGTCAGATGACTGGCCTTCGTTTACAGATAACAGGGAGATAAAATGAAGGTAAACAGGGGAACTAATTATGCAACATTTGTATTTATAAATATGGGGTTTACATGTGTAAGTGGCAGATTTTGCAATCTGCATGTTCAAAGCCCCTTATGATGATGATTTTTTTTTAAGGGTTTTGGGGGTTTTTTTGTAAAATGGCTTTTCCTATTGTACATGGCACCAACTACACATGTTTTCCCATGTTATTAACCACCAAGCCCATCAGCTATGGTCCATGTCATCACCACAAACTCTCTTCAAAGTAATCTTCTAAATGTGGTAATCCAGCTCCGACAGCCATAAATTCTCTTCTAAATGCCATGCTTCCACATAACCCAACATTGTGTTTCGGACCATAGATCCTCCTGGCCCTTTTTCAAACTTCATTGCATTTGTATGATAAAAGTTGGTAATGGATCATTTGTAACTCCCCCTAAGGGGGTTGTCCAATCCAATTGATGTCCAATACGTAAATGGCTCCACCTCTTACACTGTCATAAGCTTCATAGAATACTCCACCAATCCAAGGAAGAATTTAACCCATTGGGTATTATTGAATTTAAAGTGTAGATCCAATATTGTTCACGGTATTGCAATCAAAACTCTCTATCACCCCCTCTCACGTTTACTGATACATGATCCAAAATTCTCCACCGTAGATCTCCAAATACATGATTTTGCTCTTTACAATGTAGAACTACTGGAGCTGACAAAACCTCCATAGTTATACATGATCGATGTTCTTGCAGTCTTTTTTTCATGGGTCTTGAAGTTCTACCAATGTAGATTTTTTTACATGGGCAAATTAACAAATAAACCACAAAAGCAGTCTGACATGTGGTGTGAAATCTACTATATATCACCCGATGTTGGACTGGATGTTCCCAGTTAGAACCCTCTAACGTTAATTCACAAAAGTCACATTCTTGACATCCATAATGACCCTTTATGGTAGGTTGTATATCCGTTTCCACATTTCGGACTACCCAATCTGCAATACTGCGATTTCGATTGAACGCTATCATTAACGGTTTATTAAAACAAGCATGTAATGATAAAATGGACCAGTGCTTTTTAAGGATCCTCAACACTTCTACCGAGTGTGGCATGTAAGGTAATACACCTACAAAAGATTGTTTCTCCTGCGGTTGTATAGCCATGCTCTCCAATGTGGAATCCCACCATTCAGTGTGATTATATCTCGCCCTCCTGTATGCCCGATTAATTATATTCAACGGATATCCTCTATCTCTTAGACATCTCTTCAGTTGTTGTTCCTGTGTTCTAAATTCTTTTATGGTAGAGCACAAACGTTGTAATGTAATAAATTGCCCCACTGGTAATCCCCTCCGCAGGGGTCCCAGATGATAGCTTGTATAGTGTAACAAAGTATTTCATTGAACTTCCTTCTGATACAATGTAGTTCTTACCCCAGCCAGATCTTTTGTCAGGTATGAGTCTAAAAACTCAATGAAATCTTTATGATATTTAGGTGTGAATTTTAAATCTTCTGACTGAATATTAATCCACTCAAAGAAATCATTTAATTTAGATTCTGTGTCCGTCCAAGAGAAAAAAATGTCATTGAGTTTATCAGCTTTAAGTCCTGTGATAAGAAAAACGCCATAGTTTCATGGCTCGTCCTATGTGGATTGTATTTGTGGTTATGCTATGAACTCCGAACAGCTAAGTACAAACTACATTATAGAATAATTTCTATTAAGGTACATAAACGTTGTTACCGATTGGTGAAACTGAGGGGTTGAATGTATCCCTTTCTTTGAACCTGTGCAACTATTGCAATTTCTCCAGGCGAGGGAACTGGGGGGTGAGGGTTAGCTCCGATACTGGCTGCCATGTGAATTAGTCTTTGCTCATAAGATGATTTCCCTTTTTTCTTTTTATTTTATTTCTTGTTTTGGAACCTTATTGGGGTTATCTTATTGGGGACTAAGTGTATAACATGGGACTTGGTTTGTTTCGTGGTTGATTTTTATTTTATGTGGTTTATTCTATATGTCCCTGTTATGTATTTACTTCTTGTATACTTTGTAAATTGCATAAAAATTTAAAAAAAAAAGAAGATTTCTTGATGACATTTTTTTCTTTTGGACGAACACAAAATCTAAATTAAATGATTTCTTTGAGTGGATTAATATTCAGTCAGAAGATTTAAAATTCACACCTAAATATCATAAAGATTTCATTTTTAGACTCATAGCTGACAAAAGATCTGGCTGGGGTAAGAAGTACATTGTATCGGAAGGAAGTTCAATGAAATACTTTGTTACACTATACAAGCTATCATCTGGGACCCCTGCGGAGGGGATTACCAGTGGAGCAATTTATTAGATTACAACGTTTGTGCTCTATTATGGAAGAATTTAGAACACAGGCACAACAACTGAAGAGTCGCCTAAGAGATAGAGGATATCTATTGAATATAATTAATTGGGCATACAGGAGAGCGAGATATAATCACACTGAATGGTGGGATTCCACATTGGAGAGCATGGCTATACAACCGCAGGAGAAAATCTTTTGTAGGTGTATTACCTTACATGCCACACTCTGTAGAAGTGTTGAAGATCCTTAAAAAGCACTGGTCCATTTTATCATTACATGCTTGTTTTAATAAACCGTTAATGATAGCGTTCAATTGAAATCGCAGTATTGCAGATTGGGTAGTCCGAAATGTGGAAACTGATATACAACCTACCATAAAGGGTCATTATAGATGTCAAGAATGTGACTTTTGTGAATTAACGTTAGATGGTTCTAACTGGGAACATCCAGTCCAACATCGGGTGATATATAGTAGATTTCACACCACGTCAGACTGCTTTTGTGGTTTATTTGTTAATTTGCCCATGTAAAAAAATCTACATTGGTAGAACTTCAAGACCCATGAAAAAAAGACTGCAAGAACATCGATCACGTATAACTACAGAGGTTTTGTCGGCTCCAGTAGTTCTACATTGTAAAGAGCAAAATCATGCATTTGAAGATCTACGGTGGAGAATTTTGGATCACGTACCAGTAAACGTGAGAGGGGGTGATAGAGAGTTTCGATTGCAATACCGTGAACAATATTGGATCTACACTTTAAATTCAATAATACCCAATGGGTTAAATTCTTCCTTGAATTGGTGGAGTATTCTCTGAAGCTTATTACGGTGAAAGAGGTGGAGCCCTTTATGTATTGGACACCAATTGGGTTGGACAACCCCCTTAGGGGGAGTTAAAAGTTGGTAACGGATCATTTGTATCATAGGAATGCAATGAAGGTTGAAAAAGGGCCAGGAGGATCTATGGTCCAAAACACAACCTTGGGTTACGTGGAAGCATTGCATTTAGAGAATTTATGGTTGTCGGAGCTGGATTACCACATTTAGAAGATTACTTTGAAGAGAGTTTGTGGTGATGACATGGACTGTAGCTGATGGACTTGGTGGTTAATAACACGGGTTCTCTACTTCTTTGCTGAGGAAAAGACACCAGGATTGAGGTTGCCAGCTTTAAGTCCTGTGATAAGAAAAACGCCGTAGTTTCATGGCTCGTCCTATGTGGATTGTATCTGTGGTTATGCTATGAACTCCAAACAGCTAAGTACAAACTACATTATAGATTAAATTTCTACTAAGGTACATAAACGTTCTTACCGATTGGTGAAACTGAGGGGTTGAATGTATCCCTTAGGGACAGTTTAGGGTTGTGTCCCTATTAAAATAATAAAAAGGAACAAGACCCACGAGAGGTTGTTTTTCAACTTCATGGAGCCAGTTCCGACAAAAATAGGTTAGAACATTGGTTTATTTCCTTTAGTATGGATTGACATGCATGTCCTGGCCAGCCACTGCATGTCATGCTGAGAGGGTACTCTCACTCTGACTGAGCAGTGACCATGGCACAGCTATATATCCACATAGTGCTATATGGTGCTCGGCTCCATTGATGGGGGTGCAATCTCTGTATGGGGAGCCAAATCACTGAGCCAAATGCTGGGTGTCCTTGCTGTTTACCCCAAACCAGGGTGCACATGGTTGCTGTTTACCCCAAACCAGGGTGCACATGGTTGCTGTTTACCCCAAACCAGGGTGCACATGGTTGCTCTATGCGTATGCATTGTGTGCCGACTAGTGGACCAGCCACAGTTAGTATGTGCATGGCTGAAACAGCCTAGTGGTGGGCAGCAGGTGCAGTCTGACAGAGCTTGCTGTGGTGGATTGTTAGTCCTAGATGGTCAGGACAGCAGTTGATCCTGGCCTACTCACTACAGTCATGGCAGGGTAGTAGCTGTAGCCCCACACAAGCCTAGAGGCCCCCCGTGCATTTGGCATCTATGACATCAGCTTTTAACACTGGGTACTGACATGCACTGTTCTAGGAGGGTTCCTGTCCAACAGGGGCAGAACACAGGGCCCAGCTATGACTGGTATCTACAGTATGCTGCAATTGTGCAGGAAACAAGGTGACTAGCATAACACACTGCAGACATTACCTGCCATACACTGGCAGTGATGTGGACCTGCATTGCAGGTTCTGGGGACCAGCTGCTGGGTGCCCTCAAGGTGACTGCTATAACTGCTCAGTAGCACAGGTTGTAGCTATTCTGTGAATGTGGCACACACTGTCAGTGTGTCATACTGAGTTGATGTGATGGATCAGTGCATTCTCCATTTGGTGATCACCTGCAGATTGCTATTCCACATGTGCAGTGCCTCATGGGTACTGGGCGGGGGGGGGGGGGGGGCTAACCAATACCAGCACACACAGCAGACAGTTTAGGCATAGACCTGTAGACTCTTTGAATCCAGACATTGCTGTGTAGAGGTGTGGAGGTGTAGTCTACTGATTAGTGCAATGTCTCTATATGCAGGGGGCAGGGGTTAGATTTCCTACTTGTTCATTTTGCGCCTGTGTGCTACTCAGGTCATTTCCCTGCCTGTAACAGTCCTGGCTCTGCTGTGCCTTACAGACATTCATCCTTCTACTATTTTATGTCTTTTGGCCACACTTTGGGTTAGCTAACATGCTATTCCCTGTCATGGCCTTCTGCGAGCATGGCTTTATTGCCTCTGATGCAGCCCATTGCAAGGGGTCAGACATATTCACCCTGCAGATGTCAGGCCCCTGCTTGGAGGCGTGGTGTGATGGTCATGGCAATGGCTTGGGGAGTGTGAGAGCCAGAGAAAAAGGGGTTAACACAGTAACACAAAACAAACAAAAAATCATTAAAATGTCTGAATGCTGGAATTGTACTGAGGTGCATAAGTGAAGCTTTCAGAGGTATATGACATCATATGGAAAAGATGTGAAAACACTAATCCCTATGTGGTGGACAGAGAGAGGGTAAAAAGACAACCATGAGATATAAACATGCCAGTTTAGCATGAAGAACAACAAATGGCCCCCAGTATAGTTGTCAGAACTCGGGGAGTTAAAGAGATATATTTTTTGGGAACTGAGGGGTGGGAAAGAACCAAGCAAGAGAACCAGGTAAAGAACCGAGTGAGTGGGGGCAAAAAGGTCAGATAAAAATATAAATCTGACAAGGCCCAAGCTGATAATCTCAGGCATGGGCCTGAGAAAAGGTCAACAGAGAGGGGTTCAGATATGAATAGAATAACATGGCAAACCATATAAGTGGGGCCCTAGACAGCTGGAGCTATAATAGAGAAGAATGCTCCGAATAGCAAGTAATGGTCCTGAGCAAGGGTATATAATGTGACAGGACCAGATGGGCGATGAGTTTGTCTCCTGTGCAGTGAAGGCTGTGTGGGGTATGGATTCCCTGTATCCCTGTTGTATCTGAGAGTTTTGTATGTGTGCTAGTAGTCTTATGGAAATTGTTCTAGTGTCATGTATGTCTGTTACACTGATCTCTTTTGTCTAGGATGCCTGTCACACATCTTCTCTTTCACGTTATAGACAGGACAGAATGATGTACTTTTGTTTGTTATTTCTGAGTCAGGAAGTAAGGCAGAATCATGCAGGCAGGACCAAACATTCTGGCTTGTAGCTGTTTAGAGATCTGCATCCAAGATAAGTACAGAATGACCCTGTTTGCCTGCTGTGAGAGGGGGCAAGATCTGTAATTCCACTGGACTGTTTTCCTTTGTTCTAAGATTTTCTGTTTCTGCAAGATAGGGAATAATAAAAGGATCCTTTTGGAAGAAAAATCTGCGAGATAGTTATTACCATGTACGAGCGTGCTGTCCTGCATAAGGTGAGATTTTATTGGGAAGTGTAAGTCTTCCCTGTGTGGTTCAATCATTGGGAAGTGATATGTCTTCTCTGGGTGTGGTTCCCTTTTTGGACAGAGGAAGGGCCTGCTTGACAGTCATTTGGCCCATGGTACAGCTGACCCTTTGCCCCGTACAGGGGCCAAGATACCACGGTTTGAGGCCCACAACCACTCCTTATGTGACATTTCAGAATGAGTTACAGTCACATTTTATGTCTGCCACAACCTTCATGGACTGACAGCACCTCCTTGTGATCTTGAGCAGATCACTTAACCCACTAATGGCTCAGTTGATTGCAGGTCTGTACAGTCCCTAGTTATCATCAGACATTACCAATTGACAGTAAGATGTACCCCAACGTGACTGCACTGCTACAGTGGTGTACTAACAGGCAGTTACATGCATACAGCTGTAACCTACTTGGGTAACATGAGTCATGTGTGACATCATGTCTGTGACCGTACAGCTTTGGTTCCCTTATATCTCTGCAGTACATGCAGACACATCCTACCCCTCGGATAGCCACCTGCAGGTTTCAGCTCATGTCCGTATGTACCCCCATTTGCCCAGCTTGGATGACACCTGTGCAGTTGTTATCTGCACATTTGTTTGAGGTGTTGTATGGTGGCTGTGTGGCTAGGACAGGTGCGAGTCCTACATGTCTGTATCAGGCCTTCCGAGTGGCACTGGCACACATTTTCACGCATAGTACAAATACATTAAGGATGGCACCTATGGCACATCGGTGCTGCCAGCCCATACCATCAGTTAACAGCAGGCATCACCGAAGCGACAAAATGGCTAAAGCTCCATAACCTGAATATAAATTTTAACAAAACCGAAGTCCTATTCATCACAAAGAACTTTCCATGATGTAGAACTAGACGTAAAGACAGAAGTAAGATATCTGGGGGCGATATTCGATCAGGCACTCTCCATGTCATCCCATATAAAACAATTACCAAAACCATCTTCTATAAATTATGACTGCTGCAGCATCTTAGACCTTATCTTGACAATTCTGATTTTCATTCAGTACTACAAGCTATTATTCTTCTGCATTTTGACTTCTCAAATGCTGTCCTACAAGGGCTACCAAAACAGAGCATTAACCACTTACAAGTGTCCCAAAACGTAGCTGCCTGTATCATACACAGGACAAGCTACACAGAACACATCACACAATTCTTTACAAACTGCACCGGTTACCCATAATGAGCCGTATTAAATACAAAATTCTTGTTACTACATTTAAACTTATGAGGGAAATTGCATCATTCTTATCCACCCTAATCAACAGCACTCCTAACATGAGATCCAGAAGAAGCTGTAACAGTAACACTCTAGCAGTCCCCACCAACTATCATAACACAAGTTGTGCCACAAGCAAGAGCGTTTACTTACTTCTCTCCTATACTCCAGAACACACTAACAGATAATCTGAGAAGCATTATGGATCTTAAAGATTTCCGCAAATATTTTAAACATACCTATTCAAAGAGTACTCTGGCGACACAACCCAGATATAAAAGATTTACCCTGCATAAAAATGAGCTTCCTTGAATATCCACACTGACCTTCCCTAATACTTTACCAGCCCAATCAGCTCCAAGGTATCTTCCTAGTGCGCGCCACAGATGCTCATGGCCCCATTGTAAAGAAGTTGTTTGTATAATATGTTGAATGTAAAAGAAGTTTACTTTAATTTGTGTGAAAACTTTGTACTAACATGTAAGTTACAAATAAGAGTTTAATGTAACGTTTGTTGGTTAATTGTAAACTGCCCTTGATCTCTGGAAGGGGAGGAATAGAAAAAACTTATAAAAAAATAAAATAAAATAAATACCACCCTCTCCTCAGCCGCCATCCGTCCTTCAGCCAAGCCATCCATCTCTGTCAGCTGTGTGCAGTCATGTCTTCTCATGCAGGCTGCTACACCATGGCCTACACTGGTACTCTTTTCCATATTTTGGCTCTTCACACACACCTCTCCTGTGCCTGATCTGCATGTCACTACTCTTACTCTGTCCTCTTGTTGCTGCACACATCCTGCCACTTCTAATGCTGCTGGGGGACATGTGTTCCCCAGCCTATGCCATATTACATTGGCACCCCCCTATGCATCAGTACAGCGGCCTCCCACATGCTTGTCCATTTTACTGTCTTTCATGTAGGATGCCCACAGATCCGGCAGGTCCATCAGCTCACACCTGTTCTTCCATCCATCACCTTCAGATTGGCTTTCCTTGCTGCTCCTTTATCCAGCGGTAGGGTTACAGTCATTTTCAGACATTAAGGTGGCTGCTTGACACTTTAACGCCCGATGTCCCATTACCGCACGTTAAATGGCCCATAGCACCCTTAACAATGGAACACCTTAACAATGGAACACCTCCTATACTCCCGGAGCCCTTTTCACATGTAAAATCCCTCATCACAGCCACTTAAGCTCGCTAGTGCCTGCTCCCTTAACGCCCTTTAGTAAACATACCCCATAGCGTTTTGCCCTACATATCATTATCTGTGTTAGATCAAATCTTTAACATCTGTCAAATAAATCTGATTGAGCGACCAGAGAACTAGATCAAGGGCATGCGATGGATGTCATCCACCTGGACTTCAGCAAAGCCTGTGATACTGTTCCTCATAGGAGGCTTATCAATAAACTCAACAGCTTGAGGATGGGTCCCAAGGTGGTGAAATGGATCAGAAATTGGTTGACTGAGAGATGACAGTAGGTGATGGTAAATGGAACTCACTCGGATGAAAGGAAAGTGATTAGCGGCGTGCCCCAGGGTTCGGTTCTAGGACTGCTACTGTTCAATGTATTTGTGAATGATATTGCTGAAGGACTGAATGGAAAAGTCTGTCTTTTTGCAGATGACACGAAAATTTGCAACAGAGTGGACTCCCCTCAGGGAGTAGAGAACATGAGGAAAGATCTACAAAAGCTGGAAGAATGGCCTAAAGCTTGGCAGTTAAGATTTAATGTGAAGAAGTGCAGTGTCATGCACTTGGGAAGCAGAAATCCAAGGGAATTGTATGCAGTAGGGGGTGAGAGATTGGTGTACACGGACCAGGAGAAAGACCTCGGTGTGATTATTTCTGATGATCTCAAGATGGCGAAATAGTGTGACAGGGTGATGGCAAAAGCCATTAGGATGCTGGGTTGCATACAGAGAGGAATTACCAGCAGAAAGGAAGAAGTACTAATGTCACTGTACAAGTCACTGGTGAGGCCTCACTTGGAATATTGTGTTCAGTTTTGGAGACCATATCTCGCAAAGGATATAAATGTAAATGCTACCCACCCCCCCCCCCCCCCCCCCCCCACGGTTTACATCAATGTTAACCACCCCTGATCGCTGGAAGGAGCAGTATAAAAGAGCTGTTCAATAAATAAATTAATTAATTCATTAAATAAAAAGACTGGAAACTGTTCAGAGGAAGGCGACCAAAATGATTTGGAGCTTGCGTCAGAAGACTATGAGAAGAGACTGAAGACCTAAATATGTACACTCTGGAGGAGAGGAGGGACAGGGGAGATATGATTCAGACCTTTAAATACTTAAGAGTATTAACGAACAAACCTCTTCCAAAGACGTGGAAACTGTAAAACTAGAGGGCATAACAGGAAACTGCAAGGGGGTAAACTGAAAGGCAATGTCAGGAAATACTTTTTAACTGAAAGAGTGGTGGATGCTTGGAATGCCCTCCTGATGGAAGTGGTGGGGCAAACACGGTGACAGAATTCAAAAGGGCATGGGACAGACACAGTGGATCCCTTTACAGCAACAGGATAAAATCAGAATAAACATAACTATCTCTTACATCAACAAATAGGAGTACATCCCTAAACAAAGGCTGGGCAGAGTAGATGGACCATACTGGTGTTAATCTGCCATTATATACTATGTTACTATGCCCCGGCTACCATGAAACATTTATATTTTAAGAGGAACATTGTTGTTTTGTCAACAGAGACTACAGCATTATGATTTAACATTTTAATTTTTCTACATTGGTTATGTGATGTTTTATTAATATGTGTAAGTGATTTATTTTTATTTATTTTATTTACATTCTCTTATATACCATGCTATTCTGCATCAGTGTGGTTTACATTGAACAAACTGAAATTACATTGAACAGGGCATTATAACTTGGAGATAACTATTTTACAGGGAACATGGGCTATGGAGGGTTAAGTGGCTTGCCCAAGACCACAAGGAGCACCTGTGGGACTAGAAACCCCAGTCCTTCTGGCCCAAGGTTGCTGTCCTCTAGTGGGATTTGAACCCCCGACCTTCCGGCCTGAAGTATCTTGCCCCAACCACTAGGCCACTCCTCCACTCCAATTATGTTTGATTATGATTATGTTTCATGTCCATATGTGCCATATTATGTCTTATGTTAGAAAGTAAACCGCAGAGAAAGCGTAGTTACTCACCTGTAACAGGTGTTCTCCAGGAGCAGCAGGAATCAGTCCTCACATATGGGTGACGTCGGCGCCGACGGAGCCCTCGCGGAGCAATTTTCCCCAGCTTTCAAAGAAAGCCTTTGGGAATTGCAGCGCGCATGCGCGGTCGCCTTCCCGCCCAAGGGTGCCATCTTAGCCAGTCTGATGACATAGCTAAAAGACAGCATAAAAATTTGCAAAAAAACTTAAGCAGATGATTGCAACTCCATGGGGAGGAGGGAGGGTTGTGAGGACTGATTCCTGCTGCTCCTGGAGAACACCTGTTACAGGTGAGTAACTACGCTTTCTCCAGGACCAAGCAGGAAGTCAGTCCTCACATATGGGACTCCCAAGCTTAAGGCTACCGGAGACCCTAAGCACAAAAATGAGCTCCCTCTAGCTCAGCGGCACAGAAGGAAGGAATCTGCACTGAATTATCACCCACCGGTAGCCCCCATCCGGGATGGAGGGTAGGAGTTGCTCAAACCTCGAAGAGATTTCGGAGGACTGCCTGTCCGAAAGCACTGTCCCTGCGGGACTCCCTCTCGAGACAGTAATGGACCGCAAAAGTCTGGCTCGAAGACCAAGTAGCGGCCCGGCAGATGTCTGCCAGCGGAACAGAGCGGAGGTAAGCCACTGACGTAGCCTTCGCCCGAACACAATGAGCCGTGACTCGACTTTCTAAGGAGAGTCCGGCTGCCCCATAAGCCCAAGCGATACAGTCAGCAACCCAGATGGACAGAGTACGCTTGGAGACCGGGAGCCCCAATTTATTGGGGTCAAAAGACACAAAAAGCTGAGCAGCTTTACGGTGCTCCCGCGTACGGTCAAGGTAGAAGTTCAATGCCCTTCTACAGTCCAGGGTATGCAGGACTCGTTCAGCTCGGCTGGAGTGAGGCCTGGGAAAGAAGGTTGGAAGTACCACCTCCTGATTGATGTGAAAAGGGGAGACAACTTTTGGAAGAAATTTTGGGTGAGTCCGTAGGACTACCCTATTTTTGTAGAACCGAGTGAAGGGAGGATCAGACACGAGGGCCTGCAATTCACTTACGCGTCTAGCGGAAGTGAGGGCTATCAGGAATAAGGTTTTCCACGAAAGAAAACGCAGAGAACAGGTAGCCATCGGTTCAAAAGGCGGACAGGTGATCCGCTGTAAAACCACATTCAGATCCCAGTCAGGTGCTGGCGGGCGGAGAGGTGGTTTAAGTAGGAGACCTCGGAGAAACCGTGCTACGAGAGGGTCGCTGGAAAGAGGTCTGCCGTCCACCGGCACATGGTGTGCTGAAAGAGCACTGAGGTGGACTTTGACGGAGTTGGACTTAAGTCCCAGATTAGAGAGGTAGAGCAGGTACTGCAAGATCACCGACACCGAGCAGGAGAAGGGATCCTGAGACTGCTGTACACACCAAACGGAAAAGTGACGCCATTTAAGGGCGTAGCATTTGCGGGTAGAAGGTCGCCGAGAAGCTAGGATGACCTCTTCCACCTCTGCCGGCAGGAGAAGGGGAGCGAGGACTACCCTTTCAGCCGCCAGGCCATTAGGTTGAGAGATCTGAGGTTGGGGTGTAGCAGAGACCCCTGATCCTGTGTTAGGAGATCCGGTTGAAACCCCAGAGGGAACGGATCCTCTACCGCTAATTGCAACAGGAGTGGGAACCACGGCTGTCTGGGCCAGCGAGGAGCCACCAGGATCATGGAAGCTTTGTCCCGGAGAACCTTGAATAGAGTTCGAGAGACTAGCGGGATGGGAGGAAAAGCATAGAGAAGGCTTTCCGACCATGAGAGTAGAAAAGCATCTGCCGCTACCCGAAGGGGATGTGGCTGACGAGAGCAGAAGCGAGGAAGTTGCCGGTTGAGAGGACTGGCAAAGAGATCCATCGTGGGGAGGCCCCACTTCAGAAAGAGTTTCTGAACTACCAAGGGATCCAGACGCCACTCGTGCGGCTGGAGTATCCTGCTGAGTTTGTCCGCCAGGCAATTTTCTTGGCCTGGGAGATAAACTGCCTTGAGAAGAATGCCGTGACTGACGGCCCAAGAGCAGAGCTTCTGAGCTTCTCGGCAGAGAAGGAAGGAGCCCGTGCCCCCCTGCTTGTTCACGTAGAACATGGCAACTTGATTGTCCGTCTGGACAAGGACGGACTGGTGAGAAGTCAGGTGGGAGAAAGCCTTGAGCGCCAGACGGATTGCTCTGAGCTCCAGGAAGTTGATCTGTTGAGCAGACTCCCACGCGGTCCAGAGACCTTGAGTACATGCCCCCTGGCAATGTGCTCCCCAACCCAGGAGGGAAGCATCGGTCGTCAGCACTTGAGCCGGCTGAGGCGACTGAAACGGCATTCCGAGCACCAGGTTCGGCCGATGAAGCCACCACTGTAGGGAAGAGGCCAGCGGCTCGGAGATGCGCACTAAGTCGGCTAGTCCGCCGGTGGCCTGTTGCCACTGCTTGCGAAGGCACCATTGAGCCGGCCGCATATTCAGGCGAGCATTGGGGGTCACGTGGACGGTGGAAGCCATATGGCCGAGTAGTCTCAGGAAGCGCCTGGCGGAGACCAGGGACTGGCTGCGAAAACGGCCGGCTAGGTCCATGAGCCATTGAGCCCTGTCGAGAGGCAGGAAAGCTCGAGCCTGAGGAGTGTGCAGTCTTGCGCCGATGAACTCGAGATCCTGTGAGGGGAGCAAAGTGGACTTTGCGAAGTTTATGACAAAGCCCAAGTACTGCAGAAGAGTCACCGTGCGGTGTGTGGCATTGGTGACTGCCGGAGAGGACGACGCTCTGATGAGCCAGTCGTCGAGGTACGGAAAGACATAGAGGCCGTGAAGCCTGAGATAGGCCGCCACCACCGCGAGACATTTTGTGAAGACTCGCGGTGCGGAGGATAGGCCAAAGGGCAGTACTCTGTACTGGTAGTGATTTCCTGCCACCACAAACCTTAGGTATTGGCGGTGGCTTGGGTGGATGAGGATGTGCGTGTAGGCATCCTTTAGATCTAAGGAGCATAGCCAATCTCCCTGCTGGAGGTAGGGCAGAAGGATTCCAAGGGTAAGCATCTTGAACTTTTCCCGCACGAGGAACTTGTTGAGGTTGCGCAAGTCCAGGATGGGTCTGAGGCCTCCTGTCCTTTTTGGTATCAGAAAATACCTGGAATAAAAGCCTTGACCTCTCAGGTGGTGGGGCACCGGTTCCACAGCCTGTTCCTGAAGAAGACTTGCTAACTCCTGAAGGAGTAAGTCCCTGTGCAGAGGGAGTCGAGGAGGTTCTCCCGGAAAATAAGAGGGAGGGACCTGATGGAAGTGGAGAAGATATCCTTCTCGCACGACTTGAAGCACCCAGGCATCTGAAGTGATGTTGGACCACCTGTGGGCGAAGTGAACCAGCCGGCCTCCGGTGCTGGGAGGAACCAGCTGAGGGGGAGAGGCTATGCTGAGGAAGTCAAAAACCCCCACCCTGCTGAGCAGGGGCTGGTGGTGCAGGCTTGGGGGCTTGCTGCCTACGGGACCCGTTACCCCGTCCCTTGGCCTGCTGACCCTGTTGGGGAGCTGCGGGGGCCTGATATTGAGGGTAGTGTTTATAGGCAGCCGCCTTCCTCGGGTAAAAGGACTTCTTTCCCGAGCCCTTCTTTTTCTGGGAAGGGGCGGAGGTCTTCCTAGAAAGCCTGGTCCTGGTTAGAGTCTCCGTCTCGATTTGTGCAGCCTTTTCAGCCATGGGCTTGCCAAAGAGGTTCTCACCTCTGCAGGGGACATCGACCAACTTGTCCTGCACCCAAGGTTCAAGGTCAGACGACTGAAGCCAAGCCTGTCGGCGGGCACCGATGCCAGCTGCGGCCACACGAGCCGATGCTTCAAAGCCATCATAGGCTGCTCGGGACATGAATTTGGAGCATTCCCGAATACCAGTTGTCAAGGCCAGGAACCTCCGCAAAGGTTCCTCGGACAGTCCAGCGGAGAATCCGGCTAGCTCTTTAGCCAGGTCTCGGAGATACATGCCCATGTATAGCTGGTAGGTCTGGACACGACAAGCCAGCATAGAGCCCTGGAAACACTTCTTACCAAGGCCATCCAGGTTACGGGCCTCCCTGCCAGGAGGCACCGAGGAGTGCATCTTTTGGCTCTTAAGCCTATGCATGGCCGATTCCACTACCATGGAATGGTGTGGCAGCTGTGCTTTTTGGAAGCCAGGACTCTTGCGGACTCGATAGATGGAATCGACCCGTTTGCTCAATACCGGCGACGAGGCCGGACTCTCCCACATGCGGAAGAGTAGTCGTTCCAGCATGGGAGGAACCGGTACAGTAAAGTGCTCCCGGGCGGGAGAGTCGTACTGAAGGGCATCGAGCTCTTCGGCTCGAGGCTCCTCCTCGGGATCCGCAGGGAAGGCCAAAGCCTTGGCCATATCCCTGACGAAGTCCGAGAACCGGGCATCCTCCGGAGGGGACTGTTTCCGAGGTTCGGACTCAGGTGAGTCCGAGGGGACACACCGAGTCCGAAAGGAATCAGGTGACTCCTCCTCTTCAGACTCCCAGGCCGACTCCGAGGAGGAATCGGTGGGGTCGGCTCGGGCAGGCGGAGGCGTCGGCCGCCCCGACGCCGAGGGAGTCAGCGGCGACGACCTCGGTCCCGAACGGGAGGCCGAGGGTGACCTCGACCGAGGATCGACTCGAGTTCGTATGGACTCGAGGATCGGCTCGGTCTCCGGGGTCGACTTAGACGTCGACGTCCCGGCGGTCGGGGCAGCGGCGCCAGCGAGGCTAGCGATCAGTGCCCGCTGCTGGTCCATGAAGGCAGATAGTCTGCTCTCCAAGGCCGTCAACCTGAGTCCGACCTCAGGTGACCCAGCAGCCCCCGACTCGGGCCCCGACGGCGTCGGGCCCGACGTCGGACCTCTCGGAGGCGAGTCCAGAAGGACTACAGGACTTACCCGAGCAGGCAACTCCGACTCCAGGCGAGGTCGCTTCGGGAGGTGCTCCTTCTCCAAAGACCCGGGACGGCTGTCGGGGCTATGCGACCTGGCCCTCGCGGAGCCAGGAGCGTCCACCGACGCCGCCCTCGCGGGTTTTGTCTTCCGTCGATGGTCTCCGGAGGGAGAACCCCTGTCGGAGGAGCTTCGGCGATGGTCAGAGCTGGAGCCTCTGGATGCCGAGGCCTCCGACGAGGTCCGGGTACGGCTGGGGTCAGCGAAGATTCTATCCCGCTGATGCCGCCAACTCCTCAACGCTTTGGAGGACATTTTGCCACAGGCTCCACAGATCATTTCTTCATGATCCGGGCCTAGGCAGCGGAGGCAATTATCGTGTGTGTCAGTGAGTGACATATTTCTGTTACACTGACCACACCGCTTGAAACCACTGGCAGCCATCGGGGGAAAAAGGGCCCCTGCAAGGTCAAAGGACCGGGCTGCCAGCGAAAAACCGAAAACGAAACTGACCAAAAATCAGAAAAACCGAAAAATAAGAGAAGGACTCGCAGCGGCGTCGCGAGTCTGGGCAGGAAAACGACCGGCGTCGAACCGAATTGAAAAAAGAGAAAAACTCACGAAAATCAACTTTTTTAGCGGGGACACAACGGGTACGTCTGTAGGGCTCCGCGGAAAAAAGAAGACTGGCTAAGATGGCACCCTTGGGCGGGAAGGCGACCGCGCATGCGCGCTGCAATTCCCAAAGGCTTTCTTTGAAAGCTGGGGAAAATTGCTCCGCGAGGGCTCCGTCGGCGCCGACGTCACCCATATGTGAGGACTGACTTCCTGCTTGGTCCTGGAGAAATATATAGGATTTGTGGTATAGAAGTCTTGGAAATAAAGAAGAATAGATGAAGCACCACATACAACTGATTTTTCAAGCACAGTGGTAGCATGCATCAGACAGACAGCACAGAAGCTGCTAATAAAACTTTGATGCTGTACGGTACCATCACTGACACTCCATGCCAAAGCTCAGCATCTACCCCGACACCCACAGAGTATTAATTTCCCGTTTTCTTACAGTATGACTACACACCAGGCACAGTGCAGTAACCTTGCAGACACTAGCTCAAGTCAGCAATGCCACCCTGCCCCCTGCTGCTCAGAACCAAAAGGTTTTGCCTTCAGAGGTGCCAACCTCGTCCCAGCCCCACCCTGTGTCAGTAGAACATGCAGCTCTCTGCATGCCCATGCCGACTTCCACTTCCAAAGTACTAAACCGCTAAAAGGTGAACAAATCTATATCAAACTCAACCTTAATCCTAACCCCTATTGTTTGTGAATGAAAGTGGGTTTGTCGGAAAACCTGCCGTGAGGAAAACCCTCTTGAAGCAGCTCATTCCTTTTATTCTTTTTATTCAAGCTAAAATCACAGCTCAACCTACTTAAAACCTTAGCAGTAAATCCAAGGGAAATGCCTAGGCAAGCTCCTTTTCAACAATAATGATAGCCACAAGTTCAGCAATTAATCATGATAGAGAACCCAGAGAAACTTATCTGAAGTTCAGCCACAGTGTGCTCACGGGTAGAAATCTCATATTGTTTGCTGAGAGAGGATAACACCGAATTCCAATCCACTTCGGTTTCCCCCTCCAAGGCTTGTGGTCTCTCTGTTTCCAATTCGTCTTGGGGGCTTTTGTAAGCACTCCCTAGGTCAAGCCACGCTAACATCCAGGCTAAATACGCAACATAGCGCCATGTTTCAGGCTTGTTAATTCTCCCAGCCCTTCTTCAGGCTCTTTTCCAGCTGAATGACACACATAGCTTTCGCCTACATTTATTATAGGGAATCAATTACTTCCAGTCACTGTACAAGGAGAATCGAACAGGAGAATTAAGCACTGGACTACAGTTGCACTGCAAAGCATGCTCCGAGGATGTGCCTGTCCTTTGCAGAGCAGTAACTAGGCATTTTAGCACTCGAAGCAAATAAACATATTTGTGCTCCTCTCGGTCCCACTGCCAAGAAACCCAGGAGCTGCTGGGTTGCCAGGAGTCAGCATTGACTCAAAGGCACACATTGCATCGCATTGCTTACAGCCCAGTCTCTGCTCCTCTCTTGCTTTACCTATTCCATTCTCTTTCCCACTCCTGTTTTGCTCTCCCTTCTTCCAACGAAGCCCTAGTATCTTCCCACCCCACCTCACCCCCTCCCAGATGGCTGGAGGGCTGTATCATTCTTATTCAAATTTTATTTGCTGCCTGCCAACACTTGCATCTTAATTTTCTGTCCCCAAAAGGGCTTTGCACCTGGGTGGCTGCACCCTCCCCACTGGCATCCTTGTAAAAATCATTCAGTCCAGCTATTTACATGATCAGTCCCCAAATCATTAGAAGCAAAAGGAATTGGTGACACCAAGTGGTCACATAAGGAACTGCACTCCTTATAAGCAATACTAGGTTTTCTACAGAAGTACATTTTTGTATGGTTTTTGCTTTGCTGGTCATTTCAAAAAATGTAACAAAATGTCCATTTATTTGTAAATAGTTCCTAAAGATACAGTGTAAGATGTTCAAAAATGGCAATCATCAAACATATGAATGATCGCTGATCCTCAGATTATCTTCATTTATTTATTTATTTAACAGCTTTTATATACCGCACTTTTGACATCAGCGCGGTTTACATTTTAACAAGTTTTGTACTTAAACATAAAAACAAATGTTAAGTTTACAGAGAACAGGGAATAAAAACATGGATAACAGGGATTAACAATTAACAGATATTTTCAATTATTTACAATAGGTTCTTAAATGCTTGAGTTTTAAAGGTAGGGTTTGTGAGGCCTGGTCTAGATCAAGTGGTAAGATTTCAGGAGCTTATTTGGCTAGCCGTGGTCAATGGTCTGTGTGGGAGGGGGGTCAGTATATTGAGAGAAGTGTTGTAGGAAGAGATATGTTTTTATGGATTTTCTGAACTGGGACAGGTCCTTTTGTGCTCTAATACTAGGTGGTAGCGTGTTCCAGCATCTAGGGGCGAAGGAAGAGAATGCTCTTAAAGTGGTTGTTTGAGTGAGTTTTTTGCTGTCTTTAGGGATTGTTAGCAAGTTCTCTGTTACAGAACGTCTAGATCTGGTGTTCTGTGTGTGTTGGAGGAGATCAGATAAGGAGGATGATGAGATATGGTGGAATGCTTTAAAGGTAAGGATGAGAGCTTTGTATAAGATTCTGCCAGCTAGTGGGAGCCAGTGGAGGTCAAATAGTATGGGAGTAATATGTTGACTCTTTTGGGATCCATGAAGAACTCTGGCCGCTGTATTCATGGCCAATTGAAGCGGGTTTAGAGTGCTCTTGGGTAGGCCATGAAGAACGATATTTGCATAGTCAAAATGAGGAGTGACTAATGCCTGGAAGGTTGTACGAAAGTCAGATGGTTCAAGCATAGGTCTGAGGTGTCGAAGGGTCTTGATTTTATAGTAAATGGCTTTTACAGTATTTTTTAGGTGTTCTTTGAATTCAAGTCGTTGGTCAAGTATAACACCCAGATAACGTATTGAGGTTTTGAGTGGTAGATCAGCATCACGTGTTTTTAGAGTTGGTGGGGGAGAGAAGTCTTTGTTCCTAGTGACAATCAGGACTTCGGTTTTTTTAAAATTGATTCTGAGGTTTTGAGTGAGTAGCCAATCTGATATTGAGTTGAAGCAGGTGATTAGAGTAGTGTAGTCAGGTTTTAATACATTGATTGGAGTGAATAAGAGCACGTCATCTGCGTAGATAAGACATGATACTCCGAATGAGCGGGAGATGTTGCAGAGAGGTTGCATATATATGTTAAATAGAAGGGCTGAAAGAGAGGAACCTTGTGGAACTCCTTGCTTCTGATGAAAAGGTTGAGATGTGGTCTCCCCAGTCCGTACTTGTTGCCAACGATCTTCTAGGTAAGATCTGCACCAATTCAGTGCCGTTCCTTGAATTCCTTTTTCGTGGAGCCTGGTGAGTAGTTGGTTGTGGTCGACAGAATCAAATGCTGCTGCTATGTCTAGGAAGATCATAGCGACTCCATTTCTGATATTGTCTGTTGTGTTAATGAGTGTGTTCAATAGAGAAGTTAGAAGAGTTTCAACTCCATGGGCTTCCCTGAAGCCATGTTGGTTTAGATCTAGTGGTGCCTCGGAATCAATGTGTTGTTGAATTTGTCTGAGTACGATTTTTTCTAGGATCTTGGCTAATAAAGGAATGCTTGAAATTGGGCGATAGGAGTCTTCCTTTTTCGGATCCAGTTTGTTGTTCACCACACCATCCCATAGGTAGTGTAATGAGGTAGACCACTGAAACCATGGCCTGACCAAAAGGTTTGCCCAAAACAGCAATAGCAACTTCAGAGCTTGGGGGCATGATAGGTGATTGATTTGTTTGCTCCACTCACCCCTCTCTGCCCCCCCCCCCCAAAGATATTCTAATATCTTAGGGTTACCAGATTTTTGGAGAACATATCTGGGATACCTGGTCAGGGTTGGGCTGAGCAGAGCAGGAGTCCTCCTTCCTCAGGCATCTTTTTGCCATATGTTTCAAAATGACCAGTTAAAATAAAGACAGTAGCAGCCCTTCTCAAATTATAAGCACATATATATACAATATATACACTTAAACTATGTTCTACATACAGATAGATATACTATGCACTTCTAAAAGTCCTCCACCTTTTTCAGAAAAGTTAATTTTACATCTTCTCCTACCAGAATGGAGAAGACTGTATCAGAGGGGTATGCAGGAGAAGCAATGTCCTTTGCCTCTGTTCGTGCTGAAATTGGGAACAGAGGTGGTTATAGCCCATGGAATCTGAGACACTACCTCAAAATCCCCTAAACTTGGTGACTGCCGGCAACCTTATGTTACTACTGCCCCTACCTACTTAATAAGGACAGAGCATCCTGTGCCTTACACTGCCCTGAGAATCCTCACTTACCAAAACAGGGTTTCAAACCACCAATCACACACAGAAAACCATCATACAGCAATGTTTTGCACACAAGCTCCCATAATGTTCATAAACTCACATTGTCTTTTCAGCAGCATTAAGGCCTCAGTGTGTGGAGGAGTAGCCTAGTGGTTAGAGCAACTGCCTAGTATTTATTTATTTATGTAACTTTTCTTATATACCGCGCTATTACAATATCAGTGCAGTTTACAATAAACAACATATTACTATGTGGGTGGGCCACATAGAGTTTACATTAAACAAGGGAGTAAAAACTTGGATTTAACAGGGAATGAACATATCTACAGCATTATTTACAGCAATAAATACAGTACAGATTATGTATTGGGTTGGTGCCCCATGTTATTCAGTGTGGGCCAGCTTAGGCTGGATCTGCTTTTCTGTGCTGGTCTGGTCTGGGTAGATTGAGAGGTTTGATGTTGTATAGGTTATGTTGTTAGACTCCGGGTAGTGAGTATCCAGCAGATCAAGGGTTCAAGTCCCACTGGCACTCCTTGTGACCTTCGGCAAATCACGTTACCCTCCATTGCCTTGGAAGAAAAGGCCTGGCAATCTACTTCCGGTGATACATTGCCAAGAAAACCCAGAGACAGCTGGGTGCCAGGAGTCAGCACTGACTTGCCAGCACACACACACACACACACACAAGACCTCAGTGTTTCTCCCCATACACTGTTATCCTTTGTAATATCTACTGAGTATAGGGCATCTTACATTTCTCCACAACCATCTTACATTTCTCCATAACCCAAGCTGCACCACACACCTGAAAAACAGACTGTTGCAGGGGAAACAGGAAAGTTATGGAGGGTGGCGGCATGACCCATGAAAATCTGCTGCGATGAACAATACACTTCAAAATCCACTAATGCTAGAGAAAATATCTTGCAAAGGATGTAAAAAGACTGGAAACTGTTTAGAGGAAGGTGACCAAAATGATTTGGAGCCTGTGTCAGAAGCCTTATGAGAAGAGACTTGAAGACCTAAATATGTACACTCTGGAGGAGAGGAAGGATAGGGGAGATATGATTCAGACCTTTAAATACTTAAAGAGAAATAATGCACAAACAAACCTCTTCCAAAGACAGGGAAACTGTGAAACCAGAGGGCATAACATGAAGCTGCAAGGTGGTAAATTGAAAGGCAATGTCAGGAAATACTTCTTCACTGAAAGGATGGTGGATGCTTGGAACGCCCTCCCGATGGAAGTGGTGGAGGCAAACAGTGATGGAATTCAAAATGGCATGGGACAGACACAGTGGATCCCTTTACAGCAACAGGATAAAATCAAAATAAACTGAACCATCTAATTTCTCAACTAATAGGGGTGTCCTACATAGAGCGGTGGGTTCACCCCTAAACAAAGACATGGGGAGGGTTGCCATCTTACTGGGCAGACTGGATGAACCATACTGGTCTTTATCTACTGTCATTTACTATGTTACTTGTGCATTTAATATCCATCTTTCCAAAGACTAAAGCAGTTTACAATAAAAACAATATTAAAAGGTGAGAAAGGAAATCTATCACTGAATCACAGATGACAGGTTAAATAAAAATGCCAGAAATTGAAAAGAGGCAAACACCAGGTACCTCTCCCGCAGCCTCCCCACCGGCCCAGCTCCCTTCCCCAGGAACCACCCTGATTAGTTGTATATTTCAAACACCTGCTGAAATAAATGGGTTTTCAACTGGGTTTTGAATTATGTGTATGACGTTTCCAGCCCAAGATGAGGAGGAAGAGAATTCCAGAGCGTGGGGACTTGAAAGAAAAATGCTGAGTGATGGGTTGACTCCAGCCAAGCCCCTGAGGGAGGGGGAAGCTATAGTCTATTGTCGCGAAGGATTGTAGGATATGAGCAGGGGTGTGAAAAGTAAGCAAAAAATGAAGATAAAATGGTAAACCACTGTACAGCGCTTTATGTGCGAGTGTGAGAAGCTTAAAGTGTACACGATACTTCCGGTGATGCGGTGAGCGCGAGCAGTCGCACGCTGCTCGAGCTCTGGGCCTCCTCGCCCCTCCGGTGACGACAAATGAGCCGTGTGAGCCAGGTTTGGGGCTCCGAGCCTCCCCCTTGCGTCCCCGACAGGATCGCCGTGTGAACTGGCGCTCCTGAGCCTCCACCTTCCCCCCCCCCCCCCCGCGCTGAACAGCTGCCGCGGCCTGGATCTGGGCGGCCGACCAGGAGCCTGCATGGAATGCCACGCTGTGAGGAGATGCGGTAAGCCGCGACGTGCAGTTAGATTTTAGAGCCGGGCTCCGCGGCGGCGGGCGCCCCCCCCCAATTGAGCCACATCGCTCCCACTACCTCCCCCAGCTATTTTTCTGTGCTCCAGTAGGGTGGTTGCTACAGATTTCATTGGGGGTGGCTGGAGCCCCCCTGTTGAGACCTGGGCAGGGTCGCTGCCAGTTCGTTGGCCCTGGGAGATCCTCGGGGGCTGCTCAGCCTGGCGTAAGGCCCCCTGCAGGTGTTGGGGTACCGAGGAGTGCCGGTGGACCGGAGACGGAGAAGGCCTACCCCCCTCCCCCCGTGGCAACAAAACCACACACCCACGTGGGGGGCATCCACGTCGTTGTGATCTGCAGCGAGTGGGGGAGACGGGGGACGCGACCCCTGCGGATCGACGCAGATTGGGCATGGCAGCAAAGGGAGCCCACCGTGTGGAAAAGGAGAAGACCCCTTTGCCGCCTAGAAGGGGGAGGTTAAAGCCGGAATGGTGGATGAAATCTCCGTGGCCGTGGCGGGGGCGCTGTCAGCACAATTTGAGGACCTGCGGGGCCGACTGGACCTCCTCCAAACCTCTGTGGGGGCACTGGGGAGTCGAATGCAGAAAGCAGAGGGCCGGATAGAGCGGACAGAGGAGCACGTGCTGGAGCTGCAACAGGAGATGACCCGTATGAAAATGCTACTTCAGGGTCAGGAGGCCAAGCTGGACGACCTGGAGAACAGGTCTCGTCGTAACAATTTGAGATTCCTGGGGATCCCGGATGCCATAGAGGACAGGGACTTACAATCCTATTTGGAAGATCTGGTGAAACAACTTTTGGAGAATGACCCTGAGGGCACCCTAGTGCAAATAGAGAGAGCACACCGGGTTGGGCCTAGGAGAGCCAGTGACGGCCGACCCAGGGTGGTTCTGGCGAGGTTCCTGCGATTCCAGCAAAAGGAAGCGGTTTTGCGTGCAGTGCGGAGGAGAGGAGTGGTCCAAAAGGACAATGTTAAGCTGCGTATTGTTCAGGACTACTCGGCGGCCCTGGGACAGCGACGACGGGAGTACGGACCTTTGTGCCAGATTTTGATAGATAACAACATCAGATTCATGGTGCAATACCCTGCTCGGCAGATCTTCACCCATGAGGGGACTCGCCGGTCCTTCAACTCAGCGACGGCTGCTACACCCTATGTGGAGGAGATACGGCGACGGGCAACTGCAGCGGCTGGGACATGAGGCCCAGTAGAGGCAAGGCTGGAATCGACAAACTATTTGGTATATGCTGCTTTGGACTGTGGAGAAGCGGCGGCGGTAGTCCTGTGGGGGGAGGGGGTGGTAAGGGGATTGGTAAAGCTGTTATACTGTTTTCCTTGTTGGTTACTCCTTAGGTTTGGGGGGGAGAGAGGGGAGTCTTAGGTTGTTGGGGTAGAATGGTATAGGGGGAGTGGAGAGGGTCAGTTTTTTGTGTAGGGGTGGTGATTTCGGGGGGGACGGCTCTCCCTGCCTGTGCGCCTTGTAGATGAGCCGGTATATGGGAGGGGCGGGGCGGGGCGGCACCACACGCATCCAGAAGTCACAGAGTGGGAGAGAGACAGATGTTAGCAGAGGTAGGGGAATGGAGAGGGGAAGGGGGGTGGAGGGGACGAGGGGGGGGTGGAGGGGACGAGGGGGGTGGGAGGAAGGGGGGGGGAAGGAGAGGGAGGGAGGGAGAGGGGGAGTAGGAGGGGAGCAGTATTTTCGGGGACCAATGGAGGGGTGGATGACAAGAGGGATTATCCTTGTGGGGAAGAGGGGAGGACCTCAGGCTGGGGGGGTGCCTTCCTTAGATCAGGTATGGTTTGTGCTGTATTATAGTAGGCCTACTTTTGTATTACATGCCGCTTAAGATAATTTCTTGGAATGTCTGTGGTCTGGGCAGCCCCATTAAACGGGCCAAAATCTTGCAGGCTCTAGCAAGGCAGAAGGCGGACATCGCCATGCTCCAGGAAACCCACCAGACTGCCGATGAGCACCGTAAATTATGCCGGGAGTGGGTGGGACAGGTCTGGGGGGCCCCAGCTCAGGGGAAGAAGGGGGGTGTAGTACTCCTGATTCATAAACGGGTGAGGCTGGAGGTTGTCCGGGACTTTGTTGACCCGACAGGCAGATTTATCTTGGTGCAGGGAGTTCTCGAGGGGAGGCCTGTTATTCTGGGCAATCAGTATTGTCCTAATGTGCTTGACTTGCCCCTTTTTGCCCGTCTTGCCTCCAAGATTGAGACATTGCCAGAGTCCCCCTTGATTTTGGGGGGAGATTTTAATGGGGTCATGGATGTCGATCTCGATACTTCTAAGGGGGGGGAGCAGAGAGACAGAATCACGACGGTTCGGGCTTTGCGACGTCTGTGTTCCCGGCTGGGGTTGGTGGACCCTTGGCGACTATTACACCCGGCCGAACAGGATTACATGCATATATCTCGGGCTCATGGCACTAGTGCCCGTATAGATTACCTGTTGATCTCTACCAGTCTGTTTGTTAAAGTAGCGGATGCTCAGATAGGGCCTATGGAGATATCCAACCATGCGTTTGTTTGGCTCGACGTCTATTGGAATGGGAATTCTCCCCGGTCCCCGACATGGCGATTACCACTTGAATTATACAGGGACGCACAGTTCCGTTGTTTTCTTCAGCAACGATGGCAGGAATTCAAAGCTGATCATAGGGGTCACCAGGATGACCCCGAACTGCTCTGGGAAACTGCGAAGGTGGTTCTGCGGGGGGACATTATAGGGTTCCTTGCCCGGAAGAGAAGACTGAGGGCCGAACGTATTATTGGTTTAGAAAAGTTGGTGACGCGGCTACGGCGTCAAGGGGCTCAAAACCCGACGGCAGGGCTTAAAAAGCAGCTGTGGGACTCAAACAGAATTAAACGAACTTTTGCATCAACGGGCAAAGAAATCTGTGTTATACTATTGGTACCAACTTTACCGTTATGGGGATAAGCCCGGGAAACTATTGGCCAGATGTCTTCGGGGACCTAGGGGCTCCAAATTGGTGCCGGGCTTGCGGGATGACTCGGGGGTGTTACATCGGGAAAACCCGGAGATTGTGCGGGTTTTTCGTTCCTTTTTCCAGAGCCTCTCTACAGCGGAGTCGCCCTCCCTCACGCAGATGGAGGAGTATGTGGGGGCCTTGGAATTACCACGCTTGACCGCGGAGCAAAGAGCGCAGTTGGAGCGGCCGATAACGGCGGCCGAGCTGCAGGGGGCTATTTCCAAGGCCAGCTGTTATAAATCCCCGGGATCTGACGGGCTTGGTGCTGAATTCTACAAAATTCTTAACGACCTGATTTCCCCAACGCTGGCCGCAGTGCATAATCGGAGGGCGCAACAGGGCTACTTTCGGTGGGGGGCTAATCATGCCCATATCGTCCTTATTCCTAAACCGGCGAAGGATCCCCTTTCTGTGGCTTTGTATCGTCCTATCTCACTGCTTAATTTTGATTTTAAATTGATGGCCAAAGTTTTAGCAGATCGCCTGGCGGAATTTTTGGGGTTGTTGGTGCATGATTGTCAAGTTGGGTTTGTGAAGGGGCGATATGCTGTCCGTAATCTGCGCAAAATTGTGGCATCCTTAGAGTGGGTCCAGTATAGACAGTTACCCTCCTTGCTTGTCAGTTTTGATGCGGAAAAAGCCTTCGACTGGGTGGACTGGCAATATCTGAAGTACATCCTCCCTTGCTATGGTCTAGGGCCTTTATTTTGTAGCATGGTTGCGAGCCTGTATGCCGACCCGACGGCGGCGATACTCTGCAATAGGGTGGTATCCGAGAATTTTTCGTTGCAATGGGGGACTCGTCAGGGCTGCCCTCTCTCTCCTCTTCTTTTTGTCCTGTCTTTGGATCCTCTCCTGCGGAGAGTGGCGGGAATGCGTTCCATAAGGGGGGTTAGAATAGGCGCTCAAGAATTTAAGATATCTGCTTTTGCCGATGACCTGTTGGTACATTTACTTTCGCCTACAGACTCCTTGCCGCTTCTCCTAGGAGAGTTCCGAACTTTTGGGCAATTTGCGGGGCTAAGTATTAACAGGGATAAATCTGAAGCCATGGACGTGTTGGGGAGCCTTCGGAATGGCTGGCCAGGGGTGTTCCCTCTTAAATGGGCCGAGAATCAATTTATATATTTGGGGATTGTACTGCCCTGCCATCCGGGACGATTGTATAGGTGCATCCTGCAGCGAATGCTGACCAAGGTGCGAACCCAGTTGCAGACCTGGTGGCCTCTCCCCTTGTCCCTATTGGGAAGGATTGCGGCGATCAAACTGGTGCTCTTGCCGCGGATCTTGTATTGGCTGCAGACCCTCCCTGTTTGGCTTCTCCGGAGGGATGCCCGGCGCTTTGAGGTGGAATTTCGAGGGCTCCTCGGGGGGGGGGGGCGAGAGCCCGTGTCCCCTACGGTCGGCTGGTGGGGAGGATGCGCAATGGGGGGTGGGGCTCCCGGATCTTGGTGCTTATGCATTGGCCTGCCAAGCGCGCCATTTGGGAGATTGGCTAGGTGACACTGACCTTTACACGCCCACAGCCTTGGAGGAGGCATTTGTGGCACCCCACTCTCTGCGGGCCCTCTTGCACCTGGAGGTTAGCCAGTGGGCTACTCACCTGGCTGAGAGTGTGTTGCTACTTCCGGTGTGTAAGACCTGGCAACAGTTGAATGCCTATTGGGGCCGTAATTGGAAGGTGTCAAGTTGGCTACCCCCTCGGGGAAATGCCAATTTTACCCCGGGAACTGAGACCGCGGCCTTCCGTTTTTGGGGGGAGAGAGGGGTCCATAGTGTGGGACATGTGGTGGACTTGACGGGGAGGCCTAAACCCTTTCTTGCGCTCTCCCGTGAGTTTGACTTGCGGCCTCACCATTTCTTTGCATATATGCAAGTGGCCCACTATGTGGCCTCCCTTCCAGGAGGGGAGTTACATGGCGACCGCTCTGTCCAGATTATGGTGTTTTTCGGCCTGGGCAACACGACACGACCGTCAATTCGGGGTTTTCACCTCTGGTTGGAGCAGCTTCGCCAGCGGCCAGACTATTGCAGAGTGGAACAGGCTTGGGGGGCCGAAATGGGGCAGGAAATCCCCCGCGGCACTATTTTAGTGGCCCTACGGCACGTGGTGAGCCTGGTGGAAGGGGCCCGTTGGCGGGAAATACAATTTAAATGTCTAACTAGGGTCCACTTCTCCCCGCGGAGGGCCCTTCGTTGCCACCTGACTGCGGACGGCAGTTGTCCGTGGTGTGCGGCGCCCATGGCGACTTTGTTACATATGTGGTGGGGATGCCGACGGATTTGCCCATATTGGCAGAGGATCGCCCTGTACGTAGCTAATCTGCTGGGACAACCTGTTCATTGGGATGCAGCCTTGGTGGTCTTGGATTTTTTGGCCCTCACCTCTCCGAAGGGGAAGTGGGGTCGCTGGCTCGTGCGTAAGGCATGTCTGGTGGGTAAAGGACCTCTGTTGCGGCGGTGGAGGGAGATCCACCCTCCCTCTTTTTGGGAGTGGCAGAACTCCTTCCATCAGCTTATGCTCCTGGAGTGTAGGGCTGCCCGGGGCCATGTCCAGCGATGGTCTGCCTTCTTGCTAATTTGGGATCCATACATTCAAAATTTGAGCGCCCGGACCCGTAACACGGTCTTGCAGTTGGGCTGTTAATACCCTCATTTATTGTCTTGTTATTCGGGTGATATGTGGAACCTTCAGATGGTCCTGCGTGGCCGTGATATGTGGGGGGGGGAGGGTAATTAATTTCTGAAAATTCATGTAACCATCAATGGGTACCGCCCCCTGGGGATAAGAGCCAACCCCAGGGAGTGACAATTTTTTTTTTGTGTGTGTTCTGTACTTGTTGTTTGCTGTTGATGGTTCTAAATAAAATTTTGGGAAAAAAAAAAAAGTGTACACGATAGAGGACGGGCTGTTGCGGGAGTGGGGAAACATGATCCAATCATTTTGCAAAGGCAGAATGTGAATAGCAGTATTTTGCATTGATTTAAGCATTTAATCTCTGAATGCCAAATTCCTGTATATACATAATTGCAATAGTTGATATGTGAAATCACAGAAAGAGAGGTTAATGAAGACATATCTAGGACAAGGCAGATAGCTCAGGATTTTCAAAAAGCATAAAATGATCTCTGAAATATAGCACTAATGTGGGGGGGGGGTGTGAATGTTAATTCCAAATCCATTACACCAAGCTATTTTAACATGGCAGTTAATTAAGAACATAAGATATGCCATACTGGGTCAGACCAAGGTCCATCAAGCCCAGTATCCTGTTTCCAACAGTGGCTAATCTAGGTCATAAGTACCTATCAGTCTCCCCAAAAGACACAGGTTCCTCAATGCTTGTATTGGGTCATGCAGTGATATCCTGGGTCCCTGTTAATAATGGTTTATTGCCACGGAGTACCATGTATTACTGCTGTGAGAGATGGGGCTGGTGAACCTCCTGTAAACCACATAGCCAATGTCTTCCTGGGATTAAATTTCATATAGTTCTGGTAGAGCCAAGAAGATACTGCAGTTAACATCTGGTTAATGAAAGATAGGTCTGGGGCTACAGAATTCACATGGGCTTAATATAAAATATCATCTGTGTAATAGGAAGCAGATGTATTGTGATCCTGAATTAAGGTAACTAGGGGAATAAGAAAAATGTTGAATAGTAATAGTGAGAGAACTGATCCTTGCGGGTCTCCACAAACCAAGGACCTAGATGTGGAATGTGAAGAATCTATTGCTACCTGAAATGATCCATCCTTAAGGAAGGAAGAAAAACATTTATGAACCTAACCAGGTTCTGAGAGATGACAGTATTCTGGAATCAAAAGCAGATGAGCGATCTACTGAAATGGCTAATGTGATGTCACCTTTATCCCAAGTGGTGTGAATGCCATTTAAAAGGGAGGTTAGAACAGTTTCTGTACTAAAATTTGGGCAGAAACCAGATTGTCTAGGGTGTAGACAGTGCATTTTCGATTTGAGCAGACAGTTGTGAGAAGACTGATTTTTCTGTAAGTTTTGTGAGATATGGCAAATTAGAAACTGGGAGATAATAATTAGAGTCTGTAGGAGTTAGTGGTTTGTTCTTAAGAATCGGGACGTACAATGTCTCGTTTCCAAGGGGCTGGAACCTCACCTGTTGTGGAAAGACTAAAATTTATAATAGAAAGGGCAAATGGTAGTCGATTCAAAAAAAGTATTTATATATTGCTAAATGAGCCAGCTGGTCCAAGTGCTTTACATAAAACATAGATAACAAAAGCTGAAAATGGCCATCCAATGTGAGGGAGGCTCTTGCTGGTACAGACAGCTGGCAGCTCTGGGATGCTGCTAAGGGCCAAGGACTCAAAGGTCTGTGTGCTAGGCAACAAGGGCTCCAGTCTTCCAAAATCAGCAAGGCTTCTACTTATCAGTAGGATTCCACTTTCCATCTATATTGGTAATGGCAGCTTGGGTTTTGCGAAGGCAAGCCTGTCCAGCCTTAACTCAATAAATATCAGTAGCACTTCTGTTTTATCACATGCAAACCCCCCCCCCCCCCCCACACACACACACACACCAAAAGATCAAAGAAATGAAAGGAGAATAAGCGAAGGGGTATGTTTACTAAAGCTACTACTACTACTGAGCATTTGTATAGCGCTGCACAGACATGTAAGAGACAGTCCCTGCTCATCAGAGCTTACAATCTAGTCAAGACAGGCAACACAGAAGGTGTAGGCATGGATAAAACAAGGGGAAAGGAAAAGAAAAAGGAGATCAGGTGAGTCAAGATCCAAAAGCTGCAGCAAAGAGGTGAGTTTTCAGCCTGGATTTGAAGAGGGTTAGAGAAGGTGCCTGGCGTACGGACACAGGTAGTTTGTTCCAGGCATAAGGAGCAGCAAGGTGAAAGGAGCGCAGTCTGGAATTAGCAATAGAAGAGAAGGGCACAGATAGAAGCAGTTTGCCAGAAGAGCGGAGTTCCCGAGAGGGGTTGTAAGGAGAGATAAGAGAAGAAAGGTAGTGAGGAGCCGCAGAGTGAATGCATTTATTTATTTATTAAAGCGTGCTATGGTTTTGCAGGTAGTGTACGTTTAGGGCAGAAATCAATCTGTGGTATATGCAAAAAAACACGCGCTACCTGTTGGGGGCATGTAGAGCAAGGCCCTGCAGATTCCACAATGATTCAGAGCCTAATGCATGGCGGCAGCCGCAGAGATACATGCAACACCATCAATGCAAGTCTGTGCTGCCTTCAACATTGATGGCAAACATGCACTAACATGCATGCTAACAATAGCCAGGCTTCAGCCCCTTCCTTGCTTATGTCCCTCCCTGACACATGCTAAGCAGATAGCATGAAATTAACCCCACATTTTCTGTTTAGCACACGCTTAGTAAATATACCCTTAAGTTGCCATTCAAACACATCTGGCCCAAAACACCTCCCATCTTAAAAATGCAAAATCTGTTTTGGAACGCTCATTAAAGTGAGACAAATGACAGCAGATGTGAGAGAACATTGTTCACCGCAGTAATCCCTCACACATGACTTCTGTCTAAACCCCAAAGAGGGTCATGACCAAAGCTCCCAGCTTCCTTCAGCAACTCCTGTGTAAATTCTATGATAGGACTTAGTATTCCAGAAATATTGCTGCAATGTATTCGATGGTATATTTGCTTATTCGTGTACATTTAATAATTTATAAAAATAAAGATGGCTTCTGACTCCGCTTTTGTTTTTTTCCTTAATGATTGGTGTAGGAGAGGAAGGAAGAAGCTGGGGAAGTAGGACTAGCATGAGGACAGGGTGAGGGTGAGGGAGGAGAAAAGAAAGATGAAGTACAAAGGGGAAAGGGGATGGGTGAGGATGTTGGTCAGTCATGAGGGAGAAAGATCAGATCAAAGATATGGTACGGAAGGGCAGAAATTTGGGGGGGGGGGGGACAGACTCTTTCAATCTATACAGCTCCCCCTCCTCCCACACACACATACATACATACAGTTGCCAACTCCCATCTCTCACATACAGTACGTAGGATCTGTACCCTTTTCTCTCTCTTATCCCCCTACCCCTTGCCGGTTCTCCCACCTTATCTATTCTTCCCCCATTGCCTTACCAGTTCTCAAGATTCCTGTGCTGAGCAACCAGCAGATGGAGGGCAGTGGTACATAAGCCATGACTTGGCCTTTTAATCTATTGGATATGATACTAGCATGAGATTCAAAACTGGAGATGAACCCCAGATTGGCAGAGATCAATTAGCACAAGTGTGGGTGGGGATTATATATTTTTATGTATTTAACATTTCTTATATACCGCCTTTCATGATATCAAGGCGGTTTACATTGAACAAACTGAAATTACATTGAACAGGGCATTATAACTTGGAGATAACTATTTTTACAGAAAACATGGGCCATGGAGGGTTAAGTGGCTTGCCCAAGACCACACTGTATGTATGTACACGGTACACCTTCTCTAGACCCAGTCTTTGATATCCTGCCACACCGTGGACAGTTTTCTCTCGGTTAGAGTTCGTCTCATGGAGGACAGCAGCGACTTTGTTTTAGACTGCTGAGGACTGTCACGCTGTGCTTAACACTGCCCCTCCCAGATTTGTGCTGCCTTAGGTAAATGCCTAGTGGAAGAGCCGGCCCTGTTTTGCACACCAGTTAACAATAGCTAGAGGGAGTGCTGCATCCATAAGCCAGCTCACATCTTTCCAGTTCCTGTTTCAAAGCATTTAGGCATACGGTCAAGATTTTAAAATAAAAACTAGAATGGAAACTGAATACTCAAATCCGAGTAACATGTGCACCCACCTATGTGAATTGGTACCAGGTGGACACCGTACTTCTTTCCCAAACACAAATCAAATGGAAGAAAAAGCAAGGATTCTAGCATTACTCATACCAAACCATATTGTTTCTCTAAAACGAGAAAGATCTGACTTATTAAACCAAGAACTGGTTTAACCTGTTTCTACCTGTATTCTAGCTGATCACCTGGGAACAGAGGTTATTGTAGTGCACCTTACCACCCTTGCACAATACATCGCTGTTTACACATCTAGCAAAATGCACATATTAAAAATCATAAGCAGACAACCTCATCGCCCATTGGGAGATACTGAAAAAAGAACTTTTAGGAGGGTGAAAGTACAAAAACAACTGCATCTTTCAGTTAAAGCTAAAAGCACCTCCTCTTCTAGTAAAGCAGTGTTGACAACCGTTAATGCTGAAAGGGAAACCAGTCAGCGGTTCACCACTTGCCAAATACTCCGAACCACTTAAGATCCTGAGGTCAGAGCAATCTCTGAATCCCAAGGACTGTTCTGAGAAAATCAAAGTTAGCTGCTCATCTTCTGGAACATAAATGACCGAAGACACTAGGCCCAATTTTTAAAGAAAAAAAGCTGAGCTCTTATTTGTAGGCTTCTAAGTCAGGGTCCTAAACTTGAGCTTTATTGTTAGCCATGCTTAGGATCCCAATCTTAAGATGAATTTTTAGCTAAATATTAGGAGCTTAAATGTTATGCATACAAATTTAAACCCGCTATTCATTTGCCTAGATTTATAAGCTCAATTTTTGAGTCTAGTTCTGAAAATCAGTGCTAAGCTCCCAACTCTTTCCCTACCCTAAATCCACTTCTGTTGTGACCCACTTTTTAATGCACCTAAATTTAGAAGTTTACTGAAATTTTTATATAAATTTAGGAACCCACACAGATTAAATATAACATAACAAACTAACAAATAATAAAGGTGACATCAATCTCTGAGATTAGATTGCCTGGGATTTATTTATTTATTTACAAGCTCTTCTATACTGCGCTTTTCAGTATCAGTGCGGTTTTACAAATAACAAAAATTTTGCAACCGACCAAACAGTTGTATGCTTACATTATAACAGGATAAATAACTTGGAGTTGTAACTAGGATAACTATATACATGTGCAACACCAGCAGTGATTTGGAACTATTTACAGTTCATAATGCATTTAATACATTCTGTTGTATTAAATGCAACTCAGAGCTACCATAGGAAAAGCCTGTAAAAACAAAAGTGTTTTTCATTTTTGATGACGAATCACGTGGTAAGGAATTCCAAACACTAGGAGCAATCACAGAGAAGATTCCGTTCCTTAGTGTCTGAAAGTGTTTTCTCAAACAAAAGGCACATCAAGCAAAACTGCGAAGTGGCCACAATGGACAATAAATTCATAATAGAGCCGCAAGGCTCAGTGGAGCCTGATGGTGAAGGCATTTAAATGTAAGCAGAATTGTCTTATATAATACTTGGAATTTAATAGGAAACCAGTGTAGAGCACATAGATATTGTAATATATCATCAAAACATTTACCGCCCATCAGTAAACGGGCAGCAGCATTTTGGACAGATTGTAAAGATTGAAGATCACAAGATGGCAAACCTAATAATAGACTCTTGCAATAATCTAAAAGGAGTAAATACTAATGTCTGGACAACAGAGCAAAAATTGTGACCAAATACAGCTTTAATCTTTGAAGAAAATGTAACTTAAAGAAAGCAGTTTTGGCCAATTTTTGAGTGAGAGACTGCATATTTAACTGAATATTAATAAGAACACCCAGATCTCGAATAAGAGAACTAATACTAGGAAACAAATTATTGGCCGGCGCCAATAACAGGGTCTGGAAGAGCCCAAGAAAGATAACACACTTAAGTCTTCTTTATGTTTAAAGCCAATTTGTTCAAAGTCACCCAGGCTTTTCTTGAGGAAAGACAGAAGTTCATATATTTCATCAAATCCTCTAAAGTGGAAATCAGAATAATAAACTGTGCATCAGCAGCATAGATTTGAAACTTAACATCAAGAGTATTAAAAATTTTTATAAATTGTAGCAATGTAAATGTTAAATAGAATCACAGATAAGGCAGCACCTTGAGGAATACCAGTGAGTATAGATCGCCAAGAAGAATATTTACCGGCTGAACATACTTGGACTAGTCTATTTGACAGAAAAAAAGTGAACCATGAAAGAATCATTTGATGAATACCAATGTCAGAAAGTCTAGATAATTAAAGAGTGATCTACTGTATCAAATGCAGCTGAATTATTCAGCAAAACTAAAAGAAAAGTCCTCCCCGGTCAAATCCAATGCGAAATTCATCCAATAAGGACAGAAGCAAAGGTCCAGTCCCATGATGAGGGTGAAAATCAAACTGGAAATTAGACAATACTTTCTGATGATCAACAAGTGTTTGAAATTGTTCCAAAACAATCTTTTCAATAACCTTCGCCAAAAATGGCAGAGAAGAAATCAGAATTTAATTTAATGGATCACTTTTGTCAAAGGAAGGGTTTTTTTTTAAAATTTATTTATGCAGTTTTCAAAATACAAGTAACAACTTGTACAGAAAAAGACTCAACAGTCCACAAGTCCACAACAAGCTAAAAGGAAGGGGTTTTTAATAACTGAAAAAGAGCAGCTCTCTTAAGAGCAACAGGAAAAATCCCCTGCAATAATGAGCTGTTAACAATAGCAGTAATAGGCTTACTTGAGACTTAAAAAAGCTGAATGGAACATTGATTCAAAGGACTAAAAGAGGTAAGAACCCCAAGCGCTTGAGATTCAGAGGCCATCTCAAAGGAAGTCCAAGAACCACTATCGCTGAGCTTGTTATCAATAACAGACTTTGTAATAGAATCTGATGACAAAGAAGAAAAAAAACTGTCCCTAACAGCAGAAATTTTATCACAGAATGAGGTCAGAAAAAGCTGGGGATCAATCTATTTACTGGAGATGATATGAGGAGTTATCAGGCGTTTAACCACTGACATAAGTGAGAAGGGACACCTTAATGTATATCTAGGTATTATAGTATTGGTTTTTTGCAATCTAAAATGAATTGCTTATACTTATCTAATGTGTTTAAGTAATCTAACTTGAGAGCATCAAAATTAATTCTCCAGCATCTTTCCTTCCGATGCAAATACTGCTAAAGCAAAGGATTGTGGAGTTTCTGGAATCTAAGGGATTACAGAATCTGAGACAACATGGCCTTATTAGAGATATGTCTTGTCAGACAAATCTAATTGATTTCTTTGATTAGGTGATCATTAAGTTGATGTCTACTCATGGCGACCCTGTGGATGGTTGTCCTAAACTATGTTTGGACTTCAGTCACGTGGTTAATTGTTGACAGAACAGCAGCAGCTATGGATGCCCCTCTATCAATCCATAGCATTGCTGGTCTTCCTCTTTTTCATTGACCTTCATCCTTGCCAAGCATGATGGTAGAGGCAAGGCCAAGGCATTCCCAAGAACTTGGACATCCCTGCTTCATCTCAGAAGCATTGCATAAATACAGAGGATCTTTGAGAGAGAGGAAGAGATTGTAGAACTTAATAGTTCTTATTGATGAACAAACTGGATAAGCCTTTATGGTCTTTGTCATCATTTTCTATTTTTCAATTTAGGAGCTTAACTCTCAAACTTAGGAGCACAAATCCTTTGACTATATCGGCCTCACTGAGCTTAAGGCATGGCTGTGCTGAAATTTGATAATTTTGCTAGGTGACGGGAACGTGCTTAGCATTATTATCATGCAAAGAAAATCTGCCAGTATCAGATGATGTACCAGGAGGAGAGACAAATTTTGCCTTGTATTTTTACTGTGTTACTAAGTAGTGTCTTACCAGAAAATAAAACAACAAAAATGCAAGGACTAATTTTCACTTCTTCAACAAGAGTCTAGCGAGAGGTCCACAGCAGCTAAGGACAGGTCCCTGAAGAAGAAAGCTATGGCTTTCAACCATTTAGTAGTGGTACAGAGAGGGGTAAAGTTTGACACAATGCAGAACACCAAAAGGAGGCACAGGGACTGCCAATGACTACTGGCAGATGGCATCTAAAACATTAGTCTATCTTACCAAAACCAGATGAAGGTGACCATTGTTCACGGAAATCTATCTCATTGAGGAAAGGCTGAAAGAATTCAGGGACCTGAAAAGATCGAAGGCATGGTACGGCGGTCCCAAGTCTGGAAAATCTGGCTCTGCTCTGTCTGGCCCTACCGAGGTCCTTTTCTCACCTCTCTTGTGAGTAGGAGGTTGTCGTCTTCCCTCACTATCCCTCCCCTTATTTTCACACCACACTAGTGAAAAATATAATCTCTTAAGCCATAGCTTTTAATGTATACTAGAGCTTGCCTTAATGTCACCCTTCAGGTGCTATTTTGTCTGAAACACAAACTGAGAAAGTATCAGATTTATCTGTTGTTCCTTCAAGGTAAGATGTTGTGCCGCCTTGTTTATTTAAGGCTTGCAAAGGGGCTTTCACTTTATTATTAACAGACTACTACTATTATTAATCATTTATATAGCATTACAAAGTGCATGCAGCGCAGTACAGACAAATGCAAAAAAAAAAAAAAAAACCTGTCCCTGCTCGTCAGAGTTTACAATCTAATCAAGATAGATAATAGACCTGATCTTCTGTGCTTGTTATCTTCCATTTGGAGTTTAAGTGATCAGCTGTGTGCCTTTTGTTTTTTAAAAAAAAAAAGCCAAAATTTGGACTTGTCAAATCTGGGTAACTACCAGCCTATTTCCAGTCTGTTGTATTGACAAAGCTTATTGAATACGTGGTAATGGTCCAACTGTAGCAGCATACTGAACAATATTTCCCGATAGAAATCAATTCAGTTTTCATAATGGCCAAAGCACCAAAACCTTATTAGTTTCAATAATTGATAGTTGATTAAGTCATCTGGGGAGTGGTAATAGGATTGTAGTTGCCGTTTTAGGTATCACAGCTGCTTTCGATTCTGTACCTCTCGGCTCTTCGTATTAGGCTACGGATGAGTGGGTTAGATATGTCAGTACTGAAGTGATTTCAATCCTACCTTCCTGGAAGAGAGCAGAAAGCTTTGTGGAGAATAAAACATCTGATTTGATCCCTGTGAAGTGAGGCCTTCTGTAGGGTTCATCAGCAAAAGCATTGCTACTTAATATCTAGTTGTCCAGTATGTCAATTGCTGCAGATTGAATATCATCTAAATGCAGACAATATTAGCCTTTTTCTTCTGTAAGACTATTCATTCTGTTCTACAGGTTCTTTGTCACTGCATACTTAAGGTTTCAGCTTGGTTATAGGCCCATAGCCTTGAACTGAACATCGCTAAAACTGAAATTTTAGTTATTCATCATTACCAGACCTCCAGTTACTGAAAATAGTACCCATCATTTCTTATCAAATTGCTTGACAAAACAAATTTGTTATTTGGGCGTACTGCTGGATTCTCATTTATCCATTCACCCTCACATTAGAGTAGTAGTAAAGAGATATTGCTTTAAATTTGCTTACTTAGGCAGTTAAAATATTTTCTTACTCCTGTTGATTTTAGGACTGTTGTACAATGTATGGTTTTGTCTCCAATGGCTTAGTGTAGTATGACTTTATTTGGCTTTCCAAGGTCAAATTTAAAGCCACTTCAGAGAGTGCAGAATTCAACCGTGTGACTATTAATGGGTGCAAAGTCTCTTCATAGTAACATAGTATATGATGGCAGATAGCGACCAGTATGGTCCATCTACTCGGCCCAGCAAGGCGGCAAGAGTAGGTGCACCTGCTGCTCCGTGCAGGTCACCCCTTCACATGCCTTTGTTTAGGAGTGTACCCACCGCTCCATGTAGGTCACCCCTATTTGCTGAGATATAAAAGATAGTTATGTTTATTTTGATTTTATTCTGTTGCTATAAAGGAAGCCACTGTGTCTGTCCCATGCCATTTTGATTTCTGTCACTGTATTTGCCCCACCACTTCCATCAGGGCAGCATTCCAAGCATCCATCACCCTTTCAGTGAAAAAGTATTTTCTGACATTGCCTTTCAGTTTACCCCCTTGCAGCTTCATGTTATGCCTTCTAGTTTTACAGCTTCCCCGTCTTTGGAAAAGGTTAGTTTATTCATTAATACTCTTAAGTAGTTAAAGATAGTAACATAGTAAATGACGGCAGATAAAGACCAGTATGGTCCATCTAGTCTGCCCAGTAAGATGGCAGGAGTAGGTGCACCTGCCGCTCTGTGCAGGCCACCCCTTCCCCGTGTCTTTGTTTAGGGGTGAACCCACCGCTCCATGTAGGACACCCCTATTTGTTGAGAAATTAGATGGTTTAGTTTATTTTGATTTTATCCTGTTGCTGTAAAGGGATCCACTGCGTCTGTCCCATGCCATTTTGAATTCCATCACTGTGTTTGCCCCCACCCATCGGGAGGGCATTCCAAGCATCCACCACCCTTTCAGTGAAAAAGTATTTCCTGACATTGTCTTTCAATTTACCCCCTTGCAGCTTCATGTTATGCCCTCTGGTTTTACAGCTGAATCATACCTCCCTGTCCCTCCTCTCCTCCAGAGTGTACATATTTAGGTCTACATCTCTTCTCATACGTCTTCTAACATAGGCTACAAATCATTTTGGTTGCCTTCCTCTGAACTGTTTCCAGGCTTTTTATGTCCTTTGCAAGACATGGTCTCCAAAACTCAACACAATATTCCAAGTAAGGCTTGTGGGGCCTCACCAGCAACTTGTACAGTGGCATTAGTATTTGTTCCTTTCTGCTGGTAATTCCTCTCTGTATGCAACCCAGCATCCTTCTGGCTTTTGCCACCACCTTGTCACACTATTTCACCACCTGGAGATCCTCAGAAACAAACAATCACTCCGAGGTCCTTCTCCTGGTCCGTGCACCCTAACCTCTCACCCCCTATTGCATACAATGTCCTTGGATTTCTGCTTCCCAAGTGCATGACACTGCACTTCTTCACATTAAATCTTAACTGCCAAGCATTAGACCATTCTTCCAGCTTCTGTAGATCTTTCCTCATGTTATCCACTCGAGTCCACTCTGTTGCAAATTTTCATGTCAACTGCAAAAAGACAGACTTTTCCATTCAGTCCTTCAGCAATATTACTCACAAATACATTGAACAGTACCAGACCCAGGACCAAACCCTGGGGCACACCGCTAATCACCTTCCTTTCATCTGCATGAGTTCCGTTTACCGTCACCTTCTGTCATCTGTCAGTCAACCAATTTCTGATCCACTTCACCACCTTGGGACCCATCCCCAAGCTGTTGAGTTTATTGATAAACCTCAAATGAGGAACAGTATCAAAGGCTTTGCTGGAATCTAGGTAGATGACATCCATCGCATGCCCTTGATCTAGTTCTCTGGTCACCCAGTCAAAGCAACTCAATCAGATTTGTTTGGCAAGATTGTCCTTTGGTAAAACCATGTTGCCTCAGATCATGCAACCTGTTGGTTTCTAAGAAGTCCTCTATTCACTCTTTCAGAAGCGCCTCCATTACTTTTCCCGCCACCGAGGTAAGGCTTACTGGCCTATAGTTTGTCACTTCATCCCTACTTCCACTTTTGTGAAGAGGTACCACATCAGCTCTTCTCCAGTCCTGTGGAACATCTCCTGTCTCCAAGGATCTATTAAAAACATCCTTTAACAGCCCTGAAAGAACCTCTCTGAGCTCTTTCAGTATCCTGGGATGTATCCCATCCGGTCCCATGGCCTTGGCCACTTTCAGTTTTACATTTTTTACCTTTTGAATTTTGTGTTTTGTTTAGGTTGGTTATGTTAATATTTAAGGTTCAAAAAATGGAAGATTGATGTCCTTTTAAAATCTCCTTGAGAAGTCTTTGTTCCTTCACGTTCACTGAGATCTCAGGGGACTGGGCAGCTCAGATACCCAGCTCCCTCATCTGGTTATGGAATACAGGTCATGAATTGTTGGTTACAAACATCTGGGCCATCTATAGACACCCATCTCTCGCCCCTTCCCCAGAATTTCTTCAAGATCATCTTGATTTTAGGAAGATATTTAATTAATTTTAGTATAGTATATTGCTATTTATGGTTTATATATTGTTTTATTATTGTTTACGTTACTGATTTATTGCAGAATTATGTTTTAATTGTGTGATTTTGTTTTGTTTGTTGTTTTATTATTTCGTATGTTTTATTGTAAACCACAAAGGTCATACAGGATCTGCGGTATAGGAGCATTAAATTTAATTTAAATTTTCCATGCTACATATTGCACCTTTATGCAATATGGATGGCTGGGGAGAAAGAGTAACTAAACACCTCATTCTCATATTTAAATAGGTGACTGGTATAATTTTATTTCATTTAAGACAATCTTTATAACCCACTTCTATCCAATATGGGATCTAAAGGGGATTACATAAGATAAGTAGGGATAACAAACAAAAAGTACTAGCCAAAAAGCTTACTAATACAATATTATCATATCCAGACATTTCACATCAATCCTCATTCATTAAATTTCAACTCACAGATCCCATTAACAAAAAAAAAACACCCCACATTTTTAGCATCTTAAACATTTTATGATGTCTTTCAATAATTTTAGTAACTTATTCCATTCTATTGGAGCCCTTCCTGTTATAGCTTTCTTTCTAGTCATGACTAATATGCAGCTAGAATTCTAAGAAATCGTGCAGATTTACTTCAGATCTCAAAGAGCATTTAGGAATATACAACTGCACATACTTATTCAAATAAATTAGGAGCCTCCCACCAACTTATCTTGTGGGTTGTTGGCAGCAGTTTAAATTTTGTTCTTTGTTCAATAGAGAGCCAATGTAACTCCTTTAAAAGTAATCTAACTCAACTCCATTTTTTTAGCTCTCTTTACATTTTTTCAGCAATGTTTTGAATTAAATTGTAACCTCGCATTAAGTTTTTTTTCTCTAGTCCTAAATAAGCATCTTACAATAGTCTAACTGAGCTATCACAATGGTGTGAATAATGGTTTTCAAATTATCTTCTGATAAATAAAACCAAATTTGTCTTAAAAGCAAAAGTAGCATATGCCGTTTTTGTCACTTTTAAAAGCTGTTTCTCCATTGTCAGTGTTGAGTCTAATATTAGTCCTAAACTTTTAAGTTCTGTCTCAAGACCAAGCTCCATATCGTAAGAGCCCTTTAATGAGATCTCTACTTTGGACCGCCAACCTAAAGAATATTTTTTTTATGTGGATTAAAATTTGGGTAATTTAAGCCCATCTATGTATATATCAATTCCATTGAATGACTAATTTCATCATATGTTTCTTCATTAGACTTTTATTGTGAAAATGACTTAAACACCATCTGCATAAGCAAATTCTAATAAACCCAGATCATTTAACAACCTACAGATAGGGTCTAAATGAATATTAAATAAAAGGCAGTGATAAGCGAACATTCCATATCTCATCTCCCATTGATGGGTGGTTGTCCCTTGAAATGTTACTCTACACGTTCTCTTCATTAGAAAACCTTCATAGAGTGACCTGTGATCCCTAGATCCTTCGATTTTTGAACCATTTTCTCATGATCAATAAAATCAAAAGGTGCTGACAAATCTTATTTGTACCAATATTCCATGATCTCCCTTATCCAATAATAAGTCTAAGCTCTTTGAGCAGACCTATTATCATAGTTTCTGTACTATATGAAGATCTAATGTTGTTGTTAAGTGCCCTCGAGTCAGTGTTGACTCACGGCAACCCTCTGGATAGTTGTCCTAAATTGTGTTCGGTCTTTAGTCAGGCGGCTCATTGTTGACAGACTGGCACCCATAGATGTTATTGTATGGATCCATCTCATTGCTGACCTTTCTCTTTTTCATTGACCTTCTACCTTGCCAAGCATGTCGTCTTTCTCTAATGATCTCTCTTCACATGATGTGTCCAAAGTATGAAAGACAAAGTCTTGTCTTCTGAGCTTCTAAAGAAAGCTTAGGTTTTATCTCCTCTAATACTGATTTGTTTGTTCTTCAGGCAGTCCATGGTATACGCAGTATTCGTCCCCAGCACCATAATTCAAAGATCTAATACCCGATTGTGAATGGATTAAGCAGTTAAGCTTATCCAAAAACTCCCTAAGCTGTTGATCTACTATTACCTCCAATACCTTTGGCAAAAGTGATATATTAGCAACTAGTCTGTAAATGGAGCAGTCAGAGGTCACCTTTTGCAGAGACCACAATAATATCTGCTTAAGAGCATGTAAGTACCTTATCCTAAAACCTCATTTACCCACACTGTCAGCCATTTCAACATTTTACCAGGTCGTTTTTGACATAGGTAAACTGTTCATGGATCCATTATCAAATTTCTTTTACCAAATTTCATGCTACATGTTCACATGCTGAAACTGGAGAAATTAGAATTAAGGGAGATTGTAATTGGTTGCAGATAATTCCAGTCTATATTCCCCAAACTTTCATTGCTCCAACCAGCTGTCTCACTCTGCACTGAAGGTCTATCTAATTTTGCCTCAAAAAATATACAGCAGCTAGTTCCTTAACTGATGGCATCTCCATCCAACTTAGCAACTTCATTTGTGGAGCTGCAGGTATCTGATTAACTACTTTAAATAGGTTTTTAGAACTCTGCCCAACAATAATCTATTTCCCATAGAAAGCTGCACAGGCATGATAACTTATTTACTACATTGCCACAGTGAATATAGCATCAGGCACTTACTGTGCATTAAACGCCTTTATCATACAAAAGCCTATAAAGCACATAGGTTAGGGGCCAACAGAGTAGCTCAGTGGAGAGACACAGGCTAAATGCTCAGATCAGGTTCTCTGCTCCACAGACCAGTTGGGGCTGGGGGATGCTTCAGAGACAGCACTCACAATTTCTATGGAAAATGAATCTAAGTCCTCATGCAATGACAACCCCCAGGGCCTGTCCATTAGGCAAGACTAGCGGTTACCTAGAGAGGACAGCACATAGTAGCAGCATTCAAAGCAAAATCGTAGAATAGTGAATAAAGGGGGATGGTGGAGTACCCCAGGGATCTGTGCTGGCCCCACTGCTTTTTAACATATTCATAAATGACCTGGAAATGGGAATACCGAATAAGGTGATCAGATTTGCAGATGACAAAAATTATTCAAAGTTGTTAGAACACAAGAGGATTGTGAAAAATTGCAAGAGGACCTTGATAAATTGGAAGACTGGACGTCCAAATGGCAGATGAAATTTAATGTGGACAAGTGTAAAGTTATGCACCTAGGAAAGAACAACCCAAACTATGGCTACATGCTGCAAGATTCCACCCAGGAAAAAGATTTAGATCCATCGTGGATAATACGTTGAAACCCTCCATCCAGTGTGCAGTGGCAGCCAAGACAGCAAATAGAATGCTAGGCATCACAAAGAAACATATGGAGAATAAAACCAAGGATATTATAATGCCTCTGGATTGTTCTATGGCACGACCACACCTTGAATATTGTGTGCAATTCTGGTCACCATATCTTAGAAAAGATATAGCAGAATTAGAAAAGATACAGAGCCACCAAAACGGTAAAAGGCATGGAAGGATACCCCTTTGAGGAAAGGCTTAAAAGGTTAGGGCTCTTCAACTTGTAAAAAAGATGGCTGAGGGGAGATATGACAGAGGCCTATAAATTAATGAATGGAGTGGAACAGGTAAACATAGATTGGTTCTTTATGGCATCAAAAAGTAGAAAAACACTCAATGAAGCTACAATGTAATCTATTTAGAACTAATAAAAGAAAATATTTTTCATTCAATGTATAATCAAACTCTGGAATTCATCAGCAGAGGATTAGTAAAACCTGTTAGTGTAGCTAGGTTTGGACAAGTTCCTGGAGGAAAGGTCCATAAACCATTATTAAAGAGGACCAGGGAAATCCACTGCTTACCATGGGATAAGCATCGTGGAATCTGTGTATCTTTTTTGGAACATGATAGGTACTTCTGACCTGAATTGGCTACTGTTGGAAACAGGATACTGGGCTTGATAGACCTTGGTCTGACCCAGTATGGCATTTCTTATGTTCTTATGACAAGAAATCCTTTCTAGGGATGTGCACAGCCAACAATATTCGGTTAAATTTTTCTTTTTTCCCCACAAATCTTTCCTGATTTTTGGGCCTGTTTTTTTTGTTAGTTTCATACATTCGTTTTAATAGGGAATAATGCATGCTAAATTGATTTAACATGCACTAACCAACAAATTAAAATGTGCCAAGTCAATCTAGTGTGCACTAAAGAAACCACATGCACTTTAACAAATGCACGACCCTAGCCGTTTCAATAAGCACAAAATGATGAGACACAAAGGCCAGGAGGCTATCAGAGCATGAATTTAAAAAAAATTAAGAGAAGATGGTGGTCAGGATTTTATTAGTTGCTTTTCCAAATCAAAGCTTAAAGCGAGTTACGTTTCAGGTACACATATCCTGAAGATATATTAAACCATAAACCCTAAGCCAATCATATATTGTTTATTGTTACAAGATGTTCTATGTAAAACCAAGCTCTTGCTTTGTGGATTGTTGTTTTATTGTAAACCGCAACTGAACTCTGGAAGATGCGGGATATAAATGATTGTTAAATAAAATAAAAATAAAATATACTGCCTGTCACAACATCAATTCAGTGTACAATAAAAAACATATAAATCTTTTAGAAGGAGAAAGGAACACCATTAAATCAATAGGACAGGAAATCAGGTACAAGTAAGGTAGGAAGGGTATGGGGGGGGGGGGAGGAGGAGAATTCTGGATGATCTAGGGAGGAAGGTGATATGCATCTTGGAATAGGTAGGTTTTTTAGAGCAGCTTTGAATTTTGGAAAGGGAGGTTCAAGTCGAAAATCACTAGAAAGGGCGTTCCAAACAGAGGAGCCCTAGGAAAAAGAATGCAGTGTGCCCTCAAGATGGGCCTGTGATGGGGAAGGAAGGTGCTGACCATTCACATGTTATGGACTGAAGGACTTGAGTGGTTGCATATGGAATAAGGTGGGATGAGAGATAGGCAGGAGTATCAGAGTAGACTGTCATGTAGATGACGAGTAGTTTATATTTAATGCAGTGAGACAGAGGGAGCCAGTAGGATTTAATGAAGAGTGACATGATTATGTCTGGTGGCGTGGTGGAGTACACAAATGGCAGTATTCTGTACAAACTGTAAACATTTGAGCTGGTATTTGGGAAGTCCTGATTAAATAGTTTTATAATAGTCAAGTTTTGAAATGACCAAGAATAAAGAATAGAGCAATAACAGACGGAAGGGAGAGAAAGGACTGAACAGAGCGAATCTGATGAAGTGTGTGGAAACACCCCAGTATGACTGTACTAGTGAGTATGTGGAAGGTGAGGGCAGAATGAAAAGTAATCCCAAGGCACCTGAGTGTCAGAACAGTGGATATAGAAAGCCCATTGAGAGAGGGAGATATAGAGGGTGGTGTCGAAGAACCCGAGTGTCAAATTGCATGCGTCTTAGAAGGACTGAGTTTTAAGCAGCTGGATTGAAGCCAGGATGCTACTAAACCTAGGCAAGAATTAATAGAGGTGAGATCTGGAGAAATAGGATGGGTGTGGAATAGTGTTGGGGTTTTTCTGGGCTTCCCCTGCGATTATTTGGGGAATTTTCTATTTTTTGTTTGGCTGCTTGTGTTCAACCCCAACATATATACAGGACCTGCTTTAAACAAATTGCTCGTGCCACCATAAAAGCATGGAAATTATTTATTTTGCCAGGTCTGTAACATCACAAGCTTTGCTTTTAACTCATGAGGTACAAATTTTAATATTAATACATAGCATCAATACATCTATAATGAGCAAAGCACCTGACTTAAGTGTAAAAGGTCCTGGCGACCAGTGAGATCAGCTAATGTATATCCGCTTATTAGAATTTCTCCTCTATATTTATATTCATTTTTAGGCACAAATTGCTGATAAGTAGATTTCCTTTCTTTTCTTATTCCCTATTATTTTAAGCAAATCTGCTCCTTAATCTTTTACCCTCTGTTTTCTCTGTGGCATCCTGTCTTCCCATTCTCACAGCAGTCCTTGTCGCTGTGTGCTGGCTCTGTTTCCTGCAGATTAAGTTCTTCGTTCTGTTCTCCTTTGTTCATTCAAGGGGCCCAAGTGACAGCTTTTCACTAGCTGTGTAGTTTTCAGAGCCTCTCATTGTGTCAGCTCTCTGGGACAGGATATTAGCTCATTTCATTGCTCAATCTTGCTGATTCTGCAGGTTCAGTGTGAAAAAGTCAGCAAGCTGTTTCATTCTTAGGCCTGAACTATAGACGTTAGCACAAGAAGAATTCAACCTGTAACAAAGGTACCTGAAAGGGGATTCATTTTCCCCTTCAATAGCAGCAGGATGTCACCTGTATAAAAATACGCGGAAACACCCTGCTGCTGGATAAGGGTGGCAAGAGGGGCAAGAAAGATATTAAAATGCATAAGGGCTGAGACAGACCCTTGGGGAACCCCACAAGAAAGAGGGAATTGAGAGGAGGAGGAAGCCTGGAAGGAAACATAGTAAGTACAAAAAGCAAGGAAAGAGTGAAACCAATGCAACACTGTGGAACTCGGGCCAGCAGAGAAAAGTCGAGACAAAAGAAAGAGTGATGGACAAAGTCCAAAGAGACTGCCAAAGATATGTCACCCTTGTCACAAGCAGCTCGTGTTTCATTCAGTACAGAAAATAGAATTGTTTTTGTACTGTGACCTGATCTGAAACCTGACTGACATGGATGAAGAAAGTTTGTGCTCAAGGTGATGCAAAAGTTGAGAAAAAAAACAGTTTTTCTAGTATTTTGGAGAGGAAGGGAACATTAGAGGCAGGTCAAAAGCTAGCAGGGAGCAACGGATCAAGAGCAAGGTTCTTCAGGATGGGATGGACATGGCGGATTTCCAAGATGCAGGGAAGGTGCCTGAAGAAAGACTGTTGTTAAGGAGGGGACAAGAGAGAAGAGCCAAGGATGCTTCAGAAACCCAATTGGAAGGAATGGGATCTGAGTTGCAAGTAGTCTTAGAGTTGGATGTGATAGTTTTGGTGAGTGCAGGCATAGTGATGGGGTTAAACCGTGACCATATGTGGGAAAGCATGGGATCAGGGGAGGAGGACGAGGAAGCATCTAATGAAGAAGGGTCAGTCACAGGAGAGGGTGATGAAAGATTCGGTGAAGTTTTGCTGGAGCTGATGGACTTTGTGAAAAAAATATATATATACTGGGCCAGTTGTTCAGTAGTAGGGGCATTCGATAGGGTAACAGAGGAAGGTGGATGAAGAAAGTGAGAGACTATAGAGAATAGTTGCTTAGGCTGATTACTGGCTGTAGACGTTAGACTGCTATAGTGATCTTTCTTGGCTGAGAGGATGGCTTGGCAGTAGATGGAATGCGTGGTTTGAAAGGAGGCAAGGGAGAAAGACATGTGTTGTCAGCACCAGATGCATTCTGCCCTACGCAGCATATATCTAAGAACATACAGACCCAGAAGAAATCAGGGGTGATGTCGACAATGACGAGTCGGTGGATAAAGGTGCCAGGTCATTGAGTGCTGTTCTAGGGATGAAGTTCCATGTTGAAGCTTGGTCATCTGGCATGAGAGAATCAAAATCGGATGGGAAGAAGAGTGTTGGAAGATGGGAAAGTTAGTAAGGTGGCTCCAGAGATATAAACATCAAGGAGGTGATGAGGGCTTCAGTGAGGCTGGAGTTGCAGAGGATATCTGATGAGAGAGCCGGATAAGGATGTTGTAATGGTTGGTACAGAGAAGCGCTAAGCTCTGGAAACAAAAAAGTGATATCTGGGAAGCAGAAGTAGTAAGGAGATCCAATGTGTGACCAGTGATATGTGTAAGGAAGACGACATGTTGCAAAAGAGAGAGATCTGACAGCTGTGAGAGAAATATCTTGTCTTGAGGGCGAGTACACAGGTCTACGTGAAAATTGAAGTTGCCTAATATAAGGAGGAGATCAAGGTATGTAGTGACAGTTTCTATAAAAAGTAATAAGGAGGGAATTCCAAAGGAAGGGGGGAAAAAGAGGGAGGGGCACAGAACATATGAGGAGGGGGAAACCAAATAAGAAAAGACTCCGGGTAATGTAAAGCAGGAGAGCTGATTTCAGTAATGGTCAGAGACTCTCCAAACATGACTGCGATCCCTCCTCCAGAGCTGAAGGAGAGGAGGTTGATAGGGAAGTGAAACCAGGTGGGAGGCAACAGTATAAGATAGACATCTTGTTCCTCTCGGAAACATGTCTAAAAAAAGGGGGAGGAGGCTAATGTATGTTGTAGTATGAGATCATTGACTAAAGGCATCCTTGGACCAAACAGCATGACAATTCAAAAGTACACAGGAGGCAGAAAAAAAAAAAAAAAAAAAAGGAGGGATAGGAAAACGTAGTTACTCACCTGTAAAAGGTTTTCTCCAAGGACAGCAGGAATCAGTCCTCACATATGGGTGATGTCGGCACCAATGGAGCCCGCACGGAACATTTTCCCAGCTTTCAAAGAAAGCCTTTGGGAATGCCACCAAGCCCAAGGGTGCCATCTTGATCAGTCTCTCTTTTTCCGTGGAGCCCTTCGGACACATGTCCCTGTTCCTCGGAAAAATGTTTTTTCATATTGTCTTCTATTTTGGTTTCCTGGTCCTCTTCCCACGGTTCTGAGACCCAATTCCCCTCACGGACAGGGAAGCCTTCAATGCTTCCTGCTGCCGTGGACGCATGAGCTTCTGTATGCGTTTCCTCCCCACCCCACACATAGCATGAGCTCTCCTCAAGATACAGCGGGAAGGGGTCTCGGTGGCCTCGACAGCCCTGGTTCCCGCTGCTGCTTCACCTCTCGTCGGAGCCTCCAGTTCCCCTCTGCAGCATGCCGGGCTTGTTGACACAGGAGGGGGGCCTCCTGCTTCACCCAAACCTGAGGTCCCTATCCCTCACGGCTTGGTGATTGAGCAGGTTGCGCTAGTCCCTCTTCATCTCCCGGTGGAGATCGAGGATATATTGCTGGCCTCACACAAGGACTCGACTAAGAGAACTTATGCCTTCAAGTGGCATCGGTTCACAGTGTGGTGCTTGGAGGTATGGGCCTAAACCCGGAACAGATTACGGAGTATCTGGCCGAAGGCTCTGTCCTGACAGGATTCCCTCTCCAGGCAGTAATGTGTTGGAAAGGTGTTAGCCGAGGACCAGCTGCAGCTCGGCAGATGTCTGCCAGGGGCATGAAGCACAGATGTGCCACCGACGCTGCCCTCGCACGGACACAATGCGCCGTGACTTGGCAGTCCAGCAGCAGCCCAGCCTGAGCCTGGGCGAAGGTGATGCAATCCGCCACACAGAGGCAGAGGGTCTGAGTGGTGACCACAAGCCCCAAATGGGCAAGGTCAAAGGAGACGAAGAGCCACTCGGACCTCCAGTAAGCCTGCGTACACTGCAGGTAGAAAGAGAGAGCCCTCCTACAGTTGAGGGTGTGGAGGATTGCCATGCCCAGTCAGCCTGGGGCTTCAGAAAGAAGGTCGGCAACACAATCTCCCGATTGAGGTGAAAATCTGAGACAATCTTCCGGCGAAACTTAGGGTAAGTTCGGAGGGAGTGTCTGCCATCTCGTGTAGGAAGGATCAGTCACCAAGGCCTGAATCTCACTGATCCTCTGGGCCAAGGTGAGGGCTACCAGAAAAACCCTTCCAAGAAAGGTGCCGAAGCGAGCAAGATGCCATTGGCTCGAAGGGCGGCTGAGCTAGCTGCATGAGGACGTCGTCAAGATCCCACTCCACCAGAGGCAGTCGGATGGGGGGATGTGGAAAGAAGCAGCCTGCGCATGAAGCAGAAAACCAGCAGCTGGCCCGAGAGAGGTCTGCACTCGAGTGGGTAGTGGTTGACGGAGATCCTGCTTAGGTGGACCCTGAACAAGTTGGACTTCAAACCTGCCTGCAAGAGATGGAGTAAGTACTGCAGAACCAAGTGGGTGCGGCAAGACAACAGGCAGGAAGGGGACCACGCGCATGCGTGGTGGCATTCCCAAAGGCTTTCTTTGAAAGCTGGGGAAATGCTCCACACGAGCACTGTCGGTGCAGACGTCACCCATATGTGAGGACTGACTTCCTGCTTGTTCCTGGAGAAGAGTAGGTAGATGTCAAGTCTCTTTGGCAGGAGCGGCACAAGCGGGGTGCGGGGCATTTTGTGGAGACTCATTGTGGGGCTTCATTTGCATAAGGAGCCTCATTTGCATAATGTCAGCATGCACTAACTTTTAATGAACATGCCTCTTTATGAGCGTATGGATAAAGAAAGACTACTAGATTTCTACATTACTATACTCCAGTGCCAACTGCCAGGCACATTAGGAAGTACTATAAAACACTGGCCATTTAGAAACAATAGCAAACCCGCCATATCATAACAGCACTACCAGGACTCACAAAGCACCAAACCTTACCTATCAAAAAGGCAACACTGCAAATATTAAACCAATACATCTCAGAGAATATCAATACATCTCAATGGGGGAAAGAGAACAAGTGGGACTGTCACATAGAAACTACATGAACAGAATACTTCAGCTTGGTAGCACATGCAGAACATAGACCGTCACCAAACAAAGAACAGGGGATCATAATTTAGAAATAGGAAGACAATTAAATTAGGAACCCCAAAAGACAAACTTGGAATGTACAACAACCCGAGAAATAAGACTATAAATTAATTTCCTCTTGTACTAAACACAAACGCAAAGACGACAACGATACACATTTCCTAGAGCTGACATATTCCAGTTAATAAATTCAAAATAAAAAGTATTTTTCTACCTTTTGTTTGGGCATTTTATTTTTCAGTTGCAATTGCTCCAGTCACTTTCTTCTGATTTCTTTATGTTTTCTGCAAGGTGTCCATCTGTCCTTTCTCTCTTCTAGATTTTTTCCATTCTCTTTCTATATCTGCTTTAACATATACCGTAGTTACTCACCTGTAACAGGAGATCTCCGGGAACAGCAGGAATTTAGTCTTCACATATGGGTATCGTCGGCACCGACAGAGCCCGCGTGGGAACGCTCCCCAGAGTCCAATAGGAAAGTTTTTGGGAGCATCCCACAGCGCCTGCGTGCTGCCTTCCCACCTTTCCAACTGTCCCTCTCCAGTTGAGTTTATAGCTGAGACCAAAGAGAGCGGGAGAGAGAGAGAGAAAGAGAGATACAACTCCGAGGGGAGGTGGGCGGGTTGTGAAGACTAAATTCCTGCTGTTCCCAGAGATCACCTGTTGAGTAACTACGCTATCTCCAGGAACAAGCAGGAATGAATTCTTCACATATGGGAGACTCCCTAGCTGCAGATGCCAGGGAGATGGCCTCAGGAAGTTGTCAGCCCTTGTGAAAGGGTTATGCTTCCCCCCATGGATCTCTGGCATCCTACCTGGGATGGTGGGTAGGAGTTGACTAAGTCTGAAAAAGGTGTTGAAGAACAGCCTGACCAAACAAGGCATCCCGGCGGGAGTCCTTGTCTAAGCAGTAGTGGGCCGTGAAGGTATGTACCGAAGCCCAAGTAGCTGCTCGACAGATGTCGTCAACAGACACAGAGTGAAGAGGAGCCATAGAAGCTGCCATGGCTCTCACATTGTGAGCTGTGACATGGCCTTCAAGAGGAAGGTTCTTACTCTCATAGGCAAAGGATATGCATTGTGCAATCCAGTTAGAGAGAGTTCTTTTGGACACTGGAAGTCCCAAATGACTAGGATCAAAAGCAACAAAGAGTTGAGAAGATCTTCGATGTTGCTGTGTCCTCTGCAAGTAAAAGGCTAAAGCTCTTTTATATTATATTATATTATATATATTTTTTATTTATTTATTTATTTATTTAATTATACCGCGCTCTTTAGAATCAGTGTGGTTTACATGTATACTGACAGGTACTTTTTATTCCCTTGTCCCCGAAGGGCTCACAATCTAAGTGTACCTGAGGCAATGGAGGATTAAGTGGCTTGCCCAAGGCCACAAGGAGTGGCCATGGGACTAGAGACCCCGGTCCCTCCAGCCTGAAGTTGCTTGTCCCCATACGGGAATTGAACCCCCGGCCTTCCGGCCTGAGGTAACCTGTCCCAACACCTGAGCTACTCCTCCTATACTTTTATAGTCCAAAGTATGAAGGTTCCTTTCTGCAATGGAGGCATGAGGCCTCGAAAAGAATACAGGAAGGTAAACCGCTTGGTTTAAATGGAAAGGAGAAACCACCTTTGGCATAAAGTGTTGATGAGTCCTAAGAACTACCTTATCATGGTGGAACCTTGTGTAAGGAGGATCAGCCACTAATGCTTGCAATTCACTGATGTGACGTGCTGATGTGATTGTAATGAGGAAGATGACTTTTCAGGAAAGGAATTTCAGAGATGTAGTGGCTAATGGTTCAAAGGCCGGTTTCATGAGCTGCCCGAGCACCAGATTCAAGTCCCATGCCACCGGTGGTGGCTTAATGGGAGGCTTTGTTAAAAGAAGACCTCTCATAAATCTCGCTATGAGAGGATGAGAGGAAATAGGTTGTCCACTTAGAGGCTTGTAAGAAGCTGCATTAGCACTAAGATAGACTCTTACTGAATTTGTCTTAAGACCCGTATTTGACAAATGAAGGAGATACTCCAGTATCGATTCCAGAGGTATCACAAGAGGGTTAAGACCCTTCTGCGAGCACCATATGGTAAACCTTTTCCACTTAAAGGCGTATGAGCGTCTTGGGGAGGGTTTCCTAGAAGCATAAAGGATATCCTTTACCTGTTGAGAAAGGTTGAGATTCTGAAGCTCTAGGCCTTCAGCAACCAGGCCCTGATATGCAGAGACTGGGGATTGGGATGCCACAGCGTCCCGTTCTCTTGGGAGAGAAGATCAGGAGCAGATCCCAACTCCAGAGGTGGAGCTTGAGAGAGATGTAGAAGCAGAGGGTACCACGTTTGCCGTGGCCAACGTGGAACTATGAGAATCATATGACCTCTGTCTCTCTGAAGCTTGAATAGTGCTTTGGGGATGAGGGGATTGGGTGGGAAGGCAAATAGGAAGTCCTGACTTCACTGAAGGAGGAAGGCGTTCCTTGCCTGACAATGTCGAGCCGGAATTCTGGAACAGAACCGGGGAAGTTTGGCATTCAGTGGACATGCAAAGAGGTTTATGTCCGGAGTTCCCCAAATCTGAAATATTTGGACAAGCTGGTCTGCATGGAGAGACCATTCATGTGGTAGCATAACTCGACTGAGTTTGTCTGCCCAAGAGTTTTGAATGCCTGGAAGATACACCACAAGGAGATGAATCTGATGCTCTCTGGCGAGGGCCCATAGTGAAGATGGTCTTCATGTAATTAGAATTACATGAAGAATTACATGAAGATGGTCTTTATGTAATTCAAATTTTATAAAATTAATGTAAATATGTAAAAAGTTTGATTACATCCACTCAATACCACCGGATGAAATCACAGTTTATATGTCTTTAATTATACTGTTAAATGTAAAAAATTAAATCTGTTCCCTGTAAAATGACTAGGACATGATTAACCATGTACCTTGAATTTTCTCTGTTCACTGTAAACCGCACTTGATACTTGGGAAAGAGCGGTATATAAATGTGTGCTAAATAAATAAATAAATAATCGCAAAGCTTCGCTGCATAGCGACAGAGAGCCTGTTCCGCCCTGCTTGTTCACATAGAACATGGCTACCTGATTGTACGTTTGAACTAGGACTGTCTTGTATTTGAGCTGGGCGTGAAATACTCGAAGAGCAACGAAGATTGCTCTGAGTTCCAGGAGGTTGATGTGAAAACAGGCCTCCTGTGGAGTCCAGGTACCCTGGGTAGAGAGATCGTGCAGGTGGGCTCCCCATCCCACCTGAGATGCATCTGTTAGGGTGGCTTGGAATATGGGTTGCTGGAAAGGAGACCCCATGAGAAGATTTTTGAGCGATTGCCACCATTGGAGGGACGAAATAAGATGGTCTGAGTTTGCTATTTGTCCGACAGGCAACCTGAGGCCTGTGTCCACTGAGTGGATAAAGTCCACTGGGCTGCTCGCATGTGGAGGCGAGTATAAGGAACCACATGCATGGTAGATGCCATGTGGCCCAGCAGTTGTAGCATTTCTCGAGCAGTGAGATAAGGTTTGAGCACTGCTTGGGAAGCTAGCTGTATTATGCGAAGACAGCGGGACTGCGGAAGGAATGCCCTTGTCTGTCTTGTATCCAGATGAGCTCCTATGAATTCTAGGGATCGAGTGGGAGCAAGACTGGATTTTGGGAGGTTTATGACTAGTCCCAAATAATAAAGGATTCGCATTGTGCGTAACAAAGCAGAGCTGGCTTCTGGCACTGTAGGGGCTCGAGTGAGCCAATCGTCTAAGTAGGGGAAGACGAATATTCCCAAGGTGCGGAGAAATGCCGCTACCATAGCCATGCATTTTGTGAATACTCTTAGTGCAGAAGCCAGGCCAAAGGGAAGAACCCTGTATTGGAAGTGCTTTCCTTGAAACAGGAATCGGAGGAATCTTCTGTGATTGGATGGATGAGAATATGAGCATACACATCCTTGAGATCTAGAGAACAAAGCCAATCCTGACTTTGAAGGTATGGCAGCAGAGTTCCTAGAGAGACTATTTTGAACTTCTCTCGGAACAGATATTTGTTCAATTCTCTGAGGTCTAAAATGGGCCTGTATCCTCCTGTTTTCTTTGGAATAAGAAAATAGGGGGAGTAGAACCCTGTACCCTGTTGCGGAATGGGTACTTCCTCTATTGCTCCTTGCGCAAGGAGTGTTGAGACTTCTTGACCTAAGAGATTGTCGAGAGAGGTCCGAGAATTGAACGGTCTTACCATTGTTGGAGAGGGCATGCTGTAAAAATGAAGCTTGTACCCCTCTCGTACAATGGACAGAGTCCAATTATCTGATGTTATTTGGTACCATCTGTGGGCAAAATGACATAACCTGCCTGGGATGTCCAAGGGTTCTGGACCCTTCAGGGGCAGGAAGGCAAAGTTCTCTAGAGAAGAGTCAAAGCCCCTGAGGAGGCTGAGCCTGCTGAGCTGGCTGAGGTTTTACCGCTTTTGGCTTCTTTTGTTGTCTAAGGTTGTTGCTGTTGTCCCTTTTGGGCAGGTTGACCTGGATGGTGTCCCTGTTGGGTATAGGAAGGATAAAACCTCTTTCTTATTGAAAAATGGTTTTTTTAGAGGATCTTTTCCTTGCAGGATTGGCTGTAGATTTGGACAATCTATCCAAAGTGATATTGTCTGCATCTATCTCATTAGCCTTCTCCTGCCAATTCTTGCCAAAGAGATTTTCTCCTGTGCAAAGAACGTTTCCCCAATTTATCCTGTACCCAAATTTCCAAGTCAGATGCCTGAAGCCAGGCAATCCGACGTGCACCAATGGCAATAGCAGAGGTTCTGCTTATGCACTCAAAACAGTCAAAGGCTGCACGATTTACAAACTTGGAAACATCCTGGGCATGTCTGACAAAAGTAAGATAGTCCTGTCTTTTGTCATCAGGAAGAAGGGGGCTCATAAGCTCCAAGTCTCCTGTGACCTCTTTAAGGAACATTCCCATATACAAGATATAAGAACTAATCCTAGCTGAGAGCATGGAAGCTTGAAAGCAGACACGCCCAAAGGCATCGAGAGTCCTGCATTCATGACCTGGAGGATTGGATGCATGTCTCTTTGCACTTTTCATCCTATGCATGGCTGATTCCACTACCATTGAATGGTGTGGTAATTTAGTTTTTTGAAAGCCAGGACAAGGTGGAACTCGATACATAGTATCAAGTCTCCGAGAATGAGGAGATGTGGTTTGAGGTGTTTCCCACATTCTTAGCATAAGATCATGTAAGATCTCATGAATAGGCAAGAGTAGCTGCCTCTATGGGAGCCTTAGGGTATTGGAGAATCTCCAACTCCTTTGCCCTAGGCTCTTTTTCAGGAGCTACTGTGATAGAAAGGCCTCCGGCCACATCACGGATAAAATCCTGAAAGGACATATCCTCTGGCGGAGACATTCTGCGCTGAGAAGAGGAATCCTCTGGGAGAAGTACTCTTGTATCGGCAGTGTCTTTGGAGTCAGACTCAGAGGATTCAAAATACCTCCAATCCCGGTGATCATGCAGCGCACAGTACCGGTATCAATCGAAGTCAGTATCGGGTTGCTCCGGTACCAATCTGTCGATGCTGGAGACAGACACATGACTCGGTATGGGTGGCATACCCATCGACGTTGATGCCGTCAGTACCGGTACCATGTCGGTACCGGCATCGGTGTCTGAAATGGTTTCAACGGTACCGAAGCCGTGAGAAGAGCCGCTAGACTGCGTTCGATAGCAAGAAATCTCTGGTCTATTTGAGGACCGGCTAGATTTATGTTTAGTTACCTGAGATCCATGGGAGGAAGATGAGGCCCTGGAGGACGTCGATGAAATAGACACCGCATCTGAGGGAAAAAGGGTGCTAAGCTTTGCAGCTTGATTCTGCACTCCAAAGTAGAGTGGTCAGGACCTAAACATTTGAGACACCAATAATGGGTGTCGGTGATGGACATGGTACTGCCACACTTAGAACATTTTTTTAAAATCAGATGTTGGTTTTTCCATTTTTAAGGAAAAATTGGGCCTAGTGCCCAAAATGGCGCCTAGCACCAAGGAAAAAAGTTTCTGAAGTAAAATAGCTCAGAAACTATAGTTTGTTTGTTTTTTTGTTTTTTTAAGAAGAAAGAAGAATGAACTGACGGTACTGGTATAGCGTCGAGGGAAGGCAGACGCGACCACAGAAAACAAAGATTAAAGAACGTTTTCTGCGGTGACAGGGTATGGGACCTGTCGGCTCCGTGGAAAACAAAGAACTGGAGAGAGACAGTTGGAAAGGCGGGAAGGCAGCACGCAGACGTTGTGGGATGCTCCCAAAAGCTTTCCTATTGGAGGCTGGGGAGCGTTGCTGCGCGGGCTCCATCGGTGCTGACGATACCCATATGTGAAGACTACATTCCTGCTTGTTCCTGGATATTGATCTTTCCCCTTTTCCCCTTTCCTCCATTTCTTTTTTTATTCCTTTATCATCCATTCAAATTTAACTCTTCCATCCTCAATCCCCACTTACTCTCTCAATACCCAGCCAATCATAGATTTTTCTTCCCTCCCACACAAAATATCTTTTCCCCTCTCCATCCTCATTCCCCAGCCTCATCCCCTTCTAGTCCTCCCCCAACATCAGCTCCCCTGTAGTTCCAGCCTCACCCAGCATCCGCTTCCTTCTAGTCCCATTCTCTCATGTCCCCACATCATCCCATTTCCAGTCCTATTCCATCACCCCCATTAGCCCATTTCCAATCTATTCCAGCACCCCCATTAGCCCATTTCCAATCCAAGCTCCCCCCATCAGCCCATTTCCAATCCTAGCCCCATCAGCCATTTCTAGTCCTAGCCCTCCCCATCAGCTCATTTCCTGTTCTATTCCAGCTCCCCATCAGTCATTTCCAGTCCTAGACCCCCATCAGTTCATTTTCAGTCCTATTCCAGCCCCCATCAGCACATTTCCAGTCCTAGCCCTCCCCATCAGCCATTTCCAGTCCTATTCCAGCCCCCCATCAGCCATTTTCAGTCCTATTCCAGCCCATCAGCCCATTTCCAGTCCAAGCCCTCCCCCATCAGTCCATTTCCAGTTCTATCCTAGTCCCCCCATCAGCCCATTTCCAGTCCAAGCCCACCATCAGCCATTTCCTGTCCTATCCTAGAACCCCCCCCCCCTCCTCTGAAGAGCCCCACGGCTGTCTAAACTGCTTCAGAGGGAGCCGGGTAAGCCCACGCAAGGCCCCAGCTCACCTCTGCACAGCCACCAGCGTGAAGAGCAGTGTTTTCCCTCATGCTGGCAGCTGTGTTCTAGTGAAACATGCTGAATGCCAGGAAACGTTAAAGGGCACTTCACGGCACTCACGTACTTCACAGTAAAACAGCTGCCAGCGTGAGAGAGAAAACGCCACTCTTCACACTGTGTGCAGAGGTGAGCCGGGGCCTCGGGTGGGCCTCCCCAGTTCCCTCTGCACAGCCGCAGTGTGAAGAGCACCGTGTGAAAATGAAGTTTGCACGCGGCCCTGTGCAAAGCACATTCTCGCACAATGAAAGGGCTGGTCCTCCTCTGTGGAGAAGGATAGTTGCCTCAAAAAAACAGGACTAGATAGAGGCCTAAGTAAGTTTGAGAGAAGAAGCAGTATCTGGAGTGATAATGGTGTATGGTTAGTGAAGATGTCCCTGTTTCCTGAACAGTGCATGAGGTCACTGGAGCTGCCCCAAGGAGCAGGACCTGTTCCTTGGGCACGCTCCTTTGGCGTGCTGCCGCAGCATGGGAAGCCGCTGTGATCAAATTTATGGTGGTGGCCAGGGCACTCACTGGGTCAGGTGATCGACACGAAGACATCAGCGTACCCGGAAGTAAGCAGATTAAATTCTGCAGGGAACAAACACAATGGGAGCAATAGTGGGTAAAGTACAAATTAAAACACAATGTCAAATAGACAGCAGACAGAACAAGGATTCCCGAGTACAGGATTGGGAGCACTATTATAATGAATTTGATAACCTAGAAGGATCTGCGAACCTTTTATGGCAAACTGAAGAAACTCAGCCAGCAAGCTTAGTAGAGGAGGTAATTGGGGGGGAGGGTGGTAAGGTCTTGGGGTTTTTGCGCAAGAGCTGGTAGCTGTAGGGTTTTTGATACTGTAATTTGAGAAATGTTGGATTATAACAGTTGTGTTAGACCTGCATTGCAATAAAGTAAATTACTATTATATATACACATACACATATATACACACATGTGTATATATATATAGATATAGATATATATACACGTGTGTATATATATACACACATATATATATACACACACCAGATGCAACATGTGCCGTCAAGTCAGTGCTGACCCCTGGTGACTACAGCAGCTCCTGGGTGTTCTTGGCAGATAACCCTCCATTGTCTTGGAAGAAAGGTAAAGTGATTTGCCCAAGGCCACAAGGGGTGCTAGTTGGAATCAAACCCCGAGCTTTGTGTTACCAAGCTAGTGCTCTAACCATTAGGCTACTCCTCCACTCCTACTATATAGCAACAACTATCATCAGCAGACTATGTTACCTTGTATTTCAATAATGCAATATACTGTGCTATAATATATTTGAATTCTGTTAATAAAAAGTTTTGGAAAACAATTTTTTTTATTATTTTTTAATTAAAGTTTGCATTTACAGATCAATATACAAAGCCTAAAATTATTTACAGACAAAGCTACTAGGAGTACTACAAAGAAATCCCCTTTTTTAATAATAATAATAATAATAATAAAAAGCCTTACAAAGATCGGGATCCTCTCTCAGTATCTCCCTCCAGACAGGATTCATTTCTGTTTACTTTCTATGCATCAGCCCATTTTTCAGTGCCAGTCCCAACCTCCCCACTTGCAAACCATGTCAGCTGTGGAGGAGAGGAACTTCTGAACACCTCATGTGTGCCGGCATTTTAAAATTCCACTCCCTTGCAGATCTGGGTAAAACAGTTCTTAGCATACAGCCGGCGCCAGAGCACGGCTCACTTTTATAGAGAAAAGACAGCAAAACACATTTAAAAAAAAAAAAAAAAAGGTTTTCTAAACACATTGTGCCCATATTAATTTAAAACACAATGTGAATGGGGTAAAAGCTGTCATATGCAACACACAGTAAGTACAGTTAACATGTTATAAACCGTATTACAACATATACATTTATTGTGCATTCTCCTCCAAAATACATAAGACGACGACTAGTGTGATAGGTCATGGATTCCATTCTTTAGGTTTTTTTCTGGTGCATATGGGCATAAAAATGGTTCTCTCTTATTCTCAAAGTCAACTTTAAAAAACTCCTTTTAACACTCACGCTGTTCAGGCAAAGACTAAGTAGATAAGTAAAGAGGGCATCTCACCAATTTCTTGTTTAGAACATGTGAAATATACCCCCTGGGGCTTTCAGAGATAGATCAGGAGCTCGTAGGCATTTGCCAGCCACCTGTTACTTAATCTGATGCAATGTTGGGGGGCTGAAAACAGACATTAATAAATATACAGACTAAAATGGTGAGACACTCCAAGAATGTGATGGGATGTGATGTAGAGTGCCAGACAGGAAAGCAGTGATTCACACTACATTCATTCTAGAAGAAAGACTTACACCATACTAACTCAGCAGTAAAAATAAAGAGTCACATGACTGCCACCAAATGGTTTATAACCGAGCTGCCTCTGCAGCATCTCCTCACTCCAGCCAAGACGTCAGGCTTGGATATTTATGAAACTAAGTGAAAAGAGTTCAGGGGTGGCTGGGATGACGGGGGGAGGGGGGTATCTCCGCTGACTAGAGGCTCAGGCAGTTTACATTGTAATTATTTGTGAATTACTGCAGCAGACTGAAATGGTACTTACGGGATATTTAAGGCAAGACAATTAATTATCGCACTCTTCTGTACCTTCTTCCTGTTTGCTCGCTACACTATGCTTTTTCTTAAATTACCTAAGACGTTCGCCAAAGCTTTCATTTACATAGCATTACATTAAATTCCATTGGAGGAAGAATGGCTTTTGAAAGGCTGCCACCACAGAACACCAAATACCCAGGGATGTGAAAGAGTGAAGTTTGGGGAGAATCTCAGATGGACTCATCCTCCAAATACTCTTGAGCTCTAGAATAGAAAAGGTGAGCTGGGGGATGCCGACCGCTGGGGTACCACCAGCCTTCAAGTGTTTTTTTCTTGATGAGGAACCAGAATTCAGATTTAAGTAAAATAATCATCATCCTGGTTGAGCAGATATCTTCCCTTCTGGGTTACAATACAAAATGAAATTCAGTTCACGTTGGTCACTGGATCCTTCAGGATGTGAACTGAGAAGTGTCCCGTATTGCAGAAGTTCACAAACAAATGCCAAGCTTATGAGCCAAGCATACTTTCACAGGCCCACACCTGGTCATGAAAATCACATTCTATCCTACTGAGGGCAGGGCAGGGACCTCAAAGAAGCACATTCATTTCAAACAATATAAGAGGGAATATCGGTCTCTTGGTAGATTAACGGGCTTCTCATGAATCTTCCAAGCCATTTTATATGGGGAGCTGTGGGTTCTTGCTCACTTGGGTTTGGTCAGGTGGAGTTGTTGTATATGGAGATCTCAATGTCAGACAGGTTTGGTGGTTCTGTTGTATACCAGGTGCTCAGTGTCCTCAGTGGTGGAAATAGTGGAGCCATTCACAGTAGGGTGGTTTCTCCGACTGTTCTTCTTTCTTTTCTTCAGAATACAATAGCCAATGACTGCCAGGACAACAAGAATGCAGATGCCAAGCAACACCGCAACGCCAACTTCAACAGAGCCTATAAAATTACAGATAGAAAGTTAGATGACATAAGGGTTATGTTTAGGTTTATTGCTATACCGCCTTCGCAAGGCATTGAGGCACTTTACAGTGTGATATGCCTGTTCCTATCTCCCCTCTTAGGTTCTGAAAGTGAGACAAGAAGCTTTAAAGTACAGGGACACCAACAGTAAGTAGAACCCGAGACTGACCGCGATGCCTAATACCAAGCACAGAGCTAACAGTGCTGAGTGACTGCCTGATTCAATTCCATACACTAAGCATGGTGGTCTCTTATACACTAGTCAAAACCTTAAATAGGTGTAATGTATAAAAGTAGTATATATAATAATAAATTAATTTTGCAGCAGAGTACAGGGAGCAGAATGCCAACACTGCCAGGATCTGCTCATTACCGACAATAAACCAAATGATACAGACTATCCTCAATTACAGAAGCAGCAGGGATAAAGATGCAGGCGAAGAGCATTTGCTTTCACACACACAAAAAAATATATCACAAACCAAGATCAGAAGTAACTCAGAAAATATAACTTGAGACAGGTGATTAAAGATTAAAAAAAAAAAAAAAAAGCCACCAAAGATCCCCCTTAAATTTAGGCCCATCAAGGAAACGCTTTACTCACATGGAACCTCTATAGATTATCAATGGGTCTATTTTCTTTTTTATATAAAATTGTAAATATTTAATAAAATGGATTATGTGTTGAGTGCCAGACGACAGTCCTCTTGGTAAACAATGCTCTTATAGCTGTAAAGCATAAATGTCTTAAGTATATTAAACACACATGCAATTTATGTGCATTACCATACCTGGAACAAGACCTACCTGAAGTGCAAGCAGGGTTCAGAAAAGGGTGAGGAATGAGAGACTACATCGTGGATGTGAGATGGATCCTTGAAAAGACAAAAGAATACCAAAGGGATATCTATATGTGTTTTATTGACAATGGCAAGGCTTTTGACTGTGTTAAACCATGAGAAAAGGTATGGTTGCAGTCTCTGCTGAAAACTCTTGAGCAGAATCTTGCTGGCATGTGAGATCAGAGCGACTGTGCGATAATTTCTACAGTCAGTTGGATCACCTTTATTTAGCGTTGGTATAAACACAGATCTCTTCCAGTCAGTTAGCCATGATAATGGTCTTCCAAATTTCCTGGCAGAGCCTTGTAAGTAAGGTAACAGCTGCATCTGATTGCTGAAATACTTCAATGGGAGTGCCATTAATGCCCAGTGCTTTGTTCTTTGATAAGGCTTTTAATACTGCTTCGACTTCTTTCATCACCAATGGTCCCTGATCATAAGGTACAGGTTGAAATGGCTGTCGGAACACTTGTTCTTTATGTTATCAAAAGACTCTGTATATTCTTTCCACTTTTTCTTCATCTTCTCAGCATCAGCACCATGGCTCATACATTATGAGCCGTGACATGACCATCAAGGCTCAGGACTGCTTGGGCATAAGTGAAAGAGATGCAATGAACTAGCCAAGTCGACAGAGTGCATGCAGAAAAGGCAGCCCCTAGTTTGCTGGGATCAAAAGACAAACAGCTGGGTGGCCTTCGTCTGCTTAAAGTAGGTGGTCAAGGCTCACTTGCAATACAGCATGTGCAGAGTCATTTCCCATCTATTGGCGTGAGGCCTGGGGAAGAAAGTCGGCAGAACGACTGACTGATTGAGGTGGAAAGCAGACCCACCTTTGGCAGGAAATACAGATGCATGGGCAAGACTACCCTATTGTGGTGAAACCTGGTGTATGATGGATGAGCCACCAGGGCCCAGAGCTCACCAACACGGCATGCCAAAGTGACTGCCACCAAGAACAAGACCTTCCAGGTCAGGAACCTCAGAAGGCAGGAAGCAAGCAGTTCAAATGGAGCTGACAAGAGCTGTGCCAGAACCACATTAAGGTCCCAAGCCATTGCCAGGAGCCTTAAAGGAGGCTTAAAGAGGAACAAGCCCTGCATGAAGTGAACCATCAAGGGCTGCCCCTCCAAGCCACGATGATAGGCCTCAGATGGACTGAGACAGAATTGGACAAGACCAGAGTCCAAGAAGTATTCCAACAATTTGTCCATGGCGCAGGAAAAGGGATCCAAGGCCTCGTCAGCACACCAGGAGAACCTCTGCCATTTAAATTTGTAAGTCCTGCGCGTTGAAGTCTTGTAGGAGGCCAGGACGACTTCCATAACATTTTCGGGCAGGCCGAGTTCCACAAAGACTACCCGCTCAACATCCATGCCATAAAGGCCAGGGACTAGACACTGGAGTGTAGTAAGATTCCATCCTCTTGAGAGCCCAGTCGTAGAGGCTCCCCCGCTGAGAGTTAGAGCAGCAGGGGAAACCACGACTGCCATGGCCAATATGGGAATCCTCATGCCCCTCTCGGCCTGAAGTTTCAACAAAGGTTTTGCCATGAACGGAATAGGAGGGTATGCGTATAGCACGCCCACCCCACAGTAGAGGAGGAAGGTATCAGATGCCAGCTGGCCTGGCTGTTGAGGGTCCACATGTGTGGCTGGAGGACATAGCTCAGTTGGTCAGCCAGGGAATTGAGTTCCACAGGCAGATAAGTAGCTTTGAGCTCCATCCCATGAGCAATGGTGAACTTCCACATGCGGACCGCTTCCCAGCACATGAGGTAAGACCCCGTGCCTCCTTGCTAGTTGACATAGTATATTGCCACCTGATTGTCTGGATCGGCACAGTTTGGTTGGCCAAATGAACCTGAAATACCACAGAACTTGATTTGATGCAGGCTCCCCTGCTCGGACCTCAAGCCCTGAATGCAGGCCATCCAGGTAAGTACCACAGCCTAACTTGGACAAATTTCTAGTCAGCGTCCTCTGGGGAGTGACGACTGAAAGGAGAAACCTCTGAAAAGGGAGATGTCTGAGCAGATTCTGCAGCTCCAGTCACCAGTGCAGGGACTGGATTAGAGGTCAGTGACTGCCACCCGATCCTGGAGGTGGCCCGTGGCTTCTTTCCACTGCGTACACAGAGCTTATCTCATCGACAGACAAGCCAGGGGAGTGACATGCACAGTCGAGGCCATATGGTCAAGCACCTTCAGCATCCCCCGGGCTGTCACTTGATGCCTCTGCTGGATATCATGAACTAGAGCTGTAAGCCTCTGCACGTGATCCATCGAAACAAAGGCCTGAGCCAGAGTGGTGTCGAGAAGGGCTCCTATAAACTCCAGCTGTTGGGAGAGCTGTAGGTAGTTGACCAACTCCGAACACTCTAGCACCTGTATGGTCAGCTGTCCAGGGTTGAGCTCTTTATAAGCCAGTCATCCAAGTAGGGGAAGACAAATACCCCCAGTCATAAAGGTACATGGCCACAAACGTGAGACACTTCATGAAGACTCATGGCGCTGATGCCAGGCCAAAAGGAAGCACTCTGTACTGGAAATGCCGATCCGCTAGGGAGAAGCTAAGGTATTTGCTGTGAGCGGAGTGGATCGGTGCATGCACATACATGTTTGAGATTCGGGGAGCATAGCCAATCGTCCTTTTACAAGTAAGGGAGCAGAGTCCTCAGTGAGACCATCTTGAACGTCTCTCGTAAGTGTTGTCTCTTCAGGATGGGCTGAAACCCCCAGTTTTCTTGAGGACCAAGAAATACCTGTATTTTCTACCTTTACTGTTGTGTGTACATTTAATCCTCTTCTCCTGGTGTTTTCTACAGGTCTCCTTGCTCACTCAGTTGTCCCTCTGATTGCCTCTGCAATCTCCCTGCCTCAGCTCCAATCACATGACCAGTTTACTAGATGACCAAGCATTCAGCATTTAAGAAGCATCGTTGCAGCGTTTCATGCCGTGAGTGCATGCCGGAGGAGCATATTCTAGATCTTTTTTTTCCCCCCCACAAACCTCTGCATCGGAACTGAGCACTTGGCGAGTTGTCTTTACTTTTCACTATTTTTCTCATGCTCTCTTCCACAGTCACCACCACTGCCTTGGTGCCTATCCCTGGTCATTGGGGCCACTGGCCTGTTCAGCCCCCTCATCTGCCCTGGCAGCACTCTCTTAGCTTACTTTTTAACTGTGGGCAACTATTCTCCCCCTCACCCCAGTCTCATTCTTCTCTTCATTTCTCAATTCATCTGCAAAGCAGCTCTCCTAAACTGCAGGTTCATCTGTGCCAAAACCTCCCTTGTCACTGATCTCAATGCCCAACACTCCTAAACGTCCTTTTCCTTACTGAAACCTGGTTCAGGACCGATGATGACCCAGGTCTTATTCGCTGCCTCCCCGAGGGCTTCTCTGCCCTCTCCACACTACAATGCGGCAGGACAGAGAGTGGGGTTGCCTTCCTCTATCATTCCTCCATCACCCTCTCCAAATTGTCCCCCCTTTTTTTCATTGTCCTGAGGCTCTCCTAGTCTGTCTACATTCGTCTCCTCCTACCCACTTTCTGCTCTTTTATTGCCCCCTACCCTTAGCTCCACCCTATGGGACTCCCTGCTTCTGACCTCCATATCTCTATTCAGTACCCCCATCTCTATGTCTTAGGTGACTTTAATATCCACTTTGATATTCATCTTAGGACCTGTGATAAACAGTACCTTTCCCATCTCTCTCATCTTATCATACTGCTTCCCAACTCATGCCGCCGAACACACCTTAGATCAGCTCACCTATCCATGCAATGGTCCGTTCCGCCTCCGCCCCCCCCCCCTCCATAGCCACAATGCTTGCATTGGGGCAAGCAGTGGATTTCCCGGATCCTCTTTAAAAATGGTCTATGGGCCTTTCCTCCAGGAACCTGTCCTAACCTTTTTTAAACCCAGCTATACTAACAACTTTTACTACATCCTCCAGTAATGAATTTGAGAGTTTTATTACATGTTGAGTGAAAAAATATTCTCTTATTAGTCTTAAATGGGTTACACTGTAACTTCATTGTATGTTCCCTAGTCTTTCTACTTTTTGATGGTGTAAACAAACGATCTACGTTTACCCATACCACTCATTAATTTATAGACCTCTACCATATCTCAATCTCTTTTCCAGGTTGAAGAACCCTAATCTTTTAAGCCTCTCCTCATAGGGGGTATCCTTCCATCCCCTTACCATTTTGGTGGCTCTAATCTGTACCATTTCTAATTACGCTATATCCTTTTTAAGATACGGTGACCAAAATTGCACACAATATTCAAGGTGCAGTTGCAACATGGAAAGATACAGAGGCATTATAATATCCTTGGTTTCATTCTTCATTATTTTCCTTATGATTCCTAACATTCTATCTGCACACTGGGCGGAGGGTTTCAACATATTATCCACGATGATGCCTAAATCTTTTTCCTGGGTGGTGGTTCCTAATGTGGAACCTTGCAGCGTGCAACTATAGTTTGGGTTGTTCTTTCCTAGGTGCATAACTTTACACTTGTCCACATTAAATTTCATCTGCCATTTGAATGTCCAGTCTTTCAATTTATCAAGGTCCTTTTGCAATTTTTCACAACCCTCTTGGGTTTTAACAACTTTGAGTAATTTTGTGTCATCTGCAAATTTGACTACCTTACTCATTATTCCCATTTCCAGGTCATTTACGAATATGTTAAAAAGAGCAGCAGACCCAGCAAAGATCCCTTCGGTACTACACTGGAAAATTGGCCATTTAGCCCTACTCTCTGCTTTCTATAACTAGTTCCTGATCCAGAATAGTACACTGACCTCTATCCCATGACATTTTAATTTTGCCAAAAGTCTCTCATGAGGGATCTTGTCAAAGGCTTTCTGAAAATCCAGAAACACTATATCGCCTGGCTCACCTTTGTCTACCTGTTTATTCACACCGTCTAAAAATATAACAGATTAGTAAGACAAGACCTTCCTTGGCTAAAGCCATGTTGGCAGCCTCTCATTAAACCATGACTATCTACATATTCCGTAATTTTGTTCTTTTTAATGGTTTCTACCACTTTGCCCGGTGCCGACAAACTCACCAGTCTATAGTTTCCTGGATCACCCCGGAACTCTTTTTAAAAAGTGGCATTACATTAGCTATTTGCCAATCTTCAGGTATTACAGATGAGATTAGTAATAGTAGGTCTGCAATCTCATATTTCAGTTCTTTCAACACCCTCGGACGTATATCATCCAATCCAGGTGATTTGCTACTCTTTAGTTTATCAAATAGCTATAATACAGCTTCCCAGTTTATCAACATTTTTTTTTCAATTCTTCCAATACATCACCTTTAAATATCATTTCAGTCATGGGTAACTTTCCTACATCTTCTTCAGTAAAGACCGAAGCAAAGGATTCATTCAGTCTCTCTGCTATGGCCTTGTCCCCTATTAATGCCCTTTTTACCCCTCTTCATCTAATGGTCCAACTGACTCTTACAAGTTTTTTGCTACAAATGGACTTGAAAAAGTTATTATGCACTTTTGCTTCCACAGCAAGCTTTTTCTCAAAATTCTCTCTTTGCCTGCCTTATCAATGCCTTGCATCTAACTTGCCAGTGTTTATGTTGTTTCCAGTTTGTCATTTGGCTCCTTTTTCCATTTCCTGAAAATGCTTTATTTATTTATTTTTTTTAAAAAGCTACCTCACCTTTAAAACCATGCTGGCAGTTATTTGGACTTCCTTACATTTTTCTTAAAGCGTGGAATATAGTGGTCTGGGCTTCCAAGATAGTATTTTTAAACAATGCTCATGCTTGATATAAATCTTTAACCTTTGCATCTGCTCCTTTTAATTTTTTCTTAACTATTTTCCTCAGTTTATCATAGTCTCCCTTTTGAAAGTTAAAAGATAGTACTGTGGATTTCCTTGCTGTCCTTTCTCCCTTTATTAAATCAAAACACCCTTATCTCTTGCACCACATCTTGTGTTCCACTAAGAACTAGATCCAAAATAGCTTCCAAAAAGCAGTCAGTCAGTCATTTATTCCAGCTAGAAACTTTATCAACCTAGCATTTCCTGCTGTGACACCGACCCAGTCTATACTGGGGTAACTGAAATCACCCGTTGTTACGTTTGTTAGCTTCCCTGATTTCTTGAACATTTTACCATTCATTTGCTCATGCTGGCCAGGCAATCAATAGTACACCCCCACTGCCATTGCCTTCCCCTTTTCACATGGGATTTCAATCCATAGAGAATCTACAATGTATTTTGTTTCCTGCAAAACTTTAACCCTGTGTGTCATAAGTCACCCAGACCACGTATTTGTAACAGTCCTTGCCGTGGCCCACCAGGGCACAAAAGGAGTCCAGGTACTCAGATGGAATGAGCAAGCCAAATTCCGCCAGATCCAGCATGTCGTCCTTCAGGAATATGTACATGTACAGCTGGTACAAAAGGACCCTGGCCACCAGCATGGTGCTCTGGAAGCAACGCATGACAAAAGAGTCCAAGGTCCTCGCCTTCATGCCTGGGGGCAATGAGTCTTACTGCTCTTGATCCTCCTTGTGGCAGATTCCACCACTAAAAGAGTGGTGTGGGAGTCAAGGCTTCTCAAAACTCAGGTCCTTTTGGACCAAGTACATTGAGTCCAGCCGCCTGCTGACCAATGGCACCATGACAGGGTTTCTCCCACATCCTCATCCGCAACCTCTGCAGAATCTGGTGCACTGGTACCATCAGCCTACTTGGGGGCCAAAGGGTACTGAAGGATCTCCAGTTCCTCTGCCTTAGGGTCATCCTCTGACTCCAGGGGGAAGGGGATGGCCTTGGCCATATCCCTCACAAAGTCCTGGAAGGACATGTCCTCTGGAGGAGACTTCCACTGTTCATGCGGAGGAGAGGGGTCCAAAGGGAGCTCGAGGGATCTGCTCTTGGATACCTCCGATTCCATCTTGGTCTCAAAGCCATTTGAGTCTGATTCCGAAAGAAGCCTTAGTAGCATTGGGCCTCCTCCCTGCACTGTCTCCAGCCATGTGAAGAGGTCAAGCGTTGATGGGACTGATGGTGCACAGAGTGCTTCCGCAGTCTCACCAGGATATCAGACCCCAATATGCTCGAGAGGGAGAGATAGCAGTGGGAACCAGCACTGATTATGATCACCAGCCTGATGCACCTGCCTTGGCAGGCAGCACTTGGGTCTCAAGAATCCACTGCATGAACTGTGGTGCGACACCCTGGGCACCAAAGGCCCAGCTTGTTGCATAGCCAACACCACAGCCATACAGGCCTCAAGGGCCCGAAGGCATTCCTTGAGGAATGCCATCTCCAAAAGGCATCAGAGCTGGGATTACTACTTCAGCCACAGACTCCAGCACCCCTGTCGGGGAATCCACAAATGGTAGGGACATCGGAGAATACCCAGTGTCCCTCTGGTGCCCTCTGGGACAATTCCTCCTGTCGGGGCACTTTAGCAGGCCATTCCCGGACATTGTTCTCCACGTCGCATTGGGAAGGGCTCTGATGTCAACGCATCTGGTTCTTGGCCCAGTGCTCGGATGCCCCCTTTGATGCCAACTGATCTGATGAAAAGTCCATCCTTGACTCCAGGCGAAGGTTGATGAAAAGCCTTCACTCTAGGCCACTGCAGCCCATCTGTTCCAAGTGCGCTTGTGCACACCTTGATGATGATGCCTCCACAGAACCATGCAAGGACATCGGGACTGACGCCGTGGCCGAAGATGCTGAATCCAATGGCCCGAAGAGCCAAAGATTACAAGAAGCAGGGTGGTGGTCAGGACCCAAGCACTGCAGGTCCCAATTGTGCCAATCAGTGACCGAGATAGTCCTGGCACATATGATGCACTTCTTAAAACTGCTGGCAGGTTTCTGGGACATGTCGAGGGACACGGCCCTGGCGAAGTCAAAGGGCTCGATGGTGCCAGCTACTACTACTACTTATTTATATAGCACTACAAGGCATATGCAATGCTGTAGACACATGTAAAAGACTGTCCCTGCTCATCAGAGCTTACAATCTAGTCAAGACAGACAGCACAACAGCTGAGGACAAAGATACATCTGGGGGAATGGTAAGGAAATGCTTAAGAGACTAAGCGGATCAGGATTCAAACAGACCCTCTAAGACTGGGGTCACCAACCTCCAGAGGGCCGCGGGCCGCACAGCTGACTATCGGGAGCCTCGCGGGCCGCACCCCCCTTCTCCCCGCCCCCGCGAAAAAAAACAACAAACGCAAAATTATGAAAACAATGGCTGATCACCTTTATTGAATTTAATGAGATGGCTGATGATTCATGCTAGCAGACAAACGCTTAAAGTCCGGCTTCACAGATGACACTGACAGGAGAAGGGACGCTTGCAGGTGGTCGTCGGTGAGCTGCGAACGTGTGGATACAATGGCGGGAATCCTTGGCGGGCCGCACGTAATGTTAACCGGGGTAGAGCCTCGCGGGCCGCACGAAGGGACCTTGTGGGCCGCATGCGGCCCGCGGGCCGCAGGTTGGTGACCCCTGCTCTAAGAGGTGAGTTTTCAAGCCTGGATTTGAAAAAGGAACAGAGATGAAGCCTGACGCACAGACTCAAGTAATTTGTTCCAGGCATAAGGAGCAGCAAGGTGGAAGGAGCGAAGTCTGGCGTTAGCAATAGAAGAGAAGGGCACAGAGAGAAGGAATCTGCCAGAAGAGCGGAGTTCTCAAGGAAGGGTGTAGGGAGAGAAAAGAGGAAAGGTAGGGAGAAGCAGCAGAATGAGTGCACTTTTAGGTCAGTAGGAAAAGATTGAACTGGATACAGAAAGTGAACCACTGAAGAGATTTGAGAAGAGGGAGAAACAGAAAAGGCAAAAAAAAAAAAAAAAGACGACAAACCCAGGGCATCGGCACCAGGGCCGAGATATCGAACAGGCAGTGAAAAATAGATTGAAAATAACTTGCAAAGGGCAAAAAGCAAAAAATATTTTTCTGACGTCCTAGGAACTCCGTGGAAAAGAAGACTGGAGAAGATGGCGCCACAGCAGATGGGACGGCAGGTGTGCATGCACGGTGGGAACTCCCAAAAACTTCCAATGGAAGCTGGAGAGCATTCCTACGCGGTGCTTCATCAGTAATGTCACCCATATGCGAGGACTTACTTCCTGCTTGCCCATGGAATTCTCTATTGATGAAAGCCAAAAAAAAGTAGGACCAATCAAACTAAAACAGGCCTTCTTACCTGAACCCCCTTCTGAAACTTGCTCTTTTGACTGGCCTTTCCGACCAAACATATCCCGAACTGCAGAGAAAAAAAACAAATAAAAGGCATGGACTTAAGTGTTAGAATGATATGACAGTGCAGAGCAGAAATCCCAGCAATGTTCAATGGCAAAAAAACATGAGCTGGTCTATGCTCTGACCTTATTTGCAGCTTTCAGAACTACAAAGAATTGTTTATACAGGTCGATGACTTCATACATTGTATAAAGCACAGTTACTTACCTGTAACAGGTGATCTCTGGGAACAGCAGGAATTAGTCCTCACTTATGGGTACGGCGGAACCGACGGAGCCTGCGCGGGAAAGCTCCCCAGCTTCCCAGAAAGGAAGCTTTTGGGGCCTCCCACTGCACATGCGCGCTGCCTTCCCGCCTACCTGACCAGCTCTCCTCAGTTCGAGTTTATAGCTGAGACAATAGAGAGAGGAAAGGAAGATAGATAGAAGATACAACTCCTAGGGGAGGTGGGTGGGTTGTGAGGACTAATTCCTGCTGTTCCCAGAGATCACCTGTTACAGGTAAGTAACTGTGCTATCTCCAGGAACAAGCAGGAATAAGTCCTCACTTATGGGGACTCCCTAGCTAAGATGCCTGGGAGATCCCCTCCCAAGGGTTCACCATCTTCGTATGGATCTCAGGCATCCATCCAGGGAAGGTGGGCAGGAGTTGTTCAAGTATGGAACAGGTGTTCGAGGACAGCCTGACCCAACAAGGCATCCCGGCGGGAGTCCTTGTCCAAACAGTAATGGGCTGTGAAGGTATGAACCGAGGCCCAGGTGGCTGCTCGACAGATCTGATCTATGGATACAGAGTGAAGATGAGCCATAGAAGTGGCCATGGCTCTCACATTGTGAGCTGTGACATGGCCTTCCAGAGAAATGTTTTTACTCTGGTAAGCAAAGGAAATACACTGAGCAATCCAATTGGAAAGTGTACGTTTAGAGACTGGAAGTCCCAAATGAGAAGGATCAAAAGCCACGAAAAGCTGGGAAGACTTTCGATGTGGCTGAGTCCTGTTGAGGTAAAAGGCAAGAGCTCTTTTACAATCTAGAGTATGAAGGTTCCTCTCTGCACTGGATGCATGAGGAGCCGGAAAAAAGACAGGTAGATATACCTCTTGATTAAGATGAAAAGGCGAGACCACTTTGGGCAGAAAGTGGGGATTCGTCCTAAGGACCACCTTATCATGATGAAACCTGGTATAAGGTGGATGAGCCACTAAGGCCTGTAGTTCACTGATGCGGCAAGCCGAAGTGACTGCAATAAGGAAAAGGACCTTCCAGGAAAGAAATTTCAAGGAGGTAGAAACCAACGGTTCAAAAGGTGGCTTCATAAGCTGACCTAGAACTAGGTTCAAATCCCATGCTACCGGAGGAGGCCGGATGGGAGGTTTAGTTAGAGTCAGGCCTCTCATGAACCTTGCAATAAGAGGATGAGAGGAGACAGGTTGTCCATTTATAGGTTTTAAAGATGCTGCAAGAGCACTCAATTGGACTCGTATTGAATTCGTCTTAAGGCCTGCATTAGAAGATGCAGGAGATAATCTAATAGAGAATTCAAAGGAAGTGCTAGAGGGTCAAGACCCTGTTGAGCACACCAAATGGAAGAGTGTTTCCATTTGAAAGCATAGGAACGCCTCGTGGAGGGTTTCCTAGAGGCATGAAGGATATCTTTCACTGGTTGAGAAAGACTGAAGTCATGAAGGCTTAGGCCTTCAGTAACCAAGCTCTGAGGTGTAGGGACTTGGGTTTTGGGTGCCACAAAGTCCCCTCCTCCTGAGACAGAAGGTCTGGCGCAGCTCCCAGGTCCAGGGAGGGTCCCTGGGAGAGATGCAGAAGTAGAGGGAACCACACTTGGCGTGGCCAGCGTGGAGCTATGAGGATCATCGATCCGTGATCCCTCTGGAGTTTGAACAGAGTCTTGGGAATCAAAGGAATGGGTGGAAAGGCATATAGGAATTCCTGACCCCAATGCAGGAGAAAGGCGTCGTTGGCCTGAGCTCGGACACGGAGTCCTGGAACAGAACCGGGGAAGTTTGGCATTCCACGGACTTGCAAAGAGGTCTATGTCCGGGGTTCCCCATTCCTGAAAGATTCTGCGTATCTGGTCCATATGTAGGGACCATTCGTGTGGAAGCAGAACTCGACTGAGTCTGTCTGCCCGAGAGTTTTGAACCCCTGGAAGATACACTGCCAGAAGATGAATTTGATGCTCTCTGGCGAAGGCCCATAATCTGAGAGCTTCGTTGCAAAGCGACAGAGAGCCTGTCCCTCCTTGTTTGTTTATGTAGAACATGGCCACCTGATTGTCTGTATGGACTTGGACGGTCAGGTTGACAAGGAGGGTATGGAAGACTTTGAGGGCAAAGAAGATTGCTCGCAGTTCCAGGAGGTTGATGTGAAGGGTGGTCTCTTGTGGAGACCAAGCACCCTGAGTGGAGAGGTGTTGAAGATGGGCTCCCCACCCTGTTTGGGAGGCATCTGTTGTGAGGGTTGCTTGGGGCAACAAAGGTTGGAAGGGGGCCCCCAACAACAGATTCTTGGTGGACATCCACCATTGGAGGGACCAAAACAGACGCTTTGAGGTGAGTATTTGGTCGGAGAGCGCTCCTGATGCCTGAGTCCACTGGGTGGCCAAGGTCCATTGAGCTGCTCTCATATAAAGACGAGCGTAGGGCACCACGTGTACCGTGGAGGCCATGTGGCCCAGAAGTCGCAGCATTTCTCTGGCTGTCAAGTGACCGCTGGATTGAGCTTGGGAGGCCAAGCACACCAGACGTTGGCCCCGGACTTGAGGTAGGTAGGCCCTTGCAGTGGTGGTGTCCAACTGGGCCCCTATGAATTCCAGAGACTGAGTAGGGAGAAGTTGAGACTTGGGAAGGTTTACCACCAGTCCCAGATACTGCAGAATGTGCCTTGTGCGGTCCAGGGAAATCTGGGCCTCTGACTGAGATGGAGCTTGGATGAGCCAGTCGTCCAGATATGGGAATACAAAAATTCCCAGACCTCTTAGAAATGCAGCAACAACTGCCATGCATTTGGTGAACACTCTTGGAGCAGAGGCTAGACCGAAGGGAAGTACTCTGTACTGGAAATGTTTTCCCTAAAACAGAAATCTTAGATATTTTCTGTGGGATGGGTGGATGAGTATATGTGTGTACGCATCCTTGAGATCTAGAGAACAAAGCCAATCCTGACTCTGAAGGTATGGAAGGAGAATGCCTAGAGAAAGCATTTTGAATTTCTCCTTGTACAGAAATTTGTTCAAGTCTCTCAGATCTAGGATAGGTCTGAATCCCACTGTCTTCTTTGGTATGAGAAAATAAGGGGAGTAGAATCCTGTCCCTTGTTGAAGAAGAGGAACCTCTTCTATTGCCCCTTGGGCAAGGAGAGAAGAGACTTCCTGACCCAACAGGCCCAGGAGAGATGGGGGAGAATTGAAGTGCCTCACCATGGTATATGGAGGAAGGTTGGAAAAATGAAGTTTGTAGCCCTCTCTGATGATAGAGAGAGTCCATTGCTCTGATGTAATTTGCCCCATCTGGGAGCAAAGTGAGCTAACCTTCCGGGAATGGTGAGGGGCTCTGGTTGTTCTAGAGCCAGAAAGGTTAAGTTCTCTAGGGGCAAGTCAAAACCCCTGAGGGGGTTGAGCCTGCTGAGGAGTGGTAGACACTGCAGGCTTTGACCTTGCCTGTTTAGGCTGCTGACGTTTAGCAGCAAAGCGAGGCTGAGAAGATTGTTGGCCAGTATTTGTGGAAAATCTGGCCTTCTTGTAGTAAGGCCTCTTGAAAGACTTTTTTTGGCAGAAGTAGAGGTAGACTTAGAAAGTCTATCTAAGGTAGCATTTTCTGCGTCCATTTGAGTGGCTTTAATTTGCCAGTCTTTACCAAATAAGTTCTCACCTGTACAGGGCAGATTCCGTAAGCCATCTAGGACCCAGGGTTCTAGGTCAGAGGCCTGGAGCCAAGCAAGTCGTCGGGCTGCAATGGCAATGCCCGAAGCTCTACCGGCACCCTCAAAGGAATCAAAGGCTGCTCTGTTGGAGAACTTAGAAACATCTAGAAGCTGTTTCACTAAAGAAATGAACTCCTCCTTTCTATCTTCAGGGATAAAGAGGGCAAAATGCTTTACCTTTAGGGCAAGTTCCCTTAGAAACATGCCCATATACAGACTGTATGAATTAATCCTGGCTATAAGCATACTAGCCTGGAAGATTTTCCTAACAAAAGAGTCTAGGGTCTTACATTCTCGCCCTGGAGGGGTAGAAGAGTGCCTTTTGGTACTCAATCTTTTTCAGCGCAGACTTCACCACAATGGAATGGTGAGGCAGCTGAGTTTTTTGAAAACCAGGAGAAGGAGGGACCCGGTACATGGTGTCCAACCTACGAGAATGAGGAGACAATGTTAGAGGAGCCTCCCATAAGTCCATCAAGTGTTCTTGAAGGATTTCATGGATAGGCAGGGTAACTGCCTCTTTAGGAACCTTAGGGTATCCTAAAATATCCAATTTCTTTGATCTAGGTTCTTTCTCAGAGGATGTAGTAATAGAAAGTCCTTTAGCTACTTCTATAATGAAGTCTTGAAAGGACAAATCCTCTGGTGGAGACATTCTCCTCTTTGGGGAAGAAGGCTCTTCAGGAAGAACAAGAGAGAGCTCATCAGAGTCAGAGGAGTCAAAATCCTCAGAGGAATCAGAGTATCCTCTATTCGCTTCCAACGCACGATACGCATACCGGTCGGTATCGACATCGGGCGTACCGGGCATGGGATCGGTATCAGGTGAAAACCCGGATCCGGCATGCACCGATCTGCGTTTGGAAGACGATGGCCTCGGTTCCGGTATGGAAGCCAGTACCGGAACCGGACCCGGAACCGCTGGATGCGGTACCGAGGGCGTCGCAGCCTTAATGAAAGCCAGGATGGCCTGCTGCATGGTCTGAACAGTATTGTCCATAGACGCCACTGCTGCCTGGATGTCGGTACCGGCATGGGTCGGTACCCCAGAGCAGTCTAACAGGTGATCGGTCGAGGCCGTGCCATCAATGTCAACCTGTAACCCCATAGATGGTGCTTTGGAAGCCAGAGCTTCCCGCCGGGGTTGTTTGGCTGGGGCATGGTCCTCAGATTCAAAATTGAGAGCCTCTCGATGCTTTGAAGGAGATTTGCTCTTTGAGGACCTGCCCGAAGAAGGTTTGGTTACCTGAGATCCATCCGGAGAGGAAGACCTGGATGACTGTGATGCTGGATTATCTGAAGCAAACAGCACATGGAATTTGTTGGCCCGGTTCTGCAAACCACGTTTAGACATCTGGGAGCAGGATGGGCAGTCCGGAATGGAGTGGTCAGGCCCCAAATATTTAAGACACCAGTCATGGGTGTCTGTAACAGAAATAACAGCACTACACTTGGTACACTTCTTGAAACCAGGAGCTGGTTTCTCCATGAGGAGATTTTGTGTAGGCCTGAGGCCTAACAGAAGTCACCAAATTTTGCTAAAAAAATAAAAGCTTTTTTTTTTTTTTTAAGAAAGAAAAGAAAAGAGACCGGCGGTACCAGTTTCGGTATGGGGAAGGCAGGTACGCGGTCTAAAGAAAGAAACTAAAACAACAATTTCTTCAGCGGTGACAGGAACACGACCTGCTGGCTCCGCGGAAAAAGAGAAACTGAGGAGAGCTGGTCAGGAAGGCGGGAAGGCAGCGCGCATGTGCAGTGGGAGGCCCCAAAAACTTCCTTTCTGGGAAGCTGGGGAGCTTTCCCGCGCAGGCTCCGTCGGTTCCGACGTACCCATAAGTGAGGACTTATTCCTGCTTGTTCCTGGAGATCTGTTTATTAGCCCAATATAAAAAACAAAATCCAAAAATGATATCATTCAGGAATGTTAGAAACCACATGTGTTCCTACTTCATATAAGTGGCAACTGAAGAACGGACCCGGGTGGTCTAAAAACCTTGTGGTATGGAATATGGTTTGCCAAAGCGGGTAGGCCAAAAAGATGCCTATGCCAACCCTCTTTTATAAAGGCACACGGGCATCTGTACATGTCTTTATAAAAATTACCCAGAAAAAGTTGCAGAAAATTATGGTTAAAATGAAGCTGCAGCTATTTTATACCTACTCAGGAGCAGGCATAAATGTTCACGCCCAAGTACCATAAAACATATTTCTACATATCCAAACAAGCCTACACCCAGGTCACATGTAAACGTATCTGCAATGACATCAGCTAGGAAGGCCTTTTACAAACAGTCTGGCACATATGTGCAAAAAAGGCTTTAGGATATTAACCTCCACGTGCATAGACCAAGCATCCAGAGCAAAGAAAAAGGGAAGACATGGCAACAGACACGGACAAAAAGAGATTACAACAAAATGCTGACTCCAGCAAACCTCAACATTGCTCGTGGAAAACTGCAGTTTTCTGCCTGCATGTAAACTTACACCAGGCCATCCTCCTGTTCTACCAAAACAAATGGAGACATCTGCTCGCAAAACTACAACAATTCTAAGCTGGAAATTTCCAAGAGACAATCTTCAGCATGCTCTTATGTGATCCATAATTGGCAGAACCCCACTGCTGACAGACTGCAAGAAACGAGATGTGAAAAGGAGCTTTAGAATTATCAGGAAGGAAGCCTGGGCACAGACTGACCATCTGACTAACTCCCCACACTAGGATCTATATGAAGCAGATTCCCAAATGCTCGATTAAGTCCTACTGTATTAAGATGCAGAATAATTTAGTAGTGTCTTACTTTCTGTGCCTATTCCTCAGATCCCAAGCGAATGCAAATATATAAAATGTCTCTATCAATGTGTGTTATAAAACGATTGGAACTGTAATAGTAGACAGCATAAAGAAACCAGCTAATTTGACAGGCTCTCTCAACTCCAAAATAAGTGGACACTTTTACTAACATCAGAATAACTGAAATTATGTAACAGAATGAGATGTCAACTTTATTAGGGATTTGAAATCTAATGCACTTTGCATTCTTATTGTGCCTACAGTTGCAATTATTCAAACCAGAGTCTGTTTCAGTAGTACAGCCGAAGATCTGGAATGCAATGCCCGCGATAATAAAATACTTAAAAGAGAAATGTAAAGACCTTCCATTTTAGGGAAGCATTTGAGTAATACATTTCAGAATAGCAGCAGATTTTATGATAATGATTTTATTATAATGATGATTTTATTGTAATTTGTTTATATTATCTCTTAATAATGTTTTTATGTAATACTGTGTCAAGAGGCAGCTTATAAATATTTTAAATAAAATAAATACTCTCTTCTTTTCCAAATTCGACAATTCATTGGCCCTATCCAAAACACTATTAAAGATGCGCCTGACTACAGCACCTTCCTAGAAAAGCTGCCTGGTCAGCTCTTAGGGGAGAGGGGGAGGATGGAATCAGAAGCAAATGCTAGAACTTCATCACCTTCCAAAGACCTTAAGTGGAGAGACAGTATAGGAAAAGAAAAAAGGAACTGCTTATTAAAAAGAGCAAGAAAGCTCCATGGAGAAAGAGGTGAAAATAAACATGTCACTGAAGACACTCATAAGAACATAAGATATGCCATACTGGGTCAGACCAAGGTCCATCAAGCCCAGTATTCTGTTTCCAACAGTGGCCAATCTAGGTCATATGTACCTAGCAGTTTCCCCAAGGGACACAGGTTCCACAATGCTTGTATTGGTTCAAGCATTGATATCCTGGGTCCCTTCTTAATAATGGCTTATGGACGCATCTTTGTATATCATCTTCAGCAAGCAGTATTTAACTCTAAAGCAGCCTTGCCTCTTCAAGAAGATCTTTTCGATATTTACTATTAGGCATGTAAAGCACAGTTACTCACCTGTAACAGGTGATCTCCGGGAACAGCAGGAATTTAGTCTTCACATATGGGTATCGTCGGTACCAACGGAGCCTGCGCGGGAACGCTCCCCAGTGTCCAATAGGAAAGCTTTTGGGTCATCCCACAGCGCCTACGTGCTGCCTTCCCCAACTGTCCCTCTCCAGTTGAGTTTAAAGCTGAGACAAACAGAGAGGGAGAGAGAGAAAGAGAGAGATAGTGATATATAACTCCTAGGGGAGGTGGGTGGGTTGTGAAGACTAAATTCCTGCTGTTCCCGGAGATCACCTGTTACAGGTGAGTAACTATGCTATCTCCAGGAACAAGCAGGAATGTACTCTTCACATATGGGGGACTCCCTAGCTACAGATGGCAGGGAGAAGGCCCCAGAAGTTGTGTGCCCCTGTGAAAGGGCTCCACTTCCCCCCATGGATCTCTGGCATCCTACCAGGGATGATGTGTAGGAGCTGATTAAGTATGGAACAGGTGTTGAAGAACAGCCTGATCAAACAAGGCATCCCAGTGGGAGTCCTTGTCTAAGCAGTAATGGGCTGTGAAGGTATGAACCGAAGCCCAAGCAGCTGCTCGACAGATGTCGTCGATAAGACACAGAGTGAAGATGAGCCATAGAAGCTGCCATGGCTCTCACATTGTGAGCTGTGACATGGCCTTCAAGAGGGAGGTTTTTACTCTCATAGGCAAAAGATAGACACTGTGCAATCCAGCTGGATAGTGTTCTTTTGGAGACCAGAAGTCCTAAATGACTAGGATCAAAAGCAACAAAGAGTTGAGAGGACTTTCTATGTTGCTGTGTCCTTTGCAAGTAAAAGGCCAAAGCCCTTTTGCAGTCCAAAATATGAAGATTCCTTTCTGCATTTGAGGCGTGAGTCCTTGGGAAGAATACAGGAAGGTAAACCGCTTGGTTTAAATGAAAAGGTGACACCACCTTTGGCATAAAGTGTGGATGAGTCCCAAAGACTACCTTATCATGATGGAACCTTGTATAAGGAGGATCAGCCACCAATGCTTGCAATTCACTGATGCGACGTGCTAATGTGATTGCAATATGAAAGATGACCTTCCAGGAAAGGAATTTCAAAGAGGTAGTGGCTAATGGTTCAAAAGGCAGTTTCATGAAATGCCCAAGAATCAGATTTAAGTCCCATGCCACCAGTGGTGGCTTAATGGGAGGCTTAGTTAAAAGAAGGCCTCTTTTAAATCTCGCTATAGCATGAGAGGAAATAGATTGCCTATTTACAGGTTTGAGAGAAGCTGCAATAGCACTCAAATGAACTCTCACTGAATTGGTCTTAAGCCCTGCATTTGATAAATGAAGGAGATACTCCAGTAATGATTCCAGAGGTATCGCAAGAGGGTTAAGACCCTTCTGCAAGCACCATATGGTAAACCTTTTCCACTTAAATGCATAAGAGTGTCTTGTGGAAGGCTTTCTGGAAGCATAAATGATATCCTTTACCTGCTGGGAAAGGTTAAGACCGTGGAGTTCTAGGCTTTCAGCAACCAGGCCCTGAGATGCAGAGACTGGGGATTGGGATGCCACAGCATCCCGTCCTCTTGAGAAAGGAGATCTGGAGCAGATCCTAACTCCAGAGGCGGAGCTTGAGAGAGATGTAGGAGCAGAGGGTACCACATTTGCCATGGCCAACGTGGAGCTATAAGAATCATATGACCTCTGTCTCTCTGAAACTTGAACAGGGTTTTGGGAATTATGGGAATGGGTAGAAAGGCATACAGAAAGTCCTGGCCCCCATGGAGGAGGAAAGCATCCCTGGCCTAACAACCCTGAACCGGAATTCTGGAACAGAACCGGGGAAGAATGGCATTCAGCGGACTTGCAAAAAGGTTTATGTCTGGGGTTCCCCAAATTTGAAAACTTTTGGCCACCTGGTCTGCATGGAGAAACCATTTGTGTGGTAGCAGAACTCGACTGAGTTTGTCTGCCCAAGAATTCTGAATGCCTGGAAGATACACCGCAAGGAGATGAATCTGATGCTCTCTGGCGAGGGCACATAGTCACAAAGCTTCATTGCAGAGTGACAGAGAGCCTGTTCCGCCCTGCTTGTTCACATAGAACATAGCTACTTGATTGTCCGTTTGAACTAGGACTGTCTTGTAGCTGAGCTGGGTGCGAAATACTCGAAGAGCAAGGAAAATTGCTCTAAGTTCTAGGAGACTGATGTGTAGATAGGCCTCCTGAGGAGTCCAGGTACCCTGGGTAGAGAGGCCTTGCAGGTGGGCTCCCCAACCCACCTGTGAAGCATCTGTTGTTAGAGTGGCCTGGGGTGGGGGTTGCTGAAAAGGAGACCCCACCAAAAGGTTTTGGGGCGATTGCCACCATTGGAGGGACAAAATAAGGCGATCTGAGTTTGCTATTTTGTCTGACAGGCAACCTGATGCCTGAGTCCACTGAGTGGATAAAGTCCACTGGACTGCCCTCATATGGAGGCGAGCATAAGGAACCACATGCATGGTGGATACCATGTGGCCTAGCAACTGTAACATTTCCCGAGCAGTGAGGTGAGGTTTTAGCACTGCTTGGGAAGCTAACTGCACAATGCGAAGACAGCGGGGCTGTGGAAGGAAGGCCCTTGTCTGTCTGGTATCCAGCAGAGCTCCTATAAACTCAAGGGACTGAGTTGGAGCAAGGTTGGATTTTGGGAAGTTTATGACAAGTCCCAAATACTGAAGAACGCGCAATGTGCTAGAGAGGACAACCCTGGCCTCTGGCTCTGAAGGAGCTCAAATGAGCCAGTTGTCTAAGTAAGGGAAGACGAATATTCCCAAGGTGCGGAGAAAGGCTGCCACCACAGCCATGCATTTTGTGAACACCCTTGGTGCAGAGGCCAGGCCAAAGGGAAGAACCCTGTATTGGTAGTGCTTTCCTTGAAACAGAAAGCGAAGTAACTTTCAGTGAGTTGGATGGATGAGAACATGGGTGTACGCATCCTTGAGATCTACAGAACAAAGCCAATCCTGACTCTGAAGGTATGGCAGCAGAGTTCCTAGAGAAATCATTTTGAATTTCTCTTTGCACAGAAATTTGTTCAATTCTCTGAGGTCTATAATGGGTCTGTGTCCTCCTGTTTTCTTTGGAATAAGGAAATAGGGGGAGTAAAACCCTGTACCCCGTTGAGGAATGGGTACCTTTTCTATTGCCGCTTGAGCAAGGAGCACAGTGACCTCTTGACCTAACTGGTCATTGAGAGAGATCTGAGAATTGAACTGTCTTACCATTGTAGGAGGGGGCATGCTGAGGAAATGAAGCTTGTACCCCTCTCTTACAATAGACAGAGTCCAATTTTCTGCTGTTATCTGACCCCATCTGGGGGCAAAATGACATAACCTTCCTGGGATGGTGGAGGGTTCTGGGCCGTTAATGGCCAGGAAGGCAAAGTTCTCTAGATAGGAGAGGAGGCTGAGTCTGCTGAGCCGGTTGAGGCTTAGCTGCTTTTGTCTTTCTTTGCCTAGGTTGTTGCTGCTGTCCCTTTTGGGCAGACTGACCTAAACGATGCTACTGCTGGGTATAGGAGGGATAAAACTTCTTCTTACTGAAGAGTGGTTTCTTATAGGATTTTTTCCTTGCAGGATCAGCTGTAGATTTAGACAATCTCTCCAAAGTGATATTGTCAGCATCTCATTAGCTTTTTCCTGCCAATTCTTGCCAAAGAGATTCTCTCCTGTGCAGGGAATATTCCATAGTTTATCCTGTGCCCAAATTTCCAAGTCAGATGTCTGGAGCCAGGCAATCCTACCTGCACCTATGGCAATGGCAGAGGTTCTGCTTATGCACTCAAAGCAGTCAAAGGCTGCACGATTCAAACTTGGAAACATCCTGGGCATGTTTGACAAGGGCGAGGTAATCTTGCCTCTTATCATCAGGAAGGAGAGGGCTCATAAGCTCTAAATCTCCTGTGACCTCCTTAAGGAACATCCCCATATATAAGATATAGGAACTGATCGTAGCAGAAAGCATGGAAGCCTGGAAGGTTTGACGTCCAAAGGCGTCAAGAGTCCTACACTCACGTCCCGGAGGATTAGATGCATGCCTTTTTGCACTCTTTATCCTTCTCATAGCAGATTCCACCACCATGGAATGGTGTGGTAATTGAGTCTTCTGAAACTCATGACAAGGGAGAACTTGATACATGGTGTCGAGTCTTCGAGAGTGAGAAGATGTGGTTAGAGGTGTTTCCCACATCCTTAACATGAGATCATACAAGATCTCACGAATAGGTAAGGTAGCTGCCTCCTTGGGAGCTTTAGGGTATTGCAGGATTTCTAATTCCTTTGCCCTAGGCTCCTTTTCAGGAGGCACTGTGATGGAAAGACCTCGGGCCACATCTCAGATAAAATCCTGAAAGGACATATCTTCTGGTGGAGACATTCTGCGCTGAGAAGAGGAATCCTCAGGCAGAAGTACTCTGGTATTGGCAGAGCTTTCAGAGTCTTCAGAGTCATCCGAGGATTCCAAGTATCTCCGATCCGGGTGATCGTGCAAAGCACGGTACCGGTATCGATCGAAGTCGGCATCGGAGTGGTCCGGTACCGACTTGTCGATGCCGGATAGACACGCATGACTCGGTCCCGGTAGAATACCTGCCGATGTCGTTGCAGTCGGTGCCGGCACTGGTATTGGTTGAATTGTCTGAAGTGGTTTCAGGGGCATCGAGGCCGTGAGAAGAGCCACCAGACTGCGTTCAATAGCCAAGAATCTCTGGTCTATCGACGCTGCCGATGCTTGGGTATCGGTACCGGATGAAGCGGCTGGTACCACAGAGCATGCCACCAGTAGTTCTGCTGAGGTTGAAGCCTCGAGAACATCCTGGAGCCCCGTTAGTGCTTTGGAAGCCGAAGCCTCCCGCCGGGGCAATTTTGCCGGTGAAAGTCCCTCAAGGGCAACGCCAGAGGCATCTCGATGTCTAGAAGATCTACACTTTGAGGACCGGCTAGTTTTATGTTTTAGTTACCTGAGATCCATGGGAGGAAGACGAAGCCCTGGAAGACGTCGATGCCACGGAAGCTGCATCGGAGGGAAACAGGATGCTAAGTTTTGCAGCTCGGTTCTGCCAGCCCCTTTTCAACATCATCCCACAGGCAACACACTCAGAAATAGAGTGGTCAGGACCTAAACATTTGAGGCACCACTCATGGGTGTCTGTGACGGAGATGGTACCGCCACACTTAGAACACTTTTTAAAACCCGAAGCGGGTTTTTCCATTTTGGAGGAAAAGGTTAGGCCTAGTGCCCAAAATGGCATGTGGCACCTGAGGTGAAAACTACTGGAAAGACTCCAGAAGAAAGGTTTTTTTTTTTTTTTTTTAAGAAGAAAAGAAAGAAGAACCGGCGGTACCGGTTTAGCGTCGAGGGAAGGCAGACGCGACCACAAAAAAAAGAATAGAAGGGATTTTTTTCTGCAGTGACAGGATGTGCGACCTGTCGGCTCCGCGGAAAACAAAGAACTGGAGAGGGACAGTTGGGAAAGGCGGGAAGGCAACACGTAGGCACTGTGGGATGCTCCCAAAAGCTTTCCTATTGGACGCTGGGGAGCATTCCCGCGCAGGCTCCATCGGTACTGACGATACCCATATGTGAAGACTACATTCCTGCTTGTTCCTGGAGTTCACATTTCTTAGTCCGAGAATGCCGTCTATGTAATCAAATACCAAAGTGTGCTAATTTCCAGCTGCTTAGCAACACCTGTGCTGTCAGGAGCATTCCCGGCATGTCCCCATGAAGTGTGTTGGAACTGGCAGTCACATTTAATGCGCCCACTGAGGTGGCCGGTTAGTGAGACCAGACACCCGCATTAACTGCAATGCGCGGTCAATTCCCACTGTCCACTCTAAACACACCCAGTTCCTGTTTCATCCCACGTTCAGCGGTTCGCACAGGATTTTTACCACAGCCACATTCTTTGTGCACAGTAATAGTTACCATGGTTCCCTGCTAGCTACATGGTGCAGACTTTATTGCAGTAATTGTTGCCGCACTTTAGCGAATAGGCCCTGGAATTACACTATTATCTACACCTAAAACCATTGGTGTAGTTTGCCTTCTTAATTTGGGTTGGGGCAAAGGGTAATGGGAGCAGAGGGACCAGTTCACCATTAGTGCCTGCAACATTTGGGGGGCACCTTACCCCTCCCCCCCCCGTGTCCCCCAAACTATGCTTATGCCTAAAACTAAAATTCCGCACATGGTCTGGGATATTTACAGATGCACCACACAAATTTTTAAAAAAATCCTCCAAATTCTCCAAGAATTTATGTATTCTATCAACAAGGCTCAATAATTCTAAAACTCCAACCCATCACTTTTACTTACGTGAAAATCCTTCACACACGGTCAGGCACTCATCCTTGGTCACAAACTTATTCTCATTGCCAGGACAGCCGCCATAGGTAAAGCTGTAACAGTTTTTAGTGCTTGGGTCATAGTACCAGCGGGGGAAGCTGGCCCGGCATGGTCCAGTATCTGGATTCTCCCCACACCGAACTGCCAAAAACAAGAATAAATGTCACATTTTCTATCAGATGTCTCTGTGTGCCTCTGCAATGCCCTTTTATCCAAAAGCACACAATATGGAATATCAGTTGTTCATCAATGGATGGGAAACAAGTGGAAGTGAATAAAAGGCAGTTTGGTCCTAATACTTGACACTGTAATGCTCAGATTTTGGGTCAGTGACATGCCGAGATACACTGGGGATGTGGTGTACTGTGGCTTTCTACAGAAGGCTGGTGCCCGATACTAGCGAAGGAACCATGCTAGCTGCAACCTGGCCAATATTCAAACGCAACGGCAGTCAATCATCCGTGGTGCTTAAACACTGACGGGATATTCAGCAGCAGTATGCAATTAGGAGCTGACGCTGAATATCCAGCGGCACTAACCAGGTTAGTGTGACTTTCAACTGGCCTTTATCCAGACTGCAAGTTAGGCTGTATGAAAAGTTGCTCAAGTTGCTCAGACAGGGGGATGCTGAAAGTTGCTCTAACCAGACAGTGCCAGGGGTGGTCTTTAGAGACATTCAATGGCACAAGCCAGATAGTGCCACTGAATATAGCAGTCTGCTCCCTTAGCCAGCCCACCTCCCATTGGCCGGCCCACCTGAGGGCTTTCAATAGCGGTCCCAGTGTGTCTAGCAACAGTCATTTTTTTATTCACTATAGTTGGAGAACAGGTAGAACAGTAAATTGTGTTTGCTTACAGGAATAAAGGGGGGGGGGCATCCTGGTGATAATCTGGCATCTTTCCATCCTTTCTGCTGTGACCTATACAATTCACACATGGAGAAGCATTTTCAGTTACCCCCCGCCCCTCCCGTCTGACTCATCTAAGAACTCCTTTGGGTATGCCCTTAGTTACTAACACTCTTTAATAAATGTAGGCCAAAGATTTTTTTTTCTGCTATAATCTAGAGCAGGGGTTCTCAACCCAGTCAGGTTTTTAGGATAAGCATAGTGAATATGCATGAGAGAAATATGCATTCAATGGAGAATCTCTGAACTGCAGTTGAAAACCGTACAGTATCATCAAAACCAAAAGCACGCTTGCCACAGCCACGTCTGTGAAATAAGGACAGACTGCGGAGTGAATTCAAATGCATTGTTCATTCAAAACTGTCCCTAATTACAAAAGATGGTTGGCTGCACTAGCTCCAGATCTTTCTGCCAGTTCTGTCACCACCTGCAAAAACCAAGCCTGGCCTATCAGGAAGCTCATCTGCAAGATCTTTTAAAAACCTGCTTGGGAAAGCACCAGAATTCCCATTACCCTGCTTCCAATACTGAGATTTATACAAACCAAATTATTTGTGAAGACCCCCCCCCCCCCCCCACTCCAAAGAAAACCATCCATACAGATGTAACAAGCACTCAGAAGCGTTGTTTCGGGGCATATTGGTGAAATAGGTAAACAAATTCCAAGCAAATGAAGACTGTATCAAAAAAATGAAGTCTGGGGTCTCAAGCAACATGAAGAAGAATCCGGCCCAGCTTATAAGAATCATGAAACCTTCAGTTTCTGACCAAGGCATAAAAAAATAGGATCCAATGTCGCTCACAGGCAGCAGGGAAAAAAGTGTCAAAGGGAGTTTTTGCAGAGAGCTGATCACAGTTGGAGAAATAAGCATTTGAGACAGCACCAGCATATTAAAAAGTTTTCAGGGGCAAAAAGAAATCCTGGGTGCCAGGGTGCAATTTTTAGGCACCATGGCAACCTTGCACCTGGGATTTGTTAAGCCCTGTATTGCACATTACATTAAAAAAGCAGCTGAGTATTTAATGTCTGACATGAAATTTAAAGCTTATCTGACATGATATTTAAAGCTTATCTTAAAACGCATCCAAGATAAATTATTTGCGTGGCTGAAGAGAGATGAACAGGGAAATTTTTAGATGAGGTCTGGCTAAATAATCAGCTCTGGTAACATCTGTTTCACCAAGCCTCAAAAATCAATAATGTGATGGTCACTTAAGAGGCCAGACAGACCCCCAGGTGTTTGGGCGTCTTGAATGGCTGCTGAAAAGGACAGTGTAGTTGTCCATCCAAAGCCCTTGTCAGTTTTGATCATTTTAATAAGAAAAAAGGTAAAATCTTTCAGATGATTGATCAAGTTTATGCAGTTTGGGGCAAATATTGTACATAAAACATGTGCATTTCAATAATAATTTCATTTAAATACTTATCTGCTTAACCAGACAGGAGTTTAAAGTGTATACAACTTCGCCAACTAATAATCTAAGTTGTGTATATTAATTTACATAACTGAATAAAGTTGATTTTATACATGTATTTTAAGACATAAGTATATTCTTATGCTCAATAAACAATAAGCCTACTAAGTCTAATAACCAGGCATAACAAACCTTCCATAAACAACCAAAGCAAAAATCAGTCAAGTAATTAAAAAAACAATGCCCCAGCCAGTCCTGATTAAGTTGGACAGACACTCTTTGAAGACCTAAAAGTCATATAATTAGTCTCAGGAAATACTGGACAAGAAGCTTTTGGAGATGGAAATTTAACAATGTTTGAACCAGAGCACCTAGCATATCTGATCTTATTGGTAAGAATCTTGATAGGCAGGTGCTAGATCACAAATACATTTTAAAAGTTAAACAATGTGATATGTATACTTTGGAAAAAAAATGCTCGAGTATGAAGCATAGCGGAACTGAAGTATTGTGAACTCACAAAATTTGGATTTTTTTTGGGTGCTTTATTATTGTAAATTCCATGTGACTTATTTTTCAGATCAGAAGATTGGGGAGAAGCCTCTGTAAAGGATGTCGCTGGAGAGTATTTGAGGATTTCATTTGAACCGTGAGGTTTTTGGACAATGAATGCCTATTTATCATGCAGAAGCTTAACAGCAGCTGAATCAACCCCCTACACAAAGATAAGTGCACTATTATTGAAGATCATTTGTAATTGGTGTATTTTATCGGGATGAGCAATAATGATAGAATAGTAGGCAAGTCTATTTATTTTATTTATTTAAAAAGGATTTATATCCCGCTTTATCCTTGAATCAAAGCGGTTTACACTGCAAACAAATCAATTGGGATGGTGTGGGGGTGTCGGCATGCAGTGGTGGTGAAGGTGTGTGGGTAGGTACTCTGCTGCCATACCTTCAGTGCTGGTGTGTGGGTAGGTACATCTTGATTGGGGTGCCATATATACATGTTTGAGCCATCTACAGTGGGTTATATACAAGGAGAGTGGGGGGGGGGGGTGCTGTCGCAGGGCGGGGAGGGTATACTGCGTAAATATTAGGGTCATGTAATGTCACCATAATGCTCTGTGTAGAGTGTTGTTTTGAGCGATTTTCGGAAGTCTTTAATATCTATTATTGATCTTAGGCTGGCAGGGAGGGAGTTCCAAATGGCAGGTGCTGCCAGGGATATAGCTCTCTTTGAAGTGGTTTGCCTCATTTTGGTGAATTCTTTGGGGGTTGTGATGGTGTTCGTGGTACCTCTCCTTCTGGATCCGAGGCTGGAGTCGAAGCTGATGATTGCCTGCAGACTGTCCGTTGAGATGTCCTGTTTGATTTTGAAAAGGTTCAGTATGGTTTTGTAGCGGATGCGAGACTCTATTGGAAGCCAATGTAGGAGGTTCATAATGGGGGTGATGATGTCATGCCTTGTGGATCCGGTTATTATTCGCACAGCTGTGTTCTGTGCCAACTGTAATGGTTGGAGAGTGTGTTTTGGTAGGCCAAGGTAAATTTGGTTACAGTAGTCCAGGATCAGTGTGATGATGGCTTGGCAGACCATTCTGAAATGTTCTTGGGAGAGGATTGGCTTGAGACGTCTGATGATTCTCATCTTGAAGTATGCGTTTTTGACGGTTCTGCTGCTCTAGGACTGGAGGTCTATGATTGTGGTAAAGCTCTCCCACTTCATAAGACCAAGCTTTCCCATTATCCATCACCTTCCTATTCAATGTAGCTCTGGAAGGATTGGGATAAAATTTGAATAAATCAAATCAAAGATAGAAATTGATAATAAAGTCATAAAAATTATTAGGATTTTAAAATTTGTTTAAATAAAATTTATTTATTTATTTTATTTAGCTGCATTTATATCCCGCTTTTCACCGGGTCAAAGCGGTTGGGGGATACATTTAACACGAGGGGATATGAGACACATACACTAATACTTACAGGGAACATGGGCTATGGAGGGTTAAGTGGCTTGCCCAAGACTACAAGGAGCACCTGTGGGACTAGAAACCCCAGTCCTTCCGGCCCAAGGTTGCTGTCCTCTAGTGGGATTTGAACCACCGACCTTCCGGCCTGTAGTACCTTGCCCCAACCACTAGGCCAAATCTGCTTATATTTTTACTGAATTCATTTGATATTGAGAGACCACATTTTTTGATGTACAGTATTTGATGTAGGATTTTTTTGAGATTTTTTTTTTTGATTTTTTTTGGTTAATACTTTGGAAGAAAGGGAGGAGAGGGGAGATATGCCATAGACACATTAAATATGTCCATCATAAGTGCACTGGAGGAGAGCCTCTTTCAAAAGAAAGAAAGCGCTGGAATGAGGAGGCATAGGATGAAGGTGAAAGGGTATAGATTCTTGAGTAATATGCAGAAATGTTTCTTTACGGAAAGCGTGGTAGATGCATGGAACAGCCTCCCAGTGCAGGTGGCAGACACAAGGACTGTATCTGAATTCAAGAAAGCATGGGATAAACACAAAGGTTCTCTAAGGGAAAAAAGGACTATAAAAAAAATAACCACACCACACCACACCACACACACACACACACCCACACACACACACAAACACTTAGTAGCTAGAATGAAAGGGCAGCCTGGGTAGGCTGTGTGGTTTTTAATTTTCCATCATTTTTTCTCTGTTTCTATATTTCTAATTTAAAAATAATCCTGGCCTAAATTGGCAGCCAGTGAAGTCTTCTTTAAAATGGAGTTGTACATTCACATTGCATCCCCTTTCAAGGTGACATTTTACTTACCAGTTAAAGTCCTCTCTCAGTCTGGCTAGACCAATCCAGACAAGTGGTTTGAGTTCCCCTACCAGCTGATTGGTGGAGACAAAGAACCAATGAAAAAACCAGGTTTCAATGACATTACTCCCATATCTCTATTCGCCTCAGCCATCAGACTTCCCTTCATTATTCATCCCAAATCATAAGGGAGAAACATGGAATGCCGCACACAGCCTCAAACGTGGGCAACAAGAACTAAGTAACAGTAGAGAACTATGTACAGGAAAACAAACAGAAAGCTGTCCACAGAAGATGAACCTGCAGAGCCAAGTATAAAAATCATAGCTGATCCAAGGCAACCGCAGCAGCAGAACAAAGCAAATAAAGTTTCAGAGGCAGGCCCTGGACTGATCAAGCAGGACTCAAGATAAGAATATTAACTGGTAAGTAAAATGTCACTTTCCATATTGTCCTGCTAGACCAGTCCAGACAAGTGGCTGTACCAAAGTTACAATTCTACTGGGCGGGAAGAAGACAGCAGCTCACAAAACTCTAGAGCAGAGGTTCCCAACTCCAGTCCTGGAGGGCCAAATACCATTCAGGTTTTCAGGCTGTCCCTAATAAATATGCATGAGATGCATTTGCATGCACTGTCCCCATTGTATTCAAATATATCTCAAGCATATTCATTAGGGACAGCCTGAAAAACTGAATGGTGTTTGGCCCTCCAGGACTGGAGTTGGGAACCTCTGCTCTAGAGCCAAAAGGTAGTGTCCGCCCATGCATGGATATCGAAACAGTAATGCTTGGCCAAAGTGGAAAGTGATGCATATGTTGCTGCTTGACAAATGTCTGCAGGGGCTGTTGAGCTCTGCTCCACCCAGGATGACGCTTGTCCTCAGGTAGAATGGGTGCACAAACCCTCCGGAACCAATTGCTCTGCAACAGAAACGCTGAGGCAATGGCCTCCATAATCTAGCACCCTTAAGCCGACTTGGCCACCGCATCACTCTTGTGTGGGTCAGCAAACAGCACAAAAACATGGTTGGACTGATGAAGAGAATTTGTAATCTCCATGTACCAGAGAAGGACCTTCTGGACATTCACAAAGTAAAGATCTTAGTTTACATGAAGGGGAGAAATCACCTTAGGCAAGCAGGAAGGCACAGGCCGAATGGAAACGACCTCCTTGGAAAAGGCAGATAAGGATCTCGGCAAGACAGAGCCTGCAGCTCGGAAATCCGCCTTGTGGCACAAATCGCAACCAAGAAAACAGTCTTGAGTATCAAACCCTTAAATGTAGCGTGTTTCAACCGCTCAAAAGGTGCCGCCATCTGGGCCCTGAGCACCAGACACAGATCCCAGGAAGGGATCACAGACCAGCGGGGAGGACACAGACACCAAACCCCTGGGAGAAAGTGTGCGACATCAGGGTGCAAGACTAGATACTTACCAACCACTTACCAACCAAAGATAGGCCAAAACTGCCACCTGAACTCTCAGGGAGCCAAGGGAAATGCCCTGCTCCAGGCGTCCTGTAGAAAAAACAAACAGAGATGGCACCCTGGCCGCCTAAGGGGCCAACTGCTGAGCACCACACCATCACTCAAAGAGGCACCAGATCCACACATATGCTAGCTTTGTAGACCTCCTCTGGGCTCCAAGCAGAGTAACCACTTCTGGAGAGTAGCCCTTACACACTAACCATCTCCTTTTCCAAGAGCCAAGCCATAGCGAGACGTGAACCAGATCCTCCAGGACGATCAGTCCCTGCTGCAATAGGCCCAGAAATGGAGTCAACCGAAAAGGAGGCACCTTCAGGAGCCACATCAAGTCTCCAAACCACACTCTCCTCGGCCCATCTAGTGCCACCAGAACAATCCTGCCAGAATGGTGTTTTATACATCAAACACACACCCTACCAGGGGCCATGGAGAAAACATGTACAGCAGGTGCTGATTCGGCCAAATTGGTGCAGGGTGATAACACCCTCAGACCCCATCTCCGTGGGACAATTGAAGAAGCAGTAAATGTTGGCACTGGCAGATTGCCATCAGATCCATTTTGGGATGAACCCAGCAGCGCAGAATCAACTAAAACACTTCCTGACTAAACTCTCACTCTCCAGGATCCAGAGGGTGCCAGCTGAAGAAATCCACTTCTACATTTTGACAATGTGATGTGATTTTGGCAATGTGATGAGCCGATAAGGCTAGGAGTTTCTTCTCCACCCAGGCAAACAGGAGAGCCATTTCCAGAACTAGCCTGGCTCTCCTCATGCCACTACTACTACTAACTACTACTGAGGATTTGTATAGCGCTACAAGTCGTATGCAGCGCTGCACAGACATGTAAGAGACAATCCCTGCTTATCAGAGCTTACAATCTAGTCAAGACAGACAACACAGAAGATGTAGACAGGGATAAAACAAGGGGGGGAAGGTAAAGAAAAAAGGAGATCAGGCGAGTCGAGATCCAAAAGCAGCAGTGAAGAGATGAGTTTTCAACCTGGATTTGAAAAGGGACAGAGAAGGTGCCTGACGTACAGACACAGGTAGTTTGTTCCAGGCATAATGTGTAGCAAGGTGAAAGGAGCGAAGTCTGGAGTTAGCAATAGAAGAGAAGGGCACAGATAGAAGTAGTTTGCCAGAAGAGCGGAGTTCCCAAGGAGGGGTGTAATGAAAGAAGAGAAGATAGTGAGGAGCTGCAGAGTGAATGCATTTATAGGTCAGTAGGAGAAGTTTGAACTGGATACGGAAATGGATAGGGAGCCAATGAAGTGACTTGAGAAGAGGGGTAATATGGGCATGACTAGGCTGGCGGAAGATTAGCCGCATAGCAGTGTGTTGAACAGATTGAAGGGGACAGAAATGATTCAAAGGGAGACCAGCAAGGAGTAGGTTGCAGTAGTCATAAGCCACTGCCATGGTGTTGTCTGAAAACACTCAAACCGCCGGCCCTCGACCAGGGACCAGAAAAACACAGAAGAGCCAACCTGATGGCCCTTACCTTGAGGCAGTTGATTAACCACACCACTTTCCTGCAGTTCCAATGGCTCCCCAGCCCGAAAGACTGACATCTGTCATCAGGAAGATCCAGGAGACATCGTCCAATGGCATACCCTTCCTCAGATGACAGGACTGCTGCCACTGCAGGCTGGGCTTCACCATCAAAGAGAGCGGGAGCCTGTACTCAAACTCCCGCGAACTCTGGACCACTAAACCAGCAAAGACTGCTGGAGCAGTTTCATGTGAGGACTTGCCCACAGCACCATCTCTATGGTCGCCACCATCAATCCAAGGAGCTGAAGATAATCCCAGACTCTGGGAGCCTTCTGCGCACTGACCAGCACTAGGCAATCCAACAGTGACTTTGGCAGGAAAACTCTGCCCACTCGAGTGCCAAAACATTTTCCCAGAAACTCCATAGCTGAGAAGGCAACATCTGGCTCTTTCCCTGAATGACCACTCAGCCGAGGTTTTCCAAAAAAGGACACTACTTGGGACACCACCTGAAGTGCCTCCCAAAGGGAATGGGCCCAGATGAGCCAGTTGTCTAGATAAGAATGGACACAGATCCCTCGGCACCGCAGCTGCGTCCACTATGATCTTGGAGAAAGTCCTCGAGGTGGTGGATAGTCTGACAGGGAGAGTGACGAATTGATAGCGAGAGCAAAGGAGAGCAAAGCCCAGATATTTTGCTGATCCACCCGGATCAGGATATGAAAATATGCCTCAGTCAGATTCAGAGAAATCAAAAACTTGGTGCACTGCTTGAATCATGGAGCACAACGTTTCCATCCAAAAGCACAGGCTGTGCAAGTGCTCGTTGACCCTCTTGAGGTCCAGAATGGGTCAGAAGGAACAGGGTGGTTTTTTTGGCACCACAAAATAGATGGAACATCTGCCCATGCCCCGCTTCTCTGGCAGGAGGGGCACCACCACCTTTAGGCACAACAACTTATCCAAGGTGGTCCACACAGTGACACTTTTTTGATCGTAGACTCACAATGGGAGATTATATAGACATTCAGAATCGGCTCCTTACATCCCAGGAAATAGCCAAACTGAACGGTGTCTAGCACCCAGTGATCCTTGGAAACCTGGATCCAGTTCTTAATGAAAAGGTGAAATCTGCCTCCAATCAGAGGAACTGGGGAAAGGGCCCCCAAACATTCATTGTGCGGCCCAGGAGGGTCCTCCTCTGGGTGGGCCAGAGTCCCTGGGCCCATGCGCTCCATGAAAGGACTGAGAATGAGCCCACAGCCCAGAAGCGAAGGGGGAGAAAGTGTGGGGGTTTCAGGTCAGTAATGACAAGAGTCCCAAGACCTCCGGTTGACAGGCAGAGGCTGATGAGAGAGGGGCACCAGCCCACTTCACAGGTCCCTTGAACCTCTCTTTTAGGAAGCATTAAGATTTTGGCTTGCCCAGGTTCTTCACCAGCTTCTCCAAAAATTGGCTTCAAAGGGAGCTTCCCCTTAAAAGCCAGGTGGGTCAACCAGACTTTGGAAGATGGATCCACTGCCCGGTGCCAGAGCCAAATCCAGCGCTGGGACATTGTTGTCAAGGCACTATTCCTGGCCACCAAAAGTACCAGGTCATACACAGCATCAGAAAGAAAGGCTGCAGCAGACTCCAATAGAAACATTCGGCAGAAGAGAATGAATCCACTGAAGCAGAGCTCGAGACATCGGGCCTGCACATACCGCCAACTGAAGAATAGCATCCACTGCAGCAAACTGGTTCTTCAACACGAATCCACCTTTCAATCCAGGCCAATCCACCTTCCAAAGAAATGGTGGTCTGTCTGGTAACTGCCATGACCTGCGTATCCCACTTTGGAAATAACAGCTACACAACACACTTTCTCTTCAAGAGAACATGCAACTTCTTATACACTCTTAGCCTCTTAGGCGGGAAGTTGGGGTAAGCCCACTCTGGCCGAACAGGCTCTTGAGCACCTCTTGGAAGACAACAGTGGATTGCCGAACTCCTTGCAGGAGCAGATGCCTCTTCAGTTCCTGCTCTGTGACTGGAGCCTCTGCCAAGCTCAAAGTGGATAAGACCCTGGCATCAACAACTCCAATTCCTATTCCTGGAACAGGCAAATAACCTCAGCCCCTTCACATCCTCAATCATCTTAAGGGGTGAGTACGTTTTCATCCACATTGGACATCTCAACCTAAGGCACAGCTGACCCCATCCCCGGGGGGGGGGGGGGGGGGGGGGTTGAAGGGGGGTTGGGGGTACGCCCCTGTCAGGGATGCTTTGCCATCAATCGAAAGCTGCTTCCACTTACAGCCTGCCCCCATGAGAGTGCATGTGGGGGGAACAAAAAAGGCAGTAGGGTCTGCATGTCCACGCCAGAATGACCAGGCTTGCTGCAAAGGGAAAGAATTCTGGGGAGGACAATTCGGACTCCGGAAGCTCTCCTCATGGAAATAACCCCCTACACTTTGGGGGTATAGTTGCCATCAATCCCCTAGAGAACAAGGAGAGGTCCACAGATGCCAGATCCTCTGACCAGCTGAATATCCTTATCCATAGTGCCATCCACCACTTCCTGCCCTGAGGCAGGCAAGGTCAAGCTAACAGCATCCCCCAGCTGATAAAGAGGGGGCGGGGGGGAGAGTAGGCCCTCTAGGGATGACTTGGAAACAGAATTCAGAAGCTGGAGATGAGGCATAACGCTTGCCACAGGCCAAGCAATGTCACCTGGAAGGAGACATTCACAACAGCATACGCTAAGGCTGTGGTGGCCCAAAGGGTTCACATTAACTGCACCTTTTTCTACAGGACACATTACAGCTGCTTGGGCAGAAGATATATTAGAACTATTTGATAAAACTAAACAAATCACCTGAACTGGATGGTATATATCCAAGGGTGTTGAAAGAATTGAAATAGGAGATTGCAGACCTACTATTATTAATCTGAACTATCATTAAAATCATCTGTAGTACCTGAATACTGGCAAATGGCCAATGTAACTACAATTTTTAAAAAGGGTTCCAGGGGTGATCTGGGAAACTACAGGCCAGTGAGCCCGATATCAGTACTGGGCAAAATGGTAGAAACCATTATAAGAGAACAAAAGTTCTGAACATGTAAATAGTCATAATTTAATGAGAGAAAGCCAACACTGCTTTAGCCAAGGAAGGTCTTGTTTTACTAATCTGTTATATTTTTTTGAAGATGTGACTAAACAGGTAAACAAAGGTGAGTCGGTCGATATAGTGCATGAGAGACTCTTGGCAAAGTTAAAAAGCCATGGGATAGGAGGCAGTGTACTATTGTGGATCAGGAACTGGTTAAAAGACAGAAAACAGAGGGTAGGGCTGAATGGCCAATTTTTCCACTGGAGAAAGGTGAATAGTGGAGTACCCCAGGGATCTGTGCTGGGTCCGCTGCTTTTTAACATACTCGTAAATGATCTGGAAATGGGAATAACGAGTGAGGTAATCAAATTTGCAGATGTTACAAAATGATTCAAAGTTGTTAAAACACAAGAAAATTGTGAAAAACTGCAAGAGGACCTTGAATAAATTGGAAGACTGGAGTTCAAATGGCAAATGGAATTTAATGTGGACAAGTGCAAAGTTATGCACCTAGGAAAAAAAACAACCCAAAACTATGGTTACATGATGCAAGGTTCCACATTAGGAACCATCACCCAGCAAAAAGATTTAGGAGTCATTGTGGATGACACATTCAAACCCTCCGCCCAGCATGCAGCAGCGGACAAGGCAGCAAATAATTTCTAGGAATCACAAGGAAAGGAATGGAGAATAAAACAAAGGATATTATAATGACTCTGTATTGTTCCATGGTGAAACTGCATCTTGAATATTGTGTGCAATTCTGGTTACCGTATCTTAAAAAGGATATAGTGGAATTAGAAAAAGTGCAGAGAAAAACCACTAAAATGGTAAAGGGGATGGAAGGATACCCCTATGAAATGAGGCTTAAAAGGTTAGGGCTTTTCAACCTGAAAAAGAGACGGCTGAGGGGAGATATGATAGAGGTCTATAAATTAATGAATGGAGTGGGACAGGTAAATATAGATCAATTGTTTACATCATCAAAATATAGAAAGACTAGGGGACATGCAATGAAGCTACAGTATAATCTGTTTTAAGACTAATAAGAGAAAATATTTTTTCCACTCAACACATAATCAAAATCAAATTTGTTACCAGAGGATGTAGTAAAAGCTGTTAGTGTAGCTGGGTTTAAAAGAAAGAAAGAAAAAGGTTTGGACAAGCTCCTTGAGGAAAGGTCCATAAACCATTATTAAAGGGAACCCAGGAAATCCACTGCTTGCCCCAATGCAAGCATTATGGAACCTGTGTGTCTTTTTGGGAAACTGCTAGGTATTTGTGACCTGGATTGACCACTGCTGAAAGCAGGATACTGGGCTTGATGGACCTTGGGCATTTCTTATGTTCTTAAGACCCGGCCGCGAATCAGCGCGGCCGGGCACAGGCACGCGCGGGCGAACCGCGGCCAAAATTAGGGGCGGGGGAAGGCGAGGGGGGGGGGGCGGGCGAAGAGCCGCATTCAAAAAGCGCGCTCGGCGCGAATGCGGTCTCTTTGCCAGCTCCCCCCTCCTTACAGGAACAAGCCGGACAGGATAGCAGGACCGAAGATCATCGTGGCAGAGTTAGCTGCACACATCCGAGCGGCTGTCCAGGAACCGGAGCCATAGCGAAACCCGTTCGGAGAGAGGCCACGCAGAGCAGCAAAAAGAAGAAAAAGCAAACGAGGAAGAGTGCTCCGGCTGATCCACCCCCTCCAAGTGGAGGAGCGAGTGTAGATCGCCGAGACTCTACAAGAAAAAAGGCAGAAGCGATTAAAAGAAAACACAAAAAGCAAGTATGGGATATATATCGTGCTCAGAGAGCAGGGGAGGGGAAGGGGGGGGGTGGAAGGAAGGAGAAGTTAAAAAGAGAGCTGATAGCGGTGGGGGGGGGGGGCCTTTTACAGCCGGAGGCCTACACAAGGAGAGAGGAACGGGCCCAGCCTGCCAGCCAGCCAGCTAGCCAGCTTCCCTGCAGGGTAAAAGGCAGAAGCTAATAATTAAGAATAAATATATAAAAGAAAATAAATAAATAAATAAATAAAACAGTGTGGTGAGCGGCCAGGACAGGCGTTACACGTGGCCAGGCCCAGAGAGCTGGAGGTGAGGAGGTTGCCCAGGGGATGAAAGGGGGGAGGGGGGGAAGGGCCGGGAGGGATGGGGGAGGGGGAAAAAAATGAAAAGGGCAGAGAGGTGAGCAGCCGCACATGCCCTCTTTTCTTCATAGAAGAAGTAAATAAAGGATTATTGGCATAGGAAGGGATGCTTAACAAGAAGGGGACAGAATGGCAAAGGTAATTAAGCTATATTGGCGATGTGAGGAATCTAAAGAGGCCGGGGTAGTCTAGAGAGGGAGATCTCTATTGTGAATATATGTATGTTGCTGGCAAAGGGACACGGGAGCTACGAGGTAGAAGACAGGAATATAGTAGGCATCAGGAATGACAGTAACTATGCCTTTTCCCCTTGCCACTACTTAGTTATGCTATACAAAAAAAATAAATAAATAATGCCGGGAAGAGCATGGGATTATAGATAGCATCAGATGTGATAGTAATGTAAGTTTATTGCCTTTGCATAGCACTCTATCTTAAAGGAAAAATGCCTAGGAAGGGACCACAAAAGGCTTCTCGGCCACGAGGCAACAGTGAGCCACGGAAGGCGGCAGCGGCATCGAAAGCACGAGCAGCGGCCGAACAAAACGCGAGAGGGACTCAGAGGGCTGTCCGCGAAGCAACGGCCGCTGCAGCGAGACCGCGGCAAAGTGCCAGGAAGAAGACACCTCAGCAACCAGGGAACGTGGCCCCACCGCAGAACCAAGAACTAGACGACCTGCTCCAGATGGTCCAGGAGCAGGTTACACAGCATGGCCTGAACTCAGTTAAGCAACGGTTGGGAGCAACGGGTTCTACGAACTATGAAGTGCCATCGACGAGCACCAGCACAACCATCCCCAACCCAGCACATGGTAAGTCGGGTTGCGAAAAGGGGGCGCCAGAGTCGGCAACGTCATCATCGGATAGGTCCAGTTCAGACAGTGACAGGGACATTGAATGGGCAGATGTGATGCGCTATGCACTAAAGAAAGTTAAGAGGAAGAAGAGCGCGAAACATTCCCATCCCCTCAGAGAGGCCTGGTCGGGGCGAAGTCAGAGGGGTGAAGACGACACATGCACGCCGACGGGAGCGGCCCAAAGAACGCGGATGGATTGGCATGACACTAGCCGTGATCCACGCTGCGGGGTGAGCTCCCTGGCCGTGTCGGTGCCCAAAAAGATCAAAAAGAGAATTTGGAGGAGAGAATATATTGACATATTCTCTCTCCTACTCAGGGATCAAGAGGATGAGTCAACTAGTGGAAAAGATAGGGAAAGAAGAAGCGAGAGGGACAGGAAACCAAAAATACCCAAATCCATCAACAACTGGGTGGCGGCATTTCACCTCTTTATGAGCGTGGTGATGGAAAAAGAACCCGAAGCGGGGCCATACCTGACCAAGTACCTGGACACGATTACTCGCGCACATAAGCAATACGGGGGATGGGCCTGGCTAAACTACGATGTGAAGTTCAGGAGGAACATGGCCGACGATCCCACCCTAGCATGGCACCATAGAGTGCTGGACATGTGGGGAGAAGAAATGGCACATAAAAGGCCGTTGTGTCAGGACGGGTTGCAGCAGCCACTCCCGAGCACCCCATGGCAACAGCCCTTTCAGGCTAACCAAGGGAGGCAAGCCAATCAGTGGCCCGGGAGACGAGCATGCAGACAGTACAACGCGGGGAGTTGTAACTGGCAGCCGTGCAAATTCAAACATTCCTGCTCGGGATGCGGGGGAGGACATCCCGCTTTCACATGTAGAGCGGCAAGAGAGGCGAAACCATATAGAGCAATGCCGCAGCGATCCACTGATGTGGGTGGCGCCAACACCCATCAGCCTTGAGCGTATGCGGCCATGGCTAAGAGCATACCCTAAGCAGGATATAGCTATTAGTATAGAGGAAGGTTTCACACGAGGTTTCCGCATTCCATCCCTAATCGTAGGGAACGGAAAGCAAGCGTGCTTACAAAAAAACCCACCATCCGTCCAACAACATAACGAGATCGCCCGCAGCAAAATAACAAAAGAATTAGGTATGGGGAGAATAGCTGGTCCCTTCCAGTCACTCCCATTCAAGGACCTAATTGTTTCCCCATTGGGAGTGATACCCAAAAAGGAGCCAGGACAATTTAGGTTAATTCATAACCTATCCTACCCCGAGGGACAGTCCGTCAATGATTACATTGATCCGGCATTATGCTCAATTAAATATGCAACCATGGACCAAGCGATTACAATCATCCGAAGTAAGGGGCCCCGAGCGCAACTAGCGAAGGCGGACATTGAGTCCGCGTTCCGCCTATTGCCGGTGCACCCTGAATCTTTTCCACTGTTGGGCTTCTCGTTCAATGGGGAGTTCTTCTATGATAAATGTTTGCCCATGGGATGCGCAGTATCATGTGCATACTTTGAACAATTCAGTTCCTTCATACACTGGGTGGTCGAAGATCTGGCCGGCCCCAATACGGTGGTGCACTACCTGGACGATTTCCTATTCGTGGGAAAAGACCGGGATGAATGCAATAGGATACTAGATATCTTCGAGCAGACGGCACGGGAGTTTGGAATCCCGTTAGCAAAGGAGAAGACAGAGGGCCCAAAAAGTGTCCTCACTTTCCTGGGCATACAATTAGATGTGCCGGCGCACAGGTCGCGCTTGCCAGCTGAAAAAGTGCTCAAGTTGAGTAAAGAGATGCAACTATTGCACAGCCAGCGAAAAGCGACACTACGGCAATTCCAGTCCATGCTGGGCCTCCTTTGCTTTGCGTGCAGAGTGATACCCATGGGGAGGGTGTTTTGCCGGCGTATGGCATGGGCGACAAGGGGTATCGCAAAACGATACCACCGCATCAGAGTCACCAGGGAGATGCGCGAAGACCTCCAGGTCTGGTTGCAATTCCTTCGCGCTTTCAACGGCCTGGCCTTTTGGCAAGCGCCCCCGATATCCAATGCCGAACTGGAATTCTTCACCGACGCCTCGGGGGGGATCGGTTTCGGCATATATTATAAAGGGGCGTGGTGCTCTGAGACGTGGCCCAAGGAGTGGCACAGTGTTGGAATCACCAGGGACATCACGTTCTTGGAGTTGTTCCCTATACTGGTATCCCTTTGTATCTGGGCCCCTGAGCTCGCCAATAGGGCTATCACCTTCCGCATCGACAACCTAGCGGTGGTGTGGGCGATAAATAATATGAGAGCCAAAACGCCAAGGGTAGTGGCGCTCTTAAGGCGAATAGTCTTGCTCTGCCTGGCGCATAATATAACCCTGAGAGCCATCCACATCGAGGGCGAGAATAATAACATTGCTGATGCTCTTTCTCGTTCTAAGATCAGGCTTTTTCACCAGCTGGCGCCCGAAGCCGACGGAGTCAAGACAGCGGTCCCGTATCAAGTCTGGGAGTTTGGTCCACCGAGATCTGGGAGCTCCTGCTGGGAGCGTTAGCCGAGAACACCCGGCGCAGATACATAGCGGCATGGGAACAATACCAGACTTTTTGCGGTGAGGCACACATTAGGCTGGAGGACAGACTAAAAGTGGCAACAATAGTGCGATGGATTCTGCACTGCAAAACCAATGGCTGCACAAGGGCCGCGGTGCAGGTCCGTTTAGCGGCTGTGTCCTTTTTTGCAAAAGCGACGGGGAAGCAGAGCCCCACGGCTGGGTTTATTGTACAAAAGGTGATGAGAGGCTGGTCCCGGGAACAGCCGCAGAAGACGGACAAACGCCGCCCGATCACGCATCAGATGCTCCAACAACTGATGGTACTCACCAGCCTGGTGTGCTATGACGACTACGAGACGAGGTTGTTTAGATGCGCCTTCTCCTGGGCCTTCTACGGAGCCTTTCGGGTAGGGGAGCTCGTAGCATCCTCAGCATCAGAGCAAATGACCCCACGCGGAGGGCTAGTAAAGCAGGATGTGTGCATAAGCACTAGAGCGATAGTGTTGCAGTTACGCAAGTCTAAGACTGACGCGGAAGGAAAAGGGGTGCAGGTGGTGCTGTCGGCCATGCACAATGACCCGTCATGCCCAGTCCAAAATGCGTTAGCATACCAACAAGTAAGGGCGCGCTCAGAACACCATTGGTTCATTCACGCCAATGGAGCACCCCTATCACGTTTTCAATTCAGCAGAGTACTCAAGCTCATAATAGAACGCACGGGACGGGATGCAAGCTTATACGGCTCGCACTCCTTTCGCATTGGGGCTGCTTCTACGGCGGCCAGCATCGGAATGACTCGAGAGCAGATAATGAAAATAGGCCGATGGCGCTCGGATAGATACAAATTGTATATACGTCCAGCGCCGTAAGGCCAAGGAGGCAACTTCAAAAAAAATAAAATAAAATAAAGAGAATTGAATAGATACATACCCCAGTTAAAGACGATAGTAACGGACTATGAGCGGGTGGCGGGGATAAAGGAAATGTGACTAAGTGAATATACATTGCAAGAATGATACTGTTATAATCATAATTTCTGGTTGTGCTCCATGCAGGAATAGGCTACGACAGAGGGCCGCGTGAAGTGTGGATGTGTGGCCATTCATTTGTTCACTGGGCACAGAAGAGGGCGCGATGTAGACCAATGGGATTGAACCTAGGACTTCCATGTGCAGACGTGGCCGTATTGTGGCTGGGACGACGGGGTATGATGTGGGACCAGCTAATGCCGTCCTTGCTCCAAAGGGGGAGATCCGCAAGGAATCCAGCGATAATTGTGATCCACTTGGGAGGCAACGACCTCGCATCCACACGCAGCATTGAGCTCACCAAGAGGATGCAAGGCGACCTCCTAACGCTGGCAAACACATTTCCGGAGATGCTATTGGCATGGTCTCACATCACACCCCGACGAGTGTGGAGGGGCGAAAACTCTCATAGGGCAGTGGAGAGGACTAGAAGAAAAGTGAACAGATGGATGGCCCGCTTCATGGGGTCCATAGGGGGATGCGCAATCGCGCATGACCTAATAGAGGAGAGATGCCCCGGGCTGTTCCGCCCTGATGGAGTGCACTTGTCCGACATCGGAATGGACATTTTTCTCTGCGACATACAGGATGCGATAGAACGTCTATGGAGGAAGCGGATGTTGGCCACAGCGGCGCGTTGATGTGTGGGGCCCCGACAACAAGCGAGTCGCCGCTGTTGACGGGGTTGGCAGGAGAAACGCACCCGGGGAGAGAACACAGCCTAGGCCTTAAGTAAAGGGGGAGAGGTACGGGAGAGATACACGGACCTCACCCCGGAGAGACGGAGATGGTGGACAAGAACACCACGCAGAGAGCCCCCCCCTTTGCCTTGCTTCGACGGCGGGCAAAAGGGGGGGGCAAGGAGAAAAAGTTGCCAAGGCTGCTTGAACGGCAGACGCAACAGCTTTTCGGCTGAAGGACACGAAAGACTAAGGGACAGAGAAAAGCTTTCACGGCTAAAGAAGTTCCCTCCTGCTATGGGCAAAAGGCGGCAGGATAAGGGCTGTGTTTCTCGGGGGGGCAAGAAAAAGAAAAAGAGGTGATATAAGATATTGTAGACTGTGTCTTGCTGACGGTCACGTGCATGCTGTGGCCAACAGTTGTTATGTACTGTTAGATACCATTGTTGTTAGTATACCACTGTTGTGAATAAAAGCGATATGATTGTTGAAAGAACCCCATGGCGTAAGGTGGTGCTTCATGGGGGGGGGAGGGGGGGGAAGGGGGGGAAGGACTGCGGCGGTCATGCCGGTTGCGTGGCTGAGTTCTTAACACGTACAAAGACTGCACAACTGCCAGGCGCACAATAGAGAAAACGCCATAAACGCGTGCAGAAAACAGCAGGAAACCCCCACCCAATGCCAACCGTCACCAGTAGTCTACCCCGAATTACATCCCCAACAGATGGAATCAGAGTCCCGAACAAGGTCAAGCCTTGGTACTTACCCCTCGAGAGCCCCAGGCAGAGAATCCACGTAAAATGCTTAAACACCCATTTATTCTCAGAATACTATGGCCCAGCAACAAAAGACAAATAACTTGCACACCAACTTCACGCATATAACATGCACATTTGGCATCACGCAATTTATACCACTTCATCACAATATGTACATAGCTCGTTAACCCTTATGAAAATGTGTTAATAGCTTCTGTTACAATGTGTTCCATGTAATGTGCACCACTGTTTGTTGTTTTTCCTGTTATCACATTAGGTTACTTGTAAACCGTCTTGACTTGTAGAAAAGGTGGTATAAAAAAATTAATTAATTAAATAAATGCCAGCTCAGTTCTACTCTCCTGGAAATGTTCAACTGGCTTTGCAGCATTGCATATAAAGTGGCTGGCAGGCAGATCCCTTAAAGCGTTCTGCAATTTTCGGGAGAAAGCAGGGCGGACAGAGGAGGGAGGGAGGGAGCGTTGAGTTTACATGAGGCAGTTGTACTCATCCAGATCCTTCCAATATCTGGCTGCTCAACAGGCCCTTATCCAGGGTAAGAGCATGGAGCTGAACTCATTTTCCCTCCTCCTATGGCTACTGAAAGAACTGCAGTCTAGTTGAGCTTCCCATGTCACTCTAGTGCAGTGGTTCTCAACCCAGACCTCTGGGGCCCCTAATCTAGTTGGGTTTTCAGGGTATCCACAATGAATATGCATGAGATGGAATCTGCATACAATGAAAGCAGTGCATGCAGATCTCTCATATGTATATTCATTGTGGATAACCTGAAAATCTGACTGGCCTGGGGGTCCCAGAGGACTGGGTTGAGAACCACTGCTGTAGTGAGAGATCAACCCGCAGGCTGTCGTTCACAAGCATTTTAAATCAATCTTTTCCTCTCAAATATTCAGAATTTTCTTCAGAAAGGAAAAAATTCCATCCACTATCAGCTGGAGATGAAAAAATACTGAAGGGACCTCTGGTGGCTGAGGCAAATTAAGGCATAGGAGTGATGTCATTGAAACTTGGCCTTTTCATTGGATCTTTGTTGCCACCGATCTGTCAGTAGGGGGGAACACAACCCACTTGTCTGGCCTGGGCAAGGAGGACGATATGGAATAATAATTTAGCCGCTGTGTTCTGTGAGACCTGTAGTTTAACTATCTTTCCGAAACTGCCATGCTGAATTTTACACCTGTGCTCCTGGGTCCACGCAAGTGGCAGCTACCTGCTCATTTGGTCCTGGGGTCTCCAGCAGCAATTTGGAAGCAGTTGTGCTAATCTCTGTGGTGTCTATCACCACCTGAAAAATTCACTAAACGGTTAAAATTTCACTCAGCTCCTTAATTGGATTTTCTTGTCTATGGAGCTTTCTGGTAAATATAGTGCATGGGTAGTTGCCAGTAAATGCGCACGTATGATGTAGAATTGGCACCTGTATGTGTAAAGCCCTGAGGATATTAAAATGGATGCATCGATGTACATCCACTCATGCATACCCTTATATTATTTTACAAAAGGCTCCAGGGTTCATCAGAGCCTTTTGTAAAATATTCAGGGACATGTGAACGTCCTGAACTGGGTGTCTCCTTTCCCACATACAGCCCCTATACACACTGAGGCTTTGCATGTAGCAGCTCCGCAATGCGCCAGAAGCCCAAACAGGAGACTTAAACCCAAGTTTCCTCCACCTCAGCCAAGTCAGACAGTTTATGATCTTACCTTTGTCCTTTGGAGCATCTATTCTTTGCAGTTTATCAAAGTCTTTATTGTCTGGAAAAGAATCATCGACAGAAGCTTAGGAAAGGTCACATCACCTGATGTCCCATATAATACCCAAAGAAACCTACTGAGCTGCCCCAGTACAAACCAAGATCTTACTGCTGGAACCCCAGGTAACAGGGATAACATTTTACGGGTTTAACTAAAACTCCATGGTATAGTCAAATTAAATACGCAATATAAAAGAAGGGAGTGGAGGAGTAGCCTAGTGGTTAGAACACTGGCTTGGTAACCAAGCAACCAGGGTTTGATTCCCACTAGCACTCCTTGTGACCTTGGGCAAGTCACTTATCCCTCCATTGCCTCGGAAGAGAGGCCTGGCAATCTACTTCCAGTGACACTGCCAAGAAAACCCAGGAGCTTCTGGGTCGCCAGGAGTCAGGACTGACTCGAAGGCACACATTGCATTTTGCATAAAAAGAAGAGATTTCACAGTTTAAACCTTTGTTTATGGAGCAATCAGAACCACCATTTAAAATATTTCATCCTAAAAAGAGACTGTGTCCTTAACACTGGAGTGCCCCCAACATGGTACCTGCTTCGAACCTGACTCACAAGGGAAGAATGACTCACCAACACCCCTACCTTCAGGTGCAGGTACTGGCTATATCTAGGGCTTCTGAGTTTTAGGTTTTTAATAAACACCAATGAAACACTCCCACCACTGTTCCCTCTAAGCTGTGCGCGTGTGCGCGCGCACACACCTCGCTGAGAGAGCGCACATACTTTACAACAGAGCGCACAAAAATTACGGCTCTGATTCTGATAGAAAACAACACAGACGTCTTAAAATTTAAAAGTTATGATTGTTATTACTAGAATTTCCCGCTTCCCTTAGTAATCGTCTATTTTCACTTACTTGATTAAAATCAGTGTGGTGTACATACTGTATTCTGACGTGTAGTCAAATTTTAAAGTATATAACTCCGAGTGTCGTTATGTGGCGCACAAAATTTAACCTTCCTTCAAAAGCTGCACACAGCTGATATTTTATGCACACAGTCTACAGAAAATTAGAGGGAACATTGACTCCCACAGCATAAAAAATTAAAATAGGTGTTTACTTGATAAACACCACTTCCCCCAGTGCCCTCTCACTCTTCCCCTGGCTTGTCTTGTATCCTCCAGTCTTCTTGCCTTTTCTGCACTGACAACTCCTAAGTGGAACAAATATACCGGTACATGCTTGATTCTGCTAGAAAAAAAAAAAGGTACCCAGCAATAGTAATAGAGGCATAAAATCATAAACAAACACCAAGTTATTGTACCCTCCAAACACTCCTAACAAGCTGGAAAAGAAACACCTCAATTTAAATAATTTATAAAACACTCAAGAATAGAAGCCCTGGTTATACTCCACTTTGCTTAGCTTCTCGGCTGTTTTATGGGGGGGGGGGAGAGGGGAGGATGAATGTGAGCAGAGAAGGGAACAGTTTCCAGCTGAAATTGGGACCAACTCTGCTGGGATAATGGCAATATGAACCTTCAACTCCCTGGGGATTCTCACCTTTTTAACTCATTAACACCCTTCTGTCTCCCCAGTTGCTCTAATGACCATCCTTAGCCAGACCTTGTACTGGCACTAGATTTTGAAGACTTGCAACAGCTGGGACTTTCACCCCACCAGGGAAATGAAACTACAGCTCACGCACACAAGCACGCAACACTGTCAACCAAGCCATCAGACCTGACCTAGCTTCTGAAATGTCACAGGATCAGAGAAAGCTTGGCGGTCTCAGTCTTAAACCCTGAGCTGCATATGAACGGAAGTCCCATACTTACACTTATCACAGGAAGCTTCGTCTGACTGATCAGCACAGTCCGGCATTTCATCACATTCTAGATCACTGTCAATACAGCAGCCGTCACTGCACTGAAACTGATTGGGCAGGCAGTGTCCATCACAGACTACAGGAGAAAAAAAAAGGATTGAATTTCATACACAAAAAGATAAAAGCATCACATCCAGATTAACATAACACAAGAAAAGAGGAATAAATTCACTCATCATCCCTAGTTAGTCTGATTGAAACAAACTGTAAATCCACAAAGTTGACCCTTAATCCGACAGCCTGTATTTGGGTTTGTGATGATCTAGAAGGCAACAAAAAACCCCCACGAATGTTTAGCTATGTTCCATGATGAAATACTGTACATTACTTCCTGACACCAAGAAAGTAATCCAAGTAAATAGGAGAGAATTACTTGTCAGCATAGTTACTCACCTGTTACAGGTGTTCACTAAGTACAGCAGAAATCAGTCCTCACATATGGGCTACGTCAGTGCCGATGGAGCCCGCACTGTTACCTCTCCCCAGCTTTTAAAGAAAGCCTTTGGGAGATGCACCATGCATGCGTCCCCTTCCCGCCTAAGGATGCCATCTTGCCTTAGTATGACGACATAGCTCAAGATGGCAAAAAAAGAAAAGCAACGCCACAGGAAGGAGGGAGGGTTGTGAGGACTGATTCCTGCTGTCCCCGGAGAACACCTGTTACAGGTGAGTAACTATGCTTTCTTCGGGAAGAAGCAGGAAGTCAGTCCTCACATATGGCGCGTCCCAGCTACAGGCTACCGAAAAAAACCTATAAAAGCCACAGGTGATCAATGGCGAATGATCAATAGCTAAAAATCGTGAGCATAATTGTTTTGCTAATATCCTGTGGATGAAACCTGCTATTTCCTCCCTTCCTTTATCTTCTTTCTTTTCTTTAACTGTCACTGTATCTCTTATTCTGTCCTATCATATAACTGGCGTTCCTATCATATTTTCTGTGATATTATTAAATTATTGTAAACCGCTCTGATGCTTAGGCCCGAGCAGTATATCAAATGTAAAGAATAAAAAATAAAAAAGTGAATAGTGAGAAGCAGCAACGGAGTCATGGAACAGCAGACCCATGTGCGGCCCTGAGTATCAAGCAAGGAAACAGTTCGCTGGTAACTTGAACACACCGAAGGGCCAGAGGGCAGGTTGCCTTATACCACAAACAAATGACGGAGTACTGCCTGGCCGAAGGCGCTGTCCTGGCAGGACTCTCTCTCCAGGCAACAACAAGCTGTGAAAGTATGGACTGAGGACCAGGTGGCAGCTCAGCAGATCGCTGCCAAAGGAACGGAGCGCAGGTTTGCCAGAGGCCATCATGGCCCGGACGCTGTGCACCGTGACACAGTGCTCCAGCGAGATACCGGATTTCTCATAAGCAAAGGCGATGCAGTCTGCCACACAAATGGACAGGATAGACAGAGCCACTGTCCCCAGATGATTTGGGTCGTAGGAGATGAAGAGCTGCGAGGAGCGACTGTGGGCCTGGGTACATGCCAGAGAGTAGACTAGGGCCCGCTTACAGTCCAGAGTGTGGAAAGCGGTCTTCACCCTGTTAGCATGAGACTGCAGGAAGAAGGTGGGGAGGGGTGCATGCGGAGCATGACCCTGTTCTTATAGAACCTCATATAAAGGTGGATGGGCCACTAGAGCCTGGAGCTCGCTAACCCTGCGAGCGGAGGCGCGTGCCAGGAGGAAGACCACCTTCCAAAAGGGATACCTGAGGTGGCAAGAGCTGAGAGGCTCAAAAGGTAGCGCTGCAAGTTTTGAGAGAACCATGTTGAGATCCCACTCCACCACTGGGGAGCAGACAGGTGGCCGTGAGAGTAGTAGGCCCTTCAGGAAGTGGAGAGGGGCATGCCATCGACAAGGTGGTGATGCACAGAGTGCACTGAGGTACACACTGACAGAGTTGGACTTCAGCCCCACCTGGGCTAGGTGGAGCAGGTACCGCAGCAACAGCTGGATCGAACAGGAGAGGGGGTTGATCTGCTTCTCCGCGCACCACACCAAGAATTTCTGCCACTTGAAGGCGTCGGCCCAGCGGATGGAGATTGAGAGATTGAAGTGGGCCAGGGCTATCCTTTCAGCAGCCAGGCCTTCAGTCAGGGACCCCAGATTGGGGTGCAGAAGTGAGCAGTCCTCCTGTGAGAGCAGGCCCGGGAGGTACCTGGGACAGGCAGAGGCGCAGGGGGAACCACAGCTGCCTGGCCCATTGAGGGACCACCAGTATCATGGTGGCTCTGTCGAGCTGGACCTTGAAGAGGGTCTTTGTGATTAGCAGCGTGGGCAGGAAAACGTAGAAGAGACCCCCTCCATCCATGAAATGAGGAACGCATTTGCTGCCACCCGCGAGGGATGGGGTTACCTGGAGCAGGAGCAGAAGCAGAGCAGCTGAGCATTGGCTGGGCTGGCACAGAGGTCCATCTGCAGGAGCCCCCAGAGACAGAAGAGCTGGCTGGCCACCCAGGGGTCTAGGCACCACTCGTGTGGTTGTCCTGGCCCGGGAGATAAGCTGCCCGCAGGAGCATCCCGTTGTCGCTGGTGAAAGAGCAGAGGCGCACTGCCTGCTGGCACAGCATGGACAATCCTGTACCTTCCCAGTTTGTTGATGTAGAATATAGTCACCTGGTTGTCGGTCTGGATCAATACCGCTTGATACCGTAGGTTGTGGTGAAAAGCCCAGAGGGCTAACGTTCTGGCTTGGAGCTCCAGGAGGTTGATCTACTGGAGGCTCTGTCTGTGACCAACTGCCCTCAGTGCAGAGGTGATCGCAATAGGCTTCCCAGCCCAGTTTGGAGGTGTCCATAGTGAGGAGACTCTGGGGAACATGGAAGGGCATCCCAACCTGTAGGTACTGAAGCTGTTGCCACCAATCGAGGGAGTCGGCCAGAGTACAGGTCACAACCACTCTGTCCCACAGGTGCCCTATCACTTGAGACCACTTGGAGCATAGGGCCCACCAGGCCAGGCGCACATGCAGACAGGCGTCTGGGGTGACATGTACCATGGATGCCATGTGACCCAGCAGGCAAAGCAGAAGGTGCACAGAGGCCAAGGGGAAATCCTGGATGTACCCTGCAAGCACCTTGAGGTGCTGAGCCCCGTCCGAAGAGAGGAAGGCCCTGGCCTGGACAGTGTCCAGCAGTGCCCCTATGAACTCAAGGCATTGTGTCGGATGGAGATGGACTTTGGGTAATTTATGATGAACCCCAAAGTGCTCCATAATGAGGATGGTGCGGCTTGTTGCCTGATGTGCTTCATCAGCGGTGCTGCCCTTGATGAGTGGGTCATCCAGATAGGGGAAGATGAGCACCCCTTGGAGACGCAAGAAGGTGGTGACCACCACTAGGCACTTGGTGAATACCCTTGGGGCGCAGACTAGATTGAAGGTTGAACCCTGTAATGGTAATGGCAGCCTCCTACCATGAAGCAAAGGTACTGCCTGTGAAGGGGATGGATGAGGATGTCTGTATATACATCCTCAGATCCAAGGAGCATAGCCAGTCTCCCTGCTGGAGGTATGGCACCAATGTTCCAAGGGAGGGCATCATTTTTAATTTCTCCCTCAAAAGGAAACGGTTGAGGTCCCACAGGTCTAGAATGGGCCGAAAGTGAGATTGTGCTCTTCGGCAATCTTGCAGCGATCAGAGGCCTTTATGATACATCTGTGCTTGCTCAGATGGGAACAAAAGGCTAGGGTTATTTCACTTGTATGGTGACTGATGCAGCCTCCCCTGCACACTTTCTATTTAGAGCAGAAGGAGACAATACTGTCCACTTACCGAGGCCCTATGCTTTCTTTTTCTTACTGTTGATGGTTCAAGATAAGGAGTGGGGAGGTTTTAGAGAAGCCAGGAAATTGATTTGGACAAATTCAGAGGAAGTGGGAAAAGAGAAGGTGAGAATAATGAAAAGCAGAATAGACAAAAGATGGAGAGTAAGAGAGAGAGAGAGAGAGAGAGAGTAAGAGAGAGTGTGTGTGTGTGTGCGCGACTGACATACAGAGGCAGAAAGGGGATTATGAACAGTCAGTATTTCACAAATGTATTACTTTGTATAATTACTCTGTTTATTTTGCCATGTTTATACTGTATTTTATATATTGATATTTTCATTTATGTAACTATTGTGATTTGTATTTTATGAATTTTGCTGTAAGTCATCTTTGTTGGACTTGAAAGAAGGAATAGGAGGAAGAGATACAATTTTCTTTAGTCCCCTTTGCTTAACATTTCTTTGATATTGAAACATTTGGGAGTGAGGCAGTTAACTTACCTGGACTCTCTCGCCTGCTGGCTGGTTCTGAAGGGCCTGACAAAGGAATAGAGAAAAGGATCATTTATTGCAAGTCTACTGAATATTCTGCATTTAGATAGACTGTGCAGCCCTTGTCCTCCTCACCTTCCTGTTTTCCTTCTCACTCGTTTCCTACTACTGGTTCTCTAGGATTCATGACTGCCTCCTAAAATCTTGTATCCTGTGATACCAGAGCTAGCATTCCTTGCAGCTCAAGTAGGAACTGGGCCAGGAATTAACAGAATACTGGACCCACTGTGTGACCTTCTCCCCATTTTTAAATCGCTACCTCTTTTGATTTAAAAAAAAAAAAAAAAAAAAAAAGTCGTCTAAAATTTCATGGCAACTTAAATGTGTTTTATGAACATTTCAGGAATACTGGTTGTGTACCATGATTCTTAATTTGAAGCTGCTCAGAGGGCCTCAAACAGAGAAGGATATAGTGAGGGAGCAGGGGCCTGGGAGGTGGTCAGGTCTACTTCTGCTCTAGACATTTTCAGAGTACTCATAATGGTCTGATAGTTCTGCCAAAGACCTTTGCTTACAACAGCCACAGTCACCATTAGTCCCTGCCTCCGACAACATTGTGCATCACAGACAGGCAGGCAAATAAATTATATAAGCATGTTCTCTTCCATAAAATACATTAAAAATTTGACTTCGAAATTTGAACACTATCAGCCTTCTCTCGCCTCTAGACGACTATGAAATTAACTTGAAAATGAACCAGTCCAGAGCAGGACCTGTTCCTTCTGCCTCATCCAACTGAATCTGTGGAAGTTTCTGTGATCCTAGAACTCCATAAACATGAAATGAAAGGGGCGAAAAAGAAGTGAATGTTCGATGTGCCTCAGAGTCTCTGCACATAAGAGCTAAAACCTTTGGCCATCGGCACAGGTGCCAATACAAGCTGTATCCATGTTAACAAATCAAAGCATTTTAACAGGTAAACACAATTATATCTGCTGGATACAGGTGGAAACTGAATTTATATTTGGGGGATTTAGAAAAATGATTTCCATTTTATTTATTTATCTATCTATCCAGATTTGTATACCACTTTCTCCTTCAGTCAAAGTGGTTGTTTACACAGGTTGGGACAACATTGAAGAGGGCGACAGGACATACATAGAGACTAGCCCCGTTGTCTACCTTTCATTCGAAGAGTCTTCTTGGCTCCTATACTGAAGGTTATAAGCTCTTGCTTCAAAACGCACAGGGATATCTGCAGCTATGAGCCCTGCAGGCATGGGCTTTGTTTTACATCAATCTCATAGATTATCCAAGGGAAACAGCTCAGGAATATATCAGAACTACAGAGACCTCCTTCCTCTTCTGGAACCACACTTGGACTCAGAGAAAACCAGGCCCACAGCCCAACACGGTGGGACAGCAGGTTCTTAGACGTTGCCTCACCTGGAATACTTTGACAGGCAAGTTTACACTCCTCCTCCCGTAGGTAATTATTCTTGTTTGGTTTGCAACCACCAAAGGTGAATTCCTCACACTTTTGGGAGCTTGAATTGTAGTGCCAGCGTGGGAAGGATCCTCGACACATACCCACCTTAGCAGGAGCAAGGCAGTGCTCTGAAAAATGAGGGGAGGGGGAGAAGGAGTCAACACTCAAGAAATTCAGTCCATGGACTATATTAACATATCATGAACGCTAATGTCCTTTGGTAGTAAGCTGCACTATGTTATCTTCTCAAAGGTTAAAAAAGTAGAGAGATGCTGGTTAAAGAGCTAGTAACTTTTCTATATCATTCAAAAAGAGTAAGTGTCTTGTACAAATGGCCAAAGCTATAATGAGTAAACTCGGCAAGGACAGGTTTGGCAGTTTTTAACTGGGGTCTCATTTTCCCTAACTGACTACCAGCCAATTAATCATTCATACAATGTCAGTGATGTGACAGTACAGTGAAGAAGAGGGGAGTGTTATCATTCCTACTTAATTCCTACTCACCCATCCACTGCCCAGCTGCTATAGGTACACAGCTCAAGGCAACACACAAATGGCGGAACTGGTAGAGAAACTTGGACAAGCAGCAAGATGGGGAGACCAGAAGTCAAGGAAGGAGGGAGACTAGGTAGCAGATAAAGCAAGGAGGGATCTCTACTATCTCTTGCCCCCAGTCAAAGATCATCTTGTTTTACTAGCACAGGGTTCAGCAGATAGCATGGATGTTCTCTGCATAACTTCTAGTGCACTTTACTGACCCTCCGTCTGCTCTGCCGAAAGGACTATAATGGTGACCATGGTGGAGCTCTGCTGCCCCGCGGTGTCCGTGACAGTGAGCTGGAAGACGTATTGCCCTTCAAGTAGGTTTGACACCTCGAGCTGGTCTAACCCTGTCCTCTGTGTAAAAATAAATAGAAAGGGATTAGGAGCAGCAAGACTGAGAAGAAAATAGCAATAAGCAGTGCCTGGAAGGAAATATAGATACATGCAATAATGTGAGACTCTAGGATTACAATATTTGTTCCAGTTTTAATCTATCAAAACTTTAATCAACTTAACAATGATGAAGTAAAGTTCAAGTACCATAAAATGTTAAATATGTAGAAAATTACCAGCCTGGAAGTGGCGACATAGTAAAAAGCAGTGAATCACTTCAGCTGGGAGGCATGCCTTTGCAGCACTGCCAAGGGGCCTTTTTTGATAAAAGTACCTTGGTAAATTCAGATTTTGATTTGCTGTTGTAATGCCTACTTAGAAAAAAATGTATTAGTCAGTAAAACTAACACACCTTCAGTTGCTACATGTTATGATTCAAGAGCTGACATCATTAGGGATCATTTCTAGTCTGCTCCTGAAACCTCACCCCATGTCTTGCATTCCACCTCAATTACTTTTTCGCCCAAAGTGTCACTTTAACATGCTAAATATTCTGTGTAGATGCCTCGGACCACAGAACACAGATAAGAATAATCCAAGAGGGCTTGTGGACAATGTAGAGAGAGGAAAAAAAAAAGTGAAGAAGTTGTGATCACCTGGAAGAGTGCCATTGATTAAAAGCTTGATGCTAGAAAACCAGACATAGTGATAAAGAAGAGTAACTAAAAGAACAGCAGTTTTAATAGAAGTGTCAATGCAAAATTATTATCTGGTACTCTTGTATGGTGAACTTCTAAGTGCATCTTGATGTGACGTTTATGTATAAACATAAGGCGATTCTCTTTGACACAATGCAAGTACGAAGGCAATACAAGCAGCAAATCTGAAAGACTGAGATGATCTCCAACATGCTCATAGTAGGATCAGTGTGAAAAACACTGGCACATACCATGACAGGACTGAATCTCATTCATAAGGCAAAGTAACAGATGCAAGAAGATGGCAAATTACAGCCTCCGAAGAAACAGCATGAACAGAAGCGTAAGGGGAGATCATGTTAAAAAAAAAAATCATACAACGATTAACTGAAGGTCCCTAAAATGGAAGCGCAGCTTAGCAAAGATTAAAAGTCCATAAAAATGAAGACTATAAAAACAAAATGGAGATAACGAACTAAATCAAAAGAATAAAGAGTGGATAATTTATATTGGACACTCCTGCAACAAGCACAGCATGGAATCTACGCATAACAGATGGGCTATGCTAGGTCAGACCACAAATTTATCGAGTCCAACATCCTTGTCTGTGACAGTGGCCCATCCAAGTCACAAGTACTGGCATACCCCAAAAGGTAGATCTCTTCTGGGTTGCTAGCACCCAATGAGAAGTAAGGGGTGGCTTTTCTCAAGTTTGCCTAGCTAATAATGTCGTATGGCTTTTTCCTTTAGGAATGCATTTAGCACGGATCATACAGGCCATTAATTTTAAACTCCATCTGACTCAACACCTGAAATACTACTTACATCTCTCACACTTCAGGATGGTAGTCTAGTCACTTGCGATGCACAGTCTGGATTATTGTACTATAATCTACCTAAGGTTACCAGACGATGTTTTGAAGCCTCTTCAGATATCCCAAAATGCTGTGTGAATAGATTAAGGGCTTGTGAAAGCGTAATCATTTTGCCCACTTTAGTGCAATTACACTGGCTACCCATTATTACCATCCTCGTTTCGAAGGTTTCTGTTCGGTCTTCAAAGTTTTGTATTCAATTATATCTGCTGCTTTATTGGTCTTCTATTGTCCATCTCTTAGTTCATGCTTAGCTTCTCAATGTTTGCTACAGATTCTGCCAGTTACCCAGATTTAGAAGACTACATTGCAGGCTCTTACTTTTTCTGTACGAGTTTCAGCTATGGAATGCTTCGCCTCCTGCTTTGCAAGAACCTCAGATATTTTTTATTGTTTAGGTAGGGTGTCAAAACCTATTTGTTCTCAAAGGCACGTACACGTTTACAGACCTGTAAACCATGTAAATGCCAAATAGAGAGGGATATTCGATGGCACTAACAGGATTAGTGTTACTGCATACCCCCAATGATCATTGCTACATTCCTCAATGCTAACCGTTAAGCACGGGGGCGTGTCATGGGGGTTCCAGGGATGACACCAATCGCTAACCAGGCAGCAGTGATATTGTACCGCCGCCGGTTAGCACCCATGGGTAAAGGCAGGCACAGCAAAAGCTGGTTTATCTTTACCCATGGGAGCTAAGCAGACAGAGCTCAATATTGCCGCTGCCCTGTTCACTTCTGCAGGCTTGTGGGCTGTGTGGCGACCCTGGATATTCAATGCCAAGGCCACATATGACCCCGGCACTGAATATCCAGGGTTAAAGGTCGGCAACGACAGCTATGTGCCATCACAGCACATAGCCATCCTAGAAGGATATCAGGCCCTTAGTCTTTAGTATACTAAATTTTCAAGAATTTTGAACCCTGGAATTTCATTTGTTTGTTTTGTTTTATTGTGTGCTTCCCTTGCCTTGTCTCATCTTGGATTAAATGTACTAAATTATGTATGTCTCTTTAACCACTGAGAAGTGGAAAAGCTTAGTTACTCACTTATAACAGCTGTTCTCCGGAGACAACAGGAATCGGTCCTCACATGTGGGTTACATCAGCGCCAACGGAGCCCACGCAGAGCAAATCCCCAGCTTTCAAAGAAAGCCTTTGGGAGTTGCCTCCACGCATGCGTGGTCTGCTTCCCGCCCAAAGGAGCCATCTTGCTCAGTCAAATGATATCCACAAAGAAAAACCCCAGCTAACGGCAATACTTAATACTAAATATTACTAACAGTTACCATAGCACCTCTTCCCAAAAATATCCAATAATTCACTTCTTTTTGTCGGATGGAGCCAAGAGAGGTTAGAACAGTACCCTAACCACACCAGATGGCCACATCCATTTTATTCAAACATGCGCTGCTTAACAGCCTAAAAACTTAGCTTTATCCTTGTACTGTATCAAGTGCAGTCCTCTTCAATATGTGTTAACCGCCAAAAAACGCCGAGCTTTTCACTCGGTTCATTTTCACAGAAGAGGCCTTAGATTGGCTACACCCGCCATCAATCACAGCTATGCTCCAATCAAACAGTAGGGGAAACCCCACAGATCAGGGGAACCCTACCGCGTCATGGAGGAGGTATTCAGCTAAGGCTCGCCCAATCGATTTCCTTATTCAGGCCAAAAGGGGACACGGTATTTAAGCGAAAAATCCAGGATTGCTCACAACGTTGTAACAGGGAGATACGATCGCCCCCCCCCCCCCCCCCGAGGATTCAAGGGGACATGATCGATAACACAGGTACACTAAAAAAAATTTTTTTTAAACTGCCTCTAATGTTTCGATTGATTTTTACGTTTTTTGGTGCGCTGAATCCAAATCTGGTAACCAATTTGCTCCATCACGTACAGATTTTTTGCTACATTGGGTTAGCAGTTTGAGGTGAACGTTTCAGATTGAGTGCGATCGAGATAAAAGTTTCTTGGATGAATTCTTTATACTAATTGTTTAGTAGTTATTCAAATAAGAATAAAGAAAATTGTAACAAGGCAGCACATAAGAATAGAGTAATGTCAACAAAACACACTGTGATGGTAGCAAAATTGTCTGCACTTAAAACAGCCACATACATGTGCACAAACATTGAGCATATAAGAGCGAGGTTAGACACAAAGCAAAGCAAAGAAATGTGCAAAAAATGTTGTACAGGTATGTATGTAAGAATAGAAAACGCAAACCGCACCATTGCAATACATGAAGACAAACACCCGATGGTGTGAAAATAAAATTCTAATAAATGAGATCCGACACTGTGGTAATAACTAGCAAATTTTTATTTCAAAGTTTAGTAAAAACACGATATTTGTCAACACAGTTTAGATTTTAAAGTCATTCTTGGGTCAATCAATCTCCTGGTGGGCCCGTTTCTTCTTCCCCCGAATGCTTCTCTTGGTGCGCTGCTTGGCGTATTTTTCATCTGGGGTTTCCCGCAGCAGCAACCAGCAGAAATCAGCCATCATAGTGGTGTTCCATCTTCCTTGGTACCTTCTCTCTGCATCCTTGATGTCCTGGTGAAACCTTTCACCTTGTTCTTCACTGTACGCCCCCAAGTTTTCGGGAAAGTAGTTCACATGGGAGTGCAAGAAATGGACTTTCAGGCTTACAGCCTTGTTCTTTAAAGGCATTGAGCATCCTGGCAACAATATCCTTATAGTTCTCATCCTGCCTGTTCCCCAAGAATTTGAGAACAACATCCTTGAAGGAATCCCAGGCTTCTTTTTCCTTCTCAGACATCGTTTCAGCGAATGCTCCATCTGAAATGAGTTTCCTTATATCAGGGCCAACAAACACTCCTTCCTTTAGCTTTGCTTCAGAAAGTCGGGGGAACTTTGAGCAAAGGTACCGAAAGCACTCACCATCTTTTGGAAGGGACTTGATGAATTGCTTAATGAGACCCAACTTAATGTGGAGAGGTGGTAATAGAATTTTATCACGAGGTACCAAGCTCTCATGAAGAACATTTTTCTCACCGGGTCTCAAATACTCCCGAATTGGCCAGTCTTTTTTCCCCCAGTGTAGGTTGCGGGCCGGCTATCCCACAAGCAAAGGAAGCAGGGATATTTGGTGAAACCGGATTGCTGCCCTAATAGCATGGATAGAATTTTAAAGTCTCCACAAATCATCCACTTATGCTCATCATAACGAATCTTCTGAAGAATCAGGGCCAAATTCTCGTATTTTTCTTGGAGAATAACAGAGTGAGCAATAGGAACTGAAGCGAATGTGTTGCCATTATGAAGAAGAACACCTTTTATGCTGTCTTTTGACGAATCAATGAACAGCCGCCATTCAGCAGGATCATACTTGAGTTTAAACTTTTCCATCACTCCGTATATATCGTTGCAAAATACCAAATCTTCCTCTTTGCTGAAATACTTCAAAAATTGTGTCTCGCGGTTGCGGTACCAATAAAAAGTTGTTCCTGGTGACAATAGATTTTTCTGTTTAAGCCGAGAACCTAGCAGTTGGGCAGCATCTTTTGGGAGTCCTAAATCCCGGACTAAATCATTCAATTCAGCTTGAGAGAAAAGTTCAGGTTTCGGATCTGGTTCAGTTTCAAACTCGGAAGTACTGGACTCATCGGGAAAAGCCATCTGATGAGTCTCATCATGATCAGAACCGTACACACAAATATGATCCAAAGATTTTGGTGGTTCAGGCACAGGTACTTCGTTGCTATGAGGCATAGGCCTAATTGCTGAGGGAAGGTTGGGGTAACTTATTACGTTCTTATTTTTTAAGTTGTATCCCTTCACAATGCAAGAGCAAAAATAGCAGTCACTGCTGTGGTCTCTTTGTTCACGCCACATCATAGGTATTCCGAAACGAAATGCTTGTTTTTACCTTTCATCCATAAGCGTAGATCTTCCTCACAGGTCTTGCACACTTTGTGAGGAGCCCACGGTTTGTCTTGATCGCCTAACTTCAAACCGAAATAGGCGAAATATACTTTTTTAATAAATGCAGAAATGTTCCTCTGCCGCTTTTTCACGGTATATTCCCCACAAATAAAACAAAAACTGTCCGGAGAGTTGACGCAACCTCTGGCTCTGTGAGCCATCACAAATACACAGCACTGCAAACTACAACTGTAGTGAACCACTTCGGAATAAAGCTGGATTACGACTGAGCAAACAAAAGGTAATAATGAACTTGCAAGAAACTGAAATTTGACAGGAACGTTCATGTCGCAACCACCGTGTTTGAGCGAGCGAACGAGGCGAGGCGAACAGGAAAGAACATGCACCAGCGCGAGTACTGGATTTAGCCCCCCGCCTCCCAATTGTCCTGTTAATGTATAAATGAATACAAAACACTCTAAAATATCATGAGGGAGTGTTTCTAGTTAGTTAACCATTACAACCTCTATTTTGGGCCAAGAAAATAAACTGCAGTTGGCGAAAAAGAAATTATGTGAACATTCCTTATATGGGTAAGAAATCTAATTTTGCAAGAAAACGTGACGTGATGGAACATTTTGGCTATTTTTCCTGGATTCAGCACCCCAAAATCTATAGGAATCAGTTGCAAAACTGGAGGCAGTTTTTTGGTAGTGTACCTGTGTAATCGTCCAAGTCAAATGGGAAAACTCATGATGGTAGCGCAAACAGTGATCCACAATGGGAGCAGAAGACACTTGATTACAAATTCGCGAGGCATGCTCACCCAGCCGAGTCCTCATAATGCGAGAAGTCCGTCCAACATATATCAGAGGGCATGGATATTGTAATAGGTATACCACAAAAGATGATGTACAGTCAGTATCCCACTTTCGATAGAACGAACGTCCCGTCCTAGGATGAGTCCAGTCATGTCCTTGCTGAGTGGAAGCACAATATACACACTCCCCACAACAGGTATGTCCGACTATCTGTACAGGAGGTAAACAAGGGCGATCCACTGGAAGTGTTGATCGGACAAACATATCCCGAAGGTTAGCTCCCCAAGTATAAGCTATACGCAGAGGCTTATTAAAACAGGGATGCACACTCAAAATATGCCAATGTTTTCTCAATAACCGAACAATATCAGGGCTCAAAGTGGAATAAGGCAATATCCCCACCACCGCCTCAGGAGGATCATTCAAACGCCCCCCTCGAAATGCCTCATCCATCAACCAATCACGATGCACATGTAAGGTCCTCAAAAATGCTATACGGATCACTTTATGTGGATAACCCCGCTGTGCTAAACGACAACATAACTTCTTAGCATGACATCGAAAGTCTGTCGTAGTTGAACATAGGCGATGGAGGCGCAGAAATTGTCCAAAAGGGAGGCCCCTACGTAGGGGACCAGGGTGAAAACTATTGTAATGCAGCAAACTATTCCGCTGGACACTTTTGCGGAAAAGTGTTGTTCGGAACCCCTCACCCTCCTTAATAATGGACATATCAAGAAATTCGATATGACATTCAGCTATTTGTGCAGTAAAAGTTAAATTCGACTTACAGTCATTCAGCCACAAGAGAAACTCATCCAAAACTGTACGGTCCCCTCTCCACAAAAAGAATATATCGTCCAAAAATCGCTTCCAAAACAACGTACTGAAAATAGTGAGATGTATACAACATGTGTTCTTCAAAATGCCCCATATATAGGGTGGCTATAGAGGGTGCTGCTGATGCCCCCATGGCTACACCAAAAATCTGCTGGTAAAATCTACTTTCCGACAAAAAACAATTTTGTCGCAAGACGAACTCCATTAACTCAATAAGAAACTGATGTGGAAACCGAGGGGGAACAGCCGCAAAAAACTGAGGTAATAAATCCATAACCTCATCTTGGTTTATATTTGTATAGAGTGCGGCGACATTCAAGGTCACCAGTAATAGATCTTGAATGGGAGGAGCGACAGTGGAAAGCTGTTGCATAAAGTGGGTAGAATCTCTCACATAGGATTTAACAAGAGCCGCCTCTTTTTGCAAAAAAATATCGCAGAATTGGGACAAGGGTTCTAACACAGACCCCGGCAGGATACTATAGGTCGACCGGGGGGAGAAACTAGGGACTTATGGATCTTTGGAACCATATATAAAACAGGCACCTTGGGATGGGGCACAATCAAAAACCTTTTTTCTCTTGATGTTATCCACCCCTTCTCAGCTCCCATTTCGACCAAAGATTGTATCTCCTGTTGGAGTTGTTGGGTAGGATCCACATCCAAAGGTTTATAGGTCAATAAGTCTGCCAAGTGAGATCTTAAAACATGCAAATAATCAGCTGTAGATTGTAAAACAATAGCACCACCTTTATCAGCTTTCCGAATGGTGAAAGAGGTGTCCCGCCGGAGCTGTTGTACAGCCGTCCACCCTTGCTTATCCAAAATTCACCCAGGTCTTGTTATTCCTCAATTCAAGAATGGAGAGGTCATGCAAAACCAGTTTATGAAATGAAACTATTGACGGATCAGGCAGTCCAGGTAGAGTCCAAGTCGATCTGGGCACAACCATTGAATCATCAGGTAATACTTCCTTATCGGAAAAATAATGGGCAATAGAGAGCTTACGAACAAACTTATGGAGAAATAACCTCATCTTAAAGGGATCATACCGGTTAGTAGGAACGAAGGACAATCCCAAATTAAGCAGATTTTCTTGTCCAACTGTTAAAGATTGTCCCGTCAGATTCATTAATATTGATTGTCCTGTCGCCGGGCTCTCTGACGCGTCACTGGCGGTTCCCAGTCGTCCTGCTGATATTCTCGCCGGGCCCGTCTGCCACGAGCCGAACCCCGCCAAAAATCCTGAGGTTTCTTACTAGCTTGACCAGTTGATCGAGACATCTCAGAAGAGCCCGCACTATCATCAGTGTCTTCAGATGAAAATTCAAAAGTGACCCGCTTCTGATTGGAGTCATCAGAGTGCTTATACATCCAGTAATAAACTTTATCAGCTTCATAGTCATTTTTATCCCTTGTGAATTTCTTCATCTTGTAGGCTCTCAAATAGTCAAAAAAGCCCTTAATCTGCCGATCCATATCTTCCATTTTGGCTCGAAACAATTCTTCACAAGTATCCTTAACCTGAAGTTTAACTTCATCAATCTGTTTAACAACAACCTCTTCTTCACATGTTGTCCTTTCCAATATAAGCGCTATAAGATCAAAGCTGCACTTATTGGAAATCTGATTCCACTGGAGTACAAATTCAGTATCGGTAACAAACATTTTAGGGGCTCGGGTCATTCGGAGGCCCCTAGGGATAATCCGCGTCTTCAGATATTGGGCCATCGATGCCCCATGGAGTTGGATCCGAATCAATCGTTTGCGTAGAGCTTTTAAATCAAGTAGTAACTGGCCCCCCTCATCAGGCTTATCAGGGCTATCAAAAAGAGAAGGTCTCTTCCACAAAACCTCAAGCTGTTCCTCCGAATAAGCAAAAGTGTCAGTAGCCATGTATAAAATAGGGGACCAAGGAAAATCCACAAAGAAAAACCCCAGCTAACGGCAATACTTAATACTAAATATTACTAACAATTACCATAGCACCCCTTCCCAAAAATATCCAATAATAATTCACTTCTTTTTGTCGGATGGAGCCAAGGGAGGTTAGAACAGTACCCTAACTACACCAGATGGCCACATCCATTTTATTCAAACATGTGCTGCTTAACAGCCTAAAAACTTAGCTTTATCCTTGCAAAAAAGCTAAGTTTTTAGGCTGTTAAGCAGCGCATGTTTGAATAAAATGGATGTGGCCATCTGGTGTGGTTAGGGTACTGTTCTAACCTCCCTTGGCTCCATCCGACAAAAGAAGTGAATTATTACTGGATATTTTTGGGAAGGGGTGCTATGGTAATTGTTAGTAATATTCAGTCAAATGATATAGCTAAAGACGGCAAAAGAAAACAAAAACACTAAAAATAGGAGGACTGCAACTCCAAGGGGAGGAGGGAGGGTTTTGAGAACTGATTCCTGCTGTCCCCGGAGAACACCTGTTACAGGTGAGTAACAACGCTTTCTCCGGGAACAAGCAGGAAGTCAGTCCTCACATGCGAGACTCCCCAGCTACAAGCTACCAAGAACCCATAGCCAAAAAAAGGGATCTCTCATCTAGAGCCACAAGCAGCTGCAGTGGAAACTCACAATTGTCAAGGAAAAGACAGCACTCCGGTAGCCTGAACACAGAAGGGTCGGGGGCAGGAGTTGCCTAGACCTCAAAAAGGTTACGGAGTACAGCTTGGCCGAAGGCACTATCCCGCCAAGATTCCCTATCCAGGCAGTACTAAGCTGCGAAGGTATGAACCGAAGACCAGATGGCGGCCCAGCAGATGTCTGCCAAAGGAACGGAGCGCAGATGAGCAACAGAGGTTGCCAAGGCTCTGACCTTGTGTGAGTCGTAACACGGCCTTCCAGGGGCCACCCATGTGGACAGCGTACGCTTGATCACCACCTACCCCAGCTTGCTGGAGTCATAAGAAACGAAAAGCCGAAAAACTTTTCGGTGGTCTTGGGTACGTTGAATGAAGAACGATAAGGCCCTCCTACAGTCTAGGTATGGAGGACAGCCTCAGTGCGACCGGCGTGCGGTCTGGGAAAAAAGGTGGGGAGGACCACCTCCTGATTGAGGTGGAACGAGGACACCTCCTTTGGAAGAAACTCAGGGTGTGTGCGAAACCTCCGCCACGAGGGCCTACAGCTTGCTCACCCTTCGGGCAGAAGTGAGTGCTACAAGGAACACCACCTTCTAGTAGAGATAGCGAAGATGACACGTAGCCATTGGTTCGAAAGGCGGCAGAGTGAGCTGCCCCAACACTACATTGAGATCCCATTCGGCCGCCAGAGGGCGGATCGGGGGCTTGGATAGGAGAAGGCCCTTAAGGAACCGGGACACCATTGGGTGCGCCGAGAGGGGCTTCCCCTCTATCGGTGGTTGACTGAGGACACTGAGGTGTACTCTGACAGAGTTGGATTTGAGCCCTGAGTCAGAGAGGTGGAGGAGGTATTGCAACACTATAACCACCGGGCTGGAAAAGGGTCGGCCCCCTGAGTGCACAACAGCGAGCAAACCTGCACCACTTAAAGGCATAAGTCCGCCTGGTAGACGTTCTGCGCGAAGCTAGCAGAACATCCTGTACTTCTCTCAGAAGTAGGAGTGGAGCTAGGGAGACCCTCTCAGCAGCCACGCCGTCAGTGAAAGGGAGCTGGGGTTGGGATGCAGGAGAGCGCCCCTGTCCTGGGAGAGAAGCTGCGGGTCTGTCCCTAAGGGGATGGGTGCCTTGACCGCCAACTGCAAGAGAATGACAGAGGCTCTGTCACAAAGAATCTTGAACAGGGTCTTGGCGATCAGAGGTGTCGGGGGAAACGCATACAGAAGACCCACTGACCATGAGATTAGAAAGGCATCGCAGCCACTCTGGCAGGGTGCAATTGCCGTAAGCAGAAGCGGGGCAACTGGTGGTTGTCCGGGCTGGTGAACAGATCCACCATTGGTTCCCCCCAAATCTGGAAGAGCCCACAGGCCACTTTCGGGTCCAGCTGCCACTCATGTGGCTGGAGCAGTCTGCTGAGTGTGTCGGTCAGCCAATTGTTCTGGCCCAGCAGATATACTGCCCTGAGGAGAATGTCCTATCGGGCTGCTAGTGAGCACAAGTCCATAGCCTCCCGACAGAGGGTTCGAGACCCCGTGCCCCCTTTTGTTCATGTAGAACATGGCGACCTGGTTGTCCATCTGGACTAGGACGGATATGTGATTCAGGGGTCTCCGGAATGCCCTTAGGGCAAGGCAGATCGCATGCAATTCCAACAGATTTATCTGTTGGGCACACTCATCTGGGGACCAGACGCCCTGGGTGTGGTACCTCTGGCAGTGGGCTCCCCAACCCAGCAGGGAGGCGTCTGTAGTTAGGACCCTCGAGCGATGAGGAGCCTGAAAAAGCATCCCTGCTTGCAAGTGGTGGGATGACTGCCACCAGTTCAGGGACTGTGCCAGGCACCTGGTGACTTTGATTCTGTCCTGGAGATGCCCCATTGCCTGGGACCACTGCTCCCTGAGGCACCACTGCGCAATTTGCATGTGTAGGCGGGCATTTGGTGTGACATGGACTGTGGAGGCCATGTGTCCGAGGAGGCGCAACAGGTGTCTTGCTGGCACCAAGGGATGGCGCTGTACATTTTTGGCCAGTGCCACAAGCCTGTTAGGAAGGCCTTGGCTGGGAGGGTATCGATCCTTGCCCCAATAAATTCCAGCTCTTGCGCCAGACACAGGCTGGACTGGGATAATTGATAACGAAGCCCAAGTGCTGAAGGATCTGGATAGTGTGTGCTGTGGCCTGCTGCACTTTGGGGGCTGTAGCGCCCCTGATGAGCCAGTTGCCGAGATAGGGGAAGACGAAAATCCCCTGAAGCCTGAGAAATGCGGCGAGCACTGCTAGGCACTTCGTGAATACCATGGAGGCCGAGGCAAGGCCGAAGGGCAGCACCCTGTACTGAAAATGGCAGCCCCCTACCACAAAGCGTAGGTATTGCCTGTGGTTTGGGTGGATTAGGATGTGTGTGTATGCGTCCTTCAAATCTAAGGAGCATAACCAGTCTTCCTGGCAGAGGTAGGGCAGTAATGTTCCAAGGGAGAGCATCTTGAACTTCTCCTGCACCAAGAATCTGTTGAGGTTGCGCAGGTTGAGGATGGGCCTTAGGCCCCTTTTCCTTTTGGCACGAGAAGATACCTGGAGTAGACCCCCTTGCCCTTGAGATGATGGAGCACAGGGTTCCACTGCTCAGTCCTCGAGAAGGCCTGTCAACTCCTTCGACAGGAGATCCCAGTGAAGGGGAGGCCGAAGTGTCTCTCCGGGGAAAAAATGTGGAGGTACTTCAGCTAGGCGAAGAAGGTAACCCTCCTTGATCACCTGTAGTGCCCAAGAGTTGGTGGTGATAGCTCCCCACCTGTGGGTGTACAGGGACAGCTGACCTCCTGTGGGCTGCCGAGCCTCGCTTGGAAGAGGGGCTATGCTGTAGGGGGGGTTTGGGAGCCTTCTGCTTATATGGGCCATGCCCTTGGCATGTTGCCCCTGTTGGGGCGCCAGAGAGGCCTGATGGGGGGGGTAACTTCGGTAAGTAGTGGACTTCCTCGGGTAGAAGGGCTTTTTCCCCCGAGCCCTTCTTTCAAGAAGGAGCAGAAGTCTTCTTAGAGAGCTTCGTCCTCATCATGAACTCGGTCTCCAGTTCAGTGGCCTTTTCCATCATGGGTTTACCAAATAGGTTCTCCCCTTGGCATGGGACATCGACCAGCTTTGTATGTACCCATTGTTAGAGGTCTGACAACTGCAGCCAGGCTTGGCGGTGTGCACCAATGCCCACCGCGGCTACTCTGGCCACTGACTCGAAGCCGTCATAGGCCGCTCGAGATGTAAATTTGGAGTATTCACTGATGGCTCTGGATAAGCCCTTGAAGCACTGTAATGGCTCCTTGGAGAGACCAGAAGAGAATCTGGCGATCTCCTTCGCCAGGTCTCACAGATACATGCCGATGTACAGCTGGTAGACTTAAATCCAGCAGTTCAGCATCACGCTCTGGTAACATTTTCTGCCGAGAGCATCCAAGGTGCGGGCCTCCCTGCCAGGCAGTACTGAGGAATGCATTTTCTGACTTTTTTGTCAACCCATGGCCGATTTCACAACCATGGAATTATGTGGCAGCTGTGACTTTTGAAAAACAGGGCTTTGGCGGACCCATATATCGAGTTGAGCCACTTGCTGATACCGGCATCTATGCCGGTGTCTCACACATAAGGATGATAAGGCATTCCAGGATAGGTGGAATGGGTACCGTGAGGGTTTCCCGAAAAGGGACCTCGTTTTGGAGGATCTCGAGTTCATCTGCTCGAGGATCCTCCTCGGACTCCGTTGGGAAAGCCAAGGCTTTGGACATATCTCGAACGAAGTCCCAAAAACCATGTCTTCTGGAGGAGATCTTCTCCGAGGCTCCGATACAGGGGAATCGGATGGGACATCTTGGTGAAGGCAAGTGTCCGGAGACAACCCATCATCAGACTCCCAGACGAAGGCCTCTGAGGAAGACAGGTGGCAGTCCTCGGACCCCGAGGGGTCAGGCCACTCCGGTGCTCGCTGGCTTGTTGGTGACGATCTCCGTCCCGAAGAATGAGAGACCGAGTGGGACCTCGGCCAAGGATCTACTCGGGCCCGTAGGGCTTCGAGTATTGGCTCAACCTCCAGAGTAGACTTCGTCATTGAACCTCCGGTGGTCTGAGCAGAGGAACCGGACCATACTGGATACTAGTGCCCATTGCTGCTTCAGGAAGGCAGTGATCCTGCGTTCCAAGGACACCATCCTGGACATAGGTTCAGGAGGTTCAGCAGCATCCGGCTCGGGCACCGATGTACTCAGGCCCGAAGCTGGCTCCCCCGGGGGTGGGGGGGGGGGGGGAAATCCTCAACTAGGATAGGATGCGTTTGCCAAGGTCAATCCGTGATCGGATCCTTCCGAGAGAGTTTGATCGGGCGCTCCTTCCCCGATGTCTTGGGCTGGTGCTCGGGGCTCTGTGATCAGCCCCGCGAGGGACCCGACTGTTACAAGTCATCCAGAGACGCAGCCGTCGAGGATTTTCTCCTTCTTTTTAGTTCCCTTGAGGGAGACCCCCTCTCTGGGGTCCCTCGACGTTGCTCGGGTTTGAAATGTTCCTCCCGAGGTGTGGAGGTCTCAGACAAGGCCCTGGCTTTCGGAGGCATGCGGGAAATCAGGGAAAATTTTTCCATGCTGCTGCTGGCGGTTTTTCAAAGCCTTTGAGGACATAAGTTTCAAAAGCCGCAAACAGCCGAGTCGTGGTCCGGGCCAAGGCACCTGAGGCAGCAGTCGTGCATATCGGTGAGGGACATAATTTTACCACATCTGTCGCACTTTTTGAACCCACTGGTAGCCATGGGGGTAAAAAGGGCCCCAGCAAGGTCAAAGACCTTTCGGGCTGCCAGCTAGAGAAAAACAGGGGTAAAAACGCCCGAAAAGAGAAGTAAAAGAAAAAAAGATAGCCAAAAAGGCAAGAAGAATCACTTTTTCTGGGACAGAGAATAGACTACGTCTGGCAGGGCTCTGCGGAATAAAGAAGACTGAGCAAGATGGCTCCTTTCAGCAGGAAGCAGACCACGCATGCGTGGAGGCAACTCCCAAAGGCTTTCTTTGAAAGCTGGGGATTTGCTCCATGCGGGCTCAGTTGACACCAACGTAACCCACATGCGAGGAATGACATCCTGCTTGTTCCCAGAGAATAGTTATTATTGCATTTATACCTGCCAATCATGTTCCATTTCCATTTAAACATTTATAAACCACTCATCCTATTCAGTTCTCAGTGGTGTACAATTAGACATATATCATAAAACAGATCCCATACAAATACGGTAATATCAGACACCCACTAACACAAATCGCATCAACTCTCACCCAAAAACTAGTACCTCATATCAATCAGGTCCAAATGCTTGCTAAAAAAAAAAAAGGGAACAAAACAAAAAAAAACTGCGCTTTCGATCTAGTCATAAAAACATCCCTCAAACGCTCAAGAGTTCTTAACCCCAGAAGAGCATTCCATAGCATCACTCCAGGAAAAGAAACATCTTTAGTGCATCTTTCAAACAGAGAGTGAGCCTTCTCTGCATCCAGCAAAGCAGCTGCATCCATCCTCAATGGAAGTTCGGGTGCAGACACTGTGAAAGCAAAATGCGAATCTTGAGGAGCATCACCCTACAGTGCCCCATATACCCAAACCAAAACCTTAAATGGGGAGAAATGTGTTCCTGGAATAACAACCCATCACTAATTTAGCAGCTGAGTTTTGAATCACCTGTAGGCCCTTCAAATGGGCAGCGGGAGGCCCACCAATACAGCATTACAAAAATCCATTGAGGTAAGAGCCAGTTAACGCTGTCCTAAAACCCTCAGCCTGGGCAAAACCCAGCTATGTTAACTGCTTTCACCACATCCTCCATCAATAAGTTCCACAGCTTAATATTTTGATTGAAAGAGATACCTGGGCCGATATTTGGAACCCTTAGCCGGACGGCCAATGGGAGACTATCCACATAAGGGTGCTGACTGAGATATTCAGTAGCATTCTGAATAATGCTGCCGACTCTCTACAGATCACCCAACACTATCTCGTTAGTTCAGAGGTGGTCCATGGTTGGACAGAGAGCGGCGTTACGCTATCCTGATCAGTGACGACTTTATCCAGTTAGCACACAATTTTCAGTTGCGGCTTATCCAGACTGCAACTGGTGCCGGCTGAAAGTTGCACTGGCCAGATTATTCCGGGCACCACCCAGACCAGGTATCTAGCAGCAGCTCTTATCTGGATAGTGTTGCCGAGTAGCCCCACCAATATTTAAGCACTGCAGCTGAACACTGTGGTGTTTGAATATTATCCTTTTTGAAAATTGGCCCCACTATTTTTAATGGTTACACCTGTCAATCACATGAGCATCTCCTGATCGTAGTTCTAGCTAAAAAGGTATAACCACCATTTCATATTTACCCATTCCATCCCATTTATGATTTTATAGACCTCTACTATAGCTCCTTGCAGCCATGTCTTTCTCCAAGCTGAAGAGCCCTAACCTGTTCAGTCTGTCATAAGAGCACTCCACCCCTTATCATTTTGGCTGCCTTTCTCTATACCTTTTTTTAATTCCCCTATATCTTTTTTGAGATAAAACATTCTGAACTTCACACTATACCAAAGCTATAGTTACACCATGGAGCGACAGAGGAATAACAAATATATGTTCTTCTCCAGTCTTCTCTGGATAATTCCTAATATGCTATTTACTTTTTGATTGTCGCCACACACTACGTAAAGGATATTAAGCTTTTTCTTTGTAGTGACACTTAATATAGAACCCAGCATGATTTACCTACAGCTGTAATTATTTTCCCTATGTGCATCACCTTGCACTTGAAATTTAATGTGGAAGTCTGCCATTTAAGAGAATGTAAATAAATAAATTTAGACATCTAGTCCCCTGATTTGAAAGGTTCTCCTGCAAAGCCTCACAATTCATCTGTGATTTAACAACTTTGAATGAGGTGACCAGATGTGCAGATGACAATTATTCATTGCTGCATTTTCCAGATCCTTTATAAAACATGTTAAAGCATACTGGTCTCAGTACAGACCCCCAAGACACTTCACTAGTTACCTTTCTCTACTAGGAAAGCTGACTATCAAGTCCAACTCTCCGTTTAATATCTTTGTTCAAATGGCATTAAAAAGTCATGGGAAGGCACCTAATTGGGACTTTCTGCCATCAAAGCATTGCTGGATGTCAGAGCAGGATCCTGAAGTCATCTGGGTTTGCCAGACATGTTGCTGCTCCTCGTACCTGACCGTCGGAGGGTTCAAAAACCGGCTTGTGCTGCAGGATGTGGGCACAAGCCTGACGGGGCAGTTCCTGCCCTTAAGAGCCCCTCTGGAGCAACTGAGGATGACTGAGATCAAGAGGTCTCATCGCTATTTTGTGAATGGGGAAACGGAAGGCTAAGAACAAGGAGCCTAATATGGCTAAGCTATCCAGGGATCTAGGGACCAACATGTGGTGAGTGAGTCTCCCTGATGAGGTCATTACTTTCCAAACTATAGAGGCCTCTTCTCCTTTTGAAGCCTCTTTCAGTCCCAGCTTACCAACCCCTCCCCCTGAGCCTGCAATTTCTGTTGGAGCTTGTGTCTCGGGACTTTCTATGTTAGTTGGAGTATCACTTGCTGCCTTTACTCCTTTATCCCAGGGAGCAGAGGCCAATAAATTGTTCACCCAAGTCTGCTCCATGATATCCATTGCCTGGAACGTTGCCTAAAGATGTCTCTAATCCTGTTTGGCCTGGAACAGTGGCTGCTGAGATTTCTTTAAAGGATATCTGGCTGATCATCAATAGGATAAAGAGTCCGCTTAAAGGAACTCTGTCACAGCTCTGTGACTTGAGGATAGCGTGAAAAAACTTTCCCAACATGGAGAGGTGCTGACACAGCCTTGGATGGGAGAATATCCCAGGCTGAAAGCACTCTTAAAATGTTCAGTCGATGGGAAACTCTCAGTTAAGGATAGTCTGTTTTCGCACACCAACTAGAAATGATGAAAAATGAGTGAACAGCTAAGCTTGATGATTTTGCTGTGTATTTATTATTTACCTACAAGTGTTAACACTGAAGGTTCGGAGGGAGAGGTAGACAAAATTGTATCTTCAGATAGTTTAGACTTGACTGAATTCCAGATTCTTCATTAGACAATGGAGGTCATTGTGTACATGCAGGACAGACATGTTTCCGTCAAAAACATCTAGACCCGTATTTGGATAGCAGGCGGCCCTGTACATACATGGCACTAAAACAGGGATCTAAGGACATGGGCGGGAGGGGGCGGAACGGGGGCATGCTCATGGGCGAAGACGTATAAAGCGTATCCAGGAAAAGCCCTTGTACATCCCCAGCATCTCTCCCATATGTCCACGTTACACCTGCCGGACTTAGAAAAAAATCTCACTCCTAACTCCAATGCACCCCATAGAGATAAATGGCTATGACAAGTCTGTAGGAATCTGGTGTGTCCTGCTGTCTGGGAGAGCAAAAGATGCAGTGGAAATGAATAAAATGAAACAATAGAAATGTAAAGCACTGCAATAGCCGGTATTCTGGCATGTGCTATATATGCCAAAGGGGCTATGCAAGGCCTCCCCAACAAGTGCTTTGGAAAAATGGGAACATAGCTGTAGGGACAGTATGTGTTTGGCTGAGCGCTGCAGATCAGATGTGTAGTCCAGAGACGCCATGCAATTATACAGTAGCAGCAGTTGTGTATAGGCGCAGGGCATGATTGTGGCAGAGGTATGTTATCTGCGAATGCAAGCACGTGTGAGTGTGAGTGTACTGAATGTATGAGGGCTGCAGGAGAGGCCCTGGTGTGCTGATACCCAACTTAGGGGGGGGACATGTATGCCTGGCCAGTACCTAAACCATAGGGCTGACTGCAGCATCACTAGGTGCCTGTGTGAATGGGCAGTAACCTCTGTACAGCTGCTCTGCAGCAACATAGCAGGGCATGTCCCTGTGAATGGTGGGGTAGCCTCGGAGTGCGACATGATGCAGGGCGGGCGGTACTCATGCATAGCCAAATGCACCATCAGAGGACTAACATTGCGCATATTTCTCAGGACAGAGGATGGTGCGCTTTTGAGCTTGTGTTTCTGATGGTTGCACTGCTGCATATTAGCATCCTGATGGTTTCCTAGGAATACCTGGGATATGTTTTGCCATATAGCTGTACAGACCCATTTCAGTTTTCTCTGGCCCATTCCTCACGTTGCACATACTGTTTTCAGCGATGGCCACTGAACAAATGTCTCTAAAGGTGTTCATCACATGCCATGTCTGTTTTGCTGCAGGGTCTATATCAGGACAAACATCTCCCTTTCCACTTGCCTTTCAATTGCTCTGGTGCACATAGATGACCGTGTAGTGTTGTGGGCATGCAACAGATCTATAGCTTGGGTTGCATGACCTACTCTGCTTTATCAGTATTACGATTTTATTTGCATGGGCTCTACACTGTCAGTGTGAGCATCAGCTTCGGAGAGGTTTGTTTTGCCTGCGGAGGCGTGGCCGCACAGACACAGGCAGCATCTCACACGTCTATACTTTCAGAATACTGTGAGCACGGGGACATAAATGCAGTTTGCTGCGTTTACCCATATACCATTATAGCAGCGTGGGCCCATGTTATCCCTGATGTGTTGTTCATGCCACACCGGGAATATATATCTCCCTGATTCCAGACCGTGGGCGCGTCTCTCTCAGCGGTTTCAGTATCGGGTATATTACGTGCACGTTTTCATTTTGGACGTTTCTACCAGCCAGACATGCATGTTATAGAATCGGCCTCAATGTGTCTAAAAGAGCGATTTTGCTGGTAACCTTTAGAACAGAGTTGGAGAAGAGCTCTATGTTAAAACTGTATTTTTCTAATAAGGCTAATATTCCTTTTTGTGGACAGCCAATAAATATTTTTCCTGATGTAGCTAAAGCTACTGAGCTTAAGGAGGCAGCTTTTCTGCATCTTCGGTCTACGTTACTAGCTATCGGAGCAACATTTATTTTAAATTCTTATGTAAATGTACTGAGTTACAGTGGAAATAGGCTTCTTTTGGATAAGTAAGTCTTAGTTTGGAGTCAATTCATATTTGGTTATTACACGTAGATGAGGAAGTAAAATGGGTTCCATTTATATTTTGGGATTGCCTTAATTTACTATGTTCCAGCATGGTGTTCTCCCTTGATGTGGGCTAGTACAGTCTTTTTTAATTTTGTCTTTGTTATATTTTTCTATTTTGTTGTGTATAGCACAGTTACTTACCTGTAACAGGTGATCTCTGGGAACAGCAGGAATAAGTCTTCACATATGGGTACGTCGGTACCGACGGAGCCTGAACGGGAACGCTCCCCAGCTTCCCAAAAAGGAAAGCTTTTGGGAGCATCCCACAGCGCCTGCGTGCTGCCTTCCCGCCTTTCCTAACCGCCTCTCCCCAGTTCGAGTTTTAAAGCTGAGACAAAGAGAGAGAGAGGAAAGGAAAGAAAGATAGAGAGATACAACTCCTAGGGGAGGTGGGTGGGTTGTGAAGACTTATTCCTGCTGTTCCCAGAGATCACCTGTTACAGGTAAGTAACTGTGCTATCTCCAGGAACAAGCAGGAATGAGTCTTCACATATGGGGACTCCCTAGCTAGAGATGCCTGGGAGATCCCCAAGGTTATGAGACCCTGAGAAGGGCTCTACCTCCCCCTATGGATCTCAGGCATCCATCCAGAGAAGGAGGGCAGGAGTTGATTAAGCATGGAACAGGTGTTTGAGAACAGCCTGACCAAACAAGGCATCCTGGCGGGAGTCCTTGTCCAAACAGTAATGGGCTGTGAAGGTATGAACCGAGGCCCAGGTAGCCGCTCGACAGATCTGGTCGATGGACACAGAATTCAGATGAGCCATAGAGGTGGCCATGGCCCTCACATTATGAGCTGTGACATGGCCCTCCAGAGAAAGGTTCTTACTCTGGTAGGCGAAAGAAATACACTGAGCAATCCAATTGGACAGTGTCCTCTTAGAGACTGGAAGTCCCAAATGAGAGGGATCAAAAGCAACAAAGAGTTGAGAAGACTTTCTATGTTGCTGTGTCCTTTGTAAGTAAAAGGCAAGAGCTCTCTTACAATCCAGGGTATGAAGATTCCTCTCTGCACTTGATGCATGAGGACCTGGAAAAAAGACAGGTAAATTCACCTCTTGATTAAGATGAAAAGGTGAGACCACTTTAGGCATAAAGTGTGGATTGGTCCTAAGGACTACCTTATCATGATGGAACCTTGTATAAGGTGGATTAGCCACTAAGGCCTGCATTTCACTGATGCGGCGAGCTGAGGTGACTGCAATGAGGAAAATAACCTTCCAGGAAAGAAATTTCAAGGAGGTGGTAGCTAAGGGTTCAAAAGGTGGCTTCATAAGCTGACCAAGAACCCAAGTCCCATGCCACCGGAGGAGGCCTAATGGGAGGTTTAGTTAAAGTTAGGCCTCTCATGAATCTTGCAATAAGAGGATGAGAGGAAATAGGCTGTCCATTGATAGGCTTAAGGGATGCTGCAATAGCATGCAAATGGACCCTTACTGAATTCATCTTAAGGCCTGCACTGGAGAGATGCAGGAGATATTCCAATAGAGAATTCAAAGGTAGTGTTAGAGGGTCAAGACCCTTCTCAGTACACCAAATGGAAAACCTTTTCCATTTAAAAGCATAGGAACATCTAGTAGAAGGTTTTCTGGAAGCATGGAGGATATCCTTCACCTGCTGAGAAAGATTCCAACCTTGAAGGTCTAGGCCTTCAGCAACCAAGCTCTGAGCTGAAGGGACTTGGTGTTTGGGTGCCACAAAGTCCCCTCCTCCTGGGACAGAAGGTCTGGAGCAGCTCCCAAGTCTAGGGAGGGAGCTTGAGAGAGATGCAGAAGTAGAGGGTACCACACTTGGCGTGGCCAGCGTGGAGCTATGAGGATCATAAATCCTTGATCCCTCTGGAGCTTGAACAGAGTCTTGGGAATTAAGGGAATGGGTGGAAAGGCATACAGGAAGTCTTGACCCCAGTGAAGGAGGAAGGCATCCATGGCCTGAACTCCGAGACACGGAATTCTGGAACAGAACCGGGGAAGTTTGTCATTCCACGGACTTGCAAAGAGGTCTATGTCCGGGGTTCCCCACTCTTGAAAGATTCTGAGTACCTGGTCCATGTGCAGGGACCATTCGTGTGGAAGCAGAACTCGACTGAGTCTGTCTGCCCAAGAGTTTTGGATTCCTGGAAGGTATACGGCCAGGAGATGGATTTGATGCTCTCTGGCGAAGGCCCACAATCTTAAAGCTTCGTTGCAAAGCGACAGAGAGCCAGTTCCTCCTTGCTTGTTTATGTAAAACATGGCTACCTGATTGTCCGTATGAATGAGGACTGTCTTGTAGCTGAGCAGGGTATGGAAGACCTTGAGAGCTAGAAAAACTGCTCGGAGCTCTAAGTGGTTGATATGTAGAGAGGTCTCCTGTGGATACCAAGTGCCCTGAGTGGAGAGGTCTTGCAGATGAGCTCCCCAACCTGTTTGGGAGGCATCTGTTGTGAGGGTTGCCTGGGGCAACAACTGTTGGAAGGGGGACCCCAGCAACAGATTTTGGGTGGACTTCCACCACTGGAGAGACCAAAAGAGGCGCCTGGAGGTTGCTATTTTGTCTGATAGAGCCCCTGATACTTGAGTCCACTGGGTGGACAAAGTCCATTGAGCTGCTCTCATGTGAAGGCGAGCATAGGGGACCACATGCACTGTGGATGCCATGTGGCCTAGCAGTTGTAGCATCTCCCGGGCAGTTAAATGGCTCTTTGACTGAATCTGGGAGGCTAACTGCACTAGGCGTAGGCAACGGGCCTGAGGAAGATAGGCCCTTGCAGTGGTAGTATCTAGCCAGGCCCCTATGAACTCTAGGGACTGAGTAGGGGTGAGCTGGGACTTTGGGAGGTTCACCACAAGTCCCAGATACTGCAGAATGCGCCTTGTGCAGTCCAGGGAAGTCTGGGCCTCTGACTGAGATGGAGCTCGGATGAGCCAGTCGTCCAGGTATGGGAATACAAATATTCCCAGAGTGCGTAGAAATGCAGCTACTACTGCCATGCATTTGGTAAACACTCTTGGAGCAGAGGCCAGACCGAAAGGAAGCACCCTATATTGATAATGCTTTCCTTGGAAAAGAAAACAGAGGAACCTTCTGTGAGATGGATGGATGAGGACATGTATGTACGCATCCTTGAGATCTAGAGAACAAAGCCAGTCCTGACTCTGAAGGTATGGAAGGAGAGTGCCCAGAGAAAGCATCTTGAATTTCTCCTTGCATAGAAATTTGTTCAATTCTCTGAGATCTAATATGGGTCTGTAGCCCCCTGTTTTCTTTGGGATCAGAAAGTAGGGGGAGTAAAACCCTGACCCTTGTTGAAGAAGAGGTACTTCTTCTATTGCCCCTTGGGCAAGAAGGGCAGCCACCTCCTGACCTAGGTCTAGGAGAGATGTTGGAGAATTGAAATGTCTCACCATGGTGTGAGGAGGAAGGTTTGAGAAATGAAGTTTGTAGCCCTCCCTTATGATGGAGAGGGTCCACTGCTCTGCTGTAATTTGCTCCCATCTGGGAGCAAAATGAGCTAACCTTCCTGGAATGGTGAGAGGCTCTGGCTGTTTCAGAGCCAGAAAGGCTAAGTTCTCTAGCATCAAGTCAAAAGCCCTGAGGAGGCTGGGTCTGCTGAGTTGCAGCAGCCCCTGTAGGCTTAGGCCTGGCCTGTTTAGGTTGCTGACGCTTAGCAGCAAAACGACCTGTAGATGATTGTTGGCCAGAAGCAGGATGGAATCTGCCTTTCTTGAAAAAAAGACTTCTTGAAAGGTTTTTTCTTGGCAGGAATGGAGGTTGACTTTGAAAGTCTATCCAAAGCAGAATTTTCTGCATCCATTTGAGTGGCTTTTATTTGCCAATCTTTGCCAAACAGGTTTTCTCCTGTACAGGGAAGATTTCCCAAGCCATCCTGGACCCAAGATTCTAGATCAGAAGCTTGGAGCCAAGCAATTCTGCGTGCAGCTATGGCGATGGCCGAAGCTCTGCTGGCACCCTCAAAGGAGTCAAAAGCTGCACGGTTGGAAAACTTCGAAATATCTTGAGTATGCTTAAGCCAAATAAGAAATTCTTCCCTTTTATCCTCTGGAAGAAAAGGGAGGAAAGTGTGCAGCTTATCTGCAACTTCTTTCAGAAACATACCCATATAAAGACTATAGGAGTTGATTCTGGCAATGAGCATCCTGGCTTGGAAGATTTTCCTACCAAAAGCATCCAAAGTCCTGCATTCTCTTCCTGGAGGAGCAGAGGAGTGTCTTTTTGCACTCTTTATCTTTTTCATAGCTGACTCCACCACAATAGAATGGTGAGGAAGCTGTGTTTTATGAAAACCAGGACAAGGAGGGACACGGTACATAGTGTCCAACCTACGAGAATGAAGAGAGATAGAGAGAGGAGTCTCCCATAAGTCAATCATGTGATCATAAAGAATCTCATGAATTGGCAAGGTGACTGCCTCCTTAGGAGCCTTAGAATAACCTAAAATATCCAATTTTTTAGCTCTAGGCTCTGATTCAGAGGTTACTGAAATAGAGAGCCCTTTAGCCACTTCTCTTATGAAGTCTTGAAAGGACAAGTCTTCTGGAGGAGACATTCTTCTTTTTGGAGAAGGCGGCTCTTCAGGAAGGGCTATGGATACTTCAGCAGATGCCTCCGATGCATCAGAATCTTCGGAGGAATCAAAGTATCGACTGTCAGGGTGCTCTTTCAAAGCTCGATACGCGTACCGAGCCGTATCGACATCGGGCGTTATCGGTACCGGTTCGGTACCGATAGGCATCCCTAGGAAGGGAACCGCTGCAGACGACACCATGGCCGATGTCGATGCAGTCGGTACCGGTACCAGCCTTGGTGCCGGTACCTGGGCCGATACCGACAACGGAGTTTGTTGTGGTATCAGCGGCGTCGCAGCTTGAATGAAGGCCGTGATAACCTGCTCATGGATAGAACATTCTGATCCATCGACGCCATGAATGCCTGGAATTCGGTACCGGACGGTTGTGCCGGTACCCCAGAGCATTCTAACAGGTCGAGGCCGTGCCATCAATGTCAACCTGTAACCCCATAGGTGGAGCTTTGGAAGCCGGAGCTTCCCGCCGGGGTAGTTTTGCCGGTGCAGGATCCTCGAGGGCAAGCCCGGAGGCATCTCGATGCTTGGAAGATCTACCCTTCGAGGACCGGCTGGATTTATGTTTGGTTACCTGAGATCCATGGGAGGAAGAAGCAGCCCTGGAAGACATCGATGCCACTGAAGCTGCATCAGAGGGAAACAGAACATGGAGCTTGGCTGCTCGGTTCTGTAAACCTCGTTTGGATATCAAGGAGCAGGACGAACAATCCAAAATGGAGTGGTCAGGACCCAAACATTTGAGACACCATTCATGGGTGTCGGTAACAGAAATAGTACCGCTGCACTTAGTGCATTTTTTTAAAACCGGAGGCTAGTTTTTCCATGAAGAAAATTTTTCGTGAGGCCTAAGGCCCAAAAGAGGAAAAACACACTAAGTGAGGGAAAAAATATGTTCTTTTTTTTTTTAAGAAAAGAAAGAAAAGACCGGCGGTACCGGTCCGACGTCGGAGAAGGCAGACGCGCGACCAAAGAAATAAAATAAAACAAAGAACTTCTTCAGCGGTGACAGGAACACGACCTGCTGGCTCCGCGGAAAAGAAGAACTGGGGAGAGGTGGTTAGGAAAGGCGGGAAAGCAGCACGCAGGCACTGTGGGATGCTCCCAAAAGCTTTCCTTTTTGGGAAGCTGGAGAGCGTTCCCACGCAGGCTCCGTCGGTACCGACGTACCCATATGTGAAGACTCATTCCTGCTTGTTCCTGGAGATAGTGGTATTGCTTTCCTTATGGGTGCGGTACGTAACATGTGAAAATTCTCAATTAAAAAAGAAAGTCATGGACTACAAAGCAATATGCTATAATCCATGTAAGGAGCTGGGTTTTATAGATGAATACAAGAGGTACACTGTGACAACACATGCAGCAGAAAGAGACAATGGCATTTCCTCTTTGGACGGTAACGGACAGGACTCTGTGCCACAGGAATACGGTTTATTTTTAGTAGTATGTTCCAGAAATTTGTTATGACCCAGATGGTCTAAATGTGTTCACAGCTTTGACAGCATGTGGCGCACACCTGACTAGCCGTTATTCAAAAACTGTCTCTTGTCCAATTTCATAAAGTTCCATATACAAACCACTGCTCTCAATATAAACATTTACTGTGTATGGTGTGTCTAGGGCTCAACGGTCAGTGTTACCAGCCTACTAAACCTTTTGGCTTGCTGAAGTGCTAGCAGTGAGAGAAGGCACTATGAGAAAGAGGCGGCCAGATACTGTTTGGGGGGGGGGGGGGGCGGAAAAATCCATATTAGGGGAAAATAGAGTAGAGATGGAAGGGCAGAGGGATGGATGTTGAGCGCAAGTAGGAAAAACAGGGCAAATGAGTATTAGAGAAGGAGGTAGGCAGGCAGATTCCGAGAAAGGGAAGGAGAAAGTATGGGGAACGAAAGGTAAGAGAAAGGGCTATGAAGAGAATCGGAGAAAGGAAGGGGACAGGTCTTGGAAGGAAGTGAGGAAGTGTGGGAATACTTAAAGGGTCTAGAAATGGAGAGGAGATAAGTGACAGGAAAGGAGAAAGGGTTGGTGAGGGGTTGAGATGCAGAAATAGGCGAGGATGGGGGAAGGAATAGGATGCTGGTGAAGAAATGAGAGACAGGTGGGAATAGCAACATTAGGAAAGTAAGCACAGGAAGCTGAACGCTGGTAAGTAGATGAACATTTTAAGAAAAGAGAAAGAAGCTGGGGACAAAACTAATTATAGGCAGATAAAAAGACAGATGAGCAAAATGGAAAAAGAAATAGAAAACAGAAGGAAGGATCAGTATCAGAGAAAGATATAGGGGAGAAAGACTAGGACAGTAAAGAAATAGAAAAGGACAATGAAATCCTAGAAGAGGACTAAGGAGAAAGCCAACAAGAGGGTATGGTTTCTTGGACGTTTCATTTCATTTATCTGTATATAGGCAGAGCTGGTGCAGTTTGAGTTCTTGTACTTGGTGCTGGTATGGTAAGCTTGGCTTCTGACTGTCCATTTGCAGAGTTCGACATTACTTCACATGGTGTCTGACTCTGGAGGAAGTTTTTGAGGTGGTTCCTGGCATCACATCAGAATCTGAATACTGAATATTGTTTTGTTATGCTGAACTGTAAAGTGAAGCACCCTACTTCTGCTCCCCAGGTCTACCTTAAGGGTTTATAGACTTTTCCTCTAAAAACTTATCCAAACCTGATTAAAATCCAGCTATGCTGCTACTGGCTTATAGCACATGTCAGAGTGTTTAACTATGCACTGACAGAAAAAAAATAGTCTCTTGTTTTGTTTACATACAAAAATGTATACGTGTAAAACTAAAGTGAGAAACTGGGGTGTGAGATAGGAGGCAGAGTAGGGGGAGAAACTTGGCTCACCCCCAACCAAAAGGGTGTTCTGCTGCCCCTACAGATCTGCATTTTTGTGTTGTTTAATAATAGCATATGCTATTTAATTTTACAGGGTCATTTACTAAACGGTACACACTTAAAGTACCTGCTATCCTAAAATGAGAAAACAAAATGGAACTATAATTTTCAGCCTCCACGCCCTTATCTGTTAGAAAAGATTATTAAATACTTTCTCCATACACAGCAGAGAACAGAACAGACAGACTGAAGGTTAACAATACTGACATCTTTTTTCTTTGCAGTTTAGGGTTATACTCGATTCCTCAAAACCAATTTGGTGATGGGAAGGGTATGGCTGCAACTGAGGTTGGTCCATCAATTGTGAGAATTTGAGAATTTTTGCAGCCACAGAAGTTTAGAACAATATTGCAGGCAATGATAGTTAATCATTTGGATTATTGTAATGAAGTTTATATAGCCTCACAAAAAAATAAAGCCACACACAAAGGTTGCCTGTAGAGGATTCAGAATGTAGCCACAAAAGTGGCCTCACAGTGCTTGTTGGGACAGTCTCTTCATTAAATTTTTGTATTTGGTTTTCCATGCTTTGCACAGTATTAGCCCAAACGTATTTGGGTGAGACCATGCCAGCTTGTCTAATGCTCTTGAATGAAGCGCTACATTTACTTATGGGTGCACGCATAAAGGTACGTGAAAGTGAAATATGCATTTTTAAATGAAATTAGGTTAGTTATTTCATACTAAACACATCTATCAGCAATACCGTTCTTATTTTTTTTCTCCTTTTCTACAACATCCAATTTCTCTTTGCTTCAAATTTTGTCGAAAGGCAAAGGAATCTCTCAAGTAAGCACAAGTTCTCTTTTTAAAAAGATGTAGCAAGTTTCATGCTTTTCTGAAATGTATGCCATTTCTGCCTAACAGCTGTCAGATTTTGTAAAATATTCTTCAATATTCAGTTATAAATTTTTTTAATAAAAAGCATTTCAAGTTATCTTTAGTGTATCCGCAGGGGAGGAGAAATGTCCCTTGCCCCTTTGAGAAAATGTATGTGTTCCCTCTAACGATAGTGCTTTCATTAGTAGAAATAAAAATGGATTAACAGGTTGATAATCCAGTTTTTTTATTTATACTTCTAAGGCAGGAGTTCTCAAAAACAGCCCTTGGGATACAGCCAGTCAGGTTTTCAAGATAGCCACGAGGACTATGTATGATACTGATTTGCATACAATGGAGGCAGTGCATGTAAATCTCTCATTCACAGTCAGTGGTTATCCTGAAAATTTGACTGTCTAGATGTGTTTGAGGATTGGGTGGAGAACCCCAGTTCGAAGGATTAGGAGCCTCCTCGCTTTTTCCTTTATACCTTCTATAACATTGATTTAAAACAAATTCTCAATTCAACACTGGCTACAGTCAGGAAAAAAACTGTGATGGGAATGCTGGAATGTCCTCTGGTTATTATAAGCAGCAAACGAGGTGCATTATACATAAACAAGCTGGAGACCTCCAGTTACTTACTACTGTCAGCACAGCTGGGTCACCGCTGATCAGCTGCCAATTGTAGCTGACAATCCCTTGGTCATCCCAACTCTCAATGCCACTCAGAATCACAGGCGTCAGAGGCTGTACCCGTATATCCATGCCAGCTCTGGCTATAGGGAGCCGGTCACCTGGGGGAGAACACAAAATAGTAGTATTGTCTCCTGCTGGGTTAATCCTAGTAACAGATTTCACCAAAATACTACATGGGATAAGCACAGGCTGTGGAGACGAAATGCACAAGTATATTTTCCTTTTAGCAGCACAACCTACTCTTCCCTTTCATCATCTTGCACGATCCTGTGTGAAAGCAAGGAATAGCACACAAAAACAGTCTCTCTCCTTTTGGCCACTGAAGCCATAAATGGACTGAACGGGGTTTGTTTCATGAAGGCTTCAATGCCCGTTGATGGCCAGAAAGGAGCCGTCCCCCAAAGCAGAGCCAGGACACGGTGGCTGAGCACCGCCGAGGGGAGGATAATATTCAGCAGCACAGCCGCTGTTTAACATTAAAACATCCCAGTTATACATTTAAGTTATGCGCATTTGCAGTGGCACTAGTCATATCAAATGCCAGCTTTGAAAACCCAAATACAGCTTTAAATGTCCAGCCTAAATGTTTCAAGTTAGACCTACTAGTTACTCTTCAGCACTTTGACAGATAGTTATACATCCAGTTACTGATTTTTGCCGCTAAACATAAAATATAAGAAATGTTTTGCCATCTTACTACTACTAATCATTTGTTTAGCGCTAAAAGGCGTACGCAGCACTGTACATATAGATGTAAGACAGTCCCTGCTCAGCAGAGCTTACAATCTAATCAAGACAAAACACATAGCGAAACTGGGGACTAGAGTATGGTAAGATACACTTAAGTAGTGGACAAGAGAGTGAGGAGCATCAGGATTTAAAAGCAGCTTCAAAGAGGTGGGTTTTTAGCCTGGATTTGAATAGGGCTAGAGATGGAACCCAATGCACAGACTCAGGTAGTTTGTTCCAGGCATATGGAGCCGCAAGATGGAATGACTGAAATCTGGAGTTGGCAGTGGCAGAGAAGAGCCACAGATAAAAGGGATCTGTCAGGTGAGAGTAGTTCCCGAGAAGGGGTGTAGAGTGAGATAAGAAAGGAAAAGTAGTGAGGAGCCACAGAATGAATGCACTTCTAAGTCAGTAAAAGAAGTTTAAACTGGATGTGGAAACGGATAGGGAGCCAATGAAGCGACTTGAGAAGAGGGATTACATGAGCATAGACACACTGGCGGAAGATAAGATGTGCAGCTAAATTCTGAATAGATTGAAGGGGAGAGAGATGATTCAGAGGGAGACCAGCAAGGAGCAGATTACAAAAAGCACAGTTACTTACCTGTAACAGGTGATCTCTGGGAACAGCAGGAATAAGTCTTCACATATGGGTATCGTCGGTACCGACGGAGCCTGCGTGGGAACGCTCCCCAGCGTCCAATAAGAAAGCTTTTGGGAGCATCCCACAGTGCCTGCGTGCTGCCTTCCCGCCTTTCCCAACCGCCTCTCTCCAGTTCGAGTTTTAAAGCTGAGACAAAGAGAGAGAGGGAAGGAAAATAGATAGAGAGATACAACTCCTAGGGGAGTTGGGTGGGTTTTGAAGACTTATTCCTGCTGTTCCCAGAGATCACCTGTTACATCTCCAGGAACAAGCAGGAATGAGTCTTCACATATGGGGACTCCCTAGCTGCAGATGCCAGAGAGTTGTGTGTCCTTGAAAAGGGCTCCACCTCCCCCCCATGATCTCTGGCATCCAACCATGGTAGGTGGGTAGGAGTTGATTAGGAATGGAACAGGTGTTTGAGAACAGCCTGACAAAACGAGGCATCCCGGCGGGAGTCCTTGTCCAAACAGTAATGGGCTGTGAAGGTATGAACCGAGGCCCAGGTGGCCGCTCGACAGATTTGGTCGATGGACACAGAGTTTAGATGAGCCATTGAGGCTGCCATGGCCCTCACATTGTGAGCTGTGACATGGCCTTCCAGAGAAAGGTTCCTACTCTGGTAGGCGAAAGAAATACACTGAGCAATCCAGTTGGACAGTGTTCTCTTAGAAACTGGAAGTCCTAAATGGGAAGGATCAAAAGCAACAAAGAGTTGAGAAGACTTTCTATGTTGCTGTGTTCTTTGTAAGTAAAAGGCGAGATTCCTCTCTGCACTTGATGCATGAGGTCCTGGAAAAAAAGACAGGTAAGTATACCTCTTGATTCAGATGAAAAGGCGAGACCATTTTGGGCATAAAGTGTGGATTGGTCCTGAGGACTACCTTATCATGATGGAACCTTGTATAAGGAGGATTAGCCACCAAGGCTTGCAACTCACTGATGCGACGTGCTGAGGTGACTGCAATGAGAAAGATAACCTTCCAAGAAAGAAATTTCAAGGAGGTGGTGGCTAAAGGTTCAAAGGGTGGCTTCATAAGCTTGCCAAGAACCAGATTTAAGTCCCATGCCACTGGAGGTGGTCTAATGGGAGGTTTAGTTAAAAGAAGGCCTCTCATGAATCTTGCTATAAGAGGATGAGAGGAAATAGGCTGTCCATTGAGAGGCTTGAGGGACACTGCAATAGCACTCAAATGGACTCTTACTGAATTCGTTTCAAGGCCTTCAAGGCCTGCATGGGATAGATGCAGAAGATACTCTAGTAACAAATTCAGAGGTATTGCAAGAGGGTTAAGACCCTTCTCTGAACACCAAATGGTAAATCTTTTCCATTTGAAAGCATAAGAACGCCTAGTGGAAGGCTTTCTAGAAGCATGAAGAATATCTATGACTTGCTGAGAGAGGTGAAAAACTTGAAGGTCTAGGCCTTCAGCAACCAGGCCCTGAGATGGAGAGACTGGGGGTTTGGGTGCCACAACGTTCCGTCTGGGATAGAAGATCTGGTGCAGAGCCCAATTCTAGGGAGGGAGCTTGAGAGAGATGCAGAAGTAGAGGGTACCACACTTGGCGTGGCCAATGTGGTGCTATGAGGATCATGGAACCTCGGTCTCTCTGAAGCTTGAAAAGTGTTTTGGGAATGGGTGGAAAGGCATAAAGGAAGTCTTGACCCCAGTGGAGGAAGGCATCCTTTGCCTGAACTCCCTGACATGGAATTCTGGAACAGAACCGGGGAAGTTTGGCATTCCACGGACTTGCAAAGAGATCTATGTCCGGGGTTCCCCAAATTCGAAAAATCCTGGCTACCTGGTCCATGTGGAGGGACCACTCGTGTGGAAGCAGAACTCGACTGAGTCTGTCTGCCCAAGAGTTTTGAACGCCTGGAAAATATACTGCCATAAGATGAATCTGATGCTCTCTGGCGAAGGCCCACAGTCGCAAAGTTTCGTTGCAAAGCGACAGAGAGCCAGTCCCTCCCTGCTTGTCACATAGAACATGGCTACTTGGTTGTCCGTGTGGATGAGGACTGTCCTGGAGCTGAGCAGGGAGTGGAACACTCTGAGAGCTAAGAAAATTGCTCTGAGTTCCAAGAGATTGATGTGTAGAGAAGTCTCCTGTGGAGACCAGATGCCCTGGGTGGAGAGATCTTGCAGGTGAGCTCCCCAACCCATTGGAGAGGCATCTGTTGTAAGGGTTGCTTGGGGAAGTGACTGCTGAAAAGGGGACCTCAGCAACAGGTTTTGAGAGGACTTCCACCACTGGAGAGACCAAAAAAGGCGACTGGAGTTTGCTATTTTGTCTGACAGGCAACCTGATGCCTGAGTCCATTGGGTGGACAAAGTCCATTGAGCTGTCCTCATGTGAAGGCGAGCATATGGAACCACATGCACGGTGGATGCCATGTGGCCTAAGAGTTGTAACATTTCCCGAGCAGTTAAATGGGACTTTAACTGTATTTGGGAGGCTAACTGCACCAAGCGTAGGCAACGAGCCTGAGGAAGATAGGCCCTTGCAGTTGTGGTATCCAGGACAGCCCCTATAAACTCCAGAGATTGAGTAGGGGTGAGATTGGATTTTGGGATGTTTATTATCAGTCCCAAATACTGAAGGACACACATTGTGCAGGTTAGAAAAGTCTTGGCCTCTGACTGAGAGGGAGCTCGAATGAGCCAGTCGTCCAGATATGGGAAAACGAATATTCCCAGGGTGCGTAGAAATGCAGCTACTACTGCCATGCATTTCATGAACACCCTTGGTGCGGAGGCCAGACCGAAAGGAAGCACCCTGTATTGGTAGTGCTTTTCTCCAAAAAGGAACCGAAGGAACCTTCTGTGTGTTGGATGGATGAGGACATGGGTGTACGCATCCTTGAGGGAGGAGTAGCCTAGTGGTTGGGGCAAGGTACTTCAGGCCGGAAGGTCGGGGGTTCAAATCCCACTAGAGGACAGCAACCTTGGGCCGGAAGGACTGGGGTTTCTAGTCCCACAGATGCTCCTTGTGGTCTTGGGCAAGCCACTTAACCCTACATTGCCCATGTTCCCTGTAAGTATTAGTGTATGTGTCTCATATCCCCGTGTGTTAAATGTATCCCCCAATTGTGTTGTGACCGCTTTGATTGAAGGATAAGGCGGTATACAAAACTGTCTAAATAAATAAATAAAATAAATAAAATTGAGATCTAGAGAACAAAGCCAATCCTGACTCTGAAGGTATGGAAGCAGAGCACCGAGAGAAATCATCTTGAATTTCTCCTTGAGTAGAAATTTGTTCAATTCCCTGAGATCTAAGATGGGTCTGTAGCCCCCTGTTTTCTTTGGAATAAGAAAATAAGGGGAGTAGAACCCTGTGCCTTGCTGAAGAAGAGGTACTTCTTCTATTGCCCCTTGGGCAAGAAGGGTGGCAATCTGACCCAGAAGGTCGAGGAGAGATGTTGGAGAATTGAACTGTTTCACTATGGTGTGAGAGGGAAGGCTTAAGAAATGAAGCTTGTATCCTTCCCTTATAATAGAGAGTGTCCATTGCTCTGCTGTGATTTGTTCCCATCTGGGAGCAAAGTAAGTCAACCTTCTTGGAATGGTAAGGGGCTCTGGTTCTTCCAGAGCCAGAAAGGCTAAGTTCTCTAGCTGCAAGTCAAAGGCTCTGAGGAGGCTGAGGCTGCTGGGTCATGGCAGGCCTAGCAGCCTTTGATTTGGCCTGTTTAGGTGGTTGCTGACGCTTTGCAGCAAAACGACCTGCAGAAGATGCCTGCTGACTATAAGCAGGATAGTATCTTCCCTTTTTAGAAAAAGATGTCTTTTTGAACAATCTTTTCTTAACAGGAGCAGAGGTAGACTTTGAAAGTCGATCCAAAGCAGAGTTTTCAGCATCCATCTGATTGGCCTTTGCTTGCCAATCCTTACCAAAAAGGTTTTCACCTGTACAAGGGATATTCCCTAATTCATCTTGTACCCAGAGCTCCAAATCAGAAGCTTGTAACCAAGCAATTCTGCGTGCCCCTATGGCAATAGCCGAAGCTCTGCTTACACACTCTAAAGAGTCAAAGGCTGCACGGTTGGAAAGTTTGGAGGCATCTTGGGCATGTTTGAGCCAAGTGAGAAACTCCTGCCTTTTATCCTCTGAAATAAAAGAGGTTAAAGTCTGCAGATGATCTGTGACTTATTTTAGAAACATCCCTATATAGAGACTATAGGAGTTGATCCTGGCAGCTAGCATAGAAGCCTGGAAAACCCTTCGGCCAAAAGCATCTAGGGTCCTGCATTCACGCCCTGGAGGATTAGATGAGTGTCTCTTTGCACTCTTTATTTTTCTCATGGCAGACTCTACCACAATAGAGTGATGAGGAAGCTGAGTTTTGTGGAAGCCAGGACAAGGAGGGACACGATACATGGTGTCTAGCCTACGAGAATGAGGAGAGGTGGTAAGAGGTGTCTCCCACATCCTCAACATGAGATCATACAGAATCTCATGGATAGGTAAAGTAGCTGCCTCTTTAGGAGTTTTAGGATATTGTAAAATATCTAACTCCTTGGCTCTGGGTTCTGACTCAGGGGCCACTGTGATGGAGAGGCCCCTAGCCACTTCCCTAATGAAGTCTTGAAAAGACAAGTCTTCTGGAGGAGACATTCTTCGTTTAGGAGAAGAAGGCTCCTGAGGAAGAAGTATCGATGCCTCGACAGAACCCTCAGTCATCTGAGTCTTCAGAGGAATCGAAGTATCGCCTGTCTGGATGCTCCTGTAGAGCCCGATAGCCGTACAGAGTAGGATCGGTATCGGGAGTAACCGGTACCGGTTCGGTACCGATGGGCATCATAGGACAGGGTACCGTTGCAGTCGACACTGAAGCCGATGCCAATGCAATCGGTACCGGCACCGGGAGTGATGCCGGTGTCGGAGCCGGTACCGACAACGGGGATTGTTGCGGTACCGGAGGCGTCACAGCCTGTATGAATGCCGACAGGGTGCGCTGCATGGCCAGAATCTTCTGATCCATCAACGCCACCAATGTCTGGATGTCGGTACCAGTGGGAGCCACCGGTACCCCAGAACACGGCAACAGATGATCTGTCGAGGCCGAGCCATCGATGTCAACCTGTGACCCCATAGATAACGCTTTGGAAGCCGGAGCTTCCCGCCGGGGTAATTTTGCCAGTGCGGAATCCTCGAGGGCAAGCCCGGAGGCATCTCGATGCTTGGAGGGAGATCTATCCTTCGAGGACCGGCTAGATTTATGCTTGGTTACCTGAGATCCATGGGAGGAAGAAGCAGCCCTGGAAGACGTCGATGCCACCGAAGCTGCATCAGAGGGAAACAGGGTACTGAGCTTGGCTGCTTGGTTCTGCCGACCTCTTTTAGACATCATGGTACAGGACATACAATCCGTGATGGAATGGTCAGGCCCCAAACATTTTAGACACCAGTCATGGGTGTCGGTGACAGAAATAGTACCGCCACATTTTGTGCACTTTTTGAACCCGGAGGCGGGCTTCTCCATGAGGAAAAAAATTTTTAGGCCTAAGGCCCAAAAACTGAAAATGCACAGTGAAGAAAAGATAAATTGTTTTGTTTTGGTTTTTTTGAAAGAAAAAGAAAAGAAAAGAATGGCGGTACCGGTCTGACGTCGAAGAAGGCAGACGCGACACAAAAGAATTAAGAAAAAATAAAGAACTTCTTCTGCGGTGACAGGAACACGACCTGCTGGCTCCGCGGAAAAGAACTAGAGAGAGGCGGTTGGGAAAGGTGGGAAGGCAGCACACAGGCGCTGTGGGATGCTCCCAAAAGCTTTCTTATTGGACACTGGGGAGCGTTCCCGCGCAGGCTCCGTCGGTACCGACGATACCCATATATGTGAAGACTCATTCCTGCTTGTTCCTGGAGATTAATCCAGGAAGGTGGTGACTAGTGAGTAGACAAGGGTCTTAGTAGCCTGGGTAGAAAGGAAGGGAAGGGACAAATTTTGCTGATGTTACAGAGAAAGAAGCGGTAGGTTTTAGCCATCTGTTGGATGTGCCCAGAGAATCTTGTCCCTTTTCTGGGAGGATTAATTTAGGCATTCTGCATATAAAAAGGCCAGATTTATCTGTAAAACTGCTGGAAATATGATAAAAAGCTTTGATGTGGTCAGCACGACCACCAACCAAAACAACTGCGTAAATGCTTCTGAGGATCCACCTCAATAGGTCTTGACTCTCAGCGACCACACACCTTTTGCTAGGAGCGTTATACCATTATTAAAAAGGGACCCAGGATATCAATGCTTGACCCAATACAAGCATTGTGGAACCTGTGTCTCTTGGGGATACTGCTAGGTACATAAGACCTAGATTGGCCACTGTTGGAAACAGGATACTGGGCTTGATGGACCTTGGTCTGACCCAGTATGGCATATCTTATGTTCTGAGCTATGGAGAGTACTTCCGTCTCGGCACCGTCACCAAGTATGGCTGACTCATCCTGCTTGTCCTTGGAGAAGCAAATGATCGGTTAACACCCTTGATATTCTGCCCCAGGAAGTCTGCATCGGACGGCATAAGCGGCAGGTCCTAGAAGCCAGGAACTACAAGGCAGAGCTGGAGACCTTAGATAAGCACGACACTGCAGTTTGAAAGCTATTGCCATTGCTGGGGGCCCCAGAGAGCGGTGGCATCATGTAAGGCCCACTTAGAGCACCTCTAGTCTTTGCACCAGAAATCTCTCCAGCAATCCAGGCCAGAATCTCAGCCTATTTGTCTGTTGTTGCTAACTGGATGTCTCTCTGATGACTGAAACTGACTATTACCCCTAAACCCACTTCCCCTTTTCCTCAGTTTCCATTTCCTCCGCTGGAAACCCTGGAGTCATCTTTGACCCCTCCTCCCCCCCCCCCCCCACTCTCTCGAACAGACAGCTAAAAAAAAACCCTGTTTACTTTATTTTATAACAATCAACAAAAATTATCCTTTTCTTTCTGAACACATTATCAAGATCTTTATCCACTCTATCACCTCCCATTTAGACTGGTCTCCCATTAAATCTCTCCCCTTCATTCAGAATTCAGCTGCACAGCTTCACCAGCCTCACTATGCTTTATGTAGCCCCTCTTCAAATCACTTCATTGGCTTCTCATCAGTTTCAATATACTGTTCAAATTTCTCTTACTGACCTACAAGTGCATTCACCATGCAGCTCCTCTCTTATCTCTCCCTACACCCATCCTCGGCAGCTCCGATCACCAGCAAAAACACTTCTATTCTACTGTTAACTCCAGACTCTGTTTGTTCCATCTTGCTGCGCCGCTGCATGGGCGAAACAGTGAATTAGCCAGATAATGGAAATAGTCAGACCATTGTCTTCATAAAGTCTCTGGACAACTTAGAACAAAAAGACTCTCCCAGCTTTATCCAGATAGTGGACTGAATAGCAGCACCGACCACCACCCTATCTGGTTATTCAGCGCCGGCCACTATCTAGAGCAAGGGTTCTCAAGCCTGCCTCCAGCCAGTCAGGTTTTCAGAATAACCACACTGAATATGCATGACAGATTTGCATGCACAACTTCCATTGTATGCAAATCTCTTCATGCATATTCATTGTGGATATTCAGAAACTCCAACTGACTGGGGCGGCCCTAGGACAGGTTTGGGAACCCCTGATCTAGAGGCTGATGCCGAATTATTCGGCCTTATTGGCTGCCATGGCCGCATTTTAAAACATGACAACCATGGTGGCTAAATATTAAGCAGTGTGTTTTTCTAGAACAGGAAAACCCAGAAGCAATGATCCCAGCGACAGATTTGCCAGTGGCAATAGGGCCGATCCTCCTACTCGCAGAAAAACTAGAAATGTTCAGTTAGAGGTGGAGGAGGGGGAATAGCCTAGTGGTTACAGCACTGGCTTGGGAACCAAGAGACCAGGGTTCGATTCCAACTGGCACACCTTGTGGCCTTGGGCAAGTCACTTAACTCTCCATTGCCTCAGAAGAATCCAAGTTATCAATGTCCCTGCTTATCGTGCATTACCAAGTTAAAGTTTGAATGTAAACCGTTTTGACTAAAATGATAAAGTGGTATAAAAAAACCTGTTAAATAAAACCTTGTTCTGACAAAGCATAGTTACTCACCTGTAACAGGTGATCTCCGGGAACAGCAGGAATTTAGTCCTCACATATGGGTATCGTCGGTACCGACGGAGCCTGTGTGGGAACGGTCCCCAGCGTCCAATTAGGAAGCTTTTGGGAGCATCCAACAGCGCCTGCGTGCTGCCTTCCCGCCTTTCCCAACTGCCTCTCTCCAGTTGAATTTTAAAGCTGAGACAAAGAGAGAGAGAGGGAAAGGGAAAGGGAAAGAGATAGAGATAGAGAGACAACTCCTAGGGGAGGTGGGTGGGTTGTGAGGACTAAATTCCTGCTGTTCCCGGAGATCACCTGTTACAGGTGAGTAACTATGCTATCTCCAGGAACAAGCAGGAATGTAGTCATCACATATGGGGACTCCCTAGCCTTAGATGCCAGGGAGAGACCCCAGAAGTTGTGTGCCCCTGAGAACGGCTCCACTTCCCCCCATGGATCTCTGGCATCCTACCAGGGATGGTGGGTAGGAGTTGATTAGGTATGGAACAGGTGTTGGAGAACAGCCTGACCAAACAAGGCATCCCGGCGGGAGTCCTTGTCAAAGCAGTAATGGGCTGTAAAGGTATGAACAGAGGCCCAGGTGGCTGCTCGACAGATGTCGTCGATAGACACAGAGTGCAGATGAGCCATTGAAGCTGCCATGGCTCTCACATTGTGAGCTGTGACATAGCCCTCCAGAGGAAGATTCTTACTCTGATAAGCAAAGGATATACACTGAACAATCCAGTTGGATAGTGTTCTCTTGGAGACTGGAAGTCCCAAATGAGAAGGATCAAAAACAACAAAGAGTTGAGAGGACTTTCTATGTTGCTGTGTTCTTTGTAAGTAAAAGGCTAAAGCTCTTTTACAGTCCAAGGTATGAAGATTCCTCTCTGCATTTGATGCATGAGGCCTTGGAAAAAACACAAGCAGGTAGACCGCTTGGTTCAGATGAAAAGGCGAGACCACCTTTGGCATAAAGTGTGGATGAGTCCTAAGGACTACCTTGTCATGATGGAACCTTGTATAAGGTGGATCAGCTACTAGCGCTTGCAACTCACTAATGCAACGTGCTGATGTGATTGCAATGAGAAAGATAACCTTCCAAGAAAGGAATTTCAAGGAGGTAGTAGCTAAGGGTTCAAAAGGTGGCTTCATGAGCTGCCCAAGAACCAGGTTTAAGTCCCATGCCACCGGTGGTGGCCTAATGGGAGGCTTAGTTAGAAGAAGGCCTCTCATAAATCTTGCTATGATGAGAGGAAATAGGCTGTCCATTTAGAGGCTTAAAGGAAGCTGTGATAGCACTCAAATGGACTCTTACTGAGTTAGTCTTAAGACCTGCATTGGATAAATGAAGGAGATATTCCAGCAATGATTCCAGAGGTATCGCAAGGGGGTTAAGACCCTTTTGCGAACACCATATGGTAAACCTTTTCCACTTGAAAGCATAAGAGTGTCTCGTGGAAGGTTTCCTGGAAGCAAAAAGAATATCTTTTACTTGCTGAGGGATATTAAGATCAAGGAGATCTAGGCCTTCAGCAACCAAGCCCTGAGACACAGAGACTGGGGATTGGAATGCCATAACATTCCGTCCTCCTGGGATAGACCCTAACTCCAGGGAGGGAGCTTGAGAGAGATGTAGAAGCAGAGGGTACCACACTTGCCTTGGCCAATGTGGAGCTATGAGAATCATATGGCCTCTGTATCTCTGAAGCTTGGACAGGGTTTTGGGAATTAGGGGACTGGGTGGAAAGGCATACAGGAAGTCTTGACCCCAGTAAAGGAGGAAAGCATCCCTGGCCTGAGCCCCCTGAGCCGGAATTCTGGAACAGAACTGGGGAAGTTTGGCATTCCACGGACTTGCAAAGAGGTCTAGGTCCGGTTCCCCCAAATTTGAAAAATCCTGGCCACCTGGTCTGCATGCAGAGACCACTCGTTTGGAAGCAGAACTCAACTGAGTCTGTCTGCCCAAGAGTTTTGTATGCCTGGAAGATACACTGCCAGGAGATGAATCTGATGCTCTCTGGCAAGGGCCCATAGTCGCAAAGCTTCGTTGCAAAGCGACAGAGAGCCTGTTCCCCCCTGCTTGTTCACGTAGAACATGGCTATTTGATTGTCCGTATGAATGAGGACTGTCTTGTAGGTGAGCAGGGTGTGGAACACTCGAAGAGCAAGGAAGATTGCTCTGAGCTCCAAGAGATTGATATGTAGATGAGTCTCCTGTGGAGACCAGGTGCCTTGGGTGGAGAGGTCTTGCAGATGAGCTCCCCAACCCACTGGAGAAGCATCTATTGTGAGAGTTGCTTGGGGTAAGGGTTGTTGAAAAGGGGACCCCAGCAACAGGTTTTGAATGGACTTCCACCGCTGGAGAGACAAAATAAGGCGACTTGTGTTTGCTATTTTGTCTGACAGGCATCCTGATGCCTGGGTCCATTGAGTGGATAAAGTCCACTGGGCTGCCCTCATATGAAGGCGAGCATAGGAAACCACATGCACAGTAGATGCCATGTGGCCTAGTAGTTGTAGCAGTTCTCGGGCAGTGAGATGAGGCTTTAGCATTGCTTGAGAAGCTAACTGCACCATGCGAAGGCAGCGGGCCTGGGGGAGATAGGCCCTTGCCTTTCTGGTATCCAGTAAAGCTCCAATGAACTCTAAAGACTGAGTGGGAGTTAGACTGGATTTTGGGATGTTTATTACCAGACCCAAATACTGAAGGATACGCATTGTGCAGGATAGAGAAGTCCTGGCCTCTGACTCTGTTGGGTCTCGAATGAGCCAGTCGTCTAAGTAGGGGAAGATGAATATCGCTAGAGTGCGGAGAAATGCTGCTACTACAGCCATGCATTTCGTGAACACCCTTGGTGCTGAGGCCAGGCCAAAAGGAAGCACCCTGTATTGGTAGTGCTTTCCTTGAAAAAGGAACCGAAGGAACCTTCTGTGAGTTGGATGGATGAGAACATGGGTGTACGCATCCTTGAGATCTAGAGAACAAAGCCAATCCTGACTCTGAAGGTATGGCAGCAGAGTTTGTCAGACGGCTGCCTAGGGTGAGAACTTACACAATCTTGACGATGCATATATTCATATGATTCTTGCAAGGTATTGTGGGTAATGTAGTTCTTTCACTCCCAAACACAGCTGAAGACAATAATTGAATTGTGATACCAGTGGTAAGGCCAATAAAATACTTCTTTTATTGATGGGGTTTAATTCACCCAGCACAAATATGCTTGGTAGCAATATAAATGAGGTTACTTGCTTGCAGTGTTTAAATGGATAACAAAGTCACAAAGCAAATCAGAAAACAACCTTCAGCTTGTCAGGCAATTAGCTAATGTTTTCTTAGCAAATAATTACCAAAGGAAAAAGGCACAAAGAAATAAATGAACTTTGCTTGTTAGGTTAACTTCTGCTTATTTTCCACACAGAACCTGCAGTGATTCTCCCTTGCTCACACACACAATCAGGTGAAGCTTTAATTACTATCAATTGTCCAGCTGAAACCCTTTAGCTGGCTGGCTGCTACTGTGTGAACCCAAATCCTGCTTTAAGAGCTGTTTTGCAGTGGAAATAAGAACAAAGTTAGGTTTCTTTGTGATGGCTGATGTGTTTGCTCACAGAAAGCTAGCAATAGCATTGGGATAGAGAACAGTCCATGTAATTAATAGTTTCATCTGCTATATCTCCCCCTTCATCAATCAGCATAGGGTCACTATCATACATTGGCACAGATGAGTCTTTCCATAAGGCACTATCATGAGAATGCTTATTCCCTTGCTGCCATTCACTATTATAGATAGGGTCTGGATCAGTGTTCATACCTGAGCCTCTCCTGCTATCATAATTCCTCTCTGTATAGCCTGGCCAGTATGTAATCCAGTTCTGATGTCCAGCCTTCCAATCTTGATCCCTGGACACTGGATCTTCTCTCACATACCTTCTGGCATAGGTCTGAAAGTCCTTTCCACGTGCAGTCTTCTCTCTTCCAGGTAGCCACTGGTGATTCCTATCTCTGCCATTCCATTCCTCTGGCTGACTCCAGTCCAATGGACTCTGCTGGCATTTGGAATACCTCCCAGTATGGGTACTGCCTTGGACTCTCCCAGACCTTCCAATGGCCCTTCTTCTCTTCCTTCCAGAGAGTTTCCTTCTCTCTCTATCCGCTTGGCTTGGCTTCTGCTTCTCGAGATGATGTTGGTGCTTGAGCTTGAAGCTGTTGCTGTATCTGTTGCTGAAGCTGTTATCTGAAGAATAAGCTCTATTCTTATTCTGTCCTAATGTGTGCTCCTCCCTAACACAGCGCAGCTGTGTTGAATCAGGCCCTGCCCTTTGAGATGAGTGCTTAGGGATTACCTCATAGCTCTTGATTGCACACACGTTTTCTCACTTCAGCCCCTCTCATGGCTGCTGGAAACCTGGTTCATTCTGGGACTGGTAGTCTTTTATGTGAAAACTCTGTTTTCTCACTTCTACCAGAACTGACAGGTTGCTTGTTCAGAGTCACATCATCTTTTCTATAGCTCCTACCTGAGCTATGATAAGCTTCCTTATCACAAGTTCCGAGACAAATCATCTTGAATTTCTCTTTGACAAGGAATTTGTTCAATTCCCTGAGGTCCAAGATAGGTCTGTACCCCCTGTTTTCTTTGGGATAAGGAAATAGGGGGAGTAAAACCCTGTAGCCTGCTGATGGATGGGTACTTCTTCTATTACTCCTTGGGCAAGAAGCATAGTGACCTCCTAACCTAACAGGCTGATGAGAGAGGTCGGAGAATTGAACTGCCTTATTATTGTGGGAGGGGGCATGCTCGAAAAATGAAGCTTGTACCCCTCCTTTATGATGGAGTGTGTCCAATGCTCTGCTGTTATCTGCCCCCATCTGGGGGCAGAGTGATATAACCTTCCTGGAATGGTGGAAGGCTCTGGTCCCACTAGAGCCAGGAAGGCTAAGTTCTCTAGCTGAAAGTCAAAGGCCTTGTGGAGGCTGAGACTGCTGGGGCGGCTGAGGCTTAGCAGTCTTTGCTTTCTTCTGTTTGGATGGTTGCTGACCTTTCCTGACAAGCTGACCTGCAGAACGTCCCTGCTGAGCATAAGCAGGATAATATCTTTTCTTCTTAGAAAAGAATGGTTTCTTGAAAGATTTCTTTCTAGCAGGATCAGCTGTGGACTTGGATAATCTATCCAAGGTGGAGTTGTCAGCATCCAACTCATTGGCTTTTCTTGCCAATCTCTACCAAACAGGTTCTCCCTAGTACAAGGGATATTTCCCAATTTGTCTTGTACCCAGAGCTCCAGATCAGATGCCTGGAGCCAGGCAATTCTACGTGCACCTATGGCAATGGCAGAGGTTCTACTTATGCACTCAAAGCAGTCAAAAGCTGCACGGTTGACAAATTTAGAAACATCTTGGGCATGTTTGACCAATGTGAGAAAATCCTATCCTCAGGAAGAATAGGACTCAAAGCCTCTAAATCACCTGTGACCTCCTTCAGGAACATTCCCATGTATAGACTATAGGAACTGATCCTGGCAGAAAGCATGGAAGCTTGGAAGACACAACGTCCAAAAGCATCCAGAGTTCTGCACTCACGTCCTGGAGGATTAGAGGCATGCCTCTTTGCACTCTTGATCCTTCTCATAACTGATTCCACTACAATAGAGTGGTGAGGAAGCTGAGTTTTTTGGAAACCAGGATAAGGAGGGACGCGATACAGAGTATCCAGTCTGCGAGAATGAGGAGAGGTGGTAAGAGGTGTCTCCCACATTCTTAACATGAGATCATGCAAAATCTCATGAATGGGCAAAGTAGCTGTCTCCTTAGGAGTTTTGGGATATTGTAAAATTTCCAACTCCTTTGCTCTGGGCTCTGTTTCAGGGGCAACAGTAATGGACAGACCCCGAGCCACCTCCCTGATAAAATCCTGAAAGGAAATATCCTCTGGAGGAGACATCCTATGCTTAGGGGAGGAGGGCTCCTCTGGGAGAAGCATTCCTGCATCGACAGAACTGTCAAATCCTCAGATTCTTCTGAGGACTCAAAGTACCGTCTATCCGGATGCTCTTTAAGAGCCCAATACCCATACCGACCGAAGTCGGTACCGGGAGTAAATCGGTACGGGAGTATCGGTACCGGAAGGCATCAGATGAATGGATACCGGCAATACAGACACCGATGTCGATGCTATCGGTACCGGTACCGATACCGATACCGGTGCCGGTTGGATCGTCTGTCATGGTTCAGAGGGCGTTGATGCCGCAAGGAGAGCCGCCAGACTGCGCTCAATAGCCAGGACTCTCTGGTCTATCGACACTGCCGATGCCTAGATGTCGGTACCGGAGAAAATCGCCAGTACCCCAGAACATGGCACCAGTAGTTCTGCAGAGGTCGAGGCCTCGAGAACATCCTGGAGCCCCGATAATGCTTTGGAAGCCGAAGCCTCCTGCTGGGGCAATTTTGCCGGTGCAGAATCCTCAAGGGCAACGCTAGAGGCATCTCGATGCTTAGAAGGAGATCTACCCTTTGAGGACCGGCTAGACTTATGTTTAGTTACCTGAGATCCACGGGAGGAAGACGAAGCCCTGGAAGACGTCGATGCCACCGAGCTGCATCAGAGGGAAACCGGGTACTGAGCTTGGCAGCTCGGTTCTGTCGACCTCTCTTGGACATCATGGCACAGGCCATACATTCCAAGATGGAATGGTCAGGACCTAAACATTTCAGACACCACTCATGGGTGTCGGTGACGGAGATGGTACTGCCACACTTGGTGCACTTTTTTAAACCCGAGGGTTTCTCCATTATGGAAAAATCCTGGGCCTAAGGCCCAAAATGGTGCGTGCACCTGAAAAGAAAAAGGAAAAAGTACTAAGAAATTTTTTTTTTTTTTAAAGAAAAGAATGAAAGAAAGAAAAAACGGCGGTACCGGTAAAACGTCGAGGAAGGCAGACGCGACAACAAAAAAAGAAGAAAAATTTTCTGCGGTGACAGGAACACGACCTGCTGGCTCCGCGGAAAACGAAGAACTGGAGAGAGGCAGTTGGGAAAGGCAGGAAGGCAGCACGCAGGTGCTGTGGGATGCTCCCAAAAGCTTCCTAATTGGACACTGGGGAGCGTTTCCGCGCAGGTTCCGTTGGTACCGACGATACCCATATGTGATGACTACATTCCTGCTTGTTCCAGGAGATGACAATAACAGCAATGAATCATTTCTAACCCTTCCCACCCCCAGAAATCAGCAAACAGGCCACAAGGATGTTGTTTTTTTTTCTACACTTGATTTCCCTGTCTGAGCTTCATTTTGCAACTTCCCCTTGCAATCTTAGATCATCCAGGCTGGGAGGAGGTGGTGCACCGAAAGATCTGGTTACAGGGTGAGAATGGATGCAGTGGATTCTCAGGTGTTAAAATAGCTTCAGGCCGATGCAGAAAGCCAGTGCTGAAGTCGCATGCTATTAGCTGTCTACACGTTTTCATAGCATGCTGATAGCGCGAGACTTCAGTGTCATCATGCAGCAAAGGGCATGTATGCAAACGAGCTGTGCACAAAACGCCGGCATAAAGCTGAAAGGAGGGGAGCTAACGCATAAGCAGACGCGCTACAAGTGTCTATGTACGCATGCACATACATTTCAAATGCTCATGTTTGCACGTCATGTGCACGTGGTTCTTTTGGTGCTCAGTCCATAATAAATCACCCTATTTTACTCAAAAACAGTTTTTAATGAAAATCACAATAGTAAATGGAGAATTATATAAGACAGTCCAAAAAACACACAAGGATAAGAAGCAAAAAAGATGTGTTTTTGAACACCGAACTTTTGTTTATATGCTGAAAGATACATGCAGAAAATCTTCACGTCAATGGTAACTGTTCACCGGTACAGACACTGAAACAAAATCTTTCCCTATATGCACAAGATGTTTAAGCTATGTCCGATTAGGCACAGAGATACTGGTGCTCTTGTTGGTTACATAATCCTCTACATGTTTCGCTGCATCGGGCGCAAACCTTACCACCATCTCATTTTGATACACAGCTCATTTGCATACAATATAAATACACTTGGTGTTGCTGTGTGCTCATACGTTTGCTCCCTCTACACGTTTGTCAAGCTCTTTTCTGTATTTGGCGTGGCAGAACTTGTGCGTAGAAGTTGCATTATCTGCATGCAAAGGGAGCACTAGTCTTTCTATATTGGCCTGTTAGAGGCTGGAGGTGTAAAATAATCCACGGTTCACTGGGGTGGACTGAACTGCCAAACACAGAGGGTACATAAAGAATTTGTGAAACTGCAGATAAAGATGTTCCAGTGGATAGGTGAAGGAGACAGATGCCCCAAGGCCCTGACTGCCTGAACATGCCAAATGGGGAAAAGTGCTCCACATTCAAAAAACTCCAGCCCAGAGGATATTTTCTCGAAAAGCATCTTTGTAAAACACATTCTCAGGGAGGCGGAGCCTGATGTCAAGCAGGGCAGACGCATAGAGCTGAGCTCCGGGGGGAATCCCTGTTAATCCGGTCCTGTCTCTACCCACAGGGTCGCACACAGCTTTGTTTTGTCAGTCTTCGCTGGGGTGCTATGGCGGGCCCTAAGCCGGCCCGACTGGACTTTGTAGGGGCGCAAGGTAGCGGTGCAAAGCGCTCGAAGTCGGATCCCATATCGCCACAAAAGATGGCCGCCGTCCGGGAAAGCGCTGATGCTTTTCAGGAACTGCTCGTGGAGGTGCGTGGAATACGAGAGCTGGTTGTGGCTAATGGTGAGTCCTTGGGCACGGTAAAGGACGAACTGAGTGCACTGCGGAGTAGCATGGAAAGCATCTCCATTCGGCAAGATAAAACTGAGCAGTTGGTAGCGGCCCATGAGGAGCGGCTGCGCATGGTGGATAAGCATGAAAAGGAAATCCGCATGCTGCAAAGGGATTTGGAGGACAGCAACAATAGGGCCCGTAGAAACAACTTGCGGGTGATTGGTGTGCCGGAGGGCGCTGAAGGGAAGGACATGGTTGCTTTTCTACAACGGATGATTCCTGCGGCGCTAAATCTTACCTTTGCAATGCCGTTTGAAATTGATCGGGCCCATCGGGTCCCCTCTCAGCCTCAACCCAATATCAAGCGGCCGAGGCCAATTATCCTTCGGATTCTCAGATTCCAGCAAGTGGCTCAAATAATGGAGGCTTCTCGGATGCGGCCATCTGCGGAGTATGAAGGCCACCGGCTTTTCTTTTTCCCAGACTTTGCCAAGAGCACTGTTGCCCGGAGAAAGCGCTTCTTAGCTTTGAGGCCTCGTTTGCAGCAGATCCAGGCGCGATATGGGCTCATGTATCCTGCACGAATGCGAATGACTCTCCATAACCAAACTAGAACCTTTGATGAACCCGAGGCGCTGCACTTATTCCTTGAGGACAAAGAACTTGCGCTGATGCGCTGAAAAGTGGACTGTATTTTGGGTGTGAGAGTGAGGAAGAGTCGGGCCGGTTTTGGGCTGAAGCTTTTGGACGGTCTGGACTCAGAACGCAATTGAAGTTGTGTGTTTGTTGCAGAGAGTTATGTGTGCAAATGGTTGGGTTTATACTGTGCTGTAATAGTGCTATAAGTTTAACGTAAAGCGTGTGGTTTATACTTGAGATGTGGGTAGAGACTTTGTAGATGTATTTTGATTTCCCTCTGTGCCTGCTCTGCTCTTGTCAGGGTTGCTAGTTCAGGATAGAGAGGGATGTACCCCTATGTGGTCTGGTGAAAGGATCATGTCCACGGGGTGGTGGGGATTGGGGCCGTTGACTGCAGTTAATGTGTTTGGGGGGGTTTTAAGCGTAGCAGTGTGGCTCTCCTTGAGGGAGATGGAACTTGGTGGAATGAGGCTAATTCTGTATAGTGAGGCTGCATGGTGGAAGGGGCTCAGATGTCAGGTATATCAAATGTCCTTGTTAGCTTTTCCTAGCTTTAGCTATGGCTAAGAGGGTGTCCTTTAGAGTTCTCTCATTAAATGTGAAAGGGATCAATAGCCCTGTGAAAAGGAAAAAGATCATAATGTATGGAAAGCAAGAAGGGGCTGATATTTTATTTCTGCAAGAGACTCATCTGAATGCCAAGGAGTCCCTGAAGCTAGGTATAAAACCCTACACGCTAGTGGCATATTCTGTAGCTATTCGCAAACGCTGTGGGTTGGCTATTTTGGCCAAGAGCTCCTTGGTTTCGGGGAGTCCTCAGGTTTGTTCCGATATTGAAGGGAGGTGGGTCAAGGCTATAGTTAAGGTTGGGGCCCTGGAATTGGTTTTAATTAATGTTTATGCCCCCAATGTAGATTGCCCAGAGTTTTTTTAAGGCCCTCGCTGGGGAGGTTTGTGTTTCTATGGAGAAATCTTTAATTCTGGGAGGGGATTTTAATTTGGTACTAGATCCTATTGTTGACAGGAAGCCTCCCAGGACTGCTGGAGCCTCTAGGGCACAGACAGCTTTGCTGTCCGTGCTTTGAGAGGCCGGGCTGGTTGATATTTGGAGGGTCCAGCATCCTGGTGAGCAGGATTTCACTTATTTTTCGCCTCCACATAAGACTCTCTCACGGATAGATTTTTTATTGGTCTCCAAGACTCTGACCCCTAATGTTGTTTCATCATATAGTCACTCTGCGCATGTCTCGGATCATGCTGCTGTTTCTTTGGTGATTTATGATGAGACGGCGTCTTTAAATTCCTCTAGGTGGTCCTTTGACAGGTCCCTTCTGGGAGATGAGGACTTTTGTCAGAGAATCCGGGACGCAATTGCTGAATATCTTAGGTTTAATTCTCACCGGGACACCTCTGCTTGGGCTTGGTGGGAGGGTTTGAAAGCTTCTCTGCGGGCCACTATCACGAGCCTTGGTATTGTGAGGGCCAGACAGAAAAAGATGCTGCTGGCTGAGTTAGAATCACAGATCAAGGCTGGGGAACGTGTTTTGGTTAAGCGTGCTGATCCCAGTATCCTTTTGCGTTTGCAGAGGCTGAGGTCTAAATATAATATAGAGCTTTCACGTGCCGCCTCACAGAGTATTAAAATGCAGGGGGGGGCCTACTACTGGGAGGGGAATAAGGCGGGACGCTTGTTGGCGCATGCCCTTCAGGGCCGTAAGGCTGTTGGACGTATTGCTGCCCTGAGAGACCCTATGGGGCATACGGTATTAACAAAGGATCCGGAGATTGCGGAGGTTTTTCGAACTTTCTATGCTCAATTATATGCGTCTGAAATTGAGTTTTCGCAGATGGCTTTTGAGCGGTTGGGTAGCTGGAGTACACAGGCCAACGTTGAGTGAGGAGGACAGGGTGGAGTTGGACTGTCCGATTTCTCTTGCTGAGATCCACCTAGCTATAGATGCCTTGGCAATTGGTAAGGCGGCTGGCCCAGACGGGCTGCCCATAGAGTTTTTTAAAGTTTTTGCCAAGGAGCTGGCCGTCCCCTTGTTGCGATATTTCCAATCGTTAGTGGAGGTGTCTCCTCAGGTGGGTTCCTTTGCTGCTGCTAATATAATAGTTTTGGAAAAGCCTGGAAGGGATCCTTTATTGGTGGGTAATTATCGCCCGATTTCGCTACTTAATGTGGACTATAAAATCTATGCCACAATATTAACACAGCGTTTGTCTAAGGTGGTTCCCATACTTGTGCACCCGGATCAGTGTGGTTTTGTGGGGGGCAGGTCAACCACTGATAATGCTAGGCTTTTGTGTCATATCTTGGCTCAGGGAGAGACGGCGAGTCACCCCTTGGTAGGGTTGTCCCTGAACGCTGAGAAAGCGTTTGACTGCTTGGAGTGGCCTTTCTTGCTCTCTGCCCTCAAGTGGTTTGGCATAGGGGAGGATTTCCTTCGACTGCTCAAGATAATGTACGCTAAACCGGTGACCAAGGTTTGTGTGAATGGACTGCAGTCGCAGGACGTTGAGTTGGGTCGGGGCACCCGGCAGGGTTGCCCCCTCTCCCCAGTGCTCTTTAACTTAGCTTTGGAGCCTTTGGCACTTATTCTACGGCAATGTTCTGGGGTTCAGGGGGCACGGCTTGCTGGGACGGAAGTTAAGCTTTCGGCTTATGCGGACGACCTTCTATTGTTTGTTTCGCCGGCGTCTGTTTCCTGCATACTGGAGCTTATTGATCAGTACTCTCAGTTATCGGGGTATAAAATAAACTGGTCTAAGTCTGTTGCTTTCCCGTTGAACCAGTTGGTCCACAAAGAGGATATGCAGGCGTTCCCTTTTGTTTGGGAGTCTAAAGCGGTTAAGTATTTAGGAGTGCATTATTGCTACCCTATAGAAGAAACAGTTCGTGTTAATGCCTCCCTATTGCTGACAAAGGTTCGGGCTATGACTACTAATTGGTCCCCGTTGGTCCTGTCATGGTGGGGCAGGTTAGAGACAATTAAGATGACTATTGTCCCTAGAATAAATTATGTCCTGGAAATGCTCCCCTGCTTTTTGCCGTCTCGTACGTATCAGCAGTTGGAAAAGGAGCTGTCTCATTTCTTGTGGAAAGGTAAGGTACCACGCATTGCCTTGAGGAAGCTTAAGTTAAGTAAAGACGAGGGAGGGGTTAACTTCCCGGATTTTCTGTCTTACCACAGGGCATTTCTGATGAAGCAGGGTTCTAGGTGGTGTGAGTTGAGGTCGGAACGGAGTCCGGTCTGGTTGGGGATTGAGGCGGATTTGTTGGCGCCCATTCCAACTGAGTTCCTACCAGGTATGTCGCTCCCGCAGGGAGGGGCTTGTCCCTTGATGATTGTGGATACGCTTCGTGCCTTCTTGGTCTTGGCCGAGGTATGTAATGATCGACTTTCTAGTCGTCTTCCTTTATGGTATAACCCTCTTTTTAAGATCCAACATCAGACAGTTGCATGGCGACAATGGTTTTCCAGGGGCATTTGGACTATCGGTCAATTAGTCCACAACGGGCGGTGGAAATCGTTTGAGCGATTGCAGACTGAATTTCGCCTTCCAGGGGTGCTGTACTTTCAGTGGCTGCAGCTTACACACTGTGTTCAGAAGTCCAAGGTTGATGTTGCCTGCTTGACGGAAGAGGCAGGGCTTAAAAATGTGATAGGTGAGGCTGGGCAATCAGCGGGGGTGGCTTCCTTTTATTACAGGCAATTGCATCGGGGTTCTCTCTCCCAAGGGGTAGGCCTGCACAGGGTATGGGCACATGAGGTGGGTACTGCCCCTTCCCCAGTAGGATGGAGGAAATTTTGGGCAAAACAAGTGCGGGTAGCAAGGTCGGAGGCCATAACACAGTCTCTTTTCTTCTTTGCCCATAGGGCTTTCTGTACTCCCGTTAGGGTGGCCAAATGGGATAAGAAGGCCAGCAGCCAGTGTTGGTCGTGTTTGGGGAGCGTAGGTACCTTTGTTCATGTAGTTTTTGAATGCCCTTGTGTCCAGATCTTTTGGAGGCGGGTATGGAAGCAGATGCAAGTGGTTTTGGGATTTTGTGGGACCCTTACTTGGGAGATAGTGGGGTTTCGTTCTAGTGTGACTATCCCCTCATTGCCTAAAGAACACTATTTTTTGTTCGATTTTATGTTGGGGATAGCCATACGTGAAATTGTTCTGCATTGGAAGTGCACTTATGAGCTCAATTGGCTAGCCTGGTGGAACAAGGTGTGCCTTTATAGTTGCTATGAACAACTACCCAGGAGGGGAGTGAAGGTGACAGTGTCCCTTGGGAATAAGTGGAAAGCTCTGAGAGATTTTGTAAATGCAGCGGAAGTGAGTACATAACAGATATATTTTGTCTCTGTACTTTTGGGAGTGCCCTGCGGGGGGAGCGTGACTGTTGCGCTTATCTGTCTAAGGCTTCATTTATACACCACATAGGGGTGGGAGGGGAGGAAGGGGGTGTTTGGTTTTGTGTAACTAGGGGGATGGTGGGTTATTACTGATGGTTATATGTGTTATGAGCTGGGTTTTTTTTGTTTTGTTTTGTATATTTTGTGTTAGCTGTGTGGGTTCGTTGTTGTGCAGAAAATGTAAATAAAGATTTAAAAAAAAAAACAGCTATGTTTCATGAAAATAAATAACTGGGTTTTGCTTATTCAAAAAAAAAAAAAAAAAACACCACCACATTCTCAGGGATTCACCTAATAAAGTAGGAAAGCAAAAGTTGTTATTGTTAAGTGCTGTCCAGTCAGTGTCGACTCATGACGACCCTCTGCATAGTTGACCTAAACTGTGTTCGGTTTTCAGTCAGGCGACTCATTGTTGATTTACTCTGCAAAGTCTTCAGTTCATCCTTAGTAACCAGATGAGCGTAGCTGAGTTTAAAAAATAAAAAGTGATTTGGGCAAGTTTCTGGAGGAAAAATGGAGCAGCCGTCTAGTGGTTAGCACAGCGGCCTGGTGACCAGAGAAACCAGGGTTGAAATCCTACTAGCACTCCTTATGGCATTGGGCAAGTCACTTAACCTTTCACCGCCTCAGGTACAAACTTAGATTGTAAGCCCTCCGGGACAGGGAAATAACTACTGTACCTGAATGTAATTCGCCCTGAACTACTACTGGAAAGGGGCAAGTTAAATACTGAACCAAATTTAAAACAAGCACACAAATGAACCATCATCAAGAAAGACTGTGGGAAATACACTGCTTACCCCTGAGATAAGCAGCAAGGACTCGGTCTACTTGTTGGGATCCTGCCAAATACTTGTGACCTGGATTGGTCATTGCTAGAAACAGGATACTGGGCCTTATGGATCTTTGGTCTAATCCAATATGGCAACTCTTATGTTCTTATGTAGTAAAAATCTAACTCAAAAGTCCAAAACACAGAACAGTTCTACATTCAAGTCAGCAGTAATGGCAAGCTTCTCAGCCCCTCTTCTGGCACCCTTTCAGATCTATGGCGTCACCCTGATGCACATTCTCCTGGTCTCGATGACAGTTTCTCTCTTCAGGACCCCTGGGTAGGCACCTACGTCTCCCTCTGGAAAAATTCAGCAAATCAGGAAAAATACAATTCTCTCAAATGAATCCTAAAATCTATCAGATGTCTGTGTTGTTAAGCCCTGGACTTTGCACAAAACTCCATAATCGCTCTCAAACACAGCACTTTTTGGGGAAGGTACAAAACCAGGGAAAAGTAAGTCCCTTTCCCATAGCCAAAATCCCTCCAAAAATATTCAAAATCCTCCATCCCGGGGTTAGGGATGCACTGAGGTTTGGTCACTCATATCACAGCCTGGACTTCCCAGGATAAGTGGGATACACCCTCGAGATCTCATGAACCTCATGGAGGTACACACACAAAATGAAGTAATTAGCTCTTACCTGCTAATTATTGTTCCTGAAGGAACGACAGTCCAGTCCCTTTACTTCAGGGTTACGCAACCCTTCCAGCAGCTTGGAGGCTGAGCCCAACCTTTTTGGGGTGGAGCGGTATATATACCGCTGGTGCCACCCACTAACTCCAGTAACCTACTGCAAAAGCAGACTTAACCAACCTAAGTAATTGTCTAAACGGAAATAAACCAACTAAAGCCAAAAACTCCATAAAAAAAAAAAAAGAAAAAAAAAATATGTATAACAGGAGTAGACAGTAGGAGAGAGGGTCAAGGGAGAAGGCAGGATAACTGCTCCTGCTTGGGCCTTTCCTCCCGCATGACCTACCCGCAAGACCTGAATCCGCCCTCGGACCGCAGTCCCGCCCCAGAGAAACGGCCGGAATGGCCCAACAGAGCTAGGGAGGGGAATAGGGACTGGACTGTCGTTCCTTCAGGAACAATAATTAGCAGGTAAGATCTAATTACTTCTTCCTTATCATCACTCCAGTCCAGTCCCTTTACTTCAGGGAAGTACCAGAGCAGTACCAGCCCGGGCGGGATTTGCCATTCCGGAACGTAGCACTGCATGCGCAAACCTGGAGTCCGCCGAGCTCTGCACGTCCAGCCTGTAGTGCTTGGTGAAAGAGTGCAGAGAGGACCAAGTCGCGGCCCTACAGATATCCATAGGAGGAACTAGGCTGAACTCCGCCCAAGAGGTAGCCTGTGCTCGAGTGGAGTGAGCGCGCAGACCTCCTGGGACTTGCTTCCCCCTGAGGATATAGGCCAGCGATGGCGAACCTATGGCACGCGTGCCAGCTGTGGCACGCGAAGGCCTTGCAGCTGGCACGCGGGCAATAGGTCCGCAAAAAAAAGAAAAAAGCTGTCTCTGACTGCTGCCGCGGACGCGGCAAGGGCAGAATGCAGCGTCCCGCGGGGCCCCCTCCGCCCCTCTGCAAGAGCTTTCAGATTCGCGAGGGAGAGCGTCTCCCTCGCGTCTCTGTTAAGCCTGCAGGGGCTAATGGGAAATTTCCCATCAGCCCCTTTAGACGCGAGGGACTGATGGGAAATTTCCCATTAGCCCCTGCGGGCTTAACAGAGACGCGAGGGAGACGCTCTCCCTCGCGAATCTGAAAGCCCTTGCAGAGGGGCTTAGCGGGCGGAGGGGGCCCCGCGGGACATTGTAATCTGCCGCGGCAGCAGCCAGAGCCTGCTTTTTTTAAAAAAAAATTTGCCGGGGGGGGGTTAGGACTGCTAATGGGCAGGAGGAGGGGGGGGGGTTAGGACTGCTAATGGGCAGGAGGGGGGGGGTTAGGACTGCTAATGGGCAGGAGGGGGGGGGGGTTAGGACTGCTAATGGGCAGGAGGGGGGGGGGGTTAGGACTGCTAATGGGCAGGAGGGGGGGTTAGGACTGCTAATGGGCAGGAGGGGGGGGTTAGGACTGCTAATGGGCAGGAGGGGGGGGGTGTTAGGACTGCTAATGGGCAGGAGGAGGGGGGTGTTAGGACTGCTAATGGGCAGGAGGGGGGGTGTTAGGACTGCTAATGGGCGGGGCGGGGGGGTTTAGGACTGCTAATGGGCAGGAGGGGGGGGTGTTAGGACTGCTAATGGGCTGGGGGGGTTAGGACTGCTAATGGGCGGGCGGGGGGGTAGGACTGCTAATGGGCTGGGGGGTAGGACTGCTAATGGGCTGTGGGCTGATGGGGGCTGTCTGGAAATGGGGTGATGGGGGTTTAGGGCTGGAAGTGAGTTGATGGGGGGGCTAGGACTGGTATTGGGTTGGGGGGTTGCTAGGACTGGAAATGGGCTGATGCAGGGACTAGAAGGGAATGGATGCTGGGTGAGGCTGGAACTAGAAGGGAGCTGATGTTGGGGGAGGATTAGAATGGGATGGGGCTGGGAGAGTAAAATGGAGAGGGGAAAAATATTTTGTGTGGGAGGGATAAAAAATCTACAATTGGCCGGGTATTGGGAGAGTAAGTGGGGATTGAGGATGGAGGGGTAAAATTTGAGTGGATGAAATAGGAATGAGGAAAGAGCAAAAGGAGAAAGATTAGTATGTTAAAGCGGATGTAGAGAGAGAGAATGGAAAAAAAAACTAGAAGAGAGAAGAAAGGACAAATGGACAGCAGATGATGGAGAGTTAGCAGAAAACATGAAGAAACCAGAAGAAAGTGGCTGGAGCAATTGCAACTGAGCTGAGGTATTCTGTTTATGTAATTCCTTTTTGACATTGCCACTTGTTCTCTTTCCCCAGTAGGTCATGTATTGTTATTGTCTGAAATGTATTGGTTTAATATTTGCAGTGTTGCCTTTTGATAGGTATGGTGTGGTGCTTTGTGAGTCCTGGTAGTGCTGTTAGGATACTGCAGGTTTGCTATTGGTTCTAAATGGGCAGTGTTTGTAGTAGTTCCTAATGTGCCTGGCGGTTGGCACTGGATTATAGTAATGTAGAAATCTTTTAGTCTGTCTTTATCCATACACTCATTAAGAGACATGTTTACTAAAAGTTAGTGTATGTTAGCATTATGCAAATATTTATGCAAATTGACGTGCTGGCACTTTGAGGAAATTCTTTGGTTTTGTGCGGCAGTTTGGGCACTCGGGCTCAAAAAGGTTAGCCATCACTGATATAGGCGGAGGCAATCGCCTCCCTGATCCATCTGGAAATTGAGGCCTTGGCCGCCGCCTCTCCCTTGTGAGGCCCTCCGAACTGCACGAAGAGTCGTTCGGATTTCCGGAAGGGCGCCGTGCGGGAGAGGTAACGCTTCAAGGCTCTGGGGACGTCGAGCAGATGGAGCTTACTATCTCCCCCTCCTGGTCCCTCCGGCGAAAGAGACGGGAGAGAGATGGATTGGTTGACATGGAAGGGGGAGATCACCTTAGGCAAAAATGAAGGAACCGTCCGAAGGACTACCTTATCCTTGAGAAATGACAGAAAGGGAGGTCGAGAAGACAGGGCTTGTAATTCGGAGACTCGTCTAGCTGAGCAAATGGCCACAAGGAACACTGTCTTCAGAGTCAGATCCTTCAAGGAGGCCTTCTTCAATGGTTCAAAAGGCCCCGCGACTAGGGCATTTAGTACCAGGTTGAGGTCCCAAGGGGGGATGACCGATCTTCGTTGCGGGCGGAGCCTTCTGACCGCTTTCAAGAACCTGACAACGTCCGCATGAGCTCCCAAGGCTTTTCCGCCCACCTTGCCCCTATAGCAAGCGATGGCCGCCAGTTGTACTCGCAAGGAGCTGTGGGCTAAACCCTTGTCGAGACCCGCTTGCAAAAATTCCAGCACCTCCGGGACCGAAGCTGACAGGGGGTTCTTCCGCCAAACTCTTACATAGGATAGACAGGTGGAGCGCTTCCTCGCGCTCAACAGGGTCGTAATAACTGCCGGCGAGTAGCCGCGCTTCAAGAGCCACGCCCTTTCAATAGCCAAGCCGTAAGCGAGAATCGATCCACGTGTGGCATCTGGACCGGCCCTTGCCTCAGAAGGTCCTTCCTGACGGGAAGGCGCCACGGCCGGTCGGCGATCATCCTTACCAGGTCCGCATACCAGGGGCGACGGGGCCAATCCGGGGCAATAAGGATTACTAGGCCCCGGTGAGCTTCCACCCGTTGGAGGACCTTCCCGATTAGGGCCCAAGGAGGGAAGACATAAAGAAGACCCTCCGAGGGCCATTTCTGGGACAGGGCGTCCAGGCCCTCGGACATCCTTTCCTTCCGCCGACTGAAGAATCGGCTTACTTTGGCGGATGCGAACCGCGCCATGAGGTCCATGAGTGGAGGACCCCAAAGAGCTACTATCTGGTCGAAGATCTCCTGATGCAGTTCCCACTCGCCGTGGTCTATCTTGCACCTGCTGAGGTAAATCGGCCGTGATGTTGTCCGTGCCGGCCACGTGCTGAGCTGAGAGTGCTTCCAGGTGAACTTCTGCCCACTTGAACAGGGCGTCCGCCTCCTTTTCTAAGGCCGGACTGCTGGTGCCGCCCTGGTGATTGATGTACGCCACTGCGGTGACATTGTCGGAGAGAACGCGAATCGCTTTTCCTAGCACTGAGGACTGGAGAGCCTTGAGCGCCCGAGCGACGGCTCTCAATTCTAGGCGGTTGATAGGCCATAGGGATTCCAACGCCCCTGGACAAACTGTTCCTCGAAATGAGCTCCCCAGCCTGCTAGGCTGGCGTCTGTCATCAACAGCACCCACTGTGGGGATTCGAGGGGCATTCCGCGACTCAGATTCCTTGGGCACCTCCACCAGAGGAGGGAGTGCTTGGTTCGAGGTGCGCAGGGAAGCTGCCGGGACAAAGGGTGCTGTTGTGGAGACCACCGCTGTAATGGGCGCATGTGAGCTCTAGCCCACGGGACTACTTCTATTGCTGCCGCCATGGTTCCCAGCAATTGCAGGTAATGCCACGCTGAGGGGAGCCGCCTGGCCATGAACTGTGAGACTAGGGTTCTTAGGGCCTTTATCCTCGTGCTGGACAGGAAGACCCTGCCTCTGCCTGTGTGGAACCTTGCCCCGAGATACTCGAGCTCTTGGGATGGAACCAAACTGCTCTTTGCGCGATTGATGACCCACCCTAGTTCCTCCAGAACTTGAACTACTTTGGCTGTTGCCCAGCGACTTTCCTCTTCTGACTTTGCCCGGATCAGCCAGTCGTCCAAATAAGGGTGTACTAAGATTCCCTTTTTTCATAGGACGGCCGCTACCACCACCATCACCTTGGTGAAAGTTCTTGGCGCCGTCGCTAGTCCGAAGGGTAGCGCCTGAAATTGAAAATGACCTTGAGGTACAGCGAATCTGAGGAACTGCTGATGGGACCTTCTGACCGGGATATGCAAGTATGCTTCTGTCAGATCCAACGACGTTAGGAACTCTCCGGCCCTCACGGCTGCTATCACTGCTCGCAGGGTTTCCATCCGGAAGGGAGGAACCTTGAGACAGCGATTGACCTGCTTTAGGTCCAGGATCGGGCGAAAGGACCCCTCCTTTTTTGGGACGACGAAGTAAATCGAGTAGCGACCCGTACCGCATTGGTCTGGAGGTACCGGAACCACGGCCCCGAGCTCTATGAGGCGGGAAAGTGTTGATTCTATGGCTTCTCTTTTTGTTGAGGAACCGCAGGGGGACTGAACAAAGGCTGGAAGTATTTGCTTTGCAAATTCGAGGGCGTATCCCTCTCGAATCACTTCCAGCACCCACTGATCGGACGTGACCCGGGACCAGGCGGGAAGAAATTGCCTCAAGCGACCGCCTACCGGCAGTCCGCCCACCTGGGCCCCCGGTATCTCATTGTTGTTTTCTGGGGGCCGAAGAAAAGGATGAGGAGGCCGCGAAACCTCTGCCCCGAAACCCTCGGAATCCTTGACCCCTAGCGTTAGAACGACCCCTGAGGAAAGGGTTAGGTCTGGTCGAGCGAAACCTCCGAGGTTCTCTAGGTTGGTTCCGAGCTGGGCCTGAGGGACGCGTTTGCTTGGGCCTGTCAGGACCCCTCCTCTGCCTGGAGTTGCTGAGACCACCTCAAACAGGCTCGCGCCACCCATGCCCCAGAAACTGAGGCCTGTAAGGCAAGAGCGCTCACATCGAAGGCTTGCTTAAGGAGCGTGTCTAATCTTCTGTCCTGGGCATCCCTCAAGGCCGCGCTGCCCTCTACTGGGATGGTAGTTTTCTTCGTCACTGCTGAAACCGCCGCATCCACCCTGGGGGACTTCAGAAGCTCTTTGTCTGCCTCTGGGAGAGGGTAGAGACGAGACATGGCCCGGACCCCTCTTAAGGCTGACTCTGGTTGATCCCATTCCTCCTGAATCATCTGACGCACCACTCTGTGGACAGGAAAAACCTTCTGGGACCTCCTGATGGCCTGGATCAAGGGATCCTCCAATGCCTCATCCTCCGCGGGGGTATCCGAAGCCACGTTGAGAGCTTTCAGGGAATCATTTATTAAGGCGGGCAACTCCTCCCGCCGGAAGACTCTGATTATGCGAGAGTGGTCCTCCTCAGGGATCTCCCCTTCCTCCAGCTCCTCCTCTTCCTCCTCCTCCTTTTCCGAGACCTCCTCTTCAGGCATGTCCTGGGAAAGAGAAGTGAGGGGCTCCTCAATCACCAGTCTGGGGCGCTTTGAGGGTATCCCAGGGTCCTGAGCGTTAGACCTCATGGGTCTGACTAGTTTGCCTTCGGCCGAAGGACCCGCTTCTCCCGGACCAAGTCCCTTCTTACGCAAACAATAGGCTTAGTGCAGTAAGAGCACGAAATCAGGGGAGAAGAAATCCCCGACTCCCCCTTCTTCTGCGGGAAGGGAGGAGGGAGGTATAGGAGGAAGGGGAGCCTCTGAGCGAGAGGGAGGGGATAACTGGGATACTACTTCCCCCTCAGAGGGGTCCGAGGACCCCTGCGAGGCCTGGGACATGGCTAGGCTGATTTCTTGCTCTACTGAGGAAGCCACTGCAGTGCAGCCCCTGCAGACCCCTGCCTCAGATGCAGTACCCCTCCGAGTGCCACAAGATGGACACCTCGGTTTGCCCGTCATGCTCCTCAGGAGTAGCTAAATAGATGCACACCGTCCTGAGCCCAACCAACAGATTTACTTTTCAAATAAATCACTCAATAAATCAACAAATAAGTTAACAAAATAAATCAACAAAATAAACCCCCCAACTAACCTAAGATTCCAGGCTCTGCAAATGCTCTCCGGTAACAGGAGGCAAACGGGGACACGGTAAAACCTTTTACATTAATTTTAATTTATTAAAGTAATATCCAGAGACTGAAGAATAAATCTTTTTAAATTTTCAGCCCATAAGCTGAATACTTGCGGTTTAGAGGCTTCTCTCCAGGCCCGAGGCCGCGATTCTCAGTAGTTGGCTCAACACGTGGTAGGCCGCGACCACGTGGAGCCCTTAGCAGAGGAGCTTGCAAACAACTGTCCTTTGTGCTGTCCCGCACACTCTGACGGTGAAGGAGAGGCTGGGAACTGAGACCCGAACGATCCGGGGCCTCGTTCTACTCCCGGAGCTTCCCTCGCGGCTCCGGAGTTCGTCGCTGCCCTCTACCGCGCCGAGGAAAGAAAGAGGGGGGACTGAAGGAAATAGCACACTCTCCCTCCTGCATGGCGAGTCCTCTAGCGCTCAGCCGCCGGCGGGGCTTCGGCGCGAGGACGGGCAGGTCTCCAGGCAGGGCAGCAGAGGAACAGGCAGCACCGACAGCGAGAGGAACTCTGACCGTTCCTCCTCACTGCTGCAGGAAATAAAGGAAATCTCCTCCGGTCCCCGGGCCGGGCCGCGGGGGGGGGGGGGGGGGAGGGGGAGGAGAGAAGGAGTACTCCAACAAGAGGAAGGAAAATAAAACTAAGGCAAGATTCCTAATGAAAATAAAGGAGTCTAACCATGCAACTTAGCAAAATTAATTAAATTAAATTAAATTAGATTTAAAAGAAGTTAGGACTCCAGTAAGCCCTAGGCTTACGGAACCCTCCAGCTGCTTGGAGGCTGAGAATACTGGAGTTAGTGGGTGGCACCAGCGGTATATATACCGCTCCACCCCAAAAAGGTTGGGCTCAGCCTCCAAGCTGCTGGAAGGGTTGCGTAACCCTGAAGTAAAGGGACTGGACTGGAGTGACGATAAGGAATACTCCTTCGGCTGTATTCCTTCAGGAACACTTAGGGCCTCTTTTTACTAAAGCCCATTAGCTGCTTAACAGACATTTTAACATGCGGATAAACATTCAGCAGTTAGAAACATTGATATCTTATTTCCTTCCATCATTCTATAGTATCGCAACACTGCCTTAGATTCCTAGAAGGCAACTGCTTTCTACTCCCTTCCTCTTCACAGATTAAGTACAAGTCTACACTTGTTCCGCCTTTTTCTATCTGGCCCCCCGTCCTCTGGAACCCAGTTCCGGCTTGAACCCTCCTTCCCCCAGTTCAAATGTCTCTTGAAAGCCCACCTCTTTATCCAAGCCTCCGGGGCAGACCCTCCCCACTTGAATTGCATTCCAAAAAATAGCCTTGTCTTTGTCGCAATGAGTTTGTCCCTTCTCTGCTATCCTGCTCTCTTCTTTCCTAATCTCTTATGGCGTTCACTTTCTGTTTCTACTTGTGATTTGCTATTTTGAATTTTATTGCAAACCGCCCTGTCTGCTCTGCAAAGGGCGGTGTATCAAAAACTAGCAAACCATAAACCATAGTGTTTGCCTTCACATACTAAAATGCACGTTAAATCGGCAACTGCAGGTTAGGGTGGCGAATGGGCATAGAATGGCCATAGTAACACAGTAAGCCCATCTAGTCTGCCCAGTAAGGTGCCAGAATTGTAGAGTAGTAAGTGCCGCTCCAGGCAGGTTACCCCTCTCCATTTAGAAGTTATTTACATTTGTTTTTATTCCATCCTCTTGCTATGTAGCAATCCTCACAAGAGAGCACATTGCAGCTAGAACCAGGATAATTACCATGAACTCAGCAGCAACACGGCTCATAACTTGTGGGTTCATCTAACTCCTCTTCTATAAGAGTCATTAGACGAACCAGACATAGTGGAGCACATGTTAGGCAAATCCTTCGCATGTTAGCTGCCCAGAACATACTGAACCCACTCCCAGCAGCTAACATGCGGTCTTTGCCATTGCATATGAGATCAACGAGTTAACAGCAAATCCTTAGCAGGCTTTAAAGAAGGGGCCCTTAGAGTCTCTTCAACAGGCGCTCCACTTTATATTTCCCTCCAGAAAACAGGATAAGAACTCCTACAAACACCTTTATTACATCTCTTCATTGCATTTCAAAGACTTAGGGCAGGCACCAGAAAGTTCCTTGCTTTAAGACGACAAAAAGGATAGTTTAGGAGACCTGATCCATGTGTGACCCAGGGGCTGTATTCGCTTAGGTCTCTCTCTCTCTGAAAAAAGCACAGACTGATATACAGTAAAAAAAAAATCTGTTTCCAAGATAGAAAAGTGGCCCTTTAGTTTTGTCACTTTGTAAACATATTACTAATGCCACTGCCAATCTATGGCTGCTTTAAAGCTTCTAGAATATATGCAAAACACAGCGATTTGAAACTAGCTTAAGGCTGCTTATCCAGTAAACTACGTACAAAGCTCTGAATGTGTCCTATCCAGAGGATTGCAACAGCCAACAAAAAAAGACTTTGTTCAAAGGGTGCCAGCTATTCATATTTAAAAAAAATTATATACCATGTGGGATTTTAGCTTTATAAAATGGCAAATAAAGTCTATCCCAACATTTTCATTTCTGCACAGCAATTATGTTACCAGAAGCTCTCTAAATTAGCAATGGAAGAGGGACTCGAAAAGTTAGGCAAAGATGCCTGCTATAAACTGAACTAAGTAGTATGGCGGACAAGTTAGCAGCCTTTATTTTCCAGACCTTCTAGTGAAATAATAAAGTTCAGGATTAGACTCTAATGTTCAGACAAATGCCTTTTCATCTTTGCTTTGACCTGATGGTACTGTTAACTTCCAAAAACTAGTCAAAACGTACCACCTTATATGAAATTTAATGAGCTGGTTCAAGGAGTTGGCACCCTAGGCAAACCTTAAGCTTTATCCCAACCCACCACCATCAGCTGTCAGAATCTATTGTCTAGCTTTGAATACCCTGTTCTTTGCTCCCCCCCCCCCCCCGAGCTGCCACCCTAGTCTTTCTAATGGTCAGACCAGCCTTGCATATTGCTTACGCCTTCCACTTTTTTTTTCTTTTAAGGGAAAAGAGAAAAAATGGGCAAAAGGATGACATTTTACATTCCAGATAATGTCCTTTCCTTGAGTCCTGCTAGACCAGTCCAGACAAGTGGGTTGTGTTCCCCTACCAGCAGATTGTTGGAGACGAAGAACCAATGAAAAGCCCAGGTTTCAATAACATCACTCCCAGAGGAGAACTATGTACAGGAAAGCATAACCAGAAGATAGGTCAGTAGAATAAGGACCTGCAGAGCCATGCACATATCATAGCAGACTGAAAGGTACTGCCATAGAAGAACAGAGCAAAAAAACACAGCTCCAGGGGCAGGCCCTGGACTGGTCTAACAGGGCTCAATGAAAGGACATTATCTGGTAAGTAAAATATCACCTTCCATATTGCCCTGCTAGACAAGTGGGATGTACCAAAGCTACGCCTCCACTGGGTGGTAAGAAAACATAGCAGCTCGCAAACCCTCTGAGCCAAAAGGCAGTGTTCGCTGCATGTAGACATCCAAGCAGTAATGAGTGACAAAATTGTGGAAAGTGATGCATACATTGCTGCCCGACAAATATCTCCAGGGGATACAGAGCTCCACTCCTTAGACAAAGACGCTTGCACTCGGGAAGAATGAGCGCACAATCCATCTGGAACTGGCCATTTCACAACAGAAGCAATGGCCTCCTTAATCCAGCACCCCACTGTATACTTAGCTACCGCGTCACCCTTGTGTGGGCCAGCAAATAACACAAACAGATGATCCAAATTATGAAAAGAATTCATAACCTCCAAAAACCGCACAAACACCCTCTGGACATCCACAAGGCAAAGATCCTAATCCTTCCCCCTCCCCCGACACTGCTCGTCAAGACCAAGAAGGCCATCTTGGTGGTCAATTCCTTCAGAGTAGCATGTGGCCACAACCCAAGGGCCCCCAACATCAAGGCCCTGAGCACCAGACACAGATCCCAAGAAGGGACCACTGACTGGAGGGGAGGATACAGGCGCTGAGCCCTCTGAAGAAACTGCACAACATTCAAGTACAAGGCTAGTGACATACCAGACACCAGATCTCTTAAACAGGCCAAAACTACCACCTGAACTTTCAGGGAGCTAAGAGTCCCTTCTCCAAACCTTCCTGCAGAAAGGCCAACAGAGACAATACCTTGTCTACCTCAGGAGCCAGCTGCCATGGAGGAGTGGAGTAGCAGCCCAGTGGTTAAAGCAACAGCCTAGTACCCAAGAGATCTGGGTTTTTCCCACTGACGCTTCTTTGAGCTTAGGCAAGTCACTTTACCTGCCATTGCCTCAGCTATAAACTTAAACTGTAAGCTCTCTGAAGACAGGGAAATACTTGCGTACCAAAATGTAACTTTCCTTGAGCTACTATTGGAAAGGCGTGAACTAAATACATACAAATAAATAAATCTCTCAAGGAGGCACCAAACCCACATGTATGCCAGGTTGGTCGACTTTCTCCAGGTCCTGAGCAGAGTGAAAACTACCACAGGAGAGTAGTCACTGCGTGCTAGTCATCTCCTTTCAAGAGCCCAGAAGGGAGCAGGGTCTTCCAGGAAATTCAGCCCCTGCTGCAATACGCCTAGACATGGAGGCAAACAAAGAGGTGGTGTTTGCAGGAGCTGCATCAGATCACCAAACCATGCTCTTCTCAGCTAATTTGGCACCACCAGAACAAATCCTTCCCATGTGGTGCTCTACACGCTGCATCACAAGTCAACCCCTGCTGTGTGTTTCCTTCATGGACCCTGGTAGGACGTGGCCAAGGCTGAATCAGGTTGTCTAAGCTCTCGGACCCCATCTCCATGTGGCGACCAAAAAAGCAGCACATTTTGGTATCTGAGCGGGTCACCATCAGATCCCTCCTGGGGTGACCTCAGAGGTGCAGAATCAGTTGAAACATCTCCTGACTCAATACCTACCCTCCTGGATCCAGAGTGCGCCAGTTGAAATAGTCTACTTCCACATAGTCCACCCCAGCAATGTATTTAGTCAGAGCTAGGAGGTTCTTCTTCACTCCAGCAAGCCATTTCCAGGGCTACCCCGGCACTCCTCATGATGCTTGCCAATTGACATAAGCCACCACTATGGTGTTGTCCAATAACACTCAAACTACTTGGTCCTTGATCAGGTGTCGGAAATGCAGAAGAGCCAACCTGATGGCCCTTGCCTCGAGGTGGGTGATGGATCGCACCACCTCCCTGCGGTTCCACTGGCCCTAGGCTGTTCAGTCTTGGCAATGGGCTCTGCAGCTCAAGAGACTGGCATCTGTCGTCAGAAGGATCCATGAAACATCGTCCAGCAGCACACTCTTCCTCAGATGATTGAGCTGCTGCTACCACTGTAGGCTAACCTTCACCAACAGTGGGAGCCTGAGCTCGAACTCCTGAAAACTCGGAAACCACAGAATTAGCAAAGATCACCGGAACAGCTGCATATGTACATGTGCCCACAGTACCATTTTGATTGTTGCTGCCATCAATCCAAGGAGCTGAAGACAATCCCAGACTCTAGGAGCCTGTTGCCAACAGAACAGCATCAGGCAATCCAACTATCTTTTGACTTTCTCCTCTGGCAGAAAGACTCTGCTCACTCGAGTTATCAAGACGTGCTCCCAGGAACTCTAGGGACTGGGAAGGCATCAACTGGCTCTTCCCCCGACTGATCACCCAGCCGAGGCTTTCCAAAAAGGACACCACTCGGGTCGCTACAAGAGGACGCCTTTGATAGAGAATAAGCTTGGATGAGCCAGTTGTCCAGATATGGGTGCACACAAATCCCTTGGTGCCACAGCGCTGCAGCCACCACCACCATGACTCATGAGGACAACCCTTGGGACAGTGGAGTGTCTGAATGGGAGAGCATCAAACTGAAAGTGAGAGACAAGTACAGCAAAACAGATACCTTCGCTGATCTTCCCAGAATGGGGGATGAAAATGTACTTCAGCCAAAATCAGAGATGCAAGGAACTCCCCTTGGCACACCACTTGAATCACAGATTGCAAAGTTTCCATCTGGAAGCGCAGGATGCACAAGTACTCGTCAACACCCTTGAGGTCCACAAAGGGCTGAAGATCCATCCTTTTTTCAGCACCACGAAAAATATGGAATATCTGCTCTTGCCCCAGTTGTCTGTAGGAAAGGACACCACAAATTTCAGGAGCAGCAACTTATCCAAGGTGATCCGCACAACTTCCCATCTGCTCGCAGATCCACAGGGGAAGATGGCAAATGCATCCAGTATTGGGCCTTTGTATTCCAGGACACAGCCATATGGAACGGTGTCTAGAACCCTGTGATCCTTGGTGACTCGGGTCTATTCCTGAAAGGAAAGACACAGCCTTACTTTAACTGGAGGAACTAAGGAATGGGCCCCCAAACCTTCACTGCACAGCCTGGGAGGGACCTCCTCTGGAGGGGACCAAGTCCCTGGGCCCATGAGCTCCTCAAAAGGACTGAGAACAAGCCCGAATCCAAAAGCAGAAGGGAAGAAAGGCTTTACAGGCCTACAAGAGTTTGAGTCCCCCAGGAGTCCAACCAGCATATCTGTGAGGAGCGAGCAGAGGATGATGGAAAAAGGGGCTCCTGCCCACTTCCCAGGCCCCTTGGACCTGCCCTCTGGAAGGCGGCAAGATCTTCTTGCCCAAGTCCTTCATCAGCTTCTCCAAATAGACCCCAAAGTGTCTTTCCTTTAAGGACAGTTAGGGCAACCAGGCTTTGGAAGATATGTCCACTGCCTAGCGCCGGAGCCAAATCCAAATGCCATGTCACCATCAACAGAGCACTATCCCCTAGCCACCAGGATGTACCAGGTCATACATGGTATCAGAAAGGAAGGCCATAGTCAACGCCAAAGGAAGGATAGTATCATCTGGTGTGAGAGACTGAATCCACTGGAGCCAGGCTAGAGATGTCAGGCCTGCACATACCGCCAATTGAAGAATAGCAGACACAGAGGAGAACTGGTTCTTTATCTTTATTGGGTGCTTGATATACCACTCAAGCAGCGCATCAGAGCTGTTTACATTATAAAGGCAGCTACAGAAATAGGAAGTAGAAAGGAACACTATTGTTAAACAAGAAAGGAGAGGACAAGCATTAAAGAAAATAATCCAAAGGAAGAGGATAAGCAGGAATGGACAAAGTCAAAGAGGCTAGGGGTCAGGGGAGGGCTGTGCAGAAGAGGGAGAGAGGACAAAGGCCTTTCAGTTCAGAGTATCCTTTGCCGATCCACTTTCCACAGGAATGATGGACTGTCTGGTAACCGTGACTTGCGCATCCACCCTGGGAATATCAAATCACACAAAGCACCCCTTCTCTGGGAGACCATACATCTTATGCCACCTTAGCTGGGGAGTCAAGGAAATCTCACTCATACTGGATCATGCTCTTGAGCAACCTCTGGGAATGGGAAGACAGTAGTGGGTATCCACACCCCTTGCAGGAGTGAATACACCTTCAGCTCCTGTTCTATAACTAGAGTATCCATCAAGCTCATGGTGGATGAGACCCTGACAATGCCACCATTGCTCCTTTTGGAACAGGGGGATAACACCGACCTTTTCACAATCCTCTGAAGGCGAGAGCACTTCTTCATCCACAACAGAGCCCAAAACTGAGACATATGAATTGCAGTCCAAATCTTGGACAGATCCCCATCCCAAGGAGGCGATGTTTGCCGGGGACGCTTAGCCATGTAAGCAACTGAACAGGGCTTCCACTCTCAGCCTGCCCTTCACGAGAGGCTGCACTCAAGGGAACCCATGGGCCGCAGGGTCTGAATTTCCACACCAGAGTGACCAGGCCTGTTGTAAAAAAAGGAAACAAATTCTGGGGAGGACGAATCTGGAGGCCAGCAGTTCTCCCTGTGGAAACTACCCCCCTATGCTAGGGGACAAAGCTACTGCTGAATCCCTAGGGGATATGAGGCAGTCAACATGGTTACCGGAACTTCCGGTCAGCTGGCCATCCTTACCCACAGCGCCATCCGCCACTCCCTGGCCTATCATATCTCCTCTCTCCTGCCTTTCCTCCAAAGTATACATATTGAAGTCTCTCTCCATATGCCTTTTGACAAAGCCTGCTGACCATTTTGGTAGCCGCCCTCTGCACAGACTCCATCCTGTTTATATCCTTTTGAAGGTGCGGTCTCCAGAATTACACACAGTACCCTAAAATTAGGTCTCTCACACAAGACTTATACAGATGTTAGGTAGAGACTTGCTCACAGAGCACTGGGCTTGTCACAGTAAAACACACTCCTGCCATGCTAACCCTGAAATGTGAATAGTTGCCATTTATCCAGTTCCAGGAATGAGATTTCTAAGCCAGTTCTGGATTTCTGACCAATCTCATTCTGATGCATTATGGGCTCTGCAGCACAGATTCCAATGGGTAAAATCAGTGACTACAAATACCATATTGCACTGCAATATAAAATGGAAACCAGAACAGGCAAAAAAAAAATCTTACTCCTGGAACTGGGTAACTTGGCAATTTTGCAACTCTAGGCAGATACAACATTTGAATTAAATAACAGGCACCAATTAAAATCTAGAATTCGTTACTGAAGAGGGCTGTAAAAGCAGTTAAAAATTGCTCAGATGTGTAAGGTGACTGTCCAAGTTTGTGACACACCAAAAGCATTTTTTTGCTGTAAAAAAACAAGAATTTTGAGATGCTATGTTTAAGTTGGTGGTGGACATGCACCACTGTGCCCTATGAGTGCTACTTAGCCGAGTTTAAAAAAAAAAAGGGTTTGGACAAATTCTTGGAGGAAATCACTTGGGGGAAAGCAGCAAAGAATCCTGTTACTTTTTGGGATCCTGCCACTTACTTGTGACCTGGATTGGCCACTGTTGGAAACAGGATACTGGATTTGCTAAACCTTCGGTCTGACCCAGTATGGGTCTAAAGGAATAATTCTACAAAATGTATGATTTTATTTTATGGGTGGAGAGCTAAGCATATTAGAGGAGTGAGGCAGATGTTACTATCTAAAAGGTTTCAGGAACACTGCCTCAGGTGGCTCAATCTAGGACAAAAACCATGGGTGGGGGGAGGCAGTAGCTTTAAAATACCAAAGCTAAAGGGAAGCAGAGACTTTAAAACCTGTAATAAAAAACTGAAGGTAGCAATCAGTCAAGCTAACGAAAGACAGAAGAAATCCTGACTAAAAGATAATATTCTCGGAGTGGGATACAGTCAGTCAGTCTTAAGGGGTGGGGGATGGGAGGAAGAAAAGAAAGAAGGATGTCACCATATGTGAAGACATGGAGTCTAAAGGGGTGGGAGAGAGTCTCAGAATGGTCACAAACAGTTCAGACAAAGAAGTTAGCCCTGGAAACTTGTCTGTATCTGTCAACTCTCCATATGAAGAGAAAAAAAGTCCTCACAAGTCAGACTCTCAAAGTGGTGCAAGGCCTGGCAGCAATGGCAATTTAATTCCATCTCTGAGAAAAGAAACACATTGATGTCACCAAGGGAGAGGCTGCAAGGCCACAAATTACAAAGGAGAGAATTGAAAAGGCCAAGCCACAAACAAGGGAGTGGCCAGCAGGTTTCACTTTTCTCTGACGCAATGTCCTACAAAGTTTACCGTACTAATATACTAAAGTCTTTTCTTTTTTCTTATTCTTCCACCTACATAAAAAGAAAAAATCAGTCTGACCTGTGTATGGTAAAGGGAAGGCCAAGCACCAGATTCTTCAATACATGGCTAAAAGAGCTGGTGTGAAGAGGAGGGTGTTAGATTGGTGAAAGGATGTAGGCAGAGCCAGTTCAACCATTTGTCAAGACTATGCGATTGCCTAGGACAGCAGTTTCTGCCGGAAAGAGTAGCAGCAGTAAAAACAAAACATTAGATCCCGACAGCCACACAAAATGAAAGAGCCCTCAGTGTATTCTTTTTTTACCTGCAGGGGTGCGAGCATACACAAATGCAAAACTTAATACTTCAAAGTAAAGGGTCCAATAATGCATTTTTACAGGATTGTTTTGGGAAGGGCAATGTAAGGATGATCATGATAGAATTTAATCATCAAAATGGGGTGGAGGGAGGAACATAAGGCTGAAGGTTCGCATAGAGTGCCCAACATCCTTGCCCCAGTCCTAGATATAGGCCACCCCTCCAGTACAACCTGTCTGAGAGGCACCAGGATCATAAGTGAACATTTCAAGAGTGGAATAAATATACTTGAAAACTTAGAGCACCAGTCAAAAAGATTCATGAGCCAGGCCACAAGAATGATGGAGAAATTTTTCATACCCAATAATTTTCTTTCCTTGAATTCTGCTAGACGAGTCCAGATGAATAGGTTATGCTCCCTTGCCAGCAGTAGAGGCAGTCTTGAGCAACTTACTCCTCTCAAGGGCCAGGCTGTAAGCAAGAAGGGAATGGTGTCCTCCATCACCAGTGTCCTTGCCAAAGAAGGCCCCTTCTTGAGGTAACAGAAAAGGGAGGCCCCAACAAACTCAGGAGATCCGTATACAATAGTCTGCATGGCCAATCCAGGGACACCAGAATCACCAAGCCTGGGCTAAACCAAATTCTGCATAGTGGGCGGTTCATCAAGGGTTATGGCAGTGGGGAAGACATACAGGAGATCCCCCTGAGGCCATTTCTGAAGCATGGCATCCAAGCCTGTGGGTCCTTCCTGTGGCTGAAAAAGCTTCCCACTTTGGCATTCTTCTGAGTGACCATCAGGATGAACAATGGAAGACCCTACCTCTGCACTATAAGGCAGAAAGCGTGAGGGCTCTGCTCCCACCATGTTTGGACTTAAGTCCACTTGCACATTGTTGACCCTGCTATGTGGGCTGACAGAGCAATTAGATGAAAAACTGCCCAACTGCACAGTTTTGCCACCTCATGAGCCACTTCCGCACTGCAAATTCTACCCTGCTTGTTGGCACATGCCATTGTCTCTCAGAAAACACTGACTACTTTACCCACCAGGAGAGGCTGAAACCTCTCCAGAACTAGTTGGATCACTCTGGCCTTCAAATGGTTAATAGACCAAGAGGCCTCCAACTGGGGGCATGTCCCTGGACCATTTGTCCCAAACAATAAGTCCCCCAGCCCTTCGAGCTGGCATCTATAGTGACTATCACCCAATCCAGAGCTTCTGGGGTCATCTACCAGATGGCACGACTGCAACCACTACATTAAACTGCTCCTTGATCTCTTGAGGGTGAAAGAGAGTCTGGTCGAACAGCTGAGAAGAAGGAAACCAGAGAGACAGCAGGTGTCCCTGAAGTGGGCAGGTGCGCGCCCTGGCCCAAGGGATTAAATTACAGGGTTGATGCCATGGACCCTAGGAGTTAGCAGTAATCTCATATCTGGGGAGCTGACTGAGCAAGAAAGTCCCCGAGCTGACTAACTTGATGGACCACCCTAGCATCAGGAATACCAGCCCAGGAGGGAGTTGAACTACGCTCACAGATATTTCATAATGGGGAAGGCATCAGATTGCTCTTGGGGTAGTTGATCACCTACCCCAGTCCTACCAGTTGCCAAACTACCAGGGCTGTGTCTCCCCTGGTACAAGTAAACCTTGATCACATGCTTGCTTAGGGCTACTGCCATTACAATCATGACCTTTGAGCAGGTACAAGGGGCCATAGCTAGACTAAAGAGTAGGGCCCAAAACTAGAAGTGACAGTCCAGGACACAGAAGAGTAGGAAATTCTGTTGCTACTCCCAGATGGGAATGTGAAAGTAGGCCTCAACCAGATCTAGGGGTGGGGTAAGAACTCCCCTTGCTGGACTGCCATAATAACTAATCTGATGGCATCCATGAGGAAATGCAGAACACAAAGTTTGGCACTGACCACCTTTAGCTCTGGAATGGGCCGAAAGGATCATCTCTTCTTGAACACTATAAAAGTGGAGTGGAGTGGAGGAGCAGCCTAATTGTTAGAGCATTGGCTTGGGAACCAGGGTTGAATTCCCACTAGCACTCTTTGTGGCCTTGAGCAAGTCACTTAACCCTCCACTGCCTCAGAAAAATACAAGTTATCAGTGTCCCTGTTTAATGTATATTACCAAGTTCAAGTTACAATGTAAACCGCTTTGACTGAAATGAAGCAGTATAAAAAAACCTGTTAAATAAAAGTAGATGGAATAATGCCCCTTAACCTGCAATTTCGGGAGGCACTGACGAGTTTCTTCAGTCATCCACTATAGCAGAGAGCTGCAAGGATACTCCACAAAGACATCCCACAGAGGCTTTGTGAACTCCAGGCCATATCCCTGATTGAGCACCTCAAGGATCCATTAGCTTGATGTGATTTGGGTCCACTTGTAAGGAAAATCCAGAGCCACACCTTAACCAGCTGGCAGCTCGGAAGGTACCCACTATATCTTATTGCAGGGGGACTCCTGGCTATAGCAGGAGCCATGATTCAGTCTCGAAACCACCAAGAGCTCCAGAAGAACTTAGCTCTCTTAGAGCTAGCACTATAGGCTGAGGAGCCCCTACCCGGATTTCTAGCAGTCCGAGGGAGTCTCCAAGCTCACGAGACCCTGTGGGATGTGTTCCTGCCACCTCTAGACCCATCTTCAGGGATGAGCCTCTCCAAGGTTTTCCACCAACTTCTCCAGGTCCTCCTCAAATAGCAACCTGCCTCTCAAGAAACGTTTTCTCAAACGTAGCTTAGAGGCAACATCAGCAGACCAATTGTGCAACCACAGCTACCGCCTGGCAACTACCACCATCAGAGACTTGGAGGAGGTCCAGATCAAGTTATACAGGGCATCTGCACATATGCTGTGCCTGACTCCAGTCAAACAACCTCTGGGCTTTCCCGCAATTGCTGGGCCCAGTGCAAAGACACTCAGGCCACCAGGCCCACACACAACGCCACCTGACAGCTCAACACAGAATCTGTAAAGGCATTCTTAATGACAGCTTCCACCCTCCTATCATGAGATTCCTTATGTGCAGTGCCCTCTCCACTGGGACAGCCATGCACTGTGTCATGACTATGACCAGGGCATCCACACAAGGGAGGCCCAAAATCTAATCTAGCTCACCCTAGGATAATGGATACAACCGAGACAGGACCCCTAAGGCCCAGCTCAGGGGTCTCCAACTGGGAGACAAATAAGTGATACACTGGCTCAGGAGAGGGAAAACCCCCAGAAGGCATCTGATGACTCCCATAATAGGGTCTATTTGCAAAGTTTGCGCCGAACAGGAACAGCTATAAGCAGGGCCACCATCAAGTGGAGTCAATCGATCTCAACACATTACTCCAACCCTCCAAAACCTTCACTGACCACCAATAACAGAGTAAAATACAAAATAGCCACCACAATATTCAAGACTCTCCACAACCAATCAGCCCCCTGCCTTGAGAACCTGATCAACAAAGCACCTGAAATTAGATTACGAAGAACTATAAACCAGAATCTACTAACAAGCTCCCCGCTTATGACCAAATATACACAGCATACCAACAGAGCCTTCACACTCTTTGCCCTTACAATATGGAACTCCCTGCTGGAACCCATTAGATCGGCTCAAATCTTACAATATCTCAAAAAGAAACTAAAGACTCATCTCATCATCAAACACTATGGAATTGACACAATCATCTAACACTAAAGCTTCTTGGACACTATCAACCAAACATACCCAAAGAAGGTCCTCTCCCCCAATTTCACGCCCAGTTACTTACATAAGAACATACATAAGCTATGCCATACTGGGTCAGACCAAGGTCCATCAAGCCCAGTATCCTGTTTCCAACAGTGGCCAATCTAGGTCATACGTACCTAGCAGTTTCCCCAAAAGACACAGGTTCCACAATGCTTGTACTGGGTCAAGCATTGATATCCTGGGTCCCTTCTTAATAATGGTTTATGGACCTTTCCTCCAGGAACTTGTCCAAACCTTTTTTAAACCCAGCTACACTAACAGCCTTTAGTACATCCTCCGGTAACAAATTCCAGAGTTTGATTACACGTTGAGTGAAAAAATATTTTCTCTTATGTGTCTTAAATAGTTTACCCTGTAGCTTCATTGCATGTCCCCTAGTCTTTCTATAATCTGATAACGTAAACAATCTACGTTTACCCATTCCACTCTGTTCATTAATTTATAGACTTCTATCATATCTCCCCTCAGCCATCTCTTTTCCAGGTTAAAGAGCCCTATCCTTTTTGGCCTTTCTTCATAGTGGTATCCTTCCAACCCCTTTACCATTTTGGTGGCTCTTCTCTGAACCTTTTCTAATAACGCTATATCCTTTTTAAGATACGGCGACCAGAATTGCACACAATATTCAAGGTGCGGTCGTACCATGGAACGATACAGAGGCATTATAATGTCCTTTGTTTTATTTTCCATTCCTTTCCTTATGATACCTAGCATTCTATTTGCTCTCTTGGCTGCACCTGCACAGTGGGCGGAGGGTTTTAACATGTTATCCACAATGACACCTAAATCTTTTTCCTGGGTGGTGGTTCCTAATGTGGAACCTTGCATTGTGTAACCATAGTTTGGGTTGTTCTTCCCTAAGTGCATAACTTTGCACTTGTCCACATTAAATTTCATCTGCCATTTGGATGCCCAGTCTTCAAGTTTATCAAGATCCTCTTGCAATTTTTCACAATCCTCATGGTTTTTAACAACTTTAAATAGTTTTGAGTCATCTGCAAATTTGATAACCTCACTCGTTATTCCCTTTTCCAGGTCATTTATGAATATAACAAAAAAGCAGCAGACCCAGCACAGATCCCTGGGGTACACCACTATTCACCTTTCTCCATTGGAAAATTTGGCCATTTAGCCCTACCCTCTGCTTTCTATCTTTTAACCAGTTCCTGATCCACAATAGTACACTGCCTCCTATCCCATGACTCTTTAGTTTTGCCAACAGTCTCTGATGAGGGACCTTGTCAAAAGCTTTCTGAAAGTCCAAATACACTATAATCAACTGACTCACCTTTGTCTACCTGTTTATTCACACCTTCAAAAAAACATTAACAGATTCGTAAGACAAGATCTTCCTTGTCTAAAGCCATGTTGGCTGTCTCCCATTAAGCCATGACTATCTACATGTTCAGCAATTTTGTTTTTATGATGGTTTCTACCATTTTTCCCGGTACTGATTTCAGGCTCACCGGTCTGTAGTTTCCCAGATCACCTCTGGAACCCTTTTTAAAAATTGGCGTTACGTTGGCCATCCTCCAATCTTCAGGTATTACAGATGATTTTAATGACAGTTCACAGATTACTAATAGCAAGTCTACAATCTCAAATTTCAGTTCTTTCAACACCCTTGGATGTATATCATCCGGTCCAGGTGATTTGCTACTCTTCAGTTTATCTAATAGTTGTAATACATCTTCCCGATGTATCGATATTTCCTTCAATTCTTCCGCACTTTTAAATACCACTTCAGTCATGAGTAACATCCCTAAATCTTCCTCAGTAAAGACCGAAGCAAAGAATTCATTCAGTCTCTCTGCTATCGCCTTGTTGCCTCTTAGTGCCCTTTTAACCCCTCTATCATCTAATGGACCAACTGACTGTCACAGATTTTTTGCTATGAATCTTTATTACACGTTTTTGCTTCCGCAGCAAGCTTCTTCTCAAATTCTCTCTTTGCCTGCCTTATAAAGTAATTAGATCTTACCTGCTAATTAGTGTTCCTGAAGGAACGACAGTCCAGTCCCTTTACTTCTGGGTTGCGCAACCCTTCCAGCAGCTTGGAGGCTGAGCCCAACCTTTTTGGGGGATGGAGCGGTATAAATACCACTGGGACCACCCACCAACTCCAGTAATCGAATGAAAAAGCAGGCCTAACGAAGTTCCATTAACAACCTATATAACAACCATTAACAACCTATATAACATAACATAGTCTAGCTATATATAAAACTCTTTTTTTTTTTTTTATAAGGAATAGATAGACTGAGAGGAAAGATGGTCACGGGCGGAGGAGGTTTGCATGAGTCCGCCCGAGCCGACCTTCTCCCGCACCCCCTCACCCAGAACTGGCCCCACGCTCGGTCCGTAGCTTCCTTCTGACTGATAGGCCTTAACCGGGTGGGATCAGGGACTGGACTGTCGTTCCTTCAGGAACACTAATTAGCAGGTAAGATCTAATTACTTTTTCCTTATCGTCACTCCAGTCCAGTCCCTTTACTTCTGGGATGTAAAAGAGCAGTTCAATCCTGGGTGGGATCCGGCATACCGGACTGTAGGACCGCCAGACCAAACCGAGTGTCCGCTGAACTCTGGATGTCCAGCCTGTAATGCTTGGCGAAGGTATGCAGAGAGGACCAGGTCGCTGCCCTACAAATATCCAACGGAGGAACTAGGCTGAATTCTGCCCAAGAGGTAGCCTGTGCCCGAGTGGAGTGTGCCCGCAGACCCACTGGCACCTGCTTCCTATTCAGGATGTAGGCGGAGGCAATCGCCTCTCTGATCCATCTGGAGATGGAGGCCTTGGCCGCCGCCTCCCCTTTGTGAGGGCCTCCGAACTGGACGAATAGCTGATCGGACTTCCGGAAGGGGTAGCGTTTCAAGGTCCTCCGGACATCCAGGAGACGAAGTTTGCTATCCCTACCTTCAGGCCCCTCGGCCGAGAAGACCGGGAGGTTGACTGCCTGGTTCACATGAAAGGGAGAGATAACCTTGGGCAAGAAGGAAGGAACAGTTCACAGAACCACTTTGTCCTTGAGAAATAATAGGAAGGGGGGTTGAGCGGACAACGCTTGTAATTCGGAGACCCGCCTTGCCGAGCAGATCGCGACCAGAAAGACTGTCTTCAAGGTTAAGTCCTTTAAGGAGGCCCCCTTTACTGGTTCAAAGGGTTCCCTGATCAGGGCATTTAGCACTAGGTTGAGATCCCAAGGGGGGATGACCGACCTCCGTTGAGGACGCAGGCGTCTAACCACTCTTAGGAACCTGGAGACGTCCGCGTGCACCCCTAGGGACTTGCCGCGGACCTTGCCCCTATAGCATGCGATGGCAGCCAGCTGAACTCGCAAGGAGCTGTGCGCTAGGCCCTTGTCAAATCCTGCCTGCAAGAATTCCAGAACCTCAGGGACTGAGGCGGAAAGGGGTTTCCGTCGGTGCTCCGCACACCATGCTTCGAAGATGCGCCAAGTCCTAACATAGGAGAGACAGGTCGAGCGCTTCTTAGCATTCAACAGGGTCGTGATGACCGCTCCTGAATAACCTCGCTTCAGGAGCCTCGCCCTTTCAATAGCCAGGCCGTAAGCGAGAATCGATCCACATGAGGCATTCGAACCGGGCCTTGCCTCAGCAGGTCCCTTTTGCAAGGGAGCCGCCAAGGCTGGTCGGCGATCAATCTCACCAAGTCCGCATACCAGGGGCGGCGAGGCCAATCTGGAGCTATGAGGATTACGAATCCCTGGTGAGACTCCACGCGCAGGAGAACCTTTCCGATCAGCACCCAAGGAGGAAACACATAGAGGAGACCCTCCGAAGGCCACTTCTGGGACAAGGCATCCAGGCCCTCGGACATTCTTTCCTTTCGCCGACTGAAGAATCGGTCTACCTTGGCGGACGAGAACCTTGCCATGAGATTCATGACTGGGAGCCCCCAACGGGACACTATCTGGTCGAAGGTCTCCTGCTCCAGTTCCCACTCTCTGTGGTCTATCTTGCACCTGCTGAGGTAGTCTGCCGTGACGTTGTCCGTGCCTGCTACGTGCTGGGCTGAGAGTGCTTCCAACCGAACTTCCGCCCACTGGAACAGAGCGTCCGCTTCCTTCTCCAAGGCGGGGCTGCTGGTGCCGCCCTGATGGTTGATGTAAGCCACCGCGGTGACATTGTCGGAGAGGATGCGAATTGCTCTCTTTTTTACTAAGGTCTCGAGAGCCCTGAGCCCCAAGACGACGGCCCGCAATTCCAGCCTGTTGATGGGCCATTGAGCTTCCAACGGCGTCCAGCTGCCCTGAACGAACTGGTCCTCGCAGTGAGTTCCCCAGCCTACCAGACTGGCATCCGTCGTCAAAAGTAACCACTGATGCGGTTCGAGGGGCATCCCGCGATCCAGATTCCTTGGGCACCGCCACCAGCGGAGGACCTGTTTGGTTCGCGGAGCACAAGGTAACTGCATTGACATGGGATGATGCTGGGGGGATCATCGACGCAATAGGGCCCGCTGCAACGGCCGCATGTGGGCTCTGGCCCATGGTACTACTATCGCCGCCGCCATCGTTCCCAGAACCTGAAGATAATGCCACGCTGTGGGGTTTCGTCTGCCCAGAAACTGCGTGACTAGAAGTCTTAGTTCTCTTGATCGAGACAGAAACACCCTGCCTCTGCTGGTATCGAATCTTGCTCCGAGGTACTCGAGTTCCTGGGAGGGAGTCAACCTGCTCTTTGCTCGATTGATGACCCACCCCAACTCTTCTAGGACCTGAATGACTCTTGTCGTCACGGAGTGGCTTTCCTCTTCCGACTTCGCTCGGATCAGCCAATCGTCCAGGTAAGGGTGAACTAGGATTCCCTCTTTCCGTAGGGAGGCCGCTACTACCACCATCACTTTGGTGAACGTTCTTGGAGCCGTAGCTAGGCCGAAAGGTAGGGCCTGGAATTGAAAGTGGCCCCTTGGCACTGCAAATCTCAGGAATTGTTGATGGGATGCCCTGACCGGGATATGCAAGTAGGCTTCTGTCAGATCGAGGGACGTTAGGAATTCCCCGCCCCTTACGGCTGCTATGACTGATCGTAGGGTCTCCATCCGGAAATGCGGAACCCTGAGACAGCGATTGACCTGCTTTAGATCCAGGATCGGGCGGAAGGACCCTTCCTTCTTTGGTACCACGAAGTAAATCGAGTACCGACCAGAGCCGCACTGGTCTGGTGGTACCGGGACGACGGCCCCGAGCGCTATTAGGCGTGCGAGAGTTGTCTCTACCGCCGCCCACTTTGTAGAAGAACCGCAGGGAGACTGAACAAAGGCTAGATGTATTTGTTTTGCAAATTCGAGAGCATAGCCCTCTCTGATGACCTCTAGGACCCATTGATCGGACGTGACCCGGGACCAGGCGGGAAGAAACTGCCTTAAACGTCCACCCACCTGCAGCTCCTCCCCCTGGACCCCCGACATCTCATTGCTGTTTCCTAGGCCCCGAGGAAGAAGAAGAAGAGGCTCCGAAACCTCTACCTGCTCCTCGAAACCCCCTAAAGCCTTGCCCCCTGGTCGGGAAACGTCCCTGGAAAAGGGGTTCGACCTGGCTGAACGAAACCTCCGGGGGTCCCTGGGTTGACTACGCACCGGGGCCAGGGAGCGACCTTGTTTCGGTCTATCTTCAGGGAGCCTGCCGCCCTTAGACTCGCCAAGGTCCTTCACCAACTTGTCCAGATTCTCACCAAACAACAGTTTCCCCTTAAAGGGAAGACGACTTAGGCGTGCCTTTGAGGAAGCGTCGGCTGCCCAATTACGGAGACACAAGTAGCGCCTAGCCGCCACCACCGAGGCCATGTTCTTAGCTAGGCTCCTGATGAGGTCATACTGACTATCCGCCAAGTAGGCCGCTCCAGATTCCAACCTAGCCTGGCCTGTGCTTCTTCAGCGGCGCCTTCCGCTGCCTGAAGCTGTTGAGACCATCTCAAACAGGCCCGTGCCACCCAGGCCCCCGAAACGGAAGCCTGTAAGGCAAGGGCGCTCACATCAAAGGCTTGCTTCAGGAGCGTGTCCAGTTTCCTGTCTTGCGAGTCCCTCAGGGCCGTGCTGCCCTTGACTGGGATAGTTGTCTTCTTTGTAACAGCTGAGACCGCCGCATCTACCCTGGGTGACTTCAGCAGCTCTTTGTCTGCCTCTGGGAGAGGGTATAGGCAAGCCATAGAGCGGACCCCCCTAAGGCTTGACTCAGGTTGATCCCATTCTTCCTGGATCATCTGCCGAACCACCCTGTGGACAGGAAATACTTTCTGGGACCTCCTAATGGCCTGGATTAAGGGGTCCTCCAACGCTTCGTCCTCTGCAGGCGCGTCTGAGGCCACATTGAGCACTTTCAGGGACTCATTGATTAGTGCCGGGAGTTCCTCTCGGCGAAAAACCCTAATTATACGGGAATGATCCTCCTCAGGGATCTCCCCCTCTTCAAGTTCCTCCTCCTCCTCATCTAGATCCTTGTCAGAGCTCTCCTCTTCCGGGGTGCCCTGAGAGAGGGACGTGAGGGGCTCCTCACTCATCAGCCGAGCGCGCTTACGTGGAATCCCAGGGTTCTGACTGCTTGACCTCATTGGTCTGGCCGGCCCGCCTTCTGCCATAGGGGCTGCCTCCCCTGCGCCCAACCCTTGCTTGCGCATACAATAGGCTCTATGGAGCAAGAGGACAAAGTCAGGGGAGAAGAGATCCCCGACCCCCCTCCCCCGCGGGCAGGGGGGAAAGGGGCAGAGGAGGAGTGGGAAATTCCGATGAGGTAGGGGGAGGGAACTGAGACCCCCCTCCCCCCTCCAGAGGGTCCCCGGACCCCTGAGAAGTCTGAGCCATGGATAAGTTAATTTCTTGTTCCATGGAGGCGGCTACTGCAGCACAACCCCTGCAGATCCCAGCCTCCATAGAAGTACCTCTGCGAGTGCCACAGGAAGGGCACCGAGACTTGCTAGTCATGTCCTTGAAAAGGAGGAACAGAAGTCCTGCTAGTGCCACCTGGGTTTAACCCACCAGCATGCCCGAAGCTGTACAACGCAGGACAAACAGATTTAAAAGTGCTCTCCCCCCTAGTAAAGAATTAACAGCTCCCCAGACCAGGAAATTAGACACTACTCCACTTAAACCCAAGCTAAGGGAGAAACTAAATTAAATTAAATTAAAAACAAATTAAAACAAATTAAAATAAAATGCATAAACCCCAGAATTTAATCCGGTACTTGCTGTTTGGAGAGCTTCTTCTGCCGCGGTGCCCAGGCCCGACTCAGCGAAATCCAGCCGTTGGCTCCACACGTGGTAGGCCGCAACCACGTGGAGACCTAAACGGAGGACTGCGAGTTGCCTTCCGATCAGAATTAAAGAACCGCTAAATCGGTGCTGTGAGCCGCCCCCCCGCTCCGGTTTAAGCGGCGCCGCTAGAAAGGCGCTGAAAACGGGGCTCCCACGCTCAACTCCGCTTCCCTCCGTACTGAGACGGGAGCGGCAGGAGGAACACAGTCGCGGCGTGCCTCAAGCGCTCAGCCACCAGCAGGGCTTCGGCGCGAGGCAGGGCAGGTCACTGAAGAAGAGAGAGTGCAGGAATCGGGCGGCTCAGCAGCGAGAGGAGAGCTGAACGGTCCTCCTCGCTGCTGCAGGAAGCAATCACCTCTGGTACCCGGCCCGGCCAGGGGGGGGGGGGAGGGGGGAGGGGGGAGGGAGAGGTAGGCAGGCGAAAATTAAAGGCACAGTGAACAAAAACAAAGGTAAAAGTAACAAAACTAAGTAAATCAATAAGCAAGGAGCTTAAAAAACCTAAAAAGAGTAAATTTAAAAGGAGAAGACTCCAGTAAGCCCTAGGCTTACGGAACCCTCCAGCTGCTTGGAGGCTGAGAATACTGGAGTTGGTGGGTGGTCCCAGTGGTATTTATACCGCTCCATCCCCCAAAAAGGTTGGGCTCAGCCTCCAAGCTGCTGGAAGGGTTGCGCAACCCAGAAGTAAAGGGACTGGACTGGAGTGACGATAAGGAACAATGCCTTGCATTTAACTTGCCAGTGCCTGTGCCGTTTCCAGTTTTTGTTATTTGGCTCTTTTTTCCATTTCCTGAAAGATGCTTTTTTGGCAACAGTCTCTGACCTCACCTTTAAACCATGCTGGTAGTTTTTTGGACTATCTTCCACTTTTCTTAAAGCGTGGAATAAAGCTGGTCTGGGCTTCCAAGATAGTATTTTTCAACACCACCCAAGCTTGTACCCCTTCTAAGTTTTAAGTAAACCCTGTCTGAGTCAGCTCTTTATTGTTCCTTATAAACCGCTTTGATTACATGAAAAGTGGTATATAAAACTTGTTAAATAAAATAAAGTTCTGGATGAAGACAGGGAGGTTCTCCCTGTGAAAGAGGCAGATCATAGATGGATCGTCACTTTCTGTATGGGGAATTTCCACCTCTTCCTCAGACTCATCTTCCAAGGAGAAAAAAAATCCTCTTCATCATCCCAGACAACCCCCATGGGGGATAAGATTGGGCTCTCAAAGGAATGGGCAGACGAAGGGATAAGGCAAGAATACTTATGGATGCGGTCATCATTATTGTCCAATATTTCCTTTAAAAATGTAACCTGTGAAATAGCTTTGGACTATTTATGCATACATATTTGACACATAAAAGAAACAAATAAAACAAGACCAATTAAAAAAGGAAATTGGTAGAAAATAGTATAAAAACTGGGGCATTGCCAGGATATGATTATTCTATCACCGAAAAAAGACTGATTATCCTTTTTTTGAATTAAATATATAGGTGGGGATAAACTTATACCTGAATAACTTAATTACTAATATGCAAAAAACATGTGTTGGATCATTTGCCATGAAAGAGAAACTCTCTCGTAGTAAATCCTCCGTTTTTCTCTGTTTAGAAAGGGACCAGCCCTTCTTTTCAAACACTAAGGGATAATACCAAAATTAACCCAGGTGCTGGTTTAAAAGTTTCAAGCTTTCTTTGAAAGTGCTGCTTCAGATAAGTACTACTGGGGGAAATTTTGGTATTATCCCTCAGTGTGTGATAAGAAGGGTTGGTCCCTTTCTAAACAGAGAAAAATGGAGTATGTGCTACAAGAAAGAGTTTCTCTTTCATGGCAAATAATCCAACAAATTTTTTTGGCATATTAGTAATTAAGTTATTCAGGTATAAGTTTATCCTTTTATTGAATTAAATAAGGATATGATTATTGGCACCATTATAAACAATTCAAATCAGTTTGAACAGAAGAATCACATTCCCAGTACAGTAAAAGTAGACACACCTGTGATCAATTACACAGGTACACTACCAAAAAACTGCCTCCAGTTTTGCAACTGATTCCTATAGATTTTGGGGTGCTGAATCCAGGAAAAATAGCCAAAATGTTCCATCACGTCACGTTTTCTTGCAAAATTAGATTTCTTACCCATATAAGGAATGTTCACATAATTTCTTTTTAGCCGACTGCAGTTTATTTTCTTGGCCCAAAATAGAGGTTGTAATGGTTAACTAACTAGAAACACTCCCTCATGATATTTTAGAGTGTTTTGTATTCATTTTATACATTAACAGGACAATTGGGAGGCGGGGGGCTAAATCCAGTACTCGCGCTGGCGCATGTTCTTTCCTGTTCGCCTCGCCTCGTTCGCGCTCGCTCAAACACGGTGGTTGCGACATGAACGTTCCTGTCAAATTTCAGTTTCTTGCAAGTTCATTATTACCTTTTGTTTGCTCAGTCGTAATCCAGCTTTATTCCGAAGTGGTTCACTACAGTTGTAGTTTGCAGTGCTGTGTATTTGTGATGGCTCACAGAGCCAGAGGTTGCGTCAACTCTCCGGACAGTTTTTGTTTTATTTGTGGGGAATATACCGTGAAAAAGCGGCAGAGGAACATTTCTGCATTTATTTAAAAAGTATATTTCGCCTATTTCGGTTTGAAGTTAGGCGATCAAGACAAACCGTGGGCTCCTCACAAAGTGTGCAAGACATGTGAGGAAGATCTACGCTTATGGATGAAAGGTAAAAAACAAGCATTTCGTTTCGGAATACCTATGATGTGGCGTGAACAAAGAGACCACAGCAGTGACTGCTATTTTTGCTCTTGCATTGTGAAGGGATACAACTTAAAAAATAAGAACGTAATAAGTTACCCCAACCTTCCCTCAGCAAATAGGCCTATGCCTCATAGCAACGAAGTACCTGTGCCTGAACCACCAAAATCTTTGGATCATATTTGTGTGGACGGTTCTGATCATGATGAGACTCATCAGATGGCTTTTCCCGATGAGTCCAGTGCTTCCGAGTTTGAAACTGAACCAGATCCGAAACCTGAACTTTTCTCTCAAGCTGAATTGAATGATTTAGTCTGGGATTTAGGACTCCCAAAAGATGCTGCCCAACTGCTAGGTTCTCGGCTTAAACAGAAAAATCTATTGTCACCAGGAACAACTTTTTATTGGTACCGCAACCGCGAGACACAATTTTTGAAGTATTTCAGCAAAGAGGAAGATTTGGTATTTTGCAACGATATATACGGAGTGATGGAAAAGTTTAAACTCAAGTATGATCCTGCTGAATGGCGGCTGTTCATTGATTCGTCAAAAGACAGCATAAAAGGTGTTCTTCTTCATAATGGCAACACATTCGCTTCAGTTCCTATTGCTCACTCTGTTATTCTCCAAGAAAAATACGAGAATTTGGCCCTGATTCTTCAGAAGATTCGTTATGATGAGCATAAGTGGATGATTTGTGGAGACTTTAAAATTCTATCCATGCGATTAGGGCAGCAATCCGGTTTCACCAAATATCCCTGCTTCCTTTGCTTGTGGGATAGCCGGGCCCGCGACCTACACTGGGGGAAAAAAGACTGGCCAATTCGGGAGTATTTGAGACCCGGTGAGAAAAATGTTCTTCACGAGAGCTTGGTACCTCGTGATAAAATTCTATTACCACCTCTCCACATTAAGTTGGGTCTCATTAAGCAATTCATCAAGTCCCTTCCAAAAGATGGTGAGTGCTTTCGGTACCTTTGCTCAAAGTTCCCCCGACTTTCTGAAGCAAAGCTAAAGGAAGGAGTGTTTGTTGGCCCTGATATAAGGAAACTCATTTCAGATGGAGCATTCGCTGAAACGATGTCTGAGAAGGAAAAAGAAGCCTGGGATTCCTTCAAGGATGTTGTTCTCAAATTCTTGGGGAACAGGCGGGATGAGAACTATAAGGATATTGTTGCCAGGATGCTCAATGCCTTCAAAGAACAAGGCTGTAACATGAGCCTGAAAGTCCATTTCTTGCACTCCCATGTGAACTACTTTCCCGAAAACTTGGGGGCGTACAGTGAAGAACAAGGTGAAAGGTTTCACCAGGACATCAAGGACGCAGAGAGAAAGTACCAAGGAAGATGGAACACCACTATGATGGCTGATTTCTGCTGGTTGCTGCTGCGGGAAACCCCAGATGAAAAATACGCCAAGCAGCGCACCAAGAGAAGCATTCGGGGGAGGAAGAAACGGGCCCACCAGGAGATTGCTTGACCCAAGAATGACTTTAAAATCTAAACTGTGTTGACAAATATCGTGTTTTTACTAAACTTTGAAATAAAAATTTGCTAGTTATTACCACAGTGTCGGATCTCATTTATTAGAATTTTATTTTCACACCATCGGGTGTTTGTCTTCATGTATTGCAATGGTGCGGTTTGCGTTTTCTATTCTTACATACATACCTGTACAACATTTTTTGCACATTTCTTTGCTTTGCTTTGTGTCTAACCTCGCTCTTATATGCTCAATGTTTGTGCACATGTATGTGGCTGTTTTAAGTGCAGACAATTTTGCTACCATCACAGTGTGTTTTGTTGACATTACTCTATTCTTATGTGCTGCCTTGTTACAATTTTCTTTATTCTTATTTGAATAACTACTAAACAATTAGTATAAAGAATTCATCCAAGAAACTTTTATCTCGATCGCACTCAATCTGAAACGTTCACCTCAAACTGCTAACCCAATGTAGCAAAAAATCTGTACGTGATGGAGCAAATTGGTTACCAGATTTGGATTCAGCGCACCAAAAAACGTAAAAATCAATCGAAATATTAGAGGCAGTTTAAAAAAAAAAATTTTTTAGTGTACCTGTGTTATCAGTAATCACGTGATTTGAATCAACCAATGAATGATCGCTCTAATATCTAAAATGGCCACATTTACTCCCTGTTCCATTTTCACAATGGTGAAAACAGAGCTACCTGAGGCAGTCAGAAAAGCCATTATCACCAGACAAACCTCAGAGAGATTCAAGGCCATCTCCATGACCTTGGGATTCTGTGTCTACAGTTCATAATATTAAGACGTTTTCTGCTCACAGAACTCTCAAGAGCCTCCCAGGACATGGTGGGAAGAGGAAAATTAAACCAAGAAGTCTTTGAAGGTTAGTGCACACTGTTGGAAAAACACTACATACAGCATTCAAAGGGCTAAGGTTGACCTGGAGCAATCTGGAGTGATGGTTTCAACCAGCATCATATGCTACACACTCACTAAAAGGAGGACCCCACTGCTCAAAGACAGACATAAAAAGGCACACCTGACCTTTGCTCAAACCCACCTTGAGAAACCACATCCTTCTGGGAAAATGTTCTGTGGACAGATGAAATCAAACTTGAGTTCTTTGGCAATGCAAACCAGCAATACATTTACAGGCGAAGAAATGAAGCCTAAAGGAAAAAAACATCTTTCCTACAGTTAAATTTGGTGGAGGTTCCATAATGTGAGGCAATTTTGCTGCCTCAGGACCCTGAGGCCTAAAACCTATTAAAGAAGACTACCAAGTTATTTTGGAGCAAAATGTGTTACGTAGTGTCAGAAAGTTAGGTCTGGGTCGAAGGTCATGGGTCCTCCAGCAAGACAATGACCCAAAACATGCATCAAAAAGTACAAAAGAATGGTTAAAAAGGAACAAATAGACTATTTTAAAATGGACAGCAATGAGTCCCGATCAGAGTCCAATCGAGAACCTTTGAGAAGCGCTAAAATCTGCCATTGGTAAAAGGAATCCTGGAAACAAACATTCAGGAGAAAAACTACCAGCAGACAGTTGTACAAAACTTACAGTTGGCTACCAGAAATGTTTAGAGGCTGTCATCACTGCCAAGGGTTGTGCGACCAAATATTAGTGAAGGGTGCCCTTAATCTTGTCCACATCATATTTTATTTTTTTCTCAGAAATTACTATGTCTAAGTTGCACAGACTTTTTTTGTTGTATACCTTTGAACACACTACTAAAATATGACATACAGTTGAAGTATTTCCAATTATCTCTCAAGATATTGTACATAACATACCAAAAATGCAAGAGTGCCAAAAATGGTGACCACAACTGTAAGTCCCTTACCACCATTGGCAGAGAGGCTTGAAGGCACCGTGTCACCCAATAAGGGAGGTCTAGGGCCTGCATCCCTGAGAACAGGGCTGCCAAGCAGCTAGGAAGGTCTGAAAGCAGCCTGCAAGCTGCTTCAGAAGCTGCTGCTCAAAGCCAGTGGAAAGAAGTTTCTGGCCCCAACGGAGTCCAAATGGGGACTGCTGGCTAGAGCCTGTGGCCTCCTTGCCCTGTGCTCCTCCGCAGAGACCATGCAGGTATTCAAAATGGCCACTGGTCCTGTGAGTAGGAAAACTTTGGGAGAATCCATGGAGACCTCCAAAACTGCTAGCATCATCCCCAGAGCCCCAAAATAATTGCACTTGGTGTCAGCGGACACAGCAGCAGCTGCAAGACGTGCAGCATCAGACTCCTGGCATTGCAGCAGAGCTCAGGGTAAATTTTATATTGCTGAGCTCTGCTGCAAATGCTCTGCTTGCAAATGCTGAGGATTCCTTATCTGTCATGCCCTTATTTTTTGGGGGGAGGAGGGGCTTTTTTTCTCTTCACTTATGTGTGTGTATATATATATATACATATATACACACACACACACACGAAGAGAAAAAAGCCCCTCCTCCCCCCAGAAAATAAGGGCATGACAAATAAGGAATCCTCAGCATTTGCAAGGCCAGTCATCTAAAACTGCTAAGGAAAAGCCCAGCTACCCCTGCAGTTTTGGGCCCTACTGCCAGTAATTTTTTATTTATTTATTTTTATTTATTTGAACCTGCTTTATTCATAGAGGCAAAAGAGCCAAAAACAGCCTAGATAAAGAAAAGGCTAAGGAGGACATCAGAAAGATAGAGAAAAGAAAATGAAAAAACTAAGCAATCAGATCGAAGACATCAAGAGATGAAGAAAAAAAAAAGGGGGGGGGGGGGAGACTGAACCCAAACTTACCAGCCGCCATCAGGGACCTGTCTGCTCTCCAGGCCACCAAGCACTAGGAACCCGTGTGGCAATACTGGACACAGCCCATGCGATTGGCTCACGGAAAGAGGGGAGTATGCAAGCTCCAAATAATACTGGACCTACAGGTCTCCGTCACACAGTCCACTGAACCGTAGTATGGGCCAGGGAAGAGACATCCCTATTTGCACTGCTGCACTAGTCCAGGCCAAATCCCTTGTCACCTGCTGGTTACTCTCAGTGCTGCACCAGTACTTACACAGAGTGATGATGTCACTGAAAGCTGCTCAAGTCTGCCTCTACCCTGCTGGCTGGGGAGCATAACCCACTCATCTGGACTAGTCTAGCAGGGTAAAGAAAGAATTATAATTTGTAACCTGTTTTATTTTTTTCAGATTTTTTGACTCAAGTTTTTAGTTTCCCCTCTCCTCTCCAGCCTCTTCTGGTTCCTTCCTCCTCTTTTTACAGCATCTTTATGCAGACACTTTAATAAACACGCCACCTAGCTGTGGAGCAGAAAAGCATATAAGTTGTGCTTTTTATAAAGGGAATTTATGCATCTCTCAAACTTCCTAAAATAATCCTCCATGAAGTAAGTAAATATCTGCATGAGCTGATTGTGCAGTCACATTTCTGCTCTAACTCTACCCCAAGAACCCTTCTGCTAATTCTCAGTAAATCTATTGCACAGGTAGGCCATCTGCACATGCTTTTATATACGTATACCCCGAGCCTATTTCTGGATGCAAAATGCTATTTTACTTGCAAAAAAAGCTTAAAATTACTGCACATGGCTTAAAGCGGTAAATCTCACTCCAAGATTTTAGTATAGCGCAAGAACTTACAATGGCACTCTGCCAGAAAGAAAAAAAAAAAAAAACTACAGCAGGGAATTTAAATGTACCATCCACAGTAATGCCAAGATCTTTTTCCTAGGAGGCAACTCCTAATATGGAGCCTATTACTGTGCACCTATAGTTGACATAAGGCACAATTAATTGTATCACTTTGCACCTACCTCTATTACTTTTCTTTTGTCATTCAGATGCAGGAGGATCTTCTGAGACTCAGAAACTGGGCAACTCCTCACAGTCTGTTCCCGTTTTAATTACTTTAAGTAACTGTGTCATCTGTAAATGTCACACCTCACCTCATTACTCATTAATGATTTGGAAACGGGAGCAAAGCTAAATACTGGTCCCAGTACATAGATCCCAGAGGCATTCCACTGCGCTGTATTAATAGCTATGTTTTGTTGTAAACCAGACATGCCAAGTCACACACATTGGTAAGTGCATGGGAGTGTGGCCAGAATAGTGTCTCACTCCTAAACACTCACACATCTGGTGCCAGCTCACCTCTGCGACTCCACTACCAGGACTTGCTGCCTCCCCCTATTGGTGCACACCTCTGTGGCTCCACCAGCACTGCCAGGATCCATGCCACTAACTAACATCCTCCTCCTGCCAGTGCCCAGCTCCACTGCCACTGACGGGACCCACAGAAGCAGCAATACATCAAAAAACAAAGAGTGGAGCCTGCAAGTTGGAGTGGAGGAGTAGCCTAATGGTTAGAGCACTGGCTTGGGAAGCAAGAGATCAGGGTTCAATTCCCACAATTCGCTTGGGCAAGTCACTTAACCCTCCATTACCTCAGAAGAATCCAAGTTATCAATGTCCCTACTTAATGCACAATGTAAATCGCTTTGACTAAAAAATAATTGTTAAATATGTTATTTTAGATGCGTCGCTTCTGCCCCTTAGAAAAACAGGAAATTTACGTTTGAAGGGGCGGGACCGGCAGAGCCCTGAGAGATACATCTAAAATAACTTGCAGGCTCCACTCCATTTTGGGGTTGCGGCCATGGGGGCAAGCAATCCCAAGAGCATAATACATTTTTTTAGAGCATTTAATCTACTTACTGGACCTCTAATCATTGGTCTTCAAAAGTGCCGGTGTGCTGTTTTTACAGTAGTGCTCAGCGGTCTCATGCCTTTAATTCCCTTCTCTGTTCCCTTGAGGAGCTGCTAACAACTATAAAGGACAGAAAGCCTAAGACATGTTGGGTAAGTGGCTGCTTAAGCTGAAAATGTGAACTGCCTCACTACTTCAGTTTACTGTACTTTAAATGGCAGATGATCGATATGACAGTCCTGTGTGTGGGGTGCCACAAGGTTCTATCTTGTCCACTCTACTCTTCAATACATTTTCCTTAGCCCTCTGGCCTTCCTTATTCAGTCAACACTTATTTCTACGCTAACACTATCTTTCTTATTGCCTATCTTGACCATTTTTTTTTTTTTACACAACTAATGGCTGTCTAGGGAGAGTGGTCACATGGCTCCATAAGGACGTTTAAAGGTTAAGCCTACTAAAAGCAATAAACAGCAGCCACTTGGATAACGGGGACATCTACCAAGATTGCCCCCCTTCTTGGTGACATCCCCATCTCCCTTTCATCCTCTTTCAAGTACCTGGGCACCTTATTGATTCTGAGCTCTCCTTTTCTGTACAAATTAACCAACTGACTAAATCAACCTTTGCTGCAGCTCCTTCGTTCGAGTTTAACACCCCTTACTAGATCCCACAGCAAAGACATCCCTATTTCCCAGCAAAGTTATCGGACAGCTCAACTATTATAATATGATCTATTCTAGGCTCTCTGCATATCAATTAAAGAAACTCCAACCTATCCAGAACATGGCCATATGCATCCTCTCATCTGCAGGGATGCATGTGGCCACATCATCCCCTTATTCTTAAAGCATCACTGGCTCCCAGTCCCCTTACTTAGTCATTTTAAAATTCTTTCCTTGGCTTCTCGTGCCTTGTATAATGAAGCCCCAGAGTATCTTTCCACTCTTGTAATTCCTTATGCCTCTCCCAGTTGCTACCGATCACTCCACAGTAATCGTTTAGTTATTCCCTCTCCATCTAGAGCCAGGCTTAAATCTACAAGAATTCAACATTTTTTCTATATGGCACCATCTCTTTGGAATAGCCTCCCCCTGGCTATCCGATTGGAAGCCAACTACAAAAAATTCAAGACCCTATTAAAATCACATTTCTTTGAGCAGGCCTTTGGGACGGGAGTGTCCCAAGGATAATCAGTTGGCATGTGTTCTATATTTAAAAAGTCTCCTCTATGTAGCGTTTGGATACCAAGTCAGTCCTACGTTTTTAAATTTTAGTTGTCCTTGCATTTGCTTTCCTGCAATTACAAGACTTTTTTTCTATTCATTTTGACTGAATTTCTGTAAACCGCTCTATAAGCCTCAAACAAAAGGGTGCTATATTAAATACAATAAACAATAATGACTGTTGCTATTGCCCCCATTACAGCTTCTGCCTTTGTCCAGAGATCCCAATGCCAGTTGAAGGACCAGTTCCATGTGCAGGAAGCCTCCTCCAGCCCTTGACTTGAAGAACCAATATGCAACCCTGGAAGTGGAGGAGGTGGAAGCATCCGACAAAAAGGGAAGAACCACAGCTCGAGCACCCCAAAGTTGCAGAATCCGTCACTACAAGGAAGCGAAGAGTAGTGGTGGTTGGTGACTCTCTTCTGAGAGGTACTGAGGCATCCATCTGCTGACCAGATTTGATGTCCAAAAGGTGTGCTGTCTGCCAGGTGCCAAAATCCAAGATGTTACGGAGAGCTTTCCGAGACTCATCAAGCCTACTATTATCCGATGTTGCTCAACCATGTCCCTCCAAGCATATCAAATGTGACTTCATGGCTCTGGGACAGAAGGTGAAGCAGACAGGTGCGCAAGAAGTGTTCTCTTCAATGCTCCATGTTGAGGGTAAAGGCCGAGGCAGAGAATTTCACATCCTGGAGACGAATGCATGACTGTGTGGATGGTGACATCGAGAGCATTTTGGTTTCCTGGACCATGGGATGATGTTCCAAGGGCAGCAGAGCAGAAATGGTGTCCATCTGTCCAAGAAGGGTCAAAGTGTCTTCAGCAGGAGACTGGCTAACCTACAGAAGAGTACTTTAAACTAGATTCATTGGGGGATGGGTGAAAAGAGCCCCCAAGTAAGTGAAACATTAAATACCTCTGTAGAAATGGTTAATAGGGGAAAAATCTGGAAAGCAATGCGTATGAATGCCGATAGCTATGGGATCCCAACTGGATAATAGGGGAAAGCCAACAGTCGCCCAGGAGCGCATGGTTCGGAACAAAGGATACTAGCAAAAGACTGAAGTTAGGGCATATCAGCAGAGATGTTCCAATAGAGACAAAAGTAGCCCAAATGCCCATGAGTACAAAGCAGACAGAGCTTAAAGATTCCAAATTACCCATGCCTACTGATAGCCAGATTAATTTGAATAAAATACAGCCTCTAAAATGCTTGTATGCAAATGCCAGAAGTCTAAAAATATTAAATGGGAGATTTAGAATATATAGTGCTAAATGAGAGGTTAGATATGATTGATATCTCAGAGAGATGGTGGAAGGAGGTCAACCAGTGGGATACTGTGATATCTGGGTACAAATTATATCGCAATGTTAGAGCAGATCAAATTGGTGGAGGGGTTGCACTCTGTTAGAGAGAGCATTGAGTCACAAAGGATTAAAGTTTTGCAGGAAACAAAATTCACTGTAGAATCTCTATGGATTTAAATTCCATGTAAAAAGGGGACGGGGAAGACAATGGCAGTGGGGGTGTACTATCGACCACCTGGCCAGAGTGACCAAATGGATGAAGAAATGCTCAAAGAAATCAGGGAAGCTAACAAAGGTTACAGCACAGTAATAACAGATGATTTCAATTACTCCAGTATTGACTGGGTCAGTGTCACGGCAGGACATACTAGGGAGATAAAGTTTCTAGATGAAATAAATGATGGTAGATGGTTAGAGTAGATGGTTCATTAACAGACCAGAGGGGAAGCCATTTTGGACCTAGTCCTTAGTGAAACACAAGATCTGGTGCAAGAGATAAGGGATGTTGGGGCCACTTGGCAATAGTGATCATAGCATGATCGCATTTGATTTAATAAATGGAGGAAGGACAGTAAGGAAATCCACAGTACTACCTTGTAACTTTCAAAAGGGAGACTATGATAAAATGAGGAAAATAGTTAAGAAAAAACTAAAAGGAGCAGTTGCAAAGGTTAAAGATATACATCAAGCTTGGATGTTGTTTAAAAATACTATCTTGGAAGCCCAGACCAGCTGTATTCCATGCTTTAAGAAAAGTGGAAGGAAGTCTAAGAAACTGTCAGCATAGTTTAAAGATGAGATCAGAGAGGCTGTTGTCAAAAAAAGCATCCTTCAGGAAATGGAAAAAAGGAGCCAAATGATGAAAACTGGAAGCATAAGCACTGGCAAGTTAGATGCAAGGCACTGATAAGGCAGGCAAAGAGAGAATTTGAGAAGAAGCTTGCTGTGCAAGCAAAACACACGTAATAGAGACTTTTTCAAGTACATTCGTAGCAAAAAACACTATCCGAGTCAGTTGGACCATTAGATAAGGAGGTAAAAAGGGCACTAAGAGGGGACAAGGCCATAGCGGAGAGACAATGAATTCTTTGTTTCGGTCCTTACTGGGATTTTACCCATGACTGAAATGGTATTTAAAGGTGACGCCACAGAAGAATTGAAAGAAAAAATAATACACTGGGAAGATGTGGAGTAGCAAATCACCTGGATCGGATGGAAAGAACTGAAATATGAGATTGCAGACCTGCTATTAGTAATCTGAACTATCATTAAAATCATCTGTAATACCTGAAGATTGGAGGATGGCCAATGTAATGCCAAATTTTAAAAAAGGGTTCCAGGGGTGATCCGGGAAACTACAGACCGGTGAGCCTGATGTCAGTACCAGGAAAGATAGTAGAAACCATTAAAAAGAACAAAGTTACTTAACATGTAGATAGTCATGGCTTAATGGGAGACAGCCAACAAGGCTTTAGCCAAGGAAGGCCTTGTCTTACTAATCTGTTTTTTTTTTGAAGGTGTGAACAAACAGGTAGACAAAGGTGAGTTGGTTGATATAGTGTATCTGGATTTTCAGAAAGCCTTTGACAAGGTCTCTCATGAGAGACTTTTGGCGAAATTAAAAAGTCATTGGATAGGAGGATCAGGAACTGGTTAAAAGATAGAAAGCAGAGGGTAGAGCTAAATGGCCAATTTTCCCAATGGAGAAAAGTGAATAGTAGAGTACCACAGGGATCTGTGCTGGGTCAGCTGCTTTTTAACATATTCATAAATGACTTGGAAATGGGAATAACTAGCGAGATAATCATATTTGTAGATGACACACAATTATTCAAAGTTGTTAAAACCCATGAGGATTGTGAAAACTTGCAAGAAGACCTTGATAAATTAGAAGACTGGGCACCCAAATGGCAGATGAAATTGAATGTGGACAAGTGCAAAATGTTATGCACCTAGGAAAGAACAACCCAAACTAGGGTTACATGATGCAAGGTTCCACATTAGGAACCACCACCCAGGAAAAAGATTTAGATTTCATCGTGGCTAACATGTTGAACCGCCCAGTGGCAGCCAAGAGAGCAAATAGGATGCTAGGTATCATAAGGAAAGTAATGGAGAATAAAACAAAAAGATATTATAATGCCTCTGTATTGTTCCATGGTGTGACCGCACCTTGAATATTTTGTGCAGTTCTGGTCACCATATTTTTAAAAGGATATAGCGTTATTAGAAAAGGTACAGAGAAGAGCCACCAAAATGGTAAAGGGAATGGAAGGATACCCCTATGAAAAGAGGCTGAAAAGGTTAGGGCTCTTCAACCTGGAAAAGAGATGGCTGAGGGGAGATATGATAGAGGTCTATAAATTAATGAATGGAGTGGAATGGGTAAATGTAGATCGATAGTTTATGCCATCAAAATACAGAAAGACTAGGGGACATGCAATGAAGCTACAGGGTAACCTATTTAAGACTAATAAGAGAAAATATTTTTTCACTCAACGTGTAATCAAACTCTGGAATTCATTACCAGAGGTTGGAGTAAAAGCTGTTAGTGTAGCCTGGTTTAGAAAAGGTTTGGACAAGTTCCTGGAGGAAAGGTCCATAAACCATTTTTTAAAAAGGGACCCGGGATATTCACTGTTGGCCCAATACAAGCACTATGGAACCTGTATCTTTTAGGGAAACTGCTAGGTACTTGTGACCTAGATTGGCCACTGTTGGAAGAGGGATACTGGGCTTGATGGATTTTGGTCTGATCTAGTATGGCATTTCTTATGTTCTTATGTTGAGGCTTTAATGGAAGAGGCCGACTTCTTCTTTAAGACCTAGCTGACATTTGGAGAGAAGGCCGTCCTCTCAGCCAATATACTGCTGTAGGTGCCGCTGGATTCCATGTGTTGCTCACAATACGCTTCCAACCTTGGCGATCAGTGGCAACATTTCTGATCTCATTGATGGTCAGTTGTTAGTTCCTTAGGTCTTCCTCAATGTGTTTAAGCCACATTTTCTTCGGTACTGCTCGTTGAACCCTCCAGTGGACAGGTCGCTCTCGCCAGAGGAGTTTGTATGGCAGCCGACTAGTGTTCATTCTGCAAACATGGCCAAACCAGTGCAGTCTGCATTTTTGGATTTGTTCCTCGACTGAGGATTGATGGTCTCACCTTGTCCGAATTGTCTCATTTGATGGCAATCATGAAGAAAAACACCCAAAATCTGCCTTGGGCATCGCATTTGAAAGACTTCGAGCTTTTTCAAGTCAGGTTTGAGCAGAGTCCATGTTTCCGATCCAAACAGGAGAATTGGCAGGATCAGCATTCGGAAGAGGCAAATGTTTGGTCTTGGTGGACATACTGGCCTTCCAGAGGCACCATTTAAGTGGGGTAAATGCTACTGCTGCCTGGCCAATCCTTCTGGGGACTTCAGTGGTGGATGCCACCTTCATCTCCTGTACCAGCAATCCCAGAAATTTGAATTCTTGGACCTGCTCAATCTGAATTCCTTCAAGGTGAACAATGGCCTGTGATCCATCCGTGGTCCTGTCCACATGGATTCTTAGGCTGTAAGATTGGATGATGCCAGCGATATGGAAAAAGATGTCTGTGGCCTCTGCGTCCATGTCAGCAAATATAGCACTGTCTGCAAGTTGTTCACACTGTACTGGACCCTGCATCGGTCCTTGAATGTTTTCCTCATTATTTATTTACATTCTCTTATATACCGCGCTATTCTGCATCAGTGCGGTTTACATTGAACAAACTGAAATTACATTGAACAGGGCATTATAACTTGAGATAACTATTTTACAGGGAACATGGGCTATAGAGGGTTAAGTGGCTTGCCCAAGACCACAAGGAGCACCTGTGGGACTAGAAACCCCAGTCCTTCCGGCCCAAGGTTGCTGTCCTCTAGTGGGATTTGAACCCACGACCTTCCGGCCTGAAGTACCTTGCCCCAACCACTAGGCCACTCCTCCACTCCAATTGCTTCGATCATGATATTGAAAAGCAGGGATGAGGCGACATCTCCCTGGCAGACTCCAGTTTGGATAGGAAATTCCTTGAACAACTCATTTCAGATCCACACGTTGCTGGTTGAGCCATTGTATGATGCTCAGAGAAGTTGGATGATCTTCAATGGTATATGTTCGTTCTCTAGTGCCCTCCAGAGGGCAGGCCAATGAACACAGTCAAATGCGGATTTGAAGTCAATAAAGACGATAATGGTTTGCTTTCCATACCTGATCCTTTCCTCCAGCAGTTGAAGAATGGTAAATATTTGATCGGTACAGCCCCGATATGGCCTAAATCCTGCTTGCTCTTCTCAGCTGTTTGTTCATACAATCAAGGTTGCAGGAACATCGTGATCTTCATGAACACCTTGCCAATGATTGAAAGGAGGCTGATGTCATGGTAGTTCTTACATTCCCGGCTATTGCCTTTCTTTAGGATTGGCACCATGATGGCTTTCTTCAATGCTGATGAACTTGTTTCATGTTTCAGATGAGTGTTAGAAGGACGTGAAGCAGTTGCAGCAGGATGTCTCCCCCAACTTTAATCATTTCAGCAGTGACTTTGTCCACTCCGGGCATCTTTCCGTTCTTCAATGATGTTATTGTACACTTCACTTCATCAATTGCTGACTCAGTCGAGGAATGAATTCTCCAGGAGGTTGATGGGCGGTGGCTCTGGTGGTGGTCTCTGGGATGGATATATAGCTGTTGGAAGAATTCTTTCCAACATCGCAGGCGTTCACCAGGGGAGCACATGAAGGTGCCATCCGCTTTCTAGTTCTGGTTCACTGATCTTCTGGGTCTTGCTGGGGAAACTGCTAGGTACTTATGACCTAGATTGGCCACTGTTGGAAACAGGATACTGGGCTTGATGGACCTTGGTCTGACCTAGTATAGCATTTCTTATGTTCTTATGTTTCTTGATGTTATCATTGGTCGACTTGGTTTTGCCACTCAGTCTCCTAAGGGTCTGATACAGAGTCCGATACTCGTACCTGGATGCTGCTTCTTCCAGTTTGGCTGTGACACCATTCCAGTAGGCTTCTTGTTTCGCCTTCATCTTCTATCTGATCTCTTTGTTCATTCGCCGATACTGCTTGACGTCAACATGTTTGATTTATTTCAGTTTATCCACCAGATCTAGGCACTCATCTGAAATCCATAGCTGTGTCCGACAACGGATGGGTGGCACATTCCAGGATGGATTCATATCTGCTTTTCTTCTGTATCAACATCATCTGAGGATTCAAGTGCTATAAATTTGTTGGATAGGGCAATTTGGAATTCTTGTCTGAGTGCTGGATCCCTCAGACAAGCCCAGTTCAGTTTGGCTGGTGGAGGTGCCGTGCGTTTTGCCAGTTGTAATCGCGGCTGTACCTTGGCACAGACGAGGTAGTGGTCAGATCCACAGTTGGGCCCCCTCATTGCACATACATCTTTGAGCGAGGATTGGAATCGAGAGCTGATAAAGATGTAGTCTAGGATGGCCGAGTCTTTGCCAGATGTATTGCACTATGTAAGCTGGTGTTTGCGAAGGTGCTGAAAGTGACTGTTTCCCACTACCAGGTTGTTTGACACAGCAAAGGACAGCAGGCATTGTCATTTATCATACCATGGCCAAAACTGCCCAGTGTTTTTTCCCCATTCAGTCCTGTCCGCACCGGAGGCCGACTTGGATTTAGTGGCAGTTACAGAGACATGGTTCACAGAAAACCATGACTGGAATGTAATTATACCAGGCTATACTTTATTCAGAAAGGAGAGCATAGGAAGAAGGGAAAGTGGAGTGGCACTATATGTCAAAAATAATATTAAAGCTATAGAACTGCAAGGCTTAAAAGGAAGAGAGAGAAGGCACTGTGGGTTAAACTAGAGAGAGAGAAAGGGAAATCTGTTCACATTGAAGTTATATACAGATCCCCCTCACAAGGAGAAGTGGATGAAGATTTAATAGAAAATACATGCAGTATTGCCATGAAAGGAGAAGTGTTTTAATAGATTATTTGAATGGCACATCCCTGCTGCAATGTCATCTAGAAGTAAGGAGATCCTGGATTCTCTACAGGGAGACCTATTCAGGCAACTAGTAACAGAACCCACACATGATGGGGCCATACTGGACAGTGCTTACCAACGGTGAAAGTGTTTCTGATGTTACAGTGGGAGATCATCTCGCATCCAGCGATCACCAGATGGTATGGTTCAGCATTAATACTAGGGCTGATAAAATCCATTCAAAAGCGAGGGTCTTAGACGTTAGGAAAACTAACTTTGTAAAAAATGGGACAATACCTCAGAGAGTCGTTAGTGGGATGAGAACAGCTGGGGGATATAGAAAAAGAGAGGGCAAAACTGAAAGGGGACATTTTAAAGGGCCACAAACCTTTTTGTTAGAAAGGTAAATAAATGTAAAAAGAAAAAGGAGGCTGCTATGGTTCTCAAAAGAAATAACTGAAAAGGTGAAGAAAAAGAGGGAGACCTTCATGAAATACCAGAGATCACAGAGAGAGGAAGACAGGCATCTATATTTGGAAAAACTTAGAGAAGCTAGAAAGGTAGTCAGGAAAGCAATGTTACAAAAAGAAGAAATAGCCAATGCAATATAGAAACATAGAAATATGACAAAAGAAAGACCACATGGCCTATCTAGTCTGTCCTTCCATATCAACTACAACAGTCCCCTTTTTTCCTTTAGAGATCCTCTGTGTTTGTCCCATGCTTGTTTGAATTCAGATAGTGTCCTCATCTCTACCACCTCCACTGGGAGACTATTCCACAGATCCACCACTCTTTCCGTAAAGAAATATTTCTGCATATCACTCCTGAATATATATCCCTTCAACCTCATCCCATGTCCCCTCGTAGCAGAACTTGCTTTCAATTGAAAGAGCCTCTCCCTCTGTACATTTATGCCACGGAGGTATTTAAACATCTCAATCATATCACCTCTATCCCGCCTTTCCTCTAAGGTGTACATATTAAGATCCTTAAGTCTGTCCTCATATGCTTTATAATGAAGACCACTAACCATTTTAGTAGCCACCCTCTGTACAGACTCCATCCTATTTATATCCTTTTGAAGGTACGGTCTCCAGAATTGCACACTATATTCCAAATGAGGTTGCACCAAAGACTTGTAAAGAGGCACCATCACCTCCTTTTTTCTGCTAGCCATTCCTCTCCGTATGCACCCAAGCATCCTTCTAGCCTTTGCCGTGGAGGGATAAGACATTGTTCAGATAGGTTAGTGAGAGGAGGAAGGGCAGAAGTGGTACTGCCAGACTCAAAGGGTGCAGGGGAGGAATATGCAGAAACTGATGAGGATAAAGCAGAATTGCTTAATGCATTTCTGTTCCGTGTTCACAGATGAAGGGCCAGGAGCAGGACCTCAGAAAACACCCACAAATTGTAACCAAAGCTACGGGTATCTCAAACGATTTTCAGAAGACTGTGTTCGTGAAGAACTAGCTAAACTAAAAGTAGACAAAGCCATGGGTCCGGATAGGATACATCCAAGAATACAGAGGGAACTTGGGGACGTTCAAGCAGTTCCACTGTCTGGCCCTTTCAATGCCTCTTTGGAGTCAGCAGTGGTGCCAGAGGACTGGAGAAAGGCACATATGGTCCCTTTACACAAAAGCAGATGCAAGGATGACATTGATAACTATAGGATGATTATTCTAACCTCTGTGATTAGCAAATTATTGGAAAGGCTACTAAAGGACAGAATAGGAGGTTTCAGGAGTCCAATAGATTGCAGGATCTGAGGCAGCATGGATTTACCAGAGGCAGGTCTTGTCAGACAAAATCCGATTGATATTTTTTGACTGGGTGACCAGGGAGGTGGACCAAGGGAGAGCCCTAGATGTGAAGTATTTAGATTTCAATAAAGCCTTTGACACCATTCTGCATAGGTGACATAAACAAACTGAACACCCTAGGGATGGGACCCTAAGGTTATCAATTTGGTTAGAAATTGATTGAGTGGAAAGCGACAAAAGGTACAGGTAAATAGAGCTCACTCTGTGGAGAAGGAAGTTACCAGTGGTGTGCTGCAGGAATCTGTCCTTGGTCATATTCTTTTTTGACAGCTTTGTTAGTATATTGTGGAAGGACTGTTGAGTAAGGTTTGCTTGTTTGCAGATGATACAATATAGAGTAGACACACAGAAAGGAGTTGATAACATGAGGAGGGATCTAGCTAAGCTTGAAGAATAGTCTAGAATTTGGCAGCTGAAATTTAATGCTAAAAAAAATGCAGCATCATGCATTTGGGCTGCAAAAATCCAAAAGGAGCTGTACAGTGTAGGGCGTGAGGTATTTCTGTCCACAAAAGAGTGGGATCTGGCTTAATTGTGTCTGATGATCTTAAAGTAGCTAAACAGGTAGAAAAGGCAACTGCGAAAGTCAGAAGGATGATTGGATGTATAGGGAGAGGAATGGACAGCAGAAAAGAGGAGGTGATAATGCCTCTGTATAAGTCTCTGGTGCGACCTCATTTGGAGTATTATGTGCAATTCTTGAGGCCACACCTTCAAAAGGATATAAGTAGGTTGAAGTTGGTGCAGAGGGTGGCTACTAAAATGGCTAGAGGTCTTCATTATGAAGCATACGAGGACAGACAAAGATCTTAATATGTATACTTTAGAGCAGGAATGGCCAAAAGTGGCATCTTGCTTGATTTGAAGTGGCGCATTGCCGTGGTAAGCAGTCTGAGTTAAGGGCCGCTTCAGGGCATGTGGAGCAAGACAGTGCGTTAGCGCGGCAGTCAGCGGGTGAACAGACTGACCGTGTGATGTAGTACGGCCAGCCTGTGGAACATGGGAATGGCGCCATTTTAGGGTAGTGCTGCTTTTTGCCATCAGTGGTGTTTGGAAGGTGGGAACGGACGTGAGGGTGTTTTCTCCTCATGTTTTCTTGTTTAGGAGGGAGGGGGAAAACCTTCAAACTCCAGTTTTTGGGTAGAGATGTGCTTCACTCTTTGTAAACAATTGAAGTCAGTTAATTGAAGTCAGTTTTTACAGTCCGTTACCCATCAAGCGCAAAAGAAAATGAGCAAAAGAAAAGTAGAAAGTGATAGCAAGCATCAATTTAATGAAGAGTGGGAAAATGAGTTCTTATTTATTGCAGGTCTGTCAGGAAAACCATTGTGCATTGTTTGTGAACACACACTCTCAGATAATAGAAGACATGATCTTAATAGACAGTATAAAAAAACATCACGCTCATATGGAAGAAAAACTGAAGTTAGTGCTTGGGTCTGAGTTACGGAAAGAGTATGTGATTAAGAAAAAGGATGAAATAAGACCAAATATATTTGTTAACAGAAGTTGTGAAAGTTTGGCAGTGACAAAAGCGTTCTATGAAACTTCCCTTTGCATTGGCTAAAAAAACCGGCAGCTTTTCTCCGATGGAGAAGAAATTGTTAAGCCGTGTCTCCAAATATTTGCAAGATGTCTTGGTGATAAAAAAAGCAGACAAAATCAGTCAGTCAAAGCAAATAGTTACAAGACGCACCGAAGAACTTTCCCATGATGTATCTGAGCAACGGAAAGACCTTGCAAATGCTTGTACTTTCTTTTTTTTAGCTTTGGACGAAGCTGCTGACATATGTGATGTAACCCAGTTAAGCATGTTTATAAGAGGAATTGATCATTTTAAACATATTTGAAGAACTTATCGGTCTTGAGTCATTTCATGAAAAAACAAGAGGATCAGACATATTTGACAAAGTAAAGTCATGCCTAGAAAATCTGCAACTAGATTCTAGTAAACCATCAGTGTTTGTCCTGACGGAGCACCGTCAATGGTAGGTAAAAAGCAGCTGGAACTGCAAACTTTGCTTGAAATCTTTTTAGGTCACCCTTTACTAAAATATCACTGTATTATACACCAAGAGTCACTGTGTGGAAAGTTTTTAAAATTTGCAGCATGTTATGCTACCAGTTGTGAAATGCATGAATAAAATTAGAGCAAGAGGATTAAACAGAAGAAAATTCAGAGAATATTGTGAATTGTTAGATTTGGACTATGGTGATCTCATCCTTCATTGTGAGGTACACTGGCTTTCTAGAGGATAGGTTCTCAGAAGATTTTGGAAACTGAAAAATAGTGTTCATAATTTTCTAGAAGAGAAGAATGAGCTGCCTGAGGAAAGAGCCCTTTTATGTGATAACAAATGGATAGTTGATTTAGCATTTTTAGTTGTTACCAGCCATCTTAATGATCTAAATTTGAAACTGCAGGGCAAGAACAAATTGTTTCCTAGCTTAGTAAATGATATCAATGCATTCAAGATAAAGTTAAAATTGTTTACCTCAGTTAGAAAATGAAGATTTGAGCCAGTTTCCACATTTAAAAGAACAGAGTGAATGTGCTGAAGAAAAAATGGCAATTTTACAGAATATATTGAAAAAAAATCATATTATTGCAAGAGTCGTTTGAAAGTCATTTTAGTGATTTTGCTAAAGAAGAAGACTGCATAGTCACTTTTATAAACCCATTTTCACTTAGTGAACAAAAAATCCTGAAGATATCTAGTAACATACCAATGGAACTTCTTGATTTGAAAACAAATTCATTATTGAAAATGAAATTTGATCAGTTTCCCTCAGTCCCAAATGTTTCTGGCATAAATAGTAATTAGATCTTACCTGCTAATTAGTGTTCCTGAAGGAACGACAGTCCAGTCCCTTTACTACTGGGTTGCGCAACCCTTCCAGCAGCTTGGAGGCTGAGCCCAACCTTTTTGGGGATGGAGCGGTATAAATACCACTGGGACCACCCCTCAACTCCAGTATTCGAATGAAAAAGCAGATATAACCAACTATTGTAACCAACCTACGTAACAAACATTTTAAGAAAAATAACGCATTAACTTATTTAAAGGATAAAAATTCTTTTTTTTTTTTTTTTCTGGTATCATAAGGAGAGGAAATGAGGAATGGGAATGGACAGTGTGGGTTTGCCCGAGCTTGCCGCCGCGGGTCTGCGCTCGTTGAAATGGTCTGCATCTCTTCCGAAGGTCTGCGTTCATTCCGATGCTTACCTATAACCAATAGATGTCAACTTTAGCCGGAATCGGGAGGGATCAGGGACTGGACTGTCGTTCCTTCAGGAACACTAATTAGCAGGTAAGATCTAATTACTATTTCCTTATCGTCACTCCAGTCCAGTCCCTTTACTACTGGGATGTACCCGAGCAGTTCAACCCTGGGTGGGGTCCGGCATACCGGAATGAAGAACCGCCAGGCCAAAATGAGCGTCCGCTGCACTCTGAACGTCTAACCTGTAATGCTTGGTGAAGGTATGGAGAGAGGACCAAGTCGCCGCCCTACATATGTCCAGGGGAGGGACTAGACTGAATTCCGCCCACGAGGTAGCCTGCGCCCTAGTAGAATGTGCCCGCAGGCCCACGGGAACTTGCTTTCCCTTCAGGATATAGGCGGAGGCTATCGCCTCCCTGATCCATCTAGAGATAGAGGACTTGGCCGCCGCCTCCCCTTTGTGTGGGCCCCCGAACTGGATGAATAGTCGGTCGGACTTTCTGAAGGGCGCTGTGCGAGAGAGGTATCGCTTCAGGGTTCTCCGGATGTCTAGGAGTCGAAGCTTGCTATCCCTGGCTTCCACCCCTTCTTTGTCGAAGGCCGGGAGGGTCACCGTCTGGTTCATATGAAAGGGGGATATAACCTTAGGCAAGAAGGAGGGAACCGTGCGCAGAACTACTTTGTCCTTGAGAAATGACAGAAAAGGCGGCTGAGCGGAGAGCGCTTGTAGTTCCGAGATCCTCCTGGCCGAACAGATGGCGATTAGGAAGACAGTCTTCAGGGTTAAATCTTTTAGGGAGGCCTCCTTTAATGGTTCAAAGGGATTCCCGATCAAGGCATTTAGCACCAGGTTGAGATCCCAAGGGGGAATGATTGACCTCCGTTGTGGGCGCAGGCGTCTCACCGCTCTTAGGAACCTTGAGACATCAGTGTGGGCCCCGAGGGGTTTCCCACGGACCTTGCCTCTGTAGCACGCGATGGCCGCGAGCTGGACCCTAAGGGAGCTGTGGGCCAGACCCTTGTCCAACCCTGCCTGCAAGAATTCCAGGACCTCCGGGACCGAGGCCGAGAGTGGCTTCTTTTGGTGCTCCGCGCACCAGGATTCGAAGATGCGCCAAACTCGTACGTAAGATAGGCAGGTCGAGCGCTTCTTGGCTTGTAGCAGGGTTGAGACTACTGCGCCTGAGTAACCTCGTTTCAGGAGCCGTGCCCTTTCAATAGCCAAGCCGTAAGCGAGAACCGCTCCACGTGTGGCATGAGCACCGGACCTTGGCTTAGCAGATCCCTCTTGCAAGGGAGCCGCCAGGGATGGTCGGCGATCATCCTCACCAGATCCGCGTACCAGGGACGGCGAGGCCAATCCGGGGCTATGAGGATTACCAATCCTTGGTGTGCCTCTATTCGCTGGAGGACCTTTCCGATGAGAGCCCAAGGGGGGAATACATAGAGGAGGCCCTCCGAAGGCCACTTTTGGGAGAGGGCATCCAGGCCCTCTGACATTCTTTCCTTCCGCCGACTGAAGAATCTGTCCACCTTGGCTGACGAGAAGCGTGCCATGAGGTCCATGACTGGGACTCCCCAGCGATCTACTATTTGACTGAAGGTCTTCTGTTCCAGTTCCCACTCCCCGTGGTCTATCTTGCACCTGCTGAGGAAGTCGGCTGTGACGTTGTCCGCGCCCGCCACGTGTTGAGCTGAAAGTGCCTGCAGATGGGCTTCCGCCCACTGGAAGAGGGCGCCCGCCTCCTTCTCGAGACCGTGGCTGCTGGTGCCTCCCTGGTGGTTGATGTAGGCCACCGCGGTGACATTGTCGGAGAGGACGCGAATTGCTCGTCCCTGTACCAAGTCCTGGATAGCCTTGAGTGCTAGGGAGACGGCCCGTAATTCCAGTCTGTTGATGGGCCATTGCGATTCTAACGGTGTCCAGAGCCCCTGGACGAAGCGGTCTCCGCAGTGTGCTCCCCAGCCTGATAGACTGGCATCCGTCGTCAATAATACCCACTGAGGGGGTTCTAGAGGCATCCCGCGGTCCAGGTTCCTTGGGCATCTCCACCAGTGGAGTGCCTGTTTGGTCCTTGGGGCGCAAGGTAACTGCAGAGAAAGGGGATGATGCTGAGGCGACCACCGCCGCAACAGGGACCGTTGTAAGGGACGCATGTGGGCCCTGGCCCAAGGCACTACCTCTATTGCCGCCGCCATTGTTCCCAGAAGCTGAAGATAATGCCATGCCGAGGGGCTTCTTCTGGCCAGAAACTGAGAGACTAGAAGTCTTAGATCCCTTGACCTTGTTCGTGACAGGAACACCCTGCCGTTGTTGGTGTCGAATCTTGCCCCGAGGTACTCGAGTTCCTGGGAGGGAGTCAGTCTGCTCTTTGCTCGGTTGATGACCCAGCCCAAGTCCTCTAGGACCTGGATTACTCTTGCCGTAGCCGAGAGACTTTCTTCTTCGGACTTTGCCCGGATCAGCCAATCGTCTAAGTAAGGGTGAACTAATATTCCCTCCTTCCGGAGGAAGGCCGCTACCACCACCATTACCTTGGTGAATGTTCTGGGAGCCGTAGCTAGGCCGAAGGGTAGGGCCTGGAATTGAAAGTGGCCTCCTGGGACGGCGAATCTCAGGAACTGTTGGTGAGACTTTCTGACCGGGATATGCAAGTAGGCCTCTGTCAAATCGAGAGATGTTAGGAACTCCCTTTCCCTGACGGCTGCTATGACAGAACGTAGAGTCTCCATCCGGAAGTGCAGCACTCTGAGGCAGCGATTGACCTGTTTTAGATCCAGGATCGGTCGTAAGGAGCCTTCCTTCTTTGGCACTACGAAATAGATCGAGTACCGACCTGAACCGCGCTGGTTTGGCGGCACGGGGATCACGGCCCCTAGCGCCCTTAGGTGTGCGAGAGTTTCCTCTACTGCTGCCCTTTTTGCAGTGGATCCGCAGGGGGAACGGACAAAGGCCGGGGGAATTTGTTCTGCGAATTCGAGGGCATAGCCTTCTCTGATTACCTCTAGGACCCATTGATCGGACGTGACACGGGACCAGGCGGGAAGAAAGAGCGTCAAGCGACCGCCTATCCTGCGCCTTCCCTCCTGGACCCCCGTCTCCTCATTGTTGTTTTCTGGAGCCCGAGAAGGAGGAAGAGGCTGCGCCAAAGCCTCTGCCCGCTCCCCGGAACCCCCTGAAACCTTGCCCCTTTGAGGGAAAACGGCCCTTGGAAAAGGGGGGTGGCCTAGGTGGGCGGAACCTCCGGGAGTCTCTGGGCTGTGTACGTACTGGGGGAAAGGAGCGCCCCTGTTTTTGTCTGTCTTCCGGGAGCCTGCTTCCCTTAGACTCCCCCAGATCCTTGACTAACTTCTCTAAGTCCTCACCGAATAATAACTTCCCCTTAAAGGGAAGCCTGCCCAGGCGCGACTTAGAGGAGGCATCCGCTGCCCAATTTCGTAGCCACAGGCACCGCCTAGCCGCCACCACAGAGGCCATGTTTTTGGCCAAAGATCTGATGAGGTCATACTGGCTATCAGCTAAATAGGCTGCTCCAGATTCCAGCCTAGCCGAGTTGGCTTGTGTTTCAGCCGATGATTCCTCTGATGACTGGATCTGCTGAGCCCACCTTAAACAGGCCCGAGACACCCAAGCTCCTGAGACAGAGGCTTGCAAGGCGAGAGCGCTTATATCAAAGGCTTGTTTCAGGAGCGTATCCACCTTCCTGTCCTGGGCATCTCTTAAGGCCGTGGCGCCTTCCACTGGGATAGTGGTCTTTTTGGTGACTGCTGATACCGCTGCATCCACCCTGGGGGATTTCAGCAATTCTTTGTCTGACTCTGGAAGAGGGTAGAGGCGAGCCATGGTTCGTACCCCTCTCAAGTTTGATTCTGGTTGGTCCCACTCCTCCTGTATCATCTGACGTACCACCCTGTGGACAGGGAAAACTTTTTGGGACCTTCTGATGGCCTGAATTAAGGGATCTTCTAGTGCCTCGTCATCCGCCGGGGCGTCAGACACTACGTTGAGGGCTTTTAGGGACTCATTGATTAAGGAAGGGAGCTCTTCCCGGCGAAAAAACTCTAACAATGCGAGAATGGTCCTCCTCGGGGATCTCGCCTTCTTCCAGCTCTTCCTCCTCTTCCTCCAGCTCCCTTTCCGAGCCCTCTTCCTCTGGGGTGCCCTGAGAAGGGGGTGGGAGGATCTCTTCGCTCATTAGTCTGGTACGTTTGGGGGGTACCCCTGGCTCCTGACCGCTCGCTCTCCTAGTTCTGGCTGGTCTGGTATCCCCTGTGGGAGCTGTATCACCTGATCCACGTCCCTGCTTGCGCAAGCAGTATGCTTGGTGTAGCAATAAGATAAAGTCAGGGGAGAAGAGATCCCCGACCCCTTCATCCGTCGTGGAGCGGGACGGAGGGGGTGCGAGAACCTCTGTGTTAGCCGTCGGGGGTAAATGGAGCCCCACCTCCGCCTCCGGGGGGTCCCCGGGCATCTGAGGTCCTTGGGTCATGGGCAGGTTGAGCTCTTGCTCTACGGAGGTGGAGACTGCAGCACAAGCTCTGCAGATGCCTGTCTCTGATGATGTGCCCCTCCGTGTGCCACAGGATGGGCACTTTGACTTAGTGGCCATGATTTCCAGAAAAGGATGCGTTACACTCACCCCCCAAGTCAACCTAAAAGAAAAACAATCCCCAAAAATATGTGCAGGGGAGAAATGCTGTAGCAGGACAGCTTTTACAGCGATGTCCCCTCCCCCTAGCAAAGTCAGCGTTTTCGCGGGCAAATGGAGTAAGCTAACAGGAAATTAAGGTAAAAGCAATTAGGATAAAATAAAATAAATTTTAACATTAATAAGGAAATGCTGCCAATCCAGGCTGATACTTGCAATTTGAAGTTTCTTCTGCTAGCAGGGCCCGCGCCGCGATTCCTCTCCGCCGGCTCAACACGTGTTAGGCCTTAGCCACGCGGAGTCAGAGACGGAGGATCGCGCGTCTGCTCACTGCCCGAGGTTCTGGCTTTTATCTCTGCGAAAGGTGGAAGTGCTCCGCGTCGCCACCGCTGCAGACTTCGCCGCCTGTGAGCCCTCCGAATCTGTCGGTTGTCCGATTCGGGGCTCCGGGGAAGCCCGGCCGCACCCCCTGCGCCGGGGGGGGGGGGGGAGGAGAACAAGTAGTTTCCCCTCGCGTTGCTGCCTCCAGCGCTCAGCCGCCTCGGGGCTTCGGCGCGAGGCAGGAGAGCTCCTGGAAATGAAGCAGGACTCCGGTCCAAAGTCAAGGAGAGATGCTTCTTCCCCCTGCAGCAGGCAGCTCAGGCAAGTCCTCCGGTCTCCAGCCCGGCCCGGGAGGGGAGGAGGAGGGGAGAGGGGGGGAGAGAGGAAGAAGGAAAATTAAAGGTACAGGATTCCAATCAAGGAAACAAACAATCTCCTTAAACAAATAAAGAGGACAAAATAAACTAACTAAAAATAATTAGCTAAAATAGGATAAGGTAGGACTCCAGTAAGCCCTAGGCTTACGGAACCCTCCAGCTGCTTGGAGGCTGAGAATACTGGAGTTGAGGGGTGGTCCCAGTGGTATTTATACCGCTCCATCCCCAAAAAGGTTGGGCTCAGCCTCCAAGCTGCTGGAAGGGTTGCGCAACCCAGTAGTAAAGGGACTGGACTGGAGTGACGATAAGGAATTAGTTTTTGGCAATCATTACCCTGTGAACATTTTCCAGAAATAAGAAAATTTGCCCAGAGTTATATCCGTCTTTTGGGAACAACGTACAAATGTGACAAGCATTTTCATCCATGAAAATGATTAAAAACAAACCGAGGTCACAATTGATCGATTCAAATTTGAAGAATTCTCTGCAGCTCTCAGTAATTAATTTAACTCTAAACATTACCAGCTTGGCAAAATCAAAGCAGACTCAAAAGTCTCATTAAAGTAAGTAATGTTTATCTTGTCTTTATATTAAATCATTTTATGTAAAAATGCTAAATATGTCCATATTAACATATTTTTAAAGAACTGAATGGGGGATACAAGTGTCATATGGCATATCTGAACTAGAGCATGAAAAAATCGGTGCATGGAAGGCAAAAGGTTAGCCACCTCTGCTTTAAAGGAAAGGCAGGATGGGATGATATAACAGAGACCGCTAAATACCTCCATGGCATAAATGCACAGGAGGGTCTCGTTCAGTTGAAGGCAAGCTCTGCTTCAAGCTGACATACGATGACAGTGAAAAGGGGTAGACTCAGGAGTAATATGCGGAAATATCTCTTTACAGAAAGAGTGGTAGATGCATGGAATAGTCTCCCAGTGGAGGTGGTCGACACGATGACAGTATCCGAGTTCAAAAAAGCATGAGACAAACACAGAGAATCTCTAAAGGTAATAAGAGGACTAGTGTAGTTGATATGGAAGGGCAGACTAGATAGAGACATGGTGGCAGAAAGAGACCACATGGCCCTATGTTCCTATGACTCCTATCCCACGATTTTAGAATTTCCTGAGGGGGTTGCAAAAAAACATTTTAGCAAATGCCTTCTGAAAAGCCAGATATAGTGTATCACCCAACAACCTTTTTGAAGGTATGAAAATGTGGGGATAAGGGTAACAGATTTGCAAAGACATGCCTTGCTAAAATCATGCTGGCTCTTCCCTATTATGCACTATTATACCCGATACAAACATCGGGTTCCCTGATTATCCCTGGATTCCTTCTTAAAGGCTGACATTTCATTGGCCTCTCTCCAATCTTCAGGTACAGCAACAGATTTAAAATTTTGTATTACAGATCAGTAGTAGCAACTGTTCTACAAATTTAATATTTAAGTTCCTTCACAACTATGAGCTGAATACTATCAGGTCCTGATGATTTTCTCTCAGCGTTATAGTTAACAAAAGTTTGCAAACTCCTAGGTTTGTCTGCATGTTAACACAACTTAGACTGAAAGCATGATAGAAACATAGAAATGTGACAGCAGAAAAAACACACATGGCCTATTCTAGTCTGCCCTTCCATATCAACCACTACAAGGGTCCTCTTTTTTTCCTTTAGAGATCCTCTGGTTTGTTCCATGCTTTTTTGAATATAGATAGATACTGTCCTCATCTATACCACCTGCACTGGGAGACTATTCAATGTATCTACCACTCTTTCCATAATGAACTATTTCTGCATATTACTCCTGAGTCTATCCTCTTTCACCCTCATCTTATGTCCCCTCGTAGTAGAGCTTGCTTTCAATCGAAAGAGGCTCTCCTCCTTTGCATTTATGCCACGTAAGTATTTAAATGTCTCAATCATACCACCTCTGTCCCAACTTTCCTCTACAGTATAAATATTAGGGTCCTTAAGTCTGTCCTCATATGCTTTATAATGAAGGCCACAAACCATTTTAGACTCCAACCTGTTTATATCCTTTTGAAAGTGTGGGCTCCAGAATTGCACACAATACTCCAATTGAGGTTGCACCAAAGACCCATACAATGGCACTATCACCTCCTTTCTTCTGCTGGCCATTCCTCTCCCTATACACCCAAACATCCTTCTAGCTTTCACAGTCAGGCTTTATCTCAATGTAGCTAAATGGGTCGAAAAGGTAAGTCCTGTTCTTCTTTCGTGGACAGAAGTGTGTCACCCCCTAGGACTGTTGCAGCCCAAATGCATGACACTACTTTTTAGCATTAAATCTCAGCTGCCAAATTCTAGACTATTCTTCAAGCTAGATCCCTCCTCGTTTTATCTACACCTTCCTGGGCGTCTATTCTGTTGCAGATTTTGGTATCATCCGCAAAGAGGCAAACCTTACCCAACAGCCCTTCCGCAATATCACTAACCAAGATGTTAAAAAGAAATCAGACCAAGGACAAATACCTGCAGCACTCCATTAGTAAGCTCCTTCTCCACAGAGTGAATTCCATTTACCTGTACCCACTCAACCAATTTCTAACCCAAGCAGTAACTTTAGGGTCCATCCCTAGGGTGTTTAGTTTGTTTACAAGTCGCCTGTGCGGAACGATGTCAAATGCTTTTTCCTTTTTTTGTGCTGTCGAGTCAGTGCTGTTGCCTCTGGGTTTTCTTGGCAATGTATCACCGGAAGTAGATTGTCAGGCCTTTTCTTCCAAGGCAATGGAGGGTAAAGTGACTTGCCCAAGGTCACAAGGAGTGCAAACCCTTGATCTTCTGGGTACTAGGCAGTTGCTCTAACGACTAGGCTACTACTCCACTCCAAAATGCTTTACTGAATTCTAAATACACCACATCTAGGGCTCTCCCTCGGTCCAACTCCCTGGTTACTCAGTCAAAGAAATTAATCAGATTTGTCTAACAAGACCTGCCCCTGGTGAATCCATGCTGCCTTGGATCTGGTAATCTATTGGACTCCAGAAATCTCACTATTTTCTCTAGCATTTCCAATAATTTACTCATCACCGAGGTTAATCTAACCGGCCTGTAGTTTTCAACCAGATCCTTACTTCTGCCTAATTACAGTCTAATCTAAACCCTGATGAGAGAAATAATCCCACTGAATAAATGACACAAAATATATATATGTAGTCAACAAAAATATTTACAGTATTTGTTCTTGAAGAAAAAGTATGTAACATAGTAACATAGTAAATGACGGCAGATAAAGACCAGTATGGTCCATCTAGTCGGCCCAGTAAGATGGCAAGAGTAGGTGCACCTGCCGCTCTGTACAGCCACCCCTCCCCATATCTTTGGTTTAAGAGTGAACCCACCGCTCCATGGAGGACACCCCTATTTGTTGGGAAATTAGATGGTTAAGGGGTATGTTTACTAAAACGTCTTAACGTCACAGCGGTGGTATTATCGTGCGATAAAGTCACTTAGCGCGCGATAACGCAGCGGAGGCGTTAAGGCACACTAACGCTGTGAAATCCGGGTCTGAAGGGTTGAGTAAGGCTTCCCAGAAGATGGAGAGAAGGGGTCAATAGGCGGAGAGTGGGAGGGGAGAAGCTCCAAGCACACTAATGCTGTGAAATCCGGGTCTGAACACTAACGCCAGTGAAACCCTCGCGTTAAGGCACATTTGCAGGAAAGAGAAACCATTTAAGTCAGCAATGTGCAGCAAAGGCAGGGAAACCCAGAAAAGTGATAGCTTTGATACATGTGCAGGGAACAAAGGGGCAAATAAACATATAAAAGGACCAGAACCACATCTAAAATCCCAATAACCAAGCTGGCCAATAGTGATATTAATGATAAACATAAAGCAACACTACTGGCAAAGCGTATAAATTAAGATATCATGTTTGGAAGGGTTTATGCTCTCTCCCCCTACAACATGAATGATCTCACATTGAAATAGCGCTGATCAGGGTTTGTCGTTTAGATTGGGCAGGTTTTTTTATGGCGTGCACATGTGCAGCAACAGCAGAGTGGGCACGTAGGAAAGGGCAACTTTACTGATGCTGTAAATGGGATACAGGGGGTTGCAGGCGGCACATGCTGTGGTCCAGCTGGGGCACAGTGCAGGCTAGGCAGATACCTAGGTGGCACAGAGGAATGCCGAAACTGTAAAGCAGCAAGACAGCAACTGACGAGGGTCCAGCATGGGCACGAGTGTGTGTCCCACAGTGTCACAGGGGAGATTACCCAGCAGGTACCCCCAAGGGCACATAACATTGGCAGGTGGTGGGGGGGGGGGGGAGCGCGCATGTCCATGTAGGCACCCCTACCCAAGAACCCACACCATAGGCAGCTGCCTACCAGCACACTGGATGGCCTGAGACTGCATACCACCAGCACTACCTGAATAATGGCATGGCAGCATGGTGGCGGAGGGATGCTGGTGGCGGACGGGGCAGTGGCATCTGCCCACAGCAGACCATGGCTTAGCCCCGTTTAGGTGGGTGCCATTCAATGCAACAGACAGGGTCTGTCTGACGAACAGTCATGGTATCTCCAGGGAATGAACTGTCCCTGTGGCAACAGTGTGGTGCAGTACACACAGCCAGTGTGTTCAGGAGCAGAAGGTCACAAGTTCAAGTCCCAGTTGTGGCTCCTGCCAACCCTTTCCCCATATTTTACCCAGTACTAAACCGTGGTAATAAAGACGGGACCTTTATTGCAGATAAAGCACAGTTACTTACCTGTAACAGGTGATCTCTGGGAACAGCAGGAATAGTCCTCACATATGGGTACGTCGGTACCGACGGAGCCTGCGCGGGAAAGCTCCCTAGCTTCCCAAAAAGAAAGCTTTTGTGGCTTCCCACAGCGCATGCGCGCTGCCTTCCCGCCTTCCTGACCAACTCTCCTCAGTTCGAGTTTAAAGCTGAGACAAGAGAGAGAGGAAAGGAAGAGAAAGAGATACAACTCCTAGGGGAGGTGGGTGGGTTGTGAGGACTATTCCTGCTGTTCCCAGAAATCACCTGTTACAGGTAAATAACTGTGCTATCTCCAGGAACAAGCAGGAATGAGTCCTCACATATGGGGACTCCCTAGCTGAGATGCCTGGGAGATCCCCTCCGTAGGTATTTCATCTTCCGATGGATCTCAGGCATCCATTAAGGGAAGGTGGGCAGGAGTTGTTTAAGAATGGAACAGGTGTTTGAGGACAGCCTGACCAAATAAGGCATCCCGGCGGGAGTCCTTATCCAAGCAGTAATGGGCTGTGAAGGTATGAACCGAGGCCCAGGTGGCCGCTCGACAGATCTGATCTATGGATACAGAGTGAAGATGAGCCATAGAGGTGGCCATGGCTCTCACATTGTGAGCTGTGACATGGCCCTCCAGAGAAATGTTTTTACTCTGGTAAGCAAACGAAATACACTGAGCAATCCAATTGGAAAGTGTTCGTTTTGAGACTGGAAGTCCCAAATGAGAAGGATCGAAAGCAACAAAAAGTTGGGAAGACTTTCGATGTGGCTGAGTCCTATGGAGGTAAAAGGCAAGAGCTCTTTTACAATCTAGAGTATGAAGGTTCCGCTCTGCACTGGATGCATGAGGAGCTTGAAAGAAGACAGGTAGGTATACTTCTTGATTAAGATGAAAAGGTGAAACCACTTTAGGCATAAAGTGTGGATTTGTCCTAAGGACTACCTTATCATGATGGAACCTTGTATAGGGAGGATTCGCCACTAAGGCTTGCAGCTCACTGATGCGACGAGCTGAAGTGACTGCAATGAGGAAAATAACCTTCCAGGAAAGAAATTTCAAGGAGGTAGTGGCTAAGGGTTCAAGAGGTGGCTTCATAAGCTGACCAAGAACCAAGTTTAAGTCCCATGCCACCGGAGGAGGCCTAATGGGAGGTTTAGTTAAAGTTAGGCCTCTCATGAATCTTGCAATAAGAGGATGAGAGGAAATAGATTGTCCATTGAGAGGCTTGAGGGATGCTGCAATAGCACTCAAATGGATCCATACTGAATTCGTTTTAAGGCCTGCATTGGAGAGATGCAGGAGATATTCCAATAGAGGATTGATAGGAAGAGCAAAAGGATCAAGATCCTTTTGAGCACACCAAATGGAAAATCTCTTCCATTTAAAAGCATAAGAACGCCTTGTGGAAGGTTTTCTGGAAGCATGGAGGATATCTTTCACTTGTTGAGAGACATGTAAGTCTTGAAGGTCTAGGCCTTCAGTAACCATGCTCTGAGGTGGAGGGACTTGGGGTTTGGGTGCCACAAAGTCCCCTCCTCCTGAGACAGAAGGTCTGGAGCAGCTCCCAGGTCTAGGGAGGGACCCTGGGAGAGATGCAGAAGTAGAGGGAACCACACTTGGCGTGGCCAGCGTGGAGCTATGAGGATCATAGATCCGTGATCCCTCTGCAGTTTGAACAGAGTCTTGGGAATCAAAGGAATGGGTGGAAAGGCATATAGGAGGCCCTGACCCCAATGAAGGAGGAAGGCATCCCTGGCCTGAACCCCCTGACACGGAGTTCTGGAACAGAACCGGGGAAGTTTGGCATTCCACGGACTTGCAAAGAGGTCTATGTCCGGGGTTCCCCATTTCTGAAAGATTCTGAGTACCTGATCCATGTGCAGGGACCACTCGTGTGGAAGCAGAACTCGGCTGAGTCTGTCTGCCCAAGAGTTTTGAATTCCTGGGAGATATACTGCCAGGAGATGGATTTGATGCTCTCTGGCGAAGGCCCACAGTCTGAGAGCTTCGTTGCAAAGCGACAGAGAGCCAGTCCCTCCTTGTTTGTTTACGTAGAACATGGCTACTTGATTGTCGGTATGAACAAGCACTGTCATGTTGTAGAGGAGGGTATGAAAGACCTTGAGAGCAAGAAAAATTGCTCGAAGCTCCAGAAGGTTGATATGAAGGGCAGTCTCCTGCGGAGACCAAAGGCCTTGAGTGGAGAGGTCTTGAAGATGAGCTCCCCAGCCTGTCTGGGAGGCATCTGTAGTGAGGGTTGCCTGGGGTGGTAGCGGTTGGAAGGGGGACCCCAGCAACAGGTTTTGAATGGACATCCACCACTGGAGAGACCCAAAGAGACGTTTGGAGGTTTCTATTTGGTCGGAGAGAGCTCCTGATGCTTGGGTCCACTGAGTGGACAGAGTCCATTGAGCTGCTCTCATATGCAGGCGAGCATAAGGCACCACCTGAACTGTGGAGGCCATGTGGCCTAGCAATTGTAACATCTCTCGGGCAGTCAAGTGAGTTCTGGACTGAATCTGAGAGGCCAGGTGCACTAGCCGGTGGCAACGTGCCTGGGGAAGATAGGCCCTTGCTTTGGTGGTATCTAACCAGGCCCCTATGAATTCTAGGGATTGAGTAGGGGTGAGTTGAGACTTTGGCAGATTGATGACAAGTCCCAGATACTGCAGAATGCAGATGTGTGGTCCAGGGAAGTCTGAGCCTGAGACTGAGATGGAGCTCGGATGAGCCAGTCGTCTAGGTATGGGAAGACAAAGATTCCCTGAGTGCGTAGAAATGCAGCCACTACTGACATGCATTTTGTGAACACTCTTGGAGCAGAGGCTAGACCGAAAGGGAGTACTCTGTACTGGAAATGTTTTGCCTGGAACAGAAATCGAAGGAATTTTCTGTGGGATGGGTGGATGAGTATATGTGTGTACGCATCCTTTAGGTCTAGAAAACAAAGCCAGTCCTGACTCTGAAGGTAAGGAAGGAGAATACCTAGAGAGAGCATTTGGAATTTTTCCTTGCACAGGAATTTGTTTAATTCTCTCAAATCTAGGATGGGTCTGTGTCCTCCTGTTTTCTTTGGTATGAGAAAATAGGGGGAGTAGAACCCTGAGCCCTGTTGGAGGAGGGGAACCTGTTCTATTGCCCCTTGGGCAAGCAGGGTATTCACCTCCTGATCCAACAGGTGTAGGAGAGATGGGGGAGAGATGAAATGTCTCACCCTGGGATAGATAGGAAGGCTGGAAAAATGCAGTTTGTATCCCTCTCTGATGATAGAGAGGGTCCACTGCTTTGATGTAATCTGTTCCCATCTGGGAGCAAAATGAGTCAGCCTTCCTGGAATGGTGAGAGGCTCTGGTTGTTGCAGAGCCAGAAAGGGTATGTTCTCTAGAAGTAAGTCAAAAACCCTGAGGGGGTTGGGACTGTTGAAGCGTAGCAGCTCCTGCAGGCTTTGTTCTGGCCTGTTTAGTCTGCTGTCGCTTAGGAACAAAGCGAACTTGAGCGGATGACTGGCCAGCATTGAAACCAAATCTAGGCTTTTTGTAGAAAGATTTCTTAAAAGACTTCTTTTTGGCAGGGAGTGAAGTAGACTTAGAGAGTCTATCCAAAGCAGCATTCTCTGCATCCATTTGAATGGCTTTGACTTGCCACTCTTTGCCAAAGAGATTTTCACCTGTACAAGGTAAATTGCCTAGGCCATCTTGCACCCAGGATTCCAGGTCAGAGGCCTGGAGCCAAGCAATTCGACGAGCAGCTATGGCTATGCCAGATGCTCTACTAGCACCCTCAAAAGAGTCAAAGGCAGCCCTATTGGAGAGCTTTGACACATCTTGGATATGCTTTAACAGAAGCAGGAACTCCTCTTTTCTATCCTCTGGAATAAAGGGGAGAAAATCTTGTACTTTAAGAGCAAGCTCCTTTAGAAACATGCCCATATAGAGGCTGTAGGAGTTGATTCTGGCAATAAGCATACTAGCCTGAAAGATTTTCCTGCCAAAAGCATCCAAAGTTCTACATTCTCTTCCTGGAGGGGTAGAAGAGTGCCTTTTGGTACTCTTAATCTTTTTCATAGCAGACTTCACCACAATAGAATGGTGAGGAAGCTGGGTTTTTGAAAACCAGGAGAAGGAGGGACCCGATACATGGTATCCAACCGACGAGAATGTTGAGATAGTGTAAGAGGAGCCTCCCATAAATCCATCATATGTTCTTGGAGAATATTATGAATGGGTAAGGTGACTGCCTCTTTGGGAACCTTAGAGTATCCTAAAATGTCTAATTTTTGAGCTCTAGGTTCCTTTTCAGAGGATACTGTAATGGAAAGTCCCTTGGCAACTTCCAAGATGAAGTCCTGAAAGGACAAGTCCTCTGGAGGAGACATTCTTCTCTTTGGGGAAGAAGGCTCCTCAGGAAGAATAAGGGATGCTTCATCAGAATCATCTGAGGTATTGGGATCCTCAGAAGACTCGAAGTATCGCCTACTTGCTTCCAGAGATTGATACGGGTACCGACCGGTATCGACCTCGGGCGTACCGGGAGCCGGGTCGGTACCGAGAATATAGCGGGAAGCAAAAACCGGTACCGGCCTTCTACTGGAAGTAGATGCTCTGGGTACCGGTATCGGTTGTGGTACCGGAACCGGGGTCGGAACCGACGGTTGTGGTACCGAGGGCGTCGCAGCATTGATAAAAGCCATTATGGCCTGCTGCATGGATTGTACCGTAGTACCCATTGACGCCACAACTGCCTGGATGTCGGTACCGGTTTGAGCCGGTACCCCAGAGCAGTCTAACAGGTGATCGGTCGAGGCCGTGCCACCGATGTCAACCTGTAACCCCATAGGAGCAGCTTTGGAAGCCGGAGCTTCCCGCCGGGGTTGTTTGGCTGGGGCAGGGTCTTCAGGGTCGAACCCAAGGGCCTCTCTCTGCTTTGAGGGAGATTTGCCCCTTGAAGACTTGCCCGAGGAATGTTTGGTTACCTGAGATCCATCCGGAGATGAAGACCTGGATGATGCTGATGCTGGATTATCTGCAGAAAACAGCACATGAAATTTAGCTGCTCGGTTCTGTAAGCCCCGTTTGGACATCAGAGAGCAGGATGGACAATCCGGAACCGAATGGTCAGGGCCCAAACATTTAAGACACCACTCATGGGTGTCTGTGACTGAAATAGTACCAGAGCACTTGGTGCATTTTTTAAAACCAGAAGATGGTTTCTCCATGAGGGAAAATTTGTAAAGGCCGGTAGGCCTTACAAAAAGAAATACACCAAGTGTGGAAAAAGAAAAATATATATATTTTTTTTAAAGAAACAAAGAAGTAAAGACCGGCGGTACCGGTTCGGAATCGGGGAAGGCAGATACGCGGTCAGAACAACTTTTAAAAACATGAAATTCTTCAGTGGTGACAGGAACACGACCTGCTGGCTCCGCGGAAAAAGAAGAACTGAGGAGAGTTGGTCAGGAAGGCGGGAAGGCAGCGCGCATGCGCTGTGGGAAGCCCCAAAAGCTTTCTTTTTGGGAAGCTGGGGAGCTTTCCCGCGCAGGCTCCGTCGGTACCGACGTACCCATATGTGAGGACTCATTCCTGCTTGTTCCTGGAGATAATAAACATGCCTGAACGTCTATATTTTACCCTACAGAGCACAGACACCATAAACATGTGCAATCCCTAGAGCAGAGTTTCCCAACTGCAGTCCTGGAGGGCCAAACACCATTCAGGTTTCATGCTGTCCCTAATAAATATGCCTGTGCTGGATTAGTATGCACCGCCCCCATTGTATGTAAATGTATCTCATGCATATTCATTAGGGACAGCATGAAAACCTGAACAGTGTTTGGCCCACCAGGACCAGAGTTGGGAACCTCTGCCCTAAAGCAGTGGCCAACAGGGGCATAAAACACCCACACCCACAGGCTCCACTATCCAAAACCTCATGGAGAGTCAGGCTGTTGGGCCCTGCGTGCAGCAGCATCTCCCAATACTAGCACTTGCATACCTTAGCAATGCCGCCCTAAACTTGGGAATACCTTACACATATATCAAAAGGTTGCTAATGATTAATGGCAGATATAAATTCCTAAGTTAAGCACCATTTGCTGATAGAGCTGCATCACAGCAACCTTTCTGATATCTGTGGAGTGTGTTTCAGTTTTGGTTTCTGACAGTGTTTACCACCCCGGGGAGTGACCCCAACAGTATTGCGTACCATAGCCATGCCTGCACTGTGCCCAGGACTGGTGTGGTGGCCAGGGCTGCCAAAAGCCTCTATATTTGCACAATGCTGGCATAGGTGTGGGAGTGTGTGTCTGTCTATCCAGTGTGTTGTGGCTGCCTACACCTTACTCAGCCCACACTGCTTGCACTGTTTCCAGTGTTAGCCTGCCAATGTGCATAATGAGGAGCAAGGTACTGTGGGTATGGCCCAGACAGGGTGGCCTGGGCAGGATGCATCTGCACAGGGCATAGGGCAATGGCTGGGACATTGTAGTGCCTGGCCACCACCTGCACGGACAGGGTGGCCACAGCATGTCCTGCTGGGAGGTCACTCTCATCCTGACTGAGCAGTGACCATGGCATGGCTAGGTTCCTCCCATAGTGCTATTTATGGGTTCTCTTTTCTGGGGCCCAATCACTGACTTATCTGCTTGGTGTGTGCTCACATCCCCTCCAGGAACATGCACTATGGACTAGCTAGCATACTGACTGCAGTTAGTATGTGTATGGCTGGAACGCCTTGCAGGGTGCAGCGGCTGGAGACTCACTGTGCTCGCTGCTCTAAAATGCCAGATAGTGGTGGGGGAGCAGCTGAGCATTTCCAGGCCTACTGTCTGTCTGCCATTGCCTTATGGATCTGTACAGATCTGCACTGACTGCCCTGTAGGGTGCCTGTTCCCCAGCAGGACTGGGGTTGATGGTCCCCTCTACTGCCACCATTGCAGGGATGTAGAATGTGGATCTGTTGGTGGGAGATCCTGTCCCCCTCCCTGAGCCCCAGAGGGCGGGTTGGGTGGTGCTACATAATCCGCCTATGGGTCCAAACACCCCCCTTCACTTAAATCATGTGACCATGGCACCCACACAGGATATGCACTATTCTGGGTGCATCATAGTCCACAAGGGCTAGACGTGACTGGGAAATACAGCTGGACACAGGTGTATCCTAGGTGTGTCTGCAAGGACTACCTATCACACACTGGCACTGATGGCGACCTGCAGCATAGCCTATCTCAGCTAAGCCAGGTGCTGCGGACCTGGTGCTGGGCGCCCCACCTCGCCCTCAGGGTGAGCACAGTACCCCCACAATGTGTCGGTCTGTAGCTACTCTGTGCCAGTAACACACACAGTCAGTTCCCCCTACCAGGCCAAGGTGCTGTGGGGGTGCATACCCCATCTTGTGATCATCTGTAGACTGCTGATCTGCATGTCCAGTGCATCATGGGTACGGGTGGGTTAACCCTACCCTGGTAACCACAGCAGACAGTTTGTGTGGTGACCTGCAGTCCTTCTGTAGCCAGCCAGGGGTTTGTTAGTAGCTATAGAGATGTAGCCCACTGTTTACTTCACTGACTGTAGAGGCAGAGGTCATGGGTTTGATCCCACAGTGGTGTTATTTGATAGGGCTATCTGAGGCATTTCCTTTTTTAATTTAAATTAGTGCTGTCAGCAAAAACACCCTCACAGTGCTATAACCTTAAGGTGCCTCATAAGGCGCCCTATAGTGAACATTATAAGGTGCCTTGGCGGACAGTACACTTTATAATATGCCCTCTGGAGTGCCTTATAGGGTGCCTTATGCGGCACCTTAGGTGGGTGTGTTTGCTGGCAGCACTAATTTAAATTTTAAAAGAAAATGCCTCAGACAGCACTGATTTAAAGTAAAGGGTAATGCCTCAGACAGCCTTACTCATTAAGCCCACTGGGGGATCGAACTCATGACCCCTGTTTCATCAGTCATTGTATTAACTAGTGTGCTACACCTCTGTTACTGTGTTTGCAGGTCAGTGCGCCTAATTAAGGCTAACGCGCGTTAACGTGCCACAACGGACTTTATCGCGTGATAACCCGAAATGCTACCTTAAGACCGGAACGCCCACTACCTTATATGGCATTCGTCACAGTAAGACTGCAACTAATGCCGGTAACATTAAGACGGTTTAGTAAACATACCCCTAAGTTTATTTTGATTTTATCCTGTTGCTGTAAAGGGATCCACTGTGTCTATCCCATGCCATCTTGAATTCTGTCACTGTATTTGCTCTCACCACTTCCATCGGGAGGGCATTCCAAGCATCACCACACTTTCAGTGAAAAAGTATTTCCTGACATTGCCTTTCAATTTACCCCCTTGCAGCTTCATGTTATGCCCTCTAGTTTAACACCTTCCCCGTCTTTGGAAGAGGTTTGTTTGTTCATTATTTCTCTAAGTATTTAAAGGTCTGAATCATACCCAGCCGCTTGGATGAAAGCAACCAAGAAAGACAACGCAAAGCCCATCGCGCACATTGTCAATCAGTCTCTGAAACAAGGAATCATGCCGTCTCATCTCAAGAAATCAATTATTAGACCCATATTAAAAAACAAGTCGCTCAACAAAAGTGACCCTGCATCATATCGCCCAATCTCAAGCATAGCTTTCCTAGCAAAGATGATTGAAAAAGCGGTCCAGCACCAACTCCAGGACCACATGGACGAGATAAAAGCCCTAGATGAACATCAATACGGATTCCGTCAGAATCACGGAGTGGAAACACTACTACTGGCACTCCTTGACAATCTACTTAGGGGCCTCGAGAACAAAAACTCCATGTTCATACTCATATTCATCGATATCTCAGCGGCATTCGATACAGTACATCACACCACCCTTTTGGACCGCCTGGCCTCGCTAGGTATAACAGGGACCCCCCTGAAATGGTTCACATCATACATATCCAATAGGATGCAACAAGTGCAATTCAACAACGACAGAGCTGATGCTTTCCCCCAAACCCAAGGGATCCCTCAAGGGTCTGTCCTCTCATCCCTACTGTTCAATTTGTATATAAAGCCGGTATGCAGTATTTTCCAGAAATACAACATAAATTACCACATATATGCCGACGATGTGATGTTATACACACAGCTCGACATAACACAGCCTAACTTCAGTCCACTAGAAGAATGCCTTGACATGCTCCAATCATGGCTTCAGCAAAACAACATGTCAATAAATCACAAAAAAACAGAGGTCATGTTCATGTCCAAGAAAGCCAATTTCATCCCGCCCACCACAGTCACACTAAACAAAAACATATACGATACAAAGCCTGTAATAAAGTATCTAGGAGTCCTACTTGACAGCAACCTCAAGATGGACAAACACCTCAGAACAGTTAACCGAGCCATCTTTTACAAACTCAAAATCCTTCAACCACTCCGCAATATCCTCGAGAAATCCGACTTTAGGTCTGTTGCTCAAGCACTAATCATTCCCCACCTGGATTACAGCAATGCCATTCTACAAGGGCTTCCAAAGAGCACACTAAGCATCCTGCAAATGGCTCAGAACGTGGCTGCAAGAGTCATCATGGAAAAGAAAGTCACCGACCACATAACCCCAGTTCTAATGGATCTGCACTGGCTCCCAGTGGCCGCCCGCATCATCTACAAACTACTCATCACAACATTTAAACTCATCAATGGCATCGCACCATCCTACCTCAATAACCTAATCACTATTCAACCTAGCAACAGGAGCAGGAGAACTATGAATCTCAACACCCTATGTATCCCGACCAGCATAAGATCTGTCAAGGCCGAAACAAGCAATAGGGCGTTCACATACTCAGCGCCAATCCAATGGAACCAACTACCGCATGAATTAAGGCTCACAAACAACCTGAACGAATTTAGACGAAAACTGAAAACCTGTTTCAAACCCACTACAACTTGATCTAACTGCGATACCCTACCTCAACCAGATCTCCTCTGCCGCACTCGGCAGCATATAATCTAATAGTATATAGTCATGTATAACTTGTACACCTTGGCAACTAATTCCGTACAAATTGTATATAACCATGTATAGTCTGTACACCTTGGCAACTAATTCTGTACAAATTGTATATATGGGGCCCTCCCCCAATCTACTGAAATCAAATGTATACCTTGATCTGTGTGCTTTAATCAAATATGTATCGTATCCAAATGCTTGTCCCGTGTTACGTAATCATTGACTAATCAAAATGTAAAACTGAAATCTCAATACATTATGATTCTGTAAAGTAAACCGCTGCTGATCGTAGGAAGCAGCGGTATACAAGTGTTTACTAAATAAATAAATAAATAAAATACCTTTAGATACTCTATCCCTCCTATCACTCCTCTCCTCCAGAATGTACATATTTAGGTCTTTGTACATATTTACTCTTCATTTCAGTAATTTCCATGGAAGAAGCCAAGAGGAGTATGGTAGATGGGCCTATAACTTCCCCAGCAGCTGGCAAGATTGCAAGCACTTGTAACTTCAATTAAAAGTTTCCTGTAACTGTTGATTAGTGCTCATTCTTCCATATAGAATTGTGAAATCTGAAAACTTCCCTGTATGAACAAGCTCATTTTGCCACAATATTTCAACATCATTTAGCTGGGGACTTTGGATTTGACCAATCCAAAACAAACTCTCTTCTTCAGCCATTCTGTAATAGGATTTACTTGAATGCTTAAGGTCATTATCTTGCTGCATGACCAGCTTTCAGCTCAGCTTCAGTTGCTGCATGACCAGCTTTTAGCTCAGCTTCAGCTCATAAATGGATGGCTTGACTGTATCTTCTAAAATTTTCTGATTATAAAGCAGAATTAATTGTTCCATTAATAATGGCAAGCTATCCAGGTCCAGATGTAGCAAAAGCAACAGCACACCATACTTCCATCACCATGCTCAACTGTTAGGATGAGATTCTTACTTTGGAAGGCAGTGTTTAGCTTTTACCAAACAGAGCACTGTTATTGTGACCCAAAAAAAAAAAAGTTTACGTTTATTCCATTATTCCAGAAGTCGCATGGGTCTTTTTGTTGCTTAGGTTAGCCAGACTGTTTCTTTTAGAAAGCAGTGGTTTCTTCCTAGGTATCTTCTCATAAATACCATCACAACCCCCCCCCCCCCCCCCCCACACACACACACACACGATGGTCGATACATGAACTCTTACAGCAGCCACAGGGAGAAAAAGATTACAGATATGGGATTCTTTGTGAGTTAATGGATGATTTTCCAGTTTGCTCTTCAGGTAATCATGACAAGACAACCACTCCTGGAAAGAATTCACTGCAGGTCTTCAACTTTTTCCATCTGTAGACTGACAGCAGATGGATGGAACCCAAATGTCTAAACAGCTATTTTCAACTGCTGTGCCATGCAACTTTGATATGCCGCGAATGGTCAGCAGGTTTGCTGCAAGATTTTGGGGGAGGGTCATATTATTAGGGCAACTGGGGGAGTTTGAGGGAGGTGGAACCAGTGCCATGCTTCAATCACCTGTTGAATTGGATGTCATTCTGTGTATTTCCCATCACTGGATCTATCTTCCTTAGACTGGGCGAGAGATCAGTTTGCGTGAAAGTCAGAAGAATTAACTGTTGCAGAAGATGAGCAGACAGAAATCAAAAATAATAGAGGACTGAAACTGAAATACTCATCAAATTCAGCCTCATTCTGGTGGTTTCTCCAAGAGGAATACCCTACCATCACAAAGATGGTGATTAAAGCACTTCTTCCTTTCTCAACATCTCGCATCTGTGAGAGGCTGGTATCATGCAAGGCTGTTTCTCTGCTATGAACATAATGAAGAGCAAGAAAAGGTTACAGCTTCAAACACTGGAAAACTTGAAGGTATGCTCGTCAATCATCCGCCCTCGGACAAGGGGCATCATGAAACATCAACAAGCACAAATTTCCCTCCGATTCATTTTTTTGAAAACACAATGATTACAATTTTGAAAACACAATGATTACAATTTTAGTTAGTGATTTTTTCGAAATAGTAAAATATATCCTTAAAAATCTGATGGTGTGTACCCTGACAATTTTAGCACTTGTCAGTGCGCTGCGAGGTGAAAAGTTGAAAAATTGCCGATCTAAAAAATAAACTATCCAGACAGAATAACATCTGAAATGTTTTCTGATCGTAGCATGACAAGTTCCCACTACTTTATTTAACAGGTTTTATATATCGCTTTATCATTTCAATCAAAGCGGTTTACATTCATGTACATTACCAAGTTTAAGTTTCAAACAGGGACATTGATAACTTGGATTTTTCTGAGGCAATGGAGGGTCAAGTGACTTGCCCAAGGCCACATGGAGTGCTGGCGGGAATCGAACCCTTGGTTCCGAAGCCAGTGTTCTTAACCATTAGGCTACTCCTCCACTCCTTTTATGGTGAAGACCAAACAAAGCCTTTTAGAATTTTGTCTAAGACAGGTTTCCAAACCCAGCTGTGCACATTTACTCTGCAGTGTGGTTTATTAATTAGCCGTTTCTAAGGAAACTAGGGGTTCATTTACTATTTCACACATTGATTCTGAATGAATCCAATTGTTTCCCGGCACATCAATAAACGAAGGAGGAACATGAAATTGTTTGATTTCTACACTGTCACTGTATCAGCCTGCTTTAATACTACTTCTTACGGACTCACCACGATTTTTTCATTTCCTCTGAATCAACACCTACAAAGAATGATTCTGTAGAAGGTTTAACCCAAACATCCTCTGCAATGAAGAATGAAGCAAAGAATTCATTTATGAGGTCATTTACTAACAGCACGCTCTACTGTCATTATCATGCATTAATCTACCGCAGGATCCATTTAATGCAATAGTCCATGAGGAAGATGATGCGTAACAGCATTAGTGCACTCTGGTAATAAAACCGATTCCCACGGGTATTCTCCTATGACCTTATCCTCTCTCAACACCTCATAGCTCCTGGCCATCTGGTCCAACTGACTCCCCTGACCGGGTAGAATTTTATTATATTGAAAAAGGTTGTAATTATTATATTTGCCTCTGGCATGTTTCCTCATAATTCTCGTTTGAGCTACTTTAAAAAGGTCTTGCATCTAATTTACCAGTACTTAGGCTATTTAAGAGTATTTGTATGCCGCTTAGAAAGTAAGTATCAGTTGGTGGCATACAAAAAAATACATCAATCTGCCGCCAATAGATACTTTCTAAGCGGCATACAAATATTCTTAAATAAATTAATAAAACAGGAAATTGCCTAAGCTCTGGTGAATCAGATGTAAGGCCTTAATAAAAGATCAAAAGAAAATGTATTCTATTTTCTGCTTTTAAAGGAAGTCTTTTTAGCTTTACCAGCCTCTTTTATACCACCATTCAACCATGCTGGCAGTTGTTTGATCTTCTTTCTATATTTTTTTTTAAACCAAGGAATACAAATTAAATTTGAGCTTCCAAGATACTGTTTTTAAAACAGCCTCCACACTTCATGCAGACTTGAAACTGCTTCTTTTAAAATGTCCTAATTAATTTCCTCAGTTTATCATACTCTCCATTTATTTAACTGTATTTATATCCCGCTTTTCAGCGGGTCAAAGCGGTTTAACAAAAAAAAGAGGGAGGACAGTAATCAATACTTGGGTAGGGGGCTGTCACCGGGAGGCCAACATTAATGATCTAAACAGATATTAAGGACGTAAACAATGGACATTAGTCTCCTAGGGGGGAGTTTAACGCTACTGCAGAAGTTTGGTTGTTTATTCTCCTTTCTGTGATCTAAAAAAAGAAAATGAATTTCATAGCACTACTGCCAAACCAGCCATATCACCTTTACCCCTTGCACCACGTCCTGCATTCTACCGAGACGTCCCTTCCTGTCTCTCTATTCCTGGACTAGCAGTTCCATCATGCAGCCATTTAAAGTCTCCAGAAATTTAACCTAAAATGCTCTTAGCTTATTTCTGCACATAAAACATTTTGCTTGCAAAAAGAACTTAAAACTACCCCCATATAACAAAGCAGTAAATCGCCAAGGCTTTAGAAACAAACATGATGGCAAAAAAAGAAAAAAAAAAAAAACCACATGGCCTATCTAGCCTGCTCTTCCAAATCAAACACTGGAGATCTTCTGTGTTTGTCCAATGCTTTTTGAATTCAGATATTATCCCCATCTCTACTACCTCCACTGGGAGACTATTCCACGCATCTACCACTCTTTCAGTAAATCTTGCCTTTCACCCTCATCCTATGTCCCCTCAAAGCAGAGCTTGCTTTCAATCGAAAGAGACTCTCCTCTTGTGCATTTATGCCACGGAGGTATTTAAATGTTTCTATCATATCATCTCTATCCTGCCTTTCCTCTAATGCATGCATATTAAGATCTTTACGTCTGTTCCCATATGCTTTATAACAAAGACCACTAACCATTTTAGTAGCCACCCTCTGCACCGACTCCATCTTATTTATGTCCTTTTGAACTCCAGAATATACCCAATACTCCAAACGAGGTCGCACCAGAGACTTATACAGAGGCACAGTCACCTCCTTTTTTCTGCTGGTCATTCCTCTCCCTATGCACCCAAGCATCCTTCTGACTTTCACCGTTGCCTTTTCTACCTGTCTAGCCACTTTAAGATAAACAGAAACAATCACGCCCAGATCCAGCTATTCTTTTGTGGACAGATGTACTTCGTCCCTTACACTGTACTGCTCCCTTGGATTTTTGTAGCTCAAATGCATGACCCTGCAATTTTAGCATTAAATATCAGCTGCCAAAATTCTTGACCATTCTTCAAACTTAACTAGATCCCTCCTCATGTTATCAACCCCTTCCTGGGTGTCTACTCTATTGCAGATTTTGGTATCTGCAAACCTTTTCTGACAGCCCTTCCACAATATCACTAACAAAGTTGTTAAAAAGAATCAGACCAAAGACAGATCCCTGCGGCACTCCACCGGTAACATCCTTCTCCTCAGAATGAGCTCCATTTACCTGTACCCTTTGTCGCCTCTCACTCAACCAATTTCTAACCCAGTCAGTCACTTTAGGGTCCCATCCATAGCCTGCTCAGTTTGTTTATAAGTCACCTGTGCAGAACAGTGTCTAAGGCTTTACCAAAATCTAAGTACACCACATCTAGGGCTCTCCCTCAATCCAACTCCCTGCTCACCCAGTCAAAGAAATGAGGTAATTAGATCTTACCTGCTAATTATTGTTCCTGAAGGAACGACAGTCCAGTCCCTTACTTCAGGGTTACGCAACCCTTCCAGCAGCTTGGAGGCTGAGCCCAACCTTTTTGGGGTGGAGCGCTATATATACCACTGGTGCCACCCACCAACTCCAGTAAACGACTGTCAAAGCAGATATAACCAACCTAGATAACTCAGAAACATAAGTAAACAAACTCAAATTTAAGTTTTTTTTTTTTTTTTAACCAGGAGAAGTTAGTAGGAGAGGAGGTCCAGGGAGAAGGTAGGAGAACTGCCATGGTGCGTGCCTTTTCTCCAGCCTGACCCACCAACACACCTGAAACCGCCCTCAGGCCGCAGACCCCTAACAAAGAGAACGGCAAGAATGGCTACAGAACTAGGGAGGGTAGTAGGGACTGGACTGTCGTTCCTTCAGGAACAATAATTAGCAGGTAAGATCTAATTACCTCTTCCTTATCGTCACTCCAGTCCAGTCCCTTACTTCAGGGAAGTACCAGAGCAGTACCAGCCTGGGCGGGATCCGCCATTCCGGAACGTAGCACTGCCTGTGCAAACCTAGAGTCCGCCGAGCTCTGCACATCCAGCCTGTAGTGCTTGGTGAAGGAGTGCAGAGAGGACCAAGTCGCTGCCCTACAGATATCCAGAGGAGGTACTAGACTGAACTCCGCCCAAGAGGTAGCCTGTGCTCGAGTTGAGTGAGCGCGCAAGCCCCCTGGGACCTGTTTCCCCTTGAGGATATAGGGTCAGGGGAGAAGAAGTCCGCTGCTCCCCCTTCTCCTGCCGGCAGGGAGGAGGAAGGAGCTGGGGGAAGGAGGGTCTCTGAGTGCGAGGGAGGGGACAGCTGAGGCGCTGCTTCTCCCTCTAAGGGATCAGAAGACCCCTGAGAGGCCTGGGACATGGCCAGGCTGATTTCCTGTTCCACAGAGGAAGCGACAGCGGCGCAGCCCCTGCAGACCCCTGCCTCAGATGCAGTGCCCCTTCTAGTGCCACAAGAGGGACACCTCGGTTTGGCCGTCATGTTCTTGGGAGAGATCTCCTAGTTGCCTCCCCCAACAAAAGGATACTTTTCCCCCTCAGACTAAACAAATTCAATAAACCAGATTAAATCCAATTAAATTACATTAAAATAAATTAAAATAAATTAACTAAACTAAATTAGGCTAATAACCGGCCCCCCCCCCCTTACAATATTAGACCCAGCAAGTTCTCCGGGGCTGGGGGGGCTATGGTGCAATATTTCCCCCTCAATGTCTCATTAAACGCCAAGAAAAAGCTGTAGCAGGAAAACTTATATAAATTTGTTAACAGCTTAAGCTGTATACTTGCGGTTCAGGAGCTCTTCAGTTCCAGGCCCGAGACCGCCGTTCTCCTTAGGGGCTCAACACGTGCTAGGCCGCAGCCACGTGGAGCCCTAGATGAATCGCCTGCAAACGCTGGCCTCTGCTATCCCCCGCGCTCCGGCGGTAAGGGGGAGAGAGAGAGGAAACTGAGGCCCGAACAATTTCGGAGCTCACGCTGCCCGCCGCGCTTCTCTTCCGCCGCTGAAACAGCGCGTCGCCGTAAGAAGAGAAGGGGGGCTGAAGAGGATTTGGCTCTCCCCACGTGTACGGCGCGTCCTCCAGCGCTCAGCCGCCAGCTGGGCTTTGGCGCGAGGACGGGCCGGATCTGAGGCAGGCAGACCGGAGAATAGGCAGCACGGGCAGTGAGAGGAGCTCTGGACTTTCCTCCTCGCTGCTGCCCGATCCGCAGAGAATCAGTTTCAGTACGCTGCGGGGAGGAAGAGAGAGGGAGGGGGGGGGGGGGAAAGGAGTACTCCGGAGAGAATCAAATAGGATACCAAGGATCCTGTAAATCAAATGAATTAATCCAACTAAATTAAATAAATTAAATTAAATAAAAAGGAATTTAAGAGGAAAGAAGGACTCCAGTAAGCCCTAGGCTTACGGGCCCCTCCAGCTGCTTGGAGGCTGAGTATACTGGAGTTGGTGGGTGGCACCAGTGGTATATATACCGCTCCACCCCAAAAAGGTTGGGCTCAGCCTCCAAGCTGCTGGAAGGGTTGCGTAACCCTGAAGTAAGGGACTGGACTGGAGTGACGATAAGGAACAATGAGATTTGTCTGACAAGAACTGCCTCTGGTAAACCCATGCTGCCTCAGATCCTGCAATCCACTGGACTCCAGAAACCTCAGTATCCTCCCTTTTAGAAGTGTTTCCAATAATTTACTCACCACAAAAGTTAGACTAACTGGCCTGTAGTTTTCAACCTCATCCTTACTTCTGCTGTTGTGTAAAGGGGCCACGTGTGCCTTTCTCAAGTTCTCTCGGACCACTCTAAAGAAGCATTGGAAAGGTCAGTCAGTGGAGCCCCTAGAACGTCCCCAAGTTCCTTCAATATTCTCGGATGCATCCCATCCGATCCTATCGCTATGTCTACAGCAGTCTTTTGAAAATTGTTCAAGATCCCCTTCACTTTTGTTCCTATTTATGGGTGTATTCCGAGGTCCTGTTCCCGGCCTTTCATCTGTGAACACAGAACAGAAATATTTGTTAAGCAATTCCACTTTAATCCTCATCAGCTTCTACATAATCCTCCCCTTCACCCTTGAATCTGACAATTCCACTTTTACACTTCCCTCGCCTTCTTAAAAAAAATTGATATACCACGCCTTCATGACACCAGGGTGCTTTACAATCTAAAATAAATCAGAGATGGCTGAAGCCAGGAAAGGAAAGGAACTACAGTGGCAGATAGGAGAGAAACACAATTACTCAGGACACAGAGAGGAGAGAGATAGAGCAAGAAGCAGTAGCAGAGATAGAGGCTGTCAAGGGTCAGAGGGAGAACGGTCAAAGGCAGAGCAGAAGGGGTGAGTTTTGAGGAGGGCCTTGAATTTTGGGAATGAGGGTTCCTGACGGACGATAGAGGAGCGAGAGATCCTCAACTTGTTTTACGAGGGCTTCAGCTCGCAGTCATCCTGCACATGGAACCGGTTCTTTGACTGGCATTTGGCTCTGTCTGAATAGAGCCAGAAGTTGTAAAGTGGGCAACAGCTTTGTCAATATGATTTTTCCCAGACATCTTTCAGTTGGTGGCGTTTTGGTATCTGTTGAAGTAAATGAGAGAGAGACCTACCAAAGACCCTAACTTTTCTTCAGTTGTCCCTCAAGAGTAAAAGTAGTTAACCTCTTTTCTCCAGGACCAAGCAGGAAGTCAGTCAGTCTTCACATATGGGTGTCATCGACGCCGATGAAGCCCCAGCGGAGCATTTCCCCAGCTTTCTATGAAAGGCTTTGGGAATGCAGGCACGCATGTGCGGTTCCCTTCCCGCCTAAAGGTGCCATCTTACCTCAGTCTCTTTTTCCGAGAAACCCACCGGACGTGCGTCCTGTCATCCCGGATAAAAGTTAGATTTTTTTTGGCGATTCTCGCTATTTTTTCTCCCAGTTCGACGCCGGTTCCCCTCCTGCCGGGTTCGGTACACCGGTATCGAGCCCGATTCTTCTTTTTCGGTTTTTGCCCTTCGTGGCTGGCGTTCGCGCCCTGTTTTGATTTTTCCCTGGAAGGCCGGTCCTTTGACCTCGCGGGGACTCTTTTTTCACCGATGGCTTCCAGCGGTTTCAAGAAGTGTGATCGGTGTAAGAAGTTGATGTCTCTCACCGACACACACGACTGCTGCCTTCGGTGCCTCGGTCCTGATCACGACCCTAAGACGTGTGGACCATGTGGGAAGATGTCTTCCAAGGCACTACGAAGTCACCAGCAGCAGAAAGAAAGGCTTTTCTCGAACTCGGCCTCCGGCTGGTCCCGGACCTCGTCCGAGGCCTCAATATCTCGGGATTCGGATCCCGAGCGGCGTCGGAGCTCCTCGGACAGGGGGTCCCCCGACCGGGAACGCAAGAGGAAGAAGCGGCTCATGAGGGCGTCGGAGGAAGTCCCTAGCTCCTTGAGGGCCAGGTCTAAGACCCCCGACCGTCGCCCCGGGCCCGTGGAACAAGAGAAGCCTGCCAAAGTTCCTCGTGTGGAGCCGGAGTCTGCTGGTCACGTAAGCCCTGTGGTCCTCGAGGACTCTCCTCCCAGAGAGCCGACGTCGGGCCTGGCACCGCCAGGGCCCGAGTCGGTGGCTGCTGCGTCTCCCGAGCTGAGTCTCAGGATGACAGCCTTGGAGAGCAGACTGTCTGCCTTCATGGAGCAGCAGCGGGCACTGATGGCCAGCCTGTCTGGCGCATCTGCCCCGACCACCGGGACATCGACATCAAAGTCAACCCCGGAGACCGAGCCGATACTAGAGTCCATCATGGCTCGAAGTCGACCTCGGTCGCGGTCTCCCTCGACCTCCCGTTCGGGACCGAGGGCGTCGACGTCGGTGCCTCCGGCGTCGGGGCGGGTGCTCCAGGGCCCCGCGGGGTAGGATCCTGACTCCTCGTCGGACGAGTCCGCCTGGGAGACAGAGGATGAGGAGTCCCCCGACACATTCAAGGCTCGGTGCGTCCCCTCGGACTCACCGCAGTCTGAGCCCCGGAGTAGATCCCCTCCGGAGGACACCCGGTTCTCGGAGTTTGTCCGGGATATGGCCACCGCGTTGGCTATTCCGGCGGACCCCGAGGAAAAGCCTCGAGCTGAAGAGCTCGAGGCCATGCAGTATGACTCTCCTCCGAAGGAGGCCTTTACTGTCCCGGTTCCTCCGATGCTGGAACGGCTCCTCTTCCGGATGTGGGAGGCACCGGCCTCGGCGCCGGTTCTAAGCAAGCGAGTCGATTTGATTTATCGACTCCAGAAGAGCCCTGGCTTTCAGAAGGCGCAGTTCCCACACCATTCCATGGTGGTGGAATCGGCCATGCATTGTCTGAAAAGCCAGAAGATGCACTCTGCGGTGCCCCCCGGCAGGGAGGCCCGGAACCTCGATGGTGTGGGTAGAAAGTGCTTCCAGGGCTCGATGCTTGCTTGCCGTGTCCAGTCTTACCAGCTGTACATGGGCATGTACTTGCGAGACCTGGCCAAGGAGTTGGCCGGGTTCTCTGCTGGTCTCTCCGGGGAGCCCTTGCAGAGATTAAAGTCCTTCTCCTCGGGGATTCGGAACTGCTCGAAGTTTATGTCCCGCGCCGCCTACGATGGCTTCGGCCTGAGTTGCGGCAGCCGGCATCACGGCTCGACGCCAGGCATGGCTGCAGTCATCGGACCTCGAGCCATGGGTTCGGGACAATTTGGTTGATGTCCCTTGCCGAGGTGAAAACCTTTTTTGGCAAACCCATGGCCGAGAAGGCCGCACAGCTCAAGACTGAGCACCTTACAAGGACAAGGCTGTCTAGGAAGACCTCTGCCCCTTCTCACAAGAAGGCGGCCTCGGGTAAGAAGCCCTTTTACCCGAGGAAGGGCACTGCCTACAAACAGTACCCTCAGGCTGCCCAAGCTGCACCCCAGGGTCAGCAAGCCAAGGGGCAGGGTAATGGGCCCCGTAGGAAACGGACCCCCAAGCCTCCAGCCCCTGCTCCCAGTCAGCAGGGTGGGGGTTTTTGACTCCTTGAGCGTAGCCTCTCCGTCCCTGCTCTCCCAACCCTGCACAGGAGGTCGCCTCGCCCTCTTTGCCCACTAGTGGCCCCACATCACTGCAGACAGTTGGGTGTTAAACATAGTCCACAAGGGCTATGCCCTACACTTTCACCAACTGCCTCCGCCATACTTTCCAGGGGAACCTCCAAGGCCTCCCCTGCACACAGACCTTCTCCTTCAAGAGCTTCACGGTCTGTTGGTGGACAGGGCGGTGGAGCCTGTGCCTCCCCACGTGCAAGGTCACGGATTCTACTCCAGGTATTTCCTGGTGCCCAAAAAGAAACGGTGGCCTTCGACCCATTCTGGACATCAGGAACCTCAACAAGTTCCTAGAGAAAGAAAAGTTCAAGATGCTTACTCTTGGAACACTTCTGCCCTACCTTCAGCAGGGAGATTGGCTATGCTCCTTAGATCTAAAGGATGCGTACACTCACATCCTCATTCATCCAGACCACAGAAAGTACCTCAGGTTCCTTGTGGGAGGAAACCATTATCAGTACAGAGTACTGCCTTTTGGCCTCACCTCCACTTCCAGGGTATTTACCAAATGCCTGGCAGTGGTGGCAGCCTACCTGAGAAGTCAGGGAATCTTTGTCTTCCCCTATCTGGACGACTGGCTCATCAGGGGTCAGACGTGCCAGGAGGCCAGACAAGCCACCCTCAGAACTATTACTCTTCTTCAAAGTCTAGGGTTTGTAATAAACTTCGCAAAGTCGACTTTGCTCCCCTCCCAGAACTTGGAGTTCATAGGAGCAAGGCTGGACTCTCTACTGGCAAAAGCTTTCTTGCCAGAAGACAGAGCACAAAGATTAATAGCCTTGGCAAACCAGTTTCTCAGCAGGTCACTAGTCTCCGCCAGACTCTGCCTGAGGCTTCTAGGCCACATGGCTTTGACAGTACGTGACCCCCAATGCCAGTATCCATATGAGGCCTGCACAGTGGTGCCTTCGGACTCAGTGGTCACAGGCAGCCTCAGAGACAGGATAAGGGTGTCCAGACAATTTCTGAACTCCCTCAGCTGGTGGCTGCACCCACCCAATCTACTAAAAGGGGTGCCCTTTCAGACTCCTGGATACACGGTGGTACTGACCACAGACGCCTCCCTGCAGGGCTGGGGAGCTCATTGTCTGAACAAGTGCACCCAGGGCCTGTGGTCTCTCTGGGAGGCTACACAGCAGATCAATCTCCTAGAACTCAGAGATATTCGATTAGCACTCAAAGCTTTCGCTCCTACCCTGGCTCATCAATCTGTCCTGGTTTAAACAGACAACCAGGTGGCCATGTTTTATGTGAACAAACAGGGCCGGACTGGGTCCAGACTCCTCTGTCAGGAGGCTCAGGACCTTTGTTCTTTTGCCCTCAAGCACAACATGCTCCTCAAGGCTGTGTACCTTCCCGGCCAGGACAACTACCTGGTCGAAAAGTTGAGCAGGATTCTACAGCCCCACGAGTGGCAGCTGCATCCTTTGGTAGTTCAGAAGATCTTCCTAAAATGGGGCCTCCCTTTGATAGATCTCTTTGCCAGTCCACTGAACAAGCAACTGTCAAAGTTCTGCTCCAGGCAACCGCATCCTCTGCGGATAGCAGCGGATGCTTTTCTGATTCCCTGGTCTCAGGGCCTCCTGTATGCATTTCCTCCCATGACCTTGGTGGCTCAAACTCTCTTCAAGATCCTTCAGGACAAGGCCTCGGTCCTGCTGGTGGCTCCCAGGTGGCCGAGACAGCCTTGGCTTCCACTTCTGCTTCAACTGGCAGTGGATCCCCCACTGCCTCTGGGGTTGCAACCCGACCTTCTCTCACAGGAGCAGGGTTCCCTTCTGCACCCCAATCTCAAAGCTCTCAATTTGATGGCCTGGAGGCTGCAAGGGTAGTTTTGGCTACCTGGGGCCTACCTCAGGAAGTTGAGGAGGTTGTCCTAGCCTCTAGGAAACAGTCCACTAGGAACACCTATGCTCTCAATGGAAAAGGTTTTGTGTGTGGTGTCAACTACGTACAGAGGATCCTTTCTCCTGTACCGTGCCAGTAGTGCTTCAGTACTTAGAACATACATAAGAACATAAGATATGCCATACTGGGTCAGACCAAGGTCCATCAAGCCCAGTATTCTGTTTCCAACAGTGGCCAATCTAGGTCATATGTACCTAGCAGTTTCCCCAAGAGACACAAGTTCCACAATGCTTGTACTGGTTCAAGCATTGATATCTTCAGTCACTTCTTAATAATGGTTTATGGACCTTTCCTCCAGGAACTTGTCCAAACCTTTTTTAAACCCAGCTACACTAACAGCCTTTACTACATCCTCCGGTAACAAATTCCAGAGTTTGATTACACGTTGAGTGAAAAAATATTTTCTTGTATTAGTCTTAAATAGTTTACCCTGTAGCTTCATTGCATGTCCCCTAGTCTTTCTATATTCTGATAAGGTAAACAAGGTAAACTTACTGCACTTGTCCAATCAGGGACTGAAGTCCAATTCTGTTCGGGTCCACCTCTCAGCTCTAGCAGCTCACCACTCACTGGTGGAAGGACATTCTCTGTTGGTTCACCCCTTGGTGTCCCGGTTTCTCAGAGGCTTGCTTTTGCTCAAGCCTCCAATCCATCCTCCTGCTCCTGAGTGGGAGTTGAATGTGGTCTTGCAGCAGCTGACTCACCCACCCTTTGAGCCGATGGCTACTTGCCCCCTACGCTTCCTGTCCTGGAAGACACTCTTCTTGGTAGCCCTTACCTCGGCTAGGCGAGTGAGTGAGCTTCAGGCCCTGATCTGTGATAGGCCTTACACTCGCTTCTATAGGAACAGGGTAGTCCTTAGGACTCATCCAAAGTTCCTCCCCAAAGTTTTCTCCTCCTTCCACCTTAACCAAGAGGTGGTTCTTCCGACATTCTTCCCTAGGCCTCATGCAAGCCAGGCTGAAGCAGTTCTGCATACCCTGGACTGAAGGAGGGCCTTATCCTTCTACCTTGACCGTACGCAGGGGCACAGGAGGGCTACTCAGCTCTTCGTATCTTTTGACCCTAATAAGTTGGGGTTGGCTGTGTCCAAGCGTACCTTGTCCATCTGGGTTGCTGACTGTATCACCTGGGCTTATAAGGCGGCTGAACTTCCTTTGCAGGGTAGGGTCACGGCCCACCGTGTCAGAGCAATGGCTGCCTCAGTGGCTCATCTCCGCTCTGTGCCCTTGGTAGACATCTGCAGGGCTGCAACTTGGTCTTCAAGCCAGACTTTTGCGGCCCATTACTGTCTGGAGAGGGAGTCCCGTAGGGACAGTGCTTTTGGCCAAGCAGTACTCCGGAATCTCTTTGAGGTTTAGGCAACTCCTGCCCTCTGTTGGGCTACCGGTGGAGGCTGTGTCAGTGAAAAGCCTTTCTTTGCAGCTGGGACTAGAGGGAGTCCTCTTGTTCAGCCTGGGTTCCTTGGTAGCACAGAGCTAGGGAGTCACCAATATGTTAGGACTGACTTCCTGCTTGGTCCTGGAGAAAGAGTAGTTACCCACCTGTAACAGGTGTTCTCCAGGAGCAGCAGGAATCAGTCCTCACAACCCTCCCTCCTCCCCTTGGAGTTGCAGTTGTACATAGTTTATTTTTTCATTTTTGTGTGCTGTTCTTAGCTATGTCATTTGACTGAGGTAAGATGGCACCTTTAGGCAGGAAGGGAACCGCACATGCGTGCCTGCATTCCCAAAGCCTTTCATAGAAAGCTGGGGAAATGCTCCGCTGGGGCTTCATCGGCGTCAATGACACCCATATGTGAGGACTGATTCCTGCTGCTCCTGGAGAACACCTGTTACAGGTGAGTAACTACTCTTTATGTGTGATCCAATAGCACTGTTCTATGTCCATCTATGTAGCTAATTGGGGAGCTGCCCTATAAAGCAACAATTCTCATATGGGGTGGGTGGGAGCTAGGGTGGGTAGGGGGGATCTAACATCTGATAAGGTTAGTGGCTGCAAAGAGCTCACTCTGAATGGAAAGCCGGAAAAAGGGGAAAAAAAAACCCACACACACAATGAATAATAGGCAGAGCTTTACCCAATAGCACAAAAGAATTCCCCCTTTACAATACAGAAAAAGATTTCTCTTTAAAAAAAATCCAAAATCCCTATAAAAGCTCTCAGCCAGAGAGCTTGTATCGAAACGTCATACTGCTATTACCTTGCTTGCAATGTAGACCCTGTTAGGAATGCCAGTATTTGCAAGGCCCTGTACACCTTTATACAGTACACAGCTGCCTAGCTCCTTTGCAAACTAATTTTAGCATAGAGCAGGAACCCTGATAGGAGCAAAACCCTGCAACAGGTAATGCAAGATCTTGAAAATGGTAACAATGAATTTAATCATTCCATATTATGGTATCCTTTGATGGATGTATAGTACTGGACTCTAGTAAGGTGTGTAGCCAGCCAGCTGCCTTTTGGCTGACCAGATTGAAATGCAGAGGATAACTGAAATCTCCATCATTGTGTTCCCAATTTACTAGCCTGTTTAATTTCACAGTATTTTATTTATAAAATTTAACAACAATGTATGAGAGATCACGCAATGAGGCGAGCCAGGAAAATGTGCATCTCCTGTGCTCTGGGGCCCCTGTTTGTTAATCTGCCACCATCCAATGATTTGCAACAATTCAGTTAACTAATAAAACCTTTGTGTGGACAGGTATTTGTCTTAAAATAGCTTTCCCCGTAGCTTCCAAGAGTCAAAAGACAGACAAGAAGAAGCAGCTTGTATCAGATGCAAGATGGTGGATCTACCGCTCTACCAACTTGTTTTAAGGGCAGTATATCAAATTCTAACAAACATCTCCCAGAAATTGATTGAAGGGTTAGTCCCACAGTTAACAGAAGGAGTGGTAATCACATTAAACAAGTTCACCAAATTATCCAATCAAATAGATGTAGTTTCTCTTACCTGGAACAGATTAGCAAAATAGAATGACACATCTCGTACAATAAAAATGGGGTACAAGAGACTTGTATGAAGGTTGGAACCCTGCATAAGGCTTTGGATTCTTGCAAAGAAAAGATGGAAGACCTAGTTCTTGAAGAAGCAACCTAAGTTTTACTGGGGTTAGCCAAGACCATAAAGAGCTGCTGACCCAATCATATGCTGGGCCACTGTAGATCAAATAGGCCCACTAGTTGGGTAAGAAGGACTCAGGCCTAACTAGGCCATACAGAGTGACAGCAAAAGTATTAAAATTATGCTCATAAAACAGAAAATTCAAACCAGAAGCGCCCTGAATTGTGATATCAATCTGAGCATTTTAATCTTCCAGGACTTTTCCATGCAAGTGGCTGCAAAAAAACAATGGTTTTGTAGCAATTTGCAACACTTCAGTTGAAAAAAAAAATAAAAATAGAAAAAAAATTTTACTCTGCAATTTCCAAAAGTTCTTCAGGAGAAAGATAAGCAAACCCATGTTTTCATAACACCAGAGGCTAAAAATGTACTGAATGGATCATCAGGTTCAGTGTCAAATTTGCCAAGGAAACCCAGAGGGTGTCTAACTCCCTTAATCCTATCTGTAAAGGGCTGGCTGAGATGAACATTTTTTCTTAAAAAGCTACAAGTGCCAGGAAGCAGCTGTAAATCCAGACATGGGCGCTTTTGGTCATATACGGGCATTCTCTATGTGAAATGGGGAATACACATGTAGGTTTTTAACCTACCCAGACCACTCCTTAATCACACTTCTGGCACACCCCCTGGCAATTTCTATGCTTTAGGGCTAAATTTCCAGGGGGATGTCATTTCTATCTACTATATGCAAATCATGAATATGGCTTCTAAAATAAGCCTCACAGATTATTCAGCAAAATCAAAGGCAGTCAGAACAAAAGCATTAGTAGACTCCTGAACAGACATCTCCACCTCTAGCTGCAATTCCAGGGAGAGGATCTTCCAGCCTTGTGAACTTGGCACTCTGCTCCCATATTTTGTATTTTTCTGTGGTTTGAAATTAAAAAGATATCAAGTTGGATATATGCAGAGCAAGAGGTTGATGTAATGAAGTGTAGGAGGGCTTTGCACACAGCCTAGCATGACACACACACACACACACACACTCTTTCTGCACTACTGCACACCTTATGCTCAAAAAGGAGTAAAGGAAGAAAACCAAATTATTTAAATCGGTATTTCACATATATAAAACAAAGCCAAGACACTCACACAGGAAAAAAAGTTAGAAAGAGAAAGAAAATTTACAAGAAAAATATTCAATTTAACTGCTGGATAACTAAAGTCCACGAATTAAAGGGGGGGGGGGTCAAAGTCACAAACCAAAAGGGAAAACTATGAGAAACTGGAGAAAAAGTAAAAAGGTAATTAGATCTTACCTGCTAATTATTGTTCCTGAAGGAACGACAGTCCAGTCCCTTACTTCTGGGTTGCGCAACCCTTCCAGCAGCTTGGAGGCTGAGCCCAACCTTTTTGGGGGATGGAGCGGTATAAATACCACTGGGACCACCCACCAACTCCAGTAACTGAATGAAAAAGCAGACTCAACAAAGTTCCCATAACAACCTATTAAACACTTATTAACAATCTCTACCACCTATTGTAGCTATATAGATCCATTACTCATTTAATTTTTTTTTTTTTTCCCAAGGAATAGGTAACCTGAGAGGGATTCAAGGAATAGGTAAACTGAGAGGGAAGATGGTCACGGGTTTGCATGAGTCCGGCGGAGCCTATCTTCTCCCGCACCCCCTCACTCCGAACTGGCCCTCACGCTCGGTCCGTAGCTTCCTTATGCTGGTAGGCCTTAACCGGGTGGGATCAGGGACTGGACTGTCGTTCCTTCAGGAACAATAATTAGCAGGTAAGATCTAATTACCTTTTCCTTATCGTCACTCCAGTCCAGTCCCTTACTTCTGGGATGTACAAGAGCAGTTCAAACCTGGGTGGGGTCCGGCACACCGGACTGTAGGACTGCCATGCCAAACCGAGCGTCCGCTGAACTCTGGATGTCCAGCCTGTAATGCTTGGTGAAGGTATGCAGCGAGGACCAGGTCGCTGCTCTACAAATATCCAACGGGGGAACTAGGCTGAATTCTGCCCAAGAAGTGGCCTGTGCCCGAGTGGAGTGTGCTCGTAGACCCGCTGGCACCTGTTTCCCTTTCAGGATGTAGGCGGAAGCAATCGCCTCTCTGATCCATCTGGAGATGGAAGACTTGGCCGCCGCCTCTCCCTTGTGAGGGCCTCCGAACTGTACGAATAGGCGATCGGACTTCCGGAAGGGAGCTGTGCGGGAGAGATAACGCTTCAAGGTTCTCTGGACATCCAAGAGACGCAGTTTGCTATCCCTACCTTCAGTCCCCACGGACGAGAGAACCGGGAGGTTGACCGGCTGATTCATATGAAAAGGGGAGATCACCTTGGGCAAGAAGGAAGGAACAGTTCGCAGAACCACCTTGTCCTTGAGAAATAAAAGGAAGGGGGGGTTTCGCGGACAATGCTTGTAATTCGGAGACCCGCCTTGCCGAGCAGATCGCAACCAGAAAGACTGTCTTCAAGGTTAGGTCCTTTAAGGAGGCCCTCTTTACTGGTTCAAAGGGCTCCCCGATCAGGGTATTTAGTACTAGGTTGAGATCCCAAGGGGGGATGACCGACCTCCGTTGAGGACGTAGGCGTCTAACCGCTCTTAGGAACCTGGAGACGTCCGCGTGAGCCCCTAGGGGCTTGCCGCGGACCTTGCCCCTATAGCATGCGATGGCTGCTAGCTGCACTCTCAAGGAGCTGTGTGCTAGACCCTTGTCAAAACCCGCCTGCAAGAATTCCAGAACCTCCGGGAAGGATGCGGAAAGGGGTTTCCGTCGGTGCTGCGCACACCATGCTTCGAAGATGCGCCAGGTCCTAACGTAGGAGAGGCAGGTCGAGCGCTTCTTAGCCTGCAACAGTGTCGAGATGACCGCTCCCGAGTACCCTCTTTTCAGGAGCCTCGCCCTTTCAATAGCCAGGCCGTAAGCGAGAATCGATCCACGTGAGGCATTCGAACCGGGCCTTGTCTCAGAAGGTCCCTTTTGCAAGGGAGCCGCCAAGGGTGGTCGGCGATCAATCTCACCAAGTCCGCATACCAGGGGCGGCGAGGCCAATCCGGGGCTATGAGGATTACGAACCCCTGGTGAGACTCCACGCGCTGGAGAACCTTTCCGATCAGCACCCACGGGGGGAACACAGAGGAGGCCCTCCGAAGGCCACTTCTGTGACAAGGCATCCAGGCCCTCGGACATTCTTTCCTTTCGCCGACTGAAGAATCTGTCTACCTTGGCGGACGAGAACCTTGCCATGAGATCCATGACCGGGAGCCCCCAACGAGACACTATCTGGTCGAAGGTTCCCTGCTCCAGTTCCCACTCTCCGCGGTCTATCTTGTTACCTTCTGAGGTAGTCTGCCGTGATGTTGTCCAAGCCAGCTACGTGTTGGGCCGAGAGTGCTTCCAGCCGACCTTCCGCCCACCGGAACAGAGAGTCTGCTTCCTTCTCTAAGGCAGGGCTGCTGGTGCCGCCCTGATGGTTGATGTACGCCACCGCGGTGACATTGTCGGAAAGGACGCGAATTGCCCTCCTTTTCACTAAGGTCTCGAGAGCCTTGAGCGCCCGGATGACGGCCCGCAATTCCAGCCTGTTGATGGGCCATTGAGCTTCCAATGGTGTCCAGCTGCCTTGAACGAACTGGTCCTCGCAGTGAGCTCCCCAGCCTGACAGACTGGCATCCGTCGTCAGAAGTAACCACTGATGTGGTTCGAGAGGCATCCCGCGCTCCAGATTCCTTGGGTGTCGCCACCAGCGGAGAGCTTCTTTGGTTCGTGGAGCACAAGGTAACTGCATTGACATGGGGTGAAGCTGAGGGGACCATCGACGTAATAGGGCCCGTTGCAACGGCCGCATGTGGGCTCTGGCCCATGGAACCACTTCTATAGCCGCTGCCATTGTTCCCAGAACCTGAAGATAATGCCACGCTGTGGGGATTCGTCTGGCCAGGAACTGGGCGACTAGAAGTCTTAGTTCTCTTGATCTTGAACGAGACAGAAACACCCTGCCTTTGCTGGTAACGAACCTTGCCCCGAGGTACTCGAGTTCCTGGGAGGGGGTCAACCTGCTCTTTGCCCGATTGATGACCCACCCCAACTCTTCTAGGACCTGAATGACTCTTGTCGTCACAGAGTGGCTTTCCTCTTCCGACTTTGCTCGGATTAGCCAATCGTCCAGGTAAGGGTGAACTAGGATTCCCTCTCTCCGTAGGGAAGCCGCCACCACCACCATCACTTTGGTGAACGTTCTTGGTGCCATAGCAAGGCCGAAAGGAAGGGCCTGGAATTGAAAATGGCCCCTTGGCACTGCGAATCTTAGGAATTGTTGATGGGATGCCCTGACCGGGATATGTAAGTAGGCCTCTGTCAGATCGAGGGACGTTAGGAATTCCCCGGCCCTTACGGCTGCTATGACCGATCGTAGGGTCTCCATCCGAAAGTGCGGAACCTTGAGACAGCGATTGACTTGCTTTAGGTCCAGGATCGGGCGGAAGGAGTCTTCCTTTTTTGGCACCACAAAGTAAATCGAGTACCGACCCGAGCCGCGCTGGTCTGGAGGTACTGGGACGACGGCCCCAAGCGCTATTAGGCGTGTGAGAGTTGTGTCTATAGCCTCCCGCTTTGAAGAAGAACCGCATGGAGACTGAACAAAAGCTGGAAGTATTTGTTTTGCAAACTCGAGAGCATAGCCCTCTCTTATGACCTCTAGGACCCATTGATCGGACGTGACCCGGGACCAGGCGGGAAGAAACTGCTTTAAACGACCACCCAGCTTCAGATCCTCCCCCTGGACCCCCGACATATCATTGCTGTTTCCTAGGTCCCGAGGAGAATGATGAAGAGGCACCGAAACCTCTACCTGCTCCTCGAAACCCCCTAAAGCCTTGCCCCCTGGACGGGAAACGTCCCCTGGAAAAGGGATTCGGCCTGGCCGAACGAAACCTGCGGGGGTCCCTGGGTTGACTACGCACCGGGGGCATAGAGCGACCTTGTTTCGGTCTATCTTCAGGAAGCCTTCCGCCCTTAGACTCGCCCAGGTCCTTCACCAACTTGTCCAGATCCTCACCAAACAGCAGTTTCCCTTTAAAGGGGAGCCGGCTTAGGCGTGCCTTTGAGGAAGCGTCAGCTGCCCAACTACGGAGCCACAAGTAGCGCCTAGCCGCCACCACGGAGGCCATGTTCTTAGCTAGACTCCTGATGAGGTCATACTGACTATCAGCCAAGAAGGCCGCTCCGGATTCTAACCTAGCCGAGTTGGCCTGTGCTTCCTCCGAGGAGCCTTCCGCTGCTTGAAGCTGTTGCGACCATCTCAAGCAGGCCCGAGCCACCCAGGCCCCCGAGACGGAAGCCTGTAGGGCCAGGGCGCTTACATCAAAGGCTTGTTTCAGAAGCGTGTCCAGTTTCCTGTCTTGTGAATCCCTCAGGGCCGTGCTGCCCTCGACTGGGATAGTCGTCTTCTTTGTAACCGCTGAGACCGCCGCATCTATTCTGGGTGACTTCAGTAGCTCCTTGTCTGCCTCTGGGAGAGGGTATAGCCGAGCCATAGAGCGCCCTCCCCTAAGGCTTGACTCCGGTTGATCCCACTCTTCCTGGATCATCTGGCGAACCACTCTGTGGACAGGGAAGACTTTTTGTGACCTTCTAATGGCCTGGATTAAAGGGTCCTCCAACGCCTCGTCCTCTACCGGCGCGTCTGAGGTCACATTGAGCACTTTTAGGGACTCATTGATTAGTGCCGGGAGTTCCTCTCGGCGGAAAACCCTAACTATACGGGAATGATCCTCTTCAGGGATCTCACCCTCTTCCAGTTCCTCCTCCTCCTCATCTAGATCCTTGTCAGAGGTCTCCTCTTCCGGGGTGCCCTGAGAAAGGGATGTGATCGGCTCCTCGCTAATTAGCCGAGGGCGCTTAGGAGGAGGGCCGGGGTTCTGACTGTTTGTCCTCGGTGGTCTGGCTGGTCCGCCTTCCGCCGTAAGTACTGTCTCCCCTGGCCCCAAGCCTTGCTTGCGCATGCAGTAGGCCTTATGGAGCAGGAGGACAAAATCCGGGGAGAATAGATCCTCGGCCCCCCCCTCCCCAGCGGGTAGGGGGGAAGGAGGTAGCGGAGGGGTGGGGAATTCTGAGGAGGAAGGAGGAGGGGACTGAGATCCCCCTTCCCCCCCCAAAGGGGCCCCGGACCCCTGAGAAGTCTGAGCCATGGATAAGCTAATTTCTTGCTCCACGGAGGCGGCTACTGCAGCACAAGCCTTGCAGATCCCAGCCTCCGTAGGAGTACCTCTGCGAGTGCCACAGGAGGGGCACCGAGGTTTGCCCGTCATGCCCTAGATGAGGAGGAACAAAAAGTTCTTTCTAACAACCTCCTCCTGGCCGAACCTGTATAGATCAGGACAAAGAGAACTAAAGATGCTCTGCCCTTTAGAAAATGCTTGGCAGCTACCCAGCCCCGGAATTAGCTTACTCTCCTAAAGGCAGGCTAAGGGAGAAATAAACTTAAATAAATAAAATTAATCTAAATTAAACAAAACTAGAATGAAATACATAAGCCACATAAACCCTCGGATTTAATCCGGTACTTGCAGTTAGACGCTTCGTCTGCCGTGGAGCCCAGGCCCGACTCAGCGAAATCCAGCCGTTGGCTCCACACGTGGTAGGCCGCAACCACGTGGAGCCTAACGGAGGACTGCGAGTTGCCTTCCTTTCTCGGAGCCCCGAGGAAATTTACCGGACCGCTGATTCTGTGCTGAGAGGCACCTCCCGCTCCGGTTTAAGCGGCGCCGCTGCAAAGGTGCTGAAAACAGCTGACTCCTCCGCGCTCAACTCCGATTCCCTCCACACTGGGACGGGATGGGAAGGAGGAGCACGGTCGCGGCGAGCCTCAAGCGCTCAGCCGCCACCGGGGCTTCGGCGCGAGGCAGGGCAGGATCCTGGAGGAGGTACCGGAAACGAGGGGCTCAGCGGCAAGAGGAGAGCTGCCGATCCTCCGTACCGCTGCAGGACTCAATCAACCCCGGTACCCGGCCCGGTCCGTGGGGGGGGGGGGGAAGAGAGGGGAGCCGGAGAGAGTAGGTAAATTTAAAGGCACAGGAATAAAAGAAAACCAGGTAAGATTACCCAAACTAGAAAACAATAAACTTAAATTCTTATCAAGAGGAAAATTTAAAATTTAAGAAGGAAAAGGAGACTCCAGTAAGCCCTAGGCTTACGGAACCCTCCAGCTGCTTGGAGGCTGAGATTACTGGAGTTGGTGGGTGGTCCCAGTGGTATTTATACCGCTCCATCCCCCAAAAAGGTTGCGCTCAGCCTCCAAGCTGCTGGAAGGGTTGCGCAACCCAGAAGTAAGGGACTGGACTGGAGTGACGATAAGGAATGAGGTTTTATTATTCTGCCACAACCAATAGAGATGAGGGTTGAAGACTCCCATCGGAGTCTTAGTTGAAAGAAAGGAAGGTAGTTGTACTGAATCAAAGGCAAAAAATATTGCTCTGTCAAATATGTTAACAATACATTTACAAGGCAACTTAAGGAAAAAAATGTGCCTAATTGCGGCACTCGCGGTCACTAAAGAATAAATAGTTTCCTCTTCCGCCAAGTCTCTTTGGACACATCTGAAATAAACCTCATCTTGAGCGCTCTAAAACAATTTCTCAATTCTTGAAGTACATTTGAAGCAGCCGATCTCTATCCAAGACTGAGGCAAATGTAACCATTGTCACTGCAGACAGCAATCTGAGACTGAGTACTCAATACTGAAAAATCCAAAATATCCATGACCTGAGATGCCTCACTTTGCACCTCTGCACTCACCTTTTTGGAGAGAGGATCGCAAGTAATACATGCTTGTAAAACGAGGCCATGATTCCACTGGAATTTCTAAAACCGCCATTAAATCTCACATGAAGGTGTCTAGTGATTATCCTTGGAAAAGTAATAAATCGCAGGTTACAGTTTTGGGAAGCATTTTCCCAGGCCTCAACCTTGAAAATTAAGATGAATCAAAGCTTGCTCAAAAAGACTTAGCCAATCCAGTTCCTTCTCAACACTTCGGTTCAGACAAGAGTGCTGAGCAATATTAGAGACATTTTTCCTCAAATTAATATCAAGGGATTGGAAATTTTAAGTAAGGGGTTTAATCGGTGTGGGGGGGGGGGAGGGGGGCTGACCAGTGCCTTGCCCAAGTCAGAAATCACTTCCCAAATATAGTGTCCACAATGACCCAGTTAGGACATAACGCAAACTGAAATAAACAAAGAAACCAAGAGAAACAGGCCTGGTGCTCCAATAACAGCAACGTCTGAAGGAGAACTCTAGAGATCCGAGTTGAGTCCAAATCCCCTCACCATTTGGAGCAGCACATACCCAATTGTCTTTCCTATGCACCACGACTGCCTTTCACAGGAAACCTGACACCACAGTCCATATCGCTTCTCCCCACCCTGCCAAAATCACCAGCGTTTTCAGTCAGGGCCTGCACAACCACAGCAGCCAAGGGTGGTAGGGGAAGCCTTTATTACAAGCTAACAGATCTTGAGCTCCAAAGTCTCCTCAGGTCCTCATGTCTCCTGCAGGGTCTTCAATGGGCTGCTCCAGCCTGAAGTCCAGATTGCTGCACAAAGACATCCACTGTCCCAACAGACGTAAGCCATCAGGCTTTGAAGAGGATTCTTTTTCTGTTTGCCCATACTATAAAGGGATTTTTATAAGGAAAATAGCATGTCATTAGTCTGCTGCCACATTATTTAATTTAACCAGTTTTCTATACTGCTTTATCCTTCAATCAAGGCGGTTTACATTATGCAATCACTACAAACAGGTACTGGATACATTCCCTTGTCCCCAACGGGCTCACCATCTATGTGTACCTGAGGCAACGGAGAGTTAAGTGGCTTGCCCAAGGCCACAAGGAGTGCCTGTAGGACTAGAAACCCCAGGCCCTCCGGCCCGAGATTGCTGTTCCCAGGTGGGATGAACTCCTGACCCTTCGGCCTGAGGTACTATACCCTAACCACTAGGCCACTCCTCCCTCCTCCTTCGATTCCTTCATGCTCAAAAGCAGTTTAGTGCATGAGAAACAAAACTGCATGAAGGATTGCGTAGACATCTGCGCACTGCCAATGTTAATGAAGGCTCTATTAAACCCTGATGCAAAGAAGTGTGCACATGACCAGAAAGCAGACAACTAGTATTTTAAACTCTGGGAATTTAGTGCATAGTCCAAAGTTGAGTAAAAGGGGTAGCTCACATTTATGTGGCTAACATGAGCAAATGCCATTTTCTTTTCTTGTGCCAACAATAAACTACCTGCAACTTTTTTCTTATTTTTTGTTTTACTGAAGTGGATGGATGGATAATTGAAATCCCCCCCCTCCCCCAACCAAACGAGGGATAAGGTGATTATGTCACCGAATGCAAGGCTAAGAGGGAGGAGCCTATGAAATTAAACGTAAAGCACCTGACCACAGAAATTTAGATTGTCACACTGATATTTATGCGTGAAATAGTATTCCAGATGCACAAATGCCCATAACGTACATGCATGCAACTCACCCATATGTCAATTAAATGTGTGCACAGAACACAGATTCTACTGCTCGTATGCCGGAGTGTGCATGTTTTCATAGCAAATGGTATGCTCCTCCATCTTTGCACACGTACAATTTGGTTACAGCATTGAGTGCAAACAATTTTTTCCTCTACATGTGCATTAGGGAACCATGCACCAAGCTTCAGCACACAGTTGTAACGCATCAATTAGTACAATAGCCTCCAAAAGCATAAATTTAAATGAGACATTGACGGACTGGCAACTGTGACAGAGCATACAAATTGGAACGATATGGTCATATCAAGAGCACCTAATAATGAAACATGCAGCCAGATTTTGGACTAACTGTACAGCCTTAAAGGAGGCAGCTGGCAGCCAAAAGGAGATAGTGTTGCTATAACCCGGTGCATGTAAACCATGACCTGTACTACAGTCCTAAAATCAGAGGCTTCCAAAGAACAGTAGTATACCCCCATTGCTACAATCTTTTTGTCATGTGTAGATTTTCTATCCCTATAGAATTCAACATACAGAATTTTTATCGTGCTGGACTCTACCACATCCTTAACATGTGTTGCCCCCCTCCACAAGTCTGAACTGTTCTGTTATTTGCAGTCGCTTAAGGCCAGAGCCAGATAGCCTGGCATATATATAGAGTTACAGTAGTCTAATCTGGAGATTGCGGCACTGATTATAACAGGAATATGCACCGACATGTCAGAGTAAAGGAGGAGTATTTGATTACATGATTAATATGCTGGGCAAAGGATAGATCCGTGTTTAGAATTACACCTAGGTATCTGAAGGAGGAAACCAGGGGGAAAAAAAATAAATCAGATGATCTAGAATTGAAGGAGTAATAGCTGGAGCAGGAAGGCCCCCTGTAATTCACATGGCAGTAGATTTCCTGGGAAATAACTGGCAGCAATGATCTCTTAGCCAAGCTGAGACCAAAAGAATACATCATCCATGTAAACATTAGCAGTGACCCCGGTGCTTGTCATCTGTGTCTCACTGTTTATCCTCCTTCCACCAGATCTCCTGGAGGCGCCCATTATGTCTCTCTTCATTTAGTACTATACATTCTAACTCTCCAATATTAATTTTTACACTTCTGGCATTGACATACAAAACACCTAGAGGCAAATTTCGTAGTGTTGAATGCCTGGACCATCTGAATGCCGACAATACGAAAGGGGCCAAGTTAGACCCGGTTCCGCAGCTGTGGAATCTGTATGTTCCTGCAATTGCAGAATCGGGCAGTTGAACGGGCCAGAATGCAAACAATGCTATGGAAGGAAACGTCCGGGAGACTGCCCGTCCAGCCCGCAAAATGCTCCAAGTGGTGTGCTGGTGCAGGGCATCCCATCGCCATGGCACTGGCAATCCAGCCAGAGTTGCAGAATGCCCGGAGTGAGAGCAGCCCTGGCCCACCGCCATCTGATCTTCAGCGGGGGCCCCCCCCCCAAGGCCAGGATCAGGTGGCAGGTGCTGTACCGCAGCAGCACGATGAGCTTGGGGGGACTGCAGTCCACAGACAGTGACGTGCCCGGTGCTTATTTCACCACTGGGGTGGAATAAGCCAGGTGTAACTCTGAGACGGGGAACATTATAGAGGCATGGCTGACCCCTCCCCCACTCCACCCCAGCACTGCCCCTACTGCTCCCATCCAGCGCTCTCTGCACAAATGCAGTTTACATGCAGGGAGCGCTGGCGACAGAATGTGCTTCAGGATCTGAGCACAGATTAGACGCCCAGATCATATATTCAACCCCACTATTCGCAGGACAGAATGCCGGCCCTAGTGTATCCTTTTTATTCCTATTCACAACCTGCTTATTTACAATCAAGTCAGATAATTTGGAAGAGGGCTTTTTTTGAGGGGGTGCGTGGTAGTATGGAGTACCGGCACCTTTTTTCATTGCCTGCTAAAGATCGGACCACTAGTCCTCATACTAATGAAAGAACCCTGCATATGAGTACCAGCACCTTTTTTCTAGGAAAAATGTACCTATTTTGAATTCTTCAGGTTTGCACTTTGTTTAAATTCATCTGAGCTACTTTGATGTTTTCCTCATTCTGTCTTTCAGGATATTCTAGTTTATACCTCACTCTGAACCATGTGCTCCCGAGCAACCATCAACTTTCCCTCATGACCTAGTTTTAAAGGCTGTACTATTTTCTTTTTTTAAATCCTTAGAAATAACCAGGTTCTATTCTAGTTACGGTGGAGACTATTTCATAGGAATACACCCCCTTCCCCAAAATGCTCCCCAAATGTATCAGCATCTCATCTGTGTAATGAGACTTTGATGTTACGCGTGCCTATAGCCTAGAGTCCTGCACACCAGGCTCTGCGGAACACCTCTCCGATTAGAGGGCCAAACTCTACCCTACCCCCCCCCCCCATGGCCTTCCTCTCCTGTTTTGCCCACAGTAATCTGATTTCCCAAGGGCAGAAGAGAAGGGAATAGTTGTGATCATGGCAGATGACTCCTGTCTGCCCACAGGAGATCGTATTCCCCTTGGACAGACAAGAGGAGGAGTCTGCTGCGATCACGGCTGCAATCACAAATGCTCTCTGCTGGCGGGCAAATTTTGGTGGGTCCCACCCCGTTCAGATACCTATGCTGCACACAGGACTGGCTTGAATGTTCTGGGTGTCAAGTTTCCTACTTTGAAGCCTGTCGGACCTCCAGAACGTCCTTCCTGCATCTTTGTGTCATTTGTACCCACAGGTACCACACCAGTCGATTCCTCCCCAGCATTCTCTAAAATCCTACCTAGGAGATGTATGGAGATTTGTCACCTACACATCAGGCAGGAAAACTACACAGCAAAGCTAAGCAATCTCCATGGCCACCAGTCACCCATCTACATTCCTACTGACCGAGTCGCAGATAACAATGGCAGTCCTATTGCTACTTACTTAGGCACATAACCCTAAAGACTCGTCCTCTGTGTGAGAGGACAACATATTGACTGGCATGCAGGTACCAGCTAGAAGATTTACTTCTTGCCTCCCAAACTGATGCTCTCTTTCCTGGTGACCTTGCTCTTCGAAAAGGAGCACAAGAGTGGAGGTGGGACTGCTCTACTATGTCTCTGAAAGTCTTATCTACATTTATTTGCTTGCTTAGATTTGCTGAACAGCCATCCAAGAAGATTCAGGATGATTTACAAGATAAAGCATATAATACAAAACATAGCATGTTCTAGGTACTCGCTCTAGCTTCAAATCACAATCATTTCGAGAGCTAGGAGCTCTTTTCACGGGGTGCACAGATACCTCACCCATAAGGAGATCATCATATATGCAGCACTCAGTCCAGAAGACTGGACCGCCACTTTGCTGTCTGCATATTTGGTTTATTAAAAGAGTAGAAAACCATTAAGTTTCAGCTCCTTAATTTGTGTGGCCCTGAGATTATGTTTGGAATTAGTTAGCCTCTAAGAGTTTGCTACTGTTTAGGTTCAATAACTTAGAACCCAGATTCTCTAGCCTCCTTCCCCTCCAAGCAAACTCTTAGCTCAATCTGCTAGAGGCACTCTAAGCTTGAATAGAGGGATACTACCAGCTAGACATCAACCCCTAGGGTGAGGTATTTTCTAATTAGCTACACACTACACTAAGTTGATTGAACAAGCCTTTTGAACCTCTTACTTAAGATGAGGTATACTGAATAACAGGGCTATGCATTTATGAATGCACATTTGGTTTGTTTCAATGACTAAAAGTTTAAAGTGCTTGTGAATCATTTGCACATGCATATACTTATGAATTAATGTGCATATTCACATGCTTAAAGTTCTAGCACTACTGTCAAGACTTTGGGTATAATCCTGAACGCTTCCTTGTTCAAATCACAAATTAAAATACATCGTTGCAAAGTCTCTCTTTTCTTTACATCATATCCATGCTGCTCGCTCTGCCCTCACTAACAAAACTTTCAGTCCTGGGTCTTGTCATTACCAAGCTCAATTACTGCAATGCCTTATATACAGTGGTCTTCCCCTCCGCTCAAACCAGTACCTACAACGTCCAATCCACAGCAACTAAGATGATTTTCAGTACCCGTAGTTCTGATATCTCTCCTCTGTTCATCTCTACACTGTCTGCCCATTTCCTTCTGCTTGCAATATAAAATTTTGACCATAGTCCACCATGCACGTCACCTCTCCCCCCTCCCTTCTTTATTTGGCTTCCCTTCTTTGCACCTACAGACCCTCTCATCAGCTCCTTTCCTTCAAGCCTTTCTTCTTACCCTCCTTCCGCTCCCCCCCCCCCCAAATAAAATCCGCCCTGCATCTAGAGGTTTCCTGACACTGTTCCTTTTTCTTATATCAGTCCCCACCTTTTGGATTCACTCCCTTTGGACCAGAGACTAGAAACCTCTTTGCTGAAATTCAAGAAAGAACTCAAAAACCTGGCTTTTCAGTCATGCCTTCCCCAAGGCCTCATTTGATTAATCCCCTTTTGCTCTTCCTCCCTGCTTATACCCATGCCAATAAGGTCCCGAGGATAGTACAAAGCTAGAAATGTGCCCTGTGTGCCTAACGAATTTGCCACCCCCTTCTGCCCCAGCCACAAGCAGTAACTTGCTCTTCATAAGCTTCCTGGAAGCCGAGTGATAATATCCGTATCCTTTCTGTTCTTGCGCAGCCCTTGTGGTACAGCCCCGACTGCACCAAGGCTCCTCCCCCCTCCCTGTTTTAAGGATATTGTTAAAATCCCCTCTCGCCAGCCCCTGCCCCGCCACTTTCTTCTGTTTTCTCCCTTATTCTGTTTTATTCCAATTGCCAGGGAGCTCAGGCCACCATTACTGTTCACAGATGTCAGAAACTAAAACAATAAATGTGCTCCTGAAGAATCAGTATGTGGGAAAAAATGGAAAATGCCCAAGTAATTGTGAAAGTGAGACAAGGCGGCTTACATATGGTCTGTAGTAAAGACTAGTTTAGAACAGAGGCAAGAGAGAGAAAGTGTCTTGACAAAAATCAGGAGCAGAGAAAGGAACAGGATGAAGGCACAGGGTGCTCATGGTTCAGAGTCTCCTGTTCCAACCAACAGACCACCACAGGACAAGCTGTGAATGTAAGCACAAGAGAAAATGAAGGGGTCTCCAAATGGTAGGTGGAGTATGACCTCGGTCTGTCATATTTACTGATAACGCTGGGCATAGTATTTGCATTGTGCCATAAAGCGCCTCCTTCTGGCATTCATAAGATGTTAAATATGGGCAATTTGTCACGTGCATTTGGAAATTCCTCCTTATCAAGCCTGTTGCACCCAACATAATGGGAAATATCTGCGAGAAAATACTCCTGCTTAATCATGAGACAAACTGGAAAGAAAAACAAGTCTCCTCTTCGTCCATAACATGTTCTGCTCCAGTACCCATGGCTGGGAGATCAGAGGAATCAGATTTTCTTAAAATAGCTGTACAAGAAAAACTTTTCACCTAAATAGTAATTCAACTAGTCAAGCAAACCTTTGTTATTTTTTTTATTATTCTGCTGTAACATTTTTGAAAGCACTTAGAAAAATGTATAAGTAAATAAAAGGCTAAAGCTAACACTGACTATAATGAATGAGTAGCAGAACACCTCTTGTTTGCAGGGGACAAATAAACCACCACCCCCAACACTCTCTGGTTGCTGATGCTGTGTTGGGCAAAATATTGGTCAGGCCATGATCTCAAATGGCGCACCCCATCACACTGCCTATGCTAAAAGGCTGAAGCATGTCTTAGCAGGAGATGATTTTAAAGCAGTGAATCAGTCTCTGGTGTTCTCACATCTCAATTATTGCTACTCGTTATCTGGGAACTCCCAGTTATTTGCTGCATATTATGCAATTGATACAGAACTTGGTAACTAGGCCCTGACCCATCTTTATGGGTTAGCACTATGGCACTGTGCCAGGGGCCCCGCACACGCTCTAGCAGCTGCTTGTTGTAATGTTTTAGTTTTATAAGTCCTTTTTAAGCTTTATTTATGGAACCACACAGAAAACATACATCACAAAACTGTATATATACATACAAACATAATGCCACTGGGTGGTGCTGACTCTTGTCCACCAGTCCAGAAGCCAGTTGTTAACAGAATGTGCTACAACATTTTATTTTAATTATCCCCCTCCTCCCTCCCTCCTCCAGCACAGCTCCCCCCCCCTACTATTCTAACCAAGAACTTTCCTATTAGACCCACCCCTACTCTCCGTCCTCGGGATCCCACCAGATTCACCAGCCCTACCCCATTTGAAAGACTTCATTGCAGGCGTATGGTCCAAGCTTTTGGATAAATGGCTCCCAAATCAACAGAAAGGAAGCCTACCGTTTAACATTACCCCTGGCCCCCCTCCTCTCAAATAGCATCAGTTAATGGAAACTGTTATGCCATTCCCCAAATGTAGGGGGTTGCTGTTCTCTCCACTTGTGAAGTATTGAGCCCTTCCCCACCAGACATGCCTTTCTCACCAGTATCCGTTCATCTCCCCTTCAGATGGAGTGGTCCCAACTGATCCAGTACTACCAGGGCTCCAGTTCACTTAATCTGCTGCTGAAGTAAGCCAGCCATTCATATAATTACTGATCCTTTCCCAATGTGCACGGATTTTCCTACATCCCCACCACATATGACCCACGCCCGCAAGGGGGGGATGCACATTTGGGACATCGCCCATCACAATCCAGGCCACTCCGCAACGCCCATCGGGCAGAGAAGTGTACCCAAACAATGCTTTTAAATTACACCTCTCTCCACTTGGTCCCCTCCACCAGGCCCACAATCCTGCGCAGGGCTTCCATAATAGCCCCCTGCGGTACCTCTTGAGCCAGCTCTTCTGCTCACCGAGCTTCCTCTCTCAAATAATCCGGCCACGGAGTATAGGGAACCAGTTTTTTCTTCAATATCGATATTGTAAGCAGGGACTCCTCACCCACTTCAAAAAACTCTAATATCCTCGCCGAACTTTCTGAAGTTAGCTCATTGACTGGTAGAGATGCTACATAGTGAGATCTGAAAGTGTGCGAAATAATGACGGCCACTCAGCCCATACTCCCTGCCGAGAGTCTCAAAGGACTTACACTTCCCATTGGGATCTACCACATGCCTAAGGCATCTGATACAAACTTCCCTCCACTTCTGAAAAATCTCTGATGTAGAACCAGGGGTAAAGGTGACATTACCCTGAATCGGCAACCAACTGGGAACAGCTGGGGATCTACCCTAGTACCGACACAATTGCCGCCAAGTACGTCTTACCGGATCCACTAAAACGCTTCGTGTCACTCGCCAGGGGAGCTGGGAGCCCTACAAGTGGAGCACGGCCAACAACATCTGGGGGGCCACCAACGATTCCTCAAGTGCTCTTGAAGTATAAATCTCCATATCTCCCAGCCAATCCCTTATATGACATGCCTGGCACGCCAGGGCATAAAGCCCTAAGTCCGGGACCCCCATCCCTCCAACTTCCTTTCAACCGAGCTATCGGGATACACGCTCTCGCCCCCTTCCAGAAGAATCCCCGCATCTCCCATTCCAACCGTACCAAGTCTTGACGTGCCAACCAAACGGGGAGCATCTGCATCCAGTATAACACCTGAGGCAAGATCACCATCCCCACCGCTGCTATTCTCTGCCCTAGAGACAAGGGAAGGGGACTCCATTTTATAATTCCTTTTTATGTTTAAGACATTTAAAGTTTAATTTTTATTATGTTATTTCTTTACTTATTCAAGTTTCAAATTTATTTTTTTTACATTTTCATTTTACACTCGTAAAGTTTTTTAAAGTTATTTTTAAATGTTTTGGTCCTTCGTTCAGCTTGTTCGGTGTTCCTGAACAGTAGACTGTAGACCGGGAACCAGGCTATCATAATCGACTAACGGTTTAACTTGTAAACACTGAAAGATGTTGACACCTCACCTGACAGTGTAACATTTAATTTAAATAATATTAAATAGTATTAAACTACCAAGAAGTCTGAAGGTCTGATATGTTATATAATATAATATAATATGTTTACATTACATTTACATTACAAAGAATAGCAAACACAAGTTTGTCACGGTCGTCTGCTATTACTAAGTTTTGCTGGTTTAATTTAACCGTGTCTGTGTGGTTAGTCTTACTGGTTACTGTAATATTAAGTTGCTTATATATTTTATATTACAGATTATATAACAAAACTACAGTTAATATAATGGCATGACTTCAAGGGAGCGCAACATAAACCGCAAGTATAAGTCCGGTTGGCAAAAACGCCATGAACAGGCGCAGCGGGATGCTGCCGCTATAACTGGAACGTGGTCGATTATGACATACTTTGGGCAGACAACTCAGCCCTGCATGACTGCTTCAGCTCAGGAGACTGAGATAGGAGTAGATGTCAAAGGACATTATAGATGACAAAGTGGGTGAACACAAGGCAGAGACATGTCAAGAAGCCAGAGGATTGCACGATTGAATACAGTGCCTTGAGACGGGCATAATGGCTGCTTTCTGGGAGAAGGTTCTCGCAAGATTCCAAGCGAACAGCATGTCGTTGCAGTCAGCTGATCAAAACTTGAATTCTGTTGCTGCGATTTATGACTCACAGCAGATGTACGTCCAAAGCCTTTGTGAACAGTTCGACCACGTTGAAGCACACGGCAAAGACCTGTCACACTGTGAAAACTAATTGGGCTGATCTCAGCAAGCGAGTATACAGACAAAATCACAGATACGACAAATCCGGCGCAGACAAAATCAGTTGCAACCACGTGATAAATTCCGTACTGATACATTCATCGTTATCGACAGCCTTGCTGCTGCACTGTCGAAGCACAAGGAAGCATATGCTGAATTGGCCGACTGATTTGCTTTCTTGCATAAAATTTCATCACCTTCTGATGCAGAAATTCGAGAAGATGCAAGCAAATTAGTTAATCGCTATGCCTCTGATCTGCAGCCTGAACTGGCGGAAGAGTTAGTACAATTTAAGGCAGCTCTGCAAACAAAGTTGGGCAAGGAAGCATTGCAGGCATCGGAGTCGGACGACCTGGAGGAAGATGAGAATGACGATCCAGATATTGCTACAATCGGCAGCAAGATCGAAATTCAGTTGCATCACTTCATCGTTGATAATGGCCTCCATAGCACGTTTGCGAACACAGAGATCGCGCTACGCATTTTTCTCTGCCTCATGGTGACGAACTGCTCAGGTGAGCGGTCATTCAGCAAGATGTAGCTGATTAAGAATCATCTCAGATCAACGATGTCGCACGAGCGTCTGAACATGCTTAGCTTGTTGAGTATCGGGCAGAACCTTCTGAGAGAAGCTGACTGAGTGCATTATCCATGACTTTGCATTAACACATGTTTGAACTTCGACATGTTGATACTTAGCTAACTGTCAGCAGTCAGCACATGGAATGTGCATTAATGCATTGCAAAGTTAGAATGCTTGAAACTGTAAATTTCCAATTCGACTGTTAAGTGTTGACAGGCTGACAGCTGTTTGTGAATTGTGATGTGGACATATGATTGTCGGCTTTGTCGGTCAGTTTGTCAGTAATTGATTAAAGTTGATTTCAATGATTTGTAACGAAATGATGTCACGAGTGACTTTAGTGAAGAGTCCATGACATGGGCAGCTGGGCTCATCATGTGGGATCCAGCCCATCCGGGGCCCCTGCAGGCCGCCAGTTGCCAGGGGCCTCACACTGGCAAAATATGGGCCAGACTAGGCCTTTTTAAAATTATTTATAGCTCACTAGTGTGAACAGACTTGTAATGAGCAGTGGATGTTAGGACTCTGCCCTGTCACAGATGAAAAAGCAATGCACTTGGTTAACAGTTGCTTATCAGGTAAAAGTTGGATGGTGTGCTTATGTTTAAAATTTGGAGAAGAGACTTCACAGCGTTTCAAGGCAGCTCGAGGTCTTTGTGTGATGGCTGGGCTACGAGCCAGTGTCCATCAACCATAAACAGTACATTCTCTACGGCTGACCCAAGTCCCCTTACAATATGGAGTTCTTTGCTGGTGAAGCTTTTGTTGAAGACTGTCTTACATTTTGTAGGCATGAAGACTTAGGGACATGTTTACTAAACGTTTTAAATGCACATTAATGAAATTAACGTGTGTCAACCTTTACTAAACATGCCCCTTATTTTTTAGTCCACTCAAATTATAACTTCTGATGACTGTTTGAAGAAGGTTCTTAAAGCTTAAGATACGTAACACATTTTGAATGTATTTTGTATGAATAAGCACAGTGGTGGATAATTATGGACTTGTGGGGATTTCTGGTGAGCGTATTTTTGAGATTATTATTCTTCTCCTATTCTGATGGTCCTTTAAAAATGTTTTATACATATACACATCCGAATAGTAGTGAGGATTTGGATTTGTAAAATATTGGACAAAGAAAGAATTGATAGAGCAGCTCAGAGACTTTTCAGACACCAAAGACGAACATCATTCTGATCAAAATAAAGCATAAACGGCTTAAGAACATTCAGGATAGATTTCAACGAGGAAGAATGCATGTTTTCCCCCAAAAAATGCATAAACAAAAAAATAAAGGGCCTATGATAAACAGGGCTAGTGAATATCCTGGTTAGTAGCGCTCCTTAAATATCCAGCTGAAACCTATACTGCTTTAATGAGAAATAATTATTCCTGGTTTGTCTGGCAAACATCTAACACCCAAGGAAGTGAGTGTCTAGTCCAAACCAGCAAGAACCCTCTCTCTCTTCCTCAAGCAGGAAAGAAGGAACTGAGAACTTTACTTTTAAAAGGAGAACTAACTACGCTTGGTGAGTTATGAAATTGCACTAAGATTGCAGCAAACCAGAGTAGAAAGTTTACTAAAAAGAAAACAAGCCAGAGCATGAACTTCTCTGCTTCCCAGTCACCTTAGGTCTCATGTCTGCCACATGAAAAACTGGCCTTGAAAACTACCTCAAAAACCACCTCACCCTCCTCCAGCAAAGTTGCACAGCCCCCTCATATCTGCACAGTGCACTTCACTTAAGTCTTAGAACACATTAAAGAATGCGCAAGTCGCCCCGTGACTGCCTGCCCGGCACATAGTTGATCAATACCTATTTAACAAAATGCATGCTGTACATAGTTAACTATTCCACTGTAACTGTAAATATCCTTGTTTCATGTAAAACCGCTTTGACCCGACGAAAGGCGATCTATAAATCCAGCTAAATAGATAAATCTAGTTAAGGCCCGAGCAGAAAGCTAGCTCTTCAAAAGTATCTGCCTGCCCCTTCCTAGCACTAAATCTCTCATCCTCTTATTCTCAGGTCTCCTCTGTTACACTGTGTCTATAATTTTCACATTTGTGAAAGAAATGTATTAGTAACATATTGTACATCCCTACCTAGCCAATAAAGAGTTCATTCTGAGCCCAGTCTTCAGTTCATGCTGTACAGGTGGCTTGGCTGCTTGGGGATGTGAGCAGGGTCTGTACAGCAGCACCCCATTTTGCTCTAGTGGTCAAGTAAGAAGCAGTTTCAAAATTCTTATACTATTAGCACCTCTGCGGACATAAAATAAAATCAGACGTAAATTATCTAGGAAAAAAATAAAAAGAAGTGTTCACCTGCAGCAAGGTCCTGCATACTTTAAGTGCTTTAAATGATCCCTACTCTTCTGGCGGAGCGCCCGTTCTCCACCAGCAGCATGGATGGTGACTGGTTGTTTCACTGTGTGCAAAAATACTGCTTCAGACCACACAACAGCCATCATTTCCTGTCACAGAGGCAGCACAGATAAAGCCCATAGAATAACTGTTATTAATCTATTTTCAAGACTTTTGCCTTTTCTATCTCAGTTACAGCTTCGCCAGTGCTCTCCTCCCATGCCTGGTCTTCATGTACAGCGGGCCTGTTAATCTTGCGCTGAATACATTGAAAAGCATCATGAAGTCAGATTCTTGGAACCCTGGTTGCTACCTTTCTGTCCCCATTTTATTGCTCTTAAAACAAAAATGTACTATTTTGTCCATGCATAAACGATGCCTTAAAAACAAGCAGTTTCTTTTTCACAGGTTGCAATACTTTTTATTGAACCACCATATGAATTAACCAACAATTTTGTTGTGAATTATCTTTTGAGATCATGCATGGAGCTTTTCTAGACTTATCTATATATAAAAATAGCAGGAGGGGATGTGAGTTGTCTGTCAGAGTGTGAGGTGCAGACACATGGCCGATGTAGGGAGCTGAAGAACTGCAGAAGGGAGGGGGGGGGGAAGAGTGCACCTGGGTTGGGGGAGGGGGTAGAAAGCTTGGAGAAACTCGAAGGTTTTGCATGTGTCTGCTAGTATAAATTATGGGAGCCAGAGGAGAAAGAGTTAACAAAAAAAACCCAAAAATAACGAAATATCTGAATGCTGGAATCGTACTGGAGGTGCGTATGTGAAGCTTTCAGAGGTATGTGACATCAAATGGAAAAATTGTGAAAACACACTTATCAGTAAGTGGTGGACAGAGAGAGGGTGAAAAAGGCAAGTTTATTTAACATGTCAGTTTATTTAACAGGTTTTATATACCGCTTTATCATTTCAATCAAAGCGGTTTACAATGAAACTTAAACTTGGTACTGTACATTAAACATGGACATTGATAAGTCTGTTGCCTCAGAAAAATCCAACTTAAGTGACTTGCCCAAGGCCACAAGGAGTGCTGTTGGGAATCGAACCCTCGTCTCTGGTTCCCAAGCCAGTGTTCTTAACCATTAGACTACTCCTCCTTCATGCTACTCCTAGCATGAAGAAGAGCAAATGGCCCCCAGTATAGTTGTCAGAACACAGGGAGTTAAAGAGATATATTTTGGGGAACTGAGAAGTGGGAGAGAACCAAGCAAGAGAACAAGGTAAAGAACAGAGTGAGTGGGGGGCAAAAGTCAGATAACAATATAAATCTGACAAGGCCTAAATTAACATGGGCTTAAGAAAAGTCAACAGAGCAGACATCAGTAGAACAACATGGCAAATCACACAAGTGGGGCCCTAGACAGCTGGCACAAAAATTAGCTAATTAAGAGAAAAATTCCCAGAATAGCAAGTATGGTCCTCAGCAAGGGTATATAATGTGACAGGACCAGACAGGCGATGAGTTCATCCGCACAGTGAAGGCTGTGTGGGGTATGGATTCCTGTGTTCCCTATGGCCCCAGTATCCCTATTGTTATGTCTGAGGAGTTGTGGGTGTGTGCTAGTTTGTCTTATGTGAAATTGTTCCAGCGCCATGTGTGTGTCTGTAATACAGACTCCTTTTGTCCGGAATGCTTGTCACACCTCCTCGCTCGCTTTTACAGACAGGCACAGAAGTGCGCACTTTTCCTTGCTGTATTCTGGGACAGGAAATAAGGAGACAACATTCTTGCAGTTAGCTGTTAGATCTCTTCCAAGATAAGGACAAGACGATCCTGTTTGCTTGTTGTGAGGAGAAGTACAAGATCTGTACTTTCTTTGCTCTTAGTCTGTTTGTTTTTGTAAAATAGGGAATAAATCTAATAAAGGATCCTTTGGCAAAGAAAAATCTGTGAAATAGTAATTACCCTGCATAAGGTGAGGTTTTATTGGGAAGTGGTAAGTCTTCCCTGTGTGTTTCCCCTTTTGAATGGAGGAAGGGTCTTTTGGGTCTTCTGGCCCATGGTCGATCTGACCCTTCGCCCCATACAAAATATATTTTTAAAAGCACCTATAAAAATGTGTTATTCATATGTAGCTTATATTAAATAAATTGCTGCAGCTGGTGTCCCTTACATAAGGGGGTTTACTACTCAGATCTCTGTATACCCCTTATGGTCATCTCAGCATTGTGTACATGGAAAATCTTTCCATAATAAGGAGGCAGAAACTCCAGTACACCTTAACCCACAGATCTGGAGAAGATATATTGGGACGAGACATTCAAAAAGTCACATTTGGAGACCCTTCACAAATCATTTTCATGCAATAAATGGTCCTGACGTTGCTAGGCAAGAAACAGTAGGCAAAGGAGAGAAGCACTACTCTACAAGACTGTCCAACTAGTGCTGCTCATCAAATCTCACATCCTTGCGAGGACAAAACAAAAACCAACACGAGATTCTCTTGTCCATTCTAGGTTGTGGGGTAGGAGGAGGGGGATGCAGAGACATCATCCTATATGATCTGATAATCTCTATCCCTTATAGGCAAAAGGGCCAGTCTATACATTAAAGTTTTACAGTACTGTTTCTATGGCCAGAGCTGCTTAAAAAACCATTGCCGCAGCCATGATGAAGAGCCACCAATGACCTTCTAGCCTTGGATAGAGTTATCCTCAATTTCAGTAGACTCTGGAAAAGTATGTTGGCATCTGTGGATGACAGGTTTAAAGACAAACGTCTCTGTGAACCTATGAAAAACAACATTCCACACTCACTCATCACTTTACTAGCCCTCAGAGCTCATCATTAAGTTAGCACAGTCCAGTCAACATAGCATCAGAAACTACCAACTAGTTCCCAGGTTTTTCTGGAACTTTTGCTATGCACTGGCAATGGACATAAGCCTTTGCAATGCAGGGGAATGACAATTGTATATGACAAAAAGTCAGATGCTTAGCACAAAGGTGCCCATTTTACATATCGTGAACTCTCTGTGGCTCAGTTCCAACTGAAAGATACAGCGATTACAATATACTGTGATAAGGAACGTTTGCAGATCAAACATTAAGTAACAAATGTTGTAGATAAATGTTAAAAAGCAAACAGATCAAGGCAGCCAGGAATAGCGTCTAGAAGGGACGTTTCAGTGCCCAGGGGAAGCAGTCATTGCCAGTTTACTAGTTGGGTACAATATTGCTGGTTGGCAACTCTAGATCTCAGCCTGTTACTTCAGACAGGCATCACACTTACCCGCTCAAAAATGAGCACGACAACACGAGTCAAAGAATGAACTCTGGGAAAAAGAGATGTCAAGAGCACACGATATTTAAAAAATGTTGCGTTCCTAAAATTTTGGCTCCTAAGTTATGTGTATAAATCTGTTCTCTACTATCAGTCAAAATTTAGAAGCCCACATTTTTAGCTGAAGATTTACCTAAATTTAGGCCGGTATGTCTATAAATTTAGGCCTGCCATCCATTTGCCTGGATTTAGGAGCCTAATTTAAAGTACTTAGTGCTGAATATCAGAGCTAAGTGCCTAACTTTTCTCCTCCCTAAATCCATCCCCGTTACCCACGTTTTATGCTCATAAATTTGAGTTTAGTGAAGTTTGGGCATGTTTACTAAAATGTGATCGCCAAAAGTAATGCACGTGTGGTCCCAGACCTGCACTAACAAAATGGAGGCATGCACATCCCCATGTAGTTGGTGGGTCCAGCGTGAATCCAATTGCCGCAATTACCATGGATGGAGGTACCGTTACCGATTCAGGAGGCATTAAATACATCACACCAACTACAACAGCGATGGTGAGAGCACACTAATGATACCCATGGTACCCAGTCACTGCCCACACTCCGTTCCTAAGCTGCCCAGTCGCCACCCCAACCTGGTTAGCATGGGAGGTTTACCACCGCAACATTCATAGTGCGTGATAATGACTACCACAAGCACAGTAAGCCCCATACTAACCATTAACATGTGTTGGTAAAAACTTACCCCTTTGAGCATAAAATGTTGGTACTCGACCCTAGTAATGTTTTCAAAGCTGCCAGTTCAAGATCTTAAATGCTCAAAATTAGGAGACTAAACCCTTTGAAAATTGATCCCATTGTTTTTAAAATATGTAAAAGATGCATGGCTTTATTTAAAAAAACAAAAATGAAAAATACCAGATACCTATAGGAAAATTTTAAACACATTATCTAGGAATAGGAATAGGAATAAGAATAAACGAGGAAGCAAGAGAGGAAAGAGGCTTATCAATATTAAGCCTATTGATGGTGTTCCTGCTTTAAATATTAATAAAAAAAGCATCCTTTACAAACCATGACTAAGCAGTCCCCACCCCCATGTCCCCTGATTGCCTTAGGCTGTTGGTGGGCTGGCAGGTGCTAAGTTTCATTGCATCCGGCATCAAGGGATGTGTTTGCAAAGAAAAGTATTCTAAAGCTACTTCTTGTCAGTTCTATAAAAACACTGAACCTTGAACTGTATTTTTCCTAATAAATCCAGTGCTCAAAAATTAAAAAAATTGCCAGATTAAAGCACAGAAACTGAAGCCCTATATCACTTTGTTGTAAAAGCAAGAAAGTAACTAAATTAAATATGAGCCTCAATCCTGCTCCGCAGAACCTCACTCTGCGGCCATCTTGGGAAATAGCAGCACCTGAGCCCTGGAGATACTTTGGAACATCAAGTCTGTAGAAGATTGCCAAAACAGAGATGCCAATTAGTTTTAGAACTCAAGTCATTCGAGGTGGGCCACCATCTATAAGCCAGATCTGAACTAATGACTTAGATGAAAGGCTCTGTAAATGTCTACCAATCCTCCATAAAACTAAAAACGCTACCTCACTAAAGTTCCTATTTAATACAAAATAAGCCATCAATTCAGACCAGAAAAAAAAGGGTGCAAATTCTGGTGCCAAATCAGCTGTCCTGACAATTTAAGTTACTAAGTCTCTCACTTACAACTAATCTCCAGCCTCTACAGGTCAATGTATATGGGTGAGACTCCCAATCCAGCTGTCAATAAGCTCAGAACACAACACCAAAGAAATCAGATGCAAATCAGCCTAAACTGACTGCATGCTTTGGGGAATGTTGCTCATAGGCACTTAAGGAGTGAACACAAAATGGCTTCCTGGTCTACTCTAGGAGTAGTGCAATCTGCTCAAGGGTAAAACACGAGACCTTCCCCGCGAGGGGCAATAAAATCTTCCAGCTACTACTGAGGCAAAGGAGGAAAATACCTACTTATTGGCTAAAGGAAGGAAGGAAGGAATGGACGCCTACAAGGAACAAATCACCCTATGCCACCACTTTAAAAAACTTTATATAATTAAACTTTTGAAACTTAAGCAGGGCCAGATTTTGGTGTTCATGAGCCTTGGGCCCTTCACTACGAAATACAGACTTTAATGTCCTCAAAGACCTTTCTTAAGAGAAAAGCTTAAGATAGAAACGCTCTTAGGAAGTGTCTACCAATGCTGGAATTGTGTGTTCGAAATAGACATTTTAATGCGTTAAAAATTACATCTCGTGATCTTTCCCCCTTATTCTTTTTGCTTTTAAAATGGGATTTTTCCTCCTCCGTGAGTAATGCTACATCTGCCACTGAATGTAAGTCTCCATCGGTCAACTGCAGATTCATCTGCTTCGCTGACGGCGTCACCTCCAGATATCTAATCTCTTATAACACACCATTATTGCTCCAAGGGAGTCCATACCTCGGATGACTAACGATTAAAGAGCAATTCTAATTCTGTCCTCAACATTTCAGTTGAAAATGTTCCTTCTTGTCCTCCCCCTCTCCACAGTATAAGGAACAAGTCTTAGTAATTTAGGCCCATGTGACTTGTTTTCCTTTTAACACATAGGCCCCTGATGTCCAGTGAGGTGGAAGGGTTTGGACAATAAGCTAACTTTAATTTCTATCCAGAAAACTGTAGCTTAAAAACAAACGATCTCACGTGTTTAAAGAGGGGGGAGGGGGGGGAGTCGGGATATCAGGCCCGGATTTTTGACAACCCCGTCCTTATACATCACTGGGCCTACAGCAGTGATTCCCATGGCTCGAACTACGGACTACAAATACCATAATGCTATGGGGTGTAGGCTCAAAACCAGGACTTGTTGCCTCGGCAGATCTAGAACTCTGGAAGACCAAGGAGTAAACGGAAACAATAGAGGGGACTGTGATACTTACCCGCTTCGTGCTCTCTCTCTGCCACATAGGTGTTGTAAACTTTTTGGTTGACATAATTTAAAAAGCCCTCCTTCCTGGCAAATTTGCAAACGAAAGTCTGTTCGTAGAGGCAGTTCATTAGGAAGCAGGATCGGATGAAGTCTTCGCCGTCGTTGGCGTGCTCGGCCAGTGCCAGGTTACAGGTGGGGGTCTTGCAGCAAGCCCTGACGCACTCCTTGCCCCGGTGGGCGCGCGCCGAGCTCAGGAACGTCGCCCCGCTCTTCACCGAATCGTCCAGGTCGAGGACGAAGTCGGGCATGCCCTTGGTGAAATGGTTCAGGCAGGCTTCCCCGAAGGACTCCTCCTGCCCCGCCACAGGTAGGAGCAGGCAGAGGGCGGCCGAGAGCAGGTGGCTCAGCATCACTCCGGCCTGGAGGCGCCCGCGACCCATCCGAGATGCTGAACGAGGCCGATGCGAGAAGGGCGACGAGCGCGAAACGGACCTCCTCTCGGTCCCCTCGGCTGCTGGATGCTTGCGCTCCTCCTCGCAGCTCTTCCAAAGAGAAAGGGAGGGAAAAGCTCGCGTTAGGTCAGGATTAAGTTCATTTGTGCTCCGCTCGGGGTTTGCGCGGCTCCTTTGTTCTAAGCGAGCGAGTCAATCGCGGACCTCGGATGGCCGGGGACCGGCTCTCGCCCCTTCTCCAGACACCTAAAGCCGATCAACCCGCTGCTGCTGCACCTCTGGAGGGGGAAATCAGCCCCGCTGCCCTCCCGCTCCCGGAGTTTCGAGCGAAACCTTGCAGCAGGGTGTCACTCTTTAACCCCTTCTGCGCCGCTAAGGTGTAGCCTCTACCTGCGGCAGGAAGTGAAACCCGACGGTCCGATCACTCCCACCTGCCGGAGGAGGCGGGCAGACGCGTTGAGAAATCTTGCTCTTGTTGCTAGAGCCGAGGGCAAGAGCAGCTCCAAGACAAGGCTCGTTTCCTGAGTCTGCGATGAGCGAGAGGTGCAGCGCCGAGGAGGCACGGCTACCTACGGGGGGACTTTATAATGCAAATCCAATGTGTGCCTTCGAGTCCATGCTGACTCCTGGCGACCTAGACCATAAATCTCCTCGCATAGCATCGCAACACCGTGACGTTTGCCGAGCGGCTTGACCTCTCCGTGGACCTTATTCTGTAATTATGTTTTCATAGGCACACATCGACTCGCCTCCTCCCCTTTCCATTCCCACCTCCTGTCTTCCATTTGTATAGTCGGGCAAGGAACTTCTCTTTTTTTCCTGAGGTGTTCTGTTTGGTTTTATCCGAGGAAAGGAATGTTAACTCCCAAAAGCTACTCAAGAAATGAGTATAAGATGGTGCAGTTTTATTGGGCTAACTTTATATATATTTTTTTAATAAAATAGCCTTCCTCCTCCCCCTCCTTGGCACAATTAGTTTTGCTTCTACACTCGACCCAGCCTCTAGATCAGGGGTGGGCAAACCTGGTCCTGGAGGGCCGCAGACCAGTCAGGTTTTCGGGATATCCCTAATGAACATGCATGAGATATATATGCATTAGAGATATCCTGCCAACCTGACTGGTTTGTGGCCCTCCAGGGCTGGATCTGGAGACCCCTGCCTTACACCTCTGTCATTTAAGATTGTGAGTGGACAAGGTGCAGATGTCCAAGACATCAAAAAGGTTAGATAGAATGTGTCACAGTCCTCCTCACTTCTCACCACCACCAAAAAATTGTCTATTAGACAACTTTTTGGTGGTGGTGAGAATCGAGGAGGACTGTGACACATTCTATATAACCTTTCGATGTCTAGGACATCTGTACCTTGCCCACTCATGATCTTAAATGACAGAGGTGTAAGGCAGGGGTCTCCAAATCCAGCCCTGGAGGGCCACAAACCAGTCAGGTTGGCAGGATATCTCTAATGCATATATATCTCATGCATGTTCATTAGGGATATCCCGAAAACCTGACTGGTCTGCGGCCCTCCAGGACCGGAGGTGCCCACCCCTGCTCTAGATCTTATCTCTTTCAATGCCCCCACCCCTGGCATCGCCACCTTTTCTTCCCCATTCCCCCTGGCATCAGCACAATCTTCATTTCTCTTTCATTCCCTTGGCATTTAACACTATGACTACTATTAATCATTTATATAGCACTACAAGGCACACGTAGCGCTGTACAAACATATATAAAGAAGACAGTCCCTGTTCGTAGAGCTTACAGTCTAATCAAGACACACAGAACAATACAAAAGAAACAAGGGGGGATGGGCACAAAGCAGTACAAATGTTGACATTGCCTCCAGTTATCTTCTCATATGACTGTTTTGCCACCACCAACTGGGTGGATCTGCTGCTAAAGTGGAGGGGGCCATTGCCCACCCAGGCCAACAGTTGGCTACGCTCCTGCATGCAGTACACCACCAGAGAAATAAAAAGATATGCATATGCCCCTATAATGTGCAAAATACAAGGACAGAACATGTAATTCCAAAGACTGATATAGTCCAGTCACTAAACTGACAATAAAATTAATTTTTCTACCTTTGTTGACTGCCCATTTTATTCTCTAATCATGTTGCTCTCAGTCTCTGGTTTCTGCTGTCTTAACTCGCTTGCCAGAGGAGAGACTCGAGTTGAAGATATTGAGGATAAGCGGGAGGATGGCTAAAGAGGGAGTGGTGAGCCAGGAGAAGGGGATGGGGGCAGGGGGGGGGCAGGGGATCTTGCGAGAGGAGGAGAGGGCCCAGAGGAGTTCTGGTAAGGAGATAGGGTGAAAGGAAGCCCAGGAGTGGGAGAGGGGAGAGACAGAAGGGGAGAGGGGGGTGTAAGAGGAGAGGAGATGGGGGGAAGGAGGGGAAAGGAGAGGGGAACAAGCAGGGAAAGAGCCACGAATGGCGAGTATCTTATCGCAAAGTGGGTGGCCAAGAGAGAGGGGCTGGGAAAGAAGGGGGGTGGGGAGAGGAAGAGGCGTGAAGAGAGGACAGAGATTGGAGGATAGAGGAATTTGATAATGAGGAGATGCAGTGTGAATAATAGGAAGTCTTGGCAGAGTGAATAAGGGAATGATAGTGACAGTGATGAAAATGGGCAAGAGATATGGCAGAAGGGCTTGTGTGCCAGCAACGCTCGGCACGGCAGAGGTAGGATCAATGAAGAAAGAGGCCAGGGTGAAACCAAGGGTGGTGGCGGATGCAGGAGTGGGGCCGGAATGAGGGGAGGGGCAAGAGTGTCAAAGGCTGTGAACAAAATAGAATTCCAGGTTTTGACCTGGTGAAAGGGATGAGAAATCAGGGGAAGAGTTGGTCAGAAGAGGGGAATTTCCCTACCTGGCGAACCATGGAACATATCTGACCTCAACACGTTCAGAAAACACCTCAAAATGCACCTCTTCTCTGAACATTTCGCCCCCAACAAATAATCCCCCCCCCCCAGCTACTTCTCTCGCTGTAAATTAGACATACATGTCCAATCTGTACCAGATCTGTACATATGTATATACTATCCCACCCCCAGCTACCTATTGCATGCTGTACATAGCTTGAAACGTTAAAAAGTTCCATTGTTAAAACATTTATTGTTTCTCCCACAGTGTTCTCTGTATTTGTTATTTATCACGTTTTGTGTAAACCACCTTGACTTGGTGAAAGGCGGTATATAAATACAACTAAATAAATAAATAAAATAATAAACTCAGATTTTACTCCTACTTCTTACCACTGAATCCTCAGTCTCCCTCTTGTTACCACATCTACAACTTTTCAACTCTCATTCCCATCTCTCTCTTCTTCCTTTTCTTCCAGTCTTTATCTAACTCTCCCTTTTCACTCTTCCTCCCCTGCATCCAGCATCACTCCCCTCTTTTCCTCCCCTGTCCAGTGTCTCCCCCCCTCCTTTATCCAGCACCTCACTTCTTTTTTTCACCCCACCTGACCATTTACATCATTCCTCCCATTCCCCCTCCATGTCCAATATATCCTTTTTTCTTTCCTTTTCTCTGTGTCCAGCATCTCCCCTTTGCTTCTGTCCAACCCCATATCCAGCATTTCACCACTTCTCCTTGACCCTCCCCTCATGCCTAGCATTTTCTCTTTGTCCACTATCTCTCCTACAGTATCTCTCTCTCCCTCCCCTTGTAGCCAGCATCCTATCTCCCTCTCTCCCCCCTATGTCCAGCATCTCTTCTCTCTCATCCTCCCCCTCCCATGCCCAGCATCTGTCCCTTTCCCCCCATCTCCTTCCCTTTGTCCAATGTCTACCCTCCATGCCCATCATCTGCCCTCCATCCCTCCAGGCCATCGTCTGTCCTTTCTCCCCTATCTTCCCCCATATCCAGCATCTGCCCTCCATCCCCCTATGGCCACCATCAGTCTTCTGCCCCCTCACCCTATGGCCAGTATCTGCCATCCACCTCCCTGTCGTCACCATCTGCCCTCTCTCCCCTATCTCTCCCCATAATAACCATCTTCCCTTTCTCCCCTATATCTCCCCATGGCCAATATCTGTCCTCCACCTCACTTTTGCCACCATCTTACCCCTGCCCAACTCAACTCATAGCCATGCATCAGCGCTCTACGTTCCTTTTGCCACAATCTGCCTTCTCTCTCCCCTCACCCATGGCCAACATCTGTCCTCTGCCTCCCTTTGGCCACCATCTATCCCCGTGCCCCTCTCTCCCCATGGCTAGCATCAATCCTCACCACATCCCACATTTATTTGTCCTCCATTCCATTCTGTGCTCTCCCTCCCCTTGTTCAGGATGGCCTTTTTCCCTGCCTGCCACTGCCTTTCTTGATTGCTGCAGTGGCTTTAAAAAATACAAAAACACTGGGTCTTCACGACTCCAGCAGTCATGGAAGGCCCTGCTGGCTCACCCCAGTCTTATGAAAAAAGCATGTGTCAGAAGGGGGCAGGACCAGGACAATCCTCCAAGCATGCTGGAGTTGCAAAGACCTCTCCCGTTTGTGTTCTTTACAAGCCAGTAGCCTGCCATTGCCGTCAACCCTGCTTTTTGTCGGGTCTGGGTCAGCAGCAGGATGGAGGTTGATGCCATCTTTGTCACAGACCTGAGAGAAATGGCAGGAGCAGCAGCCAGTCCTACTACTACTACTAACCATTTGTATAGCAAGACATACGCACCGCTGCACAGACACTTGTAAAAGATGGAGCCTGCTCATCAGAGCTTACAGTCTAGGCAAGACAGACAACACAGTAGCTGTAGTGGGATACAGGTAGGGGGAATGGTAAGGAAACATAAAGGAGATCAGGTGAGTCAAGATCCAAAAGCGGCAGCGAAGAGGTGAGTTTTCATCCTGGATTTGAAAATGGTCAGAGAAGGCACCTGACATATGGACTCATGTTCCAGGCATAAGGTGCAGCAAGGTGAAAGGAGTAAAGTCTGGAGTCAGCAGTAGAAGAGAAGGGCACAGATAGAAGTGATTTGCCAGACGAGCAGAGTTCCCGAGGAGGGGTGTAGGGAGAGATAAGAGGAAAGGCAATGAGTAGCTGCAGAGTGAATGCACTTATAGGTCAGCAGGAGAACTTTCAACTGGATGCAGAAACGGATAGGGAGCCAATGAAGTGACTTGAGAAGAGGGGTAATATGGGCATGGCGAGGCAGGCGGAGGATTAGCTGAGCAGCAGAGTATTGAACAGATTGAAGGGGAGAGAAATTATTCAGAGGGAGACCAGTAAGGAGTAGGTTACAATAGTCAAAACGGGAGGTGACTAAGGAGTGGATAAGTGTCTTAGTAGTGTGTTCAGAAAAGAATGGTTGAAATAGCCCATTCAATAAAATGGGGGGATAAGACATTTTTCAGATACGTTAGTGAGAAGACGAAGGGCAAAAGTGGTATTGTCAGACTCCAGGGTGAAGGGGAGGAATATGTAGAAGCTGATGAGGATAAAGCGGAATTTCTATTCTGTGTTCACAGATGAAGGGCCAGCAGCGGGACCTCAGAAAATACCCACAAATAGGAATAGACGTGACGGGGATCTTGAACAATTTTTGGAAGACTGTGTTTGTGAGGAAGTAGCTAAATTTAAAAGTAAACAAAGCAATGGGAATGGATAGCATACATCTGAGTATTTTGAAGGAACTTAAGAAAGTTCTAGTGGCTCCACTGACTAAACATTTCAAAGCTTCTTTAGAGTCTCGAGTGGTCCCAGATGACTGGAGAAAGGCACATGTGGTCCCTTTACACAAAAACGGAAGTAAGAATGAAGTTCAAAACTGCAGGCCGGTTAGTCTAACCTCTGTGGTGAATACATTGTTGGAAATGCTGCTAAAAGAAAGAATAGTGAGGTTTCTGGAGTCCAGCAGATTACAGGATTAGAGGCAGCATGGATTCACCAGAGGCAGATCTTGTCAGACAAATCTGATTGATTTCTTTGACTGGGTGACAAGGGAGATGGACCGAGAGAGAGCCCTAGATGTGGTGTACTTAGATTTCAGTAAAGCCTTTGACACCATTCTGCACAGGTGACTTATGAACAAACTGAGCACCCTAGGGATGGACCCTAAAGTTACTGCTTGGGTTAGAAATTGGTTGAGTGGGAGGCGACAGGGTACTGGTAAATGGAGCTCACCCTGAGGAGAAGGATGTTACTAGTGGTGTGCCGCAGGGTTCTGTCCTTGGTCCGATTCTTTTTAACATCTTTGTTAGTGATATTGCGGATGGGCTATCAAGTAAGGTTTGCCTCTTTGCAATGATACCAAAATCTGCAATACTGTAGACACCCAAGAAGAAGTAGGTAATATGAGAAGGGATCTCACTAAGCTTGAAGAATGGTCGGGAATTTTGCAACTGAGAATGAATGCTTACAAATGCAGGGTCATGCATTTTGGCTGCAAAAATCCAAGGCAGCGGTACAGTGTAGAGAACAAAGTACTTCTGTCTATGAAAGAAGAGCAGGACCTGGATGTGATTGTTTCTGATGATCTTAAAGTGGCTAAACAGGTAGAAAAGTTGACAGTGAAAGCTAGAAGGATGCTTGGGTGCATAGGGAGTGGAATAGCCCTGAGCAGAAAAAAGGAGGTGATAGTGCCTCTGTATAAGTCTCTGGTGCAAATTCATTTGGAGTATTGTGTGCAGTTCTGGAGACCACACCTTGGAAAGGATATAAGCAGGATGGAGTCAGTGCAGAGAGTGACTACTAAAATGGTTAGTGTCTTGGTTATAAAGCATTTGAGGACAGACTTAAAGATGTTAATATGAGGTATGTAGACATTAGAGGAAAGGCGGGATAGAGGAGATTTAATAGAGACGTTTAAATACTTTTGTGGCATAAATGCAAACAGGAGAGCCTCTTTCAATTGAAAGCAGGCTTTACTACGAGGGGACATAGGATGAGAGTGAAAGGGGATAGACTCAGGAGTAATATTCAGAAATATTTCTTTATGGAAAGAGTGGTAGATGCATGGAATGGTTTCCCAGTGCAGGTAGTACAAACGAGGACAGTATCTGAATTCAAGAAAGCATGGGACAAACACAGAAGATCTCTAAAGGAAAAAAAGGGAACTATTATAATTGAAATGGAAGAGCAAACTAGATAGGCCATATGATCTTTTTCTGCGGTCAAGTTTCTATTCAAGGTTTATTCAACTAACACAACAGGAACTAAATGGAAGTCTATCAAAATGCATACAAAAATAGCATTAATAATGACTGCAAAACATTTACCTTCTCAGTTTTACTGCTGTGTTTGGGTAGAGCTGGCCTGCCACTCTGGCAAAACTCTGTGGATGGCAGGCCATGTGCTTCAGCACACATGGCCTGCCACCTCCCCAGCATGCTGAGCTGTGTTGCCGCCGCCCCCCCCCCCCCATCTGCTGCTAGTGGTGGGATCGGTGGGGGGGGGGGAGGACGGCTAAGCTCAGTGGCAGCAGCCCACAGCAGGTCATGCCCTATTCATGCTTTTGACATTCGAAAACAGGCATAGAGACGTCTCCAGAATCATTTTAGAAGTTGGGTCTGTAGATGTTCAAGTCTGAATAGGGGTGTGGTTGCAGCGTGGCAGGAGCATCTCCAGGAACCTGGATATTCCCACCTGATCTCAGAAACGTCCTGGATCTCTGGAGTCATGTCTAAATTTAGACCTGGTCCAGGCACAAACAGGCATCTGAAAAGTGCTCTTTTTGGCTGAAAAATATATCCAGAGGGTATAGAGAAGAATGCATTCCATCATCCCCAGTACTCGGCTCAATCTCAATGATAGCAGCAGTGGGATTTGAACCCTGGATTTTCCTTTCCTAGTTCACTGCTCTAACCATAAGGCTTTTCCTAAACGTCCAGGTTCTGAAATACTATTCTGGGGATGAAGGGCCGGCCCATTCATTGTGCGAGAATGTTGTTCGCAGAGGGCCCCTTGCTTCAGGGGGCCCCACGGGAACTTCATTCTCACACGGTGCTCTTCACATTGGTGGCTGTGCAGAGGGAGCTGGGGAAGCCCGCACGAGTCCCCGGCTCCCTCTCTACAGCTGCCAGCGTGAAGAGCGTTGTTTTCCCTCACGCTGGCAGCTGTGTTACTGTGAAGCACGCAAGTGCTGGGAAATACCCTTTAAACCCGGGGTCTCAAACACACGGCCCGCGAGAGAGCTTTGTGCGGCCCGCGACAGAGGGAATAAAAAAAAACCCCTGGCTTCTGCCGCTGCCGCCGTTGCAGCGGCAGAATCAACTGTCAATTTTTTTAAAAAACCTGGCTTCTGCTGCTGCTGCTGCTGCAGCCGTGGCAGCAGCAGAATCAGCTGTCCTGCGGCCTGTTCCCCTCTGTCCGGAAGAGCCCTGAGTCTGCTCCATCAGCGGCGGGCTTTTCAAGCCACGAAGAGAATATTTCCCTCTCGTGCGGCTGGAAAACGCTTAAGCTGCGCAAGAGGGAAATACTCTCTTCGCGGCTTGAAAAGCCCGCCGCTGATGGAGCAGACTCAGGGCTCTTCCGGGCAGAGGGGAAAGGGCCGCGGGACAGCTGATTCTGCCGCTGCCACAGCTGCAGCAGCAGAAGCCAGTTTTTTTTAAAATTGACAGTTGATTCTGCCGCTGCCACGATGGCAGCAGCAGAAGCCAGGATTTTTTTTAAAATTTTATTTACTTGGGCTGATGGGGGGGGTTAGGACTGGAAATGGGCTGATGGGGGTTAGGAAGGACTGGAGGTGGGCTGATGGGGGGGAGGTAGGACTGGTAATGAGCTACGGAGGGGCTAAGACTGAAATGGGTTAATGGGGGATTAGGACTGGAAGTGGGCTAATGGCAGCGGGGGGGGGGGGTTAGGATGGTAATGGGCTATCTATGGTGGGGGCTAGGACTGGAAATGGGCAGATGGGGGTTAGGGCTGGAGGTGGGCTGATTGGTGGGTTAGGACTGGTAATGGGCTATTGTGGGGCTAAGAATGAAAATGGGGTGATGGGAGGGTTAGGATTGGAAGAGGGCTGTTGGGGGGGCTTAGGATTGGTAATGGGCTATGGGGGGGCTAGAAATGGTAATGGACTGGGGGGGTTGCTAGGACTGGAAATGGGCTTAGTGGGGGGGAGCTAGGATAGGAAATGGGCTGATGGTGGGGCTAGGATAGGACTGGAAATGGGCTGATGCGGGGACTAGAAGGGTGCTGGGTGGGGCTGGAACTAGAAGGGAGCTGATGTTGGGGGAGGATTAGAATGGGATGGAGCTGGGAGAGTGAAATGGAGAGGGGAAAAATATTTTGTGTGGGAGGGAAGAAAAATCTACAATTGGCCGGGTATTGGGAGAGTAAGTGGTGATTGAGGATGGAGGGGTAAAATTTCAGTGGATAAAATAGGAATGAGGAAGGAGCAAAAGGAGAAAGATTAGTATGTTAAAGCAGATGTAGAGAGAGAATGGAAAAAAAAAACTAGAAGAGAGAGAAGAAAGGACAAATGGACAGCAGACGATGGAGAGTTAGCAGAAGACACGAAGAAACCAGAAGAAAGTGGCTGGAACAATTGCAACTGAAAAAAATGCATAAAAGGTAGAAAAATATCTATTTTGAATTTATTAACTGGAATATGTCAGCTCTGGGAAATGTGCATCATTAACGTCTACGCTTTGTATGGTAACATTATGCAAATATTTATGCAAATGAGGCCCCGCGTCTTATGCGGCCCGCGGGTTACTTTACAAGTCCTCATTTGGCCCTCAAAGCAATTTGAGTTTGAGACCCCTGCTTTAAACCTTCCCTGCATTCAGCGCACTTTACAAGAACACAGCTGCCAAAACATGAGGGAAAATGCTGCTCTTCACGCTGACAGCTGTGCAGAAGGAGCTGGGGCCTTGTGCAGGCTTCCCCGGCTCCCTCTGAAGCAGCTTAGACAGCCATGGGGCTCTTTGGGGGGAGGGGGGTCTAGAATAGGACAGGAAATGGGCCGATGGGGGGCTAGGATTGGAAATGGGCTGATGGAGGGGCTAGGACTGGAAATTAATTGATGTGGGGACTAGGATTGGAAATGGGCTGATGGGGGAGCTTGGCCTGGAAATAGGCTGATGGGGGCTGGAATAGGACTGGAAATGGCTGATTGGGGGGCTAGGATTGGAAATGGGCTGATGGGGGGGGAGCTTGGTCTGGAAATGGGCTGATGAGGGGCTGGAAGAGGACTGGAAATGGTTGATGGGGGGGCATGGGAGAATGGGACAAGAAGTGAGCGGAAGCTGGGTGGGGCTGGAACTAGAAGGGAGCTGATGTTGGGGGATGACTAGAAGGGGATGGGGCTGGGGGAATGAGTATGGAGAGGGGAAAGGACATTTTATGTGGAAGAGAAGATAAATCTATGATTGGCCAGATATTGGGAGAGTAAGTGGGGATTGAGGATGGAAGAATGAAATTTGAGTAGATGATAAAGGAATAAAGAAAGAAATGGAGGAAAGAGCAAAAGGGGAAAGATCAGTATGTTAAAGCAGATATAGAGAGAGAATGGAAAAAATCTAGAAGAGAGAAGAAAGGACAAATGGATAGCTCGCAGAAGACATGAAGAAACTAGAAGAAAGTGACTGGAGCAATTGCAACTGAAAAATAAAATGCCCAAACATTGAATTTATTGGGACATGTGTATCGCTAACGTCTTTGCGTTTTATTTAGTTCAAGAGGAAATTAATTTATAGTTTTATTTCTCCAGTGTTGTACATTCCAAGTTTGGCTTTTGGGGTTCCCAATTTAATTATTATCTTCCTATTTCTAAATTGTGATCCCTTGTTCTTTGTTTGATGACGATCTCCGTTCTGTATGTGTAACCGAGCTGAAGTATTCTGTTCATGTAGTTTCTGTTTGACAGTACCACTTGTTGTTTTTCCCCAGTAGGAGATATATTGGTATTCTCTGAGATGTATTGGTATTCTCTGAGATGTATTGATTTAATATTTGCAGTGTTGCCTTTTGATAGCTAGGGTTTGGTGCTTTGTGAATCCTGGTAGTGCTGTTATGATACGGCGGGTTTGCTATGGGTTCTAAATGGGCAATGTTTGTAGTACTTCCTAATGTACCTGGCGGTTGGCACTGGAGTATAGTAATGTAGAAATCTGGTAGTCTTTCTTTATCCAGACTCTCATTAAGAGGCATGTTTACTAAAAGTTAGCACATGTTAACATTATACAAATATTTATGCAAATGAGGCTCCTTGTGCAAATGAGGCCCCGCATTGAGACTCCGCACATGGCCCCGCACCCTCCTTGGGCCGCCCCTGTGGGGATGACTATGTAGACATCTCTGCTGACATCCATAAGAACATAAGAAATGCCATACTGGGTCAGACCAAAGTCCATCAAGCCCAGTATCCTGTTTCCAGCAGCGGCCAATCCAGGCCACAAGCACCTGGCAGGTACCCAAAGTCCACAGCTTCCACAATGCTCGTCCTGGAGTAAGCAGTGGATTTCCCAGGTTCTCTCTAAGAATGATTTATGGACCTTTCCTCCAGGAACTTGTTCTGGGTACTAGGCAGTTGCTCTAATGACTAGGCTACTCCTCCACTCCAAAATGCTTTACTGAATTCTAAATACACCACATCTAGGGCTCTCCCTTGGTCCAACTCCCTGGTCACCCAGTCAAAGAAATTAATCAGATTTGTCTGACAAGACCTGCCCCTGGTGAATCCTTGCTGCCTCGGATCTGGTAATTTGTTGGACTCCAGAAATCTCGCTATTTTCTCTAGCATTTCCAATAATTTACTTACCACCGAGGTTAATCTAACCGGCCTGTAGTTTTCAACCAGATCCTTACTTCTGCCTAATTACAGTCTAATCTAAACCCTGATGAGAGAAATAATCCCACTGAATAAATAATATATATTTTGTGTCATTTATTCAACAAAAATATTTACATTATTTGTTCTTGAAGAAAAAGTATGTAACATAGTAACATAGTAAATGACGGCAGATAAAGACCAGTATGGTCCATCTAGTCTGCCCAGTAAGATGGCAAGAGTAGGTGCATCTGCCGCTCCATGCAGGCCACCCCTCCCCATGCCTTTGTTTAGGGGTGAACCCACCACTCCATGTAGGACACCTCTATTTGTTGAGAAATTAGATGGTTCAGTTTATTTTGTTTTTATACTGTTGCTGTAAAGGGATCCACTGGGTCTGTCCCATGCCATTTTGAATTCCGTCACCGTGTTTGCCCCCACCACTTCCATCGGTGATATCTTACATCGTTTAACCAAAGTTTGGGTTGTTGTTTCCTAGGTGCATAAATTTTCATTTGTCTACATTAAATTTCATCTGCCATTTGGACACCCAGTCTTTTAACCAGTTTCTGATCCACAATACTACACTGCCTCCAATCCCATGACTTTTTAATTTCGCCAAGAGTCTCTCATGAGGGACCTTGTCAAAGGCTTTCTGAAAATCCAGATACACTATATCAAATGGCTCACCTTTTGTCCATCTGTTTATTCACACCTTCAAAAAATATACGATTAGTAAGACAAGACTTTCCTTGGCAAAATCCATGTTGGCTTTCTCCCATTGAACTATGACTATATACATGATAAGTAATTTTATTCTTTATAATGGTTTCTACCATTTTGCCTGGTACTGATGTCAGACTCACAGGTCTGTAGTTTTCCAGATTACCACTGGAACCCTTTTTAAATATTGGTGTTACATTGGCCATTCTCCACTCTTTAGATACTACAGTTCATTTTAAGGATAGTTCACAGATTACTAATAGTAAGTCTGCAATCTCATATTTCAGTTCTTTCAATACCCTTGGATGTTTACCATCCAGGTGATTTGGTACTCTTCAGTTTATCAAATAGTTGTTATATATCTTCCTGGTTTATTTATATTTCTTTCAATTCTTTCAATACATTACCTTTATATACCATTTCAGGCACAGGTAAATTCCCTGCATCTTCTTCAGTGAAGCCCGAAGCAAAGAATTCATTTAGTCTCTCTGCTATGGCCTTGTCGTCACTTAGCGCCCCTTTTACTCCTCTGTCATCCAATGGTCCAACTGACTGTCTCAGAAAATGTTTGCTACAAATGTACCTGAAAAAGCTTTTACTATGCATTTTTGCTTCCATGGCAAGCTTTTTTTCAAATTCTCTCTTTGCCTGCCTTATCAATGCCTTGCTCTAACTTGGCAATGCTTATGTTGTTTCCTATTTTTGTCATTTGGCTCTTTTTTTCTATTTCCTGCAAGATGTTTTTTTGGCCGCAACAGCCTCTCTGACCTTGCCTTTAAACCATGCTAGCATTTCTTTGGCCTTCCTTCCACTTTTCTTAAAGCGTGGAATACATGTGGTCTGGGCTTCCAAGATAATATTTTTAAATAATGTCCATGCTTTATACAAATCTTTAGCATTTGCAGCTGCTCCTTTCAGTCTTTTGTTAACTAGCCTGTATACCATCCTGTCTAGATTGTAAATAGCTTGTATATAGTTACCCTGTTCTGAATCCAAGTTGCTCCACCCGTTCGATGTAAGTGCAGCGCAGGCTCTTCCTACTCTGCACAAAACGTTATCTGTAAACCACACTGATTTTAAAGAGCGCGGTATATAAAAGCATTAAATAAATAAATAAAATATTTTCCTAATTTTATCATAATCTCCCTTTTGAAAGTTAAATGGGAGTGCTGTGGATTTACTTGCTGTCCTTCTTTCATTTATTAAATGAAATGCAATCATACTATGATCACTTTTGCCAAGTGGCCCCAACACCCTTATCTCTTGCACCAGATCCTGCATGCCAGTAAGGACTAGGTCCAAAATAGCTTCCCTTCTTGTTGGTTCATGAATCAGCTGCTCTAAAAAGAGACATTTATTTCATCTAGAAGCTTTATCTCCCTAACATGTCCTGCTGTGACACTGACCCAGTCGATATCCAGGTTATTGAAATCACCCGTTATTAATGTGTTGTAACTTTTGTTAGTTTCCCTGATTTCTTTCAGCATTTCATTATCCATCTGTTCATTCTGGCCATATCGGGCATGTCCACGTTTGTAAAATCATGTCTGCACCTGGACCTGCCTGCTTTTTTTTCCCTCAGATGTTCTGGCTTAGATATTGCAAATTGCATCTAGATGTCTGTTCTAAAATTCCCCTCTTAATAAATCAGGCTCTTATTTATTTATTTAGACAGTTTTGTGTACCACCTTATCCTTCAATCAAAATGGTCACAACCAATGTTCCCTCTAATTTTCTGTAGGCTGTGTGCGCATAAAATATCAGCTGTGTGCAGCTTTTGAAGGAAGGTTAAATTTTTGTGCGCCACATAACGACACTCGGAGTTATATACTTTAAAATTTGACTACACATCAGAATACAGTATGTAACACCACACTGATTGCACTAGAAAACATTGTAGAACTTGTGAAAACCGTAAATACATAACAACTTTTAAATTTTAAGACGTCTGTGTTGTTTTCTATCAGAATCAGAACCGTAATTTTTGTGCGCTCTGTTGTAAAGTATGTGTGCTCGCTCAGCGAGGTGAGTGCGCGCGCACACGCGCACAGCTTAGAGGGAACAGTGGTCACAACACAATTGGGGGATACGAGACACATACACTAATACTTACAGGGAACATGGGCAATGGAGGGTTAAGTAGCTTGCCCAAGACCACAAGGAGCACCTGTGGGACTAGAAACCCCAGTCCTTCTGGCACAAGGTTGCTGTCCTCTAGTGGGATTTGAACCCCTGACCTTCTGGCCTGAGGTAACTTGCCCCAGCCACTAGGCCACTCCTCCCTATTATGCCATTGCATAGTGCCAATAAAAAGCAGTGACTTTTCTCCTCCTGTCCTACCCCAATGGGCATGCTGTCAGCAGCATGGTGACCGTTTATAGCTGCACCTGAGGCAACTTAAGATTTTCTTCATGTATCACCATGGCCTGGTAATATGTGAAGTAAATGAAGTCTCTCTTATAGCCCCCAAACCTTGCCTTATTCAGTCTCTCTCTCTCTCCTGCGTTCTTTCAGCTGTTACTGACAGCAAGAGGATTAGCTGACGGAGTTAAAGCTTGAGAAATAAGATTGCGGCATTCCTCATTGAACTCCAAAAATTTTGGAGATGAGATGAAGTAATTTTGAACCCCTGAAGCGGGATATACAGACTGTTTTACCCAGTCTGAAGCATAGTGCTGTGTCGGGGTATGTTTTGAAAGTCATATATCTGAGCTATTATAGTACTTTGCTTTAAAATATTTAAAAAATATAGATTATAATAAAAAGTATCACTTTTAGAATGTTCCTGGATCAGATTCTGACAAAAAATGGTTTCTTGTGGATAACAGTACTTTATTGATATAATGCTGGCTGACGATTCTTTATGGTAATGATGCTGAAGTAGGCCTAGAGGAGGCGTGGCCTAGTGGTTGGGGCAAGGTACCTCAGGCCGGAAGGTCAGTGGTTCAAATCCCACTAGAGCAGTGCTCCCCAACCTTTTTATCGCCGCGGACCGGTAAACGTTTGATAATTTTTCCGTGGCCCGCTTGTTTTAATTTAATAATTTTAATTTAATTGTATTTAAACATGCCTTCAAAATAAAATACAGCTACACCAAAAAATGAATATAAAGTGATTTATTTTATTTAACTCACTAGAATTCCAAATCAATGAGAACCCTGAGCTTGTTTCTTTGCAACAAGACGGTTCCATCTGGGGGTAATAGGAGACAATGACTGTCCATTTGTCCTTTCTTCTCTCTTCTAGTTTTTTTTTCCATTCTCTCTCTCTCTACATCTGCTTTAACATACTAATCTTTCTCCTTTTGCTCTTTCCTCATTCCTATTTCATCCACACAAATTTTACCCCTCCATCATCAATCCCCTCTTACTCTCCCAATACCCAGCCAATTGTAGATTTTTCATCTCTCCACACAAAATATTTTTCCCCTCTCCATTTTACTCTCCCAGCCCCATCCCATTCTAATCCTCCCCCAACATCAGCTCCCTTCTAGTTCCAGTCTCACCCAGCTTCCATTCCCTTCTAGTCCCTGCATCAGCCCATTTCCAGTCCTAGCCACCCATCAGCCCATTTCCAGTCCTAGCTCCCCCATCCATTTCCAGTCCGAGTCCCTTCATCAGCTCATTTCCAATCCTAGCCCCCCATCAGACCATTTCTAGTCATTTCCTAGCCCCACCATCAGCCCATGTCAAATCCTAGCTCCCCCTCCACTCAGCCCAATTCCAGTCCAAGCCCCCCCATGAGCCTACTTCCAGTTCTCAGCCTCCTTGTGCCCAAAAATCACCATATCACTGTCCGACAGCTCCACCCGCATGCCACGATGGACACGGACATCATTAACGTAAGTGCCATGAGTGCTGCAGTCCACAATGTAAACTCTTCAGTCTCCACTGCCACCTTCCTCTCTCCCCGCATGTATCTCTGCATGGACCTGGGAGATCAGATCTGGGTTTCTCTCAGACACTAGCGCCACATCACAGATATCAGAGCGCCGTCCCAAGCGAAAGACACAGCATGGTGTCTCTGGCCGGAAGGTGTACAGATCTTGGGAGACTGGGCTTGTTGAGCCAGGGGATCCCACCAACCACTGTTCCCTCTAAGCTGTGCGCGTGTGCGCGCGCACACACCTCGCCGAGTGAGCGCACATACTTTACAACAGAGCGCACAAAAATTACAGTTCTGATTCTGATAGAAAACAACACAGACATTCTTAAAATTGAAAAGTTGTTGTGTATGTATGGTTTTCACAAGTTCTACAATATTTTCTAGTGCAATCAATGTGGTGTACATATTGTATTCTGACATGTAGTCAAATTTTAAAGTATATAACTCCGAGTGTCGTTATGTGGCGCACAAAAATTTAACCTTCCTTCAAAAGCTGCACACAGCTGATATTTTATGCGCACACAGCCTACAGAAAATTAGAGGGAACATTGCCACCAACCCCATCCTGAGGAGCTGGAAGCAGGGCTGCACCTCTGACAACATGGCATACAAGGGTCTCAGGAGCCAGACACTCCTGCGCTCCTCCCAAATTATTTCAAAATCTCTCTTCCACTTATGTTTACAAATATCACTAAACTAACATTGCTGGGGAAATTTGTTTTTCCTTTATGGTGGATTTAGCTCATGCCTTTCCAGAAATAGTTCAATGCAAAGTAAGCTAGATTTTATTTTATTTATTTATTTATTTATTTAACAGTTCTTCTATACCGCTCTATTTTAGATCAGAGCGGTTTACATTCAACATCAACCATACAACACAGGAACCCTGAGTTGTATTTACAATAAACAGGAGATCAACTTGGAAGTAACTGGGGGGAACTATGTACATTGTATAACATATCTACATCTTATTTACACTGGGGGTCCTGATTCCATTTCAGTGGGTATCTTCTGAGCGATCAGTTGATTATCCTTTTTCATGCTGAGTCTGATTGTTTAATTGCAATGAGTGATTGTCTGAGGGGGCATATGTATGATTACTAGTGCTGGATTCAGGGTAGTATGTGGTGAATAGGTGCTGCTTTAGTGCCTTCCTGAAGTCAATTAGGTAAGTGATGTTTCGAATAGAGGTGGGGAGAGCGTTCCATGCTCTGGGTGCGTAAATCGTAAAGGCCCTATTTGTCGTTGCTTTTGTGCATTTTGTTATTACTTTTGGGACCTCTAGTGTGTTTTGCATCATGGGTCTTCTGTTTCTGTTCTGTGGTACTTTATGTATCATCTTGCTGAGGGCTGTGGGGGTAAGGGTGTTTGCGGCTTTGAAAGTTAAGGTTAGAACTTTGTGGCGGATTCTTGCTTGAACTGGTAGCCAATGGAGGTTCATCAGTACTGGCGTTATGTGCTCTCTCCGTGAAGCCCCTGTTAGTACTCTTGCCGCAGTGTTCATTGCAAGCTGGAGAGGAGCCAGTGTTGCTTGAGGGAGACCGTGTAGAATTACGTTGGCATAGTCGAAATGTGGTAATATTAATGCCTGATAGATCGAACGGTAGTCGCTGAAGTCAAGCAGCGGTCGGAGATGTTTTAGGGTCCTTATTTTCATGTATACTGTTTTTACTGTGTTTCTTATGTGGGTTTTCAGATCCAGTTGTTGATCCAGTGTAACGCCAAGGTAGCGGATTGTGGGTTTGGTTTTCAGCTCTGTGTTGCCGACCTTTAAAGAGAGTGGAGGGGTGAAGTCCTGGTTTCTTGAGATGAAAAGGACATCTGTTTTACTGTAGTTGATTCTCATGTTTTGTGTGCTGAACCATTCTGCTGTTGCCTCAAAACATCTTGTTAGAGGGGAGAGGTCTGGATGGTTGGTCCTGAATGGGATGTATAGTAGGATGTCATCTGCGTAGGCTAGACAGTTGACCTTGAATGAACGTGCTAGGGCACATATGGGCTGCATGTAGATGTTAAACATCAATGCAGATAGTGACGAGCCCTGTGGTACACCCTGGTTCTGTAAAAATGGTTCAGAGGTTGTGGAGCCTGACCTTACATGTTGCCATCTATTAGTCAGGTATGACTTGCACCACTTTAGGGCTGTTCCCTGAATTCCTTTCTCGCTGAGGCGTTGTATGAGGATCTCATGGTTCACCGAGTCGAAAGCCGCTGCAATGTCGAGGAATATGAGGGCGAATCCTTGATGCATTTTGTCAGTTCCAGAGACTAGATGGTCAAATAGGTTGGTGAGGAGGGTTTCAACCCCATGTGCTTCTCTGAACCCATGCTGGGAAGGATCCAGTGGGGCTTCAGTATCAATATGCTGTTGGATTTGGCGCTGTACTAACTTTTCGATTACTTTGGCAAGCATAGGGATACTTGAAATTGGTCTGTATGATTCCACTTTCGTTGGGTCCATCTTGTTATTTTTGAGCAGTGGTCTGATTGATGTTTGTTTCAGACTTTGTGGAAACGATCCGGATGTAAGAGATTGGTTTATTAATTCGCTCAGATATTGGCTTAAGTCACATCGTAACTCTTTTATCCATAAAGCAGGGCATGGGTCATTGGGTGCAGTAGTGGGGTTGATTGCAGCGATCGTGTCTTCAACCTCTCTGCGTGATATTTTTTCAAAGTCGGATAGTGGTGATGGTTGGGGCAAGTTGTGCTGAGAGCTGTTTTCCGCGGAGTTCGAGGTTGCACCAACCTGGGTGACTTCAAGTTGTAGGTAGTTGGTTGCAGATGTAGTAGTCTGGATCATTTTTGACTGTAAGTAGTTGGAGTATGCCTGGGGGTGTGGCATCTGTGACTGGTCTGCAGGAGGTTCTCTTATGAGAGATTTCACTAGATATTTAAGAAATGAGGAAAACAACCTGATCAGGAGTTTCTTAAACACACCATCATTCTTAGCAAGCAATAGCCGGGGCACTCTTTCTATTGGCTCCTATATAGCCCAGCTACATCCTGTCGATAAAATTACCTGAGATACCATTTTACCTGCTCCACATTACAAAATATTATTATAAATCTGTATATATAAAATTACATACATTTATATATGTGTATCTGTATGTAACAAATTACATAAGACCATTCTAAGTCTCATCTGTTTCCCCAGATGTGCATGTGTTGCAAAGTAAAGTGCCCCTTTTCCCTTCAGGCCCAGGCCGACCCCCAAAAGACGGCTCCTTTGACTAGATTTTGGTCCTTTTCAAATTTGAAAAACCAAGTCAGGACTAGGAGGGGGTACCAATCTTACCCTTCAGCAAACTCCTGCGCCTAACTTCCAGCGTAAAACACACCTAACCGGGACACGTGGGTCCCCCATGCACCTACGCCCAGAGAACCCCTGGAGGAGGGGCAATTCCCAAGGAAGTATGGATTGCTAATTTGGGAAGATGTGAAAAGGGAAGTCTGACCCCTTTTATTACCACTCACATAAATGGATTAAACCGCAGAATGGGCCGCTCCCCTTCTCCCCCTTTCCTGTCCTACAGAGAAGTTGAGGGGGCAGAGCGTGCGCTGTCTGTGCGCGAGCTGCATGAGCAGACGTGCGCGCAGCGGCGGCGGCTCCTCCTCCCACCTGCCGCTTTCTATAACTGTCGCAAGACGCTCATTGGGAAGCAGGAAGACTGTAGCTTCCAGGGTGGCTCTTGAGCGCGTGCACTCATTACGTCCAATCAGGAGGCGGGAGGACCCACAGTGAAATTATTTAAAGTTCCTCAGGCGGCCCGGTACCGTTTGATCCACGGACCGGTACCGGTCCGTGGCCCGGGGGTTGGGGAACCCTGCACTAGAGGACAGCAACCTTGGGCTGGAAGGACTGGGGTTTCTAGTCCCACAGGTGCTCCTTGTGGTCTTGTGTCAGCCACTTAACCCTCCATTGCCCATGTTCCCTGCAAAAAAGTTATCTCCAAGTTATAATGCCCTGTTCAATGTAATTTCAGTTTGTTCAATGTAAACTGCCTTGATATCATGAAAGGCAGTATATAGGAAATGTTAAATAAATAAATAAATAAATAGAGGCCTATGCTGATTGCTCTATATGTATGATCAATTTCTATGAGGCCCGTTCTTCCTTCAGATCTAGGGAAATACAGTCTTGACTTTCACCAATTCTTATAAAATTGCCACATGTTTTTTCAAGATATTTCGGAAACCAGTCTACAATACCAAAGCTATATGAGAGTACAGAGATTGCAAGCTGGTTGATGACTTATATCTTATTTTTTTATTTTGGTGCTCTTTTCAATATCGGGCATCGGAGAGGGCTGGAAGCAAACAGATTCACAGCATCAAAGCTTTAAGGTAAGTGCTGCGGGGCTGTTTGACGGCTATTGCTGCTGCTGCAGGTCCCAGAGAGGGACAACATTGGTGGCAATAGGCACCGCTAGGGGGACGCAAGGGATGAGGTTTGACTGGGGCACCTCATCTCCTTACACTGGCCTTGATGGCAGCTCCTCAAGGCACAAGGACTAGATTTTAGCTCTTTCTCTCTTACACTCCTTACCCTGGGGACAGGGAAATATCTATTTACCTGACTCTAACTCACCTTGAACTACCATTGGAAAGTCGTGAGCTAAATCCCAATAAATAAATACAACAAATAAGTCAAAACTTCTCTTTAAAATTAACTTTTTTCTACAAAAATCATTTATTGTTAACAATACTCATTTTGTAAACTGCATAATTGCATTGAAGGGATATGCAGAATATCAAATATAATAAACAAACATAGAGGAGGTAACTAGCCCCTGGTTCTGCCCGCCAGTGTTTTTGTAATGGTTTAAGTGAAACATGTTGCTTTTTCTACAGTATATTTTGTTCCTTTGTTTCTGGAGTGCTAAAGACCTTTGATCCATTGCAGATGTGCAGGTTTGCTATTTAGAGGTGGAGAAGTAGTTTATCACATTCCTCCTCTATGTGCTGTCTGCTCTAAGTATCTCCATAGAAAGTACTTTACCCTGGTTAGCAGTGCGATAGTACAATAGCTGAATAGCTCTTCCCTTCAAAGCTGGATTAAGCGCTCTCTCCGCTGATATCACTGGGGTATAGCTATAAATTCCAGGCACTGTTTCTTATAAAAAGCCTAATCTAAATTTCTTTCTTAGAAGTTTGGAAGGCCTCAAAGCTGAGCGACAGCCTGCTAACACGCTGAGTTCAGTTTTGTTAGAGTGCCCCTAGATTTAGAAAGCGTATGTGACTTTATCTGAATCTCACCACTGCTACACAGAGTCTGCATGAAAGCCTGGATGATGAAGATTGGCAGCCGTGGCCCATTCTGAATCTATTCAACTCCCCAAGCGGTAAATCAAACCCCCTGTTGCAGCGAGTGAGATTATTCAGAATGGATTTGAATCAAGCTCATGCTATGTTTTGCATAAATGTCCACAGATTATAATTAAACTTTGTAATAATGTCCTAGGTGCCTGACAAAGTGATAAAATTAGGAGACAACTGTGTGACCTAACAATCTTAAAATGAAAACAGACAATGCGGCTGATCCCTACTATAATAGCATTGGGATGTAACAAGGAAGTGCTTTATCTGAGCACTGGACTACTTCTCTGGTATTTGAGTTCACTAGGCCTTCTCCCACACTTTACCAAATTTGCACCGTAATGTCTACAAGCTGTGCTTTTGCGTAAGTCTCAGTACTGTATTTTGCATGCTCCCCTGCTTGAAATTTTGTACAAAACATCTCTGGGTATGCGACCTGAATTCCCATGTATTATTTCAGTACTATGCTACACAGTTTGCTTTTCTTTCATTTACACCAGCACTATGACAGAGTGGTATCTTCGTCGATCTATTGCCGCCTTGTATTAAAAGCTGCTGTGTGCTGAAGGCTGATGGTTGCACGTACCACTAGCAGTGGTTTACGTAGTGAAATATTTATGAAACGTCTTTATCTTGTTTGCACACATAGGAGCTTTTGTTTAGCAGCTGCTTTGAGCTTATTCCACCCCATGAATCAGTCCTGCATTGTATTATTATCTCAAGCAAACCTATTAATTTATTAGGCTTTTCTATGAATCCTTTTCTTGTTTGGTTCTGTTCAGAAGAAAGCAAACTCAAAAGAAGACATCTCTCTAGGAATTATTTGGGGGGAGAAGGATCAGCTTATCTATAGGCAAAACTAGGTCGTCACCTACTCCAGGGAAGCAAAGAACAGCAACAGTCAAAATAAAACATTAGATCCTGATAGCCACATAAATTCAAAGAACTATCAGCCTGCACTTTTATCTGTACACAGGGTGGACATTTTCATTAATCCATTTACTTGGAACTTTTAAATATTGCCTATATTACACATATACAGTTGTGGTCAACATTATTGGCACCCTTGCAGTTCAACCCCTTAATGTCCAGTATCGCCTTAAAAAAAAGTGGCCATTGAAATGGCTTTGGGCTATATATGCACACATATTTGACACATAAAAGCATCAAATAAAACAAGACCAAGTAAAAAAGGAAATAGTATAAAAAACTGGGACACTGCTGGAGCATGGAGTGTTTTCTTTACCCGTACAATAGAAAGTTGGTTCCCGAGGAGAGCACTGCATTGTTCAATAGGGGTTTTCTTAAACATACACACTAGAAAAGCGGAATATCGCCTTGAAGTGGATGACGGCGTTGGAGGTTCAAGAGAAGATTTAATCAAACGGCTCCAGAGTGAAAGTTGAATACCGAAGGTGTTGGTGCTTTGGATCGGGCTTCATAGCTATGAATGCATTGCTGGACCCTATGATGTAAATATCAGCAGGGCCTTATTTCAGTTAAGTATATCTTGGGATCTACTTGTAGTGTTGTCCCTTTGTATACTTATGTGAGGCTTACTGTCTTTTAAAAAAAAAAAGAGAAAACAGAGGGTTTTGCCATGAGAAAGATTTATTCTTTCAGGGCAGACAATTCAACAAAAAACAATTGGAATAGATATAGGTCATTTTGGAGGGTAGTTAATTGGGTTCCTTTAATTAAGTTAAATATAGGTGAAGGGATTCAGTTGGTCTTTTGGGAATATATAAATAGTTAGGGATATGATTATTGGCACCCTTATAAACAATTCAAATCAGTTTGAGCAGAAGAGCCACATTCCCAATGTAGTAAAATTAGATGCACCTGTGATCAATTGTCTGTATTCGCATGACTTGAATCAATCAAAGAATGATGGCCCTAATGTTTAAATGGCCACATTCACTCCCCATTCCATTTTCACAATGGTGAAGACGAGAGCTGCCTGATACAGTCAGAAAAGCCATTATCATTAAACATCAAACTTCAAAGGGGTACAAGGCCATCTCCAAAGACCTTGGGACTCCTGTTTCTACAGTTTGCAATGTTATTAAGAAGTTTTCTGCTCATGGAACTGTCAAGAACATCCCAGGATGTGGGAAGAGGAAAATTAATCCAAGAAGTCTTTAAAGATTAGTACGAACTGTTGGGGGGAAAGAACACATACAACATCCAAAGAGCTTAAGGCTGACCTGGAGCAATCTGGAGTGATGGTTTCAACCCGCACCATATGCCATGCACTGTGACTAAACAAAGAAGGACTTCATGGGTGAAGGCCAAGGAGGACCCCGCTACTCAAAGACAGACATAAAACGACACGCCTTATCTTTGCCCAAACCCACCTTGAGAAACGACAATCCTTCTGGGAAAATGTTCTGTGGACAGATGAAACCAAACTTGAGCTCTTTGGCAATACAGCCCAACGATACATTTACAAGTAAAGAAATGAAGCTTATAAGGAAAAAGGACCCTTCCTACACTTGAATATGGTGGAAGTTCCATAATGTTGTGGGGCTGTTTTGCTGCCTCAGGAAATGGGGGCCTGGAACGTATTAAAGGAATCATGAAGTCAGAGGACTACCAAGGTATTTTGGAGTGAAATGTGCTATCTAGTGTCAGAAAGCTAGGTCTAGGTTGAAGGTCATGGGTTCTCCAGCAGGAGAATAACCTAAAACATACATCCAAAGTACAAAAGAATGGTTAAAAAGGACCAAATGGACTGTTTGAAACTGGCCTGCAATGAGTCCTGATCACAATCCAATCGAGAACCTTTGGAAAGAGCTGAAATCTGCCATTGGTAAAAGGAATCCTGGAAACATTCATGAGCTGGAACAAATCAAAGTTGAAGAGTGGGAGAATCATATAGATGGCTACAACAAACGTTTGGAGGCTGTTATCATTGCCAAGGGTTGTGCGACCAAATATTAGTGAAGGGTGCCATTAATCTTGTCCAGGTCATATTTTTTTCTCAGAAATTACTATGTCTAAGTTGCACAGACATCTTTTTTTTGTTGTATACCTTTGAACATACTATTAAGATATTATGATGACATACAGTTGGAATATTTCCAATTATTTCTCAAGATATTGTACACAACATACCTAAAATGCAAGGGTGCCAATGATGTTGACCAGAACTGTATATACAAAGTAGAGTTTAATATTTAAAAGTATGGACGTGGGGGATATTCAGCGGCAACAGCTAAGGCTGTTAAATTGGCTAGCTGGGGTCATATCAGGCCACCAGCATTGAATATTTGGGTTGGCCAGATAGCAGTTTAGCTAACTAGTCAGAGGTGATATTCAGCGCTGACTGGTTAGCTAAACTGGCTAAAGTTAGGCCAGTAATTAAAATGCTTAACTGTAGCTGGTTTAGGATGACCGGCTAGCGCCTGAATATTGCCACTATCCAGTTATTCTGAGGTGCTGCCTCCGCTCCATCTCTGGAATGCCTTAACACTACCTGGCTAGCATTGGGGCACTTAATGGCTGAAACCAGAGATTTTCAGCAGCACTAATCCCTAAATGCCTTTGACTATCCCCCCCCCCCCAACCCATACACACAGTGTCCAGTTGTGCATTTTTATAGGATTGTTGTGAGAAGGATAGTGTTGGGAAGATCATGGTTGTTGAGATGAATTACACAGGTACACTAAAAAAAAATTTTTTTAAACTGCCTCTAATGTTTCGATTGATTTTTACGTTTTTTGGTGCGCTGAATCCAAATCTGGTAACCAATTTGCTCCATCATGTACAGATTTTTTGCTACATTGGGTTAGCAGTTTGAGGTGAACGTTTCAGATTGAGTGCGATCGAGATAAAAGTTTCTTGGATGAATTCTTTATACTAATTGTTTAGTAGTTTTTCAAATAAGAATAAAGAAAATTGTAACAAGGCAGCACATAAGAATAGAGTAATGTCAACAAAACACACTGTGATGGTAGCAAAATTGTCTGCACTTAAAACAGCCACATACATGTGCACAAACATTGAGCATATAAGAGTGAGGTTAGACACAAAGCAAAGCAAAGAAATGTGCAAAAAATGTTGTACAGGTATGTATGTAAGAATAGAAAACGCAAACCGCACCATTGCAATACATGAAGACAAACACCCGATGGTGTGAAAATAAAATTCTAATAAATGAGATCCGACACTGTGGTAATAACTAGCAAATTTTTATTTCAAAGTTTAGTAAAAACACGATATTTGTCAACACAGTTTAGATTTTAAAGTCATTCTTGGGTCAATCAATCTCCTGGTGGGCCCGTTTCTTCTTCCCCCGAATGCTTCTCTTGGTGCGCTGCTTGGTGTATTTTTCATCTGGGGTTTCCCGCAGCAGCAACCAGCAGAAATCAGCCATCATAGTGGTGTTCCATCTTCCTTGGTACCTTCTCTCTGCGTCCTTGATGTCCTGGTGAAACCTTTCACCTTGTTCTTCACTGTACGCCCCCAAGTTTTCGGGAAAGTAGTTCACATGGGAGTGCAAGAAATGGACTTTCAGGCTCATGTTACAGCCTTGTTCTTTGAAGGCATTGAGCATCCTGGCAACAATATCCTTATAGTTCTCATCCCGCCTGTTCCCCAAGAATTTGAGAACAACATCCTTGAAGGAATCCCAGGCTTCTTTTTCCTTCTCAGACATCGTTTCAGCGAATGCTCCATCTGAAATGAGTTTCCTTATATCAGGGCCAACAAACACTCCTTCCTTTAGCTTTGCTTCAGAAAGTCGGGGGAACTTTGAGCAAAGGTACCGAAAGCACTCACCATCTTTTGGAAGGGACTTGATGAATTGCTTAATGAGACCCAACTTAATGTGGAGAGGTGGTAATAGAATTTTATCACGAGGTACCAAGCTCTCATGAAGAACATTTTTCTCACCGGGTCTCAAATACTCCCGAATTGGCCAGTCTTTTTTCCCCCAGTGTAGGTCGCGGGCCCGGCTATCCCACAAGCAAAGGAAGCAGGGATATTTGGTGAAACCGGATTGCTGCCCTAATAGCATGGATAGAATTTTAAAGTCTCCACAAATCATCCACTTATGCTCATCATAACGAATCTTCTGAAGAATCAGGGCCAAATTCTCGTATTTTTCTTGGAGAATAACAGAGTGAGCAATAGGAACTGAAGCGAATGTGTTGCCATTATGAAGAAGAACACCTTTTATGCTGTCTTTTGACGAATCAATGAACAGCCGCCATTCAGCAGGATCATACTTGAGTTTAAACTTTTCCATCACTCCGTATATATCGTTGCAAAATACCAAATCTTCCTCTTTGCTGAAATACTTCAAAAATTGTGTCTCGCGGTTGCGGTACCAATAAAAAGTTGTTCCTGGTGACAATAGATTTTTCTGTTTAAGCCGAGAACCTAGCAGTTGGGCAGCATCTTTTGGGAGTCCTAAATCCCGGACTAAATCATTCAATTCAGCTTGAGAGAAAAGTTCAGGTTTTGGATCTGGTTCAGTTTCAAACTCGTAAGTACTGGACTCATCGGGAAAAGCCATCTGATGAGTCTCATCATGATCAGAACCGTCCACACAAATATGATCCAAATATTTTGGTGGTTCAGGCACAGGTACTTCGTTGCTATGAGGCATAGGCCTAATTGCTGAGGGAAGGTTGGGGTAACTTATTACGTTCTTATTTTTTAAGTTGTATCCCTTCACAATGCAAGAGCAAAAATAGCAGTCACTGCTGTGGTCTCTTTGTTCACGCCACATCATAGGTATTCCGAAACGAAATGCTTGTTTTTTACCTTTCATCCATAAGTGTAGATCTTCCTCACATGTCTTGCACACTTTGTGAGGAGCCCACGGTTTGTCTTGATCGCCTAACTTCAAACCGAAATAGGCGAAATATACTTTTTTAATAAATGCAGAAATGTTCCTCTGCCGCTTTTTCACGGTATATTCCCCACAAATAAAACAAAAACTGTCCGGAGAGTTGACGCAACCTCTGGCTCTGTGAGCCATCACAAATACACAGCACTGCAAACTACAACTGTAGTGAACCACTTCGGAATAAAGCTGGATTACGACTGAGCAAACAAAAGGTAATAATGAACTTGCAAGAAACTGAAATTTGACAGGAACGTTCATGTCGCAACCACCGTGTTTGAGCGAGCGAACGAGGCGAGGCGAACAGGAAAGAACATGCGCCAGCGCGAGTACTGGATTTAGCCCCCCGCCTCCCAATTGTCCTGTTAATGTATAAAATGAATACAAAACACTCTAAAATATCATGAGGGAGTGTTTCTAGTTAGTTAACCATTACAACCTCTATTTTGGGCCAAGAAAATAAACTGCAGTCAGCTAAAAAGAAATTATGTGAACATTCCTTATATGGGTAAGAAATCTAATTTTGCAAGAAAACGTGATGTGATGGAACATTTTGGCTATTTTTCCTGGATTCAGCACCCCAAAATCTATAGGAATCAGTTGCAAAACTGGAGGCAGTTTTTTGATAGTGTACCTGTGTTATCAAAATCTTGGGGGAAAGGGGGAGCTAGGAGCCTGAAAGTTAATTGAGACGGGGACATGGCTGGAGGGTCACCTAGGGCGGAGTGGGTAGAGTTTTAATCTCTCCATGTTGGCCAATGTCCAAACATTTTCATGCCCCATTGGGGTTTGGTGGCAGGACATTGATCTTCAGTATTGTACAGGTTCTCAGTCTAAACTAAAAAGCCAGGAAAGGACCAATCCTTGCTTATGGTTCAGATCTTACCTTTGACCTTAGCCAAAAATAGGCCTTTTTCAAATAAGACGTTTAAGTGTTGCCTATTTAAAGTCAAATTATAGTATGTCCCCATAAGTGAAGGGTTGGATAGCAGCGTTAATCCCCCTCCCCCTGCTCTACATGCTTTTTACCTCGGCCTAAAGACCAAAAAGGGACCACTCTCAGCCCATGAGTCAGATCTTTAATTTGAATTTAGCCAAAAGGAGGCTGAGAAACAAGCTGATTGCAAGGTTCCAGCTGATAGCTTAATATTATTAATAATTTCAAGATATATTGTGCTTTCTCCTATGTTCTCCCAGAATGAGTCCAAGAATGTTTCACCTAGCTGTGCACCTACTAAAGCTGCAACCCAGGAGACCACGTAAAAAGTGAAGTAAGAGGGAAGGGCTTCAGCTCTCAGCTAAAACCTCTGCTATCCACAGAAATGGAATAAAGCCACTTTAAGAAGTGTGTACTTTTTCTTATTTTTAAAGCATTTTTATGGAAAGATGGGCCTGATTTATTGTTAAAAATTTTCACATCGATACAGAATGGGAGAAAGCTTTACTACATCAGGCTGCATGTGTGCAAATGAAAGTGATGCCCAACTCCCAGTTGGCTCTTGGATGAAATCTCCCCAACTTTCCGTTAAAATGTATAAACAGACTTTTTTAGCTAATTTGTTTCTCTTGAGGTCTACTGGCAGCAAGGTCCCCATTTTCTAGTAGTCATCCTAATGTCCATTCCCTTTTTCTGTTCCATGGGAATTAGGCATGTGCGTGCCAAAGATTTTCAGGCTTGTTTTCATTTGCTAGAATATATCTATTTAGTTTAGTCTTGGGAGCAAAAACATTTGCGTATTCGTCCCATTTGTCCCCATTAAAGTTTATGGGGGAATCTATTTTGCAGTAGAACTGTGAGACTTCCCATCTATTTTCAATCTCTAACAGCTTTACAAGCCATCAAGAGCGTTACAAACCTTCCAGGAGCGCCAGAAGAGGGACTAAGATTACATACAGCGGCAGCAACCACTTCTGCTTCCATACAAAAGGAAATAGAATCGGAGGGGACAGAAGCATTAATTATTTATTTATTTAACTTTCTTTTTTTTTTTTTTTAAGATATATATACCGCTTTATCATTTCAATCAAAGCAGTTTACATTGTAACTTGAACTTGGTAAACATACATTAAACGGGGCACCACAGCGCTAGAGGCGAAGCTAACTGTGGTACCATTTTAAAAGTAGTGCTGCTGCTGCAAGTCCCATAGAGGGGTGGCGGTGGCAGCAATGAGCCATACCATATCTTATCATATTTGTCTAATACCCCTACACAGCCCTGCAGCATTGCCTTTATTTCTGCTATGGGTCCAAATATGGCTATCATCCATTACCTAGCTGTGCAGCACAGCCTACCGGTACCCTTCTTCTATTGCTATTGCTTCCCCATTATACCTACAGACTGTTCGTGCCTCATCTGGCTGCCACCAGTGTGCTGTCAGGAGAAGTAAGCATGTGAAGTTGTCCTCCTGTAGTCCAACAAGCCAGTCAATGTCCTTCTGTAGTCCATTACAGCCTCTAGCAAGCCGGTTGGGGTGCTTCTGTACAGAGTTCTCGTCCAAATGTCTGGCGCTTCATCTTTTCCATTCAGGATAAGTGATCAGATGGCCAGAGACTCTAGTCTCTTGGGCTTAGTCTGCATGGAGTGTGACACAATCTGCCAGAACAAGGTGTTTTCAGTGCAGGAATCCAGGGCATTCCAGATGGTAATGCGTTGCCAAAGAAATATTAGTTTTCATCATGTCATATTATGGAAACGATTTTTGGACGGCATCTTTTTTATATGGAGTGGTTCTGAGACTTCTTTGCAGCAATTTTTATCTTGGCTTAATACGCTAGTTGTTAATTTGCAGTTCACTCCTAAGTACCGTCGTCAACAGATCGAGTTCCTGGATCTTTTGCTGTATATTCAAGATACTACCTTACAGAGTACTCTTTATAGGAAGCCGATACAAAAGAATATGTTGCTCCACTATTCTAGTTTTCATCCATTATCTCTGAAGAAAAATCTACCCTTTGGACAGTTTCTTCGGATTAGGAGATTGTGTTCTTCAACTGACCAATATCGTCATCATGCGCAGGCTTTGTTTGGGCGCTTACAAGCTAGGGGCTACCCAGCTTCTCTCATACGAACTGCCTATAAACGCACATTGTACAATCATCCAACTTGGTGGTTAGATAGTCCGAGTCCAATCCCTATAGCTGATGTGGATAAGAAGAAGAATGTAGTTATTGGGGTGATTCCCTTTGTGCTGAATGCCCCAGGGATAATCCACATTTTGAAGAAACATTGGTCCTTGTTATCTTTACATCCATGTTTTCGAAAACCCTTAATGGTGGCATATCGACGGTCTCGCACAATAGGCAACTGGATTGTGCAGACTTCTACTCAGGATGATCAGGAGTGTGGGGGTTTAAGTCGTGGGCACTATGCTTGTGGACATTGTGATTTTTGTTCCACTGCTTTGCAGGGTTTGGTTTGGGTGGACCCACTTACGGGCTTGCAGTACAGTTCTAAGTGTTTCTCCGATTGTTATACTGCGTTTGTGATATACATTTTGGTATGCCCATGTAATCTCATATATGTTGGCAGTACTATACGATCCATACGCAAAAGGTTGTTGGAGCACCGCTCTCGGATTAATAGGCGACAGGAGGGTGCCCCTGGAGTACTTCATTACCAGCAGAAAGGGCATCGCTTTGAGGATTTACGATGGCGAGTTTTGGAAGTAGTTTTTCAACCACTTAGGGGGGGAGATCGCCAGGCTCGTCTACATGTATTGGATTTTTCGTCTGGGTTTTGTGGTTCCGCGTGGTATGAATGTGGAGATAGATTGGTGGGGTTTGCAGTTGTGAGTTTTAATAAAGTTGTTTGAACAGGTTGCGGTGTGGGTTTCCCCTGACGTCACTCTGAAATAGGTGATTTAACCGGAACTATGTGGGGGAGGGGTTCATTAGCCTGAGGAAGAGCTGACGAGTGGCGCGGCTTGAAACACTACTAGTGTCGCGTGAACCCTACATTTTTCGGCATTTTTGGGGGAATGCTGTTTTCGGCGGTGGAGTTTTGAGCCATAATCATTCAATGGCCAGAAGCTATGAAGGTGTTTGGTTCCGGCCGAATTAAATCCTCCTTCTTCATTACATCAGTGGAGCTAAGTACTTAATCTCTCTGTTGCTTTATTCATTACAGAGAGTTGGACTGAGTGTTCTAAATTATTTCAGTGCACATAAGTCCTCGTTTCATCAATGAGACCTTTGACTAATTAACCGTTTGGTTCTGACGGCGACGGGTGTTGCTTTGTCAGGTTTTAACTGCTGATGGGAGGCTGTTCTATAATGATTAAAATGGAGAGCTCACTGAGAACAGGAAAGTTCCTTTTCACGGTGAGCAATCCGACAAAAAATATTGGGGTTTAAGGTCGGGTGGTAGTTGGATGGTTTCAGGAGTACTGTTTTATAATTGGTATATGAGGAGTTTATGTTTAGTTCCAGTGATAGATAGAGTGAAATCAAGATTTATTTTGAGTTTTTGGGGGTTGATTTCCGTGGGTGTAGAGTTTAGGATTAAAGAAATATTAGTGGCAACGGTTAAGAGGAAGAAGCCACAGTGGGATGTTTTCAGTGCCACTACGCGTCAGTTGGGCAGAGAGGCAACATATCCTAGGCAAGGCATAGAAAGCCATTGTCAGAAAAGGCTCGAGCTAAGGAACCTCTGCTGTCATGGATGTGGGAAGTGCAGGCACAGGAAAAGGGACTGCTGGTATAAGGTGGCGCTGACCACAAGGATAGACCTTATATTCCCGAGAGAGCACCAAAATCAGGAGGTTAGAATGGAGGAGGAAGAGTACCTGGAGATAAGAGGGAAAGTCCTCCAAGAAAATACCAGTAGAATGGGTAATGGGGTGAGTCTCATCCTAGACTGGAGGTGTAGAATAGAGGCCCATGAGAATGTGGCAAGAGAGCAGTCCACTCAGATGGTGGATTGGAGGAGAAAGGAAGAAGGTGTGTCGGGAAACCCTGGCAGAAGCACTCCTAAGTATGTTGGAGAACTGGGAGTGCAGTTCCAAGAAAGAGATTCTGAAAGAGGACCAGAGAACACCAGGCCAAGCAGTGGTAGTGAGGGAACTAATATGGTAGAGTATGAAGGGCTTCCAGAAGAGAACCCCAAGTCGGGAGGCAGGGATAAGGAAACACCTGGACCCTTAGGACCCAATCAGGGGGAAGCTGCAGGGGGGACAGAAGAACCCTTGAGTAAAGAGAGGATAGCACAGGAGAGTCCTTCAGTGCAAGAAACTGGTAAGGATCCTACACAGTTGGAGCGGACCCCAAAGGCAATCCAAGGAGAAGGACTGGCAGGCCACAGTTGATGAGGCTGGTCCTGGAGAAGGCATGGCCTCAAGGAAGGAGGGATGTCCAGTCAGTCTAGGGATATGGGGGTCCGAGAGAAGGAGACACATCCTCCACAGAGGTAATTCAAAAGGACTACTATTTCAATACAGATCCTTATCCCATGAGGAGGTATGCTGGGAGGATTATAAGATGGGAAGAGTAGCCCATTGCACAGCAAAACCCTTTCCTAAGAAGGGACAAGATCCTTCCAAGATGTTCATGAAATTCATTGACCGTTGATTCTCAAAAGAAACACAGGTCTTCAATCACAGTTATTCAATGGCAAAAGAATCACAATTCTCCCATCGCAGTCCTTCAATAACGAACAAATACAGCACTGCGTTTCAGGCACACCAATCATTCAGCCCTGTTTCAATGCTTCTGTCTGAACTGCAACCGCAATCTGCTGGCTTCACTGATGATACAGAACGCCAGCGCATGCTCATTCACACTCTTCATGAACATCTTGGAAGGATCTTCTCGTTTACGTGGGGATTCGTTACAGATGAGTTTCATATAGTTGGTTCCCAAAGTGTTTGTTACAGAATTTTACACTAGTGTGGAACTACAGTTAGTGGATGTGTTGCCACAAACTAATCGTTGAAATATTTGGTGTAGGGTACACTAATTCATGGTGTTTTTCCTACCATTTTTAGAGGAGCTCCAGTGGGGCTTTAAAAATTGAGAAAAACGGAAGTATAACCACGAGAGGTGTGTATTCTCCTCACGGTATTCCTTCCAACAAAAATACATTTATATGCACATATTTTAGCTCATGTCTTTCGTTAGAATTGAGACTCTGCCACCTCTGCTGTTTTTTCTTATACTATTGTAGATTGAGTGGGTGGAGGGACAAAGCTGGTTTATGAGGACGGAGTCTGTTTCATGAAACCAGGTCTCTGTGATACAAAGTATGTCAAGGTTGTGATCAGATACGAGGTCCGTAATTAGTGGGATTTTATTCCTGGCTGAGTGTGCATTGATCAGAGTGCACATTAGTGGAAGGAGTATTGGATCTGTGTGTTGCGTGAGGGTGGCAGTTCCTGGGCTGATATATGTGAGTCAACATTTCCGGTGAGCTTGATGTGGGTAGGGGTAGTGCAAGGAGTTGGAACTGAGAGGTGTTCTGTGTGAGTAGATTATTGGTATGTGATTTGCAATGTTCTGTTTCACTTCGAGGGCATTTGATAGGAGGGCTGAGATTATGTAGAGGGTTAGGATGTGGGTCCATAGGGTTGAGTGTTTTTTGGTGTGAATCTCCATGCTGGGGGAGTTGAGTGGGCAACCAGAATAGGAGTTGAGGGAAGTGGCTTATCAATGTGGGGTTTAGGGTGTTCTCCAGGACCAAGCAGGAAGTCAGTCCTCACATATGGGTGACGTCGGCGCCGACGGAGCCCCCGCGGAGCAATTTTCCCCAGCTTTCAAAGAAAGCCTTTGGGAATTGCAGCGCGCATGCGCGGTCCTCTTCCCGCCCAAGGGTGCCATCTTGCTCAGTCTTCTTTTTTCCGCGGAGCCCTACAGACGTTGCCTGTGAATCCCCGCAGAAAAGTTGATTTTTCTCTATTTTTCTGTTTTTTCTTCGGTTCGACGCCGGTTCTTTTCCCGCCCGGACTCGCGACGCCGGTTGCGAGTCCGTCCTTTATTTTTCGTTTTTTTGTCCTTCGTGACAGATTTCGCGTTTTTTTCCTTTTTCCCTGGCTGCCCGGTCGTTCGACCTCGCAGGGGCCCTTTTTCCCCCGATGGCGGCCAGTGGTTTCAAAAAGTGTGACCTCTGTAAGAAACTTATGTCTCTTACAGACACTCATGACTTCTGCCTCCGCTGCCTCGGCCCAGATCATGACCCCATGATCTGCGGGCCATGCGGCAAAATGTCCTCAAAAGCATTGAGGAGTCGGCAGCACCAGCGGGAGCGTATCTTCTCTGACTCCGGCCGGGCTCGGACCTCGTCAGAGGCTTCGACGTCTCGGGACTCTGGTCCTGAGCATCGTCGGAGTTCCTCTGAAAGGGGGTCTCCTACCCGGAAGCATCATTGGAAGAAGAAACCCGCGAGGGCGGGATCGGTGGACGCTCCTGGTTCCTCGAGGGCCAGGTCGTATAGCCCCATTCCCGTCCCGGGTCCTTGGAGTCGGAGAGGCCGTCAAAACATCCTCGACTCGAGGTGGACTTGCCCGCTCACGTAAGTACTGTTGTCCTCGTGGACTCGCCTCCGAAGGACCTGACGTCGGGCCCGACGCCGTCGGGGCCCGAGTCGGGGGCTGCTGGGTCTCCTGAGCTCGGACTCAGGTTGACGGCCTTGGAGTGCAGTTTGTCTGCCTTCTTGGACCAGCAGCGGGCATTGATCGCTGGCCTCGCTGGTGCTTCTGCCCTGACCGCCGGGACGTCGACCTCCAAATCGACCCCGGAGACCGAGCCGATCCTCGAGTCCATGAGGGCTCGAGTCGATCCTCGGTCGAGGTCTCCTTCGGCCTCCCGTTCGGACCGAGGTCGTCGACGCCAACTCCCTCGGCGTCAGGGCGGATGGCATCAGTGCCCGCCCAACCAGAGCCGATCGACTCCTCCTCCGAGGAGTCGGCCTGGGAATCTGAGGACGAAGAGTCACCTGGTTCCTTTCGGACTCGGTGTGTCCCTTCGGACTCCCCCGAGTCCGAACCTCGGAGACGGTCCCCCCGGAGGATACCCGGTTCTCGGACTTCGTGAGGGATATGACCAAAGCCTTGGCCTTCCCTGCGGATCCCGAGGAGGAGCCTCGAGTCGAAGAACTCGATGCCCTCCAATATGACTCTCCCCCGAAGGAGGCCTTTATTGTACCGGTTCCTCCCATGCTGGAACGGCTTCTCTTCCGCATGTGGGAGAGCCCGGCGTCGTCGCCGGTGTTAAGCAAGCGGGTCGATTCCATTTATCGAGTCCGCAAGAGCCCCGGCTTCCAGAAGGCACAACTACCGCACCATTCCATGGTGGTGGAATCGGCCATGCATAGACTTAAGAGTCAAAAAATGCACTCCTCGGTGCCCCCTGGTAGGGAAGCCCAAAGCCTGGATGCCCTCGGTAGGAAGTGCTTCCAGGGCTCTATGCTTGCTTGTCGAGTCCAGACATACCAGCTCTACATGGGCATGTATCTCCGAGACCTGGCTAAGGAAATAGCCGGGTTCTCTGCTGGTCTCTCCGACGAACCTTTGCAGAGGTTCCAGTCCTTGTCTACTGGTATTCGGGAGTGCTCCAAGTTTATCTCTCGAGCAGCCTATGATGGTTTTGAGGCTTTGGCTCGAGTAGCCGCGGCCGGCATCGGTGGACGCCGCCAGGCTTGGCTTCAGACGTCCGACCTCGAGCCCTGGGTACAGGACAAATTGGTCGATGTCCCCTGCCGAGGTGATAACCTCTTTGGCAAGCCCATGGATGAGAAGGCTGCACAAATCGAGACGGAGACTCTCACCAGGACTCGTCTCTCAAGGAAGACCTCTGCCCCTTCTCAAAAGAAGAAGGCCTCGGGGAAAAAGCCCTTTTACCCGAGGAAAGGTGCTGCCTATAAATACTACCCTCAGTATCAGGCCTCACCAGCTCCCCCACAGGGAAAGCAGGCCAAGGGACGGGGTAATGGGTCCCGTAGGCAGCAAGCCCCCAAGCCTGCACCACCGGCCCCTGCTCAGCAGGGTGGGGGTTTTTGACTTTCTCAGCATAGCCTCTCCCCCTCAGCTGGTTTCTCTCAGCACAGGAGGCCGGCTGGTCCACTTTGCCCACAGGTGGTCCAACATCACCACAGATACCTGGGTGCTTCAGATAGTTCAAAAGGGCTATCTTCTTCATTTTCACCAGGTACCTCCCTCCTACTTTCCGGGGGAGCCTTCCAGACTCCCTCTGCACAGGGACTTACTCCTTCAGGAGTTAGCAAGTCTTGTTCAGGAACAAGCCGTGGAACCGGTGCCCCACCACCTGAAGGGTCAAGGGTTTTATTCCAGATACTTCCTGATTCCGAAAAGAACAGGAGGCCTCAGACCTATCCTAGACTTGCGAAACCTCAACAAGTTCCTTGCAAAGGTAAAGTTCAAAATGCTTACCCTTGGAATCCTGCTGCCCTACCTCCAGCAGGGAGACTGGCTATGCTCCTTAGATCTAAAGGATGCGTATACTCATATCCTTATTCATCCAGACCACAGACAATACCTCAGGTTTGTTGTGGACAGACACCATTACCAGTACAGAGTACTGCCTTTCGGCCTATCCTCCGCCCCCAGAGTGTTCACCAAATGCCTAGCAGTGGTGGCGGCCTATCTGAGACTTCAGGGTCTCTTTGTGTTCCCATACCTGGACGACTGGCTCATCAGGGCCCAGTCTGCCCAAGAAGCCACTCAGGCTACTCATCGCACTGTGGCTCTGCTCCAGCACTTGGGTTTTGTCATAAACTTCGCAAAGTCCACTTTGCTCCCCTCTCAAGATCTAGAATTCATCGGCGCCAGGTTGGACACTCTTCAGGCACGGGCCTTCCTGCCTCTGGACAGGGCCCAAAGGCTCATGGATCTCGCCAGCCGCTTTCACAGCAATTCCCTGGTCTCGGCCAGGCAATTTCTGAGACTGCTCGGCCATATGGCTTCCACGGTCCATGTAACCCCCAATGCCCGCCTGAACATGCGACCTGCTCAATGGTGCCTTCGCAAACAATGGCATCAGGCCACTGGGAGCCTAGCGGACTCCGTACAGATCTCCGACCAGCTGGTCTCCTCTCTGCGATGGTGGCTTCATCTACCAAACCTAGTGCTGGGGGTGCCTTTTCAGCCCCCTACACATTCTCGGGTCCTGACGACCGATGCTTCTCTCCAGGGTTGGGGAGCACATTGCCAGGGGACTTGTACTCAGGGTCTCTGGACTCCTTGGGAGTCCGCTCAGCAGATCAACTTCCTGGAGCTCAGAGCCATCCGCTTAGCGCTCAAAGCCTTCTCTCACCTGATTTCTCACCAGTCGGTACTTGTCCAGACAGACAATCAGGTTGCCATGTTCTACGTGAACAAACAAGGCGGAACCAGCTCCTTCCTTCTCTGTCAGGAAGCACAGAAGCTCTGCTCTTGGGCCATTCATCGCAACATCGTCCTCAAAGCTGTCTATCTCCCAGGTCAAGAAAACTACCTGGCAGACAAACTGAGCAGGATCCTCCAACCGCACGAGTGGAGATTGGATCCGCTCGTGGTTCAGCGGATCTTTCTCCGGTGGGGCCTCCCCACCATGGATCTGTTCGCCAGTCCTCTGAACCGGCAGCTTCCCAGATTCTGCTCTCGACAGCCGCATCCTCTCCGGGTAGCGGCGGATGCTTTTCTGATTCCATGGTCCACAGGCCTCTTGTATGCCTTTCCACCCATGCCTCTGGTGTCTCGGACGCTCTTCAAAGTTCTCAGAGACAAGGCGTCGGTGATCCTAGTGGCTCCCCGGTGGCCGAAACAACCTTGGTTCCCGCTTCTGCTGCAGCTGGCGGTGGACACCCCTCTTCCTCTGGGGTTTCAGCCCGACCTCCTCTCGCAGGATCAGGGGACGCTCCTGCACCCCAACCTTCGGTCCCTTCATCTGATGGCCTGGCTGCTGAAAGGGTAGTCCTTGCTCCTCTCCAGCTACCTCCAGATGTGGAAGAGGTCGTCTTGGCCTCCAGGAGGCCTTCCACCCGGAAGTCCTACGCTCTCAAGTGGCGTCGGTTCTCCGTCTGGTGTACTCAGCAGTCGCAAGACCCTTTCTCCTGTTCAACATCAGTGGTCTTGCAGTACTTGCTTTCCCTTTCCAATCTTGGACTTAAGTCCAACTCGGTCAAGGTCCACCTCAGTGCTATTTCTGCGCACCACCTACCGGTGGAGGGTAGACCTCTTTCCAGCCACCCTCTGGTGGCTCGTTTTCTCCGGGCCTCCTACTCCTTAAACCACCTTTGCGCCCGCCAGCCCCGAACTGGGATCTCAATGTGGTTTTACAGCGGCTTACCTGTCCGCCTTTTGAGCCTATGGCTACCTGTCCTCTTCGTTTTCTTTCCTGGAAAACCTTGTTCTTGGTGGCCCTCACTTCTGCTAGACGCGTTAGTGAGCTGCAGGCCCCGGTTTCTGATCCTCCTTACACTAGGTTCTGGAAGAACCGGGTAGTCCTACGGACTCACCCTAAGTTTCTTCCTAAAGTGGTTTCCCCTTTTCACATCAACCAGGAGGTGGTACTTCCGACCTACTTTCCCAGGCCACACTCCAGCCGAGCTGAAATGGTCCTGCATACCCTGGACTGTAGAAGGGCGCTGAACTTCTACCTTGACCGTACGCGGGAGCACCGAAGGGCTGTTCAGCTCTTCGTGTCTTATGACCCCAACAAGTTGGGGCTCCCTGTCTCCAAGCGTACTCTGTCCATCTGGATTGCGGACTGCATCGCTTGGGCTTGCGAGGCTGCGGGCTTCGTGCTGGAAGGTAGAGTCACCGCTCATCGTGTTCGGGCGAAGGCTACGTCAGTGGCTTACCTCCGCTCTGTTCCGTTGGCAGACATCTGCCGGGCCGCTACTTGGTCTTCAAGCCAGACTTTTGCAGCCCATTACTGCCTGGAGAGGGAGTCCCGCAGGGACAGTGCTTTCGGACAGGCAGTCCTCCGTAACCTCTTCGAGGTATAGGCAACTCCTACCCTCCATCCCGGATGTTGGGCTACTGGTTGGAGACGTATTCAGAGGAGATTCCTTCCTTCTGTGCTGCTGAGCTAGAGGGAGCTCATTTTTGTGCTTAGGGTCTCCAGTAGCCTTAAGCTTGGGAGTCCCATATGTGAGGACTGACTTCCTGCTTGGTCCTGGAGAAAGCGTAGTTACTCACCTGTAACAGGTGTTCTCCAGGAGCAGCAGGAATCAGTCCTCACAACCCTCCCTCCTCCCCTTGGAGTTGCAGTTTTATGCTTTCGTTTTTGCTAATTTTTGCTGTCTTTTAGCTATGTCATCTGACTGAGCAAGATGGCACCCTTGGGCGGGAAGAGGACCGCGCATGTGCGCTGCAATTCCCAAAGGCTTTCTTTGAAAGCTGGGGAAAATTGCTCCGCGGGGGCTCCGTCGGCGCCGACGTCACCCATATGTGAGGACTGATTCCTGCTGCTCCTGGAGAACACCTGTTACAGGTGAGTAACTACGCTTTCCTGCAGGTGTCTAATACTATGAAACAAGATGGGCACAGTAAGATGGGTACAATGTAGCAATTTAGAATGATCAAATTTGATAATGATGTTGCAATTTCTTGTAACAGTATTGTTAGCAGTATTGTTTCAGTTCTATTCATTGGTAATAGCTTGGTTGGTATTGTTGTAATGGTTCCAGTACTATATACAATTGATATTTATCTTTCGATTCTAGCTAGGTGTGGTACAGGAGTGCATATATCAAAGTTGCTATTATGGGTACAATTCCCTGTCTAGCCTACTTTCAATATTGATAGGGTTATATAAGTAGTAAATGATTAGAATAGCATACCTTTATCATAGTCATGGTTAGATTCTTAGATCTGTAGATCCGCTCCAAAGGGCCCTCAGGTGCGGGCACGCCTGGAATCTCAGAATATATATGGCCTAGAGGAGGGCCTGATTGGTCATGTCAGAGGGGAGCAGGGAGAAGCTTACCTTCCTGTTCTCCCTCGATGCTGCCGATCGGATGCAGGAGCAGGGCTGAAGATGTGATTTCCACAGCTTTTGTGGAGCAAGTCTATAAAGACATATAGGTGCCTCACATGTCTTTATGAAACAGGCTTTATGTAACCTGTTTGTCCTCTCAGTTTAGGCAAACCTATTATAAAATTATCCTCCACACGTGTAAAACCCAGCAGAAGCACATCTGTATAGCAAGCGTAAATATCCATATATGCCTGCAACTGCTAGATGCATATTTAAGTGGTTTCTTTGGAAGGATAAGTATACATGTACTTTCTCTTAAAGCCCCATATACTGATCAGCAATAGTTAGGCTCGCTGTTCAGCAGAAGGGGCATTATTTCTTCATCACAAATGTGTCAGACCTGCACTCCAATCTCCTCCTTCTCCCACCCAACTCTAGCTCCTTCTGTTTCTTCTCCCTCTCCTCCTACTGCGACTCCTTTAATCTTCCATCTCTTATCTCTCACTAAAACTATTACCTCTATACAGAAGACAACCTGTTCTCTTGATCCTATTCTCTCTTCCTGAATTCCTATGGATTCCCTTGTCCTCCTGCCTACTGTTCACTCCATGATGCACAATAGTCTTTCATCAGGTATTATTATTATTATTACTAAGCATTTATAAAGCGCTGCAACATACGAAGTGCTGTACAAACATAAAAAGAGACAGTCCCTGCCCGTTAGAGCTCACAATCTAGTCAAGACAAAATATGAAATGAATTAGATAATACAAATAACAATTAACAAGACAAGAATAAATGTTTATGGAGAGAACAAGAAAGGACGAGTTAGGAACAAAAAGCAATAGTGAAGAAATGGGATTTCAATTTGGATTTGAAGATGGCCAGGGAGGAGGCTTGGCGGACAGAGACAGGTAGAGAATTCCAGGAAAAGGGTGCAGCCAGTTGAAAGGAGCAAAGTCTAGAATTAGCAGTATGAGTAAAAGGCATAGCTAAACGAAGACAATTAGATGAGCGGAGTAGGCGAGAGGGGTGTAGGTAGAGATGAGGGATGAAAGGTAATGAGAGGCAGAAGAATGAATACATTTATAGGTTAGAAGGAGGAGTATGAACTGGATACGGAAGCGGATGGGGAGCCAGTGACGTGACATGAGAAGAGGAGTAATGTCCCCTTTCTCTAGAAAAATGCCCTTGTTTGTTCTCTACCCAAGCATAACTCTCAGAGCCAGCCCTAGGCATGTGCAGGAATGTTGCCCCCACATGGCCCCATACTGGAACAGGCCCCTCACCTGGCCAGCTTAAGTAGTGAATAACAAAGAGCAGAGACCTCTTAAAGTCCAAACAGCTTTATTAACCCATACACTTGGAATGTTTCAGCATGTATGCCTTCTTCAGGGGGTAGGATAGCCTAGCTACCTCTAAGGACTGTAGAAATTGATTGAGTGTCACAGTAATGTCAGCTCAAGTCAAACAAAAGTGAAACTGGATGCCGTTCTCCTTTGGTCCTGAGGCTGTGCTAAACTGCAGCTGTCAGCATGATCGCATCGCTGCACTTTTAAAAGTGAAATGGGGGAACTTCCTGTCTTTCAGAAGAGACAGGAAGTTCCCCCATTTCACTTTTAAAATTATGATGATGTGATCATGCTGGCTGCTGCAGTTTAGCACAGCCGTGAGACCAAAGGAGAACGGCCCCTCAGCTGTGTAGTGTTTGCCGCAAAGGCACACTCCACTGGATGAGGAGGAAGGAGGAGAAGGGGTGGGTGACTGACTTGGGGGGAGGTATGGAGGGGAAGGCATGGCATTGGAAGAGGACTGCTGTTGGGGGGGGGTGAGGACTGGAAGGGAGCTGAGGCTGGGACTGAAGGGGAGCTAATGCTGGGAGGAACAGGGACTGGAAGAGATCAGATGCAGGGACTGGAAGGGAGCTGATGCTGGGAGGGACTGGGACTGAAGGGAACTGTTGCTGGGGAGGACTGGAAGGGGATGATACTAGGGGCTGGAGAGCTTAAATGGGAAAGATGCTGGGGTCAAGGTGGAGAAAAAGGCTGTGGGAGTGAGAATGTATAGGAGGGGAAAAAAGTCATACAGAGCAAAAGTTGAGTGGGAGAGGCATAAGATGGATTCTGGGATAAGGAGAAGAAAAGGCAGAGTTAATGAATATTGGAGAAGTAGCTGATTAGGTACTGGGGAGAGGGAGATGGGGGAGCAGGGACTTGAATTTAAGTGGAGACTTTAAAATTGGGTGGAAGAAAAGAAAATGATCAACTCTAAGATTGGTTGTGTATTGGAAGAGTAAGTGGGGATTCAGGCGGTGGGCCCAGGGCCAGACGCAACTCACTGTGTATGCAACCCCAGCAGCAGAAAGATCGCGGTATTCTGCGGCACCATCTCCAGCTTCATCTTTCTTTCTCCAAGTCAGTGACGGCAGCCGCTGCTGCCTGTAGCATTCACTTCCAGTATGTAGGACCATTGTACTGTGCACCATAAGTGAAAGCTACAGGTAGCACTGACTGTATGTCAACTCGGAGAAAGAAAGATGATGTCGGAGATGGTGTTGCATGATATTTTTGCCATGGTGCAGAGGGAGGAAACGAGAGGGAGATTTTGGTTTATGAGAGAGGGAAGGCATTTGCTGGATTGGAGGGGGGACAGAGAAAGAGTGAGAGAGATTTTGGGTTATGAGAGAGGATATATTGGACTAGGGATGGGGGAAGATCGGGGGGGGGGATGCCAGGCCACTGGAGGGGGAGAGGATAGAGAAGGGGAAGGGGATAAAAGGCTCTTGGTCCTTAGGGAGAAGGAAAAAAGGACTGGGGAGGTGGAAGAGAGGAAGATGCTGGACCCTTGAGGGGGGGAGAGGAAAGGAAAGGTGAGGTGACTGGGAGATGCTGAAAATGGGTGGTGAGAGAGAATGTGGAGATAGTGGGCATGATAGAGTTATGTGAGAGAGGCCATGAGAAGTTGGCAATGAGATGAGTGAGGGGAGGATGGTGATTACAGAGGGTGGAAATGTGGTAATTGGGAGTGAGTGAAAAAGAGGCTAGCAAAGGAGTGAGATGGGAAATGGAAAAGATGGGTTGGGCTTGAGATTAGAGGAGTAATGGAAAGTTGCTAGGTGAAATGTCAAAGGGGGATTGGGGAGGGATGTATGAGTATGTGTGAAATATCAGTGGATGAAGGAGTAAATAAAGAAATGGAGGAAAGAGCAAAAAATAAAAATCAATATGTCAGAGGCAGATGTAGAGAGAGTGGAAAAAAATAAGACGAGAGAAGAAAGGGCAAATGGACAGCAAACAATGGAAAGTTAGCAGAAGATACAAAGAAAGCAGAAGAGAGAAAATGGGACAATTGTGACTGAAAATAAAATGCCCAAACCACAAAAGGTAAAGAAATTATTTTATTTTGAATTTATTAACTGGAATACGTCAGCTCTGGGAAATGTGCATCACTAAGTCTTTGTGTTTGTTCAGTACAAGAGGAAATTAATTTATAGTTTTATTTCTCCAGTGTTGTGGTGCATTCCAAGTTTGGTTTTGGGGGTTCCCAGTTCAATTGCCTTCATATTTCTAAATTGTCATCCCTTGTTCTGTGTTTGATGGTCTGTTTGTGGATATGACTGAGCTGCATTATTCTGTTTGTGTAGTTTATGTGTAGCAGTCCTACTTGTGCTCTCTTCCCAGTAGGGGATGTATTGGTTTTCTATGAGATGTATTGGTTTTATATTTCAGTGCTGCCTTTTGATAGGTAGGGTTTGGTGCTGTGTGAGTCCTGATTGTGCTGTTATGGTATGGCGGATTTGCTGCTGTGGATTCTAAATGGACAGGGTTTTGTAGTACGTCCTAATGTACCTGTTAGTTGTCACTGGAGGATAGTAATGTAGAAATATGGCAGCCTTTCTTTATCCTCACTGTCTATGCAAATAGTATTAAGACACTCATTAAGAGGCATGTTTACTAAAGGATAATGCATATTCATAAATGTTAACGCACTAAGTGCAGCAGCACCCATTTATTTATATGGGTGTAGTGGCATTTAACACACAACGTTTAGTAAACATGTCCCTAATTCATTGCTGGGACAAAAAAGAGATTTGTGAAGAGCTCCTTTGTTAACCTCCTAAAATTTTAGACGGGCAGCATATACATTTTAAAATTAAGTGTATGTAAATGAGGCCCGATGATATGCAGACTTATGCAAATGAGGCCCTGCAATGCATCTTTGCACATGGCCCCACATTACCCTTGGGCTGCCCCTGATAACTCTCTGGTCTATAGCCGATAGAGAGTGACTTGTCAAATCTCCAACCTTCCTTTTCTATTAAAAAATAGTTTTCACTCAACTCAGTGATCACCTTGAGAAATCTAGTATCTTTCACCCTGTCAATCCAGCTTTCACTTTGGCTACATCACTGAAACCATTCTGGCATCCCTTCTTAGTGAGATCCACCAGTCGTTTGATCATGGTGACATTTCCCACTTAGTTTCTCTTAACCTTTCTTCTGCTTTTGATTCAGTAGATCATTCTATTCAGATTTTTATTTTATTTACTTTTTATTAGCTTTTCTATACCACCCCTTCCAGAGATCAGGGGCGGTTTACATTGAACATAATACAAAAATGTTGCATTATAACATTAAAAATGATGGTTAACATCTTCAAAACTGGATAACAATAAACTTATATACAATATAGTAGATAGGTACTGGTTGAAGAGTCCAGTGTGAAAGGTAATATTTAAATCGGTTGTGTTTGTGGGGTGACCATCATGTCGCCATAGTGTTCTATGAACAGGAATGTTTTTAGATCCTTGTGAAATTGTTGGAGGTATCTTATGGATCTTAGTCTATCCAGGAGAGCATTCCACAGTATAAGGGCAATGTAAGTGAATGCCCTATTACTTGTGGAGTGAATGCTGTTGCGGATATGATGGGGTATTTTGATGGTGTTTTGAGAACAGCTCCTTCTGGCTCTTGTATTGGTGGGTATAATAAGGAGGGTGGATAGGTGGGATGGGGCTATTTTATTGATGAGTTTAAAGACTATCATCATGTATTTTGCATTTTATTCTGCTTGCAATGGGCAACCAATGGAGCTTATGAAGTAGTGGGGTGATATGGTCAGAATTTCTCGTCTCTGATCATAGGTTTATGTGATACAGTTCTCACTTGGTTTTGCTCTTTTCTCTCAGATTGCACCTTTGCAGGTACTTTCAATTCTTCTACCTCCTCCTAACGGGGATCTGCTCTTGCTCCTCTAACCATTCTCATCCAACAGTTTGGAATATGAGCCTGTTATTATGCCATTGGCATTTTGCTTGTTCTTCATACCCATCCCGCAAACCCCAGCTCTCAGACCTACCAATACTTGCCTCTGTGCAATAGCCTCATGGCTAAATGAGAATCTTCTCAAATGTAATATCCAAAAGATTGCTGCAGTCTGGTTCTCTAATTCTTCCACAGTAACATCACTTTCCCCTCAGATCCATAATGTCCCGTTACTCTTGCACCCTCACTTAGATATCTGGGTGTGATTCTGGATTCTTCCTTAACTTTTCCTGATCACATAAGCTCCATCATAAGACATTCTTACTTCTTTCTTTATCAAATTAGGCCTATCCATCCTTTCTTCTCCCCATCTGCACATGCTACTGTCCTCCTCAGTTTGTCCATAACATGCCTTGAGTATTGCAATGTCATATATGCTGGAATTCCTGAATACAGACTCAGATATTTACAGATTATCCAAAACTCTGCTGTTAGACATTATTCAGTGCTTCAAAATACAACCATATTGCGCCACTGTTTATTCATCATCACTGGTTGCCAATACATCATAGAATACAATATAAAAACCTGATATTGGTACATAAAGCCTTCTACTGTGGCGTGCCCCCTTCTTTTATTCCCTTTACTTCTCACAGAGCTCTTCGTTCAGTACATACTAATCATCTTTCTTCTCTCTGCTACCCAGGCCAGATGCGAATCCACCAGACACTCCACTTTTTACTTTCTTGCACCATGGCGCAACCTCTCCTCAGCTGCCTACTTGTACCATCCTATGCTAAATTCAAAGCCTTACTTAAATGCACCTAACCAGACCTTGATGCCTTTCTGTGTTTTTTCACAACGGTCGGTCTTAGTTTTGTCTATGTCTAATGTTTGCTTATCTTTTCCATCAATAATGGAGTTCTTTTCTAATTTTGATTTACTTGATTTTATATTATTGTAAACCTTTTGCTGTTTTACAAGAAGCAGTATATCACATTTTAATTAAGCTAAACTGAACTAAACTCTTTTGAAAGTTGCTGCTATTTAAATATATACCAGCCACATCAACAATATGTGGCTGGTTATAAAATTACTCTCTACTTCTCATGGCTGTTAAGTTATAAAATTGTTGCTGCTTAACATACTACAAAGGTTATTCTAGAAGCATCTCCATGTATAAATAATGGTATTTACATGTGAAAAATGGAATACATGTGCAAATTTGATTTCAGAAAGCTATTTACATGTGGAGAAACACCCCACATAGAGATTTCAAGGGAGTATGGTAGAGGTATGGTTTGAACGGGTCAAAAATCTACATATGTATCCTGTATTTTACAACAGGAATCCATGTATATGCCAAAAATGTCCATATTTGCTTTTACACCAATTCTGAGGTATGCAGCTCAGTGCTGGGTCTATCATCTCAATTGCCAGATTATTTCCTTAGACCTTGAGTTAGTGAAATCAACTCCTATATTCAAGAATCAGTTCATCTGTTGCAAATTTTTAAGAAACTGTAAGCCATAACTGGCATCAATGGATATTGTGGCTTTATATACGCATATCCCTCAGGCAGCAGCTTTAGATATCGTTATGAAAGTGCTCCAATGCTGTGATATTAAGAGGTCTATTCCGATGGAATTTTTTAGACAATTTGCTGACCTGGTTCAGTTTCATTATTTCTGTTTTGAAGGTGCTTTCTATGGACAATGGCATGAAGTTGCTAAGGGTATGACAATGGCCCTATCTGTGGCTTCTTTATATGTTGCTTTGTTTGAAGATCAGCTTTTATATGATTCCCAGTTCTCTGCCCATCTATCCCTATGGAAGAGGTATTTGGATGACATTATTTTTATGGACTGGCTCTGAGGAGGCCCAGTTGCAATTTGGTGACTGGGTCAATACCTTGGATGGTAATCTGCGGTTTGTGCTGAAGTACCATGTGTTGGAAATGGAATTTTTGTATGTGAAAATCTGTAAGGAGTTTGATATATTCACCATGGTACTGTATCGTAAAAAAGAAGTTGATAGCTTTTAAAATGCAGATAGTTATTCCTATCACCCCTATTCTTTCAGGGCTCATCTTCCTACTGATCAATTTCTCTGAGCTAAGAGAATTTGTCCTCGTTATGAAGATGTTATGAAGGAGTCTTCCTTACTTTATGAACATTTTGTGTCTCGAGGGAACCCTCAAAGGACCTTTTCTCAGTCCTATAAACAAGCAAAGTATGCTCAACGTGACTTGCTTCTTATATATTACAGCGGCAGAGAGAAGATGATAGGATGGTGTGTGTGCTTCCTTATTCCACTGCATCACATGAGATAGTGGATATTAGGAAATCTCATCAGCCAATATTGTCACTACACCCAATGTTTGTTAATTTCCCGATGATTGCCTATAAGCATGGGGAAAAATATAGGGAAATGGTCACCCGATTTCTGCCCACAGAACCTGAGGTGGTTGACAGGGGGGGAGGGGGTCATGAGAGATGCGACCACTGCTATTGGTGTCGGTTTACCATAGTAGATAGATGAGAGAATTTATTATAGTCATTCTGTCACAAGCTGTGGTTCTATGTATGTGATCTATATCATCACATGCCCGTGGGGCGGACCAAGAGACAAGTCCAGCTTCGCCTCAATGAGCATAAGAGCTGGATTATCAATAAGGTGCAAACTGCCCCATTAGTTGATCACTGAGTACTCAAGTGAGATACCATTACTACTACTACTACTATTGATCATTTATATGTATAAATATGTAGAAGCTGATAAGGATAAAGCAGAATTGCTTAACAAATATTTCTGTTCTGTGTTCTCACAGATGAAGAACCAGGAGCAGGACCTCAGAAAACACCCACAAATAGGAACAGAAGCGAGGGACATCTTGAACAATTTTCAGAAGACTGTGTTCGTGAGAACCTAGTTCAACTTAAAGTAGACAAAGCGATGGGACCGGATGGGATACACCCTAGAATACTGAGGGAACTTGGGGACGTTCTAGCAGCTCCACTGACTGACCTTTTCAATGCCTCGTTGCAGTTGGGAGTGGTGCCAAAGGACTGGAGAGAGGCTTATGTGGTGCCTTTACACAAAAGCGGAAGTAAGGATGTGGTTGAAAACTACAGGCCAGTTAGTTTAACTTCGGTGGTGAGTAAATTATTGGAAACGCTGCTGAAAGAGAAAATAGTGAGTTTTCTGGACTCCAGCGGATTACAGGATCCGAGGCAGCATGGATTCACCAGAGGCAGGTCTTGTCAGACAAATCTGATTGATTTCTTTGATTGGGTGACCAGGGAGTTGGACCAAGGGAGAGCACTAGATGTGGTGTATTTGGATTTCAGTAAAGCCTTTGACACTGTTCCTCACAGGTGACTTATAAACAAACTAAGCATCCTAGGGATGGACCCTAAAGTTACTGTTTGGGTTAGAAATTGGTTGGGTGGGAAGTGACAAAGAGTACAGGTAAATGGAGCTCACTCTGAGGAGAAGGATGTTACCAGTGGTGTGCCCCAGGGATCTGTCCTTGGTCCAATTCTTTTTAACATCTTTGTTAGTGATATAGCGGAAGGGCTGTTGGGTAAGGTTTGCCTCTTTGCGGATGATACCAAAATCTGCAATAGAGTAGACACCCAGGAAGGTGTAGATAACATGAGGAGGGATCTAGCTAAGCTTGAAGAATGGTCTAGAATTTGGCAGCTGGGATTTAATGTTAAAAAATGTAAGGTCATGCATTTGGGCTGCAGCAATCCAAGGGAACAATATAGTATAGGGGGTGAAGTACTTTTGTGCACTAAAGAAGAGCGGGACCTAGGCGTGGTTGTGTCTGATGATCTTAAAGTAGCTAAACAGGTAGAAAAGGCGACGGCAAAAGCTAGAAGGATGTTTGGGTGCATATGGAGAGGAATGGCTAGCAGAAAAAAGGAGGGGATAGGGCCTCTGTATAAGTCTTTGGTGCGACCTCATTTGGAGTATAGTGTGCAATTCTGGAGACCACACCTTCAAAAGGATGTGAACAGGATGGAGTCGGTGCAGAGGGTGGCTACTAAAATGGTTAGTGGTCTTCATTATAAAGCATCAGGGGTGGCTCAAGGCAATCTTCTGCCTGAGGCGAAGGATGAGATGGTGCCCCCCCCCCCCCCCGTAGAGGTGGGTGGGGCTTTTTCAAAACTCCAATAAGGGACTGAACCAAACCAAGAAGCTGATTAGATTATATGGAGGAAATGCAAGATGTTTGCACACCAAGGAACTAAAAGAGAGCGAGAACCACAGCACAGTTTAAAACTAAATTATAACTCATTTTTATTTTGTTGTTATAAACTGCGTCATAGTTATTACCTTTTATTTTTCAACATATATTTTGCATCCACAGAACCCCCTTCAACAGTGGTTGCACAGCAGAACCAGGACATTCACCCACCAAACTCAGTATCTTAAACAACAACAAAAAAAAATCTGATTCTGATCATCTCACTAACAGCAACAATAAACATTCTCCAGTGCCAGGTATATTGTGAACTAATACAAAACCCTAAACAAAGTCACTGAGTATCTATAGAGCAAATCTTCCATACCATACCATACCATATCAGCACCAACTTCCAAAACTCACATAAGGAGCCCACCAAAATAAAGCGTCACTGTAAATACTACAGTGGACCCTGGAACATACTGTCACAAGGCCTACCTTGGCAGCGTAATGGACTGAGGTAGGTTGGACATAAAAACATTTGAGGTTGGGTTTGGCTAATGTCTTACAGGGCCCAGGGACTTGCAGCCCTGGTAGCTTCCTTTGTTACCAAAATCCGAAAGAATACAAAGGTCCGAGTGGAGGGAAACAAAGGCATTTATTTCCCTTTCTTGCAAAAAGGTTCAGATGCTTGGACAAAAACATCAAACACAAGTTCCTTACTTCAGGTTAAAGAAAAAATAAAACATGACGTTAAAGCAAAGCTGTTATCTTCACAATAAATGGTGTATCAAAACAAACAGTCTCTATTCCCCAAGATAGAGCTTATGTGCTAAGCAGGGACTCCAGGCTTCCTTTCTTACAATAACTACAGTCCATCTCGGTATCTGAAGCAAATTCCACCTGCATCGGTTCCCCTTCTGAAGCCTCTGAAACCAAGTCAGTACTTGCTGGCAAATTGTAATCAGGCTTTTTATATATCCTCTGTACAACCTCCCAATGCTCAGGGTTGAATGTAGGGCATCGGTCCTGCGCCCTCATATACTGGGAACTGTCTTCCTTTTGCAAGTGTTTTACCTTAGCTTCCTGCAAAGCTTTGTCATTAACAAATCTCTTATTCGGTACGTGTTTCTTGCACCTTATCTCATAGGCAGTTTCACAAGGACAGTATTCCTCTGTTCTCCTAGGACAAGCAGGATTCGTCAGCCACACCAGGTGTCGTCCACCGACGGCGCCGTACACGGAAGTGCTCTCTAGAGCTCAGAGTCCTTCTGAGCATGAGCCAGAAAGCCCCACCCCACTAGCCCGCCCCTAGCTAGCCAGTCTTTTTTCTTCCGCCGTGCCTACCACACGCGGATCTTATCTCTCTCAGCCAGAAAATATACAGTTTAAGGATACTCACAAGAAAATGCCATCTATGAAGCCTGGATTCAAGAAATGCAGTTCCTGCTCGAGGAAAATGAGCAGCTCCGATGCTCATGACCGCTGCGTTAGATGCCTGGGCACTGGCCATCAGGTCCAAGACTGCCAGCAATGCTCCCAGATGTCCCCCAGAGCTCTGAAATCAAGAAGCCATGCTCTGAAGGATTTCATCGCTTCCTTGAATGAGGAAGCCTCAAGAATCCCCTCACCGGCACGGGATGCGTCCTCAGGGTCCTCCATCCCCGGCCGTGCAGTCCCGGAGACTAGAATTGGCATCGGAGACGCTGCGAATCAATCCGGAGCTCCTGCAACATCAAAGACCCCCGGGGAGCAACCAGCGTCGAAAAGAACAGACTCCCGCAAAGATAAAGGTAATCGGGGGGAGAAGCGGCACCCTTCCTTATCCCCCTCAGGCCTCTGCAACTCTCCCGACGCCATTAGGAGCCCCCGGGAAGTCCCATGCTGTTCTCACCACATTGTTTCTGGAGGCGGCCATCTTGATGACATTGTTGCCTCAAGCTCCGCCCAGTCTGTTCCTATTGGCCATCGTCAAGGGTTGCCGGGCTCCGCCCACCTTGCTCCCATTGGCCATCAACACAGGATCTCCCCAGAGCGTCACAGGGCTTCCCCTGCTCTCGGGGCAGACACGGAGCCGTCTCCCCGCGCCGGCACCAAAGCCTCAGACAAAAGCAGAAGCTGCGATTGGGACAGTAAGGGGAGCAGCAAGCACAGGCACCATCGAGATCGCGGTAGACACAGCAGCAGAGAAAGCGATCCTCATCACTGGCGCCGGCATCGGAGCAGGGACCACAACAACCATGGGACACAGCACAGAAATGAAGCTTCCCAGAAACAGAAGCAAAGTGCTATCGCTCTCAGCCCCGATGCCAGACCGACCAAAAGACCTTCCCCTCTGCCTGCACAGCATTCAGCTTCAACTCCTCCTGCAGGGACTCTCCCTATTCAAGGGACAAGCCTGCAAGCTGTTACTTGCTCCCCTGCAGTGGCTCTCCCCAACCAAAAGACCATACTGCAGCTGCTTTCCAGCCTCACCGAGCTCCTTCGTAAGGGCTCAGCAGTTAATTCCACACGCAATGGGCCCACAGATGCTACCGCCCAGATCCTTGTCTCGGGAGATCCTCTTGACCCTAGCGCAGAGCCTGCTAACCAATCTTTCAACAGCACCACTTCTACAGATCCAGAATCAACATCCTTCCTTAGCCTAGAGGAGGAGGAAGTAACCACACCGCTCGGATGCGAATCCCCCAAGGACAAAGCGACCTCTGTACAGAGTGAGGAGTCCCAGTCCACAGGGCCATCTGCAGGAGCTGAACCAACCTCATCTGTCTCGCCCCCCGAAGACCTTACCTATCCAAAATTCTTGCGCAAAGTGGCGGTTACCCTTAACCTCACCCCCCCGGATCCTCTACGGGACGGCCCGGAGGTTTTCAAATATCTCGACGCTCCGAGGACACCCATCTCCTTGCCAATACACCAGCGTCTACGAGACACACACACTAAACTGTGGCAAAGTCCGGCCTCCACACCGGCATGCCCCAAGAAACTGGACGCTAAATACCTAATCCAGCAAACACCTGGATTCAGAAAAAGCCAGCTGCCTCATCACTCCATTGTTGTGTCCTCTGCCTTAAAGCGGGTCAAGTCATCACGCAATCATGCAAACTCACCTCCCGGAAAGGATCATAAACTACTGGACGACGTTGGCAAAAAAGTTTTCCAAGGGGCCATGCTGAATGCGCGCATTTCTGCACACCAGTTTCAACATGTCCTCTTCCAGAACGCCCTGCTGGCGACCCTCAAGGACGCCTCAACAACGCTACCACCTGAAGAAAAAGCAAAAGTGTCTGCCATTGGAAGCTCATTTTTGTGCTTAGGGTCTCCGGTAGCCTTAAGCTTGGGAGTCCCATATGTGAGGACTGACTTCCTGCTTGGTCCTGGAGAAAGCGTAGTTACTCACCTGTAACAGGTGTTCTCCAGGAGCAGCAGGAATCAGTCCTCACAACCCTCCCTCCTCCCCTTGGAGTTGCAGTTTTATGCTTTCGTTTTTGCTAATTTTTGCTGTCTTTTAGCTATGTCATCTGACTGAGCAAGATGGCACCCTTGGGCGGGAAGAGGACCGCGCATGTGCGCTGCAATTCCCAAAGGCTTTCTTTGAAAGCTGGGGAAAATTGCTCCGCGGGGGCTCCGTCGGCGCCGACGTCACCCATATGTGAGGACTGATTCCTGCTGCTCCTGGAGAACACCTGTTACAGGTGAGTAACTACGCTTTCCTGCAGGTGTCTAATACTATGAAACAAGATGGGCACAGTAAGATGGGTACAATGTAGCAATTTAGAATGATCAAATTTGATAATGATGTTGCAATTTCTTGTAACAGTATTGTTAGCAGTATTGTTTCAGTTCTATTCATTGGTAATAGCTTGGTTGGTATTGTTGTAATGGTTCCAGTACTATATACAATTGATATTTATCTTTCGATTCTAGCTAGGTGTGGTACAGGAGTGCATATATCAAAGTTGCTATTATGGGTACAATTCCCTGTCTAGCCTACTTTCAATATTGATAGGGTTATATAAGTAGTAAATGATTAGAATAGCATACCTTTATCATAGTCATGGTTAGATTCTTAGATCTGTAGATCCGCTCCAAAGGGCCCTCAGGTGCGGGCACGCCTGGAATCTCAGAATATATATGGCCTAGAGGAGGGCCTGATTGGTCATGTCAGAGGGGAGCAGGGAGAAGCTTACCTTCCTGTTCTCCCTCGATGCTGCCGATCGGATGCAGGAGCAGGGCTGAAGATGTGATTTCCACAGCTTTTGTGGAGCAAGTCTATAAAGACATATAGGTGCCTCACATGTCTTTATGAAACAGGCTTTATGTAACCTGTTTGTCCTCTCAGTTTAGGCAAACCTATTATAAAATTATCCTCCACACGTGTAAAACCCAGCAGAAGCACATCTGTATAGCAAGCGTAAATATCCATATATGCCTGCAACTGCTAGATGCATATTTAAGTGGTTTCTTTGGAAGGATAAGTATACATGTACTTTCTCTTAAAGCCCCATATACTGATCAGCAATAGTTAGGCTCGCTGTTCAGCAGAAGGGGCATTATTTCTTCATCACAAATGTGTCAGACCTGCACTCCAATCTCCTCCTTCTCCCACCCAACTCTAGCTCCTTCTGTTTCTTCTCCCTCTCCTCCTACTGCGACTCCTTTAATCTTCCATCTCTTATCTCTCACTAAAACTATTACCTCTATACAGAAGACAACCTGTTCTCTTGATCCTATTCTCTCTTCCTGAATTCCTATGGATTCCCTTGTCCTCCTGCCTACTGTTCACTCCATGATGCACAATAGTCTTTCATCAGGTATTATTATTATTATTACTAAGCATTTATAAAGCGCTGCAACATACGAAGTGCTGTACAAACATAAAAAGAGACAGTCCCTGCCCGTTAGAGCTCACAATCTAGTCAAGACAAAATATGAAATGAATTAGATAATACAAATAACAATTAACAAGACAAGAATAAATGTTTATGGAGAGAACAAGAAAGGACGAGTTAGGAACAAAAAGCAATAGTGAAGAAATGGGATTTCAATTTGGATTTGAAGATGGCCAGGGAGGAGGCTTGGCGGACAGAGACAGGTAGAGAATTCCAGGAAAAGGGTGCAGCCAGTTGAAAGGAGCAAAGTCTAGAATTAGCAGTATGAGTAAAAGGCATAGCTAAACGAAGACAATTAGATGAGCGGAGTAGGCGAGAGGGGGTGTAGGTAGAGATGAGGGATGAAAGGTAATGAGAGGCAGAAGAATGAATACATTTATAGGTTAGAAGGAGGAGTATGAACTGGATACGGAAGCGGATGGGGAGCCAGTGACGTGACATGAGAAGAGGAGTAATGTCCCCTTTCTCTAGAAAAATGCCCTTGTTTGTTCTCTACCCAAGCATAACTCTCAGAGCCAGCCCTAGGCCATGTGCAGGAATGTTGCCCCCACATGGCCCCATACTGGAACAGGCCCCTCACCTGGCCAGCTTAAGTAGTGAATAACAAAGAGCAGAGACCTCTTAAAGTCCAAACAGCTTTATTAACCCATACACTTGGAATGTTTCAGCATGTATGCCTTCTTCAGGGGGTAGGATAGCCTAGCTACCTCTAAGGACTGTAGAAATTGATTGAGTGTCACAGTAATGTCAGCTCAAGTCAAACAAAAGTGAAACTGGATGCCGTTCTCCTTTGGTCCTGAGGCTGTGCTAAACTGCAGCTGTCAGCATGATCGCATCGCTGCACTTTTAAAAGTGAAATGGGGGAACTTCCTGTCTTTCAGAAGAGACAGGAAGTTCCCCCATTTCACTTTTAAAATTATGATGATGTGATCATGCTGGCTGCTGCAGTTTAGCACAGCCGTGAGACCAAAGGAGAACGGCCCCTCAGCTGTGTAGTGTTTGCCGCAAAGGCACACTCCACTGGATGAGGAGGAAGGAGGAGAAGGGGTGGGTGACTGACTTGGGGGGAGGTATGGAGGGGAAGGCATGGCATTGGAAGAGGACTGCTGTTGGGGGGGGGGGTGAGGACTGGAAGGGAGCTGAGGCTGGGACTGAAGGGGAGCTAATGCTGGGAGGAACAGGGACTGGAAGAGATCAGATGCAGGGACTGGAAGGGAGCTGATGCTGGGAGGGACTGGGACTGAAGGGAACTGTTGCTGGGGAGGACTGGAAGGGGATGATACTAGGGGCTGGAGAGCTTAAATGGGAAAGATGCTGGGGTCAAGGTGGAGAAAAAGGCTGTGGGAGTGAGAATGTATAGGAGGGGAAAAAAAGTCATACAGAGCAAAAGTTGAGTGGGAGAGGCATAAGATGGATTCTGGGATAAGGAGAAGAAAAGGCAGAGTTAATGAATATTGGAGAAGTAGCTGATTAGGTACTGGGGAGAGGGAGATGGGGGAGCAGGGACTTGAATTTAAGTGGAGACTTTAAAATTGGGTGGAAGAAAAGAAAATGAAAAACTCTAAGATTGGTTTGTGTATTGGAAGAGTAAGTGGGGATTCAGGCGGTGGGCCCAGGGCCAGACGCAACTCACTGTGTATGCAACCCCAGCAGCAGAAAGATCGCGGTATTCTGCGGCACCATCTCCAGCTTCATCTTTCTTTCTCCAAGTCAGTGACGGCAGCCGCTGCTGCCTGTAGCATTCACTTCCAGTATGTAGGACCATTGTACTGTGCACCATAAGTGAAAGCTACAGGTAGCACTGACTGTATGTCAACTCGGAGAAAGAAAGATGATGTCGGAGATGGTGTTGCATGATATTTTTGCCATGGTGCAGAGGGAGGAAACGAGAGGGAGATTTTGGTTTATGAGAGAGGGAAGGCATTTGCTGGATTGGAGGGGGGACAGAGAAAGAGTGAGAGAGATTTTGGGTTATGAGAGAGGATATATTGGACTAGGGATGGGGGAAGATCGGGGGGGGGGGGATGCCAGGCCACTGGAGGGGGAGAGGATAGAGAAGGGGAAGGGGATAAAAGGCTCTTGGTCCTTAGGGAGAAGGAAAAAAGGACTGGGGAGGTGGAAGAGAGGAAGATGCTGGACCCTTGAGGGGGGGAGAGGAAAGGAAAGGTGAGGTGACTGGGAGATGCTGAAAATGGGTGGTGAGAGAGAATGTGGAGATGGTGGGCATGATAGAGTTATGTGAGAGAGGCCATGAGAAGTTGGCAATGAGATGAGTGAGGGGAGGATGGTGATTACAGAGGGTGGAAATGTGGTAATTGGGAGTGAGTGAAAAAGAGGCTAGCAAAGGAGTGAGATGGGAAATGGAAAAGATGGGTTGGGCTTGAGATTAGAGGAGTAATGGAAAGTTGCTAGGTGAAATGTCAAAGGGGGATTGGGGAGGGATGTATGAGTATGTGTGAAATATCAGTGGATGAAGGAGTAAATAAAGAAATGGAGGAAAGAGCAAAAAATAAAAATCAATATGTCAGAGGCAGATGTAGAGAGAGTGGAAAAAAAATAAGACGAGAGAAGAAAGGGCAAATGGACAGCAAACAATGGAAAGTTAGCAGAAGATACAAAGAAAGCAGAAGAGAGAAAATGGGACAATTGTGACTGAAAATAAAATGCCCAAACCACAAAAGGTAAAGAAATTATTTTATTTTGAATTTATTAACTGGAATACGTCAGCTCTGGGAAATGTGCATCACTAAGTCTTTGTGTTTGTTCAGTACAAGAGGAAATTAATTTATAGTTTTATTTCTCCAGTGTTGTGGTGCATTCCAAGTTTGGTTTTTGGGGGTTCCCAGTTCAATTGCCTTCATATTTCTAAATTGTCATCCCTTGTTCTGTGTTTGATGGTCTGTTTGTGGATATGACTGAGCTGCATTATTCTGTTTGTGTAGTTTATGTGTAGCAGTCCTACTTGTGCTCTCTTCCCAGTAGGGGATGTATTGGTTTTCTATGAGATGTATTGGTTTTATATTTCAGTGCTGCCTTTTGATAGGTAGGGTTTGGTGCTGTGTGAGTCCTGATTGTGCTGTTATGGTATGGCGGATTTGCTGCTGTGGATTCTAAATGGACAGGGTTTTGTAGTACGTCCTAATGTACCTGTTAGTTGTCACTGGAGGATAGTAATGTAGAAATATGGCAGCCTTTCTTTATCCTCACTGTCTATGCAAATAGTATTAAGACACTCATTAAGAGGCATGTTTACTAAAGGATAATGCATATTCATAAATGTTAACGCACTAAGTGCAGCAGCACCCATTTATTTATATGGGTGTAGTGGCATTTAACACACAACGTTTAGTAAACATGTCCCTAATTCATTGCTGGGACAAAAAAGAGATTTGTGAAGAGCTCCTTTGTTAACCTCCTAAAATTTTAGACGGGCAGCATATACATTTTAAAATTAAGTGTATGTAAATGAGGCCCGATGATATGCAGACTTATGCAAATGAGGCCCTGCAATGCATCTTTGCACATGGCCCCACATTACCCTTGGGCTGCCCCTGATAACTCTCTGGTCTATAGCCGATAGAGAGTGACTTGTCAAATCTCCAACCTTCCTTTTCTATTAAAAAATAGTTTTCACTCAACTCAGTGATCACCTTGAGAAATCTAGTATCTTTCACCCTGTCAATCCAGCTTTCACTTTGGCTACATCACTGAAACCATTCTGGCATCCCTTCTTAGTGAGATCCACCAGTCGTTTGATCATGGTGACATTTCCCACTTAGTTTCTCTTAACCTTTCTTCTGCTTTTGATTCAGTAGATCATTCTATTCAGATTTTTATTTTATTTACTTTTTATTAGCTTTTCTATACCACCCCTTCCAGAGATCAGGGGCGGTTTACATTGAACATAATACAAAATGTTGCATTATAACATTAAAAATGATGGTTAACATCTTCAAAACTGGATAACAATAAACTTATATACAATATAGTAGATAGGTACTGGTTGAAGAGTCCAGTGTGAAAGGTAATATTTAAATCGGTTGTGTTTGTGGGGTGACCATCATGTCGCCATAGTGTTCTATGAACAGGAATGTTTTTAGATCCTTGTGAAATTGTTGGAGGTATCTTATGGATCTTAGTCTATCCAGGAGAGCATTCCACAGTATAAGGGCAATGTAAGTGAATGCCCTATTACTTGTGGAGTGAATGCTGTTGCGGATATGATGGGGTATTTTGATGGTGTTTTGAGAACAGCTCCTTCTGGCTCTTGTATTGGTGGGTATAATAAGGAGGGTGGATAGGTGGGATGGGGCTATTTTATTGATGAGTTTAAAGACTATCATCATGTATTTTGCATTTTATTCTGCTTGCAATGGGCAACCAATGGAGCTTATGAAGTAGTGGGGTGATATGGTCAGAATTTCTCGTCTCTGATCATAGGTTTATGTGATACAGTTCTCACTTGGTTTTGCTCTTTTCTCTCAGATTGCACCTTTGCAGGTACTTTCAATTCTTCTACCTCCTCCTAACGGGGATCTGCTCTTGCTCCTCTAACCATTCTCATCCAACAGTTTGGAATATGAGCCTGTTATTATGCCATTGGCATTTTGCTTGTTCTTCATACCCATCCCGCAAACCCCAGCTCTCAGACCTACCAATACTTGCCTCTGTGCAATAGCCTCATGGCTAAATGAGAATCTTCTCAAATGTAATATCCAAAAGATTGCTGCAGTCTGGTTCTCTAATTCTTCCACAGTAACATCACTTTCCCCTCAGATCCATAATGTCCCGTTACTCTTGCACCCTCACTTAGATATCTGGGTGTGATTCTGGATTCTTCCTTAACTTTTCCTGATCACATAAGCTCCATCATAAGACATTCTTACTTCTTTCTTTATCAAATTAGGCCTATCCATCCTTTCTTCTCCCCATCTGCACATGCTACTGTCCTCCTCAGTTTGTCCATAACATGCCTTGAGTATTGCAATGTCATATATGCTGGAATTCCTGAATACAGACTCAGATATTTACAGATTATCCAAAACTCTGCTGTTAGACATTATTCAGTGCTTCAAAATACAACCATATTGCGCCACTGTTTATTCATCATCACTGGTTGCCAATACATCATAGAATACAATATAAAAACCTGATATTGGTACATAAAGCCTTCTACTGTGGCGTGCCCCCTTCTTTTATTCCCTTTACTTCTCACAGAGCTCTTCGTTCAGTACATACTAATCATCTTTCTTCTCTCTGCTACCCAGGCCAGATGCGAATCCACCAGACACTCCACTTTTTACTTTCTTGCACCATGGCGCAACCTCTCCTCAGCTGCCTACTTGTACCATCCTATGCTAAATTCAAAGCCTTACTTAAATGCACCTAACCAGACCTTGATGCCTTTCTGTGTTTTTTCACAACGGTCGGTCTTAGTTTTGTCTATGTCTAATGTTTGCTTATCTTTTCCATCAATAATGGAGTTCTTTTCTAATTTTGATTTACTTGATTTTATATTATTGTAAACCTTTTGCTGTTTTACAAGAAGCAGTATATCACATTTTAATTAAGCTAAACTGAACTAAACTCTTTTGAAAGTTGCTGCTATTTAAATATATACCAGCCACATCAACAATATGTGGCTGGTTATAAAATTACTCTCTACTTCTCATGGCTGTTAAGTTATAAAATTGTTGCTGCTTAACATACTACAAAGGTTATTCTAGAAGCATCTCCATGTATAAATAATGGTATTTACATGTGAAAAATGGAATACATGTGCAAATTTGATTTCAGAAAGCTATTTACATGTGGAGAAACACCCCACATAGAGATTTCAAGGGAGTATGGTAGAGGTATGGTTTGAACGGGTCAAAAATCTACATATGTATCCTGTATTTTACAACAGGAATCCATGTATATGCCAAAAATGTCCATATTTGCTTTTACACCAATTCTGAGGTATGCAGCTCAGTGCTGGGTCTATCATCTCAATTGCCAGATTATTTCCTTAGACCTTGAGTTAGTGAAATCAACTCCTATATTCAAGAATCAGTTCATCTGTTGCAAATTTTTAAGAAACTGTAAGCCATAACTGGCATCAATGGATATTGTGGCTTTATATACGCATATCCCTCAGGCAGCAGCTTTAGATATCGTTATGAAAGTGCTCCAATGCTGTGATATTAAGAGGTCTATTCCGATGGAATTTTTTAGACAATTTGCTGACCTGGTTCAGTTTCATTATTTCTGTTTTGAAGGTGCTTTCTATGGACAATGGCATGAAGTTGCTAAGGGTATGACAATGGCCCTATCTGTGGCTTCTTTATATGTTGCTTTGTTTGAAGATCAGCTTTTATATGATTCCCAGTTCTCTGCCCATCTATCCCTATGGAAGAGGTATTTGGATGACATTATTTTTATGGACTGGCTCTGAGGAGGCCCAGTTGCAATTTGGTGACTGGGTCAATACCTTGGATGGTAATCTGCGGTTTGTGCTGAAGTACCATGTGTTGGAAATGGAATTTTTGTATGTGAAAATCTGTAAGGAGTTTGATATATTCACCATGGTACTGTATCGTAAAAAAGAAGTTGATAGCTTTTAAAATGCAGATAGTTATTCCTATCACCCCTATTCTTTCAGGGCTCATCTTCCTACTGATCAATTTCTCTGAGCTAAGAGAATTTGTCCTCGTTATGAAGATGTTATGAAGGAGTCTTCCTTACTTTATGAACATTTTGTGTCTCGAGGGAACCCTCAAAGGACCTTTTCTCAGTCCTATAAACAAGCAAAGTATGCTCAACGTGACTTGCTTCTTATATATTACAGCGGCAGAGAGAAGATGATAGGATGGTGTGTGTGCTTCCTTATTCCACTGCATCACATGAGATAGTGGATATTAGGAAATCTCATCAGCCAATATTGTCACTACACCCAATGTTTGTTAATTTCCCGATGATTGCCTATAAGCATGGGGAAAAATATAGGGAAATGGTCACCCGATTTCTGCCCACAGAACCTGAGGTGGTTGACAGGGGGGGAGGGGGTCATGAGAGATGCGACCACTGCTATTGGTGTCGGTTTACCATAGTAGATAGATGAGAGAATTTATTATAGTCATTCTGTCACAAGCTGTGGTTCTATGTATGTGATCTATATCATCACATGCCCGTGGGGCGGACCAAGAGACAAGTCCAGCTTCGCCTCAATGAGCATAAGAGCTGGATTATCAATAAGGTGCAAACTGCCCCATTAGTTGATCACTGAGTACTCAAGTGAGATACCATTACTACTACTACTACTACTATTGATCATTTATATGTATAAATATGTAGAAGCTGATAAGGATAAAGCAGAATTGCTTAACAAATATTTCTGTTCTGTGTTCTCACAGATGAAGAACCAGGAGCAGGACCTCAGAAAACACCCACAAATAGGAACAGAAGCGAGGGACATCTTGAACAATTTTCAGAAGACTGTGTTCGTGAGAACCTAGTTCAACTTAAAGTAGACAAAGCGATGGGACCGGATGGGATACACCCTAGAATACTGAGGGAACTTGGGGACGTTCTAGCAGCTCCACTGACTGACCTTTTCAATGCCTCGTTGCAGTTGGGAGTGGTGCCAAAGGACTGGAGAGAGGCTTATGTGGTGCCTTTACACAAAAGCGGAAGTAAGGATGTGGTTGAAAACTACAGGCCAGTTAGTTTAACTTCGGTGGTGAGTAAATTATTGGAAACGCTGCTGAAAGAGACAATAGAGAGTTTCTGGACTCCAGCAGATTACAGGATCCGAGGCAGCATGGATTCACCAGAGGCAGGTCTTGTCAGACAAATCTGATTGATTTCTTTGATTGGGTGACCAGGGAGTTGGACCAAGGGAGAGCACTAGATGTGGTGTATTTGGATTTCAGTAAAGCCTTTGACACTGTTCCTCACAGGTGACTTATAAACAAACTAAGCATCCTAGGGATGGACCCTAAAGTTACTGTTTGGGTTAGAAATTGGTTGGGTGGGAAGTGACAAAGAGTACAGGTAAATGGAGCTCACTCTGAGGAGAAGGATGTTACCAGTGGTGTGCCCCAGGGATCTGTCCTTGGTCCAATTCTTTTTAACATCTTTGTTAGTGATATAGCGGAAGGGCTGTTGGGTAAGGTTTGCCTCTTTGCGGATGATACCAAAATCTGCAATAGAGTAGACACCCAGGAAGGTGTAGATAACATGAGGAGGGATCTAGCTAAGCTTGAAGAATGGTCTAGAATTTGGCAGCTGGGATTTAATGTTAAAAAATGTAAGGTCATGCATTTGGGCTGCAGCAATCCAAGGGAACAATATAGTATAGGGGGTGAAGTACTTTTGTGCACTAAAGAAGAGCGGGACCTAGGCGTGGTTGTGTCTGATGTTCTTAAAGTAGCTAAACAGGTAGAAAAGGCGACGGGAAAAGCTAGAAGGATGTTTGGGTGCATATGGAGAGGAATGGCTAGCAGAAAAAAGGAGGGGATAGGGCCTCTGTATAAGTCTTTGGTGCGACCTCATTTGGAGTATAGTGTGCAATTCTGGAGACCACACCTTCAAAAGGATGTGAACAGGATGGAGTCGGTGCAGAGGGTGGCTACTAAAATGGTTAGTGGTCTTCATTATAAAGCATCAGGGGTGGCTCAAGGCAATCTTCTGCCTGAGGCGAAGGATGAGATGGTGCCCCCCCCCCCCGTAGAGGTGGGTGGGGCTTTTTCAAAACTCCAATAAGGGACTGAACCAAACCAAGAAGCTGATTAGATTATATGGAGGAAATGCAAGATGTTTGCACACCAAGGAACTAAAAGAGAGCGAGAACCACAGCACAGTTTAAAACTAAATTATAACTCATTTTTATTTTGTTGTTATAAACTGCGTCATAGTTATTACCTTTTCTTTTTCAACATATATTTTGCATCCACAGAACCCCCTTCAACAGTGGTTGCACAGCAGAACCAGGACATTCACCCACCAAACTCAGTATCTTAAACAACAACAAAAAAAAATCTGATTCTGATCATCTCACTAACAGCAACAATAAACATTCTCCAGTGCCAGGTATATTGTGAACTAATACAAAACCCTAAACAAAGTCACTGAGTATCTATAGAGCAAATCTTCCATACCATACCGTATCAGCACCAACTTCCAAAACTCACATAAGGAGCCCACCAAAATAAAGCGTCACTGTAAATACTACAGTGGACCCTGGAACATACTGTCACAAGGCCTACCTTGGCAGCGTAATGGACTGAGGTAGGTTGGACATAAAAACATTTGAGGTTGGGTTTGGCTAATGTCTTACAGGGCCCAGGGACTTGCAGCCCTGGTAGCTTCCTTTGTTACCAAAATCCCAAAGAATACAAAGGTCCGAGTGGAGGGAAACAAAGGCATTTATTTCCCTTTCTTGCAAAAAGGTTCAGATGCTTGGACAAAAACATCAAACACAAGTTCCTTACTTCAGGTTAAAGAAAAAGTAAAACATGACGTTAAAGCAAAGCTGTTATCTTCACAATAAATGGTGTATCAAAACAAACAGTCTCTATTCCCCAAGATAGAGCTTATGTGCTAAGCAGGGACTCCAGGCTTCCTTTCTTACAATAACTACAGTCCATCTCGGTATCTGAAGCAAATTCCACCTGCATCGGTTCCCCTTCTGAAGCCTCTGAAACCAAGTCAGTACTTGCTGGCAAATTGTAATCAGGCTTTTTATATATCCTCTGTACAACCTCCCAATGCTCAGGGTTGAATGTAGGGCATCGGTCCTGCGCCCTCATATACTGGGAACTGTCTTCCTTTTGCAAGTGTTTTACCTTAGCTTCCTGCAAAGCTTTGTCATTAACAAGTCTCTTATTCGGTACGTGTTTCTTGCACCTTATCTCATAGGCAGTTTCACAAGGACAGTATTCCTCTGTTCTCCTAGGACAAGCAGGATTCGTCAGCCACACCAGGTGTCGTCCACCGACGGCGCCGTACACGGAAGTGCTCTCTAGAGCTCAGAGTCCTTCTGAGCATGAGCCAGAAAGCCCCACCCCACTAGCCCGCCCCTAGCTAGCCAGTCTTTTTTCTTCCGCCGTGCCTACCACACGCGGATCTTATCTCTCTCAGCCAGAAAATATACAGCTTAAGGATACTCACAAGAAAATGCCATCTATGAAGCCTGGATTCAAGAAATGCAGTTCCTGCTCGAGGAAAATGAGCAGCTCCGATGCTCATGACCGCTGCGTTAGATGCCTGGGCACTGGCCATCAGGTCCAAGACTGCCAGCAATGCTCCCAGATGTCCCCCAGAGCTCTGAAATCAAGAAGCCATGCTCTGAAGGATTTCATCGCTTCCTTGAATGAGGAAGCCTCAAGAATCCCCTCACCGGCACGGGATGCGTCCTCAGGGTCCTCCATCCCCGGCCGTGCAGTCCCGGAGACTAGAATTGGCATCGGAGACGCTGCGAATCAATCCGGAGCTCCTGCAACATCAAAGACCCCCGGGGAGCAACCAGCGTCGAAAAGAACAGACTCCCGCAAAGATAAAGGTAATCGGGGGGAGAAGCGGCACCCTTCCTTATCCCCCTCAGGCCTCTGCAACTCTCCCGACGCCATTAGGAGCCCCCGGGAGGTCCCATGCTGTTCTCACCACATTGTTTCTGGAGGCGGCCATCTTGATGACATTGTTGCCTCAAGCTCCGCCCAGTCTGTTCCTATTGGCCGTCGTCAAGGGTTGCCGGGCTCCGCCCACCTTGCTCCCATTGGCCATCAACACAGGATCTCCCCAGAGCGTCACAGGGCTTCCCCTGCTCTCGGGGCAGACACGGAGTCGTCTCCCCGCGCCGGCACCAAAGCCTCAGACAAAAGCAGAAGCTGCGATTGGGACAGTAAGGGGAGCAGCAAGCACAGGCACCATCGAGATCGCGGTAGACACAGCAGCAGAGAAAGCGATCCTCATCACCGGCGCCGGCATCGGAGCAGGGACCACAACAACCATGGGACACAGCACAGAAATGAAGCTTCCCAGAAACAGAAGCAAAGTGCTATCGCTCTCAGCCCCGATGCCAGACCAACCAAAAGACCTTCCCCTCTGCCTGCACAGCATTCAGCTTCAACTCCTCCTGCAGGGACTCTCCCTATTCAAGGGACAAGCCTGCAAGCTGTTACTTGCTCCCCTGCAGTGGCTCTCCACAACCAAAAGACCATACTGCAGCTGCTTTCCAGCCTCACCGAGCTCCTTCGTAAGGGCTCAGCAGTTAATTCCACACGCAATGGGCCCACAGATGCTACCGCCCAGATCCTTGTCTCGGGAGATCCTCTTGACCCTAGCGCAGAGTCTGCTAACCAATCTTTCAACAGCACCACTTCTACAGATCCAGAATCAACATCCTTCCTTAGCCTAGAGGAGGAGGAAGTAACCACACCGCTCGGATGCGAATCCCCCAAGGACAAAGCGACCTCTGTACAGAGTGAGGAGTCCCAGTCCACAGGGCCATCTGCAGGAGCTGAACCAACCTCATCTGTCTCGCCCCCCGAAGACCTTACCTATCCAAAATTCTTGCGCAAAGTGGCGGTTACCCTTAACCTCACCCCCCGGATCCTCTACGGGACGGCCCGGAGGTTTTCAAATATCTCGACGCTCCGAGGACACCCATCTCCTTGCCAATACACCAGCGTCTACGAGACACACACACTAAACTGTGGCAAAGTCCGGCCTCCACACCGGCATGCCCCAAGAAACTGGACGCTAAATACCTAATCCAGCAAACACCTGGATTCAGAAAAAGCCAGCTGCCTCATCACTCCATTGTTGTGTCCTCTGCCTTAAAGCGGGTCAAGTCATCACGCAATCATGCAAACTCACCTCCCGGAAAGGATCATAAACTCCTGGACGACGTCGGCAAAAAAGTTTTCCAAGGGGCCATGCTGAATGCGCGCATTTCTGCACACCAGTTTCAACATGTCCTCTTCCAGAACGCCCTGCTGGCGACCCTCAAGGACGCCTCAACAACGCTACCACCTGAAGAAAAAGCAAAAGTGTCTGCCATTATTGGCGATCTAAAAGAGTGCGGAAAACACCTCATCAGCATGATTCATGACTCCTTTGAGGTTGCGACACGGACGGCAGGCACCGCCATCTCTGCTAGAAGGCTAGCATGGCTGCGAGCCTCCGGCCTACTCGAGGACACTCATGAGCGCATTGCCGATGCTCCCTGCAATGGTGAATCACTCTTCGGGGACAAGGTGGCAGACACCGTTAACGATATGAAGGAACACTGCTCCACCCTCCAAACCCTTGCCGAGGATGGCCTGGAGCGTGACCCCAGCACAAAAGGGTCTTACAACAGAAAATCATACACCCCTTACAAAGGTTATCCCTCATACCGCAAATGGCAGCCGCCCCGCTACAAGCAGCCAGCCTACAGACCCTCTTACGGAGCCCAGCACCAGCATAAGCAGCAACGAGACAGGAAACAAAAGAAACAGCCACCTCTATCGGGCAAAAACAATCCGTCTTTTTGACAACCAGTCCACACAGGAATGGACAACCCTTCCGGTTGGAGGACGGTTGACAGCATTCTGGGATTCCTGGCAACTTATTTCCTCGGACACATGGGTCCTGCGGATTATTCAGGAGGGGTATCGCCTGCGCTTCATGCTTCGCCCTCATTGGCGCCCCGCGAAACCGCAACCCCACGACAGCGAAACATCCCTACCCATGCACCTGGAAGTAATGCATCTCTTGACAACCCAAGCCATCGAACCTGTGCCTCCGGAACAAACCAACCAGGGCTTCTACTCCAGATTCTTCCTAGTACCAAAGAAATCGGGAGGAGTATGCCCTATCCTGGACCTGAGGAACCTGAACAAGTTCATCCTCAAGGAAAAGTTCCGCATGTACTCCCTGGACACAATCCTCCCTCTTCTCCACCCCGGGGACTGGATCGCTTCCTTGGACCTTCCCGATAAACCCTCAAGACAGGCAGTATCTACGTTTCCAAGCACTCGGGGGCCATTACCAATACAAGGCCCTCCCATTCGGCCTCTCGCCAGCACCTCAGGTGTTCACGAAGTGCATGGCCGTGGCAGCAGCACATCTGCGGAAACAGGGCATACATGTCTTCCCCTACCTGGACGACTGGCTTCTGTCATCACCATCACTGGGGGAGACGCGGTGGGCCATCAAACGAACCATCTGCCTCCTCACTACCCTCGGCTTCCTGGTGAACCACCAGAAGTCGCAACTGGTCCCCACTCAGCGTCTGGAGTTCATAGGTGCTTGCATAGATACCGTGGAAGGGAAGGGAAGGCATTTCTCCCAGCACAGAGGGCAAAGAATTTGGCCTCCCTCGCCACAGCAGCCTCCCTCCAGACAACTTCAACGGCACGATCCCTCCTCTGTCTCTTGGGCCATATGGCCGCTACCACCCACGTTCTACCTCTAGCACGACTGCACATGCGAGCCCTCCAGTGGCGCCTACGCTCGTGTTGGAATCAACGCACGCAACCGCTCTCCTTCCGCATCACCCTCGACGCCCACACCAAGAAGAGCCTTCGGTGGTGGACAATCAAACGGAACCTCATGGTGGGGAAGCAATTCCTGCAGTCCGGTCACCAAGTCACTATCACCACAGATGCATCCCAGATGGGATGGGGAGCCCACATGGGCCATCTGCGTATGCAAGGGGCCTGGACATCGGCAGAAACCAGCCTCCACATAAATCTTCTGGAACTCAGAGCCATAAGATACGCACTGCAGGCTTTCCAGCAACACATCAACAACAAGTCTCTTCTAATGCTGACAGACAACCAGGTGGCCATGTTCTATGTCAACAAACAGGGGGGAACAGGCTCCCGACCGCTGTGCAGAGAAGCACTCAAGATATGGTCGCTGATTCTAAAGAACCACTGTTGGATAAGAGCATCCTATCTCCCGGGTGTACAGAACTCCCTGGCGGACAGACTGAGCCGACAGCTAAACCCGCACGAGTGGACCCTCAGTCCCCAAGTCACCGCCCACATCTTCAACCGCTGGGGTCAACCGGAGATCGACCTCTTCGCTACGGACCGGAACAAGAAATGCCCCCTATTCTGCTCCAAGCGACCGACAGCCAACAGCGTAGCTTCGGATGCCTTCGCCGTGTGCTGGGGGGAGTGGTCTCTTGTATACGCCTTCCCCCCACGCCCCTGATCTCCAAGGCACTGCAGAAGATCATCCAGGATGGAGCCCAGGCCATTCTTGTGGCCCCCTACTGGCCCCGGCAGATGTGGTTCCCAGCGCTACTACGCCTCTCGCAGGAGCCACCCCTCCGCCTCCCTCTCCACCAATCCATGCTAACCCAGGACGAGGGACACACGCTACACCCCAACCTGGGGGCCCTGGCGCTGACAGCGTGGAGATTGAACGGAGGAACCTCTCCGCGATGAGCGTGCCAGAGGAGGTACAGCACATCATCCTGGCGGCCAGAAGACCATCCACCAGAAAATCCTATGCCTTCAAGTGGAAGCGCTTCAGCCTCTGGTGTGCCCCCAGAGGGCTCAACCTCTCCAGCTGCCCTGTTCCATGCGTCCTACAATACCTCACTTCACTCTCGGAACAGGGGCTCAAAACCAATTCCGTCAGGGTGCATCTATCGGCCATCGCTGCATTCCATGAGCGCACAAGCAATGGAACCATTGCCTCGCTGCCCTTGGTTGTAAGCTTCATGAAAGGGCTGAACAATCTAAAGCCTCCAATATGGGCTCCCGCACCGGCTTGGGATCTAAACCTTGTCCTCCAACAGCTGACCAAAGCACCCTTCGAACCACTTCTCACGGCCACCATGAAGCATCTAACATGGAAGACTCTATTCTTAGTGGCTATCACCTCTGCTCGCAGAATCAGCGAACTTCAGGCTCTGGTGGTTCACCCACCATACACACAACTGCTGCAAGACAGAGCCACCCTCCGCACTCACCCCAGGTTCATCCCCAAAGTGTCTTCGGAATTCCACATCAACCAAACCATCGAGTTGCCCACATTCTACCCTGAGCCCCATTCCTCCCAAGAGGAGGAGAGGTTGCACACACTCGACTGCACCAGTGCCCTCCAAATCTACATCCTCAGGACAGGCCCTCTATGGAAGGGTTCTCAGCTTTTCGTCTCCTACGACCCAAACAGACCCGGCCGCCCGGTCACTAAGCGCACCATGGCACAATGGATCTCGGCCTGCATAGGCCTCTGCCACGATCTGGCAGGCGTGCTAACGGCCCCAAACGTGGGCCGCACCAGCTCAGGGCACTGGCAGCCACTATTGCGAACCTACGCTCCATTCCCCTGATTGAAATCTGCAGAGCTGCTACTTGGTCTTCCGCCCATACCTTTCAAAAGCATTACTGCCTAGACTTGGACACGCAGGCTCGCTGCACGTTTGGAGAAGCAGTCCTTTCCACTGCTAATGCCACATGACTGCCACTCTACTGAATCAGACTGTACGTCCATGTGGGCCTAATTGCTTGACCATGTGGACATTGATGTACGCCTATGTGGGCCTGATTGCTAGGCCTTGTGGACATTGATGTTGGCCATGTTGGCCCTCTTCCTTGTTTGGCCATGTTGGCCTTATTGTTGCCCATGCTGGCATTGTTAGTCGGCCATGTTGGCCTCATTGTCCGGCCATGTCGGCCGTGTTGTTAACCTACCAAGTTAAACTGCACTATGTGTGAATAAAAGTTATGTGTGAATAAAAATTATTTAAGTACCTCACTTATCCTTGTCTCAGCCTCCCTCTCCACTGCTATTCCGCGCTATCGCGCAGCTTGGGAGGCACCTGGTGTGGCTGACGAATCCTGCTTGTCCTAGGAGAAAGCGTAGTTACTTACCTGTAACTGGAGTTCTCCGTGGACAGCAGGATGAGTCAGCCACACATTCCCACCCTCCTCCCCAGGCCGAGGTCGGCCTCCGCACGCCCCTAGCCACGGACACGCCGGGCACAGCTAGAGACTCACTGGCTAGCTAGGGGCAGGCTAGTGGGGTGGGGCTTTCTGGCTCATGCTCAGAAGGACTCTGAGCTCTAGAGAGCACTTCCGTGTACGGCACCGTCGGTGGAAGACACCTGGTGTGGCTGACTCATCCTGCTGTCCACGGAGAACTCCAGTTACAGGTAAGTAACTACGCTCTCCCTGTCCTCCCCATACACCAGCAGTCTGCAACCTGCTTTCAGTTAAACATGGGTTACCTTTTCTCCTTGGCTTGTCTACTCCCAGTGAGGTTTGAGGCCTGCTCCGGCTGGGATCCTGCCTGGCCTGAGCAATAGGCCTTAAGTTCTCCAACTGTCCTTCTGTTGGCTTTAGACCGTAGTCAGAGCCACGCCTTTGCCCCTCTGGACGAAAAGCACCCACTCTGAATGGAGCTATCCCACCTTCTCCAGGGTTGCTTCTTTCAGGGGTTACTGCTTCTTCTGGATATCCTGCCCATTCATTCGGATGTCCTGCCCATCCTGCTGGTTCTGCTGGTTCTCCTGGCCGTCCTCCTTCCCCTGGCTGTCCTGCTTCCCCTGGCCGTCCTGCCTGTTCTACCCTCCAGTCTTCCAGACTCTCTTTAAGAGGTACTCCTCTCTTCCTTGATTGGAAGCTGGCTGGCATTACCTCATGACCTAGGAGGTGTGGTTCCTCAGTTCCTCGGAGGTCCCTCTTGCTCCCCCTATCAGGTTCCTCATAATATTGCAGCCTGTGCTCGACTTTTCCTGCGTTTAAAACATTTTTTTCTCTTCTCAGAGGGTCTGCAGCATCACAATACATACACCTATTTGAAAAGCTGAACATGTCAAATTACTACAGTACAGTATAAATCTTTATGTACAAACTCTATACTAACAGAACACCTGGGCTCAGTCACACACTCACAACATCGACACTCACCAAGTACAGAATAAGCAGTTACTTACCTGTAACAGGTGATCTCTGGGAACAGCAGGAATAAGTCTTCACATATGGGTACGTCGGTACCGACAGAGCCTGCGCGGGAACGCTCCCCAGCGTCCAATCAGAAAGCTTTTGGGAGCATCCCTCAGCGCCTGCGTGCTGCCTTCCCGCCTTTCCAACTGTCTCTCCTCAGTTGAGTTTCATACCTGAGACAAAGAGAGAGAAAGGGGAAAGGAAAGATAGATATAAAAATACAACTCCTAGGGGAGGTGGGCGGGTTGTGAAGACTTATTCCTGCTGTTCCCAGAGATCACCTGTTACAGGTAAGTAACTGTGCTATCTCCAGGAACAAGCAGGAATGAGTCTTCACATATGGGGACTCCCAAGCTAAGATGCCTGGAGACATAACATGTTGAAGATTGAAAACATGCTACACCTCATATGGCCAGGCATCCCGAGGATGGAGGGCAGGAGTTGCATAGAGAGGAGCTGCAGAAAAACCAGCTAACCTAAGAAAGGACTACCCTCAAGGAGTCCATGTATGTATGATCATTATCAAAAGATATATTGAAATGAACAAGCACCATAATATTGAAATGAACAATCACCATATGACGCTCACCTACTGGATTGCAGGAAGTAGAGAGGCTGATGGAGTCTACTGGGGATCCAGTAGAATAATGTTCAAGGGGACCTCACTGGAGTGAAGGTGGAGGTCAACATCTGGAAGCGAGAGGTGACCCCAGGATTCAATTAGGGTAACACAAACACGGCAGGTCTTCAGTGGGAAGCTTCATGGAAAGCTGAAAACTCTTTTGGCTACAGAAGTATTCAGAGGTAGGAGCAAAAGAGGAAGACTGACCGATCTGGACAAACAGACCTAGTCCTTGAGGGAGGAAAGGGTATGAGAAGAACCCCATACTCCCAAGAAAGGACAGATGTTTGAGGAATTGAATCTGAAATCCACTGAAGATCCACCATGTCTTTCCTAACTGGTGAGAGGTAGGAAGACATTGGGGCATGGAGCTTCAGGGATACATAAACCTAGGATACGGTGGGGCTGTCAGTTCCACAGCAGTGGTTGTGTGCAAAATATCCGAAACATACTGTGGAACAGTATGAAGCTGTGCAAGCCCACTGTCAGAAACATACAGGAAGGTAAAAACCTTTATGAGCATAGACAGTCAGGAGATAAGTATGGAAATACATATCTACCTATAATAAGTATCCGGACAGATACACACATATATGTACACACATATATATATATGCACATATATGTACACATACATGTGTGTATATATATATATATATATATATATATATATATATGCACATATATGTACACATACATGTGTGTGTATATATATATATATATATTTATACACATATCTCTACATATATGTGTGTATCTGTATATATATATATATATATATATATATATATATGTGTATGTGTATATATATATATAATAAGATCTATAATAAGATCATTTTTGCTAACTGTACATAGTTAAATGTACATAGTTCTCCAAAGTTTACAAGTTTAATTGTCAATGTACATAATTCATGCAATGTTCAATGTACATAGTTCTCTAAAGTTTAAAAGTTTAATTGTTAATGTACATAATTCATGCAATGTTCAATGTAAAAACAGAATTGTCTTTCTGTCCCCTTAACTGTTATATGTAAACCACACCTGATCACCGGAAGGTTGCGGTAGATATATGGAGAATCTATTCCCCCAGAGATGATGGTAAAGGAATGCTATCCAGTGAATTACCAGGATGGTTACGTGAAAAAACAGAGGATAATATCAGTCTGTAAACAGCAAGTCCGGAGTCCTGTGGAACTCCAGCATGGTAAAAGGACAGAAACGCATAGGATGAGATACCAGGTTGACCTACGTGAGGGACAAAGGAGGTATCAGGCGTTTTTCAGATTAATATGTGCTGTCCTTGAAGTGTTAGGATACCATGAGGACAAGCTGCAAGAAAAAAGAGTATATTCCCTAAGGAATGGGATAACTCTTAGACTTTCACGTGGAGAAGGCTTATGTCCTTTTCCCTCTTTTTTTTTTTTTTATAAAAAGAAGATAGCAGGGTATGAAGAACCCTCACAGTCATAGGGGATGACTGAGGAAGCATTTCTCAACCATGATGGATAGCCATTAGAGAAAATTCTATGCTCTCTAGCAAGGGCCCATAGTGGAAAGCTTCTCAGTAGGATTGCAGAGAGCATTATGCAGGAGAACTGGGATGTAGAACTGGCTGATGGAGAAAACTGACAGCCACGTCCACTGCGTTGCCAAATCCAGAGATTGGAGATGGCAAGGGTAGAAGATAGTGTAAGAAGCCTGTAGTGAAAAAGATTACCCAAGCAAGATGTAGAAAACTTTCTTGGAATCACTACTAAGGCCAGACAGGAGTGGTGGAAGACAAGACTGGGACTTGTGGAAAAGTACCAGTAGTCAAGCACTGGACTCCTGCAGGGGCAGCTACTGAATAGGACAACAGGGAGAGTCGGTCTGTGTCAAACAGAGAGAACAGACTGAACAAAGAGAGCAAGCTGTCTCTGTCTGCAGAGCTGCCTAGATAAAGAAAGGAGTTTACTCAGGAGAAGAAACTCTACAGTGAAAAGAAAGACAAGAAAAGTCTTTCAATGGTATGGTACCACTCTTACAGGGGAAACCCTAGCGAAGAGGGTAGAGATAGAAGCTGAAGAAGGACTTACCACATGGTAAGTCCCTGGAAGGAAAAAAATCATGCTGGTACAGAGAAACTATCATGTGATAGTTGCTAAACCTCTCTTCTAGTCAGGAAGAGGTGGAAAACTCTGTAACTTATAGACATGAATAGCCTGACAGTTCAGCCTAGTGAAGAGTAATGGATTTCCTGAGAATAGGAATCCCTGAGCAGAGTTTTGAATGGAAAAACAGTGAAAAACTTCTGCTGAAAAGGAATTAAGTGTAGTTATAAAAAGATTAATCAGAAACCTATGGTTACTGTGGTTATTCAGCCTGGCTAGAGTTTGGATTCTTCAGACCAGGGCGAGACTTCCCCTGCTTGGGAACATCCGACTGATGGGCAGGAGAAGAGGAAAACCTTTTTCTTTTAGGGAAAGAAGGTTTGGTAGGGCATTTCCTACCTGCTGAGGAAGGAGAGGGCTTAGGATGGCCCTCAGAAACAGGAAAGTCAGTGGAGCAATGAGCAACCTGACGTAAAGACTCCTTATTGAAGAGATTTTCTCCAGTACAAGGAGTATTACTCAGTCTTTGTTGTGCCCATCTACTCAAGTCTGATGCTTGGAGCCAGGCTTTACGACATGCTCCTATGGCTATAGCAGAAGTTCTGCTAACAGACTCAAAAGAGTCTAGGGAAGCACGAGAAAGAAACCAAGAGATATTTTGGCTATGACTAAGAAGTAAGGAATAGTCTGCAGCCTTGGGTTCTGATAGAAAAGGAGACAAAAGAGATAATTTCTTTGTGATCTCCTGAAGGGATAGACTCATATAGAAAATATATGAGAGAATCCTTGTTGCTAGCATAGATGTTTGGAAAGTTTGACGTCCAAAGGCATCCAGTGTTCTAGATGCACGCCCTGGCGGGAAAGAAGAATGTTTTTTCTTGCTTTTTACCTTCCTCATTGCTGATTCCACTACAATGGAATGATGGGGAAGTTGAGGCTTTTGAAATCCTGGAGAGGGGGGCACCTGATACAGAAGATCAGTTGCTGTAGGATGTGAAGAAACCCTTAAAGGTTTTTCCCATACCCTCAGAAGAAGATTCTGCAAAGAGTGATGTAAAGGAAGCATTATATTTTCCTTTTCTGCAGAAAAATCCTGAGAAGACTCATAGCCAGGGATAGGAATATTAAGGAAGGTTGCCATGTCAAGGACAAATTTCTGAAAAGAAGGATCTCCGATGGGAACCATCCCTGGACAGGTTAAACCTGAAAAGGAAGCCTGGGCACCGGAGGATGTACCTGTCCGGTGCAGAACAGGATTTGTAATGGATGGATACTGGAACTGGCAATTATGAGTTGAGACAGTCAGTAGTGCATCATCCATGCCAGGTATCGACTCCAAACTAGGTATAGAAAGGAGCAACCCAGGTGAACAAAACATGGAAGGAGCTGGTCCCGATGATACTGCCGGTACCGACATTGATACCGATACCGGTAGCTGTGCCGGAATCGCCGAAGCAGTCAGCGGAGGCTGCTCAAATGGTACCGAGGAAACTCGAAAGTCTCGGTGGATATCCTCGGTACCGCGCATCCGGAATCGGTGCGTGTCGGTTCCGAGACGCGTCGGTACCCAGTCTTCCAGACTAGATATCGATTCTAGACTTGGCATCGAAGGAAGCGAATCTATCGATGCATGTCTAGATGGTACCGGCGTCAGGGGTCGTATCGACGGAGCTGCCGATACTGGAAAGTCAATCTGGGTATCGATCGGTCCCGAGGGCACCGAGTACACCAGATGACGATCCCTGGTGATGAGTGAATCGCTCAACACCAGTGCCGATGCCGGGTTATCGGTACCGCTCGAAGCGGATGCCACCCCGAGCATGGCTCAGGTATGTTCTGTGAGGGGTGAGCCCCAGGAACAACCTGAAACCCCTGAAATGCTTTGGAGCCCGAAGACTCCCGCCGGGGTTTTAATGCCAATGGGTTCTTGAGGGCAAGGCCGGGGCCGTCAGCATACTTAGCATGAGACATACCACTCAAGGATTGGCTAGTCTTAACAGACTGTTTGTGGGTTACCTGATCCTGTAGAGAAGAAATGGCCGGTGCCCTGACACAGGGAGGGAAAATGGTATCGAGGGAAACTCGAAATAGAGAATCTCTTCTCACAGCATTGTAGCCTGACGGTTCAGGGGAAAAGGGGTCAGGGCCCAAACAGATTAGACACCAGTTATTGGAGTCTAAAAAGAAAACTGTATTTCCACAGTGAAGGCACTTCTTAGGAGAAGAAGGCTCCATGATGGAGAGGCCTTATAGGCCCAACAATTTTAAGGCAAAAACTGAGGGAAACTCTCCCTCAGTTTGAGAAAAAGAAAAGAAAAAACCCCACCGGCGGTACCGGTGGCGGTGGGAAAACAGCCGCGACCACAAGAAAACAAGAATTAAAAAAATTAAAGAAAAAAATTTCTGCAGTGACAGGAGGACGTCCTGCCGGCTCCGCGGAAAAACGAAAACTGAGGAGAGACAGTTGGAAAGGCGGGAAGGCAGCACGCAGGCGCTGAGGGATGCTCCCAAAAGCTTTCTGATTGGACGCTGGGGAGCGTTCCCGCGCAGGCTCCGTCGGTACCGACGTACCCATATGTGAAGACTCATTCCTGCTTGTTCCTGGAGATTGTGACTTACAATCAGAATAGAATATGTGACTTACAATCTAAAGTAAAAATAAAAATATGTAGACAAAATTTAAACTGAAACCCCAAGAAGCCAGACTCTTCAAGCAGTGCAACATCAGATAAATATGCAGTTCCTCCATGCAGTATAAAATATAAAGATAACACAAAGTCCAATCACTAAAATGAAATAAAATTATTTTTTCTACCTTTTGTTGTCTGACCATTTTATTCTCTGATCATGCTGGTCCCGATCTGAGGCTTCTGCTTTCCTGTTTTCTCTTAGCTCTCTTTCTGTGGTCTATGGTCCATCTGCCATTTCTTATCTCTTCTTTTGTTTTCTTCACTTCTTTCCATCAGCCTATTTCCAGTCCCAGTAACCCTCCCCAGTATCAGTTCCCTTTCCAGTCCTCACTCTCAGTACCTTCCAATGTCAACTTGCATTCCCATGACTGCCACTGGTGTCCATTCCTTCTAGTCCAAATACCATGGCAGCTCCTCTCAGATCCACTCCCTTCCAGTCCCATTCTCCCATCCCCTCACATTGGCCCATCTGTAGCCCTAGCCCCCAGTTTTCTTTCAAGGCCAGCAGCTCTATCCTCCCCTCCCCACCAATCGCACATTTCCAGTTGAAGCCCCCCCAATCAGCTCACTTCCAGTGCTAGTCCCCCTTCAACCCCATTACCAGTGCTAGCCTCCCCTAATCAGCCCATTACTGGTCCTACCCCCCCCCCCCATTCCCCCATCAGCCCATTTCCAGTCCTAGCCTCCATGATCAGCTCATTTCCAATGCTAGCCCCCCTCAGTCCATTACCAGTCCTACCCTCCCCCATCAGCCCATTACCAGTCCTAGCCTCCCTTAATCAGCTCATTTCCAGTGCTAGTCCCCCTCAGCCCATTACCAGTGCTAGCCTCCCCTAATCAGCCCATTACTAGTTCTATCCCCCATCAGTCCATTACCGGTCCTACCCCGCCTTCAGCACATTACCAGTCCTAGCCTCCACTAATCAGCCCATTTCCAGTCTAGTCTCCCCGATCAGCTCATTTCCAATGCTAGCCCCCCTCAGTCCATTACCAGTCCTACCCCCCACCTCAGCCCATTTCCAGTCCTAACCTCCCCAATCAGCTCATTTCCAATGCTAGCCCCCCATCAGCCCATTCCCAGTCCTAGACTTCCCTAATCAACCCATTACCAGTCCTAGCCCACCGATCTGCCCATTACCAGTGCTGGTCCCCCATCAGCCCATTATAATCCTAACCTGAACTGTCTCTCCCCTTTGTCCAGCATTTGCCCCCCGTCTCTCCTCTTTGTCTAATACTCGTCCCCCCCCCCTTTGTCCAGTATGTCTCCGTCTTCCCCTCTGTCCAGAATTTCCCCTGTCTCCCCCTTTGTCTAGTACTTGTCCCCCGTCTCCCCCTTTGTCCCCCATCTCTCACCTTTGTCTCTCCTTGTCCTCCTCCTGTCCCCACTCCCTCCACCTGCACCTCTCATCCGTCAGCGGCGGGGACACTCTGGCTGTTTTAATTTTAGATTTTGTCGCCTCTGCCTTCCCACTTGCAGCAAAAAAAAAAAAAAAAAAAGGCGTGAAGGCAGAGGCAGGGCAGAGGTGGCAAAATCTAAAATTAAAACAGCCAGCCTTCATCCCCATTGCAGACTCCACCTTCCCTTCATGTCAATTCCCTTCCAGCCCCCCCCCCCTGTCAGCCCAGTTGCGGACCCCACCTTTCCTTTGTCAATTCCCTTCCATCCCACTCCCCCCATATCAGCCTCCCTCCCTCCATCCATCCCTGCCCCCCTCCCTCCCTTCATGTCAGCCCCATTGCAGATCTCACCTTTCCCTTATCCCCTGCCCCCTCCTCCCCTCTCCTCATATCTGCCTGCTACCGCCCCCCATGTCAGCCCCCTCCCTCCATATCAGCCCTGTTGCAGATCTCACCTTTCCCTTATCCCCTGCCCCCTCCTCCCCCCCCATAGTTCCTGTGCCTCCTTCTTCTGCAGCCGTAGCTCCCTGCCTCTTAGGGAACCACCCAAAATAAACTTCACAAACATAGTCCCCAAAGCTGAGTCAATTTTTTGTCGGAGCGTACCGAAGGAGGAATGAACAAAGTATCATCCACACCAGATGGTGCACTTCTTTTATTCATATAAGGTTCACCACCCGTTACTTGACTTTAAATAAATTCACTTATCTGAAAGTATGTCCTCTAAAAGTTGCAGTTTCTTCACAGTTTCGGGCTGATTTTGATGGTGGTTCTTAGGGAACCGTGGCTATGCTGCTGTTACAACTTCCTTTTGGGGTGGGACAATGCTGCACGGAGCCCTCCGAGAGACGGGAAGGCTCTGCACCGGCTTCAGCAGCATAGCCACGGTTCCCTAAGAGGCAGGGAGCCGCGGGTGCAGAAGAAGAAGTTAGGTGGTGAGTTTTGCTGCTGCTGAGAAGTGGACTCGGCAGCAACAACTTGTGTGCTTTTTTACTGTTGTTTTTTTTTTAAATTTTTTAACTTTGAAGGCGAAATGAGGCAGCTGTTTTGGGGGCATTTGCCACCCTCAAACCTTTGCCGCCTGAGGCAGCCACCTCACTTCACCTCATTATAGAGCCGCCCCTGTAAAGCATATGAGGACAGACTTAAGGATCTTAATATGTACACCTTAGAGGAAAGGTGGGATCGAGGTGATATGATTGAGATGTTTAAATACCTCTGTGGCATAAATGTTCAGGGAGAGAGCCTCTTTCAGTTGAAAGCAAGTTCTGCTATGAGCGGACATGGGATGAGGGTGAAGGGGGATAGATTCAGGAGTGATATGCGGAAATATTTTTTTACAGAAAGAGTAGTGGATCCGTGGAATAGTCTCCCAGTGGAGGGTTTAATGATATTTTCCGCAGCTCAGATTTTGAGGTTCACCTTAAACCCTGAAATGGAGCCATAAGTCTCCATCTCTTTTAGAATCTCTGTCAGAGATTGGCAGTGGTGAGTTACCATGAGCACGAGGTCATCTGCAAACAATGACACTTTAAAATCTTCATTTCCCACCACTTTCCCATGGATCTGTGGGTTGGCTCTTAGAGTAGCAGCAAATGGTACCACTGCTGGCTCAAAAAGCAGTGGGGAAATGGGGCAGCCCTGCCTTGTTCCCCTCCACTAGCTCCTGTGGGAGTTGAGTATAGCCCCATTATCCAACGCAAAAAAATTAGGACCAAAGCCAAAATTGTGTAGTATTTGCGCTTTTTCAATGTCACTTTCCATGAATCCGTTCCCAGCACTTTTGAGTCCTGCAATTCCACCTCTGATTTTCCTCCTCTCCCGAATATACCTGATATGTTTTGTCATCACACTTCATATCTTTAGCCATCTTTTCTTCTGCCTTTGATTTTGCTATCCTTATTTCTCTTTTTGTCTCTTTTAGTTTGATTCTGTAATATTTTCTGTATTCCTCTGTTTGTGAGCTTCTGAATTTTGTGAAAGCTGTGCTTTTTGTCTTTATTTTGTGCAGCCACTTCTTTGGAGAACCAAATAGGTTTCCTTTTCCTCTTGTTTTTATTTACTCTCCTTACATATCTATCTGTTGCCCCTTTTATTGCATCCTTTAATTTAGCCCATTGCAATTCCACTTCCCTTATCCCCTCCCATCCTGCCAACTCCTCCTTCAGGTACTTGGCCATTTTACTGAAGTCAGTGTTTTTGAAGTCTAGGACTTTGAGCTTGCTGTGATTGGACTCCACTTTGGCTTTTATCCCTCAACCATACCGTATGATTATCGCTACTGCTCACATGGGCACCCACCCGGATATTTGACACGCTATCTCCATTGTGAGCACTAAATCCAGCATTGAGCTTTCCCTGGTCAGTTCTCTCACCATTTGTTTAAGTAATGCATCTTGGAAGGCATCCACAATTTTTTTACTTCTTTCCAGATTTGCAGAAGGAACACTCCAATCCACATCGGGTAGATTAAAGTTGCCCAATATGATTACTTCCCCCTTCCCCCTTTGCAATATCAATAATCAAGTCTCTATCCATTTCTTCCAGTTTGAATTGGAGACCTGTAGACTACACCAACATGGATGATAGTGCCATCTCCTCTTTCTAACACAATCCACAGTGCTTCTTCTTTTTCTCACGTCCCCTGCATTTCAGCAGCTTTAATATTGCTTTTGACATATAGAGCCACTCCTCCTCCTTTTCTACCCTCTCTCTCTCTTCTAAATAGATTATAGCCAGCTATGGCTGTATCCCATTCATGCGACTCGTTAAACTATGTTTCTGTAATGGCCACAATGTCCAAGTCCATTTCCACCATTAGGGCTTCCAGGTCAGGAACTTTGTTAGCTAGGCTTCGAGCATTTGTGCTAATTGCTTTCCAGCATTTATTGACTGGTTTGCCTGTATTTTGCATGGATTTTGTTCTACATGCCTCTTCCCACTTGCCATTGATGTGTGCTTTAAAAGTGTGGCTGGTTCCAATGTTATGCTTTTTGCTGGGAGTGACGTCCTGATATTAAAAGCACTGCATTTCCAAATCAAACTGAGCTTTCATATAGTATAGTTGTGTCAACATTATTGGCACCCTTGCAGTTCAACCCCTTAATGTCCAATATCTCCTAAAAACAAAAGTGGTTTTGGACTATATAAGCACACGTATTTGACACATAAAAGAATCAAATAAAACAAGACCAATTAAAAAAGGGGAAAAGTAGGAAATAGTATAAAAACTGACATTGCCAGGACATAAGTCATAATAGCATGTTAAAATGATTAAAAGGTGATACCGCTTATATGGGAGCGGAGGTTACTTCTCTCCCATTGTCGATAGCTCTGACATTTGTAGATAATAATAATTACTTTACCTGCATGTTTTACGGCGGTGAATCACTTTATTTTGTTTGGTAGTGCTATTTTGATCACTGTATTTGGGACATGATTATTGGCACCCTTATAAATAATTCAAATCCAGTTTGAACAGAAGAACACTATTCCCATTGCAGTAAAATTTAGAAGCACCTGTGATCAATTGTTAGTACTCACATGACTTGAATCAACCAATGAATGAAGGCTCTGTTTAAAATGGCCACATTCATTCTGTGTTCCATTTTCACAAGCCATTATCACCAAACATCAAACTTCAAAGGGGTACAAGGCCATCTCCAAAGACTTTGGAATTCCTGTGTCTACAGTTTACAGTGTTAGAAAGTTTTCTGTTCATGGAACTGTCAAAAACCTCCCAGGACGTGGTGGAAAGAGGAAAATTAATCCAAGAAGTCTTTGAGGGTTAGTACGAACTGTTGGAAAACACCACATACAAAATCCAAAGAATTTAAGGCTGCCCTGGAGCAATCTGGAGTGATGGTTTCAACCTGCACCATATGCCATGTACTAAACAAAGAAGGACTTCATGGGTGAAGGTCAAAGAATACCCCACTGCTCAAGACAGGCATAAAAAGACACGCTTGATCTCTGCCCAAACCCACCTTGAGAAACCACAATCCTCCTGGGAAAATGTTCTGTGAACAGATGAAACCAAACTTGAGCTCTTTGGCAATGCAGCTAAACTTTTATAAGGGGAAAAAAAGATCCTTCCTGTTTTGCTGCCTCAGGAGCTGGAGGCCTGGAACATGTTAAAGGAATCATGGGGGACTACCAAAGTATTTTGGAGTGAAATGTGCTACCTAGTGTCAGAAAGCTATGTCTGGGTTGAAGTTCATTGGTCCTCCAGCAGGACAGTGACCAAAAACATACATCCAAATGTACCAAATAGTGGTTGGTTAAGAAGGACCAAATGGACTGTTTTTAAACTGTCCAGCAATGAGTCCTAATCTCGATCCAATTGAGAACCTTTGGGAAGAGTTGAAATCTGCCATTGGTAAAAGGAACCCTTGAAACATTCATGAGCTGGAACAAATCACAGTTGAAAGAGTGGGAGAAACTACCAGCAGACAGAAGTACGAAACTTATAGATGGCTACAAGAAATGTTTGGAGACTGTCATCACTGCCAAGGGTTATGCAGCCAAATATTAATGCAATGCAATGTGTGCCTTTGAGTCAATGCTGACTCCTGGCGACCCAGCAGCTCCTGGGTTTTCTTGGCAGTGTCACCGGAAGTAGATTGCCAGGCCTTTCTTCCGAGGCAAGGGAAGGTTAAGTGACTTGCCCAAGGCCAAAATGAGTGCTAGTGGGAACTGAACCTAGTTTCTTTGGGCCCAACTTTCAAAGGCAGTTACACGGGTAACAACCCATGTTACCCGTGTAACTGCCTTAACCGGAATTTTCCAAAGGCACCTACACGCGTAGTGCCTTTGGAAAATCCCGGTTAAGTCTCTAGCGCTGCCAGATGCTATCCGCCTAGCATCAGGGCATATTTGCGGCATTCCGGGGAGAAGCGGAGGTGGGGAATGATTTTCGCTGCTGCCCGCTTGATGCTCTGCACCTTAAAGATAGTCAAGGGTTTTCCTCCTCTATCTTTAAGGCACTGGAGCTAAATGGGCAGCATAGAAAATCGCTGCCTCCTGCTTAGCCTTGGCGCCTGCCGGTCTGTGTGGCGTGACATGGATTTTCATTTCCATTGCTGCAGAAGTGAAAATCTGGGTTAAGGAGGTCGGCGGGCAGGCTGTGCGCCGATTTGGCGCATAGCCTGCCTAAATGAAAACCAGGCCCTTTGTTACTGTGCCAGTGCTCTAAGCACTAGGCAGCTCCTCCATTCCCCATTAATCTTGTCCAGGTCATATTTTGTGTGTTTCTTAGAAATTACTACGTCTTAACCTGCACAGACATCATGACTAATATTACTACTACTACTACTAATAATAATAATAATAATCATTTGTATGACATACAGTTGGAATATTTCAAATTATTTCTCAAGATATTGTACAGAACATACCTAAAATGCAAGGGGGTCAATGCTGATCACTGCTGTAGGTAATTCTAACTAAAGTCACCTCATTGTTATATTAAATTTGGAATCCCATTTGCCTGAGGTGTGGAGCCATTTACCTTCTCCACAAAATCTGCTAGCTGGGCAGCTACTTGTTTTCTGCTCTATTATGTATAATAGGGAGATTTGCTATTGAACAATTGTTTGCAGTTAAAAAAGGGCTTGCCTTTGGATCTTTTAAAATAGGCCGAATGCATGCTTCCCTTTGTCAAGAATGTCCCCTTGAATGAGACTTCTTTTATTTTTATTGTATGTAGTTTATTCTATTAAAGTCTCAAAGAGGATAGTCCTATAATAAGGTGCTTAGGTTTGGAGGTAGAGAAGACCCATGTTTTTAGCCTATTTTATAAAGACATGCAAGTGCCTGTGTGTCTTTATAAAATCCTAGCACAAATAATACAAAAATAACTCCTAAATTGTGACCACTGACATTTTATGCCTTTTCACGAGACTGCTGTCACTACCTGTGAAGCTGTATGCAGGCATCAGTGAGAGGTGCCCACTAAAAAGGGTCTCTGTTTCTACCTAAATGGCTTAAAATTGCTGACCGAACAAAGACCAGTGGGGTTCCGGTATTGAGAGGTCTTGAGGCAAATAAACCCAAGTAGGAGGAGGAAGGAGACGGGGTTTACAGCCTGGTGAGAATCTGGAGGAGAAGTTGCACGAGAGGCATCCCCAGGATAAATTCCTGCCGCTACTACAGGGAAAGGACCTTGAACTAGGTAATACAGCTAAGAGCCTTTGGGAAACCACAGTAGTTAAGGTTCTAAGTACTGGAGAGTGTGCTGTGAGCAAGGAGAACACCACAAAATCAACCTTTTATCTCAAGGGGTATGCAGAGGCCTGTTGAACTAAACTGAAGTTGCTACCAGCCTCTCACACTGTTGTAAAGTGTTATTTTGATCCCAATTGGTGGGTCCCGATAACATTGGAGTTTTGTTACATTAACTTGGAGGGAGGGAGTAATTTGACTAAGCCCCACATCTAAGAAGAAATTTGACATAATATGGCCTCTGGTATCCATTACCTGCCTGGTAATCTCCTTACTTTGACCATTTGGAATCCCTAAATGAAAAATCTTTAAATTTGACTGAGAGTGAGCAGTAATCTGCTTGGGGTAACTTCTCCCATACCTGACCCCCATTGTACTATATAGTCAATTTTGTTTTTCAGTAAGCGTTGCCCGGCACCAATGTCTGTCAATCTTGCCAGTCTGCACAAAATCATACACCATCAAACTCCTACAAACAATTAGTATCATCTTTCACTGTATTCAACAAAAAGCATACGAAGAAGATGACCACGGATTCATCGACATGAAAAGAAGTATTTCTAAGGATGCCCCTTTGGAAATGGAACCCTTTCATGAACAAAGATGGCTCGATCAGGATCAGCGGTCAGATAATGAATGCCAAGCTAGACAAGAGACGGTGACAATCTATAACGAAGACAGTACTTCTCATGTTTCATGGAGATGTGTGGTCACTATGGACATTGCATTTTCCAGATGTTGTTTTAGGTCTGATATAAAGCTCAGTAATAGGGAGTATCTACTGCTAGAGAGTGTTCTATATGCACAGTGCCAATTTTCAGCCACTGTGGTGACTGGATTAAGTTTAAGACTGCTCCAGCATATGATTTTAATCTGTATATTCAGCATGCTATCCGTATAGATAGTGCCACTTTTTATGCTGGGCAACAGATGGCGAGTCTTCAAGATGGATTGAACATTGACCGATGGCCACCCTTTTTTTAAAACTCTTGACACTGCTCTCAGCATTCACATCTATCCAGGCTCTGTTTATGTTCCAAGAGCCTCGGGCCCATATTTCTGACTTTGGTCCTGCTCTCCTTTAGAAAGAGATTCTCCTTTGTTTAAATTAACTTCAATGAAAACCACCCACTTCAGTTCTCATCATAGCACTCCACTGTCTAGAAGAGGTCCTAGCAGTCAACCTTCCTTCTGTGAAACACAAGCAACCACTTTAGGAACCAACCAAACACGTTAATAGATAAATATTTACTGCCACCCATGGTTTGATGCAGAAAACCTGCACTAGAACCCACTACTAAAGCTTTAGCACAGGGTTTCCTAGCGCAAGTTTTGTTCACTGATGCTATAAGCAAACAGCATGCAAATAAGCTGTGAACAAAAGGTCTGCACTAAGCAAGGGGAGCCCTGCATATAAATGTGTGAATAGTTTCAGTGAGCGTTCATATGCTCCGTAGACGTAGAACAGATCAGTTGTACATAGTGTATATAGTTATCCCTGTTAACCCGAGTTGTAAAACCTATTATATGTAATGTACACCTCATGCTCCGTTGCTTTGTGCAATTGGTTGTTAAATGTAAACCGTGCTGATTTTAAAGAGTGCGGTATAGAAATAATATAAATAAATAAATAAAGTCAGACACATGAGCACAAGGGTCTGTGATAGCAGCACCTTTCTCCATGGACAAGCAGGATGCATCAGCCACTCCTGGTGACATCATCTGACTGTGCCGTCTGGATGGAAGTGCTCTGAGCATGTGCCAGTGAGCCCCACCCCTACCTGGGCTAGTCTCTTTCTTCCGCCTTGCTGAGAAGGACGGAACACTCAGCTCTCCAACACACACAAAAAATAAATAAACAGAAAGAAGAAAAGAGAAGATCTTCAGCAAGAGAGAGAACAGAAGATGGCCAAACCTGGATTCAAGAAGTGCCCCCGATATGAGAGGAAAATGAATTCCATGGGCGCTCGCTCATGTTTGCTGTGTGTGGTGCCTTGGGGCTTCTCACTACATGGAGGACTGCTCCACTGCGCACATTCATCCCCATTGGCACGATGCTCCTGCAGTCATACCCTGCATGAATTCCTCTCAGGGAACCGGGATTTGGGGCTCCCCAACGCAGCCAAGACGAGCTGGAAGGAAAAGTATGTGGCCGCCAGCAGCATCGGGGATAAAGGCTCCCCCATGGCATGGGATGTGCCTCCCAAGACCTCCATCCCCTGTCTGGGCTCCACCATGATCATTCCCCTGCTCCTAGTCAGGGCAGCACCTCCACTCCCACACCAGCACGAGATCGCCCTGAGGACCCATCCTGCCACGCAACTCTGGTGAGAACACTGGCTCCCCTCTGTACAACCACAACCCATAGTGCTGAACTCGCTTCCCCAGGAGCTCCGACTCCCCGTGCCATTGGCCAGGGAGCCACTCAAACCCTGCCCATCAGTGATGCCATTGGCCCATGCCTGGATCATCACCACGCCGATGGGGGAATCCCTGAATGGCGCGATCACCATGGTGCAGGAAAAAAAGGAGCTTGGCACTTTGTGCAAGTGCTGGAATTCTGTCTGGTCCATACAGGGTAGTTGTTCTCTGCAGAAATTCTGCACAAAATATTGATGTTTATGCTCCAAATAGCATTCTCACACATGTGCATCAAATTGCTTCAGCACACCTCCCCTGCTGTTTTCTTTTCACCACGTCCATTCAGAAAAGCTAAAAAAAAAAGTTGAGTGCTGTAGCTTTTCCCATGGCCACAGAATTGGTGATAAGCCTTTCTAAAAGGGTCCTTGGGGCATGAGAGAGGAATAAAAGTCTCATTACCTGTTGAGGCACACAGGCCAGTAACCTGATCCTAGTAACTTGCTGATCCTTTCATACTGTCGAAGGGTGCGGCTCAAGTATTTAAGGTGCAGAGAATGCAGCCCAGCATGATCTGATCTACCACTAGAAAGATGAAGGCAGACTAGCCCAGGGCTGAAAGTCTATTGCCTCACAGTTATCTTATAATTTTCAAGTTTGGCCACTTAAAGATTAACTGCTCTAGCAGGAGAAGCTTCCATTAATAACAGTGTATTTGATCCTAATCAGCTTCTTTAGTAAAACATTTGTAATCTTTTATTTGAAATTAAATATATTTCTTAAATTCTTACAAAAATATTGAACAGTTTACTTATTAAAATGCACATCGTATTGCAAAGCCGGTTTCAACACGTTCAGCATTTTCAAACCAATCTCAACTGTATTTGACTTTATCGGGCTTACAATATGGGGATATGGGCTCAATTCCAACTTGTTCTTAAACTAGAGGGCATAACATGAAACTGCAAGGGGGTAAACTGAGAGGCAATGTCAGGAAATACTTTTTCACTGAAAAGGTGGTGGATGCTTGAAATGCCCTCCCGATGGAAGTGGTGGGGGCTAAGACAGTGACGGAATTCAAACTGGCATGGGACAGACACTGTGGATCCCTTTATAGCAAAAGGATAAAATCAAAATAACTAACTGTTTCAGCAAATAAGGGGTGATCTGCACAGAGCGATTGGTACACTCCTAGGCGGAGGCATGCGGAGGGGTGACCTGCACGGAGCGGCAGGTGCACCTGCTCTTGTCGCCGTGCTGGGCAGACTAGATGGATCATACTGGTCTTTATCTGCCATCATATACTATGTTACTATGTTTCTTTTCTTTGAGTATTTTCCATGTAATACAGTTATGGCCAACATTATTGGCACCCTTGCATTTTAGGTATGTTGTGTACAATATCTTGAGAAATAATTGGAAATATTTCAACTGTATATCATCATAATATTTTAATAGTATGTTCAAAGGAATACAACAAAAAAGGATGTCTGTGCAACTTAGACATAGTAATTTCTGATGATATACAAAAAAACAAAATATGACCTGGCCAGTATTGAGGGCACCCTTCACTAATATTTGGTGGAACAACCCCTGGCAGTGATGATAGCCTCCAAACATTTCTTATAGCCAACTATAAGTTTTGTACATCTGTCTACTGGTAGTTTCTCCCACTCTTCAACTGTGATTTGTTCCAGCTCATGGATGTTTCCAGGATTCCTTTTACCAATGGCATATCTCAGCTCTTTCCAAAGGTTCTTGATTAGACTGAGATCAGGACTCATTGCTGGCCAGTTTAAAACAGTCCATTTGTTCATTTTTAACTATTCTTTTGTACTTTTAGATGTATGTTTTGGATCATTGTCCTGCTGGAGGATGCATGCCCTTTGACCCAGTCCTAGTTCCTGCTGGAGGATGCATGCCCTTTGACCCAGTCCTAGTTCCTGCTGGAGGATGCATGCCCTTTGACCCAGTCCTAGTTCCTGCTGGAGGATGCATGCCCTTTGACCCAGTCCTAGTTTTCTGACACTAGGTAGCACATTTTGCTCCAAAATATCTTGGTAGTCCTCTGACTTCATGATTCCTTTAATATGTTCCAGACCTCCAGTTCCTGAGGCAGCAAAACAGCCCCACAACATTGTGGAATCTCCACCATATTTAACAGTAGGAAGGGTCTTTATTTCCTTATAAGCTTCATTTTTTTGCCTGCAAATGTATTGCTGGTCTGCATTGCCAAAGAGCTTGTTTGGTTTCATCTGTCCATAGAACATTATCCCAGAAGGATTGTTGTTTCTCAAGGTCAGTTTAGGCAAAGATCAGGTGTGCCTTTTTATGTCTGTCTTTGACGAGTTGGTCCTCCTTGACCTTCACTCATGAAGTCCTTGTTTGTTTAGTGCGTGGGTTATGTTGTGGGTTGAAGCTACCATTCCAGATTGCTGCAGGTTAGCCTTAAGCTCTTTGGATATTATACATGGTGTTTTTCCAACAGTTCACACTAACCTTCAAAGACTTCTTGGATTAATTTTCCTCTTCCCACCACATCCTGGGAGGTTCTTGACAGTTCCATTAGCAGAAAACGTCTTAATAATATTGTAAACTGTAGACACAGGAATCCCAAAGTCTTGGAGATGGCCTTGTACCCCTTTGAAGTTTGATGTTTGGTGATAATGGCTTTTCTGATGGTCTCAGGCAGCTCTCTTGTCTTCACCACTGTGAAAATGGAACAGGGAGTGAATGTGGCCATTTTAAATATTAGAGCCAATATTCATTGGTTGATTCAAGTCATGTGAGTACTGACAATCAATCACAGGTGTGTTTGATTTTACTGCAGTGGGAATGTGGTTCTTCTGTTCAAACTGAATTGAATTGTTTATAAGGGTACCAATAATCATGTCCTGGCAAGCTCCCAGTTTTTATACTATTTTCTTTTATTTCCTTTTTTAATTGGTCTTGCTTTATTTGATTCTTTTATTTGTCGAATATGTGTGCATATATATAGTCTGAAGTCATTTAACTGGCTACATTTTTTTTAAGGAGATGTTGTTGTTGTTGTTGTTAAGTGCCATCGAGAGATTATATGGAACAACACTCCATAGATGTTTTGGCCAGAACTGAGTCTTGGGTAACAGAGAATGACTATCTCAAGAACCACTTAAAACCAAGTAGTTAGGACATCTTTAGCTGCCCTAGAAGTGATAAGAGAGGCAGGGACGTTCTAATAACAAAAAGTGACTTACGCTTCAACAGTATATAAACAGGGTGTACAGAAGGCATTGACCTCCTAACTATATGCTTAACTATCTGCCTCATATGTAGAGCACTAACAGCAAAAACCAACTTCTCCTCGATTCAAGAAATAGCTTGCAATAATGCCATTTATTTTTTATTGTATTTATTTATGTCTATACCGCCTTATCGTGTAATCGAAGCAGTTTACATTGAACAAACCATTTTACAATAAACATGTTTCCAATTAAACAGGGAGAGGGTACAGAGAGGGTATATTTACAGTTAACAATTAGCTTTCCTACTTATAACAAAGGAACACTAAATGGGTAACTAGTCATGCTTAGTATATTATGAGGCTATTTAATTACACCACTAAGGAAAAAGGCTAATCAGCCATAAGAACGGCCATACTGGGTCAGACCAAGGTCCAGCAAGCCCAGTATCCCTGTTTCCAACAGTGGCCAATCCTAAGAGCCTTTAACCTTGCATCAGTGCCCCCCCCCTCAAGTGGAGGAGTGGCCTAGTGGTTGGGGCAAGGTACTTCAGGCCGGAAGGTCGGGGGTTCAAATCCCACTAGAGGACAGCAACCTTGGGCCAGAAGGACTGGGGTTTCTAGTCCCACAGGTGCTCCTTGTGGTCTTGGGCAAGCCACTTAGCCCTCCATAGCCTATGTTCCCTGTAAAATAGTTATCTCCAAGTTATAATGCCCTGTTCAATGTAATTTCAGTTTCAGTTTGTTCAATGTAAACCACACTGATGCAGAATAGCACGGTATATAAGAGAATTAAAATAAATAAATAAATAAATAACCCCCCTGAAGGATACCAGCGCATTCATGGAAGCGATGACAGCATTAGGATACTCCCAGATCATAGACACCCCCACATATGGAAACGGTGCCCTACTCAATCTAATATTGACACCAAACAAATGACAGAACTAAAAGACAGTGCAACATTTCAACTGCCCGAGGACTCCTGGTCCAACCACGCATTAATAGACTTTATAATTCCAATTGAGGAGAAACATAGCAACATTAAACAAAAACATACAACATATCATAAATACAGACACTTTGACAAAGACAAATTTATAGAGGAAATTGCTCCTATAAACACAGCCAATCTGGACCTACTTATTCCTAACCAGAATGAGAGCATATCGGAGACCAACAAAAAGGGAAAGCTAACAGCACCATGGTATACTTTGACACTATGGGAGATGAAACAAAAACTGAGAGAGACTGAACGCAGGTGGAGGAAATCAAAACTCACAATAGAAAGAACCCTCTACATGCAGAAACTAAGGGGTCTATTCTATAACATGAATAGTGGGGATGGAAGTCTATTCGCCCCCTTCCATCCCTGGCAGAAGCCTTTCTGTATGCACAAGGAGTTTGTATGGGGAGGCTTAGTCGGGGCAGGAGGAGTGGGGGGATGGGCGGTCCACGGAGGTCAGCCCTGTATATCCAGGATCAACAGGCTGGACAGGGGACTTATTCCACCTCGGAAGTGGAATAAGTCCCCCTGGATGTTGGGGGACAGCAAGCCCGGGTAGCAGTGGCAAGGTGAAGGGTGCAGGGAGTTCCCCGCAGCCTGATCTTGCCATGGAAGGACAGATCAAGGGTCAGGCTGCGGAGAAAGGAAATAGTGATTAGCGGCCAGGGATCGCGGTTCCTGAATGGAGCCATGGTGCCACGGCAACAGGACACCATGGCACCATGGATCCATTCAGGAGCCTGACTGAGTTAGCTGGGCAGGGCTCTGTATGTGCAGACCGATCAGAATCAGGTCCTGGCCTCCACATACAGGCCCAGACCCAATTCCAGTCCCACAGGGCACGTCTAGCCCCTGCAGGATCGGAATCGGTTCTGCATCTGTGCATCCCGATTCTGATCAGGCGCATAGGGGCCTGGACGCACCTATTAGAATGTGCCTCTAAATGAATACCAAAACGCTACAGACACAGGTAAAAGAAATTACTACACAAACCTAATAATGGCCTTACTCAATAGGCCAAGGGAATTATTCAGCATAGTTAAAACACTAGTGCAACCCTCACAGCAAACAGAAGAGCTCAGTCCACTAACTACACGTCAGATGGCCGACCACATGCAAAGACAACTAGCATCTCAAAGCATCATACCAACAACACTGCCAAAGATCCACCCTACAAACACTATCTGGAAAAACTTTAACCCAATAACCATGGAGCAAATAGTAAAAATAATGAACCTCAACACCACAATATCACCACTTGACCCCTGGATAAAATTAACCAGATCAGAGCTAATAACAAATATCACAAAAATAACACAACTATTGCTCACCCAAGGATACATGCAACCATTCCTAAAAATGGCCTCAGTAAGACCTATACTAAAAACCCATCATTAGACAATAAAGACCCAACCTCCTATCAACCAATATCAAGTTTACCATTCACAGTGAAAATACAAAAGGTGGTACAGAAACATCTACAGGAGTTCATTGACACCCATACAGCACTTGATGCACAACAACATGGATTTAGACCTAATCACGGAGTAGAAACATGACTAGTATCGCTAATTGACACACTAATAAAAGGACTCCAAAAACTGACACAGGGATTTATGTTAATATTCCTTGATATAACAACAGCATTTGACTCGATATGCCATAAAACACTACTCTCATGCCTGCAAACAATAGGACTCGAAAAACGTACAACATAACAACATGATTGGAACAACAACACGTACAACATGATTGGAACAACAAATGGTTCCAATCATATTTGACAGACCGCAAGCAACAGATGAAAATGGGACATAACACATCTGCACTATATCCTCAACGGAGAGGAATCCCTCAAGGATCAGCACTATCCACTCTTCTTTTCAACCTGTATATTTTAACACCTGTGTGCAATATTACAACCACACAAGATAATTTCTATATCTTTGCCAATGATATTTATGCTTTACACACAATTTGACACTTCATGCCCACACTTCATGGAACTCATAAATTATTTCAATATAGTGGATCAATGGCTGGAAAATAATCATCTCACAATAAACTACAAAAAGACAGAGGTGCTATGCATCAACAGAAGCAAGGCCTTCAACCCACCACCCTCGCTAAAAGTAAAGGATGCTGTCCTACAAATAAAACAAGAAGTGTGCTACTTAGGAATCACACAACCAAAGTCTCAACTTAAATTCTCACATCAACAAAACACTCAAAACAATCTACAGCAAAATAAGAATCCTACGAAACTTCCATTCATTACTAGACCCCTATGACTTCAGAACAGTTTTTCAGGCAATAGTTTTCCCACACTTGGACTATGCTAACATCATATTCCATGGATTACCCAAACAATCACTATAGGCATTACAAATAGCACAAAACACAGTAGCACAAGTCATACTGGGAAAATCAAGATCCAAGCACATTACTCCAATGTTAAAGCAACTGTTCTGGTTTCCCATAGAGTAGAATGAATTATAAAGCACTCATGACTACATTCAAAATCACTCACAATTTATCTGCCAACTGCTTAAAACAACTACTACAATACCCAAGGAACAATTGACAAATGAGAGAGACAACACAGAACATGTGACCAGTCCTAATAGAAAAAACAAAGAGTAGTCAATATGTTTGCTCAAGAGCCTTCTCTATATGTGCCCCTGGATTATGGAATGTCCTCCCAAACAAGATGCGAAACACAGATTTATTGACATTCCGTAAGGAACTAAAAACATACTTGCTCATAGAATTTTATGGAGACAATACTTAGGTTGAGTCTTGTTCTTGTATCTAACTACCTACGAACGATTACAGTTGAACTTGCCCCTTCATCCCATACTTTATCCCATTTTAACTATCTTATATTCTCGCTCTCACTTGGTTTGCAGCTTGTCGTGCTGTGAGGGCTTACGTGCATCAGTGATACTGAGAGCTAAACTATCGGTAGTTTAACTACTGGCAGGGTCTCCCAAGATGGACAGGTCTCAGCTGAGGTGCCAGACCAAGACAAACCACCCATCTGGGCAGCAGCAGCAGAATGGGATAGTGTTGACGGCGGAGGATCACATTTTTGTGACAACGGCCAGAACACCAAACTTAAACTGCGCGGAAGAAAGGCCCGGCAATCTACTTCTGTATCTTGCCATGAAAACCCAATGGATAGTTACAACAAAACAAATTGTGCTATGGTGCTGGAAGATGAGACCCCCAGGTCGGAAGGCACTCAACTAGCTACTGGGGAAGAGCTGAAGACTTTTCAGAGTAAAGCCAGCATTTATGATGTGGTTGGATCAAAGCCCTCGGGAAGTCTGACTGCTGATGTAGCTGCGCATGAAATGAGAGTCAGAAGCTGTAAAGATGTCTTACACATTGGAACATGGAACGTACGAAGCATGAACCAAGGGAAGTTGGAGGTGGTCAAGAATGAAATGGAATGTGTACAACTTGATCTGTTGGGTGTCAGCGAACTGAAATGGACTGGCATCGGGTACTTTGCATCAGATGATCACATGGTCTACTATGCTGGAAATGAAGGACAAAGAAGAAATGGTGTTGCATTTATAATAAAGAAGAAATTTGCAAGAACTGTTATGAAATACAATGCAGTCAGCGAACGCTTAATCTCTATTCGTCTACGAGGATTGCCTATCAACACAACTATAATTCAGGTATATGCCCCAACAACAGCTGCAGAAGAGATTGAAATTGAAGAGTTCTATGAACAAGTACAAGCTGAAATTGACAGAACATGCAAACAGGATATCCTGATAGTCATGGGTGACTGGAATGCAAATGTTGGTAACAAAGAAGAAGGCAAAGTAGTTGGAAAATATGGACTTGGCAACAGAAATGAAGCTGGAGAAAGACTGATAGAATTCTGCAAGACCAATGATCTATTCATCTCAAACACCTTCTTCCAGCAACACAAGCGGCGACTGTACACATGGACTTCACCCAATGGATTGTATAAAAATCAAATTGACTACATCTGTGGAAGTCAACGATGGAAAAGCTCTATAACATCAACCAAGACAAAACCTGGAGCTGACTGTGGTACAGATCTTCAACTACTAGTATGCAAACTCAAGCTAAAGTTGAAAAAGAGCAAACCACTCATGAATGCAGCAAAATATGACCTTGAGAATATACCACTGGAATTTAAAGACTGCCTGCAAAATCGATTTGCTGCTTTAGATACAAGTGACAGAGCTCCGGAAGTGTTATGGAATGACATCAAGAAGGTTGTGTTGGAAGAAAGCGAGAAGTCTCTACAAAAGGTGAAAAAGCAAAAACGGCCAAAATGGATGACGGAAGAAACTCTGAAAATTGCCCAGAAACGCAGAAAAGCTAAAGCCAGAGGAGAAAGAAAGACAATCGCAGAACTCAACAGAGATTTCCAACATGCAGCAAGACAGGACAAGGAAAAGTACTACAATGACGCATGCAAGGAAATAGAAGCAGAAACTATTAGAGGAAGAACAAGATCGGCTTTCCTAAAGCTACGAGAGTTAAAGAAAAAGTTTCAGCCTCGAATTGGAATGTTTCAAGATGCTCAAGGTTCTATGTTGAATGATGCTGAGAAGATCAAGAAAAGGTGGAAGGAATATACAGAGTTTTTATATGATAAAGATCAAGTGGACCAACAGCCGTTTCAACCTGTACCTTATGATCGGGAACCATTGATGATGAAAGAAGAAGTTGAAGCAGCATTGAAAGCCTTATCAAAGAACAAAGCACCAGGCATTGATGGCATTCCTATAGAAGTATTGCAGCAATCTGATGCAGCTGTTACCATACTTACAAGGCTCTGCCAAGAAATATGGAAGACAATATCATGGCCAACTGACTGGAAAAGATCTGTGTTTATACCAATACTAAAGAAAGGTGATCCAACTGACAGTGGAAATTATCGAACAATCGCTCTGATCCCACATGCCAGCAAGATTCTACTGAAGATTATTATAGTTGATTTCTATTGTTCTATGTTCTATGTTCTATGTAAAATGTATACAAACTGTGTACATGACTGTTGACTTGTTATATGTAAACCGCCCTTGATCTCTGGAAGGGGCGGTATAAAAGAAATAGTTAAATAAATAAATAAATAAAAAAAAGAGACTACAACCATACCTAGAACAAGAACTACCTGAAGTGCAAGCAAGGTTCAGGAAAGGGCGAGGAACGAGAGACATCATTGCGGATGTGAGATGGATCCTTGAAAAGACTAAAGAATACCAAAAGGATATCTATTTGTGCTTTATTGACTATAGCAAGGCTTTTGACTGTGTAAACCATGAGAAACTCTGGGCCACATTAAGAAGCATGGGTATACCAGAACACCTGATCGTTCTCTTGCGCAATTTGTACAATGATCAAGAAGCAACAGTTCGAACGGAACAAGGAGAAACAGAATGGTTTAAAATAAGCAAAGGTGTAAGACAAGGCTGCATACTTTCCCCCTACCTGTTTAATTTATATGCAGAACAAATCATCAGAGAAGCAGGATTGTATGAAGACAACAGAGGTGTGAAGATTGGTGGAAGACTCATCAACAACTTTCGCTATGCTGATGATACCACATTACTGGCTGAAAGTGAAGGTGATCTGAAACATTTGCTTCTCACAATCAAAGAACATAGTCTCAAAATGGGCCTGCACCTTAATCTAAAGAAGACAAAGATCATGACAACTGGCATAATCAACAGGTTCATCGTTGAAGGAGAAGAAATTGAAATTGTGAACAACTTTAACCTACTTGGATCAACTATCAATAAAGAAGCAACAAGCAGTCAAGAAATCAAATGACGCATTGCTCTTGGCAGAATGGCTATGAAAGACCTAGATAAGATTCTCAAGAGAAGAGATGTCTCTCTCCATACAAAGATTCGACTTGTTCAGTCCATGGTATTTTCAATAACATCATATGGATGTGAAAGTTGGACAGTGAAAAAGACAGACAGGAAGAAAATTGATGCCTTTGAATTATGGTGCTGGCGGCGAATACTGTGTATACCATGGACTGCTCGAAGAACAAACCAGTCGATACTAGAGGAGATCAAACCTAAGCTTTCTTTAGAAGCTCAGATGACAAGACTTCGACTTTCATACTTTGGACACATCATGCGAAGAGAGAGATCATTAGAGAAAGACATCATGCTTGGCAAGATAGAAGGTCAACGCAAAAGAGGAAGGCCAGCAATGAGATGGATCGATACAATAACAGCAGCTACAGGTACCAGTCTGTCAACAATGAGCCGCCTGACTGAAGACCGAACACAATTCAGGATAGCTATCCAGAGGGTCGCCATGAGTCGACTCCGACTCGAAGGCACTTAACAACAACATTACATTCTCGAGCAAATTGTGTATAATTGAGCTGCTTTGCTACCCATCCTAATTATAGCAAACACAGGTTTAGCCCTATGGCTAGTATTCCAAGTTCGGCACCCTGTTGGATGTAAAAACCCAGTAGCTGTTAATTGTAAGCCACTCTGACCTGTGGAAGAGTGGTATAAAAGAATAGCCAAATAAATAAAAGAAATAAGGAGAGTAAGCCAAGTATATGTGCACAGGTGTCTGCATTAGCAGCAGCCATATCTTATGCACAAAAGGCACTTGTGCGTACGGCATGGAGTGCAACGCCATGCTTAAAAGCAATATTTTTCTGCTTAGAATAATGTCAGTGTCCATAGACAATATTATTCTTAGCAGAAATCCTATGCAGAATAATATTGCTTTTGTGTGCAGCATACTGTGGTATTCCAGCACATGCCCAAACATTGTTCCAGCACATTCCCCCCCCCCCCCCCCCCACCATTTGTTTCCCAACACTCTCTTCAGCAAAGCCAGAAAAAAAAAAACGTTTTGGGGGCTATGCAGTCGAGAAACGGGCATAAATGCCTCACCAAGAACTGCTGCAGACCTATGAGCAAACCTTTAACGTCTCCTCAGAACTTGCGCTAAAATCCTGGCGCTGAGGTCAGCCTTCCGTTCTTCTGCTCCCTTCTCTGCATTAGCTAAGTGCTTTGTTGGCATCCCTTTTAATCGATTTGAACATACTGTGCACTGCTGTTAGTGCAGGCTAGAGTGCATGGAGTATGCTCACATTGGATCCCTTGCTACATTCTGCCCTTGCACTGATGCAGAAAAATGTGCGCAGATATTGTGTTAATGGCAGCACACTTTGCTGCATCTACCCTAGCATCTGCCGACTACACTACCAGAGTGAATATGAACGACTCTTGTGAGAACTGACAGTGCCTATACACAGGGCCATACCGAGCGTGAATCGCGCCCCGTGCGACTTGCACATCAGGCGCCCTGCGCCCCTGCTCCTCCATCCAGCCACTTTCTGGACAGCGGCAGGAGAGAAGAGGCGCGCCCGATGTGCAAGTCGCTGGCACGCTAAGCTGATCTGTCCTTCCCTGTTCTGACGCTGCTTCAGAGGAGGGCGGGACCAGACCTGCTTAGCGTGCTGCTAGAAGGCTTAAGAGGCGCATTTCAGCTGTCTGTTATTGCCTGCCGCCACTGAGAGAAGAAAAAAGTGGCGGCAGCAGGCAACGGCAGACAGCTGAAATGCACCCCTTAAGCCTTTGCGCCCTGTGCGGCCGCACTGCTCGCACAGGGCTAGGTATGGTCCTGCCTATACATACTCACAAAGCTGTGATGCTTTTCTTCCAAAACAATTGTTGACACATCTTGTTGCAAGGCTGCGAGAAGCTTGAGCGAAAACTTACAGAGTCTGTCCAAAGTGCATGCAACAAGACAGACATGCTGCTGAAAAAAACATAAGAAGTGATGCAAGACATGTCACGAAGCAAGTGTGGGTGCGAACCTTGGCCAGCTCAAGGCTATCTGATGCCCTAGGCCAGAGGTTCTCAGCCCAGTCCTCTGGGACTCATAGTCCAGTTGGATTTTCAGGATATTGAATATGTATGAGATAGATCTGCATACAGTGGAAGCAGTGCATGTAGATTTATTTCATGCATATTCATTGTGGATATCCTGAAAACCAGACTGGCCTGGTGGTCCCAGAGGACTGGGTTGAGAACCATTGCCCTAGGCGAACTTACAGCTCTTCACTCTCCCTTTCGGGAACACCTCAAGGTCCTACCCAACTACATGGCTAGCATCTTACCCCTTTTCTCCCCCTGTCCCCTCACATGTTAAGCATCACCTCTTTTCCCTTCCCTCTGCCAGGCCTATCTCACTGCTGGTCATACTGCATGTTCCTGTTACTACTACTACAACTCCTAATCATTTTCATAGCACTACTAGGTATACTCAGGCACTGCATATATATATATGTAAGAGACAGTCCCTGCTTGACAGAGCTTGCAATCTATTCAAGACGGACAAACAGAACAAATAAGGGACTAAGAATTCAATTTATAGGGAATGAATAAACACCCATAAATATTAAACGGCAGAATAAGGAGTCAAAATCCAAAAGCAGCCTTGATAAGGTGGGTTTTTAGCCTGAATTTGAATAGGACCAGAGATGGACCCTGATGTACTGACTCAGGAAGTCTATACCAGGTATATGGCACAGGGTTGGAGGGTTAAATGTGCAGCACCGAAGAAAACGTGGCTCAAACGCTTCGAGGAAGACCTAAGGAACCAGCGACTGACCATCGATGAGACCAGAAGTATCGCCACCGATCGCCAAGGTTGGAAGCGTATTGTGAACAACACCCAGAATCCAGCAGCACCTACTGCAGGGTATCGGGTGAGAGGACAACCTGCTCCCCAAACGCCAGCTAAGGTTTAAAGAAGAAGAAAGAAAGAGATGGGCAGCAAGGCGGAAGAGCAAAGTCTGGAGTTGGCAGTGGAGGAGAAGGGCACAGATAAAAGCGTGAATGGTAATTCTGGGAAGAGTAATGATATCATACACTAAATGCAGCAAAAGCGCGAAGCAGTATAAAGAAAACATCACCACGAGGACTCATACAGCGTCATCAAAAAAGACCCCAAGATGTTCCCCGGGACCATCCCACAAAATCTTTGGGGTTCTCTAGTCATATACAAAATCATTAATCATCATTAGATAATAAGAGGCTTGAAGATATGACCAACCCCCCCTCCCCTCTAAAGATTTGGTAGAATAGTCCCAAAGAGCCCCCTTGACAGCAATGCATGAGTTCCTGTAGCAACACCTTCAGTGTTTTGTTGAATAGAACTAGGGTATAAATGTGTTGCTAAGAAGGTGAATCTCGGAGGATTTTCTTTTTTCAGTTGAGAGCATTCATTGAGTGTTGTTAAAATGAAACCTAAGACGCTTCCATGCTTTCATGTAGTCTAATTTATATAATAATCCCTCTGTTCTGACTACTACTGTGTTATCATTTCTATAGCGCTACAAGACGTACATAGTGCTGTACATGCTCTGCATCCGATCTCTTCCATTACCGACATGTGCAAACCCTATTTCAGAAGCTCGGGAGTCATATCCAGACTTGCAAACCACATAAACGCCGCTCACCAGGATATTCAGCTGCACTAAACGTCCTATCAGTGTCCGGTTAGCAACAGGGCATTCTGGGAGTGGTACCATGAGCTAGCCATTTAGTGGTGATATTCAGCCACTTTACCAGTTAACTAAACCCCCTACAGTCAGGTCACGTGAACAGATGTCCTGATTTTAGGTGGTTTTGCAATCCAATTAGTAGATGAATATTGCTGCTAACCGGTTTGCAAACTAGCAATCTGGCAAAACGAGATATTCAGTACCAGTCATCAGATATGGTCTGGTGCTAACTATTTGGGGTTATTTTAAACCAGCGACAGGCAACCTCTAAAAATGCCCCTCCCCCTTCCCCATTTATTTCAGCCATTGTCAGATTTAGTTTGCTGAGGCAGTGAGCTGTCCTAACATATGAATGCAGCAGTTTAGAATAAATACAAATTCTGACATATGCATGTTTACCTCGAAACTGCAAACCCATAAAACCATTTCACCTCTGATGCTCGCTCCAAAACGAAACGCCCCTTCGCGAACCAGAGAGCCTTATCTGTCAGTCAAAGCTGTAGAAGCCTGTTGATCTTTTGGGGATTTGAAGGCTTGGCATGGTGCAGAACGTTCTACTATGTAGAGGCACGTGCAGTACAATTTCCTCATCTCTCATGATCCAATGCTATGAGCTCCAAGCAGCCCTCATGCCCACATGCTCATCGAAGCATCGCTTCCAAGGCCACCGGGGCCTGCAGCACTAACAAAGACTCAACAGAGCCAGTGCTGGGCCTTGAGCCTGCTGTGTCCTCCTGTTCCCTCTAAACTTCCTAAAACGGATGGGTCGCTGCAGACCTCGAGCTTCACTGGTACTTTGAGTTCCTGTGCCGGTTGCGCTGAATCTTTGTTTGTTGATGCTTTCAAGTTGGTATCACCTCCTGAATTTTGCCCTAATGTATGCTATAATCTGATTGGGTTTTATAAACTGTAGTCTTCATAATAAATTTTGAGCTTGCTATTATAACCTCACCAAATAGTTTAATTTAATTTATAAGCTTTAGTGTCTATTTTGGCATCATTACCATTCATATGGCTAATTCTCCTCACAAATCTACTAACACTGCTGTGTAGCTGGGAATTGCCATAATAACTTAGCAAATCTGCTGAAAATTGTCTGTTTAAAAGATTGTGCCAAACAGCTGGAATCTCCGTGGGTTTCAGCAGTCGCAGCTGCAACTTGGCTTGGCTCCAAGTTTCTCTCTGGCTTCTTTGCTGACCCCAAAATGACAGAGGAAAACAGAAGGTTAGCGTTACGGCTGTCATTGCAGATTTTAAAAACTACTATGTAGGGGATGTATCGGGACCATATCAAGCTAGAGATGCAAACCCAGCGCCCCACCCAGCTGCATGCAGGAACTCACTTTAGTTGGGCTTCTTGGAAGCTCAGTGATGACATCAGTGCTCCTTCCATACTTGTGTCCCCTATGGCTGCACCGCTTGCACAGTCCTTGGATTGGCCCTAGGTTGCATCTTTGTGGGGGATTGTGTGCGGGGGGGGGGGGTGTCTGAGAAGTATGAGTGTGTGGAAGATGTAAGGGGAGTGTGGGCAGATGGATGTGTATGTTTGAGTGGGGTTCTGTGAAAGTTGATGTGTAAGGGGGTATTGCTATGTGTATAGGTGATGGTGATTGTAGTGGCAAGTGTATGTGGGATGTGTGCACATCTGGGTCTAAATGCGGAAGTATGAATTAAGATGCTACGTCACCCTGCCTCTGTGAAGGTGATAGGTAGGGGACATACTGTCTGTCAGGACTGTACCAAGGGCTGTGTGAGTAGTGCAGCTGCACAGGGTGCAAACACAGAAGGGGGGCGGAGATATTATCACTGAGCTTCAGGAAGCTCAAAAAGAGTGACTGGGTGGAAGGGGGCACCAGATTCTTTAGTTGCACAGGGCACATTTCTAGCTTGGTACAGTCCTGGTGTCTATGTAATATGTGCATATGTGTGTGTGTGTGGCAGACGCAGTATGAAGGGGGTGTAGGAATGTGTAGGGTGTGCATGAGAAGGAGCATGTTGGAGTATGTTTTAGAGAGATGGGATATGTGGGGGGGGGGGGGGGGCGTTGTATGGTTTGGAGAAGGTAATTTGATGCATCACCAGCTGCTTCAGTAATTCTTCCGTGACTGTCTCCATTTGCTTATTTGCTCTATGGCAGAAGGGTGATGAGGTAGGAGGTTGGGTAAGGATTCAAACAGCTTCTAATGATTTGCAATAGAAAGTGAAGGCTAGGTTCTCTGAACATACAGATCCAATGTTTCATTACAAATGTATTTTATTTGCAAACATTTGATAAGCTGCCTTTTCGTAAGTCAAACACCAAGGCAGGTACAATAAAATATCATAAAACCTCATCCCAGACATTCATCTTTGCGTCCTGCATGCCAAATTTTGTGAATCGGTAGCAAAAAATTAAAACAACTGCTACCACTAGTGTTACTGCTATTCTGGAGGACATTATAAATGCTGTGAATTAGCATCTCTTATCTAGAGAGCTGCTATACCTATAGGCAGATGGACATTGATCCCTTTCATATAATTCTTTCCAATATTCTTTGTTGGAAAGCATATAACATGTTCCAACTTCTGAGCTGGTTGACAGGAATGCTTAAACGCATAGGGGTTGATTTTAGTGGTGGCGGTCAGTGCTGTCGAAGCAGCTGGCTGCTTTAACTTAGGACAGGACATTCAGTGCTGGGGCCATGCTGTTTTGCAGTCCAGTTAATGGTGATAGTCAGCTGCTCAGCAGATTGCAAAACCACATAGCGTTAGGACAGCCTTTCACCTGTCCTAACTTTATGGATTTAGTTATGCATTAGCGGCATGAATATCGCTGATAACAGCATAGCTGTCTTTGTCACCTCCAATCCACCCACACAATGCACTGACACGATCTGCATAGCTTTGAGGCGTTTAACCCATTTAGTGGAGATACTGCACAACACTAACCAGTATGTCAATTATTCACCCTGGCTCTGTGACGGTGGTGTGTGGGGCAAGTGCTAGGTGCCTTGTTCGAAAGTGCTGGGTAGGGCTTTGGCTATGGCCTTTCCTGCTAGGTGCCTTGTTCTAAAATCCCCCCCCCCCCCCCCAAAGTCACCCATTTGTAAGAGGCTCAGAATAAAAGTAAACCACTACTGATCATTTACATAGTGCTACGAGGCATACACAGGGCTGCACAGATACAAACTCTAATGGTCATTTCAAGATCTATTCTCAGCATGTTTTAATAATGGTATAGTGGGAACCTGTCTAAACAGGACAGCTTTGAGACTGATCTATTGTACAAAAAGATTTTTTCCCCATGTTGTGTCTAAGGGGAAAACTGTCTGGTATAGCAAATGGAAGAGGAATTGGATTTAGCTCAGGCCTTTCTCAGAGGTTCAAGGTGAGTTACATTTGGGCATTTTCCTATCCCCAGAAGGCTTATAATCCACATTTGTACCTGAGGCAAAGTACATCAGTAAATCCTTTGGAAATTAATTTTATAATGGGGTATCTAGTGTAAGGCAGGCAAACACACTTATTTTAAGTCTATTTTGTAACGAAAAGTAGGCACTTACTGTTATTTATAAAATACTAGCATAAGAAAATAAGCCTTAATTTCAGGCATGAAAATTAACACCAGCCCTAGAGCCTAGTGTAAATGACCATGCCTGTCTTTAGCAAGTATGCACATAAATTACACAGTTGTTGTTAATAATTAACATGTCTACTTGTGCACACTGTCTACACCATGCCCAAATTCCACCCTATGCATGCCCACAGCAAAAGTACATGCCATGAAATTAAAACATGTACTTTTTTGTTGGGTGTGATTTTACAAGAGACCATTTGTGTCTGTAAATGACTAAAATACCCCCTTTAGACACCTCCTTTCATGCGTAAAAGTAGGCACCTTCTTATAAAATGACTGCCTCTGTATGGTGAACATATTATATGTGAGATCATTTGTGTGCCGAACTAAGCCATACACATCAGCTTTCCTCTATATTTATCTGTAAAGTCTGAGCAGTTAGATTAGACTTCTCTCTCCAGCACTTGCTTTGTTACCGTCAACAAACCACAGATTAAAAACTTCTTCTGGCAGAAATTCTGTAATCATAGGATGTATTTTCTTCTGGTCATGCAAAGGGGGCTTGCTATGGAGCAAACAATGGAACTGAAAGTTAGGATTATACAAGAGCACCAACGGCTCCTGGTTGTATTAGGAAAGTGGCTTCAATAAGCTCATTTTTTCTCTATTAAGTATTGGAGATAGCACTTGAAAGTCACTATATTCATAAGGGATTTTTATAAGTCAATCTTTGAGTTTATATTTTGTTTGGTCTATTAGATGAAAATTGCTCCTTTTTTCTTTAGCCTATTTGGAATAATTAAACAAGTGCTTGGAGGACAGTAACTAGGTTAGTTCTCCATCTTTAATTTCTGTACCCCAATCGCTTGAATGCAGCAGTGATGTTCTATGAGCTCATCGGCTCAAATGGGATAAAGCCAATATTCAAAACTCATCCGCCACTATCTGACCTCACCCAATGCCACAGAGTAATGATGAGGTTGCTAGTGGAGGATTATCAGTATGGAAAAACAGAAGGAAGTTTGTGTTAAGGCCATTCCTCTTGCATTTGGAAGGTATTAGTGTACTCTTTTGTCTTATGATTTATTATTATGATGTCTTCATATGTGGTGCATCACAGCCAGTGTTGACTGGTTTAGCTCTATTAATTTGGGTCCAGATCAAGGAGATGCTGCAAAATGTATGCTGCTCCAAGCATACTAGTTTTTTGCAAAACTGATGATGATGATTATTGATTGTATCTTATGCTGCTGCTGTTTTATTATTTTATGGTTTAATTGATTGCATTCTATTCTGCTTTATTGCTTGCACTTAGTGATATAGCAAATGAATAAATGGAATGGAATGAAAATGGAGGATCTAAAGCACTATGGAAACATCTTGTCTTAGGCTCTTTGGGGGTATATTCAGCAGCGGTGGCTAGGCTAAATAAAGTGCTGAGCTGCCGCCACCACCACTTTAATATTCAGCAGCAGATCCTATCTGGTTTCTGCTGCTGGACATCGGAGATGCTATCCACCACTAGCCAGATAGCTCTAACTGGTTAAACTTAGGACAGCCATTCACCCGTCCTAACTTTAACTGCTTAAGCTATCAGGTTAGTGGCTGGATATCGCTGCTGACCAAATAGAAGCCGTCACCACTCCTGAGCTTCCCACAGACCGCCTCTGTTTAAAATGGGCATTTTTTCTGCGGTCTATGGGGATATTCAGCAGCAATAACCGGTTAGTGCCACTGACTATCATAGTGACCATATTTTAGCTGGTTAGAGGATCTGCAAGCAACTAAAATGCTTTGGAAATACCCCTCCCTTCATTTCTTAATGAGAAACAAGGAATGGACAAAGGAAAGTCTGCAAAATACAGCTTTCGTGCGGGCAAGCAGAGGGATCATTTCCTCCTCTGAGGTGTGCTCTGCGGCTACTTTAGAAAGCAGTAAAAAATGTAATAAACCAAGGAATGGGGGGGGGGGGGCATTTGTGCTTACTGGAAGGAGAGTAATTAGTCTTCAAACCAGCAGCAAAGTTGGCACAGCAAAGGTCTGATGTAGAGCAGGTCCTGGAAGAGAGGGAGGGAAGGGCCAAGGGGAAGGAGAAGACGGTAATAGCCACTGATTTATGTGCAACATTTGCAAAGTTTTTCTTATTATACTGTATCTTATGAAGGTGTCTTTAGAAATATAGTTAGTTTTGAGTGGAGAATTAGCCTAATGGTTAGAGCAATGGACTGTAACTCATGAAAGCCAGGTTCAGATCCCACTGCTATTCCTTATGATCTTGGGCAGCCGCTTAACCCTCCATTGCCTCAGATTGTAAACCCTTTGCAGAAAGGACTGTCCCTGAATATGACTGGCCTTAAAATTTCTGAGAAAGACATAAGTGGAGTGGAGGAGTAGCCTAGTGGTTAGAGCACTGGCTTGGGAACCCAGAGACCAGGGTTCAGTTCCCACTAGCGCTCCTTGTGGCCTTGGGCAAGTCACTTAACCCTCCATTGCTCAGAAAAATCCAAGTTATCAATGTTCCTGTTTTAATGTACATTACCAAGTTTACGTTTCAATGTAAAACACTTTGATTGAAATGATAAAACGGTACATAAAAACTGTTAAATAAATAAAAGTAAGCTAAAATCCAATTCCTTTTCTTGTGCTTTCTGATAATCATGATTTTTTTTTTGTGGGGGAGGAATCTAAATGATTAATGTTAGGAAGGGAGGAGGGTAATATAGTTGGGATCTTAGGGGTCAGAAAGATAGGATATGGAGGAGAGGGAAAATCAAGAGCAGAAAGAGGAAAAGAGAGAGGGCTCATAGAAAGGGACAAATAGAGCGGATCTTGGAAGGAAGGGATAGAAGACAAATTCATCTCACATCCTTCCTCCAACTGATTCCTCTTCTTATTTACTCTACACACACTCTCATAGGTGTAGTTTGGGGGACATGGGGGGTGGTAGTCCCCCGAAATGTTTCAGGCATTAATGGTGATCTGGTACCCCTGCCTCCACTGTCGGTATGACTTCCTTACCCTTTGCCCCTCCCCCCCCCCCCCCCCCAATAAGAAGGCAAACTATGCCAATGCATTCTCTACACACCCCTGATTCAGGACTGGCTAAACCATTAGGTAAACTAGGCAGTGACCTAGGGCGGCATCTTCTGGGGGAACATGAAGTTGGCTAAGAGCAGCTACAGTCAAACCAAAACAATACATTCTGATGGCCACAGAGACTCAAAGAACCATTAGTGTTACTTTTGCCTGCAGACAGTGCAATTTTCAAATAGCTCATTTACCTGGATGAAGCATTTTGGAAATTACCCTCATTGGGGGTAGTTTTAAAAACTTTTCCTGTACCTTAAAGGGCTTTTTTAATATTACTTTATAGGATACATATGTACAAGTACATGGGATGACAAGAACACACTATTTGTACGTGACCTAAATGTAGGCATGTTCCTGGGTAGAGTTTGGGTGAAGTATGGGCAGAGTTAAACGTGCATGCATGCTGTGTAAAATAAGTGTAGTCGCGCAGATTGTACCTATGTATATTAACATCATAAGTGCAGTTGCGTGGATTGTATCTATGTACATTTACACCACTTCCCAATGCCCACCGCAGGCACCTGAGCCACGGACTCGAACCGGATGTACCCGACAGCTTCATGCCATTCTTTCCTCTCTAAATCTAACAAACAAACCACCCAAAAGGTAGATAATTAACACACTAAGTATAGCCTTTTGGTCCCAGACCCTATTCACAATAATTAATATTTTTGTCAGAACTGTTATCATGAGGGAAACCCTCTCATAAAATTGAACAAAAAGGAATGGTTACTTCGAGAGGGTTTCCCTCATGGTAACAGTTCCGACAAAAATATTAATTATTGTGAATAGGGTCTGGGACCAAAAGGCTATTCTTTCCTTTCTGGCAGTGTCCCTCTCAGTCTCCCCCCGGAGGCATCGCAAATGGCCACCTTCTTTTATGATAAGATTTTCACCCTCCAACTCGGTCTTTTTCCTTCTTCCCCTACCCAACCGCTGCCTGCTACCCCCTCCTCCCCCACTTCCGTTTCTTCTCCATCACGTCACCCAACACTTATATGGAAGGCTTTTAATCCCGTCTCTCACACTGCTTTGTCAAAGGCCCTAGTAGTTGTTCAACTTTGATCCCCTTCCGTCGTCTTGGCTATTAGAAGATTCTTTAGCCCTCAAACCTATTTTTCTCATTAATTCCAGTCTCACCCCAGGCGTTTTCCCTTCCATGTGGAAGGAAGCCTTAATTCGACCAATTTTGAAAAAACCCTCCTCAGATAAAGCAGTCCTCTTGAATTACAGGCCAGTTTCAAATTTACCATTCTTATCCAAATTATTTGAGAAGTTGGTTTCCCAACAACTGAACACTCGCCTCAAATCTACTAATACACTCTATCCCTGCCAATCAGGGTTGCATTCTGATCATTCCACTGATATTATCCTTCTTTCTTTGCTCAGTGAGGTTCACCAGTCTCTTGACCATAGTAATATCACAATCACTGTCTCTCTTGATCTAGCAGCATCTTTTGATCTTGTCAATCATGATTTTCTTCTCTCACGTCTACATTCTATTGGTCTCCTGGAATGAGTTCTCAATTGGATCAGGTCTTTTCTTTTGCAACGCTCCTTCAGGGTTACCATGGATAATTCTGTCTTTCTCTCCTACTCTCTTCTCTGTGGTGTCCCTCAGGGCTCTGTTTTAGCTCCTCTTCTCTTCAACATCTTTACTATACCTCTGTCTTTTCGTATCCAAGAATCTGGCATCTCATTTTACCTATATGCTGATGATGATGCACTTTTACTTCACCATACCAATCCTTACTCTCTGGACCTTTTGCCTTTGAACTCCTGCCTTTCTCATGTGGCCACCTTGTTATCCTCAAACTGTCTTGTTCTCAGTCCTTCAAAGACAACTGCTACCTTGCTCACAGGTTCTCCCTCATCACCCTCTGTTGCACCCTTCCTCGCAGGGGTGCCAATTCAGCACACCTCCTCTTTCCATTACCTTGGGGTCATCCTTGACTCCGCACTTTCATTTCACGAAAATCTCAGCCAGATTACCCAATGCTCCTTCTACTCTCTCCGCCGTATCAGGGCTGTCCGATCTCTTCTATATGTCCTGGTTCTTATCATCCTTGTTGTCACCCTCGTCTTGTCTTGCATTGATTATTGTAATTCAGCACTTGCCGGTCTCAATCAATATTCCCTGAAACAGCTTCAACTTATACAGAATACTGCAGCCAAACTCATCTCTCGTTACAATCATATAACTCCTTTACTCATACATCTTCACTGGCTTCCCATATACTTTCACATTCACTGTAAGATTCTTATTCAGGTTCACAAATCTCTTCATACTGGCTCCCCTCAGTATCTCTCATTACTCCTCATCCTCGATGGACCTCGGTGTTCCCTCCGGTCTACACACTTGACTTGTCTCTTCATAACCTCCCCCTCACATGCATATCTCAATTCAACACGTCACTCTGCCTTTTATTTTCTTGGTCTCACGCTTTAGAACTCCCTCCTTCCCTTAGGCTAGAACCCTTTCTCCGTAAGTTCAAAGCCCAACTCAAGACCCACTTATTTAGTATTGCCTATGACATTAACATACCCCCTGATCCACCTGGCTACTGATTTTCCTGTGTTCCTTTGCTGTCCTTGCTGTCATTTTCTATGAGATTTCCTGTCTAACCAATTGGCGTACTTTTCTGAGTTTCCTCATTTATTGTTGTTTTTATTGTTAACCGCTCTGCTGTCCCCACTTAGGGTGGTGTATCAAGTTCTAATAAATAAAATAAAAATGAAATGAAACTGGGGCCTTCTGCTGCACCAGGAAGATAGCCAGACTGTGCTCCAGACTGGCCATTTGCTTCTCCAGGAGAGAAGGCCCTGCATCCTCTGGCACTGGCACCGAAGGAATTGTTCCTGGTGTCGGTTCCACTGGTGGAGACTCCCAGATGGTGATGGGCTCTGGAGCTCAATGCCAGTCCTCTGAGGGTGTGGAAGACTCTCTGACCAGGGTAGCTTCAAAGGTTACTACCAGCCATCGCCCTCGGCTTTGTGTCGAGGACTGCAGTGCCAATGCCTGTGGGACTTGCCCCCGAAACCGGCATCACCCCACAGCAACAAGTGGGACACTCTGGTCATTCCAGGGATGGTCCTCACTGGAGAATCACCAGTCCAAGGCTCCAACCAGGAGGACATGAAAAAAAAACCCACGCACCAAAGAAAACTGAGAAAAAAAGGGACCCGAAAAAATATGGCACCAAGACACTGATGGTTCCAGGCTCGCAGGAAGGCAAAATGGTATGTGACCAAAAAGAAAAGAAAGGGAAAAGGACAAAAAACTACTGATTATATAATACTTTTTTCTGGGGTGCAGACAAACTTCTGAAGGGCTCCATGGAAAAATGAAGACTGAGATAAGATAGCTTCCTTGGGCGGGAAAGCGACTATGCATGTGTGGTGGATCTCACAAAGCTTTCGTTGAAAGCTGGGGAGAGTTACTGCGCGGGCTCCATTGGTGACATTACCCATAAGTGAGGACTGATTCCTGCTTGGTCCCAGAAAATGGGGGTAATTTTATAATAGGTCATCTAGATTGGGAAAGTAAGAAGGCATCTATTGGCAGTCATAATTAGACGACATACTTTCATCTTCCAGACCCAGTCTGAAAAAATGTCATGATCTTGAAGAATGTGCCAGTGTGTATGAATGGTGGTTTGAACACTGAAATTAAATGGGCAGCATTTCATCGATGATATTTTATTATAGCTTTGTGTTTTGTTTGTGGTATGCGTGCGATTTCATTATTGGATGAGAGAAGCAGAAGGAGTCTGTGAGCCCTTTAAGAATGGCATCAGCTGCAATAGTTATTTTGAAGGAGACCTGTATTGTAATAGGGTTCAGATTTCTATAATTTTGCCCCCCATACCGGATCATCCGAAACATGGATGTTAGGTCAGTTAGAGTTACAAACTGGGTATGGATTGGAAGATAACAGAGACATAAATTAAGTATTATTTTTTGAACTAAAATACTGCCAGGGTCTCCTTGTTAAGATTTGATATATTAAAAATGTCTATTTTCTCACTTGATACTCTGGTCTATGATTTAAAATGAAAACATTAATGAGGCAGGATAATGAGTCTTGTGTCTCTAAGATAACCTGCATATTTTGATGCCTCATAAAATAAAACAAATGATTGATTAATTAGAAATTTGATGTGTTTGGGTGTGTAATGTCTATAGCCTTTATAAAAAAAAGTTGATGTATTTCCCAGCAGTCGTCATTTGCACTAATTGACAGACTTTAGTCTGAATTCCTTGCACCTGGTAGATAGGATTCCATGGACTTTGCCAGTGAGTAATCTAATCATTCTAGTACAGCAGACAAGCTTTTGAAAGGACTCCCTTGTACTGTAAGAGGAAAGGTCAATACAATGAATGATAAATTAACTAATTGTCTCGTAGACATGAAAAATCAATTGTGAAAACAAAGGAGAATTGTTTTCACATGATAAACTGGGAACCACCTAATAATAAAGCAGGTGGAACAGTACAAACAACAGACACTACAGGATCATTCAGCCCTTCTGCAAAGTCTCCAGGGATATCGAAATATTAATGAAGAAATCACCTGGAAGGTGTGGGCATGACGTTAGCAGAGTTTCCATTCTGGCTAAGACACCATTGTGATGGAAAAAAAAGGCTATAGATTTCCCCCCCAAAACAGTCGGCTCTACGTAATTAACCAATTGGAGTAAAAAATTTGAACAGTATCTGTTGTACAGAAGTTAACAATGACGCTGGTCTTGCTTTTTTCAAGTCCATTTGTAATTGCAGCAGCAGCAGCAGATCAGTGTTTTGCATTTTGCAAGTGTTATGCATTTTGCAAGTGTTCGCTGTGAAGACTTGCAAAATGCATAAATAGGGTAAGAGGGACTGGGAGATGCCTAGCAGCGAATTGGGAAAGGGACCATGAGAATTTATTTTTTTTTTTGTGTGTGTGTGTTTATGGCAGACTCAACATATTTAATTGCCTTTCACTTAGCAATAGCACCTGTTAGGGAGGGTCCATTCGTCCACCTGGCCATACAGATAGGTTTGTTTTCACTTGCGCAAACACATCTATGTGTGGGGAATATGACAGGCAGGGACTCCATCCCAGCAGTAGTGCCAAGTTTCAGGTCTCAGCAAGGAGCCTATCTTCCAAAGGCAGAAGATGGAAGAGAGGCCATGAACATGCTGAAGATGAGTCTGCTGATGGGGCCCTGATCTCCGGCCAGCAGCAGGAGAGGCCGTTGCAGTATAGTAACTAAGGTTAGCAGCTGGGGAAAGGGCAGGGAGTGAGCTGCAAGGTAGAGAGGAGAGTCTGAGAGACGGGGATAGAGGAAGGGTAGAAAGGGAGGGGAGTGGATGAGTGGGAAGAAAAGGAATGGAGATAGATGGCAGGGGGTGAGCATGAAAGAGGAGGAGGAGGCCCTGGGGGGAGAGGAATAGACAGCAATTTCTTTTCTTTTAGTTCTTTCAGCACCCTTAGGATGCATACCTGGCCAAAACTGAGCTTCTTATCTTTCCCCCGAATGCTTCCCCTCCTCTTTCCCCTTTCTCTCTCTCTCTGTTGATAACTCTGTACAAGGAGGAGGGACAAAGGGAGAGAGTCCAGGAAGGGGATGGTGACAGGGGCAAGGGCAAGGGGAGAATTGCTGGAGGCAGAGCTGATGCAAGGATATATAGGTGCCTTCAACCTTACGCCCATTAAATCATGGCTGTCTCTATATGTTTAATAATTTTGCTCTTTATAATGATTTCTGCCGTTTTGCCCAGCACTGACATCAGACTCATCAGTCTATAGTTTCCCAGATCACCCCTAGAACCCTTTTTAAAAACTGGTCACCCTTCAATCTTCAGTACTATAGATGATTTTAAAGATAGTAATTTGTAAATTAATAGTGTGCCTGCAATTTCATTTTTTTTTTTTTAGTTCTTTCAGCACCCTTAGGATGCATACCTGGCCAAAACTGAGCTTCTTATCTTTCCCCCGAATGCTTCCCCTCCTCTTTCACCTTTCTCTCTCTCTCTGTTGATAACTCTGTACTCCTCCCTGTTTCTTCACCACGTAACCTTGGTGTTATCTTCGATTCCTCTCTCTCTTTCTCTTCACATATCCAGCTCATTGCTAAAACTTGTCGTTTCTTTCTATACAATATTTCCACAATTCGCCCCTTCCTCTCTGTTGACACCACTAAATTTATTGTCCACTCCTTAATCACCTCCCATCTTGATTATTGTAACGTTCTTCTTGCCGGCCTCCCTGCAAGCCACCTCTTTCCTCTTCAGTCAATTCAATACTCCGCTGCTCGACTCATTTTCCGCCAGTCTCGTGTTTCCTACATCACTCCTCTCCTCATGTCACTTCATTGGCTTCCCATCCATCTCCGTATCCAATTTAAACTTCTCCTCCTGACCTATAAATGTATTCACTCTTCTGCCCCCCAGTACCTTTCATCTCTCATCTCTCCTTACACCCCCCTCTCGGTTGCTTCGCTCTTCTAACAGTCTTCGTTTATCTGTGCCCTTTACTCGTACTGCCAATTCCAGACTTTGCTCCTTCCAACTGGCAGCACCCTTTGCTTGGAATAGTCTTCCTATCTCTGTGTGCCAGGCGTCCTCCCTGGCCATTTTCAAGTCCAGACTAAAATCCCACCTCTTCACTATTGCTTTCCATTCCTGTCTTACCCTATCTTGATCTCTCTATCAACATTTGGTTACTTTGTCCTGTAAATTTTTGTTATTTGTATTATATAACTTATTTTGTTTTCTGTCTTATTAGATTGTGAGCTCTGATGGGCAGGAACTGTCTCTCTTCTATGTTTGTACAGCGCTTCATATGTTGCGGTGCTTTATACGTCTTTAATAATAATAATAATAATAATAATTCCATCTGGTCCAGGTGAACTGCTATTCTTTAGTTTGTCAAATTGCTCTATTACATCTTCCAGGTTTGCATGGTCACATGGCAAGCTGAGAAACTAAAATAATTCCAATAACCCTAAACCAGTTGAAAAGTACACACTTAGAAGTAGTAAAATGACATGTTTCCCCCTTCTTCCATTTGTAAACACGAGTGTTTTGGAATGGGATAAAGAGATATGGTAAAGTGTTTCTTATTAGGGTATCTTTGAATGATGCAAAGTATATATTTATGTCTGTCTTAAGAGAGTGTATGTGTGTGTAGTGGGGTGTATGCAGGGCCGGCCCATCCATTGAGCGAAAATGTTTTTTGCACAGGGCCCCGCATTTCAGGGGGCCCCACGCAAAGAACATTCTGCTTTAAAAGTAAATTAAAAAAAAAAAAAAAGCTGGCCGCTGCAGCAGCAGAATTGAGTGTCCCACAGGCCCCCCCTGTCCGGCAGAGCACTCCCTCCCTCCCTGCCTCAGTCCCTCTCTGCTTTGGCTTTCAGAGCTGCGAAGGGAGAACTTCTCCCTTGTGACTCTGTTAAGCCCAACGGAGCAGATGGGAAATTTCCCATAAGCCCCAGCAGGCTTAACAGAGCCATGAGGGCGAAACTCTCCCTTTGTGGCTCTCTAAGATGAAGCGGAGAGGGACTGCGGCAAGCAGGCAGGGAGGGAGTGTTCTGCTGGGCAGGGGGGGGGGGGGGCCTGTAGGACACACAATTCTGCTGCTGCAGCAGCCAGATTTTTTTTAAGTTTTAATTTTCCCTGGGCTGATGGGGGGGGGGGGGGGTGGGGGGTTAGGACTTGAGGTGGGCTGATGGGGGGGGGGGGGGTTAGGAATGGTAATGGGTTGGGGGGGTTGCTAGGACTGGAAATTTTATTTATTATGCCACACTCTTTAGAATCAGTGCGGTTTACATGTATACTAACAGGTAATTTTTATTCCCTTGTCCCTGAAGGGCTCACAATCTAAGTGTACCTGAGGCAATGGAGGGTTAAGTGGCTTGCCCAAGGCCACAAGGAGTGGCTGTGGGACTAGAGAGCCCAGTCCCTCCAGCCTGAGGTTGCTTGTCCCCATGTGGGAATTGAACCCCCAGCCTTCCGGTCTGAGGTAACCTGTCGCAACCACTGAGCCACTCCTCCCTCAGAAATGGGCCAAGTGGAAGGGGAGGCTTGAACTGCAAATAGCTGATGGGGAAGGGGGCTTGGAATGGAAATGGGCTGTGAGGGAGGGAGCTAGGACTGGAAATAGGCTGAGTGGGGGGAGCTAGGACAGGAAATGGGCTGATGGAGGGGCTAGGATAGGACTGAAAATGGGCTGTTGGGGGGAGCTAAGATTGGAAATGGGCTGTGGTGGGGGCTTGGATTGAAATGGACTCATGGAGGGGCTAGAACTGGAAGTAGGCTCATAGGGGGCTTGGATTGAAATGGGCTGAGTGGAGGGGAGCTAGGATTTGACATGGGCTGATGATGGGGCTAGAAAAGGACTAGAAATGGGCTGATGGGGGCTGGGATTGGAAATGAGCTGATGGAGGGGCTCGGATAGGACTGGAAATGGACAGGGGAGCTAGGACTGGAAATGGGCTGATGCGGGGACTAGAAGGGAGCTGATGCTGGGTGGGGCTGGAACTAGAAGGGAGCTGATGTTGGGGGAGGATTAGAATGGGATGGGGCTGGGAGAGTGAAATGGAGAGGGGAAAATATTTTGTGTGGGAGGGAAGAAAAATCTACAATTGGCCGGGTATAGGGAGAGTATGTGGGGATTGAGGATGGAGGGGTAAAATTTGAGTGGATGAAATAGGAACGAGGAAAGAGCAAAAGGAGAAAGATTAGTATGTTAAAGCAGATGTAGAGAGAGAATGGAAAAAAAAAAACTAGAAGAGAGAAGAAAGGACAAATGGAGAGCAGATGATGGAGAGTTAGCAGAAGACACAAAGAAACCAGAAGAAAGTGGCTGGAGCAATTGCAACTGAAAAAAAATGCACAAAAGGTAGAAAGATATCTCTTTATTTTGAATTTATTAACTGGAATATGTCAGCTCTGGGAAATGTGCATCATTAATGTCTGCGCTTTGTTTAGTACAAGAGGAAATTAATTTATAGTTTTATTTCTACAGTGGTGTTGTACATTCCAAGTTTGGCTTTTGGGGTTCCCAGTTTAATTATTGTCTTCCTGTTTCTAAATTGTGATTCCTTGTTTGGTGATGGTCTATGTTCTGCATGTGTAACTGAGCTGAGGTATTCTGTTTATGTAATTCCTATTTGACATTGCCACTTGTTCTCTTTCCCCAGTAGGTCATGTATTGTTGTTCTCTGAAATGTATTGGTTTAATATTTGCAGTGTTGCCTTTTGATAGGTAGGGTCTGGTGCTTTGTGAGTCCTGGTAATACTGTTATGATACGGCGGGTTTGCTATGGGTTCTAAATGGGCAGTGTTTGTAGTAGTTCCTAATGTGCCTGGCGGTTGGCACTGGATTATAGTAATGTAGAAACCTTTTAGTCTTTCTTTATCCATACACTCATTAAGAGGCATGTTTACTAAAAGTTAGTGTATGGTAACATTATGTAAATATTTATGCAAACGAGGCCCCGCACTGAGTCTCCACACATGGCCCTGCACCCCCCTTGGGCCGTCCCTGGGTGTATGTGTGCATGCATGCATATGTGTGGTGTGTGTGTCGGGTGTGGGGGTTGGGTCTGCACAAATGTGGAAGAGGTGTGTCTCTTGGCATAGAAACTCTGCATATGTGGTAGGGATGTGTTGGTTCATCTCTCCCTTCTGATTTCTGTCTTCTCCTAACTTTATTTCTAGGGTTTGCTGTCCATTGCCATTTCTCCTTTCTTCTTCCATACTTCCCCTATATCTGTCTGACACTGATTTTACCCTTTTAGCTCTTTCCTCCATTTCTTTCTTTTCTGCTTCTCTATTCATCAAATTTCACCCCTTATTCTGACCCTCCAGTACTCTGTCTCCCATTTTTATTTTTACCATTCATAACATTTATTAGATTTATATACAAATCATTTTCATTTCTAAGTGGTTAAAAAGATACTCATATAATAGGCACATTCCTTACTTACCAGCTTTCTATCTCCTTCTCTCACCTTTCTTCTTATCTCATTTCCCCACTCTTATCATCATTCTAGTCCTTCCATCCCCCATCTCTCACTCTTTTCCTGGCCTTTTATTGCCTTCTGTCTTTCAGGGACTGCCCATTCCACATTCAGTACTCACTTCCTCCTCAGTCCTCATCTATTTTCTCCCCTCTCTCATCCCTTCACCAGCTCTGGTCCTTTTCATGTAATTATCGTCTCTCTGTCGTCAGTCCCTTTTTTCTGTTCTTTCTCCCCACTTAGTTTCTAATTATCCCTTTCATCAGCTCCCCAGCTGTATTTGCATCCTCCTCTCATTCGCTTGTCTGCTTGCCAGTCCTCCCTCCAAGGCCTCGCCCTCATAGTTCCAGCAAGCCCAGTAACTTCTCTCTGCTTCTCTTCCTCAACCCGTGTCCAGCAACATTTCCTCTAAAGTGTTCAGGAGTTCTCCACCCACATTCCTGCCATTGAGAGCACTGGATGAATATTGCAATTTCATTTGAGAAGGGCAGGTAGGTCTTCTGGGAATCCTGTAGGACCTGCCTGCCCTTATTTGATCAAAACCACCATATTGCTGCACTGCTCCCAATGGTAGGAATGAGGATTTAGTGTCCAGCATCTCCCTCTTGCTTCCCTTCTCCCCCCACCCCCTTCCATTCAGTTCCAGCATCACCCTCTTGCTTCTCTCCTCTCAGCCCCTCCCCCCCTTCATGTTTCCCATCTAACCCTTGCTTCCCTTCTCACCCTCCCCCTTTGGGCTACTATATGCCACTTTGATTACCTTCCTTCCCCTGGGGCCAACTTCACCCCCCTTCTTGCCTTCCTCCCTCAGTTCAGCATTTCCCCTTGCCACACTGCCGCCATCATGCTGCATCCTCCCAACCACCGCAGCAGAAAAGAAAAAAAGTAGCATAAGGCCTCTGAGCTGCTGCACATGCTCATTTGCTCCCTCTGATTAAGACTTCCTGTTTTGGAGTTGAGCGCAACCGTCCGTAACCAGATGCAGGGATTCAAAGGCCCTGTGCTTCTCGTTCTACCTTTTCTTTGCTCCCCCTCTTCCTCTTGAAATTTTTATCAGGTTAGAGGGACAGCTTGATAAAACTCTCCCACCCTCTGCAGCTGACAGGTGTGAGGTGCTCTGCTAGTGCTGTTATGGTGATGCTCCAGGGGACATGGTCCCTCATTGCCCCCCTTCCCCTCAGTATGCCATTGTTAATTACCTTAACTGTTGGAGATGTTACCAGCAATTCATGGAGGGCATAATAGCAACTTCTCCATGTTAACAGGCTGGACAATGATGTCTGATGCAATTATTTACCTTTTCTTTTACTCTACAGATTCAATGTCTTTTCCAAGGCTTTTGTATTATTTCTCAGAAAAACAAGAAAGTGAGTAGTAGGGTACTTCAGGGATCAGTTCTAGGACCGGTATTTTCCACTGTCTTTGTGAGTGATATTGCCGACCGGCAAAAGGAAAGGTTTGCTTTTTTGTGGATGACACAAAGATTTGTAACAGTGGACATCTTGGAGGAAGTAGGCAACATGAGAAGATCTACAAACATTTAGAAGAAAGGTCTAGTGCTCATTTAATGCAAAGAAGTGCAGAGTGATGCACTTGTGATGCCGAAATCCAAATGAGCTATATGCGACAGGGAGTGAGAGGCAGGTATGCACGGACCAGGAGAGAGATCTCTGGGCGATAAGTGTCTGAAACAATGTGACAAGATGGCGGCCAAAGCCATATGGTTGCTAGGCTGCGTATAGAGAGGCATAACCAGCAGAAGGAAGGTGGTATTAAAGCCCCTGTACAAGCTGTTGGTGTGTTTGCATCCCAGTGATATGACTCATGGAACCACATCTCCGTAATGGCAGCAGCAGCGTTAGGGCCGGGTTTCTGGTTGTGCCTTACCATGTAGATTAGGAAAGGCTGGAGCAAAAACAATTTCTTCAGTGTTGCACTATGCTCCAGCTTCTTGGGGTTTCCAGTTCAATTGTCATGACACATTTCTATTTGTAATTTTGAGATCACTTATTTTAAATATGGGGAGGCTCTCCATGTTTTCCACATATGTCACTGAGATGATGTATTCTTCTGACCTGCTTTGCGGCTGGTTGCAGGGGGTGTGTCTGCTGTGGGGGTGGGGCTATATAGGGGTGGCACCATGGGTAATCACCTGCCCCCTAAAGTTGGCTCAATATGTGCGTACCGGCACTTTTTTTTTTTTTTTACAAAGGAAGCACTGTATAGAGGCATAATGTCTTTGGCTTTATTCTCCATTTCTTTCCTAGAATTCTATTTGCTTTATTGCCCTCCACTACACAGTGGGCAGAGGGTTTCAACGTATTATCCATGATGATGCCTAGATCCTTTTTCTGGATGGTGTAACCAGATTGATTGATTGTTCTTCCCTAAGCGCAAAACTTTGCTCTTTCCACATTAAATTTCATCTGCCATTTGGATGCTTAGCTTACCAATTTCTCAAGATCATTTTGTAATTTTTCACAATTCTCTTGTGTTTTAACAACTTTGAATAATTTTGTGTTATCTGCAAATTTGATCACCTTGCTTGTTCCCATTTCCAGGTCATTTATGAATATATTAAAAAGCAGAGGGCCCATCACAGATCCCTGGGGTACTCCATTATTCACCTTACTCCATTGATAAAATTGGCCATTTAGCCCTACTCTCTGCTTTCTATTTTTTAACCAGTTCCCGATCCAAGATAATATACTTCTCCTATCCCATGACTTTTTCATTTCCTCAAGAGTCTCTCATGTGGGACCGTGACAAAGGCTTTCTAAAAATCCCCATACACTATATCAACCAGCTCGCTTTTATCTACCTATTTATTCACACTTTCAAACAAATATAGAAAATTAGTGAGACAAGGCTAAATCTATATTGGCTTTGTCCCATTAAATTGCCACTCTCTATATGTTCAGTAATTTTGTTGTTTACAATGGTTTTTATCATTTTGCCTGGCATTGATGTCAGGCTCAGCAATCCATAGTCTCCTGTATCGCCCTGGTACCTGATTTTAATGATTTTTTTTTTAACACCCTGGGATATATACCATCTGATCCAGGTGATTTTCTACTCATTAGTTTATCAAAAAGCTTCCTGGTTTATAGAAATTTGTTTCAGTTCCTCAGATACATCACCCTTAAAAATCATTTCTGGCATAGGTTACTTTCCTACATCATTCAGTCTCTGCTATGGCCTTGTCCTTGTTTAGTGCTCTTTTATGCTTCTTATCATCTAATGGTCCAACTGCTCTCTCACAGGTTTTTTGCTACAAATGTATTTGGAAAAGGTTTTATTGTGCGCTTTTGCTTCCACGGCAAGCTTTTTTTTTTCAAATTCTCTCATTGCCTGCCAATGCCTTGCATCTAACTTGCCAGTGTTTATGTTGTTTCCTGTTTTCATCATTTGCCTCTCTTTTTTCCATTTTCTGAATGATGCTTTCTTGGTTATAATGACCTCGCTGACCTCACCTTTACCAGCAGTGATTTGGCCTACCATCCACTTTTCTTAAAAGCATGGAATACATCTGGTCTGGGCTTCTGAGATAGTGTTTTTAAACAATATCCATGCCTGATATAAATTCTTAACCTTTGCAGTTGCTACTTTTAGGTTTTTTTCTTAATCATTTTCCTCATTTTATCATAGTCTTCCTTTTGAAAGTTAAATGCTAGTGCAGTGGATCTTCCTGCTATCCTTCTCCATTTATTAAATCAAATGTGATGGTGATATGATCACTAATGCCAAGTGGCTCCAACACTGTTATCTTTCACACCAGATCCTGTGTTCCACTAACGACTAGGTCTAAAATAGCTTTCCCTCATGTTGGTTCCTTAACCAGCTGCTCCAAGAAGCAGTCATTTATTTCATCTAGAAGCTTTATTTCCCTACCATGTCCTGATGTGACACTGACCCAGTAGATACTGGGGTAATTGAAATCTCCCATTATTACTGTATTGTAAATACTGTTAGCTTCCCTAATTTCTGTTAGCATTTTGTCATTCATCTGTTCATTCTGACCAGATGGAGGGTAGTACATCCCCACTGCCATTCCCTTTCTACATTGAATTTCTATCCATAAAGATTCTACAGTATATTTTGTTTGACTCAATGCCCTCTTTAGCATATAGAGCCACCTTGCCACTAATTGAACCTACCCTATCATTGCAATACAATTTGTCCCTGGTATCACAGTTTCCCTCTGGTTATACTCCTTCCACTAGGAGCCCAATCCCTAGAGGGGTACATCCAGGCCATCCGGACATCCCTGAGAAAGACGGGCCCATTAGGACCCAATTCTGGACCGCAGGAACTAAACATTCCCACAGTACACAGAATTGGGCCCATGGACGGCCCAGTGTACCCCTGCAGCTTGCGGGGACATCCTCCCCACAGGTGTCCTGACTCCCACGGCTTAGGCATCCCACTTTCTCGCCACCCAATCCATGGCTGACCAGCCGGGGCCTGGATCGGGTGGTGGGGACCCCTGGGAGGAGGAACCTGCACCCAAGTGCCGGGTCAGTGCTGATCCATCTTCGAGGTGGAATAATCAGCACATCCCCTCTGACCCAGCAGGATGTACAGGGCTGTGACCTGAATCGCCCCCACCAGCTCTCCCCATCCTGCTGCTCTGGATGTGCAGGGAGAACCAGAGGGGGAATCGGGCCAGGACATGAAGACCCACAACCTGCAACTCTGCATCAGGCCCCAGGTCTCTGAGAAGCCAATTATATCTAACCTTTCATTCAGTGCTATATACCATATTCTAGCTCTCCCATCTTATTTTTTTCATCACTCTCTTCAACAAAGCCAGCAAAATGTTGCAGGTGCTTTATGCTCAAACAGGCATAAATTCCTCATCACTATGGACGGGAGACCTAAGAGTTTTATCTTAAGGTCTCCTCAGACCTTGCATTAAAATACCAGCATTGAGCTCAGCCTTCTGGTCTTCCGTGCACTTCTCTGCATCTGCATTGCATAGCTAATTGCTTCATTACATCCATTTAAGTGCTCTGCTGTAAGCACTGCCATTTGTGCACTGATTATGCGTTCATCAAATCCCTTCCTACAATTTGTGGCCATAGCGCACAATTGTCTGTGCTAGTATCACTAGTGCTAATGGCAGCATGCTTTGCTGCATCAAAACCTCAGAGGCAAAATGTGCTTTACCATGTCTTATTAAACTGAACACAATCTGCCAGATGTAGACAAAATAGTGCAGGAAATGCAACAGTGGCAATACCAGTAGCGTAACAGTGAACAAATGAAGAAGAAAAAAAAACCCCAGGGTTTTTGTTGACCACAGCTCTGATTTTTATTTTGAACGAAGACAACTTCTTCCATTGTTTTACTAATTTGTTTGTGGCAATTAATCCAAATGTGGGCATACCCTGTAAGAGAATATTCTTACACGTAAAACTTGTTCTCTTCCTGCTTTCAGAAAAAGTGGATCACTGGTAAATCATCTGCCACAAACAGCTAATAAGAAAAAAAAGAAAGATACCTTTTGAGTTAAAAACAAAAACCTGAAATTTTATCTAGCTACACAAAGGTTGCCTGGTTGCATTTCAAAGTTATCTAGAAGGAGGTGTGGTTTATTAGAGCAATAAACCAGAGGCCAGTAAAGCTCTAGGGGCTGGAGGAGTTTAAATCCCTATGAACTCTTGTGGGCATGTTTACTAAGCTGGGCTAATGGTTAGCATGTGCTATTTGTAATTAGTTTCCATTAAATAACATGGGACCTAGTTACAAATATCCTGTGCTAACCGTTAGCCCAGCTTAGTAAAGATGTCCCTTTGTGTAATCTTGGCTAAGGCAGTATGGAGATTTATGCATTAAAACTTAGACTAAGATTGTTTTATGCATGGGTATGCAAAAAATGTAATGTGCATGCTAAAATTCCATTTAATGGGTAATAAAGGGGTACATTTACTAAAGAGCATTAGCTGTTACTGTGCTAGGCTTTTCCTATATTTTTGCTGCGTTAACAGCTAACACATGCAAAATGCAGATAGTGCAGGGAATTTTCTGTGCTATCTGCATATCCTGCTTTAGCAGCATGCATGGGTACAGAGTAGATATGACTGTAACACATGATTACCATGGGCATTAACGAGTTCTGCTATTCCAGAGGATGTGGACCCATCTCTTTCAAGTAAATTTTGAGTGCCTGTCCCTCCTCCTCGCAGCCCCAACAGAGGTCCGCTGAAGAGAGGGAACTGCGGCAGGAGCTGCATGCGGCACATACTAGTTTTTTGGAAGGCATGAAAGGCCCTTTGCACAATATGCTATTCCCTGAAAGAGCCCTGCCAATCGCTGCTACTGCCGGGGAATGAGAGCCCCACACCAAACCTGCAAGTTCTGAGCCCTTTTACACCCTGCGAACGATCCTGATGCAGGTCTTTTTTTCTTTTTAAACAGAAGGTCGAGAAGAGCAAGCACAAGGAGACTCTCACAATTTGGCTGGTGAAGGCAAAATCCTTTTGCAGTAAGCGGGGACTGGACCACTTCTGAGTCATTGCTCACTGACTGAATGGCTCCCAGTGTTCCCACAGAGGCTGCTCACACCCATTCAAGACCTCTCAACAAGACTGCTTGTAAGATCATAGCTCAGGTTTGCTGTCTATTGTTTGTCAAAGTTATGCAGACTAGCCTCTGTACTCTGTCCTACCACTAAGCATTATTGAAGCTATTTTTTGTTTTAATTGTATAAACCTGTCAAGACGTCAACCATCAGCTGCTGGAGACCGAGCTACTAATATGATTGGGTGGCATGCTGGCTCTTGTGCTGTAAGATCATCAGAACTTGGCATGTTCAGTCTCCAGCTACTGGTGGTGGGACATAACCCATGTCTGGTCTGGTCTGGTCTGGTCTGGACTGGAGGGATGAGAATGAATATTATGTTTATGTTTATGTTTATTTAAATTTGATATTCCGCTCAGGCCAGAGGCATTAGAGCAGTTTACAATACCATATCAATCGAGGAAATAGGAAAAGAACGCCATTTATATGATAGGACAAAATAGAGGACAGAGACAGTGAGACAGATAAGAGAAGGAGAGGAACATGGAACAGCAAATTACCACCAAATTGAAGCACGTCAATCTAGTCCATGACATCAATGAAACCCTCAGCAAGTAACATAGTATATGACGGCAGATAAAGACCAGTCTGGTCCATCTAGTCTGCCCAGCAAGGCGGCAAGAGTAGGTGCACTTGCCGCTCCATTGCATCTCTTCCCCCGCCATTCATTGTGGCTAAATAGAGTGGTCTATTGAAATATTTGTTTGTTTTTACTTTGTCTTTTATCCCTTTGAAAAAAATTTTCTTTTCCAAATCCTACTTGCTTTTCTGTCAACAAGTGGATGCTTGTAAGATATTAAAAATTTGCATTTAGCTTTAGCATCCCCAGTCACTTTGAAAAGTTGACTTTAAGAAGAAAGGGAGAGTGTGTGCTTTGAGGAGGGGGGAAGGAAAGCGAGAGAAACAGTGTCTTCTGGATGAGATTGGGGGAGTGGGGAATGGCTGGATCAGGTTGGGATGAATCCTGGAGCCACTGCAAGTTTGTACTAGTTATTTTGTTTACTACTTGTAAGTTATACTCCTGAAACAAGCCATACTGGCAAACAAGTCACGTTACCTCTCACACAAACAATGCAGTTGACTGGTCCTTTTTATCTATGATGTCACTGTGTGCACTTTTTGTATGGAGGATGTAATTTGTGATTTGTAATTTTTTTTATAAATGCTATTGGTTTCAGAGAAATATCTTAAAGGCTTGAGTGCTATTTTTAACTGTCTCAGGGTATTAATACTTGTGAAATTTTATTTTGAAATATAGCACATAAGGCTGTGTGTGTATGTTGTAAGGATTTACAGGTCAGAGTTGCAGCATTTTCATGTGTAAGAATGCTCAGAAAAGCTGAATTAATTCCACACCCATATACAAGAGGGAGTCTCCAAGTCCAAGCTCAGCACAGTTTGAACACCCAGGATTATATAATGAAGGACTGTCTTTTGCTGAGACACTGAAGTGCGGTCATAGACAGCGTTACAAATTCAGATTAAAGTAGAGACTCTTATGGGTTTACACCTCATCTTTCCCAAAACACCATTTTGTAAACTCCCCCCCCCCCCCCCCTTCCCAGCTTGATAAATCTCTTTCATCCATTTTAATTCCTGGCACTTGGAGAAGAAGCAAAATTGAGAAGAATGTTATTTTAAGAAGAAACCCTGTCAACCAAGTTCAACAAAGCCCAGAGCAGATTCCCTCACACCCATGTTGCCTATATCTTTTATTAGACAGATTAAATGCTCTGCCCAGCTCTCACCAAGTTATGCAGCTTATTAAAGGAATTGTTTTGTTTTATTCATTAGACATTTAAATAAAGCAGAAAGGCATAGAGCCCACAGCATCCCCTGAGTTTAGCTATTAACATGCTAGTGTGTGCTTTCTGCAGGCTTTGAACTGTGGAATAATACACAAATTCCAAAGACCTTTAGATTATGTGCACCATCTTTCTTACAACAATGCTTCCAAGATCAGTTCCAGTCTTTACAAGACAGCTGTGCTTCAATTAGTCAGTAGAAGAATGAGAAGCAGGAAGGAAAATGTGAGTACTCTTGACTTTGAACACTGCTAATGAGAAGGGCTTAAAGTGAACTGCTCCTCAGTTGCTTCAGCTGCCCTCCAACATTTGACCTCCTGAAAGCTTTCATTTTTGTGCTGCTTCAAGCCACTTTTTGCTCATCTCTTGAAGTCACTTGCGCTTGTATGGAGGATGATACTTGGATGTCTGGTGTTCCTTCCGATCAAAGTCATCATGGCCTTCCCTGCAGGCAGCACAGACAGAAAATGGAAATTACACTAACCTGGTAATTGTAGTTCCTGGAGGGTCCAGTTTAGTCCTCTACAATTGGGTAGTGCCCCTCCTCCTGCAGCCGGGAGACTGGACCAATCAAATCTTCTGTAGTATATATGCAGACGGAGCTCCCAGAAGCCCCCAGTGTACTAGTAACAAAGCATACTTAACGAAGCAACACATTAGATTAATATACAAAATGACATAATTAAAGAACAATTTGTTCCCCCCCAAGAAATATCCAACCCCCTCCCCAAACGAGGAAGTCAGAACACTGCATTGCGCCGGCACCGACGCCTCAGGAATCAAAACACCGCTCCCCACCAGAAGTTCAGGAGCTGCCTGAACCCCCGAGACAGGGAAGAGCCTCAGCAAAAAACGCGGCTGCAACAGAGGGACCGAACGGCAAGAGGAACCGTCTTATTATCAACCGTTCGGAAAGCGCGCCGCATTATTATAGCAGATAGTCGGGAGGGAAGGAGGACTAAACTGGACCCTCCAGGAACTACAATTACCAGGTTAGTGTAATTTCCATTTCCTGTTCGGTAATCCAGTTTAGTCCTCTACAATTGGGATGTAACAGAGCAGTTAAGACCGGGCGGGACCTTGCCATCCGGCGCGCAGAACCGCCGAACCAAAACAGGAATCCTGAGCCGCTGATACATCTAAGCGATAGTGTCTACTGAAAGCATGCAGAGACGACCAAGTGGCCGCCCTACAGATATCTGCCGGCGGAACCAGGCTATACTCCGCCCAAGAGGTCGCCTGAGCCCTAGTGGAATGAGCCCTCAGACCATCCGGAATAGACCGCTGTTGCAACAGATACGCGGACGCGATCGCCTCTTTGAGCCATCTCGCAATGGAGGCTTTAGCCGCCGCTTCCCCTTTATGCGCGCCCCCGAAGAGCACGAAAAGCCGGTCAGATTTCCGAAAGGATTCTGTAACCTTTAAATAACGATGGAGCGTGCGACCCACATCGAGCCGGAGAAGACCCTTGTCCGTTGACCCGACAGATTGCGAAGAAAGTACTGGAAGAAACACTGCCTGATTCATGTGAAAGGGAGACACCACCTTTGGCAGAAAGGAAGGAACCGGACGGAGAACGATCCGATCCACGGAAAAAGACAAGAAAGGCTCTCGACAGGACAATGCCTGCAGATCCGAAATGCGCCGTGCCGAACAGATGGCTACAAGAAAAACCGCCTTCAGCGTGAGATCTTTCAGAGACGCCCTGCGCAGGGGCTCAAAAGGTTCACGAACCAGGGCCCTCAGAACTAAATTCAAGTCCCAAGGAGGAACGAAAACTCTGCGGGAGGGCCGCAAATGAAAAACAGCCGTAAGAAATCGGCGGACATCCGGATGAGCCCCGAGCAGACGACCCAACACCTTGCCGCGATAACACGAGATAGCCGCCAACTGGACTTTTAGGGAACTAGCCGCAAGGCCCTTATCGAAACCATCCTGAAGAAAACTTAAAACGACGGGCACGGAAACCACCGCCGCCGCCCGGACTCCCCGCCGGGAGCACCAGTCTTCAAAAATTCTCCAAATCCAAACGTAAGTAAGAGAAGTGGACGTTTTCCGCGCCCGCAGAAGGGTAGAAATCACCGCTGGGGAGTAGCCCTTCCTTTTCAGCCGAGCCCTCTCAATGGCCAAACCGTAAGTGAGAATCGATCCACTTGGGGCATCCGCAAGGGACCAGAAATAAACCCCAAAAGAACTAACTAACTAGTGTTGCTCCTTCAAGTGTCACTTAGCGTGCCCAGCAGGGGCACAGAAGTCCTCCAGCTGCAGGGAGACTGGACACACTGGGGGCTTCTGGGAGCTCCGTCTGCATATATACTACAGAAGATTTGATTGGTCCAGTCTCCCGGCTGCAGGAGGAGGGGCACTACCCAATTGTAGAGGACTAAACTGGATTACCGAACAGGAACTCTGTTTATGATTAAGAAGTCAATTTTGCTAACAGCAGTGGCCTGGTGACCAAGAGACCAGGGTTTGAAATTCATTGACACTCCTTGCAGCCTTGGGCAAGTTACTCAACCCTCCACTAATTCAGGTACTAGCTTAGACTATAAGCCCTCCAGAGACAGGGAAATACTTACTATTCCTGATTTTAACTCACCTTGAACAACTATTGGTTGGCATGAGATAAATACTACAAAAAAAGGTCAGGATAATGTGTATAAAACTGGCAGTGTCACGTAAGCTTTGCTGATATTATTAAGCTACATTCAGAGTCTGATTTGTCAATGTTCCTCAAGGACTTGAAAATGTGGTTATATCAGAGTGTATTTGTGTGCTACGTTAGCATTTATGACATGGAAATTCTGTAATTTGACCTGCACCTATTGTATTTTGTTGTTATGAACCACCTTCGGCCTAATAGTCACAGGGAAATATCCACATAATGACTGCCATTTTCTAGATATTTCTCGCTGCTGCTGCTGCTGCTATCGGTGGATATTCAGTGACGCTATCTGAGTATCGCCATTGAATTCCTTAAACACCACCTCGCCATTTTCTGGATAGTGCTGGGGCACTGAGTAGGCAGTGCAGGAATTATCTGGAGAATAACAACATTGTCCATTATCCAGAACACTATCCAGATAACTTTAGGAGAGCAAATAAAGTTGCCCTGAAGTTATCCAAATAGCGCTGCTGGTCGCACTCCATCCAAACATTCAGCATCAACAACTATCCGGATAGCAGCGCTGAATATGGGGAATATTTTGAAATGCTAATTGCAGTAGTTGAAATATCAGGCTTTTGTAATTAGATGAAGAGGTACATACAATAAAATGAATTGAAACATTGCTAGAAAAATCGCACACATCGCCGGTAAAGCATAGTTATTCACCTGTAACAGGTGATCTCCAGGAATAGCAGGAATTTAGTTTTCACATATGGGTATCGTCAGTACCGAAAGAGCCTGCGTGGGAATGCTCCCCAGCATCCAATAGGAAAGCTTTTGGGAGCATCCCACAGCACCTGCGTGCTACCTTCCCCCTTTCCCAACTGTCCCTCTCTAGTTGAGTTTAAAGCTGAGACAAAGAGAGATAGATACAACTCCTAGGGGAGGTGGGCGGGTTGTGAAGACTAAATTCCTGCTGTTCCTGGAGATCACCTGTTACAGGTGAGTAACTATACTTTCCTGCTTGTGCCTGGAGATAGCAGTCTTCACATATGGGGATTCCCTAGCTGCAGATGCCAAGGAGAAAGCCCCAGAAGTTGTGTGCCCCTGTGAAAGGGCTCCACTTCCCCCCATGGATCTTTGGCATCCTACCAGGGATGGTGGGTAGGAGTTGATTAAGTATGGAACAGATGTTGAAGAACAGCCTGACCAAACAAGGCATCCTGGCGGGAGTCCTTGTCTAAGCAGTAATGGGCTGTGAAGGTATGAATCGAAGCCCAAGTAGTTGCTCGACAGATGTCATCAATAGACACAGAGTGAAGATGAGCCATAGAGGCTGCCATGACTCTCACATTGTGAGCTGTGACATGGCCTTCAAGAGGAAGGTTCTTACTCTCATAGGCAAAAGATATACACTGTGCAATCCAGCTGGACAGTGTTCTTTTGGAGACTGGAAGTCCCAAATGACTAGGATCAAAAGCAACAAAGAGTTGAGAGGACTTTCTATGTTGCTGTGTCCTTTGCAAGTAAAAAGCCAAAGCCCTTTTACAGTCCAACGTATGAAGATTCCTTTCTGCATTTGAGGCGTGAGGCCTTGGGAAGAATACAGGAAGGTAAACCGCTTGGTTTAAATGAAAAGGTGATACCACCTTTGGCATAAAGTGTGGATGAGTCCTAAGTACTACCTTATCATGATGGAACCTTGTATAAGGAGGATCAGCCACCAACGCTTGCAATTCACTGATACGACGTGCTGATGTGATTACAATAAGAAAGATGACCTTCCAGGAAAGGAATTTCAAAGAGGTAGTAGCTAATGGTCCAAAAGGCGGCTTCATGAGCTGCCCAAGAACCAGGTTTAAATCCCATGCCACTGGGGGAGGCTTAGTTAAAAGAAGGCCTCTCATAAATCTCGCTATGAGAGGAAATAGGTTGTCCATTTAGAGGCTTGAAAGAAGCTGCAATAGCACTTAAACTCTCATTGAATTGGTCTTAAGCCCTGCATTTGATAAGTGAAGGAGATACCTCTGGAGTATCGCAAGAGGGTTAAGACCCTTCCGCGAGCACCATATGGTAAACCTTTTCCACTTAAATGCATAAGAGCATCTTGTGGAAGGCTTCCTGGAAGCATAAAGGATATCCTTTACCTGCTGAGACAGGTTAAGACCGTGAAGTTCTAGGCTTTCAGCAACCAGGCCCTGAGATGCAGAGACTGGGGATTAGGATGTCACAGCATCCCGTCCGCCTGAGAATGGAGTTAGGATCTGCTCCAAATCTCCTGAGGCAGAGCTTGAGAGAGATGTAGGAGCAGAGGGTACCACATTTGCCATGGCCAATGTGGAGCTATGAGAATCATATGACCTCTGTCTCTCTGAAGCTTGAACAGGGTTTTGGGAATTAGGGGAATGGGTGGAAAGGCATACAGGAAGTCCTGACTCCAGTAGAGGAGGAAAGCATCCCTGGCCTGACAACCTTGAGCCGGAATTCTGGAACAGAACCGGGGAAGTTTGGCATTCAGCGTATTTGCAAAGAGATCTATGTCCGGGGTTCCTGAAATTTGAAACATTTTGGCCACCTGGTCTGCATGGAGAGACCATTCGTGTGGAAGCAGAACTCGACTGAGTCTGTCTGCCCAAGAGTTTTGAATGCCTGGAAGATACACCACAAGGAGATGAATCTGATGCTCTCTGGCGAGGGCCCATAGTCGCAAAGCTTCGTTGCATAGAGACAGAGAGCCTGTTCCGCCCTGCTTGTTCACATAGAACATGGCTACTTGATTGTCCATTTGAACTAGGACTGTCTTGTAGCTGAGCTGGGTGTGCAATACTCGAAGAGCAAGGAAGATTGCTCTGAGTTCCAGGAGATTGATGTGTAGATAGGCCTCCTGTGGAGTCCAGGTACCCTGGGTAGAGAGGCCTTGCAGGTGGGCTCCCCAACCTACCTGTGAGGCATCTTTTGTTAGAGTGGCATGGGGTGGGGGTTGCTGAAAAGGAGACCCCACCAAAAGGTTTTGGGGTGACTGCCACCATTGGAGGGACAAAATAAGGCGATCTGAGTTTGCTATTTTGTCTAACAGGCAACCTGACGCCTGAGTCCACTGAGTGGATAAGGTCCACTGGGCTGCCCTCATATGAAGGCGAGCGTAAGGAACCACATGCACGGTGGATGCCATGTGGCCCAGCAACTGTAATATTTCCAGAGCAGTGAGGTGAGGTTTTAGCACTGCTTGGGAAGCTAACTGCACATTGCGAAGACAGTGGGGCTGTGGAAGGTAGGCTCTTGTCTGTCTGGTGTCCAGCAGAGCTCCTATAAACTCCAGGGACTGAGTGGGAGCAAGGTTGGATTTTGGGAAGTTTATGACAAGTCCCAAATACTGAAGGATGCGCATTGTGTGAGAGAGAGCAACCCTGACCTCTGGCTCTGAAGGGGCTCGAATGAGCCAGTCGTCTAAGTAAGGGAAGACGAATATTCCCAGGGTGTGGAGAAATGCTGCCACCACAGCCATGCATTTTGTGAACACCCTTGGTGCCGAGGCCAGGCCAAAAGGAAGAACCCTGTATTGGTAGTGCTTCCCTTGAAACAGAAAGCGAAGGAACTTTCGGTGAGTTGGATGGATGAGAACAAGAGTGTACGCATCCTTGAGATCTAGAGAACAAAGCCAATCCTGACTCTGAAGGTATGGCAGCAGAGTTCCTAGAGAAATCATTTTGAACTTCTCTTTGAACAGGAATTTGTTCAAATCTCTGAGGTCTAAAATGGATCTGTGTCCTCCTGTTTTCTTTGGAATAAGAAAATAGGGGGAGTAAAACCCTGTACCCCAATGGGGAATGGGTACCTCTTCTATTGCCCCTTGGGCAAGAAGCACAGTGACCTCTTGACCTAAATGGTCATTGAGAGAGGTCTGAGAATTGAACTGTCTTACCATTGTAGGAGGGGGCATGCTGAGGAAATGAAGCTTGTATCCCTCTCTTACAATAGACAGAGTCCAATTTTCTACTGTTATCTGACCCCATCTGGGGGCAAAATGACATAACCTTCCTGGGATGGCAGAGGGTTCTGGGCCGTTCAGGGCCAGGAAGGCAAATGTTCTCTAGATAGGAGTCAAAGCCCCTGTGGAGGCCGAGTCTGCTGAGCCGGTTGAGGCTTAGCTGCTTTTGTCTTTCTTTGCCTAGGTTGTTGCTGCTGTCCCTTTTGGGCAGACTGACTTAAACGATGCCCCTGTTGGTTATAGGAGGGATAAAACTTACTGAAGAGTGGTTTCTTATAAGATTTTTTTCCTTGCAGGATCAGCTGTAGATTTAGACAATCTCTCCAAAGTGATATTGTCAGCATCTCATTAGCTTTTTCCTGCCAATTCTTGCCAAATAGATTCTCTCCTGTGCAAGGAATATTCCCTAGTTTATCCTGTACCCAAATTTCCAGGTCAGATGCCTGGAGCCAGGCAATCCTATGTGCACCTGTGGCAATGGCAAAGGTTCTGCTTATGCACTCAAAGCAGTCAAAGGCTGCACGATTCACAAACTTGGAAACATCCTGGGCATGTTTGACAAGGGCGAGGTAATCTTGCCTCTTATCATCAGGAAGGAGAGGGCTCATAAGCTCTAAATCTCCTGTGACCTCCTTAAGGAACATTCTTATATATAAGATATAGGAACCGATCCTAGCAGAAAGCATGGAAGCCTGGAAGGTTCGATGTCCAAAGGCGTCAAGAGTCCTACACTCACGTCCTGGAGGATTAGATGCGTGCCTTTTTGTACTCTTTATCCTTCTCATTGCTGACTCCACCACCATGGAATGGTGTGGTAATTGAGTCTTCTGAAATCCAGGACAAGGAGGAACTCGATACATGGTGTTGAGTCTTCGAGAGTGAGGAGATGTGGTTAGAGGTGTTTCCCACATCCTTAACATGAGATCATGCAAGATCTCATAAATAGGTAAGGTAGCTGCATCCTTGGGAGCTTTAGGGTATTGCAGGATTTCTAATTCCTTTGCCCTAGGCTCTTTTTCAGGAGCCACTGTGATGGAAAGACCTCGAGTCACATCTCGGATAAAATCCTGAAAGGACATATCTTCTGGTAGAGACATCCTACGCTGAGGAGAAGAAGAATCCTCAGGAAGAAGTACTCTGGTATCGGCAGAGCTTTCAGAGTCTTCAGACTCATCTGAGGATTCGAAGTATCTCCGATCTGGCTGATCGTGCAAGGCATGGTACCGGTACCGGTACCGGTACCGCTCGAAGTTGGCATCGGAGTGATCCGGTACCGACCTGTCGATACTGGATGGATACACATGACTCGGTCCTGGTAGAATACCTGCTGATGTCGATGCAGTCGGTGCCTGTACCGGTTGAATTGTCTGAAGCAGTTTCAGGGGCATCAAGGCCGTGAGAAGAGCCGCCAGACTGCGTTCAATAACCAAGAATCTCTGGTCTATCGCCGCTGACGATGCTTGGGTATCGGTACTGGATGAAGCGGCCGGTACCCCAGAGCATGGCACCAGTAGTTCTGCCGAGGTTGAAGCCTCAAGAACATCCTGGAGCCCCGTTAGTGCTTTGGAAGCCGAAGCCTCCCGCCGGGGCAATTTTGTCGGTGAAAGTCCCTCAAGGGCAATGCCAGAGGCATCTCACATCTCACTGTCTAGAAGGAGATCTACCCTTTGAGGACCGGCTAGATTTATGTTTAGTTACCTGAGATCCATGGGAGGAAGAAAAAGCCCAGGAAGACGTTGATGCCACGGAGGCTGCATCGGAGGGACAAAGGGTGCTAAGTTTAGCAGCTCGGTTCTGCCGGCCCCTTTTCGACATCATCCCACAGGCAACACACTCTGAAATAAAGTGGTCAGGGCCTAAACATTGGAGGCACCACTCATGGGTGTCGGTGACAGTACCGCCACACTTAGAACACTTTTTAAAACCCGAAGTGGGTTTTGCCATTCTGAAGGAAAAGTTGGGCCTAGTGCCCAAAATGGCGCGTGGCACCTTAAGAGAAAATTACTGGAAAGACTCCAGAAGAAAAGTTGTGTTTCTTTTTTTTTTTTGAAGAAAAGAAAGAAGAAGAACCGGTGGTACTGGTGTAGTGTCGAGGGAAGGCAGAGGAGACTACAAAAAAGAATAGAAGGGATTTTTTTTCTGCGGCGACAGGATGTGCGACCTATCGGCTCCGCGGAAAATGAAGAACTGGAAAGGGACAGTTGGGAAAGGCGGGAAGGCAGCACGCAGGTGCTGTGGGATGCTCCCAAAAGCTTTCCTATGGGACGCTGGGGAGCGTTCCCGCGCAGGCTCCGTCGGTACCGACGATACCCATATGTGAAGACTACATTCTTGCTTGTTCCTGGAGATAATTATTCATGAACTGCATCCCATTCAAATGAATGCAAAGCAGCTCATGCACCTTAAAACGGCTCAAACTAGCTTGCAATAAATCTCACAATCCATGCTGAGCCAGAAAAAGTTACATCTTGAGCCTCTTCCCCGACCAGATGACTTAAAGTAGCCAAAAGCCCTGACTTCTGGCCCCCAACCTCTGGTACCAAATCCTCTGCCCCCCCACAGAAAAAGAACCCTTCCTGCCTCAGCATAAATACCCTACCCACTTCACTTCCATAGCACGGAATACTTAGCTATCTCTGGCTAACAATGTTCCTGCGAAGCTGCACGAGAGTGTTCTGCCTGCGTTGCTGCCAGTGGGGGGGAGGTGCTGGGATATTGCGCCTGAAAATGTGATACTGCCGCAGCAGCACCTCCCCACACTGGCACGGGTGAAGGACTCCCGGGCATCTTCACAGGAACACTGCTGGCTAAATAGCACATCTTTTGACTTCCAAAAAGAGGTAGCAAGCTTATGCCTGGCAGGAGGTGGCAGTTTCTTTTGCTTGTAGGGAAGGAATCTAACTCAGAACTAGCTGCTCCTTTAATGATTGTCACTCTGCGCCACAACCGCATATTGCTGTAAGAATGGAGGAACTAATTCATGTTGAAATACTGCTTAGTGAATGGATTTCTATAGATAATAAGCAGTATAGCAGTTTAGTTTGGCAAGAGAAAAGGTCAGAAAGCATAAACTTACAAACCTCATTCAGGCTGTCACAATGGTAAATGTTTCCCTCTCTCTCATATCTTTTTCGTCTCCTTCTTAGTATTTCTCCCTGATTGTATTTCTCTCTTTTAATCTTAGCAGACTGAGGCCTGGACAGGGCACAAGGAGCTCTGCCTGTACTAGAAAATACTAAAGTGAGCAGCACTCACTTTTCAGAATGTTCTGCTGAATACAAGTTAGAGATTCCATTTTTATAGTTACAATTCTAACTAACAAATATATGCATCAGAGGAACCAATTACATTACATTATAAAAATATTTTTCAAGCAATTGCTGGAGGCCTTAATCCTGTCTAGATGGCAAGTCCTGACCTGTCATGTGTTTTACCAATCCAAACACAATCTGCTGTAGGTAATAGTTACCGCCTCCTGTTGTTTGTGACCTAGTCTGAATTGATTACCATATTTGGCACTATGAAAGAAATGCTTTCAGTGCTGCAAAACTAACTATAGATGCAGTGGGTCCTTTTTGCCTTAACTTGGTTACCATGTACAAACAAAATAGGCTGAACTCAGTGGACTTTTAGTTGTTTTTCAACAAGTGTGTCACATTGCCTAAAACCTACTCTCTAATCTGTAGATGCTTTCCATTCCCTGCTTGGCGCATATAGGAAGAAACTCCAAGGATGAGCTCTTTTCCTGATTCTTAGGCCAGTCCCTCTTCTCACCATTACCTGAAGCATCGCTGGCAGTAGAGGTCGTCATCGCAATCATGGCAGCGAAGAGCAGCATTTTCATTACAGATACAGCACCATGGTAACTCCTCTTCGTCACTGTCTGGTGCCTCAGAAACCTGAGCTGGCTTCCTTGCCACAACTGCTGGACGTGGAGCAGGCATCTGCTGGAGAAATAGGAGAGGAGGATGATAAAGTGAAAGAGTAGTATAATTCTTATGCAAGTTAAGCTGAACTTCCAGTTATTTAACACCTGTCTTCCATACTTCAAAGAATGAGGAATAAAAGTGAGATAGATAACCCAAAGCTGTTGTATATCTACAGAGCCCTGCTGACAGGAAGTAAAATCCATATATCATCCATAGCTCATATTCAGAGCTTCTGATTTTAAATTTCAACTGGAAAATCCCAATAAATCACCATGGTGTGAAATCTATCTTTCCGACTTATAACAAAAAATCCATGAAAGTCATTCTTCCTTGCTGCAATCTGATATCATCTGGCTGCTGCAGTCATGGCTGGATGACATCACCAGAGCAGGACGTGCCTACTTCTCCTTCCCACTGGCAACCATAAACTGCCGGCACACAGTCAGGCCAAAGCAAGAGAGCATGGAGAACATCAGAGTACCCTTGAGGGACTAAGAGAAGCGGGAAGGGTTAATAGAGCCAAGAAAAGAACTGCTCATCATCAGCAGAAGAGGAGGTGAGCACAGTTAGAGAGATGGAGGGGTGGGGGGCTATTGGGGAAGACTGAGACAGACACATTGTTCAGGGAGGGGGGCATAATAACATAAGAACTGCCATATTGGGTCAGACCAAAGGTCTATCAAATCCAGTATCCGGTTTCCAACAGTGAGCAATCCAGGTCCCAAGAACCTGACAAATTCAAATTAGCCAGTTCCATGCTACTTACCCCCAGCGATAAGCAGTGCTTTTCTCTTGGACAACATTAATAACTGTTTATGGATATTTCCTCCAGGAATTTGCCCAAACCTTTTTTAAACCCAGCTACACTACCTGTTTTTACCATATCTGCAGGCATTGAGTTCCAAAAACTAATTAAAGTTGAGAGAAAACAATTTTCTCCTATGTTTTAAATATACTACTTTGTAGCTTCATGGTCTGTCCCCTTAGTCCTTATATTTTTTGAAAGAGTAAACAATCAATTTGCTTCTACCCATTCCATTCCACTCAGGATTTTATAGATTTCTATCATATCTTCCCCCTCTCTCCAGGCTGAAGGTGAAATTAGTCCTTATCTGCTATCTGGCATTCCTTGAGTAACTCCAGTCCAGTCCCGCACCTCTGGGTAGTCCACCTCCTCCATCAGCTTGGAAACTGAGCATGTCATCTTTTTGATGACATCAGCATACTTGGGCAGCTGGCACCACCCATCAGCCCCCTAGTAACCTAGTGACAAAGTAGACTCACAGTAGTAACAAACATTATAGACAAACTCCATCTATTCTTGGACTCCCCCCACCCAGAACAAGGAGGCTTACCTGTGGCCTACATATTTGAAAACTTGCATAACTGACCATTCCATAAACAAGGGCAACGAACAGTTAAAAGAATAAGGCAAAAAATGACAGACAGCACTCCTGACATGACTTAGCAGTCTCTAATACCATCCTTGATACATAATAATTCCCCTGACTATATCATGTTGATATTCTTCAGACCCGGGGTCACGCCTGCTATAGCAGTTATTATACGGGAAGGTTCCGGGACTGGAGTTACTCGAGGATCGCCAATTAGCAGGTAAGGCCTAATTTCACCTTCCTTATCGTCTCTCCAGTCCAGTCCTGCACCTCTGGGATGTAACAGAGCAGTACTAATAACGGGAGGGACCTGTGATACCGGCCTGAAAAATAGCCGACCTGAACCAGGCGTCCCATGCTGCCTGTATGTCTAGGTGATAATGTTTCGCAAAAGGTGTGAGGAGAGGACCAAGTGCCTGCTCTACAAATCTCCGTGGGTGGTACCATACTATACTCCACCCTGAGCCTTAGTAGAATGAGCCCGCAGCCCCGCTGTCACAGACTTTCCCTTCAGCACATATGCCGATGAGATAGCGTCTCTAATCCATATGGACATGGAGGCCTTGGTTGCTGCCTCCCCCTTGCGTGCTCCTCTGAACAGTACAAACAAACGATCCAACTTACAAAACAGAGCCGTCCTCTTCAAATACAGTCTCAAAACTCTCTGCACATCTGAACATTGCAACTGCAGATCTGCGTTACCTTCTGGACCACTCGAGAGCACCGGTAGGGAAACGGGCTGGTTTAAGTAGAAAACAGAGACAAGCTTGGGGAGAAAAGATGGCATCGGGCATAGAACCACCTTCTCCTTGGAGATGGAAAGGAAGGGCTCCCTACACAACAGAGCTTGCAGCTCTGAGATTCTCTGGCCAAGCAAATCACCAACAGAAACACTGTCTTAAGCGTCAAGTCCTTCAGAGAGAAGCCATCCAAAGGTTCAAAAGGCTCCTTTGCCAATGCCCCCAATACCAAGATAAGATCCCAAGTCGGAACATCGGACCACAGCGGTGGACGGATCTGTTTCACTGCCTTCAGGAACCTCACCACATCCAGGTGTGTTCCTAATGACACTCCCTAGATCCTGCCCCTATAAAAAGAAATGGTTGCCACCTGCACCCTCAGGGACCTAGCGGCCAAGCCCTTCTCAAGAACCCAAACAGGTGCAGTGTAAAATTCATAAGGGCATGGCACAGCAATGTAGCAACATGACAGCATTAGACATCAGTACTGCAAAAGTAGTTCAAAGGACTTATCTAGGAAGGCAGTAAACCAACGAAGTAATGCACCACAGCAGTCTTGAAGAACAGTAGATCATCTGAGCGATGCACCGCAGCAGTCGAGTTGATCAGCAAGAGCCCCAAATGTGACATGCCGAACATAGTTACTGAAAAGCGCTGGTCATGGAGCTGTATACAGGAGCACTGGAGGAGAGCTGCGAACAAGCAACTGAAAAATCCAAAAAACGCCGCCTGTTTGGTCTGTGTCTAGTTCTTTTTTTTGTTTTTCTTAATAATTTTTGTGCCTAGTTTGGGGTTTTGTATTTTTGTTTTTGCTGCAGCATAGGAGCAGGGACATGGCAGAGCTCAGACCATGTGCCATCACAGAGCAGGGGGCATTCTGTGTGTGCAGCGCCGCTGTGCATGCACATGCTGCCCGGTGATGGCACACGCACCTTGCACCGGTAAAGTGGTGGCATCGCTGCCCGGCCTGCGCAGTATGGCACAGAGGCGCTACCCATGCTGGGCGGCAGCTGCAGCTACCGCTCTGCGCAGGTAGGGCACAGAGGCACTACCTGTGCATACCTGGGACTGCCGCCGATCTGTGCGTGTGATGCCTCTGTGCCATACCCACACACACAGACATGACCCACAGGGCACACACCCCATGCCCCTAACCCCCCAGTCCCACACCCACAGTTCCCTATTCCAGCCATGCAGCCTTGCCTCTCAAAATTGATAACACTTTGTGATTCCAAAATGGGAACAGTTTAATTTATTTATTTATTTACATTCTCTTCTATACCGTGCTATTCTGCATCAGTTCGGTTTACATTGAACAAACTGAAATTACATTGAACAGGGCATTATAACTTGGAGATAACCCTCCATAGCCCATGTTCCCTGTAAAATAGTTAAGTGGCTTGCCCAAGACCACAAGGAGCACCTGTGGGACTAGAAACCCCAGTCCTTCCGGCCCAAGGTTGCTGTCCTCTAGTGGGATTTGAACCCTTGACCTTCCGGCCTGAAGTACCATGCCCCAACCACTAGGCCACTCCTCCACGCCACTCCTGTAGTATTGAAAAATACTACAGAAGTTACAACATTGGCAGCAACAGCACTATTGAACCAATGGCAGTAACAAAAAACAGAGGTGTACGCATCAATGAGTACACTGCGCACCCATGTCTATGGCCACAAAGTCCGCCCCATTGCCCAATCCTTGGCCATGGGGATGGCCTATGGTGCAGGGGGGCCTTGCCTGTGCCCTGTCACTGCAGCAGTGAGGGCATTCAGGTGCACACTGATTGTCCATGCTGCTGCCCGCACATCCATCCTCAGGAGCTGCACTTCCGTAATCAGGAAGGTCAGAGTCCAGTCACCAGATGGCCGAGTGGGTGGTGGCACAGAGGGGCCTGGTGCAGCACCCATCATACCATGACCATGGGTGCTGGGGTGGCTGTGGGAGCCCACAGCTGTGGAATGTGGACCACTGCTCCGCTGCACATCGCGCACGGTCTGTGCCAAGCCATGCTGTGGGCACATGGCCTCCTGGTCAAGACATGGGCAGGCATAGCTGTGGGCCACAGTGGGGGGGGGGGGGGGCCCAACTCCTTCTCTGGCCCCCCCGCCAGGTGCCTGCTATCTGTGCGTTACACTGCACCACCATACATGAGGCGCTTGGAGGATGGGGTCTGCATCCCCCCTGCTACCTCCTCTGCTCTGGCTGCAGGGGACAGCTCTGTTCTCTGATTGCTCCTCCTCCTCAGACTCCCCGCCCTGCCATTGTCTCTCCTCCTCCTCAGACCCCCTATCCCGCTGTGCTGTGGCCCCCACACTGCCCTCCTCCTCCATGGTGCTGTCTTCTATTGTAGTGCAGCCAGACTCCTCCTCCCTGTCAGTGCTGGAGGTACTGCTGGGATTGGCACTGGACTGCTGCTCCGGGTTGGTGCCTGTGACATGCCAGCATTGTCCAGGGCCTCCCTTGAACCGGCTGTGGGGGAAGCAAGTGGGGAAGAGGGAGGGAGGTTAAAGGTCTGCACAGGCATGGCCCTTGGGTGGAACTAGCACATCTCCATGCGGCCCGCACCTGCATTCTGCAACCCACCTTTGGGCCATAGAGGTGTGCCATCCCATAGTGCTCACTGCATGCCCTCCCCCCTTTGCCTACACCCAGACAGCTCTGTTCTCCGCTCATTTGCCCATCTGTGACTTGCCAGCCCCCTGGGCTATGGACACCAACAGGGGACAGTGTGATGCCCCTGTTCTGTCCTTCCATGCCGTGGCACGGGCATGTGTGTGTGCACCTGCGTGTACTGGCTGCCGGCTGGTGCACACATGGGGTAGTGGCACTAGGGGATAGCACAGCCATCCCAAGCACATTCACCTCATTGCGTATTGGGGATCCACAACTAGACAGTCTGCCTGCACCTGCCTGACAGCCATGGCAGCCACCCCCTGCATCTGTTGGCCTCCACTGTGTACCCCATTGACCTTCCTCAGCCGCTAGCTGCTCTCTGATACACTGCAGCTGGTTTGGTCACTTCTGGCACAGTGTGTGGTAGTAGCACTTCAGGGCCTCCAGAGCGTGTTGCACACCACATTCACTGTGGGAGAGAGGGGGAAGATCAAACATAACTCAGTTGTATGCAGCCACTTTGCCTATTGCACATACCTGTATCCTACCTCAGCCTGGTGACCTGCCCATCCTGGGGTTAGGGGATTATCCAAGGATAGTAGATGTAGGGTGCATGTGATGGTACACCTTTGGTGTATGGCTCTAGATTCCTACCCATCACACCCCTGGACCTTTTAAAATTGCCCCGTGCCACCACCAACAATGCCGTCTGAGCTACTGACCCACCTGTGTCACCCCTCTGGTCCCTTCAGCCACCTCTGCAGTACTCTCCCTTCCCTTGCTCCCATCTGTTGCACCCAGTTTTGCTTGGCACCATGGTACATTGTTGTGGGCCGTGACTGCCCTCGGCTGTGGGCAGGTGTCGTGGCAGGGGGCATCCATTGCTTCAGGAGCCACATCACTACATGGTTCGTTAGACGCTGTGCAGGTCAAGGTGTCACAGTTTGCGCATACCCGCCATTATACACCTGTCAGGTCAGGTGCCAGCACATCTTCGACATGCTGCCATAGTCGGACAGGAGGTGGTGGGCAGTGGTGGCTGTTCCGCTTGCAGGGACAGACAGACAGTACATGTGTGGATACTGCCACTGGCCCCCACAGACCCCTGAGCCGAGGTCACAGGGGCTGCGGAGTGGGCCACAAGTCCAGGGCATCTGCACAGGTCAGCAGAGTCACTTGGGGTGGGCAGCCTGACCACAGCTCCCCCTGCACCGGGCAGTGTCATTGCTATGCGCACCCTGTGGTGTTGCTGCCATTCCCTACCAGGGGGTGCAGCAGCCTCTCTGCTTGCTGTGTCTTGCTATAACTACTGCTGCAGGCAGCCAGGGATGGCACCTATACCATGCATGGCTCATCCCCCTGCTGTCACCTGTTCTGCAACCATTGGTTCTGCCACTAGCATGTGGCTTGGCCCCACGGCCCTGTCTCCCTGTGCAAACACACAGCTGTGCCTTTCAGAGTGTGTACGGCCTAGCATGGTGCTCAGTCCTCCGCCCCCCGCCTATTCAGGTCTTCTTACCGGTGCAGGTGGAGTTGGATGGCCCTCCATATGGCTATGGACAGCCACAGGTTTGGCTGTCAGCCCCCCCCCCCCGGGACAGAGCATCCCCTCGTATCACAGCACGGAACGGGCAAGGGCAGACTCATCGGGGCAGTGATTTACTGTCCTCCTCACCACTATGCTGCTGGTGTCTATCCGCCCAGTCACAGGGGGCTCCTGCACAGGCAGCCCGTGAGGCCTGCGTGACTGTGTCATCAATGCACGGGTACACCGGACGGGCGATACATGGGTTCTGCACACTTGCTGTCCCCCTTCTCTGGCCGCTGGTTTGGACACATACACGGGTATTGCGGGCTAACATCTTAGGCGCTGAGCCCAGGTTCTGGACATTGCGCCTACCCGTCTATACCACGATGGGTAGGCGCAGTTTATGCTGCATTTTCGATGCTTGGCTGTTTTGGAGGCGCATGACTCATGATCCTGGGCAAGTATACTTCTGCGGGTATGGCTTGCCTCGGCACCTTGTTGAAAATCAGGCCCTTATTTTTTAAACTTCTAGCATTTGCATACAGGCATTTTAGAGGCTGTATTTTATTCATATTAACAATCTGGTTATCAGTTGACAAAGTTAATTTGGAATCTTTCAGCTCTGTCTGCTCTGTACTTAAAGGCATCTGAGTTACTTTTATCTTCAGTGTAACCTCCCTATCAGGATGCCCTAACTTCCCTTTTTTTCTAATATCCTTCAAGGATACATCATTCCGAACCATGTACTCTTGGGTGACTCGGCTCTTCCCTATTATGTAGTTTAAAAGCTGCTCTACCTCCTTTTTAATGGTTAATGCTAACAGTCTGGTTCCACTCCAGTTAAGGTAGATCCCATCTTTTCGGAAACCCTGACCCCCATCCCCAGAATGCTGCCTAGTTTCTAACAAATCCAAAAACCTCTTCCTTGCACTATCGTCTCATCCATGCACTGAGACTCCGGAGCTCTGCCTGCCTTTTGGGTCCTGCGTGTGAAATGGGAAGCATTTCTGAGAGCACTACCCTGGATGTTCTGGATTTCAACTTCCTACCTAAAAGTCTAAATTTGGCCTGCAGAACCTCCCTCCCACACTTTCCTATGTCATTGGTACCAACATGCTATCTGGTTAGGGGTTATATTCAGCCACAAACCGGATAGCACTAACCAGTTAAAGTTAGGACAGCTATTCAGATGCCCTAGCTTTAACTGGTTTAGCTATACAGTTAGCAAGTGAATACTGCTGCTAACCAGACAGCAACTGTTACCACTCCCAATCTGTACCCATACCACTCCAGTTCTAACTTGCATTTCTAATGTAGTCTGTGGGGATATTCAATGGCACTAACTGGTTAGTACCATTGAATCTCGGGATGAGCTTGTTGTAGCCAGTTATCAGGTCTGTTAATTGTCTAAAATGCTTTGACTATGCCCCCCACACTTTATAATCCCCTAGAATTGGAAGTCTTGCTCTCAGACCCATACTCAGATCAAGAGCAGCATAATGTTACAACCTCCTCTTACAACCATATATTTCCCACATAATGTGAACAATAATATATAAGCTCCAAACCCTGGGCATATGACTAGTGCCCCATTCAGCTTTCCCCCAACGTAAATTGCATAGTTAACGGTTACCTGTACATAAAGCTGTCCTTACCCTCTCCCAGTTTTGCATTGATACATGTTATCTGTAACCCAGCTGTAAACCTCTATTTATATTGCAACGTTATTTGTAATCCAGTTTGTTTGATGTAAACAACTTTGATTGCATGATAAGGCGGTATAGAAATAAAATTAAAAATAATAAATATTACATAAACAGCTAAACCTTAGATAAATAACATTACAGTAAGACTGGCTGTAGCAGAGGTTGAGAGAGAAGCAAGTGACTCATGCCGCCAATTACCTTAATCTTTACATTTCTGGCTCTGTTCTGCTCTGAGGGTACTGCTGAGCTGGTCTCCTCCAACGGGATATTTAAAACATTTACATCATCCAGGGCTGCTTCTTCAGAGAGCTAATCATGAATTAAATTGGATTAAGAACATTGGTTTTATCAATCAAATATTTCAGAAGTTTATAGATATTTATTTTTAAGTTAAAAAAACAAGCAAAACTGGTACAAAACACCATCCATTTTCTTTGTTTTCATAATAGGATAATCACATGCACAGTCCTTACATGTGGAAGGAAAAATTTAGACTTAACTGCTAATTTTTCCTTCAAGTTCTATCAGATCAGTCCAGTACTCTGTCTCCATCTACTGGAAGGGGGACAAAACATGAGAGTCCAGACTGGTCTGGTGGGACCAAAATGAAGTCACTATGCAGGGCTGTATTAGCGAGAATAGGAAGTTGTATGACCTGGTGGTTAGAGCAAAGGACTGAGAACAAGAAAAGCCAGGGTGCAAATCCTACTTCCCCTGCTGATGTTCCTTGTCATCTTGGGCAAGTCTATTTGGGTGCTGCTATCGGTTTCTCTGCACTTTTGTTCCATTTTTTATAGTTTCATTTGTATTGTTTTTGTTTTTTTATAAAAAAAATCTATGATGCACGGCAGGTTTCACTGAACCAATGGCTGGGATCATGATATTATAGGAGGTAACTCAAAATTTACACACTCATTCAAATAATTGGCTAGTCCAGGCAAATTACTAACAATATTAGTTGCATATAAAAAAAGGGGGTCATCTGCTCAATTCGTACAAAAATCTATATTAAGCGGAAACAGTGGTGTTAGGTTAACCTGCCATTCAAGAGGTGGCACATTCGCGCCAAAATAAAAGGACTTTATAGTGCAGGAGCCGGCGTTTTTCTGTTCCTTTGCTGAGCTGTATGTCTGAAAAGGTATCCTGATCCTATGCTTTATTGTGTAAGGTTTTAATTATATGAGGGAGAAAGATAACTGGTGATATTTTAAGTTCATCGGCAGGTCATTATTAAATAAAGTTTTGGATTATAGTAGTTTAGACTTGAATATTGCAACAAATACCAGATCGTTAGCGAAGGTTGTTCAGACGTGAAGTCTGGCAACGTTAGTTTTAGACACAGTTTGAGGCACAGTCTGCTACATCTTAAGGTCGCTGTCAATAGAAGGCTTTTTTGTGTTAGTTGGGCAGCCGCGATCTTTGGGGCGGTATTCAATACCCCTTCTGTTATACAGATCACTCCTGTTCCTTTAAATACATATTATTTTACAACATATGAGTGGTAATGAATGTTCAGACATGCACTGAGTCTAAATAATGGATGTTCTTTCCTTTAGTTCAGCTTCAATACAAAAAAAGGATATTTCCAGGTGGATTATCAGCAACGATTTGTTTTAAACATTTATTTTCTCATCTTAGGGGCACAGTATGTACATCACAGTCCTTAAATCTGTTTTGGTATTATTTATTTACCTTATCAGTTCATTATTTTTTTTTTATTATCTTATATCTTTTTATCTCTTGTTCATGGATTGTATGTTCATTTACAGTATATTCATGTGTATGTTGTTTAAAGTACTTTTTATCTGTAAAAGATATTTAGATATGTTTTACTTGTATGCCTTAGTAACTATTTACATTTATGTCTCCAGAATGCCAAAAAAAGCCTGCGGAAGGCATCGCCAAAACACGGCCGTGTCTGGTTTGGCTCCAGTTACGCCTGTTGATGAAACTTCAATAAAGTGTATTTGTTAATACCACGCTCTGATTGGGTTGGTTTTAACCTGAAAAAGATACCTGCTTGTGATCCTCGAGAACAGTCAGTGAATACCACTATTCTAAGATGATCATTCCTCTGTCTAAGGATATCAACTGCAAAATAAAATGTCTGTTTATGATAAAATCATCTTTTTACAGCCCTCATGAATGCAATCAGACAACCTGAATTGACAGTTACAGAGTAACTATGAAGAGGGTAAGTTTATAAAAGAACACCTATGTCACAGATGGAAAAGGATGCCTATTTTATAAAGACAACATATATACAGTAGATTTGTGCTTGTATAAGATAGGCCCCGAAACCCAATCCTAGTAGTGTACAAATTTTCATGCACAAAATTACACTCACTCAGAAGGTGTAAGAGTGAGTGTGTGCGCACGCATTCTATGTATGCATAAACCATGTCTAGACTGGTCTGGAGGGACAAAGAGGAAAATGGACAATGGCATTCAAAGCTAAAGAGGTATCAAAAAGGGTTTCTTACAGAAGACACCACTGACCTGCTTCAGGACTCTTTGAATAGCTTCTTCATCTATTTCCTCATCACTGTCAGGGAGTGTGTAAGCCTCCAGGGTAACTGCAAAAAAATTAGACAGAGTGAGGTACTAGTATGGTGTGACAAGGTGGTACTATGACTTAATTTCCAATCACAGCTCGTCCCTTGAACTATTTAGTGGAATTTGGCTATTCCAAACTATTTGCTAAAAGATTTGTCACCTCCAGTCCTCAGTGACTAACTCAGCTAGATACATGGCTTCTATTCCATCTCCTCTCTCCCCACACCCATGGCCTCCATTGTAAATATATTTTACTCACACTCAGAGCTAGCATAAGTGTGAGAGGACTTTTTTATGCTCAGGTAGTTCCTATTGTTTCCTATGGTAGAACAACATGCAAGTGGCATTTTAGCTGGTTAGCAGACCTGCTAAATAGCTAAAAGGCAGTCACCATGATAGTCAGGGGCACTAACAGATTAGTGCCCCTGAATATCCCCACAAACTACCGAACAAACGCCTGGTTAAAACTGGGATGGTCTGTGAGTGGAGCAGGGTGAAGACAACCGCTATCCGATTAGCACTGGGTAGCTTCAGTGATTAAAGACAGAACAAGTGAATGGCTGTCCTAACTTTAACAGTTTTACACTACCCTGATAGCGGCTGAATATCACCGCTAACAGGACTGTATCTCTGGTGCCCAGCCAGCCCTGATATTCTGCGTCAGAAATATTTTGCCACCGAATATCCAGACTCAATTAAAGTGGTGGCAGCTAGGCACTTTATTTTGCCTGGCCACTGCAGCTGAGTATGCCCTCTTCCCTCCCTCACCCCCGTATTGTTTTTCCTCCAATGGGAAATCATTGAAGGTGGCGATGCCACTTGCTGTCCCTTTACTCTATCCAATTCCATTAGAATAGAATCAGAAAAAAGTCTCCACTGGGAGAAAGTCTATTTCAAAGAGACAGCGAGTATCGCGGTCGCCAAAAAATCTAAGGAAGTATTTGTCTGAAGAACCAGTGGAGGAAAGTGGTGTGATCATTTGGCATAACTGAAAGACATCTTTATAAGATGAGCAGAAAGAAGATGGTGCTTTTCTAGCCAAGATAGGTCTGCAGTTGAGACATACCACAGTGGCTTCTAGAAAGCATCTATTTATTTGTTTATTCATTTACTTAAGAGTAATTTGATAGATTGCTATTCAACAAAATAGTCTGTCATCCCTGCGGTTTTCAATGTGGCAAAATAATAAACAGAGCAAAAGTAAAGTATATTAAGGAGGGACAGATATACCATAGCAATCACTGCCAGTGGACTAATCAACTGCGGAGACAGCTGGGAAGAGAAGGAAAAAAAGGGAGGGAGGGAGGGCGTAGGACTGCCATCTGAGCCAGAAGTCATCAGTCTTGCAGCGAAATCAAAGACAAGGCAGTCTCAGGAAAGGCCTGCTGGAACAACTAGATTTTCAGGACCTTCCGAAAGGAGCAATATGGCATAGGTATCAACTTCCTGTGGGTGAGAATTCCACAGAAAGGGGGCAACATAAACTCAGAAATCAGCATTGAGTTTCTCCAAACGTGTACTCGAAGAGGACGGCAAGATCCAAAAGGTTAGCTTGTGAGTAGGTAGATAAGGGACAGTCAGAGAATGAAGATAAGCAGGGATACTTGAAGAAAAGGCCAAGAACAGCAATGTGAAAACCTTAAATTTCAACCAATAAGCAATGGGTAACACTTTTTTTTTTTTTTTTTTTTTAACTAGGAGAGGGTTCGCATTGTCAGGAAGTTTCACTGTGGTATTTTGCATTAATTGGAGCCTTTGAACCTGGTTTTGCGGCACCTCCTAGCAAAAGGTCCAAGATAGAATGGAAGGATCAGTCTTTATAGGGCACAACAAAGTAAATGGAATAGTAACCGGAGCCTCTTTCGGAAGGAAGAACCAGAAAGACAGCGCAAAGCTGAAGGAGTTGTTGCAGTGTCATGCATACAGCCATCTTCTTGGTGTAGAAACCACAGGGTGAAATAAGAAAGATGTTCGGGACAGACTCGGCAAGATCAAGAGCATATCCTTGAGAAACCACCTCGAGCACGCATTTGTCTTATGTGATATGGGTCCATTTGCGGATGCAACGGACACCCCAAAAGGACTGAGGCTTGGCTCCTAATTTATTAGAGGTGAAACCAGATTTACCAGGCCTATAATGTCAAGCATCCCTGAAGCATACCCTGTAAGAGGAAGAGGAGGGTGCTGCAGTGGGACGACAAGAACTGGATTTGAGCTGGTCTTCCGGTAAACATTGAGGCTTGACCTTCCCCAAATCCTTCATAAGCTTATCCAAATCTTCACCAAAGAGGAGTTTCCCTTTAAAGGGAAGTCTAGCCAGGTACCAGAGCCAGCAATTTGCCACCATAGCAGCAGCTATGGAACGAGCTGACAAGCAAAGAAGATCATAGAAAGAATCCACTACAAAAGGCGGTGACCGATTCCAAGTGAGGCAATGCCAGATCTTCCAGGAGCAATTGAAGCCAATGCAACAGACACGTGCTACGAGGCTCCCACACACCGAGACCTGCAGCACCAAGGCAGAGTTAGAAAAAGCAGTCTTCAAAAGACCTTCCACCTTGCGATCAGTCTGATCTCGGAGCACGGTTCTGCCTTCCAAGGGGATGGTTTTGTGCTTGGAGACCGTAGTCACAATTGCATCAACCCTTTGGAAAAACGCTACTACTTATCAAGGTTGTCTGGGGACCATAGGTAGAAGCATTCCAAGTGATGCGCAGAACACAGGGAGACATCCGGGGAATCCCATTCCCAGGAGACCATTTGCTGCAGTTCTGTGGGGAAAGGAAAGGCTTTGGATGACTTCCTGATGCTCACGATGATAGGATCTGCCTGAGTCTTAGCCGGGTCCAGAAGTTGTGGAGGCTGTGTTCCCGAAAGATGAAGCACCTCCGTAATCTGGCCAACAAGAGCCAGGAGTTCCTCTTTATAGAAGAGCCGGACATCTTGGCCCTCTTCTCGAGCTTCCTGTTACTCCTCCAGAAGCAAGAGCCCTCCCTTCTCCTGGTCCGATTCCAAATTGAGAGAAGATCCTTCCAAGCAGCACTCACTGTCCTCTCCAGCAGGGTGCATGTCCCCTGAAGGAGAGGAGAGAACCGTAGCCTAGCTGGTAGACACCTCGGCCGAGTGGAGTCTGGGATGCTTCCTTGAGGGCGGCACCGATGCACTTAGAGCTGCAGAAGATCCTGAGCCTCATAATTCCCAGACCTGACGAAACAGTTCCATAAATTGAATGTCAGATCTTTCAGACAAAGACTGAAGAGACTGCTGAGCGGAGTGTTGCTGCTGGAGAGGAGGAGCTTGATGTTCAGGCAGGACCGTGGGTAGCGCCCCTAGAGATAGCTTAGAGGAGAAGGGAACAGTGGAGGGTATTGCAGAAGAACTCACAAGACTGATAGACGGAGTAATACTGGGAGATGGACCTGCGGCTGAAGGAGGACCTCCTTGATCGGACCCACAGGTCATATACAAGTCATTTACCAAGATTTGGCATTTCCTTCCACAGCCTAAACAGTGCTGTAGGGAGGAAGGCATAATCGCAGTAAAATAAGCAGTGGAAAAATATGCAGCCATGAGTTGAATGGCAGGAAGAAGAATGGAGTGTGCTTTCCTTCAGAAAATGGTCGCCGCACTGTTTCCCTCCAGAAATGGCTGGCGCACTGTAAAATGTTTGGCAAGACCGGCAAGAGAACTGCACCACTCCAACGAAGGAGCCTTTTGCCACTCAAAAACCTTGATCCCCCAAACAAGCCGCTGATGCCGTATGAGCAGAGTTCCCGGTGCAAGAGAACAAAGCTCTGAAAAAGAAGGGAGCGGAGAGAAGCCCATGGGGGGGGGGGGGGGGCGGGTGGCACAGAAATGACGGACATGCTGAAGAAGAGAGCAGAGAAGAGGAATAATAAAACTCACTGCTCTTTTGCTGGAGTTCTGCCACCTGTCAGAGACCCGCTAAGGGCCCAGAATTGCTAGTGACCGAAAAGAGCATCTCCTCGCCATTGAAGCTTGCAACCCCATTTTTTTTTTAAATAAGCTTAAACAGACAAAAACAAAAAAAAAGTACTGGTAGGCTCTTGCAACGTGATCCTGCTTGCAGATTAAGGCCAGCTGCAAGGCTGCACGGCGCCTCCTGAACAAGAGCACTTCCCTTGAGAAGTACTCCACTGATCCTCCCGATCAGAAGTACCTCTGGAATAGATCATAAGGGAGTCTGGCAAAAGCCAGGGAGCACCGCAGGTCTTGAAGAATCTCCAGAGATAGTTACACTGACAGATGACTTTCAAGAAAGGCCATCAGGAGCTAAGAGGAGTCCACCATCTGCTGAAACAGAGAAAATACTGAAGCTGACCCCTAGGAGTACAGGATTATCTACCAAGGGTGATGTCACTAAGGGCCTTGTTTACAAAGCCGCAGTAGCGGTTTCCGATCGTTATTGGAGCCGCAGCCCAATAACGATTGGAAACCGCTACCGCAGCTTTGTAAACAAGCCCCTAAGCTTCTAGAATTTTCTCTGTCTCATTATCTGCTGAAAGGGGAATACAACCCATTAGTTTGGACTGGTCAATTCATAGAAAGCTCTGTTTTACTGCCTGTGTATGGGGGGTTCCTCTTCATAACCTGGCCCGTCAATATAAACAGCTACAACAACCACAAAACCCGCAGCTAACCGCACAGTCAACTACAGAGAACCTCCACCCCAACCTGCACAGTGACTGGACCACCTTCAAAGAAACATCAACAGAAGAAATTTCAACCACTATCTCCTGCCTCCACACCACCACCTCACCGCTGGACCCATGCCCCACTGACTGGATAAAGAAATCGAAAAACGAACTGAGCACACCACTAACCCGTATCGTCAAAGAATCCTTCTCCAGAGGACACATGCCAGACGCACTCAAAACCACGATCATCCGACCTTCCTTGAAAAAGCAAAACCTGGATCCTCTTGACCCTACATCCTACAGACCCATAGCAAGTCTACCTTTCACAGCCAAAATAATCGAGAAGATCGTCCAGCAGCAGCTTCAGGAACACCTGGATGTTAACAACATACTGGACCCTCAATAACATGGCTTCCGCCCGCTACATGGAGTCGAGACGCTGATGAACACCCTCCTCACAGGAACACAAGGGAGACACTCCGGATACGCCATGATCTTCCTCGATATATCTGCAGCCTTTGACACCATCTCCCACAACATCCTCATACACCGACTACAGACTATTGGGATCAAGGACACCGTGCTGAAGTGGTTCCAATCCTACCTGACAGACAACAACTCATCCGCACCAGCACCTCAACTTCCCCCCATTCCAACAACACCAGGGAGTACCCCAAGGATCCACACTATCAGCCATGCTCTTCAATATTTACCTCCAGCCACTCTGCACAGTCATACGCACCCACAACGTCAGCTTTCACATCTATGCTGACGATATCATGCTCTACGCCCCCATTACAACCACAAACCCTACAAACACCCACCTATCAGCATGCTTCACCGCAGTCTCTGACTGGTTACAAACAATCTATCCATCAACATAAAGAAAACTGAAGCCCTCATAGTGACAAAGGACCCAGACTTCACACCACCCACACACCTCATCATTGGAACTACAAGCATCCGAATACAACCACAGATAAGATACCTGGGCATTATTATTGACCAAGCTCTCACCTTAAAGCAATAGATCACTAAAACCTCCAGAACTATATTTCATAAGGCAAGAACAGTGCAACGTCTCAGACCCCTCCTGGAACATCAAGACTTCCGAACAGTGATGCAAGCCATGACACTCCCACATCTGGACTACTGCAACATAATCTACCATGACCTTCCAACCACACACACCAACCCCCTCTGAACTGCATTAAACACCACTGCGAGAATCATTCAGAGGGCAAAGAAAACCGACCATATCACCCCAATTCTGAAAGAACTACACATTCTCCCCCTCGAAGAACGGACAAAATACAAAGCCATCCTACTCACCCACAAAGCTATCCATCAAACACAAGACACCCAGCTTCGCACCCTACTGGCTCGTCCAGCCCACGGCAGATCTACTAGACAAACCTCCAGCATTTTCCTCACCGTCCCTCACAAAAGAACCAAATGCTCGCAACGGACCTGCAATCGAGCCTTCAAACTTTATGCTCCATCCTTATGGAACTCTCTACCGAGCTATCTCAGAAACAATGCCAACCTACTATCTTTCAGAAAAAAGCTAAAAACCATCCTTTTCCAGGAATACTTCAACTCGAACCCCACCGAAAAACCCACAAACCCCTGATCTCACCCACAATGAACCTCTAACTCAAAGCTACCCTAACCTGTTTATGTCCAACGTTTGTCCTATGTCCAAAGTCTTTCCTATGTCAAAATCATCAATGTTGCCTCCCCGGTGATGGCCCTACCCTTGTACTTAATTCCCCCACCCCCATGTAACACCGCTTTGACCCGGTGAAAAGCGGTATATAAATACAGCTAAATAAATAAATAAATAACCTGGGCAGCTCTAAATCAAGTAACAGTGATGACCGCTGGCCCAAGGACACATGTTTTTCCTACTGTAATTTACCCTCAGAACTGGCAAATATCTCTTTATTCAGAATTCTATTCTGTCTTAATTCACCACAAAGGTCACTGGTGATGCACAAGCAGAAGATGGCAAGCAGCACCCTTGGTCCCCCACAATACTATTACCAAGACCACAAAAGTGGGCCATTGCTATGGAACCAGTAGCTGGATTGAGCAAGTAAGCTTCTCTCCATGGATCCTGCATCCCTTCCTAACTTATCCCATCCCGTCCTCTCCTCATCTCCCATCAGTCAGCAATAAAGGGAGGAGAGTGGTGGTATATCAAGCTATGTTCTCCTCCTCTGCACTATAAACTGCATGGCACTATGGCATGCATTATAAAGTATTACAAAAGATGCACATTTATGCAAAGGTGCTGCATAACGACCATAGAATTTACATACTCTTGAGGCATCACTGGAAATTAGGTGCTGTGGCAATAAATATCCCACAAAACTGATCAGGCAAGAGAGTGCAACATCTTCTCATAGAGAAGGCAGGATATGAGAAATATTATATCCAACATTGTTTTTGGGAATTGATGTTGAAAGATCATGTATTGGAAGCATACACATAATTTTGTCTGGCTTGCAGTACAACCTCCTACTGTATTTTAAGGTTACCAGATTTTTTGCAGGCCAATCTGGGACACGTATCCGAACTGTGTGGGGAGGGGAGGGGTGGGGAAGGAGGAAGGGACACCTTAGTTCCAGGAATCTTTACGTCAAGTTTCATCTCTCTCCCTCTTCAAATCCACTCTAAACGCTTATCTCTTTGAGGCCGCTTTTGGATCCTAAACTCTTGTTCCCCTTGTGTCTCATCTCCCTATTGAACCCCTTATTTCTCTTGTATTGTACTGTCTTAACCAGATTGTAAGCTCTATGAGCAGGGACAGTCTTCTATACGTGTTTGTATAGCGCTGTGTATGCCTTGTGGTGCTATATAAATGATTAATAGTAGTAGTTTGAACAACAACGCGTGAAGGAGGAAAGAGGAGTCATTTCCTTGCCCCTTCCCATTAATCCCATGACAGCAACAATATCACTTCCAAGCATACAAATCAACAAATAGAAACAATGATGCATTTCCCCCCTACTGTGCAAAAGATAGAGATATTGGATGTAAATTCTAAAAATTTACATATTCAGATCACTACATTGGAAATATAAATTTTTTCTACCCCCTCTGTCCCCATCACTGGAATTGTGGACAGGAGACTGCCAAACAGGTGGGAGTCGGGAACACGGCTCTAAAATTAGGGACAATCCCTGAAAATCGGGAACATCTGGTAACCTTACTATATTTAGACTCAGCTGTCCAAAATGTCTCAGTCCCTGGGCTATCAACCCTGATCTGAAAGACAGCTCACTCCTGACGAGAAAGCAAGAATCCGGCTCTCTTAGAATGATTTTCCTTGGAAGGAGCACCCTCTTGGAGGAGGAAGAGGGAATTTAGCTAGTAAGGAAAACTGATAGCACTGATGGAAAGTATGTTATACATAATGAAAGTCCCTTCCTTTTTTACTGCTAATTTCCAAGGTTTTCATGAAAAAGTGGTTTGATTTTACTGATTTTAACCAGGATTTCTGGTGGGCATTTTATTTTTGTGTGTTCACAGAATGCATTAAGGGAAGACCATGCCTGTCTGTCATCAGTTTCTCAACATGTGAATCAGCACAGTGAGTGAATAGTGTGGACGTATAGGTTTAGATGTGCAAGTTCATCTGTCCATGCTATTGTGGGAAGAATTGACTTACCACCCATAAAGAAAGCAACGATTCTTGGGGCAGGTGTAAGAGCAGGAACTGGTGATCACAAAATATTTCTTGAGCTCCACTGTACTCCTCAAAAGGTGTTTGAGTTAATTTCCCAATTTCCCCGAAACTTTAAACACCATGACAATGAACCTCACTAACATCATTGCACCTCCAATCCATTATCATGTTGATACATTAACCCTATTTTTACCAGGAAAAAAACACTCTTAATTTTACATATAAAAAAATTTTGTAAAAAAAAAAAATACCACTTGGCCAATAACATGAATATTTAAACTTTAAAGAAAAGAAAAAATAATTTCCTCTGGAATTTATTTTAAAATATCTTTTACTACAAAAAAATAAAAACAGAAAAAATGTGGGCCTTACAGATGTGCACATACTCTAAACTCCCCCAACAGAAGTTTTCAAATGGGTCTGAAATTAAAGCCTAAATAACAGTCTACATTGCACTGTGTTACCTTTGTCTGGGTCTTTGCCTTGGAGCACTGCCAGCCTCTTAGCTACCTCCAAGATCTTCTCCTGCCTGGTGTTTTCCTCTCTCAGTTCACTGGCAGCTTCTGCCAGCAGTCTATTCTTCTCCTCCTCTAGTTGTTTCGGGTCCAGGTCAGTCACACAGGTCTTCCAGTCATTCCCCTCATTGCCTCGATTGAGATCGTTAAAGCTGTGAGGACTCATAACTAGAAGCAAGTGGAAAGAAGGAGTGGAAAGTAAAGTCCTCTTAAACCATACTGGATACTTCATGTCTCAAGACTGTTATATCATGAAACTCTTGACATTGTTATGAAGCAGTCGAGAGCAGCCTCAAGGCCTGGGAACCAGTGATGGCTCCCATTGACCCTAAGTGCAACTCCCTGATTCTCTTCCCCCAATATACTGTTCACCGACATCTTCCAGAACGCTGTTAAGTTTTTTTATGGCACTATGTGGCGGTCAGTTTCAGCTATGTAGTGCCCAAACTTCCATACTAATTTATTTATTTATATCTTTAATTATACTCAAACATGTATTGCTGTGAACAATGAAATCGAACAGCCATTAAAACCACTCCATTTCCCATCAAACCACCCCACTCCAACTCACCCAATACCATCCCCCAATCTCACCAACCCACCCATCAAACCAAGGCCTACACCATTCTATTTCTGCCCCCTCCCCAAAGGCCAATCTAAAAAAGTATGTCTTCAAATCTTTCCTAAAGTATTTATAGTCCACTTCGGACATAATCCTGGAGGGAGGGAATTCCATAACAACCGCAACAAAAAAGCTTTAGCTTGATATTCTACCTGGGAAATTTCCTTAACAGAAATAATCTCCACTCACTCAGTGCTCTAAGAATGCAATTCACGACTTGGTAAATACCTGACAAAGTCCTTCTGCAGACAGAGCAGCCATCTTCCTTGACCCAAGTTAAACAATAATATCAACAATGGTGACATTTTACTTACTAATGTCCTTTCCTCGAATATGATTTTTGATCTCCCAGCTTCTATCCCCTGACCTCACTAATATTTCTACTGTCTGTTTCTCTGTCCTGAATGGTTGAGCCTTATTTCTTTCCTATCTTATATTTGTAGTTCCTTTCTTCTTTTCCTAGGCCTTGGCCTTACTTTTCTTGTTTGTAAAATGTACACTGCCTTGATGTTTGGGGGAAGGGGGTATATCAAGTGATGCAATAAACATAAATATACTGCTAGATCAGTCCAGACAAGTTGGTTACTGTTCCCCTAACAGCAGATTGGTGGAGACAAAGAACAAATGAAAAGCCCAGGTTTCATTGACATCATTCTATCCACCTCAGCCACTAGAAGGCTCTTCAGTATCCATCCCAAAGAATATGGGAGAACATGGCAAACCTCACACAACCTCAACGTGGGCAACAATGATAGATCAAACAGAACTATGCACAGGAAAGCATAAACAGAAGCCTATCTGAAGAATATGTACATGTAGATGCAAGCATATAAATTATAGAGGACCCAAAAGTACTGCTGCAGAATCACAGAGAAGACAGTTCCAGGAGCGGGCCCTGGATTGGTCTTGCAGGAGTTAAGGACATTATCTGGTAAGTAAAATGTCACATTCCATATCATCCTGCTAGACCAATCCAAACAAATGTGACATACCAAAGCTACATCTCCACTAGGAGGGAAGACGACACAGCAGCACACAAAACCTCTGAGCCAAAAGGTCATGTCTGCCCATGCATGGACATGCAAGCAATAATGCTTGATGAAAGTGGAAGGTGATGCCCACGTTGTCGCCAGACAAAAGTCTGCAGAGGCTGCCAAGCTCCATTCCGCCTACGAGGAGGCTTGTGCTTCAATATTTATTTATTTTATTTATTTAACATCTCTTATATACCGCACTATTATCATCAGCGCGGTTTACATGGAACCAAACATATACATACAGAAAACTGTAATGCATTTTACAAGTAACAGGAATTTGAACTTGGTAATAAAGGGAAACTATGTACACTATATAACTATATACAATAGTTTATACACATTAGTCACAGTTGAAGTTGTCTTGACCTGATTATGGATGTACTGTTTCTCTTGTGCAAAACTAAATTGGGAAATAGCTTAAGAAGAGGTGGTGTTTGAATGGGTACACAATGGGTACAATAGAATGGGTACACAAACCCTCCAGAACTGGCCAGTTCTGCAACTGATATGCTGAGGCTCCTTAATCCAGTGTCCCAAAGTAGACTTAGCCACTGTGTCACCTTTGCATGGGCCAGATGGTCTGACAAGAAAAACAATTGTAACAGCCAGCAACTGGAGAAGCACCCTCCGGACATCCACAAGGCGAAGATCTTTATCTTTCCCCCGACACTGCTCCTTAGAGGAGGGCAGGCAAACCACCTGGTTCACATGAAAGGGAGAAATCACCTTAGATAAGAAGGAAGGAACAGGCCGAATGAAAATGGCCTCCTCAGAAAAAGATAGATAAGGATTTTGGCACGACAGAGCCTGGAGCTCGGAAATCCATCTTGTGGATCAATCACAACAAAGACCAACATTTTGGGCATCAAATTCTTCAGAGTAATGTGCTTCAACAGCTCAAAAGGGTTCCAACATCAGGGCCCTGAGCACTAGACACAGATCCCAGGAAGGAACAACAGACCAGGGGGAGGGCACAGATGCCAAACCCCCTGGAGAAAATGTTAAACATCCAAGTGTAAGCCACCGAACCTTTGACACAGGACACCTGAACCTTCAGGGAGCTAAGAGAAAGGCCCTTCTCCAGACCGTCCTGCAGAAAGGTCAACAGAGACGGCACCTTGGTCACCTCAGGAGTCAGCTGTCATGCGCCGCATCATATTTCAAGGAGACACGAGACCCGCACGTATGCAGTGTTGGTAGACCTCCTCCAGGCTCCGAGCAGAGTAGAAGCCACTGCTGGAGAGTAATCCTTACACCATAGGTTTTCAACCCTGTCCTCGGAGAACCCTAGGCCAGTCAGGTTTTCAGGATTCCCACAATGAATATGCATAGGATAGATTTGCATACAATGAAGGCAGAACATGCAAATCTTTCTCATGCATATTCATTCTGGGAATCCTGAAAACCTGACTGGCCTAGGGTTCCCCGAGGACTGGGTTGAAAACCCCTGCTACACGCTAATAGTCTGCTTTCAAGAGCCAAGCCGCATACGAGAAGGGAATCAGGTCTTCCAGGACATATGGCCCCTGACGCAATAGGCCTTGAGACAGAGACAAACAAAGACGTGGTGCTTGCAGGAGGCGCATCAGATCTTCAAACCATGCTCTCCTTAGCCAATTTGGCACCACCAGAATAATCCTTCTCAGGAGGCGCTCTACATGCCTAAGCACAAGCCCCATCAGGGACCACTGAGGAAACACATATAGTAAATGCTGATTTGCCCAAGGCTGATGCAGAGCGCCGACACCCTCGAAGCCCGTCTCTGTGTGAAGAAGCGGCACACTTTGGCACTGGATTCTGCCCCATCAGCGCAGAATCAATGGATACACCTCGTGACTCAATTCCCAGTCTCCTGAATCCAGAGAGTGCCGGCTGACAAAGTCCGCTTCCAAATGTCCACCCTGGCAATGTGCTGAGCCGACAAGGCTAGGAGGTTCTTCTCCACCCATGCAAATAGGAGAACCATCTATAGGGCTACCCCTCCTTATGCTGCCTTGCCAACTAGCATAAGTCACCGCCATGGCATTGTCTGAAAAAACTTGAATCGACTGGCCTTCGATCAGGGGCTGGAAACGCAGAAGAGCCAACCAGATGGCCCTTGCCTCGAGGCAGTTGATGGACCAGACCGCTTCCCTGTGGTTCCAATGGCCCTGGGCCATTCAGTCTTGGCAATGGGCTCCCCAGCCTGAGAGACTGACATCCATCGTCAGAAGGACCCATGAGAAATTTTCCAAGCCCTTCTTCAGATCACAGGGCTGTTGCCACCACCGCAGGCTGCCCTTCACCATTACTTGGAGTGGGAGCTTGAGTTTGAATCTCCTGAGCACTTTAGGGACCATCAAGTCAGCAAGGACTGTTGGAGTGGCCACATATGAGCATGTGCCCATGGCACCATTTTGATTATTGCTGCCATCAATCTGAGGAGCTGAAGAGAATCCCAGACTCTGGGAGCCTGCTGAGAACAGAGCAGTGCCAGGCAATACAACAGCCTTTTTCTCCTCTGGTAGGAAGACTTTGCCCACTCGAGTATCGAAGCATGCTTCTAGGAACTCCAGGGACTAGGAGGGAGTCCACTGGCTCTTCCCACAATTGATTACCCAGCTGAGGCTTCCCAAAAAGGACACCACTCAAGTCACTACCCAAAACACCTCTGAAGGAGAACACGCTTGGATAAGCCACTCGTCCAGATATGGGTGCATAAAATTCCTTGGCACCATCACCATGACCTTGGAGAACATTCTTGAGGCAATGGAGAGTCCGAATGGAAGGAGCGGCAAACTGAAAGTGAGAGTCAGGCATAACAAAACACAGACACTTTTTCTGAAACTCCTGGATTGGGATATGAAAATATGCTGTGTTGAAATTACTAATTGTAAAGTTTCCATCCAGAAGCACAGGCCATGTCAGTGTCAATTGACACCCTTGAGGTTCAGAGTGGGCTGAAATGATCTATCCTTTTCTTTTTTTTGTTGGGCCTCATGAAATAGATGGCGTATCTGCCCTTGCCACGCTCATCGGAGGAAACGAGCACCACTGCCAACAGAATCAGCAACTTGCCACCCTTTTGTTCGCGGACCTATAGGGAGAGATAATGAATGCGTGTGGAATCAGCTTGGCATTCCAGGATATATCCGTACTGAATGGTGACCAGGGCCCATCTCTGAGAAAAGAGACAAAGCCTGTCCCAACTGGAGGAACCTCCTCTGGAGGGGACAGAGTCCCTGGGCCCACACACACCCCAAAAGGGCTGAAAACAAGCCAAAACTCTGGGAGCAGAGGGGAAGGAGGCCTTCCAGACTGGCAGAGAATGGGAGTCCTGAGACCCCCGGAAGTTCGACCACAGTCTGCAGGGAGCGGATGTAGCTGACGGCAAAGCACTGCTACCCGCTTCACAGGTCCCTTGGATGTGTACTCCAGAAGGCAGTAAGGTTTTGTCTTACCTAAGTCCTTCACCAGCTACTCCAACACACTCCAGTGGGCCAAATGGGCTTTGGAAGATGTGTCTGCTACCCAGTATCAGAGCCAAATCGAACACTGTGTTATTGTCGACAGGGCACTATCCCTGGCCATTAGACATAGCAGGTCGTTCATGGCAACAGAAAGGAAGGTCGCAGCAGACTCCAAAAGAGGGGCAGTATCATCTGGTGGGAGAGATTGAGCCCAATGCAGCAGGGATCGAGAGGACTGGCCTGCACAGACCACCAAATGAAGAGCAACAGCCAAGGTGGTGAACTGGTTCTTCAACATCAAAACCATCCTTCTGTCTAGAGTATCATTTAAGGCCGATCCACCTTCCACAGTGGTCTGTCTGGTAACCACCACAATCTGCACATCCACCTTGGGAATATCAAATCACACAACACACTCCTTTTCCGGGAGAGTGTACATCTGCTTATAAAGCCTTAGTCCCTTAGGTGGGTCGAGAGAACCCCACTCCGACCAAATATCTTGATCAACTCTGGGTGCGGAAAGAATGTAGTGGATTTTGCACCCCTTGCAGGAGTAAATGAACCTTTGGTCCCTGCTCCATATCTGGAGCATCCACCAAGTCCAAGTCCAAGGTGGATGCTGTGAATTCCCCCTTCCATAAAAGGCGGATAACACCAGCCTCTTCATAAGTTTCTGAAGGCAAGAGCACTTTGTCATCCATAGCAGAGCCCAAGTCGCAGATCAGATCTCAGACAGGCCCCAGCTGCTCCACATCTCCAGGAGGCAACCTTTATCAGGGATGCTTAGCCAGAGGCAACAAAAATAGGGTTTCCACTCTCAGCCTGCTCATCACGAGACTGCACTCAGGGGCACCCAGAGGCTGTGAGGTCTGAAATTCCATACCAAAAAGACCAAGCCTGTAGTAAAAAGGAACAGAGTTCCAGGGAGGACAATCCAGATTCTGGAAGCTCTCCTCTTGGAAATGACCCCCAACAACAGGAGATATGGCCGCTGCCCAATCCCTAGACGAAGGGAGCAGTCCAGTCGGGTAGTCATCCTTAACCACAGCATCATCTGCCACCTCCTGCCCTGGGACAGGCAATACCAGACCAACTGCATTCCCCTCCTGATATGGGGGAAAACGGGCTCTCCAGGGACGACTCAGAAGCTGCCATGCAAGAGCAGAGCCTTACAGCCATCGCAGCCTTAACGTGCGCTACTGCTGCTCTTGCCTTAACTATGTCAAATGCAACAGCAGAGTGTGTTAAGGCTGCAGCAGCTGTAAGGTGCATGTTAAAAGCACTTGTACAGCAATGCGCGAAACAAGCGCTAGGGTGAGAACACACATTGGAGCAGCTTGGGCAGAATATGCACTAGGACTGCTTGGCCTCCAGGTGCACAATAGTAAAAAAATGCTAACACATGCAGAAAACAGCGGGAAACCACCACACCATGCCAACAGCTGCTAGCAATCCGCCCTGAACTGCGCCCCAGATGGACAGAATCGGGAGCCCCCAACAAGGACAATGATGAGGTCAGGCCTTGGTACTCACCCTCTGAGATTCCCAGGCAGAAATCTATGCCAGGTTCAGCTCTTCTAACCTGAAACTGTTTCCATTGCTTTGCACACACTAGGGGTCATTCCGAGGCACGAATAGCAGGGATGGACGCCCTATTGGGACATCCATCCCTGCTATTCAGGTCCTTTCCTGACCCCACTGACTTCCCCGCTCATTGTATGGGGAAGTTAGATGGGGGCAGGAAAGGGGCAGATGGGGGTGGCGTTAGGGCGGGCAGTGGGTGGTCATCGGCCCCGGATGTACAGGGCCAATTTGAATGTCGGCTCTGTACATCCGGGGCCAGCAGCTTGAACGGGGAATGTATTCTCTAGTCAGCGGCCCTGGGGCACAGAAGGGACGGGGTGGGGGGGCGCACAGGACATTCCCCGCAGCCCATCCCTGGCCTTACGAGCCCAGATCAGGGGGCGGGCTGTGGGGAAAGCACTCTTGGAGCCGGCGGCCGGGAATCGCGGCTTTTCAATGGAGTTGCAGATCCATTGAAAAGCCTTGACTGAGCTAACTGGGCAAGGCCTGTACATGCAGGCCGGACTGAATCAGGGTCCCAGCCTGCACGTACAGGCCTGGTTGCGATTCTGGTCCTGCAGGGCTAGATGTGCCCCGCAGGATCAGAATCTCAGTTCACTCTGTGCGTCCAGTTATGACCGGGCGCACAGAGGGCCCGGACATCAATGTCTGAATTGTACCCATTGTGTTTAAGGTGACTAGCAAGCAGATTCCTCTGAGAGCCTTCTTTAATCTTCAGGAGAGAGCAGGGGGGACAGAGGAGGAGGGAGGAGACATTGAGGCTTCTGAAATCTTCCAAATCCTGCCATTTTTTTGGCTGCTCTGTAGGGCTGATACCCCTGTAGATATGCCGCCGGCAGAACTCCGGCATGCTCAGATAAGAACATAAGATATGCCATACTGGGTCAGACCAAGGTCCATCAAGCCCAGTATTCTGTTTCCAACAGTGGCCAATCTAGGTCATATGTACCTAGCAGTTTCCCCAAGGGACACAGGTTCCACAATGCTTGTATTGGTTCAAGCATTGATATCCTGGGTCCCTTCTTAATAATGGTTTATGGACCTTTCCTCCAGGAACTTGTCCCAAACCTTTTTTAAACCCAGCTACATTAACAGCCTTTACTACATCCTCTGGTAACAAATTCCAGAGTTTGATTACACGTTGAGTGAAGAAATATTTTCTTTTATTAGTCTTAAATAGTTTACCCTGTAGCTTCATTGCATGTCCCCTAGTCTTTCTATATTCTGATAAGGTAAACAATCGATCTACGTTTACCCATTCCACTCCGTTCATTAATTTATAGACTTCTATCATATCTCCCCTCAGCCGTCTCTTTTCCAGGTTAAAGAGCCCTAACCTTTTTAGCCTTTCTTCATAGGAGTATTCTTCCATCCCCTTTACCATTTTGGTGGCTCTTCTCTGAACCTTTTCTAAAATCGCTATATCCTTTTTAAGATACGGCGACCAGAATTGCACACAATATTCAAGGTGCGGTCTCACCATGGAACGATATAGAGGCATTATAATATCTTTTGTTTTATTTTCCATTCCTTTCCTTATCATACCTAGCATTCTATTTGCTCTCTTGGCTGCTGCTGCACACTGGGCCGAGGGTTTTAACATGGTATCCACAATGACGCCTAAATCTTTTTCCTGGGTGGTGGTTCCTAATGTGGAACCTTGCATCGTGTAACCATAGTTTGGGTTGTTCTTCCCTAGGTGCATAACCTTGCACTTGTCCGCATTAAATTTCATCTGCCATTTTGATACCCAGTCTTCCAATTTATAAAGATCCTCTTGCAATTTTCCACAATCCTCTTGGGTTTTAACAACTTTAAATAGTTTTGTGTCATCTGCAAATTTTATAACCTCACTCGTTATTCCACTTTCCAGGTCATTTATGAATATGTCAAAAAGCAGCGGACCCAGCACAGATCCCTGGGGTACACCACTATTCACCTTTCTCCATTGGGAAAATTGGCCATTTAGCCCTACCCTCTGCTTTCTATCTTTTAACCAGTTCCTGATCCACAATAGTACACTGCCTCCTATCCCATGACTCTTTAGTTTTGCCAAAAGTCTCTCATGAGGGACCTTGTCAAAGGCTTTCTGAAAGTCCAGATACACAATATCTGAAGCTGAAGCCTGAACCAAAGCTGACCAAACAAGATGGTTTCCTGCAGCAAGGAACTTTTGCTGTGCTTCCAGCCTCAGACCTGACCCTTCAAGCAACTGCTTGCCAAGTGATTATACCTGTGCATACAGAAGACTATTATTTTGTCCAATTAGTTTCCCAGGTCAATTAGTTGTCTTAATGCAAGAACATCTGCTTCTCCGATCTTCATCATCCAGTAATGATGCTACTGGCCTTGGGATGTCCGAAACTGCATATTGTTATCTTTTCTCATTATGGCTCCTGTGTCTGCAAGACGAACATCTGTTCATTACCTACTGATTCGCTGAGAACACTTCGGACCGTCTTGCGCTAACCAATCACCAGACTTATGATGGAGACTCTACACAAAGAATAATTACAGTATGCAACAGAACCTTTGTGCCTTTTATGCTCTGTGTGCCTTGTGCTTACTACCTTGCCTGTCTGCATGATGGATACACACTACGCGTGTGCAAGGCCATTCTCCTAAGGACAGAGATAAGACCTTCACAGATACCTCCAGTTCTGTGCTCTCACGCGACTCACTTCCAAAAGGGCTGCAGCCTGTGTTATCTAGCCTAGCTGTCTCTTTGGATCCCGTGCTGCTCCAGAGCCTTCTTGGACCCAGCCACAAGAATTCTGGCAAGAACTAAGGTACCGTCGTATTTCTCTTCCTCCAGGAGGGTAATGGCTAGTTAGAAACTAGTTTCCATAATTCTTCTGAGTGCAGAGCAAATCAGTGATCTTCAGTTACTAATCAATGATTTAATCACTTTGTCTAACTGTAATTATTGTGCTGCTATAACTTGCTACCTCATATTTCTAATAATATATCTTTAACTATATGTCTGTATATTTTTCTACCTTGTTACCCATAATAAATGTGATTATATATACAGACGAGGCTCTTTTCGTGGTTCATTGCCAGCACACTTGCAGAACTTTGGGCCGGGTATTAGTAGCTAATTTCCCCTGGACAAAATAAGAACATAACTTATTTTTATTTGCTACTAATAATCAACAGGCTGTTATCATGATAAGAGCGCGGAGCTAAACCAATTTTCCCTCCTCTTATAGCTACTGAAAAGACCGCAGCCTAATGGAGCCTCTAATGTCACACTCAAGTGAAAGTCCCCCTCAAGATAGTCGTTCATGAGCTTTAAATCAATCTTTTCCTCTCAATTAATCAGATTTTCTTCAGAATAGAGAAAATCCATCCAACATCTGCTGCAGACAAAGAAATACTGAAGAGCTCTCTGGTGGCTAAGGAGGATAGAGGATTGATGTCATTGAAACCTGGGCTTTTTATTGGTTCTTTGTTTCCAATAATCTGTTGACAGGGAACACAAATCACTTGTCTGGACTGGTCTAGCAGAATGATATGGAATTAAACTTAGCCCGATACTCAACAGGAGGCCAATGAAGACTCTGCAACATAGAGGAAACATGATCAAATTTACTCAACCCAGCAATGAACTTCACGGTCATATTCTGGATCAACTAGAACTTATGAATAACTCTTTGTTGCAACACCACAAATGCAGCATTACAATAGTCATGGTGGGACAATATACACGCCTAAGTCAACAATCGTGAATCTGTCCAAGAAGAGTCGACATCTACTAAAGAGGGCTTTAAACTAGATTTGTTGGGGATGGGTGATGAAACCCCCTAGGTAAGTGAAAGCCCCCAGTTAAGTTAGTCTCTCTGTGGTGAGTAAATTATTGGAAATACTGCTAAAACAGAGGATAGTGAGGTTTCTGAAGCCAGTGGATTGCAGGATCTGAGGCAGCAGGGTTTACCAGAGACAGGTCTTGCCAGACAAATCTGATTGATTTTTTTTGACTGGATGACCAGAGAGTTGGACAGAGGGAAAGCTCTGGATGTGGTGTATTTAGATTTCAGTAAAGCCTTTGACACTGTTCCACACAGGTGATTTATAAATAAATTGAGCTTCCTAGGGATGGACCCTAAAGTGACTGACTAGGTTAGAAAGTGGTTGAGTGGGAGGAAACAAAGTGTACAGGTAAATGGAACTCACTGAGGAGAAGGATGTTACCAGTGGTGTGCCGCAGGGATCTCTCCTTGGTCTGATTCTTTTTAACATCTGTTAGTGATATTGCAGAAGGGCTATTGAGTAAGGTTTGCCTCTTTGTGGATGATAACAAAATCTGCAATATAGTAGACACTCAGGAATATGAGGAGGAATATAACTAACTTGAAGAATGGTCGAGAATTTGGCAGCTTAGATTTAATAAAAAATTAATTTGGGCTGCAATAATCCAAGGGAGAGGTACAGTGTAGGGGGTGAAGTACTTCTGTCCACAAAAGAAGATCAGGACCTGGGATGATGGTGTCTGACGATCTTAAAATAGCTGAATAGGTAGAAAAGGTGACGGCGAAAGCTAGAAGGATGCTTGGGCGCTTAGGAGAGGAATGGCCAGCAGAAAAAAAGAGAAGATAGTGCCTCTGTATAAGTCTCTGATGCGACCTCATTTGGAGTATTGTGTGCAATTCTGGAGACCACACCCTCAAAAGGATATGGCTACTAAAATGTTTAGTGGTCTTCATTACAAAGCATATGGGAACAGACTTAAGGATCTTAATATGTATACGTTAGAGGAAAGGGGGGACAGAGGAGATAGATGATAGAGATGTTTAAATATCTCTGTGACATAAATGCATAGGAGGAGAGCCTCTTTCGACTGAAAGCAAGCTCTGCTATGAGGGGACATAGGATAAGGTTGAAAAGGGATAGACTGAGGAGTAATATGCGGAAATATTTCTTTACGGAAAGAGTGGTAGATGCATGGAATAGTCTCCCAGTGGAAGTGGTAGAGGTGAGGACAGTGTCTGAACTCAAAAAAGCATGGGACAAACAGAGGATCTCTAAAGGAAATAAGGGGATTATTGTAGTAGTTGATATGGAAGGGCAGACTAGATAGGCCATGTGGTCTTTTTCTGCCATCATCTTTCTATATAATGGTTCCAAATAAAAGCGCAATCAATGAATCATTTTCAAATACTGTAACGCAACCTGGCTAATTTTAGTGATATTGGCCTGTAATGTCAATCTAGAATTCAAACATATTCCTTAAATCCCGTGCTAGCGCCATAATAGTGAGATCTTCCATCCTTAAATCTATCCAAGTTATCTTTTCATGCACCCATAAAAGCTCTGTCTTTGCCATATTTAATCACAAAGGTGAAAACAATGAGGACATTCAGACTATGCATAACTAAAAGTTACTGAGAGCAGCAGATTGCCAAAAGAAAAGAGAAAATAGCTGTTCTGTAGGCAGCACCAGAAACAAGCCTTCAGAGAAGGCGAGAAGGAATTCAACTGTAGGGCAAGCCAGCTTGGAGGGGATGAAGTAGGGGCAGCATGATGAAGGCTAACAGGTTAGGTATGTGGGGATTATTTGAGATGGGGATAGGGGAAAGAGAGTGAACTGGTGAAAGAAAGTGTGTGGGTGAGAAGAGCTAGGGGAAAGAGTGTTGGGAGAGGCCAACCAAGAAAAAAATGTATATTAAGAAAAATAGAATGGTGGTGAGAGGAAACTGGCTAAGGAGAGACAGTAGACTATTTTTGTTACACGAGTTGCTCCGAATATGGCTGAGCAACCAGGACAATCATATCATTAATGACAAGATGGTGTCAAAACAACAACCTCGCAATCAACTACAGCAAGACTGAGGCACTAATCATCACTCGCAACCCAGACTTCACCTACCCTCCGGACATCAAGATACAAGACACAACCATACCAATAAAATCGGAAGTAAAATACCTTGGAGTGACCCTGGACAATGAACTGAATCTAAAACCACACGTAAGCAAAACAATCAGAAATGCGTACTACAGGATGAGAATCATCAGAAGAATTAAACCCCTCCTCGCCACGGAGAACTTCCGTACCGTATGCCAAGCACTAATAACCCCCTTACTGGACTTCTGCAAACCAATCTACCTGGGACTAGCAAAACAAACAATCAAACCGCTACAACTAGCACAAAACACGGCAGCCCGCATAATATCTGGATCAACAAGGCATGAACACATCACACCTGTTCTGAAAGACTTACACTGGCTTCCAATCAGCTCACGCATCAAATACAAAACAATCATAAACATATTTAAGATCAAACACACCTCAGCCAACAGCCTACACACCCTCATACAGCCTGACACCAGCACACGCCCAAGAAGAAAATGCACCTCCAACCGAGTTAACACCCCTAGTGACTTCAGAAAAACACGCAAAGACACCACAGAAAGAGCACTCTCCCTGGCTGCCCCAACAATCTGGAACTCCCTCCCAGACGAGCTGAGATCGACGACAGACCTCAAAGACTTTCGTAAACAGCTGAAGACAACGCTGTTCATAGAACAGACACGTCACATAACCTTACTACCAGGAACTACCAACATATCCTCCGACCCCCTGTTAAGAGAATGTATAACGGCTCACGATGTCTATTAAACTCGCAATGTATAGAAGAATGTATTATAGCACACGATGTATCATAGCGCATACTATACATAGATCAAACTAATCAAACACACTACAACATTTTACACACAAATCACGATAGAACCTTCACTGCATGAATACACGTTCACCACTTTTGATTGTTTTGCTGTGATACCGCCTTGATTGTAGGATAAGGCGGTATAGAAATACTGTTAAATAAATAAATAAAATCATTAGCAGATGACCCTCATTTCCTCTAGGTGCAGGTTGCTTTGCCCGATTACACTCCTGACTTTCACACTGAAGAACTTTTGCCAAAGTAGCTTCTGCTTGAAAATAATGAAGATCACGGGCCCGTCTTTATTCAGACCTTGAAATATGGAGGTGTGAACATCTTTCCCATACTCATATATTCTCAGGAAACTAAAAAAAAAAGATCTTACATATAGTTAAAAGGCAGATCTAGTTCCGGTCAATAGAGCACAGTTACTTACCTGTAACAGGTGATCTCTGGGAACAGCAGGAATTAGTCCTCACATATGGGTACGTCGGTACCGACGGAGCCCGTGCGGGAAAGCTCCCCAGCTTCTTAGAATAGAAGCTTTTGGGACCTCCCACTGCACATGCGCACTGCCTTCCCGCCTTCCTGAACAGCTCTCCTCAGTTTCGAGTTTATAGCTGAGTCAACAGAGAGAGGACAGGAAGATAGATAGATAAAAGATACAACTCCTAGGGGAGGTGGGTGGGTTGTGAGGACTAATTCCTGCTGTTCCCAGAGATCACCTGTTACAGGTAAGTAACTGTGCTATCTCCAGGAACAAGCAGGAATAAGTCCTCACATATGGGGACTCCCTAGCTTAGATGCATGGGATCCCCTGTAAAGGTTCGCCATCTTCGTATGGATCTCAGGCATCCATTCTGGGAAGGTGGGCAGGAGTTGTTTAGGAATGGAACAGGTGCTTGAGGACAGCCTGGCCAAACAAGGCATCCCGGCGGGAGTCCTTGTCCAAACAGTAATGGGCTGTGAAGGTATGAACCGAGGCCCAGGTAGCGGCTCGACAGATCTGATCTATGGAAACAGAGTGCAGATGAGCCATAGAAGTTGCCATGGCCCTCACATTGTGAGCAGTGACATGGCCTTCCAGAGAAATGTTTTTGCTCTGGTAAGCAAAAGAAATACACTGAGCAATCCAATTGGAAAGTGTACGCTTGGAGACTGGAAGTCCCAAATGGGAAGGATCAAAGGCCACAAAAAGTTGAGAAGACTTTCGATGTGGCTGAGTCCTATTAAGGTAAAAAGCGAGAGCTCTTTTACAATCCAGAGTATGAAGGTTCCTCTCTGCATTGGATGCATGAGGAGCTGGAAAAAAGACAGGTAGATATACCTCTTGATTAAGATGAAAAGGCGAGACCACTTTAGGCATAAAGTGGGGATTCGTCCTAAGGACCACCTTATCATGATGAAATCTTGTGTAAGGTGGATTAGCCACTAAAGCCTGCAGCTCACTGATGCGGCGAGCCGAAGTGACTGCAATGAGGAAGATGACCTTCCAGGAAAGAAATTTCAAGGAGGTGGAAAACATTGGCTCAAAAGGTGGCTTCATAAGTTGACCGAGCACTAGATTCAAATCCCATGCGACCGGGGGTGGTCTGATGGGAGGTTTAGTGAGAGTCAGGCCTCTCATGAATCTTGCAACAAGAGGATGAGAGGAGATAGGTTGTCCATTTATATGTTTCAAGGATGCTGCAATAGCACTTAAATGGACTCTTACCGAATTCGTCTTGAGGCCTGCATTGGATAGATGCAGGAGATAATCAAGAAGAGAATTCAAAGGAAGTGCCAGAGGGTCAAGACCCTGCTGAGCACACCAAATGGAAAAACGTTTCCATTTGAAAGCATAGGAACGCCTGGTAGAGGGTTTCCTAGAGGCAGAAAGGATATCTTTCACTGGTTGGGAAAGATGAAAGTCTTGAAGGCTTAAGCCTTCAGTAACCAAGCACTGAGGTGAAGGGATTTGGGGTTTGGGTGCCACAAAGTCCCCTCCTCCTGAGACAGGAGGTCTGGCGCAGCTCCCAGATCCAAGTAGGATCCCTGGGAGAGCTGTAGAAGTAGAGGGAACCACACTTGGCGTGGCCAGCGTGGAGCTATGAGGATCATAGTTCCATGATCCCTCTGGAGTTTGAACAGAGTCTTGGGAATCAAAGGAATGGGTGGAAAGGCATATAGGAATGCCTGACTCCAATTCAGGAGAAAGGCGTCCGTAGCCTGAGCTCCCTGACACGGAGTTCTGGAACAGAACCGGGGAAGTTTGGCATTCCACGGACTTGCAAAGAGGTCTATGTCCGGGGTCCCCCATTCCTGAAAGATTCGGTTTATTTGGTCCAAATGTAGGGACCATTCGTGTGGCAGCAGAACTCGACTGAGCCTGTCTGCCCGAGAGTTTTGAACTCCTGGGAGATACACTGCTAGCAGGTGAATCTGATGCTCTCTGGCGAAGGCCCATAGTCTTAGAGCTTCGTTGCAAAGCGACAGAGAGCCCGTCCCTCCTTGTTTGTTTATGTAAAACATGGCCACCTGATTGTCCGTCTGAACTAGGACAGTGAGGTTGGCTAGGAGGGAGTGGAAGACCTTGAGGGCAAGGTAAATTGCTCGCAGTTCCAGAAGATTGATATGAAGGGTGGTCTCCTGTAGAGACCAAGTGCCCTGAGTGGAGAGAGTTTGCAGATGGGCTCCCCACCCTGTTTGGGAGGCATCTGTTGTGAGGGTTGCTTGGGGTAGCAATGGTTGAAATGGAGCCCCCAACAACAGATTCTTGGTGGAAGTCCACCAGTGGAGGGACCAAAACAGACGATCGGAGGTTTGTATTTGGTCTGAGAGCGCTCCTGACGCCTGAGTCCACTGAGTGGCCAGGGTCCATTGAGCTGCTCTCATATGAAGACGAGCATAGGGCACCACATGCACTGTGGAGGCCATATGACCCAGTAGGCGTAGCATTTCCCTGGCTGTCAAGTGAGTGCTGGACTGAGCTTGGGAGGCCAAACTCAGGAGGCGCTGGCCTCGAACATGTGGAAGGTAGGCCCTTGCAGTGATGGTGTCCAACTGGGCCCCTATGAATTCTAGAGATTGAGTAGGGATGAGTTGGGACTTGGGAAGGTTTACTACCAGTCCCAGATACTGCAAAAGGCTCCTTGTGTGGTCCAGGGAAATCTGGGCCTGTGACTGAGTTGGAGCTCGGATGAGCCAGTCGTCCAGATATGGGAAGACAAAGATTCCCATGCCTCTTAGAAATGCGGCTACGACTGCCATGCATTTTGTGAATACTCTTGGAGCAGAGGCTAGACCGAAGGGGAGTACTCTGTATTGGAAATGTTTTCCCTGAAACAGAAAGCGAAGATACTTTCTGTGGGATGGATGGATGAGTATATGTGTATACGCATCCTGTAGGTCTAGAGAACAAAGCCAGTCCTGACCCTGGAGGTAAGGAAGGAGAATGCCGAGAGACAGCATTTTGAATTTCTCCTTGAAGAGAAATTTGTTCAATTCTCTCAGATCTAGGATTGGTCTGAATCCCCCTGTCTTCTTTGGAATGAGAAAATAAGGGGAGTAGAAACCGGACCCTTGTTGAGGAAGAGGAACCTCTTCTATGGCCCCTTGGGCAAGAAGAGAGGAAACCTCTTGACCCAACAGGGTTAGGAGAGATGGGGGAGAATTGAATGGTCTCACCATATGATGGGGAGGAAGGCTGGAGAAATGAAGTTTGTAACCCTCTCGAATGATAGAGAGGGTCCATTGTTCTGTTGTGATTTGTTCCCATCTGGGAGCAAAGTGAACCAACCTTCCGGGTATGGTGAGAGGTTCTGGTTGTGTTAGAACCAGAAGTGGCAAGTTCCCTAGGAGCAAGTCAAAACCCCTGAGGGGTTGGAGCCTGCTGAGCTACAGTAGCTGCTGCAGGCTTAGCTCGTGCTTGTTTGGATTGCTGACGCTTAGCAGTATAGCGAGGTTGAGAAGACTGCTGGCCAGTATTTGAAGCAACTCTGGCCTTCTTATAGTAAGGCCTTTTAAAAGACTTTTTCTTAGTAGGAATTGAAGTGGACTTTGAAAGTCTTTCCAAGGTGGCATTTTCAGCATCCATCTGGGTGGCTTTGATTTGCCACTCTTCCCCAAATAAGTTCTCACCTGTACAGGGCAGATTCCGTAAGCCATCTAGAACCCAAGGTTCCAGATCAGAGGCCTGGAGCCAAGCAAGACGTCGGGCTGCAATAGCAATGCCCGAAGCCCTACTGGCTCCCTCAAAGGAATCATATGCTGCCCTATTAGAGAACTTAGAAACCTCTAAGAGTTGTTTCACTAGGGAAAGGAATCCCTGCTTTTTATCCTCAGGGATAAAGGGGGCAAAATGCCGCACCTTTTTGGCAAGTTCCTCCAGGAACATGCCCATATAGAGACTGTAGGAATTAATCCTGGCTATAAGCATACTAGCCTGGAAAATTTTCCTACCAAAAGAGTCCAAAGTCTTACATTCCCGTCCTGGAGGGGAGTAAGAGAGCCTTTTGGTACTCCTAATCTTCTTCATTGCAGACTTCACCACAATAGAGTGGTGGGGCAATTGAGTCTTTTGGAAACCAGGAGAAGGAGGGACCCTATACATGGTGTCCAACCTACGGGAATAAGGAGACAAAGTCAAAGGATTTTCCCAGAAATCCATCAGTTGTTCTTGAAGGATTTCATGGATAGGCAGGGTAACTGCCTCCTTAGGGGCCTTTGAGTATCCCAAAATATCCAGTTTTTTGGATCTGGGTTCCTTTTCAGAGGATGTGGTAATAGAAAGGGCTGTAGCCATATCTAAAACAAAGTCCTGGAAGGACAAATCCTCTGGAGGGGACATTCTCCTTTTAGGAGAAGAGGGCTCCTCAGGTAAGTTGAGTGAAAACTCAGCAGAATCATCAGAGGAGTGAAAATCCTCAGAGGAATCGGTGCTTTCCTCTAACGCACGATACGCGTACCGATCGGTATCGATATCGGGCGTATCGGGTATGGAACCGGTATGGAGCGAAAGCCCATACGGTACCGACTTGCGTTTAGAGGTGGACGGCCTCGATACCGGCATGGCGGACGATACCGGTATCGGGCCCGGAACCGCTGAAAGCGGAACCGATGGCGTTGCAGCTTTAATGAAAGCCATGACGGCCTGCTGCATGGACTGTACAGTATCGCCCATGGACGCCATAGCTGCCTGGATGTCGGTACCGGAGTGACCCGGTACCCCAGAGCAGGCTAACAGGTGATCTGTCGAGGCCGTAGCATCGATATCAACCTGAGACCCCTGAATTGGCGTTTTTGGAAGTTGGACTTCCCGCCGGGGTTGTTTGGCTGGGGCAGGGTCCTCAAGTTCTAAGCTAAGAGCCTCTCGATGCTTTGAAGGAGATTTGCTCTTTGAGGACTTGCCCACAGAAGGTTTGGTTACCTGAGATCCATCCGGAGAAGAAGACCTGGATGACTGTGATGCTGTATTCTCTGAAGCAAACAGCACATGGAATTTGTTGGCCCGGTTCTGCAGCCCACGTTTAGACATGTGGGAGCAAGATGGGCAGTCCGGTATGGAATGGTCAGGCCCCAAACATTTCAGACACCATTCATGGGTGTCTGTGACTGAAATAACAGCATTACATTTGGTACACTTCTTAAATCCAGGGGCTGGCTTCTCCATGAGGAGAAATTGAGTAGGCCGAGAGGCCTCTCTGAAGTGACCAAAAAGCTAAAAAATAAGAAAAAAGAATTATAATTTTTTAAAGAAAGAAAGAAAAGACCGGCGATACCGGTATCGGTATGGGGAAGGCAGGTACGCGGTCTAAAGAAACAAATAAAATAACAATTTCTTCAGCGGTGACAGGAACACGACCTGCTGGCTCCGCGGAAAAAGAGAAACTGAGGAGAGCTGTTCAGGAAGGCGGGAAGGCAGTGCGCATGTGCAGTGGGAGGTCCCAAAAGCTTCTATTCTAAGAAGCTGGGGAGCTTTCCCGCACGGGCTCCGTCGGTACCGACGTACCCATATGTGAGGACTTATTCCTGCTTGTTCCTGGAGATTAAAGAATTAAGCACTTGTGCTGGACAGAAGCATGCACTTTGGAATCATGACAACATGAAGGTAATTTTATAAGGAACCACATAAAGGTAGAGCCGTCAACATGTTTAAATAATGTATTTTCAGTGATTCATGTGTGCATGTTAGCTGGTCACTATTTTATAAGTATGTGTATCAGGCCAATGGCGTGCACTTTTGGTCTAGGCATGCACGGAGAGGAGTGCACATGTATGCGTATAAGTTATAAAATACTTTTAATTTACCGTTGTTCTTGAAAATCTAGGTGCGAGCATTTACTCTAGCCCTAGAGACTTATACCCCTATTTTATGAAGAAAAAGTAGGCGCCTTTGATAAAATCAACTTTAGACAGGTGCATTTCTTGGCACCTAAAACTAGGCATCTGATTATAAAATAGGGCAGTCCAGATTATAGACTGGATAAGGAGAACTTGGGAACCTCTTTTTCCCACATGGTACCTGCTGCTTAGAGTTAACCAGATTTTAACCTCAATTTCTTGCAACTAAATGACAAGAACATAAGAGATGCAATACTGGGTCAGTCCAAAGGTCCATAAAGCCCAGTATCCTGTTTCCAACAGCAGCCAATCCAGGTCACAAGTACCTGTCTGGTTCCTAAAAAGGTACACAGATTCCATGTTGCTTATCCCAGACTAAGTAGTGGATTTCCCTAGTCCTCTTTAATAATGTTTTATGAATGGGGAAATCCAAGATGGCAGCACGCAGAACTTGTTGCTCCGGTGTTTTTTCCCTGATGGAGAAAATGAGAAAGGCAAAGCAGGCCCTGCCTACCTCTCTTCATTTATTTATTTATTTATTTAGCACACATTTATATACCGCTCTTTCCCAAGTATCAAGTGCGGTTTACAATGAACAGAAAAAATTCAAGGTACATGATTAATCATATCCTAGTCATTTACAGGGAACAGATTTAAATTTTTACATTTGCCTCTGGTCCTTCGGACCCTTTTGTATTTTGCCAGGAGCAGCAGCTGGCATTGGGAGCAGTTAGTCCGGCCTCTGGAACTATTGGAGCTGAGTGGCTCTCATTCTCTTTCGGACAGTGATCTCACATCCCCAAAAGCATGGAGGCCCTCAAACAGGTATGCTCCAGTGCTAGCCTGGCTGGGGTGGGAGGTCATTGGTTCTCCTGACGTTGGAGTCCCTGCTACCCCGCTGGGGACGCCTGCCAGAAGTGACGCAGGGGTTTCTTCTACCCTATGGAGTCAGATGCTAGGAGCATCGACAGAGAGGGAATTTGACTGCAGCGGCTGGAGCAGTCACTGGGCTGTACCCCATGGATTCCACAATCTCTCCTGGGGTAAAAGACACTGAGCAGAGTGTTGCAGGCTTTTCCTTTGTTCTTCAATGTCCAGCACAGTTTACTCTGGAGGCAATATGGACCGCTATCAAGCACGTTGGAGAAGCCATTACCCCTCAAGTACAGCTACTACAAGCAAAGCTACAACAGAATTCTGAGGTCTGTACTAATAATTCTGAATTGTTAGACTCCCTTAAGATTTCTGTTGAAGATTTATCGCAGCGTACTGACCATCTGGAACTTTATTCTGAGGCTTTCATGAAGGATGCCAATAATTTAAAAGCTCAGTTGGAACAGCTGGATAACCATAGCAGATTGGCTAACCTCCGCTTAATTAATTTCCCTTTATCTCTTAATGTATTGGCCAGAGAGATGTTTAAACTGTATTTGTCTAAAGTTCTGGGGGTTCCCTCTGAAGCCTGTCCTCCCTTGGTGAAGGCTTACTAACTCCCTACCGGCCAAAAAACCTCAGCGGTTGCTGAGATTTCTGGCTCTTAACTGGTGGATATTCTGAATGTCTTTGAATTGTTAGAATCCTCGGATACAGAATCAATTATTCCTGCTACTTGTCTGGTTACACTAACTCTTGTATCAGACAGGGAATGACTTCTCAAGATGTTTTTTAGAAAGAGAAATGTTTCTTTCAAAGGCTGCCTGGGTTGATCTTCCCTGACCTGGCTAGAGAAACCCAACTCCACAGAAGGGAGTTTCTCATTCTGCGGCCTCGGGTTTTGCAGCTTGGGGGAACATAAGAACATAAGATATGCCATACTGGGTCAGACCAAGGTCCATCAAGCCCAGTATTCTGTTTCCAACAGTGGCCAATCTAGGTCATATGTACCTAGCAGTTTCCCCAAGAGACACAAGTTCCACAATGCTTGTACTGGGTCAAGCATTGATATCTGCGGTCACTTCTTAATAATGGTTTATGGACCTTTCCTCCAGGAACTTGTCCAAACCTTTTTTAAACCCAGCTACACTAACAGCCTTTACTACATCCTCCGGTAACAAATTCCAGAGTTTGATTACACGTTGAGTGAAAAAATATTTTCTTTTATTAGTCTTAAATAGTTTACCCTGTAGCTTCATTGCATGTCCCCTAGTCTTTCTATATTCTGATAAGGTAAACAATCGATCTACGTTTACCCGTTCCACTCCGTTCATTAATTTATAGACTTCTATCATATCTCCCCTCAGCCGTCTCTTTTCCAGGTTAAAGAGCCCTAACCTTTTTAGCCTTTCTTCATAGGAGTATCCTTCCATCCCCTTTACCATTTTGGTGGCTCTTCTCTGTACCTTTTCTAAAATCGCTATATCCTTTTTAAGATACGGCGACCAGAATTGCACACAATATTCAAGGTGCGGTCTCACCATGGAACGATATAGAGGCATTATAATATCTTTTGTTTTATTTTCCATTCCTTTCCTTATCATACCTAGCATTATATTTGCTCTCTTGGCCGCCGCTGCACACTGGGCCAAGGGTTTTAACATGGTATCCACAATGACGCCTAAATCTTTTTCCTGGGTGGTGGTTCCTAATGTGGAACCTTGCATCGTGTAACCATAGTTTGGGTTGTTCTTCCCTAGGTGCATAACCTTGCACTTGTCCACATTAAATTTCATCTGCCATTTTGATGCCCAGTCTTCCAATTTATCAAAATCCTCTTGCAATTTTTCACAATCCTCTTGGGTTTTAACAACTTTAAATAGTTTTGTGTCATCTGCAAATTTGATAACCTCACTTGTTATTCCACTTTCCAGGTCATTTATGAATATGTCAAAAAGCAGCGGACCCAGCACAGATCCCTGGGGTACACCACTATTCACCTTTCTCCATTGGGAAAATTGGCCATTTAGCCCTACCCTCTGCTTTCTATCTTTTAACCCGTTCCTGATCCACAATAGTACATTGTCTCCTATCCCATGACTCTTTAGTTTTGCCAAAAGTCTCTGATGAGGGATCTTGTCAAAGGCTTTCTGAAAGTCCAGATACACAATATCAACCGACTCATCTTTGTCCACCTGTTTATTCACTCCTTCAAAAAAAACATAACAGATTAGTAAGACAAGATCTTCCTTGTCTAAAGCCATGTTGGCTGTCTCCCATTAGGTTGTGACTATTGTGGTGAACAGCGCCCTCCTGAGCCTATGGAAACGGATGAAAATCCTGAGGTTCAGCAGGATTTATGCCTATTTGAGAAACCAAGGAAGAAAGAGAGACTATTCCACACAGCTGAGCATGGAGACCAGCCCAGGGGAGGAGTCCTGCAGTCCTGATTGGGCACACCCTGCCCTTGGAAGGGGCGTGTCCAGGAGAGAACGTGGTTTTAAACCAGAGCATGGCTTTGCTAGTCAGATGGAGAATGAGAGAAAGAAGGAGAGGAGGAGGAATGATTGGAAGTCCAGAAAACAGTATGCTGATACCTGGGAACCTGGCATTGGAAGGAGACCTGCAAAGTTCTATTCAGAGGCTGTGAGTAGAAGTCCCAAGGAGAGAGGACCTAGCCCTGAAATAGATAACCGTTGGAAGGCACAGCCCTGGGAAAGGAAGCCTTCAAGGCAGGCACAAGAAAGAAAACAATCATTCTGTGAAGTACCGTTTGAGCCAGAGAGCAACAAACATTCTAACAGCTGGAGAACGTTGGAGCCATCTGAAGTCAGAACGGCATGGCAACAAGTAAGTGAATTGCCACAAAGTTTCCAGGCTGAACGTAAAGCTAACTCTCCTGTGTGTGAAACATTAGCAAAAGAGACTAGCAGTTACTCTGACATGATTAATCTAAGAGAGGAGAAAATAAACAGCCTTAAGCCAGAGGGAAGTTGTATAGCTGATAGCAATTCCCTATCTCACAAACAGCAGGCTGAATTGCTCCTACAGAGTTTTAAGCAGTTTTTAGAGTTGCAAGCTAGAAGACAGCCAGTGTTACCAGAAGCCAGTAATTCCGTACAGCTTGAAGAACTAACACAAGATAATACAGACTTACCAGATTGTGAGAGCATGGATTGCACGGTCTGCTGTGTAGAGATGCCAAGCTGAAGGAAACTGCTTTTTACTGTATGTGAATTGAATGCTACGGAGCTGTTGTATTGCCTTGCTGAGAAAGCTCTAATTATGTGCACCCGATTTTCCCCAGCACTGTGAAGGTAACAGTGGCTGAAAGAGGCTGCAGTGAAACTAACTGACCTCTTGGGGCAAAGTGAGTAATTTGCTTAGAAGTGAAAAGAAGCAGTTATACTTTAAGTTGCCTTTATCCTAAGTTTTCTTGTTAGCATTTGAAGCACCTATTTTGTTTGCATTTATTTGCCATGTGATGGAACAATATCCTTTACTATAATAAATATACTGGAAACCCCATAACTACAACTCTTTATTTCGGAGCGAGAGGAGCAGGAACTACAATACCCAGCATTCCCTGGATACAGGTTACTCTCCTTCCTCACGAAGCATCAGACCGCCGCTCCTGTCTTTAGCCCTAAGGCCGGGCAGGAGCGCCGCACTATCTACATGCTGAGTAATTTTATTCTTTATGATGGTTTCTACCATTTTTCCCGGTACTGACGTCAGGCTCACCGGTCTGTAGTTTCCCGGATCACCCCTGGAACCCTTTTTAAAAATTGGTGTTACATTGTTGTTTTTTCTTAAATATCTCTGCAATGTCTTGTGAAGCTTCAGGGGCAATCCTATTTTCTCCTAGGACAAGCAGGATGTGTCAGCCACACCTGGTGACGTCATCCGACGGCACCATGACGGAAGTGCTCTCTAGCTCAGAAGCTTCTGAGCATGTGTGAGGTGGTCCCACCTCCCCGGCCCGCCCCTAGCCGGTCAGTCTTTTTCCTTCCGCCTTCGCCTCAAGACGAATTTCTAGCTCTCCAATACAAACTGCAAAAAATTCCATGCCTAAACCGGGATTTAAAAAGTGTCTACACTGCAGTAGAAAGATGAACATCACGGATACTCACCAGCATTGCATCAGATGCCTGGGGACTTCTCACGAGGTGGAGAACTGTGCCAGCTGCGCTCAGATGTCCCCCAGGGCAAGGAAGCACCGTGAACACTCGCTAAAGGACTTGCTTGCCTCCTCTGCGGCCTCGCATAAGTCCCCTGCAAACCGGACGCCGGAGCCTCCCAGTAATAATGAGCATCGCAAATCTGCTGAGCGTCCAAGATCGGAAAAGCATCCCAGAACTGATGGAGGGAAAGCGCCGTCCAAACCGGCCAGTTCCACTCACCGGGGACACAGCGCTTCTTTCCCCACTGAGCATCCCGCTTCCGGAGAGGCCTCTAACTCCAGGGTAAGCCCCTCTGTTGTTATTAGCACCCCGGGCCGTTCTCCCCGGCCATGCGGTCCTCCTGCAGTCTCCCAAGATGGCGCCGCCCTCGTGGCCCCACCTGGCTCCTCCCCTGGACACGCCTGTTCCCCCGATTGGCCGGAGCGGTTCCTGTCCCTCCTCTGCCGGCGATCAGCGCCGACTGCCCTCCCCCCTGCCCAGCACGTCTTCTTACCATGCGGGAGATGAGCGCAGCGGCGCGGAGGAGAGAGACCGCGCCGAGATGGAGCTTCGGCGCGGGAGCAGTAAACACCGCTCGGACGATGGGTATGACCATGCTGCTGCGCAGCACCGACGTGGGAGCCGCGAACACCGCTCCATCAGCAGGGAATCCCCAGGCAGTGCGGTGGCGGCGAGAAGGGCAAGAAAAGAGCAGCCAAGCAGCGGAAACACAGGGACAGTCGGCCTCCATCGGGGACAAGGGATTCCCGCAGTGCTTCCCCCCACAGCCGCAAGAGGAGCAGGAGATCCAGCTCTGGCTACAGCAAAAGAAGCCGGTCCACAGATTCAACCTCCTCTGCAATTCTGTACCTGCTCACTTGCCTTGTGGAGCAGACTGCTCCCCAGCGGCTGGACCAGGAGCGGGTAGCACCAACAGACGTTCCACCGATGGCCCTGCCTTGCTTGGAGCGGTCCCCCTCCCCACGACTCCCTAGCCTGTCGCCTTCCAGAGCGCGGACTCCTTCCCCAGCACCTTCTAGAGCTCGGACTTCTTCCCCAGCACAGCTGGACTCCGGGGGGAGCGACGTGGAGGAGTTGGGACCAGGCTCTGAGACCTCCAAGAACCCAGCTGATGAGCTGGAGGATCCACCGGCACCGGTGACTGAAGACCTCACATACCCCAAATTCCTTAGGAAGGTGGTTTCCAAACTGGGGCTGGCCACGGAGGAGACATCAGACGAGAAGGAACCGGAGGTCATGAAATACCTCAACGGCCCTAGACCAGCCATGGCTCTCCCCCTCCACTGCAGGTTGAAGGACAAGCAGCTTACTCTCTGGCAATTCCCAGCATCTGGACAAGCTTGCTCCAGACGCCTGGACAGCAAATACATCATCCACATGGCACCAGGTTTCGACAAGCCTCAGCTACCCCACCAGTCAATCGTGGTGGCATCAGCACTAAAAAGATCTAAGTCCACGCGTGCCCAAGCCAACCACCCACCAGGCCGGGACCCCAAGCGTCTGGACGACATGGGGAGGAAAGTGTTTCAAGGGGCCATGCTCAGTGCCAAGATAGCAGCACATCAATTTCAACATGTCCTATTCCAGGATGCCCTCTTGGCTGACCTCAAAAGCCAGCTACAGAATCTTCCCAAGGACTCACGTACGTCTGCCTCAGCCACCATGCAGGAACTAGCTGAATGCAGCAAGCACCTGATGAGTACAGCCTTTGATGCCTTTGATACGGCCGTCCGGACAGCGGGCACGGCCATCTCGGCCCGTCGCTGGGCATGGCTTCGTGCGTCAGGACTCTCGGACAATACCCATGACCGAATTGCGGATGCACCCTGTTCGGGTGACTCCCTTTTTGGAGACAAAGTTGCCGACACGGTGAACGGCCTAAAAGAGGACTGCACCACTCTAAAGACACTAGCAGCAGACGGACTCGAACACCCTTCCTGATCTCAGAAAGGGAGCTACTTCCGCAAGCCCTTTTCCTCTTCAAAGCAATATTATGGCTCCAACCGACAGTGGCAGACGCCAAGATTCAAGCAGACCTATCATAAGTCATCCTTTCAGAGACAGCAGCAGCGACAACGCAAACAGAAACAGACAAACCCTCCACAGTCCGTTAAAGACACCTCTTCCTTCTGACTACCTGACCTGGCTGGGCCCTCCGCTGGATTCAACGGCGGCCCCCCCGGTGGGAGGTCGCCTGTCCCATTTCCTCTCGGCCTGGCAGGAGATTACCACGGACAAGTGGGTCATTCAGAGAGTTCAGTCGGGCTATCGCTTGCACTTCTCCTCCCCTCCACGGCAGCACAAGCAGCCTACCAGCCGACCTCCACTGCATCTGGAAAAAACCACTTTCGGACCTCCTACAGCAGCTTCTCCTGGCCCGGACGATAGAGCGGGTGCCCCCGGACGAAATCAACACTGGCTTCTACTCCCGGTACTTCCTTATTCCCAAGAAGTCAGGGGGCCTCCGTCCCATCCTGGACCTCCGAAAGCTGAACTACTTCATCACAAAGGAGAAGTTCAGAATGTATTCGCTCAACTCCATCCTTCCCCTCATCAGAGCGGGGGACTGGATGGCTACGCTGGACTTGCAGGATGCTTACTCCCACATCCCAGTCCACGCCTCCCACAGGAAATTCCTGAGATTCATAGCACTGGGGCGCCATTACCAGTATCGAGTCCTGCCATTTGGCCTCTCCCCAGCACCCAGAGTCTTCACGAAGTGCGTGGCAGTGGCCGCTGCACACCTCTGCAGACAAGGCATCGCCATCTTTCCCTACCTGGACGACTGGCTCTTGTCGGCGAACTCTGCCCCTGAGCTCAGGAGGGCAGTGCGCCGGACTACAGCCCTACTAGTCAGACTGGGATTCCTCCTCAACACAGTCAAGTCCCGATTGGAACCTGTGCAGCGTACGGAATTCATCGGGGCGATAATCGACACCAAGGCCTGCAAGGCCTTCCTGCCCGAGGTCCGGATCAGTGCCATCATTCGACTGGCCAAGAAAGTGTCGGCGGCAAAGCAGATCTCGGCCCACGAGATCCTGCGCCTGCTAGGCCACATGGCTGCGACAACTTCGGTCCTCCCTTTGGCAAGGCTACATATGCGCACCCTCCAGTGGCACCTGCGGACTCACTGGAAGCAACTCTCCCAACCACTCAGCACCCGCATACCGATCACTGCCAATATTGTTCGGAGCCTGCGTTGGTGGGCAAACCCAGCCAACCTCTCAGTGGGCAAGAATCTGCAACCCCGCATTCATCAACTCATCCTCACCACGGATGCATCCTCCAAGGGATGGGGGGCTCATCTACTACATCTCAACACGCAAGGAGCCTGGACCAGAGCGGAACAATCCCTCCACATCATGTTCTCGAACTCCGGGCTGTCAAATATGCCCTCCAGACTTTCATACCTCACCTGGCGGGGAAAGCGGTCTTGGTGCAGACAGACAACCAGGTGACCATGTTCTATATCAACAAGCAAGGAGGCACGGGTTCCCGTTCCCTATGCAAGGAAGCCCTCGAGACATGGGCCCTAGCGCTAGCCAACAACTGCGTCCTACAGGCGACCTACCTCCCCGGGGATCAGAACGCCTTAGCGGACAGACTCAGCAGATAGCTCCAACCCCACGAGTGGATGCTTCACATGGAAGTGGCAGACAACCTCTTCCAGCGCTGGGGAGCTCCGCAGATCGACCTCTTCGCGACCGAAGCGAATGCCAGATGCCCCTTGTTCTGCTCCAAGCACCCGTCGCAACAGAGACTGGCTTCGGATGCGTTTGCCATCCCGTGGGGGACTTGGGAGTTGGCATACGCCTTTCCTCCAACACCTCTCGTGACAACCACGATACAGCGCATCATCAAGGAGAAAGCGCACGTGATTCTGATCGCCCCCTATTGGCCACGACAGATGTGGTTCTCCCTGCTGCTGCAGCTCGCCCAAGAACCACCGGTTCGGCTACCACCGAGACCAGACCTGTTAACCCAGAACGGTGGCAGAACCTGGCACCCCAACCTACAGACGCTAGCCTTGACAGCCTGGAGGCTGAAAGGATGACCTTCAACGACTCGTACCTACCATCGGATGTACAGCAGATTGTTCTGGCTTTGCGGAGACCGTCCACCAGAAAGGCATACGGCCTCAAGTGGAAGCGTTTCAGTATATGGTGCAAGGACCAAGGAGTCCATCCAGCCTCTTGCCCGGTACCCACTATCTTACAGTATCTCGCCTTCCTCTTCAGCTCAGGCTTGAAACCGCAATCCATCAAGGTACACCTGGCGGCCATTGCCTCTCTGCACGAACGCCCACAAGACCCAACGTCAGGCTCCATAGCCGCCCTTCCCATTGTGACGCGTTTCATGAGAGGGCTCCGAAATCTCAAGCCCCCGGTACAGAAACCGGTACCTTCGTGGGACCTTAATGTCGTCCTGCAACAGCTCATGCAGGAGCCGTTCAAACCATTGTCCACAGCTGACGGAAAATATCTTTCCTGGAAGACGCTTTTCCTCGTCGCCATTACCTCGGCTCGGAGGGTTAGCGAGTTGCAGGCCCTAGTGGCACACCCGCCTTACACGAAACTCTACCACAACCGGGCGTCCCTCCAGACTCACCCCAGGTTTGTGCCAAAGGTCGCCTCCGCTTTTCACATCAACCAGTCAGTGGAGCTGCCATCCTTCTTTCCAGTCCCACACTCATCACCTGAAGAGCAACGACTTCACTCCCTGGATTGCGTACACGCCCTGCGCATCTACATCAGCAGGACGTCCGCCATTCGGCTGGGTACCCAGCTCTTCGTCTCCTTCGACCCGAACAAACCAGGGAGACCTGTCACCAAACACACACTCTCCCACTGGATCTCCGACTGCGTTGCTTATTGCCTACAGAAGGCGGGCGCACTCCCATCAAACAAGGCGAGTGCGCACCAGCTCCGCGCTCTAGCCGCTTCTCTGGCCTGTGCACAGGAAATTCCGGTGAGCGAAATTTGCAAAGCCGCCACCTGGTCCTCTCAGCTAACCTTCCAGAAACACTACTGTCTTGATATCCACGCGGAGACCGACAGCTCCTTTGGCCGAGCAGTCCTATCTGCGGCTACGGCACCCTTGGGTGCGGGCCCTGTGAAACCAGCCCAAGACTGAGCTGAGGGACTAGATGCCAGACTCCTGCTGCTAATTACCAGTTGCTGCCAGGCACTGGTTCTGTTTGCACAGACTTGTTATTGCACTGTTTGTTGTTGCACTGTTTGTTGTTGTGTTGCACTGTCAACTTGATTGCACAATTAATAATTCTACCTCTCGCATTTTGCATGATTGATATGGTTCTGTCTCCTGGCACGTTGCCTAAGAGTTGCACTTTATTCTATATACCTGTTGTGTTCTTCAATAAACACTATTGCTGTTCTATTGCATGCCTCCCTCATTCTCCACAGCGTGGATGCTTAGCTTGGGAGACACCAGGTGTGGCTGACACATCCTGCTTGTCCTAGGAGAAAACAGAGTTACTTACCTGTAACAGAGTTCTCCGTGGACAGCAGGATAAGTCAGCCACACGATCCCACCAACCTCCCCTGCATGAGGGTGGCCTGCGCGCCCCGCACCTAGCCGCTAGGGCATAGCTAGTCACTCACTGACCGGCTAGGGGCGGGCCGGGGAGGTGGGACCACCTCACACATGCTCAGAAGCTTCTGAGCTAGAGAGCACTTCCGTCATGGCGCCGTCGGATGACATCACCAGGTGTGACTGACTTATCCTGCTGTCCACGGAGAACTCTGTTACAGGTAAGTAACTCTGTTTTTTTTGCCTTCACATTTGATTTCCCTCCTAAATGCCCATGAGTCTATGGGGCCGGGGATAGGTGATTCTCCTACTCTGTGACAGTGGATGTCTGGTTGTTTAGCTTCTGCTTATTCCTATTAAGAGTATCTTGTATTATTTCCTACTCATCATGAATTCCCATTTTGTGGGCTAGAGGTAGGATTGTTTGGTTTATCATTTCTCTTAGTTTTTGATATATGATGTTTTGTTTCCTCCGCAATCCTCATTTCCTATGCAAGTGTGTTAAGCTTGTATTATTTTGTAAAATGCATAAATAAAAAAAATGGTTTATGGACTTTTCTTCCAGGAACTTATCCAAACCTCTTTTAACCGCAGTTATACTAACTGCTTTTACTACATCCTCCGGTAGCGAATTCCAGAGTTTGATTACAAATTGAGTGAAAAAACATTTCCTCCTATTAGTCTTGTTGTTGTTGTTGTTAAGTGCCGTCGAGTTGGTGTTCACTCATGGCAACTCTCTGGATTGTTGTCCTAAAATGTGCTGAGTCTTCAGTCACACAGCTTGTTGTTGATAGAGTGGCACCCACAGCTGCTTTTATCGTATCAATCCATCTCATTGCTGGCCTTCCTCTTTTGCGTTGACCTTCTACCAAGTCGAAGTCTTGTCATCTGAGCTAAAGAAAGTTTTAGTTTGATCTCCTCTAGTACTACTGATTTGTTCTTCAGGCTGTCCATGGTATACACAATATTCATCACCAACACCATAATTCAAAGGCACTGATTTTCTTTCTTTCTATCTTTCTTTTTCACTATCTAACTTTCGCATCCATATGACGTTAACGAAATTACCATGGCTTGGACACATCAAATCTTTGTATGGAGAGAGAAATATCTACTCTTGAGAATCTTATCTAGGTCTTTCATAGCCATTCTGCCAAGAGCAATGTGTTGTTGGATTTCTTGACTGCTTGTTGTTTCTTTATTGATTGTTGATCCAAGTTGATTAAATTGTAGCTTCATTGCGTGTTCTAGACTTTCTAGATGGGAAATCCATGAACACCAGGTACAACTAACTATCACAATCTGCTGACCCTATTCCTCCTATCTGGCTCCCTCGCATGCCCTCCTCAACTCAATCTAACTACTCTCCCACCAAGTCAGATTAACCATACAAAGTTCATCCCCCCCCTCCACCAGATGCTCCTCTCATATACGGTCCCCCCTGATATGGACCCTCCCCAGACTGTTTCCTTCAACCCACTTCTCCTAAGAACTACTTACTCTGTATAAACCATTTGCTGCATTAATGTTACCCACTGCAATTACACATGTGAAATATTTGTAACCCCATGTAACTATCCAAGTTTAGCACCCCTGTTCTATGTAAATGTCATGGTTATGTTTTATGTATAAAGCGCTCTGAATCTTAAGATAGGGCGGTATAAAAAAAACTGTTAAATAAATAAACACTTTTTGAAGCAGTAAACAACCAATCTTTGTTTACACGTTCCACTCCATTCAATATTTTATAGACCTCTATTATATCTTCCCTCAGCCGTCTTTTTGCCAAGTTGATGGGCCCTAACCTTTTAAGCTTTTCCTCATATGGATATCTTTCCATCTCCTTTACCATTTTGGTGGCTCTTCTCTGTAACTTTTCTAGTTCTGCTATATCCTTTTTAAAATATGGTGACCAGAACTGCACACAATGTTGAAGTTGCGGTTGCACTATGGAACGATACAAAGGCATTAAAATATCCTCTGTCTCCATTCTTTTCCTTATGATTCCTAGCATTCTATTTGCTTTGTTGGCCACCGCTGCACACTGGACAGAGGGTTTCAACGTATTATCCACGATCGTGCCTAAATCCTTCTCCTGAATGGTGGTTCCTAATATGGAACCTTGCATTGTGGTGTTCTTCCCTATATACATAACTTTGCACTTGTCAACATTAAATTTCATCTGCCATTTGGATGCCCCGTCTTCTAATTTATCTAGATCCTCTTGCAACTTTTCACAATCCTCTTGTATTTTAACAACTTTGAATAATTTTTTGCCATCTGCAAATCTGATCACCTCAGTAACCTTGTGCTTATCCCATTGTTTGCTGAGTTTCACCGCTATGTGTGGCTTTATAACCTTCACTGGGCTTTTTTTGCTTTCCTCTAGCTTTCAGGTTCAAAGAGGAGGAAAAGCACTCTTTGAAGTCATAGCACTGCTGAGATATAAGTGTTTTTAATTAACTTACCTAAGGGTCAGATTCCAGGGGGGGGGGGTGACCACCTGAGCAAATGCTAACCCCTCCCCCAGGAACTGAGAGATATCAGAATAAGAAGCTAAGGTCCAACCCACTATGGTCCCCAAAAACAAGACAGTGCATTTGTTGGGTTTTTCTTGGCAACTCTGTCAGTTGACGTAGGCTACAGCTGTCTCATTGTCCAAAAACACCTAGACTAGTCACCCCTGCACTAGTGGCTTGAAATAGAGCAAGAATAAATGAATGGTGCGATGAATGGTGCGAGTCTCTAATCTGTCCATAGACCTATCTGTTTCATGGGGCATCCACCATCCCTGTACTGTCTGTTTTAGTCAGTGAGCTTCCCAGCCTCCAAGGCTGGTATCAGTCATTAGAATCACCCACTTCAGAACCTCCAGGTCCACCCCTTGGGAAAGACTGCTTTGGGCCTACCACTAGAGATTCCTCAGGAATGAGGGTAGCAAGGGAAAGCAAAGCTCAAGCCCTGTGACATCAGAGACCAGCAGGATGGAAGCATTCTCTGGAGTTGTCTATTGACCAGGGGAAAAGCTCCAATGTGGCTGCCATCAACCCCAAGAGGTGCAAATAATCCCAGGTCCTGGGAGCCCTCTACTGCTGAAATGCCTTGAGCTGTCCCAAGAGCTTTGTCTACCTCTCTTCGGACAGAACTATCCTGTCGAGTACCAAAGTGCACCCCAAGATACTTAAGAGATTGATTCGGGACCACTCTTGGACTGATTCACCACCCAGCCCAAGATCTGCAAAGGTTGCAGCACCCAGGCTGTCGCAACCCAACTGTCCAGCAAACTTGGCATGGATAAGCCAGTAGTCCAAGTAGGGATGAATTTGTATCTCCTCACAACGCTGTGCCGCCGCCACCACAACCACTGAGACCTTGGAGAATTCCAGGGAGCGGTGGCAAGACTAAAGGGCAGAACCCAAGACTAAAAGTGCTTGCCCAAGATGACAAACCGCAGAAACCTCTGGTGGTCCTCATGAATAGCAATGTGCAAGTATATCTCGTCCAAATCCAGGGACATCAGAAACCCTCCTAACTGACCAAATGACAGATTGAAGAGTCTTCATGTGGAACCTGTACGGCCTTGTAAACCTGTACGGCCGTTATCCCAGCGGTCTCTCCTGCCTCCTGTGCCTGTTGACTTGGCCCCTCCTAGTGTGCTTCAGGTTTTATTGCTGAACTGTCGTTCCCTTAGATCTAAATCTTTATTGGTGTCTGATTTGATCCTTCAACATTCTCTTGATCTCTGTTTTCTCACTGAGACCTGGCTGAAGGAGGGTGATAGCCCTGTTCTCGCCAGCTCCCTGCCTCCTGGTTTTTCGGCTTTCTCCTCTCCCAGGTTGGGCAGAGGGGGGGGAGGGGTTGCATTGCTTTACCGCTCTGCTATTTCTCTGGAAGAAGTAACATCCCCCTCTGCTGTACCTTCTGAGTCTCTTCTTCTCCATCTTCATTCTTCCCCCCCACTCCACTTCCTTCTTCTTTACCTTCCACCTTCCCTCTCTGCTGAGCGCTGGGAGGGAATTCTTCAGTTCCTTTCTGATACTGTTCTGCGGTTTCCAGATCTTATCATTTTAGGGGATTTTAATATTCATGCAGATAACCCCAGTCGGCAAAGGGACTTTGCCTTTTTGAATTTCTTTCAGGATGTCGCCTTTCACCAACATGTCACAGGCCCTACCCACATTGCTGGTCACACCTTAGACCTTGTAGTGTCCTCTCCCACATTGACAGCTCAGATTCCCCCCCCTTCCTTGATCGATATCCCTTGGTCTGACCATCGCTGTGTCCTTTTTTCTGTCACTTTTTTCCCCACTCCGACGCCTCCCTCTTTGGTGCCCTCTCCACCCCCTCCTTTCCGTCGTCGTTTAACCCCTGATACACTGTGTTCCTTTCCCCCCGCTCCCTCAGTTTTTCCCCCAGATTTTGCATTACTGTCTTCCGACTGCCAGGCTTCCCTTTGGGACTCTCTCCTGAAGGACGCCTTGGACCAGCGAGCGCCACTACGTCCTTGCCCCCGTCTGCCTAACCCTGGTCATTCCTCTTGGTTTCACTCTGGCCTGCGGCTCCAACGGGCTCAACTCCGCCAGGTGCAGCGCCGTTGGTCTCGCCACCCTTCGTCTGATTTATCCATTCGTTTTAAACAACTTTACGCCGCTTACCGTCTGGCCATTCAATCTGCCAAACGGGCCTATTATGAAGCTGAAATCAAGGATGCGGCGAATTCTTCTCGCCAACTTTTTCAGATTTTGCACAAACTATCATCCACTAGGTTCTTCACACACCATGCTCATTCAGTCCCCCGACCCCCATTCGTTGGCTACCTTCTTTTCTCAGAAAGTCCTTGACCTTCGTGCTTCCTTTCCCTTTCCCCCCCCACCCTTGTCACCCTCTTCCCCTTATAACTCAGTTGCCATTGATCATGCTATGCCCAATCGGGCTCTTACCCATACTTGGTCCTCTTTTCATTTGATCCTTCCTGCTGAAATCCTCTCAATGTTGTCTACTTCTCGTAAGACCACATGTTCCCTTGACCCTATTCCTTCTCGTTGGTTGTCTGTCCCCTCCCTCCAGCTGGTCCCCATTATCACTACTATCATCAACACAAGTTTTTCCTCTGGTTTGTTCCCCTCTCCCTGGAAATCGGCTGTTGTTCGTCCTCTTCTAAAGCAACCTTCCCTTGATCCTTCTGTTCTTGCAAATTGGCGCCCTGTTTCGAACCTTCCCTTTCTGGCTAAGCTCCTTGAACGTTTTGCATTTCATCAGTTGTCCTCTCATATTGAATCCACAAACACACTTCACCCCCGTCAGGCTGGCTTTCGCCAGGGCCATAGCACTGAGACTGTCCTTCTTGCTGTTCTAAATGAAATACACATTGCACATGATCGTGGTGATCTCACTCTTTTGGTTTCTCTTGATTTATCTGCGGCTTTTGATTTAATCGATCACACTCTTCTTCTCACTCGTCTTGCTGAGGTGGGGTTACGTGGTGCTGTTCTTCTTTGGTTTCGTTCTTTTCTCACTTCTCGCTCTTTTTCTGTTACTTTAAATGGCAAGTCCTCTAGTTCTTTCCCTCTTACTTGTGGTGTCCCCCAAGGTTCTGTTCTGTCCCCTTTGTTGTTTAATATTTTCCTGGCTCCTCTCCTCCTGGTACTACAATAATATCCGGTATCCTGCTATGTCTATGCAGATGACATTATCTTGCTCTTTCACACTTCTCCTCTTCTCTTAGATCTTTCTCCTTTCAACGCTTGTCTTTCTCACGTGGCTTCCTGGCTTTCGCAGCACTTTCTTCGTCTCAACCCTTCTAAGTCCACTGCTATGTGGGTTTCACTTTCTGGGTCATGTCCGTCAGTTGCACCTATGATTGATTCTGTTCCTGTTCCTTTGGTGTCTTCTTTTCGGTATCTTGGGGTGATTCTTGATTCTTCTCTCTCTTTCCATGATCACATTTCTTCTCTGGTTCGACGTTCTTTCGCCATTCTCCGTCGTCTCCGTGCTGTTCGCTCGCTTCTTCCTCTTGGATCCCTGGCCACTCTTGCTCTCTCTCTTGTTATCAGCCGCCTTGACTATTGTAATGTTTTTCTAGCCAACCTCCCTAAGTATCAACTTCAAAGTTTACAGCTCATTCAAAACACCGCCGCCCGTATTATCACCTTCGCCCGCCATTCTGATCATATTACTCCCATTCTCATTCGGCTTCACTGGTTGCCTCTCTGTGTTAGGTTTCACTACAAATTTCTGATCCTTATTCACCGTGCACTCCATACTAATAACCCTTTATACTTGGCCGATCGAATCTCCCTTCATACACCCTACCGTCAGCTTCGCTCTCTTCACGCAAATCGTTTGGTTTTACCATCCCCATCTCATGCCCATTTGGAGAAGACCCGTCACGCTGCTTTCTTTTTTCTTGGTCCCCGGTTATGGAACGCCTTGCCCTCATCCCTCCGCTTAGAGTCCTCCTACCCACAGTTTAAATCCGCTCTCAAAACTCACTTGTTTCAAAAAGTGTTTGATCTCCCTCCCTGATTTCCCCTTGACTTTTCCTTCCCTGATACCATCCCTGGCTGTGGTTTTGTCCTAGTCTGTTTGGTTTTGTCTTTCCCCTTTGTCTGTCTTTGTTAAGTGGTCTTGTTTTTGTCCTTTTGTTTATTTATTGCTGTTTACCATTGCTTGAAGTTTGTATTTAGTTATGTAGTGCTGTCTATGTCCTTTGGTTTATTTATTGTTGTTAATTACTATTTGCTGTTTGCATATTGTTAAACTGTTTTTATTGTTTTATTGTATAAATTCTTATTGTTTTTAAACTTATGTTTTTAATATTGTCTATTGTTTTAACTTGTGCCCATATCTATTTGTTATTTATTGCTGTTTGTATTGTTGTTGTTCTTTCCTTTCTTTCCTATTATTTTTGGCGTTCCTTTTCCGTAGTTTGCAGTGCCGCCTTTTATTTTGTTTGTACACCGCTTTAATGTTTTTAACGTAAGCGGTCTATCAAGTATGGAATAAAGTTAAAGTTAAAAGAGATACCTGCAAACAGGCAATGACCACCTGAAGTTGAGAATCAGTTGAAAGAAGCCATTTTTGGGGGGCATCACAAAGTAAATGGAATAACTACCTCTGCCACATTCAAAAGGTGGCATAAGCACAATGGCTCACTGCTGAAGCAGCCTCTCCAGAGTGGCCTTGAATGGAGATCTACACGGAAAATTCACTAACACGTCTGATAAGAATGGTGCATTCCATGGCATAGCTGTATTGCACAATGTCCAAAACTCATTGATCCTGTGCAATTTTGACCCATTCTTGGTTGCAAATGTCCACCTTGGAATGGGACCCCTGACCATCACTAGCTGAGGTGGTATGCAGTGATTCTGGAGGAGGAGTCATCCTTAGGTGTCCTCGCCCCACAAAAGGGCTGAAACTTAGCTCAGTTACTGCCCCCTGAACCAACTGCTTGCCAAGTTGGAAATGCCTAGTCTCCCTCTGCTGCTACCACAAAGACTAGCACCATGCAGAAGCCTTTGGCCTATCCTCTGGCAGACACTGTCACTTAGTCTTGCCCAAATTCTTGATGAGCCTTTTCAAGTCCTCCCCAAAAAGCAATTGCCCCTGAAAGGGCATCTTCACCAGGCAGAACTTCACCGCCAGGCTGCCATAACACAAACGAATCAGGTCATACATGCAGTTCGCCAGAAAGGCCATTGCTGACTCCATCTGAGTGGACCCGGAATTGTCTGGGCATTGCTGAACCAAATGCAAAAGGTCCCTGACAACCAGGCCCCTGCAAACGGAGGCCCGTAAGCTAAGTGCTAAAAAGACAGACAGTCTTTAAGAGAGCCTTGAACTTATGATCTTGTTGATCCTGGAGGTGGCACCACCTTCCTCCAGGATAGTGATACATTTTGTGACTGCTGTCACCAAAGTGTCCACTTAGGAAAACAAAGCCATTGTCCATTTTACTGTGCAGGAGGGCATACAGCCTGCTCATAATTTTTCCTCCTTGTAGCAGTCTATCCGGAGATTCCTACTCCACCTGCACCATGCATGTAACAGCCTGAGAGAGGAGAAAAGCCTTGGAAGGGGGTCGCATGCCTTGTAAAATAGAATTACCTTCCACTTTCTCCTATGCCGGTGCCTATGCAATGCAGAGAGCTGAGGAAACTTGAGCAATCAGAGAAGATAACTCGTCCCTGCAGAAGAGGCGAATGACTAAGCTTCCCTTCCTCCAAACTTAAATTACTGAGAGGGGAATCAAGCTCCACCCCATCACGTCAGCTTCTGGGGAATGAGATTCAAAACATGGGATCAGAACGTCAGGGCTCCCATCCTTTGCCCTCAGGGAGAGTTGAACATACTTCTGCAGCAGCTCAAGAAAGCAAGCAGGGCCAACAGGGGAAACTGCCACAGCCGGCTGTCTCCAGGCGGAATGCTGCTAGAGGGAGAAAGCCTACTTCATAAAGCCCCAAAAATCCTGAGGCACCTGCTGAGAAGCCGGGAGGAACAGGAGCATCGAAGGAACTCCTCCAGTGCCTATTGCCTCTGGGAGCAATACCGGATGGTCTCCCATTGGGACCCCCAAGGAATCTGAAAACTCAGCTGAGGGCACAATGCCGTCCGCTGACATGGCAGTCATTCTCACCATTTCAACAGGGCAGAAACTGCCAGGAAGAGCACAGTCTGAAAGGCCTCGATGCGTTGGTGAGGTCAGGGGTCCTCTTCACACCTCTCGTAGGAGGGCCTCCCTTCGGATCAATATGTGCTGCACAGTTCAAGGGCACATAGTGCAGGCAGATGGGCAGCACCAGCTATGCTTAGCATGTTGGCGTCTGCAGCTGCCTAGTCCCTGGTGCTGAGTAGGGCTGCTCCCCCCATGGGAAGATCCAGAGCTACAGAAGACCACATGGAGCCTCGGGCTCAATTTTCAAGCTCTCCATATTCAAAACCACATACTCCAGGCACCCATGGTGGCCTTACTGGGGGCACTGTGTTCGGTCACACGAAGCCACCAGCTTGATTTTAAGGTGTTTGCAGCTGATGGCAGCCTCCAAGCACCAGTAGAGGTCTTACCGGTAAGGCCATGATAGGCCCCCATGAAACTGTGGAGCTTCATTTTTGAAGTCTCCTGCCAACTTCAAAGCAAACGGGCCTCCCTCCAGGGGCGACAGCCAAGGTGCTCGAGCCCCCTCCCCATCCCCGCCAGCTGGGCTGAACAGTGAGCTCACACTGTCAGCCCCAAAGTAGCCTTCAGCCCTCAGCAGCTGACTTTGAGGGTTGGGGGGAATGGAAGAGGGGAAGGAAAGAAGAAATAAGTAAAATGGAAGAAAAAGCATGGAGAATGCTGGAGCTCAGTCCTCTGCACCTCCAGCAGCCTCCCTCCACCGGCAGAATCTCTCCTCCCTTACCTGCTAGGGCTGTCCTTCCTCTGGTCTGGCTGCCGCGCTATATGCAGCATGGTTCCTTCAGTTCCTGCGTGCACCTAAAGTCACTCCAAGCTCTTCTGATGCAGACTTTCTTCTGCCTGGAAGGTCCTGCGATGCTTGTCACTGTTTCCCTCCTTCCCCTCTGCCGCACCGCCCAGAAGACAAGTGATTGCCTCCAATTATAGAGCAGCAGCTGCCCCATTTGCCCATAGAAAAAGTGGCCCTGAACATGACCCGCTAGTAATAGAATTTCCTTTCCACTGAAAAAGTCTTGCTTTGCATCCATTATCTGTGATTTTTAAGGTATTTGAATGATTTTAGTATACCCACCCACTCACCTAGACACTACATGTTTAGGCCTGAAGCAAAGAAACAGTTATATCAGGTACAACAGGAAGTTTTAATGCTGGAAAGAAGTAGGTGCAAAATGACAACCACCTTCAGACTGGGTTCCTGGGTTGTAGTTTTCATCAATAGCAACTTCCTCTCTTAGCTGAGTTAACAAATCATCAACTTTCTGGGTGTGTGTTCGGCTGTCAGCAGGCTGGTACGCCTGGGAACAGAACAGGAGAAAAGAAAACAAAGGATGAGAGAATGAAGAGGCCAACAGAAAAAGTGGAAAGTGGGAAAGCGGAGTAAAGAAAGACAAATTGAGTTACTGTGTTTATCAAATTAAATTTAACACAGATGGCATTCAAGGCGGCTTCGTACGGAGAAATTAGACTTCACCTGATAGCGTAATCAGACTCATTCAACAGATTCTTTCCAGTCTGCTGTATTATAAAGACATCCGGCCGTGCCAGAAAAATACATTGGGTGGCATTTTCAAAGGCATTTACATGGCTAGAACTGCCTTAGTTACCCATGTAAATGCCTTATCCGGGATTTTTGAAAGGCACCTACACAGGTAGTGCCTTTCGAAAATCCCAGATAAGTCCCCAATGCACCCAGACGCTGTGGTTAGCATCAAGACATGTTAGGGGCATTCTGGGGTGGAGCGGGGGTGCAGGAAAGGGCTAAACGGATAGCAGTGATTGCTGATGCTAACCACTTAGCACTCCACCCCTTAAAGATAGGCAAGTTTTTCCTCGCCCATCTTTCAGGCGCAGGGGCTGACAGCCAAAGAAACTCAAAGAGCCATTAGCAAATTCTTCTATCTGTAGGGAGAGCAGGCACACACATACATACAAAGCAAAGTTTAAAATATTCAGCAGAAGTCGCTAGTGCTGCTAAAGAGGCTAACTGTCGCCACTGAACTGAAGACCCGGATATTCAAGGCCAGGGCCATATCCGGACACTGGTACTGAAATATCTGGATCGGCCCGATAACAGAGAAGTGAACTGGACAGCGGCGATATTCAGCTGCTGCCTGGTTAGCTTCTGCAGCAAATGTTACGCCACCCTTTCAGGTGCCTAATTTTCACAGCTCGGGGATAACTGGTCAGTGGCTGAATATCGCTGCTGCTTGGTTATCCCCAGGCACCACCTCTGCTCCTGGCTAGTATCAGGGCGTTCAGCTGCCGCACCCGTAGATATTCAGCAGCACTAATCGCGTTAATCGCATTGAATACCCCCCTCCTCATGATGTCCAAATGAGAATTAGACTTACCTGCTAATTGTTGTTCCTTAAGGAACTCTAGTCCAGTCACGGAACCATAGAGTTTACAACCTCCACCAGCAGCTTTGGAGACTGAAAGATGTCATCGCTTTGATGTCACTGGTATAACTTGGCTAGCACCGCCCCTCTTCCACCAGTACCTATTGACAAAGCAGACTAAGCAGAGCAACAAATAAGCAGGAACAAGAAAATTACTAACATCTCAAACAGTCCAAAATTTAAGGAAAATATGGAAAAAAGAAACTACAGGCTCCGGACGCCTGCCCACTGGCGCCCCCGAGCCCACCCGGTCCTTCTGCTCAAGAAAGACCGCACTGTGAGTCCGTCGCGCCCACTCCGAACAACGAAATCGCCCGCCAAATACGTCTACATTTCTCACTGTGCTCCATGAAATAATCTTCAGGCTGAGTAGAGCGAAATACTCTGGGAGGGGTCCGGGACTGGACTAGAGTTCCTTAAGGAACAACAATTAGCAGGTAAGTCTAATTCTCATTTCCTTTTCGTCCATCTAGTCCAGTCACGGAACCATAGAGGATGTAACAGAGCAGTTAAAATCAACGGGAAGGACACACAAGCCCAGCCTGAAGAACCGTGGAGCCAAAACGCACGTCCTCCTGCACCTGAACATCCAGCCAATAGTGCCTCGCAAACACATGCAACGAGGACCAAGTTGCCGCCTTACAAATATCCTCCACCGGTACTAAACTGAATTCCGCCCAAGACGCCGCCTGTGCCCTGGTCGAGTGCGCACGCAGACCTACTGGAACCACCTTACCTTTCAACAGATAGGCCAAAGCAATAGCCTCCTTCAACCACCGAGAAATCGAAGACTTCGCTGCCGCTTCACCCTTCTGCGGCCCCCCGAAAGCAACAAATAGCCGATCTGATTTCCTGAAAGACTCCGTCCGACGGAGATACTTCTTAAGTACCTGCCGAACGTCCAAACGATGCAAACGACCGCCCGACCGAGATTTCTGCTCCAGAGAAAAAACCGGGAGAGACACCACCTGGTTAACGTGAAACCATGACACCACCTTAGGCAAAAAGGCCGGGACAGTGCGCAGAACCACTTTGTGATTGAAGGAGGACAAAAACGGCTCTCTACAAGACTGCACCTGCAACTCCGAAATCCTCCTAGCGGAGCAAATAGCCACGAGAAACACAGTTTTCAACGTCAAGTCCTTAAGAGAGGCATCACCTAACGGCTCGAACGGCGCCCCAATCAACGTCTCTAACACCACATTAAGATCCCACAGGGGAATGGAAGGACGTATCGGCGGCCGCAGAAGCAGCACCACTCACAAAAATCACCGAATATCACTGTGTGCACCTACCAACTGCCCCTGAATCCTCCCCCAGAAATAGGAGCTAGCCGCCAACTGCACCCGCAAGGAGCTAGCCGCCAGTCCTTTCTCCAAACCATCCTGTAAAAAAGACAGAACATGCAGCACCGAAGCCCTCAAAGGCTGAAGAGCGCGCTCCTGGCACCACGCTTCAAACACCCGCCAAACCCGGGTGTACGCCAGTGACGTTGAACGCCTCCGCGCCTTCAACAATGTGGAAATAACGGCCGGCGAGTACCCCCTGGACCTCAGCCGAGCCCTCTCAAGAGCCATGCCGTAAGCGAGAATCGACCCACCTGCGGCATGCGTACCGGCCCCTGCATTAAGAGATCCCCCCGAACCGGGAGCCTCCAAGGCCTGTCGCCGAGTAGCCGAATCAGATCCGCATACCACGGACGCCTGGGCCAATCGGGCGCTATCAGAACGACTACAACCCTGTGATGCTCTATGCGTTGAACCACCTTTCCTATGAGCGCCCAAGGAGGAAACACATACAGAAGACCTCCTACCGGTCACCGCTGCGCCAAAGCATCGAGGCCCTCAGACATTCGCTCCCTGCGCCTGCTGAAGAACCGTTCTACCTGCGCGGACTCGAAGCTGGCCATGAGATCCATTACCGGAGTTCCCCAACGCTGAACTATCATCGCAAAGACCTCCGGGTGAAGACACCACTCCCCCAGATCAACTCTGCGGTGGCTTAGAAAATCCGCTTCGACATTCTCCACTCCGGCCACGTGCTGCGCCGACAAAGCCACCAAGTGCCGCTCGGCCCAACGCAACAGCTGACCGGCCTCTTCTTCCAGCGACACACTCCCCGTGCCTCCCTGGCGATTGATATACGCTACCGTTGTCGCATTGTCGGAAAGCACCCTTACCGCCACGCGACCCAAGGTCCCTTGAAACTGACGCAGCGCAAGATACACCGCGCGCATCTCCAGCCAGTTTATAGACCAACTCTGCTCCGGACCCGACCAAGTCCCCTGGGCAAAACTCCCCTCGCAATGTGCTCCCCAGCCCGTGAGACTGGCATCCATCGTCACCAGCCTCCAGGACGGAGCATCTAGCGACACGCCCCCTTCCAGGCTGCAGCCACCACTGAAGCTCCATCCGCACCTGTAGAGGGCACACCAGCCGTTGGGACAAGGCGTTCCGTTGATGAGACCACCGCCGGAGAAGAGCGCTCTGCAACGGCTGCATATGAAACCTGGCCCACCGCACCACTTCGATCGTGGCCGCCATGGTCCCGAGCAACCGCAAGTACTGCCACGCCGTCGGAGCCCTGTACGCCAAAAACCTCCGCACGAGCTCCCTCAAGGCCTGTGCCCTTTTTGCCGGGAGAAACACCACTCCGTGCTCTGTCTCGTACCGCGCCCCCAAGTATTCCAGGGTTTGAGCCGGAACCAGTTTGCTCTTCACATAATTGACCACCCAGCCTAGACTCTCTAAGAACTCCACAACACGATCGGTGGCCGAAGCACTCTCCTCCCTGGACTTTGCCCGAATCAGCCAATCGTCCAAATAAGGATGCACCAGAATCCCTTCCTTGTGGAGTGCCGCCGCCGCCACAACCATGACCTTCGTGAACGTCCGAGGCGCCGTCGCCAGCCCGAAGGGCAGAGCCTGAAATTGAAAATGACCCATGGGCACGGCGAAGCGCAGGAACATTTGATGCTCTGGGCGCACGGGGATATGCAGATATGCCTCCGTGAGGTCCAACGCCGTCAAGAATTCTCCCTTCCTGACCGCTGCAATGACCGAGCGCAAGGTTTCCATCCGAAAATGAGTGACCCGAAGGCAACGATTCACTTTTTTCAAATCCAGAATAGGCCGAAAGGTTCCCTTCTTCTTGGGAACGACAAAATAAATGGGAGTATCAACCGCACCCGCATTGATCCCGCGGCACCGGCACCACCGCTCCGAGTTGCTGTAGCCGCAGAAGCGTTTCTAAGACCGCCCTCAACTTTCGCAGAGCATTGCACGGGGAAAGGACAAAGGAATCTAACACGGGTCGATGGAGCTCCAGAGCATATCCTTCGCGAACGACCTCCAAAACCCACTGATCCGTGGTAATTTGGACCCAGGCAGGGTAAAGCTCCTGCAACCGCCCCCCAACGGGAACGACCGCCACCCGGGCCCGCCTTATCTCATTGTGATTTCTTACCGCCAGAGGAGTGGAAGGGCGTAAAACCCCTACCTGCCCCTCGGAATCCTCTAAACGCCTGACCCCTCGGAGGAAAGCGCCCCCTCTGAGGTTGACCAAAACGCGAGGACCGAAATTTACGAAAATCCCATGAGAGACCCCTGGAACCAGTTGTCCCGCGGCCCTGTTTCAGCTTATCCTCCGGGAGCTGACCACCTTTGGACTCTCCCAGGTCCTTAACCAGCTTTTCCAAATCCGTACCAAATAAAAGTTTACCCCTAAAGGGAAGCTTACTAAGGCGCGCTTTGGATGACCCGTCAGCCGACCAGTTACGCAGCCAGAGATACCGACGCGCCGCCACCACGGAAGCCATACTCTTGGCCAAACCTCTAATGAGATCGTAGTGGATATCCGACAAATAAGCTGTGCCTGATTCCAGCCGCGCCAATTTGTCCGCCTGCGTCTCCAGGAGACCCTCTTGCAGCCGCTGGGACCACCGTAAGCAGCCTCTGGCTACCCATGCTCTCGCTATTGAAGCCTGCAAGGAAAGGGCAGATATATCAAAGACCTGCTTCAACAGAGTCTCCAACTTCCTGTCTTGCAAGTCCTTTAACGCCGCGGCGCCTTCCACTGGAATTGTAGTCTTTTTAGTCACCACGGACACTGCCGCATCTACCTTCGGGGACCGGAACACCTCTCTATCCTGGTCAGAAAGGGGATATAACCAGGCCAAAGCTCTGGTTCCCTGCAGCGCCGATTCCTGAATCATGTCTCTAAACATTCTATGAACTGGAAACACTCGCTGAGACTTCCGAACGGCTTGCAACAGAGGATCCTCTAACGCCTCCTCTGCCGACGGCGCCACTGCGGGCATATTGAGCGTCTTTAAAGTTTCCGCAATCAGCGCTGGCAGCTCTTCGCACCGGAACACCCGGAACACTCTACTTTGTTCCTCTGCATCAGGCAACTCTCCCTCTTCTAGCTCACCCTCGGAAACACCTTCCACCTCATCATCCGAGAACCGGCCCTCGTCAGCCATCATCGAAGACGGGCCCTCATCCACCACTTCTTTACGCCGTTTTCCCGGACCAGCCTCCCCTTCCAGAAGGCTCCCGGGCCTCTTCTGACCCTTTGACCTCGGGGAGTGCGTCCCCAGTCCGGGCTGCAGCAAGGCTAACGCCTGCTGCATAAGAGAGAAAAGATCTGGTGGGATACCCGTCACACCTGCGCTCTGGCTGCCTCTCGCCGACACCGAAGCTCCTGCCCCCGATGAGGGCCCCGCTGCCGGTTCCGGGAGGTCCAACAAAGGCGGCTGGGAGTGTCCGGCCTCCGAAGGGGCCGCTGCCGCCTCCGCAGCCGGACCCCCGAGCACCTTTTCCATTATTCCTGCTTCCAAAGAACAGCCCTTGCACACGCCGGACTCCAAAACTTCACTACGGCGTACCCCACAAACAAGACAGCGGGGTTTTGCCGGCATCCTCAGAGAAACTCCCCCCCTTAATGAATGAGAGGGTAGAAATTCCAGATGCTGGAGCAGAAAACACGAGAGGAGCAGGAAGAAGCCCAGCTATCCCGGGGACCCCTCACTAAAAGAACGGTTTTTTTTGTTTTTTTGTTATACTCCCCAGCAAGGAAACAGCTTAACTGGCTGAAGCCCCACCAACAATCGCCAAAACGAGGTTCCCCAGGCTGAAAACCCCCCGCTGGACACCCTGCTCTACCACAACGCGGCACCCAAAATGGCCGCCGGCAACCGCTTCCCGCGCAAAAAAACAGCTTTCTCTAAAGCCACGAGAGACGAAGGCCGCAGGAACCAAGCTGTCTGGAGCCCACACGCACCTCAGCCGCGATCCCGACTCAGCGGAAGGAAGAAGGGGCGTGGAGGAAATCAATCTGCCCCGGGGCACTGCCCTCCCGGCGTCAGCCCCGGCGGTCCCACTGAAAATGTGTAAGGGAAAAATAACTGACTGACCTGCAGATCTCCGTGCTGCCGCTGCTCTGCTGAACAGCCTTCCACGTGCTCCTCACCCCTTCTAAGCGGGTTCGGGAGCAGGGAGGCAATGGGGGAAAGCTGACCTCCTCTTTAACGTGCAGGGAAAGCTCTCACCGGCTGACAAAATTCCAGTCCTGTCTCTGCACGTTCTGTCAGCCGTCTACCTGCTCCTCACCCCTTTTAAGCGGGTTCGGGAGCAGGGAGGCACTTTTGAGTAATGCAAACACTGCTCGTTTATACGCTGGGGCGAACTGCCAGAAAGAAAGAAGAAAGGAGACAAAGAGTGAGAAAAAGAATGAGAAAAAGAGGGAACAGCAAAACCGGAGCCCAGTCAGCAGGAAACCTTTCTGCAGCAGCAGGTCAGCCCCTAAAATAAACCCAAAAAGGAAAATTACCCAAACTAAAATTAAACTCTAAAGAAAGCTCTGCTTATTTGTTCCTACTGAGCCCAGTCCCAGGCTCAGAACCTCCAAGCTGCTTGGAGACTGAAAGTACTGGTGGAAGAGGGGCGGTGCTAGCCAAGTTATACCAGTGACATCAAAGCGATGACATCTTTCAGTCTCCAAAGCTGCTGGTGGAGGTTGTAAACTCTATGGTTCCGGGACTGGACTAGAGGGACGAAAAGGAATTATAGATTTTTACAGGACTGTTGTGGAAGAGGTCGTTTGGGATGATCATGTCTGTTGAGTTTAATAATCAAAATCTCGAGGGGAGAAAGCATAAGGTTGAAGGTACAACTAGGGCACCCAATATCCTTGCACTGGTCTTGGTGGCATCATTACAAATATCTATTCCTAGGTTATTCGGAACCAGGAAGGAGGTAGTGCTTACCGGTGCGGGCATCTTGGAAGGAGGGGTCCTCCCTTGTAACACTGCTAACCTGTCTTCCATCTGCTGAGTGGAGGGCGTGGGTTTAACAGGGTCATTCTTCAATGCTGCCAGCCTGGACTCCATTTCTGCCAAAGATGGTATTGACTCTACAATACAGCCCAAGAGAAATAATTAGCAAGATTTTCTGACTCTAGAAAATACCTGTGAAGCCCCATTTTGCATAGAGGCAATGGGACTCTCATACTGGGACATTCACATTTCCCCCGCATTTTAGAAAAGGTTCTGCCAAATACATATAAGGACATGTAGGATTGGACATGTATTTGGCACCACCTACAGCTGCAGCATCCATTGTACAAACCTACACATGCAGAAAAACAGCAGCATCACTCAGCAACATCTACATGTGTACATGCTTTCTGAAATTGCCATTTACAGGTGTATGCAATCTACACATGGCTTTCTGAAATCACCATTTAAATGTGATATCCCCTCGTGTTAAATGTATCCCCCAATTGACCGCTTTGACCCGGTGAAAAGCGGGATATAAATACAGCTAAATAAATAAATAAAATGTGTGTATGTAATCTACACATGTAAATACTGCCAACTTCATATGTAGAGCCTTCTAAAATGATCTCTTTCATCATATTACTAAGATCATAAGGAATGCCAGACCAGGTCAGACCAATGGCCTATTAAGCCCAACATCCTGTCTTCAGCAGTGGGCAAACTTAGTCATTCGAAGTACCACCAAACAGAACCTCATCTGTAGCGCCAGAGCTGAGATCTCGAAAGACTGCTTAAGCAGGGCCTCCATCCACCAATCCTGCAGCTTCTTCGAAGCAGCCCCACCTTCCACAGGAATAGTCGTCTTCCTAGTGACCGCAGCCACCAGGGCATTCACCTGTGGCAGACGCAACTTTTCCTTCTCCTCAACAGGGATGAGATAAATCTTTGCCATGGTCCGGCAAACACACAGCCCAGCATCGGAAAAATTCCACTCAGGCTAAATGAGCTCCCTGATTGCTCTATGAAAAGGGAAAGATCTGGGAAGTTCCAGATACCCTCCATGATCAGATTCCCTGACTTCTTGGGATCCGATTGGGACTTCTCAGTAATGCTAAGCCACCAGCTTATGAGAAATCAGAGAGGCCAATTCATCCCTGTGAAAAATACGCATGGCCAAAGGGTCCTCCACAGCTGGGAGCTCCTCCTCCTCCAAATCCTCCTGAGCAGCCTCATCCAAAAGGTCCAAGGGGCCCTCCAAGACCCCTAAGGAGTCCAGGGACTCCATCTCTCTTCCTCCAATGACTCCACACGAGCTCACTTTACCGCTGGGGTGGGGCCCTCCCTTTGCTGAGAGCCCCTGCTTCAAGAAGTAAGCCTGATGCAACAATGAAACAAACTCCAGGGAAAAAGGAAAGGCACCCTCAGCCAACCTGTCCACTAAAATGGACAAGGGATGAATTGGATACAGGACCGGGGACTCAGCGCACCCTGCTTGCACAGCCCCTGCCGCGGCAATAATGGTGGCCATTCCTGCCAAAAGCTCGTGGCCTGCCAACACTTCAGTCACGTGATAGCAGCTCTCCAAAGCTCCCTTGACCCACCGCAACATAGCCAGGCCACCCGCAAGAACATCTGCGGCAGCTGTGCTTTCCCAGAGGCAACCACGACAGAGTTTCTCAGCTGAGAACTACGCCTGATGACTGCCACAAGCAGCACATCGGCCATGGACCTCGGGCTCAGCCATGCGTGGCAGCAGCCTCCGAAACAGTCTGCTCCCCCCCCATTTCTCACCTGCCTTCCCGGCGCCGACGCGACACATCCTCGTGTAAGGCTAGAGACTTACCAGCCACCAGGCCTCTGAAACAGGCCAGAGCTGCCACCTGAACCTTCAGGAAGCCAAGAGACAGGCTCTTCTCCAGACCTTCCTGCAGATAGGTCAACAGAGACAACACCTTGGTCGCCTCAGATGCCAGCAGCCGTGTGCTGCACCATCATAAGAACATAAATGCCATACTGGGTCAGACCAAGGGTCCACCAAGTCCAGGTTCCCAAAATGGTACATAGGTTTCACAATGCTTGTCCCATTGTCCCGAGGTAAGCAGTGGATTTCCCAGGTCCTCTTTAATAATGGTTTATGGACCTTTCCTCCAGGAACTTGTATAAAATCTTTTTTAAGCCCAGCTACACTAAAAGCTTTTACTACATCCTCCGGTAACAAATTCCAGTGTTTGATTACACATTGAGTGAAAAAATATTTTCTCTTATTAGTTTTAAATGCGTTACATTCTAACTTCATTGCGTGTCCTATAGTCTTCCTACTTTTTGGAGGGGTAAACAACCGATCTACATTTACCCGTTCTACTCCATTCAATATTTTATAGACCTCTATCATATCTCCCCGCAGCCATCTCTTTTCCAAGTTGAAGAGCCCTAGCCTTTTAAGCTTTTTCTCATAGGGATATCTTTCCATCCCCTTTACCATTTTGTCTCTCTTCTCTATACCTTTTCTAATTCTGCTATATCCTTTTTAAGATATGTTGACCAGAAATGCACACAATATTCAAGGTGTGACCGCACCATGGAGCGATCCAGAGGCATTATAATATCCTTGGTTTTATTCTCCATTCCTTTCTTTATGATTCCTAGCATTCTAGTTGCTTTCTTGGCTGCGGCTGCACACTGGGCAGAGGGTTTCAATGTATTATCCACAATGACGCCCAAATCGTTTTCCTGGATAGTGATTTGGATTGTTCTTCCCTAAGTGCGTAACTTTGCACTTGTCCATATTAAATGTCATCTGCTATTTGGATGCCCAGTCTCCCAATTTATCAAGGTCCTCTTGCAATTTTTTACAATCGTTTCATGTTTTAACAACTTTGAATATATAATTGGTGTCATCTGCAAATCTGATCACCTCACTCGTTATTCTAATTTCCAAGTCATTTATAAATATGTTAAAAAGCAGTGGGCCCAGCACAGATTCCCAGGTTACTCCGCTCTTCATCTTTCTCCATTGAGAATATTGGCCATTTAGCCCTACTCTATTTTCTATCTTTCAACCAGTTCCTAATCCACAATTGTACATTGCCTCCTATCCCATGGCTTTTTAATTTCCCCAAGAGTCTCTCATGAGGGACTCTGTCAAAGGTTTTCTGAAAATTGAGATACATTATATCAACTGGCTCACCTTTGTCTACCTGTTTATGCATACCTTCAAGAAAATATATGAGATTGGTGAGACAATTTTCCTTGGCTAAATCCATGTTGGCTTTCTGCCATTAAACCATGATTATCTACATGTTTAGTAATTTTGTTTTTTATAATGGTTTCTACCATTTTGCCTGGTACCGATGTCAGGCTCACTGGTCTGTAGTTTCTTGGATCATCCCTGGAACCCTTTTTAAAAATTGGCATTACATTGGCCACTCTCCAGTCTTCGGGTACTACAGATGATTTTAATGATTGTAGAACTACTATTAGTAATCTGGGATCTATTTCGTATTTCAGTTGTTTCAGCACCCTGAGATGTACGCCATCTGGGTCAGATGATTTGATGCTCAAGAGGCACCAGACACACACATATGCCAGGTCAATAGACCTCTGGGCTCTGAGCAGAGTGGAACCATTCCAGGAGAGCAGCCCTTAGGTGCCAGCCATCATCTTTCCAAAGCCAAGCTGTAAGCAAGAAGGAGGGCTGGGGCTGCCAGGACAATTGGCCCCTCATGTAATAGGCTCCAAGATGGAGGCTACAAAGGGGTGGCACTTGCAGGAGCTACATCAGATCTTCAAACCACACTCTCCTCAGTCAATCCGGCACTAACAGAACAATCCTTCCCAGGTGGAGCTGTACATGCCGAATCTCATGCCTACCAGGGGCCATGGGGGAAACACATACAGCAGGCATTGGCTTGGCAAAGACTGAACTGGATGTCAACACCCTCAGACCCCATCATCGTACAGCGACTGAAAAATGGCACAAGGCATTGAAGCGGGTCACCATCAGATCCATTTTGGGGCAACCCCCCACAGCAAAGAATCAACTAAAATGCCTCCTGACTCCACACCCACTCTCCAGGAACCAGAGTGTTGGCTGAGATTGCTGGGGTGGACAATGTGGAAGCAAGCTAAATACTGAGCTGACATAGCTAGGAGGTTCTTTTCCGCACAGGCAAACAGGAGAGCAAACTCCAGGGAACCCCGACATCCCTTATGCCACCTTGCCAATTGACTGATTAGCAGAGACCGTCTATTATATGTCTGTACAGCGCTGCGTACGCCTCCTTGCACTATATAAATGATTAGTAGTAGTAGTAGTAGTAGTAGTAGAACTCAAACACTGAGTCAGCAAGGACCATTGGAGCGGCCACATATGAGCACACGCCCATCATCATCACGATTATTGCTGCCATCAATCTGGGGTGCTTAAGATAATCCCAGACTCTGGGAGCCTTTTACGAACAGAACTGCACCAGGCAATCCAACAACTTTTGACTTTCTCCTCTGGCAGGAAGACTCTGCCCACTCGGGTACCAAAATGCGCTCCCAAGAACCTCAAGGACCGGGAAGGGAAAAACTGGCTCTTCCCCCAATTGACCACCTAGCCGAGGCTTTCCGAAGGCCACCACTAGGGTCGCTACCTGAGATGACTCTGACAGGGAGCGGGCAAGGTTCCAGATGTGGGTGCACACAAATCTCATGGTATTGTAGTGCTGCAGCCACAACCACCATGACCTTGGAGAATATCATTGGGGCAGTGGAAAGTCCACATCGTAGAGCCGTGAAATGCAAAGGAGAGCCCAGTGCGGCAAAATGCAGATACTTCTGCTGATCCTTCAAGATCGGGATATGAAAATATGCTTAATTTGAATCACTGATTGCAAAGTTTCCATCTGTAAATTCAGGCCACACAAGTGCACGTTGACACGCTTGAGGTCCAGCATGGGCCCGAATGATCCATCCTTTTTTTTTCTTTTTTTTTTTCAGTCCCACAAAATAGATGGGCGTATTTAGCTTTGCCCTGATTGTACAGGGAAAAGGGCACCATTACCTTCAGAAGCAGCAACTTGTCCAAGGAGATTCAAGCAGCCATCCTTTTGTTCACAGACCCATGGGAGAGATGACGAACACGTTCGGGATCGGCTCTTTGCATTCCAGGACATATCTATACTGAATGATGTTTAGCACCCAGCAATCCTTGGTGACACGGGGCCGCTCTAAGCAAAGAGGCGAAGCCTGCCCTCAACAAGAGGAACTAGGGAATGGGCCCATTGTGCCGTTCAGGAGGGACTGCCTCTAAAGGGGACCAAGTACCTGGGTCCATGTAATCCTCAAAAGCACTGAAAATGAATCCGAAATCTGGGAGGAGATGGTAACAAAGGCTTTTCCAGGCTGTTGGTGACAGAAATCCAGAGACCCCCGGAAATCCGACCAGCATGTCCACGAAAAGATGACAGAGGCTGATGGAAAAAATGACTCCTGCCTGTTTCACAGGCACCTTGAACCTGTCCTCCAGAAAGCAGAAAGATTTGTCTCACCCAGATCTTCACCAGCAACTCAAAATCACCCCAGTTGGGCCAACCGGGCTTTGGGAGATGTGTCCGCTGCTGCCTATCGGAGACAAATCCAACACCATGTCACCATCGACAGGGCACTATCCCTGGCTGCTAGATGTACCAAGTCGTACATGGCATCAGAAAAGAAGGCCGCAAACGATGCCAAAAGAGGGGAAGTATCGTCCAGCAAGAGACAAAATCCACTGGAGCAGGGCTCAAAATGTCAGGCCCGCACAGACCACCAACTAAGAACAACAGCTGCCACAACGAACTGGTTCGCTGAATTCACTTTTCGGTCCAGAGTATCTTTTAATGCTGATCCACCTTCCACAGGAATGGTGGCATGTCTGGTAACTGCCGTGACCTGCACATCAACCTTGGGAATATCAAACCACACAACACATTCCTTCTCCAGGAGAGCATACTTCTTCTTATAGACCCTTAGGCGGGGAGTCAGGAGAATCCCACTCTGACCAGATCATGACCTTGATCACTTCCGTGAACGAAAAGAATGTAATGAATTTTGAATCCCTTGCATGAGTGGATGAACCTTCACCCCCTGCTCCATGCCTGGAGCAACCACCAAGTCCAAGGTGGCTAAGACCCTGGTAATCAATGTCGCCAGTACCTCCTTCCGGAGCAGGTGGATAGCACCAGCCTCTTCATAAGTCTCTAAAGACAAGAGCTCTTCATCATTCTCAGCAAAGCCCAAGTGCAGGCCACACCCCTGACAAGTCCCAGCTACTCCACATCTCCAGGAGGGGACCTTCGCCAGGGACCCTTAGCCATAGGCAACGAAAACATGGCTTCCACTCTCAGCCTACCCTTCATGAAACTGCTTTCGGGGGAATCCAAAGGCCACAGGGTCCGAATTTCCATGCCAAAATGACCAGTCCTATTGTCAAAAGGAAAAGAGTTCCAGGAAGGACAATCCAGGTTCCGGAAGCTCTCGTCTTGGAAATAACTCCCCAGCAACAGGGGAAATAAATGCCGCTGAACCCTTAGAGGAAGGGGAGCAACTAACAGCATAGTCGTCAGAGTTTCCAGCTGGACAATCATCCTTACCCTCACAGTACCATCCACCACCTCCTGCCCTGAGGCAAGCAAGGTCAGACCAACTGTATCCCCCCTGTTGAGAGAGGGGAAATGGGCTCTCCAGGGATGATTCAGAAGCTGTCATGCAAGAAGAGCAGAGTCCAAGACAAAGAGTTAAGCCAAGTGCAATAGCAGCGCGCTCTAACACCGTGTCAGCTGTAAAGTGCATGTTAACAGCGCTTATACAGCAACGCCTGAAACGGGCAATAGGGTAAGAATGCACATTGGAGCTGCTTGTGCAGAACGCACACTAGGACTGCCCGACTGCCAGGGTTACAATAGTAAAAAGTGCTAGTAAAGCATGTAGAAAACAGCAGGAAACCCCCACAACCCCCACGTCACACCAGTGGTCCACCCTGAATTGCGTCCCAGACAGACAGAATTGGGAGCCCCCAATAAGGACAATGATACTGTCAATCCTTGGTACTCACCCCCTGAGACCCTGGGCAGAAAACTCATGCCAGGCTCAGCTCTTCTCCCCTGTAAATGTTTCTCTTGTTTTTCCAGACACTGTTTTAAGGTGGCTGGCAGACTGATTTCTCTGAGAGCCTTCTGCGATCTTCAGGAGAGAGCAGGGGGGACAGAGGAGTCGGGAAGGCACTGAGGTTGTGTGAGGCTGTCAGAACTTTTCCAAATCTTTCAATTTGCTGGCTGATCAACAGGTTCTTATCATGATAAGAGCACAGAGCTGAACCATCTTTCCCACCTCCCATGGCTACTAAAAAGACTGCAGCCTAGTGGAGCCTCCCACTTCGCGCTCAAGTGAGAGACTCACCCTCAAGGTTGTCGTTTACTAGCATTTAAATAAATGTTTTCCTCTGAATTGTTTAGATTTTCTTCAAAGGGGAGAAAATCCATCCCCATCTGCTGGAGACAGAAGAATACTGAAGGGCCCTCTGGTGGCTGAGGTGAATAAAGGTATGGGAGTGATGTCATTGAAACTTGGCATTTCATTGGCTATCTATCTGCACCAATCTGTTGGTAGAGGAACGCAACCCACTGGTCTGGACTAGTCTAGCAGGATGATATGGAATCTGATTTACACATAGAAAATGCTTTATAAAATAATTCCCATAAAGCCCGTTGAGACAGGATTTGTGGTACTCACTGGGTTTGGTGTCCTGTTTTAGTCTCTTCAGTCTCTCTGCAATAACTCTATCCTCTTTTGTCAAATTCTCACAGCTTGGGCCTGACACCTCTTGTGGTTTTGATGGACGTTGCTGTGAATATCCCAACTGGTTCTGTTTTCCCTCGAAAGCTGCTACACGCCTCCAGTAACAGGAAAAAAAAAAAAAAAAGGAGTAGGACTATTAAATATTCACATGAAAGTGATTAAATGATAATTACACTTACCTGGTAATTGTAGTTCCTTGAGTGACGACAGTTCAGTCCTCTACCTCTGGGTTGTCAATCTCCTCCTGCAGCTTGGAGACTGGTATGTCAAAATTGTGACATCACTGGATATAGCCTCCTATGGTCTCTCTCTCCTCCCAGTGTGAACTAATAACAAAGCAGACTCAAAGGAGCAAAAAATAAGCAGCCAGCAAAACCAATCCAGAAACATCATTTAACCAATGATGACAGAGGGAAGGTTAAAAACACACCAAATAGTAAAAAAAAAAAAAAAAGTTATTCCAGACCTACCTGTAATACTCCTCTTATGTTAGTCCTCCAGATCCCTCTTCAATAACCTGGGTGGGAAGGAGGACTGAACTGAAGTCACTCAAGGAACTACAATTACCAGGTAAGTGTAATTATCATTTCCTTATCGTTTCTTCAGTTCAGTCCTCTACCTCTGGGATGTACCAGAGCAGTAATTATTGGGGGGGCCCCCGACAAAACAGCTGACCCGAAACGGGCATCAGCAGAAGCCGCAACGTCTAACCGGTAATGCTTACTGAACGTATGGAGAGACGACCAAGTCGCAGCCCTACAGATTTCCCCCGGCGGAACCAAACGAACCAAACTGTGCTCCGTCCATGAGCACGCCTGCGCTCTAGTGGAATGCGCCCGCAATCCCCTGGGCACCACTCGTCCATGAATCAAATAGGCGGAAGCAATTGCCTCTCGAATCCACCGGGCAATGGATGCTTTAGCTGCTGCCTCACCTTTGCGTACTCTGCCAAACACAAACAACCGCTCTGACTTGCGAAGCGACTCCGTCACCTTCAAATACTGACGCAACGCCCTTTTCACATCCAGGCAATGGAGCTCCCAATCCGACTCTCTGCCCTCCTGAGACCCCAGAACGGGCAGGCAGACCGTCTGATTCAAATGAAAGGGAGATACCACCTTAAGCAAAAAGAATGGAACTGGACGAGAAAAAGATAAGAAGGGCTCCCTACACGACAGCGCCTGTAACTTTGAAATGTGCCTCACCGAACAAATCGCCACCAGGAACACCGTTTTCAAAGTCAAGTCTTTCACAGACGCCTGACGCAACGGTTCAAACGGCAGCCGGGCCAACGCCGCCAAGACGAGATTGAGACCCCAAGGCAGAACGCACACCCTACGCACCGGTCGCAACCTAGAGACCGCCTTAAGAAAACGACACACATCCGGGTGAGCCCCCAAGGGCACTCCATTGACCCTTCCGCGGTAACAGGAAAGGGCTGCCAACTGAACGCGCAAGGAACTTGCTGCAAGCCCCTTATCAAAACCATCTTGCAGGAACTCCAAGACGAGAGGCACCGAGACAGTAGCCGCACGAACCTGGCGTCGAGAACACCAATCCTCAAAGATATGCCAGACCCGCACATACGCCAAAGATGTCGACTGTTTCCGTGTCCTGAGTAACGTTGACACCACCGTGGAGGAATAGCCTTTCTTTCTCAACTTAGCCCTCTCAATGGCCATACTGTAAGCGAGAACCGATCCACCTGGGGCATGAACAGCGGTCCTTGAAGCAACAGGTCCGGCCTCGTTGGTAGCCGCCATGGCTCGCCGTCCAGGAGATGCACTAGGTCTGTGTACCATGGACGTCTCGGCCAGGCGGGTGCCACCAGGAGCACCCTTCCCGGATGAGCCCCGATCTTTTGGATCACCCGTCCTATCAACGCCCACGGAGGGAAGACATAGAGAGGGCCTTCCGTCGGCCACCGATGTAATGGTGCGTCTATGCCCTCCAACATCCTTTCTCGCCTTCTGCTGAAGAACCGGCTCAACTTCGCCGACCAGAACATCGCCATTAGATCCATTATCGGAGTTCCCCAGCGAACTACAATCTGCACGAACACTTCGGGGTGCAACTCCCACTCCCCTGCATCCACCTGCACTCTGCTGAGGAAGTCCGCTGTGACATTGTTCTTTCCTGCAATGTGCGCCGCCGAAATTGCAGGCAATCTCTCTTCTACCCAAGCGAACAACTGGTCCGCTTCTGCTTCCATCGCGGCGCTTCCCGTGACGCCCTGTCGATTGATGTAGGCGACTGTCGCCGAGTTGTCGGAGAGCACTCGCCACCATTGTTCCCAGCACCCGGAGATAGTCCCATGCTGGCAAATCAGTTTTCTCAATGCTTCTGCCCTCCTGCGTGGCAGAAACACTTGCCCCTTCTTTGTGTCGAAGCGCACCCCCAGGTACTCAAGGTCCTGGGAAGGTACCAACTGACTCTTTGTTGGGTTGACTATCCAACCCAGATCTTGCAAGAACTTCACTACTCTGTCCGTCACTCGAATACTCTCTTCCTTGGACTTGGCCCGAATCAACCAATCGTCGAGATAAGGGTGAACCAGAATTCCTTCTCTCCGCAATGCCGCCGCCGCCACCACCACTATGATTTTGGTGAAGGTTTGCGGCGCTGTCGCTAAGCCAAAGGGCAACACTTGGAACTGATAGTGACCCCACGGCAGGGCAAACCTTAGGAACTTTTGGTGAGCTTCTCGGATAGGAATGTGCAAGTACGCCTCCGTAAGATCCAGAGACGTTAAGTACTCTACCTGCCGCACCGCCACGATGACAGATCGCAGAGTCTCCATCCGAAAATGTGGCCCCCGTAGGCAGCGATTTACGGCCTTCAGGTCTAAAATGGGTCGCAGCGTTCTGCCCTTTTTGGGCACCACGAAATAAATGGAGTACCGACCCCAGCCGCATTCGGCTTCTGGAACCTCGACCACTGCCCCCAGTTGAAGCAGCCGCTCCAAGGTACCGTGAACCGCTGCGGCTTTCTTGGGCCCCCTGCACGGCGACCGAACGAAGGAATCCCGGACGGGTCGAGCCAACTCCAAAGCATAGCCTTGTTGAATGATCTCTAACACCCACTGATCGGATGTAATACGGGTCCAAGCAGAAAGGAACTCCCAAAGCCGCCCGCCTATGGGAGGCCCCTCCACCGGGACCCGCCTCGCTTCATTGCAACTTACGGGTTGCAGAGCCGGTAGCTGAGGAGAACCCTCTATTCGCTCCCCGGAACCCACGAAATCCCGGTGCTCGAGCTGGAAACCGGCCCCTTTGGTAACTGCCGAACCTTGCCGAGCGAAACCTACGAACATCCCGAAACTGACCCCAAAAGCCTTGCACCGACTTCCCTTGTTTCGGCTTATCCTCTGGGAGCCTACCGGCCTTGGCCTCTCCCAGATCCTTCACCAATTTATCCAAATCTTCTCCAAAGAGCAAGCCCCCTTAAAGGGAAGCTTGCTGAGACGAGACTTAGATGGAGCATCCGCCGCCCAGTTCCGCAACCACACCGACCGGCGGGCGGCCACCACAGAAGCCGTGCTATTGGCCAGTGCCCTGATTAAGTCGTAATGCACATCCGCTAAGTAGGCCGCTCCGGACTCTAGTCGATCCAACTCCTTGACCTCCTCGAGCTCCAGATGCGAATACTGACGCAGCCGCTGGACCCATCGCAGACACGCTCTGGCCACCCATGCCCCACAGATGGAGGCCTGCAGGGAAAGAGTCTCCGCCTCAAAGGTCTGCTTCAGCAACCCGTCCACCTTGCAGTCCTGAGCGTCCTTTAAGGCCGCACTACCTTCCACCGGAATAGTGGTTTTCTTCATAACTTCCGACACCACCACATCCACCCGCGGTGCCCGGAATCTGTCCTTATCCTTATTGGCCAGCGGATAAAGCCTATTCATTGTCCGTATGCCACGGAGACCCGCTTCCGGTCGATCCCACTCTTCTTGAATCATCTTGTCCACCACACGGTGGACCGGAAATACAACCTGCGTTTGCCGCACCGCCTGAATGACGGGATCCTCAACCTAGTCCTCCACCGCCGCCGACGCAGCAAGATTCAACATCTGCAACATCTCCGAGATCAAAGCCGCAAGCTCCTCTCTGCGAAAGATTCAAAAAATTTTAGCCTGATCCTCGGGCTCCTGGATCTCTCCTTGTTCCAGATCCTGTGGGCCCTCCTCATGATCCCATTCCATCTCCTGGAGCTCAGGCCACTCGCCTTCTGTCGATGGCGACTCCTTCCTTCTTGTTCGCTTAGGGGCTGGCGGCTCCTCGCTAACCTCGACCGCCGCCTCCATCTGCTGAGCAGCACCAGCTAGCGATTCTGAACCTGGCCTCTTACCCTGGCGCCGCAGACAGAAGGCCTGATGTATTAGCAAAATGAAATCAGGGCTGAAATCCCCAAAAACCAACATCTGCACCGCCAGGGAAGGGCCAGAGGGACCCGCCAGCTCCTCCAATGCCGGTCCTTGTGCCGGGGAATGCGGGGAATCCACCCCCCCCCCTCACAGACGGTCCCTGCGACTCTGGGATCTCCTTGATGTCCATCTGTTGCTCCACTGTGGATGAGAGGGTTGCACAGCACTGGCACGCCCCTGTATCGGCCACTGCGCCCCTCCTAGTGCCACACACAATGCAGAGAGACCTTGCTGCCATCAAGCAAGGCAGCAACTGTCCCAGGGGCTTATTCCCAACACGGAGCTCTTTTTTTTTTTTTTCTAAACTATATAATCGTTCATCTATTGGGCTCACAGTCTATCCCTCCGGATAGCAGAACCAACCGCAGTCCCCTTTCTCCTTTAAGAGACTGAATCGGGTAACCACAGCCAGCCCCTAAACGTAATAAAAATAAAGAAAACCAAAACAAGTAAAGGAGCAAGAAAGAAGAAAACAAACCCCCAAAGAATCTCCCCCTTGCCTTTCCGAGGCCCAGAAACACAAAACTCGCCGACACACGCGGTTTACCTGCGTCAGCTAAAATGGCTGTCGAGGAAGCTGTGCAGCCGAAAAGGGCGCCAAACAGCCCCATAGCTTGCCGACGCTGACCTAATGGCGCTCCCGCTATGGAATAGCACCCGCCCCGGTGAAACACCGGGCAGGGCTGCCACTGCTCCGGTGCTCTCAGGACAAAAAAGAGAAACACTGCCGTGAATAGAGACGGCTCACAAGCGCTGCTGCCCCAACCAACTGAAATCAACTAAGCCGGTAAGACAGGTACTACAACTCCAAGCGTACTCACACACATGTCGCAAGAAGGGCTCTCCCCTGTACTGTCCGGGGGGAGAGAACCTCCGGGCCACCGCAGGGTAAACTTAACTCGATGTCCTGAGCTAGTACCCTTCCCATAAGGGACAGTATGTAGCGCCAGGAAGCAAGAATGCCTTTTTTTTTTTTTTTTTTTTTTTTTTTTTTTTTAAAGGTACAGTACTGAATACTAAGGCAAAATTACAAATCACCAATTCCAAACCCCACTAGGCCCTATCCTATTAGCTCCTTATTCATTCCTCCAGAGAGCCCTTCCACAAGGCTCGTCAAGTCTTCCTGCTGCATGGAGACTGGTCACACTGGGAGGAGAGAGAGACTACAGCAGGCTATATCCAGTGATGTCACAATTTTGGCATACCAGTCTCCAAGCTGCAGGAGGAGATTGACAACCCAGAGGTAGAGGACTGAATTGGAGGAATGATAAGGAACTTTCATGTGTTTTACATGGTCTGGAAATGAATATGTACAGAATAATGCAAGAATGTCTCACTCCTGATCCAGGATTCTGCTGTGACTGATGCAGATATGGGGAGAGATGAAAAGACAGCATGAAAGATAAAGATTTTTTTTTTTAATTTTCTTTGTTGGCCTGGTAGTTCTTATTTCTCTTTTTGCTTTCTACTTAATTAGAACCAGTGCTAGTACTGTGGCACCATGAACCTTCATTCACAACTACCTGGGGATTTTCCCCCTATTTTAAATGGACTCTCCCACTCTTCCTGTAGGGAGGAGTAGCCTAGTGGTTGGGGCAAGGTACTTCAGGCCGGAAGGTTGGGGGTTCAAATCCCACTAGAGGACAGCAACCTTGGTCCGGAAGGACTGGGGTTTCTAGTCCCCCAGATGCTCCTTGTGGTCTTGGGCAAGCCACTTAACCCTCCATAGCCCATGTTCCCTGTATTAGTTTATGTGTCTCATATCCCCCGCGTGTTAAATGTATCCCCCAATTGTGTTGTGACCGCTTTGATTGAAGGATAAGGCAGTATACAAAAACTGGCTAAATAAATAAAAAATAAATAAATAAATATTCCTAGTCTGGTAATTACAGCCATGGTCCTGTCTGAAACCTGTATCATTGGTTTGGAATCCAGCAATTAAGCGCTGCCCTTAACAATAACCACAACTCCCTCTTATGCCCAAGAGCTACGCAACACATCCTCAGCTAGCCTGATGTTTGGGACCTTCCGTTGACCCACTGGGCCAGCCTAAGAGCTTCCAAACATCTGAGGCTTGATTTAACAATTTGGGCAAATCTGGCCAAAAGGTCTCCACATCAGTCTGAGTAGTATCAAAACTGTACATATAATCAAGGGACTTAATTTTATGCAATAGCAGGAAGAAAATAAAATCCACAGAAAAAAATTGTATAAGCAGAATTCCACTGGACTTCTGCGTGAATGTCCTGTGCTTAAAAATCATGCAAACATTGTGCAGTGCTGTGTGTGCAACTTTTCATTAAATAATGTTTTTCTGCAGAAATATTTGTCTTACAAAAGTTTCAAGAAATTAAATATATGAACAAAAGATGCATTATTTTAAAACTATGTAAGCAAACAAACTCGGGTATTTTTCACATTTTTACCAGAAATCTAAATCTGGCTTTATGAAAAAAACTTTGCAAAAAAGGCATTAGTCCAAGATTGCATGGCTTTGATGAATCTCTACAGAAGAAAAAAGGAGCTCGCCTCTGGATCTGAATATTAAACAAGATAACATGAACAGAACTGAGACCCAGAGGCATCTCATTATCTTATTAGCACACTGACGGACAAAGCTTATAGGGCCCGATATATAGCAGCGGCAACGGCTAGCTGAACTTTAGATCCAGATATTCAAGGACAGGGTCATATCCAGGCCCTAGCACTGAATATCAGTGTTGCCCAGATTACAATGAAGCTAACCAGACAACGGTGATATTGAGCCACTGCCGAATTAGCCTCTGAGATGAACGTTTCGCCATGGTCCGATAACTGGGCAGCGGCTCAATATTGCTGCTGCCCGGTTATCACTCCACGATGCTAGCTGGCTAGAATCAGGGCATGCAGTGCTGGCTCCCAAGGATATTCAGCAGCACTAACATGCTGAGTATCCCATCCAAGGGGATTAATGCAGCTAGCAGGTCTGCTAACCTAGTTAACCCCTTTAAATAAATCGGGTCCATATAGAGTTTGACCCCTCACACAGCCCTGTTCCATTCCCTGGAAGGTGTAGTGGTTGCACGGCGGGGACGGCGGAGGTGGCTTAAATTGGCCTGAGCATTGGCAAAAAAGGTTATTTTGGTTGTTGGCCTGGAAGGGTGATGAGCTGCCCAGTTACTGGCATTGGTGGAATGTGTTGCAAGTGGGCATTTAAGGAAGTCAGACAGAAGGTCCCCAAATTTCTAGCTGTATGGGACGATTATATTCAGACACTGTGCCTGAGGGGCAGGACTGAAGACTGAAAGACTTGTAGGATGGGGCTCAATTGGGCTGGAAGCCAGTGGAGATGCTGGTGTTTACGGTCGAGCTGGCAACCGCAGGATAGTGGGGGAGGGGGGAAACTATGAATATTGAATAAGAGATGGCCAAGGGCTTACTTAAGGGGTCCTGGTCCGAGGTGTGGATCGCAGGACACAAGCGATTAGAGCGGATACCTAAGACTACGGTATTTGGAGTGGCTGATTATATGTTCTGATCCCCCCTTAAGGCCTGAGTGCCTGGCATGTGGACCGGAAGATGGGTGGGGGAAGGTGGTGGGATATAACTGTCAAAAACAAAATGATCATGTTTCTTCTGATTTATACACGTTTACCCTGGGAGTGTGTAAGTGTACCAACATCCCGGGGGAGTTGTGATTTTCACAATAAAACAGATGAAACTAGATATTGGGCCCATAAAGTTTAGGTCTGAAATCTTAAAGGAGGTGAACTGAAAGCAGACACAGCAAGGCTGCATCTTCAGGATATTATGACTCTTAATCATTAGACATGAATAGGAACTCCTTGACATATGCCCAGCCGTCATTAACACCTAAGCGGCTTGAACAAGAACATAATTTATGTCAGGACAAGGCCTATCAAGCCCAGCATCCTGTCACAGACATTGATTGGCCTGTCTAGGTCACCAGTAACAGGCAGATCCTGAGATAACAGCTCAAATGGAAGTTATATAAATACACCAAAAGGAAAAGCCATTTTAGCAGGAGATAAACAGAGCAAGGGTCTGTTCTACTCTTGGTACTCACTTTTTATAGTTCTCTGGCGGAGACCACCTTGCCATGTTGTTCTTCCGAGACACTCCACTATAACAAGAAAGTGTATTTTAAAAAACAGGTCCGGTAAACTATACATTTTGGGCCCGATATTCAGCAGTGATAGCTAGCCAACGACGAAGAATGTTAAACCTGGATATTCGGTGCCGGGGTCTGGTGCCTTGAGTGTGAGCGGTATATAAAATGTGTGTTAATAAAGATAAAGATATCCAGTGCTGGCTCTGAATAGCCAGCTTGCCCGGATTTTCCATTAGCTAACCGGGCGGTGGTGATATTGAGCCACTGCCCAGTTAGCTTCCATGGTGAAAACTAGGCCAGCCTCTGCTGCGCCTGACTTTCACAATGTAGCCATAACTGGGCAGCAGCTCAGTAACACTGCTGCCTGGTTAGTGCTGGGTACTGTCCACAGAACGCCCCAGTGCTAACCACTTAGCATCAGGACGTGCAGCAGCGGCACCTGCAGATATTCAGTGATTTGAATATTTATTTATTTTATTTATTTATTTATTTAACAATTTCTTCTATACCGCCCCTTCCAGAGATCAAGGGCGGTTTACATAGAACAATTAACAAAATTTTGTATACTTCTGTATACTTTACATGGAACAGAGTTTGAAACTATATACAGGTAATATTACATGGAACATAACAGAACTAATTACAAGTGACTCTTTACAAGGAGCAATAAAACAACAGTTTGGATAAGACTTTTCGCAGTAGGTGGATGGATAAGTACTGTAAGGTTTTCTTGTGTTATTGGACCCTTTGCTTTTAACCCTTGTCTCTAGATATCAGAAGATTATATTAAATGGGGGCCCTAGGAGCCAGTGGCTGAGACTTCCTTTACTCTCTCCCCCCACATTGTCCCCACTTAAGTTTGTGAGTGGCCGAGGAGGGAATCCCTTCCAAGGCCTGAAGCAGCTCTTTTAGAAACTGACTTAGTAAGGGTTTTTTTCCCTATTCCATTTCTATGGAAAAATAAAGTTTAGAAAAATCAGTCCCTTAATGTACCACTGCAAATGCCATCAACCTCCCTTTCCATGGATGCTATCAGCAGTGTGACAGCACTCTTGATAGGTGAAGCAGAGAGGCAATTTCCTCTTTGCTTCATGTATCGCCTTGGCCTGGGTGCCCACAAATCTCTCATATATCCCTCTACCCCAGTCTTTATTTAGCCTCTCTCTTGCCAGCTAACCCTCTTCCCCAAGCAACTAACAGGTTTGATGTACCTGCCCATCCCTTCCTCTTCACCTTGCTATCCTTGAATAACATCATCCAAGAGTTTTTTCAGCAGCTCTGTGTTTGATATGTTTAGACCTTTGCTCCTAATTCATACCACAGAAATATCTAGTCTTCAGTGGGATGCAGGACGAGGGACAAGAGGCAACACTGGTGAAGCCATTTGGCAGCAGTAATCACAGTGCAATCAAATTTGACATTATCACTGGAGGGAGGGCTTTAAGGAAAAGTACAGCTTCTCATGTGAAAGCAGGTAGCAGCCTTTTTTTCATTGGTCAAGGAATTGGTACTTCCTCTAAACATAGCATCAGCTCGTATGGCTACAGGGGTCACTGCATCAGCCTTATTTTTTCCTGCAGAACTGAGTTGCAGTTATTCAGTTTTTTGTCAATTGATAACTGATCGGCTGGATGCTTTTGGACATAAATAAAGTGGGCGAGAGGAGAGGATTACTGGGGAATGATAGTCTTCACCTCAGTTCATTGTGGCCCTCCGAGGACAGATTGCAGATATGGGAGGGGTGGGGGATTTGTTGGTTAAAGATTAAAAATTACATGAAGTCTGAACAATGTTTATACAAACCATCTTGGAAGCCCATATAAAACCATTTCACTTGTTAAAAAAAAAGTCAAGGAAAGACCAAATGACTGCCTGCATAGTTAAATGATAGAGTGAAAGAGACTATTAAAGCCAAAAAAAACATCTTTTGAGAAAATGGAAAACAGATTCAAATGAGGAAACAGTATAAGCATTGGCAAGTTAGATGTAAAGCTTTGATAAGATAGGCAAAGTTATTTGCAAAGAAGTTTGTAATTGAGGCAAAATCTAATTCAGCATCCTCTGACTAGGCTCCTAATAGTTGGGGACGCCGCATTCCCTGCAAAAATTCTCCAACACTCTGTATAGATTATCTGCGCCTCAAATAATGGGCAAATCGTTCTCTGATGTCACTGGACTTGTGAAGTAAATGGAAATTACACTAACCTGGTAATTGTAGTTCCTGGAGGGTCCAGTTTAGTCCTCCACAATCGGGTAGTGCCCCTCCTCCTGCAGCCGGGAGACTGGACCAATCAAATCTTCTGTAGTATATATACAGCCGGAGCTCCCAGAAGTCCCCAGTGTACTAGTAACAAAGCATACTTAACGAAGCAACACATTAGATTAATATACAAAATGACCTAATTAAAGAACAATTTGTTCCCCCCCAAGAAATATCCAACCCCCTCCCCAAACGAGGAAGTCAGAACACTGCATTGCGCCGGCACCGACGCCTCAGGAATCAAAACACCGCTCCCCACCAGAAGTTCAGGAGCTGCCTGAACCCCCGAGACAGGGAAGAGCCTCAGCAAAAAACGCGGCTGCCACAGAGGGACCGAACGGCAAGAGGAACCGTCTTAATATCAACCGTTCGGAAAGGCGCGCCGCACCCATTAGCAGATAGTCGGGAGGGAAGGAGGACTAAACTGGACCCTCCAGGAACTACAATTACCAGGTTAGTGTAATTTCCATTTCCTGTTCGGTAATCCAGTTTAGTCCTCCACAATCGGGATGTAACAGAGCAGTTAAGACCGGGCGGGACCTTGCCATCCGGCGCGCAGAACCGCCGAACCAAAACAGGAATCCCGAGCCGCTGACACATCTAAGCGATAGTGTCTACTGAAAGCATGCAGAGACGACCAAGTGGCCGCCCTACAGATATCTGCCGGCGGAACCAGGCTATACTCCGCCCAAGAGGTCGCCTGAGCCCTAGTGGAATGAGCCCTCAGACCCTCCGGAATAGACCGCTGTTGCAACAGATACGAGGACGCGATCGCCTCTTTGAGCCATCTAGCAATGGAGGCTTTAGCCGCCGCTTCCCCTTTACGCGCACCCCCGAAGAGCACGAAAAGCCGGTCAGATTTCCGAAAAGACTCGGTAACCTTTAAATAACGATGGAGCGTACGACCCACATCGAGCCGGAGAAGACCTTTGTCCGTTGACCCGACAGATTGCGAAGAAAGTACTGGAAGAAACACTGCCTGATTCATGTGAAAGGGAGACACCACCTTTGGCAGAAAGGAAGGAACCGGACGGAGAACGATCCGATCCGCGGAAAAAGACAAGAAAGGCTCTCGACAGGACAATGCCTGCAGATCCGAAATGCGCCGTGCCGAACAGATGGCTACAAGAAAAACCGCCTTCAGCGTGAGATCTTTCAGAGACGCCCTGCGCAGGGGCTCAAAAGGTTCACGAACCAGGGCCCTCAGAACTAAATTCAAGTCCCAAGGAGGAACGAAAACTCTGCGGGAGGGCCGCAAATGAAAAACAGCCGTAAGAAATCGGCGGACATCCGGATGAGCCCCGAGCAGGCTACCCAACACCTTGCCGCGATAACACGAGATAGCCGCCAACTGGACTTTTAGGGAACTAGCCGCAAGGCCCTTATCGAAACCATCCTGAAGAAAACTTAAAACGACGGGCACGGAAACTGTCGCCGCCCGGACTCCCCAGAACCGCCCTTTTTGGGAACCACAAAATAGATGGAGTAGCGACCTGCGCCTCTTTCCAAAGGCGGGACCGGAACCACGGCCCCCAGAGAGAGCAGCCGATCCAGGGTCACGCGGATGTCCCGCGCCTTTTGAGCTCCCTTGCTGGGAGACAGAACAAACGAATCCGGAAGTGGGTGCGCAAACTCTAGGGCCTAACCTTCTTCTATAATCTGCAGCACCCACCGATCTGACGTAATTTGGGCCCAAGAAGGAAGAAAGTCGCGCAAACGACCCCCGATGACCGGGTCTTCCTCTAGAGCCCGCCTCGTTTCATTGCGGCTTGCGATTAAAGGAAGAGGCCGAGGAAGAGGCGGCTCCGGAGAAGCCCCTTCCCGCTCCTCTGAAACCACGAAACCCTTGATGACGGGTTCCAAAACGACCGCGCTGCGAAGTCCACAGCCGGGAAGAACGAAATCTGCGAGCATCCCGAAACTGGCCTCGCGCTGAGGTGGACGACCTATTAAGCTTAGGCTTATCCTCTGGAAGCCGACCACCCTTAGACTCACCGAGATCCTTCACCAACTTATCCAGAGCCTCACCAAATAACAACCTGCCCTTAAAGGGTAGTTTACTGAGGCGAGACTTGGAAGAACCGTCGGCCGCCCAATTGCGCAACCAGATGGACCGTTGTGCCGCTACCATGGAGGCCATGCTATTAGCTAGGGAGCGTATTAAATCATAAAACAGATCCGCCAAGTAGGCTGATCCCGACTCCACGCGGGTAACGTCCAACAGCCCCTGTTGGTCCATACCGGACCCCGAGCGCAGGTGCTGCGACCATCGCAAACAAGCTCGAGCTACCCACGCCCCACATATAGAAGCTTGTAACGATAAGGCGTTGGTCTCGAAGGCTTGCTTCAACAAATTATCAACCTTTTTGTCCTGAACATCCCTCAGGGCCGCGGCCCCTTCAACCGGGATGGTGGTTTTCTTAGTCACTGCCGAAACGGCAGCATCCACCCGTGGAGACTTAAACAAGTCCCTGTCCTTGTCGGCAAGGGGGTAAAGACGATTCATGGTCCGAATCCCTTTCAAAGCGGATTCCGGTTGCTCCCATTCCGCATGGATCATCTGCTCAACCACGCGGTGCACAGGAAAAACTACCTGGGCATCCCTGGCCGCCTGAATGAGAGGATCCTCGAGACCCTCCTCCTCCAGCGGCCGCACCGCAGAGAGGTTAAGTGCTTGGAGAGACTCCGTGACCAAAGGTACCAGCTCGTCCCTTCGAAACACCCGAATGATGCGAGCCTGATCTTCCGGTTCTGGAAGCTCCCCGTCTTCTAATTCCTCCGCCTCAATCTCCGGATCCCCCTCAGCCTCGGAATCCGGGAGGCAAAGGGTGTCCTGATCCTGGTCCCCCAACCTGGGCCGCTTGACAGCGGGTTGGGAAGACCGCTGAACCCCCCCTGCGGATGCTGGGGGGAGAGAGGCGGGCCAAGCCTCCGGCAAATGACCAGACCGGCTTAAGCGGAAGGCCTGATGCATGAGAAGAACAAAATCCGGGGAAAAGTCTATAGGCGACGCTACCATAGCCGCCTGCTGGAGCTCAGGGACCGACGTATTAGACGCCGGGCCCAGACCAGAAGGAAGGATGCCCGGTGAAGGGACACTGTCCCCCGAAAGAGAAGGTTCCCCGGGCACATGCTGTTCCTTAATTTCAATAGGCAGCTCCAGGTCTGAAGAAACTGCAGCACAGCTCTTACAGATTCCAGAGTCAGTCATTGTACCTCTGCGGGACCCACAAATTACACACTGGGGTTTGGCAGCCATGCCAAGGCCACCTGCTCTCAGGGAGAAATAAGGCAACAGGAACAGGGAAGCCCACACCAAGGGGACTAACCTTATTCAATTCAGCACAGTATTAAATTTAAAACCTTTTTTTTTTTTTTTTTTTTTTTACAGGAAACAAAATACTCCCCAGAATCCTAGGGGTGCCCTGAGCAAAATCGCCAGCAAAAGAAACCCCAAAAACACCAGGGGAACCCGTGCGCAAGTGTTAAAAAGTGCCCTTAAAAAGCACACTTTAGAAATCCAAAATGGCTGCCGCACTTTTTCACCCGCGGTAAAAAACGGCGCGAAAATACAAAGGTACCCAAATAATATGGAAAAGAAAGAAAACGACCCTCTAATACAGGGCAAGCGAAAAAAAGCAGGAAAAAGTGCAATTTGGAAGCCAGGGGAGCCGACAGAGCCTCTGCCCAAGCAAAGAACAGAGAGCTGAAAGATTAAAACAAGGAAAATTCCTACCAGCTCAGGGAACAGCAAGGAACTCAGCCCACTTCTCCAAGTGACAGGCAATGTTGCAGCCGGTATGGCTCTTCCCCGAACAGCCTTGGGGAGAGCTCAACCCAGGCTTCAGAGATTCCCAGGCAGGAAGGCAGGAGCCCAAGGCAGGTCTGGCTTCCCCCAGAAAGTCCCCTGTGGCTTTTTTTTTTTTTTTTTTTAAAGATACAGCTACCTAGCAAAAGAAATAGAAAATAAAGGACCAGAAATAAACCCCAAAAGAACTAACTAACTAGTGTTGCTCCTTCAAGTGTCACTTAGCGTGCCCAGTAGGGGCACAGAAGTCCTCCAGCTGCAGGGAGACTGGACACACTGGGGACTTCTGGGAGCTCCGGCTGTATATATACTACAGAAGATTTGATTGGTCCAGTCTCCCGGCTGCAGGAGGAGGGGCACTACCCGATTGTGGAGGACTAAACTGGATTACCGAACAGGAACCTTCACTTCTCATCTCTTTTAGTTTAAATATTTTGCTGTATTGTCTGCTTACACAATATATATGCCAACAGTTTATCTGCTTTATTTCCTTTTTCATAATATCTCTGGTTTAGTTGCCTATGAGGGTAATTTTAAAAGGTTTAAATGTGATTTGGACATCTGAAGACATGCACATGGTAGTCGAAATCACTGACACGTCTCTGTAGCCATTCCACAAATGACATTATCTGATGTCTCCGGTGCAGGGACATCCCAGTATACATGGGGGTGTGACAAAGTACTTGCACATCCCCGTTCGATCTCAGAAACCTCAAGAGACGTCTGCAGGTATGTCCATGTTTATACCTACTGCAGGCATGAATAGGTATCAGGAAAGTGCTTGTTTTCACCTTAAAACAACCAGAGAGTGTAGAGTAGATAGAGAATTAAGTGACTAGCCTTAGATCACAAAGGACCTCTCTGCTCTTAAGCCACTACTCTAACCATTATGCTATTAGACGTCTTGGTTCTGAAATGCTATCCTGTGGACGTCTAGATAGACGTTTGATACAGGTGCATATCGGACACATCCACGTTTCTGAAATGGTGCCTGAATTTGCACATGCCTACTTTTTTTTTTTTCATACGTTCTGGCTTTGATATCCCATTGTGAATTGTGCCTCCAAGTTTAAAGTCCAAGCCCCGCTGCGCTAACTGGTCCAGTTTAGCCTGAGCTTCCAATAGCTTCTTTTGCACAGTTTTAGACACTGTCATTACATACTTCTCCTGTATGGAAGCTATTTGTAGGTGTTTAACATTTTAAGCTTCCTACTGAAGAAGCTTTTTTGTCTCACCGCTCAATCAATTTAAAAAAAAAACCCTGTGTCACTGCTTCGTAAGCATCCCAAATCACTGGCAGGGCCGTAGGGGTATTTTAATGCCTATCAAAATAATCCTTAATGGCTATCTTACAGACTTGTATTACGTCCTTATTCAGCCTACAATGGTAAGAGGTTTCTTTTAACTGCTGGCTGCCACAAGCAGAAATACCAGCTAATCTGTGGCAGTATCTGGATAACGGCTGCAGCTGAATATCTGGAGTTTGCAGTCAGTGCCAGCGGCTATCCGGATAGCCAATCCATATAGACTTAGGACTCAACTGTACCAAGCCTACGTTTTGTGCATACTAATCCATATGGTAGCACAGAAAATCATCACTATCCGTATAATTCCAGCTCCGTCTACAGCAGTGGTTCTCAACCTTTTTTGTACCGTGACCCCTTTTACTATTAGTCAACTTGTGGTGACCCCCAATGATAAAATCAAATGAGTCTCTCTTCCTTTACCATTAACACATTGTCGCTGTAATCATTTGTTGAATTAATTAATATATTATAGGCCTTTGCAATATGTTTTTAATTTATAAAATTTACTTATCTAAACCACAATTAATCACAAGTAACAATATTTGATTTCAAAATTATGATGATTTTGTAGTCAAATCACTAATATGAAATAAAATTGTTTTTTCTACCTTTGTTGTCTGACCAATTTATTCTCCGATCATCCTTCTGCTTTCCTGTCTTCTCTTAGCTCTCTTTCTGTGGTCTATGGTCCATCTGCCATTTCTTATCTCTTCTTTTGCTTTCTTCACTTCTTTCCATCAGCCTATTTCCAGTCCCAGTAACCCTCCCCAGTATCAGCCCCTTTCCAGTCCTCACTCTCAGTACCTTCCAATGTCAACTTGCATTCCCATGACTGCCACTGGTGTCCATTCCCTTCCAGTCCCCCTCCTTCCCCAGTGACCAGTCCCTTCTAGTACAAATACCATGGCAGCCCCTCTCAGATCCACTACCTTCCAGTTCCATTCTCCCATCCCCTCGTATCAGCCCACTTGTAGCCTTAGCCCCCAGTTTTCTTCCAGGGCCAGCAGCTCTATCCTCCCCTCCACACCATCAGCCCATTCCCAGTCAATGCCCCCCAATCAGCTCACTTCCAGTGCTAGTCCCCCCTCAACCCCATTACCAGCGCTAGCCTCCCCTAATCAGCCCAATACCAGTCCTACCCCCCATCAGCTCATTACCAGTCCTAGCCTCCCCTAATCAGCTCATTTCCAGTGCTAGTCCCTCCTCAACCCCATTACCAGTGCTAGGCTCCCCTAATCAGCCCATTACCAGTCCTACACCCCCCCCCCCCCATCAGCCCATTTCCAGTCCTAACCTCCCCGATCAGCTCATTTCCAGTGCTAGCCCACAATCAGTCCATTACCAGTCCTACCCCGCTATCAGCACATTACCAGTCCCAACCCCCCTTGATTAGTCCATTCCCAGTCCTAGCCTTCCCTAATAAACCCATTACCAGTCCTAGCCCCCCCCCCCCCCGCCATCTGCCCATTATAATCCTAACCCGCACTGTCTCTCTCCTCTATCCAGCATTTATTGCCCGTCTGTACAGTATGTCCTCCTGTCTCTTCCCTTTGTTCATGTCAGCCCCCCTCCCTCCCTCCCTCCATCCATCCTTGTCAGCCCCCCTCCCTCCATCCATGTCAGCCACCCCTCCCTCTCTTCATGTCAGCCCTCCCTCTCTCCATCCATCAATGTCAGCCCCCTCCCTCCCTCCATTCATGTCAGCCCCCCTCTCTCCATGTCAGCCCCCTCCCTCCCTTCATGTCAGCCCCCCTCTCTCCATGTCAGATCCCTCCCTCCATGTCAGCCCTGTTGCAAGTTCCCTGCCCCCTACTCCCCTCTCCCTGTCAGCCTGCTGCTGCCCTGCTGTTCTTCTACAGCCGCGGCTCCCTGTCTCTTAGGGAACCGCAGCTATACCTGTAAAACCGTTACAGAGCCTTCCTGTCTCTCGACGGGCTCCGTGCAGCATTGTCCCGCCTTCAAAGGAAGTGGTAAACAACTTCCTTTAGAGGTGGGACAATGCTGCACGGAGCCCGTCAAGAGACAGGAAGGCTCCACAACGGTTTTACTGGCACAGCCACGGTTCCCTAAGAGGCAGGGAGCCGTGGCTGCATTAGAAGGGACTGGGAGACGGTGAGTTTGCCACTGCCGAGAAGCAGACTCGGCAGCGGCAGCAACTTGGGTGCTTTTTTTTAAATTTTTTTTTTATGGCGGAGTGAGGTGAGGCAAGGCGACCCCCGCTAAATCCTGTGGCGACCCCAGTGGGGGTCGCGGCTCACAGGTTGAGAACCGCTGGTCTACAGACTGCCCCGGCACTATCTGGATGGTGCTGTGGCAGTCAGAGGAAATATTCATCAGCACTCTCTAGATAATGCCACTAATTATAGGTCTTACTAGGGTTTATCCGGTTAGCAGGTCCCCGCTCCGATATCACATGGAAGCCGCTACTGCTGATTAGTAAACATAACCCTTAGTGACCATCGCGTATCTGCCACCTTCCCCTGATCATCTACTAAATCCATTCAGCAGACAGCATGTTATATGACCAATAGCTCTACAGCTGATCTCATATCCTGGTTTTGTATAGCTATTCTTGTGTGGATTAGAGAAAAGGGTGCACTCATGAGCCTCTGGGTGCTGCTCTTTCCAAATATCCAAGAGTCCTAGTTCTCCTAGCATTCTCCTGGAACATTTAATAGTTTTATTTCTCCAACCCTCGCTGCCACGACAAGTCTCAAGTTGGGCATATTGTTTCAAAAAAATGACCCCGATTGTCATTCAATGCATACATATTGGCAAATGTGTATATTTAACCCTCCAACTCTAACACTGGCAAACACTCTTCAGCCCATAGAATCTCTGCTCACTTCAGTTTTATAAGCAGTATGGAAAAGCATGCCACCCCACTCCTTTTATTCTCAGAGAATCAGATGCTGCTTTCACAGTACGGTAATTCTTATGAGACAGCCAAATTCCTTATTCATAACACAAGTGCATCTATTGTAAAAAGAGAACATGTGTTTTCAACTGGGCTGCTTCCCAAGGAAAGAGGACGTGCTTCCTAGGGGAATTCATCCCCTAACATTCAATGTACTAATATGAAACAGAATCACCCCTTTTATAGCTTATCATCGAGGGTCTCTATCCCCACCTTTCTCTGCCACACTTCCTGTGCTGCACATACATACTCAATACACTAGCCAGGTATTCTCACTCCAGAACGTGAACCTCTTTATAAACGGAGCAAAAAACAAAACAAACAAACAACAATGGAGAGGAGAACAAGAAGATCAAAGGGAAACCAAAAGCAAAGAAATGTTTATAAATGTTTTTGATGGTGAACTCTGAACTTTCATGTTCCAGATGCCCAGGATATCAATCACCATGTACATAGCGTATTTTTAAATATAAAATTGCAACAAATATGGCACAGAGTGTTTGGAATCTGTGCATCGATGCTGTGAATACATTTTGGGGAAGTTTCACAAGCTTTATTTTTTTTTATTTTTAAGCTTGTTTGTATGGTTTTACTTTCTAGCACATCTGACCAGGGATTTGTTATTTTAAAGTGATAAGCATGGATTTTTCAGCAGGGAGGCTATGAAAATGCAAAAGGGGCAGCCTCTTTGAAGGTGAAATTAGACCATATCGGCTAATTTTCTTTCCTGGAGTCCCTCCATTCCAATCCAGACACGTGGATTATGTTCACCCACCAGCAGATGGATACTGAGATCCATTGAACTTCAAATCAGCCTATATAAAACCTGGGCCCGATATTCGAAAGGCATTTACACAGTTTGCAACCCAGTAAACTGTGTAAATGCCTTTAAATCGGGATATTCAACGTCACTTACATGGTTAGTGCCACTGAATATCCCCTTCTAACTCCACTACACACATTGATACTATGCAGTTAGCATTGGGGCATGTTTTGGACATTTTGGGGTGGGGTGGAGGCAGACTGTCGTTAACCGGGCAGCGGGGCCGCATATGACCCCGGCATTAAATATCTGGGGTTAAGGGTTGGTGAGCATGGCTATGCACCGTAATGGTGCATAGCCTGCCCAACTGAATATCGGGCCCCCTATGCCTAGAACCTCCCATTCAGTGGGTTCTTCACAGAGCAGCTAGGGAGTCCCAAGAACCCCTGTTTTCTGCCAACAACCAGCTTTCTACCAACCACAGCATCAAATGATGGGTACAACATCAAATGTAGTCATAAGAACATAAGATATGCCATACCGGGTCAGACCAAGGTCCATCAAGCCCAGTATCCTCTTTCCAACAGTGGCCAATCTAGATCATACGTACCTAGCAGTTTCCCCCAAAAGACACAGGTTCCACAACGCTTGTACTGGGTCAAGCAGTGATATCCCGGATCCCTTTTAATACTGGTTTATGGACCTTTCCTCCAGGAACTTGTCCAAACCTTTTTTTAAACCCAGCTATACTAACAGCTATTACTACATCCTCCGGTAAAGAATTTCAGAGTTTGATTACACGTTGACTGAACAATTATTTTCTCTTATTAGTCTTAAATAGTTTATCCTGTAGCTTCATTGCATGTCCCCTAGTCTTTCTATATTTTGAAGATGTAAACAATTGATTTGTGTTTACCCGTTCCACTCCATTCATTAATTTATAAACCTCTAACATATCTCCCCTCAGCTGTCTCTTTTCCAGGTTAAGAGCCCTAACCTTTTTAGCCTCTCTTCATAGGGGCATCCTTCCATCCCCTTTACCATTTTGGTGGCTCTTTGGGTGCTCCTTTTTTTTTTTTATTCTGTACAAACATGAAATGGCCAGTAGCCAACTTCAGGAAACAACATCCTGGAACTCAGCATTCCCACTTGGGAAGAACTCAGAAGCAGAAACAGCAGGCAATATAGCAGAAGAACCCACCCACCAAGGGACAGACCAAGTCCAACACCCGAACATTGACTGCCACACTAATCGATTCTTCAAACAGATACAAGGTGAACACAGCAGACTGCAACATCCCGAGTAGGTTCTGGACTGGACTGGAGGGACTTCAGGAAAGAAAATTAACAGGTAAGGTCTAATTTCACCTTCCTATTCATCCAGATGCGTGGGATGTAACAAAGCAGTACTAACAATGGGTGAGACCCAAAACTCTGGCCTCTAAAATACTTGCTTCAAAAACCGTGTCCTGATGTGACTGCACATTGTCACCCTCTCGGTGGACAGTCCAACGCCTAGGATGCTGAGAGTTGGTCTGCCTTTGTATTCCTGACTCAGAGAGTGTGACCCTGCATTGGTCCTGCAAGGCCCTCTGGGAATGGTAGTCCCTTTTACCTTTTGAGAACAGAAGAGTTGTAGTCGAGTGTTTCAGGCAATGACAAGAATTTATTTTTCCCCTTCCCAACGGATTTCTGTGCAGGTAAATAACTTAGGACAAACTGCCATACAATTGGCTTGAGGGATATGTACAAGAACTCAGGTAAATTAGCCTTATCAGCTTCAGGCTCACAACGTGCAGTGCTCGGTACAAACAAACAATAACAGCTTCCTTCAGCAAAAGAAAATGTTCCCCATTCTTTCTGTTGCTTCACCAGCTTTCTCAAACTAGTGTTCAGCACAGAGACTCAATGTGGTCAGCAAAACATAACGTGCAGTCCATCTGGTTATCCACTATTTCACTGCTATCAGAGTCAATCTGCATTTCTTCAGCGTCAGCAATAGCAGGGTGTGTCAGTGAGCTGCTATCCTGAACTTTAAAACAGACGTCTTCACTATCCTCACATGGCTTCTCTCGGTAGCACTCTAAAGGATAGGACTGTGAATTACCGTATATACTGAAGTTTCTTTTTAGAGAGTCTGCTACATTCTGGCAACTGCAGGGAAATACTTTATAACTAGGTTCAAATCTATGTAAGTTGTGAAGCCTACCTTTCGGCTTTGGAGGGAAAGGAATTCTCAGCTCTGCAAAGTCAGACTGATTCCCAAACACAGCTTGTGTTTGTTTGTCTCTCAGCCTCGTAGCTTCAGCCTTAGAGGTACAAGTATTGTCATGCCAGCAGGTTTCTCTCTCTGGAGCATGTGAGTTTTTCTAAGCCTGCCTTCCAGGAAATATCTTATCCTTCTTGCCTTTACCAGACGTCACCTGTCCTGTGCTGCTTCTTTCTGGCGTTAAGACTATGGCTCCCTTGGTTCTCACCTCTTGACGTCTTCCTTCTTTCTGCTCCCCTCTAGTCCAAGCTAATGACCACTTTTTATCATCCTGTTTCTCCAGGCTAAACTGTGCCCCTCCCTTAAACAGGTGTATCTCATTATCTCCTGAACTAGGGACTACGTCATAGCGTGGGAGTGTCTTTCCAGCTCGTGACTCTCTTTGTTTACATTCTCTCTGAAAACATTGAGCCATGTGCTCAGACTGCCTGTCAGTTTCTGCAATGGAATCCTCTTCTCTCACCAACTCCATAGGCTCAGAAGGGTCTTCTTCATGACAACATCAAGTTAGTAATGACATGTAAAGGAGTGAAAGGAAGACCAGGTTGCTGCCTTACCAATGTCCTGAGGCAGAACAAGCCCAAACTCCACCCAAGATGAAGCCTGAGCCCATGCGTATGCGTGTGCAACCCTGCCGGGGCCGTACAGCCTTTCAGTAAATTGGCTGAAGAAATGGCTTCCTGAATCCAGTGTGAAATAGAGGCCTTGGAAGCCACTTTGCCCTTACGTGGTCCTCCAAACAAAACAAAGAGGCTACAACCTTCCTGACCTGATTGCATTGCCTCTCTCGTGTTCTGCTGTTGCTTTGCTGCTGCTGCTACTACTGATTGCTGACCCCATTACAAATAACTGCATGTCTATGCCCCCCATAATAACTGAAGTACCCTGGTCTGATCACCACTTGGTGACATTCTACTTACCCATACACATGACTTTCACATCTACATCAACTACAGAACTACAACAAAAGAAATTTGCCCACTTCAATAAAGAAGCATTCTTAAATAAAGATCTGCCTCAAATTACAACCGATTCCAATGACATTAACAACTCTATAATTACATGGAACAACTCCATACAAAATGCTTCCACTCCCCCCCCCATCAGACCCACCAGGCAAACAACAAAAAGATCGGAAAAATGGTTCACCCACGAGCTTACTAAACTAAAAAGACAACTAAGAAATCAAGAAAAAAAAGGTGGAGACTCGCCAAAACTCAAGACGACAAAACACTCTACCTCAACCTACTTACAACTTACAAAAATTCCATTAATAATGCGAAAAGCAAATACCACACTAAGATAAAGCACAGTTACTTACCTGTAACAGGTAATCTCTGGGAACAGCAGGAATTAGTCCTCACATATGGGTACGTCGGTACCGACGGAGCCTGCGCGGGAAAGCTCCCCAGCTTCCCAGAAGGAAGCTTTTGGGGCCTCCCACTGCACATGCGCGCTGCCTTCCCGCCTTCCTGACCAGCTCTCCTCAGTTCGAGTTTATAGCTGAGACAATAGAGAGAGGAAAGGAAGATAGATAGAAGATACAACTCCTAGGGGAGGTGGGTGGGTTGTGAGGACTAATTCCTGCTGTTCCCAGAGATCACCTGTTACAGGTAAGTAACTGTGCTATCTCCAGGAACAAGCAGGAATAAGTCCTCACATATGGGGACTCCCTAGCTAAGATGCCTGGGAGATCCCCTTCCAAGGGTTCGCCATCTTCGTATGGATCTCAGGCATCCATCCTGGGAAGGTGGGCAGGAGTTGTTCAAGTATGGAACAGGTGTTTGAGGACAGCCTGACCAAACAAGGCATCCCGGCGGGAGTCCTTGTCCAAACAGTAATGGGCTGTGAAGGTATGAACCGAGGCCCAGGTGGCGGCTCGACAGATCTGATCTATGGATACAGAGTGAAGATGAGCCATAGAAGTGGCCATGGCTCTCACATTGTGAGCTGTGACATGGCCTTCCAGAGAAATGTTTTTACTCTGGTAAGCAAAGGAAATACACTGAGCAATCCAATTGGAAAGTGTGCGTTTGGAGACTGGAAGTCCCAAATGAGAAGGATCAAAAGCCACAAAATTTGGGAAGACTTTCGATGTGGCTGAGTCCTGTTGAGGTAAAAGGCGAGAGCTCTTTTACAATCTAGAGTATGAAGGTTCCTCTCTGCACTGGATGCATGAGGAGCCGGAAAAAAGACAGGTAGATATACCTCTTGATTAAGATGAAAAGGCGAGACCACTTTGGGCATAAAGTGGGGATTTGTCCTGAGGACCACCTTATCATGATGAAACCTAGTATAAGGTGGATGAGCCACTAAGGCCTGTAGTTCACTGATGCGGCGAGCCGAAGTGACTGCAATAAGGAAAAGGACCTTCCAGGAAAGAAATTTCAAGGAGGTAGAAACCAACGGTTCAAAAGGTGGCTTCATAAGCTGACCTAGAACTAGGTTCAAATCCCATGCTACCGGAGGAGGTCGGATGGGAGGCTTAGTTAGAGTCAGGCCTCTCATGAACCTTGCAATAAGAGGATGAGAGGAGACAGGTTGTCCATTTATAGGTTTTAAGGATGCTGCAATAGCACTTAAATGGACTCTGACTGAATTCGTCTTAAGGCCTGCATTAGAAAGATGCAGGAGATAGTCTAGTAGAGAATTCAAAGGAAGTGCTAGAGGGTTAAGACCCTGTTGAGCACACCAAATGGAAAAGCGTTTCCATTTGAAAGCATAGGAACGCCTCGTGGAGGGTTTCCTAGAGGCATGAAGGATATCTCTCACTGGTTGAGAAAGATTGAAGTCATGAAGGTCTAGGCCTTCAGTAACCAAGCTCTGAGGTGTAGGGACTTGGGGTTTGGGTGCCACAAAGTCTCCTCCTCCTGAGACAGAAGGTCTGGCGCAGCTCCCAGGTCCAGGGAGGGAACCTGGGAGAGATGCAGAAGAAGAGGGAACCACACTTGGCGTGGCCAGCGTGGAGCTATGAGGATCATCGATCCGTGATCCCTCTGGAGTTTGAACAGAGTCTTGGGAATCAAAGGAATGGGTGGAAAGGCATATAGGAATTCCTGACCCCAATGCAGGAGAAAGGCGTCGTTGGCCTGAGCTCCCTGACACGGAGTCCTGGAACAGAACCGGGGAAGTTTGGCATTCCACGGACTTGCAAAGAGGTCTATGTCTGGGGTTCCCCATTCCTGAAAGATTCTGCTTATCTGGTCCATATGTAGGGACCATTCGTGTGGAAGCAGAACTCGACTGAGTCTGTCTGCCCAAGAGTTTTGAACCCATGGAAGATATACTGCCAGAAGATGAATTTGAGAGCTTCGTTGCAAAGCGACAGAGAGCCTGTCCCTCCTTGTTTGTTTATGTAGAACATGGCCACCTGATTGTCTGTCTGAACTAGGACGGTCAGGTTGACAAGGAGGGAACATCAAGATTGTTTTTCTGAATGGGAGCTTCTTCTCAAAGCAACAACAGATAAGCACAGTTGTTTGTTATAAGTTGAAAATCATAAGGTCTTTCAAGACAAAGAGAGACATTAAGAGTTAATAGTGCTTTCCATGGACTGTGAAAATAATTTCGAGTGTTCCTTTAAAATTTATAAATACACGAGTTTTAAGGATTAAGAAATAAGATATAAATAATGGTTAAAAAATTATAAAAAAAGTCATTCTAATGCAACTTACAAAAGGTCGTTGATGTGGAGAAAGGCATGTTCATTCCAGCAAGTCTGGCTGATTGAATGCCTCATTACAATTCTCAGACCTTGTTGCATTACTAGCATATAGAACTCATGGTGAATAATTGAGCTGATAATTGATGTTTATTAGGTTGACAAGGAGGGCATGGAAGACTTTGAGGGCAAAGTAGATTGCTCGCAGTTCCAGGAGGTTGATGTGAAGGGTGGTCTCTTGTGGAGACCAAACACCCTGAGTGGAGAGGTGTTGAAGATGGGCTCCCCACCCTGTTTGGGAGGCATCTGTTGTGAGGGTTGCTTGGGGCAACAAAGGTTGGAAGGGGGCCCCCAACAACAGATTCTTGGTGGACATCCACCATTGGAGGGACCAAAACAGACGCTCTCAGGTGAGTATTTGGTCGGAGAGCGCTCCTGATGCCTGAGTCCACTGGGTGGCCAAGGTCCATTGAGCTGCTCTCATATGAAGACGAGCGTAGGGTACCACGTGTACCGTGGAGACCATGTGGCCCAGAAGTCGTAGCATTTCTCTGGCTGTCAATTGACTGCTGGACTGAGCCTGGGAGGCCAAGCACACCAGACGTTGGCCCCGGACTTGAGGTAGGTAGGCCCTTGCAGTGGTGGTGTCTAACTGGGCCCCTACGAATTCCAGAGACTGAGTAGGGATAAGTTGAGACTTGGGAAGGTTTATCACCAGTCCCAGATACTGCAGAATGTGCCTTGTGCGGTCCAGGGAAATCTGGGCCTCTGACTGAGATGGAGCTCGGATGAGCCAGTCGTCCAGATATGGGAATACAAAAATTCCCAGACCTCTTAGAAATGCGGCAACAACTGCCATGCATTTGGTGAACACTCTTGGAGCAGAGGCTAGACCGAAGGGAAGTACTCTGTACTGGAAATGTTTTCCCTGAAACAGAAATCTTAGATATTTTCTGTGGGATGGGTGGATGAGTATATGTGTGTACGCATCCTTGAGATCTAGAGAACAAAGCCAATCCTGACACTGAAGGTATGGAAGGAGAATGCCTAGAGAAAGCATTTTGAATTTCTCCTTGTACAGAAATTTGTTCAATTCTCTCAGATCTAGGATAGGTCTGAATCCCCCTGTCTTCTTTATTATGAGAAAATAAGGGGAGTAGAAACCTGTCCCTTGTTGAAGAAGAGGAACCTCTTCTATTGCCCCTTGGGCAAGGAGAGAAGAGACTTCCTGATCCAACAGGCCCAGGAGAGATGGGGGAGAATTGAAGTGCCTCACCATGGTATATGGAGGAAGGTTGGAAAAATGAAGTTTGTAGCCCTCTCTGATGATAGAGAGGGTCCATTGCTCTGATGTAATTTTCTCCCATCTGGGAGCAAAGTGAGCTAACCTTCCGGGAATGGTGAGGGGCTCTGGTTGTTCTAGAGCCAGAAAGGTTAAGTTCTCTAGGGGCAAGTCAAAACCCCTGAGGGGGTTGAGCCTGCTGAGGAGTGGCAGACACTGCAAGCTTTGACCTTGCCTGTTTAGGCTGCTGACGTTTAGCAGCAAAGCGAGGCTGAGAAGATTGTTGGCCAGTATTTGTGGAAAATCTGGCCTTCTTGTAGTAAGGCCTCTTGAAAGACTTTTTCTTGGCAGGAGTAGAGGTAGACTTAGAAAGTCTATCTAAGGTAGCATTTTCTGCGTCCATTTGAGTGGCTTTAATTTGCCAGTCTTTACCAAATAAGTTCTCACCTGTACAGGGCAGATTCCGTAAGCCATCCAGGACCCAGGGTTCTAGGTCAGAGGCCTGGAGCCAAGCAAGTCGTCGGGCTGCAATGGCAATGCCCGAAGCTCTACCGGCACCTTCAAAGGAATCAAAGGCTGCTCTGTTGGAGAACTTAGAAACATCTAGAAGCTGTTTCACTATAGAAATGAACTCCTCCTTTCTATCCTCAGGGATAAAGGAGGCAAAATGCCATACCTTTAGGGCAAGTTCCCTGAGAAACATGCCCATATACAGACTGTAAGAATTAATCCTGGCTATAAGCATACTAGCCTGGAAAAATTTCCTACCAAAAGAGTCTAGGGTCTTACATTCTCGCCCTGGAGGGGTAGAAGAGTGCCTTTTGGTGCTCTTAATCTTTTTCAGCGCAGACCTCACCACAATGGAATGGTGAGGCAGCTGAGCCTTTTGAAACCCAGGAGAAGGAGGGACCCGGTACATGGTGTCCAACCTACGAGAGTAAGGAGACAACGTTAGAGGAGCCTCCCATAAGTCCATCAAGTGTTCTTGAAGGATTTCATGGATAGGCAGGGTGACTGTCTCTTTAGGAACCTTAGGGTATCCTAAAATATCCAATTTCTTTGACCTAGGTTCTTTTTCAGAGGATGTGGTAATAGAAAGTCCTTTAGCTAGTTCTATAATGAAGTCTTGAAAGGACAAATCCTCTGGTGGAGACATTCTCCTCTTTGGGGAAGAAGGGTCTTCACGAAGAACTAGAGATAGCTCATCAGAGTCCTCAGAGGAGTCAAAATCCTCAGAAGAATCAGAGTATTCTCTATTTGCTTCCAACGCACGATACGCATACCGATCGGTATCGACATCGGGCGTACCGGGTATGGGATCGGTATCGGGTGAAAACCCGGATCCGGCATGCGGAACCGATCTGCGTTTGGAAGTCGATGGTCTCGGTTCTGGTATGGGAGACGATACCGGAAACGGACCAGAGGGCGTCGCAGCTTTAATAAAAGCCAGCATGGCTTGCTGCATGGTCTGAACAGTATTGCTCATAGACGCCACTGCTGCCTGGATGTTGGTACCGGTATGGGCCGGTACCCCAGAGCAGTCTAACAGGTGATCTGTCGAGGCCGTGCCATCGATGTCAACCTGTAACCCCATGGTTGGAGCTTTGGAAGTCAGAGCTTCCCGCCGGGGTTGTTTGGCTGGGGCAGGTTCCTCAGACTCAAAAGAGAGAGCCTCTCGATGCTTTGAAGGAGATTTGCCCTTTGAGGACTTGCCCGAAGAAGGTTTGGTTACCTGAGATCCATCCGGAGAGGAAGACCTGGATGACTGTGATGCTGGATTATCTGAAGCAAACAGCACATGGAATTTGTTGGCCCGGTTCTGCAAACCACGTTTAGACATCTGGGAGCAGGATGGGCAGTCTGGAATGGAGTGGTCAGGTCCCAAACATTTAAGACACCATTCATGGGTGTCTGTGACAGAAATAACAGCACTACACTTGGTACACTTCTTAAAACCAGGGGCTGGTTTCTCCATGAGGAGAATTTGTGTAGGCCTGAGGCCTAACCGAAGTCACCAAGTTGTGCAAGATAAAGATTTTTTTTTTTTTTTTTAAAGAAAAGAAAAGAGAGACCGGCGGTACCAGTTTCGGCATGGGGATGGCAGGTACGCGGTCTAAAGAAACAAACTAAAACAATAATTTCTTCAGCGGTGACAGGAACACAACCTGCTGGCTCCGCGGAAAAAGAGAAACTGAGGAGAGCTGGTCAGGAAGGCGGGAAGGCAGCACGCATGTGCAGTGGGAGGCCCCAAAAGCTTCCTTCTGGGAAGCTGGGGAGCTTTCCCGCGCAGGCTCCGTCGGTACCGACGTACCCATATGTGAGGATTTATTCCTGCTTGTTCCTGGAGATTAAACTCTTCCTTAAACCGTCCCAGAGAACTATTTGCAATTGTCAGATCACTTACAAGAACTGGTCAGGCTGAATCAGAAACGGATAATATTCACCCGCAAACTCATTTTGCAGAAAAACTAAGAAATAAAACCCCCAACCGTATCCTCCCCCAAACTGAACAACCAACAAATATCAACAATTGGCAGAGGTTTTACCTAAATGACCAAAAACACTACACATAATTTCTAAAATAAACACCACAACCTCCCCCCTCAATCCATGCCTGGTTTCATGGATCAAATCCACAAAGACCAAATTAGCGCCTTCTCTCTTGAACATAGTCAACCAATCCCTCTCACAAGGTATTATGCCTACTGATCTGAAATGCACATCCATTCGCCCTATTCTAAAGAATAAGTCACTAGATACAAAAGATCCGAATGCATACACAGACCCATAGCCAGTATTCTGTTTATTGCGAAAATAATTGAAAAAGTAATCCAAATACAACTTCAGGATTTCATCGATCTAAACGCCCCCTAGATACATACCAATATGGATTTCGCTCTTTCCACGGCATGGAAACCCTGTTGATATCCCTAATGGACAATCTTATCAGAGGCACAGACAACCTTAACCACACCACCCTAATTACAAGACTGTCACAAATAGGATTAGGAGGCACAGTCCTACAATGGTTCATATCATACCTCAAACCATAAACTACGTGTCCAAATAGGCCAAGAAACATCAGATACATTCCCCCACGACCAGGGGATACCACAAGGATCAGCACTTTCAGCATTACTTTTCAATCTATACCTACAGTCAATTACTAACATTTTCAAAAAATACAGCATAAAATATTACATTTATGCAGACAACATTATGTTGTCCCTCCTAATAGACATAAACAACATATTCTCAGAATGCATCAAAGAAACACTATCCTGGTTGATCACCAACAATCTGAATATAAACCTCAAAATAACTGAAACCCTATTTGTTTCAAGAAATCAAAATCCCCCCCCCCCCAACAATCACAATTAACGATGTGACTCTCCCAGTTAAGCAGGAGGTAAAATACCTTGGAATAATATTAGATCAATCTCTCAGCATGATACCCCATCTAAAACAAACAGAACCGTCTTTTTCAAGCTAAAAACTATCCAACACCTAAGACCCCTACTTCATACTCAAGATTTCAGGTCAGTAGTCCACGCTCTCATTATGCCCCATTTAGACTAGTAATAGCCTGTTACAGGTCCTACCAGTCAAAACCTTAACAATCCCCCAAAGAGCGCAAAACTTAACAGCAAAAATAGTATACAAGGTTCAATTGACTGAACACATAACCCCGATCTTATACGACCTTCATTGGCTCCCAGTAGGGACCCAAATAAAATACAAGCTGCTGATAACAACATTCAAACTGATCAACAACATAGCCCCATCATACCTATCTACTCTCATACAAACCCAATCAGACTCCAGATCCCGCAGGCAAAATGCAATACACTCACTGGTAACACCAACCTCCATACGCAAGACAAAACAGTCCACCAGCTCCAGAACCTTCTCCTACACTGCTCCTAGTCTCTGGAACTCACTTTGGTTGTCAATCCATGTGACCAAAGATCTACAGTTATTCCGAAAAGAAATCAAAACATACCTCTTTACTGATCACTACGGTAACACCAATGATAACCCAACCTCACAAACACCTAACTCACCTCACCTTATGATCATCACCCAACCCCCTGTACCCACCCTCAATCAATAACCCCTATTCATATCTAAACTCACAGAAATACACACAAACGGTAAACTGTAAATAGTTACTAGTCGTCAGTTCAGACAACAATGTATATAAAGCATTCACTTCATGTTAAATGTACCTATGGATCTATGTAAATAGTTCAACCTCTGTTCTTTGTAATATATGTTGTGTTAAATGTAAACCGCCCCTGATCTCTGGAAGGGGCTGTATAGACGAACCAAATAAATAAAATACTGCCTGCTTTGCTGTTCTCCCCTCCTAGATATCCTGCTGAACTACTCCTCCCAGCCTGCCTCTGCTGCTGCTCAGCTATCCCAGAAGTGACCTTTCTCCTAGGTAATCCTGGACTATAGAACAGTTTCTCCTGCGGCATTCTGCACTGTGGGCACGCGCCCAAGGAGCAGGTCATTCTCCTTGGCAAGCTCCCTGGGGTAACTCCAAGGGTGACTTATATCACCAACCCACTTCACCATGTACTCCTGCTGTGGCACCCTGCCTCCCCTATCTCTTCACCACATCACAAGTAAGTTCCTTGCTCGCTCTCATTCCCGGCTTCTTCTGCTTTTGTGTCTGGCCTTTCTTTTTGGTGCCATGTCCTTCATCCCAGTCCACTGGGGCTTGCGTCCTGTTCATGCTGTTGCCTCTCCTACTCCCTTCACGCTGCCTACTTGTACAAGAAGCCCTAGCAATCTTATTTATTGCCCATCTGTGGAGCTTGCTCCTTCTGCCGCCCTCCCCCCTCATGCCCACATCTCCTTAGGGCCTTTGCTGCCCTTTATGCCTGCTCTTCTTAACTGTTGGTCTCTATGTGCTAAGTCCCTTCTTATTCACGATCTCCTTCTATGCTCTCTTTATGCCCTTTTTCTCACTCAGACCTGGCTTCATGAGGGAAAGGAGTCCCTTCTCAACTGCTGCCTCCCACCGAGCTACTCCCCCTTTTCTGCATCTTGGCGAGGGTGTTGTGGCGGTGGGGTGACAGTTCTTCATTGTTTCTCCTTGTCCCTTACAGGTCTCTTCCTCTGCTCTTCATTACTCCGAAGCCCTGCTGCTTCGTCTGGATGGCAACCCCACCCCCCTTTATTTTCTGCTCATCTATGCCCCTCCTTCTCTCTCACAATCCCTCTGGGCCTCTCTCCCTCCTTTATTCTCATCTTCTCATCCTTGGAGATTTCAATCTTCATGTGGACTCCCCCTCCCGCCCTCATGATAATTCCTTCCTGTCCCTCCTCACTGATTTTCACTCTATTAACATGTTCTCTGTCCTATTCACTCTGCTGGCCACACCCTTTTATTATTTCTCCCTCCTAATCCTCTACTCTCTTCCCAGCTGACCTTTCAACCTTTCCCGTTCCTTGGTCTGATCATTTTTGTCTCCTGTTTTCTCTTCCCCGTCCCGCCCCTCCTTCTTCCCTTGGACCTCCCAGGCCACCTCAACCATCCCCCATCTTGTCCGCTGTCTATCTCAGCCATCATCCTTCAACTGTTCCCTCCCTCTAATCAGCTCTTCCCTCCTGACTTTGCATCCCTTCTCCCCGATCTTCAGGTTGCATCCTGGAATTCTATCTTGACTGTCACCATTGATACCCCTGTCCCTCTCCGCCCAGCAACTTGCTCTCACTCATTAGTCCTTCGTCACCCATAGTATCACTCTGGCCTCTTCCTTCATCGCTCCTATCTCCGCTGAGCTGAATGTCATTGGTGCAAATGTTCCTCTGCTGTTTCTCTTGTTTATTTCCAACAGTGTCATTTCCACTATCGCTCCCTTATCCATTCTGCCAAGCTCTCTCATAACTCCCAGCTCATTTTCTCCTCCTCTAATTCTTCTCGGCAACTCTATTCTGTTCTCTGCTCCCTCCTCATTCCACTCCTCCTCCTCTGCCCCCCCCCCCCCTTCCACCTCTCCTGATCCTACTGTCCTAGCTACCTATTTCACCAACAAAGTTCTCTATGTCGTTTCTTCCCTGACTATCCACCCCCTCTCCCCTCCCCCCATCCTCCCCTCTCCCAGCATCTCCACCATCCACTGTTGCCCCAATCTTCTGCCACACCTAGTCATCCTTCCACCCCATCACCTCCACTGAACTCTCTAAAGTCCTCTCCTCTTCCCATAAGACCACTTGCCCCTCTAATCCTATCCCTTCCACCCGGCTCACAACTCCCTCCTTGGCTCTGCTTTCTCTTATTCTTAGCATATTCAATTCTAATCTCTCCTCTGGTTCTTTCCCACTTTCCTGGAAGCATGCGCTCAATTGACCAATTCTCAAGAAATCTTCTTTGGACCCTACCATCCCTGCTCACTGGCATCCTATCTCTACCTTGCCATTCCTCTCTAAAACTCTTGAGAAACTTGTCTTTTCACAGCTTTCCTCTCACCTTGAGGCCATCCTTGCCCTCCACCCCCGTCAATCTGGCTTTCGTCCTGGTCACAGCACTGAAATGTCATCCTATCCCTTCTTAATTAACTCCATTCTTCTCACGATCGTGGTAATATTTCACTGGCTCTCTCTCTTGATCTCTCTTCTGCCTTTGATCTGGTTGAACATCGTACTCTTCTCTCACGTCTCCGCTCCTTTGGCGTTGCTGCTTCTGTTCTATGCTGGTTACACTCTTTCCTCTCCTCGCTATCTTCCACCTTCCTTACTGAGTCTTCCTCCTCCTCTGCCTTTCCGCCTGCAGTGTCCCCCAAGGTTCTGCCCTTACTCCTCTCCTTTTCAATATTTTTCTGGCACCCCTTTCCCTTATTATTATTCAACAACATGGGATCTCTGCCTACTATTATGCTGATGATATCCTTCTTGTTCATCATATTAGTCTCTCTGCTCCTAACTTCTGAACGCCTCTCTTTCCTCTGTTTCTGCCTGGATGTCAGCCAACCTTTTACACCTCAACCCCCCAAGACTGCTGCTATATGATTTTCCCTCTCTAGCTCTCCTCCTTCTATGGCACCCTCCCTTGAGCAGACTCCTGTTCCCCTGGTCTCCTCCATCCATTACCTAGGTGTCACTCTGGACTCTTCTCTTCCCTTCCATAATCACTTCTCTTCAGTCATCCAACGGTCCTTTTACTCTCTTCGCCAGATCCATTCTATTCACCCATTTCTCTCATTTTCTTCTTTGACGACTCTTCTCCTTTCTTTCGTCTTGACCCTTGTTGACTACTGTAACAGTGCCCTGGCTGGCCTCCCTGCTTACCAACTCCGCTGTCTTCAACTTCTTCAGAACATTGTTGCCCGGATTCTCACCCACACCTCTCACTTGGATCACATTACCCCTCTGCTCATTCACCTGCACTGGTTACCCATTAAGTTTTGTATTCAAAATAAGGTTCTTACTCTGGTTCATCATGTCATCCACATTCATACCCCTCAATACTTGTCTGACCTCGTTCATCTTCACACCTCCTCCCGCCCCCTCCGTCAGATTCATTACAATTGCCTTTCTCCCCTTCCCTCCCCTTTACTTGCTCATCTGGAATCCATCCGATCCTCTTCCTTCTTTTTCTTGGGTCCCCTCCTATGGAACACCCTCCCATCAGACCTTTGCCTCAAACTCTCCTTTCTCCGTTTTAAGGCAATGTTAAAAACCCACCTCTTCTCCCTTGCCTTTGACCTTCCCCCCTCTTTCCTAATTTCCTGCCTTGCTGCCCTTGCCCCTTCTAGTCTAGCACTCTATTACTTCCTCTATCTGCTCTTCTCTTTCCTGTCCTTACAGTGGTGTTCTGTTTCCTTTTCCTTGTTTCTTGTATCAACTTGTTTTATATTGTAAACAGCTCTGATGCCTTGGCATTGGGCAGTATATCAAGTGCCACAATAAAGATAAAGATCCGAACGCCAGGAGGACACTATCAGCAAAAAGGAAGGAAAGGGGCACAGAACCACCTTCTCCTTGGACATCACCAAAAAGGTCTCACGACAGGAACAGCATGCAGAGCAGATCGCCACAAGGAAGACCAACTTCAAGGTTAAATCCTTCAGGGTAGCCCCCCTCAAGGGCTCAAACGGTACCTCGGACAGTACAAAGAGGACTAAATTTAGGTTCCAAGAAGGGATCACTGAGCAAACTGGTGGTCAAATATGCTTGACTCCCCAAAGGAAACATACTACATCCACATGAAAAACTAAGGACTGGCCCTGCACCTGGCCCTGGAAACATGCCAGAGCCACCACCCATATCTTCAAAGAATTCAGGGCCAAACCCTTGTCCAGACCAACCTATAAAAAGCCCAGGATCTCCAGAAGCAGGGCCCCAAGCAGACAGATCCCCCACTCCTCACACCAGCTCTCAAATATGTGCCACACACAAGCGTAAGCCATGGAGGTGGAGTGGTGCTGTGATTGTAGTAAAGTATCTACCACCTGCGGAGAGTATCCACGGTGGTTCAAACAAGCCTTCTCAAGACTCACACTGTAAACAAGAATCAGTGTACCTCTGGCAAAAGGATGAGCCCCTGGCTCAGCAGCCCTCTGACTTTGGAAGAGGGAGGGGGTCTGCCACCAGGAGACGCATCAGATCCGCATACCATGGACACTGTGGCCAATTTGGAGCTAGCAGGACCACCAGGCCTGGATGAGACACCATACGCTGCAGCACCCGGCCAATCAGCGGCCAGGGTGGAAACACATACAGCAGACTTACATCAGGCCACAGCTGCAAGAGAGCATCGATGCCCTAGGCCATGTGCTCCCTGTGCTGACTGAAGAACCAGCCCACTTTGGCGTTGACAAGAGCTGCCATAAGGTCCATCACCGTGGTCCCCCAGCGATCCACTATGAGCTGAAAGGCCACATCCAACAGGGCCCACTCCCAAGGGTCCAGAAGGTTGTGGCTCAGATAGTCCACCTGGATGTTGTCCTTGCCCGCCATATGCGCCACTGACAAAATCTGGTGCCTTTTCGCCCACCTCAGCAGCAGAATCACCTCTGCTGCATTCTGAGAGCTCCTGGTGCCCCCTTGTTGATTGATGTATGCCATTGTCATCATGCTGTCAGACAGGACTCATACCACCCTGCCCTCCACCAGAGGCCAAAAGGCCTGCAAGGCTAGAAATACCACCCACGTCTCTAAACAGCTGATGTACTAACAGCTCTCATCGGGGGACCAGCATCCCTGAGCCACCTGCGACTGACAATGACCCCCCCCCCCCCCCCAGCTGGACAGGCTGGCATCCATGGTCAGCACTACTTAGTCCAGCGGCTCAAGAGGCATGCCCGGCGACAGGTTCTCCCAGATCAGTCACCAATAGCAACTCTCCCGGTCTTCCCCCTCAAGGAAGGCCGGAGCTCCAATGAGTGGGACAGAGGAGAACAGCATGAAAGTAGCCCCCTCTACAAGGGACGCATATACAGCAGTGCCCACAGCACTAACTCCAGGGTCACCGCCATCAATCTGAGGACTTAAATGTAATCCTGGACCCTTGGCCAAGGAGCCCGCATGAGCTGTCATATTGCAGTTCAACCCTTTAATGTACAGTATCTCACTAAACTAGATTAGGCATCCCCAAAACTCCCGGAAGATTAGCCGTGCAGCTGAGTTTTGAATAGATTGAAGTGGGGAGAGATGATTCAGAGGAAGACCAACAAAGAGGAGGTTGCAATATTCTAGATGGGAGGTGACAAGAAAATGGATGAGGGTCCTAGTGCAGAAGCTAGATGGGTTCGCGGGCATGAATGCGGCCCAGTTAATGGAAGTTGCTCAGAAAGTGTTTGTGAATCGTGATCAAGAACGTCAACGTAAAATGAAGAAGAAAGCTGATCTCCTTGCTGCAGCTTTAGTTGAACGACGTGGAGGAAGTTTCTCTAACCAAAGGACCCGAGGACGTGGAAGGGGACGAGGAAATGGTCGGACCCCGTTGGGCGCAAATCAGTGCACCCACTGTAAGGAAGAAGGACATTGGAAGAGTGAATGCCCATACCTTGAGCACGCGGAGAGCAGGGGGACGATTCCAGTCGGGGAGGAATGCATCGCCCACAGTTTCGGCGAGCAGAAGAAGCTATAGAGGGAATGGCAGCCGAAGAGGGTTACGATATGGATGAAGACTAGGCCAGACCGGGCTCCAAGTTTCCTCTGGGTCCCCAGGAGCCTATGGTCAGCTTGAAGACTGGGGACCAATATATGGACTTTATGGTGGATACGGGGGCCGAACATTCAGTAGTGGCCAAACCAGTGGCCCTTTTGTCTTCGCGATCCATCACTATCATCGGCGCTACCGGAACCAGAACCACCAAACCCTTTCTGCAGAACCGCACCTGTGAATTGGGGGGACAGAAAATAACACACCAGTTCCTGTACATGCCTGAATGCCCAATCCCCCTCTTGGGCCGGGACATGCTTGCTAAGCTCCAGGCGCAGATATCCTTTGTTGAATGGGGAGGAATGGAAATGACTGAACTTGAAATCTGCTGGCCTGATGGTGCTGACTGTCCCCCGGGAAGAAGAATGGCGGTTCTACAGTGCATCTCCGAGCAAGGCAGCCAGTCCCCGTATCCCCACCAGAATCTCAGCTCTGCCCGAGGTATGGGCAGAGGATAATCCTCCTGGCCTAGCGAAAAATACAGCCCCTATCATTGTCACCCTCAAGCCAGGAGTGGAACCAGTGCACGTGAGACAATATCCTCTCCCGCGACCGGCGATTGAAGGAATTCACTGTCATTTAATGAAATTACTGAAGTATGGACCTCTCAGAGAGTGCCAATCGCCCTGGAATACCCCCCTCCTCCCAATCAAGAAGCCTGGGACAGGTGACTACCGCCCAGTGCAGGACTTGAGACGAGTAAATAATGCAGTTGAAACCATACATCCAGTAGTACCAAACCCTTATATTCTCCTGGGACTGATCCCTGCTGAGGCTACTCACTTCACCATCTTGGATTTGAAGGATGCCTTCTTTTGCATACATTTAGCAACAACCAGTCAACTCCTGTTCGCGTTTGAATGGGAAGACCTTACCACAGGAAGGCGAGGCCAACTCACCTGGACTCGATTACCCCAAGGATTCAAGAACTCGCCTACTCTCTTCAGTGCCGCCCTCAATCAGGATCTTTCAAGTTATTCTGTGACTCCAGGGAAGAGAGTCCTCCTTCAGTATGTGGATGACCTGCTAGTAGCCACCAACTCCAAAAACGAATGCATGCATGCCACCAGTGATCTCTTGCACCTCCTGAATGAAGCCGGATACAAGGTCTCAAGAGCCAAGGCACAGTTGTGCCAAGCTGAGGTTAAATATCTGGGATTCCATCTGTCCTGAAGGATCCGAAGATTGGGACCAGAGCGAAAGGAAGCAGTGTGCCGTATCCCTACCCCCACCACCAGAAAGCAGGTGAGGGCCTTCCTGGGAGCTGCAGGCTATTGTCAGAAATGGATACCCAATTTTGCGCTGTTGGCAAAGCCATTGTATCAGGCCACCAAAGGAATGGAGCGCTCTCCCCTGGAATGGGGCCCAGAACAGGATAAGGCATTCCGATCGTTGAAAGCAGCTTTGATGTCATCACCAGCCTTGGGCCTGCCAGATGTACAGAAACCATTTCGCCTCTATATCCATGAGTCAAGTGGAAATGCTTTGGGAGTGTTGACTCAATCCCTCGGATCCTGGCAGCGACCTGTGGCTTACCTATCAAAGCAGCTGGATACCGTCGCAAAAGGGTGGTCGCCTTGCCTGAGAGCCGTTGCAGCTACAGCCCTCCTGGCAGGTGAGGCCGACAAGCTCACTCTGGGTCAGTCTCCAAGTTACAGTACCACACTCTGTCCTAACCCTCATGGAACACAAAGGAAATTACTGGTTCACGAATTCACGGATGCTGAAGTACCAGAGCATGTTGTGTGAGAACCCCCGATTGCAGTTGATCGTCAGTCAAGCTCTGAACCCTGCTACGCTGTTACCAATTGGTCCAGGCACACCCGATCATGATTGCTTGGAAGTTATGGATACTGTATTCTCAAGTCGTCCTGATCTAACTGATGTCCCTTTAGACGACCCAGAACAAACTTTCTTCGTGGATGGAAGTAGCCTTGACATCAACAGACGACGATGTGCTGGCTATGCAGTAGTGACCCTGGACATGGTAATAGAAACCTCAGCTTTGGCCCCGGGGACTTCAGCGCAGAAAGCCGAACTGATAGCCCTCATCAGGGCACTGATCATAGGGACAGGGCTCCGTTTAAATGTGTACACAGATTCTAAGTATGCCTTCACAACATTGCACGCACATGGAGCCCTGTACAAAGAACGAGGGTAAATAACCTCGGGAGGCAAGTCCATCAAGTACGGCCCTGAGATATTGACCTTGCTAGATGCTGTATGGGCTCCCAAACAAGTTGCAGTAATGCACTGCCAAGGTCATCAGGTAGGGGAAGGAGAAGTTTCACGAGGAAATAGATTTGCTGATGCTTCGGCTCGAGAAGCAGCCACCACTGGGCAAGTTCCTGCCTTTAGTACTACAGTCCAGGCAGCCATATTTCCAGTACCCTTCAGTGCATGGACTCCCCGTTACACTTCCAAAGAGTTAGACTATTATTGCCAAAAGGAAGGGGGAGTGCTATCAGAGACTGGATGGATAGTTCTACCACCGCCAGCAGGTGGTCCCCCTCCTGGCCCAACTGTGATTCCTGAAACATTGGGCCCTGCCTTTGTCCAAGCTTTCCACCAAGCCACACATTATGGGAAAACTGCAATGGAGAAAGCTCTCAGACCTCATTTTTGTATCTCGTTATTAGGACCCCTGACAGCCTCAGTGGCCTGCAGATGTGTAACCTGTGCAAAGAACAATGCCCGGCAGGGTCCTAACCTACCCCCAAGAGTTCAGTCAGTAGGAGTCACCCCCATGGGAAATATCCAGGTGGACTTTGCAGAAATGCCACGAGCAAATGAATACCATTACCTGTTAGTCTTGGTTTGTACATTATAAGAACATAAGAATATAAGATATGCCATACTGGGTCAGACCAAGGTCCATCAAGCCCAGTATCCTGTTTCCAACAGTGGCCAATCTAGGTCATACGTACCTGGCAGTATCCCCAAAAGACAAAAGGTTCCACAATGCTTGTATTGGGTCAAGCATTGATATCCTGGGTCCCTTTTTAATAATGGTTTATGGACCTTTCCTCCAGGAACTTGTCCAAACCTTCTTTAAACCCAGCTACACTATCAGCTCTTACTACATCCTCCGATAACAAATTCCAGAGTTTGATTACACGTTGAGTGAAAAAATATTTTCTCTTATTTGTCTTAAATAGTTTATCCTGTAGCTTCATTGCATGTCCCCTAGTCTTTCTATATTCTGATAGCGTAAACAATTGATCTATGTTTACCCGTTCCACTCCATTCATTAATTTATAGACCTCTATCATATCTCCCCTCAGCCGTCTCTTTTCCAGGTTGAAGAGCCCTAACCTTTGTAGCCTCTCTTCATAGGAGTAGCCTTCCATCCCCTTTACCATTTTGGTGGCTCTTTTCTGTACCTTTTCTAATAACGCTATATCCTTTTTAAGATACGGCGACCAGAATTGCACACAATATTCAAGGTGCGGTCATACCATGGAACGATACAGAGGCATTATAATATCCTTTGTTTTATTTTCCATTCCTTTCCTTATGATACCTAGCATTCTATTTGCTTTCTTGGCTGCCGCTGCACACTGGGCGGAGGGTTTTAACATGTTATCCACGATGACTCCTAAATCTTTTTCCTGGGTGGTGGTTCCCAATGTGGAACCTTGCATCGTGTAACCATAGTGTGGGTTGTTCTTTCCTAGGTGCATAACTTTGCACTTGTCCACATTAAATTTCATCTGTCATTTGGATGCCCAGTCTTCCAATTTATCCAGATCCTCCTGCAGTTTTCCACAGTCCTCTTGGGTTTTAACAACTTTAAACAGTTTTGTGTCGTCTGCAAATTTGTTATTCCCTTTTCCAGGTCATTTATGAATATGTCAAAAAGTAGCAGACCCAGTACAGATCCCTGGGATACTCCACTAGTCACCTTTTTCCATTGGGAAAATTGGCCATTTAGCCCTACCCTCTGCTTTCTATCTTTTAACCAGTTCTCCGGGTGGGTGGAGGCTTTCCCCATCAGAACTGAGAAAGCCAGGGAAGTCACCAAAATTCTGCTCCATGAGATCATTCCCCGGTTTGGAATACCATTAGTTATGGGATCAGATAACGGGCCTTCGTTTGTATCTCAAGTAACTCAGCAGTTGGCCCAGGCCCTACAGGTGCAGTGGAAGTTACACACAGCTTACAGACCCCAAAGTTCAGGAAAAGTAGAACGTATGAATCGGACTCTAAAGTCCCAGCTGTCCAAACTCTGTCAGGAAGCTCACCTGAAGTGGCCCCAGGCTCTTCCTATAGCCCTCCTCAGGATACGATCAGCCCCCACCAAGTCATTTGGAGTTTCCCCTTTTGAGGTCTTGTATGGGCGACCTCCGCCCACTGTCCAAGGGATAAAAGGGGATATGAGTCAAATTGGGTCCGAAATCACCAGACAAGAACTAGTGACTCTAGGTTCTGTTTTACAGAGTCTCCATACATGGGTACAAGATCAGCTGCCCATCAACCTGACCGAACCACACTGCATCCCTATAAGCCTGGAACTTCGGTGTGGATCAAGGAGTGGAGAAAGACACCGCTAGCACCTCACTGGAAAGGACCCTATGTCGTCATACTGTCAACCCCTACAGCAGTCAAAGTTGCGGAATTGGACCCTTGGATCCATCACAGTCGAGTAAAGCCAGCGGCGACTACCGAACTTCGTCCCTGGACTTCAACCACCAATCCAGCATCACAATTGCGACTCACGCTGCGATGACAACCGCTGTTGTGAGAATCTACAGCCCTACTCCTGCCACCACCCGGAAGCTGACAGGTCTACATATGGCAGAAGCTTGAGGAATCTGCAACCCTACTCCTGTCACCCACCGGAAGCTGACAGGTCTAGTAGTGTGTTCAGAGAGGAAAGGACGAATTTTGCCAATGTTATAATAAAAGAAGCAACGGGTTTTAGCTACAACTGTGGTCAACATTATTGGCACCCCTGCAGTTCAACAACTCCCCCCCCCCTTTTTTTTAAAATTTATACATTTTACAAGTAAGGAAAGCCACTACTTGTGGAAATCCATGGGAACTGAATGAAAAGTCACACAGTAATATCAAACTCAGGAAAATAAAAAGAAAAACAAACATCTCCAGTCCCAATCCCTAGTCCACAAAAATGAGGAGTAATTCCATAGGTAACAATTAATTTCAAACATGAAGGAAATAAAGCCAATGCCATCAACAGACCCATAACTTGAGGCTACACAGACACATCCAGAACTGGATTAGGAACAGGATGGGCATTTAAAAAAAGAAATAAGTTGAGAAGGGTACAAAAATACATAAAGCAGAGATTGATATTTTACTAAGCATTTGCAGGGATACTTCATGAAAAAAAATGAACCTAGTTGGATAACCCGAGGGAGAAGGAGGAGAAATTCCCTCCTTCATCTCTGGGTATCCCTTGTCAGGTCTGGAAAAGCCCGAACCAACTTTCCTCGAAATCGAACATTCTGCCGAAATCGAACATTCCGCTTCCTGAAAAACATCCAGAGAAACCAATCCCTGTCCGAAGACAAGACAAACTGGACAAGGGAAGTTGTCGGAATAACCACATCTAACTCAGAACTTTCTAAGATAGCGAAAACATTTAATACATCCATTTGCTGAAATGGGAGTGTCTCCCCTTGTACAAGGGACTTCTTCCCTTGTGGTAGATAATCAACTTTTGCAACCAGAGGATGTGTCTCAGGAAAAACACCTAAAACCTCAGACATTTAACACAAACATTTCCTTGGGGGCAACTAATTGAGATCTCAGAAAGTTAATAAGTCGAAAATTTGAGAGCCTAGAGCAGGAATGGGCAAACTACGGCCCGCGGAGCGCTAGCCTCTATGTGGTTGTGGCTGTTGCGGTGCGAAGCCATTGCCCTGTTGGAAGCGCAGCGTCCTCGCTGAAGCCTGGGACTGGAGTGCAAGGAGTGACCGAAAAGAGAGTCGCCCGGAGCCGAGGGTAAGAGGGCATGTGGGGGTGGGGAAAGGCTGGGAGCGTTGTTGTGGCCTCGGTTTGTTTGCCTCTTACGTAAGGTGCGCCGCTGCGGCTGGCAGGGTGTGTGCGTGTGTCTGCGCGCTCTGCGCGGCCTCTGTTTTGATACCTTGGGGCTGGGGGTCGGCACGAGCACTTCCGGCCGCGGTTCCAGCTCGTGGGGGCTGGTTGCAGCGTGTTGGGGAAACACTTGTACTCCTGTGTACGTTTAAAATCGATGAGTCTGATTCGAGAACGGGGCGAATGTGTTCTTGTTCAAACACCGGAGCCCACCAACGCGTGCTCTTTAATGACGGGGGGGCGGGGGGGGGGGGTTCTTCTTGTGTATTGGAGTTCCTACGAAGGGCGATGCACCTGGGTATTTTTGTATTGGTGTCAAGTTTGAAAGATTTTGTGACGTTTGTCACTAGGCTTATTTCATTTTGTTACACTTCATTTCTACATTGTTGATGCTCTTGAGACTTGTTTTTTTTGTTTGTTTTATAATAATGAATGTTATTTACATTGCATTGGCAGAACGTAATCCAATGTGTGCCTTCAAATCAATGCTGACTCCGTGCGATCTAGCAGCTCTTGGGTTTTCTTGGCAGTGTGACCGGAAGTAGATTGCCAGGCTTTTCTTCCTAGGCAGTGTGACTTGACCAAGAGTCACAAAGAATATTAGTGGGAGTTGAACCCTGGTCTCTTTGTTATCAAGCCAATGCTCTAACCACTAGAGTCTAGTGTAAAATAACTCTTTTTATGCTTTTCTACCTTAAATTAATCTAAACATTTAATGTTACAAATTTAAATTTAATTTATATTAATTCACACATACACACCGTCCATCTACTCTTGGTCCGGCCCCCAGGTCCAATATATGAACCCATTGCGGCCCTCGAGTCAAAATGTTTGCCCACCCCTGGCCTAGAGGCATTCTCCAGCTGTTCAATCTTCACCTTAAGAGAAGTTAAATATTTAACGGTAGATTCCGAATAATCATCCACACCAGCTATATGGGCAGTCAGGTCATTACACAGTATTTGTGGTTTTTTTAAATTGTGGAAGCAGTGCCTCAGCCAGCTGTTTAATTGCACACCAGATTGATTCCAGAGTAATTTGGCCGGGGGGGGGGGGGGGGAGTGACAGGAAAACATCCAAGTGATCTCACCAACTGCTCCTTCCAGATCAGACATCTTGGCATAGTCCACCCTTGCTCCAGGTCCACCTGTGTCTGTTGTCCCAGCAGCAGCACTGCCGATTGATGTAGAACAGGAGTTTCCACACGCACCCACCACTTCCAATCGCACCTTGAATATTGTGTGCAATTCTGGTCGCCATATCTTAAAAAGGATATAGCAATTTTAGAAAAGGTTCAGAGAAGAGCCACCAAAATGGTAAAGGGGATGGAAGGCTACTCCTATGAAGAAAGGCTAAAAAGGTTGGGGCTCTTTAACCTGGAAAAGAGACGGCTGAGGGGAGATATGATAGAAGTCTATAAATTAATGAACGGAGTGGAACGGGTAAACGTAGATCGATTGTTTACCTTATCAGAATATAGAAAGACTAGGGGACATGCAATGAAGCTACAGGGTAAACTATTTAAGACTAATAAAAGAAAATATTTTTTCACTCAACGTGTAATCAAACTCTGGAATTTGTTACCGGAGGATGTAGTAAAGGCTGTTAGTGTAGCTGGGTTTAAAAAAGGTTTGGACAAGTTCCTGGAGGAAAGGTCCATAAACCATTATTAAGAAGGGACCCAGGATATCAATGCTTGAACCAATACAAGCATTGTGGAACCTGTGTCCCTTGGGGAAACTGCTAGGTACGTATGACCTAGATTGGCCACTGTTGGAAACAGAATACTGGGCTTGATGGACCTTGGTCTGACCCAGTATGGCATATCTTATGTTCTTATGCCAGACCCCTTGAGTCAGACAGCACACCAACCTCTGGACTGCTCCTCGGACTCCTGGTTCCAAAACAGTGTCCAACTGCTTAACAGGCCACCACACCTCCAGAGGAGTAAGATTGATTCCTAAGGAGGATGCCAAGCTGACATACCCCAAAGCTCCCACGTCTAAGCTCCTCTCTCCAAAACAATCCGGCTGCTGCTCAGCACAGTGGAGGAAATGGCCCAAAGGACCTGTCGAAGGCAAGTTAATGGAAGAGATCTGGCCCACCAGGGAAGGCTTGGCCACTTTTCCTTTCCATTTACCCATAAGGAAAGCACGTCTCAGGCACTGGCTACTACCACCATCTTGGAACTACTCTTTTCTTGTCTCTCAACCCCTTAATGTCCAATAACTCACTAAACTAGATTAGGCATCCTCAAACTCCCCTTCTTTTGTCAGCATATAACACTTTCCATGATATATGAGGTCTGGCACTGTGCCACCCAAAGGCCATTAACATATAAACTGACGTACCATGTAAATGGGAGGAGTGGCTCAGTGGTTGGGACAGGTTACCTCAGGCTGGAAGGCCAGGGGTTCAATCCCCACATGGGGACAAGCAACCTCAGGCCGGAGGGACTGGGGTCTCTAGTCCCATGGCCACTCCTTGTGGCCTTGGGCAAGCCACCTAACCCTCCATTACCTCAGGTACACTTAGATTGTGAGCCCTTCGGGGACAAGGGAATAAAAAGTACCTGTTAGTATACATGTAAACCGCACTGATTCTAAAGAGCGCGGTATAAAACAAAAATGTTCTACCAACAGCTGAACTCTGTACACTGCTCTAAGTTACATTTTACTTCACTTGTGTTCCATGTACAGGTTATGTTAGTTCTTCTGTAGACCACCTTGGTTTTAAGATTAAGCAGTATATAAAACCACCTAAATAAATAAAAAATAAAGGGCCCGATTTTCAAAGGCATTTACACAAAGGTAACTGCCCTAGCTACCCGTGTAAATGCCTTATCTGTAATGCCTTATCTGGGATTTTCGAAAAGCTTCTACACGGGTAGTGCCTTTCGAATATCCCAGAAAAGTCCCTAACATGCCCAAATGCTATGTGGTTAGCATTGGGGCATTTTGGGGTCATTCTGGGGCGAAGTGAGGGCAAAGAAAAGGGCTAAATGGGTAGCAGCAATTTTCGATGACACCCGTTTAGCCCCTGGGCCTTAAAGATAGGCGAACAAAATCTTGCCTATCTTTAAGGCGCAGGGGCTAAGCGGGATGCATTGAAAATCACTGCTACCTATTTAGCCTCAGTGGCTGCTGGCGCAACCTGGATTTTCACTTCCACCGCCGAAGTGAAAATCCGGGTTAAGGAGGTCGGCACTTAGCCTGCCTAACTCAAAACTGGGCCCAAAATAAACAACTTTTGTATACCAGTGAAAATTTTTTAGCTATGGTCATTGGCAAAAGTTTGTTTTGATTACTGTGATTCTACCCAACCAAGATATGGTGAGGCTGGACCAGAAATCCAAGTCACTTCATATCTGACTAAATACAGCTGGATAATCATCACAGAGGATAATATCGGAGTTTATCAAGTTCACCTCTAAGTACCTAATGTAATCCTGGCACCACCGCCTAATGTCATGTTCCTCTCATCCATGGAAACATTCTAGAGACACCCATTTGCCTTCACACAAGCTTTGGGGTTCACACAAAGCATATAGAGTCATCCCTGAAAATGCGATCCAAGTCCCAACTTGACCGATACAGAGGGCATAAATTCCCAGAGAACTCTGTCAAAAGCCTACTCCACATCTACTGCAGGAAGAACGGCAATATGCATCAGATGCAAAATAACCACACATTGTCAGCTGCCTGTCTACAGGGCATGAAGCTTATTTGATCTAGAAGAAACTGGTATGGGAGTACCAAATTTCATTGGGTAGCTAATATTTTTGCTAGTATTTTTATATCCAGATTTAATGGGAATATCAGCTGGTACAACTGTCATACCATTGTTTCTTTCCTTACTGTCAAGTGACTATCACCAGGTCCTGCATTCCTTGTTGGACTAGATCTAAAGCTGTCCCCCCTCTCATTGCTTCCAGCTGTTCTGTGAGGCAGTTATTCAGGGATTCTAAGGGGTCAATATCCAATGAGAGCTATACGTTTGGAAGCAGCCACAAAAGGGGGTCATTTTGGAAGCCCTGTTCATGCTTTGGATATCTGAAAACAGGCAAGGAAATGTCCAAAGCACAGAGAAGTCTTCAGTGTGGGGACATCCAAGTGTGAACGGGGGCATGGTGGAATCGTGGCTGGGGGCTTCCCAGGAACCTGGACGTCCCCCACCTGATCTCAGAAACATTCTGGACATCCGGAGACATGTCTAAGTTTAGACCCGCTCTAGGCATGAACAGGCATCTGAAAAGTGCTCGTTTTGGCTGAAAAACATCCAGAGTATAGAGGAGAAAGCACGCCATCATCCCCAGTACTCAGCACAATTTCAATGATAGCAGCAGTGAGATTTGAACCCTGGCTTCCCCGTTCCTAGCCCACTACTCTAACTATTAGGCTATTCCTAGACATCCAGGTTCTGAAATACTATTCTGGGGACATCTATGTAGACGTCCCCACAGACACCCATATCGAGCACATCAGGTTTGCTAAATCATGTCTTTACCTGGATGTGCTTTTTTTTATCCCCCAGACGCTCCAGCTTAGACATCTCAGATTGCACACAGACGTCCTTTCTAAAATTCCTCTCCACATGCATAAGTCCCCTATCCATGAATTTTTAATGGCACTATGGAGGCCATTCCAAAATGCAGGTTGCGGGGCCTGGCTGGCCAGCCGTGGGTCAGATGGCGGGGAAGAAGGGGGACCGAGCCGTGGTGGCCAAGGGAGCCTGCAGGGCAGATGTCCCCGCAGGCAGGCAGGGGCATGAATGGCCATCCACAGGCCCAATTCTGGCTGTTGCAGGAACGTTTTGTTCCCACGGACCAGAATCGGGTCCAAATGGGCTTGTCTTGCCTGGGACTGTCCAGATGGCTCAGATGTGCTCCTATGGGAATCGGGCTCTACATGTGTAGTGCTGTTGAAAATTGTCCTCGAAACACTCCAGCATTAGCCAGATAGTGCCAAGATAGAGAGAGGGCCTTTTGCTCTGCTATATCAAAGAATTTCATATTAAAACAGAAAACAGTAATCAAAATAAAAGAGTAGAAAAAACAAGGAGTCTTTACCATGCTTATGCTTTCACATACACCTGTATCAAGAGATAATTCTATACTCCCGATAACAACAAAATTATGTGTGACCAAAATTTTCAAAAATAAAGATCCCAGGGGGGAGTGGTTTTAAGATGGCTGCTGTGAGACTTTGTAAGTGCCACGTTTCTTGCCCAAGGGTAAAAGGAAAGTCAGAGGTGGCAAGAAGCCCTCCGGGGCCTCCTCTGCCTTACCTTTGATTTCCTCAGGTCTGCTGGACTCGTTTCTTGTTTGCACACTACATCAGGCCAGCAGTACACCAGTGACGTTGTTCCCAGCTGTCTGTCCGTCGGAGCCAGGAAGCTCGTCGAGTAGTTTGGGGCTCGATCGTTCTTCGCGGGAGCAGCTGCATGTGGCAAAGATCCTTGTTTTGGAGTCGTCTGGTTCAGAGGGCTTGGTTTCGCTAGACGCTCCCACTCTTGGTGCTCCAACACATCTAGGAGGGCAGTCCTCTGAGCAGTTGCCGGAGGAAGTGGGACTTCTTCCGGGTGATTGCTCCAACATCCAGACCCACGCGCTTTCAGCCGGGGATTTGGAGATCCCAGGGGGAATGGCTTCTGCAGCAGTATCTTCGAGGGCTTTGGTGCAGACCTCGGATGTGATGGTTGGCTCTTCGGCTTTTCTTCTATTGCATCCTGCTGTCTTCACCTTGGAGTCGATTTGTTCGGCGATTCAGCAACTTGGAGACTCTATATCTCATCAGGTACAATCTCTCTCAGCCCAAGTACAGTTAAATGTGAATTCTATGCAACAGCAGATGGGAGAGCTTTTGGAGTTGCGGGGGACTATTTCCTTAATGGAGGCAAGAGTTAATCATATCGAGGACTCTGAAGTTGCTCTGACTAAGGACTCTGGGGTTGAGGACTTGATTGGAACATTTGGAGAACTTTTCGAGATATCAGAATTTAAGACTTAATTAATTTTCCTAAATCACCATATGTTAGTGCAAGAGATATGTTTAAGGATTATATGATTGAAGTGTTTGGTGCCCCTACCGAGTCACATCCCCCTGTTACTAGATTGTATTATCTCCCAACTGGATGGAGATCTTTGGGGGAAGGGGCCATTCCAGGGGTACAGCGGGCAGACTCACTTGATGTCTCAGCGATACTGGAGACATCTGGTGAGAAAACCTGTAGCCCTTCCACCCTTTTGGTGACTTTTCATTATCCCATGATAAGGATTGGTTTCTGAAAATGTTTTTTTTCCGGAAACAATTGATTAAGTTTAGAGGGTTTCAGATTTACCCAGACTTATGTAGGTAACCCCAGAAACGGAGGAGAGAGTTTTGCTGGTTTGAGCCTTACTGGATGCTTTTTTCCTTCAGCTTTGGTTTGTGATTGTTTCTATCCATTCTCCCCCATGGTTGGGGGCTAGTGGGTTGCAGTCTTTATTTGTGTTTATTTCCTCTAGGATGTTTGATGTCCTTTCCTTTTTGTATTGCTAGACTGCTTCCTTTTTCTTTGAGTGTATATTTACACTTGAATTTATTGTAAAATTCATAAAAAAAAAAAAATAAAAGATCCCATCACAGGTGACATTCCAGATGACAAAATCAATCAACAAAGAGATTCCTCTTTATGTGCCTTGTCTTGCACTGCTGATCTACAATTCTAATCGTCAATAGTCCCATGGTAGCCAATACCCCTGCATGCATGAAATCATCTATGTTAAACTTTGCATGTCCTTAGCTTCTGACAATAATTTTGAAACATTTCTAAGAAAAAAAATGTTAAACAGACATTATCAATTGCATAATCTTGTTAACTTAAGTAACCTAAACATTTTTTTTCTTGTGGAGTCATCATTTTGTGCCTTATGGTCAGACCCAGAGGTTGCATTTGAGAGGAATGTAGAAACATAGAAATATGATGACAGAAAAAGACCACATGGCCTATCTAGTCTGTCCTTCCATAACAACTACAACAGTCCCCTTTTTACCTTTAGAGATCCTCTGTGTTTGTCCCATGCTTTTTTGAATTCAGTTACTGTCCTCATCTCTACCACCTCCACTGGGAGACTATTCCACGGATCCACTACTCTTTCCGTAAAGAAATATTTCCACATATCACTCCTGAATCTATCTCCCTTCACCCTCATCCCATGTCCCCTTGTAGCAGAACTTGCTTTCAATTGAAAGAGGCTCTCTCCCTGAACATTTATGCCACGGAGGTATTTAAACATCTCAATCATATCACCTCTATCCCGCCTTTCCTCTAAAGGTGTACATATTAAGATCCTTCAGTCTGTCCTCATATGCTTTATAATGAAGACCACTAATCATTTTAGTAGCCACCCTCTGCACCGACTCCATCCTGTTCACATCCTTTTGAAGGTGCGGTCTCCAGAATTGCACACTATACTCCAAATGAGGTCACACCAAAGACTTATACAGAGGCATTATCACCTCCTTTTTTCTGCTAGCCATTCCTCTCCGTATGCACCCAAGCATCCTTCTAGCTTTTGCCATCGCCTTTTCTACCTGTTTAGCTACTTTAAGATCATCAGATACAACCACGCCTAGGTCCCGCTCTTCTTTAGTGGACAAAAGTACTTCACCCCCTATACCATATTGCTCCCTTGGATTGCTGCAGCCCAAATGCATGACCTTACATTTTTTAACATTAAATCCCAGCTGCCAAATTCTAGACCATTCTTCAAGCTTAGCTAGATCCCTCCTCATGTTGTTATCTACCCCTTCCTGGGTGTCTACTCTATTGCAGATTTTGGTATCATCCACAAAGAGGCAAACCTTACCTGAAAGCCCTTCCGCTATATCACTAACAAAGATGTTAAAAAGAATCGGACCAAGGACAGATCCCTGGGGCACACCACTGGTAACATCCTTCTCCTCAGAGTGAGCTCCATTTACTTGTACTCTTTGTCGCCTCCCACCCAACCAATTTCTAACCCAAGCAGTAACTTTAGGGTCCATCCCTAGGGTGCTCAGTTTGTTCATAAGTCACCTGTGAGGAACAGTGTCAAAGGCTTTACTGAAATCTAAATACACCACATCTAGGGCTCTCCCTCAGTCCAACTCCCTGGTCACCCAGTCAAAGAAATCAATCAGATTTGTCTGACAAGACCTGCCTCTGGTGAATCCATGTAGACAAAATGAAGGCCACCCACAGGAAGGCTAACAAAATGCTGCTGACACTGCATTATATACCTCAAAACTTAACGGTGTATACTCTGGAGGAAAAACAAGATATGGTAAAAACATTCAGAGGATATAAACAACGCACCTAAGGTTGGTATGTTTTACTGAGAGGAACCAAGGAATCATGCAGTGAATAAGGTGGAAATGGTTAGACTCAGGGATAACATATGGAACCATTTCTTTACAAATAACAAGATGCATGGAACAACCTCCAACAGCGGAATTCAAAAAGGTATCAGACAGGTATGAGGGGGGAAAATGAGGATGAAGGCAGAGGTCAAGTGAAGTCTTTGCTACTGCAATAAGTAGGGAAATAAGCAGACTGGATGAGCCTGGTATGCTTTACCTGCCATCAACTTCTGTTTCTTATAAAGTATTGTTTTGAGAAATGAAACAAATTTTTGTAGACACAGAGAACGATAAAGAGACAACAAGATTAGATCGGAAGCATGCCAATATCTAATGTTTTACCTGGTTATTTCTTCATAGCATTGTTTGCACACCTTTTGTTTAGTATTTCCACAGCAAGGAATGTTGGCAGTGAAGGTCAGACATCCAGAACAAAATGATCGTCCACAGCCCTTGCACCCAACCTAAGAAAGAGAAAAGAGCCAGTCACAGTGCCAGCCATGGAGGTCTGGCTGTATTAGCATGATCTGATGAAATGCAGGTCCTTATCTTCTACAGTGGTTCCATATTCAGTAACATTATAGAGCTCAGCGCAGGGTTTCCTAACAGAAGTTTAATGGAGAAGTTTTGCTATCTGATGCTGTAAGCAAACAGTATACAAATAAGTTGTGGGCAAAATGTCTGCTCTAAACAAGGACAGCAAGCCAGACCTATGTGCACATGTTTCTGTGTTAGCAGTAACTAGATCCTGTAGACAAAAACCACTTGCTTGGCACTTGTACAGGAATGCTTTCTGGTACATAAACATCAAAATTACTCAGTACAGCAGTTCTGCTCAGAAAAATATCAATGTTCATAAACACCGATATTATTCTGCACAGAGGAAGAAATCTCCTGCAACAGCACAGCTCCTGCAAACAAAACAAAAAAGGGAAAGTAACTAAAACCAAATTGAAATCTAAAGGTCAGAAAAAAGGAATGTATCCCATTTAGCTCTGCTTATTTCTCTAACTGAGCCCAGAACCAGGCTCAGGATCTCCTTCAGCTGCTTGGAGACTGAAAGTACTGATGAGAGGGGGCGGTCCTTGCCTACTTATACTGGTGCCAGCAAAGCGCTGATGTATTTCAGTCTCCAAGGCTGCTGGAGGAGGTTGTAAACTCTATGGTTCCGGGACTGGACTAGAGGGATGCTAAGGAACTGCCGGACAGCATACCAGCACATGCAGATAACACTGTACCAGCACACCTCCCCTGCCATGTTTTCACCGCTCCCTTCAGCAGTCAAAAAAGGTTGCAAATGCTGGAGGCTCAAGATAGAGCAGAAACAGGTATAAACTTCTCACCAATGCCGACTGCAGAACTATGAACAAACCCTTTACGCCTTCTCAGACCTTGTGTTGAAATCCCAGTATTGCACTCAGCCTTCTGATCTTCTGTGCACTTTTTTGCATTTGCACTGAATAGCTAATTGCTTCATCACCATGGATTTCAATGTGCTGTGCGCTGCTGCCTGCTCAAGGTTTTGCGCACAGTTAGCTTATGTGCAATCCTCCTTTCTTCACTGATAGAGCACAGGATTGTATACAGAAACTGAGCTAACCTGTGCACAAAGCCTATCTGATTTTACTGCATCAGCCAGTCCCTTAGTGAAGGCTACACACAGAATGCAAACAAAGAGCTGGATAAGGAACAAATTAAGCAGTGGAAGTTTATGTCATTGCTAGTCCTGGTGGTGAGTGGAGCAAAGGGGCAAGACTCCTTGCCACTGGAGAGTGAAAAGATGTTCAGTGGATCTTAGTATTGCCACTATCCCTGGAGGATTAAGCAGAGAAGTGGTGAGACCTTATGCCTCCACTGCAGCCAAAAGGAGCCTGCTCTATCTTCAAATGTGTGCTGTTCTGATGTGTTTGAGTAGGGACTGAGAGAGGTTCCAGAAAGAAACGGGCCACTAAGCACTACTTCATGCAGGCACTTTTCAACTTTTTCATTCAATATGTTTATGGTGTCTATCTACAATTGCTATATAATGAATCCCTTCTCCACAGAGCTTTTAGTCTGTGGATGCAGACATTCGAGTTCCCTAGTCAGCACGTCACATAACTTGGCCATCTGCTTTGTCTTTCACTTAGGGCTGGCCTATCCACTAGGTGAATTAGGCAGTCGCCTAAGGCAGCAGACCCTGGTGGGCGGCTTGGCCCTAGACCGTCCCGATATGAAGCATCGCATGCCGTCACCATGCCACCCCCAACATCCAGCCTCTCCCCGAGGGTTGATGGGCAGCACGGCGATCACCTCATTGAAGCCATGGCAGTCTTTAAAGCATTCACTTGCATCCTGCCCCCTCCGACAGGAAGTCGGAGGGGGCAGGAGCAGCAGGCCATGAGTGCACGCATGCACTTCAAGGCCTGTCAAGGCTTCGAGATGATCGCTGTGCTGCCCATCAACCTCCGATGAAAGGCTCAATGTTGGGGGTGGGGAGGTGGTGCAGAGAGGGCAGCACATCAGGCCTGTCTAGGGCAACAAGAACCTTTGGGCCACCCTACTTTCACTTTTCTGTGAAGCCTTGGCCCCTGCTGGCTGATACATAGTATGGGGCTGATTTTATAAAGGGTGTGTTGAAAATTGTGTGCATAAGTCCCTATTTTAAAGGCCTTACGTGTGTGAATGGGCACATATGTGTGTGCTTTAGATAGCTGCTATTCTGTAAGTATGCATGTAAGTCTTATTGCATATACTTTTGGTTTGAGTGTACACAGGGAAGGAGCGAGGCAGAGCTTAAATTTACACGCATAAGTTATAAAATAACTAAGTGTGTTACTGACCGATCTAGGCATGGTTATTTAAAACTGCTCTAGGGAATGCATAATGGAAACAATTAAGTTAAGGCATTCTGTAATCTCCTATTTTATAAAATAAAAGTATGCACATACTTTATAAAAAAGGCCCCACATATGCGCATGGCAGTGCATCTTAACTGTGCAGAAATTTACATAATTCCCATCCACTCAGAGTAGTTTCTCCAAATGGATTAGTTTTGCGCATACTATGGCAGTGGTGAAACTCACTTCTAAGCCAGCGTATGTGGGGTATGATCTTAGTCTCTCAAATTTACTGCTAATGCTAGGCGTAATACTTGCATCATGCCAAAAAGGCAGCTTCCTTCTAGCGTTCTTAAGATGCAACAGGTGTGAGTAGTTTGTCAAGATGTGCTTGGAAATTCTTTCTATATAGGTCATTTGTTTTCACACATGCACATACCACCCATGGGGTTCCTGCTCCAAAAAGAATGGTGCCAAAGTCTTGCTACCTCGGGAGCCCAGGGGGCCCTTAATTTGCTACTGAAATTACTGATTATAGATACATTTTCAATATATTCAAATCCATTCTGACTTTTAATTAAATGTCGTAAGTTTCTGAAAACTCCTCTTTAATTTGCCACTATCATCCGATGCTGACCTTCATCCAAATCCCATGGATTCATCTAATGGGTGGATATAACAGAAGTAGTAAGATTATTTTTCTTAAATAACTTAATCTAAACATTTAGCATATGAAGTACTCCAGATGTCAGGAAACATATTCTGCAGAATCTTAGCTTACATGTCAGAAGAAAGAAAAAGACCTCACCTACCTCTTTCTTAAAGACGGTAAACTTCGACGCACATCCATAGCACCTCCCGTCCATGGTGCTGTAAGGTATATTTATCAGGTGTTTTCTAAACGAAGGGCTACAACATCAAACCGCAGAGTTGTTTGAACACTGATTGTCTAGTGCTAAAAGACGCCAAATCGAGACACTAAGCGGCTAACAAATCAATGGAAAACACTCTATTTCCGAGATCGGCAATGCCCAGCTCTTTCAGCACCTCTAAGCCACTCTTATCAGCACCACCAGGGGTCACACTCTCTGTCTCCCCCTCCCACAGCAGTGCTTTGTTTCATCCAGCCAGAGCTTGTCTCGACAGCCTGTAAAGAGCATGCGTAAATTAGTCACTACGGAACCGGAAACGGCCCGTAGACAGCTCGTGTGACTAAACTGTACCGGTGCGCATGCTCGAAGATGTGCTGTGGTTGCGGGAGCTCCATGTGGAAGCGAGGTAGAGTGAGATGTGATTCATTATGCAATGAAAGGAAACCCCATTTGGAGAAACTGCCTTCAAATGAAACCCCACCGCAGAAACAAAAGTCCCGCTTATAATTTAAAAACCAGTCACATTTGGCGGGAAATCCTTCCTATTGGTAACACTGAAGACAAGACCTTCCGCTCCCGAGGAGTTGCATCATCAGGGTCCTTCGTTTAGGTGTCTACAGACAGCCTAACTACAATTTCTTTCCAGCATATAAACAAAACACCGTAGCTGTCCTTATGTCTGCCTGCTACCTCCTTTTGCAGCCGCGGTTCCCTGTCTCTTAGGGAACCGCGGCTTTGCCGGTAAAGCTGTTGCGGAGCCTTCCTGTCTCTAGAGACGGGCTCCGTGTATCTAGCATTGTCCCGCCCCCAAAGGAAGTTGTTTACCACTTCCTTTGGAGGCGGGACAATGCTGCACGGAGCCCGTCGAGAGTCACGGGTCGGGAAGGCTTCGCAACGGCTGCAGAGGAAGGGAGGCGGTGAGTTTGCCGCTGCCGAGAACCGGACTCGGCAGCAACTTGTGCGCTTTTTTTTATTTTTGCCAACTTGAAGGCGAAGTGAGGTGGCTCAAAACTTTGCTGCTTGAGGCAGCCGCCTCACTTCGCTTCATTATAGAGCCGCCTCTAACCGCAGGGGTGTGTATATGATGGACAAACATCTCCAGAATTTTATTTTGAAATATTTTTTAACGTGCAAATAATTGTGATCTAGTGACTCGACAGACGGATATTCGTTGAGAAGCTTTGGGCGGCTGTTATAGACGTCTAACTTTCTTTTGGTCAAGATGGCGGGTGGTGAGACGGGAGTGACTCTGGGGCAGCCGCACCTCTCACGCCAGGATCTCACTTCTCTGGTAAGACATTACTCTTATTTTCGGATAAGAACTGGGGGACGTTGGAGCCAGGAAGATACCTGGAGAGAGGGAAAACTGGTAGTTCTCTGTTAAGTTATCTCTGGGGGATTCAAGGAGGGGATGGAGAGAGTGATGGGGAGGTAATGGGGAAAGAATGATAGGAATGGACAAATGAAAGTTTAACATGTTGTGATTTGTGTTACACTTTCTATCTCCTCCCTTATCAATTGTATATCTTTGAGCAAAATGCCTCCCCTTCCTTCCCCACCCGGGCTGGTGATCCCTCTGTAGACATTGAAAGGAATGTATTTAGTTCATGCTTTTTGGTAGCAGCTTTTATGCAGGCTCATGGGAAGAACATACATCTCCTTTCTACTCGGCTGCTAGTATTGACCTGGACCTACTACTGCTGGACTGAACTTCAATCTATGTGCATAACCCAGGAGTGTTAGGGTGGGAAGAGTTGGTATAATCAGTGCTGGAGATTTGTGGATCAGGGTGATAGGGTTGTGCACAGACTTAGGGACATGTTTACTAAAGCACAGTAGTCAGGAGTACAGGGCTAACGTGTGTTTTGGGGCCACAGTAGCCGAAAGCACATGACCATAGTGCTTCTGCACTAAAAACACCATGCTACCTACGATAAGCGGGATTAGGACAGAGATGGGGTAGAAGTGGCTGGCATAGCCACACTGATTACACACTAAAAGCACAAAGATGCCACTAGTGTGCATATAACTACTGCCACCCTCTGACAAGGTGTTAGCTGCACCCACCTTGCTAGCATGTTGTGAATATGCATACCAGCTGCAAACCCTACATAATTTAAAGGCTGTAACCATCTTTCACCGTTCATCATCACAACGCAGGATAACAATGTTCACATGTAAACTAGGCACTCTCCTACAGAGGTGGGGCACAGCATGGTATCACATCCAGAAAACCAAGGCCAGCAGCACATGAGTGCACTAGGTGAGGGAGGTGCACACCTCTACATACACAGCAGTGGCTGTCTTAGTTATTTATTTATTTTTTATTTATTTACATTCTCTTATATACCGCGCTATTCTGCAGCAGTGTGGTTTACATTGAACAAACTGAAATTACATTGAACAGGGCATTATAACTTGGAGATAACTATTTTACAGGGAACATGGGCTATGGAGGGATAAGTGGCTTGCCCAAGACCACAAGGAGCACCTGTGGGACTAGAAACCCCAGTCCTTCCGGCCCAAGGTTGCTGTCCTCTAGTGGGATTTGAACCCCCGACCTTCCGGCCTGAAGTACCTTGCCCCAACCACTAGGCTACTCCTCCACTCCATGATAGTATGCAGGTCATGTCTGCATATAGATACATGTGGGAGAGCTGCTAGCGTGCTCAGCTGAGGATGCGTTGGGAGATAGGGCCTGTGCTAAGTGAAACACCCAGTACTGCCCATATAGCCAGGGATGGAAACAGTAGAATTCAGCTGGGGGGAAGGCATGTAAATATCCAATCACTGGCAGAAGGAAGCCTCGGCACCAAACTGTGCTATCAGACCGCCATCTCCCTTGCATGGGTGGCCACGTAGTAGTGCATATGTGCATCTTGGGGCCCATGTTGTTGCCATAGGCCCTGTTCCTGTGGGTAAAAGGCCCTCACACTGACCATTTGAGGGTGTCTTTGGCCTACTGGTTCTGTGCAGATAGCTCAATTTTTACCACTGATCATAGGTTTGCTTAGTTGGACCTTTCTGATCGGTGTCCCCTCTCCATGACCCCTTTGCTCAGGCAATGAGGTGTTCCACAGACCTGAAAAGCTGTTGTGGGCTTTCAGTATCCTGAAAGCTGGAGTGCTCTGACTGGGAGCTGATCAGGGTTGCCCATCTCTATGGGGATGCCTAGGTGTATCATGGTTTGTACTGAGAGCCCTCTCCATGGAAGGAGCATGATTGCCCTTGGTGGACTGTCTTCTGTCCCTCCATGACAGAGATTAGCCCACAGCAGTGTGTGTCCTATGTGGTGGGTGAGGGAGCTGCATCTGGACAGTATGAGTTTTCATGTGATGGGGTGGGTGATCGCCCAAGATCCATGTGGTCATACTCTGGGTAGTTTCTCCAAATGGGTTAGTTTTGCGCATACTATGGCAGTCGTGAACCTGTGGTCATTGTGTTGGGCATGCAGACTATAGCGTCCCCCTCTTCTCCCAAATGGGTGCAGCACTCCTCAATAGCTAGGATACTAAGCCAGATGTGGGGGGATGGGACCTCTCCCTGTCACTTTCCTTATATTTGAGAGATTAGGTAACCTGTTCGCTGCAGCCTAAGTTAACAGGCACCCTGGGTGACTTGGGGTGAAAGGGGTTCATATGGCTGTTCCACATATTGGCCACTGATGTCACCCTGCCTGCATCTATATGGGGCACATGGTCCTTCAGTTGCTGCATTTGCACGCTGTCTCTGACAAACAGAGCCACTTTGTAAATATAGAAACATGATAGCAGAAAAAGTCCCTTTTTTTTCCTTTAGAGTTCTTCTGTGCTTGTCCCGTGCTTTCTTGAATACATACTGTCCTTGTCTTTGCTACCTCCACAGGGAGAATATTACATGCATCTATGACTCTTTCAGTAAAGAAATATTTCTGCGTATCACTCCTATATCTATCCCCTTTCACCCTCATCCCATGTCCCCTCGTAGCACTACTTGCTTTCAATCGAAAGAGGCTCTCCCCCTGTGCATTTATGCCACGGAGGTATATATTGAGTTCTTTGTCCCCGTATGCCTTATGACAAAGCCCACTGACCATTTTGGTAGCTACCCTCTGCACCGACTCCATTGTGTTTATATAGTTTTGAAGGTATGGTCTCCGGAATTACACACAATATTCCGAATGAAGTCTCACTGAAGACTTATACAGAGGCACTATTGCCGCCACCTTGCTGCTGGCCATTCCTCTCCCTATGTATCCAAGCATCCTTTGCCATCGCCTTTTCTACCTGTTCAGCCACCTTAAGATCATCAGGTCCTACTTTCTTTCATGGACAGAAATACTTCACCTCCTATACTGTACTGCTCCCGTGGATTTTTGCAGCCCAAATGCATGATCCTGCATTCTTTAGCATTAAATCTCAGCTGTCAAATTATATATACGTGCTTTCCTAATTTACATGCTTCTCCTCCTTGTACTTTGGCCCATAACTGTGTACTGAGACATGCCCTGTTAGCAGGGTCAGGGGCCACTTATCGTCATTTGCTCTCTCTGCGGGGGTTTGGTTGCTTATAACATCACATTGCTAGTATGCAAGTACAGGACAAACCTAGCGCACCTGCACACTGGCCACGCATTTGCTGCCACCACCACACTACTGAAGCAGATAATGCTGCATTACTTCCTTAACCACAACTGCAACACCCCTACCATGATAAAGTGCACGCTGATTTCTTGTTTCTCCCATGCACTACTTGCAGTACTTTTAGTAGACAATGCTCCTTAGCAAGCTAGTGTTGAAAATTTGCTGTTTTGAAATTGCTCCTTTCAGCTGCATCTTCCTGGAAGAGTCCTGCACACAAAAACTGCATACAGTTATTTTGACAAAAGGTTTGCAAATTATATAAAACATTATAAATTACTGTCTCTTGAGTAATTTAAAATGTAGTACAGAAAACAATTTACTCCTATGTGTTGACTTATCTTTACCCTAGATATATTCTAGTCCCCAGTTGTATTGTCTGTCTGACTACATTGTAAGCTCTTATGAGCAGGGGCTGTCTCTTAAATGTCTCTGTACAGCACTGTGTATGCCTTATAGCACTATATAAATGCTAAGAAGTAGTAGTAGTAATTTGAAAAAATGAGTAGACTTTCCTGAAGACTACTGTAAATAGTGTATCATAAGATCTGCCTCTCGGACCTGGTCCCACCCCCTGTCCCCAGCTCACTCTTTCTCTGACTTGTCACCCACCTACCTTTCTTGCTAACTTGCTCATTCCCTGCCCACTCCCCCCAGTTTCAGTATCCTTGTGTGCCCCTCTCCCTCCCCAAACATACACAGAGCTTGTTTGCTCTCTTCCCCCTTCTTTTATGACCCTCCAACCGTTGGTATGCCAAAGCTTTCATTTCTTTGTTCTTTTTCCAGTCTGGACCCATATAACATTGCCACGTCTGCTTTCCCTCCTCCCCTCTTCCACACACACATATGCTATGCTGCTGCCACTTCCACCTCTCTACCTCCCACATCAATGTGAGAATTTTTAAAATTTTCGGTGTGAGAGGAGTTTGTGTAAGTTCTGCACTGGGCATAATTCTATCAGATGTAATCTCTCTTGCCTACCTTGATCTTTCTCCTGTCCTTTATTTTAGATTTGGATTACACCTTACAAGTGCTAATTGGGTTGCTGTCTTAAGAGTGAAGTTTGCACTTTCAGGATAGAACTGTTACAGTTGTGGTCAACATTATTGGCACCCTTGCATTTTAGGTATGTTGTGTACAATATCCTGAGAAATAATTGAGATATTCCAACTGTATGTCGTCATAATATCTCTTTATTTGTGTGGTTTTTTTTCTATACTGCCCCTTCCCATGATCAAGGGCGGTTTACAATAAAACAAACCAAAAATACATGAAACTCGGAGCAACGGTGATACATTTAACTGCAAGTGAACTATTTACATGAAATGCGTTTACAGGTCAACTATTTATGAAAATGAAAACTTTAGTTAACCTTGCATTACTAAAATATTATTCGCTGGCTATTCGTCGATCTGTGTTGGAGATGGGAATGTGCTAGGTTGGGTAGATTTCGTTATTGTCGGGTATGTTACCATAGTATTGAATGAATAAATAAGTTTTGATTGCCCTTTCGAAGGTCTGGAGGTCTTTAATAGCTCTTAGTGTAGCCAGTAGAGCATTCCAAAGGATAGGTGCAACATAGATAAAGGCTCTGCTTGTGGATCGGTTCGTTTTACGAAAGTAGGTGGGCACTATTATTGTGTTTTGTGTGCATCCTCTTCTGAATCTTTCAGTAGTGGGTATGTTAATTAGGGAGGAGAGGTATGAAAGTGCAGTGTTAAGGAGTTTAAAGGTAATCATTAGTGTTTTATATTTGATTCTACTTATAACTGGCAACCAGTGAAGTTTATAAAGAATGGGGGTGATGAGTTCTGAGCTATGGGACTTGCATATTTTATGTGCTGCAACGTTCTGAGCCATTTGTAGTTGATTAGTGACTTTCCTTGGTAAGACTTGTAATATGCTGTTAAAGAAGTCAAAAAGAAGAGTGATCAATGCCTGGAGTACTGATCTAAAATCATAACTATCAAGTAGTGGTTTTAAGTGTTGGATCATTCGTAACTTGAAGAAGATAGATCTGGTGACTAGTTTTATGTGTGATGTCATGTTAAGAGACTGATCAATGGTAACCCCAAGGTATTTCACTTCATATTCTTATTTTCAGTTCAGCTTTGTGTATTGTGAGTTTTGGGGGTCTGGTGACATTTTGATTCCAGTTAACATGCAGCATGTCATTTTGCTGTAATTTTATTTTTAAGTTATGTATTTTCAGCCACTTCACTGTTTCATTGAGGCAGGATGATAGTTGATTTTGAGCGGGATTTGTTATATCTGTAGGGAGGTATATCATATATCTGCATAAATATGATATCCCACTTTTTGAATTTTTTAAAGATATTGCAAATTGGTTGTAGGTATAGATTAAATAGTAGTACTGACAGGGAAGACCCTTGCGGTACTCCTTGTTCTTGTTTAAAGGTTGATGATCTTTGTTGGCCAATCAGTACCTGTTGAGTACGGTCCAATATATAGGACTGAAACCATTGGTACACAGTGCCCTTTAGCCCTATTTGGTATAATCTGGTAATACCTGTTTAGGATTATCTATACCTCAAATAAGTTTATCAAAAAGGGCTAGGATGAGGGTCTCTGTGCCATGAAATGGTCTAAACTGTTTATAAACTTTATTGCTCCAAAAACTTTACCCCACCATGCACAAAACTTCTCACAGCAAAAACTGTTCTTCAGACACGTGGCTGGTCCCAGACTTCCCGACACCATCAAGGCTTACTGCCAGCAACTCGGCAGAGCAGTGCCAAATAGCATCAACAACCTGCCAAAGTGTCGAACAGTTGCTGAGCTATTGTGAAATCTTCTCATATATTGAAAAAGTCCTGATGGATGATAAAATATTTGCAATATGCCAACACTTCAAAATACACAAAAATGACTCATATCACATCCACAATAGCCCAGAAAATGTTTTTTCAAATACTTACAATAGTCCAAAATACACAAAATAACTTATCTCGTGATGCACGAAACTCCAAAAGATTGTTCAAAAAGACACCTTTTTCTAAAAAGGGAAGATACTATCCTGCTTATGGTCAGCAGGCATCTTCTGCAGGTCGTTTTGCTGCAAAGCGTCAGCAACCACCTAAACAGGCCAAGTCAAAGGCTGCCAGGCCTCCCACGGCCCAGCAGCCTCAGCCTCCTCAAGGCCTTTGTCTTGCAACTAGAGAACTTAGCCTTTCTGGCTCTGGAAGAAGCAGAGCCCCTCACCATTCCAGGAAGGTTAGCTTACTTTGCTCCCAGATGGGAGCAAATCACAGCAGAGCAATGGACCCTCTCCATTATAAAGGAAGGGTACAAGCTTCATTTCTTAAACCTTCCTCCCCACACCATGGTGAAACAGTTCAATTCTCCAAAATCCCTCCTCAACCTTCTGGGTCAGGAGTTTGCTACCCTTCTTGCCCAAGGGGCAATAGAAGAAGTACCCCTTCTTCAACAGGGCTCAGGGTTCTACTCCCCTTATTTTCTTATTACAAAGAAAACAGGGGGCTACAGACCCATTTTAGATCTCAGAGAATTGAACAAGTTTCTATTCAAAGAGAAATTCAAGATTTCTCTCGGTACTCTGCTGCCATACCTTCAGAGTCAGGATTGGCTTTGTTCTCTAGATCTCAAGGATGCGTACACCCATGTCCTCATCCATCCAACACACAGAAGGTTCCTTCGGTTCCTTTTTCAAGGAAAGCACTACCAATACAGGGTGCTTCCTTTCGGTCTGGCCTCTGCACCAAGGGTGTTCACAAAATGCATGGCAGTAGTAGCTGCATTTCTGCGCACTCTAGGAATATTCGTTTTCCCATATCTGGACGACTGGCTCATTCGAGCCCCATCCCAGTCAGAGGCCCAGACTTCTCTAACCTGCACAATGCGTATCCTTCAGTATTTGGGACTGGTAATAAACATCCCAAAATCCCATCTCACCCCTACTCAGTCCCTGGAGTTTATAGGGGCCTTGCTGGATACCACAACTGCAAGGGCCTATCTTCCTCAGGCCCGTTGCCTACGCTTGGTGCAGTTAGCCTCCCAGATGCAGTTAAAGTCCCATTTAACTGCTCGAGAGATGTTACAACTATTAGGTCACATGGCATCCAGCGTACATGTGGTTCCATATGCTCGCCTTCACATGAGGGCAGCTCAGTGGACTTTGTCCACCCAATGGACTCAGGCATCAGGTTGCCTGTCAGACAACATAGCAAACTCCAGTCGCCTATTTTGGTCTCTCCAGTGGTGGAAGTCCCCTCCAAATCTGTTGCTGGGGTCCCCGTTTCAGCAGTCGCTTCCCCAAGCAACTCTGACAACAGATGCTTCTCCAATGGGTTGGGGAGCTCATCTGCAAGATCTCTCCATCCAGGGCATCTGGTCTCCACAGGAGATTTCTCTGCATATCAATCTTTTGGAACTCGGAGCAATATTCTTAGCTCTCAGAGTATTCCATTCCCTGCTCAGCTACAGGACAGTCCTCATCCATACGGACAACCAAGTAGCCATGTTCTATGTAAACAAGCAGGGCGGGACTGGCTCTGTCGCTTTGCAACGAAGCTTTGCGACTGTGGGCCTTCGCCAGAGAGCATCACATCCATCTTCTGGCAGTATATCTTCCAGGTGTTCAAAACTCTTGGGCGGACAGACTCAGTCGAGTAGTCCCTCCACATGGACCAGGTAGCCAGGATTTTTCGAATTTGGGGAACCCCGGACATAGACCTCTTTGCAAGTCTGTGGAATGCCAGACTTCCCTGGTTCTGTTCCAGAATTCCGTGTCAGGGAGTTCAGGCCAAGGATGCCTTCCTCCTTCACGGGGGTCAAGACTTCCTTTATGCCTTTCCACCAATTCCCCTAATTCCCAAAACACTATTCAAGCTCCAGAGAGATCGAGGGACCATGATCCTCATAGCTCCACATTGGCCACGCCAAGTGTGGTACCCTCTACTTCTGCATCTCTCTCAAGCTCCTTCCCTGGACTTGGGTTCTGCACCAGACCTTCTGTCCCAGGAAGGGGGAACATTGTGGCACCCAAACCCCCAGTCGCTCCATCTCAGGGATTGGTTGCTGAGGGCCTAGACCTTCAAGTTTTTCATCTCTCTCAGCAAGTCAGAGATGTTATTCATGCCTCTAGAAAGCCTTCTACTAGGCGTTCCTATGCTTTCAAATGGAAAAGATTCACCATTTGGTGTTCAGAGAAGGGTCTAAACCCTCTTGCAATACCTCTGAATTCTCTACTAGACTACCTCCTGCATCTATCCCATGCAGGCCTGAAAACGAATTCAGTAAGAGTCCATTTGAGTGCTATTGCAGCGTCCCTCAAGCCTCTCAATGGACAACCTATTTCCTCTCACCCTCTTATAGCAAGATTCATGAGAGGCCTTCTTTTAACTAAACCTCCCATTAGACCACCTCCAGTGGCATGGGACTTAAACCTGGTTCTTGGTCAGCTTATGAAGCCACCCTTTGAACCTTTAGCCACCACCTCCTTGAAATTTCTTTCTTGGAAAGTTCTTTTTCTCATTGCAGTCACCTCAGCACGCCGCATCAGTGAGTTGCAAGCTTTGGTGGCTAATACTCCTTATACAAGGTTCCATCATGATAAGGTAGTCCTCAGGACCAATCCACACTTTATGCCTAAAGTGGTCTCACCTTTTCTAAACTCTGTGTCCATCGACCAAATCTGTCGAGCGGCCACCTGGGCCTCGGTTCATACCTTCACAGCCCATTACTGTTTGGACAAGGACTCCCGCCGGGATGCCTCGTTTGGTCAGGCTGTCCTCAAACACCTGTTCCATTCCTAATCAACTCCTACCCACCTACCCTGGTCGGATGCCAGAGATCCATGGGGGGAAGTGGAGCCTTCTGGCATCTGCAGCTAGGGAGTCCCCCATATGTGAAGACTCAATCTCCGGGAACAAGCAGGAATGAGTCTTCACATATGGGTACATCGGTACCGACGGAGCCTGCGCGGGAACGCCTCCCAGCGTCCAATCAGAAAGCTTTTGGAAGCATCCCACCATGCCTGCGTGCTGCCTTCCTGCCTTTCCCAACTGCCTCTCCTCAGTTTTTGTTTTTCCACGGAGCCGGCAGGACGTCGTCCTGTCACCGCAGAAAATTCTTCTTTTAATACTTTAGTTTTCTTGTGGTCGCGGCTGTCTCCCGACGCCACCGGTACCGCCGGTGTTTCTTTTACTTTTCTTGTAAAAATTTTTTTCCTTTTAGGGAATATTTTTTCTTCTGTGTCTTATGGTTTTTTAGGTCTTCCAGGCCTCTCCATCTCCTTCATGGAACCGCCAGCCATTTTCTCCAAGAAATGTTCAAACTGTGGCGGTACAACTTTATTTTTAGACTCCCATAATTGGTGTCTACGTTGTTTGGGTCCTGACCTTTTTCCTCCGGAGCCCTCGGGCAACAGTATTGTGAGAAGAAGTTTTCAACATCGAGTTTCCCTCGATATGAGGTTCCCTTCCAACTTCTTCAGGGCACCGACCATTTCTTCTTCTACACGGGATCAGGTAACCCACAAACAGTCTGTTAAGACGTGGTAGGTCTCATGCACAGCATGTAGACGGCTCCGGCCTTGCCCTCGAGGGCCCATTGGCTTCAAAACCCTGGCGGGAGTCTTCGGCCTCCAAAGGGGTTTCAGGTTGTTCCTGGGGTTCACCCCCCACAGAACATTCCTGAGCCGTGTCCGGTGGTGGCATCCGCTTCGAGTGGTACCGATACCCCGGCATCGGCACTGGTGTTGGAAACACTCCTCACCAGGGATCGTCGTCTGGCGTCCTCGGTACCTACGGGACCGGTGCATACGTTCCAGACTGACTTTCCAGTATCGGTACCGGCACCGATACTGCCTCCGACGTCGGTACCCTCCAGACATGCATCGATAAACTCGCTTCCTTCGATGCCGAGTCTGGAATCGATCTCTAGTTTGGAGGACTGGGTACCGGCTCCCGTCGGTACCGAAGGCTCGGTTCCGATGGTTCGGATCCATAACTCTCGGTTCCTCCGATGCCGTTTGGATTGCCACCGGCTGGGTTTCATCCATCGGTATCAGACACGGTACCGATGTCTACATTATCCCCAATGCCGAGTTTGGAATCGATCTCTAGTCTGGAAGACGCGGTTCCGACACGCCTTGGTACCATGACCTGTCTATACCAGAGGCTCGGTGCTGAGGGTGACTGCTGAAAGTTTTCGGTTACCTCGGTACCGATTGAGCTGTCACATATGGCTGTTCCGATGTCTGTGTCTGGTCTGGTTCCGACATCGGTAGCGGTATCAGTACCAGTATCCACTGTAGCATCGTGGCCAGCTCCTTCCATGCTTCTTTCAACAGGATCGCTCCCTTCTATACCAAGTTTGGAGTCGATACCTGGCATGGACGATGTGCTACTGACTGTCGCTGGTCCTGACCTCCAGTACCAGCGTCCATCCGTTAAGGATCCCATATTGCACCGTGCAGATACATCCTTCGGTGCCCAGGCTAGTTCCTCAGATCTAACCTGTCCAAGGGAAGTTCTCTTTGGAGATCCTTCTTTTCAGAGTTTCCTCAGGGATATGGCAAGATCACTTGCCATTTCTATCCCTGGACATGATCCTACACAAGGCTCTGTTTCTACCGAAGCAAAGGAAAACATAATGCTTCCTTTGCATCATTCCTTGCAGGATCTTCTTCTAGGAATGTGGGAAGCACCTTTAAGGGTACCGCCACCTTCCAGAGCAACTGATCTCCTTTATCAGGTACCCCCCTCTCCAGGGTTTCAAAAGACTCAACTTCCTCATCATTCCATTGTAGTGGAATCAGCAATGAGGCGGGTGAAGAGTAAGAAAAAGCACTCTTCTTATCCGCCAGGTCGTGAGTCTAAGACACTAGATACCTTTGAACCTCAAACCTTCCAGACATCCATGCTTTCAGCAAGAATTCTCTCATATATTTTTTATATGAGTCTATCTCTTGAGGAGGTCACAAAGAAATTGCATCTTTTGACTCCCTTTCTTTCAGAACCCAAGACTGCAGACTATTCCTCACTGCTTAGTCATATTCAAAATATCTCTTGGTTTCTTACTCGTGCTTCCCTAGACTCATTTGAGTCTGTTAGCAGGTCTTCTGCTATAGCTATAGGGGCACGACGTAGAGCCTGGCTCCAAGCTTCAGACTTAGACAAATGGGCACAACAAAGACTGGGTAATACTCCTTGCACTGGAGAAAATCTCTTCAATAAGGAGTCTTTACGTCAGATTACTCAGTAGTTCACTGACTTACCTGTTTCTAAGGGCTGTTCTATGCCCTCTTCTTTCCCAGTAGGTAGGAAATGTCCTACCAAACTTTCTTCCCCTAGGGGGAGAAGGTTTTATTCATCTTCTGCCCATCACACAGATGTTCCCAAACAGGGGAAACATCACCCTGGTCTGAAGAATCCAAACTCTCACCAGGCTCAGCAAACCCAGCATCCGCAGGGTTTCTGATTAATCACATATTTTTTGTGTCTCTTGGGGTTTAGAACCTGCAGTTGGCTTCTTGTCAGTAGAAGCCTTCCACTGCTTCATTCTAAACTCTAGGCATGGATCTCTTTTCACAAGACATCCATTTTTTTCTGTTATATGAGCTCTTAGGATGTTCATGCCTATAGGTCACAGCTTCTCCTCTTCTTCCTGCAAGGGGAAGAGGTTTAACAACTATCAAATTATAGTTTTATTTCTGTACCAGCATGACTTTGTTTCCTTTCTACAGACTTACCATATTGTAAGTCTCCATTCAGCTCCATCTTCTCCACCCTCTTATCAAGCATTTCCCCTGTAGGAGTGGTACTATTACACTGGAGGGCTTCTCTTCAGCCTTTTTAGTTTTGTTACTATTCCAGTGTGGAGTTTTTCTCTCTGAATTAACTCCTCCTTTTTTGCTTTGGGGCAGTTTTCAGACAGGTCCAGAGTTTTCTTACTCCTGTTCTGTCTGTTCTTTCTGTTTTTTAACAGAAAGATTCTTTCTGATGTCTTGCCCATGCAGGATCCTAGTGATTGGACCACTGGTTCTTCCCCACAAGCATCCAGAGTTGTCCTCCACTATATTCTTTCTGGCCTCAGTAGTAACTCCAAGACAGTGGATTCATCTTTCTTGGCAAATCTTATCACTACAGGCTTCTCTGATTGTTTTCTATTCTTGCCATCTCCAATTCCCTTGGGTTTGGCAGCATAGTCGACCTAGGTACTGGCTTTTCCAGCAGCCAGTTCTATCTCCTAATTCTCCTGCATTATGCTCTCTGCAATCTACAGAGAAGCTTTCCATTATGGGCCCTTGCTAGAGAGCATTAGGATTTCCTCAAACAGCTGTCCTAGATGGTGGGAAAAGGCTTCCTCAGTCATGCCCCTCATGACAGTAGGGTAGGAGAACCCTTCCAATCTCCTTTCTAAAGCAAAGGACATGGGCCTTCTCTTACGTGAAAGCTTAAAGAGTTGTTCAATTCCCTCGTTTGGTCCTCAGGATTCCCACCGGGAATATGCTCTCTTTTTTTTTTTTTTTTTTTTTTTTTTTCCTTGAAGCTCGTCCTCATGGTATCCTAATCCTTCATGGACAGCGCATATTTAGCTAAAGAACGCATGATACCCCTTTTGCCCCTCAAGTAGGTCAACATGGTATCTCATTCCTATGTGACTTGTGTCCATTTACCATGCCAGAGTTCTGGAGGACTCGGGACTTGCTGTCTGCAGACTGATATTATCCTCTGCTTTTCACGTAACCATCCTGGTTATTTCACTGACTAGCATTCTTGCAGCAATCTAGTCCTTTGTCAGGGAGATTTTTCCCCTGACTTTTCTTCCATCATAACCAGGGGGAATAGATTCTCTATAGATCTTCTCAAGTAGGTTCCACCTTCTTGTTAGATGAATCTTTCCTCTTCACATCTCCTATGTGAATATACTTCTATAAGCACATCTCTGTCTGCCTAATTGTAGACACTTATATCATTTGTGTGTGTGTATGTTTTGCCCTTCTATATCTCACTATAGATATATATTCTTATATGTCTATCTATATATCTATATAGATCCCAACTGTCAGAATCATATAGAGACCTATATATCCATATGAGCATAGACAGATAAGTATGTAATACATATCTACCTATAATAAATATCTCGATAGATGCATATATACATACACACACACATACAGATATATAGATAGATCTATAATCTATAGATCTATCTATATGTGTCTATGTATATATGCATCTATCGAGATATTTATTATAGGTAGATATGTATTACATACTTATCTGTCTATGCTCGTATAGATATATGTCTCTATATGATTCTGACAGTTGGGATCTACCCATACCATGCTGTTCCAGCCTGCTTGGGGTGCTACACACACAACTACTCCAGTGGTAGTTAACTACTTTTCTACCATACCCCTAAAGGTTTTTAGGTACCCCTGAAGCTCTCCATGTTCCAGTATCTTTCCTACCTGACATCAGTTAGGAAAGACATAGCCTCAGAATGACTGAAGATCTGCAAACGCCTCGGGCATCTGTCCTTTCTTTTGGGATATAAGGGTTTTCCATACCCCTTCTTCCCACAAGGATTAGGCCTGTTTGTCAAAATCAGTCAGCCTTTTCCTCTTTTTGCTCCTATCAGTGAGTCACTCTGTAGCCAAAAGAGTTTGGGCTTTTTTCATAAAGCCTTCCGCTGACTGCTTACTGTTTTGGTACTACCCCAGTTTACCCCTGGGGTTACCTCTTACCTTTCAGAATTCCTGACCATTATGTTTTCCTACAGGTTTATTACCTCTACTTTTGCAGTGAGGTCCTCCTCGAGGTTCCTCTACTGGATCCCCAGTAGATCCCATGAACCTCCATACTTTGTACAATCCTGTTAGGGGAGGTCCATATTGCAATATTTCATTTTCAATATATTTGATGATAATTGTCATCCACACAGGGACCTTCTCTGCAGTCCTATGTTAGGTTAGCTGTCTTTTACAGCACCTTTCTGTTTCAACTCCTTCCCACCATCCTGGGATGCCTGGCCATATGAGGTGTAGCATGTTCCTATCCATAACATGCTGGGACTTCAGGCATCTTAGCTTGGGAGTCCCCATATGTGAAGACTCATTCCTGCTTGTTCCTGGAGATAGCACAGTTACTTACCTGTAACAGGTGATCTCTGGGAACAGCAGGAATAAGTCTTCACAACCCTCCCACCTCCCCTAGGACTTGTATCTCTCTATCTGTCTTTCCTTTCCTCTCTCTCTTTCTTTGTCTCAGCTTTAAAACTTAACTGAGGAGAGGCAGTTGGGAAAGGCGGGAAGGCAGCATGCAGGTGTCGTGGGATGCTTCCAAAAGCTTTCTGATTGGACGCTGGGAAGCGTTCCCGCGCAGGCTCCGTCGGTACCGACGTACCCATATGTGAAGACTTATTCCCGCTGTTCCCAGAGATCACCTGTTACAGGTAAGTAACTGTGCTTCATTGTGGATAACATGTTAAAACCCTCTGCCCAGTGTACAGCAGCGGCCAAGAGAGCAAATAGAATGCTAGGTATCATAAGGAAAGGAATGGAGAATAAAACAAAGGATATTATAATGCCTCTATTGTTCCATGGTTTAACTGGGCCTTGAATATTGTGTACAGTTTTGGTCGCCCTAACTTAATAAGGATATAGTGTTATTAGAATAGGTACAGAGAAGAGCAACCAAAATGGTAAAGGGGATGGAAGAGAGGCTAAAAAGGTTAGGGCTCTTTAACCTGCCAAAGAGGCAGCTGAGGAGAGATACGATAGAGGCCTATAAGTTAATGAATGGAGTGGAACGGGTAAACGTAGATCGATTGTTTATGCCATCAAAATATAGAAAGACTAGGGGACATATAATGAAGCTACAGGGTAACCTATTTAAGACTCTGGAATTTGCTACCTGAGGATGTAGTAAAAGCTGTTCCTTAGCGTCCCTCCATTCTAGTCCAGACCTCTGGGGTTTAAGCACCTCCTCCCGCAGCCTTGGAGACTGAGCATGTCACACTTTTCAGTGACACCAGTATAAGTAATCCAGGACTGCCTTCCCGATCCAGTAATCTCAGTCTCCAAGGCAGCTGGAGGAGGCGTGAGCCTAGAAGTCAAGGGCTCACTGGAGGAATGATTAAGGAGTTGGATAAAATTTAGAGAGTTAGAGAACATTAGATTGTGTATATTCTTTTAAAAAAAATTTGGGGTATCAACAGTCTTAGGCTGGAGGATACTGTTTGGCAGCGACCAAGGCGAAAGATCCCCCCCTCCTTGGAGACCTGGTGATCAGGGAAGCATGCGGGAGTGTTGTTGGGGCCTCCGGCTCCTGAACCCGTGCAGCGGGTGTGGAGCAGTGGAGGAGTGTTGCCACATGGCCGGCAAGAGGCCTGTTCCTGCACCGCTGTATTGTACACGCAGGCAGACAGGAGGCAACTTGGTGAAGCGATCTGCGCTGCTCTCGGCAGCGCTTAAGGTGAGCAGGGCAGTAGGCAGCGATCTGCATGGGGCTTGGCTTCCCCGCTGCGGCGGTAATCGGCAGCGATTTTTTTTTTTTTCAGCGCATGCAGCCTGTGTGCAAGTGGCTTGGCTGAGAGAGAGAGCGCGCGCGGGTGGATGCTAGCAAGCAGGCCCCGGACACATGGAAGTCGCACGGGAATCTGAAGGGGTATATCTTCAGATTTCGGGTCTTCAGGTTGCTGGTGTGTGTTTTGGGCTGCAGTTATTGGGGGGGAAAAAAAGGATTTAGTTTTCCTCAGGCTGTAGCACTAATGGTGTAGTTTTGGAGCTGTACTGGTGCTAGAATGCCTTCTAGGCCCCAATGCATAATGTGTGGGGCCAAGAGAGGGTCGGTCTCTGCGGAGGGGGCTTGTAGAGATTGTACCCAGGAGGCAGAGACAGGAAGAGATGAGGCAGAAGCCAGCTTATTAGGGAGGAAGCTGTGGGTTCTCCGGAGCCCTTGTTCCCTGCCGGACGACTTTTGGAGTTGACGCTGGGGCCTTCTAAGAAGCCGGAGGCGGTCAGTTCCCAGCCTGGGTTGCAGGGGAATCTGGCGGCGATTTTATGGCTCTGGGAAAGCAGGGCATCGAGGCAGCAGAAAAGGACAGGGGACGGAAGTGCTCAAAGTCTCCTAGAAGGGGGAGCGGATAGCGTCCCTTGTAAAAGGGCAAGATTAGGGGGAGATAAGGCAGAGCAAATGGGGGGGGGGGGGGTCTCGTGACCTTTCCATAGTCTTGGAAGATTCGGATGTAGATATGGATTTGGAGGAAGGTGAAATAGCAGAGCCAGAAGACCAGGCGTGGGTCATTAGGGTCTTCAGGTGGGAGGAATTGTCAGCTCTGATTTCGGAGACGCTGAAGGCGCTTAATATACCGGTGGTGGAACAAATGGCGGATTCCTCTTTGGAGGACCCCCTCTTGCAGGCAGTGCGGAAGTCTCAGAGAGCTTTCCCCATCCACAGAGTGTTTAGAGAAATGATACAGGAAGAATGGGACATGTCAGAAGCAGTCTAGAGTGATGTCGCGCCTCTACCCTCTGCAGGAGCCGGATAAGGAGATGTTCAAGTCTCCTAGGGTAGATGCGGCGGTGTCGGCAGTTACAAAGAAGACCACGATTCCGGTGGAGGGCAGTTCTGCCCTGAAGGATGCGCAGGATATGCGGTTAGATATGTTGTTGAAGCAAGTCTTTGAAGTCAATGCGATTTTCCATGCATGCGTCCATTTGTGGAGCATGGGTGGTGAGGGCGTGTCTGCGTTGGTCCCAGAAGATAAGAGGGGTCTCAGGAGGCAGAGGCGTCGGAGGAGGCGGCCCAAATGGAGTCAGGGGCTGCATATCTGGCAGATATGCAGTATGACCTCATTCGTGGGCTGTCAGAGTATAACGTCTGTGGTGGCGGCACGCATATATCTGTGGCTGCGTAACTGGGCAGCAGATGGGGCTTCTAAGGCGAGACTTGCTAAGCTTCTGTTTCGAGGTAAGCTTCTTTTTGGGGAAGACTTAGATAAGTTGGTAAAAGACCTTGGGGAGTCTAAAGGTGGAAGGCCGCCGAAGGATAAGCAGAAGCAGGGTCATCCTCGGGCGCCTTCTAAAAGCCAACAGAGGGAGTTTTCGTAGGTTTCGACCGGCACGGTTTGGTCAATTTCAAAGGGGGCGGTTCCCTTACAGATCCCAGGGATTTCGAGGGTTCAGAGGAACAGGTAGAGATTTTGGAGCCGTCTCCTCTTCCTCAAACCTTAAGAAATTGCAATGAAGCAAAGAGGGCCCAGGTGGAGGTAGTGCCCGTGGGGGGGCGACTGAAGGAGTTTTATCCTGCCTGGGTCCAGATCATGTCAGATCAGTGGGTGTTGGAAGTGATTCAGAATGGTTATGCCCTAGAATTTTTACGACCAGTACACAAAGCATTTGTTCTTTCTCCTTGCCGGACAAAGTCAAGGCTGCGAGCAGTTCGAGAGACGTTGGAAAACTTGCTCGCTCGCTCTCAAGGCAGTGGTACCGGTGCCAGCAAGACAGTGCAGTTTTGGTAGATACTCCATATATTTTGTGGTGCCAAAAAAGGAGGGGTCCTCGAGGCCGATTTTAGACCTCAAGGGTGTAAACAGGTGCCTAAAAGTCACGCACTTTCGCATGGAAATGCTGAGGTCAGTCATAGTGGCAGTGCAACAGGGAGAGTTTCTCACTTCCTTGGATCTCTCGGAAGCATATCTGCATATACCAATCCGCTTGGAGCATCAGCAGTACCTCCGGTTTGCCGTCCCCATGAGGCACTTTCAGTTCCAGGCATTACCATTCAGATTGGCAACGGCGCCGCGCACCTTCACCAAGGTAATGGTGGTGGTGGTGGCGGCAGCGTTAAGAAAGGAGGGTGTCTTAGTGCACCCTTATCTGGACGATTTGGTTAATTAGGGCAAAGTCGAAAGGTGAGATAGTGACCCTCCGGGTGGTACAGTTTTTACAGAGCTTAGGATGGGTGGTGAATGTGGCAAAGAACAAGTTGGAGTCGTCTCAGAAATTGGAATACTTGTGGGCGCGTTTCAATACAAGAAAAGGCAGGGTAATTCTACCAAGCTCCAGGGCTCTGCATCTGAGACAGTTGGTGAGAGATTTTTTGGAGAAAAGGGCTCCATCGGCGTGGCATTATCTGCAGCTGTTGGAAACAATGGCAGCCACGCTGGAGTTAGTGCCGTGGGCGAGGGCGCACATGCGTCCATTGCAAAGAGCTCTTCTCAGGAGATGGTTGCATCAGTCTGATCACTTATCCCAGCGGCTAGTCTGTCCGGGGTGCACAAGAGAGGCCTTATGGTGGTGGCTGGCTCCGGGGCGCCTAGAGAGGAATGCTGTTGGAGGCACCGGATTGGAAACCGTTGACAACGGATGCCAGTCTGTTTGGCTGGGGGGCGCACTTCGAGAGGCAGTTTGCCCAAGGTCAGTGGAGCGATCGGGGAAAAGACATGGTCAAGTCAACAGGTTGGAATTGCGGACAGTCTCGCAAGCGCTCAGTTTCAACAGTTGTTGCAAGGAAAGGCGATACAAGTGTTGTCAGACAACGCCACGGCAGTGGTGTACATCAGCCGGCAAGGGGGCACAACCAGCGTGGCTCTCGTAGAGGAGGTGGAGGAGTTACTCGGTTGGGTCGAAGTACACCTGGAGGCGTTATCGGCGGCACATGTGGCAGGATTGGACAATGTGACAGCCGATGTTTTTGAGCAGAGTCAAGGTGGACTCCGGAGAGTGGGTTCTGCATCCAGAGGTTTTCGAGGCACTGGTGTGTCGTTGGGTGGCCGGCGGTGATGGACCTCATGGCGACGTTCGAGTCCGCAAAGATGGACAGGTTTTACAGCAGAAGAAGGGAAAGGATGTCTGAAGGATTGGACGCCCTGATTCAAAGGTGGCCGGAAGAGCAGCTCCTATATGTCTTTCTGCCGTGGGGTCTGATCGGTCGAGTCCTGCAGCTCATAGAAAGGCACAGGGACCTAGTGATCTTGATTGCTCTGGATTGGCCCAGGAGACCATGGTATGCCGATCTGGTGCGTCTCCTCATGGAGATTGCCCGTCAGGGATGATCTGCTGTTGCAGGGTCCGTTGAGTATGCCTCAGGTGGATTGCTTTTCACTTACGGCTTGGCTCTTGAAAGGGCAAGGTTGACGGCCAAGGGTTACTCGACGGCAGTTATTTCGACCTTGTTGAAATCCAGGCGTAGGTCTACCTCAATGGCGTATATCCGAGTCTGGCGCATCTTTGAGTTGTGTTGCGCAGATCGGCAAATGTTGCCCTTGAGGGCGCCTATATCACAGATTCTAGCCTTTCTGCAGGATGGTTTTGAGAGAGGGCTTGCAGCGGCTTCGCTACAGATGCAGTTAGCAGCGCTTTCTTGTTATCGTGGAAAGGTACAAGGGGTGGTGCTCGGGACTCATCCGGATATTAGAAGATTTTTAAGAGCAACGATGCTTTTGAGACCGCCATGTAAGACTTCGGTGCTGACTTGGAATCTCAACTTGGTATTGGATGCGTTGATAGGGGCCATTCGAGCCATTGGCAAAAGCAACTGAAGGATCTCACGCTGAAGGTGGTATTTTTAGTGGCTATTTTGTCGGTGAGAAGAATTTCGGAGCTCCAGGCCTTATCGTGTAAGGAGCCTTTTTTGTCTTTCCATGCTAAGAAGGTGGTTTTGCGTACCGTTCCTCCTTCCTTGCCCAAGGTTGTGTCCATGTTTCATGTGAATCAGGTTGTATCCTTGCCAGTGTTCGAGAGAGGAGGCAAGGCTAAAAGTCGATTACATCGGTTGGACGTCAGTCGAGTACTAAGAGCCTATGTACAGCGGACGTCCGTGTTTCAGAAGTTGGATAGATTGTTTTGTTTGGAGGATCAAAGCGGGGGGAGTTGGCGTCCTTCTATTGCGAGGTGGATTAAGGAGGTGATTGCGTCGGCGTATATTTTGAAGGGCAAGGCTATTCCGCAGGGCTTGTGAGCACATTCAATGAGGGCGCAGGCGGCTTCCTGGGCGGAGTGCAGTTTAGTACCTGTGGTGGAAATTTGTAAGGCGGCTACGTGGTCGTCGTCCTTTGTTGGGCATTACAGGCTTGATGTGCAGTCTGAGGGGGATACGAGGTTCAAATTGGCGGTACTTCAGGCTGGTTTGGCAGGTCCCTCCTGTTAAAGTGTTTACTGCTCTGTTACATCTCCAGAGATCTGGGACTAGACTGGAGGGACGCTAAGGAAGGTGAAATTAGACTTACCTGCTAATTGTGTTTTCTTAAGGAACTCCAGTCTAGTCCCATATCCCTCTGTTATAAAGTGGTGGACAGTAGCCTGAAGTAAGATATCAGTGGACTCTCAGCTATGGCTGAAGGGGTTTGGCTATGATCTCCAATTGGGGGGAGAGGGGGATTCATGTCTTCGCAACGTGGGTCTAAGCAGGATCCTGCTTACGACTGTCTGGTAAGTGGGCGCATACCAAAGGTACATAAGAGTTGGTTCAGTTACATAGTTGTATAGTTATTTAGTTATATGACATTTCGATAATATTTCTGCTTACTTATTGCTCTAGTGAGTCTGCTTTGTTAATAGGTTACTGGATCGGGAAGGCGGTCCCTGGATTTCTTATACTGTTGTCACTGAAAAGTGTGACATGCTCGGTCTCCAAGGCTGCGGGAGGAGGTGCTTAAACCCCAGAGGTCTGGGACTAGACTGGAGTTCCTTAAGGAAACACAATTAGCAGGTAAGTCTAATTTCACCTTAGTGTAGCCGGGTTTAAAAAGGTTTGGACAAGTTCCTGGAAGAAAGGTCCATAAACGATTATCAATGTGGATCTGGGATATCCACTGCTTGCCCCAATACAAGCATTGTGAAACCTGTCTCTTTTTTGGGGAAACTGCTAGGTACTTGTGACCTAGATTGGCCACTGTTGGAAATAGGATACTGGGCTTGATGGACCTCTGTCTGACCTAGTGTGGCATCTTATGTTCTTATATTCTTTAAGTATTTTAGGTCAATCATATGGAAAGTGTGCCAATTATTTATGATTATTAAAATGTGCATAGATGACCTCATGTAAACCCACATATTCTATTTCCCCATTGACAATTCGGGCAGACCTAAAATGCAAAAATGTTTTTTGTCGTATCGCCAGTCATGAGGGTGAAAAAACTCTTCTGCGACAGGCCCTCCTTTTTAATCGGTATTCAAAAAAACGTTAAAACGGTCAAAGTGCGTGAGGTTACGTGTTCCCCAGAACCAACCACCGCAAAACTCGATTAGTTGTTGTAGTAAAAACTGTCAAAAGGACATTCAAATAGTGTCTGAAATTGCCAAATCCAAAGTGCATAAATATCATCCACACTACAAAGCATTCAGATACTCATCTACAAGGATATGGAAACAATGTAACATTCTGCGACTTCTTGAAGATAGTCTTTTGATGCAAAGTCAGCGCTTCCTCTCCTCAGATGGCTATACAATGTCGAACAGTGCTGCCAGCAGTCCGTTGGGTGCCCTGACACAAACGTTGTGTTTCAAGCTTGTTTCACCCACAGCTCTTTTTCAAGTTGCATTAACCCAACTTCCCGCCCCATAAACTACGTAATGACGTCATCAAAATGAAATATGGAATTAAAACCAAGGTAAACAAATGCACACTAGATAACTCAAGACTATTGTAAAGACCACCATTCCCCTTCAGTATTCAAACCATTAGGGAAGATGGAATGTAGCGCAAAAATCCATCTTTGCTCTTTATAGCAGAGTTGACTATGACGGTCACCCCCTCTAATCAATGGAGGAACCACATCCAGTATTAACCATTTCAAATGACCAAATTCATGACTGTGTTGAATACAATGTTGTACGATCCGACAAAAAACATTTTTGCATTTTAGGTCTGCCCGAATTGTCAATGTGGAAATAGAATATGTGGGTTTACATGAAGTCATCTATGCGCCTTTATTTTAATAATTATATGGTGGCGGCATAGTTAGGTTTTGATAGTGATTTCATTTGAATTATTTATGATTGGCAGGTCATTTTTGTTGTGTAAGCAGGAGATATTTCCAGTATCTTGTTGTTTTTCTAATTTATTCATACAGTGGTTGGCAAGGATTTGTGGCTTAATGCTGATATTTACTTCTGGCTTAGGTATTTGAGTAAGGGTTTTTACGATTTGGGTGATTGAGTGATTTATTGAGTATCATAGTGTGGTATTCTCTTTTTTTTCTATTGTTAATAGATATTTTGTAAGAATGGAGAGCATTCGTATAGGGTAGTTTATCTACTGATTTCGTTGATCTTCGTCTGTGCTCAAGTTTCCTTTTTGTTTTAACTTTCTTAGGTCTTTTATGTACCATTTTTTAGTGTGTTTGGTAAGGTTCTGCAGTGTGAAACTGGTGCAGATGCAGCTTTAGTGATTTGAGATATTCCATTTATTTAACATTTCATCCAGATCAGGTAATGTAAAAGTCTATTTGTGGCAGTGTCTCATTTAGAAAGGCTTCCTTATTTAAATCATGTAATCTCTTTTTCTGTGATGTAAAATTTTGAGGTATGTGTGGAGAGGGAAGCAATGGTAAATTGAACTCTTATTATATAGTGGTCAGTTTAGGGCAGGGGTCTGCAACCTTTAAGACATAAAGAGCCACTTGGACCCATTTCCGAAGGGAAAAAAAAAACTGGGAGCCGCAAAACCATTGCGACATTTAAAACAAATCTAACACTGCATATCCTCACCCCTTGTTTGGTCTTTTAGTGGTATCAGCTCAATCAGTTTTCCCTGTGGCCCAAAAGAGTTCACATATCGGCAGAACAGCGCTATTTGTTCAATATCACCTTTATCTTTGGACTCATCACAGGCGATGGAGTACGCCACAGCTGAATTAATGTCTTGAATTTGCTGTTTGCTAATGTTTTTTCTGTCATTTTTAGGGTTCTGTCTTTGACAGTCTTCGCAGAGAGTGGCATGTCTTTGATTTTCTGCACAATTTCATTCTTGTTTTTGACGTCCATGAATAGATGTTCTGAAATCTTAATGAATGTTTCTTGTATATACTCTCCATCTGTGAAGGGCTTCCCATGCTCGACTATTTCCTGAGCGGCCACAAAACTAGCATATGTTGTGGAATTTGCAGACTTCACCCACTTCTTGAAATTATTTTTGCTCATATTAACCTTCCTCATAAGTTCTGCAACGGCTTTTCGTCTCTCAAGGGATCCAGGATATCAATGCTTGACCCAGTACAAGCATTGTGGAACCTGTGTCTTTTGGGGAAACTGCTAGGTACGTATGACCTAGATTGGCCACTGTTGGAAAGAGGATACTGGGCTTGATGTACCCAGTATGGCATATCTTATGTTCTTATAGTGATTACACTTACAGTAAAATTCTTTCTACACTCAGCACCCAAACACAGAAAATTGTGCATAAAAACTGCGCAGATGTCTTCACTAAGGTCAGCGCACTTTTTTGCATCAGCCCCTTATTCTTATATTGGTAGGGCACAAAACTGTACACTAAAATCAAGATAACTTGTATACAAAGCAAGTCCAGCACACATCTCTATGCAGAGGCCTATTTAACCTTTTCCACTCAGCTGTCCCACCCCTTGGGACATTTAAATTTTCATATTCGGACATATGAATAACGTATGTTCTGTATGTCTTAACCACAATACAAAATGGACTGGTTACTGTAGAATGTGGATATCATATTGGTTGCGACTGGGCCAGTTTCTTTTTAAAATTTGTTCCCATCTGGAACGACAGAAAATTAAACCGAGTGGAAAGGGTTAAGGTAGCCTACGCTTAGAGTTTGACGTTTTGCATCATCCCAAGGGCCCAACAATAGTAAAATGCCTTAATAAATCAGACTTATAAGGCATATCCGGGCCACGAGTGCAAGATGTGCTGAGAGAGAACCGGGATTTTACCTGTCCTCAGCGTCCGCATCATCAAACTGTCCCGGTACAGTGCGGCTCATTAACTGCAGCCAACCCCGGCTCATATCGCCAAGTCCCCTGCTGCACTCACGCTCTCCGTCGCCTCTCTTCTAGCTGCGGTGCAGGGCAGCCCCAGAAGGAAAGAGCACGCCGTACGGCACAGCGTGAGGGACAAACTTGCTCTTTAAAGCGAAATTGAGTTCACCTATTCCCCCCACCGCGCCATCCGGAGCTGCGGCAAAGGTGAAAAAGAGCCGCATGCGGCTCTGGAGCCGCGGTTTGCCAACCCCTGGTTTAGGGGATGAATAGAGGTCATATATTAAGGTGGTGTTGGGTAGGAATATTACATCTAAGGTATTTCCTTTATTGTGGGTAGGTATGTCCTATTTGTAGGTAACCCATATCGGACATCGATTTGAGGAATGATGTAGCTAGCGCATTGTGAAGCGATGGTAGGTTGAAGTCACGTAGTATAATTTGAGGCTTTTTTAAGGAAGAATTACAGCCAGTTTACAATACTGAGGTGGTGATGTCTGGATTTGAAGAGGGTGGTCTATATATTAGGCAGATTGAAAACCTTTTTGTACCCAGTTTTAAGTGTCCATTTCATCTAAATTGTTACATAGGCAGAGGGAGGCGTTCATCTATTATAATTTGTTGTTTTATTTGTAATAGATCTTGCATTCAAGAATGTGCATTTAATTGGGGTCAAATGATCTGTAGGTGAATGGGTTGAATAGAGATTTTGAGGAGTACTGTAAATGAGTCTCTCTGGTGTGGTTGCATAGAGTGGTAGAAATATTTGAGGCAGACAGAATGTTGTTACTAAACTGATTTTGAATAATTGGGATTTGATGGTATTGTGTTGTATTAGATGGCTATGAAAGACTTTGTGCTATAAGAGTGTATATAACGAGGATAATGCCTACTGAAAGTTTCCTGTTCTCCATTGATGATGCTGTTGTACACACAGTGAAGAGATATATAATATGGTTTAAGCACGGGGGGGGGGAGGGGTCACTGTCCAGGTTTTATAACAGCTGTCCAGAGTTTACTACAGACAGCAGTGGAGGAGGTATGGTCTATATTATTGTGAGCGATAATGGTATTATTGCGAGCATGGAGAAGATAGTGTGAATTAGGTATCAAAATTTTTAGGTGTGACTTGTAGTGGTGATTGTATCACCAATATGCAGGTAAATTAGTATTAACTTAGTTGGGTAGTCTTTATCTCCTGGTATCATTTGGAGTGGAGGAGTAGCTTATTGGTTGGGGCAAGGTACTTCAGGCCAGAAGGTCGGGGGTTCAAATCCCACTAGAGGACAGCAACCTTGGGCCGGAAGGACTGGGGTTTCTAGTCCCACAGGTGCTCCTTGTGGTCTTGGGCAAGCCACTTAACCCTCCATAGCCCATGTTCCCTGTAAAATAGTTATCTCCAAGTTATAATGCCCTGTTCAATGTAATTTCAGTTTGTTCAATGTAAACCGCACTGATGCAGAATAGCGTGGTGTATAAGAGAATGTAAATAAAAAATAAAAATAAATAAATAAATCATTGTATGGCTAATTTACTATATACCTGGCAGATTAAGGGATTTAGTAAATAAAGATGAGAATGAGGTCTTATACATATATCTACGTACTTAATAGTTTGTCTGATATTGTCAGTGGTACTGGGCATGCTATAGTAAATTAAAAGATTAGCGTAAAGTGCAGGATCAGTGAGCAGGGACAATTTACCTTTCTATTCCTAACGAACTCTCTAACAATTCTTTTGATATATAGATATAGAGATATAGATATACGTTCCACACCAAAGGGCCCTCTGATGAGTCCCCCAGATGAGGGAGTGGTCTCTTTAATAGGAGCAGGAGTCGGCTGTGATGTCGGGGCAGGGAAAGGAGCCGCGTGGAGCTGGCTTACCTTCCCTGTTCCTTAGCTTGTATGCTGGAGGTGTTCCCTCTTAGCGGCTGATATGATGAGCCCCCCCTGTAGCGACCCTGAGTCCGTGCGGACTAAAATTATAATAGTATGTTCAAAGGTATACAACAAAAAAAAAGATGTCTGCAACTTAGATGTAGCAATTTCTGAGAATAAAACAAAATATGACTTGGACAGGATTAATGGCACCCTTCACTAATATTTGGTTGCACAATCCTTGGCAGTGATGATAGCCACCAAACATTTCTTGTAGCCATTTATAAGTTTCATACATCTGTCTGCTGGAAGTTTCTCCCACTCTTCAACTGATTTTTTTCCAGTTCATGAATATTTCCAGAATTCCTTTTACCAATGGCAGATTTCAGTTCTTTCTAAAGGTTCTCAATTGGATTAAGAACAGGACTCATTGCTGGCCAGTTTAAAACAGTCCATTTGTTCCCTTTTAACTATACTTTTCGATGTATACTTTGGGTCATTGTCTTGTTGGAGGACCCATGACCTTCGACCCAGACCTAGCTTTCTGACACTAGGTAGCACATTTTGCTCCAAAATATCTTGGTAGTCCTCTAACTTCATGATTCCTTTAATCTCCAGGAACAAGCAGGAATAAGTCCTCACATATGGGTACGTCGGTACCGACGGAGCCTGCGCGGGAAAGCTCCCCAGCCTTTCAGATGAAAGGCTTTTGGGGCCTCCCACTGCACATGCGCCTTCCTCACCAGCTCTCCTCAGTTTCTCTTTTTCCGCGGAGCCAGCAGGTCGTGTTCCTGTCACCGCTGAAGAAATTGTTAATTTTGTTTGTTTCTTTAGACCGCGTACCTGCCTTCCCCATACCGAAACCGGTACCGCCGGTCTCTCTTTCTTTCTTTATAAAAAAAAAAAAAAAAAGACTCTTTTATTTTCTTCAGCACAGCTTGGTAACTTTTGTTAGGCCTTTAGGCCTACACAAATTCTCCTCATGGAGAAGCCAGTTCCTGGTTTTAAAAAGTGTACCAAGTGCAGTGCTGTCATTTCTGTCACAGACACCCATGAATGGTGTCTTAAATGTTTGGGACCTGACCACTCCATACCGGACTGCCCATTCTGCTCCCAGGTGTCTAAACGTGGTATGCAGAACCGGGCCAACAAGTTCCATGTGCTGTTTGCTTCAGAAGCATCACAGTCATCCAGGTCTTCCTCTCCGGATGGATCTCAGGTAACCAAAACTTCTGTGGGCAAATCCTCTAAAAGCAAATCTCTTTATAAAGATCGAGAGGCTCTCAATCTTGAGTTCGAGGATTCTGCCCACGCCAAAAAACCCCGGCGGGAGGCTCCGGCCTCCAAAGCAACCATGGGGTCACAGATTGACATCGATGGCATGGCCTCGACTGATCACCTGTTGGACTGCTCTGGGGTACCGGCCCATACCGGTACCGACATCCAGGCAGCAGTGGCGTCTATGGGCAATACTGTCCAGACCATGCAGCAGGCCGTTCTGGCATTCATTAAGGCTGTGACACCCTCGGTACCAATTCCATCGGTACCGACCCCGGTTCCGGTATCCACACCGGAACCGAGACCATCGACTTCCAAACGTCGATCGGTTCAGCATGCCGGATTCAGGCTTTCGCCCGATACCGATCCCATGCCCGATACGCCCGATGTCGATACCGATCGGTATGCGTATCGTGCATTGAAAGCACAGAGAGAATACTCAGATTCTTCTGATGAATTCAATTCCTCTGATGACTCTGCTGAGCTTGCTCTTCCTGAGGAGCCCTCTTCTCCAAAGAGGAGGATGTCTCCTCCAGAGGATTTATCCTTTCAGGATTTCATTGTTGATGTAGCTAAAGGACTTTCTATTGCTACATCTTCTGAAAAAGAACCCAGATCAAAAAAATTGGATATTTTAGGATACTCTAAAGCTCCTAAAGAGGCAGTCACTCTGCCTATCCATGAAATCCTTCAAGAACACTTGATGGATTTGTGGGAGACTCCTTTAACACTGTCTCCCCATTCCCGTAGGTTGGACACCATGTATCGGGTCCCCCCTTCTCCTGGGTTCCAAAAAACTCAGCTACCTCACCACTCTATTGTGGTGAAGTCTGCCATGAAGAAGATAAAGAGTCCTAAAAGGCATTCTTCTACCCCTCCAGGGTGAGAATGTAAGACCCTTGACTCTTTTGGTAGAAAGATGTTCCAGGCTAGTATGCTTATAGCCAGGATCAATTCTTATAGCCTTTATATGGGCATGTTTCTTGGACAACTTGCCCTAAAGATACAGCATTTTGCCCCCTTTATCCCTGATGATCAAAGGGCGGACTTCTTTTCTGTGGTGACACAACTTTCAGAGGTCTCCAAGTTCTCCAACAGGGCAGCCTTTGATTCCTTTGAGGTTGCTGGCAGGGCTTCGGGAATTGCTATTGCAGCCCGACGTCTTGCTTGGCTCCAGGCTTCTGACCTAGAACCCTGGGTTGTAGATGGCCTCAGGAATCTGCCCTGTACAGGTGAGAACTTATTTGGTGAAGACTGGCAAATTTAAGCTGCTCAAATGGATGCAGAAAATGCCACTCTAGATAGACTTTCTAAGTCTACTTCTACCCCTGCCAAAAAGAAGTCTTTTAAAAGGCCTTATTATAAGAAGGCCAGATTTTCCACAAATACTGGCCAGCAATCTGCTCAGCCTCGCTTTGCTGCTAAGCGTCAGCAATCTAAGCAAGTAAAGTCAAAGCCTGCAGTGTCTGCTACACCCCAGCAGGCTCAAACCCCTCAGGGGTTTTGACTTGCCCCTAGAGAACTTGCTGTTTCTGGCTCTAGAACAACCAGAGCCCCTCACCATTCCTGGAAGACTAGCTCTTTTTGCTCCCAGATGGGAACAAATCACATCAGAGCAATGGACCCTCTCTATTATCAGGGAGGGTTACAAACTTCATTTCTCCAGCCTTCCTCCCCATACCATGGTGAGGCAATTCAGTTCTCCCCCATCTCTTCTGACCCTGTTGGGTCAGGAAGTCTCTTCTCTCCTTGCCCAAGGGGCAATAGAGGAGGTTCCTCCTCCTCAACAGGGGTTAGGTTTCTACTCCCCTTATTTTCTCATAACAAAGAAGACAGGGGGTTTCAGACCTATTCTAGATCTGAGAGAATTGAACAAGTTTCTGTTCAAGGAGAAATTCAAAATGCTCTCTCTGGGCATTCTCTTTCCATACCTTCAGAGTCAGGATTGGCTTTGTTCTCTAGATCTCAAGGATGCGTACACTCATATACTCATCCATCCATCCCACAGAAAATATCTTCGATTTCTGTTCCAGGGAAAACATTTCCAATACAGAGTACTTCCCTTCGGTCTCTCCTCTGCTCCAAGAGTATTCACAAAATGCATGGCAGTCGTAGCCGCATTTCTAAGAGGCATGGGAATCTTCGTCTTCCCATATCTGGACGACTGGCTCATCCTGGGCTTCTGACTGAGATGGAGCTCGATTTCCTTGGACTGCATAAGGCGTATTCTTCAATATCTGGGACTTGTGGTAAACATTCCCAAGTCCCAACTCATCCCTACTCAGTCCCTGGAATTCATAGGGGCCCACTTGGACTCCACCACTGCAAGGGCCTACCTCCCTCTGGTCCGAGGCCAACGGCTAATCAGCTTGGCCTCCCAGGCTCAGTCCAGAAGTCACTTGTCAGCCAGAGAAATGCTGCAACTTCTGGGCCACATGGCCTCCACGGTCCATGTGGTGCCCTACGCTCGTCTTCATATGAGGGCAGCTCAATGGACTTTGGCCACCCAGTGGTCTCAAGCATCAGGAGCGCTCTCCGACCAAATACTCACCTCAAAACGACTGTTTTGCTCTCTCCAGTGGTGGACATCCTCCAAAAATCTGTTGTTGGGGATTCCCTTTCAACCTTCGTTGCCCCAAGCAACCCTCACAACAGATGCCTCCCAAACAGGGTGGGGAGCTCATCTCCAACACCTCTCCACTCAGGGCACCTGGTCTCCTCAAGAGACCACCCTTCACATCAACCTTCTGGAACTGCGAGCAATCTTCCTTGCCCTCACAGTCTTCCACACCCTCCTTGTCAACCTGACTGTCCTAGTCCAGACAGACAATCAGGTAGCCATGTTCTATGTCAACAAACAAGGAGGGACGGGCTCTCTGTCGCTTTGCAACGAAGCTCTCAGATTATGGGCCTTCGCCAGAGAGCATCAAATTCATCTTCTGGCAGTATATCTTCCAGGAGTTCAAAACTCTCGGGCAGACAGACTCAGTCGAGTTCTGCTCCCACACGAATGGTCCCTGCATATGGACCAGATACGCAGAATCTTTCAGGAATGGGGGACCCCGGACATAGACCTCTTTGCAAGTCCGTGGAATGCCAAACTTCCCCAGTTCTGTTCCAGGACTCCGTGTCAGGGAGCTCAGGCCAACGATGCCTTTCTCCTACATTGGGGTCAGGAATTCCTGTACGCTTTTCCACCCATTCCTTTGATTCACAAGACTCTGTTCAAACTTCAGAGGGATCACGGATCCATGATCCTCATTGCTCCACGCTGGCCACGCCAAGTGGGGTTCCCTCTACTTCTACAGCTCTCCCAGGACTCCTCCCTGGACCTGGGAGCTGCACCAGACCTTCTGTCTCAGGAGCAGGGGACTTTGTGGCATCCAAACCCCAAGTCCCTACATCTCCGAGCTTGGTTACTGAAGGCTTAAGCCTTCATGAGTTTAATCTTTCCCAACCAGTGAAAGATATCCTTCATGCCTCTAGGAAACCCTCTACCAGGCGTTCCTATGCTTTCAAATGGAAACGTTTTTCCATTTGGTGTGTGCAACAGGGTCTTGACCCTCTAGCACTTCCTTTGAATTCTCTACTGGACTACCTCCTGCATCTTTCCAATGCAGGCCTCAAGACGAATTCAGTACGAGTCCATTTAAGTGCTATTGCAGCATCCTTAAAACCTATAAATGGACAACCTGTCTCCTCTCATCCTCTTATTGCAAGATTCATGAGAGGCCTGACCCTCACTAAGCCTCCCATCCGACCTCCTCCGGTAGCATGGGACTTGAATTTAGTTCTGGGTCAACTTATGAAGCCACCTTTTGAACCGTTGGTATCTACCTCCCTGAAATTTCTTTCCTGGAAGGTTCTTTTCCTTATTGCAGTCACTTCGGCTCGCCGCATCAGTGAACTGCAGGCTTTGGTGGCTAATCCACCTTATACCAGATTTCATCATGATAAGGTGGTCCTTAGGACGAATCCCCACTTTATGCCTAAAGTGGTCTCGCCTTTTCATCTTAATCAAGAGGTATATCTACCTGTTTTTTTCCCGGCTCCTCATGCATCCAGTGCAGAGAGGAACCTTCATACTCTTGACTGTAAAAGAGCTCTCGCCTTTTACCTCAACAGGACTCAGCCACATCGAAAGTCTTCCCAACTTTTCGTGGCTTTTGATCCTTCTCATTTGTGACTTCCAGTCACCAAACGTACACTTTCCAATTGGATTGCTCAGTGTATTTCTTTTGCTTACCAGAGTAAGAACATTTCTCTGGAAGGCCATGTCACAGCTCACAATGTGCGATCTATGGCCACTTCTATGGCTCATCTTCAGTCTGTGTCCATAGATCAGATCTGTCGAGCAGCCACTTGGGCCTCGGTTCATACCTTCACAGCCCATTACTGCTTGGACAAGGACTCCCGCCGGGATGCCTTGTTTGGTCAGGCTGTCCTCAAACACCTGTTCCATACTTAAACAACTCCTGCCCACCTTCCCTGGATGGATGCCTGAGATCCATACGAAGATGGTTTACCCTTGGAGGGGGATCTCCCAGGCATCTTAGCTAGGGAGTCCCCATATGTGAGGACTCATTCCTGCTTGTTCCTGGAGATAGCACAGTTACTTACCTGTAACAGGTGATCTCTGGGAACAGCAGGAATTAGTCCTCACAACCCACCCACCTCCCCTAGGAGTTGTATCTCTATCTTCCTTTCCTCTCTCTCTATTGTCTCAGCTTTAAACTCGAACTGAGGAGAGTTGGTCAGGACGGCGGGAAGGCAGCGCGCATGTGCAGTGGGAGGCCCCAAAAGCCTTTCATCTGAAAGGCTGGGGAGCTTTCCCGCGCAGGCTCCGTCGGTACCGACGTACCCATATGTGAGGACTAATTCCTGCTGTTCCCAGAGATCACCTGTTACAGGTAAGTAACTGTGCTATACGTTCTAGGCCTTCAGTTCCTGAGGCAGCAAAACAGCTCCACAACGTTATGGAACCTCTACTATATTTAACTGTAGGAAGGGTTTTTTTTCCTCATTATTGTTAAGTGCTGTCGACTCATGGCGACCCTCTGGATAGTTGTCCTAAACTGTGTCAGTCTTCAGTCAGACAGCTCATTGTTGACAGGCTGGCATCCATAGCTGCTGTTATTGTATTGCTGACCTTCCTCTCATTGCTGGCCTTCCTCTTTTGTGTTGACCTTCTGTCTTGCCAAGCATGATGTCTTTCTCTAATAATCTCTCCCTTCGCATGATATGTCCTAAAGTATGAAAGTTGAAGTCTTGTCATCCTGAGCTTCTAAAGACAGCTTAGGGTTGATCTCCTCTAGTACTAACTGTTTTATTCTTCGGGCAGTCCATGATATACATAGTATTCGTCGCCAGCACCATAATTCATAGTCATCAATTTTCTTCCTGTCTATCTTTTTCACTGTCCAGCCTTCACATCCATACTATTGAAAATACCGTGGCTTGAACAAGTCCAATCTTTGTATGGAGAGAGACATCTCTGCTCTTGAGAATCTTATCTAGGTCCTTCATAGCCATTCTACAAAGAGCAGTATGTCGTCTGATTTCTTGACTGCTTGTAGCTTCTTTATTGATAGCTGATCCAAGTAGGTTAAAGTTGCCCACTATTTCAATTTCTTCTCCAACAATGAATTTATTGAGATTTGCAAGTTGCCCGGATCTTTTGTCTTTACATTAAGGTGCAGGCCCATTTTAAGACTGTTCCTTGATCTTCAGAAGCAAACGTTTCAGATTGTCTTCACTTTCAGCCAGTAATGTGGTATCAGCATAGCGAAGATTGAGTCTCCACTAATTTTTAAACCTGTCTTCATACAGTCTTCTCTGATTTGTTCTGCATATACATTAAAAGTTAGGGGGGAAAGTATGCAGCCTTGTTGTACACCTTTAATTTTAAACCATTCTGTTTCTCCTTGTTCCATTCAAACTGTTGCTGCTTGATCAATGTAAAGGTTGTGTAAGAGAACAATCAGGTGTTCTGGTATACCCATGCTTCTTAATGTGGACCAGAGTTTCTCATGGTTTACACAGTCAAAAGCCTTGCTGTAATCAATAAAACACAAATGGATATCCTTTTGGTATTCTTTAGTCTTTTCAATGATCCATCTCACATCTGTGATGTCTTTCATTCCTCGTCCTTTCCTGAACCCTTCTTGCACTTGAGGCAGTTCTCGTTCCAGGTATGGTTGTAGTCTCTGCTGAATAATCTTCAGGAGAATTTTGCTGACATGTGGGATCAGAGCGATTATGCGATAATTTCCAGTGTCAGTTGGATCACCTTTCTTTGCTATTAATGTTAACACAGATCTTCTCCAGTTAGTTGGCCATGATGTTGTTTTCCATATTTTCTGGCAGAGCCTTGTAAGTATGGTAACGGCTGCATTTGATTGCTGTAATACGTCTGTGGGAATGCCATCGATGCCTGGCGCTTTGTTCTTTGATAAGGCTTTCAATGCTGCTTCAACTTCTTCCATCACCAGTGGTTTCGGATCATAAGGTACAGATTGAGATAGCTGTTGGTCCACTTGATCTTTAGCATATAATAACTCTGTATATTCTTTGCACCTCTTCTTGGTCTTCTCAGCATTATTCAACATGGATCCTTGAGAATCTTGTAACATTCCAATTTGAGGCTGGAATTTTTTCTTTAACTCGTAGCTTTAGGAAAGCCAATCTTGTTCTTCCTCTAATAGTTTCTGCTTCTATTTCCTTGCATGCATCATTATAGTACTTCTCCTTGTCTTGACGTGCTGCATGTTGGAAATCTGAGTTCTGCGATTGCCTCTTTCTCCTCTGGCTTTAGCTTCTCTGCGTTTCTGGGCAATTTTCAGAGTTTCTTTTGTCATCCATTTTGGCCATTTTTACGTTTTCACCTTTGGTAGAGATTCCTCACTTTTTCTAGTTCCTTATCGTCACTCCAGTCCAGTCCCTTTACTTCTGGGTTACGCAACCCTTCCAGCAGCTTGGAGGCTGAGCCCAACCTTTTTTGGAGGTGGAGCGGTATAAGTACCCCTGGGACCACCCACTCACTCCAGTATTCTCAGCCTCCAAGCAGCTGGAGGGTTCCGTAAGCCTGGGCTTACTGGAGTCCTTCTTTTAGATAATACTTTTTGGTTAATCTTATTTAATTTAATTTTATTTGTCTAACTTACCTACATTTCTTTAGCTGATAAAGCTCCTGCGGCTTTAAATTTCTGCCGGCTCCTTCCTCCCCCCCCCCCTCCTCTTCGGGCCGGGGAATGGAGGTAAGCGGTGTCCTGCAGCGTCAGGGGAGACTTCCCTCTCTCCTGCTCCGGGCAAGGACAGTCGGGCCAGAAGACAACCGCCGCCATTCTCTGCCTCGCGCCGAAGCCCCCAGGGTGGCTGAGCGCTGGAGGCAAGACCGCTATTCGGGGCCTACCGCCAATATCTTCCAAGGCGGACGGAGAGACGCGGCAGCGATAACGGACTCCCCGACATCGCGGAAGCAGCGAAAGTGATTGCAGCTGTAAGGGGGCTCAATTTCACTTCAGGCCTTCTCTCGGAGCACGGCAAACCCGACGGCTACCCTCGCACGGTCCCGATCTGGCTCCATGTGGTGAGGCCCACCACGTGTAGAGCCTGCGGGCCAGGATAGCCGCGCCGGGGGCAGGATCCAGTACCAGCATCTGAAACGCAAGTACCTCCGGTGGGGGAAAGAACAGCTAAATTTTTTGTTAATGCTTTATTTTTTTATCCAAATTTTAATCTTTTATCTTAATTTTGTTGCGGTTGGAACTGGTTTTAATTTCCTTTGGGCAAGCATTTTGTCTGTCTCCCCTCCAAGAGGAGCAGAAAGGGGAGAAGTATGGAAGTTAAAAGACTGCATGTTTATTGAATTTATATATTTCAGAAGCAAGGCCAAATCCTAGGAACATGGCAACCAAGCCACACTGTCCCTCCTGCGGAACACGCAGAGGCACCTCCGCAGAGTCAGGAATCTGCAGGAGCTGCGCCGCAGTGGCGGCCTCAGTTGAGCAGGAGATTAATCTCGCTGTAGCTCTCCCTCCTCAGGGGGCAGGAGACCTCCTAGGTGGGGAGGGAGGGTCACAGGTACCCCCTCCTACGTCCTCGGACATACCTTCTCCTTCCCTACCCCCTTCCCCCCTCCCTGCGGGGGAAGGAGGGTCCGGGGATTTTTTCTCCCCGGACTTCATACTCTTGCTGCACAAGGCCTATTGCTTACGGAAGCAAGGCTTAGGTGCAGCTGAGGCCGGGCCGTCAAAGAAGGACAATGCAGCCTCAGATGCCAACGTGCCAACGAAGCGCCCCCGGCTGTGTGAGGAGGAGCCCCTGGCGACCCTCTCTCAGGTTACTCCGGAGGAGACGTACTCGGACAAGGACTTGGACGAGGAGGAAGAGGAGCTGGAAGAGGGAGAGATCCCGGAGGAAGACCAATCCAGGATCATCAGAGTCTTTTGTCGGGAGGAGCTCCCGGCACTAATTAATGAATCCCTAAAGGTGCTCAATGTGGCCTCAGATACGCCGGCTGAGGAGGAGGCGCTGGAGGACCCATTGATCCAGGCCATTAGGAGATCCCAGAAGGTCTTTCCGGTCCACAAAGTGGTTCGTCAGATGATCCAGGAAGAATGGGACCAGCCGGAATCTAGCCTGAGGGGGACCCGCCCCATGCTGCGCCTATACCCTCTCCCAGAGGCAGATAAGGAGCTCCTGAAGTCCCCCAGAGTGGATGCAGCGGTATCAGCAGTCACTAAGAAGACTACTATCCCAGTTGAAGGCAGCACGGCCTTAAGGGATTCTCAGGACAGAAAGTTGGACACCCTCCTGAAACAAGCATTTGACGTAAGCGCTCTCGCCCTACAGGCCTCCATCTCAGGAGCTTGGGTTGCTCGGGCCTGCTTAAGGTGGTCGCAGCAACTGCAAGCGGCGGAGGCCACCGCGGGGGACGCCCGGCCCAACGCCGCTAGGTTGGAATCCGGAGCTGCCTACTTAGTGGATAGTCAGTATGACCTCATCAGAAGCCTGGCCAAGAACATGGCCTCGGTAGTGGCAGCCAGGCGTTATTTGTGGTTACGAAATTGGGCGGCGGATGCCTCTTCAAAGGCACGCCTGAGTCGACTCCCCTTTAAGGGCAAGCTGCTCTTTGGGGAGGATTTGGAGAAGCTAGTAAAGGACCTTGGCGAGTCCAAGGGAGGCAGGCTACCAGAAGACAGGCCGAAACAAAGTCGCCCTCTGCCTTCGAATCGCCCCCAGTCCAGGGATTCTCGGAGGTTTCGCCCTGCCAGATCCAACCCCCCATCCAGGGGACGCTTCCCCTCCAGGAGCCAAGGTTTCAGGGGGTTTCGAGGGGCAGGCCGCGGCTTTGGGGCCTCCTCCTCCTTCTCCTCGGCACCTAGAAAACCACAATGAAGCGACGGGGGACCAGGGGGAAGAGCGGCCAGTGGGAGGCCGCCTAAGGCAGTTCCTCCCCGCCTGGTCCCAGGTCACTTCGGATCAATGGGTACTGGAGGTGATCAGAGAGGGCTACGCTCTTGAATTCGCAAAGCAATTACCTCCAGCATTCGTTCAATCTCCCAGCGGATCCCCGGCAAAGAGGTCGGCGATAGAGACAACCCTCGCACGGCTAATTGCACTAGGAGCAGTGGTACCGGTACCATCAGACCAGTTAGGATCGGGTCGATACTCGATTTACTTCGTAGTCCCAAAGAAGGAAGGGTTATTACGGCCAATCCTGGACCTGAAACAGGTCAACCGCTGTCTCAGGGTACCACATTTCCGCATGGAGACCCTACGCTTAGTGATCGCAGCAGTAAGGGCCGGAGAGTTCCTGACGTCCCTCGACTTGACGGAAGCCTACCTGCATATTCCAGTCAGGAAGTCCCATCAACAGTTCCTAAGGTTCGCTGTGCCGGGGGGCCACTTTCAATTCCAGGCACTTCCCTTCGGCCTAGCGACCGCCCCACGGACATTCACCAAGGTGATGGTAGTAGTAGCGGCCTTCCTCCGCAAGGAAGGGATTCTAGTACACCCGTACCTAGACGATTGGCTGATCCGGGCAAAATCGCTAGCGGAAAGCCGCTCGGGAACGGACAGAGTTATTCAGGTCCTAGAGGAATTGGGGTGGGTCATCAACCGAGCAAAAAGCAGGATGGCCCCCTCCCAGGACCTCGAATACCTTGGAGCAAGATTCGACACCGGAAGGGGCAGAGTGTTCCTCTCACGAACGCGATCAAGGGACTTAAGACTGCTAATCGCGCAGTTCCAGAGCAGACGAAACCCCTCAGCATGGCATTATCTTCAGGTGTTGGGCACGATGGCGGCAGCAATAGAGGTTGTGCCTTGGGCCAGGGCCCACATGAGACCATTACAGCGCGCTCTATTGCGTCGGTGGTCCCCACAAATCCATCCCCTCACTACACAGTTACCGTGCGCGCCAAGGACCAAACGCTCACTTCTCTGGTGGCAGTGCACAAAGAATCTGGAGCGGGGAATGCCACTCGAGCCTCATCTCTGGGTACTGTTGACAACGGATGCCAGTTTGTCAGGCTGGGGGGCTCACTGCGAGGACCAGTTTGTCCAGGGCCGCTGGTCTCCGCTGGAATCTCAATGGCCCATCAACAGATTGGAGTTGCGGGCCGTCTCTCTAGCTCTCAGAGCGCTCGAACCTCTAGTACTAAGAAGGGCAATTCGCATTCTCTCCGACAACGTCACCACGGTAGCTTACATCAACCACCAGGGCGGCACCAGCAGCCCCTCCCTGGAGAAGGAGGCAGACATCCTGTTCCAGTGGGCGGAACCCCGCCTGGAAGCTCTTTCGGCGCAACACGTGGCAGGCACAGACAGTCTCACGGCCGATTACCTCAGCAGGCACAGGATAGACCACGGAGAGTGGGAGCTGGAGAAGGAGACCTTCGACAAGATTGTGAACCACTGGGGACTCCCAGTAATGGATCTCATGGCAAGCTTCGCGTCAGCCAAGGTGGACAGGTTCTTCAGTCTGCGGAAGGAAAGAATGTCCGAAGGCCTCGATGCCCTGTCTCAGAAGTGGCCGGCGGAGGGCCTCCTCTACGTGTTCCCCCCTTGGGTCCTCATCGGAAAGGTCCTTCAACGAGTGGAGTCTCACCAGGGCCTGGTGATCCTCATTGCCCCGGATTGGCCGAGGCGCCCTTGGTATGCAGATCTGGTGAGACTGCTAGCCGACCGGCCTTGGCGGCTCCCCTGCAAAAGGGGCCTGCTCAGGCAGGGCCCAGTTCTGATGCCTCAAGTGGATCGATTCTCGCTTACGGCCTGGCTATTGAAAGGGCACGGCTCTTAAAGCTAGGTTATTCGGGAGCAGTAATATCAACGCTATTAAATGCGAAGAAACGCTCGACCTGCTTGTCCTATGTTAGGGTCTGGTGCATTTTTGAAGCTTGGTGTGCGGAACACCGAAGGAATCCCCTTTCGGCCTCAGTCCCTGAGGTTCTGGAATTCTTGCAAGCCGGGTTCGACAAGGGTCTGGCTCACAGCTCCTTAAGAGTCCAACTAGCAGCCATCGCTTGCTATAGAGGGAAGGTCCGCGGTAAGCCCCTAGGGGCCCATGCGGATGTATCCAGGTTCCTGAGGGCAGTCAGACGCCTGCGCCCGCAACGGAGATCTGTGATCCCCCGTGGGATCTCAATCTGGTACTAAATGCAATGGTCAGGGAACCCTTTGAGCCAGTAAAGAGGGCCTCCCTGAAGGATTTAACCCTCAAGACAGCTTTCCTGGTCGCGATCTGCTCAGCCAGACGAGTCTCCGAGTTGCAAGCGCTGTCCTCCCAACCCCCCTTTCCTTTCCTTTTTCAGGGACAAGGTGGTCCTTCGGACAGTGCCTTCCTTCCTACCCAAGGTCATTTCCCCATTCCATTTGAACCAGACAGTAACCCTCCCGGCCTGGCCGGCCGAAGTCCCGGAAGGTAGGGATAGTAAGCGAAGATTCCTAGACGTCCAGAGGATCTTGAAGCGATACCTCTCCCGCACAGCCCCTTTCCGGAAATCCGAACGTCTGTTCGTCCAGTTCGGAGGCCCGCACAAAGGGGAGGCGGCAGCCAAGGCCTCCATCTCCAGGTGGATTAGGGAAGCGATTGCCTCTGCCTACATCCTAAAAGGGAAGCAGGTCCCAGTGGGCCTACGGGCGCACTCTACCCGAGCTCAGGCCACCTCGTGGGCAGAGTACAGTCTAGTTCCCCCTTTGGATATTTGCAGAGCGGCGACTTGGTCCTCGCTGCATACCTTCACAAAACACTATAGGCTAGACGTACAGAGCGCAGCGGCTGCGCGGTTTGGTCTGGCGGTTCTTCAGTCCGGAGTGCCGGACCCCTCCCGGAGTTGAACTGCTCTGATACATCCCAGAAGTAAAGGGACTGGACTGGAGTGACGATAAGGAAGAAGTAATTAGATCTTACCTGCTAATTATTGTTCCTGAAGGAACGACAGTCCAGTCCCTGATCCCTCCCGGCTCGGCCGGACTTGAAGACCTATCAGACGACAGCGGAGGGCGGACCAAGCGGAGATCCAGGTCGGAGCAAAAGAGAGCGAAGAAAGTCTCCTCTGACAGTGTCGGGCAGCCGCCTCCTCCCGTTGCCCTCCCTCCTCCGTGTTCCTTCTTGTTCCTATCTCCCAGTTTAAAAAAAAAAAAAGAAAGGCAGTCCCTCTACCGGGCTGTGTGCTGGTCATCCCCTAGGGGAGTAAGACTTTTAGTTTGAGGTTTATTCATAGAAATTGCTACAGTTGGCTTTGTCATTCAAATACTGGAGTGAGTGGGTGGTCCCAGGGGTACTTATACCGCTCCACCTCCAAAAAAGGTTGGGCTCAGCCTCCAAGCTGCTGGAAGGGTTGCGTAACCCAGAAGTAAAGGGACTGGACTGTCATTCCTTCAGGAACAATAATTAGGTAAGATCTAATTACTTCATGTCATCCCATAACTCTCTTCTAGAGCTCTTATTTGTATCTAAAGCAGCAAATCGATTTTGCAGGCAGTCTTTGAATTCCAGTATATTCTCAAGGTCATATTTTGCTACATTCATAAGTGGCTTGCTCTTTTTCAATTTTAGCTTGTTTGCATACTAGTAGTCAGTGATCTGTACCACAGTCAGCTCCATGTTTTGTCTTTGCTATAGAGCTTTTCCATCGTTGACTTCCACGGGTGTAGTCTATTTGATTTTTGTAAAATCCATTGGGTGAAGTTCATGTGTACAGTTGCCACTTGTGTTGCTGGAAGAAATTGTTTGCGATGAATAGATCATTGGTCTTTCAGAATTCTATTAGTCTTTCTCCAGCCTCATTTCTGTTGCCAAGTCCATATTTGCCAACCATTTGACAAACTGCAATCAATGAATGCTTAATTTCTTTGTATTTAATTACAGTTCTTGCAAGTTTCTTCTTAATTGTAAATGCAACACCATGTCTTCTTTTGTCTTTCATTTCCAGCATAGTAGACCATGTGATCATCAGATGCAAAATGCCCAATGCCAGTCCATTTCAGTTCGCTGACACCCAACAGATCAAGTTGTACACGTTTCATTTCATTCTTGACCACCACCTACTTCCCTTGGTTCATGCTTCATACATTCCATGTCCCAATATGTAAAACATCTTTGCAGCTTCTGACTTCATCTGTAAATGTATCACTGGTCTGCATTGCCAAAGAGTTCAAGTTTGGTTTCGTCTGTCCACAGAACATTTTCTCAGAAGGAATGTGGTTTCTCAAGGTGGGTTTGGGTAAAGATCAGGTATGCCTTTTTATGTCTATTTTAGAGCAGTGATGTCCTCCTTGGCCTTCGCTCATGAAGTACATCTTTATTTAATGCACAGTGTATGGTGTGGGATGAAATCACCAGTCCAGATTGCTCCAGGTCAGCCTTAAGCTCTTTTGGATATAGTATGTGGTGTGTTAACAGCAGTTTGCAGTAACCTTCAAATACTTCTTGGATTAATTTTCCTCTTCCCACCACGTCCTAGGACAGTGATGGCTAACCTTTTTGAGCCCGAGTGCCCAAACTGCCGCACAAAACCAAAGAATTTCCTCAAAGTGCCAGCACGTCAACTAAAGCCTCATTTGCATAAGGTGCCTCATTTGCATAAATATTTGCATAATGTTACCATACACTAACTTTTAGTAAACATGCCTCTTAATGAGTATATGGATAAAGAAAGACTAAAAGGTTTCTACATTACTATAATCCAGTACCAACCGCCAGGCACATTAGGAACTACTACAAACGCTGCCCATTTAGAACCCATAGCAAACCCGCCGTATCCTAACAGCACTGCCAGGACTCACAAAGCACCATACCCTAACTATCAAAAGGCAACACTGCAAATATTAAACCAATACATTTCAGAGAACAACAATACATGACCTACTGGGGAAAGAACAAGTGGCAATGTCAAATAGGAATTATATAAACAGAATACCTCAGCTCAGTTACACATGCAGAACAGACCATCACCAAACAAGGAATCACAATTTAGAAACAGGAAGACAATAATTAAACTGGGAACTCCAAAAGCCAAACTTGGAATATACAACAACACTGTAGAAATAAAACTATAAATTAATTTCCTCTTGTACTAAACAAAGCGCAAAAATTAATGATGCACATTTCCCAGAGCTGACATATTCCAGTTAATAAATTCAAAATAAAGAGATATTTTTCTACCTTTTGTGCATTTTTTTCAGTTGCAATTGTTCCAGCCACTTTCTTCTGGTTTCCCATCAGCCCCCGCGGGCTTAACAGAGCAGCGAGGGAGAAACTCCCCTCGCGCTCTGAAAGCCGGCGCGTGTGACTGGAGGCAGCTGAGAGAGGTGATACCGGGGACGGAGGGCAGGCTCTGTTGGGCGGGGGGGCCCCGCGGCACACTCGATTCTGCCGCGGCGGCCCCGGCCCTGGCAGCGACAGCTTTTTTTTTTTTTTAAATGCCGCATATCTTGATTGCGAACCTTCCCGCGTGCCAGCTGCAAGGCCTTCGCGTGCCACAGCTGGCACGCGTGCCATAGGTTCGCCATCGCTGTCCTAGGAGGTTCGTGACAGTTCCATGAGCAGAAAACTTCTTATAACATTGCAAATTGTAGACACAGGAATCCCAAGGTCTTTGGAGATGACCTTGTACATTTATGACCTTTGATGTTTGGTGATAATGGCTTCTCTGATGGTTTCAGGCAGCTCTCTTTATTTAGCAAGGCTTATATACCGCTTTTCACTGAGTCAAAGCGGTGTACATTCAGCACAATTATATATTTCCCTTGTCCCCAAAGGGCTCACAATCTGCATTTTGTACTTGAGGCACCGAAGGGTTAAGTGGCTTGCCCAAGGTCACAAGGAGGGCCTATGGGACTAGAAACCGCAGTCCCTCCAGCCCAAGGTGGTGGTTCTCTAGCAGGATTTGAACCCCCGGCTCAAGGCAACTTGCCCCAACCACTAGGCGACTACTCCCTCGACTCTCGTCTTCACCATTGTGAAAATGGAGCAGGGAGTGAATGGGGCCATTTTCAACATTAGAGCCAATGTTCATTGATTAATTCAAGTTGTGTGAGTACTGACAATTGATCACAGATGCATCTAATTTTGATACAATGGGAATGTGGTGGTGGTTCTGTTCAAACTGACTTGAATTGTTTATAAGGGTGCCAATAATCATGTCCTGGCAATGTCCTAGTTTTTATACATTTTTATTTATTATTTATTTATTTATTACAGGCTCTTATATACCGCTCTATTCAGCATCAGCGCGGTTTACAATATAACAACATACCATAATGAACAAACTGTTTGGTTTTACAGAGAACAAGGTCAGAGAACTTGGATAAAACATGGGAAGTCATTACTGCAACTATTTACAAGAGTATTTACAAGTATACATGACAGGATTTGTTCTTAGTTTGGGTAGTGATCAAGATTGGTTAGTTGGTTAAGTAATAATGGGGGAAGAGGTGGGATTTTTCCTTCTATTTCCTTTTTTGATTGGTCTTGTTTTATTTGATTCTTTTTTTGTGTGTCAGATATCTGTGCATATATAATCCAAAGCCATTTCACTGGCCACTTTTTTTAAGGAGATATTGGACATTAAGAGATTGAACTGCAAGAGTGCCAATAATATTGACCACAACTATATATTCTGCTCATTTTACCTGCATCGCTCTTCCTTGCCTTTCCCCCCTGTCCTTAAAAATACAGATTGCTTCTCTGTTATAAGCCTTTCCACCCTACCACTTCTTCAGCCATCCCAGTTACACCCTTCTTTATATAGTCTTTGTAGAGCAGATAATTTACTGCAATAATCTCCACCCTTAATTCTTTAAGATCACGAGGGAAATGGAATTACTCTTGATCAGCACTATTCTCTTTCTAATATTTCCACCATCCTTTCTCTTCCTGATTCTAATCCTGTCCTACAAAATGTCTGATTTCTGCACTTGCCTCCACTGTTCTTACATATGCCCTCTTCATTGCTGTGGTACCTCAGAGTTTCAATTCTTTTAGCCAGTCATGGTACTGTTTTCCCCCAAAGCATCTCAAAGAAATTATCACTTCAGTTCCATACCTTTTCTCTTTTCAGCAGTGAGTATCAGTCCAAATCCTAACCTCCCTCTCAAGGCTACTCTCAAACCATCCAGCATGCAGCACATAATCACTCCAAATTCAGTGTTCTCTCACCTTTCTTCTTTTGGAAATGTTTATGGTTTAATAAAATTTAATATATTGCCCTTCACAGTAGTACCAACATGTTTTAAAAGACAGTTAAAATAGATTAATAACAAAAGAGATTAATTAAAAAATGGTAGCAGGTAGCAGAAGTTGGTACTTCATGATACTCCTTTTAAAGGATACCTGTACTTTTGTGGTACTGTGTTAGCTGAAGTAGAGAAGAGAAAAACCCTTCCGAGTGCCCATTCTGTTGCCAACAAATGTATCTGTATCCATGACTTTTGTCTTATGCGCCCTATGTATGTTTTTTGCTTTGAGGACTTTGCTTCAGTTGCTGCTTTTTGTCAGAGGTTCCTTTCTCCTATGAAGCTTGGTGGTAGTCTTCTAGAGTACCACTTCTGTTCTCTTCTTCTCTCGACTACAGTCTTATCTGTCTTGTTCTCGATAAACTTGTCTGATGATGCACTTTTTTCTACAATACTTTACTCACCTCCGGCTTTGGCCACTTTTGCCCAGTTCTTATTTGTACACTGTGGGAGTAATTTGATAAGTGTGTCTATTTTTGGCCTACTTCATAAAAAGACATGTGTCTTCATAAAATAGGCTAAAAATAGACACTCTCTTATAAAGATACAGGTACTTTTCTCTTTATAAAATACTAGCACAAATCGTGTGGAAATCGCCCTCAGATTGAAGGCATGGACATTAGCAGATATAATTGTTAGTATGTATTTTGTAAAAGTGTGTGTAAATCACAACTGAGCTTGCCTACTCTACCAGTACATGCCAACTTGCACTGTACATACTTTAAGCGTCATCTAATTTTATAAGAGCACATTTACGTGTGTGCAGTGTCGAAACTCAGCCTTGGTTTACCTCTGCATTCTCTTTTCTATTTGCCTGCATCCAGCTCACTGAGCATCTGGTTAAAATTTCATATTTTCTTACATTTTGAAATTCATGCTTTCCACCTCCTGTTCTGTTGCACTTATTAAACAAACCTATCATGTCCTTATCCATATCCATTTATTCACAAAAATAAAACCTAAAATACAATAAAATTAAACATGGCAAGGGTATCTAAAACAGTAAAAACAGATTAATTAGATGCTTGGCATCATGAAAATTAAATAAATGAAAAAGCCTGAGCAGAGTCCACCTAACTTCCTTGCCTTCAGTATCTCTCATCTCTTCACCACCCTCACCCCCCCCCCCCGCCTCCAACACCCAGTATCTACTGCTTCATGCCCTGCTCAGTCAATGGCTAATAGCTTTGGCATGACAAGATTCACAATATTACTCTTTGTAGTTCTCCTCCAGGCTGCCACCACCACCTCTTCCTTGAAATTACAGAGCAAGAAACTGACAATTTCTCTTCCTCCAAACTAATTCTTCTGATCCTGCTCAGTTCTTTCTCCCCCGTTATCCCCTCCATATGTTGCATTTTCAGTCTTTTTGTTGTGGATGTTTGTGCTGCTTTCAAGCATGCCATATTCAAAGCACTCCTCAAGAACCCTTCACCATACTCTACCTGCCTTGCTAATTATTGTCTTGTCTTACCCTCCCCAGCTCAACCAGACTTATTGAATATGCAGTTTACTTTTGCTACACTGACGTTTTCATATCTCGGTGTTCTTGGTCCACTCCATCTGTATTTCCCCCTTTACACTCCATGGAGATTGCCTTCACCAAACCTTTCAGTGATCACTTCATGGCCAACACCAGAGGTGTTTACTCTCCACCTATCCTCCTTGATTTTCTTCTTTTTTCACCAATTTATCGCCATTTTCTCCTTGACATCATGTGCTCACATGCACTTTTGATTCTCTTTCCTCACTCATTACACTTGCAGTGTCTGTCTTGCTAAAGAATACTGCACCACTTCATGAGAAAGGTGTTCTCCGTACGATTTCATCAAGAGTTTTATTTTTAGTTTTGATGTGTATGTGTGCCTTGTATTGATAAAGTCAGATGGTTTTATTCTAGTGATATATGTATTCATTCATTTCAAGTTTACTGAATGTAATCTCTTTGCAGGATGTTACCAAACTGACCCCTCTTTCCCAAGAAGTCATCAGCAGACAAGCTACAATTAATATAGGTAGGATATGACATTTGATTACAGCTGTTTCAAGTAGCATGCTTGTTTAATTATTTCAGGATAGCATTAGTAATACTGTCTTTGCTCATATTGCCCCTTTGAGATTAATCTAAAATCCTCAGAACTATGGGGCTGTTCAGAGTGTATCAGTTAAACTAGCCACCTGTCTAAAGCTTGTGAATCTGAAGCTCAGATTGTTTGAGGCACTATTTTGTTTTGTTTTTAAATGATACTACTTTTTGGTTAAATGTTTATACAATAGTTATTAAAATAACCTTATTGATAGCTTCAAAGACCTGCTTTTGAAGTGAGTTTTTTAAATGGATCACTGACTTTTGGTTGCACGTTGATTTATATTTTTTTTCTTGCTCTTTTGGTGGCTGGAGTCATCAGATGATGCTAACTACTGTATTGTCTGACATCTGCTACAGACATACCATATCCCAGAACTTTGTATGCAACTATCACGCTGTAAAATATTACACCCTAAAGAAGCCACAAACTGATCTGAAGTTCTCATTTCTACATGGTTTATGGTTTCAAGCTTGTGTTTTCCTCCTTTTTCTGATATTCCAGATTTCTATGTACTATTACTTTTGATGTAATCTGTATTACTTAGTTATACATTTTATATTTGAGATTTGTATTTTATTTGTGGTTATGATGTATTACATTGTATTTGATGGAAGTTTTAGCTGCTTTGGATTGTACTTTCTATCCTAGAAAGATAGGATATGAAACTGAAATGCAATGTAATCACTGGGGAGCAATGAGAAATAATCGCAGGGATTAAACTAATGAAAACTGGTAATTAACTTGCTTGATCAAGCATTTGTTTAAAAATAGGATTGCAAAACAGACATTTAACCAGTATTATCAAGGAAACAATTTTTTTAAACAGTTAAATTTAGTGTGATCTTCCTTTTTTGACCAGATTCATGCATTATTTATGAGGAAATGTTAGTGTTTTAAAGCATCTCATTCTCTTATGCTGTAAAGAAATGAAGTAAAGGAGGCCTGTGAATCTTTCTTGTAGGTGCCATATGATTACAAAGTGCTAGAAGGAAGTAATGTTGGGTTGGAGATTGTCCCCACTTTAATCCGCTTTCTACCCATTTTATAAACAAGTTGCTACTGGCTGTTTTTTTTTTTTTTTAAGTGTTTTGTATCATCTAGATTCCTCATTACCTTTTTAAGTAAAGGGACAAAATAAAAATTTATAGAAGAGAGAACTTACTTTTTAACAGCTTCTCAAACTTTGGATGTTGTTCCTTATGGTAATAGAACCATAGTTATGTAGTCTTACCAGAATCTGATTCAGATTTCACAGTACTACGCTTAAGGGGATGGCATAAAAGTATACACCCTGTAAATAGTTCTGACAATTTACTGTTCTGTTATATGTAAAAAGTTAAGAAGTTCTTGTTCTATGTAATGTTATGCAAATGTATGCAATTGTTCCATGTAAACCGCCCCTGATCTCTGGAAGGGGCGGTATAGAAGAAATAGATAAATAAATAAAAAAATAAAATAAAAATAAAATATTAAAGGCAGATTCAGGAGATTTTGTAAGACCAAGATGTATGACAATAATTAAACACCAAAGTGAACTCCAAATACTTCGAAACTGGGTCAAATTAAATTCAGAAGTACCCTAAAAACCCAGCAAATAGCAAACCACAAAGAAAAAATTTTTTTGTCGGATTGACCAACACAGTACACAGGATCAATGCCTGTTACCGCAGCGGTCCTTCCTTTTTAATCGTTTGTATGACAACTTAAAACAGCTCCTCTTAGAAACAGCTGGTACTTAGCTTTGTGCAATTAGGCTGTGAAGACAGATAGGCAGTGGGCGTTCAGTGCCTAATTCAGCAGGTCTTGTCACTACGACGTGTCACGTTTCGGGGGTACACTCATCCACCCCCTGCTTCAGGTCAGACCTCCGAATAAGAATGAGAAACTTCAGCCGTAAACACCCCGCTATAAAAGTGGTTTATATATCCAGCCGCCATTGCAGATCACGGGAAGGGACACGCCCCCCTATTGTGATAGGCCCAGGAGTAACCTATCCAGTCAAAGAAGTGAAGCCACCAAACAGGTTCCACCTCTAAACATGGAGGGTTAGTAGATGATTGATTAATCATGGTGTAAAGAAGAGAAAGCATATCAGCATATAAGTATAAAATTTAACGAATAGTGTGCCAGTCAATCTGTTGGTTGAGACCGTCGGGAGCAACTGAATGTAAACGGAATATCCATTGTTGCTCTAAGTTTTGTAAACGTTGGATCCGATCGCCACCACAGGGATCCAAGGGAACGTAGTCTAAAGCCCGCCAATGTAGATCCCCAAAAACATGCGAATGTTCAAGGCAATGCTCGACCAGGGGAGCTGATAGTGTTACAGTCCGTATCCGGGAAGCATGTTCTGTCAGGCGATGCTTTAAAGGTCGTGACGTCCGACCAACATATGGTAATTGACACGGGCAAACGATCAAGTAGACCACATGATCCGTATTACAATCAGTGTGCCACCGGGTGTAATAAGATCTATGGGTACGTACATCCATCCAAAGAGCACCCTGTAATGTACCCTGACAAAAGATACATGACTGGCATGAAAAATGACCCGCCTGGTCATGACATCTGGGCGGAAGGTCAAGAGGAGACTTGGTCCTGACCAAGAGATCCCGTAAGTTGGACCTTCGGGAATAGGCAATTTGTAGTGGCTTCTGAAAGCAGGAGTGAATCATTAAAGTAGGCCAAAATTGATGTATCAGGCGAGTCACTGCCGACGTCCCTTGCATATACGGGAAAACCCCTGTGATCTTATCCTCAGGGGGTGCAGCAGCCTTTGGGATCAACAGCCACTCCCGATGTGTGTGGCATGCCCGTTTATAAGCTAAACGAACTACTTTGGCAGGGTATCCCCGAGAAAGGAGACGAGTAGTTAAATCCCTAGCATGAAACTTGAACTGTGATAACTCAGAACAATTCCTACGGAGTCTCAAAAACTGGCCATAGGGCAGACCCCGTTTTAGAGCCGGGGGATGATAGCTGTCAAAGCGTAATAGCGTATTGCGTTGAACAGGTTTTCTGTAGAGAGACGTCACAAGGCCAGTGGGGCCACATTCTATTGTTATGTCCAAAAACTGGATCTTGTGGGTTTCCACCTGAGAAGTGAATTGAATATTAGACTTAAAGGAATTTAGGGAGATCAAAAATATGTCTAAATCCCCTCGGGTGCCCGACCAAATAAAAAAGATATCATCCAAAAAACGTTTCCAGCATTGGACATGAGTAAAAAGTGGATGAGAAAAGACGTACTGATCCTCAAACCAGGCCATATATATTGTTGCTATGGAGGGGGCCACTGTCGCCCCCATGGCAATGCCAAAAGTTTGCAAATAGAATTGCCCCCGGTACAGAAAAAAATTTTTGTTTAATACTAAGGTCAGTAGGTCCAGAAAAAATTGTTTGGGTATGCGATCCGGCAGTGGGATAGACAGTTGTGAGAGACCAGCCATGACTTCCCCTTGGTCAATATTTGTGTATAGGGCTTGAACGTCCAGCGTGACCAAAAACGCACAAACTGAGATGTCTGAATAGGCAGCTAGTTGACGCATGAAGTCTCCTGTGTCCTTGATGTATGATGGTACTGTCACGGCCAACGGTTTCAAAAAAAGGTCACAGAATTGAGACAGGGGTTCCAGTAAAGAGTTCCTGCAGGAAACTATCGGACGTCCCGGGGGGTTGTCCAACGATTTGTGAATCTTGGGCACAAGATAGAAAATAGGTGTCCGAGGGCTTCGTTTAATCAGAAAATCAGCCTCCTTCCGGGTCAGCCAATTGCAAAGAAATGCCTGTGAAATGAGCTGGGATATATGATCTCTAAGCTGAATTGTAGGATCATCAATGGGAGTATAATGAACCCGATTATCCAAGTGAACATGAATTTCACGGTCATATTGGTCCATGGACAGTAGCACAGTTGCTCCCCCTTTATCAGCCTGTCTGATCACCAGACCCGACTGGGACAATTCCTGCACTGCTTTACGATGGTCCATGGTAAAGTTGTCAAATCCCCGTAATCTGGAATGCTCCAATTGATCCAAACCCCGCAAAATTAGTTGTTGAAATGTGGAGATGACTGCATCAGTAGGGCCCGATGGTAGCCAATAAGAGGGATTTTTAACTAAAGAAACATCCACCGAAGGTCCACTGACGGACATGTGATGTAAAACTCTTAACTTGCGGAAGAATTTATATAAGGCTACTCGCATCTCAAATCCGTTGTATCGTGGCGAGGGAACAAAAGATAAGCCCATGTCCAAAACCTGAATTTGTTGTTGTGTGAGGGAGACGCCAGAGATGTTCACAATTGACGATTCCGCGTCCGGGACCGAGTGTCTGGGCCCTCCCAAAAATCCGTCTGGTAAGACCCCCGGGAACGTCGCGCCCGATATGTGTTGCCCCTAGAAAACTCTGCTGGTGGTTGTGATTGCGGTTTCCTGCCATTTATCGTTTGACCTGACTCACTGGAATCCGTGTCCGAAAAGTCATCAGACCCTGGTGCAAAGGATACCTTCTTGCGAAATTGCTTGCGAGAAGGCCAATTATAGATACAATTATTGTCGTAGTCTAATTTGTCTCGCTTAAATTTGTTAATTTTAAGCCCACGAACGTGGTCCCGAAAAGAAGTCAGCTGTTTGTCAATTTCAGCCCATTGCGTATCAAAACTCAAAGGAGGCAATGTCTCCAAAATTTTTCCTTTTAGAGCCCCCGTCTGCAATGTAAGAAAAGCATTAGATTTCAGTTACATGGAGAGGCTATGGCCCAATACCTGAAATCATCGGTCATCCCTAGAGGGCTGCGGGTCTTAAAACCTCCTAAACAATTTACGGGGGATGAAGGTTTTTTATCCAAATGGAATGCCATATTGAACAAGTGTGGCTTGGACCTAGTGGCATTGCTGCTGGAACGGTCTTCTCAGGAATTAGAGTCCCTTACATTGCAGACGGGGGCTCTAAAAGGAAAAATTTTGGAGACATTGCCTCCTTTGAGTTTTGATACGCAATGGGCTGAAATTGACAAACAGCTGACTTCTTTTCGGGACCACGTTCGTGGGCTTAAAATTAACAAATTTAAGCGAGACAAATTAGACTACGACAATAATTGTATCTATAATTGGCCTTCTCGCAAGCAATTTCGCAAGAAGGTATCCTTTGCACCAGGGTCTGATGACTTTTCGGACACGGATTCCAGTGAGTCAGGTCAAACGATAAATGGCAGGAAACCGCAATCACAACCACCAGCGGAGTTTTCTAGGGGCAACACATATCGGTCGCGACGTTCCCGGGGGTCTTACCAGACGGATTTTTGGGAGGGCCCAGACACTCGGTCCCGGACGCGGAATCGTCAATTGTGAACATCTCTGGCGTCTCCCTCACACAACAACAAATTCAGGTTTTGGACATGGGCTTATCTTTTGTTCCCTCGCCACGATACAACGGATTTGAGATGCGAGTAGCCTTATATAAATTCTTCCGCAAGTTAAGAGTTTTACATCACATGTCCGTCAGTGGACCTTCGGTGGATGTTTCTTTAGTTAAAAATCCCTCTTATTGGCTACCATCGGGCCCTACTGATGCAGTCATCTCCACATTTCAACAACTAATTTTGCGGGGTTTGGATCAATTGGAGCATTCCAGATTACGGGGATTTGACAACTTTACCATGGACCATCGTAAAGCAGTGCAGGAATTGTCCCAGTCGGGTCTGGTGATCAGACAGGCTGATAAAGGGGGAGCAACTGTGCTACTGTCCATGGACCAATATGACCGTGAAATTCATGTTCACTTGGATAATCGGGTTCATTATACTCCCATTGATGATCCTACAATTCAGCTTAGAGATCATATATCCCAGCTCATTTCACAGGCATTTCTTTGCAATTGGCTGACCCGGAAGGAGGCTGATTTTCTGATTAAACGAAGCCCTCGGACACCTATTTTCTATCTTGTGCCCAAGATTCACAAATCGTTGGACAACCCCCCGGGACGTCCGATAGTTTCCTGCAGGAACTCTTTACTGGAACCCCTGTCTCAATTCTGTGACCTTTTTTTGAAACCGTTGGCCGTGACAGTACCATCATACATCAAGGACACAGGAGACTTCATGCGTCAACTAGCTGCCTATTCAGACATCTCAGTTTGTGCGTTTTTGGTCACGCTGGACGTTCAAGCCCTATACACAAATATTGACCAAGGGGAAGTCATGGCTGGTCTCTCACAACTGTCTATCCCACTGCCGGATCGCATACCCAAACAATTTTTTCTGGACCTACTGACCTTAGTATTAAACAAAAATTTTTTTCTGTACCGGGGGCAATTCTATTTGCAAACTTTTGGCATTGCCATGGGGGCGACAGTGGCCCCCTCCATAGCAACAATATATATGGCCTGGTTTGAGGATCAGTACGTCTTTTCTCATCCACTTTTTACTCATGTCCAATGCTGGAAACGTTTTTTTGGATGATATCTTTTTTATTTGGTCGGGCACCCGAGGGGATTTAGACATATTTTTGATCTCCCTAAATTCCTTTAAGTCTAATATTCAATTCACTTCTCAGGTGGAAACCCACAAGATCCAGTTTTTGGACATAACAATAGAATGTGGCCCCACTGGCCTTGTGACGTCTCTCTACAGAAAACCTGTTCAACGCAATACGCTATTACGCTTTGACAGCTATCATCCCCCGGCTCTAAAACGGGGTCTGCCCTATGGCCAGTTTTTGAGACTCCGTAGGAATTGTTCTGAGTTATCACAGTTCAAGTTTCATGCTAGGGATTTAACTACTCGTCTCCTTTCTCGGGGATACCCTGCCAAAGTAGTTCGTTTAGCTTATAAACGGGCATGCCACACACATCGGGAGTGGCTGTTGATCCCAAAGGCTGCTGCACCCCCTGAGGATAAGATCACAGGGGTTTTCCCGTATATGCAAGGGACGTCGGCAGTGACTCGCCTGATACATCAATTTTGGCCTACTTTAATGATTCACTCCTGCTTTCAGAAGCCACTACAAATTGCCTATTCCCGAAGGTCCAACTTACGGGATCTCTTGGTCAGGACCAAGTCTCCTCTTGACCTTCCGCCCAGATGTCATGACCAGGCGGGTCATTTTTCATGCCAGTCATGTATCTTTTGTCAGGGTACATTACAGGGTGCTCTTTGGATGGATGTACGTACCCATAGATCTTATTACACCCGGTGGCACACTGATTGTAATACGGATCATGTGGTCTACTTGATCGTTTGCCCGTGTCAATTACCATATGTTGGTCGGACGTCACGACCTTTAAAGCATCGCCTGACAGAACATGCTTCCCGGATACGGACTGTAACACTATCAGCTCCCCTGGTCGAGCATTGCCTTGAACATTCGCATGTTTTTGGGGATCTACATTGGCGGGCTTTAGACTACGTTCCCTTGGATCCCTGTGGTGGCGATCGGATCCAACGTTTACAAAACTTAGAGCAACAATGGATATTCCGTTTACATTCAGTTGCTCCCGACGGTCTCAACCAACAGATTGACTGGCACACTATTCGTTAAATTTTATACTTACATGCTGATATGCTTTCTCTTCTTTACACCATGATTAATCAATCATCTACTAACCCTCCATGTTTAGAGGTGGAACCTGTTTGGTGGCTTCACTTCTTTGACTGGATAGGTTACTCCTGGGCCTATCACAATAGGGGGGGCGTGTCCCTTCCCGTGATCTGCAATGGCGGCTGGATATATAAACCACTTTTATAGCGGGGTGTTTACGGCTGAAGTTTCTCATTCTTATTCGGAGGTCTGACCTGAAGCAGGGGGTGGATGAGTGTACCCCCGAAACGTGACACGTCGTAGTGACAAGACCTGCTGAATTAGGCACTGAACGCCCACTGCCTATCTGTCTTCACAGCCTAATTGCACAAAGCTAAGTACCAGCTGTTTCTAAGAGGAGCTGTTTTAAGTTGTCATACAAACGATTAAAAAGGAAGGACCGCTGCGGTAACAGGCATTGATCCTGTGTACTGTGTTGGTCAATCCGACAAAAAAATTTTTTCTATGTGGTTTGCTATTTGCTGGGTTTTTAGGGTACTTCTGACAATAATTAAAGGCATAAAACTTCTATTCCAAAAAAATGTAAAAACAAATAGAGAGAGGGCCCGAAGAACCATAAAATCAGACATGTTGATGTTTTGAGGACTCTTCCCAATGCTACTCTAACATGTGGTTAGTTTGATTGTACTGGCCATGTTACTACTTGCAAGATATTTTTAAATTACATTCCAGGGCATCCCTCCAGTCCAATGACCCAACAGAGACAGAAAACACTCAGAACAGTATAAATGACCCGTGCCTTCTGACTGAGCCAGTATTTTCTTAGTCTCCAGCAGTTGGTGAACATAGCTTGTATAGGACTCTGAAGCTTTGATTAGTGGGCCAGTTTGGACCTGGGGTGCAGAACCCGGAGGATCTGAGTCCTTCCCCCAGTAGCACCCTCCGGTGTCTGCCTCCTTTTTTTTTTTTTTTCCCCCCCTTCCCAACCCTTGGGATGGAGCCAGAGGTGGAAGTCCCTGTGCCGCTTTTGCTGCCCTCTGCCTTTCAAGTAAAGGGGCAAAAAAAGACAGCAGTAGAGGCACACCGTGCAGTTCGATGCAGGGAGCCAGTGGTCTTGGCCCCTGCTGGAGAGGGGCACCTAGATAAGTCTGATTGTGGCTCCAAGGTTGTATTTCTTCTTTGCTCATTTTTACCTCGTTCTACGGTGACATTACTTAAACCATGCAACAGACACCTCAATTCCCCCCACATGTCACTATAATTGTAATTAAGCAAGGAACTGATACCCATAGCATTGTAAATAGCGCACGCTGTAAATAGCACCACAAGAATCAACGTCCAGACACACTCACACGCATACACTACTCACTGCATGTACACACTATACACTGTATCTTATTGATTGTTTGCTGTTCAGACCGCCTTGATTGCAGGATAAGGTGGTATAGAAATACGTTTAAATAAATAAATAAAATAAATACCTGGGAGATACAGCATGCATGTGGCTGCATGGCAGCCGCAGGACACAACTGAGATCAGGCTGTGCCACGGCTTCTGAAAAACAAGCAAAATTGTAGTTGAGGGCTTCGGGGAAGCCAGGAGCAGCCCCGATGTGGATGAGGGCAGCATGCAGGACACGATGGAGGCCTCTGCAGATGGTGGTAGGCCCATGATTTCGTCAGGAACTGCCGCCATCTTTGGTTCATCACTATGCACCTCTGGGTCTGTTTTGGGGTCTTAGAGGCTGCCGGCTCCACAGGATTTTGGCACAGGACCAGTCCCAGGTAGGTCAGGAAGCACAGGCAGCGAGTGCTGCACCCTGTTAACCCAAATTTGTGCTCTTGCTTCATCAGGCTTATCTGATAAAGCAGAACGCAGGGGCTCCCCCCCCACCTTGGGCCCCTCTGGGGTGGGGAAGACATTCTGTGCTGGGTAAATGCCGCTGTAGGATTTGGGCTCAGTGGCCTCCATTGACTCCTTGGATCCCTTTGAGGGGCCTGCAGACCACCTTGAGCAGCTCCAGGGGCACTTGGAGGGGAATGGGAGATCCCAGGACCCAAAGATCCTTCGACTGTTGGGATCTTCAATCGGGATGAGCTCCCGGCCTTGATATCTGAGGTGATCTGTAAGTCCTCTCATGCCTCCTCTGTGCAGAGGGCACTCGAGGCTATGATTCGAGGAGGAGTTGAATACTCCTGATACGGGCCTTTGGGTGGGACGCAGCATGGCTCAGCTCTACCCTTATCCCACCAGAAGAGAAGAAGCAGCTGCACCTTCCCAAGGTGGATGCCGTGGTGGCTGCGGTCACTCGCAAGATCGCCATCCTGATTGAGGGAGGCACGGGCATAAAGAATCCACAGGGCTGGCGCATGAAGGTGTTTCTCAAACAGGCCTTTGAGGTGTCGGTGCTGGGCCTGCAAGGGACCATCTGTGGCCCAGACCTTTATTTGGTGATTGCAGGGCCCACAGGAGGCAGGCTGGGAGGCTGCTGGTAGAGCCCCGGACTCGAAACTGGAGTCCAGGACTGTCCTCTTGGTGGACCTGCTTTATGACCACCTGTGGGTTTCCGCTAAAAGCATGGCCATGTTGATGGCTGCCTGGCACCTCCTATGACTGCGCAACTGGTCAGTATGTAGCCTCCAAGATGCGGCTTAACAAGCTCCTCTTTACAGGCAAATTGCTCTTTAGGGAGGATTTGGAGAATTTGGTGAGGTCCCTGGGTGAAATCAAAGTCCCTTGGTTGCTGGAGGACAAGCCCAAGTGCCGAGCCAACTCCTTTTGGGGCCATGGCCAGGGACATTTGGGGGTTTTGCCCCTCATGGGCTGCCAACCCCCAGTCCACCCAGTTTCTCCAGCAGGGATCCTCCTTTCGAGGAGGACCGTGGGGTGGTTGAGTTTTCTTCTTTGGTCCCCTCCAAGCCCCCGCCTGCAGAGTGTTCTTCCCACGTGGGTCTTGAAGATCATTCACAAGGTCTATGCCTTTGAGTTTGCCTGGCCCATAGCAAACCTCTGTTTTCCCCCTGCGGGTGTGGAGGGAACACTCAAGTGGCTGGTGCAGCTCTGTGCGGTGGTCCCAATACCACGGGCCTTATGGGGATCAGGAAGGTACTCCATCTACTTTGTGGTCCCAAAAGGACCAAAGGAAGGGTCCTGATGGCCCATTCTGGACCTAAAGGGGGTCAAGAGGACCATCCAAATTCTGCGCTTCTGCATGGAGACCTTGCAGTCTGTAATCATGGTGGTAAACAAAGTCAAATTTCTTACCTCCTTGGACCTCACCGAGGCTTACTTTCACATCCTGGTGAAGATAGAGCACCCGTGTTTCCTAATTAGGGTACCCAGAGGGCACTTTCAGTTCCAGTCAATGCCCTTTGGGCTGGCCATGGCTCTATGGGTTTTCACAAAGAACATGGTGGTTGTGGCAGCCCACCTCCACAAACAAGAGGTCCTGGTGCACCTGCACCTGGTTGATCACAGTAAGTCCCTTGAAGAGCTAGCATTTAACTGACATGGTGATCCGTTGTCTTCAGGAGCTGGGCTGGATAGTCAGTCTCACCAAGAGCCTGCTACAGCCCTAGCAGTCTCTGGAACAATGTTCCTCTAATTTTCTGTAGGCTGTGTGCGCATAAAATATCAGCTGTGTGCAGCTTTTGAAGGAAGGTTATATTTTTGTGCGCCACATGATGACACTCTGAATTATATACTTTAAAATTTGACTACACGTCAGAATACAGTATGTACACCACATTGATTTTAATCAAATTAAATGAAAATAGATGATTACTCAATGAAGCGGGAAATTTCTAGTAATTACAATCATAACTTTTAAATTAAGACATCGGTGTTGTTTTCTATCAGAATCAGAGCCGTAATTTTTGTGCGCTCTGTTGTAAAGTATGTGCGCTCTCGGCAAGGTGTGTGCACGCACACACGCGCACAGCTTAGAGGGAACAGTGCTCTGGAATATCTGGCTAACCTACTAAAGGGGGCTTTAAACTAGATTCTTTGGGGATGGGTGAAGAATGCCCCAGGTAAGTGAAACATTAAATACCTCTGTAGAAATGGGTAAAAGAGACATCTGGAAAGTGGTGTGTTTAAATGTCTGTAGCATGGGAAATAAGATCCCGGATTGATGGAGAAGAAATTGAAATAGTTGACAGCTTTAACTTGGATCAACAATCAATAAAGAAAGGACTAGCAGTCAAGAAATCTGACGATGTGTTGATCTTGTTAGAATGGCTATGAAGGTACCTAGTGTCAGACGGCTGCCTGGGTGAGAATCTTCACACTCTTGGCAAGTGCATATTTCTATATGATTTGCAAGGTATTGTGGGCAATGTAGTTCATTCACACCAGACACAGCTGCTGACAATAATTTAGTTGTGCTCTTGGGTAAAGCCAATAAGATATTTATTTATGGGGTTATTTCTCCCAACACAGATATGCTTGGTAGCACATAAATTAGGTTCCTTATCGTCACTCCAGTCCAGTCCCTTTACTACTGGGTTGCGCAACCCTTCCAGCAGCTTGGAGGCTGAGCCCAACCTTTTTGGGGATGGAGCGGTATAAATACCACTGGGACCACCCCCCAACTCCAGTATTCTCAGCCTCCAAGCAGCTGGAGGGTTCCGTAAGCCTAGGGCTTACTGGAGTCCTGCCTTCTCCTAAGTCTACTAATTTATCCTATTTAGCTATTTATCTTCTTTGTTTTGCTTAAGGGAATTGTTTCATTTATTTTAGTCCTGTACCTTTAATTTTCTGCATCTCTCATCCCTCCCCCCTCCCCCGCCGGGCCGGGCTGGAGACCGGAGGACTTGCCTGAGCTGCCTGCTGCAGGGGGAAGAAGGCTCTCCTTACTTTCTCTGCCGGGGTCATTCCTTCATCTCCAGGAGCTGCCCTGCCTCGCGCCGAAGCCCCGAGGCGACTGAGCGCTGGAGGCAGCGACGCGAGGGGAACCTACTCGCCCCCCCTCTCCCCCAGTGCAGCGGGGTGCGGCCGAGCTTCCCGGAGCCCCGAATAAAAAAAAACCGACGGTTTCGGAGGACTCACAAGCGGCGGCGCCTGCAGCGGCGGCAACGCGGAGCCCGACCCTCTCTTCACAGCGGTAAAGGCCAGAGCTCAGGCAGCGGGCAGACGCGCGATCCTCCGTTCCGGACTCCACGTGGCTGAGGCCTAACACGTGTTGAGCCAACGGAGAGGAATCGCGGAGCTGGTCCTGCTTGCAGAACAATCTACAAACAGCAAGTATTAGCCTGGATCGGCAGCATTTTCTCATTTAATGTTAAAATTCATTTTATTTATTATTATTCCTTACTTTATTTTACTTTATTTTGCTTTATTGTTGGCCGGCCTTCCTGCAGCTCCAAGGCCATTCCGTTGCCCGCGATAACGCTGACAGTACTTGGGAGAGGGGACAGCGCTGGGAGAGCTTCCCTGCACCCAACAGCATTTCTTTTTGCACAGATTTTTGGAATTACCTTTGGTTTGAATTGTGGGGTGATTTTGGGGTAGTCTTCCTACAGCGCATTGAGTAGACCGGGGCGCTTACACTCTGCCCCATTGAGCCTCCTGGAGAGCATGGCCACTAAGTCAAAGTGTCCTTCCTGTGGCACACGGAGGGGCACATCCTCGGAAACAGGCATCTGTAGAGCCTGTGTGGCAGTCTCCACCTCCGTAGAGCAAGAACTCAGTTTGCCTATGACCCAAGGTCCTCAGATGCCCAGGGACCCCCTGGAAGCGGAGGTGGGGGTCCAATTACCCCCGACGGCTAGCTCAGAGGCCCTCGCACCCCCCCCCCCGTCCCTTTCCACGGTGGACGGGGGGGTTGGAGATCTCTTCTCCCCTGACTTCATCTTACTGCTACACCAAGCATACTGCATGCGCAAGTAGGGACTTGGGTCAGGCGATACAGCTCCCACAGCTGAAACCAGACCAGCCAGACCTAGGAGAGCGAGCGATCACGATTCAGGGGTACCCCCCAAACGTACCAGGCTAATGAGTGAAGAGATCCTCCCACCCCTTTCTCAAAGCGCCCCAGAGGAAGAGGGCTCTGAAAGGGAGCTGGAAGACGAAGAGGAGGAGCTGGAGGAAGGAGAGATCCCAGAGGAGGACAATTCTCGCATTGTTAGTTTTTCGCCGAGAAGAGCTCCCTTCCTTAATCAATGAGTCCCTAAAAGCCCTCAACGTAGTCTCTGGCTCCCCGGCAGAGGACGAGACACTAGAAGATCCCTTGATTCAGGCCATCAGAAGATCCCAGAAGGTTTTCCCTGTCCACAGGGTGGTACGTCAGATGATACAGGAGGAATGGGATCAACCAGAATCAAGCTTGAGAGGAGTACGAACCATGGCTCGCCTCTACCCTCTCCCTGAGTCAGACAAGGAACTGCTGAAGTCCCCCAGGGTGGATGCAGCGGTATCAGCAGTCACCAAAAAGACCACTATCCCAGTGGAGGACGCCACGGCCTTAAGAGATGCTCAAGACAGGAAGGTGGATACGCTCCTGAAACAGGCCTTTGATATAAGCGCCCTCGCCTTGCAGGCCTCCGTGTCAGGAGCTTGGGTGGCTCGAGCCTGTTTAAGGTGGTCACAACAGATGCAGACAACAGAGGGATCGTCGGCCGAAACACAGGCCAACTCGGCTAGGGTGGAATCCGGAGCAGCCTATTTAGCGGATAGCCAGTATGACCTCATCAGAAGTTTGGCCAAGAACATGGCCTCGGTGGTGGCGGCTAGGCGGTATCTTTGGCTAAGGAATTGGGCAGCGGATGCCTCCTCTAAGTCGCGCCTGAGCCGACTTCCTTTTAAGGGGAAGCTCTTATTCGGTGAAGACTTAGAAAAGTTAGTCAAGGACCTGGGGGAGTCAAAGGGAGGCAGGCTTCTGGAGGACAGACAAAGACAGGGGCGCTCCCTTCCCCCAGTACGTACCCAGCCTAGGGACCCCCGGAGGTTTCGTCCAACTAGGCCACCCCCCTTTTCCAAGGGCTGTTTTCCCTCAAAGGGTCAAGGTTTCAGGGGGTTCCGTGGAGCTGGCAGAGGCTTTGGCACATCCTCTTCCTCTTTCTCGGGCTCCAGAAAACAACAATGAGATGACGGGGGTCCAGGAGGGAAGGCGTCCGATAGGCGGTCGCTTGACGCTCTTTCTTCCCGCCTGGTCCCGTGTCACGTCCGATCAATGGGTCCTAGAGGTAATCAGAGAAGGCTATGCCCTCGAATTCGCAGAAAGAATACCCCCGGCCTTTGTCCGATCCCCCTGCGGATCCGCTGCAAAAAGGGCGGCAGTAGAGGAAACTCTCGCACGCCTAAGAGCGCTCGGAGCCGTGATCCCGGTGCCGCCAAACCAGCGCGGCTCAGGTCGATACTCCATCTATTTCATGGTGCCAAAGAAGGGAGGCTCCTTGCGACCGATCCTGGATCTAAAACAGGTCAATCGTCGCCTCAGGGTGCCGCATTTCCGGATGGAGACTCTACGTTCGGTCATAGCAGCCGTCAGGGAAGGGGAGTTCCTAACATCCCTTGATTTGACAGAAGCCTACCTGCATATCCCGGTCAGGAAGTCTCACCAACAGTTCCTGAGATTCGCCGTTCCAGGAGGCCACTTTCAATTCCAGGCACTACCCTTCGGCCTAGCTACGGCTCCCAGAACTTTCACCAAGGTAATGGTGGTTGTAGCGGCCTTCCTTCGGAAGGAGGGAATATTAGTTCACCCTTACTTAGACGATTGGCTCATCCGGGCAAAGTCCGAAGAAGAAAGTCTCTCGACAACGGCCAGAGTGATTCAGGTCCTGGAGGACTTGGGGTGGATCATCAATCGAGCAAAGAGCAGGCTGACTCCCTCCCAGGAACTCGAGTACCTCGGGGCAAGATTCGACACCAACAGCGGCAGAGTATTCTTGTCACAAACAAGGTCAAGGGATCTAAGACTTCTAGTCTCTCAGTGTCTAGCCAGAAGAAGCCCCTCGGCGTGGCATTATCTTCAGCTCCTGGGAACAATGGCGGCGGCGATAGAGGTAGTACCATGGGCCAGGGCCCACATGCGACCATTGCAGCGGTCACTGTTGCGGCGGTGGTCACCCCAGCATCATTCTCTCTCTCTGCAGTTACCTTGCGCTCCACGGACCAAACAGGCACTCCACTGGTGGAGATGCCCAAGGAACCTGGATCGCGGGATGCCTTTAGAACCCCCTCAGTGGTTACTATTGACGACTGATGCCAGCCTATCAGGCTGGGGAGCACACTGCGGAGACCGATTTGTCCAGGGGCGCTGGACACCGTTGGAATCGCAATGGCCCATCAACAGACTGGAATTACGGGCAGTCACCCTAGCGCTCAAGGCTATGGAAGCCTTGGTACAGGGGCGAGAATTTGCGTCCTCTCCGACAATGTCACCGCGGTGGCCTACATCAATCACCAGGGAGGCACCAGCAACCACGCCCTCGAGAAGGAGGCGGACATCCTCTTCCAGTGGGCGGAAGCCCATCTACTGGCACTATCAGCTCAACACGTGGCGGGCACGGACAATGTCACGGCCGACTTCCTCAGCAGGTGCAAGATAGACCACGGAGAGTGGGAACTGGATCAGGAGACCTTCAACCAAATAGTAGCGCGTTGGGGAGTCCCAGTCATGGACCTCATGGCACGCTTCTCGTCAGCCAAGGTGGACAGATTCTTCAGTCGGCGGAAGGAAAGAATGTCAGAGGGCCTGGATGCCCTCTCCCAAAAGTGGCCTTCGGAGGGTCTCCTCTATGTATTCCCCCCTTGGGCTCTGATCGGAAAGGTCCTCCAGCGGGTAGAGTCACACCAAGGATTGGTAATCCTCATAGCCCCGGATTTGCCTCGCCGACCCTGGTACGCGGATCTGGTGAGGATGATCGCCGACCATCCTTGGCGGCTCCCTTGCAAAAGGGATCTGCTAAGTCAAGGTCCGGTGCGGATGCCACATGTGGATCGGTTCTCGCTTACGGCTTGGCTATTGAAAGGGCACGGCTCCTGAAACAAGGCTACTCAGGGGCAGTAGTCTCAACTCTGCTGCAAGCCAAGAAACACTCGACCTGCCTATCTTACGTAAGAGTTTGGCGCATCTTCGAATCCTGGTGCGCGGAACACCAAAAGAAGCCACTCTCGGCCTCTGTCCCGGAGGTCCTGGAATTCTTGCAGGCAGGGTTCGACAAGGGTCTGGCCCACAGCTCCTTAAGGGTCCAGCTCGCGGCCATCGCTTGCTACAGAGGCAAGGTCCGTGGCAAACCCCTAGGGGCCCACGCGGAGGTCTCAAGGTTCCTAAGGGCGGTTAGACGTTTACGTCCGCAACGGAGGTCGATCATTCCCCCTTGGGATCTTAACCTGGTGCTAAATGCCTTGATCGGGAATCCCTTCGAACCATTGAAGGAGGCCTCCCTAAAAGATTTAACCTTGAAGACTGTCTTCCTAATAGCCATCTGTTCGGCCAGAAGGATCTCGGAACTACAAGCGCTGTCCTCTCAGCCACCCTTTCTGTCATTTCTCAAGGACAAAGTAGTTCTGCGCACGGTTCCCTCCTTCTTGCCTAAAGTTGTATCGCCCTTCCATGTGAACCAGACAGTTACCCTCCCGGCCTTCGCCAAAGAAGGGTGGGAAGCCAGGGATAGCAAGCTTCGACTCCTAGACATCAGGAGAACCCTGAAGCGTTACCTCTCTCGCACAGCACCCTTCCGAAAGTCCGACCGACTATTCATTCAGTTCGGGGGCCCACACAAAGGGGAGGCGGCGGCCAAGGCCTCCATTTCTAGATGGATCAGGGAGGCAATAGCCTCCGCCTATATCCTGAAGGGGAAGCAAGTTCCCGTGGGCCTGCGGGCGCATTCTGCTAGGGCGCAGGCTACCTCTTGGGCGGAATTCAGCCTAGTTCCACCTCTGGACATATGCAGGGCGGCGACTTGGTCCTCTCTCCATACCTTCACCAAGCATTACAGGTTAGACATTCAGAGTGCAGCGGACGCTCGTTTTGGCCTGGCGGTTCTTCATTCCGGTATGCCGAACCCCACCCAGGGTTGAACTGCTCGGGTACGTCCCAGTAGTAAAGGGACTGGACTGGAGTGACGATAAGGAAATAGTAATTAGATCTTACCTGCTAATTAGTGTTCCTGAAGGAACGACAGTCCAGTCCCTGATCCCTCCCGATTCCGGCTAAAGTTAAAATCTATTGATTATAGGAAAGCATCGGAACGAACGCAGAACTTCGGAGCGAACGCGGACCAGCAGAACGAGCGCAGACCAGGGGCGGCAAGCTCGGGCAAACCCCCTCCGCCCGTGGCCTTTCCCTCATATCCTTTCCTATGATATCCAAAAAAAAAAAAAAATCTCTTTCGTTAAATAAGCGAGTGCTTTATATTTCTTAAAATGTTTGGTTAGGTAGGTTGTTTACGATAGTTTGTTATATCTGCTTTTTCATTTGAATACTGGAGTTGGGGGGTGGTCCCAGTGGTATTTATACCGCTCCATCCCCAAAAAGGTTGGGCTCAGCCTCCAAGCTGCTAGAAGGGTTGCGCAACCCAGTAGTAAAGGGACTGGACTGTCGTTCCTTAGGAACACTAATTAGCAGGTAAGATCTAATTACTATTTCTCCAGGACCAAGCAGGAAGTCAGTCCTCACATATGGGTGACGTCGGCGCCGACGGAGCCCTCGCGGAGCAATTTTCCCCAGCTTTCAAAGAAAGCCTTTGGGAATTGCAGCGCGCATGCGCGGTCCTCTTCCCGCCCAAGGGTGCCATCTTGCTCAGTCGTCTTTTTTTCGCAGAGCCCTACAGACGTTGCCTGTGAATCCCCGCAGAAAAGTTGATTTTCCTCTATTTTTTCTTCGGTTCGACGCCGGTTCTTTTCCCGTCCGGACTCGCGACGCCGGTTACGAGTCCGTCCTTTATTTTTCGTTTTTTTTGTCCTTCGTGACAGATTTCGTGCTTTTTTCCTTTTTTCCCTGGCTGCCCGGTCGTTCGACCTTGCAGGGGCCCTTTTTCCCCCGATGGCGGCCAGTGGTTTCAAAAAGTGTGACCTCTGTAAGAAACGTATGTCTCTTAGACACTCATGACTTCTGCCTCCGCTGCCTCGGCCCAGATCATGACCCCATGATCTGCACGCCATGCGGCAAAATGTCCTCAAAAGCATTGAGGAGTCGGCAGCACCAGCGGGAGCGTATCTTCTCTGACTCCGGCCGGGCTCGGACCTCGTCAGAGGCTTTGACGTCTCGGGACTCTGGTCCTGAGCATCGTCGGAGTTCCTCTGAAAGGGGGTCTCCTACCCTGGAGCATCATCGGAAGAAGAAACCCGCGAGGGCGGGATCGGTGGACGCTCCTGGTTCCTCGAGGGCCAGGTCGCATAGCCCCGATTCCCGTCCCGGGTCCTTGGAGTCGGAAAGGCCGTCAAAACATCCTCGACTCGAGATGGACTTGCCCGCTCACGTAAGTATGGTTGTCCTCGTGGACTCGCCTCCGAAGGACCCGACGTCGGGCCCGACACCGTCGGGGCCCGAGTCGGGGGCTGCTGGGTCTCCTGAGCTCGGACTCAGGTTGACGGCCTTGGAGTGCAGTTTGTCTGCCTTCTTGGACCAGCAGCGGGCATTGATCGCTGGCCTCGCTGGCGCTTCTGCCCTGACCGCCGCCCGACCGGAGCCTATCGACTCCTCCTCCGAGGAGTCGGCCTGGGAATCTGAGGACGAAGAGTCACCTGGTTCCTTTCGGACTCGGTGTGTCCCTTCGGACTCCCCTGAGTCCGAACCTCGGAGACGGTCCCCCCCCCCGGAGGATACCCAGTTCTCGGACTTCGTGAGGGATATGGCCAAAGCCTTGGCCTTCCCTGCGGATCCCGAGGAGGAGCCTCGAGTCGAAGAACTCGATGCCCTCCAATATGACTCTCCCCCGAAGGAGGCCATTATTGTACCGGTTCCCCCAATGCTGGAACGGCTTCTCTTCCGCATGTGGGAGAGCCTGGCGTCGTCGCCGGTGTTAAGCAAGCGGGTCGAGTCCACAAGAGCCCCGGGTTCCAAAAGGCACAACTACCACACCATTCCATGGTGGTGGAATCGGCCATGCATAGACTGAAGAGTCAAAAAATGCACTCCTCGGTGCCCCCTGGTAGGGAAGCCCGAAGCCTGGATGCTCTCGGTAGGAAGTGCTTCCAGGGCTCTGTGCTTGCTTGTCGAGTCCAGACATACCAGCTCTACATGGGCATGTATCTCCGAGACCTGGCTAAAGAAATAGCCGGGTTCTCTGCTGGTCTCTCCGACGAACCTTTGCAGAGGTTCCAATCCTTGTCTACTGGCATTCGGGAGTGCTCCAAGTTTATCTCTCGAGCAGCCTATGATGGTTTTGAGGCTTCGGCTCGAGTAGCCGCGGCCGACATCGGTGGACGCCGCCAGGCTTGGCTTCAGACATCCGACCTCGAGCCCTGGGTGCAGGACAAGTTGGTCGATGTCCCCTGCCGAGGTGATAACCTCTTTGGCAAGCCCATGGATGAAAAGGCTGCACAAATCGAGACGGAGACTCTCACCAGGACTCGTCTCTCCAGGAAGACCTCTGCTCCTTCTCAAAAGAAGAAGGCCTCGGGGAAAAAGCCCTTTTACCCGAGGAAGGGTGCTGCCTATAAATACTACCCTCAGTATGAGTCCTCCCCAGCTCCCCCACAGGGAAAGCAGGCCAAGGGTCGAGGTAATGGGCCCCGTAGGCAGCCAGCCCCCAAGCCTGCACCACCGGCCCCTGCTCAGCAGGGTGGGGGTTTTTGACTTTCTCAGCATAGCCTCTCCCCCTCCGCTGGTTTCTCTCAGCACAGGAGGCCGGCTGGTCCACGTTGCCCACAGATGGTCCAACATCACCACAGATACCTGGGTGCTTCAGATAGTTCAAAAGGGCTATCTTCTTCATTTTCACCAGGTACCTCCCTCCTACTTTCCAGGGGAGCCTTCCAGACTCCCTCTGCACAGGGACTTACTCCTTCAGGAGTTAGCAAGTCTTGTTCAGGAACAAGCCATGGAACTGGTGCCCCACCACCTGAAGGGTCAAGGGTTTTATTCCAGATACTTCCTGATTCCGAAAAGAACAGGAGGCCTCAGACCCATCCTAGACTTGCGCAACCTCAACAAGTTCTTTGCAAAGGAGAAGTTCAAAATGCTTACCCTTGGAATCCTGCTGCCCTACCTCCAGCAGGGAGACTGGCTATGCTCCTTAGATCTGAAGGATGCGTATACTCATATCCTTATTCATCCATACCACAGACAATACCTCAGGTTTGTGGTGGACGGACGCCATTACCAGTACAGAGTACTGCATTTTGGCCTCTCCTCTGCCCCCAGAGTGTTCACCAAATGCCTAGCAGTGGTGGCGGCCTATCTGAGACTTCAGGGTCTCTTTGTATTCCCATACCTGGACGACGCTCATCAGAGCCCAGTCTGCCCAAGAAGCCACTCAGGCTACTCATCGCACGGTGGCTCTGCTCCAGCACTTGGGATTTGTCATAAACTTCGCAAAGTCCACTTTGCTCCCCTCTCAGGATCTAGAATTCATCGGCGCCAGGTTGGACACTCTTCAGGCGCGGGCCTTCCTGCCTCTGGACAGGGCCCAAAGGCTCATGGATCTCGCCAGCCGTTTTCACAGCAATTCCCTGGTCTCGGCCAGGCAATTTCTGAGACTGCTCGGCCATATGGCTTCCACAGTCCATGTAACCCCCTATGCCCGCCTGAACATGCGACCTGCTCAATGGTGCCTTCGCAAACAATGGCATCAGGCCACTGGGAGCCTAGCGGACTCCATACAGATCTCCGACCAGCTGGTCTCCTCTCTGCGATGGTGGCTTCACCTGCCAAACCTAGTGCTCGGGGTGACTTTTCAGCCCCCTGCACATTCTCAGGTCCTGACGACCGATGCTTCTCTCCAGGGCTGGGAGCACATTGCCAAGGGACTTGTACTCAGGGTCTCTGGACTCCTTGGGAGTCCGCTCAGCAGATCAACTTCCTGGAGCTCAGAGCCATCCGCCTAGCGCTCAAAGCCTTCTCTCACCTGATTTCTCACCAGTCAGTACTTGTCCAGACAGACAATCAGGTTGCCATGTTCTACGTGAACAAGCAAGGCGGAACCGGCTCCTTCCTTCTCTGTCAGGAAGCACAGAAGCTCTGCTCTTGGGCCATCCATCGCAACATCGACCTCAAAGCTGTCTATCTCCCAGGTCAAGAAAACTATCTGGCAGACAAACTGAGCAGGATCCTCCAACCGCACGAGTGGAGATTGGATCCGCTGGTGGTTCAGCGAATCTTTCTACGGTGGGGCCTCCCCACCATGGATCTGTTCGCCAGTCCTCTGAACCGGCAGCTTCCCAGATTCTGCTCTCGACAGCCGCATCCTCTCCGGGTGGCGGTGGATGCTTTTCTGATTCCATGGTCCACAGGCCTCTTGTATGCCTTTCCACCCATGCCTCTGGTGTCTCGGACGCTCTTCAAAGTTCTCAGAGACAAGGCATCGATGATCCTAGTGGCTCCCCGGTGGCCGAGGCAACCTTGGTTCCCGCTTCTGATGCAGCTAGCGGTGGACACCCCTCTTCCTCTGGGGTTTCAGCCCGACCTCCTCTCGCAGGATCAGGGGACGCTCCTGCAGCCCAACCTCCGGTCCCTTCATCTGATGGCCTGGCTGCTGAAAGGGTAGTCCTTGCTCCTCTCCAGCTGCCTCCAGATGTGGAAGAGGTCGTCTTGGCCTCCAGGAGGCCTTCCACCCGGACGTCCTACGCTCTTAAGTGGCGTCGGTTCTCCGTCTGGTGTACTCAGCAGTCTCAAGACCCCTTCTCCTGTTCGGCATCAGTGGTCTTGCAGTACTTGCTTTCTCTTTCCAATCTTAAGTCCAACTCGGTCAAGGTCCACCTCAGTGCTCTTTCTGCGCATCACGTGCCGGTGGATGGTAGACCTCTTTCCAGCCACCCTCTGGTGGCTCGTTTTCTCAGAGGCCTCCTCCTTAAACCACCTTTGCGCCCGCCAGCCCCGAACTGGGATCTCAATGTGGTTTTACAGCGGCTTACCTGTCCGCCTTTTGAGCCTATGGCTACCTGTCCTCTTCGTTTTCTTTCCTGGAAAACCTTGTTCTTGGTGGCCCTCACTTCTGCTAGACGCGTTAGTGAGCTGCAGGCCCTGGTATCTGATCCTCCTTACACTAGGTTCTACAAGAACCGTGTAGTCCTACGGACTCACCCTAAGTTTCTTCCTAAAGTGGTTTCCCCTTTTCACATCAACCAGGAGGTGGTACTTCCGACCTACTTTCCCAGGCCACACTCCAGCCGAGCTGAAATGGTCCTGCATACCCTGGACTGTAGAAGGGCGCTGAACTTCTACCTGGACCGTACGCGGGAGCACCGAAGGGCGGTTCAGCTCTTCGTGTCTTATGACCCCAACAAGTTGGGGCTCCCTGTCTCCAAGCGTACTCTGTCCATCTGGATTGCGGACTGCATTGCTTGGGCTTACAAGGCTGCGGGCCTCGTGCTGGAAGGTAGAGTCACCGCTCATTGCGTTCGGGCGAAGGCTACGTCAGTGGCTTACCTCCGCTCTGTTCCGTTGGCAGACATCTGCCGGGCCGCTACTTGGTCTTCAAGCCAGACTTTTGCAGCCCATTACTGCCTGGAGAGGGAGTCCCGCAGGGACAGTGCTTTCGGACAGGCAGTCCTCCGTAACCTCTTCGAGGTATAGGCAACTCCTACCCTCCATCCCGGATGTTGGGCTACCGGTTGGAGACGTATTCAGAGAAGATTCCTTCCTTCTGTGCTGCTCAGCTAGAGGGAGCTCATTTTTGTGCTTAGGGTCTCCGGTAGCCTTAAGCTTGGGAGTCCCATATGTGAGGACTGACTTCCTGCTTGGTCCTGGAGAAAGCGTAGTTACTCAACTGTAACAGGTGTTCTCCAGGAGCAGCAGGAATCAGTCCTCACCACCCTCCCTCCTCCCCTTGGAGTTGCAGTTATATGCTTTCGTTTTTGCTAATTTTTGCTGTCTTTTAGCTATGTCATCTGACTGAGCAAGATGGCACCCTTGGGCGGGAAGAGGACCGCGCATGCGCGCTGCAATTCCCAAAGGCTTTCTTTGAAAGCTGGGGAAAATTGCTCCGCGAGGGCTCCGTCGGCGCCGACGTCACCCATATGTGAGGACTGATTCCTGCTGCTCCTGGAGAACACCTGTTACAGGTAAGTAACTACGCTTTACTTGCTTTCAGTGTTAACTTGGAAAAACAAAGTCAAAATCCGGAAAACAACAAATGAAAAGCCACAAAGCAAGAAACAAACTGTTCTTTTCAGGTTAACTTCTGATTACTTCCCACATAGATACAGAAGTGATTCTCTCCTAGCTCACAAGCAATTAGGTAAGGCTTAATTGCTAGCAGTTACCAGCTGAAACCCCTTAGCTGGCTTGCCTTCCACTGTGTGGGTCAAATCCTGCTTCAGGAGCTTTTCTGAGTAGATTAAAGAACAAATTTGTATTTCTTTGTGATGGTTGCTGTACTTTATAACAGAAAGTTACCAACGGAGTTTAGATAGCAGTCCATATAAACAGGATCCTCATCTGCTATTATTCCCCCTTGTTCAACAAGCATGGGTTCAATATCATGGATTGGCACAGATGAATCTCTCAATGGAGCATTTTCAGGAGAATACTTGTTTCCCTGCTGTCTTTCAAGGTTATAGCTAGGGCATAGATCAGTGTTCATACCTGAGCTTCCATTGCTGCTAGAGTTCCTCTCTATATAGCCTGGCCAGTATGTAGTCCAGTTCTTATGTCCAGCCTTCCAATCCAGATCCCTGGACACTGGATCTCTCTTCACATACCTTCTGGCACAGGTCTTAGGGTCCCTTCCACGTGCAGCCGTCTCCCTCACAGGTAGCCTCTGGTGATTCCTAGCTCTGCAGAACCATTCCTCTGGCTTTCCCCAGTCCAATGGTGTATGCTGGCCCTTGGAATACCTCCCAGTATACGTACTGCTTTGGACTCTTCTAGACCTCTCAAAGGCTTTTCTCTTCCTTCTTCCAAAGGGTCTCTTTCCCTCTCTGTCCATCCGGTTTGGCTTCTGCTTCTGATGATCCTTCAGTTGAAACTGATGATCCTTCTCTGAATATCCAAGGTGATCATGAAGATGATCATCTGTAGAATAAACTCTACTCTTATTCTGCTTAGATGAGTGCTCCTCCCTAATACAGCGCAGCTGTGCTGAATCAGGCCTTGCCCTTTGAGATGAGTGTTCCATCCTAGCACAGCGCAGCTGTGCTGAATCAAGCCCTACCCTTTGCAATGAGTGCTTGGGGATTACCTCATAGCCCTTTTGATTGAACACACGTTTTCTCACTTCAGCTCCTCTCATGGCTGTTGGAAACCTGGTGCATTCTGGGACTGGTAGTCGTTTATGGCAAAATTCTGTTTTCTCATTTCTACCAGCACTGACAGGTTGCTTGTTCAGAGACACTTCACCTTTTCTATAGCCCCTTCCTGCACTATGATAAGCTTCCTTATCACACTAGACAAGATTCTCAAGAGCAGAGATGTCTCTCTATACAAAGATTCGGCAATGAGATGGATCGATACAGTAACAGCAGCTATGGATACCACTCTGTCATCAATGAGCCACTTGGCTGAAGACTAAACAAAGTTTTTAGGTCAACTATCCAGAGGGTCGCCAGGAGTCGACACCGACTCAACGGCACTTACCACCAATGAAAGAGGCTGACTTGGATTTAGTGGCATTTACAGAGACATGGTTCATGGACAAACATGACTGGAATGTAATTATACCAGGCTATAATTTTATTCAGGAAGGACAGGATAGGAAGAAGAGGAGGAGGAGTGGCACCATATTTAATTAATATTTAAAGCTATAGAATTACAGGGCTTAAAAGGGAGCGAGGAGGCACTGTGGGTTAAACTAGAAAAGGGAAAAGGGACATCCATTTACATTGAAGTGATATACAGATCCCCCTCACAAGGCAAAGTGGATGGAGATTTAATAGAAGACATATGCAGTGTTGCCATGAAAGAAGTGCTACTGATAGGTGACTTCACTATGTCAGATATTGATTGCCACATCCCTGCTGCGGTGTCACCTAGAAGTAAGGAGATCCTAGATTGTCTATAGGGAGCACTATTCCGGTAGCTGGTAACAGAAACCACACATGAAGGGTCCATACGAGACTTGTACTTACCAATTGGGAAAGTGATTCTGATGATATAGTAGGAGATCATCTTGCATCCAGTGATCACTAGATGGTGTAGTTCAATATTAGGACTAGAGGTGGTAAAATCCATTCAAAAACGAGGGCCTTACACTTTAGGAAAACTAACTTTGCCAAGATGGGCCAATACCTCAGGTAGTTGTTAGCGGGATGGGAACAGCTGGGAGATGTATAAAAGCTATAGGCAAAACTGAAAGGGGATATTTTAAGGGTAACAAACCTTTTGTTAGAAATATAAATGAAAAGGAGGCTGCTATGGTTCTTAAAAGCTGAAAAGGTGAAGAAAAGGAAGGAGACCTTCATAAAATACAAGAGATTGCAGAGAGAGGAAGACGGGCATCTATATTAGGAAAAACTTAGAGAAGCTAGCAAGGTAGTTGGGGAAGCAAAGATATACAAGACGAAGAAAAAATAGACAGTGCAATAAAATGGGTGTATAAGACAATCTCCAGGAACAAGCAGGAATGAGTCTTCACATATGGGTACGTCGGTACCAACGGAGCCTGCGCGGGAACGCTTCCCAGCGTCCAATCAGAAAGCTTTTGGAAGCATCCCACCACGCCTGCATGCTGCCTTCCCGCCTTTCCCAACTGCCTCTCCTCAGTTTTCATTTTTCCGCGGAGCTGGCAGGACGTCCTCCTGTCACCGCAGAAAATTCTTTTTTTAATTCTTTAGTTTTCTTGGTGTCGCGGCTGTCTCCCCAACGCCACCCGTACCGCCGGTGTTTCTTTCTCTTTTCTTGTAAAATTTTTCCTTTTAGGGAATATTTTTTCTTCTGAGTGTCTTACGGTTTTTCAGGGCTTCCAGGCCTCTCCATGTCCTTCATGGAACCGCCAGCCATTTTCTCCAAGAAATGTTCAAACTGTGGCGGTACAACTTTATTTTTAGACTCCCAAAATTGGTGTTTAAGCTGTTTGGGTCCTGACCTTTTTCCTCCGGAGCCCTCGGGCAACAGTATTGTGAGAAGAGGTTTTCAACATCGAGTTTCCCTCGATATGAGGTTCCCTTCCAACTTCAGGGCACCGACCATTTCTTCTTCTACACAGGATCAGGTAACCCACAAACAGTCTGTTAAGACTAGCCAACCCTCGAGTGGTAGGTCTCATGCACAGCATGTAGACGGCTCCGGCCTTGCCCTCGGGGGCCCATTGGCTTCAAAACCCCGGCGGGAGTCTTCGGCCTCCAAAGCCTATGTGGGGTTTCAGGTTGTTCCTGGGGTTCACCCCCCACAGAACATACCTGAGCCGTGTCCGGTGGTGGCATCCGCTTCGAGCGGTACCGATGCATCGGCACTGGTGTTGGACGAAACACTCCTCACCAGGGATCGTTGTCTGGCGTCCTCGGTACCTATGGGACCGGCGCATACGTTCCAGACTGACTTTCCAGTATCGGTACCGGCACCGATACTACCTCCTACGTCGGTACCCCCCAGACATGCATCGACTTCGATGCCGAGTCTGGCATCGATCTCCAGTCTGGAGGACTGGGTACCGACTCGCCTTGGTACCGGCTCCCGTCGGTACCGAAGGCTCGGTTCCGATGGTTCAGATCCACAACTCTCGGTTCCTCCGATGCCGTTTGGGTTGCCACCGGCTGGGTTTCATCCATCGGTATCAGACACGGTACCAAAGTCAGTACCGATGTCTACATTATCCTCAATGCCGAGTTTGGAATTGATCTGTAGTCTGGAAGACGCGGTTCCGACACACCTTGTTACCGTGACCTGTCGACGCCGAAGGTGACTGCTGAAAGTTTTCGGTTACCTCGGTACCGATTGAGCTGTCACCGATGGCTGTGTATGTTTCGTTTCCGACATCGGTACCGGTATCCACTGTAGCATCGTGGCCAGCTCCTTCCATGCTTCTTTCAACAGGATCGCTCCCTTCTATACCAGGTTTGGAGTCGATACACACCCACACCCACACCCACACCCACACCTACACCTACACACACACAACCACTCCAACACACACACAACCACTCCAACACCTACACCTACACACACACAACCACTCCAACACCTACACCTACACACACACAACCACTCCAGTGGTAGTTAACAACCTTTCTACCATAACCTTAAAGGTTTAGGTACCCCTGAAGCTCTCCATGTTCCAGTAGCGTCCTACCTGACATCAGTTAGGAAAGACATTGCAGATCTTCAGTTATTCTGAGGCTAACGCCTCGGGCATCTGTCCTTTCTTTTGGGATATAAGGGTTTTTTCATACCCCTTCTTCCCACAAGGACTAGGCCTGTTTGTCCAAATCAGTCAGCCTTTTCCTCTTTTTGCTCCTATGAGTGAGCCACTCTGTAGCCAAAAGAGTTTGGGCTTTTTTCATAAAGCCTTCCGCTGACGGTTTACAGTTTTTGTACTACCCCAGTTTACCCCTGGGGTTACCTCGTACCTTTCAGAATTTCTGTCCTCCATTGTGTTTTCCTACAGGTTTATTACCTCTACTTTTGCAGTGAGGTCCTCCTTGAGGTTCCTCTACTGGATCTCCAGTAGATCTCATGAACCTCCATACTTTTGTACAATCCTGTTAGGGGAGGTCCATATTGCAATATATTTGATGATAATTGTCATTCACACAAGGACTTCTTGTCTGCAGTCCTATGCTAGGTTAGCTGTCTTTTACAGCACCTTTCTGTTTCAACTCCTTCCCACCATCCTGAGGATGCCTGGCCATATGAGGTGTAGCATGTTCCAATCCATAACATGCTGGGACTCCAGGCATCTTAGCTTGGGAGTCCCCATATGTGAAGACTCATTCCTGCTGTTCCCAGAGATCACCTGTTACAGGTAAGTAACTGTGCTTTTTTCAGATGTTAGTGAGAGGAGAAAGGGCAAAAGTGGCATTGTCAGACTCAAGGATGAAGGGGAGTAATATGTAGAAGCTGAGATAAAGCAGAATTACTTAACAAATATTTCAGTTCTGTGTTCACAGATGAAGGGCCAAGAGCAGGACCTCGGGAAAACACCCACAAAAAGTAACAGAAGTGATGGGGATCTTGAACGGTTTTCACAAGACTCTGTTCATGAGGAACTAGCTAAACTAAAAGTAGACAAAGCAATGGGACCAGATTGGATTCATACAAGAATACTGAAGGAACTTGAGGACATTCTAGCGACTCCACTAACTGACCATTTCAATGTTTCTTTGGAGATGGGAGTTGTCCCAGAGGACTGTAGAAAGGCACATGTGTTCCCTGTACACAAAAGCTGAAATAACGATGAGGTTGAAAACTATAGGACGGTTAGTCTAACTTCTATGGTGAGTAAATTATTGGGAAAGCTTCTAAGAGAATAGTGAGGTTTCTGGAGTCCATCAGATTGCAGGATCCGAGGCAGCAAGGGTTTACCAGAGGCAGGTCTTGTCAGACAAGTCTGATCGATTTTTCTTTTACTGGGTTAGAAATTGGTTGAGTGGGAGGCAACAAAGGATACAGGTAAATAGCGCTCACTCTGGGAAGGAAGTTACCAGTAGTGTGCCACAAGGATCTGTTCTTGGTGTGATTCTTTAACATTTTTGTTAGTAATATCACGGAAGGGCTGTCAGGTAAGGTTTGCCTGTTTGTGGATGATACCAAAATCTGCAATAGAGTAGGCACCCAGGAAGGAACAAATAACATGAGGAGGGATCTAGTTAAACTTGGGGAATGGTCAAGAATTTGACAGCTGAGATTTATTGCTAAAACATGCAGAGTCATGTGCTTGGGCTGCAAAAATCCAAGGGAGTAGTACAGCGTAGGGGGTGAAGTACATAACGCAGTGTTGCCATGAAAGAAGAGTGGGACCTGGGAGTGATTGTTTCTGATGATCTTAAAGTGGCTAAAGTGGCTAAAAATGTGACGACAAATGCAAGAAGGATGCTTAGGTGCATAGGGAGAGGAATGGCCAGCAGAAAAAAGGGGATGATAGTGCCTCTGTATAGGTCTCTGATGCAACCTTATTAGGAGTATTGTGTGCAATTCAGGAGACCGCACCTTCAAAGGTGTATATATACAGGATGGAGTCTGTGCAGAGGGTGGCTACTAAAATGGTTAGTGGTCTTTGTTATAAAGCATATGAGGACAGATTTATAGATCTTAATATGTATACGTTAGAGGAAAGGCAGGATAGAGGAGATATGATAGATATTTAAATATCTCTGTGACATAAATATACAAGAGGGAGCACCTTTTCATTTGAAAGCAAGCTCCGCTACGAGGGGGCATAGGATATGGGTGGAATGGGATAGACTCAGAAGTAATATGTGGAAATATTTCTTTACAGAAAGAGTGGTAGATGCGAGGAATAGTCTCCTAGTGGAGGTGGTAGAGAGAAGGACAGTATCTGAATTCAAAAAAAGCATAGGACAAACAGAGGAGATCTCTGAAGGAAAATGGGGACTATTGTAGTTGATATGGAAGGGCAGACTAGATAGGCCATATGGTCTTTTTCTGCTGTCATGCTTCTTATCTGGGAGCCTGCTTTGATTAAGAGGGAGGTATGGGCTACCTCCCGGAGGGCCATGTGGCAAAGCTGCAGGCGCAAGTGCGAGGCCTCTGCCAGTCACCATGCCTCCCTGGGTGTGGTACTACCTCCAGGTGCTGGGTTCGAAGGTGGCATTGTGGAGCTGGTACCATGGGCCCGCCTGCACATGTGGGCCCTCCAGGTGCATCTCCTGGCCCATTAGTCGCCTCTCCTCCACTTGATGGCGATTCAGCTCCTGCTATCAGAACAGGTGAAGAGGCAGCTTGCGCTGTTGGCTGAACCCAGCAAACTTGCTGGCGGGAATACCTCTGGAGCCCCCGGACTGGTTGGCCATCACCACAGATGCGAGCCTGTCCTGGTGGAGCAGTCATTGTCAATCGAGGGGGACGCAGTGCAGGTGGCCGGTCAAGGATGGCCAATGACCCATCATTCAGTTGGAAACTAGAGAGGTGCGGTTAGCCAAAAGGTATTTCTGCCCCTAGTATAGCACAGCACAGTGCCGATCTTGTCAGACAATGCCACCATAGTGGCTTACGTCAACGGACAGGCTGGTGCTCTCAGGTGGTGGCTGCAGCAATCCCACTGCTGCAATGGGCCGAGATCATCTGGTGGCTCCCTCGGCGGGCATGTGACCGGGGTTTGAACGTTCAGGTGGACTATGTCACCACACCCTGGATCCAGAGGAGTGGTCACTATCGGAAGGGGTATTTCAATCCCTCATGACTTGCTGGGGAACCCCAGCAATGGATTTGATTGCACAGCATGAGAACAGACTGACTTAGTTGCAGAAATCCCCAATGTCTGAAAGCCTCGATGCTCTTGTTCAACTGTGGCCAAGTGTGAAGCCACTGTACGTCTTCCCGCCCTGGCCTTTGGTAGGGCAGGCATTGTAGCACATAAAAGGCGCATCAGGGGAGGCTGCTCCTGATAGCATCCAATTGCCCTCACAGGCCGTGAGACGCAGACCTGGTAGAGCTCCTATCGGATGAGCCTTTCTGGTTGCCGACTGTGCCAGACCTGCTCGCACAAAGGCCAGTGTACATACCGGCAGTAGATCGGTTCTCGTTGATGTCCTGTGTTTTGAAAGGGCACGACTGAGGCACTGTGGCTATTTTCCCCAGATTGAGAGCCTTTTGCTGGCGTGGCGGCTTTCTAGTTCGTTGGCCTGGGTGCGCATCTGGAGGTTCTTTGAGCCCTGGTGCGCTGAGCGAGACGTGCACCCTTTTGGGGCTCCAGTGTCAGTTATTTTGGGATTTCTGCATGCTGGCCTGGAGAAGGGCTTGGCTATTGGCTCATTGCAGGTCCAGGTAGCAGCCCTGGCATGCTGCCAGGACTGGGTTCAGGAGCTGCCCCCTAGCCTCACACATGCTGCCTTTTTTTCTTTTGTTTGTTACAAGCAGTCAAGTATCTGCAGCCCCCAAGCTGCCCATTGGTCCCAGTGTGGAATTTCAGTTTAGTGCTGGCAGCCTTTACCGGCCCTTCATTGGAGCCTCTTCTGTTGGCCTCGCTCAGACTTGACCCTGGAAGCAGTGTGCCGGTGGCCATTTGTTCTGCCTGGTGGATCTCTGAGTTGCAGGCTTTATCCTACATGGAGCCTTATCCTTGTATTTTCCAAAGAGAAGGTGGTCCTATGGACTGTTACTTCCTTCCTTCCTTCCGTGGTGTCTGACTTTCACCTCAATCAGGTGGTCGCATTGCTGCTGCTCTCAAGACAGTGGGACTCGCTAGAGGCCCCTTTACTCCATAAGCTGGATGTCTGTAGGGTTCTAAAGCATTACCTGGCAGTGAGTCATTTTGCCTCGCTGAGCAAAGGATGTTTATCCTTTTTTGGGGTCCCTCGGAAGGGGAGGCGGCCTTGAAGGCTTCCATTGCCTGTTAGATCTGGGAAGCAATTGCTTCTGCTTATCTGTTGAAGGGCAGGCAGGTGCCAGTGGGCCTGTGGGCTCTCTCGACAAGAGCCCAGGCCTCTTCCTGGGCGGAGGTAGGGAGGGTTCCTCCCCTGGGCATCTGTCGAGCAGCCACCTGTCCTCCATGCATTCCTTTTTGCGACACAGTCATTTGGATGTGCAGGCATTGCAGGATGCCCAGTTTGGTGAACGAGTGCTGTGGGCTGGGCTGTCTGTGCATCTTCAGTGTTAATACTGCTCTGCTACATCTCAGTTGACTGGACTCGACTGGAGGGATACCCTGAAAGGTGAAATTAGACCTTACCTGCTAATTTTCTTCCCTATAGTCCCTCCATTCCAGTCCAGGACCCAACCTGTGATTCATCTTTTTGACGCGATACTTCAGAGTGTTAGCTGCCATCGGTGCACGTACTTCGTTTTTTGTGTGTCTCTTTTTCTTGCATAATGAGAGATAATTTAGTGTATTTCATTAAAAAAGAAAGAAAAGATATAATATCAGAAGTCAATATAAAAAAGGAGTTATGGTGGGGCCTGTGTTGGCAGTCTGCAAAAGGTGACCTGGTGGGTTGCCTTCCCGGGCTGCCTGGTGGTTCCTCTGTGTGGAGTGTAGCATTGGGGGGGGGGTTACAAGGCTTCCACCTAGCAGAGGTATTCTGTGTCTTGGGGCTCCCTGGTTGGTAATGGGTATTGCTCCTGGAGGAGATGGGAGAGTTGGACACTGTTCCTTCCATTTCTGCTTTGTGATTTCCAAAATACTGGCTCAGTCCAGAGGGCACAGGTTATTTATACTGTTCTGAGAGAGTGTTTTCTAAGCCTCCACCTGCTGGTTGGCGGACATAACCCACTTGTCTATACTGGACTGGAAGGGACTATAGGAAAGAAAATTAGCAGGTAAGCTCTGATTTCACCTTACTCAGATGCATACATATGTTTGGTTAAGAACAACTCGCTTGGAGGACTGCATGCATTTGGATTATTTTTTAAATAGATTAGATTGTCTGGCCCTGTGTCCTTCAAGAGGTTTCATGTTCTCATTTTTTTTACTTCACAATCTTGTCATCTATTAAAATGTGTCCTATTTTATAGTGTTTATTTTTTCAAAAGCAGAATGTGTCATACATATTAAACTGATGCAACTTGATATACTTGCCTTAAAATCTAGGTACCATCGGCCATGTAGCTCATGGAAAATCAACAGTAGTAAAAGCAATTTCTGGGGTTCACACCGTCCGATTTAAAAATGAACTAGAAAGAAATATCACAATCAAGCTGGGTTATGCCAATGCTAAGGTTAGTCAACGCTTTTAAGATCGGAAAAAAACGTATTTTCTCCTAATGCTGTTGGAAGGAAACTCTTTGGCTGTGTTCACTAAAATGAATCTTTCAGCGGTTTCAGTTGGTTTTGTGTCCCCATCTGTAGTTGCCTTCCTGCTGTGCTGTAGTTTTAAAGGATTAGCACCAGTTTTTGGTAGATTCACTACTAGAGAGGTGGGATACCAAAATGAGCACATTCATTGATATAAAACTTTAGATACATTTTCTTAACCATTTGCACTGTTCCTCAAGGCTACTTATGCTGTGATCGTGATCTTGTAATGCCTATCCTTCCTATTCAGCCAGCGATGACGTTCATGTCATACAGTATTATGTTGGAGCACTCAATATACCCCTCCCTCACCCAAGGAAGCCTCAATTACAGCTAATAGTACTCTCCAACTGAATATCAGTTAGCCTGTCACCCTGCCAGCACCATAGTCTTGTATGTCACCGGCAGACCTAGCTGATTACATTTTGGATTATGGCACCTGTGGGAAAAGAGGGACTGGGGATTTCTCCTAAGACATGAGGGCACAGCAAGTTTAAGCGGATCTAGAAGGTTGGGGGAGCCAACTTGAGTGGGACAGTTTTCAGATGGAGGGGGCTGAAACTTGTTCTTTAATGCACACACATATTTTTAACCTGCGCTGAAATGATTGTGTGCGCTAAATTTTTAAATGCATCAGAATGGAAAGAACGTGAAGGCACCAAACAAAGCATGACGCACAATATTTTTCCATGCACAACTCCTGTTTTTCTTCCATTTCCTGTCTCCCCCATTTAAACCACTGAAGCCAGTGTGTCTTCCACAGATACTGTATCTCCTTTTCTGCATTGTCTTAGCAAATCTCCTGTACCCACCCCTCCCCCACCCCGTCAATTATTCTTGTCCTCTGTCTTCCTTCCTTCCCTTTTATCCCATCTCTTACTTTTGTATTCTTTGCTTTCTTTCCTCTACTCCTTTTGCTTATCATTTTTTTTTTTTTTCATATTTCCTCCACGTCTCCATCTATCCCCCTTTCCCTCCTGTTTTTCCAGGCCACACTGACAGCTAGCATACATTCTGAGACTGGTCTCCCAGCAAAGGGAGGCTTGATGCTGGGCCTTGCTGTGCATCAGCAACAAGATGGAGAGCCTGACCTGTGCTAAGCCTAGCCTCCAAGCACTGGAAGGCAATCCATATTGGAAATGGAAGAGGAAGCTGAAATAGATGTTTGCCTGTGAATAAGTCTGTTGGGAGCCAAGTGATGGGGAGACAGTAGGTCCTTAGAAGCAGTGTGCCGGTTGGGTGTTAAGCTAGCAACTCAATCCCCTGCTAGTGTCTTGCTGCCCAATCAGTGTGAGTGGTTTTGAGTAGTTAAACTGTGCTCATGCTGATCGGAGAGTTTATGATAAGTTTCACAACCAGACACCAAGGCTACCATGCCAAACCATTTGGCACATCCGTGTACATGTGATAGGTATATTGCATATGTATGTTATATCTCATACAGTGGCAAAGTGTATACCAAATTGCAACATAAACATTTCTCATTTATTGCTTTCCATTTATAGATTTACAAACTTGATGACCCAAGTTGTTCCCGACCAGAGTGTTATAGGTCATGTGGAAGTAGCACACCAGATGAGTTCCCTACAGATATTCCTGGGACCAGAGGGAATTTCAAACTAGTCAGGTGATTGGTAATGGATTCTGCTGTGTTTTCATTGTCACAATTTTTTAATGTAGCTTAATTGTTCTCCCATTTCTGAAAAGAGGTAATTTCATAGGCTATTTACTTTAAAGGGATACTAAGCAAGAACATAAGAACATAAGATATGCCATACTGGGTCAGACCAAGGTCCATCAAGCCCAGTATCCTGTTTCCAACAATGGCCAATCTAGGTCATACGTACCTAGCAGTTTCCCCAAAAGACACAGGTTCCGCAATGCTTGTACAGAAATTGGTTGTCATTGGACAAGCACAGAGGATTTCTAAGAGGAAGCATTAGCAGTAAATTTGAGAAATCAAGATCATACTCCACATACCCTGGCTTAGAAGTGAGGTTCATGACTGTCATGGTATGCACAAAATTCACGTATTTGGAGAAACTGCCACAAAAGAAGAAAGCTTAGTTGGTATGGGTGAGCAGACTGGATGGACCATATGGTCTCTCTCTGCTGTCATTTTCTATGTAATGTTATTTAGAGACTGATATGAATGTCCTATTTTTTTTCATCTGCTTTCTGTAGGCAGGAATTTAAGCACATGTTTGAAATGTATTGTCTTTTCCCTTGTTGGAAGCTATTTCTGTGACCATCTGCTACATTATGTAAAACAAATCTCGGCCATATTTAATGGAAAGCAGATAACATGAGATGTGGTACTACTACTGCTTATTTGTATAACACTGCAGGGCCTATGCAGCGCTGATAGACAATTCTGCTCTAAGCCTCCATAGGATTTCAGTTCTCCGGGGCTGGCTCCTGGGGAGGTATGGGATCCATATCTATCAATTACTGACATGTTGTTTTCCTAACAGGCATGTTTCCTTTGTGGATTGTCCAGGCCATGACATTTTGATGGCTACCATGCTTAATGGTGCTGCAGTTATGGATGCTGCTCTGCTGTTGATAGGTAATATAAGTAATTAATATTAATGTTATGGTTTAGAAAAAAAATTGAAACCATGTAATCTCTTGGATCATTTAAAAAAAAAAATGTGTTGACAGATGCATGTGCTGAGTATATTACATCATTTGGGATCTCATGCTACCAACAAGTTGAGCACTTAATGGTTATGGGCGATTTTTAGTATACATTTTACTGAGAATCGAATGCAGGAGGAGGGGGCCCAATATGAACAATTTGGATCATTGTGGTTAAAGCAGTCTGACCTGGGGCAGTAGAAGGGAAAGGATGCACATCGCCTTCTCCCACCACTGATCAGTGTGGGGGGGGGGGACCAGGCAGATCTAAGAAAAGAGATGGATTTTGTGAGCCTACTGCTGCTATGGAATTGGGGAAACTGGGGGCACTGGTTTGCTGCAGTCTGTCATTGGAAGCAGATCTAACCTAGAGATTCTGCTTCTTGCTGCTAGTGCTTCATGAGATAAAGATAAGCCTATGCTGTACTAGGGACATCCACATTGTCTGCTGTGATAAAAATCTTCTAATGTCCATTTTCCACAGTCATTTGTCAGCACTTTTTCAGTAAGGATTTGACCAACCTTTGAGATTGTTCCTGTGATAATCTAGGAGCTTCCATTCAGCCCAGATTAGTTTTTGCTATGGAACAGATCTTTCCCATATCATTTAAGCGTACTTGGCACTGAAGTAAAAGGGCAAGCTGATCAGTTCTGATCACAGCTTGAGTGAGTTTCCTATTCGGCGTCTGCAAACATAGGGGGGATGATTGGTTATTTGATAACTTGCCTTTTTACAAATCCTTTTCAGAGTGAGATACTTCAAAACAGCATATTACAAAATCACCATTACAGCATCTCGTTATAACGACCTTACTGTACCAAATAAAAATGAAATCATAAAATCCAGTAAAATAACGAATGCCAATTTAATTTCACTGATGATAAAAAAAATAAATGAATAGCTAACAGATATACTATTCATTAATAACACACATTCTGTTTGAAAAGGAGAATCCAGAAATAAACAGAAACTCATACAAGCACAAATGGCCATAAATTCTTAACAGAATATTTAATTGATTTAGTAGAATAATTACCAGTCCTTAATGCTATTTATGTAACTCCATGAGAGTTGTCAGAGCCTCACAAAAAGTGAACATAAAATGGAAAAAAGAAACTTATTCCAGAAATTCAGTAAGGTAATGCTGTGTCAAGAAGGAATAGACGTGTACATCACCCAGGATTGCTGATAGCATTTCCATATAGCCCTACTAAACCAGTTCAGACAAGTGGATTGTGGTTCCCTCTACCAGCAGATTGGTGAAGACAAAGAACCAATGTAAAGCCCAGTTTCAGGGACATCACTCCCATACCTCTATTTGCCTCAACCACCAAAGGTCTCGTCAGTATTTTTTGTCTCCCAACAGAAAATCTGAAGATTGAGAAAGATTGGTTAAACGCTCGTGAACAACCACCTTGAGGGTGACTCTCTCACTTGAGCACGATGTGGGAGGCTCCACTAGACTGCGGTCTTTTTAGTAGCCATATGAGGAGAGAAAATTGGTTCAGCTTCATGCACTTATGATAAGAGCCTGTTGAGCAGGCAGAAATTGGAAGGATTTGAAAAGATCTGGAAAAGTGCAGCATCCTCCCTCCTCCCCCCCCCCCCCCCTGAATATTGCAGAAGGCTCTGAGGGATCTGTCTGCCAGCCACCTTTTAAACATAGTGCTGCAAAGCCAGTAAAACAGTTTCAAGGAAGTAGAACTGATCCTGGCATAGATTCTCTACTTGAGGCTTTCAAGAGGTGAGTGCCAGATTTTGTCATTGTTCTTGTTGGGGGCTCCTGAGTCATTCTGCCTGAGATGTGATCCTTGGTGCTGTGTGGGGGTTTCCTGCCATTTTATGTATGGGTTAGTAGCGTTTTCTCCTATTGTGTGACTGGCGGTTGTGCGGTTTGCATATTCCACCTAAGCGGTTCCAACACGTGTTCCTACCCTAGTGCCTGTAATGCATGCCTCAGTAAAAGTGTAGTTACCGCGTGCCTTCGGGCCGCTATGGTCTTAGTGTGTGCTGTTGTGATACTTGCCTTAACTCTGTCTTCAGGGAACATTGTTTCACCTGTGGCGAGCGAGATGCCTCATCTCTGGATTCTGCTCGTCTTGCATGACAGCTTTTGAATCGTCTCTGGAGAGCCTGCTTCCTCTCTGTGCTGGGGAATGCAGTTAGTCAGCCTTGCCTGCCTCAGAGCAGGTGGTAACAGGTGATGCTATGGTAGGGATATCCAGTCGGCGGGAGGGTCCAGCGACTGCTGAAACTGCTCCTCGCCCTCTTGGGAGTCTGTGGCAGCTGTGCCCCCTGGTGTTGGGGGATCATTACTGAGAGGAGAGCTTCTGGACTCTGGATTGTCCTCCTGGAATTTTTTTCTTTTTTGCAACAGGTATGGTCCTTCTGGTATGGAAATTCTGACTCTGTGGCATCTGGGTGCCCTCAGGCACAGTCTTATGTGGGGCAGGCTGAGAGTGGAAACCCTGTTTGATTGCCTTTGGCTACGCATGCCTGGCGAGAGGTGCCCCCTGGAGATGGGGAACAGCTGAGAGCTGTTTGAGGTTTTGACTATGGCTTGGGTTCAGAAGGCTCTGATGTGGTGAAGTACACTCGCCTTCATTAGACTGTGAAGAGGCTGGAGTGATGCGCCTATTCTGGAAGGAGGAGCTGGTGGCATTGATTGCCAAGGTCTCATCCTCTTTGAATTTGATGGATGCTTCTGGCACAGAGTAGGAGCTGAAGGTGCATCTGCTGCTTCAAGGGGTGCGGAAATCCTCTACTGTCTTCCCATTCCTGGATGTGATCAAGGATATAATCTGGTCGGAGTGGGACTCGCTCAGTTCCCTGCCTACGGGGTTAAGGGTATGTAAGAAGATCTATGCTCTCCCTGAGGAGAGGAGTGTGTCTAGTGGTTGGATATTCCCAAGGTTGATGCACAGGTCACAGCGATTACCATACAGGCCACCATTCCTGTGGATCGGCTTAAGGATTTTCTGAGCCATAAGATGGATTCATTGTTGAAGAGCCAGTTTGCTGTGGCAGCTGCTATTTCACAACTGGCAATATGTCGCAGCCTGATGTCTAGAGCCCTGCTCCAGTGAGTCCAGTCTCTTCTGCCGGATGATACTATCCCTTTTTTGGAGTCTGCTACCGCCTTCCTTTCTGATGCCAAGTATGACCTGGTATATTTGGCTGCCAGGGTTGATGTCTTGCCGACTGTATCATGGCGTTGGATTTGACTCTGGTACTGAGCAGCGGACTCATCTTCCAAAGCCCGGTTGGCCCAACTAGCTTTTAAGGGGGAAGCTTCTTTTTGCAGCTGATTTGGAGATGCTGGTGAATGGCCATGGCAAGACAAAATCTTACCACATTTCAGAAGACAGATCCTGGGAGTCTGTGAAGCAGGCTTTCTATCCACTGAGGGCATGCTGGCCAGATCCCCAGAGGTCTCAGGAGTTTTGTCATTGCTGACATGGAAAACATTTCTTCCCCTTCACTTCTGGGTTTTGGGCTTGTTCTTGGTCCTTTTGCGGAGTGCATGGGCCTAGGGACTCTGTCCCCTCCAGAGGAGGGCCTTCCTGGGCTACGCAGTAAGGGTTTGGGGGCTCAATCCTTGGTTCCTCTGGTTGGAGGCAGGCTTTGCTTTGTCTTTCAGGATTGGGCTCGGATAGCCAAGGATCTCTGGGAGCTAGACACCACTTAGTTCTGCTGTGTCCTGGAATGCAAAGAGCTGGTCCCAGATGCCTTTGTCATCTCCTCCTTGTGGGTCTACCATCAAAAATGCCACTGTGCGGACCAGCTTGGAGAAGTTGCTGCTCTTAAGGGCAGTGGTTTCTGTCCCCTCCCCCCCCCCCCTCCGAATGAGCAGGGCAAGGGCAGATACTCAATCTATTTCGTGGTGCCCAAAAAGAGTGTGTGTTTCTGGGCCATTCTGTACTGCAAGGAGGTCAATGAGCACTTGTGTTCCTGGATGGAAACCTTGCACTCTGTGATTCAAGTAGTGCGCCAAGGGGAATTCTTGACTTCTCTGGATCTGGCCATGGAGTATTTTCATATCCCAGATCAGCAAAAGTATCTGTGTTTTGCCATACTTGGCTCTCATTATCAATTCGCTGCCCTCTTTCGGGCTATCCACTGCCTCGAGGACGTTTTCCGGGATCATGTTGATGACTGCAGCGCCAAGGGTTCTGTGTCCATCCATATTTGGACGATTGGCTCATCTGGGCCTGTCCCCTTTCAGAAGCGCCTTGGGTGGCGTCCTGAGTTGTGTCCCTTTTTGAAAAGCCTTGGCTGGGTAGTCAATCGGGGAAAGAGCCAGCTGTTGCTGTCCCAGTCCCCGGTGTTTCTGGGAACATGTTTCGACACTGAAGTGGGCAGAGTTTTCCTGCCGGTGAAGAAAGTCAAGAGACGATTGCCAGGCACGGTTCTGTGCGCAGCAGGCATCAAGAATCTAGGATTATCTTTAGCTGCTTGGATTGATGGTAGCAACCATAGATATGGTGCTGTGGGCATGTGCTCACATGCAACTGCTCCAGTGGCCCTTCCTAACTCGGTGGTCCCCTAGTTTTCAGAAGTTCGAGCGCAGGCTCCCGCTCCTGTTGAAGTGCAGCCTGTGCTTCTGGCAGCAATCCTGATCTGAGTAAGGGCGTACTGGTGGACAATGTCTTCTGAATCCTTCTGATGACGCCAGTCTCTTAGGCTGGGGAGCCCATTGCCAAGACTGTACGACCCAGAGCCGTTAGAACCGCAGGGAAGTGGTGTGATCCATCATCTGCCTCAAGGCGAGGGCCATCAGATTGGTTTCTAGCCGAGGCCCGGGCAGTTCACATGTTTACAGGCAACACCACGGCGGTGGCTTATGTCAATCAGCAAGGCAGCAAGAGGCATGCCGGGATAGCTCTGGAGATGTGTCTCTGTTTGTCTGGGCAAAGAAGAACCACCTAGCCTTGTCGGCTCGGCACATTGCCAGGCTGGACAATGTGGAAGTGTACTTCTCTGCTGGCACTCTCTGGATCCTGGAGAGTGGGAGTTGACTGGTGGCATTTCAGTTGATTCTGCATCACTGGGATCGCCCCGAAATGGATCAGATTGCGACGCTCTCCAATGTCAACTTTTACCACTTCAGTCACCACGTGAAGATGGGGGTCAAAGAGCGTCAATGTCCTGGCCCATCCTTGGCCAAGTCGGCACCTGCTGTACGTGTTTCCTCTGTGGCCCTTGGTGGGGCATGTGATTTGGCATATAGAACACCATCCAGGCAGGATTGTGCCAGATTTGCCAAGAAGAATGGTTTGGAGACCTGATGCAGCTCCTTCAGGCACCGCCTCTTCGGTTTCCTCCATATGGTGGCCTTTTGCTTCAGGAGCCGATCATCCTGGAGAATCCGGTTCCTTTCTCTTACAGCTTGGCTCATAAAAGGAGACTGCTAGCGCTAAGGGCTGTTGTCCGGCAGTGGTCTCCATTCTGCTTAGAGACCGGAGGAGATCTACCAAGCTAGCATACATGCAGGTCTGGTGCCTCTTTGAGCACTGATGCAGCATTCAGCAGATGGCCCCTGAGGCGTCCAACATGCAGTCTCTGTTGGCCTTTCCACAGAATGGCCTGGAGAAGAGCCTTTCCCTTTACTCCCTGTAAGTTCAGGTGTTAGCTTTGGCCTGTCCGAGGTTCAGTGGCTGGTAAGTGTCTAGCCTTGCACCCGGATGTCTCGTGATTTCTTCAGGGGGTTTGGTGTCTGAAAACTCGTCTGTGGTTCCTTTCTGGGATATGTGTCTGATGCTCAGGGCCATGATGTCGGTGCCCTTTGAGCCGTTGAGGCACACTACTTTTGAAGGGTTTGATACTCAAGGCGACCTTCTTGGTCGCAGTTTGTTCCTTGAGGCAGATTTCTGAGCTGTAGGCTCTTTCGTGCCGAGATCCTTATTTGTGTTTTTCAAAGGAAGTAGTTTCCTTTCAGCTTGTGCCTTCCTTCTTGCCTAAGGTGATTTCTCCCTTTTCATTTGAACTAGGTGGTCTACCTGCCTCCTTTCTTTAAGGAGCAGTGTTTGGGGGGGGGGGGGGGGGTAAGGATCTTTGCCTTGTGGTGTCTGGAGGGTGATTCTGGTACTTGGAGGTTATGAATTGTTTTTGTAAGTCTGACCATATTTTTATGTTTGGTGGTCTTGCAAGGGTGATGCTGCGGCTAAGTTAACTTTGAAGCACTGGATTAAGGAGGCCATTGCCTCGGCATATCTGTTGCAGAACCTGCCGGTTTCAGAGGATTTGCGTGGCCATTCTACCTGAGCACAAACGTCCTCATGGGCAGAGCAGATCTCGGTCGTCCCTGCAGGCATTCGTCGGTCGGCAAAATGGGCATCACTTTCCACTTTTGTCAAGCATTATTGCTTGGATGTCCATGCACGGGTGGACACAGCCTTTGACTCAAGGATTTTGCTAGCTCCTGTGTAGTCTTCCTGTCCAGTGGAGTCATAGATTTGGTACGTCCACTTGTCTGGACTGGTCTAGCAGAACAATATGGAAAGTGACATTTTACTTACCAATGTCCTTTTCTTGAGTCCTGCTAGACCAGTCTGGGGCCCACCCCTGAAACTGCATTTGCTCTGTCTGTTGCTGCGGTACCCTTGGGCCTGCTGGGATTTTATACTTGCCTCTGCAGGTTCATCTTCTACTAAGATGAACCTGCAGAGCCAAGTATAAAATCAGAGCCTTCTGTTTTTATGCTTTCTTGTACATAGTTTTGTACTATTGATTACTCATTGTTGCCCTCGATTGAGGTCATGTAAGGCTTGCCATGCTTCTCCCATATGCTTTGGGACGAATGCTGAAGAGACCTCTGGTGGCTGAGGTGAATAGAGGCATAGGTGTGATGTCATTGAACTTGGGCTTTCAATGTCTCCACCAGTCTGATGGTAGGGGAACACAACCTACTTGTCTGACTTGTTCTAGCAGGACTTGAGGGAAGGACATTATCTGGTAAGTAAAATTACACTTTTTTTATGAGCTTAAGTCCTAAACGAAGGCCATAAGAGGTTAAAAGAATCTGTCATCTTTGATCAGGGCACGCCAAGAAGCTCTGTTTCTAGTGTACTCTTGGACTACCAGTTGGCTAGAATAAAGAAACTGATACATTTCCAGTTAGAAACAATAGCCAACCTAGCTGCCAGAAGCAAATCATTTTTAAAGTTCTTTTATCAAGAATGGTATTTGGTTGAACTCCACAGTTCAGTGTTAATAGAGGATAATCCAGTGGTAGATATTTTCCTACTACTACTACTTATCAATTGTGTAGCGCTATATGATGTACACAGCGCTGTGCAGACACATGTAAAAACCAGTCCCTGCTTATCAGAGCTTACAGTCTAGTCAAGACAGACAACACAACTGGGGACTAGGATATATCAATGGGAATGGTAAGGAAACAAATAGGAGGTGAACAGGAGGCTGAGGGGAGCAGGGTCCAGAAGCAATCTGAGGTGAGTTTTTTTTAGCCTGCATTTGAACAGCGCCAGAGATGGATCCTGGTGTACCGACTTAAGTAGTTTGTTCCAAGCATAAAAAGCAGCAAGGTGGAAAGATTGAGTCCTGAAACATAAGATATGTCATACTGGGTCAGACCAGAGGTCCATCGACCCCAGTATCCTGTTTCCAAGAATGGCCAATCCAGGTCACCAGTATCTGTCAGGTTCTCAAAAGGTATGCTGATTCCATGTTACCTATCCCAGGAGTAAGCAGTGGATTTCCAGAGTCCACTTTAATAATGGCTTATTGACTTTTCCTCCAGGAATTTGTCCAAACCTTGTTTAAATCCAGCTATGCTAGGCCAGAAGAACAGAGTTCCCCAGGAGTGTAGGTGGAGAGAAGAGGAAAGTTAATAAGGAGCAGCTGAATGAAGGGGGTGACGTGTGCATAGCTACCCCGACAGAAGATTAGCTGTACAGCTGAGTTTTGAACAAATTGAAAGGTGGTGAGATTTAGAGGAAGACCAGTAAGGAAGAGGTTGCAATAGTCTAGACGAGAGATGACTAGACAATGGATAAGGGTCTTTAGTAGTGTGTTCAGAAAGGAAGGGATACATTTTGCTGATTGTTATAGAGCAGGGATCTTCAACTCCAGTCCTGGAGGGCCTCAAACCAGTCATATTTTCATGATATCCCTAATGAAATATGCATAAGATAAATTTGAATACAATGGAGCAGTGTGTGCAAATATGCATATTCATTAGGGCCATCCTGAAAACCTGTCTGGTTTGCAGCCCTCCAGGACTGGAGTTGGAGACTTCTTTTAGAGAGAGCTAAAATCTGTTTTTCTGTTTGTGTGTAGAGAAGGAGAGGGAGAAGTCAAAGGTGACCCCAAGGTTGCGAGTTGAGGAAACAGGAGTAGTGTTATCCACAGAAATAGATAACTCACCCCCCCCCCCCCAACTCCTTTAAGATGGGGAAGAGAAGTTCAGTTTTGGCGGTGTTCATTTTCAGACAGTGGTAGGACATCCAGACACCAATGTCAGATAAGCAGACAGAAATCCGGACATGGATTCCTGGAGAGATTTCAGGTGTATAGAGGTATATCTGAGAGTCATCAACATAGAAATGGTACTGAAAACCTTTGCAGAAATTCCCAATTAAACAGGAATCCCATTACAGATGTTTGAGAGTATAACCTCAGCGTTCTGGAGTAGCAGGAGTTTCAGGCCTTGTTTTATGTAGCTTTGTTGGGGTAAGGTACAACTGGTAAGGTAGTGCCAGGGTTTCACTGATCTAGCCACCATGAGATCCGATTCTTATCGAAGGAGTTTTTCCAAATGGATTAGTTTTGCGCATACCATGATAGTCTTGAACCCCTCTTCTACACCCCAGGGTATGTGGAATATGATTCTTACCTTTATGAATAGACACATTTCTTTTCACTACCTTTTTAGAGTGAAGCAATAAATGCATTTTGCAAAGTTCTCCCCCAGTCAGGGCTGGCCTAAGGATTTCTGCTGCCCTAGGCAGAAGCCTTGGTGTGCAGACCCCCCTTACCCATGCTGAGCTGAGCTGTCGCCGATTGTGACAGGTCAGCACCATGTATGACCCCTTCAACACAACTTCAGGGGGGAGTGTCAGAAGCAGCAGGCCATGTATGCCGAAGCATGTGGCCTGCCACTGAGCCGACCCCAATGCCGGAATCAGTGGCAACACAGCTCAGCACAAGGGGGCGGCAGGCCAGGTGTGCCATGCCAACCCCAGAGGTCTGCCTGCCTGCCAGTTCGTCTAATGGATGGGCTGACTCTGCTACCACTTATTTATCTTTTGGTACTCTCGCAGTCACTCGGGCATTTAAGAAATTCTTCTTCCCCTATACAATGAGAAGAGAGATTCCAGCTATATAAAAGGGAGAATTGAAACTACCTGTTTCTTGACTTTATCACCATAGCTTCTCTAGAAAGAAAGAATAGAGGTACCATCTACAAAAATGTCTCCTCTAAATTGGGTTCAAGGCAGAACATAAGTGTAAAACTTCCTTAAATATTCACCATAAAATCATCCCAAATAATACAATACTTTTAAAAACCAAAATGTATACAATTTTTCAAACAACCAAGCATTCAAAGCTCGGCAAAAAGACAGGAGAGGATGTTTGCTGGAGGTGCAAATGGTAAATCATTCCGCAGCCTGGGTCTTAAATTTCTAATTGTCCCTTTCCATGTACAAAACTGAAAAGGGATTTTCAGATTCTAAGGAACAGTACTTCAGGTCTGGTACCTTCAAATAAATTTTCAAAAAGTATTATTTGCTGGCTTGGTCTAATTCGGTTCTCTTGTCCAGCTTGAAAAACTGCTTTCATAATGACTAATATTAATAGATAAAACTGGTCATACTAACTGCAGACTCAAACATTTGTTTTCTATGAAACAAATGAACCCAAGATAACATAACACACTGATAGTTAACCCAAGTATACTGCAGGTAATGCTTAAGATACATTACCATATTATACAGCATCTACAGTACTTATTATTTTTGGTTTACAGCAGTATATTTTGATTTGCTGCAGGAAGAATTCCTGTACCATGAACTGGTAGAAGCCCATAAACCAATCCAACAATGTGATGGGCTGAATGCTCATTGGTACTTCATAAAGCAAAACTCTAAACCTCTTGAAAGTGTTCTAGTGCTCTTTCTATATGGATGCCATGCTACACTTTTGAACACAAAGTTGGAAATGGGCAATGCTAATAAATTTAATTAGATGCCAACATTTTGTATATGTCCATGGTCTGCTATTTCAACACTGTAAGGGTCATGTTCATTCTGATAATTTGTACAGTTGTGTGTTGTATTAAATTAGTTTGCTTTATTTTAATTATGGTTTATCATTTTGCAGTTTACAAGTGAAATCTGTAGTGAGGAAACTCTCATTACGTCCTGCTAATATGCACGTCCTTATCAAAACCAGTTATGTCCTCAATGTTGTGTTTGCCCTGCGTGGTTCAGAAGGTTATGTTATATACAGTGTAAGCCAAAGGAGTCTCTTATAATTTTTGGTGTTGCCATTTACTTCTAGCTGGTAATGAATCGTGTCCTCAGCCTCAGACATCTGAACATTTGGCTGCAATAGAAATAATGAAATTAAAGCACATTCTGATTCTGCAGAATAAGATTGATTTAGTCAAGGAAAGCCAAGCAAAGGAGCAGTATGAGCAGATACTTGCATTTGTGCAAGGTAAGTGTTACAATGAAGTACATAAATTTTGTGGGAAGTTTGCTAACCTTGTTCTAACACAGTCTGCTTTAATTTTACCAAAGATGGGGATTCTTACTGATAAGAGGCTTTCCTTATCGTTCCTCCAGTTTAGTCCTCCACCCCTGGGTAGTGCACCTCCTCCTGCAGCTTGGAGACTGGACCAATCAGAACTCTGCCATCACCGGATATAGCCTGCAGGCATTCCCCATAAGCCCCAGTGTGTCCAGTCTCCATGCAGCAGGAGGATCTAGTGAGCCTAGATGCTGGGCTCACTGGAGGAACTGTTAGGGATCTGGCTAGATAGTTTAAAGGTTTTGATTTGGTCTGTTTGGCATAATTTTACATTACTTAGATTCTTTTAAATTCTTTTATTTGGTTGGTCAAATTGTGCGGGACTGTGTTTTCAGAAAAAAAAAAAAAAAGAGAGATCTGGATAAATGGGAGGGCCGTTCAGCGGTGCCTGTCCTGTCAAGCCTCCTAATCTTCAGAGTTGGCTGTTTCTCTCTTCAGGCGCTCTGCCCCTTGACGGTACGGGGTAGAGCTCCTGTCCCGGCACACAACCCGATTGCCGCGGTACCTCTAGCAGCGGCTTTGGGGGCAGCTCTAGCACTCTGGCAGAGCTCAATTAAGTACCATATTAGGGGCACAGGATAGTTGGTTAAAGTTCTTTTAAATTCTTTTATAAAAAAAAAAAAATGTAAAGCCCACAATGAGAGATGTCTTACGTTACAGAGGGGTAGGATAATTTGGGTTACTCTTGAATCCTTCCCTTTATGGTGAGCTGAGCCCTTCTGAGCCACGAGATCTGCTGGGTGACACTCGTGGATATGTGCGGTTGCAGGGGCGCCACCTCAGACAGCGGGGTCCGTAAAGGCAGTGCATAAGCTTCTCTCTCTAGGCGGCAAAAGGCTCATAAGAACATAAGATATGCCATACTGGGTCAGACCAAGGTCCATCAAGCCCAGTATTCTGTTTCCAACAGTGGCCAATCTAGGTCATACGTACCTAGCAGTTTCCCCAAGGGACACAGGTTCCACAATGCTTGTATTGGTTCAAGCATTGATATCCTGGGTCCCTTCTTAATAATGGTTTATGGACCTTTCCTCCAGGAACTTGTCCAAACCTTTTTTAAACCCAGCTACACTAACAGCCTTTACTACATCCTCCGGTAACGAATTCCAGAGTTTGATTACATGTTGAGTGAAAAAATATTTTCTTTTATTAGTCTTAAATAGTTTACCCTGTAGCTTCATTGCATGTCCCCTAGTCTTTCTATATTCTGATAAGGTAAACAATCGATCTACGTTTACCCGTTCCACTCCGTTCATTAATTTATAGATTTCTATCATATCTCCCCTCAGCCGTCTCTTTTCCAGGTTAAAGAGCCCCAACCTTTTTAGCCTTTCTTCATAGGAGTAGCCTTCCATCCCCTTTACCATTTTGGTGGCTCTTCTCTGAACCTTTTCTAAAATCGCTATATCCTTTTTAAGATACGGCGACCAGAATTGCACACAATATTCAAGGTGCGGTCTCACCATGGAACGATATAGAGGCATTATAATATCTTTTGTTTAATTTTCCATTCCTTTCCTTATCATACCTAGCATTCTATTTGCTCTCTTGGCTGCCGCTGCACACTGGGCCGAGGGTTTTAACATGGTATCCACAATGACGCCTAAATCTTTTTCCTGGGTGGTGGTTCCTAATGTGGAACCTTGCATCGTGTAACCATAGTTTGGGTTGTTCTTCCCTAGGTGCATAACCTTGCACTTCTCCACATTAAATTTCATCTGCCATTTTGATGCCCAGTCTTCCAATTCATCAAGATCCTCTTGCAATTTTCCAGAATCCTCCTGGGTTTTAACAACTTTAAATAGTTTTGTGTCATCTGCAAATTTGATAACCTCACTCGTTATTCCACTTTCCAGGTCATTTATGAATATGTCAAAAAGCAGCGGACCCAGCACAGATCCCTGGGGTACACCACTATTCACCTTTCTCCATTGGGAAAATTGGCCATTTAGCCCTACCCTCTGTTTTCTATCTTTTAACCAGTTCCTGATCCACAATAGTACACTGCCTCCTATCCCATGACTCTTTAGTTTTGCCAAATGTCTCTCATGAGGGACCTTGTCAAAGGCTTTCTGAAAGTCCAGATACACAATATCAACCGACTCACCTTTGTCCACCTGTTTATTCACTCCTTCAAAAAAACAACAGATTAGTAAGACAAGATCTTCCTTGTCTAAAGCCATGTTGGCTGTCTCCCATTAGGTCGTGACTATCTACATGCTGAGTAATTTTATTCTTTCCTGTGCGGATATCCAGTTTAGTCCTCCACAATCGGGTAGTGCACCTTCTACTGCAGCCTGGAGACTGGACCAATCAAATCTTCTGTAGTACATATCCAGCTGGAGCTCCCAGAAGCCCCCCAGTGTGTCCAGTCTCTTGCAGCTTGAAGACGTAAAAGTGTGTCCTCCTGGGCACACTGAGTGACTCTTGCAGGAGCAACAATTGTTAGTTAGTCTTTTAGGGTTTGTTTTTGGGACATTTACTTACTATTTATTTAATAGCTAGCTGTATCTTTAAAAGGAAAAGGAACAGAAGCCTGGCTCCCTGGAGCATTGTCACAGGAGACTAGGGGGAAGGCAGACCTGCAGGCTCCTGCCTTCCTGCCTGGCAAATTTTAACAGCCCTGGGTGAGCTTCCCCTGGACAGTACGGGGAATTGCCATACCTGATACAGCAGTGACTGGCACTGGGAGATGTTGACTGTGTCCTTGCTGTTCCTGAGCTGGTAGGAGTTTTCACTTCTTATTTCTGAGCAGTGCTCTGTCAGAGCTGCCAGCGTTTCTGTAGGCTCTCCTGAGCCCATTCGGCTGAAAAAGCAGGGCTATTCGCCCGCGGTGATTTCCACCTTACTGCGGGCAAGAAAGTCATCCACTTCTCTTACTTATGTTCGAATTTGGAGGATTTTTGAGAACTGGTGCTCCCGGCGGGGAGTCCGGGCGGCGACGGCTTCTGTGCCCGTCGTGTTAAGTTTTCTTCAGGATGGGTTCGAGAAAGGTCTCGCGGCCAGTTCCCTGAAGGTTCAGTTGGCAGCGATCTCTTGTTATAGAGGCATGGTCTTGGGCCGCCTTCTCGGCGCTCATGCGGATGTGCGGCGTTTCTTGACCGCCGTTTTTCATTTACGGCCTTCCCGCAGAGCGTTGATTCCTCCGTGGGATTTGAATCTAGTTCTGCGAGCTCTGGTGCAGGAACCCTTTGAGCCCTTGCGGAGGGCGTCTTTGAAGGATCTCACCTTGAAGACGGTTTTTCTGGTAGCCATTTGCTCGGCACGGCGCATTTCGGATCTTCATGTCTTGTCCTGCCGAGAGCCTTTCTTGTCTTTTTCCGCGGAGCGGATTGTGCTCCGTCCGGTTCCTTCCTTTCTGCCAAAGGTAGTGTCTCCTTTTCACCTGAATCAGGCGGTGTTTCTGCCAGTGCTTTCGGCGAGTTCGGTCGAGTCGGTGGACAAGGGTCTTCACCGGCTTGATGTGGGCCGCACGCTGCGTCGGTCTTTACAGTCTACCGAGCCCTTTCGGAAGACTGATCGGCTCTTTGTGCTCTTTGGGGGTACAAGGAAAGGTGAGGCGGCGGCTAAGGCCTCCATTGCTCGATGGCTCAAGGAAGCGATCGCGTCCGCTTATCTGTTGCAGCGGCGGCCGGTTCCGGAGGGGCTCCGAGCTCATTCTACTCGGGCTCAGGCGACCTCTTGGGCGGAGCATAGCCTGGTGCCGCCGGCAGAGATCTGTAAGGCGGCCACTTGGTAGTCTCTGCATGCTTTCAGCAGGCACTATCGCTTGGATGTGTCAGCGGCTCGGGATTCCTGTTTTGGTTCGGCGGTTTTGCGCGCCGGCTGGCAAGGTCCCGCCCGGTCTTAACTGCTCTGTTACATCCCGATTGTGGAGGACTAAACTGGATATCCGCACAGGAAATGGAAATTACACTAACCTGGTAATTGTAGTTCCTGTAGGATCCAGTTTAGTCCTCCTTCCCTCCCGACTATCTGTATGCTCTGGCGGCGCGCTGTCCCGAGCGGGTGACTATGAGACGGTTTTTCGTCCCGTTCGGACTCTGTCGACAGCGGTGCTTATCGCTATGGCTCTTCCCTTTCTATGGGCGTTTAGTTAGCTCCATAGTTTCTGGGGGGGACTCTGTGTAAATTTAATGGCGTCGGGGCAGGCGCCATGCAATGTCTGACTTCCTCGTTTGGGGAGGGAGTTGGTTATTCCAGGGGGGGAAGTATATTGTTTCATAATATGAAGTGTTGCTTCGTTATGTATGCTTTGTTACTAGTACACTGGGGGGCTTCTGGGAGCTCCAGCTGGATATGTACTACAGAAGATTTGATTGGTCCAGTCTCCAGGCTGCAGTAGAAGGTGCACTACCCGATTGTGGAGGACTAAACTGGATCCTACAGGAACTACAATTACCAGGTTAGTGTAATTTCCATTTATGATGGTTTCTACCATTTTTCCCGGTACTGATGTCAGGCTCACCGGTCTGTAGTTTCCCGGATCACCCCTCGAACCCTTTTTAAAAATTGGTGTTACATTGGCGATCCTCCAATCCTCAGGTATTAGAGATGATTTTAATGATAGTTCACAGATTACTGATAGCAGGTCTGCAATCTCAAATTTCAGTTCTTTCAACACCCTTGGATGTATACCATCCGGCCCAGGTGATTTGCTACTCTTCAGTTTATCTAATAGTTGTAAGACATCTTCCCGATGTATCGATATTTCCTTCAATTCTTCCACACCTTTAAATACCACTTCAGTCATGGGTAACATCCCTACATCTTCCTCAGTAAAGACCGAAGCAAAGAATTCATTCAGTTTTATTTATTTATTTTATTTATTTAGTAAATACTTGTATACCGCTGTTTCCTACGATCAACAGCGGTTTACTTTACAGAAATCATGATGCATTGTATAATACATTGAGATTTTTAGTTTTACATTTTGATTAGACAATCATTTACGTAACGCGGGATAAACAGTTGGATACAATATACAGTTGATTATTATAGCACACAGATCAGGGTATACATTTGATTTCAGTAGGTTGGGGGACCAAATATACATTATATACAATGTTGACTTCCAAAGAGTACAGGCTAATACATGACTATATGCTATTAGATTGTATGCTGTCGTGGGCGGTAAAGTTCATCTGGTTGAGGTAGGGTATTGCGGTTAGATTAGGTTGTAGTGGGTTTGAAACAGATATGTTTTAAGCTTTCGTCTAAATTCAGTCAGGCTGTTTGAGTCTTAATTCATGCGGTAGTTGGTTCCATTGAATTGGCGCTGTGTATGTGAATGCCCGCTTGCTTGTTTCGGCTTTGACAGATCGAATGCTTGTCGGGATACACAGGGTGTTGAGATTCATAGTTCTCCTGCTCCTGTTGCATGGTTGTATAGTGATTAGGTTATTGAGGTAGGATGGTGCGATGCCATGGATGAGTTTAAACGTTGTGGTGATCTGTTTGTAGATGATGCGTGCGGCCACTGGGAGCCAGTGCAGGTCCATTAGTACTGGGGTTATGTGGTCGGTGACTTTCTTTTCCATGATGACTCTTGCAGCCACGTTCTGGGCCATTTGCAGGATGCTGAGTGTGTTCTTTGGAAGCCCTAGTAGAATGGCATTGCTGTAGTCCAGGTGTGGAATGATTAGTGCTTGAGCAACAGATCTAAAGTCGGATTTGTCGAGGATACTGCGAAGTGGTTGTAGAATTTTGAGTTTGTAAAAGATGGCTCGGTTAACTGATCTGAGGTGTTTGTCCATCCTGAGATTACAGTCTAGTAGGACTCCTAGATACTTTATTACAGGCTTCGTGTGGTATATGTTTTTGTTGAGAGTGACTGTGGTGGGTGGGATGAAATTGGCTTTCCTGGAAATGAACATGACCTCTGTTTTTTTGTGGTTTATTGACATGTTGTTTTGCTGAAGCCATAATTGGAGCATGTCAAGGCATATTTCTAGTGGACCGAGGTTAGGCTGTGTTATGTCAAGCTGTGTGTATAGCATCACATCGTCGGCATATATGTGGTATTTGATGTTGTATTTCTGGAAGATATCGCAGACCGGCTTTATATACAGATTGAACAGAAGTGATGAGAGGGCAGACCCTTGGGGGATCCCTTGGGTTTGGGGGAAGGCATCAGCTTTATCGTTGTTGAATTGTACTTGTTGCATCCTATTGGATATATATGAAGAGAACCATTTTAAGGGGGTCCCTGAGATACCCAGCGAGGCCAGGCGGTCCAATAGTCTCTCCGCTATCAACTTGTCGCCTCTTAGTGCTCCTTTAACCCCTTTATCATCTAATGGACCAACTGACTCTCTCACAGGTTTTTTGCTACGAATGTACTTGAAAAGGTCTTTATTTCGCGTTTTTGCTTCCGCAGCAAGCTTCTTCTCAAATTCTCTCTTTGCCTGCCTTATCAATGCCTTGCATTTGACTTGCCAGTGCTTGTGCTGTTTCCAGGTTTCATCGTTTGGCTCTTTTTTCCATTTCCTGAAAGATGCTTTTTTGGCAACAACAGCCTCTCTGACCTCACCTTTAAACCATGCTGGCAGTTTTTTGGACTTCCTTCCACTTTTCTTAAAGCGTGGAATACAGCTGGTCTGGGCTTCCAAGATAGTATTTTTCAACAACACCCAAGCTTGATGTACGTCTTTAACCTTTGCAACTGCTCCTTTTAGTTTTTTCTTAACTGTTTTCCTCATTTTATCATAGTCTCCCTTTCGAAAGTTAAAGGGTAGTACTGTGGATTTCCTTACTATCCCTCCTCCACTAATTAAATCAAAGGTGATCATGCTATGATCACTATTGCCAAGTGGCCACAACACCCTTATCTCTTGCACTACATCTGGTGTTCCACTAAGGACTAGGTCTAATATTGCTTCCCCTCTGGTCGGTTCATGAACCAGCTGCTCCAAGAAGCAGTCATTTATTTCATCTAGGAACTTTATCTCCCTAGCATGTCCTGTTGTGACACTGACCCAGTCGATGCCGGGGTAATTGAAATCACCCATTATTATTACTGCACTGTAACTTTTGCTAGCTTCCTTGATTTCTTTGAGCATTTCATCATCCATTTGTTCATTCTGGCCAGGCGGACGATAGTACACCCCCACTGCCATCGCCTTCCCCTTTTTACATGGAATTTCAATCCATAGAGATTCTACAGCAAATTTTGTTTCTTGCAAAACTTTAATCCTTTCTGACTCAATGCCCTCTCTAACATAGAGCGCAACCCCTCCACCAATTTGATCAGCTCTATCATTACGATATAGTTTGTACCCAGGTATCAGTGTCCCACTGGTTGTCCTCCTTCCACCATGTCTCTGATATTCCAATCATATCTAACCTCTCATTTAGTGCTATATATTCTAGCTCTCCCATCTTGTTTTGTAGACTTCTAGCATTTGCATACAAGCATTTTAGAGACTGTATTTTATTCATATTAATTTGGCTATTGGTAGACATGGGTAATTTGGGATCTTTAAGCTCTGTCTGCTCCATACTCGAGGGCATTTGAGCTACTTTACTCTTTTTTGGAACCTCTCTGCTTTTTGTAGTATCCTTCAAGGATACATTCTTCCGAACCATGCGCACTTATTAAAAAAGGGCTGCTACACAGTACCCTGTCCTGTGCTGCTGAGGTAAGCTATATTCTGATTTGATTTAAATTATAGCTCTTTGCTGCTGCTAGGCTCTAACCTATTATGAAATGTAAACTACAAGCTCTCTGCTGGATTCTAAATTTAACCAGAAAGCTCTCTTCTGTGTTTTAATTTGAAACTAAAAGTACTTTGCTGATGCTAGGCCCTGAGTGACTATGAAATTTAAACTACAGCTCTCTACTGGGTATGAAAGGTAACCAGAAAGTTCTCTTCTGTGTTTTAAATTGAATCTTAAACTGTTGCTACTAGGCCCTGACTGATTTAACAAAAAATAGTGGGTTCACAGATTAATTAGCTTTAAAAGAAAAAAAATTCCTTTCAGAAAAATTCCCAGAAGTATATACTCACAATTTCAGATTTCTCTCCAGAAGTAACAGCCCCCCTTTCTAGTCCTTCAAGACTCAGGGGATTTGCTTCCTATTGGGGTTATTGCTTCATCAGATTCCCAGCGTCTTGCTGGCAACAGCAGGAAGCATGCACGGAACTCTCGAGAGTCGTGTCTCAGTCGCAGTATTTTGACTCCGGAAAAGCCTTGTTCTTATCAGTAGGGCTCGGCTGCCTGACCGGTGGTCCAGGGGTATATCTAACCCTTTTTAGCTTCAGGTCTGTTCTGGGGCTCCTGGATGTATTGAGCTTTCAGGAGGTTTCCACCTTACCTGTATTTGAATGAGTTTCTTCGCTGGAATTCTAGTCTTCTGTATGGAGCCTTTTCCTCCAGGGGGTATCTGTATGGGTCATATAGATGGGTTTAGCATTGGTAGTCATGTATAGGTCTGACAGGGTCTACGGATAACCTATTCAGCAGTTTTACAAGGCTCCCATAGGGATTTCACAACTGCCTCGCAGTGTTAATGTTTCTATATTTTGGTGGCAGTCTTTCAGGGGAGTGCTGTGACTAGGGGTAGTATCCCTTCTCACTGAGGTGGCAAGGGGCTGCTAGGTACAATCCTTCTGCATCTCCTTCCTTGATCTGTGTTCTCAGTTCCCTTAGAGGCAGTCATTCTTTTTGGTTGTAGTAATGGTTTGCTACCATCCCGGGGGGGCATTCCATTGAAGTGTAGCGAGGGGAACAGGAGGATAGGTTTTTTGAGTTGCTGCTAGGTACGTATGACCTAGATTGGCCACTGTTAGAAACAGGATACTGGGCTTGATGGACCTTGGTCTGACCCAATATGGCATACCTTATGTTCTTATCTTCTTATGTCCGAGGGCCATGTGAGAGATGCGGCTGGGACACGTGCATAGCTAGCCGGGGCACTCGAATTCCAGCCGGCTTCTTCAAGGTGGCCGTGGGCTGTGTATTTCATCTCCCTCAAATTGGTCCTTATTCTGGCCCATTTGAGCTGAGGTTTGCCCCAGCTTCTTCCTGGGGTCCGTCGGTATCGGGAGCAGGCTTGTAATCTTCCACTGTGTGTTGGGCTTGCCGCGAAACACTCCTGAACCTAGTCCGTTTTTCTACTGGGCCCCTTTGCTTCAGAGACGTCTTTAAAAGGTCTCTTGGGGCAACAGTGCAAGACCACTTCGTGTGAGCACTTCTATTTTGAGTTTACCTTTGGTTTTTACTTTTCACTTTAGGTTATTTAGCAATCGGGGATTAGTCCCCTTTAGTGGTTAGGAGCAAATGTCTTTGTTTGCAGTAATTTTAAATTTGCTCCTGGCTCTTCCACTTACTAGCAACTCTGACCTTCCCTTCTGGTCCGTCCTCTTTCTTTTTAGGTTTATGCTTGCTTTTATTCTCAGTTTATGTGGTCTGATGCCACTGCTTCTCTTCTTCCTGTTCATGTTTCTGCGGAGGATCTGTTGAGGCCCAGGAGGTTAGGCAAGTTGCCAGCGTTTAGGCGCAGAGCGGGGTCCTACCTTGTTGTTGGAAGGAGGGACCGGCTTGAAGTGTGCTTGAGAGAGTACTTCTGGTTTGTATTTTGAAATGCCTGTAATTTCTCAGGGACAGGTTTCAGAAACCTTAGGATATAAAAAAAAAAACAACCAAAAACCCAAATATATATACTTAGTTTCACTGTCAGCCAAGAAATGCCTGTGCTACGGTCTCTGGCCGCCAGAGGATGGCTGGTTCACTCAATAGTGCCTTTCTGTGATCAGGTGTATAAGACCCTCTGCAGATTGCTCTCTGCAAATCAGGGAACTACTAACCGCAGGGATAACTCACAGGCTGGCAGGTGTTAGTGGATACATAAGCAACTGTAGTGTTTGTTTATTTATATCTCCAGGAACAAGCAGGAATGAGTCTTCACATATGGGTATCGTCGGTACCGACGGAGCCTGCGCGGGAACGCTCCCCAGCGTCCAGTAAGAAAGCTTTTGGGAGCATCCCACAGTGCCTGCGCGCTACCTTCCCACCTTTCCCAACTGCCTCTCTCCAGTTCTTCTTTTCCGCGGAGCCAGCAGGTCGTGTTCCTGTCACCGCAGAAGAAGTTCTTTATTTTTTTCTTTTATTTTTCTGTGTCGCGTCTGCCTTCGACGTCAGACCGGTACTGCCGGTCTTTTCTTTTCTTTTCTTCAAAAAAAAAAAAAAACCCCAACTTTTATTTCTTCAACTGTGCATTTTCAGTTTGGGCCTTAGGCCTAAATATTTTCTCCTCATGGAGAAGCCCGCTTCCGGGTTTAAAAAGTGCACAAAATGCGGCGGTACTATTTCTGTCACCAACACCCATGATTGGTGTCTAAAATGTTTGGGTCCTGACCATTCCATCACGGATTGTGTGTCCTGCACCATGATGTCTAAAAGAGGTCAGCAGAACCGAGCAGCCAAGCCCAGTACCCTGTTTCCCTCTGATGCAGCCTCGGTGGCATTGACGTCTTCCAGGGCTTCTTCCTCCCATGGATCTCAGGTAACCAAACATAAATCTAGCCGGTCCTCAAAGGGCAAATCTCCCTCTAAGCATCGAGATGCCTCCGGGCTTGTCCTCGAGGATTCCGCTCAGCAAAATTACTCCGGCGGGAAGTTCCGGCTTCCAAAGCATTATCTATGGCAGTGATGGCTAACCTTTTTGAGCCCGAGTGCCCAAACTGCCGCACAAAACCAAAGAATTTCCTCAAAGTGCCAGCACGTCCATTAAAGCCTCATTTGCATAAGGTGCCTCATTTGCATAAATATTTGCATAATGTTACCATACACTAACTTTTAGTAAACATGCCTCTTAATGAGTATATGGATAAAGAAAGACTAAAAGGTTTCTACATTACTATAATCCAGTACCAACCGCCAGGCACATTAGGAACTACTACAAACGCTGCCCATTTAGAACCCATAGCAAACCCGCCGTATCCTAACAGTACTACCAGGACTCACAAAGCACCATACCCTAACTATCAAAAGGCAACACTGCAAATATTAAACCAATACATTTCAGAGAACAACAATACATGACCTACTGGGGAAAGAACAAGTGGCAATGTCAAATAGGAATTATATAAACAGAATACCTCAGCTCAGTTACACATGCAGAACAGACCATCACCAAACAAGGAATCACAATTTAAAAACAGGAAGACAATAATTAAACTGGGAACCCCAAAAGCCAAACTTGGAATATACAACAACACTGTAGAAATAAAACTATAAATTAATTTCCTCTTGTACTAAACAAAGCGCAAAAATTAATGATGCACATTTCCCAGAGCTGACATATTCCAGTTAATAAATTCAAAATAAAGAGATATTTTTCTACCTTTTGTGCATTTTTTTTCAGTTGCAATTGCTCCAGCCACTTTCTTCTGGTTTCTTCGTGTCTTCTCCTAACTCTCCATCTGCTGTCCATTTGTCCTTTCTTCTGTCTTCTTGGTTTTTTTTTTTCCATTCTCTCTCTACATCTGCTTTAACATACTAATCTTTCTCCTTTTGCTCTTTCCTCATTCCTATTTCATCTACTCAAAATTTACCCCTCCATCCTCAATCCCCACTTATTCTCCCAATACCCGGCCAATTGTAGATTTTTTATCCCTCCCACAAAATATTTTTCCCCTCTCCATTTTACTCTCCCAGCCCCATCCCATTCTAATCCTCCCCCAACACCAGCTCCCTTCTAGTTCCAGCCTCACCCAGCATCCATTCCCTTCTAGTCCCTGCATCAGCCCATTTCCAGTCCTAGCAGCCCCCCAACCCATTTCCAGTCCTAGCAACCTCCCAACCCAATACCAGTCCTAGCCCCCCCTCATCAACCCACTTCCAGTCCTAACCCCCCATAAGCCCATTTCCAGTCCTAGCTCCCCCATCTATTTGCAGTCCCATCCGAGTCCCTCCATCAGCTCATTTCCAAACCCAGCCCCCCATGAGCCCATTTCTAGTCCTTTCCTAGCCCCACCATCAGCCCATGTCAAATCCTAGCTCCCCTCCACTCAGCCCATTTCCAATCCAAGCCCCCCATGAGCCTACTTCCAGTTCTAGCCCCTTCATGAGTCCATTTCAATCCAAACCCCCACCACAGCCCATTTCCAATCTTAGCACCCCCCCCAACAGCCAATTTCCAGTCCTATTCTAGCCCCTCCATCAGCCCATTTCCTGTCCTAGCCCCCCTCACCCATTTCCAGTCCTAGCTCCCTCCCCCTCACAACCCATTTCCATTCCAAGCCCCAATCCCATCAGCTATTTGCAGTTCAAGCCCTCCTTCCACTCAGCCCATTTCCAGTCTTAGCCCCCCCATAGCCCATTACCAGTCCTAACCCCCCCATCATCTCTTTAGCAGTCCTAACCCCCCCATCAGCCCATTTCAAGTCTTAGCCCCCCCCCTTAGCCCTTTACTTGTCCTACCCCCCCCCAAATCACCATCACCATCACCAGCCCACTTCCAGCCTTAGCACCCCCCATGGCCCATTACTAGTCCTAAACCCCCCCCCATCAGCCCATTTCCAGTCTTAGCCCCCCCCCATGGCCAATTACCAGTCCTAACCCCGGCCAAGTACCAGTCCTTACCCCCCCCCCCTGGCCAATTACCAGTCCTACCCCCCCCCCCCCTGGCCAATTACCAGTCCTACCCCCCCCCTGGACAATTACCAGTCCAAACCCCCCCCAACCGCCCCTTTCCAGTCTTATCCACCCCCCCATTGCCATTTACATGTCCTAACCCCCCCCCCCGGACTTTTACCACTACTACCCCCCCCCTGCCAATTACCAGTCCTAACCCCCCCATCAGCCCCTTTCCAGTCTTAGCCCCCCCCCCATGGCCAATTACCAGTCCTTACCCCCCCCCCCAATCAGCCCATTTCCAGTCTTTGCCCCCCCCCCCATGGCCAATTACCAGTCCTAACCCCCCCCCCCATCAGCCCCTTTCCAGTCTTAGCCCCCCCATGGCCAATTACCAGTCCTAACCCCCCCCCCATCAGCCCATTTCCAGTCTTAGCCTCCCCACCATAGCCCATTACCAGTCCTAAACCCCCTTCCCCCCTATCATCCCAAATTAAAAAAAAAAAACCCAAACAAAGCGGCTGCTTCTGCCGCGGCAGCCTCAAGAGCTCTGCCGCGGCAGCCTCAAGAGCTCTGCCGCGGCAGCCTCAAGAGCTCTGCCGCGGGGCCCCCCCCCCCTGCCCGGCAGAGCCTCCCTGCATCATCTACCTTCAAGTCGCAAAACGCGGGCTTCTTTCAGAGCCGCGAGAGTTTCCTTTCTCGCGGGAGAGCCGCGAGAAAGGAAACTCTCGCGGCTCTGAAAGAAGCCCGCGTTTTGCGACTTGAAGGTAGATGATGCAGGGAGGCTCTGCCGGGCAGGGGGGGGGCCCCGCGGCAGAGCTCTTGAGGCTGCCGCGGCAGAAGCAGCCGGTTTGTTTGGTTTTTTTTTTTTTTAAATTTGGGACCTTTTAAATGCGGACCTTCCCGCGTGCCAGCTGCAAGGCCTTCGCGTGCCACAGCTGGCACGCGTGCCATAGGTTCGCCATCGCTGATCTATGGGGTCACAGGTTGACATCGATGGCTTGGCCTCGACCGATCACCTGTTGCCGTGTTCTGGGGTATCGGTGGTCTCCACTGGTACCGACATCCAGACTTTGGTGGCATCGATGGATCAGAAAATTCTATCCATGCAGCGCACCCTTACGGCGTTCATGCAGGCTTCGACGCCTTCGGTACCGCAACAATCCCCGTTGCCAGTACTGACTCCGGCATTGGCACCGTTCCCGGTGCCGGTACCGATTGCATCGGCTTCGGTGTCGACTGCAACGGTACCCTGTCCTATGATGCCCATCGGTACCAAACCGGTACCGCTTACTCCCGATGTCAATCCCACTCGGTACGCGTATTGGGCTTTACAGGAGCATCCAGACAGGCGATACTTCGATTCCTCCGAAGACTCTGAGTCTGAGGCTTCTGTCGATGCACCGGTACTACTTCCTCAGGAGTCTGCTTCTCCAAAACGAAGAATGTCTCCTCCAGAGGACTTGTCTTTTCAAGACTTCATTAGGGAAGTGGCTAGAGGCCTCTCTATTACAGTGGCCTCTGAGTCAGAGCCTAGAGCCAAGCAATTAGATATTTTGCAATATCCTAAGGCTCCTAAGGAAGCAACTACCTTACCTATTCATGAGATTCTTTATGATCTCATGTTGGGCATGTGGGAGACTCCTCTCACCACCTCTCCTCATTCTTGTAGGTTGGACACCATGTACCGTGTCCCTCCCTGTCCTGGTTTTCATAAGACTCAGCTTCCTCACCACTCTATTGTGGTTGAGTCTGCTATGAAGAAAATAAAGAGTGCAAAGAGACACTCATCTAACCCTCCAGGACGTGAATGTAGGACTCTAGATGCTTTTGGCCGAAGGATTTTCGGGGCCAATATGCTTGCTGCCAGAATCAACTCCTATATATATGGGGATGTTTCTAAAAGAAATCACAGATCATCTGCAAACTTTAGCTCCTTCTATTTCAGAAGATAAAAGGCAGGAATTTCTCACTTGGCTCAAATATGCCCAAGATGTTTCCAAATTCTCCAACCATGCAGCCTTTGATTCTTTTGAGTGTGTAAGCAGAACCACGGCTATTGCCATAGGTGCACGCAGAATTGCTTGGTTACAAGCCTCTGATTTGAAACTCTGGGTCCAAGATGAGTTGGGAAACCTTCCTTGTACAGGTGACAACCTGTTTGGCAGGGATTGGCAAGCAAAGGCCACTGAGATGGATGCTGAGAACTCTGCTTTGGATTGACTTTCAAAGTCTACCTCTGCCCCTGTTTAGAAAAAGATGTCTTTTTAAACAATCTTTTCTTAAAAGGGAAGATATTATCCTGCTCATGGGCAGACATCTTCTGCAGGTCGTTTTGCTGCAAAGCGTCAGCAACCACCTAAACAGGCCAAGTCAAAGGCTGCCAAGCCTACCACAGCCCAGCAGCCTCAACCTCCTCAGGGCCTTTGACTTGCAACTAGAGAACTTAGCCTTTCTAGCTCTGGAAAAACCAGAGCCCCTCACCATTCCAGGAAGGTTGACTTACTTTGCTCCCAGATGGGAGCAAATCACAGCAGAGCAATGGACCCTCTCCATCATAAAGGAAGGGTACAAGCTTCATTTCTTGAGTCTTCCTCCTCACACCATGGTGAAACAGTTCAATTCTCCAACATCTCTCCTCAACCTTCTAGGTCAGGAGATTGCTACCCTTCTTGCCCAAGGGGCAATAGAAGAAGTACCTCCTTTTCAACAGGGCTCAGGATTCTACTCCCCTTATTTTCTTATCCCAAAGAAAACGAGGGGGGGGGGGGCTACAGACCCATATTAGATCTCAGAGAATTGAACAAGTTTCTATTCAAGGAGAAATTCAAAATGATTTCTCTAGGGGCTCTGCTTCCATACCTTCAGAGTCAGGACTGGCTTTGTTCTCTAGATTTCAAGGATGCGTACACCCATGTCCTCATCCATCCAACACACAGAAGGTTCCTTTGGTTCCTTTTTCAAGGAAAGCACTACCAATACAGGGTGCTTCCTTTCGGTCTGGCCTCTGCACCAAGGGTGTTCACGAAATGCATGGCAGTGGTAGCTGCATTTCTCCGCACTCTAGGAATATTCGTATTCACATATCTGGACGACTGGCTCATTCGAGCCCCATCCCAGTCAGAGGCCCAGACTTGTCTAACCTGCACAATGCGTATCCTTCAGTATTTGGGACTAGTAATAAACATCCCAAAATCCAATCTCACCCCTACTCAGTCTCTGGAGTTCATAGGGGCCTTGCTGGATACCACAACTGCAAGGGCCTATCTTCCTCAGGCCCGTTGCCTGCGTCTGGTGCAGTTAGCCTCCCAGATTCAGTTAAAGTCCCAGTTAACTGCTCGAGAGAGATGTTACAACTATTAGGCCACATGGCATCCACCGTGCATGTGGTTCCATATGCTCGCCTTCACATGAGGGCAGCTCAATGGACTTTGTCCACCCAATGGACTCAGGCATCAGCTTGCCTGTCAGACAAAATAGCAAACTCCAGTCGCCTTTTTTGGTCTCTCCAGTGGTGGAAGTCCTCTCAAAACCTGTTGCTGCGGTCCCCTTTTCAGCAACCGCTACCCCAAGCAACTCTCACAACAGATGCTTCTCCAAGGGGTTGGGGAGCTCATCTGCAGGATCTCTCCACCCAGGGCATCTGGTCTCCACAGGAGACTTCTCTGCATATCAATCTCTTGGAACTCAGAGCAATTTTCTTAGCTCTGAGTGTTCCATTCCCTGCTCAGCTACAGGACAGTCCTCATCCATACGGACAACCAAGTAGCCATGTTCTATGTAAACAAGCAGGGAGGGACTGGCTCTCTGTCGCTTTGCAACAAAGCTTTGCGACTGTGGGCCTTCGCCAGAGAACATCACATCCATCTTCTGGCAGTATATCTTCCAGGTGTTCAAAACTCTTGGGCGGACAGACTCAGTCGAGTTCTGCTTCCACACGAGTGGTCCCTCCACAGGGACCAGGTAGCTAGGATCTTTCGAATTTGGGGAACCCCAGACATAGACCTCTTTGCAAGTCCGTGGAAATCCAAACTTCCCCGGTTCTGTTTCAGAATTCCGTGTCAGGGAGCTCAGGCCAAGGATGCCTTCCTCCTTCACTGGGGTCAAGACTTCCTTTATGCCTTTCCACCAATTCCCCTAATTCCCAAGACACTATTCAAGCTTCAGAGAGATCAAGGGACCATGATCCTTATAGCACCACATTGGCCACGCCAAGTGTGGTACCCTCTACTTCTGCATCTCTCTCAAGCTCCCTCCCTGGACTTGGGCTCTGCTCCAGACCTTCTATCCCAGGAAGAAGAAACGTTGTGGCACCCAACCCCCAGTCTCGCCATCTCAGGGCTTGGTTGCTGAGGGTCTAGACATTCAAGATTTTCATCTCTCCCAGCAAGTCAGAGATGTTGTTCATGCCTCTAGAAAGCCTTCTACTAGACGTTCCTATGCTTTCAAATGGAAAAGATTTACCATTTGGTGTTCAGGGACGGGTCTAAACCCTCTTGCAATACCTCTGAATTCTCTACTAGAGTATGTTCTGCATCTATCCCATGCAGGTCTGAAAACGAATTCAGTAAGAGTCCATTTGAGTGCTATTGCAGCGTCCCTCAAGCCTCTCAATGGACAACCTATTTCCTCTCATCCTCTTATAGCAAGATTCATGAGAGGCCTTCTTTTAACTAAACCTCCCATTAGACCACCTCCAGTGGCATGGGACTTAAACCTGGTTCTTGGCCAGCTTATGAAGCCACCCTTTGAACCTTTAGCCACCACCTCCTTGAAATTTCTTTCTTGGAAGGTTATTTTTCTCAATGCACTCACCTCAGCACGCCGCATCAGTGAGTTGCAAGCTTTGGTGGCCAATCCACCTTATACAAGGTTTCATCATGATAAGGTAGTCCTCAGGACCAATCCACACTTTATGCCTAAAGTGGTCTCACCTTTTCATCTGAACCAAGAGGTGTATTTACCTGTCTTTTTTCCAGGACCTCATGCATCAAGTGCAGAGAGGAATCTTCATACCTTGGATTGTAAGAGAGCTCTCGCTTTCTACTTACAAAGAACACAGCAACATAGAAAGTCTTCTCAACTCTTTGTTGCTTTTGATCCTTCTCATTTAGGACTTCCAGTCTCTAAAAGAACACTGTCCAACTGGATTGCTCAGTGTATTTATTTTGCCTACCAGAGTAGAAACCTTTCTCTGGAGGGCCATGTCACAGCTCACAATGTGAGAGCCATGGCAGCCTCAATGGCTCATCTAAACTCTGTGTCCATCGACCAAATCTGTCAAGCGGCCACCTGGGCCTCTGTTCATACCTTCACAGCCCATTACTGCTTGGACAAGGACTCCCGCCGGGATGCCTTGTTTGGTCAGGCTGTTCTCAAACACCTGTTCCATTCCTAATCAACTCCTACCCACCTACCCTGGTTGGATGCCAGAGATCCATGGGGGGAGGTAGAGTCCTTTTCAAGGACACACAACCTGGGGTCTTCCCCTGGCATCTGCAGCTAGGGAGTCTCCATATGTGAAGACTCATTCCTGCTTGTTCCTGGAGATAGCACAGTTACTTACCTTTAACAGGTGATCTTTGGGAACAACAGGAATAAGTCTTCACAACCCACCCACCTCCCCTAGGAGTTGTATCTCTATCTATCTTTCCTTTCCTCTCTCTCTCTTTGTCTCAGCTTTAAAACTCGAACTGGAGAGAGGCGGTTGGGAAAGGTGGGAAGGCAGCGCGCAGGCGCTGTGGGATGCTCCCAAAAGCTTTCTTACTGGACGCTGGGGAGCGTTCCCGCGCAGGCTCCGTCGGTACCGACGATACCCATATGTGAAGACTTATTTCTGCTGTTCCCAGAGATCACCTGTTACAGGTAAGTAACTGTGCTTTATTTAACATTTCTTATATACCGCCTTTCATGATATCAAGGCGGTTTACATTGAACAAACTGAAATTACATTGAACAGGGCATTATAACTTGGAGATAACTATTTTACAGGGAACATGGGCTATGGAGTGTTCTGCATCTCAAGCTTTTGAGTCCAAGAGTTGAGGCTCTGCTGTCCTAAAGGCCACTGGATGGCGGTGCTGCTCATGAATCACACATAGTATTCAGTGTCCCCATTCCTGGGGAAGATAGTAAATTACAAACTCGTATTTTTGTAAGGTTCTTGCAGGCAGCAACCTCTAAAACCTCCACTTGCAAGTTTGTCGGTTTCCCACTGCTATTGCTCTGATGACAGTAAAGCCTGGGGAGCTCTGCTTATCGTGCCCTTCTCAGGAAATGCGCTTCTATTTCTAGAGCCGGGGCTGTCGGAGAGGGGCTTTAGGCGCTTCGCAGGGGCTCTGTCCGGTGGTGCCATCGTGTTGACGGGCCCGTATGGAGGCGGAAGGGTAGGACGTCTAGGTAGTCCAGGCTGAGGCTTAGTGCTTCAGGGCACTGGCAGGTTTCGTAGAGGAAGTCAATATTCTGTGTGTATTCCATGCATTCAGTCTATGTTCAAGCGTGCTCTCTGCACTGTGTTTAGGGGCCAGGTGCTCGGTTGCCCGTATAGGTAGATGTGCCTTTCAAAGGTGCTCACAATTGTTTAGGCTTCATGGTTAGATGCACTCCGTGCAGAGTGAGACTGTGTTTCTTTGCTCGGACGGTATTGTCGGGCTAAGGTATTTTCTCCAGTTCTGGGGTGTTGCCGATTGTTAGACAGTGCGTGAGGTCCTCATGGGGTTGCGTGAGGTTGCAGACGCCGTCGTGGGTTCTGCTGTGGAGTGAGTCACCCGGAGGAACCCCACTGTCGGTCACCAGCTTCCTTTCTCTTGCGGCTTTGTTCTCAGTTCCTTTGGGTATGGAAACTGTCGACTGCGCCAGTCTATGTTTGTGTTTGGCGGTTCTTTGTGGATTGGGGTTCCAGACATCAGGTCCGTGCTGCTGCAGCGCAGTATCAGGGGTGTTGAATTTTGCAGGATGGTTTTGATATAGAGCTGGCTGCCAGTTCTTTAAGAGGCAGTGAGCAGCCATTGCCTGTTACTCAGATGAGATACGAGGAGTAGCTCTTGGGGCACACAGTGAGAGAGTACCTTTTCTTAAAGCGGTTACCCGTTGGCGGCCAGTGCGTCGGATTTCCGTTACGCCGTGGGATCTCCAATTGGTTTTAATGGGGCCAGGGAAAACTCCGTTGAGTCCTTAAGCCAGGTTCCGGTCAGAGTCTTGACTCTCATAGCTGTGTCTTCATAGCGGCTTGTTCGGCACAGCGCATTTCGGAGCTGCAGGCTCTGTCGTATCGAGCAATCTCCTTTTGCCCTTCTGTTCGGAGAGTGGTGCTCCGGCCGGTGCCTCCCTTTCTGCCTAGGGTGTCTTTGCCTTTCAGGGGGATCAAGCACTGTCTCTCCCGGTCTTCCGGGCGGGGGAAGCAAGTTTTTGAACGGCGCCTGGATCGCTTAGGCGCACGGAGAGTTCTGCGTCGTTATTTACCAGTCACAGGATCCTTCCGTCAGGCGGAGCGTTTCTTGTGGCTGTTTGGGAGTCCCAGGAAGGGTGAAGTTGTGGCGAAGGCCTTTTCCGTTGGCTCAAGGAGACGTTCATCTCGGCTTTCTGGTTACAGGGGAGGCCAGCTTCTGTGGGTTGAGGGCTCACTCTCCTACACCGCAAACAGTTCCCTGGGCGAAGCAGAGTCTGGTTCCGCCGGTGGAGATTTGCAAAGCGGCAACTTGGTCATCGCTACATCCTTTCGGCACGCCTTTCCGGCTGAATGGACTGGCGGCGGGGGACACCTGTTCGGTTCAGTGTTTTGGCATGCCGGCTGGCGAGGTCCCTCCTGTTAGTACTGCTCTATTACATCCCAGGGATGGAGGACTAAACTGGAGGAACGATAAGGAAATAGAAATTACACTTACCTGGTAATTGTAGTTCCTTGAGTGACGACAGTTTAGTCCTCATTCCCGCCCCTCTTTGCCTCGGCACGCAATCGGTTCTGAAGAGCGGTTATACAGGTGAGTGCTTGGTCAGGAAAACCAGTTCTCTAGTCCTTTCGGACTTTCCTCTTCTGTCGCTGGTTTTGTTTTACTTGGTTCAGCAGGAGAGGGAGAGTTTAAGGGGGAGAATCTTTTCCTCGCCGATTTCAGGGAGAGTTTCCGTTTTGTATACAGTTTTTCAATTGTTTAACCAGTTAGCTGTTTATTTCTTGTTCCTTTGAGTCTGCTTTGTTAATAGGTCACTGGGGCTTATGGGGAATGCCTGCAGGCTATATCCGGTGATGGCAGAGTTCTGATTGGTCCAGTCTCCAAGCTGCAGGAGGAGGTGCACTACCCAGGAGTGGAGGACTAAACTGTCGTCACTCAAGGAACTACAATTACCAGATAAGTGTAATTTCTATTTTTTACAGATATAAAACCACACTATAGGTTTCTAACTATTGAGTGAAAAAAATACATTTCTTGTATAGTATTCTTTGACTTTAGTAGAAAGTCCTTTTTTCTTTTATGTTGTACATATCTTTATTTCTGTTCACCTATTTTATTCATCTTTTGTCCATATCTCTGCCCAAGAGACACTGCCATCATTGACTAGGGGAGCTGAAAGGATCTCTCCTCCCTAGACCTGCTCTGTTTGACTAGCAGTAGTTGCTCCAGCAGCCATTTCCCCCTCCATTCTTAGAATTACATATATTATCTGCGTGTCCCATCCTACCAGCCCTGTCAAATAGACTAGAACTTAGGTCTCTCTTCGGTACATATTGCTTAATATGAAGACACCGAATACTAAGGGTCGATATGTGCACAGTAGACTAAAGTCCCTACAAGATCATTGGTTAGTACTTCATTTATCTAATTCTTTTAGGGCTCTCTTGGCAGTGGAGAACAATTCAGAGTGACCCCACTGATGTGGACCTAGTTATTGTTGGAGTAAAATTATTTGTCTTTTAGGAAGAAAGTGAAGACATGGTGTGTTTTAACAGTAGTATGTTTTTTTTTTAGTGCCATCAAGTCAGTGTTGACTCATAGTGACCCAGCTACCTCTGGGTTTTCTTAGCAATGTATCACCAGAAGTAGATTGCCGGCCTTTTCTTCCGAGGCAATGGAGGGTAAAGTGACTTGCCTAAGGTCACAAGGAGTGCCAGTGGGAATCGAACCCTTGATCTTCTGGGTACTAGGCAGTTGCTCTAATCACTAGGCTACTCCTCCACTTTAATACTTTAATAGTAGTATTTTGTATTTTATTGATTTTGTATTTTTAGGTTCATAAGGTTGTATTAGATTTGTTTAATATATTTTGTCTATATTTTTGTATTGTAATCTGCCTTGGGCTGATTTGCTAGTTAAGAGGAATGTATGTGTCATTAAATTATGACCTTTCATTTCAATGTTTTAATTTTATTTTTTCTCCATTTTCTATCTGACTAGCAGAAATCTGTAGAAAGTGCAACAGAGGCGGCAAGCGGATTCCAGCACTTTTTCCCTTTGCCTTGCCTAGCCTGATCCTAGCACTCCATCCCCTCCGTTGATCTGTATTCTGCCGTAGTTCCCCCTCTGTTTATAAATTTATAGGCCTGCCACACCTCCCTTTGATCCTGTGACTTATTTCTGGAACTGAAGGTTCTCCAGGAACAAGCAATAAGTCTGCCCTCACATATGGGTGATGTCTACATCGACTGAGCCCTCACAGAAGCATCTCTCCAGCTTTCAAAGAAAGCCTTTGGGAGATGCCACTACGCATGCGTGGTCCCCTTACCATCCAAGGGTGCCATCTTACTCGGTCTCCTTTTTTCCGTGGAGCCCTAAAGATGTTCGTCTTTCTTCCCCGGAAAAAAGTTGATTTCCTTGTGCACTTCTGTGTACCATCCAGTTAGCACCAGTCTTTCCTGCCACTGAGCCTTGGCCTGGGGACTTGGAACTTATTTAGTTAGGTTTTTTTCATCCAGCGTGATTTCGTGCCTTTTCTAACTGCTGGTCACGGCTAAGGTCTCTGACCTCGCTGGGGCCCTTTTTGTCCCACTGGCCACCGGGCTTAGTGTGCTTGGGGCTCTAAGAACATGTCCCTTATTGACACATGACTGTTGCCTCAGGTGTCTAGGTGCCAGCCATGATCCAGAGGTGTGCTCCCTGTGCAGAAAGATGTTCCTTAAGGCCATCCAGAGTCGCCAGCAGAAGCAGGATGACATCTTCCACAGGTCGGATTCAGCCCCGGTATCCCTGATAGCTGCACGCTCTAAGGCCCCACACAGATCCTTTGAGTTGCGTAAAGCCGTGCAGTGCCAGAGCAGGCACGCGGACACTCCAATAAGGCTTCCCTGGAGCGAGAGTGTAAGAGAGAAATCCTAGAGGACCTCTTCCTGGGAAGGGGAAACGCACGGGAAGTCCCATATGAGGTTCTACAGCCCCCAGAGAGTATCTGAAGTTGGAGCGGGATCAGCTGGCCAAGCTACCCAGAATAGATGCCGAGGACATTGGCAATGGATTTTGGACCCCCACAGCATGTCCCGTCTGACTCCTCCTCCATCCTGACTCCAAACGGGTCACCCCGGCATCTGTGTTGAAGGCTGCAACCCTTGAGTGGGAAACCAGGATGATAGCATTGGAACCCAGCATTTCTGCATTCCTTGCCTCGCAGCAAGCATCGATGCCCGGCCCCACCAGTGCACACGCTGAGACTGCAGGGATCTCGATGCCAAGGACTCCCCAGGCTGCTGAAGAGATCCTCGAGAGCCTCATGCCTCGAGCTGATCCTCGGCGAGGGTCTCGATCCCAGTCTTTGGAAATGAGATCCTACCTGACAACCGCCTCTGGCTCCGACCAAGCTCAGCCATGGTTCATCGGAGGTCGGATCCAACGATGCGTTTAAAGCTGTCGAGCCTCGAGTCCTCGATTGGACTACTTGGACTGGGATTCCAAATCAGACAGAGGCTTTCCTGGAGACACAAGCACATAGTCACCTCCCCTCAGATCCATCCCAGCCAGCGTCGAGGCGCCAGTCCCCGCCCGACGACACCTTGTTCCTCGAATTTGTCTGGGACATGACGAAGGCACTGTCTCTCACCATGGAGTCAGAGGACGACCCACGCATGGAGGAACTCGAAATCTGCTGTATCCTGGAATGCAAAGAGCCGGTCCAAGATGCCTTTGTCATCTCCCTTTGTGGGTCTACGATCAAAAATGCCACACTGCGGACCAGCTTGGAGAGGTTGCTGTGCTTAAGGGCAGTGGTTTCTGTCCCCCCCCCTCCCCCCAATGAAACGAGGCAAGGGTAGATTATCTATTTGTTGGTGCCCAAAAAGGGCGGTTCTTTCTGGGCCATTCTGGACTGCAAGGAGGTCAATGAGCACTTGTGTTCCTGGATGGAAACCTTGCACACTCTGATTCAAGTAGTGCGCCAAGGGGAATTCTTGACTTCTCTGGATCTGGCCAAGGAGTATTTTCATATCCCAGATCAGCAAAAGTATCTGTGTTTTGTCATACTTGACTCTCATTATCAGTTCGCTGCCCTCCCTTTCGGGCTGTCCACTGCCTTGAGGACGTTCTCTGGGGTCATGGCAATGGTGACTGCCGCACTGAGGGTTCTGTGTCCATCCATATCTGGACGATTTGCTCATCTGCCCCTTTTGAGCCTCTTCGGAGCATGAAGGAGGAGTAAGGAAATTGCTTGCTCTCTTCATGGGGAAACTAAAAAAAGAAACCTTTTTCTCCCCCAACGGTGAAAGCTGTTAAGTTTGTTCATCCTCTTGACACTCATTTTGGAGTTATGGAGAAGGTTCCTGCAACTTCCACCACTGGGAAGGAGTCTCCAGCTGTGAGTACGGTCTTTCTCCTCCTCGACCTCGTTGGGTTTTACTCCTTCTAACCTGAGTAGTAGTTCTGTTAATGCTCTCCCTGCTCTGCATAAGAAGAGTGGGGGAACATTGGGGACTATTCCCCTGCTGGATTCTTTCCTACATTTGGAATCTTTCTCTGACTTTAAATTTGTGTTACCTTAACCAGTTAATTTCTTAGGTTTCTGAGAAACCTGAATTTCTGCAAGATATTTCACTTAGATATATGGGAAGTGGTGAAATGGATTGAATTATCTTTTGAAATCTTCTCTTTCTCGTATTTCTATTTTCTCTGGGGAGGTGGTGGCTGCTCTTGACGAGCATGAGTTACATTTTCTTTGTGTTAATCGATGTTCTAAACTTGAATCTCAGACCTTATTGGTCCAGTCTGCCATTGCCTCCTCAGTACAAGATTCACTTGTTTTGCATTGTCAGGGTGAATTTTGTGAGAATGCTTTTCGTTCCAAAAAAAATTGAGGTTTTGTGAATTTTCCTTGTACTCATTTATTGTCATCTGGGATTTTGTTCTCCAAATATCTTAAGGATATCCTATTGTATCCTGATTAAATTAAAATTTCAAAAATGTATTTGCCTAAGGGTGTGAAGGGGACACTTAAGGATGTTTGCTTGGATGGGAAGGAGATGGATCAATTAAGTGGGCCAAGCCTTGATTTGTCTACTTATTTAGAGACATCATTGGAGGAGATGTCCTCAAGAGCTACTCTTTTTTGGCGACTTTTCTAATGGAGTCAGAAAAATGCTTGGTCTTGAAGCTCCATTTAAAAAAAAAAAAAAAAGGTGAAAAAGTTTGGACAGACCATACAGATTTTTCCTGATGTATCATGGGTCGCTCAGAAGCATAGGAAGGCCTTCCTGGAGCTGCAACCTGGCGTTCTGGCTCTGGGGACCTCTTTTTATTTAAAGTTTCCCTGTAAATGTAATTTGGTTTATCAAGGTGTGAGGTATGTCTCTTTTGAGCATTCTCAATTGGAGATTTTCTTGCAGGGTAAGGGTTGAAATATAATTTGTTTCTTTTGGATTTTATTTCCTTTGCTGCTCATGATATGATAAAAGGGGTTAAGTACTTTGTTTCGGGGTGATTCTGTTTTTTTGGTGCTCGCTGTTGTGTACTGCTTATTATGTACGAATGTATTATGGCATTTGTATATTTTTTTTCCTTTTATTGTAAAAGCATAAAAATAAAAACATGCATTAAGTGTAACTGTGCCCATAAAAATAAAAGGGCTGTGGATACTTAATATAGGTTAATTTCATTCCGCACGTTAAAACAATTAGTTACCATGCCCTTAGAGATTTAACTGAAACCTTAATTTAAGTCAGACTGCACAAGTAGCGGGCCTCAAGTTATTTGGATAACTTTTAACTGACTATATTCAGAGGTCAGACGTAATTGAATAAGTCCACTTGTTATACAAAAGTTATTCATATAATTTCACCCATTTGTCCTGCTGAATATCAGACCCATGATATCTTTGTTTATGGTTTGTTAGGTATGGGGGGGGGGGGGTGTTCAGTTTAAAATACCATAAAAATCGGAACCCCTGCATTATAATACAGGAAAGTTTCTGTGATCATCATAATAAAATATGCATATATTGTGTGCTTGGCTTAATCAGAAGAAATAGAAACATTTGTTTACACCTAATATCTCTGTTGCCTATTTTAAATTATTAATGCTTGTGTGTTTAGAATATAACAGTAATTTAGACCAGTCCAGACAAATGGGTTGTGTTGCTACCAGGAGATTGGAGACAAAGAACCAGTAAAAAAAAAAAAAATCCAGTTTCAATGACCGCACTACCATCCCTCTATACTCCTCAGCTACCAGAGGTCTCTTCTGTATTTCTTTGTCTCCAGCAAATGGATTCTCTTCTCTATGAATAAAATTCTGAAGATTTTGAGAGGAAAAGATTTATTAAACACTCGTGAACGACCTCCTTGAGGATGACTTTCACTTGAGCGCAACGTGGGAAGCTCCACTAGACTGCAGTCTTTTCAGTAGCCATAGGAAGAGGGAAAATTGGTTCAGCTCCACGCGCTTATTATAAGAGCCTGTTGAGCAGCCTGAAATTGGAAGGATCTGGAAGAGTGCCACAGCCTCACACAACCTCGGCGCCCACTCCCCCCTCTGTTCCCCTCCTGAAAATTGCAGAAGGATCTCAGAGGGATCTACCTGCCAGCCACGTCATATGCAGTGCTGAAAAAGTGAGTGTAACAGTTTTAGGGGATTAGAGATGAGCCTGGCACGGATTCTCTGCCTCAGGCTCTCAGAAGGTGAGTACCAAGGCTTGACCTCATCATTGTTCTTGTTGGAGGTTCCTAATTCAGTCTGTATGAGACTCAATTTGGGGTAGGCCACTGATGACCGTTGGCATGCTTTGGGGATTTCCTGCTGTTTTCTCCATGCATAAGTAGTGTTTTCTTCTATTGTGTGCCTGACAGTGGTCTTCCAGGAATCATTGTTTTGGCCTGTGGCAAGCAAGGTGCCTCGTCTCCAGCTTCTGGACTGCTCTTCTAATATGGCAGCTTCTGAGTTATTCCTGGAGAGATTGCATTCCCTCTCTACGTCGGGGATGTGGTTAGTCTGACCTGCCTGCCTAAGGGCAGGAGGTGGTGGATAGCGCTGTGCATAAGGATAACCAGCCGGCCAGAGGTTCCAGTGACTATGCTGTGCAATGCTTCTCGTCCTCTAGGGGATCGATGGCAACTGGGTCCCCTGGTGTAAGGGGATCAATTCCACAAGGGGAGCTTCTGGAGTCCAGATTGTCGTCCTCGGAATTCTTTTTCTTTTACAACAGGCCTGATCATTCTGACATTTAAATTTAGACCCTGCGGCCTCTGAGTTCCCCTGAGCATAGTCTCATGAAGAGCAGGCTGAGTGGAAACCCTGTTACTATTGCTTATGGCTAAGCGTCCTCGGCAAAGGGCACCCCCTGGAGATGTGGACTGTGGCTTGAATTCAGATTTCTGATGTGGCTGGAGAAGTACTCTCGCCTACAGAGGATTGTGAGGAGGCCAATGTTGTTCACCTGTTCTGGCAGGAGGAACTGAAAGTGTTTCTCAGGGTCTCGTCCACCTTGAGCTTGCGGTTGCTCCAGGCATGGAGCAGGAACTGAGGATACATAGACTTCTGCAAGGTATGTAGAAATCCGCTACTTTCTTCCCATTCACAGAGGTGCACAATAGCCTGTTCTGGTTGGGGTGGGATTCTTCCAACTCCCCGCTTTAGGGGCTTAGGGTGTATAAGAGGATGCACTCTCTCCCGGAGGTGTGTTGTGTGGTATGTTTCCAAGGTGGATATGTAGGTCACGCCTGTTACCAGATGGACTACTATTCCTGTGGAAGACTGATCGGCCTTCAAGGATATTCTGGATGGAAAGAGTCATGTTGAAGATCCAGTTCACTGCGGCTGCTGCTATTCTTCAGTTGGTGGTATATGTAGGTCTGATGCCTCTAGCCCTGCTCTAGTGGATTAACTCTCTTCCACCAGATGATTCTGCCCTTCTTTTGGAGTCTGCTACGGACTTCCTTTCTGATGCCATGTACAGCCTTGTATGTCTAGCGGCCAGGGATGTTGTCCTGTTGATGGTAACATGGTGTTGGCTTGGCTCAGCTCAGATATGACACAGTGGACTCATCTTTCAAAACCCGGTCATCTCATCTGGCCTTAGAGTGGTGCTTCTGTTGGTCCAAATTGGAGAAGGTGGTGAAGGATCTGGACAAGATGCAATTTTACTGCCTTCCAGAGGATAGGTCCGGGGGTCTGTGAAGCATGCAGGATCCCTTTTTCAGTCGGCATCCATCTGCTCCTCACAGGTGGTGCTGATCAGATTTCCAGGGGCCTGGAAGGCCTTTCTTCCCCTCTGCCTATGGTCTTAGGGCTGAGAACAAGCCTGTCTGTGGAGCGCTTAGGTCCAGGAACCCAGTCCCATCCAGAGGAGGGCCCTCCTGAGCTGCACAGTGAAGGTTTGGGGGCTCATTCCCTGATTCCTCCAGTTGGGAGCAGGCTTTTGCCTCTTCAGGAATGGGCCTACGTCACCAAGGATTGATGGGTGCTAGTCCCCTTTCAGTATGGCTGTGGCCTGGAATGCAAAGTCCTCCTCCTCTTGTGGGTCTGTGAATAACAGGGCCACTGTGTGGTTCACCTTGGACAAGTTGCCTAAAAACAGTGGTGCCCATTCCCCCAGACAATCAGGGCAGGGGCAGATATCCCATCTATTTCATGGTAGCTGCCATGGAAGGAACATTCCAGCCCCTTCTGGACCTTATGTGCATCAACGAGCTCTTGCGCATCGTGAGTTTCTGAAAGGAGCCTTTGCATTCCAGGATTCAAGTGGTGCACAGAGGGGGTGGCCGAGCTGTATTTTCATATGCTGATCCGGGGAATCGGCAAGTATCTGTTTTGTCATGCTTGACTTTCACCTTCAGTTCGCCACCCTTCCATTTTCTCTACTGCCTGAAGGACGTTCTCAAAGGTCTTGGTGATGGTGTCTGCGGTGCTATGGCACCAAGGTTCTTGTTGCACCCATATCTGGGTTACTGACTCATCTGAGCCCATTCTCCTTCAGAGGCATCTTGGGTAGCTGGCAGAGTTGTGTCCTTTCTGATGAGCCTCAACTGGGGTGATCATTTGGGGCAGAGCCAGTTGTAGTCCTGGTTCCTGGGAGCACATTTTTGATACACCAGTATGCAGAGTCTTTCTGCCAGTGGAGAAAGTGAAGGCTGTTGGATTGCCTAGCGTTATTCTGTTTGCAGCAGGCTCCCAGAGTCTGGATTGATCTTCATCAGCAGTTTGAGCTCAGACTCCAGCTCCAGTGATGGTGGAGGCCAGCCTGCGGTGGTGGCAGCAGCCTTCTGAGAGAGGGCATTCCCCAGGATGATTGCTCATGGATCCTTCTGGCGATAAATGCCAGTTTCTCGGACTGGGGAGTCCATTGACGAGGCCGAATGGTCTGGGACTGTTGGAACCACAGGGAGGCAGTATTGTCCATCAGCTACCCAGAAGCGAGGGCCATTAGGTTGGCTCATATACATCTCCGGGTTCCAGTCGAGGGCCGGGCGGTTCATGTCTTCTCAAACAAGGCAGCACAAGTTGTGCCAGGGTAGCCCCAGTGATGGCTTTCCTGTTTACCTCTAGGGTGCAGTTTGTTGCTTCTGCACGTTGCTGGGGTGGATACTGTGGAAATGGATTTCTCAGCTGGCACTCTAGTCTCAAGAGAGTAGGAATTGAGTCGGTGGTGTTTTTCAGTTGTTTCTACGTTGCTGGGATCTCCCCGAGAGAGATCTGATGGTGACTCACTCTAGTGCCAAAGTGCACCACTTCTTCAGTCGCCATACAGAGATGGGGTCCCAAAATTTGGCGCCCTGGCTCAGCCTTGACCAGGTCATCACCTGCCGTAGGTGTTTCCACCATGGTCCCTAGTGGGAACATGTGATTTGGCATATGGAGCACCATCTGAGAAGGATTATTTTGGCAGCGCTGAGTTGGCAAATAGAGCATGATACGGCTCCTGCAAGCGTCGCCTCTTTGCTTGCCTCAGTCTCGGCTTATTTTATCGTGGGCCACTTGTCCTGGAGGACCCAACTTGCTTCTCGCTTACAGCTTTGCTCCTGTAAGGAGACTCTTTGCATGTACAGGCTACTTTCTGGCAGTGGTATTCCACTCTGCTCAGAGCTCAGTGGGGTCTACCAACCTGGCATAAGTGCGGGTCTGCTGTCTTGAGTGCTGGTGCGGCGCATGGCAGCCGGCTCCTGAGGTGGCCAAGATACCATCTCTGTGACACTTCTGCAGGACCGTGTGGAGACAGGCCTTTTTCCTTTAGCTCACTGAAGGTTCGTGTGGCAGCTTTGGCCTGTTTCAGAAGGCTGTTGGATGCTATGTCTCTAGCCATACACTTGGATGTTTCACCCTGCCTTCAGGGGATTCGTCATCTGCATCCCCCCGTATGGCCCGTTGTCCCTTCCTGGGATCTCTGTCTTTTGCTCTGATCCCTGATGTTGGGGCCCTTTGGAGACATGGAGGGCTCTACTCTGTAAGATTTGATGCTCAAAACAAGTCGTTGTGGTTGCAATTGTTCCACATGGTGGTTTTCTGAACTGGTGGCTCTGTCTTGCCGAGATCCTTACCCATCTCTTCTGAGGAGGCCAATTCAATTCGGCCTATGCCTGCCTTCTTCCCTTAAGTGGTTTCTTCCTTTTATGTGAGCTAGGTGTTTTTCCTACCCTCCTTTTCTAAGGAGCAGTGAGGGGGGAATGGTAAGTATCTTCGCCTTGTGGATGTTAGAAACATGATGACAGAAAAAGACCACAAGGCCCATCTAGTCTGTCCTTCCATAACAACTACAACAGTCCACTTTTTACCTTTAGAGATCCTCTGTGTTGGTCCCATGCTTTTTTGAATTCAGTTACTGTCCACATCTCTACCACCTCCACTGGGAGACTATTCCACGGATCCACTACTCTTTCCGTAAAGAAATATTTCCGCATATCACTCCTGAATCTATCTCCCTTCACCCTCATCCCATGTCCCCTCGTAGCAGAACTTGCTTTCAATTGAAAGAGGCTCTCTCCCTGAACATTTATGCCACGGAGGTATTTAAACATCTCAATCATCACCTCTATCCCGCCTTTCCTCTAAGGTGTACATATTAAGATCCTTTAGTCTGTCCTCATATGCTTTATAATGAAGCCCATTAATCATTTTAGTAGCAACCCTCTGCACCGACTCCATCCTGTTCACATCCTTTTGAAGGTGTGGTCTCCAGAATTGCACACCATACTCCAAATGAGGTCGCACCAAAGACTTATACAGAGGCATTATCACCTCCTTTTTTCTGCTAGCCATTCCTCTCCGTATGCACCCAAGCATCCTTCTAGCTTTTGTCGTCGCCTTTTCTACCTGTTTAGCTACTTTAAGATCATCATACACAACCACGCCTAGGTCCCGCTCTTCTTTAGTGGACAAAAGTACTTCACCTCCTATACTGTATTGCTCCCTTGGATTGCTGCAGCCCAAATGCATGACCTTACATTTTTTAACATTAAATCCCAGCTGCCAAATTCTAGACCATTCTTCAAGCTTAGCTAGATCCCTCCTCATGTTATCTACACCTTCCTGGGTGTCTACTCTATTGCAGATTTTGGTATCATCCGCAAAGAGGCAAACCTTACCCGGCAGCCCTTTCGCTATATCACTAACAAAGATGTTAAAAAGAATCGGACCAAGGACAGATCCCTGGGGCACACCACTGGTAACATCAGAGTGAGCTCCATTTACTTGTACTCTTTGTCGCCTCCCACCCAACCAATTTCTAACCCAAGCAGTAACTTTAGGGTCCATCCCTAGGGTGCTCAGTTTGTTTATAAGTCGCCTGTGAGGAACAGTGTCAAAGGCTTTACTGAAATCTAAATACACCACATCTAGAGCTCTCCCTCGGTCCAACTCCCTGGTCACCCAGTCAAAGAAATCAATCAGATTTGTCTGACAAGACCTGCCTCTGGTGAATCCATGCTGCCTCGGATCCTGTAATCCGCCAGACTCCAGAAACCTCACTATTTTCTCTTTTCAGCAGCGTTTCCAATAATTTACTCACCACCGAAGTTAAACTAACCGGCCTGTAGTTTTCAACCACATCCTTACTTCCGCTTTTGTGTAAAGGCACCACATGAGCCTCTCTCCAGTCCTTTGGCACCACACCCGACTCCAACGAGGCATTGAAAAGGTCAGTCAGTGGAGTTGCTAGAATGTCCCCAAGTTCCCTCAGTATTCTAGGGTGTATCCCATCCGGTCCCATCGCTTGGTCTACTTTAAGTTGAGCTAGTTTCTCACGAACACAGTCTTCTGAAAATTGTTCAAGATGTCCCTCGCTTCTGTTCTTATTTGTGGGTGTTTTCTGAGGTCCTGCTCCTGGTTCTTCATCTGTGAACACAGAACAAAATATTTGTTAAGCAATTCCGCTTTATCCTTATCAGCTTCTACATATTCCCCCTGCACCCTTGAGTCTGACAATACCACTTTTGCCCTTCCTCTTCTCACTAATATATCTGAAAAATGTCTTATCCCCCCATTTTATTGCATTGGCTATTTCTTCCTCCTTTTGAATCTTTGCCTTCTTGACTACTTTGCTAGCTTCTCTAAGTTTTTCCAAATACAGATGCCTGTCTTCCTCTCTCTGTGATCTCTTGTATTTCATGAAGGCCTCCCTCTTTTTCTTCACTTTTTCAGCTACTTCCTTCGAAAACCATAGCGGTCTCCTGTTCCTTTTGCCTTTATTTACCATTTTAACAAAAAGGTTGGTTGCCTTTAAAATACCCCCTTTCAGTTTTGCCCACTGTTTTTCTACATCCCCCAGCTGTTCCCATCCCACTAACGACTCCCTGAGGTATTGGCCCATCTTCGCAAAGTTAGTCTTCCTAAAGTCTAAGATCTTCACCTTGGAATGGATTCTAACAGCCCTAGTCCTAATACTGAACCACACCATCTGGTGATCACTGGATGCAAAATGATCTCCCACTACAACATCAGAAACACTTTCACCATTGGTAAGCACCAAGTCCAGTATGGCCCCTTCATGTGTGGGGTCTGTTACCAATTGCCTGAATAGTTCTCCCTGTAGAGAATCCAGGATCTCCTTACTCCTAGATGATACTGCAGCAGGAATGTGCCAATCAACATCTGGCATATTGAAATCTCCTAGCAGTAGCACTTCCCCTTTCCTAGCAATGCTGCGTATGTCTTCAATTAACTCTCTGTCCACCTCTTCCTCTTGTGAGGGAGGTCTGTATATCACACCAATGCAAATAGATTTCTCTTTCCCTCTTTCTAGTTTAACCCACAATGCCTCCTCTCTCCCTTTTAAGCTCTGTAATTCCAAAGCTTTAATAGTAGTTTTTTACATATAGTGCCACTCCTCCTCCCCTTCTTCCTACCCTGTCCTTTCTGAATAAAGTATAGCCAGGTATAGTTACATCCCAGTCATGGTTTTCTGTGAACCATGTTTCTGTAATTGCCACTAAATCCAAGTCAGCCACTCCCACCAAAGCTTCAACTTCAGGGATCTTATTTCCCATGCTACGGGAATTAATACACACTGCTTTCCATATGTTACCCCTGTTACCCATTTCCATAAAGGTATTTAATGTATCACTTACCTGGGGGCTTTCTTCACCCATCCCCAACGAATCTAGTTTAAAGCCCTCTTCAGTAGATTAGCCAGTCTACTACCAAAGATGCGTTGACCTTTCTCTGCTCTGCAACCCTTGGAACAGCATCCCATGGTCTAGGAAACCAAAACGCTCTCGAAGACACCATCCACGCAGCCATGCATTAATCTCCAGGATGCGAGCCTCTCTGCCTTGGCCTTTACCCTCAACAAGGAGGATTGAAGAGAACACCACCTGTGCACCTACCTGCTTCACCCTCTGTCCCAGAGCCATGAAGTCACTTTTGATACGTTCCGAGGTATACCTGGCAGTATCATTTGTTCCAACATGGATTAGCAACATTGGGTAATAGTCAGTGGGCTTGATGAGTCTCAGCAAACTCTCCGTAACATTTTGGATCTTGGCACCATGCTTCTCTGGTTCTTGAAGGTTACGATTTCCTTTCCTAAGTCAGGCCATCTTTTTGTGCTGTTTGTTGGACCGTGCAAGGTGACATGGCAGTTCAGTCTGCATTGGGACACTGGGTTAAGGAGGTCATTCCCTCAGTGAATCTGTTGCGAAACCGACCAGTTGCAGAGGTTTGCACACCCATTCTACTGAAGCGCAGGCATCCTCGTGGGCAGAGTGGAGCTTTGTAGCCCCTGGATTTATCAGACAGCAACGTGGACATCAATTTTCACTTAGGTTGAACATTTCCGCTTGAATGTCCATGCTCGGGCAAGCACAGCTTTTGGCTATACGTGTTTGAGCTGCTGTGTCTTCTTCCTGCTCAGTAGAGGTGTAGCTTTAGTATGTCCCATTTGTCTGGACTGGTCTAGCATGACGATATGGAAGGTGATATTTTACTTACCAGGTAATGTCCTTTCCTTGAGTCCTGTTAGACCAGTCCAGGGCCTGTCCCTGGAACTGTTTGCTCTGGTCTTCTGAGGCGGTACCCTTGGGACTGCTATGATTTCTATATTTGGCTTTGCAGTTTCATCTTCCACAAACAGCCTTCTCTTTATGCCTTCTTGTACATAGTTCTCTACTGTTTGATTGCTCATTGTTGCCCACGTTGTGGTTGTGTGAGGCCTGCCATGTCCTCCAATATGCTTTTGGGCAGATACTGAAAAGACCTCTGGTGACTGAGGAGTGTAGAGTATCCACAAAAATACCCCCTAAAAAATGTATTTGTTTTTGTCGGATGCCCCTGAAGAGGGCACACACTTTAATCTGTGCCCTCCACTCAGTTACATCCCTTTTAATCAAAACTTGAAAGTAGAGTTATACAACTACTTAACTTTATCAGAAGTATCAGAAGTGCGGTTTCTTAACCCTTTCCAGGCCGAGCCCAAAACTCTCGGGATCCAAAATTCTGACTAAATATTCCTATCAAATGGTATATAATATGACTATAGCAGAAGGAAAATCACTATTGGAACATATTGAATAAGACGGTACAATTTTCCTGAAATATGCAAAAATTAACTCAGCTGCAGAATGTGGATTAAAACTTTAAAGTAGGCCTTCAAAGGGTTAATAACTCAGCTCTGTCGTAGGCAGGGTTATTCAGCAACTTGGAGAAGGAAAAAAACTCACGAACTCAGAATACAATATTTCTCACTACTCAAAGATTACAAGGATGCGATTAATAAGGCTAAAAAACAATATCACTCTAAAACTTTATCTAAAGCTATTAATCGCCCTAGAGAACTATTTGAGATTGTCAAATCGTTAACCAAATCCCCATCCAACAATTCTCACAAAATTTGTATTAGCCCGCAATTACTTGCTGATCATTTTGCAAATAAACTCAAACTAAACAGCCATTTCACCCCACCTAGCCTAACTCTTTCAGATAATAACCACCTGGAATGGAAAACCTTCCACCCTATTACCAACAAACTACTACTTCAGACAATCTCCAACCTAAATACAACAACCTCTCTTCTTGATCCCTGTCCAGTGACTTGGATAAAATCAACAAAAACAGAACTTGCCTCAGACTTACTAAACATAGTCAACCAATCTCTTCAACAAGGACGTATAGCAGATGTCCTCAAAAGGTCAGCAATTCGACCGCTGTTTAAAAAACAAAACTCTAGACGACCATGACCCAACTTCATATCGTCCCATTGCAAGTATTCCATTTCTTGCTAAGATTATTGAAAAGATTGTGCAAACACAACTGCAAGATTATATAGACTCATCAGCTCCATTAGATGATCATCAATATGGATTTCGCCCTTTTCATGGTGTAGAAACACTCCTAACAGCACTATTTGATACAATCATCAGAGGTATCGATAATGCCAAGCGAGCCTTTATTCTCATATTCATTGATATTTCCTCTGCCTTTGACACTGTAAACCATAACACGCTCATTTCAAGACTCTCTCAAATAGGCATCAAAGATAAAACCCTTGAATGGTTCATATCCTATTTTACTAACCGGACCCAATATGTGCAAATAGATCGAAATGCCTCATCCCCATTTCCACAAGAACAGGGCATCCCTCAAGGCTCTGCCCTTTCGGCACTTTTGTTTAATTTCTATCTTCAACCCATCTGTTCCATATTTAAACGCTTCAAAATCAACTACCACATCTACGCGGACGACATCATGTTATACTCGCCATTTGATGTGTCAAACCCGGATTATAGTAACATATGTCGTTGCCTCTCTGAAGCTGAACTGTGGCTGAAATCAAGGAATATGAATATTAATTTTAAAAAAACAGAAGTTCTATTTATAACAAGAAACACAAGCTTCACTCCCCCACTTGAAATCAAGATTGGAAAAAACTCTCTCCCAGTCAAAGATGAGATCAAATACTTGGGAGTCACTCTGGATAAAACCCTCAGCCTCACCAAACATATAAAACAATCTGTAAGAACAATATATTTCAAATTGAGGACAATCCAACAACTTAGACCATTGATAGATAACACTGATTTCAGAACCATAGTACAAACACTTATTACACCACATTTAGACTACTGTAATGGTATTCTTCAAGGGACCTCTAAGAAAAATATTCACACTCTTCAATTAGCCCAAAATGTCACCGCAAGGATTATCTACAAAGCGAAAATTTCAGATCATATATCTCCGATCCTCTACGCTCTCCATTGGCTACCCGTCTCATGCAGAATCATCTACAAGTCCTTAGTCAATACGTTTAAGATCTTTAATAATATAGCACCATCTTTCTTATCTACGCTGATCACCATCCCACATGATAATAGATCGAGACGAAGAATAAACCTTCACACGATACAAGTTCCTGATTCTATTCGAAAAACAAGTCAGAAGACAAGTAACACAGCTTTCTCATACTTCGCCCCTACGCTATGGAACAACCTCCCGATTGAAATCAGAGAAATCAAAGATCTTCAATTATTTAGAAAAAATCTAAAAACCCATCTATTTACTCTGCACTACAATAACCTCCACATTGAAGATAATCCTAACACAGAAAAAATCACCTTTCATCAATCACTCACTGACCCTACTTAGACAAAGCATAAACCTTTCCCACACATTCACATTGCTCACCTAGATTAAGCTTACCCTTAGAAAGCAATTTGCTTGTCGCTAATGTGAATAACTGTAATTTAATGTAAATATTTGACTTTACTGTTGATATACTGTTGGTACTATGTTTTGAAACATTATCTAATTAATACTCAGTTCAAATGTTCCTACCCCTCCTGTTATCTCATTGTATTTTTAAGTTACACTTAATAGTTGAATGTTCTTTGTTCTAAATCTGTTCTATGTAAAATAGTTCTTTGTTCTAAATCTGTTCTATGTAAAATAATAGTGCTCTATTATTAATGTTTGTTACCTGTAAACCGCCACTGATCTCTGGAAGTGGCGGTATAGAAAAGATGTATAAATAAATAAATAAATAAACTTGGCTCTGTCGTTTGAATGCGGGTTTCAAAATACCACGCACGACGTGCACGTTTCGGGACTGGCTCCCTTTTTCAAGTGCTGTCACCACAAATTTTTATCAACTGCCACAAAACGCTGACAATTGAACATCAGCCAATTCTTTAAAGGGCAAAATTCTTCTTATTGGCTACTTTCAGCCTTCTATCAAAACGTCAACCAATGAGAACACTAGGGGTATCCCACTAATTCAAGGGAACCTCTTCGTCTCTTGGATGACATCAATGAGGCTGGACCAATCAACTTCTTTAAGACCTGTAGGGGACACTGTTTTTAAACGGTATATCCAACTTTGTTCACATTTCGGGAGCATACCAGTCCGATCACCACCTCTGGGATCAGAGGGAATGTGGTCGATAACTGACCAATGAAGATCTTGAAAATCATGGTTGTATGTCAAACCGTGCTCTACCATCGGGGCAGATTCATTTTTCCGTCGGAGACGCGATGCATGTTCCCCCAAACGAATCTTAATCATTCGTGTTGTCCTGCCCACATATACAAGAGGGCACAGACAATGTATAACATACACCACATATGACGTAGTGCAATCTGTTTCCCATCGCCGTTTAATCAATTGACCAGTCAGAGGGTGTATCCATGTACAACCCGTTAATGAAGAAGCACAATATGTACAACAGCTTTGTGTTGCAAAGGTGGAACTGGGGATCTATCTGCTACCACTGTTGATCGGGCCACTATATCTCCCAAAATAGCACCACGAGTAAAAGCTACCATAAAAGGTTTTTGAAAACAAGTGTGCAACGCCAAAACAGACCAATGTTTTTGGAGAATGTCCACTACAGCAGTGCTTGACGTCATATATGGTAAAACACCAACTAAAGACTGCAAAGAATTTGTGTCAGATCTGCCCGCTCTCTGATCTCCTAATATCCATTCCCTTTGCACATGTAAGGCACGACAGTATGCCAACTTTATAACTTTATAATCAGCCTCATGTGATGTCATCCAAGAGACGAAGAGGTTCCCTTGAATTAGTGGGATACCCCTATTGTTCTCATTGGTTGATGTTTTGATAGAAGGCTGAGAGTAGCCAATAAGAAGAATTTTGCCCTTTAAAGAATCGGCTGATGTTCAATTGTCAGCATTTTGTGGCAGTTGATGAAAATTCGTGATGACAGCACTTGAAACAGGGAGCCAGTCCCGAAACGTGCACGTCGTGCGTGGTAATTTGAAACCCGCATTCAAACGACAGAGCCAAGTTGCTGAATAACTCTGCCTGCGACAGAGCTGAGTTATTAAGAAACCGCACTTCTGATGAAAGTAGAGTTATACAACTACTTAACTTTAAGTTTTGATTAAAAGAGATGTAACTGAGTGGAGGGCACAGATTAAAGTGTGTGCCCTCTTCAGGGGCATCCGACAAAAACATACATAAATTTTTTAGGGGGTATTTTTGTGGATAGTATATTTATTTATCACTAATTTTGGGGCTTTTTTGGTATGAGGTGTATAGAGGCCATTGGAGTGATGTCATTGACACCTGGATTTTTCATTGGTTCTGTGTCTCCACGAATCTGCTGGTAGGGGATCACAACCCACTTGTCTGGACTGGTCTAGCAGAATTCGAGGAAAAGACATTATCTGGTAAGGAAACTGCCACCTTACTACTTCATAGACAAAAATTACAGAGTTTGATTGTATTTGTTTAATAGGTACAGTTGCAGAAGGAGCACCAATTATTCCTATCTCAGCACAACTGAAATACAATATTGAGGTTGTCTGTGAATACATAGTAAAGAAAATTCCTGTGCCTCTTAGAGATTTCACCTCAGAACCAAGGCTTATTGGTAAGTGGAAACTCTATTGTTAACACATGTGATAGCAGAAAAAGACCATCTAATCCATCCATGTCCAGCTATTCTGTCCACGATGCTATGGATACTTCACAGCTTCCAGCCACAGAGTGACCACCTGCAAGATGGTCACTCTACGAGTTTATATTTCTCTTCCTCCTTTGTATGCCATCTTGTGTTTAAGATCATGCCAAATTCCATCACCCACCTCTCCCATACCTACCAAAATACTCTGTAATAATTTTCATATGTTTTGTTACCCACTTTGATATTTTGTGACTGGCAAGATATAAATGCTTTTTAAATAAATTATAAATGATACTAGTGTGGTTGATGGCCAGAAATCCAGTCTTCTAGGTCTCCCATTTAGCCTGCCAGACAGACCTGACTATGTGTGCACCTGCATTTCCAACAGGATTCTTGGTTATTATAGAACTTGCAGCCTCTCAGGCAAACCCATCCATGTGGATGCCAGTGTTACTGCTAGGTCTTTAGAACATTTTATATTAACCACTTTGCTGTACATTTGGGCAACCCCAACACTCCGTAGAATCAGGCTTGTAAAGCACAGTGGATGCTTAAACATGTGTTGCTAGGTTATGCTTTGTTTTCTCCATATCTTTTTCTTTTTAGGAACAGAGGATCATCTCTGTTTGTTGCATACTCTGTTAGAACTAGCATAGTATCAGAGTTTATCACCCATCCTGGGAGGACATTACATGTCTTTGCATTCTTTAGTGGAAAAAACAATTCCTGACTTTGCTTCTTTGTCCATCTCTTCGTTCTAGAACATCCTTTTTCTTGAAAGAGGTTTGCTTCTTGTGTGTTAACTTCTAGGTATTTGAATGTCTGTCTCCTATCTCTCCGGTCTCACCACTCCTATAGTATACTGCTGCTTCTACGTTTTTCCTATTTTCTCAAGCATCTTCATCTTAGAAACATGATGACAGAAAAAGACCACATGGCCTATCTAGTCTGTCCTTCCATATAACCACAACAGTCCCCTTTTTTTCCTTTAGAGATCCTCTGTGTTTGTCCCATGCTTCTTTGAATTCAGATACTGTTCTCATCTCTACCACCTCCACTGGGAGACTATTCCACAGATCCAGCACTCTTTCCGTAAAGAAATATTTCCGCAAAGAAATATTTCCGCATATCATTCCTGAATCTATCCCCTTTCACCCTCATCCCATGTCCCCTCGTAGTAGAGCTTGCTTTCAGTTGAAAGAGGCTCTTCTGTGCATCTATGCCATGGAGGTATTTAAACATCTCAGTCATATCATCTCTATCCCGCCTTTTCTCTAAGGTGTAAATATTAAGATCCTTAAGTCTGTCCTCATATGCTTTTATAATCAAGAAACAAAAAAAAACACTAGCCATTTTAATAGCCACCCTCTGTACTGACTCCAGCCTGTTTATATCCTTTTGAAGGTGCAGTCTCCAGAATTGCATACAATACTCCAAATGAGGTCGCACCAAAGACTTATACAGAGACACTATTGCCTCCTTACTTCTGCTGGCCATTCCTCTCCCTATGCACCCAAGCATCTTTCTAGCTTTTGCTGTTGCCTTTTCTTCTTGTTTAGCTACTTTAAGATCATCAGACACAATCATGCCCAGGTCCCGCTCTTCTTTAGTGGACCAAAGTATTTACTCCCTTGGATTGCTGCAGCCCAAATGCATGACCTTTCATTTTTTTAACATTAAATCTCAGCCGCCAAATTCCAGACCATTCTTTAAGCATAGCTAGATCCTCCTCATGTTATCTACACCTTCCTGGGTGTCTACTCTATTGCAGATTTTGGTATCATCCGCAAAGAGGCAGACCTTACCCGACAGCCTTTTTGCTATATCACTAACAAAGATGTTAAAAAGAATCAGACCGAGGACAGATCCCTGGGGTACACCACTGGTAACCACTTCCTCAGAGTGAGCTCCATTTACCTGTACCTTTTGTCGCCTCTCACTCAACCAATTTCTAACCCATGCAGTAACTATAGGGTCCATTCCTAGGGTGCTCAGTTTGTTTATAAGTCGCCTGTGTCAAAGGCTTTACTGAAATCCAAGTATGTTTATGTTTATTTAAAACTTGTTATACCGCTCAATACCGTGGGCACCTGAGTGGTTTACAATAAATGAAATAAGGCAAGTTAATTAAAACAAGCACTTGGCTGCAGAAAAGGAAAAGAACGCTATCAATTGTGAGAAAAGGAGAGGAGAAAAAGAAAAGAGAACTGAGAGCAAAAGATAAAATAGAGAGTAACAATGAACAAACACTATCAGGGGGGGGGGGACATACAGTACATGGGTGATTACAATAGTAAAAAGGGGAAGGAGGAAAGGCTAGGGAGGAGGATCAAACGCAAGGGAGAAAAGGTGAGTTTTTAGCTGGGCTTTGAATGATTGATAGGAATCTTCTGCACGGAGAGAGGGGGGGAGCGAATTCCAGAGGCTTGGGGCCAGGAAATAGAAAGCAGAGGAGCGGGTTTTCTCTAGGCGGGCATGTGCGGGGGAGGGAAGGACCATGCGGTTTATGTGTATGGAGCGGAGAAGACGATGGGAGGTATGGAAATGTATCTGATTCGCCAGGTAAAGAGGAGTGCCAGAATGGGATTATTTTGTGTGCAAAGATTAAAAGTTTATATTGACTATGGAAGAAGATGGGTAACCAGTGATGCTGATAGAGAAGGGGAGTAACATGATCGAAGCGTGATGCATGGGACACGGATAGCGGCATTTTGGACGCGTTGGAGGCGAGACAATTGGGACTTGGATAGGCCGGCGAAGGAGACATTGCAATAATCGAGGCGAGACAATACAAGGGTAAGCAAGAGGGTGGTTAGGGCAGGAGTGGAGAGAAAAGGACGGACTGCTCTGAGTTGACGGAGGGAAAAGGAGCGCTGAACAATTGAGGAAATGTGGTCTTTAAACGTGAGGGCAGAGTCAAGAACAACACCTAAATAGCGGAGTGACGAGACCAGGGGGATAGATTGTGAGGATAGAGAAGGGGCACAGTTAGAGGAAGGACTGCCAAAAGTGAACCAAATAGCAAAGGATTTTGCCGGGTTAACATGTAGAAAATTAGAAGAAAACCAGGACACCACAACAGTAAGACAGAGGTTAAGAGGGGAAATATCGGGGGAAGAAGAGTCAGTGTGATGGAGGAGGATGTCATCTGCATAATAATATGCAGAGATGCTAAACTGTTGGACTAAAAGAGCAAGAGGGGCTAGGAAAATATTAGAGAAGTGGGGCAAGGACAGACCCTTGGGGAACACCACAGGATAGGGGAGTACGAGCAGAGGAGGACGACGCAGAGACGACAGAGAAGGAACGACAGGATAGAAATGAGTGAAACCAGCGGAGAACTGCACCCGAAAGACCAGCTTCCCGAAGGCGGAAAAGAAGAGTGTGATGGTCCACCAAGTCAAAAGCCGCAGAGATCAAGGGAGACAGCCAAAGTAATGACCGCGATCGTGAGCAATGTGAAGATCATTGAGAAGAGAGAGAAGAACGGATTCAGTGCTATGGCCAGGGCGGAAACCGGATTGGCGGGGGTGGAGAGAGAGAGAGTACACCACATCTATGGCTCTCCCTCTGTCCAACTCCCTTTTCACTCAAAGAATTCTATCTGATTTGTCTGGCAAGACCTGCCTCTGGGGAATCCATGCTGCCTCGGATCCTGTAATCTGCTGGACTCTAGAAACCTCACTATTCTCTTTCAGCAGCGCTTCCAATAATTTACTCACTAACAAATTTAAACTAACTTCGGTGGTGGGAAATGGGGCGATATGAGGCACAAGCCTGTGGGCCCTTCCCTTCTTTGGGGATCAGGGAGATGCTGGCCCATCCCATCGTGTCTGCTAGTTTTCCCCTGACCGCAGAAAATTGAACAGCCGAACCAAGGGTCCCATCAGCAGCGTCCCATGCTGCCTATAGAAGCATGCTGTAAGGCCATCTAAGCCTGGTGCCTTGTCTAACTTGAGGGTCTTTATCGCCAAAGTGCCTGGCGGTCGTGGCTGCTTGTGTGTGCCTACAAGGAACCTTCATCTTCCCCTACTTGGATAACTGGCTCATCAGAGGTAGAATGGCTCCCGAGACCAGCCAGGTTGCAGGGCAAACAATCCACCTCCTGCAACACTTGTGGTTCATCAATTACCCCAAATCACGCCTCTCTCCAGCCCAAAACCTGGAGTTTCATAGAGGCCCAGTTGGACACACGACAGGTCAAGGCTTTCTTCCCGAAAGAGAGAACATATCACCTTGTACAATTGGCAGGATAGGTGCAGGCTCGCCAGTCGGTATCAGCTTGCTGCCTCCTCCGCCTACTGAGCAACATGGCCTCAATAGTCCACAACGTGCCGCTAACCCCCTTGCACATGCGGGCAGCCCAGTGGTGCCTCTGCTCTCAATGGACTCTGACCACAGACATGTTGCGGGACGGAGTCGGGGTCACCTGCCATCCGCCACCTCCAAGCAGGGCTGCCATTTCAAGCACTTGCGCCACAGAGGATCCCGACCAGACTCCTCCCTCCTGGGTTGGGGGGGCACACTGCGGAGAACTCTGTACTCAAGGCACCTGGTCTCAAGGGAATCACTCTTCAGATCAACCTGCTGGAACTCTGAACCATCTTCCTGGCCCTGCAGGCATTCTGCCACTTGTTGTGCAACCAATCTGTGGTGTTCCAGATGGACAACCAGGTCGCCATATTTTATGTAAACAAGCAGGGGGGGCATGAGCTTGCACTCACTTTGTCAGGAGGCAGTTGATCTGCTCTCCTTTGCTGTGCGCCATGGGATGCTTCTGCGAGTGGTATACCTCACAGGTCAGGACAATTGCTTAGCGGACAAGCTCAGCAGAGTCCTGCGGCTGCACGAATGGCACCTGACCCCCCAGGGTGGCAGAAAGACTCTTCCACCTCTGGGGCAGACCTGTGATGGATCTGTTCGCTTCCCCGGACAACACACAGCTACCCTGCTTCTGCTCACGTCGGCTACACCCGGGAAGAGTGGAAGTGGGTGCCTTCCTGATCCTGTGGTCAGAGGGCCTCCTTTATGCCTTTCCACTGACCCCACTACTGGCCAAGACCTCCTTCAAGGTCCAGAGCGAGCAGGCATCAGTGATTGATTGCCCTAAGATGGCCCCGGTAACCCTGGTTTCCTCTGCTGCTTTCCTTGTTGCCACTCCCAGTCCCACTGGGTTGGGACCGAGACCTCCTGTCCCAGGAGGAGGGCTCTCTTGCACCCCAACCTGGGGTCGCTAACTTTGACAGCATGGTTGCTGAAAGGGTAGCCCTAACCTCTTTCAGTCTCTCGGGGGAAGTTGAGGAGATGCTGCAGGCCTCCCAAAAACCTTTCACCAGACGGGTGTATGCCTTCAAATGGAGAAGATTCTCCATCTGGTGTGCAGAGAGAAGAGAATCCCTTCTGCCGCGTGCAACTTGTACTGCAGTACTTACTGCATCTCTCGCACACTAGTCTGAAGTCAAACTTGGTGAGGGTGCATCTGAGTGCCATAGTCGCGCACCATCACCCTATAGAGGGAAAACCCCTCAAGCAAGCCCCTGCAGGGTCTCAAACAAGATTTCTACGGGGTCTCTTGCTATCAGAGTTCTCTGTTCACCCCTTGCAGCAGAATGGGACCTGAATGTGGTGCTCTTCCAACTCACCAGACCACCATTCAAGCCCCTGGCCACTTGCTATTTATGATACCTATCCTGGAAAGTGTGTGTTTCTGGTGGCCCTCATGTCCACTCGAAGAGCGAGTGAACTCCAGGCCTTGGTGGCGGATCCGCCCTATAGAAGGTTCTATAAGCAACAGGGTGGTACTCCGCACACACCCTAAATTTCCTCCCCAAGGTGGTATCCCACTTCCATCTCAACCAGGAGGTGGTCCTGCCCCAATTTCTTTCCACGGCCTCATGCCGACAGGGAGGAACTCATACTGCATACATTAGACTGCAAGAGGGCCCCGTCTTTCTACCTGCAGTGGACGCAGGCCCATCGCAGAGCTGCTCAGCTCTTTGTATCATTCGACCCCAGTAAACTGGAGTTCCTGGTAACGAAGTGGACTCTGTCCACTTGGACTGCATTACCCTCACTTATGAGCAAGCAGGCCTCTCCCTTGAGCACCAGATCACTGCATAAGAACATAAGATATGCCATACTGGGTCAGACCAAGGTCCATCAAGCCCAGTATCTTGTTTCCAACAGTGGCCAATCTAGGTCATACGTACCTAGCAGTTTCCCCAAAAGACACAGATTCCACAATGCTTGTACTGGGTCAAGCATTGATATCCTGGGTCCCTTCTTAATGGTTTATGAACCTTTCCTTCAGGAACTTGTCCAAACCTTTTTTAAACCCAGCTACACTAACAGCCTTTACTACATCCTCCGGTAACAAATTCCATCGCGTGCGAACTATGGCCACGTCAGTGGCCAACCTCTGCTCAGTGTCAGTGATAGAAATCTGCAAGGCCACCACATGGGCTTCGATTCATGTTTGTAGCTCATTTCTGCCTGGAGAACTAGTCCTGCCCTCTGACCCTTCTGTTTTCAGGCTACTGGAGTGAAGTTGTTGCCAGACATAAGAGTCTTGCAGAGTCTCTGAAGGGACTCGCCACCTGTTGGGTTGCCGGTAGTACTGTCATGGTTCGGTCCTCAGCAGCCTGGAGCTAGGGAGGCCCATATGTGAGGACTGACTTCCTGCTTGTTCCTGGAGAAAGTGTAGTTACTCACCTGTGACAGGTGTTCTCCAGGGGCATCAGGAATCAGTCCTCACAAGCCTCCCTCCTCCCCTTGGAGTTGCCTTCCTACATTGTTTGTCTTTTTTTGCTATGTCATCTAACTGAGCAAGATGGCACCTTTGGGCGGGAAGGGGACAAGGCATGCGTGGCAGCATTTCCAAAGGCTTTTTGTGAAAGCTGGGGAATTGCTCCATGCGGGCTCCGTTTGCGCCGACGTCACCCCATATGTGAGGACTGATTCCCGCTGTCCCTGGAGAACATCTGTTACAGTTGAGTAACTACGCTTTGTGGACATTGAAGTCGTAAAGTAATTGAACCAAGCCGATTCTGGTGTATAGACATAGTCAAGAGCAATGAGAGTTCACATGCCTGATGGGAAGCTCTTCCTAATCATCGACAGGGCACAGACAGCTGTCCGAGAGCTGTGATTGAGCTACCAATATCCCTGTACAGATACCAGCTACATTAGTCGGAGAAGCTGGGGCCCCACTACCTTTTGGAATTGACATGGAGAGGTACATTCAACAGGCTCTCGAGCACACCGTGGGGTTCTTGGCGGTATAGCATGCTGAGGCCTCGATGTCAGTTGCTCTGACATCAACCAGTCTATCTTGAGATCGCACGCCTTGCCTGTAAGCTATTCATTGGCATCAAGGCATCAAAGGGCCTGACACCAGTGCAGGTCTGGCCGATATACCCTGTGCCCAGGGCACCCACACAACACAGAGTATTGGTGTACCTTTGTTAAGAACATAAGATATGCCATACTGGGTCAGACCAAGGTCCATCAAGCCCAGTATTCTGTTTCCAACAGTGGCCAATCTAGGTCATATGTACCTAGCAGTTTCCCCAAGGGACACAGGTTCCACAATGCTTGTATTGGTTCAAGCATTGATATCCTGGGTCCCTTCTTAATAATGGCTTATGGACCTTTCCTCCAGGAACTTGTCCAAACCTTTTTTAAACACAGCTACACTAACAGCCTTTACTACATCCTCCGGTAACAAATTCCAGAGTTTGATTACACGTTGAGTGAAAAAATATTTTCTCTTATTAGTCTTAAATAGTTTACCCTGTAGCTTCATTGCATGTCCCCTAGTCTTTCTATATTGTGATAAGGTAAACAATCGATCTACGTTTACCCGTTCCACTCTGCTCATTAATTTATAGACTTCTATCATATCTCCCCTCAGCCCAATGTAGCTCCCAATTCTCTGTTCAGGCAGAGTTCCAGTTGAAGATCGCACTTCGTCTGGAAGATGAATTCCATATTCGAGTAACTGATGGGTCTCACCAGAGGATGATTCTCTGGGACCTTCATGGGACCTTCTCCACTTCATGAATGTTGAAAGTCTTCTGAAGACATGACCTTCCAGGATTTTGTGAGAGAGATGACCAAGGCCATACCACTCTCCCTGGAATGAACCCAGGGCAGAAGAGTTGGAAATTTTGCAGTGCTCCTTGACACCAGAGGGTGCATATGAGGATGTGGGAAAGGTCCCTGAGGGGTGCCGCCATTGAGTAGAAGATGTGCAGGGTCCTGGTTTAGAAAAACCTCAGCTCCAACACCATTCTTTTGGTGTTTGCATCCACCTTGAAGTCGCACAAAGACTCATCCTTCAGCGTCCCTGGAAGGGAGGCTCGGACCTTGGACTCTTTTGGGAGACGATATTTTCAGGGCCTGATGCTTGTAGCTCAAATGGGCCCATAACAGCTCTACATGAGCATGTTCCTAAAGGACATTATGTGAGACCTAGATGACCTGTCCCAATTCCTTCCTGAGAAGATGGATCAGTTTCACACCCTAGTGGGTCACGGCAAGCACTGCTCAAAGTTCTTGGTTCAGACAACTTATGAGGGTGTCGGAAACTGCTGCAGTAGTTTTTGAGATCAGGAGATTTGCCTGGCTCCTGTCATCTGACTTGGAATAATCTATTTAGAATAAACTGGCAAGCATACCAGGAGAAAGCCGGCATTATAGAAAAGCAGCATATCACTCTTTTCAAGCTCTCAAGGCACCCCAAACATCCCAGCAGAAGCAGGCTCCTCACAAGCAACAGATGTGGAATCCCAGAAGGCCCAACTAGCCCTGCAGCCAAAGTCCAGAGCGGGGTTTTGAGTGGTTCTTTCGGAGTATAGACCATCTACCAGGGAGAGAAACCCTCCATTGAGGGGAAGGCACACTCTTTGCCCAGAGATGACCTCTCATAACCTTGGACTTGTGAGTGCTACAGATAATCTAGAGCAGATACAGGCTGCACCTCTTTGGGCTACCTCAAAGTTGGCCCCTGAGGGCATATAACTTCAACCTTCTGCAGCAGGAACTCCCTTGAGAAGGAAATTGCCACTCTCCTGGCCAATCTGGCCATTGAGCTTGTACCGCAGGAGCAATTAGGCGGTGGTTTTACTCCAGGTACTTTCTCACCCCCAAGAATACAGGGGGTTTCTGTTCCATTCTGGACCTAAACACTTAGTAAGAGAAAACAAGATGATTTCTCTAGGCACCCTGCTCCCATACCTTCAAAAAGGGGATTGCCTATGCTCTCTGGATCTAAAGGTTGCATATACCCACAGAGGACCGTACCAAACTAGACATGCGTCCTATGCGACTAATGAATTTGGCGCCCCCTTCCACCCAGCCACATGCAGTAACTCGCTGTTTTTGAGCTTCCTGGAAGTCCAGTAATGATATCGGCGCCCTGTTCTTACTTGTGCCCTGTGCAGCTGCACAGCCCTAGTTACAGCCCTATACCCACATACAAATCCATCCTGCTCACTGGAAGTATCTCAGATTTGTCTTGGGAGGACAACACTTTCAGTATTGAGTGCTGCCTTTGGACCTTAGCTCAGCACCCCGAGTCTTCATAAAATGTCTTGAGGTAGTGGCAGCCTACCTCAGAATGCTGGGGGCGTTTGTCTTCCCTTACCTGGGCAATTGGCTGATTTTTTTTTATTTATTTTTTAATTTTCTGAAACTGTTAGTTTGTGGGGAATTACCCAAGTCCCACCTTCAGCCCACCCAAGAACTAGACTTCATAGGAGCCCTTCTCAACACAACTTGGGCAAAAGCTTTCCTTCTGCAGGACTGGCTCCAGAGGCTGACAGCCGTAGTACAGGACACTCAACTGAGTTAACAAGTGACGACTCACACGATGCTAACCATCCTAGGCCATATGACCTCTACAATGCATGTTACACCCCTGGCATGTTTTCAGACAAGGCAGACTCTTTGGACTCTGTGGACTCAGGCCATAGATCGCCTCCGGGATTGGATGTATGCCACCAACCCCGTGGTCCAATCACTGCATTGGGGGACAGTTCCTCAGACGTTGCTCCCCTTTCAGAAGGCCTTGCCCTAGAAGATCCTGACAACAGATGAATCCATAGTGGAATGGGGGCTTATCTTGATGGCTTCTGTTCAAGAGAGTCTTCGCCAGATCAACTTGCTGGAATTGAGAGCCATAGAAAATGCTCTAAAGGCCTCTCTGGATCGGCTAACCAGCCTCATTGTCCTCGTTCAGACTGACAGTCAAGTCACTGTTTTCTATCAACAAATGGGGCGTACAGGTTCCTATCTCCTGTACTGGAAGTCTGTTGGTTGTGGAGGTTTGCCATCGCTCACTTAATGGACCTAAGGGCCACATATCTGCCGGGAGACCTAAACATTCTGAAGGACACGGCTCAGACTGTCTGCTAGCCACACAAATGGACGTTGAACAGAGATGCGACGGCCCATATCTTTTGGGGGTGGGGCACTCCTTCGATAGACCTATTTGCCACTCTGCAAAATGCCCAGATTGGTTCTGCTCCAGAGTGGGATCCCTCAGTAGACTGGCATCAGATGCTTTCCTCCTGCATTTGGAGGGAGGGTCTTTAGTAAGCTTACTCACCTATACCTCTCATAGCGAAGACCCTACTGAAGCTCAGGACAGACGAAGGCACGATGATACTCATCGTGCTATATTGGCCTAGGCGGCCCTGGTTCCCACTCCTGCTAAAGTTCTTCACTCGAGAACTCCTCTGGCTCGGCCATGCTCCAGATCTAGTTTCACAGGACGACAAGAGGATGCTACATCCTAACGTCCAGTCGTGGGCCTTCACGGTAAAGATGTTGAGAGGCTAGTCCTGTCAGAGCTTTATCTCCCAGACAACATAACTGATGTTCTGTTAGCCTCCAGGAAGGCCTCAACGATGAGGGCTTGCACCTGTAAGTTGAAAAGATTTACTGTTTGGTGTGAAGGCCAGGCCCTGGATCCTTTCATCTTTCCCACAAGGAGACTGCTAGAGCATCTTCTCCACCTCGCTGACTCGGGCCTGAAGTCCATATGAGTTCACCTCAGCGTGTTTGGGGCATATCATCGCAGGGTATATGGGAAATCCATCTTGGCACAGCCTTTGATTGTTCGCTTCATGCAAAGACTGCTCGTCTTGAAGCCTCCATACAAGCCCCCTGCTGTGGCTTGGGACCTTAATGTGGTACTAGCGCAGTTCATGAAAGCTCACTTTGAAGTTCTTGATCTAGAAGGTCTTGTTTCTGGTAGCAGTACCTTCGGCACACCGTGTGAGTGAACTTCAGGCTGTGGTCATTTATCCACCATATACTAGATTCTACCATAACAGAGTGGTTCTTCATACACATCCTCGTTTCCTTCCAAAGATGATTTTGGATTTCATCTCAGTGCTACCTACATTTTTTTCCTAGGTCTCATGCCCACAAGAAGGGAAGCAGCATTGCACATGGATGGCAAGTTGGCTTTGGAGTGGACAAAGGATCATGGGAAGTCCATCTATTTCTTTTGACTCAGCAAGCTGGGGACTGAGGTTTCCGAATGCTGTCTTTCAGTTTGGTTAGCATGCTATATTTCCTTTTGTTTATGCCCAGGCAGGCCAGAGTCTTGATGGTCATGTCGCAGCTTCCAATGTCTGATCCATGGCTGCGTCAGTGGCCAATTTTATGCTCGGCCTCCATGGAGGAAATCTGCAGGACTGCAACATGGGCTGCTGACTAGAAGGGGATTCCCAACACAACAGTAATTTCGGCCAATCTATACTCTGGCACCTGTTGGGGTTTAGAATCCAACTCCGTCTCCCCCCCACCCCCACCCACACACACACAATGCCCTTCTGTCTGTCCAGGCTACCAAAGAAAAAAAAAGAGAGAAATACTAAAAATAAGCAGAAGAGATAAGGTGAAAATTACCATTTTTGCACATAGTTGTTTAGCTTTTGTGTTCCACAGTTAATATTGCCCCTGTTGGGCTTTTCATCAGCCTCCTCTGTTCTCAGTAGCCTATAGCTTGGGAGTCCCATACATGAGGACTTACTTCCTGCTTGTCCATGGAGAAAAGGTAGTATTCACCTGTAGCAGGTGTTCTTCATGGACAGCAGGAATACGAGGTGTGACAAAAAAAAAAACTAGACTGTCCCATAAATGTTTTATTACAAAATCTACAGAGAAATTACATGTTGTCCCCTTCAAAGTAATCTCCCCCCCCCCCCCCAAGTTAATGCACTTCTTCATTTGCTTCTGCCACGTACGGAAGCACTCGGTAAAGTCTTCTCCTTGAGGTCCTTCAGCTCCCTCGTCACAGTGGCCTTGATCTCTTCTACAGAAGTAAAATGAGTTCCTTCGAGAACAGTCTTCAGCCTGGGGAAAAGCCAGAAGTTGCACGGTGCGAGATCTGGGGAATAAGGAGGGTGGTCAAAAGCTGTGATCCGTTTGTTGGCCAAGAATTGCCTCACACTGAGCACAGTATGTGCGGGCACATTGTTGTGGTAGAGCAGCCACGACTTGGGTCTTGGGTCTGGGTGACAGTCGAGTCTTCCACTGCAGGCTCTGTCTCTTGCTTTCAGGGTCGTACTGGAAAACCCAAGTCTCGTCTCCTGTGATGACTCTGCCAATGATCTCTGGATCTTCTCTGATCTTCTCTAGCAAGTCATGACAAACATTGACCCGGTGCTCCTTCTGGTCGTCCGATAAAAGCTTGGGCACCATCTTGGCGCACACCTTCCGCATCCCCAGCTCATGCACCAAAGATGGTCCGCACTGATTCCCTGTTAAGGCTGAGCTCCTTAGCTATCATCTGCACCGTCAATCTGCGATCACTCCGCACCAGCTGGTTCACTCTGTTAATGGTTCTCAGCCGTCTTTGTCGTGGAAGGCCATCCTGACTTGGGGTCATCCTCCACTCCTCACGGCCAGTCTTAAAGCATTTGTGCCACTCGAAGACTCATGGCCTTGACATTGCATCTTCTCCATAAGCCTTTTGGAGAAGTTGGAGACACTCAGTTGGGCCCTTCTCCAACTTAGTCAGAAATTTCAAGTTGATTCTTTGCTCCATATTTCTGCCTCCTCCAATTGCATGACAAAGTGATGGAGCAGTATGCTACAAAAAAACCTGAAAAAGAAAAACACAGTGAGAGAGATGACAATATTATAGCAGAATAGTGGCGAGATGTAGCACAACACAGTGACATAAGCGGTTAGCCAATTGGTATTGAGTCATGGGTGTGGCTGCCACAGTTGTTTTGTTTTTTTGTCACACCTCGTAAGTCCTCGGAACCCTTCCACCTCCCTGAGGAGTTGTCTTCTGCTACAGCTATGTTATCAGACTGAATCAAGATGGCGCTGCTGCAGCAGGCAGAAAGGAGGCATGCAGGTACGGTAGAACATTTCCAAAAGCTTCCAATAGAAGCTGAGGGGTATTCCCATACAGGTTCCATCAGAGGACTTCACACATACATGAGAACTTATTCCTGCTGTCCACGATGCTGCAGGTGAGTAACTATCTTCTACAGGTTATCTGTGAACGTTTGTCATATTTTCCTGATGAGCCTAGTTTAAAGTTCTCCTCTCTAGATTGGTGAGCCTCTGTAGTCAAAAATATTCCATAGAAGGAATGATAAGAATATCCTAACTCTTGCCTAACAAATTTTCTTGGAATATCCCATCATGCTAATAGGACTTTGGTTTCTTGGATCAATACCATCCACACCGGCAGTGTTCATCTTTAATAATCTTAACTGTATCTTTCTTTTTTATTCATACTATGTGGTGTGTTTGATCTGTAGTAAAGACCCTGTTATGCAGGATGCCTGGGGAATAGGCACTGATGCTAATCAAATGTGTCTGTTATCTGAGAGCCCTTTGCTCCTTGATCTAGCACGCACAGAAGAGAGGAGTGATGTGGAGTGAACAAAATTGAGAAGTTACTGTGCTCCCTAATCCCCCCCTGCCTTATTGAGTCTGAGGGGAATGGAGTGACACTGGATTAGACTTTGCTCCATATTCCATCCCCTTCACCGAAGATGCTGCCTGGGATAGATGTTTGAGCGTTGTGGCTAATTTTTCCAGAGATGTTACTGTAGTTGGGGATCTTACCTGGAGCTATCATTGGCATCCACATGGTTGAGTAGCATAGGACAATGTTTAGAGCACCTAATGGGTTTCAGTAACTTCTACATTTTGGCTCTGTTTCAGGCTTGTGGCAGGGGAGTGCACATCTTAAGCAGCAGGTCTGGTTGGCAGGTACATCCCTTTGTCATTCCTAGAAAGGAGTTGCTGACAACCACTAACTTTCTCTTCCCTATTTTGTGGTCTCTAGAATGCCCTGCTTCCCTCAGTGTTTGGCATGTGCAAATTGTAAATTCTTGCATATGTGTTTCCACCTGTCTCTTCCCTCAGAGAGCGGAAGGTGACATCCTCTTAAAATAAGCGTATTCTTTATTAGGAACTTGTCAGTAAATGTGTGCAGAAAGCAGCAAGAGACAGAAAAACTAAGCAAGCAAAATAAGCTGCTGTATTATGGGGTAAATCGAGGATTTATGTATTACCTCATTATTCTAAGCTTCCATAAGTGGTAACAGGCTAGATTATGCTGGAGGAACAACCTAGTACCCAAGAGACCTGGGTTAGATTCCCACTGGCGCTCCTTGTGACCTTGGACAAGTCACTTACCCCTCCATTCCATATTGTCCTGCTAGAGCAGTCCAGACAAGTGGGTTGTGTTCCTCTAACAGCAGACTGGAGACAAAGAACCAATGAAAAGCCCAGGTTTCAATGACATCACTCCCATGCCTCTATTCGCCTCAGCCACCAGAGGTCTCCAGTATTTTTGACTTCAGCAGATGGTAAATGGATTTTCTCCTCTGAAGAAAATCTGAAGGATTCAGAGGAAAAGATTGATAAAAACGCTTGTGACAGACCACTTTGAGGGTGACGCACTCACCTGAGCATGATGTGGGAGGCTCCACTAGACTGTGGTATTTTTGGTAGCCAAAAGAGCAGGGAAAATAGCTTCAGCTCCATGCTTTTACCCTGGATAAGAGCCTGTTGAGCAGACAAAAATTGGAAGGATTTAGAAGAATGCAGCAGCCTCAGACAACCTCGGCGCCAGCGCACCCTCCCTCCTCTGTTTCCCCTGTACTCTTTCTCGAAGACTGCAGAAAGCTCCCAGAGGGATCTGCCTGCAGGCCACCTTAAAAGCAGTGCTGCAAAGCCAGTAAAACAGTTCAGGGAGTTGAACTGAGCCTGGCATTGATTTTCTGCCTGGTGCTCTCAGGAGATGAGTACCAAGGCTTGACCTCATCATTGTCCTTGTTGGGGACTCCCGATTCTGTCATCCTGGGATGCAATTCAGGGTGGACCACTATTGATCTTTGGCACGTGTAGGAGTTTCCTGCCATTCTTTGTGCATTAGTAGCGTTTTTACCTATTGTGCGTCTGGTGGTTTTGTGGTCCTAGTGCGTGTTCCACCCAAGCAGCTCCAACACATGTTCCTTCCCTAGCGCTGTAACGCAATTAAAAAAAGAAAAGAAAAGCACAGTTAACGCACGCCGCAGTAAAAGTGCAGTTAACATGTGTCTTTGGACTGCTGCTCCCTTAGTGTGCAGTTGTGATACCTGTGTCAAGCAAGGTGCCTCGTCTCTGGATTCTGGACTCTGCTGTTCTTGCATGGCAGCCTCTGAACTGTCCCAGGGGGCCTGCTCACCTTCTTTCAGCAGAGGGATACACTTAGTCCAGCCTTGCCTGCCACAAGGTAGGAGGGGACTGATGGTGCTGTGGGTAAGAATATCCAGCCAGTCGAAGGGTCAGGCAACTGTGCTGTGAGCCACTAGTGTAGGATGGTCATTTCAGAGAGGAGAGCTTTCGAACTCTGGATTCTTCTTCCTGGAAGTCTCTTATTTTATTTATTTTATTTATTTATTTTACAATTCTTATATACCGCACTATTTGCAATCAGCGCGGTTTACATGTAACAAAAAACATCCGACAAAATGCATATGTCTGGTCATTACATTGAACAGGGAATGGGATTTTGTTTTGCAGCAGGCCTGGTCCTTCTGGCATGAAAACTTACTCTATGACCTCTGGGTGCCTCCAAGCACAGTCACATGCAAGGCAGGCTGAGAGTGGCAACCCACTTTGATAGCCTTTGGCTAAGCGTCCCCGGCGAGGTGTGCGCCCTGGAGATATTTTTTCCTTCCTGGGATCTGTGTTTGATGCTCAGGTTTCTGATGTCAACGCCTTTTGAGCCATTGAAGTGCGCTACTTTGAAGAATTTGACGTTCAAGACTGTTGTCTTGGTCACGATTTCTTCCACAAGACTTATTTCCGAGCTGCAGACTGTCTTGCCAAGATCCTTATCTGTCTTATTCAAAGGAGAATTTTCCATTTGACCTGTACCTTCTTACCTAAGGTAATGTCTCCCTTTCATGTGAATCAGGTGGTCTGCCTGCCCTCTTTCTCTAAGGAGCAGCATCGAGGGGAAGAATAAGGATCTTTGCTTAGTGGATGTCTGGAGGGTGCTTCTCCGGTACTTGGAAGTTACGAATTCTTTCTGCGAGTCCAGCTATCTTTTTGTGCTGTTTGCTGGCCTGCACAAGGATGCACACAGTGGCTAAGTCAACTTTGGGGCGCTGGATTAAGGAGGCCATTGCCGTGGTATATCTATTGTGGAACCAGCCGGTTCCAGAAGGTTTGCATACCCATTCTGTCCAAGCACAGGCGTCCAAGTGGGCCGAGTGGAGCTCGGTAGCCTCTGCAGACATTTGTTGGGCAGCAACGGGGGCATCTCGTTTCATTTTTGTCTAGCATTACCGCTTAGATGTCCATGTGCGGGCAGACATGGCCTTTGACTCAAGAAGTGAGCTGCTGTCTGCTTCCTGCCCAGTGGAGTCATAATTTGGTACATCCCACTTGTCTGGACTGGTCTAGCAGGACAATATGTAAGGTGACATTTTACCTACCAGTTAGTGTTTTTTCCTTGAGTCCTATTAGACCATTCTAGGTCCCGCCCCTGAAACTGTATTGCTCTGTTCGTCTGCTATAGTGCCCTTTGGTCCACTGTGATTTTTATACTCTGCAGGTTTGTCTTCTACTGACAGCCTTCTGTATCTCCAGGAACAAGCAGGAATGTAGTCTTCACATATGGGTATCGTCGGTACCGATGGAGCCTGCGCGGGAATGCTCCACGGTGTCCAATAGGAAAACTTTTGGGAGCATCCCACAGCGCATGCGTGCTGCCTTCTCGCCTCTGTACTTCTCTCACTTCAGTTCTTTGTTTTCCGCGGAGCTGACAGGACACGGTACCCTGTCACCGCAGAAAATCTACCTTTATTTCTTGTTTGTTGCGTCTGCCTTCACTCGACGCCTGCCGGTACTGCCGGTTCTCTTCTTCCTCTTTCTAAAAGATTCTCTTTTTCCTCTTTCTAAAAAACAAATATATATATATATATTTTATTTTATTTTTTTCTTCAGGGTTTTCCCCTATTTTCAGTGCTAAGCGCCATTTTGGGCACTAGGCCCATTTTTTTTCTTCAAGCATGGAGAAAACCAGCCAGTGGTTTCAAAAAATGCTTAAAATACCATCTCCGTCACGGACACCCATGATTGGTGTCTGAAATGTTTGGGTCCTGAACATTGTCCAACAGAGTGTCTCTCCTGCATGAGGATGACCAAGAGGGGCCGGCAGAATAAAGCTGAAAAACTTGGTACACTTTTTGTCTCCGACACGATGTCAGTTGCATCGACATCTTCCAGGGCTTCATCTTCCTCCCATGGATCTCAGGTAACCAAAAGTAAAACTAGCCGGTCCTCGAAGAGAAAATTTCCTTCGAAGTATCGAGATGCCTCAGGCATTTCCCTCGAGGATACTTCACTGGCAAAACAGCCCCGGCGGGAGTCTTCGAGCTCCAAAGCATTAACCGGGGCTCCAGGATGTTCCAGAGGCCTCGACCTCTGCGGAACTACTGGTGCCATGCTCTGGGGTCGTGGTTGCATCCACCGGTACCGGCACCCAGGCATTGGCAGGAGCAATGGATCACAAAATCCTCACCATCGAACGCAGTCTAGCGGCCCTCTTAGCAGCCTCGGTACCGCTAAGACCACAACAGACGGTTCCACAGGTATCGGTACCGACATGAACACCTTCTTCAACAGGACTGCTTCCCCCCATGCCGATGTCCGGTATCGGGGATCAGGAACAGACACACTTTGGTACTGACTTTGAGCATTACCGATACTGTGCGTCAAAGGAGCACCCGGTGCTTGAGTCTTCCGATTCCGATGACTGATGATTCTACTGGTACCAGAATGAATGTATTAGAAGATTCAACTCCCTCTCCTCAACGCAGGATATCTCCTCCAGAAGATATGTCCTTCCATGACTTCATACGTGATTTAGCAAAAGGCCTTGCAATCACTGTGATTCCAGAAAAAGAACCTTGAGCAGAGGAATTAAGGATTCTACAATACCCTATGGCTCCCAAGGAAGCAGCTATGCTTCCCATTCACATGATCTGATGTTGAGAATGTGGGAGACTCCTTTAATGACATCTTCACATTCCCGACACCTGAACACTATGTACCGAGTGCCAAGTTGTCCTGGTTTTCAAAAAACTCAGTTACCACACCATTCAATGGTAGTGGAATCGGCCATGCGAAGAATCAAGAGTGCAAAAACACACTCTTCTAATCCTCCAGGCCGTGAATCCAGGACACTCGATGCCTTTGGCCGTCAATGTTTTCAATCCTTCATACTGGGAGCCAGGATCAGTTCCTACATTCTCTGTATATGGGAATGTTCCTGGAAGAAGTCACAGAGGACTTGGAGCTCATTAGTCCTTCTGTCTCAGAGGAAAAAAGAGCAGACTACCTTATTCTGGTCAAACATGCCCAGAATGTCTCTAAATTTATGAACCGTGCTACCTTTGACTGTTTTGAATGTCTTAGCAGAACCTCTGCTATATCCATAGGAGCATGTAGTATTGCTTTGCTTCAAGCATCAGACTTGGAACAATGGGTGCAAGAAAAACTAGGAAACATTCCTTGCACAGGAGAAAATCTCTTTGGTAAGGACTGGCAAGACAAGGCTAATCAGCTTGAATCTGACAATACTACTTTGAACAGATTTGTCAAAGGCTACAGCCAACCCAACAAAAAAGAAAACATTAAAGAAACCTTTTTTTCATTAAGAAAAAAGTCTTACCAATCTTACACCCATCAAACTCACTGTCCACTTCATGTTTCCCAAAAGGGTCAACAGAACAGACAGCAGAGAAAGCCACAAGCTCAAAAAGCTCAAGCGGCTCAACAGACCCAGCCCCCTCAGGGTCTTTGACTTCCACCTAGAGAACTCAGTCATTCTGCCCCTAAAAGGTCCAGAACCCTTGACCATTCCAGGCAGACTATGCCATTTTGTCAAGATGGCAACAAATAACATCAGAAAATTGGACTCTGTCCATTGTAAGATTGGGATACAAGCTTCATTTCCTCAACTTGCCCCTACCTACAATTCTGAGAGAGTTCAATTCTCAGGGCCCTGCCACCGACCTCTTGTGGCAGGAGGTCACATCACTTCTGGCTCAAGGAGCAATCAAAAAAGTACCCATATCCCAACAGGGGGGACAGGGTTCTACTCCCCCTATTTTCTTATTCCAAAGAAGACAGGGGGACACAGGCCTATACTAGACCTCAGAGAATTAAACAAGTATTTGTTCCAAGAAAAGTTCAAGATCTCCCTCGGAACACTTTTACCATACTTTCAAAGTCGAGATTGGCTATGTTCTCTAGATCTAAGAAATGCGTACACGCATGTTTTCATCCACTCAGATCACAGGAAGTTCCTTAGATTCCTGATCCAAGGAAGACACTTCCAAGAACAGAGTTCTTCCTTTCGGACTTGCCTCTGCTCCGAGAGTCTTCACAAAATGCATGGCAGTGGTAGCAGCATTTATGAGGACTCTAGGAATATTCATCTTCCCTTATGTAAACGATTGGCTCATTCGAGCATTGACAGCTCCAGAGGCCAGCTTCGCTCTCTCTCGAGCAATGACAATTCTTCAGTACTTGGGTGTTGGTCATAAACCTCCCAAAATCTCATCTCATCCCCTCTCAATCTCTAGAATTCATAGGGGCTTGTCTAGACACACAGCAGTCAAAGGCTTTCCTGCCCCAGCCACGCTGTCTACGTATAATACAACTGGCATCTCAAGCATCTATGAAGGTATTCCTTACTGCTCGGGAGATGCTTCAACTGCTGGGCCACAAGGCATCCACTGTCCATGTGGTTCCCTATGCTCACCTGCACATACGAGCAGCACAGAGTGGACCCTTTCCTCTCAGTGGTCACAAGCCTCGGGTTGACTAACAGACAAAATCAGAACTACCACACGTCTGATTTCGTCTCTGCAATGGTGGCAATCCCTGGTAAACCTCCTTGTAGGCTCTCCTTTCCAGCAGCCTCTATGCCAAACCACTCTGATGGCAGATGCATCCAAGATGGGTTGGGGGGCCCACTTGCATGATCTCTCCACTCAGGGTCTTTGGACCTCACATAAACCTCCTAGAGCTGAGAGCCATTTTCAATGCTATTCAAGTCTTTCAGGGCCATCTCAGCAACAAAACAGTGCTGGTCCAAACCGACAATCAGGTAGTTATGTTCTATGTGAACAAGCAAGGCGGAACATGCTCTCTGTCGCTAGGCAACGAAGCTTTGCGACTATGGGCCCTCACCAGAGAGTTACAAATTCACCTGTTTGCAGTATACCTTCCGGGCATTCAAAACTTGTGGGCAGACAAATTCAGTCGAATACTGCTGCCACACGAGTGGTCCCTCCACTCATACCAGCTTGTTTCGAGTGTTTCGAATCTGGGCAGCACCAGATATAGACCTCATTGCAAGTCCACAGAATGCCAAACTTCGCCGATTCTGTTCCAGAATTCCGGCTCAAAACTGTCAGGCAAGAGATGCTTTCCTTCTCCACTGGGGACAGGACTTCCTCTATGCCTTCCCACCCATTCCCCTCATTCCCAAGATTTTATTCAAATTTCAGAGAGACAGAGGTCGCATGATACTCATAGCTCCACGTTGGCCACGGCAAACGTGGTATCCTCTTCTGCGTGTCTCTCAAACTACTCCTCTGGAGTTGGGGAATGCTCCAGATCTCCTGTCGCAGGAGAACGGATCTTTACTGCATCCCAGTCCCTACACCTCAGGGCCTGGTTACTGAAAGCCTAGAATTCCAGGATGTTAACCTTTCTCAGCAAGTAAAGGATATCCTCCTAGCTTCCAGAAAACCCTCCACAAGACGTTCCTATGCTTTCAAGTGGAAAAGGTTCTCTATCTGGTGTTCACAAAAGGGACTTAACCCCCTTTTAGTAACTGTAGAGTTGCTACTAGAGTATCTTCTACAATTATCAACTTCTGGTCTGAAGACCAATTCAGTTAGGGTCCATCTTAGTGCTATTGCTGCTTTTCATAAACCTTTCAATGGAAAATCTATTTCCTCTCATCCACTTATATCAAGATTTATGAGAGGCCTACTTTTAACACAACCTCCCATTAAACCACCACTGGTGGCATGGGATCTAAATCTTGTTCTTGATCAGCTTATGAAACCGCCCTTTGAACCTTTAGCCACTTCAGATCTAAAGTTTTTCTTTCATGGAAGGTTATTTTCCTAATTGCTATCACTTCTGCAAGATGCATTAATGAACTACAGGCGTTAGCGGCTGACCCTCCCTATACAAGGTTTCACCATGATAAAGTAGTCCTCAGGACTCATCCTCTTTCTGCCAAAGATGGTTTTGCCTTTTCATTTAAACCAGTTGGTTTATCTTCCTATATTCTTCCCTAGACCTCATGCCTCCAGTGCAGAAAGGAATCTTCACACTTTGGATTGTAAAAGAACCTTGGCTTTTTATCTTCAAAGAACTAAGCCGCATAGAAAATCTTTTCGGCTTTTTGTGACTTTTAACTCTAGTCATTTGGGACTTCCAGTTTCTAAAAACTCTGTCAAATTGGATTGCAGATTGCATATCCTATACATATCAGAGTAATAGACTTTCTCTCGAAGGCCATGTCACGGCTCACAATGTGAGAGCCATGGCAGCCTCAACGGCTAACCTTCGTTCTGTCTCTATTGATGACATCTGCAAAGCAGCCACTTGGACTTCGGTACATACCTTCACAGCCCACTATTGCTTAGACAAGGACTCCCGTCGGGGTGCCTCGTTTGGCCAGGCTGTTCTACAATATCTCTTCCATACTTAATACAACTCCTACCCACCATCCACAGTTTGGATGCCTAAGGTCCATGGGAGGAAGCATGACCCATCTCACCTGGGTTTGCAGCCAGCTGGGGTCCCCCCTTGGCATTTTTCAGCTGGGGAGTCCCCATATGTGAAGACTACATTCCTGCTTGTTCCTGGAGATAGCGTAGTTACTCACCTATAACAAGTGATCTCCGGGAACAGCAGAAATTTAGTCTTCACAACCCACCCACCTCCCCTAGGAGTTTCTCTATCTCTCTCTATCTCCAGGAACAAGCAGGAATAAGTCCTCACATATGGGTACGTCGGTACCGACGGAGCCTGCGCGGGAAAGCTCCCCAGCCTTTCAGATGAAAGGCTTTTGGGGCCTCCCACTGCACATGCGCGCTGCCTTCCCGCCTTCCTGACCAGCTCTCTTCAGTTTCTCTTTTTCCACGGAGCCAGCAGGTCGTGTTCCTGTCACCGCTGAAGAAATTGTGAAATTTGTTTGTTTTCTTTAGACCGCGTACCTGCCTTCCCCATACCGAAACCGGTACCGCCGGTCTCTTTCTTTCTTTATAAAAAAAAAAAAAAAAAAAAAGACTTTTTTATTTTCTTCAGCACAGCTTGGTACCTGTTAGGCCTTAAGGCCTACACAAATTCTCCTCATGGAGAAGCCAGTCCCTGGTTTTAAAAAATGTACCAAATGCAGTGCTGTCATTTCTGTCACAGACACCCATGAATGGTGTCTCAAATGTTTGGGACCTGACCACTCCATACCGGACTGCCCATCCTGCACCCAGATGTCTAAACGTGGTTTGCAGAACCGGGCCAACAAGCTCCATGTGCTGTTTCCTTCAGAAGCATCACAGTCATCCAGGTCTTCCTCTCCGGATGGATCTCAGGTAACCAAAACTCCTGTGGGCAAATCCTCTAAAAGCAAATCTCTTTCTAAAGATCGAGAGGCTCTCAATTTTGAGTTCGAGGATTCTGCCCAGGCCAAAAAACCCCGCGGGAGGCTCCGGCCTCCAAAGCAATCATGGGGTCACAGGTTGACATCGATGGCACGGCCTCGACCGATCACCTGTTGGACTGCTCTGGGGTACCGGCCCATACCGGTACCGACATCCAGGCAGTAGTGGCGTCTATGGGCAATACTGTCCAGACCATGCAGCAGGCCGTTCTGGCATTCATTAAGGCTGCGACGGTTCCGGTATCCACACCGGAACCGAGACCATCGACTTCCAAGTGTCGATCGGTTCCGCATGCCGGATTCAGGCTTTCGCCCGGTACCGATCCCATGCCTGATACGCCCGATGTCGATACCGATCGGTATGCGTATCGTACATTGGAAGCACAGAGGGAATACTCAGATTCTTCTGATGAATTCAATTCCTCTGATGACTCTGCTGAGCTTACTCTTCCTGAGGAGCCCTCTTCTCCAAAGAGGAGGATGTCTCCTCCAGAGGATTTATCCTTTCAGGATTTCATTGTTGATGTAGCTAAAGCACTATCTATTGCTACATCTTCTGAGAAAGAACCCAGATCAAAAAAATTGGATATTTTAGGATACTCTAAAGCTCCTAAAGAAGCAGTCACTCTGCCTATCCATGAAATCCTTCAAGAACACTTGATGGATTTGTGGGAGACTCCTTTAACACTGTCTCCCCATTCCCGTAGGTTGGACACCATGTATCGGGTCCCTCCTTCTCCTGGGTTCCAGAAAACTCAGCTGCCTCACCACTCTATTGTGGTGAAGTCAGCCATGAAGAAAATAAAGAGTCCTAAAAGGCATTCTTCTACCCCTCCAGGGCGAGAATGTAAGACCCTGGACTCTTTTGGAAGAAAGATGTTCCAGGCTAGTATGCTTATAGCCAGGATCAATTCTTATAGCCTTTATATGGGCATGTTTCTTGGACAACTTGCCCTAAAGATACAGAATTTTGCCCTCTTTATCTCTGATGATCAAAGGGCGGACTTCTTTTCTATGGTGACACAACTTTCAGAGGTCTCCAAGTTCTCCAACAGGGCAGCCTTTGATTCCTTTGAGGTTGCAGGCAGAGCTTCGGGAATTGCTATTGCAGCCCGACGTCTCGCTTGGCTCCAGGCTTCTGATCTAGAACCCTGGGTTGTAGATGGCCTCAGGAATCTGCCCTGTACCGGTGAGAACTTATTTGGGGAAGACTGGCAAATTAAAGCTGCTCAAATGGATGCAGAAAATGCCACTCTAGATAGACTTTCCAAGTCTACTTCTACCCCTGCCAAAAAGAAGTCTTTTAAAAGGCCTTACTATAAGAAGGCCAGATTTTCCACAAATACTGGCCAGCAATCTGCTCAGCCTCGCTTTGCGGCGAAGCGTCAACAATCTAAGCAGGTAAAGTCAAAGCCTGCAGTGTCTGCTACACCCCAGCAGGCTCAACCCCCTCAGGGGTTTTGACTTGCCCCTAGAGAACTTGCCGTTTCTGGCTCTAGTACAACCAGAGCCCCTCACCATTCCTGGAAGGCTAGCTCATTTTGCTCCCAGATGGGAACAAATCACATCAGAGCAATGGACCCTCTCTATTATCAGGGAGGGCTACAAACTTCATTTCTCCAGCCTTCCTCCCCATACCATGGTGAGGCAATTCAGTTCTCCCCCATCTCTTCTGACCCTGTTGGGTCAGGAAGTCTCTTCTCTCCTTGCCCAAGGGGCAATAGAGGAGGTTCCTCCTCCTCAACAGGGATTAGGTTTCTACTCCCCTTACTTTCTCATAACAAAGAAGACAGGGGGCTTCAGACCTATCCTAGATCTGAGAGAATTGAACAGGTTTCTATTCAAGGAGAAATTCAAAATGCTCTCTCTGGGCCTTCTCCTTCCATACCTTCAGAGTCAGGATTGGCTTTGTTCTCTAGATCTCAAGGATGCGTACACTCATATACTCATCCATCCATCCCACAGAAAATATCTAAGATTTCTGTTCCAGGGAAAACATTTCCAGTACAGAGTACTACCCTTCGGTCTGGCCTCTGCTCCAAGAGTCTTCACAAAATGCATGGCAGTCGTAGCCGCATTTCTCAGAGGCATGGGAATCTTTGTCTTCCCATATCTGGACGACTGGCTCATCCGAGCTCCATCTCAGTCAGAAGCCCAGATTTCTCTGGACCGCACAAGGCATATTCTTCAATATCTGGGACTTGTGGTAAACATTCCCAAATCCCAACTCATCCCTACTCAGTCTCTGGAATTCATAGGGGCCCAATTGGACTCCACCACTGCAAGGGCCTACCTCCCTCTGGTCTGAGGCCAAAGGCTAATAAGCTTGGCCTCCCAGGCTTAGTCCAGAAGTCACTTGTCAGCCAGAGAAATGCTGCAACTTCTGGGCCACATGGCCTCCACGGTACACGTGGTGCCCTACGCTCGTCTTCATATGAGAGCAGCTCAATGGACCTTGGCCACCCAGTGGTCTCAAGCATCAGGACTGCTCTCAGACCAAATACTCACCTCAAAACGACTGTTTTGGTCTCTCCAGTGGTGGACATCCTCCAAAAATCTGTTGTTGGGATCCCCTTCCAACCTTCGTTGCCCCAAGCAACCCTCACAACAGATGCCTCCCAAACAGGGTGGGGAGCTCATCTCCAACACCTCTCCACTCAGGGCACCTGGTCTCCTCAGGAGACCACCCTTCACATCAACCTTCTGGAACTGCGAGCAATCTTCCTTGCCCTCACAGTCTTCCACACCCTCCTTGTCAACCTGACTGTCCTAGTACAAACAGACAATCAGGTAGCCATGTTCTATGTCAACAAACAAGGAGGGACGGGCTCTCTGTCGCTTTGCAACGAAGCTCTCAGATTATGGGCCTTCGCCAGAGAGCATCAAATTCATCTTCTGGCAGTATATCTTCCAGGAGTTCAAAACTCTCGGGCAGACAGACTCAGCCGAGTTCTGCTCCCACACGAATGGTCCCTGCATATGGACCAGATATGCAGAATCTTTCAGGAATGGGGGACCCCGGACATAGACCTCTTTGCAAGTCCGTGGAATGCCAAACTTCCCCGGTTCTGTTCCAGGACTCCGTGTCAGGGAGCTCAGGCCAACGATGCCTTTCTCCTACATTGGGGTCAGGAATTCCTGTACGCTTTTCCACCCATTCCTTTGATTCCCAAGACTCTGTTCAAACTTCAGAGGGATCACGGATCCATGATCCTCATTGCTCCACGCTGGCCACGCCAAGTGTGGTTCCCTCTCCTTCTACAGCTCTCCCAGGGCTCCTCCCTGGACCTGGGAGCTGCACCAGACCTGTCTCAGGAGCAGGGGACTTTGTGGCATCCAAACCCCAAGTCCCTACATCTCCGAGCTTGGTTACTGAAGGCTTAAGCCTTCATGAGTTTAATCTTTCCCAACCAGTGAAAGATATCCTTCATGCCTCTAGGAAACCCTCTACTAGGCGTTCCTATGCTTTCAAATGGAAACGTTTTTCCATTTGGTGTGCGCAACAGGGTCTTGACCCTCTAGCACTTCCTTTGAATTCTCTACTGGACTATCTCCTGCATCTTTCCAATGCAGGCCTCAAGACAAATTCAGTACGAGTCCATTTAAGTGCTATTGCAGCATCCTTAAAACCTATAAATGGACAACCTGTCTCCTCTCATCCTCTTATTGCAAGGTTCATGAGAGGCCTGACCCTCACTAAGCCTCCCATCCGACCTCCTCCGGTAGCATGGGACTTGAATCTAGTTCTGGGTCAACTTATGAAGCCACCTTTTGAACCGTTGGTATCTACCTCCCTGAAATTTCTTTCCTGGAAGGTTCTTTTCCTTATTGCAGTCACTTCGGCTCGCCGCATCAGTGAACTGCAGGCTTTGGTGGCTAATCCACCTTATACCAGATTTCATCATGATAAGGTGGTCCTTAGGACGAATCCCCACTTTATGCCTAAAGTGGTCTCGCCTTTTCATCTTAATCAAGAGGTATATCTACCTGTTTTTTTTCCCGGCTCCTCATGCATCCAGTGCAGAGAGGAACCTTCATACTCTTGACTGTAAAAGAGCTCTCGCCTTTTACCTCAACAGGACTCAGCCACATCGAAAGTCTTCCCAACTTTTCGTGGCTTTTGATCCTTCTCATTTGGGACTTCCAGTCACCAAACGTACACTTTCCAATTGGATTGCTCCGTGTATTTCCTTTGCTTACCAGAGTAAGAACATTTCTCTGGAAGGCCATGTCACAGCTCACAATGTGAGAGCCATGGCTACTTCTATGGCTCATCTTCACTCTGTGTCCATAGATCAGATCTGTCGAGCAGCCACTTGGGCCTCGGTTCATACCTTCACAGCCCATTACTGCTTGGACAAGGACTCCCGCCGGGATGCCTTGTTTGGTCAGGCTGTCCTCAAACACCTGTTCCATACTTAAACAACTCCTGCCCACCTTCCCTGGATGGATGCCTGAGATCCATACGAAGATGGTTTACCCTTGGAGGGGGATCTCCCAGGCATCTTAGCTAGGGAGTCCCCATATGTGAGGACTTATTCCTACTTGTTCCTGGAGATAGCACAGTTACTTACCTGTAACAGGTGATCTCTGGGAACAGCAGGAATTAGTCATCACAACCCACCCACCTCCCCTAGGAGTTGTATCTCTATCTTCCTTTCCTCTCTCTATTGTCTCAGCTTTAAACTCGAACTGAAGAGAGCTGGTCAGGAAGGCGGGAAGGCAGCGCGCATGGCAGTGGGAGGCCCCAAAAGCCTTTCATCTGAAAGGCTGGGGAGCTTTCCCGCGCAGGCTCCGTCGGTACCGACGTACCCATATGTGATGACTAATTCCTGCTGTTCCCAGAGATCACCTGTTACAGGTAAGTAACTGTGCTTTCTCTACTGGTCTCAGCTATAAACTCCACTGACGTGAGAGAGGTACAGAGGCGGGAAGGCAGCACGCATGCGCTGTGGGATGCTCCCAAAAGCTTTCCTATTGGATGCTAGGGAGCATTCCCGTGCGGGCTCCGTCGCTACCGACGATACCCATATGTGAAGACTAAATTCCTGCTGTTCCTGGAGATCACCTGTTACAGGTGAGTAATTACACTTTACTTTCCTGTATATAGTTCTCTGATTACTCATTGTTGCCCACAATTGAGGTTCTGTGCGGCTTGCCATATTTCTCCCATATGCTTTGGGATGAATATTGAAGAGATCTCTGGTGGCTGAGGCAAATAGAGGTATAGGAGTGATGTCATTGAAACATGGGCTGAATTTCATTGGTTCTTTGTCTCCACCAATCTGCTGGTAGCAGAACACAACCCACTTGTCTGGACTGGTCTAGCAGGACTCGAGAAAAGGACATTAACTGGTAAGTAAAATGTCGCCTCATATAGAAACTTACAATTGTAAGCCTTCTGGGGACTGGGAAATATCTACATACCTGAATGTAACTCGCCTTGAACTACTATTGGAAAGGCATGTGCTAAATATTAATAAATAAAATCTAATATTGATCAGAAATTCTATAATCTTACATTATTCAGTCTATAATGCCATCTGATAGATGTAAGCTTGCCCAATAGTTAAATTGTAGTAAATTTTTAACTTTCCCAGACCTTCCAATTATTATGTCACTTTCTCACATCTTTATATAACCTATCTCTACTCCCTCATTTTTTTTCTTGTGGCTAAGAATGAGAACATTCAGTGACTTGCAACTTCGATGTCTTTATCCTGTGCCAGAATTTCCAAACCTTTCCTGATCCTACAGCTAGTCAGTTTTTTTTAAGTATGCATATGAGAGATTTGCATACGTAGATAAATCAGTATTCTGAAATCCTCACTTGTTGTGGAGTCACCAGAACAGGTTTGGAAAGCTCTGTTATACACAAAAGCAAGATACTCCCTTTGGTGATTTGTGCTCAAGATTGACTCATGATCTTGTAAAATATTGGCATTCCTTCCCTTTTGATTAGCAGAGACTTTAATCCTTTTCATCTCTTGCCAGCTTTGTGCTGAGACGGCTCTTGTGATTCCCAGATCCTAGCTGTCCTTTTAACAGTGAAGGACACCTATGCTTTGCAAGTCATTGTCCCAGTGATATTGTCCCTCCTGACAGTATTTGATTCTCCTTCCCTAATTCTGAGAGTGGTCTAAAAGGCATAGGTTTGGAATTATTAATTACCCTGCTATTCTTATTGAAAGACCTAAGTGGTAGTGGTCTTTCCATTATTAAATATATTGATAAGTTTGATTCATAAGTGAGTGTCCTAACTCCTGATGTCTTTTGTGAGTCATGAAGGGAGAGACAGGTGTAGCCCTAAAAGCTTGGGTTTTCTTTTAACTAAGCTTGCTTGTGGGCGTATAAGTTTCAGCCTATCTGATTTTTATAATTTTATTGAATGAAAAGGAATGACGTTTTAAAAAATCATTTTTAAAATGAAGGTAATGTGCAAATTCACCTGATATTTGAGTCTATGATTTAAACAGATTACCACTACTGAAGATCACTATGAAATCGAGACTTTTGTCTCTTGCATAAGTTTTCTTTACTCTTTCAGTTATTAGATCCTTTGATGTCAACAAACCTGGATGTGAAGTTGATGACCTTAAGGGAGGTGTAGCAGGTGGCAGTATTTTAAAAGGTGTATTAAAGGTACTTTTATCTTATTATTGCCTTTTCTTTGAAAACACAAGGATAATCTACAGCTACCACAAATGGCATGAATTTCAGCAGCAGACATATTTATTAATCACATTATATATGTTTTTTAAAACTTGTATGTTTATCCTGGTAATGTGACCTACTGACTATACTGTGCACTAAATTATGAGGTTGCCCTTTTGCTTAATGGTAAATGGGGGATTAATTAAGGAGCAAGTCTTAGGTTTAGACTTCTTGGGATGTTGTCAGATTTGTTTAGTATTTAGCTCAAGCCTTTCTTGTAGTAGTTCAAGGCAAGTTACAATCAGGTGCAGTAGGTATTTCCCTGTTCCCGAGGGCTTACAAGCTAAGTTTGTACCTGTGGCAGTGGAGGGTAAAGTGACTTGCCCAAGGCCACAAGGAGTGCCAGTGAGATTTGAACCCTGGTCTTTGATCACCAGGCTGCTATTCCTCTGTTCATTTGGATGAATAGTTTATGGAGTACATGGCTTTTATGGCTTAGTTTAATTTACATTCTTACCATTTTAACTCTAATGCAGTCTTATGAAAGGTAGGAGTACTAACAAATACTGGTATAATTGGGTACTTTTATTTGATTTTTGTGTGAGCTTGGGATTTATTTATTGCTAGTTAAAACTGTTACTCGTATAAATTTAGCTGGATTCTGGAAAGTCCTGATTTTTATCTACATTGGCTAGCTATTTTGTTTGCCTAAAAATAAGAGGGACTAGCCTGATAGCTCAGAGCTGCATTCTGCTTTGTGGAGAAATATGAGCTCAATTCTCAAACTTAGTGGTAGAAGAGGAAATTCATGTCATCTTACTGAAGTGATGCTTCCTAATTATCCCTCCAGTCCAGTTCAGATGCGTGGTTTATGCTCGTCTACCAGAAGATGGAGACTGAGAACACCAAACTGAAACATTTTCCCTTAAGTAACCTGTGCTCCCTTGCAGAGCTGGCATTTCTCAGTCTCTATCAGGTTGATAAGCAGAGATCATACAGCAGAGGCTATATTTAGTGCTGGCCACAGTTCTTTAGGGGTACAGAACCCAGTGGATCTGGGTTCCTCTTACCTACCCCGAAGGTCCCTGAGGAGCAGTAGAGGTGGCTGCTCCCTATTCTCATAAATGGGTGTTCAGCTCGTCCTTCAGGGCAAGGCCATGATGAATTTGAGTTGTCAGTGGCTGGATTTATCTAGGCTTGCAGCAGGGATGCCCTTCAAGATCCCAGATTGGATGGTGGTGGCCACGGATGTCAGTCTGTTTGGTTGGGGGGAGTTTGTCAGTCGCAGATGGCCCAGGGCCAGTGGTCTCCAGAGGAGAATCAGTGGTCCATCATTTGCCTGGAGGCATGTGCGGTGCGTTGCGTCTGGCCTTGGAGGTTTTTCTCCCTCTCGTTTGTTGGCAGGTGGCGAGGATGCTGTCCAACAGAATGACAACGATGGACTACATCAATCGCCAGGGCAGCAGTACCCGGAGCTTGCTGGTGGCAGCAGAGGTGCTTTCGCTTCTGCAATGGCAGAGAAATCTGTTTTGTGCTGTCGGCAGCACATATGGCTGGGAAGGAGAATATTCAGGCAGATTATCTGAATTGTTATCTGGACGCGGGGGGGGGGGGGGGTCGTTTTCTGAGTCAGCATTTCAGTTGATTCTGAAGCACTGCAGCGTTCTGATGCTGGACTTGATGGCAATAGCAAATGACAAGGCCAGCTGGTTCTTCAGCTGGTGCAAGGAGCACATGGCAGAGGGGCTTGATGTGCTGATTCAGCCTTGGTCCAGCAGCAGGTTTCTCGGTGTGCTTCCTCTGTGGTCGCTGATCGGTCCTTACTACAGCGGGTCAAGTCCCATGCAGGGAGGGGTGTGGTGTTGGTAGCCCTGGATTGTCCCAGGTGAAAGCAGTATCTGGTGCATCTTCTGGTAGTGGAACCTTTCCATCTCCCTCTGGAGGAGGATCTTCTGGTGCAGGGTCCTGTCCAGATGCCAGAATCTATTCTTGCTTACGGCCTGCCTCTTGAAGTCGTGTTTTGAGGTGTGTAGGGGCTATTCCCCTTAGGTTATTGATACTTCGTTGCAGGCTCTGAAGCATTCCATGTCCATCTGCCTGTGTGCATGTTTGGCACATCTTTGAAGCTTGGTGTGGAGAGAGGGGAGTGCAGCCTCTGGGGGCCTCCCTTCTGGAGATTCTGGCGTTTTTGCAGGCTGTCCTTGATAAGGGTTTGGCCTTGAATTCCTTGAAGGTGCAGATTATGGCCTTGGCTTGCTTCTGGGGCCATGTGTGTGGGGAGACTCTTGTCCGTCATTGAGACATTGTCTGTTTTCTTTGGGAGTTAAGCATTTGAGAGACCACCTTGTCTGATTGTTTCCTCCTGAAACCTTAATTTGGTTCTGTCTGCTCTCATGGTGCCTCCATTTGAGACTCTTGCAGGGGCTTCTTTGAAGGATCTGACGCTGAAGATGGTGTTTTTGGTAGCCATTTGCTCAGCGTGCTGTATTTCAGAGTTGTAGGCTCTGTTGTGTAGGGAGCCCTATTTGGTGGTGGTGAAGGAAAGATGGTGCTTCATCCAGTATTTTCCTTTTTGCCGAAGGAGGTTTCTGTGTTCCATTTGAATAAAGTGGTGGCTTTGCCAACTTTGCTGGTTCCTCAGGGTCAACTGAGTCCAGGAGTTTGGATGCCCGCAGGTCACTTAAGTAGTATTTGAAGGGAACGGAGGTGTTTCAGCACTCAGAACGACTTTGTGTTTGGGCCTCGGAAGGATGAGGCAGCTTCTAAGGCGACCATGTTCCACTGGATCCGGGGAGCCATTGAGTCCACATATTTGCTGAAAGGGCACTGGTCCCGGTGGAGTTGCGGGTGCACTCTAATAGAGCTCAGACTTCTTGGGTAGAGGTCAGTCTTGTTCCACCTCAGGATATTTTCAGGACAGCAACATAATCATTGCTTCGTTTGTTTGCACATCATTACAGGCTGGATGTACAGGCCCGCCAGGAAGCGAATTTCGGGGCTAGGGTGCTGCAGGCTGGTGTCTCAGTACCCACCCCATAAGTAGTACTGCTTTATATCCCACATGTCTGGACTGGATTGGACTGGCGGGCCGATTAGGCCTTACCTGCTCATTTTCTTTCCTGGTGTTCGCCCAGTCTAGAACCCACCTGGGACTTGGCTGCTGTCTTCTGGTCTCGCATCTGTCCTGAAAGGAGGTTATTGCAGGAGTAGGCGAGGTTGAACCAGCTGTTTTAGTTTGACCTCCCATTGGTTTCTGTTGATTCTAAGAATTCTGCTGTATTGCTGCACTGCTTATTCTCCATGATTATGGGCCTTTGGTCCTTATTGGGGGAGGGAGGGGTTGAGGGGAGGGGCTATTGCAATTATAGTGTTTAAGATTAAAAAATAAGAGCAACATCTCTGATGTGTTGAGAGAGTGGTTGCCGGTCTGATGGAGAATTGAGGGGTCTGGGACTCTGTTCTGCTTTGTTTTTTTTTTTTAAATTATTTATTTATGTAAATTTTTCAAATATACAGTATAACAATACAGTATAAAGTAATACAAGAAATTATCAGAACAATAAAAGATAACTAGCAACAATATCAAAATAGAACAGTCCACGTCTCGGGGAGAAAAATCCTCAATTTCAAACAACAAAATAATAGAAATCAAAGCTAGGATAAACAAACCCTAACCTACATAGTCCGATGTGGACCACCCCTAAAACCCTAGTCTACGAAAAAAACCAAAAAGAAAAAAGAAAAAGTTAATGAGGCTCTTCCTTTCCACAAAGCCAATTCTCTAAATCTGGGGATAACAAAAAAACAAATTTCTCATATCCTAAGGTGACACAGCACTTACAAGGGTACTTTAGAAAAAAGGTTGCCCCCAAGGCCAACGTTCTACTCTTAAGCGCTAAAAAGGCCTTCCTACGCTGCTGCGTGGAACGTGAGACATCCGGAAAAATGGAAACGTTATCCCCGCAAAATTTCATTGATTTTCTCTTAAAGTAAGCTTTAAAGATAGCACTCTTATCTTCCTCAGAAGAGAGAGCTACTAACAGAGTAGCCCGGGTCGAAATATCGTCCCGGGTATCCTCTAAAAAGGCAGTTAAATTAAATTTATCCGATGCTACTAGGCCTTCCTCAACCTCCTGTGCACCGGCTGTAGCAACTTTAGATGAAAGGTAGTAACATTTATTAATGGAAATAGTTTCAGCTTGTGCCAATAGGAGGTTATCCTTAAGATACTTACGAAACAGAATAATAGGGGACAATAAAGCACAAATGGGAAAATTAAGTATACGTAAATTTCTGACACGTGACAAATTTTCAAGGTTCTCAATTTTCTGATGTAACATAACAGTATCCTTTACATTAGCAGACTAAAACTCACCTAGAGATTTAGTTTGACTATCCATAAGAGAAACTTTATGATTTAACATTTCAACCTGTGAATCTAAACTCTGAAATTTGACAACAGTGTCCTTAGTAAACTGACAAAGCAGAGGAACCGTCTCAGATAGAGTTTGCTCCGTACGAGCTACAATTTGCCAGACATCCATTAAAGAAATTTCAGGATCTTTGGAATCTTTAATAGGAGCAGCAGGCTTCTGCCAGGATACCACCTTAGGAAGCACACTGTTCCGTTGGAGATTCTGAACGGACTGGGACTCATTAGATAATTGAAGAAAACTAGGTGGAAGGGGTGGTGAACGCTCCACGGAGCTCAAACTCGCTCCCTCTAGTAAAGGCAAAGAAGGCACAGTACCTGAATCCCTTTGCCGCGGTGTGGATATAACATGCTTATCAATAGAACCGGCTTGGCTGCTGGCCACAGAAGGCTTCTTTTTCCTTTTCCCGCCCGGCATCTTAGGCAAACAATCACGCTCCAGCCAGGCTCCAAAGGGGCTCACAAGGGGCGTTACCTGCCCCTTTAGACACGCCCCTTAAACAAAGCGCCGACGGCAAAGCGCCGTAATAAGACAGAAACACTTTTATACCGGGCAGGATGATGACGCCAGCTGGAGCAGCCACACACAGCTGAGGAATTCACAGCCGGCACACTCCACCTCCACGGGACCAGACAGCACGATGGAAAATGCTCCCAACTGAGAGCCCAGGCACAAAGCACTTTATACCGGGCAGGATGATGACGTCAGCTGGGGCAGCCACACACAGCAGAGGAATTCACAGCCGGCACACTCCACCTCCACGGGACCAGACAGCACGATGGAAAATGTTCCCCCTGTTCTGCTTTGTGGTGATCATACTGGCTCTGCAGCGGAGCACAGGCTACTTAACCCTTTCCAGGCCGAGCCCAAAACTCTTGGGATCCAAAATTCTGACTAAAATTCCTATCAAATGGTATATAATACATGACCATAGCAGAAGGAAAATCACTATTAAAACATATTGAATAAGACAGGTACAATTTTCTTGAAATATGCAAAAATTAACCTGGCTGCAGAATGTGGATTAAAAATTTACAGTAGGCCTTGAAAGGGTTAAAGGAGAAGGTTTCAGTTTGGTGTTCTTGGTCTCCATCTGCTGGTGGATGAGCATAACTCACGTGTCTGGACTGGAGGGACTCCAGGAAAGAAAATTAGCAGGTAAGGGTTAATTTCATCCTTGTGGCCATATTCAAGGTACTGGGTTCCTCTTAGCCAGGGATTGTTGCTGCAGTGACCAAGTTAGAAGAGAGAGAGGGGTGAGGATTAATATTTGAGGGGGAGGGGAGAATGGAGAGAGGGTTGCACCATGAAAGCTTTATGTTGCTTTAGCCTCAGAGGCCATTTCTGATTGAATCAGAAGGCCAAAGGAGCAGGGAAGGCATTGCCGCACTTAAAAAAAATAAAATAAAATGAATTCCTTTTTTTATTTTTATTTAATTTGGAAAAACTACTTAATTTGCTTCCCATTATTTATTAAATTACAAAATCTGTGGACTTTTTCAAATGTGAATTCTCTGCTAATCTGTTTTTCTTAGGTGGGCCAAGAATTAGAAGTCAGGCCTGGCATTGTTTCCAAGGACAGTGAAGGAAAACTTATGTGCAAACCAATCTTTTCCAAAATTGTCTCACTTTTTGCAGAACACAATGACCTACAATATGCTGCTCCTGGAGGCCTTATTGGTAAGGGAAATTCTTCTGTTCTATGTTAATCCATGTATTCGCAGTTTGGAGTTTGATCTGCAGTAAGATATTCAGTTTTGTCCATGGACAGCAAGGGTCGCTATATTCACACAGCTGGTGATATCATCCATAACTGAGCCAGCTGGGTCTAACTTATCAGAGTTCAGAAAAATACTGGAAAACTGTTCTGAGCATGTGCAGATGTCCTCACGTTCTGTCCTGTGACAGTTTCTCTGTCAGTTTTCATACACAATCAAGATCAGTCATGCTTTGTCAAGTTTTGTTTGGTTTCATCTTTCAGCTTCAACACTGCCTCCTTTTTAAAGAATTTGACTTAACTGGAATCATCTTCAATATGCTGAATTTAAAAAATAAAAACAATTTTAAAATAAAATACGTCTAAAATGTCTAGAAAATGTCACCGACTCCCATGAGCATTATGTACTCTGTTCAAAATGTGTTAAGATATCCCCGAGATAAGAGATGCAGGAGTAAATATCAGAAGAATATCTAAAGCGTAAAAAAGCAGCACAGATGACCCAAAAAAGGCACACTGTCTCTCCAAGCAGCCAAAGTAAGCTGTCAGACTCTTATTCTAAGAATGTAAAAACTGATCCACAATGCTCAAAGGAGATCACCAAAAAATGCTCCCCTTCCAGATTGGGGTATCTGTTCTCTTCATTGCATTCATCTCTGGACCATCAATTCCACACCTGTGATGTAAAGAACTCGAAACTAGGAAAGGATGTTCCTTATCGTTCCTCCTGTCCAGTACAGATCTGTGGGTTATCATGCCTCACCAGCAGCTTGGAGACTAAGCATGTCAATTTTTGACATCAGGCCGCATAGGCAGCTAGCACCACTTATCAGCCTCGGTATTCTTAGTCTCCAAGCAGCTGAAGTGGTGTGATTCTGTGTGTCTGGACTCCACTGAAGAGCGATAACTAGGGGTGGGGGGTGGGGAGACCTAATCATTGTTTGAAATTGAGGAGATTCAATTGGAGGTCAGTCTCTGAAGGGGGCTAGGGGACAAAAAAGAAAACTACAAAAGATATTTAGGGGCAGTAGCCCTTTTAAGGTTCTCCAGTTAAAAGTAAAAAATATAATAAAATAAAAAAAAAATCTGGCCAGGAAAAACACAAGAGAAGTCGACCATATCGATGTGGCTGTGATGAGCCAGACAGTGAGCTCTTGTTCAGCCGTGGTAGCTCCCAATCCCTTAAGTGGGTGAGGAGCCACTAGCCAAGTCAGCAGTAGTAGTCCTCTAGGCCCCCAACAGGATCTCCTTCCACCACCAGATCTGCTAAGGTTGGTCTGGAGAGGTGAGGAGTCTTAGCAACATCGGTGCAGTAGCAGCTGGCTCTGGGTATTTGGTTTGGTCTCAGCAGTCTAACACACAGGACTTGATCATCCAATGAGTACACTCAGTTTGCTATGGCGATTGGGGTTGCCAGGGAGAGTGGGAAACTGTGCCATTATCTCTCTCTCTCTTCTAACTTGGTCACTGCAGCAACAATCCCTGGCTAAGAGGAACCCATACCCTATCATTGCAGCGGAAGGGACTCTTCGGATGGGTTCCTGACCTGGGGGGGGGGGGGGGGGAACCTTCCTTTACATTTTATTTTTCTGGGTGGCCTCCTTTTTCATTCGTTTTCTTCTTCTTAGCTCAGTATGCCAGCAAAGGCCACGTGTCTGGCTTGTGGTGCACGTCTGAGCTCTGTTTCGGCCATGAGGTTTTGCCGCAGCTGTGATGCAGAGTCCCGATTGTCAGAAGAAGCCTGCTAGGGGGAGACAAGAATGACAGAGCTGGGTAGGGGACGTCCTCTGGAGGGTCTGAGGCCCCGGGTAGGCTTCTGCTGGGCTCCGATTTCCCATGGTTGCGGTGGGACCGATTGCCATGTTAGAAGGGGCTGTCATTCAAGCTTCACAAATATCTGAGACCTGTGAACAGGTGGGCAGGTTACATAGACCTTCCACTTCTAAAGACTCAACCTCAGAGGCCAGCCCGGGGGATTTTTCACCGGAATTTGTCCTCATGTATTAAGCCTTCTGCATGAGGCAGTGTGCGGGGGAGGGCACCTCTGGATCCCATGAGAGAGCTAAAAAGAGAGGTTTGCCCAACGCCCTCCTAGAAGACAGGGCAGAAGGTGAACCTGTGCTGACCAGATGGTGCCTGGGCAGTGAACCGTGGGAGGATATGGGCTCTGTCCACTCTGAGGATTCGGAGGACCCAGGAGCAGGGATGGATCTTGGAGTAGAATCTGCAGAGCTGGAGAAAGGCAAGATTCCACAGGGAGAGGACTCCCATATTGTATGCATGCTCCACTAGGAGGAGTTGGCGATGCTAATCTCGCATTCCCTGGGGGCGCTTAATGTGCCTCCGGGGGCTCCACTGGAAGAACCCTTGGAAGAGCCCCTGCTCCAGGCCCGTCAAGAAGACGCAGACAGAAAGGAGATTCTTTAATTCTTATGGAAACTGATCTATCTTATCTTATCAATCATGACTTGCTGTTAGGCTCATCCCACTTAGATTTTTTATGTAGAAAAGTACTGCAGTAGTTTAAAGTTTTTTAAGAATAGATCAATGAGTCCATCGGAAAAACAAGATACTGGAGTGTTGAGAAATAGAAGTAAATGGTGAGCCTTGAGGCACTCCAATCGTCAGTCTTGTTCAGTATATTTTTAAGATCTCTAGGGAAATATCTAAGAGCATGAACTGGCCATCACGTTTTATTCCTGCACAGATGGTGCCAGTCCTGCCAGTCAACAGTTCAGTTCACTTCAGTGATTTCATGAAACTATTGTTGGATGTTAACGCATAACTTTAAATAACTCTTAGAAAGCAAAACTACTTTGGTTGAACTTGTGAGACAGGAATATTCCATGAGGAAAAGCCAATACTAGGAGGTTCTAAACTAATGTATAGTACAGAAATCAAATGAAGTCTACTTTGACTCTAACCTTACCATGGATTTGCATATTTCAAGCTCTTAGGAAATTATTTGTGATGTTAAGAACACTGAGATAAATAAGAGATTTTTTTTCGCTATAGACCATTTCCAAAAAATTGTAAATGCAATCATCATTCCTAGCTTTTAAACTACTTCAATATTGTCTTTGTGGGTCTTGCAAAAAGTCTAATTACTCAACTACAAATCCTGCAAAACACTGTAGCTAAGTTAATCCTTTAGAGAGGCTCAAGATGAGATAGGGCCTCTATCTTGAAAACTTCACTAGTTAACTACCTGTGGCAGGGAGAATTTGTTTCAGATTTTTATTGCTTATCTTTAAGATTCAGATTGGTTTGGTGCCAGCCTATATGTCCAATCTGATTCAGAACTACATTCCTTCTCAAGAATTAAGATCTGTAGAGAATTGTTTGCCCAAACAATTCCACTTAAAATGCACTTTGGAAAAGTGTTTATAGAAGCAGCCCCAGCCATCTGGAATGTTTTGCCATTAAAAATAAGAACAATGACATCCCATGTCCGCTTTCAAAAAGACCTGAAATTGCGGCTTTTTCAGAAATACTTTAACCAGTTGCGGTTTTATCTGAACAGTGTAACCTGTCAAATTAGCAAGTGTTCATTATTCGATATCTGTATTCTTCTTATATCTATCTCTTGCAATTATTTTAAATTTGGCACACAATTGTTATAACAATGGTTTTACTTAACTTAGTCTGCCATACATTTTGGTGTGCACTAATGACCTTTATATTATCATATTGTAATCCACCTTGAGCTCCACTTATTCTAGCATTGGCTCAGTATATAAGAAATTGCATTAAATTAAATAGATCTGCAGAACCATGTTTAGGAATATATTGATTTATATTTTTATGAATTTGTGTATTTGAATTGTGTGCGTTTGTGATGTATAGTGTGATGTTTTGTGAGCTGCTTTGGGTTGAATTAGCAAATGTGTTAACATAAATTATCCAAAATCAAAACCCGTCACTCCATTTGGAATTCAGTGAGGCTGTGCTAGACACTACTTGAGCAATGACCTTTTCTTAACCCGCTCGTCTAGACTAGTCTAGTAGGATAACGTTCCTCAGCCAGCTGGGTGGAGGCAGACTTCAGCAACTTTGTGATATTAGCACTTGGTATATTCACTGGTGCAGTACCGAGGGAAGAAAATTTGTCTGCCTCCAGTAGGTGGTAAGGCATTTAGACTGGCTTTGGAGAGGTTTCAGCTGTTCTGGCAGACTAGAGCAGTCGCGGTATGCTGTGGCATATGTTAACAAACAGGGTAGAACTTGCAGTGCAGGAGATAATGGAGATGTCATTGGATGGAGGAGCATTTGATTGCCCTATCCACAGCCCTCATGCATGCTGACTTCTTGAGGCAGAACACTATAGATCCCAGCAAGTTAGAGTTAAGCCTTTACGCATTAGACTTCATAGTGCAGAAGTGGGGTCTTCCAATATTCAACTTGATGACCACTGGAGAGCATGCCAAAGTGGAAAACTTTTTCAGCTGCGGAAACGATCCATGGGTAGTGGATTTGGATGCCTTTCTTCAGGAGCAGCCTCAGGAGGAGCTTGTACATCTTCCCCTGTAGCCCTTGGTGATACTATTCAAGTCCAGACTGAAGATCCACCTCTTTGAGGCTGCCTTTGGACCCTGATGGTTCTCATTCCCTTGTCCACTACTTATGTGTATTTGCCATATTCTAGTCCCCAGTTTTACAATGTTTTTTCATCTTACAACCCCTACGGTGCATCATTGATCCTCAAGATTTCAGGACTGTTGCGCAAGCTCTAATCATGCCGCACCTCGACTACTGCAATGCCATCCTACAGGGTCTTCCAAAAAAAACCCTCAACATTCTCCAAATGGCCCAAAATGTTGCGGCTAGGGTGGTCATGAAAAAGAACCTCACTGAGCACATTACCCCTGTACTAATCGAGCTTCACTGGCTCCCCATTGCAGCCCGGGTAAAATATAAAATACTAGTAACCACCTTCAAACTGATTCATAACATAGCACCATCCTTTCTTTCCACCCTTATCAGCACGCAACCACCCAACAGAAGCAGGCGAACAGTCCACTCAAATACACTCCATGTTCCCCCGGATATCAGATCTGTAAATACCACTACTAGCCAACGAGCATTCTCCTACTCTGCCCCGTCCATCTGGAACCAACTACCACCGGAGCTACGAGCTGTCAGACCTTATGGAATTCAGAAAGAAGCTCAAGACACATCTTTTCCAGTGCCAATACAGTCTGTTATAATCCCAGGGATAGAAATGATACCACCCAATGAAACATGGTGCAATTTATGTAAATAAGTAAATATGTAATGTCTGAATCATCCCCATATGACCTCCCCACGTGTGCTGTGCTCTCTCCTCCAAATCAATGTGTGTATATTTCTAAATTTTGACATGATTGTACAAATCCGTTTCGTTAATCAAACCGCTACTGATCGCTGGAAGTAGCGGTATACAAATGTATGCTAAATAAATAAATAAAAATAAATCTTAATTAGATTGTAAGTAATGATGAGCAGGAATCATGTCTTCCATCTATATGTGCAGTACTTGTGTACACCTTGTAGTGCTATACAAATGATTAGTAGTAGTGAGCAGTCTTCTGTGCACAATTTGGTCTCATCAGGGCTTGGTTGTTCTAATGGCCCCAAACTGGCTGCGCAGACCATGGTACAGGACTCTCTTCAGCCTATTGGTGAGGTCCCCTCTTGTCTTAGTAGCAAAGACCCCTAATAGAGTATCGTTCCCTTCTGTCTTACAGCCTAGTCTTTGAAAGGCACAGGCTGTCTAAAGAAGGGCTACTCTAGAAAGATAGTGGACGCCCTTCTTAAGGCCCAGCAGGCTTCTACCTCCTTGGCTTATTTGAGAGTCTGAAGGGTTTTCGAGAGGTGCTGTTCTGCCTTGAGCATTGGAGGCCAATAAGGTGGACGTAATGGCTGTTTTGTCCTTCTTACAGTCCAGTCTTGACCAAAGGTTGGCCTTGAGCATACTCATTGTTCAGATAGCAGCCCTAGCATGCTGCCGTGGGCACATTCAAGAGATGTCCTTGGCGGCACACTTGGACATTTCTCATTTCCTCAGGGGAGTGAAGTAGATCCTTCTGCCAGTACATCCGGTGATTCCTCAGTGGATTCTCTCTGGTGTTTTAAGGCTTTGAAAGGGCGCCCATTCTAAGGCCTCTCTAAAAGATTTGAGACTCAATGTAGTTTTCCTGCAGGCTGGTTCATCTGCCAGGCTAGTGACAAAGCTGCAGGCCTTGTTCTGAAGGAAACCTATTTACTCAAAAAAACTTTATCGTTTAGGAATTGATTGATAGCATGGGTGGCATTTTCAGCAGTGTTGTGCTGAAACTTAAGCCTTGAACTGAGGTTTTCATATATTTCTGACCACCCACTAATGAGTTTGTGTCAGTGTGAGTTCTGTTGACTATAGCAGTTCTTTCCTTTCACCAGCACATCTCCTCTGGTGTGTGCCTCCTTTTTCCACCCTCGAAGAATTAGATCCATCCGCCCATTCCTTTCTACCCCTGCTATCACTACTCTTGTTCTGTCTCGTGATTACTCGTTTAGAGTACTGTAACTCTGTTCTTGCTGGCGTCCCCCATTATCAACTTTGCCGTCTCCAGTTAGTTCAAAACACTGCCGCCCGTTTAATCACTCACTCCCATACTTGAACAACTCCTACCCTCCATCCCTATTTAGATGCCTGAGATCCAAGGGGGAGGTAGGGCCCTTCTCAGGGTCTACAACCCTGGGGATCTCCCCGGCATCTCTAGCTGGGGAGTCCCCATATGTGAAGACGCATTCCTGCTTGTTCCTGGAGATAGCACAGTTACTTGCCTGTAACAAGTGATCTCTGGGAACAGCAGGAATAAGTCTTCACAACCCACCTACCTCCCCAAGGAGTTGTATCTTCTATCTCTTTTTCCTTTCCTCTCTCTCTTTGTCTCAGCTCTGAAACTCGAACTGGAGAGAGGCGGTTGGAAAGGCGGGAAGGCAGCGCGCAGGTGCTGTGGGATGTTCCCAAAAGCTTTCCTTTTTTGGAAAGCTGGGGAGCGTTCCCACGCAGGCTCAGTCATTACGATATAGTTTCTCCCACGGGTTGTCCTCCTTCCACCATGTCTGAGATACCAATCATATCTAACCTTTCCTTTAGTGCTATATATTCTAACGCTCCCATCTTATTTTTTAGACTTCTGGCATTTGCATACAAGCATTTTAGCAGCTGTATTTTATTCATATTAATCTGGCTATCAGTAGGCTGGGGTAATTTGGAATCTTTAAGCTCTGTCTGCTCTGTACTCAAGGGCATTTGGGCTACTTTTGTCTTTATTGGCACCCTATCCTTCAAGGATACAATGTACCGAACCACATGCTCTTGGGAGACTGTTGGCTTTCCCCTAAAATCCAGAAAAAAGCAACCCTGTAAATATTACAACGGACCCTAGACCTTCCATAGACCTATTTGAAAAGCCAGACAAGTACTAGTAATGATCATTTGTATAGTGCTACAGGATATAGGCAGTGCTGGAACCCAGCAGAGAGCTTGTAGTTTACATTTAATAGTCACTCAGGGCCTAGCATCAGCAAAGTTCTTTTAGCTTAAATTTACAACACAGAAAAGAGCTTTCTGGTTAAATTTAGAACCCAGCAGAGAGCTTGTACTTTAAATTTCATAAGAAGTTAGAGCCTAGCAGCAGCTAAGAGCTATAATTTAAATCAAATCAGAATATAGCTTACCTCAGCAGCACAAGACAGGGTACTGTGTAGCAGCCCTCTTTTAATAAGTGTTGATACCCTCCCCACACCCACCCACCCCTGGGATAATCGTAGCTTTATAGGTACTTACACATCTTAAAAGACAGGAGGTGCTCTCAGGTGAAGCTCATTACCCAAATCAGTCATACACTAAGGACCTGAGATTAGTTAAGCTTCAGGTGAACAAGGTATATTACACGTATTAGGTTCAGTTTTATTAGTAAAAATATCCATAGCAACCCTTAGTAAGTAAAGAACTTAGATCTAAACACAAACTTAAAACTAAGATGCAGACAGCAGTCCAGCAGCGGGATGGGGGCTTTCCAGTCTTTTGCATTGAGTGTCACATGTATGATTTTCTCCCAGTTGGTGAGAGGTCTTACGTGTGCACTAGGTGCAAGGAGCTCTTTGCTCTCAGGGAACGAGTCCGTTCTCTAGAGGCTAAAGTAGCAGACTTGGAAAGCATAAGACAGACAGAGAGGTACATAGACGAGACCTACAGGGATATAGTCCTGAAGTGGCAGCATCCCTGTTGCCATGGAGGGGAGAGGTCACGTGACAGGAGAGCATCACCCTGGTGTGGCAGGAAGTGATCCTGTAACTAGGACCTGTCCTCCAGGTGATGTAAAACCCTCTCGCACCGAGGAAGTTTCTCCAGGGCCATGTGCCCATGAGGGAAGGGTTAGGACAGCCGTTATAGTTGGTGATTCGATCATTAGGCATGTAGATAGCTGGGTGGCTGGTGGACGTGAGGATCGCCTGGTAACATGCCTGCCTGGTGCGAAGGTAGCGGACCTCATGCGCCACCTAGATAAGGTCTTAGATAGTGCTGGGGAGGAGTCTGCTGTCTTGGTACATGTCGGTACCAGTGACATAGGAAAATGTGGTAGGGGGGTTCTGAAGGCTAAATTTAGGCTTTTAGGTAGGAAGTTGAAATCCAGAACTTCCAGGGTAGCGTTCTCCGAAATGCTTCCCGTTCCACGTGCAGGACCCAAAAGGCAGGCAGAGCTCCGGAGTCTCAATGCGTGGATGAGACAATGGTGCAGAGATGAGGGGTTTGGATTTGTTAGGAACTGGGGAACATTCTGGGGAAAGGAGGGGCTCTTCCGAAGGGATGGGCTTCACCTTAACCGGGATGGAACCAGGCTGCTGGCATTAACCTTTAAAAAGGAGATAGAGCAGCTTTTAAACTAGATATTAGGGGAAAGCCGACAGTCGCCCAAGAGCGGATGGTTCGGAAGAATGTATCTTTGAAGGATACTACCAAAAGCAGAGAGGTTCCAAAAAAGAGTAAAGTAGCCCAAATGCCCTCAAGTATGGAGCAGACAGAGCTTAAAGATCTCAAATTACTCATGTCTAACAGACAAATTAATATGGATAAAATACATTCTCTAAAATGCTTGTATGCAAATGCTAGAAGTCTAAAAAATAAGATGGGAGAGTTAGAATATATAGCACTAAATGAAAGGTTAGATATGATTGGAATATCAGAGACATGGTGGAAGGACGACAACCAGTGGGACACTGTGATACCTGGGTACAAACTATATCGTAATGATAGAGCTGATCAAATTGGTGGAGGGGTTGCTCTCTGTTAGAGAGGGCATTGAGTCAGAAAGGATTAAAGTTTTGGAGGAAACAAAATCTGCTGTAGAATCTATATGGATTGAAATTCCATGTAAAAGGGGGAAGGCAATGGCAGTGGGGGTGTACTATCGAGCGCCTGGCCAGAATGACCAAATGGATGATGAAATGCTCAAAGAAATCAAGGAAGCTAACAAAAGTTACAGCACAGTAATAATAATGGGTGATTTCAACTACCCCAGTATCGACTGGGTGAGTGTCTCGGCAGTACATGCTAGGGAGATAAAGTTCCTAGATGAAATAAATGACTGCTTCTTGGAGCAGCTGGTTCATGAACCGACCAGAGGGGAAGCCATATTAGACCTAGTCCTTAGTGGAACACCAGATCTAGTGCAAGAGAAGGGTGTTGGGGCCACTTGGCAATAGTGATCATAGCATGATCGCCTTTGATTTAATTAGTGGAGGAGGGATAGTAAGGAAATCCACAGTACTACCTTTTAACTTTCGAAAGGGAGACTATGATAAAATGAGGAAAACAGTTAAGAAAAAACTAAAAGGAGCAGTTGCAAAGGTTAAAGACGTACATCAAGCTTGGGTGTTGTTGAAAAATACTATCTTGGAAGCCCAGACCAGCTGTATTCCACGCTTTAAGAAAAGTGGAAGGAAGTCAAAAAACTGCCAGCATGGTTTAAAGGTGAGGTCAGAGAGGCTGTTGTTGCCAAAAAAGCATCTTTCAGGAAATGGAAAAAAAGAGCCAAACGACGAAACCTGGAAACAGCACAAGCACTGGCAAGTCAAATGCAAGGCATTGATAAGGCAGGCAAAGAGAGAATTTGAGAAGAAGCTTGCTGCGGAAGCAAAAACGCGAAATAAAGACCTTTTCAAGTACATTCGTAGCAAAAAACCTGTGAGAGAGTCAGTTGGTCCATTAGATGATAAAGGGGTTAAAGGAACACTAAGGGGCTTGTTTACAAAGCCGCGGTAGTGGTTCGCGATCGCGATCGCAGCCGCGGCCCCATTGAAATCAATGGGGCCGCGGCTCCGATTACGATCGCAAACCGCTACCGCGGCTTTGTAAACAAGCCCCTAAGAGGCGACAAGGCGATAGCGGAGAGACTGAATGAATTATTTGCTTCAGTCTTTACTGAGGAAGATGTAGGGATGTTACCCATGACTGAAGTGGTATTTAAAGGTGCGGAAGAATTGAAGGAAATATTGATACATCGGGAAGATGTCTTACAACTATTAGATAAACTGAAGAGTAGCAAATCACCTGGGCCGGATGGTATACATCCAAGGGTGTTGAAAGAACTGAAATATGAGATTGCAGACCTGCTATCAGTAATCTGTGAACTATCATTAAAATCATCTCTAATTCCTGAAGATTGGAGGATCGCCAATGTAACACCAATTTTTAAAAAGGGTTCCAGGGGTGATCCGGGAAACTACAGACCGGTGAGCCTGATGTCAGTACCGGGAAAAATGGTAGAAACCATCATAAAGAATAAAATTACTCGGCATGTAGATAGTCACAACCTAATGGGAGACAGCCAACATGACTTTAGACAAGGAAGATCTTGTCTTACTAATCTGTTATGTTTTTTTGAAGGAGTGAATAAACAGGTGGACAAAGGTGAGTCGGTTGATATTGTGTATCTGGACTTTCAGAAAGCCTTTGACAAGGTCCCTCATCAGAGACTTTTGGCAAAACTAAAGAGTCATGGGATAGGAGGCAGTGTACTATTGTGGATCAGGAACTGGTTAAAAGATAGAAAGCAGAGGGTAGGGCTAAATGGCCAATTTTCCCAATGGAGAAAGGTGAATAGTGGTGTACCCCAGGGATCTGTGCTGGGTCCGCTGCTTTTTGACATATTCATAAATGACCTGGAAAGTGGAATAACGAGTGAGGCTATCAAATTTGCAGATGACACAAAACTATTTAAAGTTGTTAAAACCCAAGAGGATTGTGAAAAATTGCAAGAGGATCTTGATAAATTGGAAGACTGGGCATCAATATGGCAGATGAAATTTAATGTGGACAAGTGCAAGGTTATGCACCTAGGGAAGAACAACCCAAACTATGGTTACACGATGCAAGGTTCCACATTAGGAACCACCACCCAGGAAAAAGATTTAGGCGTCATTGTGGATACCATGTGAAAACCCTTGGCCCAGTGTGCAGCGGCGGCCAAGAGAGCAAATAGAATGCTAGGTATGATAAGGAAAGGAATGGAAAATTAAAACAAAAGATATTATAATGCCTCTATATCGTTCCATGGTGAGACCGCACCTTGAATATTGTGTGCAATTCTGGTCGCCGTATCTTAAAAAGGATATAGCGTTATTAGAAAAGGTTCAGAGAAGAGCCACCAAAATGGTAAAGGGGATGGAAGGATACGCCTATGAAGAAAGGCTAAAAAGATTAGGGCTCTTTAACCTGGAAAAGAGACGGCTGAGGGGAGATATGATAGAAGTCTATAAATTAATGAACGGAGTGGAACGGGTAAACGTAGATCAACTGTTTACGTTATCAGATTATAGGAAGACTAGGGGACATGCAATGAAGCTACAGGGTAAACTATTTAAGACTAATAAAAAAATATTTTTTCACTCAACGTGTAATCAAACTCTGGAATTTGTTACCGGAGGATGTAGTTAAAGGCTGTTAGTGTAGCTGGGTTTAAAAAAGGTTTGGACAAGTTCCTGGAGGAAAGGTCCATAAACCATTATTAAGAAGGGGCCCAGGATATCAATGCTTGACCTAGTACAAGCATTGCAGAACCTGTGTCTTCTGGGGAAACTGCTAGGTACATATGACCTAGATTGGCCACAGTTGGAAACAGGATACTGGGCTTGATGGACCTTGGTCTGACCCAGTATGGCATATCTTATGTTCTTAAGAGTTCAGAAAGGTGTTTTGAAAAATTGTAGCCAGCATTAATAGTAATGAGAAAGGGGTTATCGATCTATAGTTTGCAGGGAGGCACCGGAAATCCTAGCCACCGACCCTGGACTGGTCTAGCAGGATTCAGGGAAAGAAAATGATCAGGTATGTAAAATGTGTCTTCCCCACCATATTGTGATACTTTTGTATATTTTGTCGAACCATTCGTGGTGAGAATATTTCCTCACTTTACAAATCTGTTAATTTACTCTTTTATTAAACAATGCAAATGCAATGTGTGCTGTTGAGTCAATGCTTTCTTCTGGCGACCCAGCAACCCCCTGGGTTTTCTTGGTAAGGTATGACTGGAAGTAGATTGATTGCCGGGCCTGCCTTCTGAGACCATGAAATGACTTGCCCAAGGCCACAAGGAGTACCAGTGGGAATTGCATCTTGGTCTCTTGGTCATCAGGCCGCTGCTCTACCACTAGGCTACACCTCCACTCCAATTATACATCAAATAAATCTGCACTTTAGCTGCTTCAGTAGTTCACTTATCTGGAATGTAGCGTTAATCGGGAGAGATCCACAGAGAGGTAAAACCACTATCGATGCAGTACTGCGTTTCGAACCATCAGCCTTTCATTTGGTTCCGAGTCATGATGCACCTTTCAAAATTAACTTGCTGCTGGACTCTTACTCCCCAAGCGCCACACACAAATTTCCAAAAAGCTTTGTGCTTTGAACATGCTATGATGAGTGAAGAAAGCCATGTTTTTCGTCTATAGTATATTTAAAAGCACTGAAAGCTTTTTGGAAATTTAGGGTGCTTGGAGAGTAAGAGTCCAGCAGCAAGTTATTTTTTGAAAGATGCATCTTGATGCAGAACTGAATGAATGGCTGGTGGTTTGAAACGTGGTACTGTCTTGATAGTGGTTTTACCTGTGTGATCTCTCCTAATGAACGCTACATTCCAGATAAGTGAACTACTTAAATAGCTACAGTGCAGGTTTTTTTGATGAATAATTTTTTAATAAGAGTAAGTGGATCGATTTGTAAATTGAGAAAATATTCTCAACACAAATGGTCTGACAAAAAATTAAAAAGCATCACAGTATCATATAAATATACTTTTAAGAAAGTGCTCTGATTGTTTGTGATTGTGGGTTTGTATCGATCTCTAGTTCGGATTTTTGTATCTAGTTCTTTTCCCCACCAGCAAGATCAGACTAAGGGGCATGTTTACTAACGCATAGCATGCAGTAAGTTTTACCCCACGCTAAGTGCAGACACAGCTTATCATATTCCTATGTCCACATTGGTACTTAGCATGCAGTAATGTCTGTCAGTCCGTTTGGGCTAGTGGCTTAGATCTGATTAATAGGGGTGTTTAAGATGATATGAGGCTTATATGATGTGAGTTTTTAGTTTTTTCTTTCTTTTTTAATTATTTATATTTGTATTAATTTGACCTTTGTATTCTTTATTTTTTTTAGTTTTGATATGTTAAAAACCAAAATAGGATAGAAATTACTAACATCAAAATAAATGCGGAGTCGACCGGTGGCCCAGTGGTTAGAGCACTGGTTTGGTGACCAAAAGACCAGGGTTTAATTCCCAGTAGCACTCCTTGTGACCTTGGGCAAGTCACTTAACCCTCCAGTGCCTCAGAATAAAGGCAATCTACTTCTGCTTACACTGCCAAGAAAACCCAGGAGCTGCTGGCTAGCACTGACTTGAAGGCACAAAAAAAATGTTGATTTTATTGCATGAATTTAGTTCACTGTAATCCATCTTGAACCCTTTGGCTAAGTGGGCTAGAAGTACTCAAATTTAAATTAATATCAGCTTTTTTGCTCTCTTTGGCATAGGTGTTGGTACCAAAATTGATCCAACTCTGTGTCGTGCTGACCGTATGGTGGGGCAAGTTCTTGGTGCTGTTGGAGCACTTCCTGAAATTTTTACAGAGCTTGAGATTTCTTATTTTCTGCTTCGACGTCTTCTGGGTGTGCGCACAGAAGGAGACAAGAAGGCTGCTAAGGTGAGTGTGTTCATATAAAATTTAAAGCATTTAGTAGTATTAAATGTTTTAGGTAATGTTTTGGGCAGTTAAAAAAATTAAATCAGCATGATTACCAATTCTGATTTTGATTTGTTTCCTTCACAATAAGGTTGTAGTGTTGAAAATTTCTGAAACATTCTCCTATTTACTCTTGTATTTGAGTGTAAATAAAACAAAATGCTGCTGTGCTGACCCCCAGTACATGAGATAAGGAGAAGCAGAGAGAGTAAGGTACTGTTGTACACCAGGATTGAGAGAGAGAGCTAAGGGTGCGCAGTAATAAGGTAGTAAACAGTGTGATATGGATGTTGGGGTGCATCATGAGAGATATAACTAGTAGGAAAAGGTCATAATGCTTCTCTACAGGTCATCGATGAAACCTCACCTAGAATATTTTCTGATTCTGGAGGCCATACCTCTGAAAGGATATAGACAGGTGGAGGTGGTCCAGAGAGAGGCTAACAAAAGCCATATGACATGAAATTTGACCTGAATGTTTATATCTACATAGATAAAGATACATATGTGTATTCTCCAGGAACAAGCAGGAAATAGGTCCTCACATATGGGTGATGTTGGCGCTGATGGAGCCCTCGCGGAAGCATCTCCCAGCTTTCAAAGAGAGCCTTTGGGAGATGCTGCCACGTATGCATGGTCCCCTTCCCACCCAAGGATGCCATCTTGCCTCAGTCTCCTTTTTTACACGGAGCCCACCAAACATCTGTTCTTTTCCCCCGGAAAAAGTCTGAGGTTATTTTTTATTCTTTCTTTGGTCTTGCATCAGTACTCTTCCCACTCCCAAATGCGCTACCTCGGCATTGTGTCTCGGGTCTGTTTAAAGGTTTTCTTTGTTTTCCTCTGTTTGTGCCTTTTTTTTTTTTTTTTTTTTTACTGCTGGCAGAGCCTTGGTTCTTCGACCTAGCTGAAGCCCTTTTCACCCCCATGGTCACCAGTGGCTTCAAGAAGTGTGCTCGAGGGTCATGTCCCTCACCAACACGTACGACTGCTGCCTGTGTTGCCTTGGACTGGACCACACCCAGTGGACTGTGGCCTGTTAGTGATCCAAGGCCCTCAAGAACCATCAGCAGCAGGCACAGCAAGTTCTTCATGGAGTCACCAGTAACACCGTGCTCTGAGGCCCCCTCTGAGGACTCTGACTCCCTTGGTGACTCCGCGGGCCCCAAGTGAGGCCATGGGCCCTCCAGAGTGGGGTTCTCCAGTTGGGGAATACAAGAAGAAAAAAATCCTCGAGGGCCGCATCCATGGACGGATCCGAGAAGGCGGGTAAGTCCTGAACCAGATCCTGCAGTCCATGCAGCTCTTCCAAGGGTGCGGAGTGTGAGCGGCCTACCAAGGTCACCTGAAAAGCATCCTCTGGTGATTGGTTGCGGACCCCTGAGGCCATCCTCATTGTGGACTCTACTTCAAGGGAGCTAGCATATGACTCGAGCCCCTCGGTGCCTGCTTCGATGGCTGAGGAGCCTTCTGGACTGGAGACCAGAATGATGGCCTTGAAGCGCAGCTTGTCTGCCTTCATGGACCAGCAGTGGGCCCTGAGGCCCGGCTCAATCAGGTCATCTGCCCAGACCACTAGGACCTCGACATCAAGGACATCCCCGGATGTCGAGCCAATCCTCGACAGTAGTCTTGATCCCGGTCACATTCCACGGGACCAAAGTCCTCCTCATCCAAGTGCCCAAGGCTTCGGCTGCAGAGCCTCTGAGGGACCTGGACCGGGCTCTAGGTCAGATCTTGCCTGGCCCTCCCTCAATTCCTCCACCTATTACTTGGACTGGGAGACCGAGGATGAAGGAGTCTCTGGATATCCATCGCCATTACGGCGTACCCTCTGATCCGTCCCCCTCAGACTCTATGCCAATTCCCACCCGAGGACTTGGCATTCCTAGACTTCATACGGGACATGTCGAAGGCGTTGGCATTTGCCACGGAGTTTGAGGACCACCCCTGGCTTAACTCGCTGTATCGAGTCTGTTGGAGCCCGAGCTTCCAGAAAGCACAGCTCTGCATAACTCCATGGTGGTGGTGTCAGCCATGCATCAGCTGAAAAGCCAGAAGACGCACTTCTCAGTAGGGAGGCCCTTGGCATGAAGTGCTACCAGGGCTCAATGCTCGTTGGTCAGATCCAGGCATACCAGCTGTACATGGGCATGTACCTGAGGGACCTGGCGAAGGAGCTTTCCGGGTTCTTGGCTAGTCTTTCCGAGGAGCCCCTACAGCAGTTCCGGACCCTAGCCAAAGCTGTCCGTGAGTGCTCCAGGTTTGACTCGAGCAGCCTATGAAGGCTTAGAGCTGACAGCTGGTGTCCCCTTGGTGGGCATCGGTGCTCGACTGACCTGGAGCAATGGGTTCAGGGCAAATTGGTCAATGTCCCCTGCCAGGGAGAGAACCTCTTTGGCAAACCCATGATTGATAAGGCTGCCGAATTGGAGACAGTTCATGACGAGGACCAGGCGGAGCCCTCGCGGAGCAATTTCCCCAGCTTTCAAAGAAAGCCTTTGGGAATTGCAGCGCGCATGCGCGGTCCCCTTCCCGCCCAAGGGTGCCATCTTGCTCAGTCTGATGACATAGCTAAAAGACAGCAAAAAATTAGCAAAAACAAAATGAGAGGACTGCAACTCCAAGGGGAGGAGGGAGGGTTGTGAGGACTGATTCCTGCTGCTCCTGGAGAACACCTGTTACAGGTGAGTAACTACTCTTACTATGAAATTAAGTTTAAAAAGTTGCGATTTAGACCCTGCCATGCTGGATTACTAAAGGTATTTTTAGAACAGATAATTATTTTACTTAATTTATAAATGCTTCCTTCATCCAAGGACCATAACCCAGCTTCTCCAGGACCAAGCAGGAAGTCAGTCCTCACTTATGGGTGACGTCGGCGCCGACGGAGCCCTCGCGGAGCAGTTTTCCCCAGCTTTCAAAGAAAGCCTTTGGGAATTGCAGCGCGCATGCGCGGTCCCCTTCCCGCCCAAGGGTGCCATCTTAGCCAGTCTTCTTTTTTCCGCGGAGCGCTACAGAGGTACCCGTCGTGTCCCCGCGAAAAAGTTGATTTTTCTTCATAATTACTCTTTTTTTCCTTCGGTCTTTTTCCCGCCCGGACTCGCGACGCCGGTCACGAGTCCTCTTCTTCTTTTTCGGTTTTTCTGACTTAGTCAGTTTTCGTTTCGGTTTTTCCCTGGCAGCCCGGTCCTTTGACCTCGCCGGGGCCCTTTTTCCCCCCGATGGCTGCCAGTGGTTTCAAGCGGTGTGGTTAGTGTGACCGAAATATGTCACTAACTGACACACACGACAATTGCCTCCGCTGCCTGGGCCCGGATCCTGAAGAAATGATCTGTGGGCCTTGTGGCAAACTTTCCTCCAAAGCGTTGAGAAGTCGGCGGCATCAGCGGGATAGAATCTTCGCTGACCCCAGCTGTACCCGGACCTCGTCGGAGGCCTCCGCGTCCAGGGGTTCCAGCTCGGACCGTCGCCGGAGTTCCTCCGACAGGGGCTCTCCCTCCGGGGACCATCGACGGAAGGTGAAACCCGCGAGGGCGGCGTCGGTGGACGCTCCTGGCTCCGCGAGGGCCAGGTCGCATAGCCCCGATAGCCGCCCCGGGTCCTTGGAGAAGGAGCACCTCACGAAGCGACCTCGCCTGGAGTCGGAGCTGCCTGCTCGGGTAAGTCCTGTGGTCCTTCTGGACTCGCCTCCGCGACAGCCGACGTCGGGCCCGACGCCGTCGGGGCCCGAGTCGGGGGCTGCTGGGTCACCTGAGCTCGGACTCAGGTTGACGGCCTTGGAGAGCAGACTGTCTGCCTTCATGTACCAGCAGCGGGCACTGCTCGCTGGCTTCGCTAGCGCCGCTGCCCCGACCGCCGGGACATCGACGTCTAAGTCGACCCCGGAGACCGAGCCGATCCTCGAGTCGATGCGAACTCGAGTCGATCCTCGGTCGAGGTCACCCTCGGCCTCCCGTTCGGGACCGAGGTCGCCGACGCCGACTCCCTTGGCGTCGGGGCGGCAGGCGCCGCACCCTGCCCGGGCCGACCCCACCGAGTCCTTGTCGGAGTCGGTCTGGGAGTCTGAAGAGGAAGAGTCGCCTGATTCTTTTCGGACTCGGTGTGTCCCCTCGGACTCACCTGAGTCCGAACCTCGGAAGCAGTCCCCCCCGGAGGATGCCCGGTTCTTGGACTTCGTCAGGGATATGGCCAAGGCTTTGGCCTTCCCTGCGGACCCCGAGGAGGAGCCGAAGAGCTCGACGCCCTCCAGTATGACTCTCCCGCCAGGGAACACTTTACTGTACCGGTTCCTCCCATGCTGGAACGACTACTCTTCCGCATGTGGGAGAGTCCGGCCACCTCGCCGGTCCTGAGCAAGCGGGTCGATTCTATCTATCGAGTCCGCAAGAGCCCTGGCTTCCAAAAAGCACAGCTACCACACCATTCCATGGTAGTGGAATCGGCCATGCATCGTCTTAAGAGCCAGAAGATGCACTCCTCGGTGCCTCCTGGCAGGGAGGCCCGTAACCTGGATGGCCTTGGTAAGAAGTGTTTCCAGGGCTCTATGCTCGCACGTCGTGTCCAGACCTACCAGCTATACATGGGCATGTATCTCCGAGACCTGGCTAAAGAGCTAGCCGGCTTCTCTGCTGGTTTGTCCAAGGAACCCTTGCGGAGGTTCCTGGCCTTGTCCACTGGCATTCGGGAATGCTCAAAATTCATGTCCCGAGCAGCCTATGATGGCTTTGAAGCATCGGCTCGAGTGGCCGCAGCCGGCATCGGTGCCCGCCGACAGGCTTGGCTTCAGTCGTCTGACCTTGAGCCCTGGGTGCAGGACAAGTTGGTCAATGTCCCTTGCCGAGGCGAAAACCTCTTTGGCAAGCCCATGGCTGATAAGGCTGCACAAATTGAGACGGAGACTCTCACCAGGACTAGGCTTTCTAGGAAGACCTCCGCCCCTTCCCAGAAAAAGAAGGGCTCGGGAAAGAAGTCCTTTTACCCGAGGAAGGCGGCTGCCTACAAACAGTACCCCCACTATCAGGCCCCTGCAGCTCCCCAACAGGGCCAGCAGGCCAAGGGAAGGGGTAACGGGTCCCGTAGGCAGCAAGCCCCCAAGCCTGCACCACCAGCCCCTGCTCCGCAGGGTGGGGGTTTTTGACTCCTTAAGCATAGCCTCTCCCCCCCGCTGGTTTCTCCCAGCACCGGAGGCCGGCTGGTTCACTTCGCCCACAGGTGGTCCAGCATCACCTCAGATGCCTGGGTGCTTCAAGTCATGCGAGAAGGCTATCTTCTCCACTTCCACCAGGTCCCTCCCTCCTATTTTCCGGGAGAACCTCCACGACCCCCTCTGCACAGGGAATTACTCCTTCAGGAGTTAGCAGGTCTTATACAGGAACAGGCGGTGGAACCGGTGCCCCACCACCTGAAAGGTCAAGGCTTTTATTCCAGGTATTTTCTAATACCAAAAAGAACAGGAGGCCTCAGACCCATCCTGGACTTGCGCAACCTCAACAAGTTCCTCGTGCGGGAGAAGTTCAAGATGCTTACCCTTGGAATCCTTCTGCCCTACCTCCAGCAGGGAGATTGGCTATGCTCCTTGGATCTAAAGGATGCCTACACGCACATCCTCATCCACCCAAGCCACCACCAATACCTAAGGTTTGTGGTGGCAGGAAATCATTACCAGTACAGAGTGCTGCCCTTTGGCCTGTCCTCCGCACCGCGAGTCTTCACAAAATGTCTCGCGGTGGTGGCGGCCCATCTCAGGCCTCACGGCCTCTGTCTTTCCGTACCTCGACGACTGGCTCATCAGAGCGGTGTCCGCTCTGGAGGTCACCAACGCCACGCGCCGCACGGTGACTCTTCTGCAGTACTTGGACTTTGTTATAAACTTCGCAAAGTCCACTTTGCTCCCCTCACAGGATCTCGAGTTCATCGGCGCAAGGCTGCACACTCCTCAGGCACGAGCGTACCTACCGCTCGACAGGGCTCAACGGCTCATGGACCTAGCCGACCGTTTTCGCAGCCAGCCCCTGGTCTCCGCCAGGCGCTTCCTGAGACTACTCGGCCATATGGCTTCCACCGTCCATGTGACCCCCAATGCCCGCCTGAATATGCGGCCTGCTCAATGGTGTCTCCGCCAGCAGTGGCGACCAGCCACAGGCGGCCTAGCAGACCTAGTGCGCGTCTCCGAGCCGCTGCTCTCGTCTCTCCGGTGGTGGCTTCAGCAGCCGAACCTGATATTCGGCATGCCTTTCCAGTCACCTCAGCCGGCCCGGGTGCTGACAACAGATGCATCCCTCCTGGGCTGGGGAGCGCATTGCCAAGGGGCACGTACTCAGGGCCTCTGGACCACGTGGGAGTCTGCTCAGCAGATCAACTTCCTGGAGCTCAGGGCGATCCGCCTGGCTCTCAAGGCCTTCTCCCACCTGACTTCTCACCAGTCCGTCCTTGTCCAGACGGACAATCAAGTTGCCATGTTCTACGTGAACAAGCAGGGGGGCACGGGCTCCTTCCTCCTCTGCCGGGAGGCACAGAAGCTCTGCTCTTGGGCCGTCAGTCACGGCGTTCTCCTCAAGGCAGTTTATCTCCCAGGCCAAGAGAATTGCCTGGCGGACAAACTCAGCAGGATCCTCCAGCCGCACGAGTGGCGTCTGGATCCCTTGGTAGTTCAGAAGCTCTTTCTAAAGTGGGGCCTCCCCACGGTGGATCTCTTTGCCAGTCCTCACAACCGGCAACTTCCTCGCTTCTGCTCTCGTCAGCCACACCCCCTTCGGGTTGCGGCGGACGCTTTTCTACTCTCATGGTCGGGGAGCCTTCTGTACGCTTTCCCTCCCATCCCGCTAGTCTCTCGGACTCTTTTCAAGGTTCTCCGAGACAAAGCCTTCATGATCCTGGTGGCCCCTCGCTGGCCCAGACAGCCGTGGTTTCCGCTCCTGCTGCAATTAGCGGTGGAGGATCCATTCCCTCTGGGGGTACAACCGGATCTCCTCACTCAGGATCAGGGGTCTCTGCTACACCCCAACCTCAGGTCTCTCAACCTAATGGCCTGGCTGCTGAGAGGGTAGTCCTTGCTCCCCTTCTCCTGCCGACAGAGGTGGAGGAGGTCGTCCTAGCTTCGCGACGACCTTCTACCCGCAAATGCTACGCCCTTAAATGGCGTCGTTTTTTCCGTTTGGTGTACCCGACAGTCTCAGGATCCCTTCTCCTGCCCGGTGTCGGTGGTCTTGCAGTACTTGCTATACCTCTCTAATCTGGGACTTAAGTCCAACTCCGTCAAAGTTCACCTCAGTGCTCTTTCAGCACATCATGTGCCGGTGGACGGCAGACCTCTCTCCAACGACCCTCTCGTAGCGAGGTTTCTCCGCGGTCTCCTTCTACTTAAACCACCTCTGCGCCCGCCAGCACCTGACTGGGACCTGAATGTGGTTTTACAGCGGATCACCTGTCCGCCTTTTGAACCTATGGCTACCTGTTCTCTCCGTTTTCTTTCTTGGAAAACACTGTTCTTGATAGCCCTCACTTCCGCTAGACGCGTAAGTGAATTGCAGGCCCTCGTGTCTGATCCCCCTTACACTCGGTTCTACAAAAATAGGGTCGTCCTACTGACTCACCCAAAATTTCTTCCAAAAGTGGTCTCCCCCTTTCACATCAATCAGGAGGTGGTACTTCCAACCTTCTTTCCCAGACCACACTCCAGCCGAGCTGAAACGGTCCTCCATACCCTGGACTGTAGAAGGGCTTTGAACTTCTACCTTGACCGTACGCGGGAGCACCGTAAAGCTGCTCAGCTTTTTGTGTCTTTTGACCCCAATAAATTGGGACTCCCGGTCTCCAAGCGTACTCTGTCCATCTGGGTTGCGGACTGTATCTCTTGGGCTTATGGGGCAGCCGGACTCTCCTTGGAAGGTCGAGTCACGGCTCACTGCGTTCGGGCAAAGGCTACGTCAGTGGCTTACCTCCGCTCTGTTCCGCTGGCAGACATCTGCCGGGCCGCTACTTGGTCTTCGAGCCAGACTTTTGCGGTCCATTACTGTCTCGAGAGGGAGTCCCGCAGGGACAGTGCTTTCGGACAGGCAGTCCTCCGTAATCTCTTCGAGGTCTGAGCAACTCCTACCCTCCATCCCGGATGTGGGCTACCGGTGGGTAATAATTCAGCGAAGATTCTTTCCTTCTGTGCTGCTGAGCTAGAGGGAGCTCATTTTTGTGCTTAGGGTCTCCGGTAGCCTTGAGCTTGGGAGTCCCATAAGTGAGGACTGACTTCCTGCTTGGTCCTGGAGAAAGCGTAGTTACTCACCTGTAACAGGTGTTCTCCAGGAGCAGCAGGAATCAGTCCTCACAACCCTCCCTCCTCCCCGTGGAGTTGCAATCATCTGCTTTAGTTTTTTTGCAAATTTTTATGCTGTCTTTTTTAGCTATGTCATCTGACTGGCTAAGATGGCACCCTTGGGCGGGAAGGGGACCGCGCATGCGCGCTGCAATTCCCAAAGGCTTTCTTTGAAAGCTGGGGAAAATTGCTCCGCGAGGGCTCCGTCGGCGCCGACGTCACCCATAAGTGAGGACTGATTCCTGCTGCTCCTGGAGAACACCTGTTACAGGTGAGTAACTACGCTATCTCTTAAACAAGTTTTGCTTCAACTATAGATTAAAGATGCCAAAGGTAATATAACAAGTTACTCTAAATTTGCCCTGTTCATCCAAATTGTTGAAAGTGATTGCAGATAAAATCTGCTTGCTTTCCTTGATTACTTTGTACTATTAGAAAAATTCACTCTTAATAAAGTCACATTATTTTGATTGCACATTACTTAATTGCAGTCTTTGCACTCACTGCATATGCTGCATATTGTATTATATCATACCCAGAACTCAAACCATGGAATTTTACCGGCTCAGAAAAATCTCCTGCCACAGCACCTGGTCATAATAATCATCGTTCCATAGATATATAAAATGTATCATACACATTCACAGTACCAGTGTAAACAGTAAATTCAACCCTAGCAATAATCGCACAACCTTCATCCCCTCTTTTTTTTTTTTGAATGCTATGAGCAATGACAGTTCAACCATAAGAATGATCACTTAAATTTCACCGCCTCATTGTTTGCGTGGTGAATATAATGTACAAACTGGGATTCAATTTAATCATAGATGGCAGCTCACTCGCACCTGAACCGGCTGCTGATTTTGCTGTCTGTTGCTTTATCAAAGGACAGGTCAATTCCCACCGAATAAAGGTTTCTATCAAAAGACATACAAGAACAAATGAGACTACAAAAGCATCACAAAATGTGCAGTAAAACCATAAATGAATATTCTCCTCCACACCATTTTAGTACAATTACAAGAACAAACTCAAAAAGACTACCAAAGGTATTACGACCAGACTGGTTCGCTCCTCCTTTTCAGCACTGACAGTAAACCAACAGACCTCACCCCCTAAAATATCTCCAAGTAACCAATAGGATGGATCAGCATCATTAATATGACCGAGAACTGCTCCCACAATATCCACCTTATTCTGCCTGTGAAGGCAAAGGTTATGAAGTTACACACTACACACACTTCCTTTAAAATTTAAGCGCGCCACCAATATCACCTATGCACCTTTCAACAAAATGAAAACTAAAATTAACGCTAAATCGCTTATATACAGTCACCTATCAGCCAACTGGTAAATCAGTTACACACTTTACACCTTCCAACCAATGTTGATCCAATCTCTATTTTGAAAAAAAGAAAAAAACAGAACAGGGAGCTAAACGAGAGCGGGCACAAACCTCTTTTAATAACTGAAGTGTCAAATCCACTCCTCCCACCACTGTGATCTATTCTAAGATGCAATGCAACTGTGAAATCTGGTGGTCAGAAGCCTGCTAATGTTCTACTAGGGGTGCTGTCAGCACCCCTCGCCACAGATGGCACAAACAATCTGTTTACTTTTACCCGTTCCACTTCATTCATTAATTTATAGACCTCTATCATATCTCCCCTCAGCCATCTCTTTTCCAGGTTGAAGAGCCCTAATCTCTCCAGCTTTTCTTCATAGGGGTATCCTTCTATTCCCGTTACCATTTTGGTGGCTCTTCTCTGAACCTTTTCTAATAACGCTATATTCTTTTTAAGATACGGCGACCAGAATTGTACACAATATTCAAGATGCGGTCGCACCATGGAACAATACATAAGCATTATAATATCTTTTGTTTTATTCTCCATTCCTTTCCTTATGATACCTAGCATTCTATTTGTTCTCTTGGCCGCCGCTGCACAATGGGCAGAGGGTTTTAACTTGTTATCCACGGTGATGCCTAAATCTTTTTCCTGGTTGGTGGTTCCTAATGTGGAACCTTGCATCGTGTAGCCATAGTTTGGGATTTTCTTTCCTAGGTGCATAACTTTGCACTTGTCCACATTAAATTTAATCTGCCATTTGGATGCCCAGTCTTCCAATTTATCAAGATCCTCTTGCAATTTTCCACAATCCTCATGGGTTTTAACAACTTTGAATAGTTTTGTGTCATCTGCAAATTTGATAACCTCACTCATTATTCCCATTTCCAGGTCATTTATGAATATGTTAAAAAGCGTACCCAGCACAGATCCCTAGGGTACTCCACTATTCACCATTAGGAAAATTGGCCATTTAGCCCTACCTTCTGTCTTTTAACCAGTTCCTGATCCACAATAGTACACTGCCTCCTATCCCATGACTTTTTAATTTTGCCAAAAGTCACTCATGAGGGACCTTGTCAAAGGCTTTCTGAAAGTCCAGATACACTATATCAACCGACCCACCTTTTGTCTACCTGTTTATTCACACCTTCAAAAAAACATAAATTAGTAAGACAAAGACCTTCCTTGGCTAAAGCCATGTTGGCTGTCTCCCATTAAACCATGACTATCTACATGTTCAGTAATTTCTCTGTCTGTCTCTCTCTTTCTTTCTTTCAAGACGGTTTACATGGAACTCAACAATAACAATACGGATATATCTGTTTTACATAGAACATCTGAACATCTTTATGATGGTTTCCACCATTTTTCCCGGTACTGACGTCAGGCTCACCGGTCTGTAGTTTCTCAGATCGTCCCTGGAACCCTTTCTAAAAATTGGCATTACATTGGCCATCCTCCAGTCTTCAGGTATTAGAGTTGATTTTAATGATAGGTCTGCAATCTCATCTCATTTCACTTCATTTCTTTCAACACTTGAATGTATACCATCCGGTCCAGGTGATTTTCTACTCTTCAGTTTATCAAATAGTTGTAATACATCTTTCCAGTGTATCGATATTTCTTTCAATTCTTCCTTGGCATCTCCTTGAAATACCATTTCAGTCATGGGTAACATTCCTACATCTTCCTCAGTTAAGACCGAAGCAAAGAATTCATTCATTTTCTCCGCTATGGCCTTGTCCCCTCTTAGTGCCCCTTTTACCCCTCTTATCTAATGGTCCAACTGACACTCACAAGTTTTTTTGCTATGAATGTATTTGAAAAAGTCTTTATTATGCGTTTTTGCTTCCACAGCAAGCTTCTTCTCAAATTATCTCTTTGCCTGCCTTATCAATGTCTTGATTCTAACTTGTCAATGCTTGTGTTTCCAGTTTTTGTCATTTGGCTCCTTTTTCAGTTTTCTAAAAGATGCTTTTTTTGGCAACAGCCTCTCTGACCTCACCTTTAAACCATGCTGGCAGCTTTTTGGACTTCCTTCCAGTTTTCTTAAAGCGTGGAATACAGCTGGTCTGGGCTTCCAAGATAGTATTTTTTTTTTAATAATTTCAAAATTGCATTTACATAATACAATCAAAGGACAATCGGAAATAAACATACCTAAGTCAGATGTATAACATCAAACAGGAAAACCACAACTTTGATATAGCCCACATCAAGAAACTTAGCTGGGTGTTAAGATCAGGTCACAAATAGGAAAATAAGACACAAGGCCCACAAAGGGAGGCGACAACTTATTCATGGGAACTCTGTACTACACCAAGTGCTTTCCGCTTCTCAATCAGAAAACTTTCTAAATGAGTGACATCAGTGAAAATATATGAAACATCTTTCCAGGTAATTACACACTTACATGGAAAGCGAAGAAAGAAAGAAGATTCTCCCAAGGACAGTACTTGAGGCTTTAAGGCCAAAAACTGCCTACGCCTAAGCTGGGTGCTGCGTGATACATCAGGAAAAATGTTAACAAAATGGCCACAAAACTTAACAGTCTTGTGTTTAAAGAAAGCACGCAGCACACATTGCTTAACATCCTTGGTCAAAAAAGTCACCAACAAGGTAGAGCGGGTATCTATTATATCCAGGGAGTCCTCCAGAAAGACTGTGAGGTTTGAAATAGTGGGTTCAATTACATCAAACTCCCCCTCAATCGGATTAACTTTCTTAGCACAAGAGGAAATATAATACAACTGGGAAACTGCAATAGATTCCGTAATTAATAAAATTTCCTTGAGGTACTTGTCTAACAATATCCTAGGAGCGAGGAGCTTAGAAATAGGAAAATTAAGAAAACGCAAATTACATGAACGTGCAGAATTCTCCATCGCTTCAATCTTACTATGGAGGGTTAGTGAGTCCTTGATACCAGCTGCCTGGGCAGCGTGTATCGGTCCCATCTGACCCTCCATTTTTGAAACAGCAGTATCAATAAGAATCATTCTACCATCTAACTGTTGCAAAGAGACTACGGTCTCTTGAGAGAATTTAGCCAAAGAGTCAAAAGTACCAGAAATCTTACTGTCAATGGATTTTAAAACTCCCCAAACATCTTTTAAAGTAATCTCAGTATCAGGAGATATATTCGAGAGTGCAGCAGCACCACCCGATATCTCAGAAACAACCGGTTTAGGCAAGGAGAAGGAACCAATTAATCCTCTTACCTTATCGGGGGACTCCCCAGTAGAAGCGGGAAGCACTATATTGGAAGGACACGGTGGAGGAGATCTTCCCCCTGAACTCAGGGAGGCGCCCTCAGGAGACGAGTGAGCGATCGGTAGTAAGGGAAAGTGCTTATCTAAGGGACCCGTCGGTTTGGCAACACCGGCAGGGTCACTCCCAGAAGCACCACCTCCCTTAGATTTCCGCTTCCCCATAACGAAGAAAACAAACCTCAGGGTAATTAAACATACACAAAACCAAATTAATTAATAAACCCAATACATGCCTCTCCTCCACCAACAAGGAGCGTGTAGTCACCAGAATGTCGCCGTGGCGTCGAAGGGGCGTCAAAGGGGCAGGACCTGTCCCTTTGAACACGCCCCTTCGAACCACGCTCCGCGAAACACGCTCCACGGGAAAGACAGACAATCTTATAAACAAGACAGGACCATGCAGGGGGTCCTCTCACAGCTGCGGGTTTTCTCTCCCCTGCCTGTCCGGTAGTCCGGGGAAGCTCCAAGCGCCCAAGCAGAACACTGCACTCAGCAGCAGTCCCTGAGGCCAACCGAATGACCCCAGATGCCTCCAGCACACTTCCCAGCCGAGTTCAGGTGATGAAAATAAACTGGCAGCTTTTATTCATGCAGGGGGTCCCCTCACAGCTGCGGGTTCTCTCTCCCCTGCCTGTCCGGTAGTCCGGGGAAGCTCCAAGCACCCAAGCAGAACACTGCACTCAGCAGCAGTCCCTGAGGCCAACCGAATGACCCCAGATGCCTCCAGCACACTTCCCAGCCGAGTTCCCCAAGATAGTATTTTTAAGCAACACCCAAACTTGATGTAAATCTTTAACCTTTGCAACTGCTCCTTTAAGTTTTTTCTTAACTATTTTCCTAATTTTATCATAGTCTCCCTTTTGAAAGTTAAAAGGTAGTACTGTGGATTTCCTTACCGTCCGTCCGTCCTTCATTTATTTATTAAATAAAACGCGATCATGCAATGATAACTATTGCCAAGTGGCCCCAATACCCCCATGAAGGACTAGTCCAAAATGCCTTCCCCTTTGGTCGGTTCATGAACCAGCTGCTCCAAGAAGCAGTCATTTATTTCATCTAGAAACTTTATCTCCCTAGCATGTGCTGCTGTGACTCTGATCCAGTCGATAGCGGGGTAATTGAAATCATCCATTGTTACTGTGTTGTAACTTTTGTAAGCTTCCCTGATTTCTTTGAGCATTTCATTTGTTCATTCTGGCCTGGCAGTCGATAGTATGCAGATCTATCTCATGCATATTCATTGTGGATACCCTGAAAACCCAACTGGACGAGAGGTATCGGACTGGGTTGAGAACCACTGATTGACATGCTGGCCTGCAGGTGAGCAGGACGATGTCCAAGTTGTATCCTTTTTGTTGGAGGAGATGGAGAAGTTCTGCTTGCCCCGAGTGAATGTGCTGGTCTTGGTGGTATCTTAAGACTGCCATCCCAGTCAAGGGAGAAGCAATATTGAAAGACCTGCAGAATCAAAGAATAGAGGCATTGTTAAAGCAGTCCTTTGAGGTTTCAGTCCTAGTGTTGCAGGTGGCTGTGGGGTTTATGTTGACAGGGCCTGTGTGCAATGGTTTTTGAAGACTTCAGCATCAGAAGATCACAGTTGGGGTTGGGCTTGGCTTTCTTGGCAGATGCTCTGTATGACTTAATTCTGACTTCAGCCAAGAATAGTGTGTCATCTCCTGTGATTACAGAACTAGTCGGCAGATGTGGCCTCAAAGGTGTGAACTTAGCAAGCTTCTCTTTAAAGGAAAATTACCAATTTTCCAAATTTTCCCCAAAGAGCAAAGGACCACCTTAAAACCCTGAAGATAAATCTTGTGGTTCAGGATGATTGTCTTCCTCTCAGGGCCAATTTTGGGAGGTCCAAAGGTTTTTCATTTTGCTTGGTGGGGTTCCTCCCAGAGATAAAGTTCCTTTCCCAGGGCCACTCCATTTGGGGAGGCCATTGAGGAGACAGATGGGCAGCCAGAGCCTTGGCTATTTCCAAGACTTCCCAATGAGGTTTTGGAGATCCATGCAGGCATGCAGCCTGTGGGCAGTCACAACGATTTTGCCATGCATGGACCCAGGTCACTTTGGACAAATGGGTGCTGGAGATGATTGAGTTGACATGGCCCTTCTGACATGTTTAGGGAGTCCCTTTACCAGATTGCAGGGAAGGCACAGGCGGTACGGGACACCCTTGAGCGCTGCTACTGCTTGAGGTCACAGTGCGGGTTCCTCCGCAAGAACGGGGATTTAGTCAGTACTCCATATATTTTGTGGTTTCCAAAAAGGAAGATGGTGGTGTGCGGAGAGAAGCATTTGGAAATAAGTGTAGGCTCAGATTTTTGTGGCATATATGGAAGGAAATAGGAATATAACATTTAGCCAGCTGAAGGATGAACATGGAATCACAAATCCCATATTCTCTACTGAGGTTCCTTGTGACCTTGAGCAAGTCACTTTACTCTTCATTGTCTCAGGAACAAATTTATAAGCTACTATGCTACTTGAGTGTAACTACTTTGAGTTCCAATGAAAAGGCATGAGCTAAAAATAAGCCAACGTATTTTTAAGTAAAATACTTTTTTATTAGGTGATTCTCCTTAAGTATCTACAGTCTTTAATTCAGACACAGCAATAAGGCAAAATATAGCGGGCTAGTCTAAATCCTTGGGCTCAGTCTTTTACACTTCCATCCTGTTCCCCCTCTCCTATTAGTTCCTGGTTGGATACTGTCCTCTCTCTGATCATGCCTTTCTCAGGAGTTTAAGGTGAGCCATATTGAGGTACAGTAGGTATCTTCCTATCTCCAAAGGGCTTACAATCTTGTACCTGAGGCAATGGAGTGTCTTGCCCAGGATCACAAGGAGCAGTAGTGGGATTCAAACCCTGGTTTCCCTGGTTTTTCAGTCTGCTACTCTAACCATTAGGCGGCTACTCCATTCTCTTCTGCAGGTGTTCTCCTGGGAGAATTAGCAGATTCCTTCTGCAAACTGCTCTGGCACTTATCAAGTGCCAACCATGTGTAACTTGCTCGGGACTTACTACTACAGTTTCCTTTAGACCTTCAACAAAGAAGTAATGCTTCCTGTACTGAAAGATTCTTGAGGGGAGCCACTTGCTCTTCTCCCCACTAGCACAAGGGTAAAGATACAAAATATCTTCAGTTACTCTGACTGGGAAACTAGAGATGCACTTGGAAGACAGATCACTCTCCACACTCTGTTCTTGAGCCCTCAGGAGTAGAACAGGAATGCATCTGGGTGCCAGGTCCATCCTAGTGCCTTGTTAGTTATTTTCCTTATCGCCCTGCTAGACTAATCCAAATGAGTGGGTTATGCTCCCCAGCCAGCAAGTAGACAGACTAGAGCAACTTTCACTGATGCCTGTGATGCAAAGGACACATTGTAGGGTGCTGCTACATTTTTAGTGCCATCAAGTCAGTGTTGACTCCTAGTGACCCAGCTACCTCTGGGTTTTCTTGGCAATGTATCACCGGAAGTAGATTGCCAGCCTTTTCTTCCGAGACAATGGAGGGTAAAGTGACTTGCCCAAGGTCACAAGGAGTGCCAGTGGGACTCGAACCCTTGATCTTCTGAGTACTAGGCAGTTGCTCTAACCATTAGGCAGCTACTCCACTCCGCTGCTACATAAGGCAAAGCACTTTTAGTGGTTTATCAATGTATACAAGACTTGGACCAGAGTTAGGATAAAACAAATGGATCAGCGAACTGCAAATAGATCTTGACATTAATGGTTGGGATGCAATATGGCAAGCAGTTCCTTTGGTTTCCGTACACTGTAGGCAGGTTGAACTCATGACATTGCTACATCGATCTAAGATATCTGAGCTTCTTTGCATGATGATCAAGAGCAGTTTTATCCTTGTGCTGGTGTGGATATGGTAGTCCTATAAATACCATAGCTCTATTGTGAAAGAAGAGTCTTGAAGACGTGTTTTTGAGAAACAGCTGTTTGAAATCACATTAATTTGGAAATTAACTTTCCCCATTAGTGGCAACTTTGATATACAGTAAGATTTGGAGTAAATACTGGTACTTTTGGGTGATGGTGAGAAGTTGAGCTGCGGAGCTGGTGTTTCTATGGGGCGTAAACGGAAGGCGCAGGGAGGTATGCAGCCCTCCCTACCGCCCTCTGGCTTACCGTCTGTTTCTGTTGGTTGGTCCATTGGATCGTTTTCTTGCCCAGTCTCCGCAGTTACCAGTGGTTGCAGGGGAGGTATTGCCGGTCACAGTTGTTTTCGGTGCTGGAGAGCCCAGCTTCTGTTTCGGATTTTTCAGCGCTCTCCTCTGATTTGTGGCCGGTCACAAAGTAGGCGTGCCTCCAACAATCCCCTGAAGCCTTGGTGCAGGCACAGTCTCCGGAAGGATCTGTGCCAAGTGCAGTGAGAGTGCCGGGCCCAGAGATGGGAGCAGCAAGTCTCCCTGCTCCGTAGCAACTAATGCATGCCGATATTCGAGTATCGCCAGTTGGAGACCAGACAACAGTTGAGACTGCATCCTTGAGGGGGGCCCCTACACCTGCTGCAATGGAGGCATCTAAGCACAGTCAGGAATCTTGGCATCTTTACATTTGTGCGACCAGATAGCTTTCCAAATATCCTCCAAAGTAAAATTATTGTATCACTTGGGCAGGCCTTGCTTCCTCAAGTTTTATCGTTGGTGGTGCAAGTGTCTGCAAATGAAACTGGAATTCAGCAGTGGCTGCTTTGGTGGATTCAGTTAAAGCTGAGGTCAGTGAATTTTGTGATAAGCTGGCTTCTAATCAAGCAGTTTCATTTGTTAAGAACTTTGAGGTGGTTGAAAAGAAGCTGGAACTTTTGGAAAATGCTCACCGAGCGTATAACCTTCGGTTGTTTAACTTTCCTATTACTTCTGCAAAAGATATGTTTGTGGAATATTTAATGGACATTTTGGTAGTGCCTTGAGAATCTCTTCCACTTATGGTTAAGGTTTTCTATCTCCCAGCTGGAAAAAAGCAATCCTCTCATGTAGATGTTATGAACTTGACTGATATTCTTGAGTCCCCCCGAGAGGGGCAAGTGGTCTTGGCTACTTTGATTGTAACTTTTGCACTTCTTTCGGATAGAGAGGCATATGTTATTTTGGGGTCAGCGGGTGTATATTTATCCTGATTTGGCTAGGGTGACCCAGCACCACCGTAAAGTTTCCCTTGATGTGGCCTGGGATGTTACAGTTGGGTGGACTCTTTTTCTTAAAGCATCCTTGTAAATGTCTGGTGAAAATACCAGTCTGTTTCTTATGTATTTTATGAGCCCTCCCAGTTGCGTGCCTTCATTAATGTGAGGAGATTGGAAGCCTCCACTGGCTCCATCTAGGACGTGCCGCAAAATTGATTTAATTTTCCAATGGTAACTCCTTCCTTTTAATTTTTTTTTTGTTATTTGTATTTTTCTTGTTAGGGTTTTCCCCTTGTTTTGTGGGCTAGAGAGCTGACATTTCTGTTATGTTTTGGTGTATTTAATTTCTTGCTGTTTGTTTCTGATGAAAGTTCTTTTTCTATACAAGATTGTTTTTAACTTCTTGGATTATTGAAAAATTCAATAAAGATAAAATTAAAAAAAAATACTGGTACTATTTTAAACAATCGTTCTATGCAGATCTAAAATATCAACCACTTAAGTTGGACTGAATCGTGTTAGCTATCCATACTAATAAAAATTTTTAAAAGAGACTATCTCCTAATATAAATTATTCCTGTCTAGTCTCTATGTATGGATAAGCTTTGTTGCCTGCCATCCGAATAAAAGTTTTTAAAAAAATTTATCAATACATACACATGTTTTTGTTACTAAGAGAGCTTTCATAATTATCTACCATATAAAAATAACTGTGAAGACATGAAATACAAAACAAAGCTGATCAAATACCATAGTTAAAAAATGGTATATGAGAAAACAAAACAATATCGTGTTAGTCTGGAAAATTTGCAAAAACTGCATATGTTTTGGTTAATACTTTTGGTTGTCTTGAGAGATGCCGTTTCCCAAAATAGACAAATTTTGCTACAAAGGGTTACATATTAACATTGGGCTACATGTGTATAAAGCTCATTACTGCCGCCTTTGACCTCCCCTCTCCTCTTGTGTGACAAATGCCCCCCTCCCCCTGTTTTCCTTCTCCTCTCTCCCCTGTAGTCATGTCTATTTAAATGTCTTGGGTGCTTTCCTGTCTTATATTGTAATTTCTTTTCTCCTTCTCTTTTTTTTTTTTTGACCTATTGGTCTCTTTGTATAAGAATTTGTGTTTCTATTGTAAACCGCTATGTTCTAATTGTAATAGCGGTATATCAAGCTTAATAAACATAAACATAAGAATAGAAATATTTTATGAGGATTAAAAGCAAAGTCTGGTGAAATTGTAAAACAATTATTTGTGAAATAAGATTGAAAATAGGATGTGTTTTGGGAGTTTTTTTGTTTTGTTTTTAATCTTAAAACAGAATTTGATTCTGAGGTTTCTTTGTGTGACTTTTTATCTTCCTCCTTGGCTATGTTCAGTTTTATAAAACCATATTCCTAAGGCATTACTTAAATTGCAGTAGAGGTCTGATATGAAGGGAAACAATTTATGTAAAATCACAATTTAAGACTGGGGTAATTGCCTGTTTCTCCAGGACCAAGCAGGAAGTCAGTCCTCACATATGGGTGACGTCGGTGCCGACGGAGCCCTCGTGAGGAGCATTTCCTCAGCTTTCAAAGAAAGCCTTTGGGAATTGCAGCACGCATGCGCGGTCCCCTTCCCGCCCAAGGGTGCAATCTTGCTCAGTCTTCTTTTTTCCGCAGAGCCCGACGGACGTAGTTCGTTTTTCGCCGAGGAAAAAGTCGATTTCCCTATTTTTTGTACTTCTCCTTCGGTTCGACGCCGGATCCTTTTCCCGCCTGGGCCCAGTACGCCGGTATTGAGCCCACTCTCTCCTTTTCGGTTTTTGTCCTTCGTGACTTGCGTTTGCGCCATTTTTTCTTTTTTCACTGGCAGGCCCTGTCTTTTGACCTCACAGGGGCCCTTTTTCCCCCGATGGCTGCCAGCGGGTTTAAAAAGTGTGATCGGTGTAAGAATCTTATGTCTCTTACCGACACACACGACTGCTGCCTCCGCTGCCTTGGACCCGATCATGACCCGATGATTTGTGGTCCGTGTGGCAAAATGTCCTCGAAGGCGTTGAGTCGGCAGCACCAGAAGGATAGGATCTTCTCTGACTCCGCGTCCGGACGGGCCCGGACCTTGTCGGAGGCCTCGACGTCTCGGGACTCCAGCCCCGAGCAGCGTCGAGGTTCCTCTGAGCGGGGGTCTCCTTCGCGGGAACAGCGCAGGAAGAAGAAACCCACAAGGGCGGCGTCCGTGGACGCTCCTGGTTCCTTGAGAGCCAGGTCGCATAGCCCCGATAGCCGTCCCGGGTCTTCGGAGTCCGAGAGGCCTGCCAAGAAACCTCGTCTTGAGATGGAGTCTCCTGGACACGTGAGTGCTGTAGTCCTCGTGGACTCTCCTCCAAGGGAGCCGACGTCGGGCCCGACGCCGTCGGGGCCCGAGTCGGGGGCTGCTGGGTCTCCTGAGCTCGGACTCAGGTTGACGGCCTTGGAGAGCAGCCTCACTGCCTTCATGGAACAGCAGCGGGCATTGATCGCTGGTCTCACCGGTGCATCTGCCCCGACCACCGGGACATCGACGTCCAAGTCGACCCCGGAGGCCGAGCCGATCCTTGAGTCCATGCGGGCTCGAGTTGATCCTCGGCCACGGTCTCCCTCGGCCTCCCTTCGGGACCGAGGTCGTCGACGCCGGTACCCTCGGCGTCTGGGCGGAGGGCATCGGTGCCCGCCCGACCGGAACCGCTCGACGACACCTCCAAGGAGTCGGGCTGGGAGACGGAGGACAAAGTGTCACCTGACACCTATCAGACTCAGTGTGTCCCATCGGACTCGCCGGAGTCCAAACCTCAGAGACGATCCCCACTGGAGGATACCTGGTTCTTGGACTTCGTGCGGGATATGGCCACGGCCTTGGCCTTCCCCGTGGATCCCGAGGAGGAGCCTCGAGCCGAGGAGCTCGAGGCCCTCCAGTATGACTCTCCCCCGAAGGAGGCCTTTACTGTACCGTTCCTCCGATGCTGGAGCGGCTGCTCTTCCGCATGTGGGAGACCCTGGCCTCGACGCCGGTGTTAAGCAAGCGGGTAGATTCCATCTGAGTCCGCAAGAGCCCCAGGTTCCAAAAGGCACAATTACCGCACCACTCCATGGTTGTGGAATCGGCCATGCATCGACTGAAAAGTCAGAAGATGCACTCCTTGGTGCCTCCTGGCCGGGAGGCCCGGAACCTGGATGCTCTCGGTAAGAAGTGCTTCCAGGGCTCTATGCTTGCTTGCCGTGTCCAGACATACCAGCTCTACATGGGCATGTATCTCTGAGACCTGGCAAAGGAGATTGCCGGGGTCTCTGCTGGTCTCTCCGAGGAACCTTTGCAGAGGTTCCAGGCCTTGTCCTCCGGTATTCGAGAGTGCTCGAAGTTTGTCTCTCGAGCAGCCTACGATGGCTTCGAGGCTTCGGCCTGAGTAGCCGGGGCCGGCATCGGTGCCGGCCGACAGGCTTGGTTACAGTCATCCGACCTCGAGCCATGGGTACAGGACAAGTTGGTCGATGTCCCCTGCCGAGGTGAAAACCTCTTTGGCAAGCCCATGGCTGAAAAGGCTGCAGAACTCGAGACCGAGACTCTGACCAGGACTAGGCTGTCCAGAAAAACCTCTGCCCCTTCTCAGAAGAAGAAGGGCTCGGGAAAAAAGACCTTTTACCTGAGGAAGTCATCTGCCTATAAACAATACCCTCATCGTCAGGCCTCTGCAGCTCCCCAACAGGGTCAGCAGGCCAAGGGGCAGGGTCATGGCCCCGTAGGCAGAAGGGCCCCCAAGCCACCAACACCGGCCCCTGCTCAGCAGGGTGGGGCTTTTTGACTCAGAAAGCATAGCCTCTTCTCCTCAGCTGGCTTCTCTCAGCACAGGAGGCCGGCTGGCCCACTTTGCCCACCAGTGGTCAGCCGTCACATCAGATACCTGGGTGCTTCATATAGTCCAAAAGGGCTATCTTCTCCATTTTCACCAGGTACCTCCCTCCTATTTTTCAGGGGAGCCTCCAAGACTCCCTCTGCACAGGGACCTACTCCTTCAGGAGTTAGCAAGTCTACTAAAGGAACAGGCTGTGGAACCGGTGCCCCACCACCTGAAAGGTCACGGCTTTTATTCCAGGTACTTTCTGGTACCAAAAAGAACAGGAGGCCTCAGACCCATCCTAGACTTGTGCAACCTCCACAAGTTCCTGGAGAGGGAAAAGTTCAAGATGCTTACCCTTGGAATCCTGCTGCCCTACCTCCAGCAGGGAGATTGGCTATGCTCCTTAGATCTAAAGGATGCTTATACTCACATCCTTATTCATCCAGACCACAGACAATATCTCAGATTTGTTGTGGGAGGAAACCACTATCAGTACAGAGTACTACCCTTTGGCCTGACCTCCGCTCCCAGGGTGTTCACCAAGTGCCTGGCAGTGGTGGCGGCCTACCTAAGGCTTCAAGGTCTTTTTGTGTTTCCGTACCTGGACGACTGGTTCATAAGGGACCAGTCTTCCCAGGAGGCCAATCAAGCCACCCTTCGCACTGTGGCTCTGCTTCAGCACTTGGGGTTTGTCATAAACTTCACAAAGTCCACTTTGCTCCCGTCCCAGAACTTAGAATTCATAGGAGCAAGGCTGGACACTCTTCAGGCGAAGGCTTTTCTGCCAATGGACAGAGCCCACAGGCTGATAGATCTGGCCAGGCAGTTTCACAGCAATTCTCTGGTCTCTGCCAGGTAATTCCTGAGACTACTCGGCCATATGGCTTTCACGGTTCATGTCACACCCAATGCCCGCCTGCACATGCGGCCTGCTCAGTGGAGCCTTCGCACTCAGTGGCATCAGGCCTCAGGGAGCCTAGCGGACTCAGTAAGAATATCCGACCTGCTAGTCTCCTCTCTGCAATGGTGGCTTCATCTTCTGAATCTGGTACTCGGAGTGGTTTTTCAATCCCCTCCGCTTTCTCAAGTGCTGACGACAGATGCTTCTCTTCTAGGTTGGGGAGCACATTGCCAAGGGACATGTACTCAGGGTCTCTGGACCCCTTGGGAGGCTGCTCAACAGATAAACTTCATGGAGCTACGGGCGATACGCTTAGCTCTGAGGGCCTTCTCCCACCTCGCCCCTCACCAGTCTGTACTAGTCCAGACGGACAATCAAGTTGCCATGTTCTACATGAACAAACAAGGAGGCACAGGCTCCTTCCTTCTATGTCAGGAGGCACAACGGCTGTGCTCTTGGGCCGTCAATCACGGAATCCTCCTCAGGGCTGTCTACCTTCCAGGTCAAGAAAATTACCTGGCGGACAGACTGAGCAGGATCCTGCAACCACACGAATGGAGGTTGAACCCGTTGGTGGTTCAGCAGGTCTTTCTCAGGTGGGGCCTCCCCACCATGGATCTTTTCGCCAGTCCTCTGAACCGGCAACTCCCGAGATTCTGCTCCAGACAACCGCATCCTCTCAGAGTAGCAGCGGATGCGTTTCTGATCTCGTGGTCCACAGGCCTACTGTATGTGTTTCCTCCCACGCCACTAGTGTCCAGGACACTGTTCAAAGTCCTCAAGGATGGGGCCTCAATGATCCTGATAGCCCCCAGGTGGCCGAGGCAACCGTGGTTCCCGCTTCTGCTGCAACTGGCGGAGGACACCCCTCTTCCTCTGGGGTTTCAGCACGATCTCCTGTCGCAGGATCAGGGGACTCTCTTGCACCCCAACCTCCTGTCCCTTCATCTGATGGCCTGGCTGCTGAAAGGGTAGTCCTGGCTCCCCTACTACTGCCTCGAGAGGTGGAAGATGTGGTCTTAGCCTCTAGACGGCAAACCACCAGGAAATCCTACGCTCTTAAGTGGCGTAGATTCTCCGCATGGTGTGCTCAGCACAGCGAGAATCCCTTCTCGTGCTTGGTAGCGGTAGTATTGCAATATTTGCTTTACCTCTCCAATCTAGGCCTTAAGTCCAACTTTGTCAGGGTTCACCTTAGTGCTCTCTCAGCGCACCACTCGCCGGTGGACGGAAGGCCTCTTTCCAACCACCATTTGGTGGCTCGTTTTCTCAGAGGCCTCCTTCTGCTTAAGCCTCCTTTGTGTCCACCAGCCCCTGAGTGGGATCTGAATGTGGTCTTACAGCGGATTACTTGTCCGCCCTTTGAACCTATGGCTACCTGCCCTCTCCGTTTTCTCTCTTGGAAAACCTTGTTTTTGGTAGCTCTTACCTCTGCTAGGCGAGTGAGTGAACTGCAGGCACTAGTGTCTGATCCCCCTTACACTAGGTTCTACAGGAATAGGGTAGTCTTACGGACTCACCCTAAGTTTCTTCCTAAGGTTGTCTCCCCTTTTCACCTCAGTCAGGAGGTAGTTCTTCCGACCTTCTTTCCCAGGCCGCATGCCAACTGGGCTGAGATGGTCCTGCATACCCTGGACTGTAGGAGTGCGTTGTCCTTCTACCTTGACCGTACGCGGGAGCATCGGAGGGCTGTTCAGCTCTTCGTTTCTTTTGACCCCAATAAGTTGGGGCTACCTGTCTCCAAGCGTACTTTGTCCATATGGGTCGCTGACTGTATCGCCTGGGCTTATGGGGCAGCCGGCCTCTCGGAGGGTCGAGTCACGGCTCATCGTGACAGGGCGAAGGCTGCGTCAGTGGCTCATCTCCGCTCTGTTCCGTTGGCAGACATCTGCCGGACCGCTACTTGGTCTTCAAGCCAGACTTTTGCGGCCCATTACTGCCTTGAGAGGGCGTCCCGCAGGGACAGTGCTCCATAATCTCTTTGGGGTTTAGGCAACTCCTACCCTCCGGCCCTGGTGTTGGGCTACCGGTCGGGGGCGTTCTCAGAGAAGATTCCTTCCTTACGTACTGACGAGCTAGAGGGAGATCATTTTTTCCGCTTGAGGTCTCCAGTAGCCTTAAGCTGGGGAGTCCCATATGTGAGGACTGACTTCCTGCTTGGTCCTGGAGAAAGAGTAGTTACTCACCTGTAACAGATGTTCTCCAGGAGCAGCAGGAATCAGTCCTCACAACCCTTCCTCCTCCCCTTGGAGTTGCAGTCATATGCTTTATTTTGCTAATTTTTTTGCTGTCTTTTAGCTATGTCATCAGACTGAGCAAGATGGCACCCTTGGGCGGGAAGGGGACCGCGCATGTGCGCTGCAATTCCCAAAGGCTTTCTTTGAAAGCCGGGGAAATGCTCCGCACGAGGGCTCCGTCGGCGCCGACGTCACCCATATGTGAGGACTGATTCCTGCTGCTCCTGGAGAACACTTTCTGTTACAGGTGAGTAACTACTCTTTCTCATAATTTTGTCTCATGTCCATTGTTCTGTTGAAATCATTTGAGGTTCATCACACAGTTTAGGTAGGGCCCTATTTATTCCTTACATCCAGCCTTTCAGTCATATAAGTAACATATCATCTGCGCAGGGTCTGATAGCAATCAGTACAACACTCAGATTTCTGTAGATTGATAATAGTGGGTATAGCTGCCGTGGGAGAATCTTGAACATCTTAAAATATTATCTTCTGAGAGAGACATTTGCATGAGAGAGGAATATTTGTATGCCTATTACTGAATGTCTAATTTCAGTCCCCTAGAGAATGGACCACATAGGCAAAGGAAACACATTAAAGAAAACAGCTGGTAGACCTGTCATTCAGTTAGTAGTATTCCTTACTGAAAGCTCTTTCTAGGACCAGGCCAGCAAGTGCACAGCACCTCTGTTTCACGCTACATGCATCCTGCATCCCTAATTATAGTGTCACTACCCTTACTTTTGAAAGAAAGCAAGCTTGTTGGTTCATAGGCATAGTTGCACGATCATAATACATTGAGTCCATTAAGAATTTTAATGATTTACAGAACTTATTTTTGTAGCTTACGTCTAAACTTTTTTTTAAAGATTTTAATAGCTGATTGTATTTCAGGTGCAAAAACTATCCAAGAATGAAGTGCTGATGGTAAATATAGGATCCTTGTCTACTGGAGGAAGAGTAAGTGCAGTTAAAGCTGACTTGGGCAAGATTGTACTAACTAACCCTGTGTGCACAGAAGTGGGTGAGAAAATTGCCCTTAGTAGAAGAGTTGAAAAACACTGGCGGTGAGTGAAAATATATCCTAATATTTCCTAAAGTAAAGAATGTTGAACATTATTGAAACATCAGTGCCAGGTAACGGTGCTGTTGAGCTTCTGCTGATTTGATAATCTGTGGTCACTTCCATCCTAAATTCATCTGGCATAGATTTAAAAACTTGTGCTTAATTAACACTGAGGAAGAAAATGGACAACAGTAGTCTGGACCATAACGAGCCTGTCAGGATTTTCCTAGTGGGATGCATTCTCTTTTAAATATGTGCAAAATAATGATGGGGAATTAGCAAAAATGAGAATCGCAAATCATCTGTGCAAAATATTAACAGAAGCATTCTGTGAAAGTTGGTTTAATTAATAAACTATTAATAATGCCCTTTTTTTTGGATGGTCCTCTTAACTGAAGTATGATTGCAACATTTCTACATAAGTGATCTAAACATCACAGTGCCAAAATATCTTTTGGTGTTAAACCACTTGTGTAACTTTCGTGGTCATAGTTGCTACCTTTTTTCCTTCATTCTTTTGCGAGGTCTCAACACTGAACTGAACTAAAATGTGAGCCTAGAGGGGGGTGTTGAGGGAAATTGCTTGATTGTTTATGTAAGATTTGTCGGATACTTTAATGTTACTGGATTTCTGCTATACAGATTGAAAATTATAAAGCTAAGCAGTTCTGTCCTTTAACCTATCTGAAGTAACTTAGACTTATGAATCACTTTGCCCATGTTTGTAATACCTTGGATTATTATAAAAGTGGTGCTTTAACTTGACCAAAAAGAACATACTTTGGTCTCGCCATACCCCCAAAGAACAATTGATCCATCCCTGGCATTGTTCCTTCAGAAACTTCCTGATAAGCCCAGCAGTTGTTGTGAGTAGTTAAGTGCAAAAACTCAAAGATTAAAATCTAGTTATTTCAGAGAAAATAGAAGTGCAGTTTTTACTAATTGAGTGTATACTGCTATAAACCTTTGGAGATGGTATGTTGACCTGTTTGTCAATTAGGTTGGACAATTTGTTGAAAAAAATCTGTATTTGATCTTAAGAAAATACATATTTCTAAGAGAAACAGATATCTTGAAAATTTAGTATCTGATACTGGAATAGTAACAAGTATCTTGTGAGGCATCTATTGTAGAGAATAGAAGAAAAAGGGAAGGGCTTAGGGATATAGTGATACCATCACTCAAATGGTTATAGCAGCCAAGAATTCAGTGGTAAGTAACATCACCAGAAAAAAAATACCTTCCATGGGGTACATTCATTACTGATTGATGATCACCCTTCACAGGTGAACTAGCTAAAGTGATGGGAGGGAGAGCAGTAAACTTGAGTGAGCTGGCATGACTTGGATGTGCTTATAGGGAAGTGAAGTGGGAAAAGTCCAGAAAGAGCATATGTTTTGAAGGAAAGCATTGGTTAGTTGTCACTTGCAATTTTGCTGGTAATCCAGTAATTCTTTAATATTGTTTGATAGACTTAGACTGAAATTTTAAATATTTAGAGATCACAATTTTCCCATTTACAATAAATATCCTTGTGTTTTTTTTCTTTTTCAGTTTAATTGGTTGGGGTCAAATAAGAAGGGGAGTGACCATCAAGCCAACTGTGGATGACGATTAAAGAAGACAAGGGCTTTATCCTGTCAGAGAGGGCTGCTTGTTTGCATATACATGCAGTCTCACCTGAGATACTAGTAAACATCTGTATAAGCATATAAAGGAATTTTATATGTGGATGGATTAAACAATTACCATTTTTATCAGAAGCCTATCACACATCTTGACACCAGTACCTAATGTATCTGATTAAGTGTTTGGGACAAGAAGGTGGTATTACAACACCTTATTGGCAAACCAGTCTGGTTTACACCGTATACCTATAGTTTGTTTCCAAATAAAATAATTTATTATTTTTTCATTCATTCTTGTTGGAGTCTTTGAGTAATCACAGGTTTCAAAAATTGTTCCAACAAGGAATGAATTTCAGAAAAATAAACTCACCTTGAAGACAAATCTATTTTATTGAGCTAAAGTGTATTTTTTGTTTGTAGTCTAAAATCCCAAGAGCAGGCAGGTTTGGTTTTCTTGTCTGGTCTCTATAGTTTATTTAACAACTTTTATATACCGCGCTATTTGTTATCAGTGCGGTTCACATATAACAAGGGTGCACAGTCAGAAGACTGTTCTGTGCTTACATTGTAGCAGACGTTTAAACTTGGAGCTTACATTGTAACGGGTTTAAACTTGGAGCAACAGAGTAACTATAAACATATGTACAAAATACAATTAGATTAGGTTTGTATATACAAGGAGGGCTAAGGCAAGCTCAAAATACTTGTGACCGGGTAAGGTTTGTGGACATTGGTGAGTGGGTGAGCAGAGGTGGGGTGGATGCTTGAGCAAAGAAGTAGGAAAATGTGGTGTTTGCCTTATGGAACTGAATAAGGTTTTTGATGGATCTAATTTCTGGTGGAAGTTCGTTCCAGCATTTTGGTGCGTAGAAGGCGAAGGTTCTTTTCTTGGTCGTCTGGGTGCACTTGAAGGACTCTTTGGGGATAATCAAGGTGTTGTCGGTTACTGGCCACCTGATTCTGTTTTTCGGGGTGAGGGTGATAAGGTCACTGAGTGTCGTGGGGGCTAGGTTATTGATGATCTTGAAGATGATAAGGATTTTGTATGTTAACCTGCAATGAATTGGTAGCCAGTGGAGTTCCTTAAGTATCGGGGTGATATGGTCTGATCTTGCTAAACCACAGAGAACACGCGCAGCCGCATTCATGGCGAGTTGCAGCGGATTAAGGGTGTTCTTGTGGAGTCCATACAGGGCAACATTGGCGTAATCAAAGTGTGGTAGAATGAGGGCCTGGAAAATGATCCTGAAGTCATTATGAGGTAACATGGGCCTGAGGTGTCTTAGCGTTCTAATTTTATTGTAGACAGATCTGGTGGTGTTTCGTATGTGCTCCTTAAAGTCGAAATGCTGGTCCAGAGTAATCCCTAGGTAGCGAATGGAAGGTTTACTAGGGAGTTCCGCATCTCTTACTCTTAGGGAGGATGGAGGGGAGAAATATTTGTTCCTTGATATGAACAGAACTTTTGTCTTCTTGAAGTTTATGCAGAGATTTTGAGATAATCAGTCGGTGATGGCGTTGAAACAGTTGATAAGGCTGGAGAAGTCTGGTGGTTTGATTTTGAATGGTGTAAACAGCAGGACGTCATCTGCATAGATTAGAGTGGAGATATTGAAGGAGCGTATGATGTCGCATATCGGCTGCATGTAGACATTGAACAGCAGCGCGGATAAAGAGGAGCCCTGCGGAACACCTTGGTGTTGGTGGAAAGATGCGGATGTGGTGGAACCAACTCTGACATGCTGCCAACGATCCGATAGATAAGACCTACACCATTCCCAGGCGAAGCCACAGATGCCCTTCTCTTCTCCTGGAGACGAGTGAGAAGTTGATTGTGATTAACGGAGTCAAAGGCAGCGGAGATATCTAGGAAAATGAGAGCGAAGCCATTTTCAACCTTGTCCAATCCTCTATTCAAAGCGTTGGTTAGGGTGGTGAGGAGAGTTTCTATGCCATGAGACTCCCTGAATCAGTGTTGACAGGGGTCGAGAGGTGACTCCTCATCAATGTGGTGTTGAATCTGCCGCTGGACAACCTTCTCTATTATCTTGGATAATAGAGGTATACTTGAGATTGGGCGGTAGGAGTTAGTCTTTAGTGGGTCAAGTCTGTTATTCTTCAGAAGTGGTCTTATTGATGTTTGTTTGAGGAATGCGGGTTAAATTCACTGATCTTAAGGCTTGCCATGGAAATATTGCTGTTTGTGAAGTAAAGTAAATTCAAGTGCCTAAATTCATTTTTTAAAGAATTGCTTAGTTTTGTAGAAATAAACATGAGAACAGTGAAAAAAGAACAAACTGCCATACATCATCCACAAGCACCAGAGAGAGTGAATATACCAGGCTACTAGTCAGCTAAGGATGTGGCATATTAAATGGGCATTATATGTAGAAACAAAATCATTCAGAGTTTTGCTGAAATTGAGAGGGTTAATTCACTGACACAGAGCTCTAAGGCTGCCTAATAGGTGTAATCATCAAAGAATTAGGAAGTATCTCCAGGAACAAGCAGGAATGTAGTCTTCACATAGGTATCGTCGGTACCGACGGAGCCTGTGCGGGAATGCTCCCCAGCGTCCAATAGGAAAGCTTTTGGGAGCATCCCACAGCGCCTGCGTGCTGCCTTCCTGCCTTTCCCAACTGTCCCTCTCCAGTTTTTCATTTTCCGCAGAGCTGACAGGTCGCACATCCTGTCACCGCAGAAAATTCCATTCTTATACTTTTTTGTGGTCGCATCTGCCTTCCCTCAACGCTATACCGGTACCACTGGTGGTTCTTTTCTTTCTTTTAAAAAAAAAAAAAAACACGTAGTTTCTGGAGTCTTTCCTTCAGTAACTTTCTTCTGTGGTGCTAGGCGCCATTTTAGGCACTAGGCCCAATTTTTTCCTTAAACATGGAAAAACCTGCCTCGGGTTTTAAAAAATGTTCTAAGTGTGGCGGTATCATCTCCGTCACCAACACCCATGAGTGGTGCCTCAAATGTTTAGGTCCTGACCACTCTATTTCAGAGTGCCTCGCCTGTGGAATGATGTCTAAAAGGGGCAGGCAATACCGGGCTGCTAAACTTAGCACCCTTTTTCCCTCCGATGCGGCATCCATGGCATCGCCGTCCTCCAGGGCTTCATCTTCCTCTCATGGATCTCAGATAACTAAACATAAATCTAGCCGGTCCTCAAAGGGTAGATCTCCTTTTAAGCATCGAGATGCCTCTGGCGTTGCCCTTGAGGGATCTTCACCAGCAAAATTGCCCCGGCGGGAGGCTTCAGCTTCCAAAGCACTAATGGGGCTCCAGGATGTTCTCGAGGCCTCAACCTCGACAGAACTACTGGTGCCATGCTCTGAGGTTCCGGCCGCTTCAACCGGCACCCAAGCATCAGCAGCGTTGATAGACCAGAGATTCTTGCTATTGAATGCAGTCTGGCGGCTCTTCTCATGGCCTCGATGCCCCTGAAACTGCTTCAGATACTTCAACCAGTACCGGCACCAACTACATAGACATCGGTGGGTATACCACCAGGATCAAGTCATGTGTCTCTATCCGGCATCGACAAGTTGGTACTGACCACTTCGATACTGACTTCGTTCGGTACCGGTACCGTGCCTTGCACGATTACTGCAATGGGAGATACTTCGAATCCTCGGATGAGTCTAAAGATTCCGAAGACTCTGCCGATACCAGAGTACTTCTTCCCAAGGATTCCTCTTCTCCTCAGCGTAGGATGTCTCCACCAGAGGATATGTCCTTTCAGAATTTTATCCGAGATGTGGCCCGAGGTCTTTCCATCACAGTGACTCCTGAAAAAGAGCCTAGGGCAAAGCAATTAGAAATCCTTCAGTACCCTGAAGCTCCCAAGGAGGCAGCTACCTTACCTATTCATGAGATATTGCATGATCTTATGTTAAGGATGTGGGAAACACCTCTCACCACATCTCATTCCCGAAGACTCGACACCATGTATCGAGTTCCTCCTTGTCCTGGGTTTCAAAAGACTCAATTACCACACCACACCATTCCATGGTGGTGGAATCAACCATGAGACGGATGAGGAGTGCAAAAAGGCATGCATCTAATCCTCCAGGATGTGAGTGTAGAACTCTTGACGCCTTTGGGTGTTGATCCTTCCAGGCTTCCATGCTTTCTGCTAGGATCAGTTCCTAAATCTTGTATATGGGAATGTTCCTTAAGGAAGTCACAGAAGACATAGAGCTTATGAGCCCTCTTCTTCCTGATGATAAAAGGCAAGATTATCTTGCTCTTGTTAAACATGCTCAGGATGCTTCCAAGTTTGTGAATTGTGCAGCCTTTGACTGCTTTGAGTGCATAAGCAGAACCTCTGCTATTGCCATAGGTGCACGTAGGATTGCCTGGCTCCAGGCATCTGACTTGGAAATCTGGGTACAGGACAAATTGGGAAACACCTTGCACAGGAGAGAATCTCTTTGGCAAGAATTGGCATGAAAAAGCTAATGATATAGATGCTGACAATATCACTTTGGATAGACTGTCCAAATCCACAGCTGATCCTGCGAGGAAAAAATCCTCTAAGAAACCGTTCTTCAGCAAGAAGAAGAAGTTTTATCCCTCCTATACCCAGCAGGGACATTGTCCAGGTCAGTCTGCCCAAAAGGGACAGCAACAGCAACCTAGACAACAAAGGAAGCCAAAAGCCACCAAGCCTCAACCGGCTCAGCAGACTCTGCCTCCACAGGGGCTTTGACTCCTGTCTAGAGAACTTTGCCTTCCTGGCCCTGAACGGACCAGAACCCTACACCATCCCGGGAAGGTTATGTCATTTTGCCCCCAGATGGTGTCGGATAGCAGCAGAAAATTGGACTCTGTCCATTGTACAAGAGGGGTACAAACTTCATTTTCTCAGAATGCCACCTCCTACAATAGTAAGACACTTCAATTCTCAGACCTCTCTCAATGATGGGTTAGGTCAAGAAGTCACAATGCTCCTTGCTCAAGGAGCAATAGAAGAGGTACCCATTCCCCAATGGGGTACAGGGTTCTACTCCCCTTATTTCCTTATTCCAAAGAAAACAGGAGGACACAGACCCATTCTAGACCTCAGAGAACTGAACAAATTCCTGTTCAGAGAGAAGTTCAAAATGATTTCTCTAGGAACTCTGCTGCCATACCTTCGGGGTCAGGATTGGCTTTGTTCTCTAGATCTCAAGGATGCGTACACTCATGTTCTCATCCATCCAAGTCACAGGAAGTTCCTTCGATTCCTGTTTCAAGGAAAGCACTACCAATACAGGGTTCTTCCTTTTGGCCTGGCTTCTGCACTAAGAGTGTTTACAAAATGCGTGGCTGTGGTAGCAGCATTTCTCCGCACCCTGGGAATATTCGTCTTCCCTTACTTAGACGACTGGCTCATTCGAGCCCCTTCAGGGCCAGAAGTCAGTTTTGCTCTGTGTCGCACAATGCGCATCCTTCAGTATTTGGGACTTGTCATAAACTTCCCAAAATCCAACCTTGCTCCCACTCAATCCCTAGAATTTATAGGAGCTCATCTGGATACCAGACAGACAAGGGCCTTCCTTCCACAGCCCTGCTGTCTTTGCATTGTACAATTAGCTTCCCAAGCAGTGCTCAAACTTCATCTCACTGCTTGGGAAATGTTACAGTTGCTAGGCCACATGGCATCCACCGTACATGTGGTTCCTTATGCTTGCCTCCATATGAGGGTAGCCCAGTGGACCTTGTCCACTCAGTGGACTCAGGCGTCAGGTTGCCTGTCAGACAAAATAGCAAATTCACATTGTCTTGTCTTGTCCCTCCAATTGTGGCAGTCACCCAGAAACCTTCTGGTGGGGTCTCCTTTCCAGCAACCCCTACCCCAAGCCACTCTAACAGATGCTTCACAGGTGAGTTGGGGAGCCCACCTGCACGACCTCTCCACCCAGGGTACCTGGACTCCGCAGGAGGTCCGTCTTCATATCAACCTCCTGGAGCTCAGAGCAACCTTCCTTGCTCTTCGAATGTTTCGCACCCAGCTCAGCTACAAGACAGTCCTAGTTCAAACGGACAATCAGGTAGCCATGTTCTATGTGAACAAGCAGGGTGGAACAGACTCTCTGTCGCTATGCAACGAAGCTTTGTGACTATGGGCCCTCGCCAGAGAGCATCAGATTCATCTCCTTGCGGTGTATCTTCCAGGCATTCAAAACTCGGGCAGACAAACTCAGTCAAGTTCTGCTTCCACACGAATGGTCTCTCCATGCAGACCAGGTGGCCCAAATTTTTCAGATTTGGGGAACCCTGGACATAGACCTCTTTGCAAGTCCGCTGAATGCCAAACTTCCCCGGTTCTGTTCCAGAATTCCGGCTCGAGGTTGTCAGGCCAGGGGTGCTTTCCTCCTTTACTGGGGTCAGGACTTCCTGCATGCCTTCCCATCCATTCCCCTAATTCCCAGAACCCTATTCAAGCTTCAGAGAGACAGAGGTCATATGATTCTCATAGCTCCACATTGGCCATGGCAACCGTGGTACCCTCTGCTCCTACATCTCTTTCAAGCTCTGCCTCTGGAGTTAGGATCTGCTCCAGATCTTCTCTCACAAGAGGAAGGGATGCTGTGGCATCCCAACCCCCAGTCTGCACCTCAGGGCATGGTTGCTGAAAGCCTAGAACTTCAGGATCTTAACTTTTCCCAGCAGGTAAAGGATATCCTTCATGCTTCCAGGAAGCCCTCCACAATACGCTCTTATGCATTTAAGTGGAAGAGGCTTACCATATGGTGCTCACAGAAGGGTCTTAACCCTCTTGCGATACTTCAGTAATAATTCTAGAGGTATCTTCTTAATTTGTCAAATGCAGGGCTTAAGACCAATTCAGTGAGTCCATTTGAGTGCTATTGCAGCTTCTTTCAAGCCTCTGAATGGACAGCCTATTTCCTCTCATAGCGAGAGGCCTTCTTCTAACAAAGCCTCCCATTAAGCCACCACTGGTGGCATGGGACTTGAATCTGGTACTTGGGCAGCTCATGAAACTGCCCTTTGAACCATTAGCCACTACCTCTTTGAAATTCCTTTCCTGGAAGGTTATCTTCCTCATTGCAATCACATCAGTATGTTGCATCAGTGAACTGCAAGCGTTGGTGGCTGATCCTCCTTATACAAGGTTCCACCATGATAAGGTAGTTCTTAAGACTCATCCATACTTTATGCCAAAGGTGGTTTTGCCTTTTTGTTTAAACCAAGCGGTTTACCTTCCTGTATTCTTTCCGAGGCCTCACGCCTCCAGTACAGAAAGGAACCTTCATACTTTGGACTGTAAAAGAGCTTTGGCCCTTTACTTGCAAGGGACAAAGCAACATAGAAAATCCTCTCAACTCTTTGTTGCTTTTGATCCTAGTCATTTGGGACTTCCAGTCTCCAAAAGGACACTGTCCAACTGGATTGCACAGTGTATATCTTTTGCCTATGAGAGTAAGAACCTTCCTCTTGAAGGCCATGTCACAGCTCACAATGTGAGAGCCATAGCAGCCTCAATGGCTCATCTTCACTCTGTGTCTATCGACGACATCTGTCGAGTAGCTACTTGGGCTTCGGTACATACCTTCACAGCCCATTACTGCTTAGACAAGGACTTCTGCTGGGATGCCTTGTTTGGTCAGGCTGTTCAACACCTGTTCCAGACTTAATCAACTCCTACCCACTATCCCTGGTAGGATGCCAGAGATCCATGGGGGGAAGTGGAGGCCTTTCACAAGGGCACACAACTTTCTGGGGCCATCTCCCTGGCATCTGCAGCTAGGGAGTGCCCATATGTGAAGACTACATTCCTGCTTGTTCCTGGAGATAGCATAGTTACTCGCCTGTAACAGGTGATCTCTGGGAACAGCAGGAATTTAGTCTTCACAACCTGCCCACCTCCCCTAGGAGTTGTATCTCTCTCTTTCCCTTTCTCTCTTGTCTCAGCTTTAAATTCAACTGGAGAGGGACAGTTGGGAAAGGCGGGAAGGCAGCACGAAGGCACTGTGGGATGCTCCCAAAAGCTTTCCTATTGGATGCTGGGGAGCGTTCCCGCACAGGCTCCGTCAGTACCGACGATACCCATATGTGAATACTAAATTCCTGCTGTTCCTGGAGATCACCTGTTACAGATTAGTAACTGCTTTCCTGTCTTGCAGAATGGATTTCTGGGTGCCAAACCAAAATAGTTTTTATTGTCTTAGATAGAAGTTTGAAACAGTAGTGCCAGTCATCAAGACCATAGCATTCTTTTCTGGTTATAGATCTGCACTCCACAAACTTGTCCATTGTTTAAAGTCAGGTGTACTTCTAGAACAAATTCCCCAACCCAACTGTTCATAGGCTGAAAACAAATACTCTTTTTAAAATTTGATTTCCATATTACCCTGCTAGGCCAGTCCAGACAAGCAGACATTCTGTCTTGGTACTTGTGCCTTGGGAGCCCCAAGATGGGTAAAAGTGTGCCAGGCTCAGTGCTACTCCCTTGTCACTAGATCTGCAGTCACATACCTTTGAAGAGTCTTCTTCAATCTTTGGGGAGAGCAAGGGAAAGGAGAGGAGGGAGGGGGCACTGAGGGTTACAAGAGATTGTGAAGAATTCTTTCCAAACTCCTCCAAACTTTTGCTCGGTAGGTTTTTAGCAGAACAAGGCTATGAAGCTGAACAAATTCCCCTCCCATGGCTTCTGAAAAGAATACCGGTTTGAAGAGTGTCTAATGTATCCTTCCATGTCCTACTCTAGTGAGAGAATTGCCAGAGGATGTTTGTTCATGAGCAAAATCAATCTTTCCTTCCTCATACTTTTGTTCAGATTTCACCAGAGGTGAAAAACTTGCATCCATTATCTGCTGGAGACAGAGAAATACCAAATTATAACCCTAGAGGCTCAGGCTTATGATGGCATGGTGATGTCATAGGAAGCCTTTGCAATGTTTTCTCTTTGTCTACATTTCCTGGTAGGGGGCTACAACCCACTTGTCTTGGCTGATCTAGCAGGGCTCAAGGAAAGGATATCTGGTAAGTAAGATGTCTCCTTAAATTTGCTGCTTGTTAGTTTCATAGAAGGTTGTCTTCAGTGGCGTAAAGACCACCCATGGAGAGGGGGAAGTGTGGGGGGGGGGGGGGGGTGCCAGGCTGGTTGAAGGCCCAGCGATCCCAGCATGGCAATAGCAAACATCACATTTATTTTCCATGATGTTTGCTGTGCCACTGCTTTTTTTTTTTTGTGAAGTGCTGCTCTAAGGCAACCAGAGGCCAGAGAAAGCATTTCCTATTGAGGGACTGAAGCAGGGCCAATCCAAAGGTTTCTGTTGCCCCAGGCAGAAGCTACCACTGCCCCCCCCCCCCCCAAAAACCCCCCAAATCCATCATCTTATCTTGTGGTGGCAAGGGGAGCAGTGGCATGACTCTCATACATTCATGCTGCGCTTGCCTCCAAATCCATCTTTTCATCTTGTGGCCTGTGGGGAGGGCAGCACCAGCACGAGTCCATTTTGAAAAAGGTGGCATGTATGTGTGCTGTTGCTTTCAAAACTGAGTTGAGCCCAGCCTGGCCAATCCACTAGGTGGCTGACCCTGGTGGGCAGCACAAGTCTCAGTACTGAGACATCAACCCTGCACTAGGAAATGCTTTACTGGACCTCCAGCTGCCTCAAAGCAACACTTTACAAAGAAAAATGCAGCAGAGGTGGTGTAATTCTGCAAACGTCTTTTGAAAGTAAGTGTAATGTTTGCTATTGCCACTTAGTTCTCTAAGTTTTTTAGGGGGGCGGGGGGAACAGGAGGGGGAAAGTGTTCTCTCTCTTCCACTTCCTCCTTTTGTAGCCACAGCCCTTGTTATCCTGAAGGGCCCTAAGCACATTAAACTTACGCCACTGGTCTAGAATTGTTAGAGTGAAAATATTGTTCCCTATTAACCTGCCCCCCCTCTTATGGCCATTGCAGAAACTCTGCATTAGCACCTTGTTTCTTATTGCAAGTATAACTCAAGTTTTGCCCTCTAGTGCTGTAAGCAAACAATTAAGTTGTGTGCAAAAGTCTATGCTGAACAAGGAGAGGAGAGCAAGCCAGATGCCTGTGCACATAGATGATCTGGTTAGTAGAACCTATTATGCACAAAAGAACTTGCCACTTATGTGCATTTGCTGGTGCATAAACAGCAATATTATTCTGCATAGAAATTCTGCTCAGAATAATATTGGTATTCAGAAACATGATATTCTGCTCTGAAATTCCAGATAGAAACTCAATGGGCTGTTGTGGCAGTAACTGGCATTTTCTCACTTCTTCAACCTCTTGGTTTACCTTGAGATCTGTCAGGGAGACTGTCATAGGTTTCATAGATTTGCTGCGATGAGCAGGCACCATCAATGTCACTCTTCTCATGGGTTATGGTAGCTGTAGTGGCCTGCTTTCATAAAAGTTATCTTAGTCTTCCCCTTTCTGGAAAACTTGTTGAACCAGAGCCAATTCATAGCAGGAGAGTTGGTGTTTTACAGCCTGGGTAATCTTTGCTGGAATCTCTAAGCTGATTTGATGAACAAGCAAAAGTGTCATTTGGTGCCTTCCTGGTCTCTTGATTCCCTTTGTGTATATATACTCCTATGATACTCAGGTGGGCATATTTCTGATGCAGGATGGGATTTACAAACTTTAGATTCAAAGGCTTTTGACTACCCATTGCCCATGAGTCAAGTCAGATTTACAGGAGTTCTATAGCAGCAACTTTGGAGCATCCACGTGCACCCTTAACAGAGAACTTTCCTTTCTCAATGGTCACCACAATTCCAGAACCTTGACCTCCACCTCCCTTTGCTAGAGTCAATCAGTATAAGTCTAGATAGGTAATGGGAATCAATCTTTGGTAATGAGTAAACTTGGAGCGTCTTTCCTGGATATACAATATGCTTAGTGGACTGGGGAACACATAACCTGAACCAGGTAGTATAAAGAAGATGGTGCAAGGTGGAAATGGCCTGGTTGATAAAAGGATCAGAGACCAGAGCCATTTATTTACTTCTGACATTTTCAGCCTTGGCTTGGGGAAAAAATGTCCAGGTAGTGTCAGGCAATGCTACTTTTGTCACATAATAAAAGCAGTAGTGTGATATGAAGAGCTCTCATGGCACAAGAAGCAGTCCCTCAGCAGAAGTTTCTCTACTTAGAAAAAGCAATCACTTAACAGTTCCTAGAGCTAGACTAAAGAATGTCCAAGCAGGCATACCTTAGACTCTGGAATTGTAATGTCAGGGGTAGTGTTAGCTAGTGAGAAAGTGGGCAGACTTCAGGTGGATACAGTGGCCACCCAGCACAATTCCATGGCATAGAGCTGCCATAGTTAAAGACGAGAAGCAGGTCACAAGGGGATAGATACCTTGGCCATGTGTCACTCTGATGTACGCTTTTTTCCTCCTTCGCCTCATAGGATGATCCAAAGGATTGTAGATTATCTAGATAAATCCTTTTCCAGTTTCTTCAAAGAAGGAATGTGTTAGAGAAAGCAAGCTATTTGCGGGATGTGTACAGGGTGCTAGTGTGTTTATCTGAGAGTTACCAGTGCCTTTCACTCATCTGATGGGCTTTGTGCTACAATCTGGGAAAAGGAAAGAGGGGCAGAATTTAAGGCCACTGTATCCAGGTGGAAATAGGAAAGCTATTGCTTTGGCTTATGTTTAATAATGTTTTGAGAGTCCCAGAAGGGGACTTGTGATCCTCATGGACTTGAATATAGGCCATTGTCCCCAGATCTGCTACATGGTCCTTGTTACACACACACTCTAAGCACTGCAGGTTTGATATGTAAATTGTTGAGGTTGGAGCAGGGGAAGAGGATTTGGCTTTGGGAGCTGACACTTTGAGAACTGCCTTGGCTTCCTTTGCCTAGTCTTAAGATGAACTTGAATACCTCCCACTTGTCTGGACTGATCTGGTAAAGGTAACAAAAGTGAAATTTAAACTTGCCTGTTGATTTTGTTTTGCTTGTATTACCAGACCAGTGCAAAACCCACCCTAGAAGACCACAGTTCTGTGGAATAGGCTCAAATAAGTTCATGATTGCATAGTACCTCTTGGTGCAATTTAAAAAAAAAAAAGTTGCTGATAAAGATTCATGAGAGATTATTTTCCTTCAATTAGTCATTCTTGAAGCCCTAGCATGGTTTGGTTAATTTTGGGCTTTGACTAGATGCTTGGCTGCACCAGCCCTTATAGGGGGATAAAGTCAGTAAAGTAGCTACCTGCCTCTGGTGTGATAAGACTTGAGCTCCTAAGTTTAAGTATTTAAGTTTGGTACCTAAATGTGTGTCTTATTTTCATCTAAAAATTCACCTAAATCTATTTATGCTCTTAAAAGTTAGGACTGCCATTCATTTTTCCTACAGGTCACTAATTCAAAGCCCTTGGCCAGCTTGTTAAAGGGGTAGACCACAATATTCAGTGCCACTGTCTGGATAGTGCTGCTAAATATCTCTACAGAATTCCTTGGAATTATCCGGATAGCGCAGGAGTGGTCTGTGGGGCATATTAACACTTAACTCAGTGTGATTTGCAGCAGCCCTTGTCCAGACAACATAAGCTGCATAAAAAGCAGGCCTAAGTTTCAAACTTGGAAGTGCCGGCTGAAAAAAAAATATGTTAACCAGATAAGTGCCACTAAGCAATGTTCCTGCTAAGGTGCGCTGAGTCCTCCGCCGGCATTCCTGTTGGTGGGTGGAGGTGCAAAGCGATCACGCTTAGGATCGGACAGCGTCGGCAGGCCCTCGGGATCTGCCTATGTCAAGCGATCCTAAGTGTGATTGCTTTGCACTTCCCCCCCATGGGCAGGAATGCTGGCAGAGGACTCTACACAGCTTAGCAGGAACTTTGCTGCAAAGCCTGAATATTCAGCAGCAGCAGCTCCTTTTTCGATACTGTCACTGACTATCCTACTGATTTTTAAGCACCGTGGTGTTTGAATAGTGGCAGTTTTGAAAATTGGGTCCCCTTGATTAGGCTTAAATTTGTGCCTAATGCTGAAAGGCAGTACTAAACTCCTAACCTTCCAGCCCTAAATCTGCTCCTGTTTGTACTCGCTTTATAAGAGTTTAGTGAAATTAAAAGCATTTATTTAGAAACTTGGCCCTAGTACATTTGCAAAGAGGCTAATTTAGAAGCCCAAATCTCCAGGTTAGCAGCATAAACTCTTAAAATTGGCCTCTTTTGGTCTAAAATCTTAGAAGTGGAAGAGTAAGCAGGGACAGCCTAGCTGCATCTTCAACTCTCTGTAATTCTTTGCAGGCTATTTTGACTCTCTTAAGTATTAGACAAAAACAGAACCACGGTGGTCTTGTAATAACTTCAAACTACTGCGAACCTGTCCCAGTTCAAATGGAAGGTACAGAAATACTCACAAAAGGAAAGCTATCATTCTCTAGGAACAAACAGGAAGTCAGTTCTCACATATGGGTGATGGCGCCAACAGAGCCCCATGGAAGCAGCTCCCCAGCTTTCAAAGAAAGCCTTTGGGAGCTGCACCACGCATGGTGGTCCTCTTCCCGCCCAAGGGTGCCATCTTGCCTCAGTCTCCTTTTTTTCCGTGGAGCCCTCCAGACGTTTGTCCTGTTTCCCCTAGAAAAAGTGTATTTAGCATTTCTTTTATACCGTGCTATTAACATCAGTGTGGTGTACATCAAAACATAACATATACAGTGCAGGATAACTGCAATGTATTCACATTTGAACAGGGATTGAAACTTGGATAAACAAGGGTAAAGCATCAACAGTTATTACATTGTCAAGTATCTACATTTATTTACTATTATTTATTATGTTTTGTTTTTGTTTTTTTACATTTTGTCCGGTTTGTGTGCTGGTTCACCTTGGTGTTGCTCCTCCTGGTTTGTTCATTCATTTTTCTTTTTTTTCATTGAGGTATCAGTCGACCGGCATTCGTGCCCTTTTTCAGCCAAAAGTCTCGGACCTCTGCAAGCTGGCAGGGACCCCCTTCTTCTGATGGCCTTCAGTGGCTTCAAGAAGTGCAATCAGTGTAGCAAAATGGTTTTTCTCACTGACCTGCACGACTGCTGCCTCCAGTGCCTTGGCATGGAACACAAGGACTCAGACTGCGAACTCTGCAGATCTATGACCTCAAAGGCCCTAAAGCAGAAGTACTCAAATCCAGTCCTGGAGGGCTGCAAACCAGTCAGGTTTTTGGGATATCCCTAATGAATATGCATGAGATAGAGTCAAATACAATGGAGGCAGTGCATGCAAATATCTCATGCATATTCATTAGGGATATCCCAAAAACCTGACTGGTTTGCGGCCCTTCAGGACTGGATTTGAGTACCTCTGCCCTAAAGAACCACCATCAGCAGCAGGAAAGGTTTTTCCAGAAACTGACTCCACGCCGGAGGCTCTGGCGACACCACACTCCAAAGCCCCCTCAGATACCTCGGTGCCCTGCGAAGCCCGAGCCTCTTTGGAGTCTCACAGCCACAGTTCCTCAAGCAGAAATCTCCAGAGGTGGAACGCAAGAAGACGAAACCCTCGAAGACCACCATGGAGCAGGGGTCTCGAAAGAAGGGGAAATCCCACTCCAGGCCCCGCAGTCCCAGGTGTGAGTCCAAGGAGTCAGAGCAGGAGCGGCCTTGTAAGCTGCCCCACAAGGAGTCATTGGCAACCACTGACCAGCCTTGGACCCCCGAAGCCATCCTCATCAAGGACTCCCCCTTGACAGTGCCAACGCTGGGCCTGAAGGCCTTGGTGCCTGCGTCGAAAGCTGCGGAACCAACTGATATGGAAACCAGGATGGCGGTGTTAGAGAGCAGTAACTCCATCCTTGTGGCCATGCAGCAGATGTTTGTCTGCTTCATCCACCTTGACAATGGGACCCTCAACATTGAGGGCTTTTCTGGACATTGAGCCAGTCCTCTAGCACCACCGGCCTCGAGAGAGTCCCTGGCACTGGATGAGGTCCCGGTCCCAGTCCTGTTCCTCAGGGCATCGGTCCTCCCTCGCAAGTGCCCTTGGCTCGGACCGCAGTTCCTCCGGAGGTTGCGGACTGCCTGGCACAAACCTCAACCGAGGTGATCGTGCAGCATCGGACTCCTACTCGGATGTCGAGTCTGAATGGGAGACCGAGGACGAAGAGTCCCCAGACACGAGGCGACACTGAGACATGCCCTCAGACACATCTCTCCTAATGTACCAATGTCATTCCCCGCCTGAGGATGTCTCTTGCCTTGATTTTGTGTGGGACATAGCCAAGGTCCTCACTATTGAGACCGAGGCTGAGAAGGAACCACACACCGAGGCATTAGAGATGCTCCAATACGAATCACCCCCTAAGGAAACTCTTATGGTAACAGTGCCTCTGATCCTTGCCCTCCTCTTCCTCCTCCAAATGTGGGAAATACTAGCGTCAGTACCAGTTGTCCGTAGGTGCCTCAACATCATGTACCGAGTACGCCGAAGCCTTGCGTTCCAAAAGACCCAGCTTCCCCACAACTCGATGGTTGTGGAGTCGGCCATGCGCCAGCTCAAAAGCCAAAAAACTCATTTGTCTGTGCCACCCAGTAGGAAGGTCTGACCCCTCAATGCCCTCGGCCGGAAGACCTTTCAGGGCTCGATACTAACTGGCCGGATCCAGTCCTATCAGCTCTATATCGGCATGTCCCTGAAGGAACTGTCGAATGAGCTCAGGGGATTTTCGGCAGGCCTCGATGAGGATCCCCTACAGAGGTTTAAGTCCCTGACCTCGGTGGTAAAAGTGCTTGAAGTTTTTGTCTCGAGCAGCCTATGATGGCTTTAAGTCTTTGGCCAGGGTGGCTGCCACAGGCATCAGGGCATGATGCCAAGCATGGCTGCAGTTGTCTGAACTAGAACGATGGGTGCAAGACAAACTTATTGATGTCCCCTTCACAGGAGAGAACCTATTCGGGAAACCCATGGCGGATAAGGCTGCAGAGATAGAGTTCTCCAGGACCAAGCAGGAAGTCAGTCCTCGCATATGGGTGACATTGACGTCTATGAAGCCCTTGCGGAGCATTTCCCCAGCTTTCCATGAAAGCCTTTGGGAATGCAGGCACGCATGCGCGGTTCCCTTCCCGCCTAAAGGTGCCATCTTACCTCAGTCTCTCGTTTTCCGTGAAGCCCACCGGATGTGAGTCCTAGTCATCCCGGAAAATTGTTAGATTTCTTACAATTTTTCGCTATTTTTTCTTCCCGTTTTGACGCCGGTTCCCCTCCCGCCGGGTTCGGTACACCGGTATCGAGCCTGATCTTCTTTTTTTTGGTTTTTGCCCTTTGTGGCTGGCGTTCGCGCCCTTTTTTCTCTTTAGCCCTGGAAGGCCAGTCCTTTGACCTTGCGGGGACTCTTTTTTTCCCCGATGGCCTCCAGCGGTTTTAAAAAGTGTGATCGGTGTAAGAAGTTGATGTCTCTCACCGACACACACGACTGCTGCCTCCGGTGCCTCGGTCCTGATCACGACCCTAAGACGTGTGGACCATGTGGGAAGATGTCTTCCAAGGCACTGCATAGTCAACAGCATCAAAAGGAAAGGCTCTTTTCTGACTCGGCCTCCAGCCGGGCCCGGACCTCGTCTGAGGCCTCGACATCTCGGGAATCGGATCCTGAGCACCGTCGTGGCTCCTCGGACAGGGGGTCCCCCGACCGGGAACGGAAGAGGAAGAAGCAGCTCGCGAAGGCGTCGTCGGAAGAGGTCCCTGGCTCCTCGAGAGCTAGGTCTCAGACCCCCGACTGTCGCCCTGGGCCTGTGGAACAGGAGAAGCCTTCCAAAGTCCCTCGACTGGAGCCTGAGTCTGCTGGACACGTAAACCCTGTAGTCCTCATGGACTCTCCCAGAGAGCCGACGTCGGGCTCAGCGCTGCCGGGGCCCGAATCAGGAGCTGCTGAGTCTCCTGAGCTGGGTCTCAGGTTGACAGCCTTGGAGAGCAGACTGTCTGCCTTCATGGAACAGCAGCGGGCACTGATGGCCAGCCTGTCTGGCGCATCTGCCGACCACCGGGACATCGACCTTAAAGTCGACCCCAGAGACCGAGCCGATACTCGAAGGCATGAAGGCTCGAGGTCGACCTCAGTCGCGGTCTCCCTCGACCCCCCGTTCGGGACCGAGGGCGTCGATGCCGGTGCTCGCAGGACCTGCGAGGTCGGACCCCGATTCCTCATCGGACGAGTCCGCATGGGAGACGGAGGATGAGGAGTCCCCCGACACCTTCAAGACTCGGTGCGTCCTGTTGGACTCACCGCAGTCTGAACCCCGGAGTAGATCCCCTCAGGAGGATACCCGGTTCTCGGAGTTCGTCCGGGATATGGCCACCACGTTGGCTATCCCTGCGGACCCCGAGAAGGAGCCTCGAGCCGAGGAGCTCGAGGCCCTGCAGTATGACTCTCCTCCGAAGGAGGCCTTTACTGTACTGGTTCCTCCGATGCTGGAGCGGCTCCTCTTCAAAATGTGGGAGGCACCGGCCTCGACGCTGGTCTTAAGCAAGCGGGTCGATTCGATCTATCGACTCCAGAAGAGCCCTGGCTTTCAAAAGGCGCAGCTACCACACCATTCCATGGTTGTGGAATCAGCCATGCATCGCCTGAAAAGTCAGAAGATGCACTCCGCGGTGCCCCCTGGCAGGGAGGCCCGAAACCTCGATGGTTTTGGTAGAAAGTGCTTCCAGGGCTCAATGCTTGCTTGCCGTGTCCAGTCTTACCAGCTGTACATGGGCATGTACCTGCGAGACCTGGCCAAGGAGCTGGCCGGGTTCTCTGCTGGTCTCTCCGGGGAACCCTTGCAGAAGTTCAAGTCCTTGTCCTCGGGGATTCGTGAATGCTCAAAATTTATGTCCCGCGCTGCCTACGATGGCTTCGAGGCTTCGGCCCGTGTTGCGGCAGCTGGCATCGCGGTTCGACGCCAGGCATGGCTGCAGTCATCAGCCCTCGAGACATGGGTTCAGGACAAGTTGGTCGATGTCCTTTGCCGAGGTAAGAACCTGTTTGGCAAGCCCATGACTGAGAAGGCCGCACAGCTCGAGACTGAGCACCTCACAAGGACAAGGATCTCCTAGGAAAACTTCTGCCCCTTCTCACAAAAAGAAGGGCTCGGGTAAAAAGCCCTTTTACCCGAGGAAGGGCACTGCCTACAAACAGTACCCACAATATCAGGCTGCCCAAGCTGCCCCTTGGGGTCAGCAAGCCAAGGGGCAGGGTAATGGGCCCCGTAGGCAGAGGACCCCCCAAGCCTCCGGCCCCTGCTCCCACTCAGCAGGGTGGGGGGTTTTGACTCCTTAGGCATAGCCTCTCCGTCCCTGCTCTCCCAACCCTGCATAGGAGGTCGTCTCGCTCTATTTGCCCACCAGTGGCCACTCATCACTGGAGACAGTTGGGTGTTAAGCATAGTCCACAAGGGCTATGCACTACACTTCCAACAGCGGCCTCCTCCATACTTTCCAGGGGAGCCTCCAAGGCCTCCCCTCCACACAGATCTTCTCCTTCAGGAGCTACAAGGTCTGTTGGTGGACAGGGCAGTGGAGCCTGTGCCTCCCCACTTACACGGTAGAGGGTTCTACTCCAGGTATTTCCTGGTACCCAAAAGAACCGGTGGTCTTCAACCTATTCTGGACCTACGCAACCTCAGCAATTTCCTGGAGAAGGAAAAGTTCAAGATGCTTACTTTTGGGACACTTCTGCCCTACCTCAAGCAGGGAGATTGGCTATGCTCCTTAGATCTAAAAGATGCATACACTCACATCCTCATTCATCCAGACCACAGAAAGTACCTCAGGTTCGTTGTGGGAGGAAACATTATCAATAGAGTACTGCCTTTTGGCCTCATCTCTGCTCCCAGGTTCTTTACCAAATGCCTGGCAGTGGTGGCGGCGGTGGCCTACCTGAGAAATCAGGGAATCTTTGTCTTCCCCTACCTGGATGACTGGCTCATCAGGAGTCAGACCTGCCAGGAGGCCAGACCAGCCACCCTCAAAACTATTGCTCTTCTTCAAAGCCTGGGGTTCGTCATAAACTTCGCAAAGTCCACTTTGCTCCCCTCCCAGAACTTGGAGTTCATAGGAGCAAGGTTGGACTCTCTACTTGCAAAGGCATTCTTGCCAGAAGGCAGAGCCCAAAGATTGATCAGCTTGGCAAGCCAGTTTCTCAGCAGGTCACTGGTCTCCGCCAGACTTTGCCTGAAGCTCCTTGGCCACATGGCTTCAACAGTACATGTGACCCCCAATGCCAGGCTCCATATGCGGCCTGCACAGTGGTGCCTTCGGAATCAGTGGTCACAAGCCACAGGCAGCCTCAGAGACAGGATAAGGGTGTCCAGACAATTTCTGAACTCCCTAACCTGGTAGCTGCACCCACCCAATCTGCTGCAAGGGGTGCCTTTTCAGACTCCTGGTTTCACAGTGGTGTTGACCACAGATGCCTGCCTGCAAGGCTGGGGGGGGGGGGGGGTGTCATTGTCTTGACAAGTGCACCCAGGGCCTGTGGTCTCCTTGGGAGGCCACACAGCAGATCAATCTACTGGAACTTAGGGCTATTTGGTTAGCCCTCAAGACTTTCTCTCAAACACTAGCTCATCAGTCTGTCCTAGTTCAAACAGACAACCAAGTAGCCATGTTTTATGTGAACAAGCAGGGCGGAACTGGGTCCAGGCTCCTTTGTCAAGAGGCACAGGACCTTTGCTTGTTTGCTCTCAGGCACAACATGCTCCTCAAGGCAGTGTATCTACCTGGACAGGACAACTACCTGGCAGACAGGTTGAGCAGGATTCTGCAGCCCCACGAGTGGCAGCTCCATCCTTTGGTGGTTCAGAAGATTTTCCTGAAATGGGGCTTCCATCCATAGATCTGTTTGCCAGTCCTCTGAACAAACAGCTGCCAAAGTTCTGCTCCAAGCAACCACATCCTCTGCGGATAGCATCAGATGCTTTTCTGATTCCCTGGTCTCAGGGCCTACTGTATGCGTTTCCTCCCACGCCCTTGGTGGCCCGAACTCTGTTCAAGATTCTTCAGGACAAGGCCTCGGTCCTTCTGGTGGCTCCCAGGTGGCCGAGACAGCCTTGGTTTCCTCTTCTGCTTCAGCTGGCCGTGGATCCCCCACTTCCTCTGGGGTTGCAACCCGACCTTCTCTCTCAGGATCAGGGTTCCCTTCTGCACCCCAATCTTAAAGCTCTCAATTTGATGGCATGGAGGCTGCAAGGGTAGTTTTGGCTCCCTGGGGCCTACCTCAGGAAGTTGAGGAGGTTGTCCTAGCCTCTAGGAAACAGTCCACTAGGAAAACCTATGCTCTTAAATGGAAAAGGTTTTCCGCCTGGTGTCACCTATGTACAGAGGATCCCTACTCCTGTACTGTACCAGTAGTGCTTCAGTACTTACTGCACTTATCAAATCAAGGCCTTAAGTCCAATTCTGTTCGGGTCCACCTCTCAGCTCTAGCAGCTCACCACTCACTGGTGGAAGGACATTCTCTATCGGTTCACCCCTTTGTGTCCAGGTTCCTCAGAGGCTTGCTCTTGCTCAAGCCTCCAATCCATCCTCCTGCTCCTGAGTGGGAGTTGAATGTGGTCTTGCAGCAGCTGACTCGCCCACCTTTTGAGCCGATGGCTACTTCTCCTCTACGCTTCCTGTCCTGGAAGACACTCTTCTTGGTAGCCCTAACATCGGCTAGGCGAGTGAGTGAGCTTCAGGCACTGGTCTGTGACAGGCCTTACACCAGATTCTATAGGAACAGGGTAGTCCTCAGGACTCATCCAAAGTTGCTCCCAAAGGTTGTCTCCCCTTTCCACCTCAACCAGGAGGTGGTTCTTCCAACATTCTTCCCTAGGCCTCATGCAAGCCAGGCTGAAGCAGTTCTGCATACCCTGGACTGTAGGAGGGCCTTATCCTTCTACCTTGACCGTACGCAGGGGCACAGAAGGGCTACTCAGCTCTTCATATCTTTTGACCCTAATAATTTGGGGTTGGCTGTGTCCAAGCGTACCTTGTCCATCTGGGTGACTGACTGTATCACCTGGGCTTACAGGGCGGCTGACCTTCCTTTGCAGTGTCGGGTCCCGGCCCATCATGTCAGGGCAATGGCTGCCTCAGTGGCTCATCTCTGCTCTGTACCATTGGTAGACATCTGCAGGGCTGCTAGTTGGTCTTCAAGCCAGACTTTTGCGGCACATTACTGTCTAGAGAGGGAGTCCCGTAGGGACAGTGCTTTTGGCCAGGCAGTACTCCGGAATCTCTTTGAGGTTTAGGCAACTCCTGCCCTCCTGTCATCTGTTGGGCTACCGGTGGAGGTTCTGTTAGTGACAAGCCTTTCTTTGATGTTGGGACTAGAGGGAGTTCTCTTGTTCAGCCTGGGTTCCTCGGTAGCCCAGAGCTAGGGAGTCACCCATATGTGAGGACTGACTTCCTGCTTGGTCCTGGAGAAAGCGTAGTTACTCACCTGTAACAGGTGTTCTCCAGGAGCAGCAGGAATCAGTCCTCACAACCCTCCCTCCTCCCCTGGGAGTTGCAGTTGTACATAGTTTCTTTTTTTACTTTTTTGTGTGCTGTTCTTAGCTATGTCATTTGACTGAGGTAAGATGGCACCTTTAGGCGGGAAGGGAACTGCGCATGCGTGCCTGCATTCCCAAAGGCTTTCATGGAAAGCTGGGGAAATGCTCCGCAAGGGCTTCATCGACGTCACCCATATGTGAGGATTGATTCCTGCTGCTCCTGGAGAACACCTGTTACAGGTGAGTAACTACTCTTTCCTGACGAGAACCAGGCTCTCGAAGAAGACCTTGGTGCAACTGTGGAAGAAAGCCCCAGTGAAGAAGGGGAGCTTTTGTGGTACCCCAAATTTTCCAAGCAGCCTCAGCCCCTCAACAGGGCCAGCACCAAAAAAAGCCAGGGACATGGTCCCTGAAAGCAAAAGATCCCAAAGTCCCAGGCGCCGACCCCACCCCAGCCCAGCCTGGGGGTAGTTTTTGACTGCCTGGACATGACCTCCTCCCCCAGGGGATCCTCTGCAGCCCACAGGGGGGCACCTAGCCTATTTGCCCATAGATGGACAGCCATCACCACTGATACCTGAGTGCTGCAAGTAGTCAAGGAGGGCTATCTCCTATACCAAGAGTGGGCACCACCCTCGTACTACCCAGGAAAGCCCACCAGACCTCTCCTTCACCAGACCCTGCTCCTCACCGAGCTAGCAGGCCTAATCCAGAACAAGGCAGTGGACCAAGTGCCGAAACATCTCTGGCTTCTACTCCAGATATTTCCTCGTTCCCAAGAGGATAGGGGGCCTCAGACCCATCCTGGACCTGCAAGAGCTCAACAGGTTTCTGGTCAGGGAGAAGTTCAAGATGCTCTCCCTTGGGACATTGCTGCCATTTCTCCAGCAAGGAAATTGGCTATGCTCCTTAAACCTAAAGGATGCCTACACACAACATCCTAATGCATCCCAGCCACAGATCTATGACCTTAAAGGCCCTAAAGCAGAGTGTGGGGGGGAGGGGCAGCACTACCAATACAGGGTGCTGCCCTTTGGTATGGTCTCATCACCAAGGGTCTTCAGAAAGGAGGTCACAGACCACCTCCGGCTCCAAGGGACCTTCATCTTCCCATATCTGGACGACTGCCTCATAAAGGGGGACACAGCTGCAGAGACACAATGTGCCACCGAATGCACCATAAACGGCCTGCAGCACCTGGGGTTTGTCATAAACTACCCCAAGTCCCACATCACTACAGCCTAGGGGCGCCAACTAGATACCCTCCAGGTGAAAGCCTTCCTCCCTCAGGAGAGGTCAGAACGGCTCAGGGGGTAGCTTCAGAGGTGCACAGATGCCAGGTGCTACTCTGCCTGTTGGGATACATGGCCTCCTCAGTTCATATGACCCCATTTGCCCACCTGCACATGAGGCAGCCCAGCCACAGGCAGGTTCAGGGACAGAGTGAAAGTGACCCGTCAGCTAGAAGACTCCCTCAGATGGTGGCAGAGTCCATGTCACCTTCAGGCTAGGATGCCCTTCCAAGCACCCACCCCCCAGAAGGTTCTCACCATGGATGCCTCCCTACTAGGCTGGGGAGTGCAATGCGAGGGCCTCCAGATGCAAGGTGGCTGGTCACAGAGGGAATCGCAGATGCAAATCAACCTGCTAGAGCTCTGGGCAATATTCCTGTTCCTCAAAGTCTTCCACCACCAGCTGCAGCACCACTCTGTGCTGATCCAGACCGAACACCAGGTTGCAATGTTCTATGTGAACAAACAAAGGGGAACAGAGTCATACCCCCTCTGCCAGGAGGTGGTAGCTCTCTGCTCCTATGTGGCATGCAGAGGAATGCTCCTAAGGGTGGTTTACCTCCTGGGACAGGACAATGCCCTGGTGGACAAGCTAAGCAGAGTCCTCCAGCCGCACGAGTGGTGCCTGGATCCAGCAATAGCCTCCTGGCTGTTTTGTCTCCTGGGGTTTCTCCCAATGGACCTGTTCACTAGCCCAAACCACACGCAGTTGCCTGGATTTTGCTTCCACCAGCCACATCCATCCCGGGTGGCAGAAGATGTATTCCTCATCCCATGGACAGAAGGCCTTTTGTACACCTTCCCACCAACACCTCTGGTTGCCAAGACCCTACTCAAAGTCCTGCACAACAGAGCATCACTAATGCTGGTAGCTCCTCGGTGACCCAGGCAGTCCTGATTCCCATTGCTCCTTGCCCTATCAGATTCCCTTGGGCCGAGCACAAGGGCTACTCTCACAGGAGCAGGGCTCTCCCCTACATCCTAACCTGGGACCCTGTCACTCATTGCTTGGCTGCTGAAAGGGTAGTGCTTCAGTCTCCCATGGAATGTGGAAGAGGTTCTCCTAGCCTCTTGTAAGGCTTCCACAAGAAAGGTGTTTGCCTTCAAGTGGCACTGCTTCTCCATGTGGTGTGCTGAAAAACAGGCAAAGCAGTTCTTCTGCTTGGTACAAATGCTACTCCAATATCTTCTCCACCGGTCGCAGGTGGGACTAAAGTCCAATTCAGTTAGAGTACACATGAACGCTATCGCAGCATAACCCATCCTGTCCCTCTCTGCTCAGCCCCTTGTGTCTCGGTTCTTGTGGGACCTTATGCTCTCTAAACCCCTGTGTGCCCTCCAGCAGCAGAGTGGGATCTCAATATGGTGCTTTCACAGCTCACTAAGCTACCATTTGAGCCTCTGGCTTCCTGCCACCTGCAATACCTTTCCCGGAAAGTTGCCTTCCTGGCAGCACTCACATCAGCTCTCTAAGGCCCTGATGGCAGAACCTCCCTACATAAAGTTCTTCAAGAACAGAGTGGTGCTCCACACACATCCCAAGTTTCTGTCCCCTTTCCACCTCAATCAGGAGGTGGTGCTCCCCAACTTCTTTCCGAGGCCTCATGCCAGCAGGGCGGAGACTACTGTCCATACTCTGGATTATAAAAGGGCCCTGTCCTTTTATCTGCAACGAACCCAAGGCCACTGAAAAGCACCAACTTTTCATATCCTATGACCCCAGCTGACTGGGGCTTCCAGTGACTAAGCAAACTCTGTCCACTTGGGTGGCAGACTGCAATGCCCTCGCCTATGAGCAGGTGGGGACTTTACTTGACCAGAAGGTCATGTTGCATCGCATCAGGCCATTGCTACTTCTGTGGCGAATCTGCGTTCCATCCCCGTGATGGAAATCTGTTGAGCCACCATCTGGTCTTTGGTCCATACCTTCGCAGCTCACTACTGCCTGGAGAGGGAGTCCTGAGGTTTAGTGCCTTTGACCATGCCATACTTCATAATCTCTTCGGGGTGTAGGCAACTCCTGCCCTCCGACCCTTCTGTGTTCAGGCTACCAGAGTGCTGGTTCTCTGCTGGACACTTGGATCTTGCAAGAGTCTCCCTGTAGGGACTCAACTGCTGCTGAAACATAGAAACATGATGACAGAAAAAGACCACATGGCCTATCTAGTCTGTCCTTCCATAACAACAACTATAACAGTCCACTTTTTACCTTTAGAGATCCTCTGTGTTGGTCCCATGCTTTTTTGAATTCAGTTACTGTCCTCATCTCTACCACCTCCACTGGGAGACTATTCCATGGATCCACTACTCTTTCTGTAAAGAAATATTTCCGCATATCACTCCTGAATCTATCTCCCTTCACCCTCATCCCATGTCCCCTCGTAGCAGAACTTGCTTTCAATTGAAAGAGGCTCTCTCCCTGAACATTTATGCCACGGAGGTATTTAAACATCTCAATCATATCACCTCTATCCCGCCTTTCCTCTAAGGTGTACATATTAAGATCCTTAAATCTGTCCTCATATGCTTTATAATGAAGCCCATTAATCATTTTAGTAGCCACCCTCTGCACCGACTCCATCCTGTTCACATACTTTTGAAGGTGCGGTCTCCAGAATTGCACACCATACTCCAAATGAGGTCGCACCAAAGACTTATACAGAGGCATTATCACCTCCTTTTTTCTGCTAGCCATTCCTCTCTGTATGCACCCAAGCATCCTAGCTTTTGCCATCGCCTTTTCTACCTGTTTAGCTACTTTAAGATCATCAGACACAACCACGCCTAGGTCCCGCTCTTCTTTAGTGGACAAAAGTACTTCACCTCCTATACTGTATTGCTCCCTTGGATTGCTGCAGCCCAAATGCATGACCTTACATTTTTTAACATTAAATCCCAGCTGCCAAATTCTAGACCATTCTTCAAGTTTAGCTAGATCCCTCCTCATGTTATCTACACCTTCCTGGGTATCTACTCTATTGCAGATTTTGGTATCATCTGCAAAGAGGCAAACCTTACCCGACAGCCCTTCCGCTATATCACTAACAAAGATGTTAAAAAGAATCGGACCAAGGACAGATCCCTGGGGCACACCACTCGTAACATCCTTCTCCTCAGAGTGAGCTCCATTTACTTGTACTCTTTGTCGCCTCCCACCCAACCAATTTCTAACCCAAGCAGTAACTTTAGGGTCCATCCCTAGGGTGCTCAGTTTGTTTATAAGTCGCCTGTGAGGAACAGTGTCAAAGGCTTTACTGAAATCTAAATACACCACATCTAGAGCTCTCCCTCGGTCCAACTCCCTGGTCACCCAAAGAAATCAATCAGATTTGTCTGACAAGACCTGCCTCTGGTGAATCCATGCTGCCTCGGATCCTGTAATCCGCTGGAATCCAGAAACCTCACTATTTTCTCTTTCAGCAGCATTTCCAATAATTTACTCACCACCGAAGTTAAACTAACCGGCCTGTAGTTTTCAACCACATCCTTACTTCTGCTTTTGTGTAAAGGCACCACATGAGCCTCTCTCCAGTCCTTTGGCACCACTCCTGACTCCAACGAGGCATTGAAAAGGTCAGTCAGTGGAGTTGCTAGAACGTCCCCAAGTTCCCTCAGTATTCTAGGGTGTATCCCATCCGGTCCCATCGCTTTGTCTACTTTAAGTTGAGCTAGTTTCTCACGAACACAGTCTTCTGAAAATTGTTCAAGATGTCCCTCGCTTCTGTTCTTATTTGTGGGTGTTTTCTGAGGTCCTGCTCCTGGTTCTTCATCTGTGAACACAGAACAAAAATATTTGTTAAGCAATTCCACTTTATCCTTATCAGCTTCTACATAGTCCCCCCCCCCCCTGCACCCTTGAGTCTGACAATACCACTTTTGCCCTTCCTCTTCTCACTAATATATCTGAAAAATGTCTTATCCCCCCATTTTATTGCATTGGCTATTTCCTCCTCCTTTTGAATCTTTGCCGCCTTGACTACTTTGCTAGCTTCTCTAAGTTTTTCCAAATACAGATGCCTGCCTTCCTCTCTCTGTGATCTCTTGTATTTCATGAAGGCCTCCCTCTTTTTCTTCACTTTTTCAGCTACTTCTTTCGAAAGCCATAGCGGTCTCCTTTTCCTTTAACCTTTATTTACCATTTTAACAAAAAGGTTGGTTGCCCTTAAAATACCCCCTTTCAGTTTTGCCCACTGTTTTTCTACATCCCCCAGCTGTTCCCATCCCACTAACGACTCCCTGAGGTATTGGCCCATCTTTGCAAAGTTAGTCTTCCTAAAGTCTAAGATCCTCACCTTGGAATGGATTCTAACAGCCCTAGTCCTAATACTGAACCACACCATCTGGTGATCACTGGATGCAAAATGATCTCCCACTACAACATCAGAAACACTTTCACCATTGGTAAGCACCAAGTCCAGTATGGCCCCTTCACGTGTGGGGTCTGTTACCAATTGCCTGAATAGTTCTCCCTGTAGAGAATCCAGGATCTCCTTACTTCTAGATGATACTGCAGCAGGAATGTGCCAATCAACATCTGTCATATTGAAATCTCCTATCAGTAGCACTTCCCCTTTCCTAGCAATGTTGCGTATGTATTCAATTAACTCTCTGTCCACCTCTTCCTCTTGTGAGGGAGGTCTGTATATCACACCAATGCAAATAGATTTCTCTTTCCCTCTTTCTAGTTTAACCCACAATGCCTCCTCTCTCCCTTTTAAGCTCTGTAATTCCAAAGCTTTAATAGTAGTTTTTACATATAGTGCCACTCCTCCTCCCCTTCTTCCTACCCTGTCCTTTATGAATAAAGTATAGCCAGGTATAGTTACATCCCAGTCATGATTTTCTGTGAACCATGTTTCTGTAACTGCCACTATATCCAAGTCAGCCACTCCCACCAAAGCTTCAACTTCAGGGTTCTTATTTCCCATGCTACGGGCATTAATACACACTGCTTTCCATATGTTACCCCTGTTACCCATTTCCATAAAGGTATTTAATGTATCACCTACCTGGGGGCTTTCTTCACCCATCCCCAATGAATCTAGTTTAAAGCCCTCTTCAGTAGATTAGCCAGTCTACTACCGAAGATGCGTTGGCCTTTCTTGGACAGATGGATGCCATCTCTGCTCTGCAACCCTTGGAACAGCATCCCATGGTCTAGGAAACCAAAACGCTCTCGATGACACCATCCACGCAGCCATGCATTCATCTCCAGGATGCGAGCCTCTCTGCCTTGGCTTTTACCCTCAACAGGGAGGATTGAAGAGAACACCACCTGTGCACCTAACTGCTTCACCCTCTGTCCCATGGCTCATTCTTTGCAGGTCGCAGTGGTTTTTTTTTTACACAGGTTATTGGTAGCCTGTAGCTGGGGAGTCCCAAATGTGAGGGCTGACTTCCTGCTTGTTCCTGGAGAAAGCGTAGTTGCTCACCTGTAACAGGTATTCTCCGGGCCCAGTGGGAATCAGTCCTCACCACCCTCCCCTTGGAATTGCTCTCATTCGGTATTTTCTTTTATTTTTTCCTTGGCCGTCTTAGCTATGTCATTAGACTGAGGCAAGATGGCACCCTTAAGCGAGAAGAGGACCAGCATTTGGGGTGCATCTCCCAAAGGCTTTCTTTGAAAGCTGGGGAGATGCTTCTATGGGGCTCCGTCAGTGCCGACATCACCCATATGTGAGAACTGATTTCCCTGCTGTACCCAGAGAACACCTGTTACAGGTGAGTAACTATGCTTTACCAGGAGATGAACAGAGCAAAATGCTATCAGCAGGAAAGGGCAGAAAGGCCTCTTAAAGTTCTTCAGCAGAGACCTGTATCTTTCCATACTGCTTTGTTAACATGTACATTTTCAAATGCTAAATTATTTTATATTTGCTAAGATGAAAAGTGAGCTGTTTGACTGGATCACCAGATTATGTCTAACCATATAATAAAGTTCTTTTATGTTCTACATTACCAAAAGCCAGGAGGATGTTGGGCTGCATACAAAGAGGAATTACCAGCAGAAAGGAAGAGATACTAATGCTCCTGTACAAGTCACTGGTGAGGCCTCACTTGGAATACTGTGTTCAGTTTTGGAGACCATATCTTGCAAAGGATGTAAAATGACTGGAAACCATTCAGAGGAAGGCGACCACAATGATTTGGAGCCTGCATCAGAAGCCTTATGAGAAGAGGAGGGACAGGGAAGATATGATTCAGACCTTTAAATACTTAAAGGGAAATAATGAACAAACAAACCTCTTCCAAAGACGGGGAAGCTGCAAAACTAGAGGGCATAACAGGAAGCTGCAAGGTGGTAAATTGAAAGGCAATGTCAGGAAATACTTTTTCACAGAAAAGGTGGTGGATGCTTGGAATGCCCTCCCGATAGAAGTGGTGGGGGCAAGCACAGTGACAGAATTCAAAATGGCATAGAACAGACACAGTGGATCCCTTTACAGCAACAGGATAAAATCAAAATAAACTGAACTATCTAATTTCTCAACAAATAGGGATGTCCTACATGGATGGTGGGTTCACCCCTAAACAAAGATATCGGGGAGGGGTGACCTGCACGGAGCGGCAGGTGCACCTACTCTTGCCATCGTACTGGGCAGATTAGATGGACCATACTGGTCTTTATCTGCTGTCATTTACTATGTTACCAATGTCAAAAAGATTAAATTAGACTTACCTGCTAATTGTAGTTCCTGGAGTACTTCCAGTCTAGTCCCGGAATCTCTGGGGTTGTCAACCTCATCTAGCAGCTTTGGAGACTGAGAAACTTCATCACTGTGATGTCACCAGTATATAAGGGCTGGCACCACCTCCTCACATCAGTTTACCTATTGACAAAGCAGACTCACCGGAGCAACAAGTAAGTAACAAAATGCAGTATGAAAACACCGTATAACTAACTCACCTAGGCCTGCCAACCCAACTATATACAAGAGCCATGGGGATCGTACGCCAGGAGATCCCCCGTCCATTATCCTACTACCACAGGGGCCAGGAATCCCCCCACGCCCCGCCCATGGAAACATGCGCAGTGCAAACACTCCAACCCCCCAAACGCATTGAGAAGTTTGCTTACCAGTAATAGAGCTCCTGCTTCAGGCTACGGTCAATGGAACTCGACAGGGCGGGATACGGGACTAGACTGGAAGTACTCCAGGAACTACAATTAGCAGGTAAGTCTAATTTAATCTTCCTGAACGTACCTCCAGTCTAGTCCCGGAATCTCTGGGGATGTACCAGAGCAGTAAAAGACATTAACGGGAGGGTCCTGCGAGACCGGCCTGAAGCACAGCCGATCCAAAACAGGAATCCCTGCCCGCCTGTACATCCAGACGGTAATGCTTCACAAAGGTATGCAGCGACAACCAAGTAGCCGCCTTACAGATCTCCACCGCTGGCACCAAGCTAGACTCTGCCCACGATGCCGCTTGTGCTCTAGTGGAATGAGCTTGCAGACCTTCCGGTACGATGCGACCACGAAGAATGTAAGCTGACGCGATCGCTTCCTTGATCCAACGAGCAATGGAACCTTTCGAGGTCGACTCCCCTCGTTTAGGCCCCGCAAACAGAACAAACAGCCTGTCCGACTTACGGAAGGACGCTGTTTTCACCAGATACTACTTCAACGCCCGGCGAATATCCAAAGAATGAAGGCGATCCGCCCCTGGAGTCTTACCCTTAACCCGAAACACGGGCAACGACACCACTTGGTTCAAATGAAACACCGAGACCACCTTAGGCAAGAACGACGGAACCGGTCTCAACACCACCTTAGAATCGTAGAAGGAAAGAAAGGGCTCCCTACAGAACAGCGCTTGCAACTCCGAAACTCGCCTAGCCGAGGCAATGGCCACTAAAAATACTACTTTCAACGTAAGATCTTTCAAAGATGCCTTCCCCAAAGGCTCAAAAGGCGCACCCCCCCCAAGGCCTCCAAGACTAAGGGCAGATCCCAAGCCGGAACCATATGCGAACGCAGCGGCCGGAGAAGCGCCACCGCCTTCAAAAACCGCTTAACATCTGGATGGCAACCAAGCGAGATTCCTTGTATCTTCCCTCTATAACAGGCTAAAGCTGCCAACTGCACCCTCAGGGAAGATGCCGCTAGGCCCTTTTGAAACCCGTCTTGCAAGAAAGATAGAATCTGCGGAACCGATGCCTTCAAAGGAACACAGTTCCTATCCTCACACCAAGCCTCAAAGACGCGCCACACCCTGACATATGCTAAGGAAGTAGATCGCCTCGACTTAAGCAAGGTAGTAATGACAGCTGCCGAATAACCTCTCGCTTTCAACCTTGCCCTCTCAAGAGCCAGGCCGTAAGCGAGAATCGATCCACCTGGGGCATGCAGAGAGGCCCCTGGGTAAGAAGGTCCGCGCGAACAGGAAGCCTCCAGGGCTGCCCCTCCAACAGTCTGATCAAGTCCGCGTACCAAGGTCTTCTGGGCCAATCCGGAGCAATGAGAACTACGCGACCTTTGTGCCGCTCTATGCGCTGTAGCACCCGCCCGATCAACACCCACGGCAGAAACACATACAGCAGCTGACCCTCTGGCCATTTCTGAATGAGAGCGTCTAGGCCCTCCGCCATCCTCTCCTTTCTTCTGCTGAAGAACCGATCGACTTTTGCGGACTGGAAAGTCGCCATGAGATCCATTACTGGCGTCCCCCAGCGCTGAACCAGCAGAGCAAACACTTCGGGGTGCAGGACCCACTCCCCCGGGTCCACCCTCACCCGACTCAGAAAATCGGCCTCGACATTGTCCACTCCGGCGACATGCGCCGCCGACAAGGCCACCAGGTTTCTCTCGGCCCACTCGAAGAAAACGGCCGCTTCGTCTTCCAGCGGTACACTGCTGGTACCTCCTTGACGATTTATGCACGCCACTGCCGTCGCGTTGTCCGAGAACACTTGAACTGCCGTTCCCTGTAGAAACGGGCACAACCGCTGAAGAGCCAATGTCACTGCCCGCAACTCTAGTCTGTTGATGGACCAACTTTTCTCCAGGGCGGACCACTGACCTTGCACCAAGTGCCCCTGACCATGAGCTCCCCAGCCGTGCAGACTGGCATCTGTCGTTAGCGACACCCAAGCGGGTGCCTCTAACGACACTCCCTTTGTCAGCCACTCTGGTCCCAACCACCAGCGCAGCGCTCGACGCATGTGCGGAAGGCAAGGCAATTTCTGGGACAGGGAGTCTTCCTGATGTGACCATCTTCTTAACAGAGCCCGCTGTAACGGCCTCATGTGGGCCCGCGCCCATGGCACTAACTCCAGCGTCTCCGCCATCGTCCCTAACAGCTGCAGATACTCCCAGGCTGTAGGACAGCTGAGACCGAGAAACCGGGCCACTAAATGCCTGAGGGCTAGCACCTGCTGCTGAGGCAGAAACACTCAGCCCACGCTCGTATCGAAACGTGCCCTGAGGTATTCCAGGTTTTGAGACGGCTCCAAGTGGCTCTTTGCAGTGTTGACCACCCAACCGAGACTTTGCAAAAGATTTATCACCCTGGCTGTAGCCGAGAGACTTTCCTCCCTGGACTTCGCTCTGATCAGCCAATCGTCCAGATAGGGATGAACCAACACTCCTTCCTTTCGCAACGCCGCTGCCACTACCACCATCACCTTGGTGAACGTTCGTGGTGCCGTCGCCAGGCCAAACGGAAGCGCTCGAAACTGATAATGACCCATCGGTACCGCAAACCAGAGGAATTTCTGATGCTCTGGGCAGATCGGAATATGAAGATACGCCTCTGATAAGTCCAGGGAAGTCAGAAACTCTCCGCGCCGCACCGCCACAATGACTGACCTGAGAGTTTCCATTCGAAAATGCGTCATGCGGAGACAGCGATTCACCCTTTTCAAATCTAGAATGGGCCACCACGTCCCTTCCTTCGGGACGACGAAGTAGAGTATCGACCGCAACCTAACTGGTTGATAGGCACGGGAACAATGGCCCTGAGCAACAACAGCCTCTGCACCGTTTCCTGTACGGCCTTGCGCATCGAGGGAGCGGTGCACGGGGACTGCACGAAAGAATCGGATACCGGATGCTGCAGCTCTAGCGCATAACCTTCGCGAATCACCTCCAACACCCAGATCGGACGTGAGTCGGACCCAGGCAGGGTAAAAATCCCGTAGCCGACCCCCTATGGGAACCAACCCCCCCTGGGCCCCCAAGACTTCATTGTGACTTTTTGAAGGTGGAGGACGAGGACGCAGCTGCAAAACCCCTGTTTGCACCTCGAAACCCCCGAAACCCCTGGGATCTACCAGGGAAGCGACCTCTCTGGCCCTGAGCCCCCCTCGAGGACGAGAACTGCCGAAACTCCCGCTGCGGCCCCCTAGACCCAGGCCCCGTGCGACTCTGCTTGGGTTTATCCTCTGGCAAACGACCGCCTTTGGATTCCCCTAAATCCTTAACCAACTTCTCCAGATCCTCTCCAAAGAGCAGCTTCCCCCTAAAAGGAAGCTTACTCAACCTCGCCTTCGAAGAACCATCTGCTGCCCAATTCTGCAGCCACAGACACCGCCTGCCAGTGACTACCGAAGCCATACTCTTCGCTAACCCTCGGATCAAATCATAGTGAATATCGGCGAGATAAGCCGCCCCCGACTCCAACCTCGCGGCCTCCTCGGACACCTCTATCGATTTATCACCTTGCACACGCTGAGCCCACCGCAAGCAGGCTCGCGCTACCCAGGCTCCACAAATAGAGGCCTGTAAAGACAATGCGTTGGCCTCAAAAATCTGCTTCAACAACACTTCCAACTTGCGGTCTTGCGCATCCTTAAGAGCCGCTGCACCTTCCACCGGGATGGTAGTTTTCTTGGTTACCGCTGAGATGGCCGCATCTACCTTTGGAGCCTTAAACAAGTCTCTGTCCTGATCCGAGAGAGGGTACAACCGAGCCATCACTCGAGAACCCTTAAGAGCAGCCTCAGGCATATCCCATTCTTCCTGTATCATCTCCTTAAACACCCTATGCACCGGGAAAGCCTTCTGATTTTTCCGCACCGCCTGCAGCAGCGGATCCTCCAGGGAAGAATCTGCTACCGGCCCTGCGTCCAACATATTAAGCGCTTTAAGAAACTCTGAAATGAGCGCCAGTAACTCTTCTCTACGAAATACCCGAATTACCCGCGCCTGATCCTCTTGGTCCCTAATCTCACCTTCTTCTAGATCCTCCAACTCCTCATCCATGTCCCTGTCCTCTGACTGTCCCTCCTCTGACACGACGGAGGATGCTAGAGGATCTCTGCCAGGCCTGGCCCGCTTGGCACCGATGTTCGAAGCTGCTGCCGACAACGGAGACCGCGGTCGCTTCAGTCCCGGCTCCGCTCTTGAGGTACTCGCTGCAGGAGCTCCCTGCGAGTCCGCCAAAGTCTTCTGGAGCAGTGCAAGGAAATCTGAGGAGAAAATAGCCCCTAGACCGCCCGCTAGAGGCTGCTGAGGTAGCGGAGACACTGTGGCTGCCGACACACTGACCCCTGGCTCAGGGGGCGGCAGGGAAAGATGGCTGGGGTCAATCATATCCCCCAAAACCTCAGGTTCCCCAGCCTCTGAAATGGGAACCACCTCTTTGGCCTCCAACTCGGGAGTGCAGCCCCTACAGACACCTTCCTGTGAAAGAGAACTGCGCTTAGCTCCACATTAAAGACAGAGCTGCTTGGAAGGCATGTCAACCTGATCCACCTAGGGTGCAACCCCCCCCCCCCCAAAGGAAACAAAAAGAAACTTTTTTTTTTTTAAGTGCTGCCCCCTTCAGGGAGAGTCCCCACCAGAGTCCTGAAGAAACTAATTCAAAACGAAGCTTCTAGGTCCAGCTAAGAAGCGCCCAGGCCCCACATCGAAAGCCGGCGATCTTCCCGCCCTCAGGCCACGCGGCCCTGCCTGAACGCTACACACCTCCTTTTTCCCGCCGAAAATGGCCTGCGGCCCTGCGCACTGGTTGCTGGATCGGCAGTCACACCCTGCACCCCATACCGGCGAGATGACAAAGGCCCCGTTACCTTGGGATGCCTCCGATGCAGGAGAAACAGCTGGGACTGCTCCACGGGCTGTCGGTAGTGGCAGGCAAAACATCTGCACTCACCGCGCCCTTCAAAACAAGCCGGTCCGGTCCCCTGTAGCCAGGATGGAAACCAGCTGGCGATCCTCTCGCTGCCGTCGGCTAAACCCCACTGCCTGGCTCCCGACCGTGCTCTGGCTGAGGTAAAAAGGCAGGTAATGGAACAGAGGATCCCCGGGCAACGGCCAAACCGCTGCCCTCCCAGACTTAAAAGCAGAGCCAAAACAAGGTGACTGAAGAAAGTAACCCCTTTTGGTCTTCTTTATGCTCTTGATTTTTTTTTTTTTTTTTTTTAAACCTAAACTTTACTTAATCGTTCCTCTAGTGAGCCCTGGATCCCTGGGCTCACCACCTCTCTAGCTGCTTTGGAGACTGAAAACTGATGTGAGGAGGTGGTGCCAGCCCTTATATACTGGTTACATCACAGCGATGAAGTTTCTCAGTCTCCAAAGCTGCTAGATGAGGTTGACAACCCCAGAGATTCTGGGACTAGACTGGAGGTACGATCAGGAACAGACCATGAAAAGCATTAATGGGTCCCTAACTGTCAAGAAAACCTAGGAGCCGCTGCATCACCAGGAGTCAGCACTGACTCAAAGGCACACCTTGCATTGCAACCACAATTTTATATGTAAGATGATAGTACAAGTGCTGCTTGTTTATCAGAGCCATTTTTGTTGTGTAGCGGCCTACAAACAATTAACTACTATCTCGGTGTGTTTCTTGTTGGCTTTCTACAAACAAGCTAATTTACTAATTCACTTACCAATATCATTTGAAACTCAGGTGTCAAAGTGTTAATTTCTTTATATTTAACTTAAAATATTTTTTCTGATTGTCAAAATGCAGCATTATCGGTAGAAGAACATCTAATATGTATATATTATGATAAGTACTCTAATACACAATTTCCAAAAGTGCTTTTCACTCCGTCATGCACTCCCTCCCCCCACCCCCCAAGCCACACTGCTCTGAATTTCTTTGGGGGGCAGGCCTGTCCTGGGGTACCTCTTCAGCTTGTCTGCTCCTTCTGCTTTTTGTCTGTTTTTAAACTTGAATACATACCTTTCCTGTTCTTACTTTGAGGACTGCTATGGGTATAAGCTCCTGAAACAAGATGTATAAGTATTTCCTGTTCTGTTTTATAGAATCTGAATTTGTTTTAAACATTTTTCTATGCTCCCTCTTGTCCATATTCCTCTGTCCTGTGCAATTTTCATCTTAGGATTATCTGCCCTTAATCATTCTTGTTTTATATTTAATCTGTACATTACTGCATTAAAAATCTGTAATTCTTCCTTTGTATATTTGCCATTTGTTTTCCCTTGTGTGTCAGTTTGCTTCTTTAAAGAAATTGTTTTCTCGTTTGCAAACTGGGTTGCTTCTTTCCCTACATATGCTGGTGGATTCTTGCTCATTACTTCTGTTCATACATTTAAATGCTGATTTTTAATTAATGTCTTAATTTTTTTTAATTCATCTTACTTTGCCTGGTGCTGCACACTAGCCCCACTGGAGGCTTTTCCTGTTCAGGACGTCGCTCCCAGCAAAAACACAATAACATTGGAAACAGCCATAGTATTAACCCACACATCAATGGCAAGTGGGAAGAAGCGTGTAGAACAAAATACAGGCAAACCAGTCAACAAATGCTGGAAAGCAATGAGCACAAATGCTCGAAGCCTACTGTAGCTAACAAAGTTCCTGACCTGGAAGCCCTAATAGTGGAAATGGACTTGGACATTGTGGCCATTACAGAAACATGGTTTAATGAGTCACATGAATGGGATATAGCCATAGCTGGCTATAATTTATTTAGGAGAGATAGAGAAGGCAGAAAAGAAGGAGGATGAGCCCTATATGTCAAAAGCAATATTAAAGCTACTGAAATGCAGGGGATGTGGGGAAAAAGAAGTGCTGTAGATTGGAAAGAGATAACACTGTCATCCATATCTGGTGTGGTCTACAGGCTTCCAACTCAAACTGAAGAAATTGATAGAGATTTGATTATTGATATTTCAAAGGTAGCCATGAAGGGGGAAGTGATCATATTGGGTGACTTTACCTGATGTGGATTGGAGTACTCCTTCTGAAAATCTGGAAAGAAGTAAACAAAAAAAAAAATTGCGGATGCCTTCCAAGATGCACTGCTTAAACAAATGGTGATGGAACCGACCAGGGAAAGTTTGATGCTGGATTTAGTACTCAACAACGGATATAGCATATCTAATGTCCAGGTGGGTGCCCATGTGAGCAGCAGTGATCATCCCACAGTGTGGTTTGAGATAAAAGCCAAGGCAGAGTCCAATCACAGCAAGCTCAAAGTCCTAGACTTCAAAAACACTAACTTCAGTAAAATGGCCAAGTGCCTAAAGGAGGAGTTGGCAGGGTGGGAGGGAATAAGGGAAGTGGAATTGTAATGGGCTAAACTGAAGGAGGCAATAAAAGGGGCAACAGCTAGATATGTAACGAAAGTAAATAAAAACAAGAGGAAAAAGTAAACCTATTTGGTTCTCCAAAGAAGTGGCTGTACAAATAAAGGCAAAAATCACAGCTTTCACAAAATTCAGAAGTTTGCAAACAAAGGAACACAGAAAAGAATATAAGATCAAACTAAAAGAGAAATAAGGATAGCAAAATCAAAGGCATTAGAAAAGATGGCTAAAGATATCAAGTGTGGGGATGACTTTTTCAGGTATATTCAGGAGAGGAGGAAGATCAGAGATGGAATTGCAAGACTCAAAAGTGCCGAGAATGGATTTGTGGAAAGTGACATTGAAAAAGTGAAAATGCTAAACAAATACTTCTATTCTATTTTCACTAAAGAAAATCCTAGAGAACGACCCCCCCTGTGATTGACAAATATACAAATGGGAATGGTGTGGATACTACACCATTCACAGAAGATGATGTGTTTGAACAGCTTGCAAAACTGAAAGTGAACAAGGCTATGGGACCGGATGGCATACATCCAAGCCAGTAAGCCTTACCTCAGTGGCGGGAAAAGTAATGGAGGCATTCCTGAAAGAATAGTGGACTTTCTTGAAATCAATAGGTTGCATGATCCGAGGCAATATGGTTTTACCAAAGGACGATCATACCAAAAAAATCTGATTGAGTTCTTTGACTGGCTGACCAGAGAACTAGATCAAGGGCATGCAATAGATGTGATCTACCTAGATTTCAGCAAAGCCTTTGATACTGTTCCTCATAGGAGGCTTATCAATAAACTGGACAGCCTGGGGATGGGTCCCAAGGTGGTGAACTGGATCAGAAATTGGTTGACTGACAGACAACAGGTGATGGTAAATGGAACTCACTCGGATGAAAGGAAGGTGATTAGCAGCATGCCGCAGGGATTGGTCCTGAGACTGGTACTGTTCAATGTATTCGTGAGTGATATTGCTGAAGGGCTTGAATAGAAAAGTCTGTCATTTTTGCAGATGACATGAAAATTTGCAACAGAATGGACTTCCCTGAGGGAGTGGATAACATGCGGAAAGATCTATAAAAGCTGGAAGAATGGTCTGATGTTTGCACTTCTTCACATTAAATTGCCAGTGTCATGCACTTGGGAAACAGAAATCCAAGGATATTGAATGCGATAGGGGGTGAGAGGTTGGTGTGCATGAATCAGGAAAGGGATCTTGGAGCGATTGTTTCTGAGGATCTCAAAGTGCCGAAACAGTGTGACAAGGCGGTGGCCAAAGCCAGAAAGATGCTGGGTTGCATACAGCGAGGAATTACCAGCAATACAAGTACAAGTTGCTGGTGAGGCCCCACTCGAATATTGTGTTCAGTTTTGGAGACCATATCTCGCAAAGGATATAAAAAGATTGGAAACTGTTCAGAGGAAGGTGACCAAAATGATTTGGTGCCTGTGCCAGAAGACATATGAGAAGAGACTTGAAGACCTAAATATGTTTATGCTACAGGAGCAGAGGGACAGGGGCGATATGATTCAGACCTTTAAATACTTAAAGTATTAAGGAACAAACAAACCTTTTTCAAAGACAGGGAAGCTGCAAGGGGGTAAATTGAAACGCAATGTCAAGAAATACTTTTTCACTGAAAGGATGGTGGATGCTTGGAATGCTCTCCCAATGGAAATGGTGGGAGCAAATAAAGTGACATAATTTAAAATGGTATGGGATAGACACAGTGGATTCCTTTAGCAACAGGATAAAATCAAAATAACCTCAACTGTCTCTACTATCTCAACCAATAGTAGTGACCTGCTCGGAGCAGTGGGTATACCTTTAAACAAAGGCAAGGGGAAGGATGACCTGCATGCAGTGGCAGGTGCACCTACTCTTGTCACCTTGCTAAGCAGACTAGATGGACCATGGTGATCTTTATCTGCCTTCATATACCATGAATGTTACTAGATGCATTGATTCTATGTGCCCCTTTTACTAACAATTAGCTTGAGCTATCTACCACACGCCATAGGAATACAATGAGCCATGCAGCAGGAGCAAAGGTGTACGTTTACTAAGCTTGGCTAATGTTTAAGGTGTGCTATTTGTAACTAGGTCCCATGGGACCTAGTTACAAATAGTATGCCTACCATTAGGCTATGTTTACAAGCCAAGTGTTAATAAAAGGGGCCCTATGTTGTTTCTCCCTCCATTACTGAGATCCTGATCCTCTGGATCTTAGTAAGGAACAAAAGAGTCAATGCATCTGCAGCAGGAAAAGTCTCCAATGGCTCTAGCAGTGCAAGACTCAAGTTATATCCCATACCAGTAGGTAATGCAGAAACCATTATGGCTCTTGCGCGAGAGTTCCTCAGACAGGTTTAGCCAGTTTTATGCAGTGATGCTGTAAACAGACAGTATGAAAATAGGCTCTGTGCCAACAGTCTGTATTAACCAAGAAGGTGAACTACACACATGCGCACAGAAGTCTGTGCTAGCAGTGCCTATATCCTGTGCACAAAAAAAAGCATTTGTGTGCATGTGCTGGATTTCTATTTGGAGCATAGCAATGTTATTCTAAGCAGAACTTTTGCTCAAAATGTAGTAGTAATAGAATAATATTGCTGTTTATGCGCCAGATATCACGCTAGCCCATGCAAATAACATTGTTCCTCCCGGGGCAATTTCTTCAAATGCGTTACATAACAGTCGTGAACCTCACTTCTAAGCCATGGTATGGGGAGTATGATCTCGGTCTCAGTATGCCTCCTCTGTTGCCCCCCCCCCCCCCCAAGTTACAGGGACTGTACGCATAAGAAACGGGGCATAAATTCTTCACCAGTACTGACCACCGACCATCATCAACTATCCCTTAACACCTCCTTACACGTTGTGTTAAAATCTCACATTCAGTTCAGCCTTCTGGTTTCTGTGCACGTCAACGCATCTGCGCTTCATAGCTAATTACTTCATTCTTCCATGTCTTTGGTTTTAAACAATGAGACATTCGGGTGTTAGGAACTACGTTTTACCAGGGTCCTAGTTTACAGTGACAGAGTATAAACGAGTTCTACCAATAAATTTAGATGCACGTGCATAATACTATGTACATCAAACTAAAAGGTTGTTTTTAGTTCCTTTGTCTCTCTCAACTTTGTTGAAATTCCAGCGCTGTGGTTTTCGGGTGACAAGTGACAACAATTTGCGGAGGGCGTGCTTGATGTTGGTCCCTGGCTCCCGACGGAACCGGAAGCACCTCTCCACGTACAGCAGGCCCTGGCCTGCGGACAGCTTCTGACGTGTCCGTGCCAGTGCACATGCCCAGCGGTATGCTGCCCCCCTCCCCACTGATTTTCCCGGTAATTGCGGGAGCAGATATGAAGCAAGGAGGGAGGAGGAAGTAGCTCGCTATCAACGGCAGTGTGGTGAAAAAAAACCTTCGTTTTTTAATTTTACAAAGCAGCCTAATTTGGCGGGAAATCCGCTTGCTTGGTAACACTAGCCCTAGTCTGGTAGGTTGTAGGTCTTCCATGAACTACTATTCCCAGCAGTCACTTGGTAGGGGCCCTGTTAGGGCGTGAAGCCTCAGAAAAGGCGGAAGAAAATATTTTGGAGATTTTTTTTTGTGCGAGAAAGCTACGGAAATAAGTAGCGAGAAAGAGAAATATTTGTCCCGGAATAATAAATAGACTGAGGTGATGGCAGCCACCAAGGAATTACTGCAGCTGGATCTGTACTCCCTGCTGGGGGTCGGGGAGCAGGCCCCAGAGAAAGAGGTGAGTGTAGGAGCTCCGGTTTCCATGGGGATAAGGAGAGGATTGGGTAATTGTGATTTGTTAGGCCTAGGTAATCGGCAGAAACCCAGTAAGTCATCCCACCTTAGATTTTCGAGAAAGCAGCTGAGGGGATTTCGTGTTTACAAGGTTACATCTGTGCCTGGAGATGACGGATTTGGCGAACTGTGCGCTCGATGGAGGGAGAGCGCTTCAGTGTGTGTCTTCTGCAGTTCATGAAAATGAGTGCAAAATGATTCTTTAATGGAAATAAATGAAAAGGACAGAAGTCTGTTGTGCGTGTATATGTAAAGTAACTAACGGGCCCATTCCTAACAGGCATATAATTTTCCTAAATTTCTACAGCAGTTTCCAGCATGTTCATCACGTTAGAATGTATTGGGTAAACATTCAAAAAGATTCATAAATGTAGCGGTCTATGGTTTGTACAGCCTGAATATCACTGCTTTAATTATAGACAGTTTCATATTCCATATTGCTACCTGTCCATGTAGCTAGCTGTGCTGAATATATGTGTTTGTTTAAACACCATAGTAGGCATTTAAAACATATAGGTTCCTTGCTGCCATTTAGTATTGACCCATATATGATTTGCTATATTTTACTTGCCAATAAACTTGGTAGGTCTCTAGCAGAAATAATATAAGGTGATACCATTTTATTGGACTAACTCCATTTTTTGACAGGTATTCTGGAGGTCAGGATAGAATCTGCAAGATTACAGAAATTCTCCAGTATAACACTGAAAGGTCTTGGAAAATAAAATAATTTAAAAAATAGCTTTTATGGCTCAGAATGCTGGCTGGTTTGAAATCCTTTGGTCCTAACACCTCTCTCCCTGCCAAACACACACACACACACTTGTATGTAGTATTGGATTTCCTCAAGTTGAGAACTTAACTTTTGAATGATTTGGTTCTAGAATTGCTAAGGAATACAGAACTGTAGTTGCTCTGTTAACCCACTTCAGAACATAAGGGCAGAGTTGTCAAGTTACAGGAGTGAGATGTTTTGCCAGTTCTGGTTTCAAATTTACAGTGCAATGCAGTATTGTTGTGGCCTTGGGCAAGTCACTTAACCCTCCATTGCCTCGGAAGAAAGGCCTGGCAATCTACTTCCGGTGACACTGCCAAGAAAACCCAGGAGCTTCTGGGTCGCCAGGAGTCAGGACTGACTCGAAGGCACATATTGCATTTTTGCAGTATTGTATTTGTAGTCCCTGATTTTACCCACTGGAATCAGTGCTGCAGGTCCAGCAATGCATTAGGATGAGATCTCGCTCATGGGACTGGGTAACTTGGCAACTCTGCAAGGGGCAGCAAAAAAGCTGTAGGCGGTGTTTTGTTATTGGACTAACTCATTTCCAAAAACTGACTTTGAAAATGCTATGGCTGCCTTCATTGGGTCATAGGGAAACAGCACAGTTATGCTGTGCTTTGAATAATATGAAGGCAGCTAGGTCTGTCTTCTCTGTATGTTGTTGGATTTAGCTCATACCTTTCTCAGAAATGAGGAGGGGGATCATGGTTGACACTGACTACACAGGGCTTATGAGAAAACAGAGAATGATCAAAGGAGCTAAGACCTTATGTAAAACCTGGTGGGGTCTCTGTTGTGGTAGAGGTGGTCCTGGAAGAGTGTCTGGGCTTGGGTCCCTTCCAGGGCCCTTCTTGGGAGCCTGTAATTCCCCTCAGTGGATGTCTGCAGTCCCTCCTAAGGTGCAGTCGGTTGGGGTATATCTCAGTCTATTATTGCGAGCGCAACTGTACTTTGTTCAACTAGTGGGTTTTGGGGTCTTTTGGCAGGCACAGATTTGGCTCCATTGACAGGCCACCTTCTCAGGCCTTCAGGTAATGGTCCGGGTGGAATTTCAGATGTGTGTTAGGTGAATCACAGCAGAGCTTGCAAGGTCTCCCTGAAGGTATCTAACCAGGTGGGGGATGTTGGCGGCTGCTCTTTTGCACTCCCAGCAGTGACAGGTCGTTACACTCGTCCCTTCCATGATGGGGATGGAGACATTGACCCTGGTACATGTGGATCCCTGAAGGGATATTCTGGCACATTGTGAGACTTGAACCGAACCGGTGATCTTTGGACTCCATGTTTCTCATCTTCATATGGGACACTTTGGCTCTGGCATTGTGGCAGTCACGTAAGGCACACCTCCTGGATTCTTCAGGCATTTGTCAATATCCAGGGTGAACAGCATTGACTGTTTTTCACCGTCTGTATTGTATGCTGCCTTCATGAGTCCAGGCCTCAACTTGAAACCTAGATGTGGCTTCCCATACCTTTACCAAGTTGATAGGGACGGCAGCAGACCCTCTCTACATGTAGAGGAATTGGTTGGCTATGTCTAGATATGGGGTAGGCCCAGTTAGTGTCTTTGGGGGTGTGCAAAAGTGGCACAGATCCAGGACTCCTCTTCCTGGAAAAGCTATAGTCAAGGATAGACTGTCTTGAGAGCAGATTGATTCACTCTCATGATTTGGAATTCCTGGTGGTGTGGTCCTACTCTACTAAGCTAAGAGCATAGGAAATGCCATACTGGGTCAGACAAAGGTCCATCAAGCCCAGTATCCTGTTTCCAATAGTGGCCGATCCAGGTTACAAGTACCTAGCAGATTCTCAAAAAGGCATGCAGGTTCCACAATGCGGGGCAAACGGCAGATTTCCCGGGTCCTCTTTAATAATGGTTTATGAACCTTTCCTCCAGGAACTTCTCCAAACCTTTTCTTAAATCCAGTTACACTAACAGCTTTTACTATATCCTCCGGTAATGAATTCCAGTGTTTGATTATGCATTGAGTGAAAAAATATATTCTCTTATTAGTCTTAATTGGGTTACACTGTAGGTTCATTGCATGTCCCCTAGTCTTTCTACTTTTTGATGGTGTAAACAACCAAGCTACGTTTACCCATTCCATTCATTAATTTATAGACCTCTATGATATCTCCCCTCAGCAGTCTCTTTTCCAAGTTGAAGAGCCCTAATCTTTTAAGCCTTTCCTCATAGGAGTATCCGTACATCTTGTTTACCATTTTGGTAGCTCTTTTCTGTGCTTTTTCTAATTCCACTATATCCTTTTTAAGAATTTGGCAGCTGAGATTTAATGTTAAAAAATGCAAGGTCATGCATCTGGGCTGCAGCAATCCAAGGAGTGATACAGTATAGGGGGTGAAATATGTCTGTCCACAAAAGAAGAACAGGTCCTAGGCTTGATTGTGTCTGATGATCTTAAAGTAGCTAAACAGGTAGAAAAGGTGACAGCGAAAGCTAGAAGAATGCTTGGGTGCATAGGGAGAGAAATGGCCAGCAGAAGAAAGGAGGTGATAGCGCCCCTTTATAAGTCTTTGGTGCGACCTCATTTGGAGCATTGTGTGCAATTCTGGAGACCACACCTTCAAAAGGATATAAACAGGTTGGAGTCGGTGCAGAGGGTGGCTACTAAAAGGGTTAGTGGTCTTCGTTATAAAGCATATAAGGAGAGACTAAAGAATCTTGATATGTAGACTTTAAAGGAAAGGCGGGATAGAGGTGATATGATTGAGACGTTTAAATACCTCCGTGGCATAAATGCACAGGAGGAAGCCTCTTTCAATTGAAAGCAAGCTCTGCTATGAGGGAACATAAGATGAAGGTAAAAGGGGATAGACTCAATAGTAATATGCAGAAATACTTCTTTACAGAAAGAGTGATAGATGCGTGGAATAGTCTCCCAGTGGAGGTGGTAGAGATGGGGATAGTATCTGAATTGAAAAAACGTATGGGGCAAACACAGAAGATCTCTAAAGGAAAAAAGGGGACTGTTGTAGTGGTGATTTTGAAAGGTAGACTAGATAGGCCATGTGATCTTTTTCTAACATCATTTTTCTAAGATAGGCAACCAGAATTGCACACAATATTCAAGGTGTGGTTGCACCATGGATTGATACAGAGGTATTATAATATCCTTGGTTTTATGCTCCATTCCTTTCTTTATGAATTCTAACATTCTATTTGCTTTCATGGTCACCGCTGTACATTGTGCGGAGGGTTTCAACATATTATCCACGATGACACTTAAATCTTTTTCCTGGGTGGTAGTTTCTGTTGTGGAACCTTGCATTGTGTAACTGTAGTTTGGGTTGTTCTTTCCTAGGTGCATAATGTTGCATAACTTCCATAACGTTTTGCTAGACCAGTCCAGACAAGTGAGTTGTGTTCCCCTACCAGTAGATTGGTAAAGACAAAGAACCAATGAAAAGCCCAAATTTAAATGACATCACTCCCATGCCTCTATCCACCTCAGCCACCAGAGGTCCCTTCAGTATGTCTCCAGCAGATGGTAGATTTGAGAGGAAAAGCTTGATTTAAAATGCTTGTGAAAGACAGCCTGCGGGTTGATCTCTCACTAGAGTGTGATGTGGAATGCTCCACTAGACTTCAATCTTTTTGGTAGCCATAGGAGGAGGGAAAATTTGGTTCAGCTCTGCGCTCTTACCCTGGATAAGAGCCTGATTGAGCAGCCAGAAGTTGGAAGGATCAGGAAGAATACTACCACCTCACACAACCTCAACGCCCCTTTCCTCCTCCTCCTCTGTCCCCCCCCCCCCCCCCCGCTGTCTCCCGAATATTGCAGAAGGCTCTCGGGGGGATCTGCCTGTTAGCAACCTTAAATGCAGTGCTGCAAAGCCAGAAAAACATTTCTTGGGTAGTAGAGCTGAGCCTGGTACAAGTTTTGGCCTGGGACTCTCGGGGAGGAGGGGGGCGGGGGTGAGTATCAAGACTTGACCTCTTTGCTCTCCTTGTTGGGGGCTCCTGATTCCGTCTTCCTAGGACACAATTTGGGGTAGACCGTTGGCGCGGTGTGGGGGTTTTCTGCTGTTTTTTGTATGCATTAGTAGTATTTTTACCTATTGTGTGCCTGGCGGTTGTGCGGTCCTAACACGTTCAGCCCAAGCGGCCCCAATGTGTGTTGCTTCCCTAGTGCCTGTAACACGCGTTGCTCTTAAGAGCGCAGTTAATGCCTGCCACAGTAAATGCACAGTTACCATGCCCCTTTGGGTAGCCGTGGCTTTAAACGTGTGCTGTTGTGATACTTAACTCTGTCTTCTTTCAGGAAATGTTGTTTGACCTGTTGCAAGTGAGGGGCCTCATCTCTGGATTCTGGTCTCTGCTCTTCCTGTATGACAGCCTCTGAGTCATCCCTGGAGGGCCTGCTCCCCCACTCTCAGCTGGGGCATGCAGTTAGTCCGGCCTTGCCTGTCTCAGGGCAGGAGGTAATGGATGGTGCTGTGGATAAAGATATCCAGCTGATCGGAGGGTCTGGTGACTGGGCTGTGAGCTGCTCCTCTAGGGTGGGGTTCCCAAACCTTCCTTCCAGCCAATCAAGTTTTCAGGATATCCACAATAAATATGCATGAGAGAGATTTGCATACACTGCCTCCATTGTATGCAAATCTCTCTAATGCATATTCATTGTAGATATCCAAAAAACCCGACTGGCTGGGGAGGCCCCAAGACAGATTTGGGAACCCTTGCTCTCGGGGATCTGCAGCAGCAATGCTCCCTGGTGTTGGGGAGTCTTTGAGAGGTGAGCTTCCGGATTCCAGATTGTCTTCCTTGGAATTCCTTTCCTTTTTGCAGTAGCTCTGGTCCTTCTGGCATGGAAATTCAGACTCTGCAGCCTCAGGGTGCCCATGGACACAGTTTTGGGGGGGGGGGGGGGGAGGCTGAGAGTGCCTTTCGACTGCCTTTGGCTAAGCGACCTCGGCAAGGTGGATGCGCAGGTCACAGTGGTTACTAAGCAGACCACCATCTCCGTTGAGGGTGACTCAGCCTTAAAGGATCCTCTGGACCAAAAGGTGGATGCCTTGTTGAAGAACCAGACAATCCTTCAGTTGTCAGTATGTGCAAGCCTGATTTTTCGAACTCTGCTTTAGTGGATTCAGTCTCTTCCGCTGGATGATACTATCCCTCTTTTAGAGTTGGCTGTGGCCTTCCATTTTGATGCCATGTATGACCTGGTAATTTGGCATCCAGGGACAGAGCCCTGTCTACTGTGTCAAGGAGGTAGATCTGAATCTGGAACTGGGCGGTGGATTCCTCCAAAGCATGGCTGGCCCAACTGGCCTTTTAAAGGGAAACTTCTGTTTGGAGCCAATTTGGAGAAGCTGCATGAGGCAGCCTTATTGCCTTCTGGAAGACAGGTTCAAGGGGCCTGTGAAGTGGGCAGGAGCCTCTTTCTTGTCAGCCTCCACCCATCCACCGTGGGTGCACTTGCAGAACTCCTGGGGATTTTGGGACTTTCTTAGTTACCAACCTGGAAAGCCTGTCTTCTCCTCTGCTTCTGGACTTCTAGCTCGCTCTCAGCTCTTTTGTTGGGCCCAGGGATTCAATCCCCTCTAGAGGTGGATCCTCTCAGATTGTGCAGTGAAGCTCTCGGGGCCCATTTCCCACTTTCACCAGTTGGAGGCAGGCTTTGCCTGTTCTTTAAAGAATGGGCCCAGGTTACCAAGGATCGCTGGGCACTAGACACTATTCAGTTCGGCTGTGTCCTGGAATTCAAGGAGATGATTCCGGATGCCTTCATTTCCCCCTTCTGGGTCTGCAATCAAAAGGGCTACAGTGTGGTCTACCTTGCGCAAGTTGCTGCTCCTTAAAGGCAAAACAATATGTGCAATCACTCTACCAAGCCTCACATCAGGTACTGACAGAATTTAAAAGCAAGAAAGAAAGAAATGGACTTCCGGTGATGCGGTGAGAGCGAGTAGTCGGGTGCTGCTCGTCCTCCGACCGTCCCCTGCTTAAACCGGCTAATTGAACCGTCTTTGAGACCCCCGGTCCGCCCCACAGTGCTTCCCCGGGCGCCTAATAACCTACTATTCCCTCGGAGCCGACTTGCAGGAGCAGTAGAGATGGCTGCGGCACTAAGAACGGGAAAGAAGGAGAGGGACCGAGGGCCCGGTCCCAGCAAAATGGCAGATGGAACAGCGGCGCCGAGCTCCCCAACCTCACCCGCCAGAGTGGAAGAAATATCTGCGGCGGTCGCGGAGGCTCTGGCGACTCAATTCACCACCATCCGGGAGAAATTGGATGTAGTGCAAAACTCTGTGGAGTCTTTTGGTAAACGGCTCCAGGAGGTGGAGGAACGCATGGGGCATGTGGAGGATACTACCACCACGCTGCATCAAACGGTGGAGTTACTGCAGACTCAGCTGCGATCCCAGGAGGCTAAACTGGACGACCTGGAAAACCGGTCGAGAAGAAATAACCTGAGGGTGATGGGCATACCTGAATCGGTGCTGGACTCCGACCTACCAAAATACCTGGTGGAACTGTTTTCGCCGCTGATACAAGGTGGTGGTGATGCTGCGGGGGAAAAGATCCACATTGAACGAGCCCATCGGGTGGGAAACCGGAATGTGAGAGACTCCAGACCCCGGGTGGTTCTAGTGAAGCTGCTTCACTTCCCGCAAAAAGAGACTCTTTTGCGGGCGGCGAGAGCCCAAGGCGGCTTGGAGGTGGAAAATATGCGGATTCGGGTAGCGCAGGACTATTCCCTGCAACTGAGTCAGCGCCGCAGAGCTTATGCACCTATCTGCCAGAAGCTTATTGATCGCCGAATTAAATTTATTGTGCAATACCCGGCGCGCCTCCATGTCTTCTATGAGGGCCGGCGTAAGATCTTTGAGTCGGCCGAGGAAGCGACGCCCTACGTGGAGAGCATCCTATCCACGGGAGGAGAGAGCTGAGGACCCCTGAGGAGGTGACTGTACTTGTCCTGACTTGTTGCCTGGCCGTACTAGCGGTGGATCGGGGCGCTAGGGGGGCCTCGGGACCGCTGCGGCTGCGTCGGCGGTTTGGAGAGTGGGATTCCTCTTTGCTCACGGACTCCTATGATAGCCCTCTCCCCTGGACTTATGACTGGAGCATCGGGCAGCGGAGACCAAAGGAGCACCCAGGCGGGCTGGAGGGGTTACTTTGTGAGTGGGGAGGCATACATTGTATCTTATGTGTTGGTTTCACCTTGTTATGTTGTATCCTGTTGGGGTTTGTTGCACGTTCTTTGGTGAGCTGCTATAGCCAAGGGAAGGGGGCCGGATCGAGGCCGGCAGGGGAGAGGCCCCTGAGGTGGGTTAGAAGGGGGTTTGGGCCTAAGGGGCGGTACCCGCCTCTGTCCTCCTGGTGAGATACCGGACGACATGTTGGGGGCTAGGTAAAACTGCGGCGCCTATAAGAAGGCCTCGCCCACCACATAAGCACATCAGCGGGTTTGGGGGGGAGAGGGGGGGCCTTCCCATTGGGCGATAGCGGTGGGGGCTACTAGTATGCGAGCGGGATGGGGGGGAGGGGGGAGAAGATAGACCTGCCTCTAAGGCACTGCGGACCACCTGATGACCACAGGGGCGGGGGGGGGGGGAGAGGGTTGGGCTGTGAGGGACCAGAACCCGGGGAGGTGAATGGGGAGTCTTGTGGCTGACCGGGGAGGAGTCCAGATAGGGCCCGTAGGGCTGGCAGTATGTTGGGAGAGGGGGGCCCGAGGGCCTGGACTCTTGCCATTACAATGGTATGTCCCCGGGGGGGGGGGGACCCCGCTCTCTGGAAAACCCCCGTCCTAAGAACGAGAATTTGTGCTTCACCGGGTGGTCCCCCGTGGGCGGGGGGGCTTGGGGTAGACGGCCCGCGTTGGTACAGGACCGAGCCCATCTGACTGATGGCTACATGAGCGAGGCTCGGATCATATAGGGTGGGGGGCGGCAGGGGCGGGGGATCTATATTGAGGGGGGGCCTGGGGGGGGCCGGGGGTCAGAGGGTTGGGACAAAGTGGGGGGCGGTGGAGCGCATCACCGAAAGTTCATGGGAGGGAGAAGAGGTGAGAGTGGGGTTGGAGAACATGCAATCAGAGGGGAGAAGGGATTGGGGGGGGGAGGGAGTGGGGGGGGGAGGAGTAGGATGCACGCCCTGTAAACTTCCATGGAGGCCTAGTGCTGAGAGAGGGGGGAGGGGGTTCCAGGCTGGGAGAGCCCCATCCCGAATAATCTGGGAGACCGGTCAGGAGGAAATTGACACTGCCCCGCCGCTTTGAAAATCATTACGTGGAATGTGTGCGGTTTAGGCCACCCTATTAAGAGAGATAAAATTCTGCAGGCTTTAGCCAGGCAAAACTGCGATATTGCTTTTTTGCAGAAGACCCACCAGACGGCCGAGGAGCATGATAAACTGCGGCGTGGCTGGGTGGGGCAGGTTTGGGGGGCGCCGGCAGTGGGGAGGAAGGGGGGAGTGGCCATCCTGGTCCACAAACGGATCCGCTGGGTTATGGAGGCAGAAGTGCGTGACGTGGCGGGACGTTACTTGCTATTGCAAGGCCACCTTGAAGGACAGCCGGTCATTCTGGGAACGGTGTATGGACCCAATGCCTTTGACCCTCACTTTTATGCCAATGTGGCCGCCAAAGTGGAGCAGATGCCGGAGATCCCCCTGGTGCTGGGCGGTGACTTCAATGGCGTCTTGGACGTGGATTTGGACACTACCAGGGGGGGGGAGGCACGTGAAAGGGGACCGGTGACGCGGGTTTTGCAGTGCTTTAAGGCTCGATTGGGACTAGTGGACCCTTGGAGGGTTCTTCACCCTTCTGAAAAAGATTTTACCCACCAGTCTAGAGCCCATGGCTCCAGTTCGCGTATAGATTACATGCTGCTCACTAAGGGATTATTTGCGAGGGTAGAGGAGGCGCAGATCGGGCCTTTCGAAATATCCGATCATGCTCCGGTATGGCTGGATTTGGGTTGGGGCGGGCGGACTGATCGATCTCGCCTTTGGCGATTTCCGTTGGAGCTGTATAAGGACGCGCAGTTTCATAAGTTTTTAGAACAGCGCTGGCAAGAGTTTGCAGAGGTCCATCAAGTATATCAAGGAGACCCGGAACTGGTCTGGGAGACAGCCAAAGTAGTAATGCGCGGTGAAATTATTGGCTTCGCGGCCCGCAGACGGTGGATGTTGGTGGATCGGATTCTTCGGTTAGAGAAGCGGGTATCCTTTCTACGTCGTCGGCTGGCGCAGGCCCCGTCACCAGGGCTGCAAAAAGAATTGTGGGAAGCCCGGGTGAGTCTGGACGAATTGCTCCATCAGAGAGCCAAGAAGTCAATGCTATACTACCGTTACCGACTCCAGTGCCATGGGGACAAACCTGGGCAGCTGTTGGCCCGCTGTTTGCGAGGCCAGCGAGGTTCTAATACCGTGGCGGCCCTGCGAGACGAACAGGGGAGGTTACAGAGTGACACCATGGAGATAGCCCGGGTATTTCGGGGTTTCTTTCAAAAACTCTATACGAAGGAATGTGACCTACCTTCGGTAGCTTCAGAATACCTCCGGAAGTTGAACCTTCCGTCGCTAACAGAGGAACAAAGCCAGAGCTTGGGGCGTCCTGTTACCCTGGAGGAGGTGGGATCGGTTATTGAGGCGGCCAGTTGCTACAAAGCACCGGGACCGGATGGCTTGGGAGCCGAGTTTTACAAATTGCTTCATAGTTTTGTCAGTCCGGCTCTGGTTGAGGTGTATGCGAGACGGGTGGAGCAGGGTGGCTTCCGGTGGGGCCACAATCAGGCTTATATTACCTTGATTCCCAAGCCGGGCAAAGACCCGGAACTACCGGCTTCTTACCGCCCGATTTCCCTATTGAACTTCGACACCAAGATATTTGCCAAGGTGTTGGCGAACAGGCTGGCGGAATATCTGGCTGTTTTAATTCATAGCTCCCAGGCCGGCTTTGTGAAGGGCCGATATATCGTGCGGAATATGCAGAAAATTCTAGCCTCATTGGAGTGGGTACATGACCAACAGCTGCCTTCTCTACTGGTGAGCTTCGACGCGGAGAAGGCTTTTGACCGGGGTAACTGGAGTTACTTGTGAACGTTGTTACCCTGGTATGGTCTCGGAGCTTCGTTCTGTGCGATGATAGATAGTCTATACGCCAATCCGACGGCGGGAATACTTTGCAATGGGGTGTTGTCGGAGACCTTTTCGTTGGAAAGAGGTACGAGACAGGGTTGCCCCCTTTCACCCTTGCTATTTGTTTTGTCCCTAGACCCGTTGATTCGGGCGGTGGAGGCATCGCCCGGGATACAGGGGGTGCGGATCGGCACTCAAACATTTACAATATCGGCTTTTGCGGATGATATTTTGGTGCATCTCATGTCACCGGAGGAGTCCCTGCCAAGGCTGCTGACGGAATTTCGGACTTACGGCCTCTTCTCGGGCCTGAAGATAAATGGGGATAAGTCAGAGGCTCTAGATGTCTTGGGGTCTCTGCGAAGGAACTGGACAGGTCAGTTTCCCTTGAAATGGGCGAACTCCTACTTCACCTATTTAGGTATCCGCCTGACCAGCCAGCCGTGGGACCTTTACAGGTGTAATTTGGACTGGATGGTGAACCGCATAAGGTCCCAGCTCATGGCCTGGGGGCCATTGCCACTCTCCCTGTCCGGACGAGTGGCGGCGGTAAAGATGGTGATTCTGCCGAGGTTGTTGTACTGGCTGCAAACTTTGCCAGTATGGCTATACAGGAGGGACTTGCGGCAGGTGGAGCGGCTGATTCGGACCTTTCTGTGGCGCGGGGCGCGGGCACGTATCCCCCTGCTACGGCTGGTGGGGAGGTGGCGGGAGGGGGATGGGGCTTCCAGATCTGGGTATCTATGCCCTGGCCTGTCAGGCACGCCATCTGGGCGATTGGCTAGGGCAGACAGCAATATACACGCCTACACCTATGGAGGAGGCGTTGGTAGCACCCCTCTCGCTGTTAGGGGCTTTACATACTCGGTCTAAAGACCTACCTAGCCGCCTGGTGAACAGCGTTTTATTTGGTTCGGCTCAGCGGACCTGGCGGTACCTAAATGCTCGCTGGGGAATGCCCTGGACTGCGTCTAGCTGGTTGCCTTTGCAAGGCAATGTCCAGTTTGCCCCTGGCTCGGGGACCTGGGGGTTTCGGGACTGGAGACGGAGGGGCATCCGCCTTATAGGGCACCTGGTGGATGCCAGCGGTCGCTGTAAATCTTTTCAGGCCCTTGGCCAGGAATATGGCCTGACGGTCAAACATACTTTTGTGTTTTTACAGGCCTCCCACTATGTTTCTTCCTTACCTCGGGAAGCGCTGGCATCGGAGCGCTCCGAGCAGCTGTTGGGGTTTTTTTGCATTGGGGGAGGAAACCCCTCCCACAATAGCGGGCTTGAGGGCCCGCCTAGATAGCCTTCGTACCCCTGTGGATTACAGGGGGGTGGAGGCTGCTTGGGGAGCGGAGCTGGGGAGGGAGGTCTTCCCGGGCACTATTAGCACAGCATTATGCCGGATAGCTGTTCTGGCGGTGGGGGCGAAGTGGAGAGAGGTACAATTCAAGTGCCTCACTAGAGCCTATTTTTCACCTCGTCGCGCTTTGCGTAGTTGTTTGACGAAGGATGGTCGATGCCCACGCTGTTCAGCGCCTTTAGCCAACCTGCTACATATGTGGTGGGCTTGCCCTCATATTCAGCCGTACTGGGCTCGGATAAGAGCGTATATCAGTGAACTGTTGCAGTTGAGGGTGCGTTGGACGGGTGCCTTTGTGGTCCTGGACAGACTGGACCCCCCCTGTCCGACCCGGCGTGCAGATAGGTTGTTAATGCGGAAGGCTTGTCTGGTGGGGAAAGGCCCGATTTTGCGCCTATGGCGCAAGCAATGAGTTCCCACGTTCGTGGAATGGCGTAACTGCTTCCACCAGGTAATGTTGACGGAGCGGTGGCAAGCACGGGGCAGTGTCAAACGGTGGACCACTTTCATTCAGTTATGGGGTGCCTATATTGAGACCCTGGGAGCCAGGTGTCAGAATGAGCTCCTACATATTGGCCTATAGGAGGTGGAGCGTAAGGGGGTGTGGAGGTAATACGGTGGATGGGGTGTGCAGATGGGGGGGGGGAGGGTGGGTGGGGGGGGAGGGGGGAGGTGGGGGGGGAAGGGGGTGGGAGGGGAAATATTATAAAATATGGTATTCATTGCATGAAGGTGCCCTCCGGGTAGGGATAAGAGTGCACCCCCCGGAGATGGTGTGTTGTCGGATTTTGTATATTTGTATGTAATGAATAAAATAAAGTTTTGAAAAAAAAAAAAAGCAAGAAAGAAGAAAATGAGCCTCAGAATCCTAGGTAATACAAAACAAGCTTCAACCCCATGAAGCATACCTTCCAACACATCATAGGCCCATAAAACGTCCTTCCAGACCTTAAAACAATCTTCAATTTTTTTCTTTTTCTTTTATTTTACAAAACAACAAAAGTTCAGACAAGCTTTAAAGTCCTAAAACGTAGCATCAAACATGCAACCAAGTACAAAAAGCACGTATCTCAATGGTGAGGGGACAGCACTGTCACTATCACATTTTAACCAAGCACACCATTTAGACCAGGGGTCTCAAACTCAAATTGCTTTGAGGGCCAAATGAGGACTTGTAGAGTAACCCGGGGGCCGCACAAGACGCAGGCCTCATTTGCATAAGGGCATCATTTGCATAAATATTTGCATAATGTTACCATACACTAACTTTTAGTAAACATGCCTCTTAATGAGTGTATGGATAAAGAAAGACTAAAAGATTTCTACATTACTATAAACCAGTGCCAACCGCCAGGCACATTAGGAACTACTAGAAACACTGCTCATTTAGAACCCATAGCAAACCTGCCGTGTCCTAACAGCACTACCAAGACTCACAAAGCACCATACCCTAACTATCAAAAGGCAACACTGCAAATATTAAATCAACACATTTCAGAGAATAACAATACATGACCTACTCGGGAAAGAGAACAAGTGGCAATGTCAAATAGGAATTACATAAACAGAATACCTCAGCTCAGTTACACATGCAGAACATACACCATCACCAAACAAGGAATCACAATTTAGAAACAGGAAGACAATTAAACTGGGAACCCCAAAAGCCAAACTTAGAATGTACAACACTGTAGAAATAAAACTATACATTGATTTCCTCTTGTATTAAATAAAGTGCAGACGTTAAAGATGCACATTTCCAAGAGCTGACATATTTCAGTTAATAAATTCAAAATAAAGAGATATTTTTCTACCTTTTGTGCATTTTTTTTCAGTTGCAATTGTTCCATTCACTTTCTTCTGGTTTCTTTGTGTCTTCTGCTAACTCTCCATCGTCTGCTGTCCATTTGTCCTTTCTTCTTTCCTAGTTTTTTTCCATTCTCTCTACATCTGCTTTAACATACTAATCATTCTCCTTTTGCTCTTTCCTCATTCCTATTTCATCCACTCAAATTTTACCCCTCCATCCTCAATCCCCACTTACTCTCCCAATACCCGGCCAATTGTAGATTTTTCTTCCCTCCCACACAAAATATATTTCCCCTCTCCATTTCACTCTCCCAGCCCCATCCCATTCTAATCGTCCCCCAACATCAACTCCCTTCTAGCTCCTGCCCCACCCAGCATCCGCTCCCTTCTAGTCCCCGCATCATCAGCCCATTTCCAGTCCTAGCTCCCTCCCCTCAAGCCCATTTCCTTTCCAAGCCCCCCTCCCCATCAGCCCATTTCCATTCCAAGCCCCCTTCCACTCAGCCCATTACCATTCCAAGACCCTGTCCCCATCAGCTATTTGCAGTTCAAGCTCCCCCTTCTACTCGGCCCATTTCCAGTCATAGCACCCCCCCCCCCAGTCCATTACCAGTTCTAGCCCCCCCCTAGCCCATTATCGGTCCTAAGCCCCCCAACAGCCCACTTCCAGGCCTAACCCTTCCATCGCCCTATCTTCATTCTTAGCCCCCCATAACCCCATTTCAGTCTTAGCCCCCCAATCAGACCACCTCCAGTCCTAACCCCCATCTGTCCATTACCAGTCCTAACCCCCATCACCCCATTTTCAGTACTACCCCCCCAGCCACACATCAAGTCCTGCTCCCCCCCCACATCGTCCTGCTCCCCCCCCACATCGTCCTGCTCCCCCCCCACATCGTCCTGCCCCCCCCATCAAGTCCTGCCCCCTCCCTCCCACCCCCCGGGAAAAATAAACTTAAAAAAAAAAACACCTTCTGCGGCTGCTGCCGCCGCTGCCGGGGCCGGCAATTTCAGCAATTTCGCAAGTCCCGGGGGCTCCGTCCCCCCCCCCCCTTCCTTCCTTCCTTCCTTCCTTCCTTCCTGCTTGCCTGCCAGCCAGTTCTCCGCTTCGGCTTTGGCTTTCAGAGCCGCGAAGGGAGAGCTTCTCCCTCGTGACTCTGTTCAGCCCGCTGGGGCAGATGGGAAATTTCCCATCTGCCCCAGCGGGCTGAACAGAGTCGCGAGGGAGAAGCTCTCCCTTCGCGGCTCTGAAAGGCGAAGCCGAAGCGGAAAACTGGCAGGCAAGCAGGAAGGAAGAAGGGGGGGGGGAGCGGAGCCTGCGGGACTTGCGATATTGCTGCTATTGCCGGCCACGGCAGCGGCGGCAGCAGCAGCAGAAGCCGGGGTGGTTTTTTTTTTCCCCCTTGCATCGCGGGCCGCACAAAGGTCTCTCGCGGGCCGCGTGTTTGAGACCCCTGATTTAGACCCACACACAGTTATACGATGTTAACAGGGAAGCAGACCCGACGCCACACACAGACCGCCCAAGCGTTTCGCTGGAAAAGCTTCTTCAGGGAAAACCCCACCCAAACCGTGCACAAGTCACTACAGAAGAAGAGAAGAGAGAGAAAACAAAAATCAATTTCAGAAACAGTACCTTCAAGAGAACAAATGCCTCTGTAAAACCCTCAAAAGCAAACAAAAACAGAAAACGGGGGAAAACATACCAATCTCAACCGGCACCATGTTTACCAGCATCCATATCGCCAGCATAACAGTTTTTTTTCTGGGATTATCTTCAGCTCCTGGGATTGATGGCGGTGACCATAGAGATGGTGCTGTAGGAGCATTCCCACATGCAGCTGCTCCAGTGGTCCTTGCTGGCTCGGTGGTCCCTGAGTTCTCAGAAGTTTTGAGCACAGGCTCCTGCTCATGTTGATGGTGAAGTCCAGCCTGCAGTGGTAGCAGCAACCCTTTCATCTGAGGAAGGATGTGCCACTGGATGATTTCTCCTGGATCTTGTGACTATGGATGCCAAGCTCTTGGGCTGGGAGATGAATGGCCCAGGGCCGTTGGAGCCACAGAGAAGCGGTGTGGTACCGTCTTTACTTTTCCTCCTCTGAATGGGCAATGGTTAGCTAGAAACTTATTCCATAACTCTTCTCAATGCAGAGCGAATCAGTGACTTCTCGTTACAAATCAGTGATTTATCACTTTGTCCAACTGTAATTTTATGCTCCAACAACTTGCTATCTCATGTTTCTAATTTATATACCTTTTTAGCTATATATCTGTATATTTTTCTACCTTGCTGCCCATAATAAACATAATATATATACATATATATAATATACAGTCAGACAAGACTTCTTACGTGGCTCATTACCAGCACACTCATAGAACTTCGGGCTGTGTAATAGTAGCTAATTTCCCCTGGACATAACTGAGCTTATCTTTGTTTGCTACTAATAATCCCTACAGGTAGCAGAGATAGAGGGGGAAAGTTGGGAATGAGGAGGGGAAAGAGGGGAAAAAGCTGACTTTGTGAGGAACTGGAGGGCGATCTTGTGGATTTTGTCATGGAAATAGCTGTGGTTTGGATGGAAAGGAAGAGAGAGTTGGAGGTGGAGGCACCTTGAGGAGACAGTTGAGAGTAGTAAAGAGACGGCAAGGGTCAGAGGCAAGAGAGTTAGTCAGATGGACATACTGGTTTTGTTTGACGAGTGCTATGGCTGACTGGAAAGAGAGAAGCATTAATTTTGAAGTGTAGAAAGTCTGCAAGGGAGCAAGATTTGGGCCAAGCTCGCTCGGTTGAACAGGCACAGGAACATAGATAGCGGGTAGTGGAAGAAAACCATGGCTGGGTTATAATATGCCTCACAGGACGTGGCAATGGCGGAGCAAGAGAATACTCTCCCAGTGGAGATGATGGACACGAGGAAAGTATCTGAATTAAAAAAAAAGCATGGGACAACCACAGAAGATCTCTAAAGGTAAAAAGGGGTCTATTATAGTTGATATGGAAGGCCAGACTAGATAGGCTATGTGGTCTTTTTCTGCCTTCATGTTTCTGTGTTTCTAAACTTTGTTCAGTCTTCAGTCAGGCGGCTCATTATTGACAGAGTGGCACCCATAGCTGCTGTTAATGTATCGATCTATCTCATTGCTGGCCTTCCTCTTTTGCGTTGACCTTCTACCTTGCCAAGCATGATGTCTTTCTCTAATGATGAGAACATAAGATATGCTATACTGCATAGGTTTTCAACCCAGTCCTCGGGGAACCCTAGGCCAGTCAGGTTTTCAGGATTCCCACAATGAATATGCATAAGATAGATTTGCTTGTTCTGCCTTCATTGTATGCAAATATTTCTCATGCATATTCATTCTGGGAATCCTGAAAACCTGACTGGCCTAGGGTTCCCCGAGGACTGGGTTGAAAACCCCTGCATACTGGGTCAGACCAAGGTCCATCAAGCTCGGTATCCTGTTTCCAATAGTGGCAAATCTAGGTCATAAGTACCTAGCTGTTTCCCCAAAAGACACAGTTTCACAATGCTTGTATTGGGTCAAGTAGTGGATATCCCGGGTCCCCTTTAATAATGTTTTTTGGACCTTTCCTCCAAGAACTTGTCCAAACCTTTTTAAACACAACTACACTAACAGCTTTTATTACATCTTCCGGTAACTAATTCCAGAGTTTGATCACACTTTGAGTGAAAAACTATTTTCTCTTATTAGCCTTAAATAGGTTACCCTGTAGCTTTATTGCATGTTCCCTAGTCTTTCTATATTTTGATGGCGTAAACAATCTATTTACCCGTTCCACTCCATTCATTAATTTATATACCTCTATCATATCTTTCCTCAGCAGTCTCTTTTCCAGTTTGAAGAGCCCTAACCTTTTTAGCCTCTCTTCATAGGGGTATCATTTTGGTGGCTCTTCTCTGAACCTTTTCTAATAATGCTATATCCTTTTTAAGATACGGCGACTAGAATTGCACACAATATTCAAGGTGCAGTTGCACCATGGAACGATACAGAGGCATTATAATATCCTTTGTTGTATTCTCCATTCCTTTCCTTAGGATACCTAGCTTTCTATTTGCTCTCTTGGCCGCCGCTGCACACTGGGTGGAGGGTTTCAACATGTTATCCGCGATGACGCTGAAATCATTTTCCTGGGTGGTGGTTCCTAATGTGGAATCTTGTATTGTGTAACCATAGTTTGGGTTGTTCTTTCCTAGGTGCATAACTTTGCACTTGTCCACATTAAATTTCATCTGCCATTTGGATGCTCAGTCTTCCCATTTATCAAGGTCCTCTTGCAATTTTTCACAATCCTCATGGGTTTTAACAACTTTGAATAATTTTGTGTCATCTGCAAATTTGATGACCTCACTCTTTATTCTCATTTCCAGGTCATTTATGAATATGTTAAAAAGCAGCAGACCCAGCACAGATCCTTGGGGTACTCCACTATTCACCTTTCTTCATTGGGAAAATTGGCCATTTAGCCCTACCCTCTGCTTTCTATCTTTTAACCAGTTCCTGATACACAATAGTACATTGCCTCCTATCCCATGACTTTTTAATTTTGCCAAAAGTCTCTCACAAGGGACCTTGTCAAAGACTTTCTGAAAATCCAGGTACACTATATCAACTGACTCACCTTTGTCCACTTTTTTATTCACACCTTCAAAAAAACATAACAGATTAATAAGACAAGACCTTCCTTGTCTTTCTTCTCTCTTCGCATGATGTGTCCAAAGTATGAAAGTCAAAGTCTTGTCTTCTGAGCTTCTAAAAAAGCTTAGGTTTGATCTCCTCTAGTACTGGCTAGTTTGTTCTTTGGGCAGGCCATGGTATACGCAGTATTCATCGCCAGCACCATAATTCAAAGGCATCAGTTTTCTTCCTGTCTATTTTTTTCACTGTCCAACTTTCGCATCCATATGACGTTATTGGAAATACCATGACTTGAACAAGTTGAATCTTTGTATGGAGAGAGACATCTCTGCTCTTGAGAATCTTGTCTAGGTCCTTCATAGCCATTCTGCCAAGAGCAGTGCATCATATTTTTTGGCTGCTTGTTGTTTCTTTATTGATAGTTGATCCAAATAGGTTAAAATTGTCCACTATTTCAATATCTTCTCCATCAATGATGAACTTATTGATTTTGTCAGTTGTCAGTATCTTTGTCTTGTTTAAATGAAGGTGCAGGCCCATTTTAAGACTGTTCCTTGATCTTGAGAAGCAAATGTTTCAGATCATCTTCACTTTCAACCAGTAATGTGGTGGTATCAGCATAGCAAAGGTTGTTGATGAGTCTTCCACCAATCTTCACACCTCTGTTGTCTTCATACAATCTTGCTTCTCGGATGATTTGTTCTGCATATAAATTAAACTGGTAGGGGGAAAGTAAGCAGCCTTGTCGTACACCTTTGCTCATTTTAAACTATTCTTTTTCTCCTTGTTCCGTTCAAACTGTTGCTTCTTGATCAATCAGGTGTTCTGGTATACCAGTGCTTCTTAATGTGGCCCAGAGTTTCTCATGGTTTACACAGTCAAAAGCCTTGCTGTAGTCGATACAACACACACAGATATCCTTTTGGTATTCTTTTGTCTTTTTCAAGGATCCATCTCACATCTGCGATGAACCCTGCTTGCACTTCAGGCAGTTCTCGTTCCAGATATGATTGTAATCTCTGCTGAATAATCTTGAGTAGAATCTTGTTGGCATGTGGGATCAGAGCAATTATGTGTTAATTTGCAATCAGTTGGATCACCTTTCTTTAGTATTGGTATAAACACAGATCTTTTCCAGTCAGTTGACCATGGTGTTGTCTTCCATATTTCCTGGCAGAGCCTTGTAAGTATGGTAACAGTTGCATCAAATTACTGTAATACTTCAGTGGGAATGCCATCAATACCCAGTGCTTTGTTCTTTGATAAGGCTTTCAGTGCTGCTTCGATTTCTTTCTTCATCAATGCATCCTGATCATGAAGTAGAGGTTAAAACAGCTGTTGGTCCACTTGATCTTTATCGTATAACGACTTGAGTATTCTTTCCACCTTTTCTTGATCTTCTCAGCATCATTCAACATAGATCTTTGAGTATCTGGTAACATTCCAATTCGAGGCTGGAATTTTTTCTTTAACTTTAACTTTAGGAAAGCCGATCTTGTTCTTCCTCTAATAGTTTCTGCTTTCTATTTCCTTGCATGCATCATTGTAGTACTTCTCCTTGTCTTGTCTTGTCTTGCTGCACGTTGGAAATCTGAGTTCTGTGATTGCCTCTCTTTCTTCTCTGGCTTTAGCTTCTCTGCGTTTCTGGTCAATTTTCAGAGTTTCTTCGGTCACCCATTTTTTCCGTGTTTGCTTTTTCACCTTTTGGAGAGACTTCTTACTTTCTTCCAACACAGCCTTCTTGATGTCATCCCATAACTCTTCTAGAGCTCTGTCATTTGTATCTAAAGCCGCAAATTGATTTTGCAGGCAGTCTTTAAATTCCACTGGTATATTCTCAAGGTCATATTTTGCTACATTAATGAGTGGTTTGCTCTTTTTCAACTTTAGCTTGAGTTTGCATACTAGTAGTTGATCTGTACCACAGTCAGCTCCAGGTTTTGTCTTTGTTGATGTTATATAGAGCTTTTCCATCTGATTTCCACAGATGTAGTCAATTTAAGTTTTGTACAATCCATTGGGCGAAGTCCATGTGTACTTCGCTGCTTGTATTGCTGGAGGAAGGTGTTTGAGATGAATGGAATTCTGCAAGACCAAGGATCTATCAGTCTTTCTCCAACTTCATTTCTCTTCCAAGTTGGTATTTTCCAACCACTTTGCCGCCTTTGTTGCCAACTTGCATTCCAGACACCCATGACTGTCAGTATATTCTGTTTGCATGTTCTGTCAATTTCAGTTTGTACTTGTTCACAGAACTCATTAACTTCACCCTCTTCTGCAGCTGGGGCATATACTTGAATTATAGTTGTGTTGATGGGCATTCCTCATAGACAAATAAGCATTCACTGATTTCATTATATATTTAATTTCTTTCATTACAGTTCTTGCAAGTTTCTTCTTGATTTAAAAATGCAACACCATTTCTTCTTTGTCTTTAATTTCCAGCATAGTACATCATGTGATCATCAGATGCAAAGTGCCCAATGCCAGTCCATTTCAGTTCGCTGACACCCAACAGATCGATTTGTACATGTTCCATTTCATTCTTGATCACCTCCAACGTCCCTTGATTCATGCTTCATACGTTCCATGTCCTGATATGTAAGACATCTTTGTAGCTTCTGACTCTCATTTCATGTGCAGCCATATCAGCAGTCGGATGTCCTGAGATCTTTGATCCAACCACATCATAAATGCTGGTTTTACACTGAAAAGTCTTCAGCTCCTCCCCAGTAGCCATTGAGTGCCTTCCGACCTGGGGATCTCATCTTTTAGCACTATAGTGCAATTTGTTTTGTGACTATCCATTGGATTTTTGTGGCAAAATACAGAAGTAGATTGTCAGGCCTTTCTTCCATGCAGGTAATTCTAGTGTTCCTTGTCATCCCTCCAGTCCAGTCCCGCACCTCTGGGTAGTGTACCTCTTCCAGCAGCTTGGAGGCTGAGCCTGTCATCTTTTTGATGGCACTAGTGTACATATGTAACTGGCACCGCCCACCAGCCTCAGTATGCTCAGCCTCCAAGCAGCTGGAGGAGGTTGTGAGCCAGGGTGCTGGACTCACAGAAAGGACAACTAAGGAGATAGGTTTAGTTAAAGTTTGCTTTTATTTCCCTTGTTAAGGTGCAGGTTTCTTTGTTTTTAAAGGCAGAAGTAAAAAAACCAAACAAAACAAAACACAGAAGGAACAGAGAGAACCCGGGGGACAACAGGGTTGAGGGGAGGATATTCCTTCCTCCCCCCCAGGATTTCGGGAGGGTTCTGTGGGGGCCTTTCTCAGTCAGAGACTTCTGGCTGCTCCCGAACCCGTTATTGGGTGAGGAACCCGCTGCAGTTACTTGACCGGAGTGAAAGCTGGCAGCCCCGAGTCACCCCCCTCAGCACCGAAGCCAGGAAGGAAGGCTGAGCGTGAGGGGTAGAAAAGCCATGCGGCAAAGAGGCTCCAAGGTAAGAGTGGCGGGGAGGGAGGACAGCAGAAACCACTAGCAACCGCCAGAACATGAGGAGATACAGAGCGGCCTGCAGCAGTGTACGAAACTCCCCCCGCTGCATTTAGCCGCGATTTCTTCTTATTCAGGCCCGCATGTGTTTAACCCCCTGCTGCATTTTGGATGCCTGGGAGAGGCAGCCACCGGAGAATAAAGCAGAACAGAGCAGCCTCTTCCTAGGGGGCCATTTGTTTATGTTTTATGTTTATGTTTTATTAAAATTTGATATACCACCCATACCACAATAGGCATCTGGGTGGTTCACAATTGATTAAAATTACAGGCTGCAAGGATTTAAGAAAGGAACGCCATCATATAAAAAGAAAAGAGGAATTTTACAAACCAAGTAAAACAAGACATGACAGAAGAGGTAGGTCAGGGAAGGGAAGTAAAAGGAAAACCAACATAAGGGTGAGGTTTATGGGGGGAGATTGAATGCTACAGTGAACAGATGTGTCTTGAGCTTTGCTTTGAAGTGAGGGAAGGATGTTTCAATGCGGAGGGAAAGGGGAAGAGAGTTCCAAAGATGCGGACCCAGGAAAAAGAAGGCAGAGGACCGAGTGGATTCCAGATGTGCATGTGAAGGGGGGGGAAGAAACATACGGTTGAGATGAATAGAACGAAGGGAACAGTGGGGAGTGTGAAAACGAACCTGATCAGCGAGGTAAAGGGGGGTACCTGTAAAGAGAGCCCTGTGGACAAAGATAAGAATCTTATAGTGAATACGGAAGGGGATAGGTAACCAGTGCTGTTGCAAAAGAAGGGGAGTGACGTGATCGTACCGGGAGGCGTGAGTGAGAAGACGAACTGCGGTATTTTGAATACGTTGAAGTCTGGTGATTTGAGATTTTGGGAGACCCGCCAGGACGACATTGCAATAGTCGAGCCTGGATATTACAAGGGAAATCAGAAGAGTGGCTAATGCAGAGGAAGAGAGAAGGGGGCGAACAGCGCGGAGTTGTCTAAGAGAAAGGAAAGATCGTTGCACAACAGAGGAAATGTGTTCCCGAAAGGAAAGAGCAGAATCGAGAACCACACCAAGGTAACGAAAGGAAGGGACTAAGGGAATAGGCTGAGAGGAAAAAATCGGAGAACATGTGGGTGGGGGAGTGCTCCCTAGGGTAAACCAAGTGGCAAATGATTTTGCAGAATTAACATGTAGATAGTTAGAAGAGAACCACGAAGCGACAGCAGAAAGGCAACTATTTAGAGGAGTGATATCCGGAGTGAGAGAATCAGTATGGAGAAGAAAAAGAATATCATCCGCGTAATAATACGCAGAGATACCAAATTGTTGAACAGCAAGTGCAAGGGGAGCCAGGAAAACATTGAAGAGGAGTGGGGCAAGAACAGAACCTTGGGGCACACCACAGGAAAGAGGGGTTGGAGCCGAAGAGGAAGATCCAGAAACAACAGTGAAGGAGCGGTTAAAAAGAAAAGAATGAAACCACCGGAGAACAGTACCTGAGACACCAGCTTCGTGAAGGCGAATGAGAAGAGTACGGTGATCTACCAAGTCGAAAGCTGCAGAAAGATCAAGTGAGACAACAAGAGAAATAAGGCCGTGATCATGTGCATAGTGAAGTTCATTTAGAAGGGAAAGGAGGATAGATTCAGTGCTGTGACCAGAGCGAAAACCTGATTGCCGAGGGGGGAGAGTGAGAGAAGATTCTAAGTGAGAGGAAAGTTGATGAAAGACAAGTTTCTCGAGCAGTTTTGAGAGAAAGCAAAGGTTAGAAATAGGACGCCAGTTTGAAAGGGTAGCTGGGTCCGAGGTGTGTGATTTCTGTATGGGATGAACGACAGCGTGCTTCCAGGGTGTGGGGAAAAGACCAGAGGATAGACTAGTGTTGAATAAGGCAAGTATGATGGGAGACAGAAGCAGTGACGGTTCCAGTAACCAACGTGAGGGAATGGGGTCGGCGGAGCAAGTTGTTTTACGAATAGAGAGAAAAGTCTTGTATAGAGTCGCTGAAGTGATAGGCTCAAAGGAAGACCAGGAATGTGACAGAGGGGGGGAGGAAGAGAAAGGGAGAGGAGTAGGAGTGAGGGGAGATGTAGGAGGGGGGGAAAGAGGTAAGGGACAGGCGGAGAAGGTTTGACGTAAGTTGTCAACCTTGGAAACAAAAAAGGAGGCAAGTGCAGAGGGATTGGGGGGAACAGAGGAGGAGGAAGAGGGTGAGGAATCAGATGAATGTGTAGCAGTAAGGGTGCGGAGAACAGCATACAGTTGACGAGAGGAGTTGGAGGAGGAAGAGATAAGGTTAGAATAGTAAGTGCGTTTAGCAGACTGGAGGAGAAAGCGGTAATGTCGATGACACTCGCGAAAAGACTGTAAAGAAGACGGAGATGGGTGGGCCCGCCAGTGACGCTCGGCCCGTCGGAGATATTTTCTATGTAATAAGAGACCGGGGTGGTACCAGGGATGATGTGGATGGCTTCGGTGGGGCATACGTGGATGAAAGGGAGCGATAGAGTCCAGTGCTGAGGTGAGAGAGGAATGCCAGAGATGTGCCTGGGAGTCGAGAGGAAGAGATCCAAAGTCTGCTGGAAATAGAGAGGTAGAGGGGGGGAATTGGGATAAGGTGTCAGAAGAAATTGTACAGGTAAGTAGTGGTTGGGCTGAAGAGCTACCAGGAGAGCGGGAGGGAGAGGTTAGTGAAAGGGAAAGGGAAAGAAGAGGAAGAGAGAAAAGAAGGCAGAAATGGTCGGACCAGGGGAGAGGGAGGGAGGAGAGAGTTTCTTTTTCATTTCAGTTTCAGTTAATTAGATTTGATTTTATTTTAGTTCAAGTACTCTGTTGCTCTGTGCCTGAGCCTGTGGAGGTGCACTGTGCTGGGGATCAGATTGAGGGAGTTCCTGGGGGGGTGCCCCCAGCCCTTCCCACCATGCCTTCCAGACCGCAGTGCCTGGTATAGGATGATATCAAGGGGTGTGAACCCCATTTAATCCTTAAGCATTCCTTGTGTTTTACAGCTCAAAACTTATTCAGTGCACAATGACTTGATGCAGACATGTGGGCAAGGCCTAATCAGATAGGCCATTGTTGTTGCTGGGCAAATTTCAGAGTGCTGTGTGCCTGGTCAGGTGATCTAAAAGGAGACATTGTTTACTTTCTCCTGAGAAGGGTCTGATAGAAAGTCAGAGATAGGAATAAAGATAAGTGTTTAAAAAAAGTTGCTGAATATAGGTTTGTAGCAGCTACAGCTCTGTGGGAAAACAGGAAGTACCTGCATACAAGAAATGTATGTAATTTGACAGATAGTGGATAGGAAGCAAATGAAATCCTTCCATCTGTCTATGGTCAGTGAGTAACCTGACATGATCATCTCTTTTGTCTCAGTCCAGATTATGTACCTATTAAATCTGTAATATTGCTTGTAAGGGAATCTGTACTCCCTTATAGCCATTTGTAGTATTAGAATAAAAACGTAAACTTTACTCGGAGAATGTCAGTTTGATTGGATCAGGGCAAGGTCCATTTCATATCTTTAAGATACAACACTGCAGTGCAATCTAAAAATCCTCAAGATATGCAGTCCCCGATGTAGTGTGATCTCGGAGGCAGGTGTCTGCCTAAACTGCACGCAAGAGGCGGTCATGGGAGCAGGACCTGCAGGATGAGATGAGGCAGGAGAGTCCCTCCCGGTTGCAAGAGACTCTGGGGGCAGGGTGTGCCATGTTACGTTCAACGGATCCAGCCCCCGGTCCCTGCATGATGCCCGGACCATCCACCCCTCAAGCCCAGGGAGCAATAGGGCTCCCAGGGGAGTTCTCACCAGAATTTGTCTTATTTTGCATAAGGTATTTTGCCTACCAAGTGGCCTCTCGGCCTCGGAACACAGGGCTAAGAGGATGTCAGATGCAAAAAAGCACGAGTCAGGAGCAGTGGCGTCTAAGCGGGCTAGAGGCTTAGAGGAGTGGCAGCAATCGCCGTTGTCAGGGGGCTGGATGGGGAAGACCTTGACACGGAGCTAGATCTGCAGGAGGAGTTGGACGAAGGAGAGAGCCCAGAACAGGAGGATCAGGCCCAAATTGTTTGGGTTTTCCACCGGGAGGAGCTACCAGCGCTCATCTTTATGCTTATGTTTATGCAATTTCTCGATATACCGCCCAGGCCAAAAGCCATCAGGGCAGTTTACAATCACTACAAGCGGCTACTGATACAATTCCTCGTCCCCAAAGGGCTCACATGCTATGTGTACCTTGGCGACCCTCAAGGCCCTGAATATGCCTGCTAACCTCCCGGCAGAGGAAGAGGTGCTGTAGGATCCACTGTTCCAGGCAGTACGGAAATCGCAGAAAGTCTTACCAGTACATGGAGTAGTAGGACAGATGATCCAGGATGTGTGGGATCTACCAGAGGTTGGCCTTAAAGAGGTGCAATCCATGACGTGCCTATACTCGCTGCCGGAGCAAGAATGAGCTCCTTTGATTGCCCAAAGTGGGCGCAGCGGTGTTGGCAGCAGTAGAAGAGACCTTGACTTGTCTCCTGCAGCTGAGAGCTGTGGAACTGGTTCCAGGAGACCAGTACGTCTGTGGTCGATGCTTCATGTATTTCGTTTTGTCCAAAAGGAAGGTTCCTTTTGCCCATTTCTCAACTTTGAGGACATGAACTATGGTCTCCAGATACCGCATTTTCACAGTAGTAATGGCGGTAGGAAACAGAATTTTGGCGACTCTCGATCTCACAGAGGCGTATCTGCATGTTCCCTTCCATCCAGAACATCTGCAGTTTCTCTGCTTTGCGGTGCCAAGGGGCCATTTCCAGTTTCGAGCATTGCCCTTCGGTTTGGCGACCACCCCCGTACCTTCACCAAGGTCATTGTGGTGATGGCGGCAGCTCTCCACAAGGAAGGGGTGCATATGTTCACTAGTGTCATCAAAAAGATGACAGGCTCGGCCTCCAAGCTGCTGGAAGAGATACACTACCCAGAGGTGTGGGACTGGACTGGAGTTCCTCAAGAAACAACAATTAGCAGATAAGTCTAATTTCTCTTTGACGACGTGACAGAAATGTGATCCTCTGCCGCCAACACCGTCGCATTCTGCTGCTGTCCAATTGGGTGGTTTGTCTTAGTCTGACACCTCAGCTGAGACCTGTCCATCTTGGGGGACCCTGTCAGTAGTTAAGCTACCGAGAACGTAACCCTTAGCATCACAGATGCACAGAAGCCCTCACTGCACAACAAGCTGCAAACCAAGTGAGAGTATGATGACATACAGTTGGAATATTTCCAATTATTTCTCAAGATATTGTATATAGCATACCTAAAATGGCAAGGGTGCCAATAATGTTGACCACAACTGTACCACCCTAATCCATTTCACAAAATAGGGTCTGAGTCCCACCATCTCTAACACTTTAAACACTGTGATACATAGTCAAATGCCTTTTGCACATTGACCAACAATAAACGTGGCTGGCTTTCCCGCTGCGCTTTTCAGATTTATTCAGGATCCTTTGAATGTTATCCAAGGCCTTTCTACCCCAGACAAATCCTGATTGATGTGGATGGACCAGGGCTAGCCCAACCACTAGGCAAACCAGGCAGTCGCCTAGGGATGCAGCTTTGGGTGGGGGGTGGGGCGGCTGGCAAAGAGCAGGACTTTCAAAGATAAACAATAGATTCTGACAGCTGATGGGGGGAGCATAGGACTTAAGGTTTGTTTAGGGCACTAACAACTTAAACCAACTCTGGGACTAGCCCTGGGATGGACCAACCTCAGAATTTTACCTTTAAATTATAGGGCTAGCACTTTAGTTAAGCTTTTTGTGTCCCGCCCTAATAAGGACATTGGCCTGTAAGATCCGCACAAGGCGCCATCCTTACCTGGTTCCTGAATCCCTGTAATACTTGCTAATTGCATATGATATGAAAATTGGCTCCATTCCACCAGGGAATTAAAACAGCGGACTAAAGTCCTGAGAAGCTGAGCACTGAAAGTGTGTTTTGTTTATGGTGTTTTATATAAAGTAGTGCTGTAAAACCATCTAACCTTGGGGGGCTTTACTAGTTTTCATACTCTTCTTATAGAATAATCTGCTTCCATAGTTAAGGTGTTCTAATCTATTCCCTTAGCTGCCTCCTCTTTCAGCTTTGGTATATGCAGTCCTTCAAAAAATTCCTGTACATCTTCATTTGATGGTTTTATCTCAGGAGAATATAGTTTCTGGTAAAAATACACAAAACTGTTCCCTTTGCCCCCCTCATATTATAGTATTTGTAGTTGTGGGCTAGCAACCTACTTGCCTTATTTCCGTACTCCAAAATATTTTTGGTGCACCAATTCCAACTTCTGTTTTAAGACCTCCATCTGATTGACTTCATGCATGTATCAATGTATTCCAAATAGTGCCACCCCCTTTGCACATCTGGAGGAGATGCATACATGTAGTAAGTAATCTTTCCCCTGATAGTATGCTCCTCCTCCATACTCTGTCTTTTCTTAGCTGAAGCTAAGCTAATACATTTTCCCCCTTAGCACCACTTTCAGTCCCTCCGAAATCACTTGCCGGGATTACCCTTCATTTCCATTTATTTCCAAATAATCCTGAATGTCTCTTGTAATTTGTTGTTCAATTTTTTTTATCCCTCAATAAACTTATCATTCAAGTGCCAATAAGTTCATGCCATTATAGCCCCCCTGCCTCTTTAACTCCACCCAAACGGGACATCATCAAAACAAGTAATATTCTCAATAGTACTCTCAATATTCTCAATAGTACTTTCAGATAATCTTTGATTACTTCTGATGCGCTAAAGAGTAATAAGCATAGTCCCCGTCGCCTGAGTGAAGCCGTCTCCAGGTGTCTGTCATCTTCAAGATATTCAGCATTAACTTTTAATTTGCTCTGGTCCTTTTGCATTCCAAGCCTCCCCCCCCCCACCCCCAAAATATCCATGGATGGGTTTAAAGTTAAACTAAAATCTCACCACCTAGTAAGCATACCATCCTTAAAATCCCAGTTGTTTTTCCAAAATAACCTCAGAATTCTCTTTATGTGTGCTGGATACATAAAGAATTACTACAGTAAACTTCTTATCTTTGATAATACCATTCAAAAATCATTTTTTTCCTTATTTATCCTTACAAACTTGATTAATCTGTAATTGCACTGTTTTAAAAAAACATTACCTCCATCCCTCCATATTTCTTAAAATCTCCACAAGAAGCAAGCACATTACCTAACCAAAATTTATTTTTCTTAAGGAGGTGCGTTTCCTGGATCAAACACATATCAATGCAGAGTCACTTAGCTTCTTTAAACAAAAGTTGCTTCTTTTAATCTGAGGGGTTGAATTTGGCTCTTAAAAATCAATACCTGTACCTCTTGCTTACTTGGAAATATGAGTATTGTAGCTCTTCTGAATTCAAATATTACTCCACCCAATCCCAACCTGATACACTGCCATTTTCATCGTCCAGTCCCTACTGCCTTTGCCCCTATCCCCATGACCTTCTTCTCCATTCTCCTCTCCTATCCCATCCCTCCTATCCTTCCCCAAATACCCACACTTTTCAAGAACTATCTCTGCCACCCGAAACCTTTCATTCCTTATCATTCCTCCAGTTCAGTCCTCTACCTCTGGGTTGTCAATCTCCTCCTGCAGCTTGGAGACTGGTATGTCAGAATGATGACATCACTGGATATAGCCTGCTGCACTCCTACTTCCATCCCAGTGTGACCAGTCTCCATGCAGCAGGAGGACGTGACGAGTCTTGTAGAAGGGCTCTCTGGAGGAATTGATAAGGAGCCAGTAAGATAGTTTAGGTTAGCTAAGTGGGTTAGGTTTTGGCTGTTTTAATTGGCAGTGGTTCTTTAAAAAAAAAAAAAAAAGTACCTCCCGGCTTTCTTGCTCCCTGCCTGTGCCTGTTCTTGATTTTTGGGGGTTATGGCTCATGAAGTCGAGTTGTCCCCCCTGCGGAGGCCCAGAGGTCTCTCCCCCCGGACTCTACGGGGGAGATCCCTTCTTAAAGAGTAAGCATCTTCCGGGCCGCAGTGCCTACCCTTACGCGGCTTAGCAGACTGCAGTGGATCAAAGCAGCAGAGCTTCGGGCCCGGGTCTGGAGGCACAAGACAGGTCGGTTTCAGCAGGGGAGCTGCAGGCCTGGCCGGTAAGCGATCCACCGGCGTCAGGCTGCCTTTCTCAGGGAGACACCTTATCCGAAAGTGGGGGGGCACTCGCGGTGCATTTGGCGCCTTTTTTCCCTCTCAGCGGCCATTTTCTGTGCCGCGGAGCAGCCGCGTGGTCGTAAGCAGACTCCCGATCCCGCGGCCGGGCAAGGCAAGGGTGGTATTTTCTTGATTTCATTTGAATAGTTTTAATTGTTTTTGGGGCTTCTTTTGTTGGTTTCTTGTTTTGGTTTCTCGATTTGTAGTTTTTTGACCTTTTCAGCCGCCCCACAGGGAAGGGGGGGGCTGAGGGGGTGTTCTCTCCCGGGAGAGCAGTGCGTTTAAAAAAAACAAACAAACGAAAGAATATATATATCTTCGGGTTTGCAAGGCTGCAGTTGATTTTGTTTAAAAAACAAACAAACAAACAGACAAAACGTGAGAGCGATTAAGGTAAGCCCCTAGGGTTCTGGCTAGTCTGCTTTATGACTGCCAGACCTCAGTGTACTGTGTGTGGCACTAGGAGGGGCACAGTAGCTGATACCAGGGTGTGCCGGGGCTGTGCAACCCTCTCATCCACGGTGGAGCAGCAGATGGAATTGAAGGAGTCCCCGGAGGCGTAGGGAGCGCCCGCGGGGGCTGGGGCTGCTTCCCCACAGCCGCCGGCACAAGTGCCGGCGTTGGAGGAGTTGGCAGGACCCTCCGGCGCCTCTCTGGCAGCTCAGCCGTCGGGTCTCGGTGAGTTTAGCCCTGAGTTTGTTCTGCTTATGCATCAGGCCTTTTGCCTGCGGCGACAGGGCAAGGGGGCAGGCTCTGGGTCGCTGGCATCTCAACCTCAGCAGCTGGTGGCGGCCGAGGAGATAGGCGAGGAGCCGCCGGCGCCTAAGCGAGCAAGAGCTAGGGACCCTGCGTCGGCGGAAGGCGAGTGGTCTGAAGCCCAAGATCTGGAATGGGATCCAGAAGAGGGTACGCAGGACCTGGAAGAAGGTGAGATCCCTGAACCCAAGGATCAAGCTAAGATAATTAGGGTCTTCCGCAGAGAGGAGTTGGCGGCCTTGATTACGGAGACATTGCAGATGTTGAATCTTGCTATGCAGGCAGCGGTGGAGGAGGAGGTTGAAGATCCAGACATCCAGACAGTTCGACAGACACAGGTGGTGTTTCCGGTGCACAGAGTAGTCGACAAAATGATTCAAGAAGAGTGGGATAAGCCGGAAGCAGGTCTTCAAGGCATATGGACAATGAATAAGGATAAAGAAAGGTTCCGAGCACCGCGGGTGGACGTGTTGGTGTCGGCGGTTACGAAAAGGACCACCATTCCGGTCGAAGGAAGTGCGGCCTTGAAGGATACCCAGGACCATAAGGTTGACGGTCTGCTAAAGCAGGCCTTTGAAGCGGATTCTATTTCGTTGCAGGCCTCCATCTGTGGAGCTTGTGTGGCCAGAGTGTGTCTGCAATGGGCCCAGCGACTGCGTCAGTCTTCGCACATGGATCTCGAGGAGCTAAAGGAGCTGGATCGGCTGGAGTCCGGAGCAGCCTACTTAGCGGATGTGCATTACGACTTGATCAGGGCGCTGGACAATAGCACAGCGTCTGTGGTGGCCGCCCGTAGATTGTTGTGGTTACGAAATTGGGCGGCAGACAGACCTTCTAAATCCCGTCTTAGCAAGCTTCCATTTAAGGGTGGTTTGCTGTTTGGAGAAGATTTGGATAAGTTGGTGAAGGACCTGGGTGAGTCCAAGGTGGGTCGACTTCCAGAGGATAAGCCGAAGCAAGGCAAGTCAGGCCAAGGCTTTCGGGGTCAGTTTTGAGATTTCAGAAGATTTTGTCCGACGCGGTTCGGTAGTTTCCAGAGGGGCCGGTATCAGTCTCGAGCCCAGGGATTTCGCGGGTTTCGAGGGGCAAATAGAGGGTTCTCCTCCAACCCTGCGTCCACATCGCGTAAGTCGCAATGAAGCGAGGCGGGTCCCGGCAGAAGGGCCTCCCATAGGCGGGCGGCTTCGGGAGTTTCTTTCCACTTGGACCCACATCACATCTGACTAGTGGGTGTTAGAGATAATTCAACATGGCTATGCTCTGGAGTTCTCACGACCTGTGCAGGATTCCTTCGTCATGTCACCTTGCAGGGGCCCCAAGAAAACGGCGGTGGTTCGCGGGACTTTGGAAAGACTGCTTCAGTTGGGAGCCGTGGTAGAAGTCCCCAAAACCGATTACGGCATGGGTCGGTACTCTATTTATTTCGTGGTGCCAAAGAAGGGCGGAACGTTGCGGCCCATCCTAGACCTGAAAGCCGTAAACCGTTGTTTAAGAGTGCCGCATTTCCGGATGGAGACATTGAGGTCGGTCATAGTGGCTGTGCGTCGTGGAGAATTCTTGACGTCTCTGGATCTTACGGAGGCGTATTTGCACATACCCATCCGGAAAGCTCATCAGAAATTTCTGCGGTTCGCTCTTCCGTGGGGTCACTATCAGTTCCAAGCATTGCCTTTCGGTCTGGCAACGGCGCCGTGGACCTTCACAAAAATTATGGTGGTGGTGGCGGCGGCAGCGGCGTTGCGCAAAGAAGGGATTCTAGTCTACCCTTATCTCGACGATTGGTTGATTCGAGCCAAGTCCGAGGAGGAAAGTATCCGGGTGACAGACAGGGTGGTGAAGTTTTTGCAGGGTCTTGGTTGGGTAGTCAACACGACCAAGAGTCATTTGAAGCCCACCCAGGACCTCGAATACCTAGGGGTCCGGTTCGACACAAAGAGGGGGCAAGTGTTTCTGCCGCACAAACGGGCCGAGGGCTTGAGGTCCCTGGTCTGGCAGTTTATGTCGGTGCCAGCGCCATTGGCGTGGGATTATCTCTGGGTGCTGGGCACCATGGCGGCAACGTTGGAAGCGGTGCCATGGGCCAAGGTCCATATGCGGCCTCTCCAAAGAGCGCTACTCCGCCGCTGGTCGCATCAGGCCGATTCTTTGAGCAAGCGACTTCCTTGTCCGATCAAAGTCAGACGGTCTCTTCGTTGGTGGCTACTCAGGTCGTCGCTGAGAGCCGGCATGCTGCTAGAACAGCCGGAGTGGCTTCCATTGTTGACGGATGCCAGCCTAGTAGGATGGGGAGCCCACTGCGGGAGCCAGTTTGCGCAGGGGCTTTGGTCTCCCTTGGAGGCCTCATGGTTGATAAACCGTCTGGAACTTCGAGCTGTTTTCCAGGCCCTTCAGGCGTTCGAGGACGTGGTGCGCGGTCGGCCCGTATGGGTGCTCTCCGACAACTCGGCGACTGTGGTGTACATCAACCGCCAGGGTGGCACGGGGAGTGCCGCATTGGAGGAAGAAGCGGACAAGTTGTTCGCTTGGGTAGAGATTCGGTTGTCTGCGATCTCGGCGGCGCACATTGCAGGGAAGGACAATGTCACAGCAGACTTCCTCAGCAGAGTTCAAGTGGATGCAGGGGAGTGGGAGTTGCATCCTGACGTTTTCAAACAGATAATAGGTCGTTGGGGAACTCCGGTAATGGACCTCATGGCGACCTTCCAGTCGGCGAAAGTCGGCCGCTTCTTCAGCAAAAGAAGAGAGAGGATGTCGGAGGGCATAGACGTGCTGTTACGACAGTGGCTGTCCGGTCTTCTATATGTCTTTCCACCATGGGCATTGATAGGCCGAGTTATTCAAAAGATTGGAGCGCACGCGGGAAAAGTCCTTTTGGTGGCGCCTGACTGGCCGAGGCATCTTTGGTACGCGGACCTAGTGCGTCTCTTGGACGGCGAGCCCTGGCGGCTACCGGTGAGGGCGGATCTGTTGCTGCAAGGGCCGCTGTTCATTTATTTATTTATTTATTTAACAGTATTTCTAAACCGCCTTATCTTAATAATCAAGGTGGTATCACAGCAAGCAATCAGGTAAAGTGTGTGTGTTGTACATGCAGTGAGGATAAAACTTAGTTGTGTGAGGGATGTGTTGGGTGCTTGATTTGTTTGAGCTATATACAGGGTGGGCTATTTACAGTGGTGCTAGAATCATATTTTATATATATTCAGTTGTTTGGGAGGATTGGAGTGCTGTTATCCATTCTCTTAGGTTATGTGATGTGACCATAGTGCTCTATGAACAGCATGGTTTTCAGTTGTTTTCTGAAGTCTTTGAGGTCTGGAGTTGCCCTTAGATCGTCCGGTAGATTGTTCCATATTGTTGGAGCAGCCATGGAGAGAGCTCTGTCTGTTGTGTCCTTGCGTGTGTGCTTGTACTCATTTGGGGTGCTGACTCGGTTGCGTGTTTGACTTCTTCTGGGACGTGCGCTGGTTTTCGGTTGTATGAGCAGGTGGAGGCTGTTGGCTGATGTGTGTTCTTTTATCTTAAATAGGTTTATGATAGTCTTGTATCTGATGCGAGCAATGATTGGGAGCCAGTGTAAGTCCTTTAGTGTAGGTGTGATGTGCTCCTGCCTTGCGGCTCCGGATATGATTCGAGCTGCAGTGTTTTGTGCCAGCTGTAGTGGTTTGAGAGCTTGTTTTGGTAGTCCGAGGTATATCGGATTGCAGAAGTCCAGTTTTGGGGTTATCGGTGCTTGACAGACTGTACGGAAGTGTTCTGGAGCGAGGAGTGGTTTCAGTCTCCTGATGATTCGCATCCTGTAATATGCTTTTTGGATTGTTTTGTCTATGTGTGGTTTGAGGTTGAGTTTACTGTCCAGAGTAACCCCAAGGTATCTCACCTCCGATCTTATCGGTATCGTGGTGCTTTGTATCTTTATGTTTGGTGGGTGTGTGAAGCTTTGGTTTCGAGTGATGATTAAAGCTTCAGTCTTGTTGTAGTTTATAGCTAGATTGTTGTTTTGGCACCACTTCGCCATTTGGGTAAGGCAGTCTGCTATCTTAGAGAAGTCCGGGTTTTCGATTGATATCGGGGAGTATACCATTATATCGTCTGCGTATATTGTGTATTGGATGTTGTTCTCTTTCATAATGTTGCATATTGGTTGGATGTAGATGTTAAAAAGGAGTGCTGAGAGTGCGGATCCTTGTGGTACTCCTTGTTGGACGTTTATGGGCCGGGAGGTGTCCTGTCCCACCTTGACCTGTAGCTGTCTTTCTGTTAGGTACGAGTGGAACCATTTTAGAGTGGTACCGTGTATACCAGTGTTCTTCAGTCTCTCCAGGAGTATATTGTGATCAACTGTGTCGAACGCTGAGGAGATGTCGATGAAGATCATTATAATTCCATTCCTGATGTCGTCAATTATTCTTATGATGCTGTCGAAGAGGTAGATCAGGAGAGTTTCGACTCCATGGTTGGGACGAAATCCGTGTTGGTTGTCGTCGAGAGTTCCGTGTTCGTCAATGTGTTCCTGAAGTTGTAGTTGAACCGTCTTTTCGATTATTTTTGCGAGGAAGGGTATGCTGGAGATTGGTCGGTATGCTGCTGGGTCCTTTTTGTCGAGAGAAGTTTTCTTTGTGATTGGTCTTACTGAGGCAAGCTTTAATTGCTGTGGCATGAGTCCTTGAGTGAGTGAGTTGTGTACCATTTTATGAATGTTTGGTATGAGGCTTGCTTTGGTGGCTTTGACCCATGACACTGGGCAAGGGTCTGTAGGAGCAGTGCTTGTGTTGATTGTGGAGATGATGTCTGATATCTGCTCTTTTGAGGGTGAGTGGAATGTGCCCCAGGTTTTGGGGTGGACGTTCGTTCTGTTGGTTCTACTGGGTGTTGAGCGCTCTGTGGAGTGGAATTTGTCTTTGATGTGGTCGGCGAATATCTGTGGATCCACTTGTATTTCTCTTTCTGCTGCTTGCTCTTTTGTCAGGGTTTTTACTATTTCGAAAAGTTCTCTGGGTTTGTTGATGGAAGAATTTATCAGGTTTGTGTGGAATTCTCTCTTTGATGGTTTGATGTGTTCATTGTATTGTTTTTGCTTTGTTAGGTAAAGATGTTGGTCGGAAGTAGTTTTGTTTTTTCTCCATCTCCGTTCAATTTTCCTGAGCTCCCTCTTTTCCTGTCGTATTTTTGCTGAGTACCATGGTTTGTTTTGTCTCTTGTTGTGGTGTTGTTTCTTGGTCCTGTCAACGGATGGTTTGGCGGCGTTAGCTAGGACATTGTTCCAGTTGGAAACTTGTTCCTCCAGGTCCTCTGAGTCAATGTTCAAGTGTTGTATTGTGTCCTGGATGAATTCGTCCTTGTCAAAGGACTTGAATCGTCTTTGTGTGTGTGGGAAGTTCGCTCTTTCGCTTGTCCAGTCTTCTTGTGATTGCAGATTTGTCTCGATTAAGTAATGGTCAGACCATGGTACTGGGGTGATGGTGGGTGTAGAGATTAGGTCTCTTGAAGTTAGGTAGTTTGATGCGAAGATGAGGTCTGGGGATGATCCTAGTCTGTGTGTTGGTGCATTGACTATCTGTGTGAATTGAAGTGATGACATTGCCTGAAGGAAGGCCTCTGCATCTTTTGTATTGGCGGACTTGAGGTTGAAGTCTCCGATTAGTAGTGCTGGTTTGTTGTTTGACGTTATGGCACAGGCTTCTTCGAGTATGAAGGCTAGTTCGTCGGGTGGAGCACGGGGTGCTCTGTAGGTTAGGCAGATTGCAATATTCTTGTTCTTGATGCTAATTGTGTTACACTGCTTTGTATCTGTGAGATTCAGTGTCTTGAACTTGAGTTCTGTCTTTGCTATTATTAGGACTCCTCCTCCACGCTTGTGGATGCGTGGGCAGTTGTATGCTGAGTAGTTGTTCGGTACTAGTTGGTTGAGTAGTACACTGTCGGTAGGGTTGAGCCATGTCTCTGTGATGCATATTATGTCTGGCTGTCGCTCTTCAATGTGGTCTACCAGAGTGTGTATCTTGTTGCAGATGGATCTGGCGTTTATGAGCTCAATTGATGTTTTCTTTGTGGAAGAGGTTGTTGCGACGTGTGCTTCCTTAGGGCCGGTGTTGGGGTTTGATTTGTGTCTGTTTTGTCTCTTTGTTTGGGGGGTTGCGAGTGTCTCTTTGTGTGTGTGTTGTGGACCGAGATATGGCAGTGCAGTTGGTGGGTACCATGGTGTGTTTGTTTGGGTGTAGTGGGGGTGTGTAGTTGGTGGGAGGAGTTGTGTGACTAGTAGGTATAGTGGGAGGAAGTATGTGGTGTGCATGTTGATAGCTTGTGATGTTCTGATAGGGCGACGCCTGTGTCCTTAGGTTTTCGTCTGTTGTTTTGCTTTTTTGAGGAGAGCTGTACTTGTTGCAGGGGCTTGTCCTGGGGATGTGAAGTTGTATCTGTTGCGGTGCGGGAGCCTGTCCCGTGGAGGGAGCCTGTCCCTTGGATGTGAAGCTGTATCTGTTGCGGTGCGGGAGCCTGTCCCGTGGAGGGAGCCTGTCCCTTGGATGTGGAGCTGGATCTGATGCGGTGCGGGAGCCTGTCCCGTGGAGGGAGCCTGTCCCGTGGATGTGGAGCTGGATCTGTGGCGGACGCCTTGGTGCGGGAGCCTGTCCCGTGTGTGTGGAGCTGGATCTGTGTTGGTCACCTTGGTGCGGGGGCCTGTCCCGTGGATGTGACGCTGGATCTGTCGCGATGCGGGAGCCTGTCCCGTGGAGGGAGCCTGTCCCGTGGATTTGGAGCTGGATCTGTGGCGGTCGTCTTGGTGCGGGGGCCTGTCCCGTGGATGTGACGCTGGATCTGTCGCGGTGCGGGAGTCTGTCCCGTGGAGGGAGCCTGTCCCGTGGAGGTGGAGCCGGATCTGTGGTGGTCGCCCTGTTGCGGGGGTCTGTCCCGTGGATGTGGAGCTGGGTTTGTCGCGGTGCGGGAGCCTGTCCCGTGGAGGGAGCCTGTTTCGTGTGTGTGCAGCTGGATCTGTTGATGAACTCTTGGTCTGACCCACTATGGTACATCCCAAGTCCCTATGTTCTTATCTAGCTAAAGATGACATTGCTCTAACATAGCATCAGCACTGGCATATCTCTGGGTTTAAGGTATCAATCTGGACAAACATGGTAATACCAAATATGGCCTATAAACGATGGTAGTTAACAACACTGGCATATCCCTGGGTTTACAGTATCGATCTGGACAAACATGGTAATACCTAATATGGCCTGTAAACGCTGGAAGCTAACAACAGTATCCAGAGGGAACTAGTCACTAGAGTGCCCAACACTGATCTTGGATTCTAGTCCCAAACATGAATTTCTACCCTTTAAATTAGTATTTTTATGAGAGGCAGGAGGATAATCCTAGCTGTAGAGAGTGGTGCTGCTGCAATCAGATGATTTAAACAGAACTATACATTCAATTATTGTTAGGAGTGCAGTTAATTCATATAAGTAATGAAGCAGTGTTGATAGTTTAAAAATCACTCAAATGAGTGTGACTTACGTGCCCCAGAGTTTCAGCTCTTTAGGCAGTTCGGCGTCTTCGGAGTTGGTATTCTGCGTTTCCACTGTGAGTTGGTGGATTGTCAGTTCCTTGATTGTACGCGAGCTCGACCCCGAGGGAGCTCAGCTGTACCAAGAGGGAGGTGTAGTCTCAGCGTCGTTTTTTCTGTTATGTTTCTGTGACGATCTTGGGGGTGCCTTTGCCTAAGGGCCGTGCCAAAGGGCCCTCTTGCGCGGCCCTCAGGCGCGGGTGCGCCTGTGGCGTTCTCCTTTTAAATGGAGAGCTGTGCCCCGATTGGGTAGAGATGCTCTGAGACACGCTGCTGGAGGGGTGGAGCCAAAAAGCAGCTTCCCCCGAAGAGCTCTTTTGTGTGCAGCAAGGTCTTTTGTAGCTGGCTTGCTCTTTTCTTGCCGCCGATTTTCTGGAGCAGGGCAGGCTCCCTTCGATGAGGCTTCGACTCGGGTAGATGGCTCAGCTCCTCCTGGAGCTAAGCAGAGCAAGAGAGGATCCTGTGCCTGTGGCTTCTCCTTTTAAATGGAGAGCTGTGCCCCGATTGGGTAGAGATGCTCTGAGACACGCTGCTGGAGGGGTGGAGCCAAAAAGCAGCTTCCCCCGAAGAGTTCTTTTGTGTGCAGCAAGGTCTTTTGTAGCTGGCTTGCTCTTTTCTTGCCGCCGATTTTCTGGAGCAGGGCAGGCTCCCTTCGATGAGGCTTCGACTCGGGTAGATGGCTCAGCTCCTCCTGGAGCTAAGCAGAGCAAGAGAGGATCCTGTGCCTGTGGCTTCTCCTTTTAAATGGAGAGCTGTGCCCCGATTGGGTAGAGATGCTCTGAGACACGCTGCTGGAGGGGTGGAGCCAAAAAGCAGCTTCCCCCGAAGAGTTCTTTTGTGTGCAGCAAGGTCTTTTGTAGCTGGCTTGCTCTTTTCTTGCCGCCGATTTTCTGGAGCAGGGCAGGCTCCCTTCGATGAGGCTTCGACTCGGGTAGATGGCTCAGCTCCTCCTGGAGCTAAGCAGAGCAAGAGAGGATCCTGTGCCTGTGGCTTCTCCTTTTAAATGGAGAGCTGTGCCCCGATTGGGTAGAGATGCTCTGAGACACGCTGCTGGAGGGGTGGAGCCAAAAAGCAGCTTCCCCCGAAGAGCTCTTTTGTGTGCAGCAAGGTCTTTTGTAGCTGGCTTGCTCTTTTCTTGCCGCCGATTTTCTGGAGCAGGGCAGGCTCCCTTCGATGAGGCTTCGACTCGGGTAGATGGCTCAGCTCCTCCTGGAGCTAAGCAGAGCAAGAGAGGATCCTGTGCCTGTGGCTTCTCCTTTTAAATGGAGAGCTGTGCCCCGATTGGGTAGAGATGCTCTGAGACACGCTGCTGGAGGGGTGGAGCCAAAAAGCAGCTCCCCCCGAAGAGCTCTTTTGTGTGCAGCAAGGTCTTTTGTAGCTGGCTTGCTCTTTTCTTGCCGCCGATTTTCTGGAGCAGGGCAGGCTCCCTTCGATGAGGCTTCGACTCGGGTAGATGGCTCAGCTCCTCCTGGAGCTAAGCAGAGCAAGAGAGGATCCTGTGCCTGTGGCTTCTCCTTTTAAATGGAGAGCTGTGCCCCGATTGGGTAGAGATGCTCTGAGACATGCTGCTGGAGGGGTGGAGCCAAAAAGCAGCTTCCCCCGAAGAGCTCTTTTGTGTGCAGCAAGGTCTTTTGTAGCTGGCTTGCTCTTTTCTTGCCGCCGATTTTCTGGAGCAGGGCAGGCTCCCTTCGATGAGGCTTCGACTCGGGTAGATGGCTCAGCTCCTCCTGGAGCTAAGCAGAGCAAGAGAGGGACCTGCCTCAGGTGGATCGGTTCTCGCTTACGGTATGGCCATTGAGAGGGCTAAGCTGAGAAAGAAAGGCTATTTGTCGGCGGTCGTGGCAACTTTGCTTAGAGCACGAAAGCACTCGACATCTTTGGCGCATGTGCGGGTCTGGCGTATTTTTGAGGATTGGTGTTTGCGACGTCAGGTTCGGGCGGCCACTGTTTCCATTCCGTTGGTCTTGGAGTTTCTGCAGGGCGACTTTGATAAAGGTCTTGCAGCCAGTTCCTTGCGCGTCCAGTTGGCAGCCCTTTCCTGTTATCGAGGCAGGGTCAATGGAGTGCCTTTAAGGGCTCACCCTGATGTGGGTCGCTTTCTGAAGGCAGTCGCTAGATTACGGCCGGTGCGTAGAGTGTGCATTCCGCCGTGGGATCTCAATCTCGTCCTCACGGCGTTAGCCAAGTCTCCCTTTGAGCCATTGCGTCATTGAAGGATTTGACGTTAAAGATGTTATTTCTGGTGGCGATTTGTTCAGCTAGGAGAGTTTCGGAGTTGCAAGTGTTGTCGTGCCGAGAACCATTCTTATCTTTTTCTAGGGAGAAGGTGGTTTTACGTCCGGTTCTGTCCTTTTTGCCTAAAGTGGTATCTCCCTTTCATTTGAATCAGACGGTGTGCTTGCCCGTTCTTGGGTCTCTGAAGGGAGGCCAATCGGATCGCAGCCTTCGTCGTCTCGACGTGAAGAGAGCATTGCGTCAGTATTTGAAGGTAACGGAGTCCTTCTGCAGGTCTGATCGGTTGTTTGTATTGTTCGGAGGAGTGCGCAAAGGTAAGGCAGTGGCTAAGGCTTCCATCGTCCGGTGGGTTAGAGAGGCGATTGCTTCCGCTTATTTGCTTCAAGGTCGGGTTGTGCCCGTGGGGTTGTGGGCGCATTCCACCAGAGCGCAGGCGTGCTCCTGGGCGGAGCACAGTTTGGTTCCGCCAGGGGACATTTGTAGGGCGGCGACTTGGTCGTCTCTACATACCTTCAGCAGGCATTACAGGCTGTACGTAGCAGCGGCTTCGGATGCTCGTTTCGGGTCGGCGGTATTATCTGCCGGCTGGAAAGGTCCCTCCCAATGATTACTGCTCTGGTACATCCCAGAGGTAGAGGACTGAACTGGAGGAACGATAAGGAAATGATAATTACACTTACCTGGTAATTGTAGTTCCTTGAGTGACGACAGTTCAGTCCTCCTTCCCACCCAGATGATTTGAGGGGGATCCAGGTTTGGTAGCGAGCAGAAGAGGTTACAGGTAAGTCTGGATTAGTTCAATTTGTTGTGGTGTTCACTTTCTCTGTGGCAGGAAAGGGTGTAAGAAAGCCTTGCCGGAGGGGGTGGAAGGTTCTGCGGTTAGTTATATTACTGTATTTATGATTAGCTACTTATTTGTTGCTCCTTTGAGTCTGCTTTGTTAATAGTTCACACTGGGATGGAAATAGGAGTGCAGCAGGCTATATCCAGTGATGTTGTCATTCTGACATACCAGTCTCCAAGCTGCAGGAGGAGATTGACAACCCAGAGGTAGAGGACTGAACTGTCGTCACTCAAGGAACTACAATTACCAGGTAAGTGTAATTATCATTTATAAGTGAACCAGGTAGATTTCTCTCCCATTAATTTTTCTAGTCCCCCGCAATATCCTATTACTCAACCACTTCACCCCCATTTAACTACCCCCATCTTTCTCACTCTGCTTTTAATTCCTACTACCCCACGCCCCTTCTCCATCACAGTTTCTCTGCTACCATTCACTCCATCCCTCCTCTCTCCCCTCCCAGGCATTCCAACACCCCCTCTATTCATACCCCGTTCAAACCTCTAAGCCTGTGTCAAGCAGATCATATTTTTATTTTGCTACTTACTCCTTATTCAGTTGCTTGTAATTTCCACTCCTGTTTTTGTGCTTCATCCTTTCTCTTTTATCATTCTTGGTTTTATCTCTTTAAGTTTTCTTTGTTTATGTATGAAGAGAGAAGGAACTTAGCAGTTTTACATTGTTGTGTTTGGAATTGGACCCTACTGTACTTCTGCATAGTATTTATTGTGGTTTGGTGGTGTAGTTAAGTAGTGCTTGTTGGCTATTGTGTCATCTAGATGGAGCTGTGGCACTGCTGTATGTTTTCTGCTTGCTCGTTAACAATATTTCATTGATTCTCAAACTCGGGGCCTGATTCATTAAGGCTTTTCTTCTTTTCAGTTTCTATAGAGTAAAGCTTAGTGACTTGGGCCCACTGTGTAAAACTGAAAGTTACTAACCCACAAGGCTCTGAAATGTAACTGTATTGTTCATCTCCTATTTCTTTCTTTTTTTTTTTTTTTCTGAGCAGGCTTTACTGAAAATCTTGTAAATGTTAATTTATGAAAGTAGGCAGTTTAATAGTTTCTGCCACGAACGTTTGATTAATAATACTCAAAAGCGTGATCATAGTTACGTTTTTTAGTTACCTAGAGTCCTCCTCTAAATGAGATGTATCACATCTATATTGCTGTGTCTTGACGTTGTAAGAATGATGTTTAGAGTAATTCTTTCTATGTAAAGAGTTCAAAGAACTCTGTATAAAACTGCCTATGTGCTAGAGATGTACCATATGCTCTGTTGTAGCACATGTAAGGTATCAATTTAGTGATCTGAATATGTCGGATTTTAGAATTTACACTCATTATCTTTATATTTCAAACAGTATGGAGGAAATGCATCAACTCTTCTATTTTTATATCCATTTGTGTGCTTGGACATGATTGTTGCTGTCATGGGATGGATGAGGGAGACAGGATAAAAGATTATATAAAGTTATTGTAAAAGTATTTATTTTAAAGTTTGCTGGACAGAACACTGCAAAACAGCAATGTCCATCAATAGGATACAGTATGAACAGTCAACAGAAAAGCTGATCTCAGACATGTTTGTTTCATGTTACAGATTAAAAAAGCATACAGACAGAAGGCACTGAGCTGTCACCCTGACAAAAACCCGGATAATCCTCGAGCAGGTGAGGACCCCACTATATAACATACAAACTGACATTTTTAGGGGATTAATGTACATTAATTTTGATAGACCACCTTTCCTTGATAAACATCAAAGTGGTGTAACTTAAAAAAATAAATAAACAAAGAAAACAGAAATAGGAAACAGAAATGTGAGCTAAAGTGGATATATGAGCACTTGCATTTATGATTTTTGTAAGCCTGCAGTGTAAACAATATGTAGATATGTTTAACACTATAAGAAAAACTATAATAAACGATGAGAAATATGTGCAATATGTCAACCCATGAAAAATTGTAGTGAGAGAACCTCCTGGGTCTGCACCTTTGGAGCCATAGCAATGTCACTAGCACTAATGCTGAGCATGTTGACTGCCAGATGGATGGATGGATGCAGGATAGCCAATTTTTGTTTACTTAAAAATGTTTACACAAGTTCTAAAAAGATCTTTGGTGGTAACATTTTTCAACAAAAATGTGTTCTGTAGTTTTTAAGATACCAAAGTGATGTATGTGTCCTGGATAAGTATCCATGCAAAATTACAAAGTTATTTTGCTGTTTCTCGATTGAGCAAGTGCAATTTTTATTAGATAATATGGTCTACTGTATAAACTCAAGACAAACAAGTTGTGACACAATAGCGTGTTCCCCCATTTCCAGACTTAGGGAAAGGGATGGGGGGTTCATATGTATGTGTCATAGGAAGTATCATGAGGGTGCGCATGTGTGGGTGTGTCATGGAGAGTATGAGGGACTACGTGTATATGACAGGAGTGTCAAGGGTGCGTGTGTGTTTGTGTCCTTCTCTCTCCTGAGCCCTCCCCCCCCAGGCTTCCTTCAGTCACTCTTTCACTCACCGAAACTTATCTTTGGATTCAGCTTTGAAAAATGTGGAGGTTCACACTTTCCACACCGCTATCAGCTTTCTGTATGGTTGAACTCACAGTGCTGGAATTTTGGGCTGATCTCCCATTCTCAGGCCTGGCTGCATCTCCATGTATTACTGTTAAGTTTTATTTGTATAACACATTTATATTATATACAGGACTGCACAATATTAACCCTGCAGACTGGGACAGGCAGCACTGGTCCTGCCTGCAGTCACAGTCCTTTGCACAACGTCTACCCCTGGGAGATGGGATCCCCATGGGCAGACACCATCGACCTGAGCCCCAGGTGCCAGGTCTGATGACTTTTTTTTTTTTTTCCCCTCTTTGAGTCACAATTGCAACCTGGTGCCTAAGAGTTTGTCAAGCCCTGTTCTACAGGAAATTGTACTAGAGAGAGAAAGGCGTGGATAGGGAAAGAATAAAGAGAGTATATCTGCAAGATCTCGCTATGTATAGCCCAACAGACAAAGCTGGGGAACTTTTAAATGGGCCTATTCTGAGAGTAGAGGTGGAGTGGGTAATTAAGAAGTTGCCAGTAGAAAAGACCCCAAGTTTAGATGGCCTTCCAGGGGTAGGGGTTTTATTTAAAAAAAAAAATTAGGGGAGAGTTAGTGGGAAGGATGACTAAATTTGTTGGAGGGAGATTCTTTGCCAGCCTTGATGGAAGTAGCATGGGCTACTGTGCTGCTGTAACCAGGAAAGAACCCTATGAATTGTGGATCCTACAGACCAATATCTTTGTTAAATGAAGATATAAAAATTGTGGCAAGAATATTGGCCATGCGACACGTACAAGAGATTCCAGGACTTATATATTAGGACCAGACCAGCTTGATCCTGGGCTATCAGGTGGGAGGTTTAATATTAAACAATATCTTCAAGTGATGAGGGCCATGCAGGGGGATAGTAATCCCACTATACTATTGGCTATTGGTGCCAAAAAAGCTTTCGATCAGGTTAATTGGGAATTTCTATGAGAGGTCCTGCAGAAGATAAAGTTAGGGAAAATATAATTACATGAATTAAAAACTATATGAATCCCCTTTAGTAAGGGTTAAAGTAAATGTGGGCTAGTCGGAAGAATAGGGGCTGGAGAGAGGAACGAAGCAGGGATGCCCCTTGTCTCCCCTTTTATTTGCATTATCAATGGAACCTTTAGCAATAAGAAATAAGGATATTAAGAGGATAATAGTGAAGGGAGAGTGACATAAAATTGCGCTTATTTGCGCACAGTAATTTGTTACATGTTGAGTTCCACCTGGTGTCTTTATCCTTTATTTTATTGGAAATAAAGGAATTTGAACACTTGACAGTACTACTACTATTAATCATTTATATAGCACTACAAGGCATTTGCAGCACTGTACAAACATATAAATAAGACAGGGGGGTTCAAATAGGGAAGGAGGCACAAGGAGAACAAAGGATTAGGATCGAAATGCAGCCTGAAAGAGGTAAGTCTTTAGCATGGATTTGAGGAGAGGGAGAGAAGAGACTTGACGTAAAGATAGAGGAAGTTTGTTCCATGCATAAGGAGCAGCAAGGTGAAAAGATCGAAGCCTGGAGTTGCAGAAGAAGAAAAGGGCATGGAGAGAAGAAAACCAGAGGAGAAGCAGAGTTCACGAGGAGGGGGTGTAGGGAGAGAGAAGAGAGGAAAGGTAATGAGGGGCAGTAGAGTGAAAGCATTTATGTTAGAAGGAGAAGATTGAATTGGATACGGAAACAGAAGGGGAGCCAGTGAAGTTATCTTAGAAGAGGGATTATATGAGTATATTGGGGCTGGCAGAAAATTAGCTGTGTAGCAGAAATGGATAGACAAGAGGAGAGAGATGACACTGAGGGGACCAGCAAGGATGAGGTTGCAGTAGTCAAGACGGGAGATAACCAAAGAGTAGACAAGAGCCTTAGTGTGTTCAGAGAGGAAGGGACACATTTTGTTAATGTTGTAGAGAAAGAAACGACAGAAATGTTGAATATATGTGGAGAAGGAAAGGGAGGAATCAAAGATTATTATTATTAAGCATTTATAACGCGCTACCAAGCATATGCAGCGCTGTACAGACACAAAAGATGACTGTCCCTGCTCAAAGAGCTTACAATCTAGAAGACAAACATACAGGACAAAATAATATGATAGGAATAAGGGCAATAGGAGTTGAAACAAAAGGGAGGGGATTAAGAATCAAAGGTGTTCTCAAAGAGGGTGAGTCTTGAGCTTGGACTTGAAGAGGGTGAAGGAAGAGATTTGATGCAGGGTCAAGGGCAGGTTATTGTAACCTCTGCTGGTCTTCCTCTGAATCCTCTCTCTACTTCAGTATGTTCAGAACTCAGCTGCATGGCTAATCTTCTGCCAGCGTCGCTATTCTCATGTCACCCTTCTTCTCAAGTCACTTCATTGGCTCCCTATCCAGTTCAAACCTCTATTACTGACCTATAAATGCCTTCATTTGGCTGCTCCTATCTACCTTTCCTTCCTTATTTCTCCCTGCACGCCTCCTCGAGTACTTCATTGTTCTGGCAGGTCCCTTCTATCTGTGCCCTTTTCTTCCACTGCCAACTCCAGACTTCGATCTTTCTACCTTGCTGCTCCTTATGCCTGAAACCAACTATCTGAGTTGGTATGTCAGGCTCCATCTGTGGCCCTGTTCAAATCCAGGCTAAAAACTCACCATTTTCACACTGCCTTTGGATCCTTATCCCCCTAGTTTTCTGTTCACCTCCTATGTGTTTCCTTTCCATTCCCCTAGATATATCCTAGTCCCCACTTGTTGTGTTGTCTGTCTTGACTAGACTGTAAGCTCTTATGAGAAGGGACCGTCTCTTACAGTACATGTCTCTGTACAGAGCTGTGTACTCTTTGTAGCGCTATATATACACATTTATTTATTTATTTGCTTTTATATACTGCGCTCTTTGAAATCAGTGTGATTTACATGTAACGTGAACAGTAAAATGATAAGTAGTATTAGTAGTAGTAATAGAAAAAGGCTGAATGGAGATATGATAGAGGTCTATAAAATGAAAATGAACAGGTAAACAAAGATCAGTTGTTTTACTCCTTCAAAGTAGAAAGACTAGGGGACATGCAATGAAGCTACAATGTAGCGAACTTAAGACTAGTCAGAGAAAATATTTTTTCTCAACATACAATTAAACTCTGGAATTCATTGCCGGAGGATGTAATAAAAGCTGTTAATGTAGGTTTGGACAAATTCCTGGAGGAAAAGTCCATAAAACATTATTAAAGTGTACTGGGGAAATCTACTGATTATCTTTGTGATAAGCAGTATGGAATCTGTCTACTTTTTGGGAACCTGGCAAGGTACCTATGACCTGGATTGGTGACTGTTGGAAACAGGATACTGAGTTTGATGGACCTTTGGTCTGACCCAGTATGGCATATCTTATGTTCTCAAAGAATCAAAATGTCCAGAATAGCTACCTGAATGGTATAAAAACGTAAGATAAATTTCAAAGTCATGTTTCGCTCATTTAACCGTACATGGAACCCCAATAGCTTTAATTGTGAGCCCCTCCAAATAAAAAGACATTGTCAGTATAGTGCATCTGCATATATATATGTAATTTTATTATGGGCAGTTTTGTAACCATAGTTTGAAATGGGCTACATACAAATTTAGCCACATCCAGGGCCGCCACTGCCTCTATAGTTATCCCCCTGACTTGTAAATAAACTTGAGCATCAAAACTAAAATAGTTTTATAAACAAAGCTACTCTTGCTAACTTATCCACAAATTTCACAGTCTTTATGACTACTACTCCTTAATTGTTGCTAAAATAATGTATCATGCAGCTTACAGGGGAACAACATAGGACATGGTGTCTATTGTGACCAGCAGATAATCAGCTTCTGGTAATATGACTGACTGACTCAGGAATATTGGTAATTTCCTTATTGTTCCTCCAGTCCAGTCCAGTACGTATGGGTATCAGCCTCTACTAGCAGCTGGGAACTGAGCACGTTAGATTTCTGGTATCATAATATATAAGAGCTCCCTCCATAGGCTCCAGAGACCAGTATTCAGCTCCCAAAAGTTGGGAGAACTTCCCCTTGGCTGAACTTCACTGGAAGAATTTATTCAGGCTTTAAAAAAAAAAAGCAGGCTTTCTCTTCCTGTGCTTTCTCCTGGCAGTTAAGAGGGCCCATTTTCAGCCGGACTAGGAGTGCTGCTCGGATTGCAAATCTTCCTAGCTTTCTCTCTCTCTCTCTTTCGCCTTTAGTGTTCTGAAAAAAAAAGAAACATAAAGAAAAGAAGGGGAGCAGTTTCTCTCTCTCTCTCTCTCTCTCTCCTTTCTTTCCTTGCTCCTTTGTTTTGTTTTTAACCCTTGCTGGTCGAAGGCTCTCCCTGTGCAGTAGCCCAGTGCTATCGGCTTTCAAGGGGCCAGGGGGCACTGTATGTCCACAGTGCCTGATCTGCGGAACCCGGCGGGGACTAGTGTCAGACGCCAGGGTGTGCCACAGCTGCGTTTTAGAAGCTATGACCATGGATGCAGGGGTCCTCACCATCGCAGGAGGCTCAGGACTCTCTAGAGTCTCTCCCCCTGCGCTGGGGACATCTTCCAGTTCCATGGCGGTTCCTGGACCCTCCACATCTCAGGGGCTGGTGGTAGGGAGGATCCTGGGAGGGGTTCTCCCCAGAGTTTGTTCTATTGCTGCATCAGGCCATCAGGCTTTCTGCTTGCATCAGCAGGGATCAGCGAGTGGTCCCTCGACGTCGAGAAGTGGCACCAAACGTGCAGCCACCATGAAGGGGGGCGAGCCAGGTGTGGTGCCAGCCAAAAGGGCCAAGCCTTTGGAGAAGTGGCTGGGGCAGTACCCCTTGTCTGAAGGGCCAGAGGCGGAGGACCTGGAGATGGATATGGAGCTGGAGCTGGACTTGAAGTGTGAAGAGTTCAAAGAGTGGGAGATCCCAGTACCGGACGACCAGGCTCAGATTATCCGTGTGTTTCGATGGGTGGCCGTCAGAGGATGAGTCACTGGAGAACCCTCTAATACAGGTGGTGCGGAAGACGCAGATGGTATTCCTGGTACATAGGGAAGTCAAGCAAATTATCCAGGACGAATGGGACCTGCTGGAGGTGGGTCTTAGGGGATAGAGGCGCATCATAGTCTTCACTCCCTTATCGGATCAGGAGCATGAGATGTTTAGGTCCCCTCGAGTGGACGTGGCTGTTGCTGCGGTCACAAAGAAGATGACCATCCCAGGTGAGGGGAGCGTGGCACTGAAGGATGGGTAGGACAGGAAGTTGAACACCTTGTTGAAGCAGACGTTTGATGTCATTGCCCTATCCCTTCAGGCTTCCATTTGTGGGACCTGGGTCACGAGGGCCTGCCTGCATTGGTCACAGTGGCTGCAGTAGTTGGTGGACTCCATGATGGAGCATGCGGCAGAGGTAGCCAAGCTGGAATCGGGGGCGGCCTACCTTGCCTATATCCATTATGTTCTCATTTGAGGGCTCTCTAAGAGCATGGCTTCGGTGGTGGCGGACTGCCACTATCTTTTGGCTGCGAAATTGGGCAGTGGACAGCTCCTCCAAGTCCTGCCTTAGTAAGCTCCCCTTTAAGGGCAAACTTCTTTTCAGGGAGGACCTGGACAAGTTGGTCAAGGACTTGGGTGAATCAAAGGAGGGACACGTGCCGGAGGATAAACAGAAGCAGAATAGCAATACGTCTTTGTCTCAGTGCCAGCCTCGGGATTTCCGGCATTTTCATACGTCATGCCTTGTTTCCTTCCAAAGGGGTAAATTTCCTGCCCATGGGCAGGGGTTCCGGGGTTTCAGAGGGGCGGGCAGAGGATTTGCTGCCACCTTGTCCTCGGGACTGAAGAACTCCCGATGAAGTGAGGGGGGGGCCCAGGCAGCGGTACAGCCTGTGGGGGGGTAGGCTGCGGGAGTTTTACCCTGCCTGGGTCCAGATCACGTCCGACCAGTGGGTCCTGGAGATCATCCGCAAGAGCTATGCCCTCGAGTTGGCCCAGCCGGTGGGCGAGGCCTTCTGCTTCCCCTGCAAAGCACCAAGCAAGGCGGCAGCAGTAAGAAACACCCTGTCACGACTGCTTCAGCTCGGAGCAGTGGTCCCCGTCCCCTGTGGTTGATACTCCATCTACTTCGTGGTGCCCAAAAAGGACTGTTCTTTACGCCCAATCTTAGATCTCAAGCGAGTGAATAGTTGTCTTCGGGTTCTGCATTTTCGCATGGAAATGTTGCAGTCCGTGATCATCGCTGTAAGGAAGGGGGAGTTTTTGATGTCCCTCGATCTCATGGAGGTGTACTGCACATCCCCATCTGGCCAGAACACCAGCAGTTTCTACGATTTATGGTGCTGATGAGACACTTTCAGTTTCAGGCTTTGCTGTTCGGGCTGGCGATGGCTCCTCGTACCTTCACCAAGGTCATGGTGGTGGTAGTGGTGGCGCTCCGCAAGGAGGGGATTTTGGCACACCCATACCTCAGCGGCTGGCTGATTCGGGCAGACTCCAGGGACGAGAGCGAGCAGGCGATGTTATAGGTAGTACAGCTTTTGGAAAGTCTCGGCTGGGTGGTCAATGTGACCAAGAGCCATTTGGTCCTATCTCAGGAGCTGGAATACTTAAGAGCATGCTTTGACACCCAAGTAGGGAGAGTCTTCCTGCTGTAGCAGCAAGCTCAGGGGCTACGGCTGTTCGTGCGTCAGTTTCTGAAGCTACCAGAACCAAGGGCTTAGCAATATCTGCAGGTCCTGGGAACCCTTTCAGCAGAGTCACCACTACCAGCCCTTTTCGGGCCAGCAACAGAGTTCTCACCCTAAAAAACAAGACTGTGGGGCTCAGAAGCTGAAGACATAGAAGCCCCAGCCCGGGGGGGTGTGCTTTTGATTTACGGGGCAGGGCCTCCCCTCCCTCGGGAGATCCTCACCAACCCATAGGGGCCGCCCGGCGCTCTTTGCCCACAAGTGGACAAGTGTCACCTCGGACCAGAAGGTACTGCAGGTGGAAAGAGAAGGATACCTCCTCCACCTACAGCAGGTACCACCCAGGTTCTTTCCACAAGAGCCAGTGCGACCTCTCCTTCACCAGACCCTTCTGCTCTCAGAACTCGCAGGTCTGCTCAGGGGCAACGCAGTAGAGCCTGTACCCAAACACCTATGGGGAAAAGGCTTCTCTCCAGATACTTCCTTGTCCCAAAAAGAACTGGGGACCTCAGGCCCATTCTAGATCTGAGAAACTTAAACAAGTTTCTGGGAGGGAGAAGTTCAAGATGCTCTCCCTTGGAACACTGCTGCCTTACATCTACCAGGGAGATTGGCTGTGTTCCTTAGACCTAAAGGATGCGTATACTCACATCCTGATCCACCCCTCCCACAGGCAGTATCTACGGTTCATGGTGGGAGGAGGGCACTACCAGTACAGGGTGCTACCCTTCGGCTTGGCTTCTTCGCCAAGGGTCTCTACCAAATGCCTGGTGGTGGTAGCCACCTGCCTGCGCCTACAAGGGGCTACCTGGATGATTGGCTCATCAGGGACAGTATGGCCTCAGAGGTCAGTCAGGCCGCAAAGCATGCAACCCTCTTCTTGCAGCACCTGGGTTCATCATCAACTACTTCAAATCCCATCTCTCTCCAGCCCAAAGCCTGGAGTTCATAGGTGCTCAGTTGGGCATATTACAGGTCAAGGCTGTCCTCCCAAGAGAGAAGGCAGAACTCCTCGGGCAACTGGCAGGAGAGGTACAGCACCTCTGATCAGTGCCGGCTCATCTCCTTCTCCACCTACTGAGCCATATGGCTTCGACGGTTCACATCACGCCCTCAGCCCACTTACACATGCAGACAGCCTAGTGGTCCCTCAACTGGTGGCGAAGCTTGTGCCACCTCCTAGTGGAAATGCCCTTCCAGGGACCCACGCTGCAGAAGATCATGACCACAGAGGCCTCCCTCCTGGGATGGGGGGCACATTGCGGAAACTGCTGCACACAGAGCAGCTGGTCTCAGGAGAGGTTGCTCCTACAGATCAATCTCTTGTTGCTCAGGGCAATCTTCTTGGCCCTACGAATGTTCCACCATCGCCTGCGACACTGACCTGTGCTGTTCCAGATGGACAACCAGGTCTCCATGTTTTATATCATAAAGCAGGGGGAACGGACTCGTACTTCCTCTGCCAGGAGGCGGTGGCCCTCTCTCTCCTTCACAACACACAACAGCATGCTTTTGCAAGCGGTGTACTTCCTGGGCCAGGACAACTGCCTAGCAGACAGGCTGAGCAGAGTCTTTTGTCCACACGAGTGGCGCTTAAACCCCAAAATGATGAAGCAGCTCTTCCACCTCTGGGGCAGGCCCGTGATGGACCTATTCGCCTCTCCGGACAACACGCAGCTACCCTGCTTCTGCTCCCGTCAGCCGCACCCAGAGAGAGTGGCGGCAGATGCCTTCCTGATCTTGTGATCCGAGGGTCTACTCTATGCATTCCCACTGACCCCCCCCCCCCCCCTGGTTGCCAAGACCCTTTTCAAGGTCCAGAGCGAAGGGGCATCAGTCATACTGATTGCCCCCAGATGACCCAGGTAACCTTGCTTCCCTCTGCTGCTTTCCCTGCCTGTGACACTTACAGTCCCTCTGGGCCAAGCCCCAGACTTCCTGTCCCAGGAGGAGGGCTCCCTCCTGCACTCCAATTTGGGGTTGCTAACACTAACATTGTGGCTTCTGAAAAGATAGCGTTTTTCCCTTTTAATCTTCCAGGAGAAGTCGAGGAGATCCTACTGGCCTCCCAAAAACACTCCACCAGGTGGGCTTATGCCTTTGTGAAAAAGGTTCTCTGTCTGGTGTGCGGAAAGGGAGGATGAATCCCTTCTCCTGCCAGGTGCAACTAGTACTTCAGTACCTACTGCACCTATCACACACTAGACTAAAGTCTAACTCAGTGAGGGTGCATCTGAGCGCCATAGCTGCTCACCACCACCCGATCGAAGAAAAAACTCCTCTCAAACCCAGCCCCTGATCTCCAGGTTCCTCTGGGGCCTCCTGTTATCCAAACCCCCTCTCCATCCTTCAGCGACAGAGTGGGACCTCAATGTGGTGCTCTCCCAGGTCACCAAACCGCCGTTCGAGCCCCTGGCCACTTGCTATCTGCAGTATCTGTCTTGGAAAGTGGCCTTCCTAGTAGCCCTTACTTCCGCTCGAAGAGTGAGCAAACTCCAGGCCCTGTTGGTAGATCTACCATATACAAGGTTCTCAAAGAACAGGGAAGTGCTTTGTACGCATCCCAAATTCCTCCCGAAGGTGGTGTCTCCTTTCCATCTCAATCAATAGGTGGTCCTCACCACCTTCTTTCCACGGCCTCATGCCGACAGGGAGAAACTAGTACTTGGGCCCTATCCCATCGCAAAGCTCCTCAGCTTTTTGTGTCTTTTGACCCCAGCAGACTGGGGCTCTCTGTGACTAAGCAAGCTCTGTCCAATTGGGTGGCGGACTATATTGCCTCGCTTATGAGCGAGCTGGCCTCTCCCTTGAGGACCTGATCACAGCACATTGCGTGAGGGCGATGGCCAAGTCGGAGGCCCACCTCCGCTCAGTCCCAGTGATGGAGGTCTGCAAGGCCGCCACATGGTCTTCAGTTCATACATTTGCAGCTCAATACTGCCTGGAGACCGAGTCCCACAGGGTCAGTGCCTTTGGCCAGGCAGTACTATGTAATATTCTCGAGGTATAGGCAACTCCTGCCCTCCGACCCTTCTGTGTTCAGGCTATCGGAGTGATAATGTTACTGGACGTTAGGGTCTTGCAGAGTCTCTCAGTGGAGACTCACCTTCTGCAACTCATGGCTACCCGACTCTGTCACCATTGGTGCTGTCGTGGTTCGGTCCTCAGCAGCCTGGAGCTAGGAAGTCCCATATGTGAGGACTGACTTCCTGCTTATTCCTGGAGAAATCTTAGTTACTCATCTGAGGTGTTCTCCAGGGACAGCAGGAATCAGTCCTCGCAACCCTCCCTCCTCCCCTGGGAGTTGCCTCTCTACATTGTTTTAGTTTTTACTGCCATCCTAGTTATGTCATCTGATTGAGCAAGATGGCACCCTTTGGTGGTAAGGGGACCACGCATGTGTGGTAGCATATCCCAAAGGTTTTCTTTGAAAGCTGGGGAAATGCTCCACGTGGATTCTGTCAGCGCCGACATCACCCATATGTGAGGACAGATTCCTGCTGTCCCTGGAGAACATCTGTTACAGGTGAGTAGCTACATTTTTATCCAAAGTATTACAGTCACCTTTACTTAAAATAATAGAGTGAATTTCTGAAATGTTGTGTGACCTGAATTGGACCAATAAGGCTAGAGAAGGCTGTTGGACCTAGGCATGCCAGTAATGCAGGGGTTTAGAGAGAGAGAAAGCGGGGCCAGTTTTAGAAATGCCAGGGCCCAGGAGAGAAGACCTCTCCACTCCTACCCTACCTCTCTTGATATTAGGTCCAGTGCTTACTCCCACCCTCTGTTATTCTCCATAGGTTTTTGCCTCCCTATTTTTCCCACGTTTTCCAGGCAATTCTCAAATTTCACTTCACCTCCCCTCCATCCCAGCAATCCTCCAATTTTTGACTCACCCCTCCCCCTAAAATGGATCCTTTATTCCCATATTTAATCTCATCCTGCTGCATATATGTCCATTGGCAGGCAGATATAATGAGAAAAATATAATTGTGGAATCCTGTAAGCACAGGTACTGTGCCAATTCTTGCTCTCTTTGCCAATTCTTGCTCTCTTTGCTTCCACACACCATCAGCTAAACAGGTGTGCCCTGGAACATGACCATCCCTCTTAATCCAGCCATGATGAGGAATGCGAAGCCTTCAGCTTTGTTCTGATGGAGGCAAGACTCCTTATCAAATTACAGCCCCAGACAATTCCCCTGAATGTCCCCCCCCCCCAATGCTAGTTCTCTGAAGATAAAACGTGTGTACATGCTGTTGTGACAGTCCCTGCTAGCCAAGAAAAGTGCTGAATCCACTGCCTCAGAAGAAGTGGTTTACCAGCCCTTGGTCCAGTGAGGATTTATTGAGTTGTCCAGGCATGACATTTGAAGAGGGGGGTAATATATGTCAGGGGGGTTAAAAATAAGACTAGAAGAATAAAAGACTAAATTTAATCATAGATCTTTCTGTCAGCCCAGATTTGTTTGTAAAAGGTATTGTTCTTGTATCATAGATTGCATTAAATAAAATGGTATTCATCAGACCTGTTCTCATGTGGGCAGTGTTACATAAGAGACTCACGGAGAGGGATACCTATGTATTTTGAGTAATGCAGCTATGCGTTGTTTGTTGTTCTGATTGTATTTATGTTTATTGTGATTATTCAAATCTGATGATATCTTGTCTCTTCCCTTTTTTCTCCTTCTGGACTTCCTCTCCATGTGCTCCAGCGGAGCTGTTCCACCAGCTGTCTCAAGCATTAGAAGTGCTCACAGATGCAGCAGCGAAAGTAAGTGCCTCCTTCACCTGAAAACATTGGCTGTAACTGTTCAGGAGAAGGTAGATACAGAATGGAGATGAATATAAATAAGAGGATTATAGCAATAGTGTGGCTGGATCAACAGTAGCATAATATCATTGGGACAGATACTCAAAACCACTTATGCAGTCGGCACTTACTACTGACCACATAAGTATTTTAAATTTTGAAGGATGGATAAATTTTACCCAGATAAAGTCACCACGAGATAATTGTATTTCCTTATCGTCTCTCCAGTCCAGTCCCGGAACCTCTGGGTTGTGTACCTCTTCCAGCAGCTTGGAGACTGAACAATGACACTCTTTTGATGTCACTGGTATAAATACCCGAGGGACCGCCTCCTTGCTCCAGTTAATTCAGTCTCCAAGCAGCTGGAGGTTGTATGAGCCCAGAGGATCAGGGCTCACTAGAGGGATAATTAAGCAGAATAGTGTTTAATTTAATTTGATTAATTATCTAATTAATTGATTTTGGTTGGTATAATTAACTAATTCTGAGAATAGTTTAGGCCTGAGAGGCTTAGGAGTCCTGAGGTGCGCCCCCCCTCCCCCCTCTCTCTCTCTCTCTCCTCCCCTCCCTTCTTATAGCCGCTGCTGCTTCATAGGCAGTGCTGCCGGGATGTCAAGCACAAGTTGCTGCAGAGATCCAGCTCCCGAACCCACCTGTTTTGGGTGAGGAGCCGGGGATCCAAGGAGCCGCCTGCGTTGTAAAGCGCTCAGAGCAGGACGGGAAGGACAGCGCTGAGAGGTGGCTCCAGGAAAGCATCCGGTCTCTCCTCCGACGCTGAAGTCGCGATTACAGCTGAGTGTGGGGAGAGACGGACAGACCAGGGGGGAAGGAGAGTGGTGTTAAAATCAGCGGCAAAGCGGGCCAAGAGGTAAGAGGGCCTGTTCGCACGCGGTAAAGGAAGGAGAATAGTGTTTTGTTTCGGCGCCATTTAAACCAAGTGGTTGGTCGGGTGCAGGCCGCGTGGTGCGCATGTGTGGGAAAATAGCCGTGCAACGCAGGAAAGCCTTTGATTTCCCAGAGGAATCTGGTTAAAGGGGGGCTCTCATTTTGGTATTTTGACCCTCAGAGGTTGCTGGGGGAAAGAGTTAGGTGCTGTTGGTTAGTTTTGGGGCATTTTTGAAAAACAAATGTTGTTTACTGTTATACAAAAGTTTGTCAAGCACTCACTTAGGACAGTTCGCAGAGGGGGGCTGCTGTGGTGGACCCTACCGACAGTTACTAGGCGGACTGGTTATCACAGGAGAATCATAGTGGCGTAATGCCTTCTAGGCCCGTGTCCGACACAGGAGTGTGTAGAGGCTGCATCTAGGAGGCAGCAGTTATGGAGCAAGCTTTGGAGGTCAGTGGAGAGGGTGCTAAAGGGACATCCTTGACTCTGCAGGACGCTGCGTCACCCGTTGTGCCATTAGAAGAGCCGGTGGCAGGGCCTTCCTCCGCTCCAGATTTGCCTCAGTCACAATCAATGCTACCTGGAGATTTGGCAGCGTTATTTTCACCAGAGTTCGTATCTTTGATTCAGCAGGCCTTTGGGGATGGACAAAAGGGTCCACAGCCCGCCTCTACCGTGGGGGGAACCCGGAGGGAGGCGTCCGGGTGTTCCTCTGGAAGTTGCTGAGGGCGCAGTTCCTGCAAAGAAGTCTAGAGGCGCGAAGGAACGACAGGAGCATTCGGTAACCTCATGAGGTTCACTCTGAGGATTTGGATCCAGATTTAGAAATGGAGGACGAATTAGAGGAAGGAGAACTCACGGAACAATAGGACCAGGCGAGAGTGGTTTGTGTTTTCCGCCGAGACGAGTTGCCGGCGCTGATTGTGGAAACGCTTAAGGCCCTTAATATTCCGGCCTTGGAGCCGGCGGAGGATTCCACCTTAGAGGACCTGTTGTTGTGCAGGCATTTTGGAAGATGCAAAGGGCCTTTCCGGTGCACAGAGTAGTGCAGGAGATGATTCAACAAGAATGGGACATGCCCGAAGCAGGACTAAAGGGGTCCAGGGTCATGGCTCGTCTGTATCCTTTGGTGGATCAGGATCGAGAGGAGTTTAAGTCTCCCAAAGTGGATGCAGCGGTCTCGGCTGTTACCAAGAAGACTACAATTCCGGTGGAAGGTAGTGCCGCTCTCAAGGATGGTCAAGATAGAAAGCTAGATACATTGTTGAAACAGGTGTTTGATATCAATGCGTTATCCATTCAGGCTTCAATATGTGGTGCATGGGTAGCCAGAGCCTGTCTTCGCTGGTCCCAGCGAGTACAGGGGGAACATGTGGAGGACTCTGCGGCAGAAGCATCCCGGTTAGAGATCGGGGCAGCTTATTTGGCTGACATTCATTAATTATTTTATTTATTTATTTAGACAGATTTGTATGCCACCTTATCCTTCAGTCAAGGTGGTCATGTCATGTCACATCACATCACAATTGGAGGGTTACATTTAACATTAGAGTACGTGTAAACATTTAGACAGTACAGTTACATAACAGCATTTAGACAATATAATTAAAGGTAACATAGAACATGAAGGTATTTAGTAACGTAGTGTGATAAACTTGTGTGTGTGGATAGGATGGGTGCGTGCTTAGTTGGCAGCGTAAGTGGTATTTCAGTATGGGTAAGGGATGTTGCCTGGATGCTCATATGTTTCTATAAATAGAAATGTTTTGAGGTCTTTGCGGAATTCTGTGAGGTCATCTAATGCTTTCAGGCTCATTGGGAGGGAGTTCCATAGTGTGGATGCCAGTAGTGATGGTGCTCTTTTTGAAGTTGATTGTTTCATTATGACTTTATTAGGGGGCTGTCGAAGAGTATGGCCTCGTAATTGCAGCTAGAAGATATCTCTGGTTGCGTAATTGGGCGGCAGATGGTTCTTCTAAAGCAAGGCTCAGTAAGCTTCCTTTCAGGCGTAAGCTGCTGTTTGGTGAAGACTTAGATAAGCTGGTAAAGGATTTAGGTGAGTCCAAAGGCGGCAGACTGCCATAAGACAAGCAGAAGCTGGGGTGTTCCACTCCGGTGACCAGGGGCCAGCAGAGGGACTTTTGTCGTTTTTCATTCCCTCAGTTCGGACAGTTTCAGAGAGGATGTCTGCCTTACAGGAGTCAGGGTTTTCGAGGAGCGAGCAGGGGTTTTGCCGCCTCCTCTTCCTCGAACCTTAGAAAGTCACAGTGAAGCCAGGGGGGCCCAGGCAGGTTTGGTGCCCGTGGGAGGTCGTCTATGGGATTTTTATCCGGCCTGGGTCCAGATCACATCGGATTGGTGGGTGTTGGAGGTCATTCAGGAAGGATATGCTCTGGAGTTTCAACGCCCAATGGTCGATTCTTTTGTTCAGTCTCCTTGCAAGGCACGCAACATGTGCAAAGCTGTGCGAGAGGCCTTACAAAGACTTCTGAACCAGAACGCTGTCGTTCTGGTGCCACCAGACCAGTGCGGCTGCGGTCGATACTCCATCTACGTTGTGGTTCCAAAAAAGGAAGGATCGTTTTGTCCAATTTTGGGTCTTCAAAGAGTAAATCGTTGTCTTCGGTTGACTCGTTTTCGGATGGAGACACTGAGGTCTGTCATAGTGGCAGTACGGAAAGGAGAATTTCTTACGTCTCTGGATTTGTCGGAGGCGTATCTGCATATTCCGATTTGTCTGGAGCATCAGAAATTTCTAAGGTTTGCAGTGCCCATGGGGCATTTCCAGTTTCAGGCATTGCCATTCGGTTTGGCAACAGCTCCACGAACGTTCACCAAAGTGATGGTGGTAGTGGTGGCGGCATTGCAAAAGGAAGGAGTGTTAGTTCATCCCTATCTGGACGACTGGTTAATTCGGGCAAAGTCCGAAAGAGAAAGCGAGTTGGCAATGGCCAGAGTAGTAGAATTGTTACAAAGTCTTGGGTGGGTGGTCAATGTGGCAAAGAGCAGGTTGACTCCATCGCAAACTCTAGATTACCTGGGATCTTGCTTTGATACAAAGGTAGGAAGGGTGTTTCTTCCTCAGCTGTGGGCGCTAGGGTTGAGAAAGCTGGTGCGCAGTTTCCTGGAGAGAAAGGATCCCACTGCATTGCATTATCTACAGTTGCTCAGTACCATGGCAGCAACACTGGAGCTACTTCCATGGGCAAGAGCTCATATGCGTCCATTACAGAGGGTGCTACTCAGGAGGTGGTTGCACCAGGAGGAACCTCTCTTGTGGAGACTACCCTGCCCGCCGGAGACTCAGGCTCTTCAGTGGTGGTTATGGCCAGGGATTCTGGAAGTAGGAATGCCCCTGGAATCACCCGCTTGGATTCCTCTTACGACAGATGGCAGTCTCGTGGGCTGGGGAGCTCATTTCGAAGGACGGTTCATTCAAGGCCAATGGACCGAACAAGAGAGAGTTTGGTCAATCAACAGATTGGAATTGAGAGCGGTAGCCTTAGTGCTGCAAGCATTTCAACATTACCTTCAGGGAAAAGCCATTCGGGTACTGTCCAACAATGCAACCGCAGTGGCTTACATCAATTGTCAAGGGGGCACAAGCAGTGTCTCCCTGGAAGCCGAGGCCGAACAACTGTTCGTGTGGGCCGAGGTGAATTTTGGGGCTTTGTCGGCTTCACATGTAGCAGGGGTGGACAATGTAGAGGCCGATTTATTTTTGTCGGGTCAAGTGGACCCAGGAGAGTGGGTTCTGCATACGCAGGTGTTCGAGATGATAGTGTATCGTTGGGGAGCCCCCCGTGATGGATCTCATGGCAACTTTCGAGCCTGCGAAGGTCAACCGATTCTTCAGCCGAAGATGGGAGAGAATGTCGGAAGACCTATACGCTCTCATACAAAGGTGGCCAGAAGAGCAACTTCTGTACGTCTTTCCTCTGTGGGTGTTGATAGCACGTGTTCTGCAGAGAGTAGAACTGCACAGGGAACACGTAATATTGTTAGCGCCGGATTGGCCAAGGTGGCCATGGTGCACGGATCCGATGAGGTTATTAGTAGACCAACCATGACCCCTACCGATTCGAGAGGACCTGTTGCGACAGGGTCCATTACGCATGCTGCAGGTGGATCGATTCTCGCTTACGGCTTGGCTCTTGAGATGGCAAGGCTAAAGGTTAGAGGTTACTCATCGGCGGTGATTTCCACATTGTTAAAGGCAAGGAGGAGGTCTACCTCCTTGGCGTATATTAGAATCTGGAGAGTCTTTGAAGCATGGTGTGACAACAAAGATTTTGAGGCATTGAAGGCTTCTGTTTCTCAAATTCTGTCTTTTTTGCAGGACGGGTTTGAAAAAGGCTTAGCTGCTGTAACATTGAGAGTTCAGTTGGCAGGGCTGTCTTGTTATAGAGGTAAGAGAAATGGGGAGGTGCTAGGGGCGCACCCAGTTGTAAAGCGTTTTTTGAGAGCTGTGTCGTCGTCGAGGCCACCGTGTAGACCGACAGTACCGACGTGGGATCTGCATTTGGTGTTGGAGGCGTTGGTACGTGAGCTGTTTGAGCCGTTGTCGTGGGCATCATTAAAGGATCTTTTTCTCAAAGTAGTGTCTCTAGTGGCGATATCGTCTGCGTGGAGGATTTCAAAGTTACAGGCTTTGTCCTGTAGCAAGCCTTTTCTATCTTTTTACGAAAAGAAGGTGGTGTTAAGGCCAGTACCTTCATTTTTTCCTAAGGTGGTGTCAGCTTTTCATGTGAATCAAGTGGTTTCCTTGCCAGTATTTGAGGATAGTGGCGAGGAGGTACATTTCAGAAAATTGCATCTCTTAGACGTGCGTAGAGCATTAAAGACGTATTTGCGGCGAACACAGGAATTCTGTAAGACAGAAAGACTGTTTGTTCTTTTTGGGGTGGCAAGAAAAGGGCACGCAGCTTCCAAAGCGTGTATTGCCAGATGGCTCAAAGAAACCATAGCTTCAGCGTATTTTTTAAAGGGCAGGACAGTACCAGACGGGCTTAAGGTGCATTCAACAAGGGCGCAGGCAGCGTCCTGGGCTGAGTGCAGTTTGGTACCGGCGGTTGACATCTGTAAGGCGTCTACTTGGTCGTCAAATTTCTTTGTCAAACATTATCATCTAGATGTGCAGGCGGAAAGGGATACCTGTTTTGGATCGGCAGTGCTTCAGGCTGATCTAGCGGGTCCCTTCCGTTAAAGGTTTTTACTGCTCTGTTACATCCCCAGAGGTTCCGGGACTGGACTGGAGAGACGATAAGGAAGGTGAAATTAGACTTAGCTGCTAATTGTTGTTCCTTGAGAAACTCCAGTCCAGTCCCGCATCCCTCCCTAATATTCTGTCGTTTGGACTACGGCCTGAAGCAAAGAGGTATAGTATTTGACACGGTAAGCTCAAGGGCCAGGTATATGAGTTACAGTCCATAAGGGGAGGGTGAATGAATGGGGATCTTTAGGCGGTCATATTCCTCTATTAAGATGGAGGGCGGACCATAACAGGACAACACTAGTAGTACTTTAAGGGCACATTCTGTGTCTTAGTTCATAGTTGATAGTTGTTAAAGTTTGATAGTGATGTTTGCTACTTAATTATTTCTCCGGTGAGTCTGCTTTGCTTTGTCAATAGGTTACTGGAACAAGGAGGCGGTCCCTCGGGTATTTATACCAGTGACATCAAAAGAGTGTCATTGTTCAGTCTCTAAGCTGCTGGAAGAGGTACACAACCCAGAGGTTCCGGGACTGGACTGGAGTTCCTCAAGGAATAACAAATAGCAGGTAAGTCTAATTTCACCAAACTTTCCCTACATAAAATGGCTTTTAAAAAATTAACCTGCAAATAATATACTCATATAAAAAAACATGCGGTGACACAATAGTATGTGATATAGGCATGTTCTTAGGTGGAATTGCGATATACGTGCATTCTGTGAAATATGCAGTCATGCAGATTGTATGTATGTACATTTACACCAGTTCCTGAGGTGTAAATGTCCACAGCTTCAGTCTAGCAGCAGATCTCCAGGAACAAGCAGGAATGTAGTCTTCACATATGGGTATCGTCGGTACCGACGGAGCCTGTGCGGGAATACTCCCCAGCATCCAATAGGAAAGCTTTTGGGAGCATCCCACTGCGCCTGCGCTGCTGCCTTCCTGCCTTTCCAACTCTCCCTCTTCAGTTTTTCGTTTTCCGGGGAGCTGACAGGGAGCAAACCCTGTCGCCGCAGAAAATCTTCTTTTTTGTGGTCGCATCTGCCTTCACCGTCGACGCCTATACCGTTACCACCGGTGTTTTCTTTATTGTCTTATTTCTTTTCCTTAAAAAAAAAAAAAGAATAACTTATTTTTTGGAGGGTCTGTCCCCTCTTGGTGCCAGACGCCATTTTGGGCACTAGGCCCTCTTTTCTTCCAAAATGGAGAAACCATCTAGTGGTTTCAAAAAAATGTTCAAAGTGTAGCGTACCATTTCTGCTACCGACACCCATGATTGGTGTCTCAAATGTTTAGGTCCTGACCATTTACCATCGGAGTGTCTCCTTTGTAGAAAGATGACCAAGAGATGCCTGCAGAACAGAGCTGCAAAACTCTGCACACTCTTTGCCTCGGATGCAATGTCTGTTGCGCCGACGTTATCCAGGGCTTCATCTTGCTCCCTTGGATCTCAGGTAACCAAACCCAGATTTTCCAAGACCGGCCGGTCCTTAAAGGATAGATCTCCTCCTTTTAAGCATCGAGATGCTACTAGCATTGCCCTTGAGGAAAACACACCGGCAAAACAACCCCGGCGGGAGGCCCTGGCCTTCAAAGCATTAACGGGGTTCCAGGATGTTCTCGAAGCTTCCACCTCCAGAGAACTCTTGGTGCCATGTTCTGGTGTCGTGGCCTGCTCCGTCGGTGCCGACATCCAGGCATCGGCAGGCTCCATGGATCAACATATCCTGGCCATCGAGGGCAGTCTTGCGGCTTTATTAGCAGCCTCGGTACCGCTAAAGCCGCTTCAATCGACGCAGTTGTCCATACCGATATTGGTACCGAATGTACCTGCATTGACCAATGCGCCTCTCTCTCCATGCTTCCTCCCATGCCGGCCTGGAATCGGTCTCCGGCATTGAGGATCCGGTATCGAGGCAGTCCGATGCCGACTTTGATCGATACCGTCAACAAGTAATACGAGAACATCCGGCCCGACAATACTTTGAATCCTCCGATTCCGATGACTCTGTTGGTACCGGGGTGGTTCTTCCGGAGGATCCCTCTCCTTCGCCACAGCGTCAGATGTCTCCCCTGGAGGACATGTCCTTTCAGGACTTCATACGTGATGTAGCAAGGGGACTCTCGCTCACTGTGACCCCTGAGAAGGAACCGAGAGCTGAAGAGTTGGAAATTCTTCAGTATCCGGGAGCTCCTAAGGAGGCTGCTACCCTTCCCATTCACAGAATTTTGCATGATCTCATGCTTAGGATTTGGGAAACACCTTTAACGGTGTCTCCACATTCTCGGAGACTCAATACAATGTACCGGATACTGCAATGTCCCGGTTTCCAAAAAACACAATTACCACACCATTCCATGGTAGTGGAATCGGCAATGCGTAGGATCAAGAGGGCTAAGACGCATTCATCCAACTCTCCAGGTCGTGAATTGAGAACCCTCGATGCTTTTGGGCATCGATGCTTTCAGTCCTCAATGCTATCAGCTAGAATAAGCTCTTACATACTTTTATATGGGTATATTTCTTCGTGAGGTTACAAGAGACTTGGAACTTGTGGCTCCACTTCTTCCCAATGACAAGAGGGCTGACTTTCTCACTCTGGTCAAACATGCCCAGAGTGTTTCTAAGTTCATGAACCGTGCAACCTTTGATTGCTTTGAGTGCATTAGCAGAACCTCTGCTATCTCCATCAGTGCACGTCGCATTGCCTGGTTACAAGCATCTGATTTAGAACAATGGGTGCAAGACAATATTCCTTGCACAGGAGAAAACCTCTTTGGCAAGGATTGGCAGGACAAAGCTAATCAGCAGCTTGAGTCCGAAAACACCACCTTGAACAGATTATCAAGTACCACAGCCAACCCAGCTAAGAAAAAGACAGTTAAGAAACCCTTTTTCAACAAGAAAAAGAAATTCTATCGATCTTACACCCAGGCTGTCCACTGCCCAGTTCATGCTCCCCAAAAAGGGCAGCAGCAACCCAGACAGCAGAGGAAGGCCCAAGTCCCCAGAGCTCAACCAGCTCAGACGCAGCTTCCTCAGGGGCTTTGACTCCTTCCTAGAGAACTTAGTCATCCTGCCCCTGAAGGGTCCAGGGCCTCTCACCATCCCAGGCAGACTCTGTCATTTCGCCGAAAGATGGCAACAGATAACATCAGAGCACTGGACTCTCTCTATTATAACAGAGGGGTACAAACTCCATTTTCACAGTATGCCCCCTCCCACCATCACAAGACAGTTCAATTCTCGGGGCCCCTTCACCACTCTCTTGTGTCAAGAGGTCGCCTCACTACTTGCTCAAGGGGCAATAGAAGAGGTACCTATATCCCAACAGGGCATGGGTTTCTACTCCCCCTTCTTCCTCATTCCAAAGAAGACAGGGGGTACAGACCCATACTGGACCTCAGAGGGTTGAACAAGTATCTGTTCCGAGAATAATTCAAGATGATCTCCCTCGGAACACTTCTTCCTTACATTCAGAGTCAGGATTGGCTATGTTTTCTAGATCTAAAGGATGCATATATACATATTCTCATCCATACAGATCCACAGGAGGTTTCTTCAATTCCTTTTTCAAGGAAGACATTACCAGTACAGGGTTCTACCCTTTGGACTGGCTTACGCCCCAAGAGTCTTCACAAAATGCATGGCAGTAGTAGCAGCATTCCTGAGAACTCTGGGGATATTCGTCTTCACCTACTTAGACAACTGGCTCATCCGAGTATCAACATCTCCAGAAGCCAGCTCCGCTCTCTCCTGTACAATGCAAATCCTGCAGTACCTGGGACTGGTCATAAACCTCCCAGAATTTCATCTCACCCCTTCTAAGTCGCTAGAGTTCATAGGGGCTCCTCTAGACTCAAGGCAGTCAAAATCTTTCCTGCCACATCCACGTTGTCTTTGAATACTCCAGCTGGCCTCTCAAGCAACTATGAATACTTTTCTAACTGCTCGAGAAATGCTTCAGCTACTGGGGCATATGGCATCCACTGTCCATGTGGTTCCCTATGCTCGCCTGCCCATGAGAGCAGCCCAGTGGACCCTAGCCTCTCAGTGGACACAAGCGTCGGGTCGCCTGGGGGACAAAATCAGAAATTCTACATGCCTCATTTTGTCTCTACAATGGTGGCAATCGCTGAAAAACCTCGTAGGGTCTCCTTTCCAGCAGCCACTACACCAAGCCACCTTGACGATAGATGCGTCCAAGTTGGGTTGGGGAGCTCACTTGGACAGTCTTTCTACTCAGGGTCTCTGGACCGAGCAGGAAGTTTGTCTTCATATAAACATCCTGGAACTCAGGGCCATCTTCTATGCTCTTTGAGTATTTCAGGACCGCCTGAGCTACAAGACGGTTCTTATCCAGACCGGCAATCAGGTAGCTATGTTCTATGTGAACAAGCAGGGTGGAACAGGTTCTCAGGCGCTGTGCAACGAAGCTCTACGCCTCTGGGCCTTCGCCAGAGATCTTCAAATCCACCTACTAGCGGTGTATTTACCAAGCACACAAAATCTCTTGGCAGACAAACTCAGTCGAGTTCTGCTGCCACACGAGTGGTCTCTTCATCCAGAGCAAATCTCTCGAATCTTTCCAGATATAGACCTCTTTGCAAGTCCTCAGAATGCCAAACTTCCCTGGTTCTGTTCCAGAATCTCGGCTCAGAACTGTCAGGCAAGGGATGCCTTCCACCTCCACTGGGGTCAGGACTTCCTCTATGCCTACCCACCCATTCCCCTCATTCCCAAAACTCTATTCAAGCTTCAGAGAGACAGGGGCCATATGATCCTCATAGCCCCACGCTGGCCATGACAGACGTATCCACTGCTTCTACGTCTCTCTCAAGCCAAGCCCTGGAGTTGGGATGTGCTCCAGATCTACTTTCTCAGGAGAATGGGATGCTATTGCACCCAAACCCTCAGCCCCTACACCTCAGGGAGTGGCTACTGAGAGTCTAGAATTCGAACATATCAACCTTTCTCAACAGGTTAAAGATATCCTTTTGGCTTCAATAAAACCTTCCACAAGGAGGGCCTATGCCTTTAAGTGGAAAAGGTTCTCCATCTGGTGTTCAAAAAGGAACTTAATCCCTTTTCAGTGCCAGTGGAGGTGTTACTGGAGTATCTCCTCCATTTATCATCCTCTGGCCTTAAGACCAATTCAGCAAGGGTCCACCTTAGTGCCATTGTGGCTTTCCACAAGCCCTTGGATGGATAACCTGTTTCCTCTCAACCACTTGTAGCGAGGTTTATGAGAGGTCTAATCTTAACAAAACCCCCCATTAAGCCACCACCCGTGGCATGGGATTTGAATCTTGTCCTTGGGCAACTCATGAAACCGCCCTTCGAACCCTTAGCCACTACATCTTTGAAGTTTCTTTCTTGGAAGGTAATCTTCCTAATTGCTGTCACTTCTGCAAGATGCATCAGTGAGCTACAAGCTTTAGTGGCTGATCCTCCTCAAACACGGTTCCACCATGATAAGGTAGTTCTTAGGACTCATCCTCACTTTATGCCGAAGGTGGTTTTGCCTTTTCATTTAAACCAATTGGTTTACCTTCCTTTATTCTTCCCTAGGCCTTATGCCTCCAATGCAGAAAGGAATCTTCATATTCTGGATTGTAAAAGAGCCTTGGCTTTTTACCTTCAGAGAACTAAGCAACATAGAAAGGCTTCCCAGCTTTTTGTGGCCTTTGACTTCAGTCATCTTGGATTACCAGTTTCCAAGCAAACTTTGTCTAAATGGATTGCAGATTGCATATCCTTTGCCTATGAGAAAGGGACTTTCTCTCGAAGGTCATGTCACAGCTCACAATGTGAGAGCAATGGCAGCCTCTATGGCTAACCTTCCCTCAATGTCCATTGATGACATCTGTAGAGCAGCCACTTGGGCTTCGGTACACACCTTTGCAGCCCACTACTGCTTAGACAAGGACTCCCGTTTGGATTCCTCGTTTGGCCAGGCTGTTCTCTAGCATCTCTTTCAGGCTTAGAACAAACAGGTCAAACAACGGTAAGGATTTGAGGGTTTATTTTTATTAAATTGCTAGCTCTCTGACTGGGAGCTCTTAAAAGGGTTCTGGTATATTTTTAAAGCAAAGTTACATCTTTTTGGTGCTTTAGTAGAAATATTTTCTGTAGTGGAGTAGGTTTTAAACTCCAGTAACCTTCTCAGCTTTTGGGAACTGCTGACAGCTAATCAGGAGTTAGTTCCCTCCCTACCCACCCCAACTCTCACCCACCCCTAGCAAGCAGTCTTGCTTTATAGGGCACCTCCCCATTTAACAAAGCACAGGGACTTGGAACAGTACATTTTGAATATAATTAAAGAGATTTAACTGCTTTTCTCTAAAAGGACAGCTGGGAAACCGGCTGGTACTTTGGTAGATCTCTCTCTTTTGCTTTAACAGATACCTAAGCTCAACGAACAGAACAATGGCTGGGAATAATCGTATCGCTAAAGCTGTTGCCCCCGTTACAGCTTCTGCCTCTGTCCAGACAGAGGTCCCAATGCCAATTGAAGGTCCGGTTCCATGTGCAGGGTGCCTGCATGCTGAAGCTCTGAGGAAACAAGTGGAGGAACTCAGAGAGGAGGTGGCGAGGCTGAGGAGCATTCAAGACAGTGAGAAGTACATTGATGAGATGCTTCTTGCAGCAACCAAGCTCTCCAGCAGAGGAGAAGATGGGTGCCAACAGAATGACGAAGGTTGGACACAAGTCACCAGGGCCTGCAGAATCACCAATCCAACTTCTCCAGCCCTTGAATTGGAGAACCATTATGCAACCCTGGAAGTGGAGGAGGTGAAAGCATCCCTGGAAAGGGAAGAACCAGAGCTCAAGTACCCCAAAGTTGCAGAATCAGTGACCACAAGAAAGTGAAAGGTAGTGGTGGTTGGTAACTCTCTACTGAGGGGTACTGAGGCATCCATCTACCGACCAGACTTGATGTCCAGAGAGGTATGCTGTCTGCCTGGTGTCAAAATTCAAGATGTTACGGAGAGTTTGCCGAGACTCATCAAGCCCACTGACTATTACCCAATGTTGCTAATCCATGTCGGAACAAATGATACTGCCAGGTATCCCTCTGAGCGTATCAAAAGTGACCTCATGGCTCTGGGACAGAGGGTGAAGCAGTTAGGTGCACAGGTGGTGTTCTCTTCAATCCTCCCTGTTGAGGGTAAAGGCCAAGGCAGAGAGGCTTGCATCCTGGAGATGAATGCATGGCTGCGTGGATGGTGTCATCGAGAGCGTTTTGATTTCCTAGACCAGGGGTCTCAAACACGCGGCCCGCGGGCCGCATGCGGCCCGCGAGAGACCCTTGTGCGGCCCGCGATGCATAGGGGGGAAAAAAAAAAACGGCTTCTGCTGCTGCTGCCGCCGCTGCCGTGGCCGGCAATAGCAGCAATATCGCAAGTCCCGCGGGCTCCCCCCCACCCGGCAGATCCCTTCCTGCTTGCCTGCCAATGCTGCCAGTTCTCCGCTTCGGCTTTCAGAGCCGCGAAGGGAGAACTTCTCCCTCGCGACTCTGTTAAGCTCGCCGGGGCAGATGGGAAATTTCCCATCTGCCCCAGCGGGCTTAACAGAGTCACGAGGGAGAAGCTCTCCCTTCGCGGCTCTGAAAGCCGAAGCGGAGAACTGGCAGGCAAGCAGGAAGGGATCTGCCGGGTGGGGGGGGAGCCCACGGGACTTGCGATATTGCTGCTATTGCCGGCCACGACAGCGGCGGCAGCAGCAGCAGAAGCCGGGTTTTTTTTTTAAGTTTAATTTTCCCGGGGGGGGGGGGAGGGAGCAGGACTTGATGGGGGGGGGGAGCAGGACTGGAGGTGTGGCGGGGGGGGAGCAGGACTTGGTGGGGGGGGAGCAGGACTTGATGTGGGGGGGGAGCAGGACTTGATGGGGGGGAGCAGGACTTGTGTGGGGGGGGGAGCAGGACTTGATGTAGGGGGGAGCAGGACTTGATGTAGGGGGGGAGCAGGACTTGATGTGGGCTGGGGGGGGTAGTACTGAAAATGGGGTGATGGGGGTTAGGACTGGTAATGGACAGATGGGGGTTAGGACTGGAGGTGGTCTGTCTGGGGGCCTAAGACTGAAAATGGGGTTATGGGGGGGCTAAGAATGAAGATGGGGCGATGGAAGGGTTAGGCCTGGAAGTGGGCTGTTGGGGGGCTTAGGACCGATAATGGGCTAGGGGGGGGCTAGAACTGGTAATGGACTGGGGGGGGTGCTATGACTGGAAATGGGCCGAGTAGAAGGGGGAGCTTGAACTGCAAATAGCTGATGGGGACAGGGTCTTGGAATGGTAATGGGCTGAGTGGAAGGGGGCTTGGAATGGAAATGGGCTGATGGGGAGGGGGGCTTGGAAAGGAAATGGGCTGTGAGGGGAGGGAGCTAGGACTGGAAATGGGCTGATGATGCGGGGACTAGAAGGGAGCGGATGCTGGGTTGGGCAGGAGCTAGAAGGGAGTTGATGTTGGGGGACGATTAGAATGGGATGGGGCTGGGAGAGTGAAATGGAGAGGGGAAATATATTTTGTGTGGGAGGGAAGAAAAATCTACAATTGGCCGGGTATTGGGAGAGTAAGTGGGGATTGAGGATGGAGGGGTAAAATTTGAGTGGATGAAATAGGAATGAGGAAAGAGCAAAAGGAGAATGATTAGTATGTTAAAGCAGATGTAGAGAGAATGGAAAAAAACTAGGAAAGAAGAAAGGAGAAATGGACAGCAGACGATGGAGAGTTAGCAGAAGACACAAAGAAACCAGAAGAAAGTGACTGGAACAATTGCAACTGAAAAAAAAATGCACAAAAGGTAGAAAAATATCTCTTTATTTTGAATTTATTAACTGAAATATGTCAGCTCTTGGAAATGTGCATCTTTAACGTCTGCACTTTATTTAATACAAGAGGAAATCAATGTATAGTTTTATTTCTACAGTGTTGTACATTCTAAGTTTGGCTTTTGGGGTTCCCAGTTTAATTGTCTTCCTGTTTCTAAATTGTGATTCCTTGTTTGGTGATGGTGTATGTTCTGCATGTGTAACTGGGCTGAGGTATTCTGTTTATGTAATTCCTATTTGACATTGCCACTTGTTCTCTTTCCCGAGTAGGTCATGTATTGTTATTCTCTGAAATGTGTTGATTTAATATTTGCAGTGTTGCCTTTTGATAGTTAGGGTATGGTGCTTTGTGAGTCCTGGTAGTGCTGTTAGGACACGGCAGGTTTGCTATGGGTTCTAAATGGGCAGTGTTTCTAGTAGTTCCTAATGTGCCTGGCGGTTGGCACTGGTTTATAGTAATGTAGAAATCTTTTAGTCTTTCTTTATCCATACACTCATTAAGAGGCATGTTTACTAAAAGTTAGTGTATGGTAACATTATGCAAATATTTATGCAAATGATGCCCTTATGCAAATGAGGCCTGCGTCTTGTGCGGCCCCCGGGTTACTCTACAAGTCCTCATTTGGCCCTCAAAGCAATTTGAGTTTGAGACCCCTGTCCTAGACCATGGGATGCTGTTCCAAGGGTTGCAGAGCAGAGATGGCATCCATCTGTCCAAGAAAGGTCAACGCGTCTTCAGTAATAGACTGGCTAATCTGCTGAAGAGGGCTTTAAACTAGATTTGTTGGGGATGGGTGAAGAAAGCCCCCAGGTAAGTGATATATTAAATACTTTTATGGAAATGGGTAACAAGGTAACACATGGAAAGCAGTGTGTATAAATGCCCGTAGCATGGGAAATAAGATCCCTGATGTTGAAGCTTTCGTGGGAGTTGCCGACTTGGATTTAGTGGCAGTTACAGAAACATGGTTCATAGAAAACCATGACTGGGAGGTAACTATACCTGGCTATACTTTATTCAGAAAGGACAGGGTAGGAAGAAGGGGAGGAGGAGTGGCACTATATGTAAAAAATACTATTAAAGCTTTGGAATTACAGAGCTTAAAAAGGAGAGAGGAGGCAATTTGGGTTAAACTAGAAAGAGGGAAAGAGAAATCTATTTGCGTTGGCGTGATATACAGACCTTCCGCACAAGAGGAAGAGGTGGACAGAGAGTTAATTGAAGACATTCGCAGAATTGCTAGGAAAGGGGAAATGCTACTGATGGGGGATTTCAATATGCCAGATGTTGATTGGCACATTCCTGCTGCAGTATCATCTAGAAGTAAAGAGATCCTGGATTTTCTACAGGGAGAACTATTCAAGCAATTGGTAACAGACCCCACACGTGAAGGGGCCATACTGGACTTGGTGCTTACCAATGGTGAAAGTGTTTCTGATGTTATGGTGGGAGATCATTTTGCATCCAGTGATCACCAGATGGTGTGGTTCAGTATTAGGACTAGGGCTGTTAGAATCCATTCAAAGGTGAGGGTTTTAGACTTTAGGAAGACTAACTTTGCCAAGATGGGCCAATACCTCAGGGAGTCGTTAGCGGGATGGGAACAGCTGGGGGATGTAGAAAAACAGTGGGCAAAACTGAAAGGGGATATTTTAAGGGCAACCAACCTTTTTGTTAAAATGGTAAATAAAGGTTAAAGGAAAAGGAGACCGCTATGGCTTTCGAAAGAAGTAGCTGAAAAAGTGAAGAAAAAGAGGGAGGCCTTCATGAAATAAAGATATCACAGAGAGAGGAAGACAGGCATCTATATTTGGAAAAACTTAGAGAAGCTAGCAAAGTAGTCAGGAAAGCAAAGATTCAAAAAGAGGAGGAAATAGCCAATGCAATAAAATGGGGGGATAAGACATTTTTCAGATATGTTAGTGAGAAGAGGAAGGGCAAAAGTGGTATTGTCAGACTCAAGGGTGAAGGGAAGGAATATGTAGAAGCTGATGAGGATAAAGCGGATGTGTCTGATCTTAAAGTAGCCAAACAGGTAGAAAAGGCGACGGCAAAAGCTAGAAGGATGCTTGGGTGCATACGGAGAGCAATGGCTAGCAGAAAAAAGGAGGCGATAGTGCCTCTGTATAAGTCTTTGGTGCGACCTCATTTGGAGTATAGTGTGCAATTCTGGAGACCGCACCTTCAAAAGGATGTGAACGGGATGGAGTCGGTGCAGAGGGTAGCTACTAAAATTGATCTCCAGGAACAAGCAGGAACTAAGTCTTCACATATGGGTATCGTCGGTACCGACAGAGCCTGCACAGGAATGCTCCCCAGCGTCCAATAGGAAAGCTTTTGGGAGCATCCCACAGCGCCTACATGCTGCCTTCCCGCCTTTTCCAACTGTCCCTCTCCAGTTCTTTGTTTACCGCGGAGCCGACAGGTCGCACTTCCTGTCGCTGCAGAAAATTCCCTTCTTATACTTCTTTTTTATGGTCGCGTCTGCCTTCCCTCAACGCTATACCAGTACCACCGGTGGTTCTTTTTCTTTTTTCTAAAAAAAAGAAAAAAACTTTTTCTGGAGTCTTTCTCCAGTAATTTTCTTCTCGGGTGCTGCGTGCCATTTTGGGCACTAGGCCCAATTTTTTCCTCAAAATGGAAAAACCCGCTTCGGGTTTTAAAAAGTGTTCTTAGTGTGGCGGTACCATCTCCGTCACCGACACCCATGAGTGGTGCCTCAAATGTTTAGGTCCTGACCACTCTATTTCAGAGTGTGTTGCCCTTGGGATGATGTCAAAAAGGGGCTGGCAAAACCGAGCTGCTAAGCTTAGCACCCTTGTTCCCTCTGATGCAGCCTCCTTGGCATCGACGTCTTCCAGGGCTTCATCTTCCTCCCATGGATCTCAGGTAACTAAACATTAATCTAGCCGGTCCTCAAAGGGTAGATCTCCTTCTAAACATCGAGATGCCTCTGGCGTTGCCCTTGAGGGACTTTCACCGGCAAAATTGCCCCGGCGGGAGGCTTTGGCTTCCAAAGCACTAACGGGGCTCCAGGATGTTCTTGAGGCTTCAACCTCGGCAGAACTACTGGTGCCATGCTCTGGGGTTCCGGACGCTTTATCCGAAACCGATACCCTAGCATCGGCAGCGTCGATAGACCAGAGATTCTTGGCTATTGAACGCAGTCTGGCAGCTCTTCTCACAGCCTCAATGCCCCTGAAACCGCTTCAGATAATTCAACCGATACCGGCACTGACTGCATCGACATTGACAGGTATTCTACCAGGACCGAGTCATGCGTCTCTATCCGTCATCGACAAGTCAGTACCGGACCACTCCGATGCTGACTTTGATCGGTACCAGTACTGTGCCTTGCACGATCACCCGGATCGGAGATACTTCGAATCCTCGGATGAGGCTTCAATCTCGGCAGAACTACTGGTGCCATGCTCTGGGGTTCCGGACGCTTTATCCGACACCAATACCCAAACATCAGCAGCGTCGATATACCAGAGATTCTTGGCTATTGAACGCAGTCTGGCAGCTCTTCTCACTGCCTCGATGCCCCTGAAACCACTTCAGACAATTCAACTGATACCGGCACCGACTGCATCGACATCGACAGGTATTCTACCGGGACTGAGTCATGCGTCTCTATCTGTCATCGACAAGTCGGTACCGGAACACTCCGATGCTGACTTTGATCCGTACTGGTACCGTGCCTTGCACGATCACCCGGATCAGAGATACTTCAAATCCTCGGATGAGTCTCAAGACTCTGAAAGCTCTGCTGAAACCAGAGTACTTCTTCCCGAGGATTCCTCTTCTCCTCAGCGTAGGATGTCTGCACCAGAGGATATGTCCTTTCAGGATTTTATCCAAGATGTGGCCTGGGGTTCCTCCTTGTCCTGGGTTTCAGAAGACTCAATTACTACTCCATTCCATGGTGGTGGAATCAGCCATGAGACGGATAAAGAGTGCAAAAAGGCATGCATCTAATCCTCCAGGACGTGAGTGTAGGACTCTTGATGCCTTTGGACGTCGATCCTTCCAGGCTTCCATGCTTTCTGCTAGGATCAGTTCCTATATCTTGTATATGGGAATGTTCCTTAAGGAAGTCACAGGAGACTTAGAGCTTATGAGCCCTCTCCTTTCCTGAAGAGGACCACGCATGCGTGGTGGCAATCCCAAAGGCTTTCTTCAAAAGCTAGGGAATTGCTCTGCGCGGGTTCCGTCAGTGCCAATGTCACCCATAAGTGAGGACTGATTCCTGCTGTCCCTGGAGAACACCTATTACAGGTGAGTAACTACGCTTTACTTAGGGGAAAAGGCAGTGCTTCTGTCCTGAAGAAGAATTTTGTCTTTGCACAACAGTCGACTTTCACTCGGTCAGGTTAACATATCTGAAAAGACTTATATGGAGGATTGAAAACCATGTTGCTTAGCAGAACTCGCCAAAATGATGTGAATAGCAAAGATAGATATGTGCTGTATAAGGCAGATAAATCAGAAAGGAACTCTGTAAATGAGCATGCTCCAGTTCTTTCCTATATTTGATTATCCTAACTATTTTATTACTGTGAAGTTGATTATCATCCTACTTGTCATTATGTTTGCTGCTTCATTAACAGGCATTTCATTGTGCTGGTGTTGGCTTTGATTGCATGCCTCTACTACTGAAGTATGATGATGTTTAGCTGGAGGCTCATTATGCATGTTGAGTTATCAAGCAAGGACATAAGACGCTCGGTCATGTATGTGTGTATGCGCACCAACAGACCAATGTAAAATGCTAGTGCGCACAGGTACCGAAACATATATGCACAACTACCTCCAGCAGAGAAAAGATTAGTGCGAATATAATCTTTGTAGAAAGAATTATACACACAACAGCTCTATGAGTATTCAAATGATGAATACATATGCATCCAAATGAACTGTGCTTCAGCTGTAGGTGGTATATAAAATTGAAATAAATTGTAACTGTAGATTTTACTTCGCCCAATGCAGAGAAGCGCATAGAGTATTAGTCGGCTGAGCACAAAATTCAGTAGCACTGTTGTCCAAACGCCTGGTCTGAGGTGATATAAAATTCTTGCGCATGTGGAGAGACAGTTTTGGCATGTGTACCAATGAACAGTTAATTCTTCGGCGTGAAAACCTTCGGCAGGATCTTTTGGGGTTATAAGCAAAATGTTTGGCGTGCAAGAAGAAATGTCTTTTGCTTCTTACCCTTTAGTGGCTTTGCTCCTTGCATATATCACTGTGCCGGTGTGAGCAAGTGAAATCTATGCATGCAGCACAGCAGCCAGTAGCTTGTCTATTATCTGCGCATGCGTCATCTCCTTCCTCCCCCTTTACGATGATGTTTTGTGCATACCTTTGCATACATGCACCTTGCTGCATGTCAGCATATAACTTTCACTCTATTTGTGTTCTATGAAATCTTGCACACAGCTAGTAGCATGTAACTTCCAATGCCAGCTTTCTGCATCGACCTGCATGTTTTTTTTTTTGGGGGGGGGGGGGTTGTTTTAATTTTGTTTTGTGTTAATGTAGTAGAGCTTCCTCGGAGCATAGTATCACATTTAGTCTAGTGAGTGGATTTCAGTTTCTGCAGTAAGAAGGGATTACGCTTTGCTATTTTTCACTTCTTAATAGTACTGTATTTTCTTGTTGTCTATGGACAGCTCTGACTTATATAATGATGTTTGGTTTGGATGCTTCTTCTGCAGGCTGCATACGATAAGGTGAGAAAAGCCAAGAAGGCTGCAGAAAAGAGGACTCAAAAGCTTGATGACAGAAGAAAAAAAGTTAAGCTTGGTAAGGAAAAAAACCTCTATTCAAGAGAGAAAAGGTTTTCTCCCATTTTATGTTGATGGAAACATTTTTAATACAAAGAGGCACAAAATCCAAAGGACTTGGACACATTTCTCGAATAAAAAATTTGTTGTGTGGAAAGCTCCCAGGCTTGTGTTCCACAGGGATTAAGAAGTCCTTGGTTGCTCTGTGGGATTGGCTGATTTATGTAACGGTTCATTTTGTGGTGTAGGACTTTTAAAATTCCCCTGAAGAAGAAATTACTGAGTGTTTTCAAGGCCATGATGTGGTTTTTTTCCCTCTGAGAAATCTAGAAGTCCTTGGTGATCCTGAAGAAAATTGGGTTCTTTGTAGACTGAATATCTAGTTTCTTTAATTACGCAGGTACACTAAAAAATTTTTTTTTTAAACTGCCTCTAATGTTTCGATTGATTTTTACGTTTTTTGGTGCGCTGAATCCAAATCTGGTAACCAATTTGCTCCATCACGTACAGATTTTTTGCTACATTGGGTTAGCAGTTTGAGGTGAACGTTTCAGATTGAGTGCGATCGAGATAAAAGTTTCTTGGATGAATTCTTTATACTAATTGTTTAGTAGTTATTCAAATAAGAATAAAGAAAATTGTAACAAGGCAGCACATAAGAATAGAGTAATGTCAACAAAACACACTGTGATGGTAGCAAAATTGTCTGCACTTAAAACAGCCACATACATGTGCACAAACATTGAGCATATATATAAGAGCGAGGTTAGACACAAAGCAAAGCAAAGAAATGGGCAAAAAATGTTGTACAGGTATGTATGTAAGAATAGAAAATGCAAACCGCACCATTGCAATACATGAAGACAAACACCCGATGGTGTGAAAATAAAATTCTAATAAATGAGATCCGACACTGTGGTAATAACTAGCAAATTTTTATTTCAAAGTTTAGTAAAAACACGATATTTGTCAACACAGTTTAGATTTTAAAGTCATTCTTGGGTCAATCAATCTCCTGGTGGGCCCGTTTCTTCTTCCCCCGAATGCTTCTCTTGGTGCGCTGCTTGGCGTATTTTTCATCTGGGGTTTCCCGCAGCAGCAACCAGCAGAAATCAGCCATCATAGTGGTGGTCCATCTTCCTTGGTACCTTCTCTCTGCGTCCTTGATGTCCTGGTGAAACCTTTCACCTTGTTCTTCACTGTACGCCCCCAAGTTTTCGGGAAAGTAGTTCACATGGGAGTGCAAGAAATGGACTTTCAGGCTCATGTTACAGCCTTGTTCTTTGAAGGCATTGAGCATCCTGGCAACAATATCCTTATAGTTCTCATCCCGCCTGTTCCCCAAGAATTTGAGAACAACATCCTTGAAGGAATCCCAGGCTTCTTTTTCCTTCTCAGACATCGTTTCAGCGAATGCTCCATCTGAAATGAGTTTCCTTATATCAGGGCCAACAAACACTCCTTCCTTTAGCTTTGCTTCAGAAAGTCGGGGGAACTTTGAGCAAAGGTACCGAAAGCACTCACCATCTTTTGGAAGGGACTTGATGAATTGCTTAATGAGACCCAACTTAATGTGGAGAGGTGGTAATAGAATTTTATCACGAGGTACCAAGCTCTCATGAAGAACATTTTTCTCACCGGGTCTCAAATACTCCCGAATTGGCCAGTCTTTTTTCCCCCAGTGTAGGTCGCGGGCCCGGCTATCCCACAAGCAAAGGAAGCAGGGATATTTGGTGAAACCGGATTGCTGCCCTAATAGCATGGATAGAATTTTAAAGTCTCCACAAATCATCCACTTATGCTCATCATAACGAATCTTCTGAAGAATCAGGGCCAAATTCTCGTATTTTTCTTGGAGAATAACAGAGTGAGCAATAGGAACTGAAGCGAATGTGTTGCCATTATGAAGAAGAACACCTTTTATGCTGTCTTTTGACGAATCAATGAACAGCCGCCATTCAGCAGGATCATACTTGAGTTTAAACTTTTCCATCACTCCGTATATATCGTTGCAAAATACCAAATCTTCCTCTTTGCTGAAATACTTCAAAAATTGTGTCTCGCGGTTGCGGTACCAATAAAAAGTTGTTCCTGGTGACAATAGATTTTTCTGTTTAAGCCGAGAACCTAGCAGTTGGGCAGCATCTTTTGGGAGTCCTAAATCCCAGACTAAATCATTCAATTCAGCTTGAGAGAAAAGTTCAGGTTTCGGATCTGGTTCAGTTTCAAACTCGGAAGTACTGGACTCATCGGGAAAAGCCATCTGATGAGTCTCATCATGATCAGAACCGTCCACACAAATATGATCCAAAGATTTTGGCGGTTCAGGCACAGGTACTTCGTTGCTATGAGGCATAGGCCTAATTGCTGAGGGAAGGTTGGGGTAACTTATTACGTTCTTATTTTTTAAGTTGTATCCCTTCACAATGCAAGAGCAAAAATAGCAGTCACTGCTGTGGTCTCTTTGTTCACGCCACATCATAGGTATTCCGAAACGAAATGCTTGTTTTTTACCTTTCATCCATAAGCGTAGATCTTCCTCACATGTCTTGCACACTTTGTGAGGAGCCCACGGTTTGTCTTGATTGCCTAACTTCAAACCGAAATAGGCAAAATATACTTTTTTAATAAATGCAGAAATGTTCCTCTGCCGCTTTTTCACGGTATATTCCCCACAAATAAAACAAAAACTGTCCGGAGAGTTGACGCAACCTCTGGCTCTGTGAGCCATCATAAATACACAGCACTGCAAACTACAACTGTAGTGAACCACTTCGGAATAAAGCTGGATTACGACTGAGCAAACAAAAGGTAATAATGAACTTGCAAGAAACTGAAATTTGACAGGAACGTTCATGTCGCAACCACCGTGTTTGAGCGAGAGCGAACGAGGCGAGGCGAACAGGAAAGAACATGCGCCAGCGCGAGTACTGGATTTAGCCCCCCGCATCCCAATTGTCCTGTTAATGTATAAAATGAATACAAAACACTCTAAAATATCATGAGGGAGTGTTTCTAGTTAGTTAACCATTACAACCTCTATTTTGGGCCAAGAAAATAAACTGCAGTCGGCTAAAAAGAAATTATGTGAACATTCCTTATATGGGTAAGAAATCTAATTTTGCAAGAAAACGTGATGGAACATTTTGGCTATTTTTCCTGGATTCAGCACCCCAAAATCTATAGGAATCAGTTGCAAAACTGGAGGCAGTTTTTTGGTAGTGTACCTGTGTTATTTATTGATAGTCTTTACAAATGAAGCATAAAATACAAAAGCTTTGGAATTTTTTTTATTAGACGTAGTACCCTCCTCCAGGGGCGGCTCTATAATGAGGCCGAGTGAGGCGGTGGCCTCAGGCAGCAACTTTTTGGAGGCGGAAAAAATGCCCCCAAAAAAACTGCCTCACTTGGCTTAAAAATTTAAAAAAAAAATGTGCAGGACAAGCTGCTGTTGCTGCTTCTCGGCAGCAGCAGAATCAACACCCCGGCTCACCTTTGCAGAGCCGTGAGAAGGAAAAACGTTTCTTTTCTTTCCCATGGCTCAGGGTCGGGAGCATTTCCTGTATCACGCAAGACAGGAAATGCCTTGATTACCCTCATCACTGGTGGGCTCAATTTTAACAGAGCCGTGGGAAAGAAGAGAAACACTTTTCCTTCCCATGGCTCTGCCGGGGTGCCAATTAGGAAGTGCAGGGATCTTCTAGGGGGGGGAGGTGGGCAGGCGGACTTGTAATGAGCTGAGCAGGGCTGGGCTGGGGAGGGGTTAGACCTGGAAATGGTCTGATTTGGGGGGGGGTAGGACTGGTAATGGGCTGATCAGGGGAGTTAGGATTGGTAGTGGGCTGATGGAAGGGCTAGCACTGGCAATGGGCTGGGGGTGGGTCTAGAACTGGAAATGGGCTGATCAGGTGGGGTTAGGTCTGGTAGTGGACTGATGGAAGGGCTAGAACTGGCAGTGGGCTAATGGGGGACTAGAAATGGAAATGGGCACTTAAGGGAGGCTAGGACTGGAAATGGGCTGAGCAGGGGGTTTAGGGCTGGTAGTGGGCTGATGGAAAGGCTAGCACTGGAAATGGGCTGATGGTGGGCTAGAACTGGAAATGAGCACTTAAGGGAAGTTAGGAATGGAAATGGGCTGAGCAGGGGGGTTAGAACTGGAAATGGGCAGACTTGTGGGGTAGGACTGGAAATGGGCTTATTGGGGATGATGGGGGGCTAGCACTGGAAATGAGCTAGAACTGGTAATGGTCTGATGGGGGGAACTAGGACTGTAGTAAGCTGATAAGGGGGATAGGACTGGAAATGGGCTGATGGGGGGAGGAGAGAGCTGCTGGCATTGGAAGAAGACTGGGGGCTAGAACTGGAAGTGAGCTGATGGGGGCGGGAGGCGGGAGAGAGCTGCTAGCCGTGAAAGAAAACTGGGGGCTAGTGCTACAAATGGACTGATGCAGGGGAATGGGAGAATGGGATTGGAAGGTAAGTGACACTGGGGGAAGGAGGGGTTTGGAAGGGAGCTGATACTTGAGGATGGTACTGAAGGGGGGTTGGAAGGGAGCTGATACTTGAGGATGGGACTGGTAGGTGGCTGGATAATGAGGAGGAGGCTGGAAAGGAGCTGACACATGGGGATGGCACTGGAAGGGGGATGGACAGAGAGTAGGGTGACTGGAAAGGGAGCTGATGGGCGGGGGGGGGGGGGGCGACACTGGGAGTTGAAGTGAGCTGATACCTGCGATGATATTTGAACTAGGGGCTGGACAGTGGGGAAGGAGAGGGACTGGAAGGGAATGGACACCAGAGGCAGTCCTGGGAATGCAAGGCGGTTGACAGTGGAAGGTATGGGGAGGGGAGGACTGGAAAGGGGCTGATACTGGGGAGGGTTACCAGGACTGGAAATAGGCTGATGGAAGGAAGTGAAGAAAACAAAAGAAGAGATAAGAAATGGCAGATGGACCATAGACCACAGAAAGAGAGCTAAGAGAAGACAGGAAAGCAGAAGCCTCAGATCCAGGACCAGCATGATCAGAGAATAAAATGGTCAGACAACAAAGGTAGAAAAATAATTTTATTTCTTTTTAGTGATTGGACTTTGTACTATCTTTATATTTTACATAGGGTAGTTTCTCCTTTAGTTTACACAGTATAGGGGAACTGCATATCTTATTTATCTGATGTTGCACTGCATGTGGAGTCTGGCTTCTTGGGGTTTCAGTTTAAATTTTGTCTACATATTTTTATTTTTACTTGAGATTGTGGTTACTTATTCTGTACTTGATGAGGGTCTGTGTTCTGAGTGTGTGACTGAGCCCAGGTGTTCTGTTAACATGGAGTTTATACATAAAAATCTATACTGTACTGTAGTAATTTGACATGTTCAGCTTTTCTAATAGGTGTATGGATGTTCCAGGGCCCACTGTAGTATAGTGATGCTTTTTTTGGATGGGCTCTTTTTGTGAGTTTTGAAAGTTGGTGCTGATATGGTACGGTAGATTTGCTCTATAGATACTCAGAGACTTTGTTGTAGGGTTTTGTATTAGTTCACAATATGTCTGGTACTGGAGAATGTTTGTTGTTAGTGAGATGATCAGAATCAGATTTTTTTTTTTTTTTAACTTGAACTTTTTTATTTTTTAACCCAACCATAGATTACAAACAACCAAAGCAGACAATAAAAAGTTTTCCAACTAGAATGTCCAATCGCCAGCTCACACTTGCAAGATATGGAAAATCAAACGATATTCAAAGAAACAAATTCCTATGCAAAAATGTCATACATATAATCCGCCCCCTCCCCCCCCCCCTCACCTCATAACTGAGTCCCCCCCACCCCCTAGATCCGCAACATATTTCAACAGAGGTTTCCACTGGTCTTCAAACTTTGTCCCTTGGTCTCTCCGAATGGCTATCAATCTTTCCATCTGCAACACCTTGGTAAGCCGCGTCACCCAATGAGCAAGGTTAACATTCCCTCCCTGTCGCCATTTCCAAGCGATTTCACACCTTGCTGCCACTATACAAGATCTCATGGGTTTGGTCCATCGAGTAGATACTTCAGGAGGCCACAGCCCAAGCAAGAACCAAGCTGGGCAGAGCGTTAAGCGTACCTGAAATATCTGCTCCATCTTATGACAAATTTGCGTCCAATAAGACTGGACCCAGGAGCACTCCCACCACATATGAAAATACGTTCCTCGAACCCCACATCCCCTCCAACAAAGTGCAGAGACCTCCGGAAACATCCGGTGATAGCGCTCAGGGGTATAGTACCAACGTAACAGAATTTTATAGGTATTCTCTTGAATAGCTGTATTAATAGATGTTTTAGCTGCTCCCTTATAGATGGTCCGCCATCCCTCCTCATCCCAATTTACTCCCAAATCTCTCTCCCATTCCTCCATGTATTTCAGTTTAGCCTCTGATTCACTTGTTGCTCGCAACCCAGCATAATATAAACGTATGAGGCCTCGGGATGAATGGTGACCCACCCACATAGCCTCAAAGTCATTCAGCCCGTGCTGGATACGCTCCCTATTAAGTCGATGATGCAAATAATGCCGCACTTGCAAATAAGCAAAGAAATCATGCTTATCCAGCTGGAATTCAGCTTGCAAAGCCTCAAAAGACTTAATGGTCACGCCATCCAGGAATTGTATGAAACGTGTTAGGCCTTTCCCTTCCCAGTTAGAGAAGATAGCTCCATTACCTGGTGCAAAGGCTGGGGTGGCTACCATTGGCGCCAACAGGGACACCCCCCCCACTGTATTCACTCTCCGCCATCCCCTACTCCATTCCCCCCACAGATGTCTAAGAAAGGGATTAGCTGTCCACTCACCCTTCAACAATCCCATCGGTAACCAGGGAAGGTATTGTAAATGATATTGGGGCACAGCCTGTTGTTCAATGGAGATGAACCCCTTCGCTGAGATCTGCTCTCGCCAGTCCATCACCTGCCTTAATTGCGCCGCCAAATAATATTCTGCAATCATGGGCATTCCCAGGCCGCCCTTCTTCCGCGCGCGATACATAATGCGCCGTGCTATGCGCGGGGGTCGATGGCGCCAAATAAAGAGAAACAACTTCCGCTGAAGCTTATGAAGCACTGTTTGAGAGATTTTAATAGGCAAAACTTGAAAAAGATACAATAATTGGGGAAGAATCGTCATCTTAACGGTCGCAATGCTCCCTAGCCAAGAGATCTCCTCGGTGTGCCATCGCCGCAAATCCCGATCAATCTTCTCAAATAACCCTGGATAATTAGCACCATAGAGTTGGTCAGCATCTCGGGTAAGGTAAACCCCCAGATATTTAAGTTTATCGGGGGCCCAACGGAAAGGAAACCCTCCCTGTAAATGCTCCAGCAGATTATCCGATAAATTAACATTTAATGCCTCTGTCTTATCCCAGTTAATTTTAAACCCGGCCACCCCACTGAAGCGCCGGAATTCGTCCATAATAACGGGTAAAGTCAGCAGAGGACTCGTAATGAACAATAATAAGTCATCAGCAAATAATGCCAATTTATGCTCCTGCTGACCAACCAGCAGGCCCCTCACCCCTACACTACGTCGTAAACGCTGCGCCAAAGGCTCCATAGCTAAGGCAAATAATAAAGGGGATAAGGGGCACCCCTGTCTGGTGCCTCTTGCTAACGCAAAGAAGTCCGAATATTTCCCATTAATCTTAACTGCCGCAGTCGGGTTAGCATACAAAGCTTTGATCCATGCCTCCATATGGGGGCCGATACCCACGGCCGTCAACACTTCAAACAAAAAGCCCCACTCCACCCGATCAAAGGCCTTCTCAGCGTCGACTGCAAGAAGGAGAAGTTCCTGCTTCTGCTGCTTAGCCGTCCAGATCAATTGGAGCGCCCGGCGAATGTTATCTCCCGTATTGCGACCATGAACAAACCCTGTTTGATCACAATGGATCAGTTCCGGCAGAATGCGCCCCAATCGATTCGCCAAAATCTTAGCTAAAATTTTTCCATCCGTGTTTAAAAGAGAAATAGGACGATAAGAACCGCACACCGCGGGATCTCTCCCCGGTTTGGCTATCACAGAAATTCCAGCTTGATGCATGGAGGGAGGTAACTGCTGGCCCTGAAGCACCGCATTGAAAATCCTCTGTAAAATCTGGGCTAATTGTATGGCTAGTTTCTTATAGAAGATGGCCGAGAAACCATCCAATCCCGGGGATTTATTAAGAGCTAATCCCCGAATTACCTGTAAAATTTCCTCAACTGAGATCTCTCCATTCAAGGAATCGCGATCCCTCTCCGAGATCACCGGGAGAGAGCCGTCTCCCTCAAGATAGTCCCGCACTTCCGAGACCGACTCCCTCAATTCACTAGTGTATAGGACGGTATAGTACTGCTTAAACAATTCCCTCATATCTTTGGGATGAAATAAAAGTCTATCCCCCGGCCCTTTAAGTTTCATGATCGTCGAGCGACGTTCTCTAGCCCGTAATTTATACGCAAGCAATCTGCCTGCCTTATTATTAAACTCATAATAGCGCTGATTAACCCGCTGTAGTTGAAAATTAATAGTAGTCAACTGCAGAGAGTTGAGTTCAGTTCTCACCACCTCTAACCGCCGTCTGAGCTTCACTCCCCCCCTTTGTTTATGAAGGCGCTCTAGATCCCGTATCTGCCGAGATAATTGAGCCGCCTTCTCACCTCGCTCTTTCTTTTTCCGGGATGCCCATTGTATCAATACGCCTCTGAGAACCGCTTTTAAGGCGTCCCACATGATCCCCAAGGCCACCTCGCCCGTATCATTCTCAACATAGAACCGCCTAATTTCCTCAGCCAGTGTAGCAAGGACCTCCTTATCCTGAAGCAGACTTTCATTAAGACGCCAGAAGGTCCTCCCCAGCGTGTCGCGATCTCCGCCAAACTCTATCCATATAGGGCCATGATCAGACCAAGTGATCGGCTCAATACCAGTTCTGTAAACTCTTTGGATCCAGATCGGATCAGCCAGAAAATAATCTATGCGGCTATAGCTATGATGGACTGGCGAGTAATGCGTATAGTCAATCTCCTGTGGGTGCATCTGACGCCAAATATCACATAAGCCATACCGTTGAATCAAGCCCTGCAGTTGTTCTCGCCCCCGGGTCCCCATCAAATTCCCCCGCTGGGATTTATCCTGTAAAGGATCTAGCACTTCATTAAAATCGCCCCCAAGCAACAAGGCCCCATGTATCTTATCCTCTAACCAGAAGGCCAGATCAGCCCAGAAATCAGTGCAAGAATCATTTGGGCCATACACATCAAGGAAGGTAACCTCTGAATTCCCCAGGGTTCCCCAAACCAGCAGAACGCGCCCCTTTACTCCTTTGTATACCCCCCCTACTTGGAACGGGACATCATTGTGTACCATGATAGCCACCCCTGCTCGCTTTTGTGAGCCCTCAGCATTAAACCAGGCTGCACCATAGGCCCCCGACTTCAAAAGGGGTTCATCCCGAGGCAACAAATGCGTCTCCTGAAGGAATATCACCTGCCAGTGTTGCGCCTTCGCTTCTCTAAAAAGCGTTTTACGCTTATAAGGTGTATTGAGGCCGCGGACATTAAGTGAGCCTACTTTAAGCCCAGCCATCGGAGAGACCCAAAGGACCATGCAATAAACAATTCAAAAAAAACCCCCAAACATTCTGAAAGCCTACCCCTTCCCATCCCTTCCCCCCTCCCCCCTCCCTCCACCCTCCCCCCCTTCATTCTCACCACAGGCCTCAATCCTGTGCCCCTCCTCGGAGGAATTGGCTCACCGCCGGGATTGGCCGCTCCCTTGCCTTATGGGCCTCCCCGCCAACAATCTTTTCCCCCCTGAAAGGAAGGTTCTCTCGTTATCAGAGCTCCCCCATAGCAGTATAAATTATATTCTATACACAATAGAGCTTCAAATTAACTAAACATAAGGAGGTAAAAAGGGGGGGGGGGGGTCAAAAAATCTCCCCCTTCCTCCTCAAACCTCTACCTCTATTCAGCCGAGCGAAGGAGCTACCACTGAACCGGCCAGCTCCCGTCGCCCATTAAAGAGGACGAGAGAAAAGAAAAGAGGAATGTCCCAGTAAAATGTCCAGGTCACGGCTGCTTTCAGGTTGCTGGCGTTGTACCATCCGTCTCAGACTCTCCCCGCTGACAGTGTTCCCCGGAGGTACGCTGTAGTCTGCGACCCCGCGCCGGTACGCGATGCCACTTCAGCTTTTCCCACACTAGCACCTGTTGCTGTGTAGAGGATAAGGCCTTGGGTTGAGTAGTACTCGTAGGCAGGTGCGGGGCCCCCGCTTTCTCCAAAACATTCCACGCCTCCGTGACTGTTTTAATTCTTCAAGATTGGCCTGCGACTTCAAATTGTAGAGCAAAAGGGAAGAGCCATTTGTATTTAATGTTTTTCCCGTCTGAGGTATTCGGTCACCGGGCGCATGGCCTTCCGACGCTGTAGTGTCTGGGGCGCCAGGTCTTGGAAAATCTCCACGGAGCATCCTTGCCACGTTAATGGCCCACCTCGAGACGCAGCCCGTAGCACCTTCTCCTTGAGAGGGAAACTAGTGAGACATGCTATGATGTTGGGTGGCCAATTGCCCGGTGGAGAGCGCAACGCTCGATGTGCTCGCTCAATGCCAATTTCTCCCACCGTCGAGGAATCCGGCAAAGTTCCATCTGCCAAGATGGCTCCACAAATGTTACGGACTACGGAGATCGCCTGCTTGTACTGGTCTTCCTCCGGGACCCCCCGTATACGGAGATTGCAGCGGCGACAGCGATTTTCCAAGTCCTCAATTTTCTCTCGCAGCTCTTCCACGGTACCCTGCCATTGATTATTCAGATCCCGTACCGTCTCTGCGGCCGTCACCATGTCGTCCACGTGCGTCTCCAGAATTTCCACTCTATGCCCCAGAGTTTGCATATCCTGACGGAGCTCGGTCAACAGTTCTTTAACGTCCGATTTGACCCCTAGGACTTCAGCTTTAATCTCCCGACACCATCTCCTAAGATCTCCCTTGGTACACTGCTCCTCCGCATCCTCCAGTTCATCCGCCATCTCCGTCTCTGCCTGTGCGGCCTTCGCGTCTCGAGGTTCCAGAGGTGTGTAGGAGAAGCGGTACTGTTGCAACTTTTCGCGTGCTAACATCCAGACCAGGGGCAATCCTGCATATAACCCTCCACGTTCTACCACTGTGGGAGGCCCAATGCTGCCAAAAATCGCTCAATATAATGCGTCCCGAAGGAGCTGCTCTTCTAAGCCGCCATCCCGATCAGTGACGTCACTTCCTCCAGAATCAGATTTTTTTTTAAAGATATTTTGTTCTGTGGGTGAATGTCCTGGTTCTGCTCTGCACCCACTGTTGAAGGGGGTTCTGTGGATGCAAAATATATGTTGAAAAAGAAAAAGCAAGAACCATAACGCAATTTATAATAAAATAAAAATGATTTATAATTGAGTTTTATAACTGTGCTGTGGTTATCGTTCTCTTTTAGTTCTTTGGTGTACAAACATTTTGCATTTCCTCCATATAATCAAATCTGCTTTTTGGTTTGGTTCAGTCCTTGATTGGAGTTTTGAGAATGCCCCGCCCCCTCTCTACGGGAGGGGGGTTGCCATCTAATCCTTCGCCTCAGGCAGCTGCCTTGAACCACCCCTGCCCCTCTCGCCGCAGAGTGATTGCAATGTGCACTGGACTATCTGTTGCTCAAATTGGATTTATTTAGCAGCATTCAAAAATGTAATGTATTATATAGGAGGTTATTTTAGGAGAGTTAGGTGCCAATTAACACATGCAGAAAGCTGCTGTGTCCGATGATCTTAAAGTAGCTAAACAGGTAGAAAAGGCGACGGCAAAAGCTAGAAGGATGCTTGGGTGCATACGGAGAGGAATGGCTAGCAGAAAAAAGGAGGTGATAATGCCTCTGTATAAGTCTTTGGTGCGACCTCATTTGGAGTATGGTGTGCAATTCTGGAGACCGCACCTTCAAAAGGATGTGAACAGGATGGAGTCGGTGCAGAGGGTTGCTACTAAGATGATTAGTGGTCTTCATTATAAAGCATATGAGGACAGACTTAAGGATCTTAATATGTACACCTTAGAGGAAAGGTGGGATAGAGGTGATATGATTGAGATGTTTAAATACCTCCGTGGCATAAATGTTCAGGGGGAGAGCCTCTTTTTCAATTGAAAGCAAGTTCTGCGACGAGGGGACATGGGATGAGGGTGAAGGGAGATAGATTCAGGAGTGATATGCGGAAATATTTCTTTACGGAAAGAGTAGTGGATCCGTGGAATAGTCTCCCAGTGGAGGTGGTAGAGATGAGGACAGTAACTGAATTCAAAAAAGAATGGGACCAACACAGAGGATCTCTAAAGGTAAAAAGTGGACTGTTGTAGTTGTTGTTATGGAAGGACAGACTAGATGGGCCTTGTGGTCTTTTTCTGTCATCATGTTTCTATGTTTCTATGTTACATGTGCGAATAGGCATGCATGTCCTAAGTATTGATTTTAGTAATAACGCTACTTAGGCATATGTACTCATGATGTACACAGATTTGAAGGGTGTGTGGTTTGAATGGATCTTAAAATTATACATGTATTTCCTATTTTGCAACAGAAATATAGGTATACTTATTTATTTTATTTAGCATACATTTGTATACCGCTACTTCCAGCAATCAGTAGCGGGGTTGATTACATAATGGAAGCTGTCAAATCAGGACAGACAAATTAGCAGTATATACACGTTGATTTGTAGGGTAGGCATAACACACATAATTAAGTTCTTTTTGTAGATGGGGGAAGAAATTTGCATATGTACATTTTTACAGAAATGGATCCCTGGATTTATAACAAGTTGAAATGACTCTGAAATAGGTGAGTCTTGAGTTTTTTTCTGAAATCTGTTAGGTCTTTGCTAGATCATAGCTCTGGCTTCCCCATCAGCGTTTATACCTGTTCTGGGGTACACATGTTGGCTAACTGCTCATTTAGACTAAGGAGCATGTTTACTAATCTGGGCTAATGGTTAGCATGTGCTTTCTCCAGGAATAAGCAGGAAGTCAGCCCTCACATATGGGTAACATCTGCACCAACGGAGCCTGCACAGAGCATTTCCCCAGCTTTCAAAGAAAGCCTTTGGGAATGCCACCACACATGCGTGGTCCCTTTCCCGCCCAAGGGTGCCATCTTACTAATTCTCCCTTTTTCCGTAGAGCTCTTTGGACATGCGTTTCATCCCTGGAAAAAGTTTTTCAAATCCTAACTCTGTTTTGCCTTCTGGCCTTTGACGGTCCTCCTCTTTTTCTCCCTGTGCTTTCGCATTCTTTTTAACTGCTGGCTATGTTGAGGATCTTCGACCTCGCTGAGGTCATTTTTACCCTGATGGCCTCCAGTTTCAAAAAATTTGATAAGTGTTTTAAGAACGTCACTCACGGCCACCCATGATTGTTGTCTCAGGTGCCTGGGAGCCGACCATGACCTGTAGCAATGCTCCCTCTGCAAGAAGATGTCCTCCAAGGACATCCAGAGTCGTAAGCAGAAACTGGATGATCCCTTCTGTAAGGCAGTCCTGGTATCCCCGGTAGCCTTCCACTCTGTGGTCCCACAACCCCTGGAGTCCCCTAAGGCTCCTCCTCGGGCTCAGCGGCACTTCGACCAGGGGTCGCTTGAGCATGAGCGGAAGAAGAAGAAGAAGGCCACCAGGACACTGTCGAGGGCGCCAGACAAAGTGTGAGCAGTCAGGCACCCGGGGTCTCAGCTCTCCTCGGCAGATCCCAGAGTCTGAGAGGGAGCGGCCCAGAAAGATACCTCAAACCAATACAGAGGCCTTCGGCAATGACGCCCAGTCTCCCGAGGGTCATCCCAAAGAGGACCCCATCTCTTCCTCAACACTTGACCCGGTCACCCCAGTGTTTGTGTCACAGGGCCGCACTCCCGAGTGGGAGGCCTGAATGCTGGCCTTGGAACGCAGTGTTTCTGCATTCCTCGCTGCTCAGCATGCGCTGGTGCCAGGCCCTGCCAGCATGCTCCTTGAGACCTCGAGAACTTTCCGGGCTGCCACAGTGACCCCCGAGAGCCAGAGGCCTCGCGAGGGTCCTCGGAGAGAGTCTCGATCTCTCTCCCGGTCCTCAGGCACGAGATCTTCACAGGCAAATGCCTCTGGCTCCGAGCAGGCTTTGGCCTCGGGAGCCCGGCGTTGGTCACCAACCATTCCTGGTCTGCTCGATCCCGAGTCCTTCACAGACTACTCGGACTGGGAATCTGATGGGAACACCTCCCCGGAAACTCGGTCCCATTGGGACCTTCCCTCGGATCCCTCTCCATCAACCCAGAGGTGGCGGTTCCCTCCTAAGGACACCTTGGAGTTCGTCCGGGATATGGCGCGGGCCTTGGCTCTCGCCACTGAGTCGGAGGAAGAGCCCTGCTCAGCGGAGTTAGATATCCTTCAATATAAGGCTCCCCCAAAGGAAACCCTCAAGGTCCCAGTTGGCTCCTCTTCCGCATGTGGGAGACCCCGGCTTCTGTCCCTATTGTTAGCAAGCGCCTGAACGCTATGTATAGAGTCCAGCGGGGACCAGGGTTTTGGAAAGCCCAGCTTTTCCACATCTCGATGGTAGTCAAATCAGCCATACAGAAGCAGAAGAGCCCTAAGACTTATTCTTCGGTCCCATCGGGCAGAGAGTCTCGTACCCTCGATGCCCTCAGGCGCAAGGCTTACCAGGGCTCCATGCTGGCATGCCACATTCAGGTTTACCAATTGTACATTGGGATGTTCCTCCGTGACCTCGCTAAGGAGCTCAGAGGCTTTGCGGCTCGGCCTCAATGGAGACCATCTCCGCTGTTTCCATGCCCTCTTGAAGTCTGTCGAAGAATGTTCTAAGTACCTCTCATGGGCAGCATACGACTGTTTCGAGTCCTCGCCCGGGTGGTGGCTGCTGGCATCTGATCCCACCGACAGGCCTGGCTCCAATCCTCGGACCTGGAACACTGGGTCCAAGAGAAACTGCTGGATGTCCCTTGCCTTGGGGAGCAACTGTTTGGCAAGGCCATAGAGGACAAGGCAGCAGAGATTGAGACTGAGTACATGACCCATACTCGCCTCTCCTGGAAGACCTCCTCCCTTCCCAGAAGAAACAGCAGGGCAAGAAGCCTGCCTTCCACTGGAAGGGGCTCCTGTGTAGGGGCTACCCGCTGTCATCGACCCCCGCCCAGGGTAGCCAGGGAAAAGGCACGGCCCTTGGCTCTCGCAAGCGAAGGGTCTCAAGACCCAACCATCAGTGCTGGCTCAGCCGTCCTTGGGGTTTTGACACCATCGGCCTAACCTCTCGTTCGCTGGCAAATCAGCATTCTCAGTACTTCCCCAGCGAGCCGTGGCGGCTTCCTCTGCACCAGGCCCTCCTTACTCAGGCCTCCTCGAGGACAGGGCGGTGGAACCAGTCCACCGCACCTCAGAGGATGGGGGTTTTACTTCCTCATCCCAAGGAGAACAGGAGGTCTCTGACCCATCCTCGACCTGCGGAACCTAAACAAGTTCCTGGTGTGGGAGAAATTCAAGATGCTCTCCTGTGGAACACTGCTGCGCTACCTCCATCAGAACAATTGGCTATGCTCCTTGGATCTAAAGGATGCTTATACTCACATCCTTGTCCATCCCAACACAGAAGGTACCTCCGCTTCATGGTACAGGGGAACCATTACCAATACAGGGTGCTCCCCTTCGGCCTCACGTCCGCCCCTCAGGTCTTCACAAAATGCCTGGCTGTGGCTGTGGCCCACCTCCGGTTGCAGGGCACCTTTTATCTATCCTTATCTACCATGGCCTACCTGCCACACAAACCAATCCTCTCCGAATTGCCCTAAACACCACGGCGAGAATAATTCACAATGCAAAGAAAAGGGACCACATCACCCCAATTCTGAGGGACCTCCATATTCTCCCCATCGAAGCAAGAATCAAATACAAAGCTCTCCTACTCACCCACAAAACCATCCACCAAACACAAGGCACCCCACTCCTGCTCCCTACTACCTCGACCAACCCACAGCAGAACGACCAGACAATCCTCCAACAGCTCCATTGCAGTCCCCCACAAAAGGACCAAAGCAACACAACGGACCTGCAACAGAGCCTTTGAACTCTATGCCCCATCCCTCTGGAACTCTCTACCAAACCACATCAGGAACAATGGTGATCTCCCATCATTCAAAAAGCAGCTAAAAACCGTCCTATTCCAAGAACATCTCTGAATAGGAACACCTATTTTTCTCAAAAGCTCCAGACCAGTAACTATGCTACCCTGTCAGTCTCTATGTCCATCCCAAAATCATCATTGTTGAACCCCCGGTGATGGGCCCCCCCCACCATTGATCCCCCCCCCCCCCTTTTTGTTAAATGTCCCACCGCTTTGACCCGGTGAAAAGCGGGATATAAATACAGTTAAATAAATAAAATGAATAAATAAATAGACGACTGGTTTGGACAGGGGGCATGGCCTTCGAGGTTTGTCGAGCCACAGATTGCACCATTCATCTTTTGGAGTACCTGGGTTTCATGATTAACTGCCCAAAATCCCACTTCTCTCTGGTGCAGTCCCTGTAATTCATTGGGGCCCGCTTGGACATTCTGCGAGCCATGACCTGCCTCCCTTGGGACAGGGCAGATTGCCTCATGTCCCTGGCGTCTGACGTGTAATGCCTCAGCGTGGTCTCAGCTCAGTCGATGCTTCGCCTTCTTGGCCACATGGCCTCTACAGTCCATGTACCCCACGCCCACCTCAACATGCAGGTAGCACAGTGGACCCAGGCAACAGGCTGTCTGCTACTCCCTGTCTCGGTCACACCCTGCCTGGCTGAATCCCTGACCTGGTGGGGGGATGCATGGAACTTGCTCCGAGGCATGCCCTTCCAGACCCCGACGCATCAGGTGGTCTTGACGACAGAGAAACTGCGCACACAAGGGACTTTATCCCCTGAGGAGGCTCGGCAGCAGATCAATCTGCTGGCGCTCTGAGTCATTGTCCTCATGCTCAGGGCCTTCCGGCACTGCTTGCAGCACCGAGTGGTGCTTGACCAGATGGACAACCATGTAGCAATGCTCTTTGTGAACAAACAAGGAGGCACCTGCTCTTACAGCCTTGCCTGGAGGCGATGGCTCTGTGTTCTTTTGCAGTGAGCCTTGGCGTCATCCTCTGAGCCGGCTAAGCAGGGTCCTCCAGCTACACGAGTGATGCTTGTGTCCCTGGACGGCACAGTGGCTCTTCCAGCATCAGAGGACTCCAGATCTGGACCTCTTTGCCAGTCCTGCGAACTCTCAGCTCCCCCGGTTCTCTGGCCCTCCTCCCTCACCCGGGCAGGATGGCTCCGGATGCCTTCTTCATGTAATGGACCACCAGCCTGCTGTTTGCCTCTCCCACCACGTCGCTCATTGCTTGGACCCTTCTCAAGGTCCATGGGACAGAGCCTCTGTGATCCTCGTGGCTCTGAATTGGTCCAGGCAGCCTTGGCTCCCTCTGTTACTCTACCTCTCGACGGAGTCCCTGGTTCCTCTAGGGGACTCACTGGGGCTGCTGATGCAGGAAGGGGGTCTGCTGCTTCACCCCAATTTGAGGTCTCTCCCTCACAACTTGACGGCTGTGTGGGTCGCCCTAGCCTCCTACCCATCTCCCTATGGAGATCGAGGACATTCTTCTGGCCTCATGGAAGGATTCGACCAGGCGGGTGTATGCTTTCAAGTGGTGCCGGTTCTCGGTGTGGTGCTCGCAGGTCCGAGCGGACCCGTTTTCCTGCCCCACCTGATTGGTCCTGCAGTACCTTCACCTCTCGCAAGCTGGGCTGGTCGAACTTGGTCAGGGTTCTCCTGAGTGCCATCTCAGCGAACCACAACCCTATCAAGGGGAAAACCCCTCTTGGGGCAACCACTGGTCTCCTGCTTCCTGCGGGGCTTGCTCCTTTCCTGGCCTCCCACCCACCCTCCGCCTGCAGAATGGGACCTCAATGCGCTCCTCATGTAACTCACTAAGCCACCCTTTAAGCCCATGGCTACCTGCTCGCTACGGCATCTGTCATGGAAGGCAGCTTTCCTGGTGGCTCTCACCTCTGCTCGGAGAATCAACGAACTCCAGGCGCTGATGGCCGAGGCCCCATACATGAGGTTCTACAAGAACAGGGTGGTCTTGCGTATTCACCCCAAGTTCTTTCTGAAGGTTGTCTCAGATTTCCATCTCAACCAAGAAATAGTACTGCTCACCTTTCTCCTGAAGCTCCATGCTGACCGGGTGTTGACGGTTCTTCACACGCTGGACTGCAAGAGGGTTCTCTCCTACCTGCAGTGGACGGGACCACCGCAGATCCGGGCAGCTCTTCGTCTCCTATGACCCTAGCTGCCTGGGGCTGGCGGTCACCAAGCGAACCTTGTCCATCTTTGTGGCGGACTGTATCACCTTGGCCCAGGTTGGGTGTCCATTTCTACACCCTGGATTGCTGAGTCATGGCACACAGTGTTCAAGCGATGGAGACGTCTGTCACTAGCCTGCGCTCGGTGCCACTGGCAGACATCTGCCTGGCTGCCACTTGGTCCTCCGCTCACACCTTTGCGGTGCATTACTGTCTGGAGAGGGAGTCCCATGACCGTGCCTTCGGCCAGGCCGTACTCTGTAACCTGTTTGGGGTTTAAGCAACTCCTGCCCTCCGACCCTTCTTGTTCCGGCTACCGGAAGTGTGGCCACCCAGGGACTTGGGGTCCTCAGGCTGCCTTCAGTTTCACTGACGACTACTCACAGCTCTGCCATGATTTTTTCCTACAGGTCCTCGGTAGCCTGCTAGGGAGTCCCATATGTGAGGACTGACTTCCTGCTTGTTCCTGGAGAAAGTGTAATTACTCACCTGTAACAGGTGTTCTCCAGGGACAGCAGGAATCAGTCCTCACAACCCTCCCCCCTCCCCTTGGAGTTACTGTCCATTTTTGCCATCTTCTTGGTAGGGCTTTAGCTATGGCACCCTTGGGCCAGAAGGGGACCATGCATTCATGGTGGCATTCCCAAAGGCTTTCTTTGAAAGCTGGGGAAATTCTCCGCACGAGCTCCATAAGTGCTGACGTCACCCATATGTGAGGACTGATTCCTGTTGTCCCTGGAGAACACCTGTTACAGGTGAGCAACTGCGCTTCTTGTAACTAGGTCTCATAACAATGTGTGCTTACCATTATTCCAGCTTAGTGAACATGCCCTATAGAGTTTGGAGGAATGATTGAGGGGGGAAGTCGTAGTTATCTTTGTAGTGTTCAGAACCACCTCAAACAGCAAAACAAATTTGAGTTTTGGCCCTTGGTTCCTTACTTGGCTCCTTTTAGAGATGCAATTTTGCAAAATCCAATACTAACAAATACCTACTGTACCTGAATGTAATTTGCCTTGAGCCTCTATTGGAAAGGCGTGAGCTAAATACTAACAAATACATAAAATCTGCTGCGTAAACATGTTGAGGCTTTGTAGGTGAAAATGCCAGCCCTTAATTAATGCCCCTGTTTTTTGTAAATGTTTTCCTTTTTTTCTTCTAAAATGGCTGTTTGTATATACATACTGCCAAATACATATATTTTTGCATTTTTATAAAGGGCTCCATATTCGGCAATTGTACTGTAAAATATACTGTAAATTGTGAACATCCTAACTTGGAGAGGTCTTTTTTCTGACCTAGGCAACATATACAAAATTAGGCTTCACATTCATCTTTGATTCTTGGATTAATCAGTTTAGTTTAGTAATACTAACATTAAATTTAAAAAACATCCAGAGATGGTGAGAGGGTAATAAATAAATATTGAACAAATGTTTCCATTTGTTTAAAAAAATACTCTTATTCAGTGATCTTAAGTGGTGAAATATGGTGGTTGAAGTTATGACCTGGGTAAATTTTATGCTAGACTGTATGATTAGAGGAAGAAATGTGGGGCTGTATTCCACTAGGGACTGCTTGGAAAAGGATCAACATAATTTTCGTCTGATAAGCAGAGGATAGCAAAAAAGAATTTCCGGGTTTTGAAAAAACACATGGTAAAGTAGAGGAGCATAACCTCTTTCAAGGACATGACATAACTCTTGTTGGAAACCTAGGGTGTCATAGTTGGACGATCGGAAACTTTCCACACAAGGTTCTTTTGTTTTACTTTGCAACATGGTATCGGGGCTGTCCCAAGGGTTTCTACCACCCTAGGCAGACCTGCCTGCTGCCAGCCACCCTTCCTCCCAGACATCTATCATCTCACCTTAGGAGGCACCACAAACCCTGTATGATTTTTCAAAGTGGTGACGTTGTCGTCCTTCACTTTAGCACTCACAGCAGGCCTTAAAGTAATAGTGGGTGTATGCACACTCATGGCCTGCTGCTCCTGCCCCCTCCGACAGGTGCCAAACCGCCCACTAGGGTCTGCTGCTCCTTGGTGACTGCCAAGTGGGCAGACCGGCCCTGCCAGGGATCTGTTGCAGTACCTTTCTATTGGACTAACACAAGAGTCCAGAGAGGCTGTGTAGTACATGAGCCCTCTGAAGAGGGGGAGGTATATAGTCTTGAAAGCTCAGGTGTAATAACACCATTGAACTATAATTATGCTGTTCCAAAGAAGTTATATAAGTAATCTCTATGATGAATGATACAGGCTTTGGAAATAAGGATCTCTAAGATTTAGAAAGTGCTCAATTTTACTTGGGCTTGATGTACGAAAGGTGAGAATGAGATGGCTTAGCTCAATATTTTATTATAAGAATGTACTGGTGCCATTTCTTGACTCTCCATCACTCAGAAGAATTAGTCAGTGGCTGTCTTTGCATTTCTTTGTAGATCTTGAGGCACGGGAACGAAAAGCTCATGCTCAAGTGAGTGAAGAGGAAGAAATCCAAATCACCAGAAACTTAGAACAAGAGGTGATAACTTCGAGAATAAATTATGTTATTAATTGCCCAAAATAAGATGGGGAACTTCCATGGGTTTGGCATCATTGGAAACTGATAAAATGGTAAATGAATGTTGGTTTGACCTGAGCACTATTTGTTACAGTACATATAGGTGCCCAAATTTGCTTTGTAACAGCATAAGAAGAAATTTTTAATTGTAAACTGCACTGATTTGACACTAGTTTATATTTTATGGTATAGAACTGCTTTTTAAATATTTTTTTATTAAAGTTAATAACTGCACTTTCTTGTTCATCCGATTCTGCTCTTCCTGATTTTTAGATTGCACGCTTGAGAGAGGAAGGTTCCCGCCAGCTGGAGGAGCAGCAGAAGCTGATCCAGGAACAGCTCAGACTAGAAAGAGAAGAAAGAGTACGAGGTAAGGATGGAATATATGGCACTGGGCATCCACATGCTTGAGTATACTGTGTACCCAAATTGAAAGAAAGAAAAATTGGATCAAAACTAGTTGAGCGTACTAGAGGCAGCAAGTTTTTTACTGTCAGTCTCGACTGAATTGAGCTCAGAATTGCAGAAAATATGTGTGACTGCGCCCAGTGAAGAGTTCTGCCAATCAAATTCCTTACCTGCTGTGCAAATTATTGCAGCTTTCCAGCACACTCTTACCTTACTGGAGGAAGATTAAGAATGGATCATTACAGCAGACACAAGGTCCGATGTATTAATTCTCTGATGACTCTGTGGGAAAGGCCAGTAGTATGAGAGATTTTCATATGGTATTGGTGCATTCCATATTTTGAAAATATGATTCAGTGCAAATTTTTTTGTGCTAAAGTTTGCACAAAATCACAGATTTTAATGCAAAAACCTTAACTATACCTTCCTGTGGTGTAGCTCAGTGTCTATTGTATATGATATTTAACTATGCAAGCATAGGTAATGAGCCGCTTTGCATAATTATGCAGTTCATTACCTTTTCTACATGGACAATGGAACTGGTTTCCAAACAAAAAGTGTGGATGCTAAAATTATTGATAGTGCGCATTATTGCATGAATATGCAATATTTATTAGCTCATCACTGGCTACCAGTTGTGTGTTAAGATTACAGTTTAAGATCCTTATATTAACACATTGGTCACATCTAGCTTTGCCTTCTTACTTAGCAGGCGGATCCCATATTTGCCATCTCAAACTCTTCAAGCCTCACCAGCATCCTTGTTGACTATACCACTCCCTCCAAGTTGCGATTAGAGATATCTCTACTCGCCTCTTTTTACCTTTTCCATCACTTTGGAATTCCCTACCACTTTATTTGCATTAGGCACATAATTTGTTTAAGTTTAAAAAAAATCATTGAAGGCTTTTTTTTTCTGTAAGCTTTTGGGGAGGAGGCCTGGGGAGTTGACTTTTGGAGCTATTTAGGTATTCACAGTGATAATGTGGTGTTTTGTTTGTATGAGTTATTTTTCTTTTATATTTTATATTCTATTGTAATCTAATCTTTTAACAAGCTATTATGCTACAGTTGTGGTCAACATTTATTGGCACCCTTGCAGTTTAACCCCTTAATGTCCAGTATCCCCTAAAAAAAATGTGGCCAGTGAAATGGCTTTGGACTATATATATGCACACACATTTTACCCATAAAAGAGTCAAATAACACAAGACCAATTAAAAAAGGAAATAATAGGAAATAGTATATAAACTGGGACATTGCCAGGACATGATTATTATGCAGGATTTCAAATTACACAATGTCTGCCACGTTGGTTTCACATTTTATTGAATATCAGCATCAAACTTCTCAATTTAATTGGAGGGTGATTGATCAGGTGGTTTTGGATTGGTGGTGAGTTGATTTCTTGAGCAGACTGTTATTTGGAACAAAAATGGATATACCATTTGTGCTTGTTGGAACCCTATGGGCTAAATAATTAATTAATTAATTTTTTTATTTATGCTTTTCTTCTATACCGTCCCTTCCAGAGATCAAGGGCGGTTTACAGGGAACAATTCAATAATTTTACATGGAACAGCAGTTATAACTATTTACAGGCAACGTTACATGAAACTAAATAATGAGATAGAATGGACCTCTCTAACCACTGCTTAAGTAATTGTTTTAGTATTATATGAAGGGATAAATTAGACACTTATTGATATTTGGCTGTGTGTTATGATTGAGTTCTCTGTGGTGATTGAGTTATTTGTTAAAGGATTTTCTATATATTCTGACATCAGTTCTGGGTTTGTTAATACAGCTGATTGTTTGTTACATTAGGATGGCTGGTGAGGATTCCCCTGATGCAAGGCTCTAGATAGCCCGGAACATGATGTGATGTCCCGTTGTTATGTTATTTCAGATTCAGTTAAATGTTTTTGAAAGCTTTGTTCATTAAAATATATTGCTAAGTGTTGTATTAAATGTAACAGCCGGTTTAACGGATGAGACCAGTGAATGAGAACACTGGGATTCATTGACTGGAGGCTTGTTCCTTCAGTAGAGTCCTATAGCGAACATCTGAAGGTCTCTGTGGTTTTTATATTAGCTATATGGCTTCTTAGAATAATGGTTAGATGTTAAAGTGATATGCGTCAGTATTTTTGATATGTTGTTAAGTGCCGTCGAGTCGGAGTCGACTCATGGCGACCCTCTGGATAGCTATCCTAAATTGTGTTCGGTCTTGAGTCAGGCAGCTCATTGTTGACAGACTGGTACCCGTAGCTGCTGTTATTATCTCAATCCATCTCATTGCTGGCCTTCCTCTTTTGCGTTGACCTTCTATCTTGCCAAGCATGATGTCCTTCTCTAATGATCTCTCTCTTCGCATGATGTGTCCAAAGTATGAAAGGCGAAGTCTTGTTATCTGAGCTTCTAAAGAAAGCTTAGGTTTGATCTCCTCTAGTACCGACTGGTTTGTTCTTCGAGCAGTCCATGGTATACACAGTATTCGCCGCCAGCACCATAATTCAAAGGCATCAATTTTCTTCCTGTCTATCTTTTTCACTGTCCAGCTTTCACATCCATATGATGTTATTGAAAATACCATGGCTTGAACAAGTCGAATCTTTGTATGGAGAGAGACATCTCTACTCTTGAGAATCTTATCTAGGTCTTTCATAGCCATTCTGCCAAGAGCAATGCGTCGTCTGATTTCTTGACTGCTTGTTGCTTCTTTATTGATAGTTGATCCAAGTAGGTTAAAGTTGTTCACGATTTAAATTTCTTCTCCTTCAACGATGAACCTGTTGATTATGCTAGTTGTCATGATCTTTGTCTTCTTTACATTAAGGTGCAGGCCCATTTTGAGACTATGTTCTTTGATTGTGAGAAGCAAATGTTTCAGATCATCTTCACTTTCAGCCAGTAATGTGGTATCATCAGCATAGCGAAGGTTGTTGATGAGTCTTCCACCAATCTTCACACCTCTGTTGTCTTCATACAATCCTGCTTCTCTGATGATTTGTTCTGCATATAAATTAAACAGGTAGGGGGAAAGTATACAGCCTTGTCTTACACCTTTGCTTATTTTAAACCATTCTGTTTCTCCTTGTTCCGTTCGAACTGTTGCTTCTTGATCAGTGTACAGATTGTGCAAGAGTACAATCAGGTGTTCTGGTATACCCATGCTTCTTAATGTGGCCCAGAGTTTCTCATGGTTTACACAGTCAAAAGCCTTGCTATAGTCGATAAAGCACAAATAGATATCCTTTTGGTATTCTTTAGTCTTTTCAAGGATCCAACTCACATCCGCAATGATGTCTCTCGTTCCTCGCCCTTTCCTGAACCCTGCTTGCACTTCAGGTAGTTCTTGTTCCAGGTATGGTTGTAGTCTCTTTTGAATAATCTTCAGTAGAATCTTGCTGGCATGTGGGATCAGAGCGATTGTGCGATAATTTCCACAGTCAGTTGGATCACCTTTCTTTAGTATTGGTATAAACACAGATCTTTTCCAGTCAGTTGGCCATGATGATGTCTTCCATATTTTTTGGCAGAGCCTTGTAAGTACGGTAACAGCTGCATCAGATTGCTGTAATACTTCTATGGGAATGCTATCAATGCCTGGTGCTTTGTTCTTTGATAAGGCTTTCAATGCTGCTTCAACTTCTTCTTTCATCACCAATGGTTCCCGATCATAAGGTACAGGTTGAAACGGCTGTTGGTCCACTTGATCTTTATCGTATAAAAACTCTGTATATTCCTTCCACCTTTTCTTGATCTTCTCAGCATCATTCAACATAGAACCTTGAGCATCTTGTAACATTCCAATTCGAGGCTGGAACTTTTTCTTTAACTCTTGTAGCTTTAGGAAAGCCGATCTTGTTCTTCCTCTAATAGTTTCTGCTTCTGTTTCCTTGCTTGTGTCGTTGTAGTACTTTTCCTTGTCCTGTCTTGCTGTACGTTGGAAATCTCTGTTGAGTTCTGTTATTGTCTTTCTTTCTCCTCTGGCTTTAGCTTCTCTGCATTTCTGGGCAATTTTCAGAGTTTCTTCCGTCATCCATTTTGGCCGTTTTTGCTTTTTCACCTTTTGTAGAGACTTCTCGCTTTCTTCCAACACAACCTTCTTGAGGTCATTCCATAACTCTTCTGGAGCTCTGTCATTTGTATCTAAAGCAGCAAATCGATTTTGCAGGCAGTCTTTAAATTCCAGTGGTATATTCTCAAGGTCATATTTTGCTGCATTCATGAGTGGTTTGCTCTTTTTCAACTTTAGCTTGAGTTTGCATACTAGTAGTTGATGATCTGTGCCACAGTCAGCTCCAGGTTTTGTCTTTGTTGATGTTACAGAACTTTTCCATCGTTGACTTCCACAGATGTAGTCAATTTGATTTTTATACAATCCATTGGGTGAAGTCCATGTGTACAGTCGCCGCTTGTGTTGATGGAAGAAGGTGTTTGAGATGAATAGGTCGTTGGTCTTGCAGAATTCTATCAGTCTTTCTCCAGCTTCATTTCTGTTGCCAAGTCCATATTTTCCAACTACTTTGCCGCCGCCTTTGTTGCCAACGTTTGTGTTCCAGTCACCCATGACTATCAGGATGAGATATCAGGATATCCTGTTTGCATGTTCTGTCAATTTCAGCTTGTACTTGTTCATAGAACTCTTTCATTCTCTTCTGCAGCTGTTGTTGGGGCATATACTTGAATTATAGTTGTGTTGATAGGCATTCCTCGTAGACGAATAGAGATTAAGCGTTCGCTGACTGCATTGTATTTCATTACAGTTCTTGCAAATTTCTTCTTTATTATAAATGCAACACCATTTCTTCTTTGTCCTTCATTTCCAGCATAGTAGACCATGTGATCATCTGATGCAAAGTGCCCGATGCCAGTCCATTTCAGTTCGCTGACACCCAACAGATCAAGCTGTACACGTTCCATTTCATTCTTGACCACCTCCAACTTCCCTTGGTTCATGCTTCGTACGTTCCATGTTCCAATGTGTAAGACATCTTTACAGCTTCTGACTCTCATTTCATGCGCAGCTACATCAGCAGTTAGACGTCCCGAGGGCTTTGATCCAACCACATCATAAATGCTGGCTTTACTCTGAAACGTCTTCAGCTCTTCCCCAGTAGCTAGTTGAGTGCCTTCCGACCTGGGGGTCTCATCTTCCAGCACTATAGCACAATTTGTTTTGTTGTAACTATCCATTGGGTTTTCATGGCAAGATACAGAAGTAGATTGCCGGGCCTTTCTTCCGTGCAGTTTAAGTTTGGTGTTGTTGCCGTTGTCACAGAAATGTGATCCTCCGCCATCAACACTATCCTATTCTGCTGCTGCCCAGATGGGTGGTTTGTCTTGGTCTGGCACCTCAGCTGAGACCTGTCCATCTTGGGAGACCCTGCCAGTAGTTAAACTACCGATAGTTTAGCTCTCAGCATCACTGATGCACACAAGCCCTCACAGCACGACAAGCTGCAAACCAAGTGAGGGCATTTTTGATATGAGGGCATGATTATTGGCACCTTTATAAACAATTCGGTTTAAAAAGAAGAACCACATTCCCATGGCAGTAAAATTAGACACATCTATGATTAATTATCAGTACTTACATGAATCAGCCAATGAATGATGGCTCTAAATGTTCAAAATGGCCACATTCGCTCCCTGTTCCATTTTCACAATGGTGAAGAAGAGAGCTGCCTGAGACTGTCAGGAAAGCCATTACCACCAAACTTCAAAGGGGGTAGAAGGCCAGCTCCAAAGACCTTGGGATCCCTGTGTCTACAGTTTGCAATGTTATTAAGAAGTTTTCTGCTCATGGACATGTCAGTAACCTTCCAGGGCATGGTGGGAAGAGGAAAATTAATCCAAGAAGTCTTCGAAGGTTAGCGCAAACTGTTGGAAAAACACCATGTACAACATCTAAAGAGCTTAAGGCTGTCCTGGAGCAATCTGGAGTGGTAGTTTCAGCCTGCACCATGCGCCACGCACTAAACAAAGGACGACTTCATGGGCAAAGGCCAAGGAGGGCCCCACTTCTAAAAACAAAACAAAAAAAAAAACAGACACAAAAAGGCACGCCTGATCTTTACCCAAACCCACCTTGAAAAACCACAATCCTTCTGGGAAAATGTTCTATGGATAGATGAAACCAAATGAGCTCTTTGGCAATATCGAACAGCGATACATTTACAGGCGAAGAAATGAAGCTTATATAAAAAAAAAAAACCACCCTTCCTTCATTTAAAAATGGTGGAGGTTCCATAATGTTATGGGACTGTTTCGTTAAAGGAATCATGAAGTCAGAGGATTACCAAGGTGTTTTGGAGCGAAATGTGCTACCTAGTGTCAGAAAGCTATGTATTTGTATTTATTTATTTAAGTGTTTTCTATACCGCTTTATCAAAAATCAAGGTAGTTTACATTGCAACAATTTACATTAGAAAGGTAGGTGAAGATAACATAAAACATAGTGTGAACTACAATAAATATGTTAGGATGAGAATTAATAAGAGTAAAGGTCAGGTAAAATGATACAGGATATGTAACTTATACACAGACTTTGTATAATATAATTTGAACACATGTATAACAATATGTGGGTAGGTGAATATAAAATGCATAGAAGTGTCAAGTGCTAGCCTAGGTTGGTAGTATTCTAGGCATGTTAGTGTTTTCAAAATGATAAGTAAAAAGATAGGTTTTAAGATCTTTCCTGAATGTGGATAGTTCAGAGGATGCTCTTAGATTATCTGGAAGCTTATTCCATAATCTCCAGGAATAAGCAGGAATGTAGTCTTCACATATGGGTATCGTCGGTACCGACGGAGCCTGCGTGGGAACGCTCCCCAGCGCCCAATAGGAAAGCTTTTGGGAGCATCCCACAGCGCCTGCGTGCTGCCTTCCCACCTTTCCAACTGTCCCTCTCCAGTTCTTCGTTTTCCGCGGAGCCGACAGGTCACATACCCTGTCACCGCAGAAAAATTTAGTCTTTAATCTTTGTTTTTGTGGTTGCGTCTGCCTTCCTTTGACGCCATACGGGTACCGCCGGTTCTTTCTTCTTTCTTTAAAAAATAAAAAATAAAAAATTATAGTTTCTGAGGTATTTTACTTTAGAAACTTTTTTCCTTGGTGCTAGGCGCCATTTTGGGCACTAGGCCCAATTTTTTCCTTAAAAATGGAAAAACCTACTTCAGGTTTTAAGAAATGTTCTAAATGTGGCGGTACTATTTCCGTCACCGACACCCATGATTGGTGTCTCAAATGTTTAGGTCCTGACCACTCTATTTCAGAGTGCCTCTCCTATGGAATGATGTCAAAAAAGGGCCGGCAGAACTGAGCTGCTAAACTTAGCACCCTTTTTCCCCTCAGACGTGGCGTCTGTTGCATCAACGTCCTCCAGGGCCTCATCTTCCTCCCATGGATCTCAGGTAACTAAACATAAATCTAGCCGGTCTTCAAAGGGTAGATCTCCTTCTAAGTATCGAGATGCCCTTGAGGAATTTTCACTGACAAAACTGCCCCGGCAGGAGGCTTCGGCTTCCAAAGCACTAACGGGGCTCCAGGATGTTCTCGAGGCCTCAACCTCGGCAGAACTACTGGCGCCATGCTCTGGGGTTCCGGCCACTTCTACCGGTACCGACACCCAAGCATCGGCAGCGTCGATAGACCAGAGATTCCTTGCTATTGAACGCAGTCTAGTGGCTCTTCTCATGGCTTTGGTACCGTTGAAACCGCTTCAGACACCTCAACCGACACCGGTACCGGAACCGGTACCGACTGCATTAGCATCGGTGGGTATGCCACCCATACCGAGTCATGCGTCTGTCTCCGGCATTGACAGATCGGTACCGGAGCAACCCAATACCGACTTCGATGGATACCGGTACCGTGCTTTGCACGATCACCGGGATCGGAGGTATTTTGAATCCTCTGATGAGTCTGAAGACTCTGCCGATACAAGAGTACTTCTCCCCGAGGATTCCTCTTCTGCTCAGCGCAGAATGTCTCTGCCAGAGGATATGTCCTTTCAGGACTTTATCTGTGATGTGGCCCGAGGCCTTTCCATCACATTAGCTCCTGAAAAAGAGCCTAGGGCAAAGGAGTTGGAAATTCTCCAATACCCTAAGGCTCCCAAGGAGGCAGCTACTCTACCTATTCATGAGATTTTACATGATCTTACGCTAAGGATGTGGGAAACACCTTTAACCACATCTCCTCATTCTTGAAGACTCGATACCATGTATCGATTTCCACCTTGTCCTGGCTTTCAAAAAACTCAATTACCACACCATTCCATGGTGGTGGAATCAGCCACGAGAAGGATGAAAAGTGCAAAGAGACATGCATCCAATCCCCCAGGTCATGCATGTAGGACTCTCGATGCCTTTGGGCGTCGAAGCTTCCATGCTCTCAGCTAGGATCAGTTCCTATATCTTGTATATGGGAATGTTCCTTAAAGAGGTCACAGGAGACTTGGAGCTTATGAGCCCTCTCCTTCCTGATGACAAAAGGCAAGACTATCTTACTCTAGTCAAACATGCTCAGGATGTTTCCAAGTTTGTAAATCGTGCAGCCTTTGACTGTTTTGAGTTCATAAGCAGAACCTCTGCTATTGCCATTGGTGCCCGTCGGATTGCCTGGCTTCGGCATCTGACTTGGAAATTTGGGTACAGGATAAATTAGGAAACATTCCTTGCACAGGAGAAAATCTCTTTGGTAAGAATTGGCAAGAGAAGGCTAATGAGATAAATGCTGATAATATCACCTTGGATAGATTGTCCAAATCTACAGCCGATCCTGCAAGGGAAAAAAACCCTCTAAGAAACCATTTTTCAATAAGAAAAAGAAGTTTTATCCTTCTTATACCCAACAGGGACACCGTCCAGGTCAGACTGCCCAATAGGGACAACAGCAACAACCTAAGCAACAAAAAAAGCCAAAAGCTGCAAAACCTCAGCCACCTTAGCAGGCTCAGCCTCCTCAGGGGCTTTGACTCCTTTCTAAAGAACTTTGCCTTCCTGCCCCTGAACGGTCCAGAACCCTCGACCATCCCAGGCAGGTTATGTCATTTTGCCCACAGATGGTACCAAATAACAGCAGAAAATTGGACTCTGTCCATTGTACGAGAGGGGTACAAGCTTCATTTTCACAGCATGCCCCCTCCTACAATTGTAAGACAGTTCAATTCTCAGAACTCTCTCGACAGTCTTAGGTCAAGAAGTCACAATGCTCCTTGCTCAAGGAGCAATAGAGGAAGTACCCATTCCCCATCAGGGTACAGGGTTCTACTCCCCCTATTTCCTTATTCCAAAGAAAACAGGGGGGTCACAGACCCATTTTAGACCTCAGAGAATTGAACAAATATTTGTTCCGAGAGAAGTTCAAAATGGTCTCTCTGGGAACTCTGCTGCCATACCTTCAAAGTCAGGATTGGCTTTGTTCTCTAGATCTCAAGGATGCGTATACTCATATTCTCATCCATCCAAATCACAGGAGATTCCTCAGATTCCTGTTTCAAGGAAAGCACTACCAATACAAGGTTCTTCTCTTTGGCCTGGCTTTTGCACCAAGAGTGTTCACAAAATGCATGGCTGTGGTAGCAGCATTTCTCCGCACTCTGGGAATATTCGTCTTCCCTTAATTAGACAACTGGCTCATTCGAGCCCATACAGTGCCAGAAGCCAGCTCTGCTCTATTTTGCACAATGCAAATCCTTCAATATTTGGGACTGGTCATAAACCTCCCAAAATCCAATCTTGCTCCCACTAAGTCCCTGGAGTTCATAGGAGTTCATTTGGATACCAGACAGACAAGGGCTTTCCTTCCGCAGCCCCGCTGTCTTCGCATAGTACAACTAGTTTCCCAAGTAGTGCTCAAACCTTGTCTCACTGCTCGTGAAATGCTACAATTGCTACGCCACATGGCATCCATCGTGCATGTGGTTCCTTATGCTCGCCTCCATATGCTCGCAGCCCAGTGGACTTTATCCACTCAGTGGACACAGGCCTCAGGCTGCCTGTCGGACAAAATAACAAACTCAAATTGTCTTATTTCGTCCCTCCAATGGTGACAATCACCCAGAAACCTTCTGGTGGGGTCTCCTTTCCAGCAACCCCTATCCCAAGCCACCCTAACAACAGATGCATCACAGGTGGGATGGGGAGCCCACCTGCACAATCTCTCTACCCAGGGTACCTGGACGCCACAGGAGGCCTGTCTTCACATCAACCTCCTGGAGCTCAGAGCAATCTTCTTTGTTCTTCGAGTATTTCACGCCCAGCTCAGCTACAAGACAGTCCTAGTTCAAACGGACAATCAAGTAGCTATGTTCTATGTGAACAAGCAGGGCGGAACAGGCTCTCTGTCGCTGTGCAACAAAGCTTTGCAACTATGGGCCCTCGCCAGAGAGCATCAGATTCATCTCCTTGCGGTGTATCTTCCAGGTATTCAAAACTTTTGGGCAGACAAACTCACTCGATTCAGCTTCCACACGAATGGTCTCTCCATGCAGACCAGGTTGCCCAAATATTTCAGATTTGGGGAACCCCGGACATAGCCCTCTTTGCAAGTCCGCTGAATGGCAAACTTCCCCGGTTCTGTTCCAGAATTCTGGCTCGATGTTGTCAGGCAAGGGACGCCTTCCTTCTCCACTGGGGTCAGGACTTCCTATATGCCTTCCCATCCATTCCCCTCATCCCCAAAACCCTGTTCAAGCTTCAGAGAGACAGAGGTCATATGATCCTCATAGCTCCACGTTGGCCATGGCAAACGTGGTACTCTCTGCTCCTACATCTCTCTCAAGCTCCGCCTCTGGAGTTGGGATCTGCTCCAGATCTTCTCTCCCAAGAGGACTGGATGCTCTGGCATCCGAATCCCCAGTCTCTGCATCTCAGGGCCTGGTTGCTGAAAGCCTAGAACTTCAGAATCTTAACCTTTCCCAACAGGTAAAGGATATCCTTCATGCTTCTAGGAAACCCTCCACAAGACACTCGTATGCCTTTAATTGGAAAAGGTTTACCATATGGTGCTCGCAGAAGGGTCTTAACCCTCTTGCAATACCTCTGGAAATCGATACTGGAGTATCTCCTTCATTTGTCAAATGCGGATTTCAAGACAAATTCAGTAAGAGTCCATCTTAGTACTATTGCAGCATCTTACAAGCCTCTAAGTGGACAACCTATTTCCTCTCATCCTCTCATAGCGAGATTTATGAGAGGCCTTCTTTTAACAAAGCCTCCCATTAAGCCACCACCGGTGGCATGGGACTTAAATCTGGTGCTCGGGCAGCTCATGAAACCGCCCTTTGAATCATTAGCCACTACATCTTTGAAATTCCTTTCTTGGAAAGTCATCTTCCTCATTGCAATCACATCAGCATGTCGCATCAGTGAATTGCAAGCGTTAGTGGCTGATCCTCCTTATACAAGGTTCCACCATGATAAGGTAGTTCTTAGGACTCATCCACACTTTATGCCAAAGGTGGTTTCGCCTTTCCATTTAAACTAAGTGGTTTACCTTCCTGTTTTCTTTCCGAGGCCTCATGCTTCCAGTGCAGAAAGGAACCTTCATACCTTGGACTGTAAAAGAGCTTTGACCTTTTACTTGCGAAGGACACAGCAACATAGAAAATCTTCTCAACTCTTTGTTGCTTTAGATCCTAGTAATTTGGGACTTCCAGTTTCCAAAAGAACTCTTATCTAACTGGATTGCTCCGTGCATATCCTTTGCCTATGAGAGTAAGAACCTTCCTCTTGAAGGCCATGTCACAGCTCACAATGTGAGAGCCATGGCAGCCTCAATGACTCATCTTCACTCTGTGTCTATCGACGACATCTGTCGAGCAGCTACTTGGGCTTCGGTACATACCTTCACAGCCCACTACTGCTTAGACAAGGGCTCCCAAAGATATGCCTTGTTTGGCCAGGCTGTTCTTCAACACTTTTTTCAGATTTAATCAACTCCTACACACCGTCCCTGGTAGGATGCCAGAGATCCATGGGGGGACGTATGGCCCTTACACAAGGCCTAACAACCTCCTGGGGTCATCCACCTGGCATCTTTCAGCTGGGGAGTCCCCATATGTGAAGACTACATTCCTGCTTGTTCCTGGAGATAGCGTAGTTACTCACCTGTAACCAGTGTTCTCCGGGAACAGCAGGAATTTAGTCTTCACAACTCGCCCACCTCCCCTAGGAGTTGTATCTCGCGCTCTCTCTCTCTCGCTCTCTCTCTCTCTCTCTCTCTCTCTCGTGCTCTCTCGCTCTCGTGCTCTCGCTCTCGTGCTCTCTCGCTCTCGTGCTCTCTCGCTCTCGTGCTCTCTCGCTCTCGTGCTCTCTCGCTCTCGTGCTCTCTCGCTCTCGCTCTCTCGCTCGCGCTGTCTCAGCTGTAAACCCAACTGGAGAGGGACAGGCGGGAAGGCAGCACGCAGGCGCAGTGGGATGCTCCCAAAAGCTTTCCTATTGGAAGCTGGGGAGCGTTCCCGCGCAGGCTCTGTCGGTACCGACGATACCCTTATGTGAAGACTAAATTCCTGCTGTTCCCGGAGATCACATGTTATAGGTGAGTAACTATGCTATACTGGAGCAGAGAATTCAAAAGCTCTGTTACTGGTATTGCAGTTTGTTTTACAGAATTCTGGGAGCACTATCAAGGTGTTTTCTAAGCAAACTCTTCTGAGTCTGTCATCTGGAGTTGTTTTTATAAGAGCAAATAGGATGGTTGGAGCTATATTTTTGGTTAGTTTAAAGATCGTCATTAGTAGTTTGTATTTAATTCTGCTTTGTACTGGATGCCGATGGAGGTTGTATAGAATTGGGGTGATATGTTCAGAAATATGGGCTCTGAGGGTGATGTGCTAACTGTAGGCTGTGGAATGTTTGTTTGGGTCGTCCATGTAAAATGCTATTGCAGTGGTCAAGGTGTGGAAAAATCATTGCCTGCAGTACAGATCGAAAGTCATTTTCTGGTAGAAGAGGTCTTGTTGCATTAATCTCATTTTTATTATAAATGGTTCTGGTAAGAAAAGTGGAAGGTAGTCCAAAAAACTGCCAGCATGGTTTAAAGGTGAGGTCAGAGAGGCTGTTGTTGCCAAAAAAGCATCTTTCAGGAAATGGAAAAAAGAGCCAAACGACGAAACCTGGAAACAGCACAAGCACTGGCAAGTCAAACGCAAGGCATTGATAAGACAGGCAAAGGGAGAATGTGAGAAGAAGCTTGTTGCGGAAGCAAAAACGCGAAGTAAAGACCTTTTCAAGTACATTTGTAGCAAAAAACCTGTGAGAGAGTCAGTTGGTCCATTAGATGATAAAGGGGTTAAAGGAGCACTAAGAGGCGACAAGGCGATAGCGGAGAGATTGAATGAATTCTTTGCTTCAGTCTTTACTGAGGAAGATGTAGGGATGTTACCCATGACTGAAGTGGTATTTAAAGGTGCGGAAGAATTGAAGGAAATATCGATACATCGGGAAGATGTATTACAACTATTAGATAAACTGAAGAGTAGCAAATCACCTGGGCCGGATGGTATACATCCAAGGGTGTTGAAAGAACTGAAATACGAGATTGCAGACCTGCTATTAGTAATCTGTGAACTATCATTAAAATCATCTCTAATACCTGAAGATTGGAGGATCGCCAATGTAACACCAATTTTTAAAAAGGGTTCGAGGGGTGATCCGGGAAACTACAGACCGGTGAGCCTGACATCAGTACCGGGAAAAATGGTAGAAACCATCATAAAGAATAAAATTACTCAGCATGTAGATAGTCATGACCTAATGGGAGACAGCCAACATGGTTTTAGACAGGGAAGATCTTGTCTTACTAATCTGTTATGTTTTTTTGAAGGAGTGAATAATCAGGTGGACGAAGGTGAGTCGGTTGATATTGTGTATCTGGACTTTCAGAAAGCCTTTGACAAGGTCCCTCATCAGAGACTTGGCAAAACTAAAGAGTCATGTGATAGGAGGCAGTGTACTATTGTGGATCAGGAACTGGTTAAAAGATAGAAAGCAGAGGGTAGGGCTAAATGGCCAATTTTCCCAATGGAGAAAGGTGAATAGTGGTGTACCCCAGGGATCTGTGCTGGGTCCGCTGCTTTTTGACATATTCATAAATGACCTGGAAAGTGGAATAACGAGTAAGGTTATCAAATTTGCAGATGACACAAAACTATTTAAAGTTGTTAAAACCCAAGAGGATTGTGGAAAATTGCAAGAGGATCTTGATAAATTGGAAGACTGGGCATCAAAGTGGCAGATGAAATTTAATGTGGACAAGTGCAAGGTTATGCACCTAGGGAAGAACAACCCAAACTATGGTTACACGATGCAAGGTTCCACATTAGGAACCACCACCCAGGAAAAAGATTTAGGCGTCATTATGGATACCATGTTAAAACCCTCGGCCCAGTGTGCAGCAGCGGCCAAGAGAGCAAATAGAATGCTAGGTATGATAAGGAAAGGAATGGAAAATAAAACAAAAGATATTATAATGCCTCTATATTTATTTTATTTATTTATTTAACAGGTTTTCTATACCGCCTTTTCCTTAAATCAAAGCGGTTACCAAGACACAAGAAGGGAGAACAGAGGCAGGGAGGCATACACTGACTAAACTATACAGTGAAGGTAAAATTGGGATACACAACATCAAGGAACTGTTACAGATAAACACGTTACATGCAGGCTATAATAATAAAGACTTGTTAGGTTATCGTTCCATGGTGAGACCGCACCTTGAATATTGTGTGCAATTCTGGTCGCCGTATCTTAAAAAGGATATAGCGGCTGCAGCTGCTTTTGGGACTGAGTATCCCCTGGAACCCGGGGATTTTTCTTTTTGGGGCCTCAGTGCCGGGGGCCCAGGCTCTGCAGCTTGCTTTGAACCGTCATGGCCTGAATGCAGCCCGCTTATCCCTTGCAGCAGCTTGGAAGCGTGCTTTGGCCCCCTCCTTCCAGGTTTGGTTGGAACGCATGTGGGATATGTATTCCATGGAGCGGGGGGTAGCTGTTAGCAGGATGCGTTTGGCGCGCTTTGAGTTGGTGTGGGCGCCCTTTGTCTCTCGTTATGGCGCGTGATTGCTTTGGACAAACGGGGGGGAATACACCAACCTCCAAGGGAGCTCGTTCCTTGTGTGTGCCTTTTTGCTCACCATTTTCCCGCGTTTAAGGATTAGCAGGCCATAGTTGGGGGGGGCTGGGAGGTGGGGGTGGGGCTGGGAGGTGGGGGGGGGTCTGGGAGGTGGGGGGGGGGCCCTGGACTAGAGAGAGTTTGGGGGGGGGGAAAGGGAGGTGGGGGGGGGGGAAAGGGAGGTTGGGGGGAGGGAAAGGGAGGTTGGGGGGGTTGGTGTTCCCTGTTTCCTTATCTTAAAACTGCAAAAATGAAGACATATTGTAGAATACTATGGTGACCTGGCGTTATGTTGTTACTGTTGCATTCTTTCTGAAGATCTTTGTGGTTCTTGTATCTCTGTATTCTTTGGAAGTCTTTCAATAAAAAAAAAAAAAAAAGATATAGCGATTTTAGAAAAGGTTCAGAGAAGAGCCACCAAAATGGTAAAGGGGATGGAAGGATACTCCTATGAAGAAAGGCTAAAAAGGTTGGGGCTCTTTAACCTGGAAAAGAGACGGCTGGGGGAGATATGATAGAAGTCTATAAATTAATGAACGGAGTGGAACGGGTAAACGTAGATCGATTGTTTACCTTATCAGAATATAGAAAGACTAGGGGACATGCAATGAAGCTACAGGGTAAACTATTTAAGACAAATAAAAGAATGCTAAAACCCCCTGTATTGAAGAAATTGAACCCTCCGTCTTAACTTTAAAATGTTCCAAATCAGTCAATCGAGCTTGACAGTTAGTTAATACAGTCACCGTATCATGAGTAAATTTAGAAAGTTGAACTAACGAAGAGTTAAGAGATAACTCAGTCCGAGAAACAACTTGCCATATATCTTGTAGAGAAACATCCGACGGCGGTTCAGGAGCATCAACAACAGACGAGAAATCAAACGGAGCAGGTAAAACAGCAATGGAGGAATTTACCTTTTAGGCTGTTAGTGTAGCTGGGTTTAAAGGTTTGGACAAGTTCCTGGAGGAAAGGTCCATAAACCATTATTAAGAAGGGACCCAGGATATCAATGCTTGAACCAATACAAGCATTGTGGAACCTGTGTCCCTTGGGGAAACTGCTAGGTACGTATGACCTAGATTGGCCACTGTTGGAAACAGAATACTGGGCTTGATGGACCTTGGTCTGACCCAGTATGGCATATCTTATGTTCTTAATCTAATATGGGACATAAGGGTAAGAGGTTGGTCAATTGTAACCCCAAGGTATTTTACTTCATTTGTAACTTCCAAGATGGCATCTTTCTTCTTAATTTAAGTTGGGGGGCTGTAGTCCTGGTTTCTTGAGACAAACGGTACATCTTTTTTGTTTTATAGTTAATGTTGAAGTTGTGAATTTTTAACCAAGTTGAGATTTCATTGAAACAGGATATGATGGGATCAAGGTAGGTCTGGATCGAAGGTCATGGGTCCTCTAGCAGGACAGTGACCCAAAACATACATCCAAAAATGGCTAAAAGGAGCAAATGGACTGTTTTAAACTGGCCAGCAATGAGTCTTGATCTCAATCCAATTGAGAATCTTTGGAAAAGCTGAAATCTGCCATTGATAAAAGGAATATGATTTTCTCCCAGTTGGTGAGAGGTCTTACGTATGCACTAAGTGCAAAGAACTCTTTGCTCTCAGGGAACAAGTCCGTTCTCTAGAGGCTAGAGTAGCAGACCTGGAAGACATAAGAAAGACAGAGAAGTACATGGACGAGACCTACAGGGATATAGTCCTGAAGTCCCACCTCCAGTCTGGCAGCATCCCTGTTGCCATGGAGGAGAGAGGTCACGTGACAGGAGAGCATCACCCTGGTGTGGCAGGAAGTGATCCTGTAACTAGGACCTGTCCTCCAGGTGTTGTTAAACTCTCTCGCACTGAGGACGTTTCTCCAGGGCCATGTCCCCATGAGGGGAGGGTCAGGACAGCTGTTATAGTTGGTGATTCAATCATTAGGAATGTAGATAGCTGGGTGGCTGGTGGACGTGAGGATCGCCTGGTAACATGCCTGCCTGGTGCGAAGGTAGCGGACCTCACACACCGCCTAGCTAGGATCATAGATAGTGCTGGGGAAGAGTCTGCTGTCTTGGTACATGTTGGTACCAAATACATAGGAAAATGTGGTAGGGAAGTTCTGGAGGCTAAATTTAAGCTTTTAGGTAGGAAGTTGAAATCCAGAACTTACAGGATAGCGTTCTCCAAAATGCTTCCTGTTCCACGTGCAGGACCCAAAAGACAGGCAGAGCTCCGGAGTCTCAATGCGTGGATGAGACAATGGTGCAAGGATGAGGGTTTTGGATTTGTTAGGAACTGGGGAACATTCTGGGGAAAGGGGGGGCTCTTCCGAAGGGATGGGCTTCACCTTAATCAGGATGGGACCAGACTGCTGGCATTAACCTTTAAAAAAGAGATAGAGAAGCTTTTAAACTAGAAAATAGGGGAAAGCCGACAGTCACCCAGGAGTGCATGGTTCGGACGAAGGTATCCTTGAAGGATACTACCAAAAGCAGTGAGGTTCCAAAAGGGAGTATAGTAGCCCAAATGCCCTTGAGTAAGGAGCAGACAGAGCATAAAGATTCCAAATTACCCCTGCCTACCAATAGCCAGATTAATATGAATAAAATACAGTCTCTAAAATGCTTGTATGCCAATGCTAGAAGTCTAAACAATAAGATGGGAGAGTTAGAATATATAGCACTAAATGAGAGGTTAGATATGATTGCACTCTCAGAGACATGGTGGAAGGAGGATAACCAGTGGGGACACTGTGATACCTGGATACAAACTATATCGTAATGATAGAGCTGATCAAATTGGTGGAGGGGTTGCGCTTTATGTTAGAGAGGGCATTGAGTCAGAAAGGATTAAAGTTTTGCAAGGAACAAAATTTGCTGTAGAATCTCTATGGATTGAAATTCCATTTATGAAGCGGAAGGTGATGGCAGTGGGAGTATACTATCGACCACCTGGCCAGAATGAACAAATGGATGATGAAATGCTCAAAGAAATCAAGGAAGCTAACAAAAGTCACAACAGAGTAGTAATAATGGGTGATTTCAATTACCCCGGTATCGACTGGGTCAGTGTCACAGCAGGACATGCTAAAGAGATAAAGTTTCTAGATGGAATAAATGACTGCTTCTTGGAGCAGCTGGTTCATGAACCGACCAGAGGGGAAGCCATACTGGACCTAGTCCTTAGTGGAATGCCAGATCTGGTGCAAGAAATAAGGGTGTTGGGACCACTTGGCAATAGTGATCATAGTATGATCATGTTTGATTTAATTAGTGGGGGACAGATAGTAAAGGCATCCACAGTACTACCTTTTAACTTTCAAAAGGGAGACTATGATAGGATGAGGAATATAGTTAGGAAAAAACTAAAAGGAGCGGTTCCAAAGGTTAAAGACTTACAGCAAGCTTGGGTGTTATTTAAAAATACTATCCTCGAAGCCCAGACCAGCTGTATTCCACGCATTAAGAAAGTGGAAGAAAGTCCAAAAAACTGCCAGCATGGTTTAAAGGTGAGGTCAGAGAGGCTGTTGCTGCCAAAAAAGCAACCTTCAGGAAATGGAAAAAAGAGCCAAACGATGAAAACTGGAAACAGCACAAGCACTGGCAAGTTAAATGCAAATGATAAGGCAGGCAAAGCGGGAATTTGAGAAGAAACTTGCTACAGAAGCAAAAACACGAAATAAAGACTTTTTCAAGTACATTCGTAGCAAAAGGCCTGTGAGAGAGTCAATTGGACCATTAGATGATAGAGGGGTAAAAGGGGCAGTAAGAGGAAACAAGGCTATAGCAGAGAGACTGAATGAATTCTTTGCTTCGGTCTTTACTGAGGAAGATGTAGGGATGTTACCCAAGACTGAAGTGGTATTTAAAGGTGATACTGCAGAGGAATTGAGAGAAATATCGCTACACCGGGAAGATATATTACAACTATTTGATAAACTGAATAGTAGCAAATCACCTGGACCGGATGGTATACATCCCAGAGTGTTGAAAGAACTGAAATATGAGATTGCAGACCTGCTATTGGTAATCTGTGAACTTTCATTAAAATCATCTGTAATACCTGAAGATTGGAGGGTCGCCAACGTAACACCAATTTTTAAAAAGGGTTCCAGGGGTGACCCAGGAAATTACAGACCGGTGAGCCTGACGTCAGTACCGGGGAAAATGGTAGAAACCATCATAAAGAACAAAATTACACAGCATGTAGATAGTCATGGCCTAATGGGAGACAGCCAACATGGCTTTAGACAAGGAAGATCTTGTCTTACTAATCTGATATGTTTTTTGAAGGTGTGCATAAACAGGTAGACAAAGGTGAGTCGGTTGATATAGTGTATCTGGACTTTCAGAAAGCTTTTGACAAAGTCCCCCATCAGAGACTTTTGGCGAAGCTAAAAAGTCATGGGATAGGAGGCAGTGTACTATTGTGGATCGGGAACTGGTTAAAAGATAGAAAGCAGAGGGTAGGGCTAAATGGCCAATATTCCCAATGGAAAAAGGTGAATAGTGGAGTACCCCAGGGATCTGTACTGGGTCTGCTGCTTTTTGACATATTCATAAATGACCTGGAAAAGGGAATAACTAGTGAGATTATCAAATTTGCAGATGACACAAAACTGTTTAAAGTTGTTAAAACCCAAGAGGATTGTGGAAAACTGCAGGAGGATCTGGATAAATTGGAAGACTGGGCATCCAAATGGCAGATGAAATTTAATGTGGACAAGTGCAAAGTTATGCACCTAGGAAAGAACAACCCACACTATAGTTACACGATGCAAGGCTCCACATTAGAAACCACCACCCAGGAAAAAGATTTAGGAGTCATTGTGGATAACATGTTAAAACCCTCCGCCCAGTGTGCAGCGGCGGCCAAGAAAGCAAATAGAATGCTAGGTATCATAAGGAAAGGGATGGAGAACAAAACAAAGGATATTATAATGCCTCTGTATCGCTCCATGGTACGACCGCACCTTGAATATTGTGTGCAATTCTGGTCACCGTATCTTAAAAAGGACATAGCATTATTAGAAAAAGTACAGAGAAGAGCCACCAAATTGGTGAAGGGGATGGAAGGCTACTCCTATGAAGAGAGGCTAAGAAGGTTAGGGCTCTTTAGCCTGGAGAAGAGACGGCTGAGGGGAGATATGATAGAGGTCTATAAATTAATGAGTGGAGTGGAACGGATAAACGTGGATCAATTGTTTACGCTATCAGAGTATAGAAAGACTAGGGGACATGTAATGAAGCTACAGGGTAAACTATTTAAGACAAATAAGAGAAATATTTTTTCACTCAATGTGTAATCAAACTCTGGAATCTGTTACCGGAGGATGTAGTAAGGGCTGTTAGTATAGCTGGGTTTAAAAAAGGTTTGGACAAGTTCCTGGAGGAAAGGTCCATAAACCACTATTAAAAAGGGACCCAGGATATCAATGCTTGACCCAGTACAAGCATTGTGGAACCTGTGTCTTTGGGGATATTGCTTGGTACGTATAACCTAGATTGGCCACTGTTGGAAACAGGATACTGGGCTTGATGGACCTCGGTCTGACCCAGTATGGCATGTCTTATGTTCTTATGAATCCTGGAAACTTTTATGAGCTGGAACAAATTGCAGTTGAAGAGTAAGACAGATACAGCAGACAGATGTATGAAACTTATAGATTGCTACAAGAAACGTTTGGAAGCTGTCATCACTGCTAAGCATTGTGCATCCAAATATTAGTGAAGGGTGCCATTAATCCTGTCCAGATCATATTTTGTGTTTTTCTCAGAAATTACTACATCTAAGTTGCACAGACATCTTTTTATTGTTGTTGTTGTATACCTTTGAACATACTATTATATTTTAATAATATAATATAGTATAATATTTTAATATAGGATACTGGGCTTTATGGATCTTGGTCTGACCCAGTATGACATATGTTCCTATGATGACATACAGTTGGAATATTTCCAATTATTTCTCAAGATATTGTACACAATATACCTAAAATGCAAGGGTGCCAATTATGTTGACAACAACTGTATTTGATTTTATAAAAATTACCCTGATGTATTTTATATTCAAAAGGCAGTCAAAAAATTTTTAATGAAAAAAATAGTGGTAATTTTAGTGCACAAATGCATTTGTAAATTGGCATTGTAGTGCATTAGTGTCTTTGTCGGAAAGGCAAAGTGACTATAGCAATGTTGCCTCTGTTTTTGTAGCATTCAAAGTGTTCTCTATAGACAAGCAGAAGGAAATCGGCCACACAAGTAAGTTAGTTAGAGAACTGGGAAAAGCCAAGCGTCAGTGACTCCTTGAAGACTGCAGTAAGTCAGCTAGGGCTTTGTGTTTCTCACCTGAAGTTTAGGGAGCAAAAGAGATTCTCTTCATCCAGATCTCCAGGTTGGTATTCAGACTTGGCATCAAAATTTTGGTCCTTTTGTACCATTAAATGCCAGGCAGTCATGACATTAGTCTCCAGTGCTCCTAGGAAGATGCATTGAGGGTCAGTGGGTCCCCCTCTGAGAGTGCCCATGGATTGTCACCTCAGACGTTCTGTCAGGAGTAGGCCTGGATAATCATTGATCAGTGGGTTTATGAGATGATCCAGCATGGTTATGCCCTAGATATAGCGTCTTGAGTCCCAGATGCCTTTTTGGAATCCATGTGGTAGGTCAGAGGCCAAAAGGGAGGCCGTAAAGCTTACCCTCAAAGGCTGTTGGCCCTTGAGGCAGACAGGGTCAGGAATGGTAGCTACTTAATTTTGTGGTGCTGAAGAAAGAGGGTACGTTCTGACTAGCCTTGGCTCTAAAGGTATCAACACATGCTTGCGGGTTCCCATTTCTGCATGGAAATACTGCAGTTGGTGATGGTAGGGTTGCAATAGGGGGGAGTTCCTGTATGCTCTGGATCCATTGGAAGCATATCTGTACACCTATATGTTCAGTACAGCATACGCTTTGTTGCGCTATACAAATGACTAGTAGTAGTATTCCAGTTAGGAAGGATTATCAGAAGTTCCTACAGTTTGCGATCTTGGGGGAGGCAGGTCCAAGTCCAAGTCCTTCCCTTTGAGCTCACCATGGGACCTTCTCCAGAGTGAGAAGAATGGTGGCAGTGGCGCTTCAGAAGGAAGGAATCTGAGTTCACCCATACCTTCACAACTACTTGATAGGGCACAGTCCGTGGCAGAGCACCAGCATCCAACAGCATGGGTGGTCGAGATGCTGGAGTTCCTAAAGTGCAGAGTGAACTATGCAAAGAGCAAACTGATGCCTGCTCAGCAGCTTGAATACTTGGGGCGCTCTTTGACACAGTGTCTGGCAAAGTGTTTTTAACCCAGAAGAGGGCAGAGAAACATGAAGGCCCACGTATGAGTGTTGCTCACTCGCCCACCCAGCCCTGTTAACGTGGGAGTATCATCAGGTGTTGGTTTTCATGGCGGTAGCCTTGGTATTTGTTCCCTGGGCATGGGTGCACATAAAACCACTTCAGCAGGCCCTGTTGGCTCAAGTCAGGGGAGTTCAGAGCATGCTTTCTGCTTCCCCACAGATCAGGGTTGGACTTCAGTAGTGGTTGGTCAGGAAGTACCTTTCCAAAAGTGTTGGCCTAGAAATTCTGACATGAGTCATGGTGATGACCAGCATGAGCTTGACAATGTGTGGGACCTACTGCCAGGATTAAGTGGTCAACCACACAGTCCAAATGGACAGTAAGCAGATTGGAGATCAAGGCCATTCAGTTGGCTTTACTGGCCCTTCACCCCTAGATTCAGATTGGTGTGGGATGCAGTGCAACAACATGACAGCAGTGACAAATTAAACCACAAGACTTTTTCAGCAGCCCACATAGCCAGCATAGACTACTTTCAGGTGGACCTCTTAGTCAAATGACATAGATCCGGGAAAATGGGAACTTGGAAAAGAAGTCTGTCGTACAGTTATGGACCTGATGACATCCTCCAAAAAAAGGTGGACAGAAGTTTCAGCAGAAGGAGAGTGCTGGGATCCAGCAGAATAGCTGTGCTGATCCAGCTGTGGCCCCAGAGCAAAGTCCTCCCTATGTGTTCACTCCATGGCCAATGATGGGGACACATTCTGGTGATGCCAGAATGGCCAGGAGGCTGTGTTATGTGGATCTCTTGAGACTTCAGTGCAGAGTACCATTGAAGCTCCCTCCAGGCAGAGATCTACTGAAGCACAGCGTGATGGTTATTGATGCTCTAAAGCCATTTTCACTTATGGCATGGCCCTTGAGAGACATCGATTTTTAGCAGAAGGGCTTCTCACCAGCGGTAGTGGCAGCTGTTTGCATCCCTGGTATATGTGTGAGTCTGGTGGGTCTAAGACCTAGTGTAGAACAGAATCTGTATCACCTTTTTGAGGTGCATGTTCCTGGAGATCTTAGCTTTTCATGTAGGGGTTGATAGAGATCTGTACCTGAACTTAAAGGGTCAGGTGGTAGCAATTTCTGCTACAGAGTCTAAGCGCCGAGTGTGTTGGTTGCAGTGTACCCTGATGTGGCAGAATTCCTCTGGGGGAGTGGGGATGAATCATATCCACCTTCCCTCTAGGAGAATTATACCTTCTTGGCATTTAAATAGAAACATGACAGCAGATAAGGACCATACTTCCTATCTAGTCTGCTCTTCCAAACGAGCCACTATGCTCTACAATTCTATTTTTCCTTTAGAGATCTTCGGTGTTAGTCCCATGTTTCTTGAATTCAGATACAGTTTTTGTCTCTGTTATCTCCACTGGGAGACTATTTCACTCATCTATTGCTCTTTCCATACAGAAATATTTCAGCAAATTACTCCTGAGTCTGTCTTCTTTCACCTTCATCCTATGCCCCCTCATTGCAGAGCTTTCTTTCAGTTGAAAGAGGTGCTCCTCAGGTGCATTTATCATATCTCTCCTCTCCCGTCTTTCTTCCTAAGTATATATATTGATATGCCTTATGGTGAAGCCCACTGACCATTTTGGTAGTAACTCTCTGCACCAACTCCATTCTGCTTATATCCTTTTGAAGTTGTGGTCTCCAGAATTGCACACCATACTCTAAATTATGTCTCACTAACGATTTATACAGAGGCATTATTTCCTCCTTTTCCCTGTTGACCATTCCTCTCCCTGTGCACCCAAGCATCCTTCTGGCTTTCGCCGTTGCCTTTCCTACGTGTTTAGCCACCTTAAGATCACCAGAAACAATTATCCTTAGGTCCCGTTCTTTTGTGGACAGAAGCACTTCGGCCCCTATACTGTACCGATCCACTGTGTCTGTCCCATGCTATTTTGAATTCTGTCTCTGTGTTTACCCCCACCACTTCTATTGGGGAGGGCATTCCAAGCATCCACCATCCTTTTAGTGAAAAAGTATTTCCTGACATTGCCTTTCAGTTTACCCACTTGCAGCTTCATGTTGTTCCCTCTAGTTTTACAACTTCCCCATCTTTGGAAGAGGAGTGTTTGTTCATTAATACTCTGTAGGTATTTAAAGGTCTGACTCATATCTCCCCTGTCCCTCCTCTCCTTCCAGAGTGTGCATATTTAGGTCTTCAAGTCTCTTTTCATAAGTCTTCTGACACAGGCTCCAAATCATTTTGGTCACCTTCCTCTGAACTGCTTCCAGTCTTTTTACATCCTTTGCGAGATATGGTCTTCAAAACTGAACTATTACATATAGTGCCACTCCTCCCTTTCTTCCTAACATGGCCTTTTGAATAAATTATAGCCTGATATAATTACATCCCAGTCATGGTTCTCTGTAAACCATGTCTCTCTAACTGCCACTAAATCCTATGTGCTTTGAGCCAAATACTTAAGGTACCTCTGGTGGCTGAGACAAATAGAGGCATGGACATGTCACTGAAACCCTGTGCTTTCATTGGTTCTGCTGGTAGTGGAACACAACCCACTTTTCTGGACTGGTCTAGCAGGACTCAAGGAAAGAACATTGGTAAGTAAAATGTTGCCTTAATGTTTCACTTACCTGGGGTTTTCACTTATCTCGGGGCTTTCTTCACTCGTCTCCAACAAATCTAGTTTAAAGTCCTCTTTAGTAGGTTAGCCAGTCTGCTGCAGAAGGCACTTTGACTCTTCTTGGATAGGTGGACACCATCCCTGCTTAGCAGCCCTTGGAAGATCATCCCGTGGTCCAGGAAACCAAAACGCTCTCAATGATACCATCAATGCAGCCATGTATTCATCTCTAGGATACAAGCTTCTCTGTCTTGGCCTTTACCCTCAACAGGGAGGATTGAGAAGAACATCACCTATGCACCTATCTGCTTCACACTCTCTCCCAGAGTCAAGAAGTCACTCTTGAAATGCCCGAAGCGATACATAGCAGTATCATTTGTGCCAACATGGATGAGCGGCATCAGATAATTGTCAGTAGGCTTGATGAGTCTCGGCAAATTCTCTGTAATATCTCAGATTTTGGTACCTGGCAGACAGCACACCTCTCGGGACATCAAGTCTGGTCGGCAGTTGGACGTCTCGGTTCCTCTTAGATGGAAGTCACCAACCATCACTACCCTTTGCTTCCTTGTGGTCACTTATTCTGCAACTCTGAGCTGTGATTCTTCCTGTTCTTGAGATGTTTTTGCCTCCTCCACTTCCAGGGTTGAATGATGGTGGCCTTGGAGATTGGGTGTTGATTCTGCAGCCTCTGGTGTTTCACTTCCAGCTGTCTTTCTGTAACATACCATCTTCACTTCTGTTGGAGAGCTCGGATGCATTGATGCATCTCATTGATGTACGTCTTGCTGTCACAGATGCTTCTCAGCACCTCCTCTCAGTTCCTCCACTTCTTTCTTGAGGGATTCAGCTTGCAGGCATCGTGTACATGGAACAAGTTCCTTGCCTGGAATGAGGCTGCCCATCTGGACAGAGGTTAGAAGTTGTAGCAGGAGCAACAGCTTTGGCAACACAATTTTTCCCAGCCATAGCTCAATTGTTGGAGCTTTTGTACCTTTTGGAGGAAATGAGAAAGACCTATCAGTGTCCCTAACCTTTTTCCTCTGCTGTCCTTAAAACAAAGAGTAGCTAGCCTCTTTTATCTGAGAGCTAACAACTCCGTTCTGTGTCCCTATGTATAGTCCTACTTGTTTGCTAAACAGTTATTTGGGTATGGAGCAGTTTCTTATCGCTTTAAGCTATTAAAATCTAATATTTGTTTCTGAGGTGTTTAATGTGCTTCCTTTTGTAAAATTACCTAATCAAAGATGCTTCTAAGATATCAACTTGTTTTCTTATAGCAGATATCCAAATGTAGAACTATTTATTCCTAGCTTTTTCTTTCCAACCAATAAGAAAATCTGTTTCTTTACCAACAAGCTAATTGATGAGGTGCTCTATATAGCAAGATTATTCACGTGAGGTGGGTAGGAGCTGTGGTGGGAAGGGAGGGATCTTAACACCTGAGGAGTGTTGTGACTTCAAAGAGCCTGCTTTTCTCTTTGAACTTGAAGGTTAGAGGAGAGAAAAAATAGGTTCTCTTTTTTTCTGTTTCTTTCTGTAGTACAGCTACAAAAAATGAATCTGTTGGCAGAACAGCAGAAAAAAAAGTTTATTAAAGTAAAATTAACCCCTTCTAAGAGCTCTCAGGCAGAGAAGTTATATCTAGAGCCATAGATTTACCTTGCTATGGAGACCACCTAGGACTAGCGCTATGGGTCTTGGCTTTAACTTCATTTGAACCATGGCATCACATTCCAGTCAAGGACCTGTTATTTGGGCTCAAGGATCTTGTGCAGAAGCATCCATCAATGCATAGCAGAGTGCACTTACATCCAGCAGCCATTTTTGTACGGTTCCCAATTATCACACAGTAAAAAATCACAAACACAAAAACTGCCAGTTTTGAGAGAGGAAGGAACTGTCCATACCTCCATGTTTCTTCGCACATGAAGTGCTGACCTCTGTACAAAGGAGTTTTTCATTGCCTGAGGAAGGATTTTCATCCAGATGTTGTACCAAAGGACAATGACTCATCATTGAGGTTGTACTTGCATTTTTGAAAAGCTCAGTTATATAGAAATGCTTCAAGAGCTTCATGAAGGCCTTCAGAAATGTACCACAACCTTGCAATTAAAGGGCAGGAAGTAATACCCATTTTAAAAATGCTTCAGCACATCCCCCTCCACAAGCTTGGAAACCATCTACTATGTTGGAGTCCACAGACCTGATCACTTCTTCCCAAATCATTAAATGAGGATTACTCCAAGAGTGAGGAATATGACTGTTCTTCCATTTCAGACTCTCAGCTGTCGGACCAATCCTGATATGACAGTCAGCAGATTGGTCAAAGAGAATTCACAGGTTTCCTTTTGGACCCATTGCTGCCACCTCCAAAATACTTCTTTACCAGAGGCTATCACATATCTGAAATTTATTAGAAAAATATCAAGTGCTGTCTCCTTTACCATTTAGGAAAGAACCAAAAGAAGCGAGACGTAAACCAACTGTCCTTTTATAATTACCCCAACACAGCCGTGTTTTGGCAGAGCCTTCGTCAGGGGCAACCTCAAAGAGAACAATGTAAACATGATAAAATGTATAAACATAAGTAAAGCAATCACAATTAAAAACATAAATAGCAATAAAGCCAAATCTAATATGTACATAAACAGAATTTGAAATAGAAATAAGACATTTACAAATATTACAATTCAAAAGAGGATATGCCATTAAAGATAATTATTATTGCATCACTGGACAAGCACCAAGCTTAAGAGTGTAGTAAGAGTGTAGTTAACAATAATGAAGTTATTGCAGAACAAATGGGAAAGATAACCTGAAAACCACTCTGTGAGAGAAAGTTAGATCCAGAGCATAAATCGGATAATGCACCAATTGATGGTGAGGCCTCCCTCCCCCCAGTGTTTTTAGTGTCACCTCACCATCAATTGGTGCATTATCCATTATATGTTTTAGATCTAACTTTCTCTCACTTAGTGATTTTCAGGTTCTTTCCCTCTTTTATATTTGCTTTATTTGTTTTATGCAACTAGTCATATATATTAGATTTGTCTTTATTGCTATTTGTGTGTTTTATTCACAAGTATATGCGATTGTTTTACTTGTGTTTATATGTTTTATCAATTGATTGTATTATTGTTCTTTTTGAGGTTCCCCCTGACGAAGGCTCTGCCGAAACGTGGCCGTGTTGGGGTAATTAAAAAAGGACCATTGGTTTACTTCTCGTTTCTTTTGTGTTTTGCGAGAGCACGTGTGCTCCTTTGTGGACCTCCTTTAGCATTTAGGAGTATAAGGAACCTAGAGTAAAATCATTAGATCTTTCAAAAATGTCAGCAGACCCATACACATCCTCCAAAAATACAAACCAGTAAACTCTAATATCATGTGCTCAGGGGCCAGAAATTTGAACCTGAAGTACAATATTCAGTCAAGCTCTGGGTTCAACACCATACAGTTACCTTGCCACTTGGTAGTAGTGGAATAGACTCTAAGAAAAGAAAAGCAATTCAAATATTACACCATTGTACCTATTGGAAAAGACTCCAAGACTCTGGACCTTGCAGGTAGGAAGGTATATCAGGGACTGCTGCTTAATTCAGGTTTACAGCTCACCATCTGTAAATATGGAAGCTACAGTAGAGCAAATAGGCAAACTGAAGGACAATAAATCACTATGATCAGAATGTGTTCCCAACAGAAAAAAATGAAACGTGAAATTGCCAACCTTCACAAAAGTGTGGTAATAGGGAAGAAGTGACAAACTACAGGCCAGTAAGTCTTACCTTGGTGGTGGTAAAAGTAATAGAGGTGCTCCTGAAAGAGCGAATAGTGGACTTTCTCGAAACCAACAGGTTGCATGATCGGAGGCAACATGGTTTTACCAAAGGACGATCTTGCCAAACAAATCTGATTGAGTTCTTTGACTGGGTGACCGGAGAACTAGATCAGGGGCAGGCGATGGATGTGATCTACCTGTATTTCAGCAAAGCTTTGGATACTGTTCCTCAAAGGAGGCTTATCAATAAACTCAACAGCTTGGGGATGGGTTCCAAGGTGGTGAACTAGATCAGAAATTAGTTGACTGACAGAAGGTGATGGTAAACGGAACTCATTTGGTTGAAAGGAAACTGATTAGTGGTGTGCCCCAAGGTTCAGTCCTGGGACTGTTACTGTTCAATGTATTTGTGAGTGATATTGCTGAAGGTCAGAATGGAAAAGTCTGTCTTTTTGCAGATGATGCGAAAATTTGCAACAGAGTGGACTCCCCTGAGGGAGTGGCTAACATGAGGAAAGATCTACAAAAGCTGGAAGAATGGTCTAATGGTTGGCAGTTAAGATTTAGTGTGAAGAAGTGCAGTGATAGGGGGCGAGAGGTTGGTGTGCATGGACCAGGAGAACGACCTCAGAGTGATTGCTTCTGAGGATCTCAAGGTGGAAAAACAGTGCAAGAAGGCAGTGGCAAAAGCCAGAAGGATGCTGGGCTGCATACAGAGAGGAATTACCAGCAGAAAGGAGAGGTACTAATGCCACTGTACAAGTCGCTGGTGAGGCCTCACTTGGAATATTGTGTTAAGTTTTGGAGACCATATCTTGCAAAGGATATAAAAAGACTGGAAATGGTTCAGAGGAAGACAACCAAAATGATTTGGAGCCTGCATCAGAAGACGTATGAGAAGAGTCTCAAAGACCTAAATATGTACCCTCTGGAGGAGAGGAGGGACAGGGGGAGATATGATTCAGACCTTTAAAAATTTAGAGTATCAATGAATAAACAAACCTCTTCCAAAGACGGGGAAGCTGTAAAACTAGAGGGCTTAACATGAAGCTGCAAGGGGGTAAACTGAAAGGCAATGTCAGGAAATACTTTTTCACTGAAAGGGTTGTGGATGCTTAGAATGCCCTCCAGATGGAAGTGGTGGGGGCAAATACAGTGACAATTCAAAATGACATGGGACAGACACAGTGAATCCCTTTTTATAGCAACATGATAAAATCAAAATAAACATAACTATCTCTTATATCTGAACAAATAGGGGTGACCTACATGGAACGGTGGGTATACCCCTAAACAAAGACATGGGGAGAAGTGACTTGCATGGAGCGACAGGTGCACCTACTCTTGCTGCCTTGCTGGGCAGACTAGATGGACCATACTGGTCTTTATCTGCTGTCATAATCTATGTTACTATGTTACTAACATTCTACCTGATCACATAGATAGACATAGCTCAATATAAATTAGTCAGCAAGGATTTAGCAAAACAAAAATCGGTAAGGCAGGATTTTTCTTTTTTGAAGGTGTAAAACACAAATAAAGGTGAGTCAGATGATACAATGTATTTGGATGTTCAGAAGGCATTTGACAAAATCCCCCCCAGACAGACTCCTCCAGGAAATTCAAAAGTCACGGTATAGGAAGCAGTGTCCTATCATAGCTGGTTAAAGAACAGAAAACACATTTCCATTTGATGGCACAGGGCATGCACTACCAATAGAGTTCTCTTTCAGAGACTCAGTGGCCCCAAGAAGCTGTACAAAATATCTAATGGTAGTAATAGCACCCCTTTGCAGACAAGGTATCTCTGTTTTTCCTTACTTCTGTGATTGGTAGGTTGAAGGATTCCTTTCTTAAGGAAACCAAGTAATTTGTACAAATCAGTCTATCTTCTAGAAGCATTGGTTTGTCATAAACTAACCCAGTTGATGTTGCAATCATAACAGTTTCTGAAATACAATGGAACTCGGCTAGATAGTCAGATTTGGAAGATGTATCTTCCCAAATAGAGAGCGATCTTGCTTCTTCAAGTTGTCAACATCCTAACAAGAAGGGCACAACTACTCAGCCCATTTGGTCAAGGTATTGCCTAGTCATATGGCAGCCACAGTTCACATAATGCCTTTTGTGCCTTTCCATGATCCAACTACAATGGATGCTCAAGTTCCACTGGGCACAATTTACTTACCCACTGTTGAGACAAGATATAAGCCCTTTACTTGTTAGAGTGGTAGAAAGAATATTCAGACTTTATCCATGAATTTCCATTCCATCAACCTCTGCACCAAAAGATGCTAATGGATGCATAAAATATAGTTTGCAGAGCACATACCCTGACTCAAGGCATATGGATAAAGGAGGAATATTCCTATCAAATCCATCTTTCTAAAGTTAAGCATGATGTTCAATTGCCTCACAGCACTAAACAGCCAATTATCTGGAAAGAGAATGTTAATATAGATAATCAAATGACCATGTTTTACAGAAACGCAACGGGAGGGACAGCATTTCAACTTCTCTTCACTTTTATTATTTTTGTTAAGATATGGAACTAAGCAATACCTCAAAAGACATTCCTGTCAGTAACCTAACTACATGGAGCACAAAATATCATCTTGGACAACCTCAATCTCTATTTACTGCCCCACAAATAGTCCTTGGACTATCCGATTTATAAAATGTATTCCAGCTATAGAGAATCCAAATTGTTTCTTATAGAAGACAACAGAAACCTTCCTTAATTCTGCTTTAGAAGACCAAGTCACAATAGTATTAGTATCAGATATTCTCAATGTTCATTGGGGAAGGGCGTCATCTATGCCTTCTCCCCGCCACCCCATTCCACTTATACCAAAACATAAGAGGATAAGGTCAAATTAATTCTAATAGCTCCAGCCTGGCCTCATTTTTATTGAACATTTTTGAAATTTACATTTTAGATCCAATTAAGGAAAACCAAAGAGAATACACAATATAATAGGAGAAATACAATCAATAAGTTATAGTTCACATTATGGGGAAAAATAACACCCACATATAAACAAATCCTATTAAGAAAGAAAACAATAAATCCATATACAATGGTAGTCCATATTGAAATGAACTTTTAATTCCTCCAAATTATTGCTTCTTTTTATCTAACAGAAATTTCTCTAAATGAGATACATCTTGAAAAACAAGTGTGTCCCCTTGCAGTGTAACTATACACTTGCAGGGAAATCTTAGATAAAAAGTAGCTCCAATCACTATAACTTGAGACTTCAAACCTAGAAATTGTTTTCTGTGGTGCTGGGTGCTCCTAGAAATATCGGGGAACACACTTAGAGTTTGTCCGCAGAACCGTAGTATCTACATTTTTAAAATAATTAAAGATCTTAAACTTTTCAACCTCAGACGAAAAAGTGACCAACAAAGTGGCCCTCTTAGAAATAGTCTGAGTCTTCAGAAAAGCAGTCAAATCCAGACTCTCACTAGGTTGTATTACATCTAGTTCTCCATCAGCTCGGTTTTCACTATGTGACTTACTGGATATATAATAAGCATTTGGTATCGGAATATTTTCAGAAAATTTCAAATCCACAGTGAAATACTTTTTTAAAAGTATTCCAGCAGAAAGTAAATCAGTACAAGGAAAATCAAGATGACGTAAGTTCCTCGCATGAAGATAATTCTCAAATGCCTTCAGCTCATGATGAATAAAAGTGGAATTTTTAATAAAATACATGTTCATTTGCTGCAAAATCTGCACCCGAGAATCTACCCTCTGTAAGAACTTTTGGTATCTCTAGCTTGCAATTTAGTCACAGTATCCTGGGAAAAGGAACACAAAGACATAACAGTAGAACTTATTTTAGAATTAATATGATTAATAGCAACCCATAAGTCCTTCATAGTGATCTCCTCAGTTGGAGTCATGGATTATAATAGAGGCATTTCCTCTATTATAATCCCATAAAGGAACTGGCTTAGACAGAACACTGATAATGGATCACTCCTCTACTTTCCCAATAGGAGAGCCTCCTGATATGACTGCAAATGATAAAAGGGGCTGAGGATGAAGAGGAGGAGTTCTGTCCACTGAGTTTAAGGAAGCTCCTTCTAGAGAGATTTGAATTACAGGCATCACTACCACCAGGTCTATCAATCAGGCCAACAATCTTCAGAGATGGTAAAACTGAAGGCTGTTGTTTCAGGGAACCTTTATTCCATATCGTCCTGCTAGACCAGTCCAGACAAATGGGTTGCATTCCCCTACCAGCAAATTGGTGGCAACAGTGCATTCAAGGTAAATGACCCATTTACCTGCACTCCAAAAAAACCCCAAAACCTTATAGTATACATTCCACCTGTCATCTTCCAGTCTAAGAAGTTCCTTGGCAAAAGTTCACCTCCGTGCTGCAGCAGTGCATCATTCTCACATTAATGGAAGTTTGGTATTGGTTCATCAGCAAGTGTCAAAGCTCATGTGAGGGTTGAGACACACACCTCCATTCAAGAAGCTACCATTTAATAAGACTTAAATGTGATTCTAGGTGAACTCATGAAATCGCCTTCCAAACACATGGAGTCAATAAAGCTAAGTTCCTAACCTGAAAATTCCCTCTCTTGTTACTGTAACCTAAGCTTCAAGACTAAGAAAGCTGCAAGTGCTCATTTCATAGTCTGCCTACAGGTCTTCCACATTAAGATAGTCAGTCAGTCATTTGTACTCTAAGCTGGGCATTTTCAAAGGCATTTACATGGTTTGCAGACCTGCAAACCATGTAAGTGCCACTCTGCGAGATATTCAGCAGAAGTAAGATGAATAGTGCCACCGCTGCATACCCCGATGCTAAGCAGTTAGCATCAGACCTTTCCAGAATGGAGTGGAGGTGGCAGCTGTTGCTAACTAGGCAGCGGCGATAATGAGCAGCTTCCCGTTCATCAGTATGCAGCAAAAGTCAGGTGCAAGTAACTCTGGCCTAACCTTTACCGCATTGGCTAACCAGGCAGTGGCTCAGTATTGCTGCTGCCCAGTTAGCCTCATGGCAATCCAGCAAACTTTGATATTCAATCCTGGGGCCGGATATGACTCCAGCACCGAATATCCAGGGTTTAAGTTCAGCATCGGCTGCTAGCTGCATTAGCTATACTAGCCACCGATGCTGAATATCCCTCCCAAAGTATTTACCAAAAGGGACATTGGCATTTCACATCAATCAAGCTATAGTGCTTTCCACTAAGCCAAAAATGAACAGGCTGTATACACACTGGACTGTAAAAAAAAAAGCACTGTTTTACTGTGTGAAAAATATTCAACCGCATTGCCTGTCCACCCAGTATATCCTGTCTTTTGATTCTAACAGATTAGGATCTGCAGTGTCTAAAAGACACTACGAGGATAATTTTATAACTGGTTCACCTAGGATAAGAGAGTAAACAGGTATGTATCTGTCTTTAAAATACTGGCATAGGTGGCAGGAGTTGCAGCTTAATAGCAGGTGTAAATGAACATGCTTAAAGTACTAATGTAAATTAAGATATTTTATAAACAATGCATGTATTGCAAAGTCTGCCTGTGATCAATCCAGACTATGTTCCCAGTCATACCTCCCAGCACATAATATTTTTATGTTGATTACTGTTTTATAAGAGGCCATTAATGTGCATATATGGCCACATATATCAAAAGCAACTTATAAAAATTAAGACAGCTGAAACATGCCTTTTTTTATAAAGACTGTTAGGTAACTATTTGTATTTATAAAATACAGTGCCTTGCAAAAGTATTCATCACCTCGGTTTTTGTCCTGTTTTGTTGCATTACGTATAACCTGAAATGAAAATAGTGGTTCATTTGGATATTGGGTAATGGACTTAACAATATAGACCAAATTGGTAAAGTGGAATGACAATAAAATACCTTGTATAATATCATTAAAAAAGTCAAAACTGAAAAGTTGTGAATGCATATGTATTCATCCCTTTTGCTATGAAACCCCTAAATAAAATCTGGCACAACCAATTAACAGCAAAATTCACATATCTAGTTGATTAGAGTCCACCTGTGTGCAATCATTGTCACATGATGCCTGTATAAATATACCTGTTCTGAAAGGTCTCTGACTCTGCAACATCACTAAGCAAGCAACATGAAGACCAAGGAGCACTCCAAACAGGTCAGAGACAAAGTTGTGGAGAAGTATAGATCATAATTGGGTTATTTAAAAAAAAATCCCAGGATCACGTGAGCACATGAGCGGGTGAGGTGCTCCTTGCCACGCTCCCGGGCCGCTCGGAAACCTTTTGAATAAACCTGAGGCGAAAGTGGGAGAGCCGTGGTAAAAACTTGCTGGAGGCTACCGGAGTGCGCGGGGCATCATCGGAACCGAGAGGGACGCAAGTCGGAGTGCGATGAAGGCAGCGGCGAGGAGAGAAAAGACTGCCACGTCTCGAGAAATCAAAATGGCGACTGGCATGAAAGGAGGTACTGTGCAGGGATCCCCGGAGAAGGAAAGTGGTGAAACAGCTCCCAAGGAGACGGCGCAAGAAGTAGATTACTGGAGCCTAAATTTGACAATGTAATGCAAAAGTTGGAGGTTATGGGCGAAACCTTTACAGAACTGACCAGGAGAATTGAGGAAGTGGAGCAGCGCGTGACGGTGCTTGAGGAAGGGGAGCTGATACTAGAGAGAACCAGTCAGAAGCAGCAGAAACAAATTGAGGTGCTGATGCTTAAAGTGGACGATTTGGAGAATCGATCCAGGCGAAACAATTTAAGACTGGTCGGTGTGCCTGAAACTTGGATGGACCATCAACTACTGGACTTGTTTGAGACATGGCTGCCGAAGGAGCTAGGCCTGGACCATCTGATTGGTCATATCAAGGTGGAGAGGGCCCACAGGCTTGGTCAACGGATGGAGGGCAGAGAATGTCCGCGTCCAGTGCTGGCCAGGATTCTGAACTTTCAACATAAAACTCTTCTACTGCAAGTGTATAGGAAGCGGAGAGAATTAAAACTGGACAATACTCCGGTCCTTATGTTTCAAGACTACTCTTCGGCGGTGGCAGCTAGGAGGAAGGAGTTTTCAACTATTTTTAGTGAGCTTGCACGTGGCGGAATTCGCTTTGCGCTAAGCTATCCGGCCACACTGAGGATTTTCCATAACGGCAAGTCACATGCTTTTGAGCAAGCAGCTGCGGCACGGACCTTGGTGACTTCCCTCCTGTCCAAGAACAAGCCTGGTGACAGCTAGGCACTGGATTTGGTCGTGTAGCGGCAGGCATGCTGTGACCCTGGTCTGTTTGAAATAAGAACATGTGGGACTGGCACACAATGTTAATTGTCTGACTAACAGCCTCCATTGATCCTGCGTAGAGTGGCCCGGAGGTGTGGACAGTGATCTAGCTCCAGTTGGAGCGTCTTGCCTCGGCAAGACCAAGTGTTTGTGTGGGGTATAGAGGGGTGGGGGTGGGGGGGGAGTGAGTGGTGGATGTTGAGAGTTGTTTGGGTGTTGTTTAGTTCATTAAGTTTGTGTGGAACTGATACCGGGGAGGGGAGGGGGGGAAGGGGAGGTGGGGAGGGGTTGAGAGTGGTCATGGGGAGGGTGCCTGGGAATCTTTGGACCTCATGGAAGCACAGGGGGGCGGTGAGAGTTATACTCTGGGGCCGAGGCTGGGCGGTCCCCGGAGTAGGTATCTGTAGTCCTGCAGTGAAAGGCCGTAGCCCTAGGAGCAAACTAACCATAGTGTAAAAATAATCTCCTGGAATGTAGGCGGGATAGGCTCCCCTGTTAAGCGTACTAAAATTCTGCAAGTGTTAAAAAGAAAAGGAGCGCATATAGCTTTGCTACAGGAGACACATCGTGGTGAACAGGAACATAAGAAACTGGTAAAGGATTGGGTGGCAAGTATGTATGGGGCTTCGTCCGGGGGGAAAACGGCGGGAGTGGTGGTGCTGGTAAAAAGGGGGATCCCATTTGAAGTGAAGAAGGTGGAGTCTGACCCGAAGGGGCGATATATTTTCCTCCAAGCTAAATTGTACAATGATGAGATATGGATAGGCAATATCTATGCCCCAAATATATATGATCATGCTTTCTTTAAACTGCTTCTGGGATTTGTGAAGAAGGCGGGGGATGGTAAATTAATAATGGCAGGGGACTTTAATTGCCCCCATGACCCTCTTCTGGATAAATCGGCGATAAGTGGGGGTGGGGCCTGGTCCAAGAAAGGGGTAGGCTACCTTTGTAGAATGGGAGGCCTGCTGGATGTGTGGCGTACACCTTACCTGGTCACGGCTTGATTATGTCCTGGTGAGTGAGGAGGGGTTTTCCAGGGTGTATCAGACGGGTATAGAGCCCATAACAATATCTGACCATGGGATGGTTTGGGTGACTTGGGAGTGCCAAGGAGTAGGAAAGTCGGGTTGGCGATTTCCGGCCTACCTATGGGAGGATAAGGATTTTCGGAGCTTCTTAGAGACGAACTGGGATGAATATGTTCTTTTCAATGATACTCCCGATTGCACACCCCTTTTATTCTGGGAAGCTAGCAAAGCAGTTATGAGGGGGGTAATTATTGCCTACACTGCTAAGAGGCGCAGACATCTGGATCATAGTATCCTGGTGTTGGAGCGTAACCTTCAGGTTTTGCAACATAACCTTAGTAATCTTAGTGGACTGGGAGGTAGGGTACTTCAGCAAGATTACGTTAAAGCCCAATTGGCCCTCAATGAGCTTCTTCAGAGAAGAGCTAAGATGTCCTTGCAGTACTATCGGCATAAGTTGTATAGATATGGAAATAGGTCTGGGCGGCACTTAGCGAAGTTGGTTAGAGATTCGGGTGGAGCACGTTTTGTGCCCGTTCTGAGGGATGAGGAGGGGAAACTGCAGCACCAGCCGCAGCGCATCGCAGCAATTTTCCGGAGCTTTTACGCCCGCCTCTATATGGAGGAGGAGTGCGATAATGCTAAGGGTAGAGCGTTCCTGGATGGGTTGTCATTGCCCCAATTAACTGAGGAGGAGGTGCATAGCCTCAATGCCCCTTTGACGGGGAAGAAACTCCAGGATGCCATAAGGAAAGGGAAACCGCATAAGGCTCCGGGCCCCGATGGGTTCAGAGCAGAGTATTACAAGATACTATCAACCAGACTAGCTCCCAGTATGCTTGCTATGTATGCGGAGGCTCTCCAAGAGGGAGGTTTCCCTAGAGACATGCGTTGTGCGAATATTACTGTAATCCCGAAGCCGGGAAAAAACCCGCTAGATTCCGCGTCTTATCGACCTATATCGCTTATTAATAGTGATGTTAAGATTCTGGCCTCGATACTAGCGAAGCGGCTGAACCCTATTTTGCCATCCTTGATAGATGATAGGCAAGTAGGCTTTGTCATGGGGAGAGATACGACTAAGAACATTGCTAAATTACTTTTGGGAATGGAGCATTGTATTGAGAAGGAATCGCCATTGTTATTGGTCAGTCTGGACGCTGTAAAAGCGTTTGATAGGGTTGCCTGGGCTTATTTGTGGGATGCATTGGGTAGCTTTGGGATTCGAGGGGAGTTTGCCCAATGGATCCGGGTACTGTATATGTTCCCTGCGGCGAGGATAGGAGTGAATGGGGTCTTCTCCGAGACATTTACTCTGGGAAGGGGTACACGGCAGGGCTGCCCATTGTCCCCACTTCTGTTTGTCCTTGCGTTGGAACCGCTACTGCGGGCTATTCAACAGGAGGCCCAGGTGACGGGGGTGAAGATGGGGGAAGAGGAAATGAAACTTAGTGCTTTTGCTGATGACCTGCTTCTTTGTTTGACCGAACTGCAAAAGTCGTTGCAGCGGGTGTTGCTACTCATTCAAGACTTTGGTAGTTTTTCTGGGTTAAAGATTAACACGTCCAAGTCTATGGCCTTAGATGTTGGAGGGAGAGTGCAACCTGTCTGGCATGGAGACTTTCCTCTTGCGTGGGCGGCGGACTCCATCAGGTACCTGGGCATACAGTTGCCTGCGTGCCCGGAGAGGCTCTATCAAGCGAATGTGGAGGGAATGCTAGAAAGGGCACGGACAACGTCCCAGAGATGGTGAGCTTTCTCACTGTCTCTGAGAGGCAGGATTGCCTTGTTTTCTATGGTGGAACTTCCCCGATGGTTATATATGTTGCGGTTACTGCCGATTTGGGTTCTCGCGAGGGACTGGAAAATATTTGGTAGGCATTTGAGTGGGTTCCTTTGGGGAGGTCGCCGGGCCCGGATCCCGTTAAGGGCCTTGAGGCGGAGGAAGGAGGGCTGGAACTTCCTTCGTTGAGGAACTATAACCTTAGATACCTGGTTAGACACATTTGGGGTTTGTTAGTTGAAGGGGGTGGGTGTACCCCAGTGCAACAATTGATGGAAATTTGCTCCCCCTATCACAGTTTATACCTGCTCCATACTGTGCGACCACGTAGCATGAGGGGTAGGACAGAAAGTGCGTATCTGAGAACCCTACGGGTGGTGTGGCGGGAGGTGTGTGGGAGGAACGGCTGGGACTGGAACTGTTCCCTTCTGTTGCCATTGGTGGGGAACCCGGATTTTGCTCCGGGCTTTGCTAAACATACACTGTTCCATGCCTGGCAGCAGAGGGGGATAGTGTGTTTGGGGGATTTGGGCAGAACTGAGGGAGGTGTCTTGGATAGTTATCAGCATCTGAGTCTTACTTATAGATTGGCAGCCCGTGACTTCTACGGATACCTCCAACTTCGACACTATGTCGACCAGTTGAGGAGGAGGGTCCCAACCCTGTCGGACACGAAAGACCCGAGGAAACTAATTGGAGGATGGGTGGAGAAAGACCTGCTTGACTGGGACGAGAGAAAACAGCTGCTCTGCCCGCTGGTAGGCCCTTGTTATCTCTCAATGCTGGTTCAACGTTGGGTTAGGGAAGGCCTGGACGGGCTGACAGTGGAAATCTTGCAGTCCACGTTTGAGCGGATTCCCAGGGGTGCAGTGTGGATGTACTTGCAGGAGATACAGTATAAATTTCTTTGGAGAGCATACACCAGTGATCAATGGGCGTATAAAGTAGGCCTGCGGGACAAGTCTGTGTGTGGTTGGTGTCAGCAAGACGAGGGAACGCTGTTTCATAAATTCTGGATGTGCCCCGGGGTTCAGAGCTTATGGCTGCAGGTGATTGATAAGATGGGGGATTGGTTGATGATGGCGGCCCCTAAGCAGTGGGAGGTGTGTTTGTTTCATTATTGGGAGAAGGGCCTGCCTATGGTTGCACCCCACCACAGAGTGCTATTTGAAAGAGGTCTTCTCCTAGTAAAGAAGGTCATATTGAGTAGCTGGGTTGGGGACACACCTCCGCGGCTTGCAGGTTGGGAAAAATCAATGATCGACCTGATGTATATGGAAAAGCTTACGGCAAAACAATTGGGAGGGAAGCAGTGGGATCAGTTTATTGAGCTCTGGTTACCAGTCATTAATACTCTCTCAACCCAGGAGTGCAGCGCATTGCTGAATGTATAGATGATTCCCCTAGTACGGAAGTCTGCCACGTTTATGTGTGCAGCGTTGGATGTGGGTGAACTTTATTATAAGAGAGCAGGGCTGGCGCTGTGGGGTTCCGGGGGTGGTCGGGCACTAGGGGTTTGCTTGGGGGGAGGGGAGGGGGAAGGGTTGGAAGGGGGGGTGATAAGCTCTGTATAGACTGTTGTTATCTGTAGAATGTTGTTCTTTATAGACTACTGTTGATGTGAAGATCTGCTTCCTGTGTTTGGTGCCGGGGGAGGTGGGGTGCTGACATTGAAAAGGCCTGATAATGCCAGCTGTTGGTCTCCTATTTGGATAATTAGTTGTATGTTGGGGTGTGGGTGATGGGGGCCGTTGGTATAGAGGAGGAGTGGGTGGGGGTATGTGGTATTTTCTGTAGCCCTACGGCATTTAACTGTGTACCTTTATAGGGGTGGCGACTGTACATTGTTGTTGGCTCTGTATGAACTGTAACCTATTTTGCTACTTATGTTTGGAAAACAATAAAAATGAGTTTGAAATTTAAAAAAATCCCAAATTCTGGATATCCCACGGAGCAACATTAAGTCCATTATATCAAAATGGAAAGATTGTGGCACCACTACAAACCTGACAAGTGAAGGCCGCCCACCAAAACTCACAGACTGGGCAAGAAGGGCATTAATCAGAGATGCTGCAAAGATCCACAGCGGAGATGGGAGTAATCTGTTCATAGGACCACTTTAAGCCATACACTCCAGAGTGGGCCTTTATGGAAGAGAGGCCAGAAAAAGCCATTGCTTAAGAAAGAAATAAAAAAACACATTTGGAGTTTGCACAACAGCATGTGGTGACCCCCCAAACACAAGCAAGAAGGTTCTGTGGTCAGATGTGACAAAAATTGACCTATTGGACCATCATGGGAAATGCCCATGTGTGGCGCAAACCCAACACTTCCCATCACCCCGCGAACAACATTCCGACAGTGAAACATGGTGGTGCCAGCATCATGTTGTGGAGATGTTTTTCATTAGCAAGGACAGGCAAAACTGTTCAGGATTGAAGGAACGATGGATGGCACTAAATACAGGGCAATTCTTGAGGAAAACCTGTTTGTCTGCCAGGGATTTGAGACTGGGACGGAGGTTCACCTTCCAGCAGGACAATGACCCTAAACACATGGAGTTTAAAGGGAAACATTTAAATGTCTTAGAGTGGCCTAGTCAAAGCCCAGACCTCAATCCAATTGAGAATCTGTGGCATGACTTGAAGATTGCAGCCTATCTAATTTGAAGGAGTTAGAACAATTTTTCCTTGAGGAATGGGTGAAAATCCCAGTGGCTAGATGCGCTAAGCTAATAGAGACATACCCCAAGAGACTTGCAGCTGCAACTGCAGCAAAGTATGGTTCTACAATGTATTGACTTTTGGGGGCTGAATACATATGCACACTCCTGATTTTTATTTTTAAATTGTTTGTGTCACAATAAAGAATATTTTTACCTTCAAAGTCATAGGCATGTTGTGTATATCAAATGGTGCTGTCTTCCAAGACTCCGTTTTAATTTCAGGTTGTAATGCGACAAAACAGGACAAACACCGATGGGATGAATACTTTTACAAGGCACTGAACTAGCATAAGTCCTGCAGCAATAGCATCTACATTGAGGCATGGATATTATGCCTGCTCCAGAGCAGGTTTAAATGACTGTGAGTAGATTTATTAGTCTGTGCCTAAATTAAGGTGGTATTTTACAAACTACCCACGTACTTATGAGTCCATCTACGCCCCTTCGAAACCGTGCCCCAGACAGTGCCTATTATAATAGTATGCATCTGTATGCAATAGCATGCACTTTAGTGTGTTACCTAATTGTTTAACAGCCATATACTGTATTGCTATATAAACATTCTAAAACTTCGCTCTTTAAGTAGAATTTGCGCGATATGTTGCGAATCAAGATTAACTTGTGTACTCTGCCTTCTCACCCTTTCCCCTCCCCTTCTGTCTTTTCCCATCTCCTTGTTTTTAATTATAAATCACCTTGATGCTCTACTGTGTGCAAAAGGCAGCTTAGAAAATGTGACACACACATAAATAAATAAAATGACTTTATAAAATTACCACCCAAATGGCTGCATATCTCATTGCTGCTGCCTAACAGGGCTGTAACTGAATGATATAGCGAAAGCATATTCAAGACTGAGCCATGGCAACATTGGCTGCACATCTCCGCTTAACTGTACTTGACCTGAGCTGCAACACGGTCATCCATTCACACCTTCACATCCCACTACTGTCTAGATGGCATGTCCTGTAAAGACAATGCAAAGGGACAATCCTTTCTACAAAGTCTTTTAAACTAATAACAAGTTCAAAGGTGTGTGCTAGCAGTGTGACATAATGGCGTTTTCCCCCCATTTCCAGAATCAGTCATGTGGAGGGGGGATTCATATGTGTGTCTCATAGGAAGGGGCTGCATATGTGTGTGTGCATGTATCATGGATAGTGTCAGAGGCTCTGTGTGACAAGGGGTGCATATGGGTGTGTCAGGGGCTGACTCATGGGAAGTGTCGAGGATGGGGGTGCATGTGTGTCTGTGTGTTGTGAGGGTTGTCGGGGACTGTGTGCATGGATATGTCTCTCTCTCATTTCACCCCTCCCAGTCTTCTTCCATTTTCTGTCTCTCATAACCCCCCCCCCTCCATTTTTCTCCACACTCACTCACTCACTCATGACTCCCCAGGCTTCACCATTCTCTCTCTCTCATACCCCCCTGCCCCCCTTCATCCAGCCCCAGTCCATCTTTGCATGGTGCAGCAATGTGGTGCAGGATGTTTGCACTGATCTCCCAGTTTCAAGTCTCGCGGGATTTCGAATTGTGAGATCAATCTGAACCTCTGCACTGCGCAGCTCCACTATTCAGGGAGCCAATCACAATGGGGTAAACGTCAATCATTGCATTTTGACCAGGTTTGCTTATGGACAATTTCCCTGCTGTTGAACCCACAACAAAGTCTACTGTTTCATGACTGGGGCTTTTCCCATGGAACAATGTAAACGGTATAGAGTCAATCCAAAGGTTGACACTTAAAATGGTCAGTGTTCTTCATTATAAGATATGAGGACAGACTCAAAGATCTAGATATTTCTCCAGGACCAAGCAGGAAGTCAGTCCTCACATATGGGTGACATTGACGCTGACGGAGCCCTCGTGCGGAGCATTCCCCCAGCTTTCAAAGAAAGCCTTTGGGAATGCAGCACGCATGCGTGTTCCCCTTCCCGCCCAAGGATGCCATCTTGCTCAGTCTTCTTTTTTCCGCGGAGCCCGACAGACGTGTGTCGTTGACACCTGGTTAAAAGTTGATTTTTTTCTACGTTGGATTCGTGGTTTTTGCCCGGTTTGACGCCGGTTCCCCTTCCCGCCTGGGCCCGGTACACTGGTATCGAGTCCGGAGCTAGTTTTTCAGTTTTTGTCCTTCGTGACTAGCGTTCCGCTTTTTTCTCTTTTTCACTGGCAGCCCAGTCTTTTGACCTTGCAGGGGTCCTTTTTCCCCCGATAGCTGCCAGCGGGTTCAAGAAGTGTGATCGGTGTAAGAAGCTGATGTCTCTCACCGACACACATGACTGCTGCCTCCGGTGCCTCGGGCCCGACCATGACCCGGTGGTCTGTGTCCCATGCGGTAAAATGTCCTCTAAGGTGCTGAGGAGCCGTCAGCATCAGCGTGAAAGACTTTTTTCTGACTCCGCGTCCAGCCGGGCCCGGACCTCGGTAGAGGCCTCGACATCTCGGGAGTCCGACCCCCAGCACCGTCGAGGCTTCTCTTAAAGGGGGTCTCCTTCTCGGGAACACAGAAGGAAGAAGAAACCCGCGAAGACAGCGTCGGTGGATGCTCTTGGCCCCTCTAGGGCCAGGTCGCATAGCTCCGACCGCTGTCCCGGGTCCTCGGAGTCGGAGAGGCCTGCCAAGTTGCCTCGAGTGGAGCCGGAGTCCCCGAATCATGTGAGTGCTGTTGTCCTCATAGACTCCCCTCCGAGGTAGCCGATGTCGGGCCTGATGCCGTCGGGGCCCCGAGTCGGGGGCTGCTGAGTCTCCTGAGCTGAGTCTCAGGTTGATGGCCTTGGAGAGCAGCTTGGCTGCCTTCATGGAGCAGCAGCGGGTACTGATCGCCGGTTTCACCGGTGCATCTGCCCTGACCACCGGGACCTCGACGTCCAAGTCGACCCCGAAGGCCGAGCCAATCCTCGAGTCGATGCAGTCTCGAGTCGATCCTCGGCCAAGGTCCCCCTCGGCCTCCCGCTCAGGGCCAAGGTCGTCGATGCCAGTGCCCTCAGCGTCGGGGCAGATGGCATTGATGCCCGCCTGGCCGGAGCTGCTCAATTCCTCTTTGGAGGGGTCTGAGTGGGAGACGGAGGACGAGGAGTCCCCGGACACTTTCCGGACCCGGTGCATCCCATCGGACTCACCGGAGTCTGAGCCTCGGAGACGGTCCCCACCAGAGGATACCCGGTTCTCGGACTTCATGAGGGACATGGACAAAGCCTTGGCCTTCCCCACGGATCCTGAGGAGGAGCCTCGAGCCGAGGAGCTTGAGGCCCTCCAGTATTACTCTCCGCCTAAGGAGGCCTTTACTGTACCGGTTCCTCCGATGCTGGAACGGCTGCTCTTCCGCATGTGGGAGGTGCTGGTCTCGGCGCCGGTTCTCAGCAATCGGGTTGATTCCATTTATCGAGTCCGTAAGAGCCCTGGGTTCCAGAAGGCATAGCTACCGCACCACTCCATGGTTGTGGAATCGGTCATGCATCGTCTGAAGAGTCAGAAGATGCACTCCTTGGTGCCCCCTGGCTGGGAGGCCCGGAACCTGGATACCCTCGGTAGAAAGTGCTTCCAGGACTCTTTGCTGGCTTGCTGTGTCCAGACTTACCACTGTACATGGACATGTACCTCCGAGACCTGGCAAAGGAGATTGCCGGGTTCTCAGCTGGCCTCTCTGAGGAACCTTTGCAGAGGTTTAAGGCTTTGTCATCAGGGATTCGAGAGTGCTCAAAGTTTCTCTCTCAAGCAGCCTATGATGGCTTTCAGGCTTCAGCCCAAGTAGCCGCGGCCGGCATCTGTGCATGCCGTCAGGCCTGGCTACAGTCATCGGACCTCGAGCCATGGGTACAGGACAAGTTGGTCGATGTCCCTTGCCGAGGTGAGAACCTTTTTGGCAAACCCACGGCTGACAAGGCTGCAGAACTCGAGTCTGAGACTCTCACCAGGACAAGGCTGTCCAGGAAAACTTCTGCCCCTTCTCAGAAGAAGGGGGGCTCGGGGGGAAAAAGCCCTTTTACCCGAGGAAGGCTACTGCCTACAAATCTTACCCTCAGTTTCAGGCCTCTACAGCTCCCCATCAGGGTCAGCAGGCCAAGGGGCAGGGACATGGGCCCCGTAGGCAGAAAAGCCCCAAGCCATCATCTCCGGCTCCTGCACAGCAGGGAGCAGGGTTTTGACTCCCACTGCATAGCCTCTCCTCCTCAGCTGGCTCCTCTCAGCACAGGAGGCCAGCTGCCACTGTACGCCCACAGGTGGTCAGCCATAACAGGGGATACCTGGGTACTGAGCATAGTCCAAAAGGGCTAGGGCTATTTGCTCCACTTCAACCAGTTACCCCCCTCGTATTTTCCAAGGGAGCCTCCAAGACTCCCTCTGCACAGGAACCTGCTCCTTCAGGAGTTGGCATGTCTTCTACTAGAGCAGGCGGTGGAACCGGTGCCTCACCACCTGATAGGGCGAGGCTTCTATTCCAGGTACTTTCTGGTACCAAAAAGGACTGGAGGCCTCAGGCCCTTCCTAGATTTGCGAAATCTCAACAAGTTCCTGGAGAGGGAAAAGTTCAAGATGCTTACCCTTGGAATGCTGCTGCCTTACCTCCAGCAGGGAGATTGGCTATGCTCCTTAGACCTGAAGGATGCTTATACTCACATCCTCATTCATTCAGACCACAGGCAATATCTCAGATTTGTAGTGGGAGGAAGTCATTTTCAGTACAGAGTACTTCCATTTGGCCTCACCTCCGCCCCCAGGGTTTTCACCAAGTGCCTAGCGGTGGTGGCGGCGTATCTCAGAAACCAGGGCATCTTTGTCTTTCCATACCTGGACGACTGGCTCATCAGAGGTCAGTCTCCACAAGAGGCCATACAGGCCACCCTTCGCACTGTTTCTCTTCTCCAGCATCTAGGCTTCGTAATAAACTTTGCAAAGTCCACTTTGCTCCCCTCGCAGGACATGGAGTTCATAGGGGCAAGATTGGATACCCTCCAGGCGAAGGCTTATTTGTCCGAGAACAGGGCCCACAGACTGATGGCTTTGGCCAAACAGTTCCACAGCGGTTCTCTGGTCTCCGCCAGAAACTTCCTAAGGCTCTTGGGTCACATGGCATCCACGGTCCATGTAACTCCGAATGCCCGTCTGCACATGCGACCTGCTCAGTGGTGTCTCAGAGCTCAGTGGGTGCAAGCCACAGGCGACCTGAAAGACAAGATAAGAGTGTCCAAACTGCTGGCAGCCTCCCTATGGTGGTGGCTGCATCTCCCGAACCTGGTCCAGGGGGTGCCTTTTCAGGTGCCTCCACACACACAGGTGCTGACAACCGATGCTTCCCTTCAGGGCTGGGGTGCACATTGCCAGGGGGCTTGCACTGAGGGCCTCTGGTCTCCTTGGGAGTCCACACAGCAGATCAATCTGTCGGAGTTGCGAGCTATCCGCTTAGCTCTACAGACTTTCATGTCCTCTCTCGCCAGTCTGTCTTAGTTCAGACAGACAATCAAGTGGCAATGTTCTACGTGAACAAGCAAGGGGGCACAGGCTCCAAACTTCTGTGTCAGAAGGCACAGGCCCTGTGCTCCTTGGCAATCAAACACAACATGTTTCTCAAGGCAGTTTATCTGACTGGCCAGAAAAATTCCCTGGCAGACAGACTGAGCAGGATTCTACAGCCTCACTAATGGCATTTGAATCCTCTGGTGGTCCAAGGGATCTTTCTAAGATGGGGTCTTCCAACCATCGATCTCTTTGCAAGTCCACTGAACCGTCGGCTACCCTGGTTCTGTTCCAGGCAACCGCATCTTCTCCGAATAGCAGCAGATGCGTTTCTAATCTCTTGGTCCATGGGCCTACTATATGCGTTTCCTCCCACGCCTCTAGTGGCCCGCACCTTGTTCAAGGTTCTTCAGGACAAGGCCTCTGTGATTCTGGTAGCCCCCAGATGGCCGAGGCAACCATGGTTTTCACTCCTTCTGCAGTTAGCGGTGGACACTCCACTCCCTCTGGGGGTGCAGCCCGATCTCCTATCTCAGGATCAGGGATCTCTCCTGCACCCCAACCTCGGGTCCCTCAATCTGATGGCCTGGCTGCTGAAAGGGTAGTTCTAGCCCCCTTACTTCTACCTAAGGAAGTGGAAGAGGTGGTTTTGGCCTCTAGGAGGCAATCCACCCGGAAATCGTATGCCCTCAAGTGGCGTAGGTTCTCCACCTAGTGTGCTCAGCGCCAGGAAGATCCTTTTTCGTGCCTGGTGCCAGTGGTGCTGCAGTATCTGCTTCATCTGTCGGACCTAGGCCTTAAATCCAACTCTGTTCGGGTCCACCTCAGTGCTCTATCGGCACACCACTCACAGGTAGAGGGCCAATCTCTGTCGGGTCACCCCTTGGTGTCCCGCTTCCTCAGAGGCCTGCTTTTGCTCAAGCCTCCGATCTGTCCACCAGCCACTGAGTGGGATTGGAATGTGGTCTTGCACCAACTTACTTGCCCACCGTTTGAGCCGATGGCTACCTGTCACGCTTCCTTTCCTGGAAGGCGTTGTTCTTAGTGGCTCTTACCTCGGCCAGGCGTGTGAGTGAACTACAATCTCTGGTTTCTGATAGACCGTACACACGGTTCTATAAGAACAGGGTGTTCTTACGGACTCACCCTAAGTTCCTTCCGAAGGTTGTCTCCTCCTTCCACCTCAATCAGGAGGTGGTTCTTCCAACATTCTTCCCCAGGCCGCATGCCACCCGGGCTGAAACAGTCCTGCATACCCTGGACTGTAGAAGGGCGTTGTCCTTTTACATAGACCGTACGCAGGGGCATCAAAGGGCTCCCTCAGCTCTTCGTATCTTTTGACCCTAATAAAATGGGGTTGCCTGTCTCCAAGCGTACGTTGTCCCTTTGGGTAGCTGATTGTATCGCCTGGGTGTACAGAGCAGCTGGCCTCTCCTTGCAGGGTCGAGTCACGGCCCACCATGTCAGGGTGAAGGCCGCGTCAGTAACTCCTCTCCACTCTGTTCCGTTGGCAGACATCTGCCGGGCCACTACTTGGTCTTCAAGCCAGACTTTTGCGGCCCACTAGTGCCTCGAGAGGGAGTCCCGTAGGGACAGTGCTTTCGGACAGGCGGTACTCCGTAATCCCTTTGAGGTTTAGGCAACTCCTACCCTCCGGTCCTTGTGTTGGGCTACCGTACGGGGGCGTTCTCAGAGAGGATTCTTTCACGGATGCTAACGCTCTAGAGGGAACTTATTTTTCAGCTTGGGTTCCCGGTAGCCTGAAGCTGGGGAGTCCCATATGTGAGGACTGACTTCCTGCTTGGTCCTGGAGAAAGAGTAGTTACTCACCTGTAACAGGTGTTCTCCAGGAGCAGCAGGAATCAGTCCTCACGACCCTCCCTCCTCCCCTTGGAGTTGCAGTCATATGATTCATTTTGTGTTTTTGCTGTCTTTTAGCTATGTCATCAGACTGAGCAAGATGGCACCCTTGGGCGGGAAGGGGACCGTGCATGCGCGCTGCATTCCCAAAGACTTTCTTTGAAAGCTGGGGAAATGCTCTGCACGAGGGCTCCGTCGGCGCTGACGTCACCCATATGTGAGGACTGATTCCTGCTGCTCCTGGAGAACACCTGTTACAGGTGAGTAACTACTCTGTATGCATTTGAAGAAAGATGGGAGAGGAGAGATATGATAGAGACATTTATATAACTCCATGGTATAAATGCACAGAAGGTGAGCCTCTTTCAACAGAAAGGACATTCTGGAATGGAGGGATCATGAATACAATGAAGGTGAAAGGGGATAGACATAGCCTCCAAGAGGAGGTTGTAAAGACTAGGAATGTATCTGAAATCAGGAAAGCATGGGACAAGCACAGAGGATGTCTAAGGGAGAGGAAAGTATTGTACAACTTAATAGTTGTTATAGATAGGCAGACAGCAAGTCACATTATGGTCTTTCTCCAGGAACAAGTAGGAAGTCAGTCCTCGCATATGGGTGACATCAGCGCCGATGGAACCCACATGGAAGCATTTCCCCAGCTTTCAAAGAAAACCTTTGGGATATGCTACCACGCATGCATGGTCTCCTTCCCGCACAAGGGTGCCATCTTGCTCATTCTCCTTTTTTCTACAGAGCCCAACGGATGCGAGTCCTGTTTCCCCAGGAAAAATTCTTGTTATTTCCTTAAAAGTTATGTTTTCCTGGGTAGCAACCAGTGGTTCTTCCCGCCTTGAGCTGGCACCGTTCTCAGCCCCCTTTTTCATCGAGGTTTCCCCGACCGGCGTTTGTGCCTTTTTTCACCCAGTGGGTCATCGACCCTGTCTGGGTGCTACTCACCATATCTCCTGGTGGGTTAAAAAAAATGTGACTGCTGCAGTTAAACCATGTCAGTAAACGACACCCATGACTGCTGCTTGCACTGCCTGGGCCCGGACCTTGACAGCACCTCCTGCGACCTGTGCCAGGCCATGACGCCTTAGACCAACAGAAAAAGGTCGGAGTTGCAGGAGAAATTGTTCCCCAGGTCCGACTCGGCTCCAGCATCCCAGACGCTGAGCTCCAAGCCCAGCACATCCCACGAGGCCTGAACATCCTTGGAGTCCCACAGCAACAGTTCCTCTGAGAAGACCTCAGACTCAGAGAAAAAGAAGTAGTAGTCTTCGAAGTCCATCAAGGTTGTACTGGAGAAACCTGGTAAAACCACCTGGAAGGACTTGGGTGACTCTGAGAAGCACCCCACCAAGGTCCTCAAGAAGGATTCCTCGGCCAGCAGAGACCGTACAAGGTTCCTCGAGGCCATAGAGGACTCAATCGCAAGAGTGCCAGTGCTGGGCCTGAGATCCTCGGTACCTGCGCTGAAGGCTGCGGAGCCTTCTGGTCTGGAAACCAGAATGATGGCCTTGGAGCAGAACATCACTGCTATGCTGCAGCAGGCGATGATGGCCGGTTTATCCATCTCATCCCTCTCATCCCTCTCGACAACCAGACCCTCTACTGTGAGGGAGTCTCCAGTCATCGAGCCAAGCTTCAAGTGACACCAACCTCGAGTAAGTCCTCGGCACCGGTCGAGATCCCGGTCCCATTCTTTGGGCACCCAGTCCTCACCAGCCAGTGTCTGTGATTTTGACCCCAGGTCCTCGGGAGGCTGCCAATCTTTCGATGCCAGCCTCGAGACAAGGAGTTGCAGGGCCTTGTACTCGTCATCACCACTCAACTCCGAGTGGGAGATGGAAGATGAGGCCTCTTTGGACACCTAGCGGCACAGAGATATTCCCTCGGATCAGTCGCCCCCGGTGCCACTCTCCTCCTGAGGAGACTTCATCAGGGTCATGGCCAGAGCCCTCTTAATGCAAACCGAGGCAGAGAAAGACCCACGCACCAAGGAGTTGGAGATTTTTCAGTATGCCCGTGCAACCGATCCTCGAGATGCTACTACTTTGGATGTGGGAAGCGCTGGCGTCTGTGCTGATGGTGAGCCTATGCCTTGACACCATGTACCACATCCGGAAGGGCCCAGGGTTCTACAAACCCCAGCTCCTGCATAACTCCATGATCATCGAGTCAACCATGCAGAAACTCAAGAGCTAGAAGACCCACTCCTCTGTTCCCCCCCTCCCCCCAGAAGGGAGGCCAGAGTCCTCGACGCCCTCAGGCGTGCTACTGAGACTCAATGCTCGGGTGCCGGATCCAGGCCTATGAGCTTTACATAGGCATGTGCCTAAAGGCTCTGGCCCAAGAGCTGTCGGAGAACCCCTCCAATGGTTCCAGGCCCTGACCTCTGGGATCAAGGACTGTTCCAAGTTCCTCTCACAGGCAGTCTGATGGCTTCGAGTCAGCAGCTTGGGTAGCTGCGGTCGGCATCAGGGCCCGATTGCAATCCTCTGACCTTGAGCAGTGGATCAAAGACAAGCTGCTTGATGTCTCCTGTACTGAAAACCTGTTCGGCAAATCCATGGCTGACAAAGTAGCCGAGATTGAGGCCGACGTGGTGACCCGCCAGTGGCTGTCTAAGAAGACGTCATCCCGTCCCTGCAAAAAATAGCTGGGGAAGAGGCCCCTTTTCCTGAAGAAAAAGGGGCCCTTTGGGCAGGGTCACCAATATCATCCCTTCTCAGGGACCTTAGTCCTGTACTTTTTGGGACCAGAAAGTACCTGTAGTAAAACCCCTTTCCTTTCAGGTGGTGTGGTATAGGCTCCACAGCCCTGTCCCTGAGAAGGCCTGAAAGTTCTTGCATTAGCAGAGTCTGGTGCAGGGGAGACCGAGGGGGCTCCCCTGGAAAGAAGAGTGGAGGCAGCTGGTCCAGGTGGAGGAGGTAACCCTCTCTGACCACTTGAAGTGGTGATGGAAGCCCACCTGTGGGCAGAATGGACCAGGCACCCCCCCCCCCCTGTTGGCAGCTGAACCTCTGGAGGAAGAAAGGCTAAGCTAGGGGGATCAAAACCCTGACCCGGGCTGGGGCTAGGGACCCTTGGGCCTTGCCCTGGTGACCCTGCTGAAGGAGTCCGGGTGGCTGGATATGGAGGATAGCCTCGATAGGGGAGGCTTCTTTCCTGGGGGCTGCTTCTTCGGAAGAGTAGGGGTCTTCCTAAAGAGTCGAGTCTGAGTCAAGTACTTTGTCTCGATCTCAGCAGCCTTGTCCTCCATGGGCTTGCCAAAGAGCTGCTCCCCAAGGCATGGGACATCAAGGAGCTTCTCCTACACCCCTTGCTCGAGGTCAGATTTCTGGAGCCAAGCTTGGCATCGGGCGCCAATGCTGGCAGCTGCCACCCTCTCACGGGACTCAAAGCTCGAGATAAATACTTGTAGGTGGCTCGAGATAAATACTTGGAGCATTCTCGAACGGACTTTGTAAATGTCTGGAAGCACCAGAGGTGGTCTCCACTGAGGCCAGCTTCGAAGCTTCAGAGTTCCTTTTCCAGGTCTCAGAGGAACATGCTGATATAAAGTTGGTAAGTTTGAATGTGGCATGCTAGCATCAAGCCCTGATAGCATTTATGCCCGAGGGCATCAAAGGCGTGTGACTCCCTGCCCAGGGGCACCGATGAATGCGTCTTTGGACTCTTCTGGCGGCTCATGGCTGACTCCACCACCATGGAGGTGGAGGGAGTTGAGTCTTCCGGAAGCCCGGCCTGCGCTGCACCCGGTACAAGGTGTCCAAGCAGTGGCTAACAATCGGCACCAAAGCTGGGGCTTCCCACATCCGGAGAAAGGACTGGCAATCTACTTCCAGTTGCACCTTGCCAAGAAAACTCAGGGACTGAGCCAACAAGAGTCAACATCGACTTTATGGCACACAACAACAATTTGCTGTACTAGAAAACCTCGTTTATTCACTGAATTATATTGAATTAAAGTTTACAGTAAAGATGTGTACATTCATGAGCGTACATATGGTTCATTTGAATGCCTAAAAATTTCAGGTGCATGCTAATCACTTGGATGTGTTCATACCTAGAAATTACTGCTTGTACAATCAATTTTCATACTTAAAAGGTTCTAGCATGCATACAATGCATGCCTAAAAAATGTGAAATGAATATGAAAACATCCAGAAACAAGGAAAAATTAAAATTTTAAACAAGCATGAACCAAACATTTTCTGGCCATGCACACTCCTAGTTTACAGAGCTTCAGCTGAACATAACAGGATTAAAGAAAAAAAAATTAAAAATCATATTCACTTTCTATTTACACACTTATTCCAGCTTCACAGGTGTTGGTCTTGATGGGAGACACACAAGCTTTTTTTTTAAATTTTATATTTATTACATTTTAATAAAAGCATTCATACATATATACATAAATGACAGAATAAACATGGTACCCTATAAACCCATATCAAGAAATTAAAACAGAAAAAGAAACAAAGACCATTTCAAGTAGTCCACCAAATATGGAAAACACCCAGGGGGGGGCATCAAGAGATTACATTAAAATACAGGGAGAAACTCCCTCACAAACAGAAAATATTTAAATAAAGCTGAATGGAGACTTGCACATCAGCTATTTGGAATCTACTGCTACAGTTACTTCTTCCCTAGCTGCCGTGGCACAGAAACAAATAGTTATTTTCTTTAAAGGTAACATCTAGAAGGAAACAAGCAAAAAGGACCCACCAAGAGAAAGAACTCTTGGGTTTATATCCCAGAAAATCCCTTCTCCTCGCCTGAGTATCATGACCTAGATCTGGGAAACTAGTACATGATAGCCCAAAAACTGCACACTGAAATGTTTAAAATATGATCTTGGAATTAAAAAGACTTATCAGATTCCAAAGCCAGTGTGATAAGGAGGGTAGAGAGACCACTTCCAATGAGCTCTCAAGGAATCCTGTAAGGTCCCTGACTACATTGGGGGTCTCTGAGGCAGCTACTGGGGTGCTAGAGCCTACGAACAGATACTGGGCCCTTGTCTGAAGGGGGGGGGGGGGGGCAGGTTCTCCCAGATTTGTAACACCACCTAGAAATATCTGCGCACCATTTCCAAAGGCGACTGGATCAGCGATCAGGGAAAATTCAACAATCTCAATTTATTTTTCTGAACTTGATTCTCCAAAGACACAATCTTTTTGGAAATTACAGTCCCATCTTTAATCCTGGCTTCCTGCAGTCCCCAGAGCTGCTGTAGATCTTCTGTAAGCTTGGTTGGCTTTCCCACTTGTTCCTCCTGGACTCGGGGAAACTTCTTGCAACTTATTTTTAAATACCACAAGTTCAGTACACACAGTTCCAGCCACTAACATCAGGGAGTTATTCATTGCAGCAACAGCGTCCTATAGTGTGTCCAATATTATCATTGCGGGTTTAACCGAAATTCCTGTGCCCAGAGTCCCTTCTCCTCTGGAAGCTGCTGCCAGTGACTCCATATTCCCAGATGCTGATCCCATCGAATCTCCATCTCCACTCTGGACAGGGAGAGTATGTGGCTGGTGGGCCCTCTTCACTCACCTGCACAGGCACAGTCTATACCTGGGCTTGGGGAAGCACACCACTAGCCTCTGCTTTAATTCTGGGTCGTGGCCGAGGGGGAGGTGGTCCGCAACTCGGGAGACAACCACCGGCACCTCTCGCAGGCGTCCTGTCAAAGATGCCACTCCAGTTCCTGCCAAGCCAAACCCACAGGCTTCCAACGTCCTCTGTACCACAACATTCATCCCAGGTAAACTAGCTTGCATTTCCTCCAACACATTGTAGCCAAACAGAGAACGCAGTACAGCAACAGAGACGGTGTCAGTTGGAGCTTGTTCCATGGGAGTCACTCAGCCGCCATCTTGCCCCACCTCGGGAACACAGAAGCTTTAAAACGGTCTCCACGCTGGAAGAGAAAAATAATGAAAGAACAAACTTATTGTTATCCCTATACTTTATCAAAATGGCCAAGAAAAGGAAGAAAAGAATGCAGAATGAAAGTGTAGAAAAGACAATCTGGGGTGTAGGGTAGTGGGATAAGAGTGAAAAGGAAAGGGGAGAGGAGAAACCAGCTGCAGGTGAGTAGTAAGATAGGTCACGAACTAGAGATATGGAGAAACAAGGCAAAACAGGCCAAATGACTGGGAAGGGAAAGAAAAATGGAATCTTTAAAAGGTGAAAGAAATAGCTGGAATAAGAAAGGTCAGTCAGCCTTAAAGACTGAGAAAGGGAGAGAGCCTGGAAGTCAGATTGGATAAATGAGAAGCAAAAGGAAAAAAAAAGGGAGAAACTGAAATAAGAAAATAATGATAAAAAGATGAAATTAACTAGATTCATACATTGTAAGTCAGAAACAAGTGTATTTTGAGAGGAAAAGAATAAAAACAAACTGAAAATAATACAGTATAATAGAAACACAGAAAAGTGCTGATAAAGTATAGTTACTCATAACAGGTGATCTCCAGGAACAAGCAGGAATGAGTCTTCACATATGGGTATCGTCGGTACCGACGGAGCCTGCGTGGGAACGCTCCCCAGCGTCCAAAAGGAAAGCTTTTGGGAGCATCCCACAGCGCCTGCGTGCTGCCTTCCCGCCTTTCCTAACCGCCTCTCTCCAGTTCTTCTTTTCCGCGGAGCCAGCAGGTCGTGTTCCTGTCACCGCTGAAGAATTTCTTTATTTTATTTTATTTCTTTGGTCGCGCGTCTGCCTTCTCAACGCTGGACCGGTACCGCCAGTCTTTTCTTTCTTTATTCTAAAAAAAAAAAAAAAGACTGTTTTTTTTCTCACTTCAGTGCATTTTCTTCTTTGGCCTTAGGCCTAAGACATTTTTCCTCATGGAAAAGCCCGCCTCTGGGTTTAAAAAATGCACGAAGCGCAGCAGCACTATTTCTGTCACTGACACCCATGAATAGTGTCTAAAATGTTTAGGTTCTGACCACTCCATTGCGGATTGCGAGTCCTGCTCCATGATGTCTAAAAGAGGTCTACAGAATCGAGCAGCTAAGCTCAGTACCCTGTTTCCCTCGGATGCAGCTTCGGTTGCATCGACGTCTTCCAGGGCTGCTTCTTCCTCACATGGATCTCAGGTAACCAAACTTAAATCCAGCCGGTCCTCGAAGGGTAGATCTCCCTCTAAGTATCGAGATGCCTCTGGGCTTGCCCTCGAGGAATCCGCACCGGCAAAATTACCCCGGCGGGACGCTCCGGCTTCCAAAGCTTTATCTATGGGGTCACAGGTTGACATCGATGGCTCGGCCTCGACCGATCGCCTGTTGCCATGTTCTGGGGTACCGGTGGTTCCCACTGGTACCGACATCCAGACATTGGTTGCGTCAATGGATCAGAATATCCTGACCATGCAGCGTGCCATCAACGGCATTCATACAAGCTGCGATGCCTTCGGTACCGCAACAAATTCCGCTGCCGGTACCGACTCCGGCACCGGTACCGACATCGGTTCCGGTGCCGGTACCAATTGCATCGACATCCGCTTCGGTGTCGACTGCAGCGGTACACTGTTCTGTAATGCCCATTGGTACCGATCACTCCCGATGTCGATACCACCCGGTACGCATATCGGGCTCTGCAGGAGCATCCAGACAGGCGATACTTTGATTCCTCTGAAGACTCTGATGAATCAGAGGTCTCTGTCGAAGCATCGGTGATTCATCCTCAGGAGCCCTCTTCTCCAAAAAGGAGAATGTCTCCTCCAGAAGTCTTTTCAAGACTTCATTAGGGAAGTGGCCAGGGGCCTTTCCATCTCAGTGGCCCCTGAGACAGAGCCTAGAGCCAAAAAATTTGATATTTTACAATATCCTAAAGCTCCTAAAGAGGCAGCCACTTTACCAATACATGAGATTCTTTATGATCACATGTTGGGCATATGGGAGACTCCTCTCACCACTTCCCCTCATTCTCGCAGGTTGAACACCATGTATCGTGTTCCTCCTTGTCCTGGCTTTCATAAGACTCAGCTACCTCACCACTCCATTGTGGTGGAATCTGCTATGAAGAAGATAAAGAGTACAAAAAGGCACTCTTCTGCTCCTCCAGGAAGAGAATGCAGAACCTTAGATGCCTTTGGCAGGAGAATTTTCCAGGCCAGTATGCTTGTTGCCAGAATCAACTCCTATAGTCTCTATATGGGGATGTTTCTAAAAGAAGTTACAGATCACCTGCAAACTTTATCTCCTTTTATTTCAGAAGATAAAAGGGAAGAGTTCCTCACCTGGCTCAAACATGCCCAGGATATTTCCAAGTTTTCCAACCGTGCAGCCTTTGACTCTTTTGAAGGTGCCAGCACAGCCTCAGCCATTGCCATAGGTGCACACAGAGTTACTTGGTTACAAGCTTCTGATTTGGAACCTTGGGTTCAAGATGGACTGGGAAACCTTCCTTGTACAGGTGAAAACCTTTTTGGCAAAGATTGGCAAGCAAAGGCCACCCAAATGGATGCTGAAAATTCTGCTTTAGATAGACTTTCAAAGTCTACTTCTGCCCCTTTTAAGAAAAGGTTGTTCAAAAAGGGATTTTTTCCCAAAAAAGGGAAATATTATTCTGCTTATGGTCAGCAGTCATCTACTGCAGGTCGTTTTGCTACAAAGAGACAGCAACAACTGAAACAGGCCAAGCCTAATGCTGCTAGGACTGCTACGGCCCAACAGCCTCAGCCTCCTCAGGGCCTTTGACTTACATCTAGAGAGCTTAGGCTTTCTGGCTCTAGAACATCCAGAGCCTCTCACCATTCCAGGAAGGTTGGCTTACTTTGCTTCCAGATGGGAACAAATCACAGCAGAGCAATGGACCCCCTCCATCATAAGGGAGGGGTACAAGCTTCATTTCTTAAACCTTCCTCCTCACACCATGGTGAGACAGTTCAATTCTCAGACATCTCTCCTCGACCTTCTGGGTCAGGAGATTACTACCCTTCTTGCCCAAGGGGCAATAGAAGAAGTACCCCTTCTTCAACAGGGCTCAGGGTTCTACTCCCCCCTACTTTCTTATCCCAAAGAAAACAGGGGGCTACAGACCCATATTAGATCTCAGAGAATTGAACAAATTTCTATGTAAGGAGAAATTCAAGATGATTTCTCTCGGTACTCTCCTTCCATACCTCAGAGTCAGGATTGGCTTTGCTCTCTAGACCTCAAGGATGCGTACACCCATGTCCTCATCCATCCAACACACAGAAGGTTCCTTCGGTTCCTTTATCAAGGGAAGCACTATCAATACAGAGTGCTTCCTTTCGGTCTGGCCTCTGCACCAAGGGTGTTCACGAAATGCATGGCAGTAGTAGCTGCATTTCTACGCACTCTAGGGATATTTGTATTCCCATATCTGGACGACTGGCTCATCCGAGCTCCATCCCAGTCAGAGGCTGAGACTTCTCTAACCTGCACAAGCCGTATCCTTCAGTATCTGGGACTTGTAATAAACTTTCCAAAACCCCATCTCACCCCTACTCAGTCTCTAGAGTTCATAGGGGCCTTGCTGGATACCACAACTGCAAGGGCCTATCTTCCCCAGGCCCGTTGCTTACGCTTGGTGCAGTTAGCCTCACAAATTCAGTTAAAATCCCATTTAACTGCTCGAGAGATGTTACAACTGTTAGGCCACATGGCATCCACTGTGCATGTGGTTCCTTATGCTCGCCTTCACATGAGGGCAGCTCAGTGGGCTCTGTCCACCCAATGGACCCAGGCATCAGGTTGCCTGTCAGACAAAATAGCAACCTCCAGTTGCCTCTTTTGGTCCTTCCACTGGTGGAAGTCCACTCAAAATCTGTTGCTGGGGTCCCCCTTTCAACAGGTGTTACCCCAAGCAACCCTTACAACAGATGCCTCTCCAAGAGGTTGGGGAGCTCATCTTCAAGATCTCTCCACTCAAGGCATCTGGTCTCTGGAGGAGGCATCTCTACATATCAACCTCTTAGAGCTCAGAGCAATTTTTCTAGCTCTCAGAGTCTTCCACACCCTGCTCAGCTACAAGACAGTCCTCATCCACACGGACAACCAAGTAGCCATGTTCTACGTGAACAAGCAGGGCGGGACTGGCTCTCTGTCGCTTTGCAACGAAGCTCTGAGATTGTGGGCCTTCGCCAGAGAGCATCAAATTTATCTCATGGCAGTGTATCTTCCAGGGGTTCAAAACTCTTGGGCAGACAGACTCAGTCGAGTTCTACTTCCACACGAATGGTCCCTCCATGGGGACCAGATAGCCAGGATCTTCCGAATTTGGGGAACCCCAGACATAGACCTCTTTGCAAGTCCGTGGAATGCCCAACTTCCCCAGTTCTGTTCCAGGATTCCGTGTCAGGGAGTTCAGGCCAGGGATGCCTTCCTCCTTCATTGGGGGCAAGACTTCCTCTATGCCTTTCCACCCATTCCCCTAATTCCCAAGACACTCTTCAAACTTCAGAGAGACAAGGGGTCTATGATCCTCATAGCACCACATTGGCCACGCCAAGTGTGGTACCCTCTACTTCTGCATCTCTCCCAAGCTCCCTCCCTGGACTTGGGCTCTGCTCCAGACCTCCTGTCCCAGGAGGAGGGAACGTAGTGGCACCCAAATCCCCAGTCTCTTCACCTCAGAGCCTGGTTGCTGAAGGCCCTAGACCTTCAAGATTTGCATCTTTCTCAGCAAGTGAAGGATATCCTTCATGCTTCCAGAAAGCCTTCCACTAGACGTTCCTATGCTTTTAAATGGAAAAGGTTTACCATTTGGTGTGCAGAGAAGGGTCTTAACCCTCTTGCAATACCTCTGAATTCTTTACTAGAGTATTTGCTGCATTTATCCCATGCAGGCCTTAAAACAAATTCAGTAAGAGTCCATTTGAGTGCTATTGCAGCATCCCTTAAACCTCTCAATGGACAGCCTATTTCCTCTCATCCTCTTATAGCAAGATTCATGAGAGGCCTTCTTTGGACTAAACCTCCCATCAGACCACCTCCAGTGGCATGGGACTTGAATCTGGTTCTTGGCCAGCTTATGCAGCCACCTTTAGCCACTACCTCCTTGAAATTTCTTTCCTGGAAGGTTATTTTTCTCAGTGCAGTCACTTCAGCTCGCCGCATCAGTGAGCTGCAAGCCTTGGTGGCTAATCCTCCTTATACAAGGTTCCATCATGACAAGGTAGTCCTCAGGACTAATCCACACTTTATGCCTAAAGTGGTCTCACCTTTTCATCTGAACCAGGAGGTTTATTTACCTGTCTTTTTTCCAGGACCTCATGCTTCAAGTGCAGAGAGGAATCTTCATACCCTGGATTGTAAAAGAGCTCTCGCTTTTTACTTAGAAAGGACACAGCAACATAGAAAGTCCTCTCAACTCTTTATTGCTTTTGATCCCTCTCATTTAGGACTTCCATTCTCTAAGAGAACTCTGTCCAATTGGATTGCTCAGTGTATTTCTTTCGCCTACCAGAGTAAGAACCTTTCTCTGGAGGGCCATGTCACAGCTCACAATGTGAGGGCCATGGCAGCCTCTATGGCTTATCTAAATTCTGTGTCCATCGACCAGATCTGTCGAGCGACCACCTGGGCCTCGGTTCATACCTTCACAGCCCATTACTGCTTGGACAAGGACTCCCGCCGGGATGCCTTGTTTGGTCAGGCTGTTCTCAAACACCTGTTCCATACCTAACCAACTCCTACCCTCCATCCCTGCCTGGATGCCTGAGATTCATGGGTGGAGGTAGAGCCCTTCCCAGGGACTCACAACCTGGGTGATCTCCCAGGCATCTCTAGCTGGGGAGTCCCCATATGTGAAGACTCATTCCTGCTTGTTCCTGGAGATAGCACAGTTACTTACCTGTAACAGGTGATCTCTGGGAACAGCAGGAATAAGTCTTCACAACCCACCCACCTCCCCTAGGAGTTGTATCTCTCTATCTTTCTTTCCTTTCCTCACTCTCTCTTTGTCTCAGCTTTAAAACTCGAACTGGAGAGAGGCGGTTAGGAAAGGCGGGAAGGCAGCGCGCAGGTGCTGTGGGATGCTCCCAAAAGCTTTCCTTTTGGACACTGGGGAGCGTTCCCGCGCAGGCTCCGTCGGTACCGATGATACCCATATGTGAAGACTTATTCCTGCTGTTCCCAGCGATCACCTGTTACAGGTAAGTAACTGTGCTTTCTCCAGGGACAGCAGGAATCACTCCTCACATATGGGTGATGTCGGCACTGATGGAGTCCACGTGGAGCATTTCCCCAGCTTTCAAAGAAAGCCTTTGGGATATGCTACCACACATTTGTGGTCCCCTTCTCGCCCAAGAGTGTCATCTTGCTCAGTCAGATGACACAGCTAGGACAAAAGTAAAAAACTAAAACAAGGTAGCGAGACAACTCCCATGGGAGGAGGGAGGGTTGTGAGGACTGTTTCCTGCTGTCCCTTGAGAACACTTATTACAGGTGAGTAACTATGCTTTCTCCAGAAACAAGCAGGAAGTCAGTCCTCACATATGGAACTTTCTAGCTCCACGTTGCTGAGGACCAAACCACGACAGCACCAATGGCGACTGAGTTGGGTAGCTGTGAGTTGCAGAAGGTGAGTCCCCACACAGAGACTCTGCAAGATCCTAGTGTCCAACGACACTATCACTTTGGTAGCCTGAACACAGAAGGGTCGGAGGGCAGGAGTTGCCTATACCTCGAAAATATTACAGAGTACTGCCTGGCCAAAGGCACTGTCCCTGTGGGACTCGCTCTCCAGGCAGTAGTGAGCTGCGAACATATGAAATGAAGACCATGTGGCGGCCTTGCAGATCTCTGTCACCAGTACTGAATGGAAGTTGGCCACCAATGTGGCCATCGCCCTCACACGATGCACTGTGATCCGGTGCTCAAGGGAGAGGATAGCTCGCTCATAAGCGAGGGCAATACAGTCCGCCACCCAATTGGACAGAGTTTGCTTAGTCACAGGGAGCCCCAGTCTGCTGGGGTCATAAGAAACGAAAAGCTGAGGAGCTTTGTGATTGCCCTGACTCCTCTGTAAGCAGAAGGACAGGGCCAGTTAGCAATCCAGTGTATGGAGTACAATTTCCTTCCAACCGGCGTGAGGCTGTGGGAAGAACTATCTCATGTTTCCACCTTTGGGAGGAATTTGATGTGGGTGCAGAGAACCACCCTGTTCTTGTAGAAGTTTGTATATGGTGGCTCTGCCACTAGGGCCTGAAGTTTGCTTACTCTCCGAGCAGACATGAGGGCTACCAGGAAGGCAATCTTCCATGAAAGATACCACAGATGGCAAGTGTCTAGCGGCTCGAAAGGTGGTCTGATGAGCAGTGAGAGCATCATGTTGAGGTCCCACTCTGCCGCTGGAGGGTGGATTAGAGGCCTAGATTACCGGAGGCCCTGGAGGAACCGAGAGACCAGGGGCTGACCCAAGAGGGGTTTGCCCTCGATAGGGTGGTGGTGTGTGGCTGTTGCACTCAGGTGCACTTTCACCGAGTTGGAGTTTAACCCAGTGTGCGACAGATGCAGTAGGTTCTGGAGCACTAGCTGCACCTGGCAGGAGAATGGGTTCTCCCATCTCTCCGCACACCATACGGACAATCTTCGCCATTTAAGGCGTAAGTTTGCCTGGTGGAGGGTTTTCAGGAGGCTAACAGGACTTCCTCAACCTCCTTTTGGAGATTTAAAGGGGCTAATGCTATTTTTTCAGTAGCCACGCTGTTAACGTTAGAGACCCCAGATTTTGGTGCAGGAGGGAGTTCTCCTCCTATGTCAGGAGGTCCAGGGGACGGCCCAGCGGGACTGGGAGTGCCGCCATCAGGGAGAGCAGCAATGGGAACGAGGGCTGTCTGGGCTACCTGGGGGCGATTAGTATTAGAGATGCCCCCTCACACTGGACCTTGAAGAGGGTCTTGGCCACCAGAGGGATCGGTGGGAAAGCATAGAGGAGGCCTTCCGTCCACGGGATCAGGAAGGCATCCGCAGCCATCCTCTCTGGGTATGGTTGCTGCAAGCAGAAGCGGGGCAGCTGGGTGTTGTCAGGGGTGGCAAATAGTTCCATCATGGACCTGCCCCAGAGGCAGAAGAGTCGAGCAGCCACTCTGGGGTCCAGGCGCCATTCGTGTGGACGGAGGGCCCTGTTCAGCCTTTCCACCAGGAGGTTGTCCTGGACCTGGAGGTAAACCGCCTGCAGGAGCATGTTGCGCACTGCAAAGTACAAAAGAGTCACTGCTTCCTGGCAAAGGAAGTATGACCCCATGCCCCCCTGCTTGTTGACGTAAAACATGGCGACTTGGTTGTCCGTCTGAATCAGTATGGACTGGTGTCACAAGCGGTGGTGAAACTCCCATAGGGCCAAGGAGATCACCCTGAGTTCCAGGAGACTGATCTGAAGCTGAGATTCCGCCTGGGACCAGCTGCCTTGTGTGCAGCTGTCCCCACAGTGCGCCCCCCAACATGGGAGGGAGGTGTCCGTGGTCAGGATCCTCTGGGGAACAGGTGCCTAGAAGGGCATTCCTGCTTGGAGGTGGCAGAGAGTTGCCACCATTCGAGGGACTCTGCCAGCTGGTGGGTTACCCAGAGCAGAGGCATCACTGAGCTGCCTGCATGTGTAAGCGGGGATAGCAAGGTCACATGGACTGTGGAGGCCATATGGCCCAGCAGGCCAAGGAGGAGATGAGCCTGGCACTGACCGGCGATGTTGAACTTCCATTGCTAACTGCTTGAGGCATTCTACCCTCTCCCTGGGGAGGATGGCCTTGGCCTGTAGTGCGTTAAGCTGAGTACCTACGAACTCCAGAATCTGGGTTGGAGAGAGGTTTGATTTGGGGTAGTTGATGATTAATCCCAGGTGCTACAGCAGGAGGGTTGCGTGTCCTGTGACCTCTGTGGCTGTGCTGCCTCTGATGAGCCAGTCGTCTAAGTAGGGGAAGATGAAGGCCCCTTGCAAATGCAGGTGGCCAGCTTCCACTGCTAGGCATTTCGTGAAGACCTTTGGCAAGGATGCGAGGCTGAAGGGTAGTACCTTGTATTGGTAGTGTCCTCCTCCTATCACAAAGCTTAGAATACTGCCTGTGGGAGGGATGGATTAGGATGTGTGTGTATGCATCCTTTAGGTCGAAGGAGCCACAGCCAGTCTCCCTGGCGGAGGTAAGGCAACAGTGTTCTAAGGGAGAGCATCTTGAATGTCTCCCTCACCAAAAACTTGTTTTGCAGGTCTAGGATGGGCCTAAGGCCCTCATCTCTCTTTGGGACGAGGAAATATCTAAAATAGAAGCCTTTGCCCCATAGGAGAAACCTGAACATATTCCTGGTGCGGGAGAAGTTCAAGATGCTGTCCCTTGGAATATTGCTACCCTACCTCCAGTAGGGAAATTGGCTATGCCCCTTGGACCTAAAGGATGCTTATACCCATATCCTTATCCATCCCAGTCACAGGCAGTACCTAAGATTCAAGTTCGGGGGCAACCACTACCAGTACAGGGTACTTTCGTTCGGTCTTGTCTCTGCACCAAGGGTCTTCACCAAATGCCTGGCAGTGGTAGCTTCCTATCCTTGTTTCCAGGGGGCCTTCATCTTCCCTTACCTGGACAACTGGCTCGTAAAAGGAGACACAGCCTCAGAGATGCTGCTGGGCACAGGCCGCACCATCAAGGTACTACAGCATCTGGGATTTGTGATAAATCACCCAAAATCCCATCTCAGTCCAACTCAAGACTTGGAGTTCATAGGAGCTTGCCTGGACACCCTCCAAGCTGTGGCTTTCCTCTCCCTGGACAGGGAAAATTGCCTCATGGCCCTGGCGACCGAAGTGCAAAGCTGCCACTCTGTGTTGGCACAGTCTCTGCTTCGCCTCTTCGGCCACATGGCCTCCATGGTCCATGTGGTCCCCAATGCCCGTCTTCACATGCGGGCAGCTCAGCAGTGTCTCCGCTCACAGTGGACCCAGGCAATGGGCAGGCTCTGGGACAAGAGTGTCTGGGTCCCATCAGCTGGTGGAATCCCTCAGTTGGTGGCAGGATCCTCAAAACCTGCAGAAGGGCATGCCCTTCCAACTCCCAAGCCCCCAGAGGGTCCTCACGATGGATGCTTCCCTGCTGGTCTGGGGTGCCCATTGCAAGGAATTGCACACCCAGGGTATCTGGTCCTTCGAGGAGAGCCAGCAGCAGATCAACCTGCTAGAACTCAGGGCTGTCTTCCTTGCGCTCAAGGCCTTCCAGCACCACCTACAACATCAGTCAGTGCTTGTCCAGACAGACAAATCAGGTCATGATGTTCTACCTAAACAAGCAAGGTGGCCCAGGCTCCTACCACCTCTGCCAGGAGGCAGTAGCCCTCTGCTCGTACGCGACCAGGCAGGTATGCTCCTCAGGCCAGTACACCTCCCGGGCCAGGACAACACCCTGGTGGACAGGCTGAGCAGGGTCCTTCAACCACACAAGTGGCGCCTGGACCCTGGGGTGGCACAACGGCTCTTTAGGTTGTGGGGCACCCCGAACCTTGACCTCTTTGCCAGCCTGGCCAATGCTCAACTACCCACAGCCACACCTGGCCCGGGTAGTGGTAGATGCCTTCCTCATCTCGTAGTCGGGGGGGGGGGGGGTCTGTTGTATGCCTTCCCTCCTGCACACCACTGATAGCGCAGACTCTCTTCAAGGTCCAGCGAGACTAGGCTTCCCTGATTCTAATGGCCCCGCGGTGGCCCAGGCAGCCTTGATTTCCTCTACTGCTTCGTCTCTCGACGGAGTCCCCGATTTCTCTTGGGAGCTCACCTGGACTTTTGACCCAGGAAGAGGGCTCGATCCTCTAGCCCAACCTGGGAGCCTTGTCCCTCACAGCATGGCTGCTTAACAGGTCGCTTTAGCACCCCTCAGCCTCCCCAAGGAGATGGACAAGGTCCTCCTGGCCTCTTGCAAGGACTCCACAAGACAGGCCTATGCCTTCAAGTAGAGCAGGTTATTTATTTATTTATTTACATTCTCTTATATACCGCGCTATTCTGCATCAGTGCAGTTTACATTGAACAAACTGAAATTACATTGAACAGGGTATTATAACTTGGAGATAACTATTTTACAGGGAATATGGGCTATGGAGGGTTAAGTGGCTTGCCCAAGACCACGGTTCTCCTTATGGTGCTTGGAACAATGGGTGAACCCGTTCTCCTGCCCAGTGCACGCAGTGCTGCAGTACTTGCTCCACCTTTCACAGTCTGGACTTTCCAACTCCATCAGGGTGCACCTGAACACGCTCTCCGCGAACCATCACTCTATAGAGGGCAAGCTTCTTTCCGTGCAGCCCCTCATTACCCGATTGATGCAGGGCCTACTGCTCTCGAAGCCTCCCATCCATCCACCCTGGTGGAATGGGATCTCATTGTGGTCCTGGCGCAGCTTAACAAGCTGCCCTTCGAACCCTTGGCTACCTTCCACCTGAGATACCTGTCCTGGAAGTTGGCCTTCCCAGTGGTACTCGCCTCTACCTGCAGAGTCAGCGAGCTCCAGGCCCTGGTGGCTGTACCACCCTACACCAGATTCTACAAGCACAGGGTCGTACTCCGCACTCACCCAGGGTTTCTTCTGAAGGTGGTGTCTGATTTTTACCTCAACCAGGAGGTAGTAATCCCTACCTTTTCTTCCATGGCAACACATCAACAAGGCATCAGCCATTCTCCAGTACCAAGCAGGAAGTCAGTCCTCACATATGGGTGTCATCGGCGCCGATGAAGCCCCAGTGGAGCATTTCCCCAACTTTCTATGAAAGCCTTTGGGAATGCAGGCATGCATGCGCAGTTCCCTTCCCGCCTAAAGGTGCCATCTTACCTCAGTCTCTTTTTTTCCGTGAAGCCCACCGGACGTGTGTCCAGTTTTCCTGGTTAAAATTAGATTTTTCAGCGATTTTTTTGCGCTTTTTCTTCCGGTTTGACGCCGGTTCCCCTCCCGCCGGGTTCGGTGCACCGGTATCGAGCCCGATTCCTCTTTTTCGGTTTTTGCCCTTCGTGGCTGGCCTTCGCGCCCTTTTTTCACTTTTTCCCTGGAAGGCCGGTCTTTTGACCTCGCGGGGACTCTTTTTTCCCCCGATGGCTTCCAGTGGTTTTAAGAAGTGTGATCGGTGTAAGAAACTAATGTCTCTCACCGACACACACGACTGCTGCCTTCGGTGCCTCAGCCCCGACCACGATCCTAAGTCATGCGGGGCCTGTGGAAAAATGTCTTACAAGGCACTACAAAGTCGCCAGCAGCAAAAGGAAAAACTTTTCTCGGACTCAGGCTCCGGCCGGGCCCGGACCTCGTCTGAGGCCTCGACATCTCAGGATTCTGATCCCGAGCGCCGTCGAAGCTCCTCGGACAGGGGGTCCCCCGACCGGGAACGCAAGAGGAAGAAACGGCTTGCGAGGGCGTCGTCGGAAGAGGTCCCTGGCTCCTTGAGGGCCAGGTCTAAGACCCCCAACCGTCGCCCCAGGCCTGTGGAACCGGAGAAGCCTGCCAAAGTTCCTCGTGTGGAGCCGGAGTCTGCTGGACACGTAAGCCCCGTAGTCCTCGTGGACTCTCCTCCCAGGGAGCCGACGTCGGGCCCGGCGCTGCCGGGGCCTGAGTCGGTGGCTGCTGCGTCTCCCGAGCTGAGTCTCAGGATGCAAGCCTTGGAGAGCAGACTGTCTGCCTTCATGGAGCAGCAGCGGGCACTGATGGCCAGCCTGTCTGGCGCATCTGCCCCGACCACCGGGACATCGACGTCAAAGTCGACCCCGGAGACCGAGCCGATACTCGAGTCCATCGTGGCTCGGAGTCGACCTCGGTCGCGGTCCCCCTCGACCTCCTGCTCGGGACCGAGGGCGTCGACGCTGGTGCTTCCGGCGTCGGGGCGGGTGCTCCAGGGCCCCACGGGGTCAGACCACGACTCTTCCTCGGATGAGTCGACTTGCGAGACGGAGGAGTCTCCTGACACCTTTAAGACTCAGTGCGTCCCTTCGGACTCACCGCAGTCTGAGCCCCGGAGTAGGTCCCCCCCGGAGGACACCCGGTTCTCGGAGTTCGTCCGGGATATGGCCACTGCCTTGGCTATTCCGGCAGATCCCGAGGAAGAGCCTTGAGCTGAAGAGCTCGAGGCGCTGCGGTATGACTCTCCTCCGAAGGAGGCCTTTACTGTCCCGGTTCCTCCAATGCTGGAATGGCTCCTCTTCCGTATGTGGAAGGCACCGGTGTCGGCGCCGGTTCTTAGCAAGCGGGTCGATTCGATCTATCGACTCAGGAAGAGCCCTGGCTTTCAGAAAGCACAGCTACCACACCATTCCATGGTTGTGGAATCGGCCTTGCATCGTCTGAAGAGTCAGAAGATGCTCTCCGTGGTGCCTCCTGGCAGGGAGGCCTGAAACCTCGATGGCGTCGGTAGAAAGTGTTTTCAGGGCTTGATGCTTGCTTGCCGTGTCCAGTCTTACCAGCTGTACATGGGCATGTACTTGCGGGATCTGGCCAAGGAGGTGGCCGGATTCTCTGCGGGGAACCCTTGCAGAGATTTAAGTCCTTGTCCTCGTGGATTCGGGACTGCTCGAAGTTTATGTCCCGTGCCACCTACGATGGCTTCGAGGCTTCGGCCCGAGTTGCGGCAGCCGGCATCGCGGCTCGACGCCAGGCATGGCTGCAGTCATCGGACCTCAAGCCATGGGTTCAGGACAAGTTGGTTGATGTCCCTTGCCCAGGTGAAAACCTGTTTTGCAAGCCCATGACCGAGAAGGCCGCTCAGCTCGAGACCGAGCACCTCACCCGGACAAGGCTGTCGAGGAAGACCTCTGCCCCTTCTCATAAAAAGAAGGGCTTGGGTAAAAAGCCCTTTTACCCGAGGAAGGGCACTGCCTACAAACAGTACCCACAATATCAGGCTGCCCAAGCTGCCCCTCAGGGTCAGCAAGCCAAGGGCCAGGGTAGGCAGAGGACCCCCAAGCCTCCGGCCCCTGCTACCACTCAGCAGGGTGGGGGCTTTTGACTCCTTGAACATAGCCTCTCCTCCACTGCTCTTCCAACCCTGCACAGGAGGTCGTCTCGCCCTCTTTGCCCACCAGTGGCCCCTTATCACCGGAGACAGTTGGGTGCTGGACATCATCCACAGGGGATATGCCCTCCATTTCCACCAACTGCCACCCCCATATTTTCCAGGGGAGCCTCCAAGGCCTCCTCTGCACACAGACCTTCTCCGTCAGGAGCTTCAGGGTCTGTTGGTGGACAGGGCGGTGGAGCCTGTGCCTCCCCACTTGCAAAGTCACGGATTCTACTCCAGGTATTTCCTGGTGCCCAAAAGAACCGGTGGCCTTCGTCCCATTCTGGACCTCCGGAACCTCAACAAGTTCCTAATGAAGGAAAAGTTCAAGATGCTTACTCTTGGAACCCTTCTGCCCTACCTCCAGCAGGGAGATTGGCTATGCTCCTTAGATCTAAAGGATGCGTACACTCACATCCTCATTTATCCAGACCACAGAAAGTACCTCAGGTTCATTGTGGGAGGAAACCATTATCAGTACAGAGTGCTGCCTTTCGGCATCACCTCCGCTCCCAGGGTCTTTACCAAATGCCTGGCAGTGGTGGCGGCCTACCTGAGATATCAGGGCATCTTTGTCTTCCCCTATCTGGACGACTGGCTCATCAGGTGTCAGACAGGTCAGGAGGCCAATCAAGCCACCCTCAGGACCATTGCTCTTCTGCAACGCCTGGGGTTTGTCATAAACTTCGCAAAGTCCACTTTGCTCCCTTCCCAGAACTTGGAGTTCATAGGGGCAAGGTTGGACTCTCTCCTGGCAAAGGCATTCTTTCCAGAAAACAGAGCCCGAAGGTTGATGGCCTTGGCAAGTCAGTTTCTCAGCAGGTCCCTGGTCTCCGCCAGACTCTGCCTGCGGCTTCTAGGCCACATGGCTTTGACAGTACATCTGACCCCCAATGCCAGGCTCCATATGAGGCCTGCACAGTGGTGCCTTCGGACTCAGTGGTCACAGGCCACAGGCAGCCTCAGAGACAGGATAAGGGTGTCCAGACCATTTCTGCACTCCCTCAACTGGTGGCTACACCCACCCAATCTGCTGAAAGGAGTGCCCTTTCAGATTCCTGGTTACACAGTGATACTAACCACAGATGCCTCCCTGCAAGGCTGGGGAGTGCATTGTCTGGGCAAGTGCACCCAGGGCCTCTGGTCTCCCTGGGAAGCTGCACAGCAGATCAATCTCCTCGAACTCAGAGCTATTCGATTAGCACTCAAAGCTTTCACTCCTACCCTGGCTCAACAGTCTGTCCTGATTCAGACAGACAACCAGGTTGCCATGTTTTATGTGAACAAACAGGGCAGAACTGGGTCCAGGATCCTTTGTTGGGAAGCTCAGGACCTTTGTTCTTTTGCCCTCAAGCACAACATGCTCCTCAGGGCTGTGTACCTTCCAGGCCAGGACAACTACCTGGCAGACAGGTTAAGCAGAATACTGCAGCCCCACGAGTGGCAGCTGCATCCTTCAGTGGTTCAGAAGATCTTCCTGAAATGGGGTCTCTCTTTGATGGATCTCTTTGCCAGCCCCATGAACAAGCAACTGCCAAAGTTCTGCTCCAGGCAACCACATCCTCTGCGAATAGCAGCGGATGCTTTTCTGATATCTTGGTCTCAGGGCCTCCTCTATGCGTTTCCTCCCACGCCCTTGGTGGCCCGAACCCTATTCAAGATTCTCCAGGACAAGGCCTCGGTCCTGCTGATAGCTCCCTAGTGGCCGAGACAGCCTTGGTTTCCTCTTCTGCTTCAACGGGCGGTAGATCCTCCACTGCCTCTGGGGTTGCAACCCGACCTTCTCACGCAGGACCAGGGTTCCCTTATGCACCCCAATCTCAAATCTCTCAATTTGATGGCCTGGAGGCTGCAAGGGTAGTTTTAGCTCCCTGGGGCCTACCTCAGGAAGTTGAGGAGGTTGTCCTAGCCTCTAGGAAACAGTCTACTAGGAAAACCTATGTTCTCAAGTGGAAGAGATTTTCTGTGTGGTGTCACCTACGTACAGAGGATCCTTTCTCCTGTACTGTGCCAGTAGTTCTTCAGTACTTACTGCACTTATCAAATCAAGGCCTTAAGTCCAATTCTGTTTGGGTCCACCTCTCAGCTCTAGCAGCTCACCACTCATTGGTAGAGGGGCAATCTCTACCTGGTCACCCCTTGGTGTCCCACTTTCTCAGGGGCTTGCTTTTACTCAAGCCTCCCATCCGTCCTCCTGCCCCTGAGTGGGAGCTGAATGTGGTCTTGCAGCAACTGACTCGCCCACCTTTTGAGCCGATGGCTACTTGTCCACTACGCTTCCTCTCCTGGAAGACACTCTTCCTGATAGCCCTTACCTCGTAGCAGCAAACTGATAGCCCTTACCTTGTAGCAGCAAACTGCAGTCAATGAACAAGTCCAGGAGTCAATTTACAGGGTCCAAACCAGTTTATTTGTGCACAGGCCCAGTCAGTCAAAGCTTTCAAGGAACTGAGCGGAGCTCTCCATAAAGACATAACTTTTTATACCACTTTTCTAGCTTGATACATGAAAACTTTCCATTGGTTCTAGCTCAATACATTTGATACATGCAAACATTTCATTGGCTATACATTCCCTTCAATTATCCAATTAGAAATCCTTCTGGAGCCTAGCAACTGGTAGCCCTTACCTCGGCTAGGCGAGTAAATGAGCTTCAGGCCCTGGTCTGTGATAGGCCTTACACTCGCTTCTATGGGAACAGGGTAGTCCTTAGGACTCATCCAAAGTTCCTCCCAAAAGTTGTCTCCTCCTTCCACCTTAACCAGGAGGTGGTTCTTCCAACATTCTTCCCTAGGCCTCATGCAAGCCAGGCTGAAGCAGTTCTGCATACCCTGGACTGTAGGAGGGCCTTATCCTTCTACCTTGACCGTACGCAGGAGCATAGAAGGGCTACTCAGCTCTTCGTATCCTTTGACCCCAATAAGTTGGGGTTGGCTGTGTCCAAGCGTACCTTGTCCATCTGGGTGGCTGACTGTATCACCTGGGCTTACAAGGCGGCTGACCTTCCTTTGCAGGGTAGGGTCACGGCCCATCGTGTCAGGGCAATGGCTGCCTCAGTGGCTCATCTCCGCTCTGTGCCCTTGGTAGACATCTGCAGGGCTGCAACTTGGTCTTCAAGCCAGACCTTTGCAGCCCATTACTGCCTGGAGAGGGAGTCCCGTAGGGACAGTGCTTTTGGCCAGGCAGTACTCCGGAATCTCTTTGAGGTTTAGGCAACTCCTGCCCTCTGTTGGGCTACCGGTGGAGGTTGTGTCCTTGAAAAGCCTTTCTTTGCTGCTGAGACTAGAGGGAGTTCTCTTGTTCAGCCTAGGTTCCTCGGTAGCCCAGAGCTAGGGAGTCACCCATATGTGAGGACTGACTTCCTGCTTGGTCCTGGAGAAAGAGTAGTTACTCACCTGTAACAGGTGTTCTCCAGGAGCAGCAGGAATCAGTCCTCTCAACCCTCCCTCCTCCCCTTGGAGTTGCAGTTGTACATAGTTTGTTTTTACATTTTTTGTGTGCTGTTCTTAGCTATGTCATTTGACTGAGGTAAGATGGCACCTTTAGGCGGGAAGGGAATCGCGCATGTGTGCCTGCATTCCCAAAGGCTTTCATAGAAAGCTGGGGAAATGCTCCGCTGGGGCTTCATCGGCGCCGATGACACCCATATGTGAGGACTGATTCTTACTGCTCCTGGAGAACACCTGTTACAGGTGAGTAACTACTCTTTCTCCATACTCTGGACTACAAAAGGGCCCTGTCCTGTCTACAGCGTACTCAGGGCCACCACAAAGCCTCACAGCTTTTTGTTTCATATGACCCCAGTCATCTAGGGGAGGCTGTCACCAAGCGGACCCTGTCCATCTGGATGGTGGACTGCATCACCTTCACTCACAGCCAGTCTGGGCTGATGCTGGAGCTCTGGGTCACGGCGCATAATGCCAGGGCTATGGCATCTTCAGTTGCGAGCCTTCACTCTGTTCCCATGGCAGACATCTGCCGGGCCGCCACCTGGTCCTCTGTCCACACTTTTGCAGCTCACTACTACTTGGAGAGAGAGTGCCTTTGGCCAGGCCGTACTCTGTAATCTGTTTGGGGTTTAGGCAACTCCTGTCCTCCGACCCCCCCCCCCCCTCCTCCTTCAGGCTACTGGAGCCATCGTTCTCCCTCGACACTGGGGTCCTCAGAGTCTGTCCTCAGATTTGCAGGCGGCTGCTCGCAGCTGGGCCATGTTTTTCTACAGGTCCTCGGTAGCCTGTAGCTAGGGAGTCCCATATGTGAGGACCGACTTCCTGCTTGTTCCTGGAGAAAGCTTACTCACCTTTAACAGGTGGTCTCCAGGGGCAGCAGGAATCAGTCCTCACATCCCTCCCTCCTCCCCTTGGAGTTGCTATAATTGTTGCCATCCTTTTTGTCGGCTCTAGTTATGTCATCTGACTGACTAAGATGGCACCTTTGGACAGGAAGGGGACCACATGTGTGGGGGCATCTCCCAAAGGCTTTCTTTGAAAGCTGGGGAGATGCTTCCACGAGGACTATGTCTGCGTCAACGTCACACATATGTAAGGACTGAAACAGGTGAGTAACTATGCTTTATCTCCCTTCCCCATCCTGTCTCCACCAGTCTGTTTCTTTCTCTCTCTCTCCTCCCAGCCATCCTCTCTATTCCCTCAGCCAATCCCCACCAGTCTACCAGTCTCTCGCTTCTCAGAGTACTAGGGTCCTCCTGTAATGGTCTCATGAACCCCCAGAGATACATGGACCAAAGGTTGAGAATTCCTATTTTAAAACGTCTCTCTTGATTCAATATGGTATTAACAAACATTGCACTTAAACTTGGAATACATTTAGACCTTTCTTTTTTACTTTTTGTTACCAAGAACTATAAACATATCAACATGTATAATGCATTTTCATATTGCTTACACAGAAACCAAAGACAAATGTTTATTCCAGATAAATTTAAAAAATATGAAACTCCCTCCTTTCCCCTCACATGACACCACAATACTTGCAGAAAAGCCATGCAAATACAAACTCATCCAGTTCCAAAAGTTGATATCCATAGTGGGTCTAGTCTGCTTGTCAAAATGTTTTATAGTTGACCTTATTTTTCATTAATATAAATGCTTTCAATAAGTTGCTGCCATTTGTTAAAGTACTGACCTCACTACCTCTCTTCAGATATGTCGGCAGCAATATTCTCTAAAGACATTCATGCAAACCACGCATTAAAGGCTGGAGCCACTTCCTTTTTCTTTGTGGCAAATGCACATTCCAGGGCATCCCTCTAGTCCAGACAAGTAGGTTATGCTCACCAACCAGCAGGTGGAGACTGAGAAAGGCAGATACTCTCAGATCAGTACAAATAGCCTATGCCCACTGAACTAAGCCAGTATTTTCTCAGTCTCCAGCAGGTGGTGAGCTTAGCCTGCTGAGGACTGCAGAGACTTGCAGAAGGTTATCACTGGGTCTGGGGTGCAGAACCCGGAGGTTCCAAGTCTCTCCCCCAGTTGCCCCCTCTATTGAGCACTCTTCTTTCCTCCTCCCCAACGTTTGGGAGGTGATCAGAGGTGGAGGTGCCAGGTCCTTTAATTTTGCCTCTGACAGAGTTTAAAGAAAAACAAAACAAAACCCCACAGGGGCAGAGTCAAGTGAGTAGCACTGACTGATTGGAAAGCCGATTCACTCACAGTCCCTGGATGGAGGGGGCACCGGATAAGTCCTCCAGGGAACTCTGGAGTATTTTCTATTACTTTATTCCTTTGATTGGAGGAGTTGTCGCGTGCATCTGGTGCGCGCTGTGTGACAGCCGCAGAGCACAGCTCTCTGAAATTGGGCTGTGCCGTGGCTGCTAGAAGACAGGAGAATTGGCAGTGGGGGACCTTGGAGACATCTGGGAAGACCTCAGTTTCTGCAGGGCGGGCACTCAGAGCAGCGTTGTGACCTCCAGGGATGGCTGCAGTCCCATGGTTTTGGTGGGAACTGCCTCCATTTTGAATGAATCCACGCGGTTGACTGGAGTACCTTGGGGTCTCCGGCCTTACGATCTACTATGGATTTTGCTGCCGGAGAGGTATACTTTGATCTGGAGGAGTTGGGGGGGGAGGCAGGTGCGGCCCCCTTTTCCCCCAAGTTTGTGCTTTTCCCTCATCAGGCCTGCCTGATGAAGTAGGACACAGGAGGAACATCCCTCCGAGCCCCTTTGGAGCAGGGACAGGGGCTGACACTCTCAGGAAATATCCATGCAGGGATTTAATGGACGAGGAGCCAGATTTCGACTTGGTGGCATCCCTGGAGTCGCTTGACCCTTTGGAGGGCCCTGCGGATCTCCTGGAGTAGTTCCAAAAAGAACTAGAAGAGGAGGAGTTCTCAGGGGCTGAGGACCCAGCGGCTGTCTGGATCTTCCACCGGGATGAGCTCCTGGTACTAATTTACAGAGTCTCTCGTGGTTCTGAGGATAGTAAGCGAGGTGGGTCCTTTGGGCCCAGAGTCCACAGAGGACCCTCTGATGGAGGGCATCTGTAAGCCTTCAGTCCTTTCCGGTTCACAGGGCTCTACGGGCCATGATTGAGGAGGAATGGAGTACTCCGGATGTGGGACTCCATGGAGGGTGCAGTATGCCAAGCTATCTCCAGGAACAAGCAGGAATCAGTCTTCACATATGGGTGATGTCGGCACCGATGGAGCCTGGCGTGGGAACACTCCCCAGCATTCAATAGGAATGCTTTTGGGAGCATTCTTCCACGCATGCATGGCTGTCTTCCCTCCTGGTTTCCTCGTTCATCTTTTTTCCACAGAGCCATCGGAACCTCGTCCCTGTCAGATGCATCTAGAGACTTCAGAGGTTTTTCACTAGTACTGTCAAAACTACTTAGGTTGTCTTCCCGTTGACCGATTCGACTCCCTATCAATTCCGGGTCCCCTCTTTTTTATTTTTATTTTAAATAATTTTACTTTTTCAGTTTTCTCACAAACGTTTGTCATCAGGCACCATTGCCCAGTTCGATTTTGTGTCTATATTGTTCCCTAATATGGAGAAGCCTTGGAGTGGTTTCAAAAAATGCTCCATGTGTTCCAGCACAATTTCTATCACTGATGAATATTCTTGGTGCCTAAAATGTTTAGGCCTAGACTACAATGTTGATTCTTGTCCATCCTGTCGCCACATGACTTCTCGAGGTAGAAAGAACGGGGACAAACAGAAGGCTAAGTTGTTTCCTACAGACTCAGCTCCTTCAGTACACTCCTCGGGGGTGTCGACTCCTTCAAAGTCTTCCCATGCGTCCAAGTCCTCACCAGCAAAGGAGAAGCATCATCGGAATCACCAGTGCTTAAGAAAAAGAAGATATTGGCCTCAGCATCGAGGTCCTCGACTTCCAGGTTGGCATCTGCTTTGGACACCGAGCGTTGGCACCGGCACCATCATTCATCACATTCCGATGCACGCCGTCCATCGAAGCAACCCCAGCAGGAGGTGTTACCTTCCAAAGCCACATAGGTGTTCAGGGATGCCCCCGAGGTCCAATCCTCAGTGGAGTCCCTGATACCGGCATCGGGAGTTGTGGCCCACACAGCTTTGTCTGGAGCCACTCCTTCCCCGGTACTGTCATTGGATGACTGTGTCATTGCCATCGAGCACAGCATCGCTAAGCTCTTAGCTGCAGTAGTGCCGATGACATCGAGTGCTCTGCAGCCAGCACCAGTTCTGTCAATGCTGACGACGGCCACAGAGCTCAGTACGCTTATGCAAGCATCCCCTGCCTCGCATAGCTCCATGGAGCAGCCGATACCAAGGCCCTTAGCACCACCATGTCTGAAACCCTCTACATCGAAACAGCAAAGCTCTGAGCAGTGAAGGTATCAAATATCTCATAAGGATTATTTTGACTTCCTTCTGGACTCCGATTCCAAAGAGGCCTCCAAGGTGGTGGAATCCATTGATTCCGATACCCATAGGGAGGTATCGTCAGATCCTTATGAACATCGACGTTCGCTGCCCAAGGACATGTCCTTTCAAAATTTTATTAAAGACATGGCAGCAGCTGTCAATGTTTCAGTGGCTACGGAAATGGAACCAAGAGCGGAGAAGCTCGATATTCTCCAATACCCATCGGTGCTGAAGGAGGCTGCTCCTCTCCCAGTGCATAACATCTTAAAAAAAAATCTAATGGCTCGAATGTGGGAGGCCCCCATGTCAACCCCCTGCGATGAATAAGAGGCTTGATACCCTTTATAGGGTCCCTCCCTCCACAGGTTTTCAGAAGCCACAACTCCCCCACCACGCCATGGTTTTGGAGTCTGCCACAAGAAGGATAAAAAGCCAGAAAAATAACTCCTCGGTGCCCTTGGAATAGAGGCCGGGACCCTGGATGCATTTGGAAGGAATGCATTCTAAGTTACCATGCTAGCCTCTAGGATAGGCTCCTATATGGTATATATGGGCATGTTTCTCAAAGATGTCTTGAGAGACTTGTCAGAGTTTACCACCCTGCTGTCCCCTAACAAGCAGGAGGCTCATCGGGTCTTGGTAACATATGCCCAGAATACGTTAGTTTTTAACAAGGGCAGCATTCAATGCATTTGAGGCCAATAGCAGATCTGCTGCAGCCTGCATTGGAGTTCGGAGAAAGGCATGGCTCCAAGCTTCTGACCTGAAACAGTGGGTCCAGGACAAGTTAATCAACATACCCTGTAATGGTGAAATCCTCTTTGATCAGAGGTGGAGGGAAAAGGCCGGTGAGATAGAAACTGATGACCTCACCATGAAGAGGCTTTTAAGGAAGACAGCAGACTCTTCTAAGAAGAAGACTACCACTAAGAAACCGTTCTTCCCTAAAAAGAAAAGATTTTATCCTCCATATCATTTCTATTCTGGCTACTTTGCCCACAACAGCAACAGAGACAGCAGGGACAGAAACAGGTCAGGAAACTCAAGGTTTCCAAACCACAGCCTGCAGCTACTACTCAACCTCCTCTGACTGCTTCAAAAAGAGCATGGTCAATTCTCCCATAATCTTTTCTCTTCCTCCTGTGATCCCAGGAAGACTGGTGCATTTTGCACACCATAGGATCAACATCACTTCCGAGTCCTGGACTTTACATCTAGTCAGTCAGGGCCTACAGCTGAAATTCCAGGATCTTACTCCCACTCACTTTGTGGGACAACCCTCCCTGGATCCCCTTCACTCCTCCTTGCTTCAGCAGGAAATTCTCTCACTGCTGAGACAAGGGGCTATAGAAGAGGTTCCCTCGTCTCAGCAGGGCCTGGGATTCTACTCCCAATACTTCCTAATTCTAAAAGAGATGGGAGGTCACAGACCTGTATTAGATCTCCAAAATCTCAACAAATTTCTCATCAAGGAGAAATTCAAGATGATTTCTCTAGGCACTCTTCTGCCAAACCTCCAACAAAACGATTGGCTGTGCTCTCTGGATCTAAAAAATGCTTACACACATCCTGATCCACCTAGATTACAGAACGTTTCTCAGGTTCGTTTTTCAGAACAACCTCTACCAGTACAAAGTCCTTCCATTCAGACTGGCCTCAGCACCCAAAGTCTTCACAGAGTGTTTGGCTGTTGTTGCAGCCTACCTTTGGACTTTGGGGATCTTTCTGTTCCCCTCTTTAGACGACTGGCTGCTAAGGGCAGATATGCTTCAGCAGTCACTTCTGCCCTAAATCAAATCATTCATGTCCTCCAGGAGTTAGGTTTCGAGATAAGTTATCCAAAATCACATCTCATGCCAACCCCTGACCTAGAGTTTATAGGAGCTCGATAAGACACAGTAAGAAGCAGGGTGTTCCTGCCAAAGAACAGATTCCTCCGTCTCATTGTCTTAGCCACACAGGTCCAGCAACAATCATCGGTTACGGCCAGAACATTTCTGCATCTCTTAGGCCACATGGTTTCCACAGTCCATGTCGTGCCTTGCGCCTGTCTCAACATGAGGATCGGGCAGTAGACTCTCTCACAACAATGGAAGCAGTCCACAGGTTGCCTGTCTGACCTCATCAACATCACTTCGCAAATGAGAACGGCCCTTCAGTGGTGGTGCACATCACAGAACCTGGTCCGTAAGATCACCTTTTCAGAAGTCTGCACCACAGTATACCCTAACAACTGATGCATCAAAACTGGGCTGGGGAGACTCTCCATGGCCTTATAACTCAAGGCCTTTGGTCCACTCAAGAAGCGCTTCTCCAGATCAGTCTCCTAGAGCTCAGGGCAGTCGTCTTTGCCATTGGAGTCTTCTCTCCCCAACTCAAGGGAACAGTCTCTTCTCATACAGACGGACAACCAGGGGGCTGTGTTTTACATAACAAGCAAGGGGGACCAGGCTCTCGGGCCCTATGTATGGAAGCCATTTGTCTTTGGAACTGGACAATTCCTCAAGGAATTCACCTTCATGCAGTATACCTTCCAGGAGCAGAGAATCACTTAGCCGACAGACTAAGCTGGATCCTCCATCCACACGAGTGGATTCTGGAATCTCAAGTAATGTAAATCTTGTTCCACCTCTGGAGGATGCCACTACTTGACCTCTTTGCTTCCCTCTCAATGCCCAACTTCCTCGTTTCTGCTCGAGGATTCCTTCCTCTCACAGGGAGACATCTGATGCGTTCTTCATCCATTGGGGGACAGAATCTCCTTTTTGCTTTCCCTCCCCTTCCACTCATAGCAAAAACACTCTTCAAACTCCAGGCCGACCAGGGACAAATGATTCTCATTGCCCTTTACTGGCCCAGACAACTGTGGTTTCCTTTGCTTCAACTTGCTCAAGTACCTCCTCTCGGGTTCAGTTATTCACCACCCCTACTCTCTCAGGAATAGGGGACTCTTCTGCACCCCAGCCTCAAGACACTCTGCTTGACGGCGTGGAGGCTGAGCGCTTTGTCCTCTTGCACTTAGGAGCATCTGCATTATGTCCTCTTGAAGATCTATCTTCAAGAAAAGATTCAACCAGATGTTCCTACGCTTTTAAATGGTGCAGGTTTTCCATCTGGTGTTCTCATAACAAACTAGATCCTTTCACATGTCCCATTCCGGACTTACTCCAATACTGTTCCATTTGTCCTCCTCTGCCCTTAAGACCAACTAGATACAAGTACATTTATCTGCCATTGCGGCCTCCCACCATATTTTAGAGAACTTCCCCATCTCTGCACACTCCTTAGTAGCCACATTTATACGTGGTCTTCTCCTGACTAAACCGCCTTTCCATCCACCTCCCTTACCATGGATCTAAACGGTATTCTTGCACAGCTCATGTGCAGTCCTTTTGAACCAATGGTTTCAGCTCCTTTAAAGTTTGTAACATGGAAGCTTCTTTTTCTCATAGCAATCACTTAAGCTCAAGTCGGTGAACTGCAAGCTTTGGTGAGCTATGCTCCCTATACCACTTTTCACCATGACAAGGTGGTCCTTCGCACACATCCTACGTTCTTGTCGAAGGTGTCACCTCCTTCCATATGAACCAATCTGTCTCACTATCAGCATTCTTTCGAAGGCCTCACACCTCCCTGGCTGAGGCCAAACTTCATACCATATAGTTTGCAAGAGGGCATTGGTGTTTTATCTAGACCATACAAGGACTATCGCCAATTTTGTTTGTCTCTTTTGACCCGGCATTTAGGCGCACCAGTATCCAAAAGAATACTTTTCAACTGGCTAGCAGATTGCATATCCTTCACTTATTTGCAGGCTGGGCTGTCTTTTTCACACCGTGTGACAGCTCATAATGTCAGAACCATGGCTACTACCGTAGCTAATCTCCAGTCTGTCCATATCTCTGAGATCTGCCATATGGCAGCATAGTCTTCCCTGCATACCTTCACAGCGCACTATTGCCTGGACAAAGAGTCCAGAGCTGATGCTCAATTCGGACAAGCTGTTCTGCGTAACCTTTTTGAAATTTAGACAACTTGCCCACCACCCATCTGACTACCTCGCGAGGAACACTCTGAACGAGCTGAGTCTGCCGGATCCCTGCTGCAACCTCTAGCTGCAGTGGGATTCTTCTCTCGCTCAGTTATCTTAGGCTAGGGAGTCCCATATTTGAAGACTGACTTCCTGCTTGTTCCCGGAGATAGCGTAGTTACTCACCTGTAACAGGTGATCTCCGGGAACAGCAGGAATCAGTTTTCACAACCCACCCACCTCCCCATCAAATTGTCCCCTTTTTTTTCTCATTCCTGGCATACAAAGATTTTATTTTTCCGCTATTCACCTGACTGAGGAGACCAGGCGGGAAGGCAGCCACGCATGCGTGAAGGAACACTCCCAAAAGCATACCTATTGGATGTTGGGGAATGTTCCCGTGCTGGGCTCAGTCTGTGCCGACGTCACCCATATGTGAAGACTGATTCCTGCTGTTCCCGGAGATCACCTTTTACAGGTGAGTAGCTACGCTTTACCCTATTCTACTGGAGAAAAAGGAAAAGCTGTGCCTTCCAAAGGTTAATACCTTGGTGACAGCGGTCACCCAGAAGACCACACTCTCAGTGGAGGGGGGTGCGGCTCTCAAGGACCTGCAGGACCAGTGCACAGAGGCGCTGCTCAAGTAGGCCTTTGAAGTGTCAGCATGGGCCTGCAGGGTGCTATTTGTGGAGGCCTATGTGACCCATGCCTGTCTGCTGGTCACAGGGCCTAAAGGGAAAAGCAAGCTCAGGGGCATCACCTTGAGTTGGGAACGGCCTTTTTGGCAGACTTGCTATAGGACCTGTTGCAAGGATTTGGAGGACAAACCCCTGGCGGGCAGAGATGACCTGTTTGGTGCCGTCTTAGAGAGTTCCAGGGATTTTGCCCCTCTCAGGCAGCTAATCCACAGGAAATCCAGTTTCTCCAGTGCAGCTCCTCCTTTTGAGGGGGGCCAGGGGTAGCTGTGGGTTCACCCTCACTGCCTCGTGTTCAGCCAAGCTCTCACAATGAGGGTTTGGGGGCTCTGTCAGTAGTGCAGCTAGTAGGTGGTCGCCTGTGTAGCTTCCTTCCTGCCTGGGTCCAGATTCCGTCCGACACTTGGGTCCTAGAGGTCCTTCACCAGGGCTATGGCCTCGACTTTGTCCCGGCTCCTGGCAGACCTCTTCATAGTTTCTCTGTGCGAATCAACTCAGAAGCTCGGATGGTGGAAGACACTCGAACGCCTCTTGCAGCTCAGGGCGGTAGTCCTGGTCCTTAAGGTCCTATGGGCTCCGGAAGATATTCCATCTACTTCATAGTGCCCCAAAAGGCAGGGTCTTTTTATTTATTTATTTAAGTGGTTTACTGTATATACCGTCAAGGCAGTTTACAGAGTAATGCAAACACAATAACTTGTACATGGAACATAATCAGGATGTGAAGTAACTTAATATAACTAGAGTAATAAACTTACAGTGGACTAGTTAACAACATGAGCAGTTAAATTAGTTTTATTTAATTAAGTTCAACTTAGAATGAAATCAATACATAGAATTAAATTAAATCTATATTGAGGAAGGGTTATGAAATGATTATACATGTAGGGCCCGATATTCGAAGGCCCTTATACGGGTAACTTCCTTAGATCTCCAGGAACAAGCAGGAATGTAGTCTTCACATATGGGTACCGTCAGCACCGACGGAGCCTATGTGGGAACGCTCCCCAGTGTCCCAAAAGGAAAGTTTTTGGGAGCATCCCACCACGCATGCGTGCTACCTTCCCGCCCAACTACCTCTCTCACTTCAGTTCTTCGTTTTCCGTGGAGCCGACAGGACATATCCCCTATCACCGCAGAAAATATTCTCTTAAATTTATATATTTTTTGTGGTCCCGTCTACTTTCCGTCGACACCTACCGGTACCACCAGTGCTTTTCTTTCTTTTCTTCTAAAATAACTTAATTTTAGTGCTTTCCCAGGGGGGGTTTCCCCCTGCTCTGGTGCTTGGTGCCATTTTGGGCTTTAGGCCCTCTGTTTCCTTATCATGGAAAAACCAGCCACTGGTTTTTAAAAAGTGTTCAAAATGTGGCGGCACAATTTCTATTACCGTCACCCATGACTGGTGTCTTAAATGTTTAGGTCCTGACCATTGCCCTACGGAGTGTCTCTCCTGCAGGAAGTTGACTAAAAGGAGTCTTCAGAATTGAGCAAATCAACTTGGTGCCCTTTTTGCTTCAGACACGATGTCTGTTGCATCAATGTCTTCCAGGGCTTCTACTTCTTCCCAGGGATCTCAGGTAACTAAACATAAGTCTTCCAAGACTGGCCGGTCCTCGAAGGGTAGTTCTCCCTCTAAATATCGAGATGCCATGGGCGTTGCCCTTGAGGAAACTTCACCGACTAAACAGCCCCGGCGGGAGTCTTCGGGCTCCAAAGCTTTATCGGGGCTCCAGGATGTTCCCGAGGCCTTGACCTCAATGGAACTACTGGTGCCATGCTCGGGGGTTGTGGCTGCTTCCACCGGTACCGACGCCCCGGCATCAGCAGTAGCAATGGACAAAAGACTCCTCGCTATCGAACGCAGTCTAGCGACTCTTTTAGCCACTTCGGTACCGCTAAAGTTGCTGCAGATTGTTCCGCAAGCACCGGTACCGGTGCCAGTGCCCTCGGTATCTGTTTCAACAGGCATGCTTCCCCCGATGCCGAGCCTGGAATCTCTCTCCAGCATGGGGGATCAGGTACCGACTCGTTTCGGTATCGACATTGAGCAGTACCGACGCCATCTGCTTTGGGAGAATCCGGCACTTCCTCCTTTTGAGTCTTCCGATTCTGATGACTCAGATGATTCCACCAGTACCAGAGCTGAACTTTTGCAAGATTCATCTTTTTCTCCTCAACGCAGAATGTCCCCTCCTGAGGATATGTCTTTTCATGATTTTGTACGTGATATGGCAAAGGGTCTTGCCATTACAGTAGTACAAGAGAAGGAGCCTAGGAGCAGAAGAATTGAGAATATCCTCTGGCTCCAAAGGACGCAGCTATGCTTCCTATACACCAGATCTTACATGATCTAATGTTAAGAATGTGGGAAGCTCCTTTAACAGTATCTCCACATTCTAGACGTCTTGATACTATGTATCGAGTACCACCTTGCCCAGGGTTTCAGAAGACTCAATTACCACATCATTCTATGGTGGTAGAGTCGTCGATGCTTTCAGTCCTCCATGCTATCAGCAAGAATCAGTTTCTATATATTATACATGGGAATGTTTCTTGAGCAGGTTACAAAAGACTTGAAGCTTTTGAACCCTTTTCTTCAAGAAGATAAACGGACACATATTTGACTTTGGTCAAACATGCTCAAAATGTGTCTAAGTTTTTATGAATTGTGCTACCTTTGACTGTTTTGAATGTATTAGCAGAACCTCTGCTATATCCATAGGAGCACGACGTATTGCCTGGCTCCAAGCTTCAGACTTGGAGGAATGGGTGCAAGATAAGCTGGGTAACATTCCTTGCTCAGGAGAAAATCTCTTTGGCAAGGATTGGCAGCTTAAAGCTAATGAAATTGACACTGATAATACAACTTTAGACAGGTTGTCAAAATCTACAGCTAACCCAGCCAAGAAAAAGTTTTTCAAAAAACCTTTTTTCTTTAAGAAGAAATTCTATCCATCTTCCACCCAGCAAACACATGTTCCCCAGAAGGGGCAACAACAAACTAGACAAAGAAAGACACAAGCTCAGAAGGCTCAGCAGACCCAGCCTCCTCAGGGTCTTTGACTGTTGTCTAGAGAACTTAGCCATTCTTCCTGTTCTAAGTCCAGAACCTTTAAATATTCCAGGCCGTATTTGCCATTTTGCCAAAAGATGGCAACAAATCAATTCAGAAAATTGGACTCTATCTATAGTGAGTCTGGGATACAAGCTCCATTTCCTCAGCTTGCCCCCATCCACACTAATAAAACAGTTCAAATCTCAACCACCGGTCTCAGACCTGTTGTGGCAAGAGGTCACCACTCTTCTAGCTCAAGGGGCTATAGAAGAGGTTCCAAAGTCCCAGCAGGGCACAGGATTCTATTCCCCCTATTTTCTCATTCCAAAGAAGTCAGGGGGACTAAGACCAATCGTGGACCTCAGAGAACTGAACAAATATTTAGTCCGAGAAAGGTTCAAGATGATCTCCCTCGGCACACTTCTTCCATACCTCCACGAGCAAGATTGGCTATGTTCTCTAGATTTAACGGGTGCTTACATGCATATCCTTATTCATGCAGATCACAGAAAATTCCTTCGATTCCTAGTCAAGGAAAGGCATTTTCAATACAGAGTCCTTCCTTTCGGGTTGGCCTCTGCTCCAAGGGTCTTCACAAAACGCATGGCAGTAGTAGCAGCATTTATGAGGACTCTAGGAATTTTTGTCTTCCCTTACTTAGACGATTGGCTCATTCGAGGCAAGTCATGCTCTTTCCCGAGCAATGCAAATACTGCAGTACTTGGGATGGATCATAAACCTTCCAAAGTCTCAGCTCACCCCATCTCAATCCCTCGAGTTTATAGGGGCTCGCTTGGACACACAGCAGTCAAAGGCTTTCCTTCCTTAGTCTCGCTGTCTGCGCATCATCGAACTAGCATCTCAAGCAGTGCTACAAACCTTCCTCACTGCTCAACAGATGCTTCGACTTCTAGGACACATGGCATCTACAGTCCATGTGATTCCTTATGCACGGCCTTCATATGCGAGCGACCCAGTGGACCTTAGCTTCCCAATGGTCCCAGGCCTCAGGATGCCTGTCAGACAAGATCAGAGTTACCACACGCCTGATTGCGTCTCTGCATTGGTGGCAAGCTCTGGAAAACCTTACAGTAGACTCCTTTTCAGCAACCCCTACCTCAGGCTGTACTGACGACAGATGCATCCAGGTTGGGTTGGGGAGCCCACTTGGGCGATCTGTCTACCCAGGGTATCTGGACCCCACAGGAGGCTTCTCTTCAAATAAACCTCCTAGAACTAAGGGCCATTTCCAGTGCTATTCGAGTCTTTTGCTTTCATCTCGTAAGCAAAACAGTTCTGGTGCAAACCGACAATCAAGTGGCCATGTTTTACCTAAACAAACAAACAAGGCGGTACAGGCTCTCTGCAATTATGCAGCGAAGCTTTGCAACTTTGGGCCTTTGCCAGAGAGCATCACATTCATTTGTTGGCAGTATACCTTCCAGGCATTCAAAACGTTTGGGCGGACAGGCTCAGTCGAGTCCTGTTGCCACACGAGTGGTCTCTCCACTCATATCAACTTGCCTGAGTGTTTCAAGTCTGGGGAACACCAGACATAGACCTCTTGGCAAGTCCACAGAATGCCAAACTTCCCCGGTACTGTTCCAGACTGCCAGCTCAAAATTGTCAGGCGAGGGATGCATTCCTGCTCCATTGGGGCCAGGATTTTCTCTATGCCTTCCCACCAATTCCCCTAATTCCCAAAACCTTATTTAAACTCCAGAGAGACAGAGGTCGCATGATACTCATAGCTCCCTGCTGGTCAAGGCAAACATGGTATCCTCTTCTCTTAGGTCTCTCTCGAGCCACTCCTCTGGAGTTGGGGAGTGGTCCGGATCTTCTGTCCCAGAACAACGGATCCCTACTGCACCTCAATCCCCAGTCCCTTCATCTCAAGGCCTGGCTACTCAAGGCATAGAACTTCAAGATCTAGGCCTTTCACAACAAGTGAAGGATATTCTTCTGGCTTCCAGAAAACCTTACACAAGGTGTTCTTACGCTTTTAAGTGGAAGAGGTTCTCAATCGGGTGTTCCCAGAGGGGACTTAATCCCCTCTTGGTACTGGTAGAGTCCCTTCTGGACTATCTCCTTCACTTATCAGCTTCTGGTCTCAAGACCAATTCTGTTAGGGTCCATCGTAGTGCTATTGCTGCATCTCATAAACCCTTTGATGGACAACCAATTTCCTCTCATCTTCTTGTTTCAAGATTTATGAGGGGTCTCCTTTTAACAAAACCTCCCATCAAACCACCTCCGGTGGCATGGGATCTTAATCTTGTTCTGGGTCAACTCATGAAGCCACCCTTTGAACCTTTAGCTACTTCGGAGCTAAAGGTTCTTTCATGGAAAGTCATTTTCCTAATTACTATCACTTCTGCAAGACGCATTAGTGAACTGCAGGCTTTAGTGGCTGACCCGCCTTATACAAGGTTTCATCATGACAAAGTAGTCTTGAGGACTTATCCTCATTTTATGCCAAAGGTGGTATCACCATTTCATTTAAACCAATCGGTTTATCTCCCAGTCTTCTTTCCTAGGCCTCATGCCTCCAGCGCGGAAAGAAATCTTCATACCTTAGATTGTAAACGGGCTCTGGCTTTTTATCTTCACAGAACTCAGCCATTTAGAAAGTCTTCTCAGCTTTTTCTGGCTTTTGACTCTAGTCATTTAGGACTTCTAGTCACTAAGAGAACTCTCTCTAAGTGGACTGCAGACTGTATTTCCTTTACCTATCAGAGTAAAGGAATCCCTCTTGAAGGCCATGTCACGGCTCATAATGTTAGAGCCATGGCAGCCTCAACAGCTAATCTTCGTTCATTTGCTATTGATGAGATCTGCAAAGCAGCGACTTGGGCTTCTGTACATACTTTCACTGCCCACTATTGTTTAAACCAGGACTCCCGTCGGGATGCCTTGTTCGATCAGGCTGTCCTACAGCATCTCTTCCATTCCTAGATCACCTCCTTCCCACCATCCACTCTTGGATGCCTGAGGTCCCTGGGAGGAAGCATGGCCTATCTTTCTTAAATCCGCAACATGCTGGGGTCATCCCTAGGCATTTCTAGCTGGGGAGTCCCCATATGTGAAGACTACATTCCTGATTGTTCCTGGAGATAGCGTAGTTACTCACCTGTAACAGGTGATCTCCAGGAACAGCAGGAATAAGTCTTCACAACCCACCCACCTCCCCTAGGAGTTGTCTTTCTTTTTCTTTCTATTTTTCTTCTGCTTCTCTCCTTTGGTCTCAGCTTTCAATTCAACTGAAGTGAGAGAGGTAGTTGGGCGGGAAGGCAGCACGCATGCGTGGTGGGATGCTCCCAAAAGCTTTCCTTTTGGGACGCTGGGGAGCGTTCCCGTGCAGGCTCCTTCGGTGCCAACGGTACCCATATGTGAAGGCTTATTCCTGCTTTTCCCGGAGATCACCTGTTACAGGTGAGTAACTACGCTTTACCCATGTAAGGGCCTTATCCGGGATATTTGAAGGGCACCTACATGATTAGTGCCCTTCGAATATCCCAGTTAAGTCCCTAGCACGCCTAGATACTATCAGCATAACATCGGGGCGTGTTAGGGGCATTCCGGGGCAGAGTGGGGGCTACACGGGTAGCAGCAATTTTCGATGCTACCTGCATAGCCTCTGCGTCATAAAGATAATTGCTGCAACCCATGTAGCCTCTGCGGCTGTCGGGGCGTGCAGGCTTACCCAGATTTTCACTTCTGCCAGTGCGGAAATGAAAATCCAGGTTAAAGGGGTCCGGGGGCAGTCTATGCGCTGCCGCGGCGCATAGCCTGCCCAACTCAATATCAGGCCCGTGATGTGTTATAATGTGTGCATTGCAGTGATCAGACAGTTTAGATAATGAGTATTTACCCATAGGTTGCGGTGGGTAGGATTGTGGGTATGGGAGGGATTTGTAAGCTAACGGGGGGGTGGGAGGGGAGTTCCGGGGAGGTGTGTGAATAGTTTAGCTTTCATTTCCGAAGTGTTCTTGAAAAAGATGATGTGTTTTTAGGTCCTTTCTGAAGTGCATCAGCTCAATTATTGCCCTTAGTTGATCCAATAGGGAGTTCCATATGATTGGGGCATACAGGGAGAAAGCCCTGTTGTCTGTGGCTCTGTTGCCTGTGACTCTGTTGCTTTTTGAGATTGTGGATGATATTTTGAATGTGGGGTTTTTTTGTTTTTTTTTAAATGATTCTATTTTTTTATTCAGCCAATACATCAAACCAAAATTTGCAACAGAGTGGACTCCCCTGAGGGAGTGGTTAACATGAAGAAAGATCTACAAAAGCTGGAAGACTGGTCTAAAGCTTGGCAACTACGATTTAATGCAAAAAAGTGCAGTGTCATGCACTTGGGTAGCAGAAATCCAAGAGAAATGTACAAGATAGGGGGAGAAAGGTTGGTATGCACAGTTCAGGAAAAAGACCTTGGTGTGATTATCTCTGCTGATCTCAAGGTGGCAAAACAGTGCGACAAGGCGGTGGCAAAAGCCAGGAGGATGTTGGGCTGCATACAAAGAGGGATTACCAGCAGAAAAGAAGAGGTACTTATGCCACTGTATAGGTCACTGGTGAGGCCTCACTTGGAATACTGCGTTCAGTTTTGGAGACCATATCTTGCAAAGGATGTAAAAAGACTGGAGACTGTTCAGAGGAAGGCGACCAAAATGATTTGGAGCCTGCGTCAGAAGCCTTATGAGAAGAGACTTGAAGACCTAAATATGTATACCTTGGAGGAAAGGAGGCACAGGGGAGATATGATTCAGACCTTTAAATACTTAAAGAGAAATGATGAACAAACAAACCTCTTCCAAAGACGGGGAACCTGTAAAACTAGAGGGCATAACATGAAACTGCAAGGGGGTAAATTGAAAGGCAATGTCAGGAAATATTTTTTCACTGAAAGGGTGGTGGATGCTTGGAATGCCCTCCCGATGGAAGTGGTAGGGGCGAACACGGTGACGGAATTCAAAAAGGCATGGGACAAACACAGAGGATCCCTTTACAGAAATAGGAAAAAAAACAAAATAAACGGTACCATCTAACTTCCGAACCATATAACGTCTCAACAAATAGGGGTGTCCTATATGGAGTGGTGGGTTTACCCCTGAACAAGGATATGGAGAGGGGTGGCCTGCGCGGAGCGACAGGTGCACCTACTCTTGCCATCTCGCTGGGCAGACTGGATGGACCATGCTGGTCTTTATCTGCCGTCAACTACTATGTTACTATGTTACTATGTAACCTTCATATAACCACAAACTGTAATACATGCATCTCTTTTAACCACACAATCTTAATTTGCACAATAACCTTATTAATACAGTCCAGGTACCATTGGCACTTACCCCCTCTTACATGCATCATAACCGCTTCTATACCCATTTTCTTTTATTCCTTCCCCCTTTTGTAGCTCACTCCCCTTCCCTCTTCCCCTCCTACCCCTTATCTCTTGTTTCCCCTACTCATCCCCCTTACCATTCACCCTCTATCCTTTCTGCCATTCACTATACCATTTCCATATCTCCCTGAACTGCTTATTTTTATGCTGTTTATATGCAACTATTTCACACATATATCACAGCTTCTCCACCCTTCTCATTATATCCTGTATGATCGGCATCACCTCCTGCTTCCATTTTGCCATGATCTCCCCTCTTGCCTCCCCTATACAGTACCCCAAAAACATGTTTAGAATCCTATCCCTCTCCTCTTGCATTTCATTTAATATCACCATAGTAGGTGTCAATATTATCTGTACTTTAGTTATTTCATAAAACCTTTGTTCAAGCCCTTTCCACATTTTTTGTATCTTCCGACAATCCCACAGCAAATGTTTTAAATCACCTTGTTCTCCACATTTCCTCAAGCATTCTCTACCCACTTCTTTTCCTAACACCTGCAATTTCACCGGTGTCCAGTATGTATTGTAACGAACTTTCAAACTGTTTTCTAAGTAGGCTGTACCTGGAGCTAAACTTCTTGTCCACAAGTATGTCTTTTGCCAGTGCTTTTTACTCCATTAACACGTAAATGCATGCTTCCTTGTCGGCCCTCCAGTCTAATCCCAGACAACTGGGTTTAAGCACCTCCTCCCGCAGCTTTGGAGACTGAGCACATCACAACTTTCTGTGGCTCCAGCATAAATACACCAGGGATCGCCTTCCCTTCCCAGTAGTCTCAGTCTCCATTGCAGCTGGAGGAGGTGTGAGCCTAGGGCGGGCTCACCGGAGCAATAGTTTAGCGTTAAAAAAAAAAAAAAAAAAAAGAAAGGTGCAAACTAATTGTTAGTTTTATTTCTGCCTGGCTGTTGTGGTGTAACTTGCCTTACTTGGCTGGAAGCTGGCCCAGCATTCAGAAGGCTCCTCAGGTGTGGACAGGCGAGCTCTCCCCCCTCCCGGGCGCTGTAAGTTGCTCCGGGTGTGTGTGGGAGTGTGTGCTGGGGCCTCCGGCTCCCGAACCCGAGGATCGGGTGAGGAGCCGTAGAGGAGGGGCATACAACGCGAGCGGGTCTTCTCTGGCGCCCAGGGCCGGTTGGCGGCAGCGGGCCGGTCCAACTTGAGAGAGGTGCAGAACAGCGGAGCGGGCTCCCGCGGGGGACGATCCTTTCGGAGGTGAGCCGGGCAGGAAGCTGGGCGGAGGAGCCGGTAGAGTCAGCGGGGTATAAGGCCGCTGACAGGCGCGGCTCAGACCACGTGTCGGCGCTGAGAGGAGCGCGGCTAAAGAGCAGGGCTGCCGTTTAGTTTCCGGCAGGCACTCCTCACGTGCGCAGAGCGCGGGAAAGAGTGCAAGTCGGGGGCTGAGGCCTAGTAGGCAGTACAAGCGTGTTCACGTGACAAAAAAAAAAAAAAAACCCCAAGCCACGAACAGGAGATTTTTAGATAGCGGGTAGGTCCAGGCTGGGACTAGCACAGTTTGGGAGTCGCGCGTGGTTCATGTTTGGGCAGTGGGCACCAGCGGGGGAAGGGCCTGCAGCGCATCAGTGCTCCGCTATGCCGTCCAAGCCTCAATGCATGTTGTGTGGGCTTAGGAGAGACTCGGTCTCGGCGGAAGGCGTATGCCGAGAGTGCTCGCAGGAGAAGGTAGCAGGGGAAGGAGAGATGGAGTCTACTCTAGCTCCCGGGGAAGCTTTGGGGTCTCCGGGATCTCCTTCATCTGTCGGGCGGACGTTAGAGCCCACGTCAGGACCTTCTAGGGCAGCGGAGGCGGCCAGCTCACATCCAGTGCTAGCGGGGGGGGGCTGGCAGCAATTTTTTCCAAAGATTTTATTGCCCTTCTCAGCCAAGCTCTGGGGAAGCAGCCTGAGGGGGAGGTTGAGGAGGACACAGTGCGCAAACGCGGGGGCGACCTCGTGGAGGGAGGTATGGAGGCCGTTTCGCGGAAGAGAGTGAAATCAGCAGACAAGGCGGATCCTGCAGAGGGTTCGGATTTCCTATCGGAGAACGTGGATGATTTGGATGTGGACTTGGATCTGGAGGAAGGCGAAATAGCGGACGCCGATGATCAGGCGTGGGTCGTTCGGGTCTTTCGGCGGGAGGAGCTATCAGCGCTAATATCGGAGACGCTGAAGGCACTCAATATGCCTTCGGCGGATCCGTCGGCGGATCCGTCTTTGGAGGACCCGCTGTTGCAGGCGGTAAGGAAGTCTCAGAGGGCCTTCCCGATCCATAGAGTATTTAAGGAGATGATTCAGGAGGAATGGGACACTCCGGAAGCAGGGCTGAAGGGTGCCAGAGTAATGTCGCGGCTCTATCCCCTACAGGAGCTGGATAAAGACCTCTTTAAATCCCCGAGGGTGGATGCAGCGGTCTCGGCGGTCACGAAAAAGACAACAATCCTGGTGGAAGGCAGTTTGGCCCTGAAGGATGCTCAGGATAGGCGTCTCGATACGTTATTGAAGCAGGTCTTTGAAGTTAATGCCCTGGCCATGCAGGCCTCTATTTGTGGGGCGTGGGTGGCTAGGGCATGCTTGCGCTGGTCCCAGAAGTTGAAAGGGAGCCCGGACACAGAGGCGAATGAGGAAGCGGCCCGCTTAGAGTCGGGGACAGTGTACCTCGCTGATTTACAGTATGATCTCATTCGAGGCCTCTCCAAGAGTATGGCGTCCGTAGTAGCGGTGCATTGGTATCTGTGGCTGCGCAACTGGGCAGCAGATGGAGCATCCAAGGCGAGACTAGCGAAGCTCCCCTTTCGGGGGAAACTCCTCTTTGGGGAGGACTTGGATAAGCTGGTTAAGGATCTTGGTGAGTCTAAGGGGGGAAGGTTACCTGAGGATAAGCAGAAGCAGAGCCGTCCTCAGGCACCTTCTCGAAGCCAGTAGAGGGAGTTTCGTAGGTTTCAACACACCAGATTTGGTCAGTTCCAGAGAGGATGTTTCCAGTATCGCTCTCAGGGATTTCGGGGTTTCAGGGGAGCAGGGAGAGGTTTTGGAATCTCTCCTTCCCCGAATCTCAAGAAGTCCCAATGATGCCAGAGGGGCCCAGGCAGGGGTATTACCCATGGGAGGGCGGCTACGGGATTTTTACCCGGCTTGGGTCCAAATCACGACAGATCTCTGGGTGTTGGAGATCATTCAAAAGGGCTACGCTCTGGAGTTTCTTCGCCCGGTACGGGAGGCCTTTGTTCTCTCACCATGACGGACGAGTGCAAAACTAGAAGCCGTACAGGGGACAGTAGAAAACTTGTTGGCTCTCAAAGCGGTGGTGCCCGTCCCGGAGGACCAATGCTGTTCCGGTCGATACTCCATATATTTCGTGGTTCCCAAAAAGGAAGGGACCTGGAGGCCCATCCTGGACCTCAAGGGAGTCAACCGGTGTCTGAGGGTTTCGCATTTTCGGATGGAAACGCTAAGGTCGGTTATCGTAGCTGTACGGCAAGGAGAGTTTCTCACTTCGCTGGATCTCTCAGAAGCGTATTTGCATATCCCCATTCGGGCGGAGCACCAGAGGTATCTTCGATTTGCCATCCCCTTGGGGCATTTTCAGTTCCAGGCATTGCCCTTCGGCTTGGCGCCAGCGCCGCGCACCTTTACAAAGGTGATGGTGGTGGTGACGGCGGTGTTGCAAAGAGAAGGGATCCTGGTGCATCCTTTTCTAGACGACTGGCTGATTCGGGCGAAGTCAAAGGTCGAAAGTGTGGCAGCAACATGCCGGGTGGTCCAGTTTCTGTAGAGCCTAGGATGGGTAGTGAATACTGCAAAGAGCAAGTTAGAGTCCTCTCAGAAGTTGGAGTACTTGGGAGCGAGCTTCGACACGGAGAGAGGCAGAGTCTTTCTCCCGCACTCTCGGGCTTTGAGACTGCGGCAACTGGTGCGAGCGTTTCTGAAAGCAAGGGCCCCATCGGCGTGGCACTACCTTCAGCTCTTGGGCACGATGGCGGCGACGCTGGAGGTGGTCCCATGGGCGAGAGCGCACATGCGACCTTTGCAGAGAGCGCTTCTCCGGAGGTGGTCGCATCAGTCGGATCGGCTGTCCCAGAGACTGGTTTGCCCTGCGGACACAAAACAAGCCTTACGGTGGTGGCTGACTCCGGGGCATCTGGAGAAGGGCATGCCTTTGGAGTCGCCGGAGTGGAGGCCCCTAATGATGGATGCCAGCCTGTTCAGCTGGGGAGCGCACTTCGACAGGCAGTTTGCCCAGGGACAGTGGTCCGAGCTGGAAAGAACATGGTCAATAAACAGGCTAGAGCTGAGGGCGGTGACAATGGCGTTACGAGAATTCCAATATCTGGTGCAAGGAAGAGCGATTCGGGTACTGTCCGACAACGCCACAGCAGTGGCATATATCAATCGGCAAGGGGGCACCGCCAGTGTGGCTCTCGAAGAAGCGGGGGAGCTTCTTGAATGGGCAGAGTCGCATCTGGAAGCATTATCGGCAGCGCATGTGGCAGGAATCGACAACGTGGCAGCCAATTTTTTTGAGCAGAGTCAAGGTGGATCCCGGAGAGTGGATTCTACACCAGGAGGTCTTGATCTGCTAGTGCAGTGTTGGGGGCCTCCGGTGATGGACCTGATGGCAACGTTCAACTCGGCAAAGACCGGAAGGTTTTTCAGCAGGCGCAGGGAAAGGATGTCAGAGGGCCTAGATGCTCTGATTCAGAGGTGGCCAGAACGTCAGCTCATCTGTGTTCCCGCCGTGGGCACTGTTCGGTCGAGTGGTGCAACGCATAGAGAGGCACAACGGAGTGGTGATTCTAATTGCCCCGGATTGGCTGAGAAGGCCGTGGTATGCAGATCTGGTGCGCCTTCTCGTGGAGCCTCCGTGGAGGCTTCCGGTCAGGGACGATCTCCTGCGGCAGGGTCCTCTGTTGATGCCTCAGGTGGATCGATTCTCGCTTACGGCCTGGCTCTTGAGAGGGCTCGGTTGACGGCCAAGGGCTACTCAGCAGCGGTTTATCTCGACTTTATTGAAGTCTAGGTGTAGGTCGACATCAATAGCCTATGTCAGTGTATGGCGCATTTTTGAGGCCTGGTGCGCGGAGCGATAAGTGATGGCGTTAAGGGCGTCGGTCTCACAAGTTCTGGCATTCTTGCAGGACGGCTTCAATAAGGGACTGGCGGCGGCATCTCTTCGAGTACAGTTAGCGGCGCTTTCCTGTTACCGCGGAAAGGTCCAGGGAATGGTGTTGGGGAACCATCCGGATGTCAGGAGGTTTCTGAGGGCCACCGCACTCTTGCGGCCGCCCTGTAGGAGTCCGGTCCCAGCGTGGGATCTTAACATAGTGTTGGATGCTTTGATAGGAGTGCCTTTTGAGCCTTTGGCTAAGGCTACCTTGAAGGATCTTACACTCAAGGTAGTGTTCTTGGTGGCCATCTCGTCGGCGAGACGAATTTCAGAGTTGCAGGCTCTGTCCTGTAAGGAGCCTTTTTTGTCGTTCTACGATAATAAGGTGGTTTTGCGTACCGTACCATCCTTTTTGCCGAAGGTCGTGTCCATGTTTCATGTGAATCAGGTGGTTTCCTTGCCAGCCTTTGAGAGGGGAGGCAAGGATACAGGCAAGAGGCGGCTTCATCGACTGGACGTAAGTCGGGCCCTACGACTGTTTGTTAGTAGGACAGCCTCATTGAGAAAGTCGGACAGGCTGTTTATCTTGTTCGGAGGTCCATGGCAGGGTGAAGCAGCTTCTAAGGCTTCTATTGCGAGGTGGATTAAGGGAGCTATAGAGTCAGCCTCTATTCTGAGGGGCAGGACAGCGCCGAAGGGTCTGAGAGCGCATTCCACGAGGGCGCAGGCAGCCTCTTGGGCAGAATGTAGTTTGGTACCGGCAGTAGACATTTGTAGGGCGGCTACTTCGTCGTCTCTGGCGTCCTTTGTTAAGCATTACAGGATCGATGTACAAGCGGAGGGGGATGCGAGGTTTGGATCAGGGGTTCTTCAGGCTGGTCTAGCGCGTCCCTCCCATTGATTGGATTACTGCTCTGGTACATGCCCAGTTGTCTGGGACTAGACTGGAGGGCCGACAAGGAAGGTGAATTAGATTTACCTGCTAATTATGATTCCTTTAGGAACTCCAGTCTAGTCCCATATCCCTCCCGATTTCCAGTTGGTAGATGGTGGCCTGAAGAAATACATTGTAGGGCGCTCAGTACGGCTGAGTGTCGCTAGGCTGCGGTCTCTGGTAGGGGAGAGGTTTTGGGCTTGTCTGGTCCACGTATCTGCAAGAGGATGTCCTTCTGTATCAGTCTGGTCATCGACCAGGTTCTTAAGGTTTGTTAACAGTTTATTTGCCTTTTTAAAGTTACGTAATTTTGAAAGTAAATGTTATTTTTGAAGAGTTTATTTGCTTATTGCTCTGGTGAGTCTGCTTTGTCAATAGGTTACTGGAAAGGGAAGGCGATCTGTGGTATATTTATGCTGGAGCCACAGAAAGTTGTGACGTGCTCAGTCTCCAAAGCTGCGGGAGGAGGTGCTTAAACCCAGTTGTCTGGGACTAGACTGGAGTTCCTAAAGGAATCATAATTAGCAGGTAAGTCTAATTCACCTTCCACTTTTGCTGACCTTTGATTACTCCCTCCTCCGCTGCCAGCAACCCTGTATACAGCTTTGATATCACCCCTTTCCTGGTTTTCTTTTGCTTCATTAATTTCTCAAATCCTGTATCTTTTCTTGCAAGATCTTCCCTTAGTTCTGTGTGCTGAATATAATGCCCAAATTGCATGTAAGTGTACTGGTCCATTTTACTCAGACCATATTCTTTCTGAAGATCTCCAAACTCCCGCAACTCTCCCTTCTTAACTATTTGTCCCAACCTCGTTAAACCTTTGTGTCCCCATTCCTTGTATCTCACCCCATCTAGCACTGGCTGGAAATCACTCATCCCCATTATAGAGATTTCTGTTGAATATCTTTTCCCAGCCATAAGTTTTGACTTAATCTTCAGCCAAATGCTCATTGTGAGTGCCCTAAATGTGTTCCCTTCCTTGTCGTCGTCCTTTCTAGCCTGGGGATCCCATATCCACGTTCCCAAACTACCTCCCTTATGACCCTCTTGTTCCATTTGTACCCATATGGGAATTACCCCTCCCCCTTCCATACTGACAGGGCCCGAAGATGTGCTGCCAAATAATATTTTTCCACACACGGCACTCCTAAACCCCCATCGTCCCTATTAAGGAACATTGTATGTCGGGACACTCGAGGCAGCTTCTCTACCCATATAAAATTCATTATCAAATTTTGAATTTGTTTAAAGAACACTCTGGGAACCATACATGAGAGCAAGTTAAACAGAATCCTTGGGAGTATGTTCATTTTTATAACTGCTATCCTCCCTAGCCAGGAGAGATACAGACCCTTCCATCTCTGTAAGTCTTTCTTTATTTCCTGGATCAAGGGGACATAATTCCATTCTCGTAATTGCTGAATATTGCTGTCCATTTGAATCCTCAAGTACCTATATGATTTCTTAACCCATTTAAATGGAAATCCCTCCTGTAATCTTTCAATTAAATCCTCAGGGAGGTTAAAGCCCAGGATCTCCGTTTTGCCTATATTTATTTTATATCTAGCTACCCTGTATTGCTTAATTTCATCCATAAGATTCGGCAATGTAGTTAAAGGTTCACACACCATAAAAATGACATCTGCAAACAGTGCTACTTTAGATTCCCAAGGGCCCAGTTGTACTCCTTGCTTCCTCACCCTTTCTTCAAGTTGCTCAATCACCAAAGCAAATAATAGTGGTGATAAAGGGCAGCCCTTTCGTGTACCCCTTTCTAAGTTAAATAATGCCAAGTAGCCTCCATTCACCCTTACACGTGCTTTAGGTTCAGCATATAGTACCTTAAACCAATTTAGAAAGTTGTTCCCCAGCCCCATCTTTCCAAGAACTTGTATTATAAAAGGCCACTCTACCCTTTCAAATGCTTTCTCAACATCTACAGTGATAAATTGTGTCTTTTGACCCTTCCTTTGCACTTCCCATGTTAAATTGAAAATTTTCCTAATGTTTATCCCCAACCTTGCCTCCCTACCACAAGCCCGTTTGATTTATGTACTAACCTTTACATTACCTTTTGTAATTTATTTGCCAATATTTTTGCCAACAACTTTGCATCCACATTCAAAAGTGAGATTGGTCTATAGGAACCACAAACCATTGGGTCCTTCCCCGGTTTTAGTAATACAGTTATCCCCGCCTCTGCCATTGAGTTGGGAAGCCTCTGTGAAGATATTACCCCATTAAACACCTCCACCAACAACAGGCATACTGAATCTTGAAAAACTTTATAAAATTTTTCCGTAAGAACACCCACCCTCGGTGCTTTGCCCATTTTTAGTCTTAATCGCCTCCTCAACCTCCCCTTCACTTATAGGCTCAGACTCTTCTTGTTCAATCTTTTGTAACTGGCAGTTTTCCAAGTACTTTGCACTCTTTTTTTTTCCCCATCCTTTATCTCACTACTGTATAGTTTAGAATAATATTCTGTAAATACTTGCCGTATTTCATTATTCCCATGAACCAATTCCCCTTTAGTATTCCTTCTAATACTATTTTGCTATACTCTTTGCTTTAATTTTATTTGCTAAAATACGCCCAGCCTTGTTTCCCTCTTCAAAAGTGGTCTGTTGAAGTATATTTAACTCTTGCGCTATTTTGCTCGTCCACAATTGCCCTAGCTGGCCTCTTAAGTGTTATAATTCACTCAACACTTCTGGCTTCCTGTCACATTGATGACTACCCTCCAACCTCCTTATTTTCTCTAAGATTTGCCTCTCTGTTTCCTCTGTCCGTCTTTTAGCTTTTACTGCCCCCCCCCCTATCAAATGCCCTCTTACTACTGTCTTTAGCCCATCCCACACCAGCATGAGAGCCACTTTCCCATTAAGGTTAATCTTCAAATATTCTTGAATCACTCTAGTTATGTTTCCCTACTGTCTCCCGTTCCTCAAGGAGTGATTCATTGAGTTTCCAAAATTGTATCCCTGTATTTATATACCCTAGGTTAAATGTTGCACTCACTGGGGCATGATCTGTCCATGTTATGATTAACTTCGGCCACTTTGGTCATCCATGTCCCTCCCACCCATATCTTATCAATCCTGCTGTAGGTGTCATGAGGGGGCCGAATAAAAAGTATATTTACGCTCTTCTGGATGTTTACACCGCCATACATCCATAAGGCCTATTCTCTCTTTCAATTTCAGCAGTCCCATCCTATCTATTAGTTTCCCCATCCCACACTCTCCACTATTTACCTAATCGAGGATTCTCCGTTAGATTGAAATCTCCTAGAATTATTAGGGTGTCTCCCAGTGTCTCCAACTTCCCCCACCATTTGTTCCCTTTGCTTTTCATTACGTCCATACATACTCAGAACCCATACCTCCTCATTTACCAGTTTTATTTCCACTCCTACACATCTTCCCCCCCTATCTCGATATACCCCCATCACCTTGTCCTGCATATTCGCACTGACCATAACTCCCACGCCTCCCTTCCTAGACTCCGTTCTACGTCCTGCCAAAATGACCTTTGGGTACCTTTTTGTTTGTAGCATGCTCTCCTCGCCCACTTTCAAATGAGTCTCTTGAATACATATAAAATCAGCCGGTAGCCTGTTCCCCTCTTTGTCCAGTAGCCTCCTTTTGTGCCATGTCCTCAAACCTTTCACATTTATTGTGGCAATTGTCATTTTATACTCCCCCATCTGTCTTTTCTCCCTTCCCACCTCCCCCTTGCCTCTGTCATTCTCTAATCCGTTTCCCCGTCTCCCCCTTGCCTCCCCTTCCTTCCCCTGTATCCCCCTCTCTATTACCCTCCCTCCTGAGGTCTCCTTCAGAGTAGTGCTCCCTATCAGCCCCCCTTCCCCAAGCTCCACTGTTCCTGTACTGAAACTTCTCCTCCATCTCCCCCCTCCTGGTTTTCTTACTTCCTTTCTCTCTTTAATTTGTTTACATTGTTAATTCACAGTCTCAAGATATGTATCATTCTGATTAACAACAATGTATATTTTAATTTAAATTTTATGCCTTAATTTACTAACTCAAATCTTCAAAATTATTTGAACCTTTAAACATAAAACATTGCTAGCAATCAACATCTTTACACCTTAATACCTTTCCTTTGACCAGTTTTAGTCCACTTTATAGATATTATATCCTTCCCCACTTAAGGACCATTACCAGATCATAGTTCAGCTCCTTATCCTTCACTCTCACATTCCTTTATAGAGGAGCCAGCTTGGTCTGATTATCCCGCACCCTTTTGGGACTTCCCAAATGCCCAGCTCTTAATCTTCCAGGCAGCCCTTTTCTTGAAATGTGTCCATTTTCTGGCCTTTCTGCCCTTTGCTGTTTTTCTGGTGACTCGTATAACCCCATCTCTGCTAGTGCTCTCTTTGCTTCCTCGTAGTTTCTCACCCGCCAACTCTTATCTCCTTTACTAAAGAACAGTCCAAATGGATACAGCCACCTGTACTTCACCCCCTCTGTTTGCAAAGTGCGAGCGATAGGTTGCATCTCTCTTCTCCTTTGCAGTGTCCCTGCCGCCAAGTCAGCAAAAATTTCAATTTTATATCCTTGCCAGGTGAAGTCCCTTAGTTGGCGCATCTTCTCTGCATTCTGCTCTTAAACTCCATAGTGCATATCACAATATCCCTGGGTCTATTTGGTCTCGTTGGGCCCAGTGCTCAATGCGCTCAATCCAATACAGCATTACCACCTCCTCTGAGTTGCCATCTTTCTGAAGAACTGCCTTGCAGACCGCCTCTGCCACCTTCCTGCTGTCTGTCAGACGGCAGCCTGGGTGAGAATCTTCACAGTCTTGTCAAGTGCATATATCTATATGATTTGCAAGGTATTGTGGGCAATGTAGTTCATTCACACCAGACACAGCTGCTGACAATAATTTAGTTGTGCTCTTGGGTAAAGCCAATAAGATATTTATTTATGGGGTTATTTCTCCCAACACAGATATGCTTGGTAGCACATAAATTAGGTTACTTGCTTTCAGTGTTAACTTGGAAAAACAAAGTTAAAATCAGGAAAACAACAAATGAAAAGCCACAAAGCAAGAAACAAACTGTTCTTTTCAGGTTAACTTCTGATTACTTCCCACATAGATACAGAAGTGATTCTCTCCTAGCTCACAAGCAATTAGGTAAGGCTTAATTGCTAGCAGTTACCAGCTGAAACTCCTTAGCTGGCTTGCCTTCCACTGTGTGGGTCAAATCCTGCTTCAGGAGCTTTTCTGAGTAGATTAAAGAACAAATTTGTATTTCTTTGTGATGGTTGCTGTACTTTATAACAGAAAGTTACCAACGGAGTTTAGATAGAGAGCAGTCCATATAAACAGGATCCTCATCTGCTATTATTCCCCCTTGTTCAACAAGCATGTGTTCAATATCATGGATTGGCACAGATGAATCTCTCAATGGAGCATTTTCAGGAGAATACTTGTTTCCCTGCTGTCTTTCAAGGTTATAGCTAGGGCATAGATCAGTGTTCATACCTGAGCTTCCATTGCTGCTAGAGTTCCTCTCTATATAGCCTGGCCAGTATGTAGTCCAGTTCTTATGTCCAGCCTTCCAATCCAGATCCCTGGACACTGGATCTCTCTTCACATACCTTCTGGCATAGGTCTTAGGGTCCCTTCCACATGCAGCCGTCTCCCTCACAGGTAGCGTCTGGAGATTCCTAGCTCTGCAGCACCATTCCTCTGGCTTTTCCCAGTCCAATGGTGTATGCTGGCCCTTGGGATACCTCCCAGTATACCTACTGTTTTGGACTCTTCTAGACCTCTCAAAGGCTTTTCTCCTCTTTCTTCCAGAGGGTTTCTTTTTCTCTCTGTCCGTCCGGTTTGGCTTCTGCTTCTGATGATCCTTCTCTGGATATCCAAGGTGATCATGAAGATGGTCATCTGTAGAATAAACTCTACTCTTATTCTGCCTAGATGAGTGCTCCTCCCTAACACAGCGCAGCTGTGCTGAATCAGGCCCTGCCCTTTGAGATGAGTGCTTAGGGATTACCTCATAGCCCTCCTGATTGAACACACGTTTCCCCACTTCAGCTCCTCTAATGGCTGTTGGAAACCTGGTGCATTCTGGGACTGGTAGTCTTTTATGGGAAAATTCTGTTTTCTTATTTCTACCAGAACTGACAGGTTGCTGGTTCAGAGTCACTTCACCTTTTCTATAGCTCCTTCCTGAGCTATGATAAGCTTCCTTATCACATGTCTCAGAACTCCGGGTCCTCAGAAATCCCCCTTATTCTCAGGTTGTGCCTCCTAGAGTGGTTCTCTAGATCCTCTATTTTATACATTAGTTGATCCTTCCACTTTTCCATTTCTTTTTGCAGTTTTTCTGTTGCATTTTGTAGTTGCTGCTGCAACTGTTCCATCTGCTGATCGTGCACTTCCACTTTACGTGCCAATTCTCCCACTTACTCTCTAAGCTCCCCATAGACTTCTCCCATCTCTGCTTTCACTGCAGCCAGTTCTTCCTTCAATTCACTAAACCAACCTCTCAGTTCTTCTCTAGTCACTTTTTGCACCACCATTTTTCCCGCGTCCATCTCGGTGCTCCTTCCACTTCTCCACTTGTGCTCAGAGTTTTCTCCTCCTCCGGAGCTCATGGCTGCCATTTTCTGCTCCACTCAGTCTGCATGCCTGCCGACATATGTGAACTCCCTGAGGTCTGCTGCTTTCTTTCTCATCGTCATTTGCTGCCTGGTCCTTTCTACTAGCGTTTACTGCTCCTTGCCTGCACTCGTAGCTTTTCTAGATGGAGGTTTGCCGGAGAAAACCGGGTGAAGTTCCAGAGCTCACAGCTCAGCCTGCCATCCAAGTAGATGTCATTTCCTCCAATTTTGAATGTATTTTGTAGGTGTGCCATCTGTTCCTGTTATTGGGTGTCCTCTGTATTAGTGATTGAGGTGAATTGAGGAGAAGCCATGGAGTAATTTGAAACTTGTCAGTATGGTTTTGTATTTTGCTTTCGTTCTAACAGATAATCAGTGCAGTTGTTTGACCACCGATATAATGTGCTCAGTTTGGATGGAGCCGGATAAGATGCGGGCAGCCGTGTTTTGTGCAAGCTGCAGGGGGTGGATAGCATATTTTGGGAGACCTTGGAAGAGGATGTTGTAGTAGTCGAAGTGGGTTAGGACCAGGGCTTGGAAGACTGTTTGATAGTCCTAGAAGTGTCCAGTAATGTACACAGGTGATGTACTGTTTTGATCTTGTGGTAGATGGCTCTGGTAATATTGCTGATGTGTGGTTGCAGCGATAGACGTTGGTCTATGGTTACGCCAAGGTATTTTACTTCGGATTTGACTTTAAGATCCGTTCCTGCAACTGTTATGGCTGGTGGCAGTGTAGTTTGGGTCCTTGTGGATGAAGAGGACCTCTGTTTTCTCATGGTTGATTTGTAGGTTCTGTGCTGTGTCACCGCCTCTCCTAGTGGCAGTGTGCCAAAGGGTCAGGGTGGACATTTTAATTTTGTTGAAGAAAGAAAAACTTTTAGACCAAATGTATTCTGGTCCTTGTAGTCCCTCTTCACAAGAAAATAGATGTGTGAGCCTTGAGCAGGGTGAAACAAAAAGGTTTTTATTCCCTTGTTACGCAAAAGGTCCTTCAGGAAACAAAGTAGAATTACCTTACTTCAGGTTTAGTGCTAAGAATATTTACCAAAGGTCAGCACCTGTTACAAATGCTTCACAGTTCTCTGTATCCAAGCAAGTTTCTCAAACAGCAAGAAAAACAAAACAAAACTTCTTCCTTCAGTGTTAACAGAAGCAAAAGGTACTTTAAGCATGTGCTGCTGTTATATCTCGGTAAGAGATTCCAGGCTCTCGGTAATACACAGAGAACAGTCCATTGGTTCAAGCATCAAGGGTTCTGGTTCTGCAAACTCAATTTGCATGGGTTCTAGCTCACTCGTGGTGTCTTCTAATCCTGAGCTTTCCCTAGTTAACACAGGTTGCAGTTCAGTATTTCTTTCCCCCACTTTCCAGCCTTGCTGGCCTGGGTTTAGCAAATAACTATTAGGGCTTTTCCCTATACCTCTCTGTACAGGGTTACAAAACTTCCTTCAGCTTTGTTTCTTCTCAGAATGGCTTTTTAGGTTATCAGCCTTCCTAGGTCCTGGCATCCATTTAATAAAGGAAGTATCACTGTACCTTGGATCTCTGTAGCGTTTGCTGCTGGTGTTCTCTCCACCAGAGACTCTCCCTTTGTCACCGTCTTCCTTGAAGACTGGCTTCTGGAGCTTTCTAAGCTGGGCTTGTTCTCCCTGGAACTTAGCTCTGCTTTTCCATGTATCCAAGCTTCTCTGCCTTGCAGTGTATGAGGTTCCTTCCTCGGGTCCGTCCTTCAAAGATCCTTTCTCTTTCTCTCTCAAAGGTCCTCCCTCGAGTTCCTTCTCAGATCCTCTCTCGAGTTCCCCCTTAGATCCTCTCTGTCTGCTTCCTTGTGAGCACTGCTTAAAAAGGCGTTCTCCAGCTGAGTTTCCTGGCTTTCTACCCAGGTACCTTTGATTAGGTACTGCATTGCTACAACCTGGGTGTGTCAGCTTAACTTCTGCAGCCTCGTGCCTGCTCCCTCTAGTTGCACTTCTAGGTAATTTCACCCTCTGTAACTCAGTTGCTTCATAAGAAAGAGAGTTTTTTCTACATCCATCGCTTCAATGGCTTCAACTCCATTACAACTGCCAGTCATTGTGTGACTTCATTAAAACATTTGATTAGTGTGATGCAAACTGGTTTTCTGGTAGAGAATGGCATGTATAATAACATGACATCATCTGCATGGATGTGGTAAAGTATGTTATGAGATTGTATGATTTTTGCAGACAGGTTGGAGATAGATGTTGAATAAAAGTGACAAAAATGCGGAGTCCTGTGGGACTCTTTACTGTTGCGTATAAGGGGAGGAGTGAAGGCCCTTTATTGTGACTTGCTGGCTGCAGCAGGTTAGGTATGATTGGAAACATTTTAGGGTGATACCAGTTAATCCAATTGATTGTAGGCGCAGTAGTAGTGTGCTGTGCAGTACTGAATTGAATGCCACTTTGATAATTAGGAAAAACATTGCAAAGCCCTGGTGTGTCCATTTGGTGCCTTTGATGAGCTTGTCCATGAGGACAATTAGGAGTGTTTCTATGCCACTGTTGGGTTTGAAGCTGTATTGGTGGAGATCGAGTGGGGTGTGTGTGTCGACATGTTGCTGAAGCATTACTGCTTTCTCAATGATTTTTGTGAAGAATGGTAGACTGGCAGTGGGTCTGCATGTGTTGGGTTTGCTTCGGGTCTAAATTGGCATTTTTCCTTATGGGTCGTAATGAAGATTTTTTTTTTTTTTAACTCAAGGGGCTTGTATCCTTCTGTGAGGGAGAGCTGCGTGATCTTCTGTATGATGGGGAGTACCTCATTTTTGGCTATTTTTATCCAGCTGACTGGGCATGGATCGAGCAGAGATGTTGTGGTGTTGAGGCTGCTGATTGTGTGTTCCAAGTGGTCTGGTGATTTGGGTGTGAATGAATGCCAGGCGATTGTAGCTGAGTTGTTATTTTGCTGTGTTGTGGCTGTTAATGTTGAGTTGTTTGGTAGGTTTATTTGAATTCTGGAAGTGGTTGGTCATAAGCTGTGGGGAGAGTTCTTCATCTGCGTTTTGTGTGGGGCTATTTAATGCAGATTTTACTATTTCAAATAGCTTCTTTGGGTAGTTTAGTGAGCTTAGAATAATTTTGGTGTGGTATTCTCTTTTTGTGCTGGTTACGCAGGTTTGGTATTTATGTAGTTCAGGCATGAATTTGTTAAGGCTGTTTACATCCTTGTCACGTCTCCATTGCCTTTCCAGTCATCTCAGCTTGCGCTTGGCTTCTTTTAGGTCCACGGAGTACCGTGATACATGGTTTATGGGACAATGCCTGTTTGCGGTCTTATAGCGATTCTGCTGATTTCTTAGTTCCAGTTGTAGATTATCGATCTCCAGGAACCAGCAGGAATGAGTCTTCACATATGGGTACGTCGGTACCGACGGAGTCTGCGCGGGAATGCTTCCCAGCGTCCAATCAGAAAGCCTTTGGAAGCATCCCAGCATGCCTGCGTGCTGCCTTCCTGCCTTCCCAACTGTGTCTCCTCAGTTTTCGTTTTTCCGCGGAGCCGGCAGGACTTCCTCCTGTCACCGCAGAAAATTCTTCTTTTATTTTTTAGTTTTCTTGTGGTCGCGACTGCTTTCCCCGACGCCACCGGTACAGCCGGTGTTTCTTTTTTCTTTTCTTGTAAAATTTTTCCTTTTTAAGGAATATTTTTCCTCCTCAGTGTCTCACGGTTTCTCAGGCCTGTTAGGCCTCTCCTTTTTCCTTCATGGAACTGCCAGCCACTATCCCCAAGAAATGTACAAACTGTGGCGGTACAAACTTATTTTTAGACACTCACAATTGGTGTCTAACCTGCTTGGGTCCTGACCATTTTCCTCCGGAGCCCTCTGGCAATAGTATTGTGGGAAGAAGTTTTCAACATCGAGTTCCCCTCGACACGCGGTCCCCATCCAACTTCAGGGCACCGACCATATCTTCTTCTACACAGGATCAGGTAACCCAAAAACAGTCTGTTAAGACTAGCCAGTCCTCAAGCGGCAGTTCTCATGCACAGCATAGAGATGCCTACGGCCTTGCCCTCGAGAAACCACTGGCTTCAAAACCCCGGTGGGAGTCTTCGGCCTCCAAAGCCTGTGTGGGGTTTCAGGTTGTTCCTGAGGTTCACCCCTCACAGAACATACCTGAGCCATGCCCGGTGGTGGCATCCGCTTCGAGCGGTACCGATACCCCGGCATCGGCAATGGTGTTGGATGAAACATTCCTCACCAAGGATAGTCGTCTGGCGTCCTCGGTACCTACGGGGCCGTTGGATACGCTGCAGACCGACCTTCCAGTATCGGTACCGGTACCGATACTAGTACCGACGTCGGTACCCTCCAGACGTGCATCGATAGACTCGCTTCCTTCGATGCCGAGTCTGGAATCGATCTCTAGTTTGGAGGACTGGGTACCGACTCGCCTTGGTACCGACACCAGACGGTACCGAAGGCTCGGTTCCGATAATTCAGATCCGCAACTCTCGGTTTCTTCGATACCGTTAGAGTTGCCACCGGCTGGCCTTCATCCACCGGTATCGGATACGGTACCGAAGTCGGTACCGTTATCCACATTACCATTGCTGTCGGTGCCTTCCATGCTTCTCTCGTCAGGCTCGCTTCCCTCGATACCGAGTTTGGAATCGATCCCTAGCATGGACGATGTGCTACCAACTGGCGCTGGTCCCGACCTCCCGCAGTACCACGACCATCCTATAAGGATTCCATACTGCACCATCCAGGATCTTCTATTCCTATAAGCTTGGATAGATCACTCAGTGCCAACGCTAGTTCTTCATCAGATCTAGCCTATCCAAAGGAAGTTCCCTCTGGGGATCCTTCTTTTCAGGTTTTCCTCCTAGATATGACAAAATCCCTTGCCATTTCTTTTTCTGGACATGGTCCTACACAAGGCAATACAGGATCCCTCTATATTCCTGAGAGAGCAAAGGAAAACATCATGCTACCTTTGCATCATTCCTTGCAGGATCTCCTTCTACGAATGTGGGAAGCTCCTTTAAAGGTACCGCCACTTTCCAGAGCAACTGATCTTCTATATCAGGTGTCCCCTTCTCCAGGATTTCAAAAGACTCAACTTCCTCATCATTCCATTGTTGTAGAATCAGCAATGAGGCGGGTGAAGAGTACTAAAAAGCACTCTTCTTATCCGCCAGGTCGTGAGTCTAAGACTTTAGATGCCTTTGGACGCCAGACTTTCCAGGCACCCATGCTTTCAGCAAGAATTCTCTCATATATTTTTTATATGGGCTTATCTCTTGAGGAGGTCACAAAGAAATTACATCTTTTGACTCCTTTTCTTCAAGAGCCCAAGAGTGCCGACTATTCCTCACTGGTTAGTCATGCTCAAAATATCTCTAGATTTCTTACTCGTGCTTCCCTAGACTCCTTTGAGTCTGTTAGCAGGACTTCTGCTATAGCTATAGGAGCACGACGTAAAGCCTGGCTCCAAGCTTCAGACTTGGGCAAATGGGCACAAGTTAGACTGGGAAATACTCCTTGCACTGGAGAAAATCTCTTTAACAAGGAGTCTTTACTCCAGGTTGCTCAGTTGTCCACTGACTTTCCTGTTTCCAGAGGCTGTTCTACGCCTTCTTCTTTCCCAGTTGGTAGGAAATGTCCTGCCAAAATTTCTTCCCCTAGGGGAAGAAGATTTTATCCATCTTCTGCCCATCATACAGATGTTCCCAAACAGGGGAAACATCACCCTGGTCTGAAGAATCCACAACCTCAGCAGGGTCAACAAACCCAGCAGTCGCAGGATTTCAAATAGATCATCATTGCCCCTCTTGGTTGGTGGTTAGAGTAGCAGTCTGCTTCTTTTCATTTGCAGTATCTGCACTAAATTTATTCTAACCTTCCTAGATATCTCTTCATGAGACATCTTTTCTTTAACTTTAAGAGTCTTTATGATGATCATGCCCATACTTAACATGGTTTTCCTCTTCCTTTTGGAGGAAAGAGAACTAACAACTATTAATAGACAGTTGTTTTCCCTGTACTGGCATGTATCATCTCACCTGTCAGAGACTTCCTCCATAGTCAGTCTCTTTTAACTCTGTCTTACCTCCCTCTTACCATAACATTTGGTTTGTAAGAGGGACCCTTTTACACTGGTAAGCCCCTATGGTCCTCTACCTGTTCTACCGGGGGATTCTCCCTTCTGGAGTTGTCTCCCCCCTTGTTACCTTAGGGCAGCCCATCAGACAATAGGAAATCCTACCAGGTCTGTTGTTTTCTTTTTCCCAATCTAAAAGAGGGAGAGGGAAAAGAAATTTTCTCTGCTGCCCTGGTACATTACTGCAGATACAGCAATTCCTAGTGGTTAAGCCACTGGTTCTGTCCACCACACAACCAGGGATTCTCCTCCACTAGCAATCCTTCTAGCCTCAGTGCTAAGTCCCAAACAGGTTATCAACCTCGTTTGGGAAACCCTCTCATCACAGCCTGGTTGGTTAACTTCTATTCTTCGCCCCCTTGTCCTGGGCAGAATACTTGGTTACCTGCTGGCTTTCCACAGCCAGTTTTTCTTCTAACCAACCTGCAGCATGCTCTCTGCAACTCTACAGAGTAGCTTTGTACTATGGGCCCTTGCTAGAGAGCATTAGTATCTTGCCTAGCAGATAACCCCAGATGGTTAAAAGGGGTTCCCCCAGTCATGTTTCCATGACTGGTAGGTATTTCCTACCCTTACCATCTCATCTTAAATCTCTTTTGAGACATCAATCTCAGGCCCTTCATTACGTGAAAACCTAAAGAAGGGCCAATTCTCTGGCTTGGCCCATATCTCCTTTGGTCTTCTCGTCAGAGATAATTTTCTTCAATAGCAGCTAGAGGACACCCAATACCCCTCTTGCCCTCATAGGCAAGTCACTAGGGTATCTTCCTCCAGTGGCATCCTCTATCCATTCTCCATATGGCAATTCTGGAGAAATCTGGACTTCCTGCCTACAGTCTGAAGTTATCCTCTGCCTTTTTCATGTAGGCCATCCTGGTTATTCAAGAGCTCAAATTCTGAAAAGAATCCAGATTTCTTCTTGTCAGGGAGACCTCTCCTCTGACTCTGCCAATCATAACCAGGAAAAGAGATTTCTCTGTATATTCAAGCAGGTATTAACCTTCGTGCTGTTAGATGAATCTTCCTCTCTCCCCATATCCCTAGGGGGGATGAGCTTCTATAGACCTCTCTCCTTCCACATACCTGGGGATATGTGTCTATATGTCTACATATTCATATATATATATATATATATATATATACACACACACACACTTCTGCCCCTACATATCTCCTATAGATATATGCATACATACCCTATATGTATATATACATAGATATATGTAGAGATATATATTTAGATAGATATGTATCCATATACTCATCTACCTGTTCTGTGAGGTTCAGATATCCTTATATTCCTACATGATCCTGACAGATGGGCACTACCCCTATCAATGCTACGCCAGCATACTTAGGGGCGACACTTATAACCACTTCCTGTGGTAATTAACAACATTTTCCCTACCATATAGGTTGGGTACTCCTGAAGCTCTCCATGTACCTTTCTTCTTTCCTAATTGACCCCATTTAGGAAAGACATTGCGGAGCTTCAGTTAACCTAACGCTTAGCGCTCCTGAGTCTGTCCTTACTTTCTTATCAGATACAAGGGTCTCCATACCCTTTCTCCCCTGCATGGACTGATTCCATGTCCAGTCCAGTTCAGTCAGACTCATTTTTTCTTTGGGTCCTAAATTTGTACTGTTTTTGGACCTAAACAGCTTAAGCTTTCTTTAATAATGCCTTCTGCGTCTCCGCTGAAGCTCTACCTCTTATACTACCCCCAGTCTTTCCCCCTGGGGCCATTTCTCACCCTGAAGGGTTCTGACCTCCACTTGTTTTTCTCTACGTTTATTACCTCTACTTCTCAGTGAGGTACCCCTTGAGCACATTCACTGGCTCTTCTAATAGATCCATATGTACCTCAGTGGAATTGTGCAAGGTCTACAAGGGAGGCCCAGATTACAATATTTTACTACAAAATACCCTCTATACAGGGTCTTCCCCTTTAGAAACCCTGTTCTAGCCAGCTGTTCCACAGCTCCTCTTCTGTATTCAACTCCTACCCTCCATCCCCAGGATGCCTGAGGTCTTAAGCAATAGCATGGCTCGTTCTAGACTTGCAACATGCTAGGACTCCCTCTGGGCATCTGAGCTTGGGAGTCCCCATATGTGAAGACTCATTCCTGCTTGTTCCTGGAGATAGCACAGTTACTTACCTGTAACAGGTGATCTCTGGGAACAGCAGGAATAAGTCTTCACAACCCACCCACCTCCCCTAGGAGTTGCTTTTTCTCTATCTCTATCTTTCCCTTCCTTGCTCTCTCTCCCTCTTTGTCTCAGCTATAAAACTCAACTGAGGAGAGACAGTTGGGAAGGCGGGAAGGCAGCACGCAGGCGTGTTGGGATGCTTCCAAAGGCTTTCTGATTGGACGCTGGGAAGTGTTCCCTCGCAGACTCCGGCGCTACCGACGTACCCATATGTGAAGACTTATTCCTGCTGTTCCCAGAGATCACCTGTTACAGGTAAGTAACTGTGCTTTATCTAGGTTATCGGTATTATGGTCAATATTCGTTATGGTGTGTTCTACAGTTTGAATGTCATAAGAACATAAGTTCTCCAGGACCAAGCAGGAAGTCAGTCCTCACTTATGGGTGACGTCGGCGCCGACGGACCCCTCGCGGAGCAATTTTCCCCAGCTTTCAAAGAAAGCCTTTGGGAATTGCAGCGCGCATGCGCGGTCCTCTTCCCACCCAAGGGTGCCATCTTAGCCAGTCTTCTTTTTTCCGCGGAGCCCTACAGACGTACCCGTCGTGTCCCCGCGAAAAAGTTGATTTTTACTCATATTTTCTCTTTTTTCCTTCGGTTCGACGCCGGTCTTTTTCCCGCCCGGACTCGCGACGCCGGTCACGAGTCCTCTTCTTCTTTTTCGGTTTTTCTGACTTAGTCAGTTTCGTTTTCGGTTTTTCCCTGGCAGCCCGGTCCTTTGACCTCGCCGGGGCCCCTTTTTCCCCCGATGGCTGCCAGTGGTTTCAAACGGTGTGGTCAGTGTGACCGAAATATGTCACTAACTGACACACACGACAATTGCCTCCGCTGCCTGGGCCCGGATCATGAAGAAATGATCTGTGGGCCCTGCGGCAAAATGTCCTCCAAAGCGTTGAGAAGTCGGCGGCATCAGCGGGATAGGATCTTCACTGACCCCAGCCGTACCCGGACCTCGTCGGAGGCCTCCGCGTCCAGAGGTTCCAGCTCGGACCGTCGCCGGAGTTCCTCCGACAGGGGTTCTCCCTCCGGGGACCATCAACGAAAGGTGAAACCCGCGAGGGCGGCGTCGGTGGACGCTCCTGGCTCCGCGAGGGCCAGGTCGCATAGCCCCGATAGCCGTCCCGGGTCCTTGGAGAAGGAGCACCTCTCGAAGCGACCTCGCCTGGAGTCGGAGCTGCCTGCTCGGGTAAGTCCTGTGGTCCTCCTGGACTCGCCTCCGAGACCGCCGACGTCGGGCCCGACGCCGTCGGGGCCCGAGTCGGGGGCTGCTGGGTCACCTGAGCTCGGACTCAGGTTGACGGCCTTGGAGAGCAGACTGTCTGCCTTCATGGACCAGCAGCGGGCACTGCTCGCTGGCTTCGCTGGCGCCGCTGCCCCGACCGCCGGGACGTCGACGTCTAAGTCGACCCCGGAGACCGAGCCGATCCTCGAGTCGATGCGAACTCGAGTCGATCCTCGGTCGAGGTCACCCTCGGCCTCCCGTTCGGGACCGAGGTCGCCGACGCCGACTCCCTCGGCGTCGGGGCGGCAGGCGCCGCGCCCTGCCCGGGCCGACCCCACCGAGTCCTCGTCGGAGTCGGTCTGGGAGTCTGAAGAGGAAGAGTCGCCTGATTCTTTTCGGACTCGGTGTGTCCCCTCGGACTCACCTGAGTCCGAACCTCGGAAGCAGTCCCCCCCCGGAGGATGCCCGGTTCTCGGACTTCGTCAGGGATATGGCCAAGGCTTTGGCCTTCCCTGCGGACCCCGAGGAGGAGCCTCGAGCCGAAGAGCTCGACGCCCTCCAGTATGACTCTCCCGCCAGGGAACACTTTACTGTACCGGTTCCTCCCATGCTGGAACGACTACTCTTCCGCATGTGGGAGAGTCCGGCCACCTCGCCGGTCCTGAGCAAGCGGGTCGATTCTATCTATCGAGTCCGCAAGAGCCCTGGCTTCCAAAAAGCACAGCTACCACACCATTCCATGGTAGTGGAATCGGCCATGCATCGTCTTAAGAGCCAGAAGATGCACTCCTCGGTGCCTCCTGGCAGGGAGGCCCGTAACCTGGATGGCCTTGGTAAGAAGTGTTTCCAGGGCTCTATGCTTGCGTGTCGTGTCCAGACCTACCAGCTATACATGGGCATGTATCTCCGAGACCTGGCTAAAGAGCTAGCCGGATTCTCCGCTGGTTTGTCCGAGGAACCCTTGCGGAGGTTCCTGGCCTTGTCCACTGGCATTCGGGAATGCTCAAAATTCATATCCCGAGCAGCCTATGATGGCTTTGAAGCATCGGCTCGAGTGGCCGCAGCCGGCATCGGTGCCCGCCGACAGGCTTGGCTTCAGTCGTCTGACCTTGAGCCCTGGGTGCAGGACAAGTTGGTCGATGTCCCCTGCCGAGGCGAAAACCTCTTTGGCAAGCCCATGGCTGACAAGGCTGCACAAATTGAGACGGAGACTCTCACCAGGACTAGGCTTTCTAGGAAGACCTCCGCCCCTTCCCAGAAAAAGAAGGGCTCGGGAAAGAAGTCCTTTTACCCGAGGAAGGCGGCTGCCTACAAACAATACCCCCAATATCAGGCCCCTGCAGCTCCCCAACAGGGCCAGCAGGCCAAGGGACGGGGTAACGGGTCCCGTAGGCAGCAAGCCCCCAAGCCTGCACCACCAGCCCCTGCTCAGCAGGGTGGGGGCTTTTGACTCCTTAAGCATAGCCTCTCCCCCCCGCTGGTTCCTCCCAGCACCGGAGGCCGGCTGGTTCACTTCGCCCACAGGTGGTCCAGCATCACCTCAGATGCCTGGGTGCTTCAAGTCGTGCGAGAAGGCTATCTTCTCCACTTCCACCAGGTCCCTCCCTCCTATTTTCCGGGAGAACCTCCACGACCCCCTCTGCACAGGGAATTACTCCTTCAGGAGTTAGCAGGTCTTCTACAGGAACAGGCGGTGGAACCGGTGCCCCACCACCTGAAAGGTCAAGGCTTTTATTCCAGGTACTTTCTAGTACCAAAAAGGACAGGAGGCCTCAGACCCATCCTGGACTTGCGCAACCTCAACAAATTCCTCGTGCGGGAAAAGTTCAAGATGCTTACCCTTGGAATCCTTCTGCCCTACCTCCAGCAGGGAGATTGGCTATGCTCCTTGGATCTAAAGGATGCCTACACGCACATCCTTATCCACCCAAGCCAACGCCAGTACCTAAGGTTTGTGGTGGCCGAAATCATTACCAGTACAGAGTACTACCCTTTGGCCTGTCCTCCGCACCGCGAGTCTTCACAAAATGTCTCGCGGTGGTGGCGGCCCATCTCCGGCTTCACGGCCTCTATGTCTTTCCGTACCTCGACGACTGGCTCATCAGGGCAGCGTCCGCTCCGGAGGTCACCAACGCCACACGCCGCAAGGTGACTCTTCTGCAGTACTTGGGCTTTGTTATAAACTTCGCAAAGTCCACTTTGCTCCCCTCACAGGATCTCGAGTTCATCGGCGCAAGGCTGCACACTCCTCAGGCACGAGCGTTCCTACCGCTCAACAGAGCTCAACGGCTCATGGACCTAGCCGACCGTTTTCGCAGCCAGCCCCTGGTCTCCGCCAGGCGCTTCCTGAGACTACTCGGCCATATGGCTTCCACCGTCCATGTGACCCCCAATGCCCGCCTGAATATGCGGCCTGCTCAATGGTGTCTCCGCCAGCAGTGGCAACAAGCCACAGGCGGCCTAGCAGACCTAGTGCGCGTCTCCGAGCCGCTGATCTCGTCTCTCCAGTGGTGGCTTCATCGGCCGAACCTGGTACTCGGCATGCCTTTCCTGTCACCTCAGCCGGCCCGGGTGCTGACAACAGATGCATCCCTCCTGGGCTGGGGAGCACATTGCCAAGGGGCACGTACTCAGGGCCTCTGGACCACGTGGGAGTCTGCTCAGCAGATCAACTTCCTGGAGCTCAGAGCGATCCGCCTGCCTCTCAAGGCCTTCTCCCACCTGACCTCTCACCAGTCCATCCTTGTCCAGACGGACAATCAAGTTGCCATGTTCTACGTGAACAAGCAGGGGGGCACGGGCTCCTTCCCTCTCTGTCGGGAGGCACAGAAGCTCTGCTCTTGGGCCGTCAGTCACGGCGTTCTTCTCAAGGCAGTTTATCTCCCAGGCCAAGAAAATTGCCTGGCGGACAAACTCAGCAGGATCCTCCAGCCGCACGAGTGGCGCCTGGATCCCTTGGTAGTTCAGAAGCTCTTTCTAAAGTGGGGCCTCCCCACGATGGATCTCTTTGCCAGCCCTCTCAACCGGCAACTTCCTCGCTTCTGCTCTCGTCAGCCGCATCCCCTTCGAGTTGCGGCAGATGCTTTTCTACTCTCATGGGCGGAGAGCCTTCTGTATGCTTTTCCTCCCATCCCGCTAGTCTCTCGAACTCTTTTCAAGGTTCTCCGAGACAAAGCTTCCATGATCCTGATCGCTCCTCGCTGGCCCAGACAGCCGTGGTTTCCACTCCTGCTGCAATTAGCGGTGGAGGATCCATTCCCTCTGGGGTTTCAACCGGATCTCCTCACTCAAGATCAGGGGTCTCTGCTACACCCCAACCTCAGATCTCTCAATCTCATGGCCTGGCTGCTGAGAGGGTAGTCCTTGCTCCCCTTCTCCTGCCGGCAGAGGTGGAAGAGGTCGTCTTAGCTTCTCGGCGACCTTCTACCCGCAAATGCTACGCCCTTAAATGGCGTCGCTTTTCCGTTTGGTGTACCCAGCAGTCTCAGGATCCCTTCTCCTGCTCGGTGTCGGTGATCTTGCAGTACTTGCTCTACCTCTCTAATCTGGGACTTAAGTCCAACTCCGTCAAAGTTCACCTCAGTGCTCTTTCAGCACATCATGTACCGGTGGACGGCAGACCTCTTCCAGCGACCCTCTCGTAGCGAGGTTTCTCCGAGGTGTCCTTCTACTTAAACCACCTCTCCGCCCGCCAGCGCCTGACTGGGATCTGAATGTGGTTTTGCAGAGGATCACCTGTCCGCCTTTTGAACCTATGGCTACCTGTTCTCTCCGTTTTCTTTCTTGGAAAACATTGTTCTTGATAGCCCTCACTTCCGCTAGGCGCGTAAGTGAATTGCAGGCCCTCGTGTCTGATCCCCCTTACACTCGGTTCTACAAAAATAGGGTAGTCCTACGGACTCACCCAAAATTTCTTCCAAAAGTGGTCTCCCCCTTTCACATCAATCAGGAGGTGGTACTTCCGACCTTCTTTCCCAGACCACACTCCAGCCGAGCTGAAACGGTCCTCCATACCCTGGACTGTAGAAGGGCATTGAACTTCTACCTTGACCGTACGTGGGAGCACCATAAAGCTGCTCAGCTTTTTGTGTCTTTTGACCCCAATAAATTGGGGCTCCCGGTCTCCAAGCGTACTCTGTCCATCTGGGTTGCGGACTGTATCACTTGGGCTTATGGGGCAGCCGGACTCTCCTTGGAAGGTCGAGTCACGGCTCATTGCGTTCGGGCAAAGGCTACGACAGTGGCTTACCTCCGCTCTGTTCCGCTGGCAGACATCTGCCGGGCCGCTACTTGGTCTTCGAGCCAGACCTTTGCGGTCCATTACTGTCTCGAGAGGGAGTCCCGCAGGGACAGTGCTTTCGGACAGGCAGTCCTCCGTAATCTCTTTGAGGTTTGAGCAACTCCTACCCTCCATCCCGGATGTGGGCTACCGGTGGGTAATAATTCAGCGAAGATTCCTTCCTTCGGTGCTGCTGAGCTAGAGGGAGCTCATTTTTGTGCTTAGGGTCTCCGGTAGCCTTAAGCTTGGGAGTCCCATAAGTGAGGACTGACTTCCTGCTTGGTCCTGGAGAAAGCGTAGTTACTCACCTGTAACAGGTGTTCTCCAGGAGCAGCAGGAATCAGTCCTCACAACCCTCCCTCCTCCCCTTGGAGTTGCAATCATCTGCTTTAGTTTTTTTGCAAATTTTTATGCTGTCTTTTTTAGCTATGTCATCTGACTGGCTAAGATGGCACCCTTGGGCGGGAAGAGGACCGCGCATGCGCGCTGCAATTCCCAAAGGCTTTCTTTGAAAGCTGGGGAAAATTGCTCCGTGAGGGCTCCGTCGGCGCCGACGTCACCCATAAGTGAGGACTGATTCCTGCTGCTCCTGGAGAACACCTGTTACAGGTGAGTAACTACGCTATATGCCATACTGGGTCAGACCAAGGTTCATCAAGCCCAGTATCCTGTTTCCAGCAGTGGCCAATCCAGGTCACAAGTACCTAGTAGTTTCCCAAAGAGACACAAAGTTCCACATGCTTGTACTAGGGCAAGCAGTGAATTTCTCAGGTCCTCTTTAATAATGGTTTATAGACCTTTCCTCCAGGAACTTGTCCAAACCTTTTTTAAACCCAGCTACACTAACAGCTTTTACTACATTCTCCAGTAACTAATTCCAGAGTTTGATTACGTGTTGTGAAAAAATATTTTCTCTTATGAGTCTTAAACTGGTTAACACTGTAGCTTCATTGCACGTCCCCTAGTCTTTCTACTTTTTGATGGCATAAACACGTTGGGGTTTATTAAAGATTTCACTCTGAACTTACTTGTCGCCAGTCTTTGTACCTGCTTGGTGGTTCGTATACATAGTGTGCAGGTACTTGTTGCTCTCTTTGGTACCATAAACAATCAATTTACATCTTTTTATCTGGAAGTAGGAATCTATGAGATGGGTTTTTCTTAACTGCACTTGCATGGTTTACAGCGTTATGTGGGATGTAGAATGTTATTGTCTCATGGTCTGACCATGGCACTGCATTTGAGAGAGGTGGAATAGGGTTGTCTCATCATTTGCCGTGGGGCAGAGATGAGATTGAGCATGTTTCCTTTTGAATGGTTAGTTTGTTGACTAACTGTTTGTAGCCTAGGGCTTCCATAGCTTTCATGAAGGCTTTCTCTACTCTGGGGTTGACTGAAGAGAGGTTTAGGTCTCCGAGTAAGAGGAGTGGTTTATTGTGTAGGTTGTGGGTACAGATAGTTTCAAGCAGAGTTGCTCATATTACCCCTCTTCTCAAGTCTCTTCATTGGCTATCTCCAGGAGCAAGCAGGAATGTAGTCATCACATATGGGTACCGACGGAGCCTGCACGGGAACGCTCCCCAGCATCCAATTAGAAAGCTTTTGGGAGCATCCCACAGCGCCTGTGTGCTGCCTTCCCGCCTTTCCCAACTGCCTCTCTCCAGTTCTTCGTTTTCCGCGGAGCCAGCAGCTCGTGTTCCTGTCACCGCAGAAAATTTTCCTTCTTTTTTGTGGTCGCGTCTGACTTTCTCGACGCTTTACCGGTACAACCTGTTTTTCTTTCTTTCTTTCTTTTCTTTAAAAAAATAAAATAATAATTCTTAGTACTTTTTCCCATTTTTTTTCCAGGTGCACGCGCCATTTTGGGCCTTAGGCCCAAGATATTTTCCACAATGGAAAAACCCTCTTCGGGTTTTAAAAAGTGCACCAATTGTGGCGGTACCATCTCTGTTACCGACACCCATGAGTGGTGTCTTAAATGTTTAGGTCCTGACCATTCCATCTCGGAATGTATGGCCTGTGACATGATGTCCAAGAGAGGTCGACAGAACTGAGCTGCCAAGCTCAGTACCCTGTTTCCCTCTGATGCAGCTTCGGTGGCATCGACGTCTTCCAGGGCTTCGTCTTCCTCCCGTGGATCTCAGGTAGCTAAACATAAGTCTAGCCGGTCCTCAAAGGGTAGATCTCCTTCTAAGCATCGAGATGCCTCTGGCGTTGCCCTTGAGGATTCTGCACCGGCAAAATTGCCCCGGCGGGAGGCTTTGGCTTCCAAAGCATTATCGGGGCTCCAGGATCTTCTCGAGGCCTCGACCTCGGCAGAACTACTGGTGCCATGCTCTGGGGTACCGGTGGTCTTCTCCGGTACCGACATCCAGGCATCGGCAGCGTCGATAGACCAGAGGGTCCTGGCTATAGAACGCAGTCTGGCGGCTCTCCTTGCGGCATCGACACCCTCGGAACCGCGTCACAGTTCAACCGGTACCGGCACCGACATCGGCGTCCGCATTGCCGGCACCCAGTCATGCGATGCCTTCCAGTACCGTTATACCGGTACCGATCCCCCCTCGGTACCGAATTCGATCGGTACGGGTATCAGGCTCTTCAAGAGCATCCTGATAGAAGGTACTTCGAGTCCTCAGAGGAATCTGAGGATTCTGACAGTTCTGTCAGTGCGGGAATACTTCTCCCGGAGGAGTGCAGGATGTCTCCTCCAGAGGACATTTCCTTTCAGGATTTCATCAGGGAGGTGGCTCGTGGTCTGTCCATTACTGTGGCCCCTGAAACAGAGCCCAGAGCAAAGGAGTTGGAAATTTTACAATATCCTAAAACTCCTAAGGAGGCAGCTACCTTGCCCATCCATGAGATCTTGCATGATCTCATGCTAAGAATGTGAGAGACGCCTCTTACCACCTCTCCTCACTCTCGTAGACTGGATACTCTGTATCGAGTCCCTACTTGTCCTGGTTTCCAGGAAACTCAGCTTCCTCACTACTCTATTGTAGTGGAATCAGCTATGAGAAGGATCAAGAGTGCAAAGAGACATGCCTCTAATCCTCCAGGACGTGAGTGCAGAACTTTGGATGCTTTTGGACGTCGTGTCTTCCAAGCTTCCATGCTTTCTGCCAGGATCAGTTCCTATAGTCTATATATGGGAATGTTCCTGAAAGAAGTCACAGGAGATTGAGGCTTTACGCCCTCTTCGTCCTGAGGTTAGAAGACAGGATTTTCTCACATTGGTCAAACATGCCCAGGATGTTTCTAAATTTGTCAACCGTACAGCTTTTGACTTTTTTGAGTGCATAAGCAGAACCTCTGCCATTGCCATCGGTGCACGTAGAATTGCTTGGCTCCAGGCATCTGATCTGGAGCTCTAGGTACAAGAGAAACTGGGAAATATTCCTTGTACTGGTGAGAACCTGTTTGGTAAAGATTGGCAGGAAAAGGCCAATGAGTTGGATGCTGACAACTCCACCTTGGATAGATTAAGTCCACAGCTGATCCTGCAAGAAAGAAATCTTTCAAGAAACCATTCTTTTCTAAGAAGAAAAGATTTTATCCTGCTTATTCTCAGCAGAGACGTTCTGCAGGTCAACCTGTCTGGAAGGGTCAGCAACCACCCAAACAAAGGAAAGCAAAGACTGCTAAGCCTCAACCGTCTCAGCAGTCTCAGCCTCCACAAGGCCTTTGACTTTCAGCTAGAGAACTTAGCCTTCCTGGCTCTCAATGGACCAGAGCCTTCCAGCATTCCAGGAAGGTTGTGCCATTTTGCCCCCAGATGGGGACAGATAACAGCAGAGCATTGGACTCTCCATCATAAAAGAGGGGTACAAGCTTCATTTTTTGAGCATGCCCTCTCCCACAATGGTAAGACAGTTCAGTTCTCAAACCTCTCTCATCAACCTGTTAGATCAAGAGGTCACTATGCTTCTTGCCCAAGGGGCAATAGAAGAAGTACCCATTCATCAACAAGGTACGGGGTTTTACTCCCCCTGTTTCCTTATCCCAAAGAAAACAGGGGGATACAGACCTGTTTTAGACCTCAGAGAATTGAACGAATTCCTGTTCAAAGAGAAATTCAAGATGATTTCTCTAGGAACTCTGCTGCCACACCTTCAGAGTCAGGATTGGCTTTGTTCTCTAGATCTCAAGGATGCGTACACTCATGTTCTCATCCATCCAACTCACAGAAAGTTCCTTTGGTTCCTTTTTCAAGGAAAACACTACCAATACAGGGTGCTTCCTTTTGGCCTGGCCTCAGCACCAAGAGTGTTTACAAAATGCATGGCTGTGGTAGCAGCATTTCTCCGCACTCTAGGGATATTTGTCTTCCCCTACTTAGACGACTGGCTCATTCGAGCCCCATCAGAGTCAGAGGCCAGGACTTCCCTATCTTGCGCAATGCGTATCCTTCAGTATTTGGGTCTGGTCATAAACATCCCAAAATCCAGTCTAACTCCCACTCAGTCTTTAGAGTTCATAGGAGCTTTGCTGGATACCAAAAAAGCAAGGGCCTATCTGCCCCAGGCCCGTTGCCTTCGCATGGTGCAGTTAGCTTCTCAAACAGTGCTGAAACCTCATCTCACTGCCCGAGAAATGTTACAACTATTAGGCCGCATGGCATCTACAGTGCATGTGGTTCCTTATGCTCGCCTCCATATGAGAGCAGCCCAGTGGACCTTATCCACTCAATGGGCCCAGGCATCAGGGTGCCTGTCAGACAAAATAGCAAACACAAATCGCCTGATCTTGTCTCTCCAATGGTGGCAGTCCACTCAGAACCTGTTGCTGGGGTCCCCATTTCAATAACCTTTGCCCCAGGCAACTCTCACAACAGATGCTTCACCAATGGGTTGGGGAGCTCATTTGCAAGACCTCTCCACCCAAGGCACTTGGACTCCACAGGAGACTCATCTGCATATCAATCTCTTAGAGCTCAGAGCAATCTTCCTTGCTCTTTGAGTGTTCCACACCCTGCTCAGCTACTAGACAGTCCTCATTCATACGGACAATCAAGAAGCCATGTTCTACGTGAACAAGCAGGGGGGAACAGGCTCTCTGTTGCTTTGCAACGAAGCTTTGCGACTATGGGCCCTCGCCAGAGAGCATCAGATTCATCTCCTGGCAGTGTATCTTCCAGGCATACAAAACTCTTGGGCAGACAGAATCAGTCGAGTTCTCCTTCCACACGAATGGTCTCTACATGCAGACCAAGTGGCTAAGATTTTTCAAATTTGGGGAATCCTGGACATAGACATCTTTGCAAGTCCGTGGAATGCCAAACTTCCCCGGTTCTGTTCCAGAATTCCGACTCAGGGCTCTCAGGCCAGGGATGCTTTCCTCTTTCACTGAGGGTAAGACTTCCTTTATGCCTTTCCCAACCATTCCTCTAATTCCCAAAAGCCTGTTCAAGCTTCAGAGAGACAGAGGGCGTATGATTCTCATAGCTCCACATTGGCCGCGGCAAGTGTGGTACCCTCTGCTTCTACATCTCTCTCAAGCTCCCTCCCTGGAGTTAGGATCTGCTCCAGATCTCCTGTCACAGGAGGACGGAATGTTATGGCATACCAATCCCCAGTCTCTGCATCTCAGAGCCTGGTTGCTGAAGGCCTAGATCTTCATGATCTTAACCTCTCTCAGCAAGTAAAGGGGATGTCCTTTATGCTTCGAGGAAGCCTTCCACAAGACGCTCTTATGCTTTTAAGTGGAAGAGATTTACCATATGGTGTTCGCAGAAGGGTCTTAACCCCCTTGCGATACCTCTGGAATCATTACTGGAGTATCTCCTTCATTTATCCTATGCAGGACTTAAGACTAACTCCGTAAGAGTCCATTTGAGTGCTATTGCAGCTTCCTTCAAGCCTCTAAATGGACAACCTATCTCCTCTCATCCTCTTATTGCAAGATTTATGAGAGGTCTTCTTTTAACTAAGCCTCCCATTAGGCCACCACCAGTGGCATGGGACTTAAACCTGGTTCTTGGGCAGCTCATGAAGCCACCTTTTGAACCCTTAGCTACTACCTCCTTGAAATTCCTTTCTTGGAAGATTATCTTTCTCATTGCAATCACATCAGCACGTCGCATTAGTGAGTTGCAAGCACTTGTAGCTGATCCACTTTATACAAGGTTCCATCATGACAGGGTAGTCCTTAGGACTCATCCACACTTTATGCCAAAGGTGTTTCGCCTTTTCATCTAAACCAATGCGGTCTACCTGCCTGTGTTCTTTCCAAGGCCTCATGCATCAAATGCAGAAAGGAATCTTCATACTTTGGACTGTAAAAGAGCTTTAGCTTTTTAGTTACAAAGAACACAGCAACATAGAAAGTCCTCTCAAGCTCTTTGTTGCTTTTGATCCTTCTCATTTGGGACTTCCAGTCTCCAAGAGAACACTGTCTAACTGGATTGCCCAGTGTATTGCCTTCGCCTATCAGAGCAAGAATCTTCCTCTGGAGGGCCATGTCACAGCTCACAATGGTGAGAGCCATGGCAACTTCAATGGCTCATCTGCACTCTGTGTCTTTCGACGACATCTGTCAAGCAGCCACTTGGGCCTCGGTTCATACCTTCACAGCCCATTACTGCTTGGACAAGGACTTCCGCCGGGTTGCCTTGTTTGGTCAGGCTGTTCTACAACACCTATTCCATACCTAATCAACTCCTACCCACCATCCCTGGTAGGATGCCAGAGATCCATGGGGGGAAGTGGAGCCCTTCTCAGGGACACACAACTTCTGTGGTCTCTCCCTGGCATCTAAAGCTAGGGAGTCCCCATATGTGATGACTACATTCCTGCTTGTTCCTGGAGATAGCATAGTTACTCACCTGTAACAGGTGATCTCCGGGAACAGCAGGAATTGAGTCCTCACAACCCACCCACCTCCCCTAGGAGTTGTATCTCTCTATCTCTTTCCCTTTCCCTCTCTCTCTCTTTGTCTCGACTTTAAAACTCAGCTGGAGAGAGGCAGTTGGGAAAGAAGGGAAGGCAGTACGCAGGCGCTGTGGGATGCTCCCAAAAGCTTTCTAATTGGACGCTGGGGAGTGTTCCCGTGCAGGCTCCGTCGGTACCAACAATACCCATATGTGAGGACTAAATTCCTGCTGTTCCCGGAGATCACCTGTTACAGGTGAGTAACTATGCTTTCCTATCCGTCTCTGCATCCATTTCAAACTTCTCCTGTTGACCTATAAGTGCTTTCATTTTGTAGCTCCTCACTACCTTTCCTGTCTTCTCTCTCCCTACACCCCTCCTTGGGAACTCCGCTTTTCTGGCAAATCAATTCTATCCGTGCTCTTCTCTTCTATTGCCAACTCCAGACTTCACTCTTTTCATCTTGCTGCTCTTTATGCTTGGAGCAAACTACCTGAGTTTGTACGTCAGGTGCCTTCTCTGACCCTTTTCAAATCCAGGCTGAAAATGCACCTCTTCGCTGCCGTTTTCGGGTCTTGACTCATCTTTGTGTTTCCCTACCATTCCCCCTAGCTGTATCCCATGTCTACAGCTACTATGATGTCTGTTTCGACAAGATTGTAAGCTCCAATGAGCAGGGACCGTCTTTTTCATGTGTGTGTGCAGCGCTGTGTACGCCTTGTAGCTTTATATAAATGTTCAATAGTAATAATAGTAGTAGTAGTAGTTCATCTATTCTCCAGTTAGGGGACCTGTATGCAAGATGTGGTGTGAGGTGTTTGTTTGTGACAGAGATTGTATCCATGCCGACTCTTGAATATTTTGTGATGTTTCGGAATTCCCAGTCTTTCCTGGCCAAGATAAAAACGCCTTCATCTCTATGGTCAGTTCTGATGCAGTTGGATTTGAAGGGGGTCAACAGGGTTCTGTGAGTCCCGCAATTCCACATGGAGACCTTGCGGTCAGTGATTGTAGTGGTGTGCCAAGACGAGTTTCTTACCTCCTTAGATCTGACAGATGCGTGCTTGCACATCCCGGCCAGAGTGGAGCATCAGCGATTTTCTTCACTTTGTGATATCCAGAAGGCATTTTCAAGTGTTGCCTTTTGGTCTGGCCATGGCCCTGCGGGTCTTCACAAAGATCATGGTGGTGGTAGTGGCACACCTTTGTAATCAAGGGGTCCTGGTTCACCGTACCTGGATGATTGGTTGATCTGAGGAGAGCTAGTGCTTGATGCAGACGGTGGTCCGTTATCTGCAGGAACTGAGCTGGGTGATCAGTTTTGCCAAGAGTCCATTATTGCCGTTGCAGACACTAGAATATCTGGGAGCCCGCTTCGTCACATGCTGGGGCATTGTCTATCTCCCGGAAGACTGCATCATGAAATTGCAAGTCGAGGTTAGGAGGCCTTCGCCGGACTCTGTGTCCCCAGGCCTGCGACTATCTCCAGGTACTGGACTCCATGGTGGCCTCACTGGAGCTGGTGCCTTGGGCACGTCTCCATATGAGGGCTCTTCAGGCACATCTACTCTCCTATTGGTCTCCACTGGAGCGATCTATGGAGGTCAGTCTCCTGCTGTCAGAGACGGCATGGATGAACTTGCAGTGGTGGCTTGACCAGCGAACCCGGGGGAAGGGATGCCCATGGAGACTCTGGTGACCATAGATGCGAGTCTGTCCAGCTGAGCGGCCATTGCCTATTGCAAGTAGTGCAGGGCCCGTGGTCTGCTGAGGAAGGGCAGTGGTCCATCAGTCAACTGGAGATGAGAGCAGTGCATCTGGCTCTCAAAGTCTTTCTATCCTTAGGAACTGCACTGCTCTACCATCGGACAACGCCACGATGGTGGTTTACGTCAATCATCAGGGCAGCATGAGGAGCTCGCTGGTAGCAATGGAAGCGATTCCGCTCCTGCAATGGGCAGAGGTCTTTCTGAGGGCTCTCTCGGCAGCACACGTAGCTGGAGTAGTGACTGTTGTGGTGGATTATTTGAGTCACAACATTTTGGACCCAGGGGAATGGTCCCTCTTGCAGGCAGTGTTCCGTCACTTGTGGAGCATTGGGGAGAGCTGGTGATGGATTTGATGGCACATCTGGAGAATGTCAAAGTGCCTCCGTTCTTCAGTCACTGAAAGTCCCCAATTTATGTATTTATTTAACGTCTCTTCTATACCGTGCTATTCAATATCAGTGCGGTGTATATTCAACAGAATCTTATACAATGCAGTCATGGCTGCATTGTATTTACAATAAACTGGAAATATAGCTTGGATAGAGAACTGGGGTAACTTGCTACAAATTATTTACATGAATAACTGTACTGTACATAATGATATTTACATGGGGTTACAGCGGTGGGGCTAGCTGCCCTCCAATGTGTTAGGTGTGCTGGTGAGGGGGTCTTGGTGATTGGTGGGCCTATTTGCGAGCTTACCTGTGGGGCTGTCGTCTGAGTAATGCTGTATGAATAAGTGGTGCTTCACTGCCTTCCTGAAATGGGCCAGGTCGGTGATAGCTCGAATGGCCACGGGGAGGGCGTTCCAGCATCTGGGTGCATAGAGCATGAAAGCTCTGTTAGATGTCATGCAGGTGCATTTTGTTGTTTCCTTTGGAATTATCAGTGTGTTGACAGCTGTGGATCTTCTGGATCTGTTAGGGGGTGTGGGGTGGATTGTTTATGGCCTTGAAGGTCATTACTAGGATCTTAAAGCATAGTCTGCCATGGACTGGTAACCAGTGGAGTTTCTTTAGGATTGGTGTGATGTGGTCCATTCTAGCGGCTCTATATAGAATTCTGGCGGCTGTATTCATCGCCAGCTGAAGCGGATTCAGTGATGCTTGCGGGAGCCCATATAGGATCGCGTTGGCATAATCAAAGTGTGGGATTACTAGGGCTTGATAGATTGTTCGGAAGTCTTCGGGGTCCAGTAGAGGCTGTAGGTGTCACAGTGTCCGTACTTTGTGGTATATTTTCTTTACTGTGTTTTTTATGTGAGTTTTCATGTCCAGCCGTTGGTCTAAGGTGACACCTAGGTAGCGGACTGTGGGTTTTACTATCAGTTCGGTACGTTCTTCACCTTTAAGGAAGCTGGGGGGGGGGGGTGAAACCTTTGTTTCTCCAGGACCAAGCAGGAAGTCAGTCCTCACTTATGGGTGACGTCGGCGCCAACGGAGCCCTCGCGAAGCAATTTTCCCCAGCTTTCAAAGAAAGCCTTTGGGAATTGCAGCGCGCATGCGCGGTCGTCTTCCCGCCCGAGGGTGCCATCTTAGCCAGTCTTCTTTTTTCCGCGGAGCCCTACAGACGTCCCCGTCTTGTCCCCGCGAAAAAGTCAATTTTTTCTTCATTATTTTATTCTTTTTCCTTCGGTTCGACGCCGATCTTTTTCCCGCCCGGACTTGCGACGCCGGTCACGAGTCCTCTTACTTTTTTCGGTTTTTCTGACTTTGTCAGCTTTCGTTTTCGATTTTTCCCTGGCAGCCCGGTCCTTTGACCTCGCAGGGGCCCTTTTTCCCCCGATGGCTGCCAGTGGGTTTAAGCGGTGTGGTCAGTGTGACCGAAATATGTCACTAACTGACACACACGACTTTTGCCTCTGCTGCCTGGGCCCGGATCATGAGGAACTGATCTGTGGGCCCTGCGGCAAAATGTCCTCAAAAGCGTTGAGAAGTCGGCGGCATCAGCGTGATAGAACCTTCGCTGACCCCAGCCGTACCCGGACCTCGTCGGAGGCCTCCGCGTCCAAGGGTTCCAGCTCGGACCGTCGCCGGAGTTCCTCCGACCGGGGTTCTCTCTCCGGGGACCATCGTCGGAAGGTGAAACCCGCGAGGGCGGCGTCGGTGGACGCTCCTGGTTCCGCGAGGGCCAGGTCGCATAGCCCCGACAGCCGCCCCGGGTCCGTGGAGAAGGAACACCTCACGAAGCGACCTCGCCTGGAGTCGGAGATGCCTGCTCGGGTAAGTCCTGTGGTCCTTCTGGACTCGCCTCCGCGACAGCCGACGTCGGGCCCGACGCCGTCGGGACCCGAGTCGGGGGCTGCTGGGTCACCTGAGCTCGGACTCAGGTTGACGGCCTTGGAGAGCAGACTGTCTGCCTTCATGGACCAGCAGCGGGCACTGCTCGCTGGCCTCGCTGGCGCCGCTGCCCCGACCGCCGGGACGTCGACGTCCAAGTCGACCCCGGAGACCGAGCCGATCCTCGAGTCGATGAGAACTCGAGTCGATCCTCGGTCGAGGTCACCCTCGTCCTCCCGTTCGGGACCGAGGTCGCCGACGCCGACTCCCTCGGCGTCGGGGCGGCAGGCGCCGCGCCCTGTCCGGGCCGACCCCTCCGAGTCCTCGTCGGAGTCGGTCTAGGAGTCTGAAGAGGAAGAGTCGCCTGATTCTTTCCGGACTCGGTGTGTCCCCTCGGACTCACCGGAGTCCGAGCCTCGGAAGCAGTCCCCCCCGGAGGATGCCCGGTTCTCGGACTTCGTTAGGGATATGGCCAAGGCTTTGGCCTTCCCTGCGGATCCCGAGGAGGAGCCTCGAGCCGAAGAGCTCGACGCCCTCCAGTATGACTCTCCCGCGAGGGAACACTTTACTGTACCGGTTCCTCCTATGCTGGAACGACTACTCTTCCGCATGTGGGAGAGTCCGGCCTCCTCGCCGGTCCTGAGCAAGCGGGTCGATTCTATCTATCGAGTCCGCAAGAGCCCTGGCTTTCAAAAGGCACAGCTGCCACACCATTCCATGGTAGTGGAATCGGCCATGCATCGTCTTAAGAGCCAGAAGATGCACTCCTCGGTGCCTCCTGGCAGGGAGGCCCGTAACCTGGATGGCCTTGGTAAGAAGTGCTTCCAGGGCTCTATGCTCGCATGTCGTGTCCAGACTTACCAGCTGTACATGGGCATGTATCTCCGGGATCTGGCTAAAGAGCTAGCCGGATTCTCCGCTGGTTTGTCCGAGGAACCCTTGCGGAGGTTCCTAGCCTTGTCCACTGGCGTTCGGGAATGCTCAAAGTTCATGTCCCGGGCAGCCTATGATGGCTTTGAAGCATCGGCTCGAGTGGCCGCAGCCGGCATCGGTGCCCGCCGACAGGCTTGGCTTCAGTCGTCAGACCTTGAGCCCTGGGTGCAGGACAAGTTGGTCGATGTCCCCTGCCGAGGCGAAAACCTCTTTGGCAAGCCCATGGCGGAAAAGGCTGCGCAAATTGAGACTGAGACTCTCACCAGGACCAGGCTTTCTAGGAAGACCTCCGCCCCTTCCCAGAAAAAGAAGGGCTCGGGGATAAAGTCCTTTTACCCGAGGAAGGCGGCTGCCTACAAACAATACCCCCATTATCAGGCCCCTGCAGCTCCCCAACAGGGCCAGCAGGCCAAGGGACGGGGTAACGGGTCCCGTAGGCAGCAAGCCCCCAAGCCTGCACCACCAGCCCCTGCTCAGCAGGGTGGGGGTTTTTGACTCACAAAGCATAGCCTCTCCCCCCCCCCGCTGGTTTCTCCCAGCACCGGAGGCCGGCTGGTTCACTTCGCCCACAGGTGGTCCAGCATCACCGCAGATGCCTGGGTGCTTCAAGTCGTGCGGGAAGGCTATCTTCTCCACTTCCACCAGGTCCCTCCCTCCTATTTTCCGGGAGAACCTCCACGACCCCCTCTGCACAGGGAATTACTCCTTCAGGAGTTAGCAGGTCTTCTGCAGGAACAGGCGGTGGAACCGGTGCCACACCACCTGAGAGGTCAAGGCTTTTATTCCAGGTATTTTCTAATACCAAAGAGATCAGGGGGCCTCAGACCCATCCTGGACTTGCGCAACCTCAACAAGTTCCTTGTGCGGGAGAAGTTCAAAATGCTTACCCTTGGAATCCTTCTGCCCTACCTCCAGTAGGGGGATTGGCTATGATCCTTGGATCTAAAGGATGCCTACACGCACATCCTCATCCACCCAAGCCACCGCCAATACCTAAGGTTTGTGGTGGCAGGAAATCATTACCAGTACAGAGTACTGCCCTTTGGCCTGTCCTCCGCACCGCGAGTCTTCACAAAATGTCTCGCGGTGGTGGCGGCCCATCTCCGGCTTCACGGCCTCTATGTCTTTCCGTACCTCGACGACTGGCTCATCAGAGCGGCGTCCGCTCCGGAGGTCACCAGCGCCACACGCCGCACGGTGACTCTTCTGCAGTACTTGGGCTTTGTTATAAATTTCGCAAAGTCCACTTTGCTCCCCTCACAGGATCTCGAGTTCATCGGCGCAAGGCTCCACACTCCTCAGGCACGAGCGTACCTACCGCTCGACAGGGCTCAACGGCTCATGGACCTAGCTGACCGTTTTCGCAGCCAGCCCCTGGTCTCCGCCAGGCGCTTCCTGAGACTGCTCGGCCATATGGCTTCCACCGTCCATGTGACCCCCAATGCCCGCCTGAATATGCGGCCTGCTCAATGGTGTCTCCGCCAGCAGTGGCGACAAGCCACGGGCGGCCTAGCAGACCTAGTGCGCGTCTCCGAGCCGCTGATCTCGTCTCTCCGGTGGTGGCTTCGGCAGCCGAACCTGATATTCGGAATGCCTTTCCAGTCCCCTCAGCCGACCCGGGTGCTGACCACGGATGCATCCCTCCTGGGCTGGGGAGCACATTGCCAAGGGGCACGTACTCAGGGCCTCTGGACCACGTGGGAGTCTGCTCAGCAGATCAACTTCCTGGAGCTCAGGGCGATCCGCCTGGCTCTCAAGGCTTTCTCCCACCTGACTTCCCACCAGTCCGTCCTTGTCCAGACGGACAATCAAGTTGCCATGTTCTACGTGAACAAGCAGGGGGGCACGGGCTCCTTCCTCCTCTGCCGGGAGGCACAGAAGCTCTGCTCTTGGGCCGTCAGTCACGGCATTCTCCTCAAGGCAGTTTATCTCCCGGGCCAAGAGAATTGCCTGGCGGACAAACTCAGCAGGATCCTCCAGCCGCACGAGTGGCGTCTGGATCCCTTGGTAGTTCAGAAGCTCTTCCTAAAGTGGGGCCTCCCCACGGTGGATCTCTTTGCCAGTCCTCACAACCGGCAGCTTCCTCGCTTCTGCTCTCGTCAGCCACACCCCCTTCGGGTTGCGGCGGACGCTTTTCTAATTTCATGGTCGGGGAGCCTTCTGTACGCTTTCCCTCCCATCCCGCTAGTCTCTCGGACTCTTTTCAAGGTTCTCCGAGACAAAGCCTTCATGATCCTGGTGGCCCCTCGCTGGCCCAGACAGCCGTGGTTTCCGCTCCTACTGCAATTGGTGGTGGTGGATCCATTCCCTCTGGGGGTACAACCGGATCTCCTCACTCAGGATCAGGGGTCTCTACTACACCCCAACCTCAGGTCTCTCAACCTCATGGCCTGGCTGCTGAGAGGGTAGTCCTTGCTCCCCTTCTCCTGCCGGCAGAGGTGGAGGAGGTCGTCTTGGCTTCGCGACGGCCTTCTACCCGCAAATGCTACGCCCTTAAATGGCGTCGCTTTGCCGTCTGGTGTACCCGACAGTCTCAGGATCCCTTCTCCTGCCCGGTGTCGGTGATCTTGCAGTACTTGCTACACCTCTCTAATCTGGGACTTAAGTCCAACTCCGTCAAAGTTCACCTCAGTGCTCTTTCGGCACATCATGTGCCGGTGGACGGTAGACCTCTCTCCAGCGACCCTCTCGTAGCGAGGTTTCTCCGAGGTCTCCTTCTACTTAAACCACCTCTGCGCCCGCCAGCACCTGACTGGGACCTGGATGTGGTTTTGCAGCGGATCACCTGTCCGCCTTTTGAACCTATGGCTACCTGTTCTCTCCGTTTTCTGTCTTGGAAAACACTGTTCTTGATAGCCCTCACTTCCGCTAGACGCGTAAGTGAATTACAGGCCCTCGTGTCTGATCCCCCTTACACTCGGTTCTACAAAAATAGGGTAGTCCTACGGACTCACCCAAAATTTCTTCCAAAAGTGGTCTCCCCTTTTCACATCAATCAGGAGGTGGTACTTCCAACCTTCTTTCCCAGACCACACTCCAGCCGAGCTGAAACGGTCCTCCATACCCTGGACTGTAGAAGGGCTTTGAACTTCTACCTTGACCGTACGCGGGAGCACCGTAAAGCTGCTCAGCTTTTTGTGTCTTTTGACCCCAATAAATTGGGGCTCCCGGTCTCCAAGCGTACTCTGTCCATCTGGGTTGCGGACTGTATCTCTTGGGCTTATGGGGCAGCCGGACTCTCCTTAGAAAGTCGAGTCACGGCTCATTGCGTTCGGGCAAAGGCTACATCAGTGGCTTACCTCCGCTCTGTTCCGCTGGCAGACATCTGCCGGGCCGCTACTTGGTCTTCGAGCCAGACTTTTGCGGTCCATTACTGTCTCGAGAGGGAGTCCCGCAGGGACAGTGCTTTCGGACAGGCAGTCCTCCGTAATCTCTTTGAGGTCTGAGCAACTCCTACCCTCCATCCCGGATGTGGGCTACCGGTGGGTGTTAATTCAGCGAAGATTCTTTCCTTCTGTGCTGCTGAGCTAGAGGGAGCTCATTTTTGTGCTTAGGGTCTCCGGTAGCCTTGAGCTTGGGAGTCCCATAAGTGAGGACTGACTTCCTGCTTGGTCCTGGAGAAAGCGTAGTTACTCACCTGTAACAGGTGTTCTCCAGGAGCAGCAGGAATCAGTCCTCACTACCCTCCCTCCTCCCCTTGGAGTTGCAATCGTCTGCTTCTGTTTTTGCACATAATTTTATGCTGTCTTTTTTAGCTATGTCATCTGACTGGCTAAGATGGCACCCTCGGGCGGGAAGACGACCGCGCATGCGCGCTGCAATTCCCAAAGGCTTTCTTTGAAAGCTGGGGAAAATTGCTCCGCAAGGGCTCCGTCGGCGCCGACGTCACCCATAAGTGAGGACTGATTCCTGCTGCTCCTGGAGAACACCTGTTACAGGTGAGTAACTACGCTTTCTCGTGATGAAGAGGACGTCTGTCTTGTTGTGGTTCATTCAGAGATTTTGTGTATGGAGCCAGTCGGCCACTGCGTCAAAGCAGTTGGTTAGTGGGGAAAAGTCTGGCTGGTCCATTGAGAACGGCATGTAAAGTAGAACATCATCTGCGTAGACCAGGCAGTTGACGTTGAATGAGCGGATCGGGGAGCAGATCGGCTGCATGTATATGTTGAACATTAGAGCTCCTTGTGGTACACCCTGTTTTTGTGGGAACGGTTCCGAGGTTGTGGTGCCAGTTCTTACGTGCTGCCATCTGTTGGTCAGGTAGGATTTGCACCAGCCTAGCGCCGAGTCTTGTATTCCTTTATCCTCAAGACGCCCCAGGAGTATCTCGTGGCTTACGGAGTCGAAGGCCGCTGCGATATCCATGAAGATCAGGGCAAACCCTTGTTGGATGTTGTCGATTCCGGAAATTATAGTATTAAATAGAGTGGTGAGGAGGGTTTCAACGCCATCTGCCTCCCTGAAACCGTGCTGACATGAGTCCAAGGGGGCGTGAGTCTCGATATAGTTTTGTTTTTGGCGTTGGACTACTTTTTCAATTATTTTGGCAAGCAGTGGGATGCTTGAGATTGGTCTAAAGGATTCGACCTTAAGGGGGTCCAGTTTATTGTTTTTCAGCAGTGGTCTGATGGAGGTATGCTCCAGTCTTTGTGGGAATGATCCAGTTGAAAATGACTGATCCATGAGTTTATTCAGGAATTGGCTGAGATCGCAATGTAGTTCTTTTATCCAGAACACGGGGCAGGGGTCGTTTGGTGCAGTGGTGGTGTTGATGGAGGCAATGGTGTCCTCTATTTCTCTCTTTGATAGGGAGGTGAATTTGGTCAGTGGTGTTGGTTGGGGCGGTTTGTGTTGTTTGTGGGGCTCGTGGTCTTGTCGGTCGAGCATTTTTGATTGAAGATATTCGGCAAAATCCTGTGGTTGCGGCATGTATGGTTGATCTGGGAGTAGTTCCCTTGTTAGTGTCTTCACTATATTGAAGAGGTCATGTGATTTGCTCAGCGAGTGCTTTAGTAGGTCTGTGTGGTATTGCTTCCTCTTTTCCGTTATTGCTTCACGGTGCTTTTCTAGGTGTAAGTTATATGCCCTCTGCGCTTCGGTTGATCGAGATCGGCGCCGTCTCTCTAGCTTACGCAGGTGGAGGAGTGATGAGCGCAGTTCAGTGGAGTACCATGGTGCCGGTTCTCGTCTCCTTGGAGGTTTGTTTGTGGTTGGGAACTGAGTGCTGGTGCTGGTGCTGAGGCTGTTTTCCCAGCTAGAGATCATTTCCTCCAGGTTATGGGCCGTTGCGTTGAGGAATGGAATGACTTTCTCCAGTATTTCTTCTTTGACAAAGGGTCTGAATCGTCTGGCTTCTGGTTTTGGGGGGCCAGTATCTCTACTGGTGCTGTTATGATTGTGACTGTGGGTGAGTATTTGGAATCTGATCAGGCTGTGGTCGGACCAGGGTACAAGGGTGTTAGACATCGCCAGGTCATGGTTTGATTTGGCAGTTGTTTGTGGTGCGAAGACCAGGTCCAATTTGTTTCCTCTCACATGGGTGGGTGTGTTGATTAGTTGCTTGTATCCTAGATCATCAAGGGCTTCGAGGAAGGCTGTCGCTTGGGTATCTTGCAGAGTAGGCAGGTTGAAATCACTTAGTAACCAGCTTGGGGAACATGGGTTACTGGTGTTGCAGGCGAGGTCAATTATTGTCGAGAGGTCATCTGGAGATGCCACCGGTGCTCTGTAGAGTAGGTTGATGGTGCAAAGATTGTTGGCTATGATGACTGTTACTAAGTGGGTTGTGCTGGAGGCATTAATCAATTGAAATTGTAACTCTGTTTTGGAGAGGATGAGTGCTCCTCCATCTCTAAGATTTTCTGTGTCAGGAGTGGAGTGAGAAGTTGGGGGGTAACATTTGGTTGAGAAGAGCAGTGTCGCATTCGGATAGCCATGTCTCTGTGATCATTAGGATGTCCAGATCGTGGAGGGTTATCAAATCTGTGACAACTGGCCAATGGTCTCGATGCTCTGGTACAATTGCGGTCTTGGGCGGAGCTGCTGTACGCATTCCCACCCTGGCCCCTGATCGGGCGAGTGCTCCTAATAGCGCCAGACTGTTCCCGCCATTTCTGATACACAGACCTGGTGCAGCTCCTAGTGAAAGGAGTCTGTTCATCTGCTGGCGGGGCCGGACCTTCTGACCCAGGGGCTGGTGTGCATGCTGGCGATGAATCGAGTCTCGCTTATGACGGGTTTTGAACAGGCTCGGCTGAGGCGTTGGGGCTGTCCTCCACAGGTGATTGATACCTTTTTGCAGGGCTGACAGCATTCTACCTCCTTGTCCTATGTGCGGGTATGGAGGATCTTTGAGGCCTGATGCGTGAAGAATGGGACCCGCACTCTTGGGGCTCCCGTGTCAGCCATTCTGGCCTTTTTGCAGGCAGGACTGGAGAAGGGCCTGACATTGGGCTCATTGCAAGTTCAGGTGACGGCCTTGTCTTGATTTCACGGCCGAGTACATGACATATCTTTGACATCCCACTCTGATGTAGTGCAGTTTCAGCAGGGGGTCAAGCACCTTCAGCCTCCAAACTGGCCACTGGTTCCAGCCTGGGACCTTAACTTGGTATTGTCTGCCCTGGGCGGACTGCCTTTTGAGCTCCTAAAGGGGGGCCTCTGTGAAGGACTTAATTTTGAATACCATATTTCTCGTTGTAGTCTGCTCTGTTCATCTAATTTCAGAGCTACAGATTCTCTTGCAGGGAGCTCTATCTCATTTTTTTCAAAGTCCTGTGGACAGTTCCTTCCTTTCTATCCAAGGTGGTGTCGGATTTCCATCTCAATCAGTTTGTCACCCTGCCCTCCTTTGCAGGGTGGAGGGATTTGCCGGAGGAGATGTATGCAGGGTCGTGAAGTGGTACCTTATGGTGTTGCAGCCATTTCGATGCTCTGAGAGACTTTGTCCTTTTTGGTGGACCCCAGAAGGGGGATGTGACCTCCAAGGCCTCCATCACTCACTGGATTCAGGAGGTGATCGAGTCTGCTTACCTGTTGAAGGGGCGGCAAGCACCTAGGGGTCTCTGGGCCCATTCAACGAGAGCTAAGGGTTTCCTCCCTTGGATATCTGCCAGGTGGCCACTTGGTTGGCCCTTCATTCCTTTGTACGGCACTATCGTCTGGATGTGTAGACGAGGCAGGATGGCCCATTTTGGGGAAAGGGTGTTGCGAGCTGGGCTTTCAATTCCCATCCAACGTTAGTATTGCTCTGCTACATCCCACTTGTCTGGAATGGATTGGAGGGACACCCTGGAAGATGAAATTAGGCCTCACCTGCTAATTTTCTGTCCTGTAGTCCCTCTATTCTATTTCAGGACCCATCCTTGTGGATTCAGTCTGTTAATAGATAGGATGCATTGCTCAAGAGTTTCGGTATGGTTATGTGCAGGTCTAGTAGTTCGGATTCCCTTGTGGTTCGATCGGTGCTTTCATAAGGTTGTTTTAAAAATAAATAAATGAAGCGTAAACAGATGTGTTTGCTGTAAAGATTGGTATGACAAAGCAGTTGTTGAGACCCTCATTCTGTTCTGAGTGCAGCATTTGGGGTGCAAGGCTTCTGCAATATGGAGCTCTCTTTTTCGGGGGCTGTGTTTTGGGGCTCTGTGTTCTGATTTTTGCTTGGTGAGTAGCAAATACTGGCTCAGTTCATTGGGCACAGGCTATTTGTACTGATCTGAGAGAGTGGCTTAGTCTCCACTTGCTGGTTGGTGAGCATAACCCACTTATATGGTCTGGACTGAAGGGATTACAGGAAAGAAACTTAGCAAGTAAGGTCTAATTTCACCGTAGTTTATCATCTATGGCATTGCTATTTACAATCTTGTTAGTTTTACCTGGGCACAGCTATTCAAGAGTTATACCCAGTAATTACACTTTGTTTGCTAAATGTATCAGAATATTGCATTGATCCACAGTTTGAATTTTTTCCAAAATTTTCAGAATATATGACATTACCAAAGGGAATGAGGGAATTTTTAAAGAAGCTATTAGTTTGTCAGTTATTAGTCAGATTGTCAGCTGAATCTAACTAGCCAGGTTTCCAGAAGAGAATTATCTTAAATCCAGCCCAGGGAGGCCCTGCAGATATCGCTGAGGTCTGGATTTTCCGAGAAGACCCTACATTGCTTGCCTTGGCAGATTGCACAGCAAAAGTCCTACAGTGCCTTCTTTCCTGCCTTTCTCATAACCCCTAACAAAGATGTCCATGATTTTATAATGCTGTTCCCTGGTGTGAGGCTAGAGGGCAACATCTCTTGATAGCAGCCATTTTATTTTGGCTGCATGACTGGGTAGGAGCCTAGAGGAGCATTCCTGCTCCATTTTGCCACTAAACCATTAAGGTAATTCCAAGTATGTGCCTGTACCCGGTGTTCAGAGGATCATGGGGTCCCCCCCCCCCCCTTTGCTGACTGGCTGGGACATTTTTTTGGATCAGGGTGGTGGGGCTGCAGGGCCCCCTGTCCTTCCACTACTTGATCCCGGGGGGGGGGGGGGCAGAGGGAGGAAGGCTTAGCCGACTGGTTCGCTAGAAAACTATTTACTTTGGGGGGGGGGGTACACAGATTCCCCCTCGGCAGCTCCTGATGGTGATCGGGAGCTGTCCAGGGGGGATCGATGCTGAAGGGGTGGCACCACTTTTATTTTTAATATTTGTACCGTGGATCGCAGCACCACAGCACTCTGACATTATGGTGGTGGGGGGGAAGGCCCAATCACCACTGTTAGACTGCCGTGTTCTGAGGCCTCCAAGCAGTAGTGGCTGCCAACCATCGCCATCTCTATCCTGCCACTAATGGCCTGCACCATATGAAAATCAGATATCGCAGAAAATTGGCCGATTTTTGTTGTTGTTTTGTTTTAAACTCTGCTTTAACCCCGTGGTAGCAGCTAACACCCTTTAGTAAACATACTCCTATGTTCCCTCTTCTGACAGTACAAAAAAATGCCTGACACCCACAAATGAATGTAAATTGGAAAAAAAAAACCACAGATCTTTCCACTGCTGTTCTTCCTTCCAAATGACAGTTGGGGGGGAAAAAAAAAAACAAAAAGCTACTCCAAAGAGTTTACAATTTAAGGACATGATTTACTATCATGTATTAATACACACTGATGCTTTTTAATGCAAGATATATGCTTTGTTAATAGACAGGCCACATTGACATTTATTATGATTTCCTTAAATAACATGTTTAAATCGCATTAACACAGGTTAGTAACTCTAGCCCTTGGATTGTATCTGAGACAGCGGGAGATTGGTATTTTCCCAGGGTCCTAAGGACGATCAGGGAGAGCAGCAGCATTTGAACCTTCATTCTAATCACTAAGCCACTCTCACAAATGGATCAGATTTTCTTCTAATTAGTCAAGGACACAATCTGTATCTTTGTTTTTAACTCTGAGTGGCACAGTTTCTGACAGGGATGTGTGGCTTGGTGCAAGTACATTTAAGACTAATCAGTGAAAATAAGTGTAATTCCAGTTCATACTGCTAGACCAGTCCAGACAAACGGGTTATGCACCCCTGCCAGCAGATCTTGGAGACAGAGAATTCTACCAGAGTTCTGATAGGCTGGCGCCTGGTGATATAATCCTACCCCTAGGGGTCTCCCTCAGTTTTTCTCTGTCTCCAGCAGATCTGGATGCTTTTTTTTTTGCTCCTTCAAAAAAATTTAAAATGCTTTATTTCTTTGTGATTTCTCTTGGAGAGATTATCCCCTGAGTTGCCAGTGTACTTATCTGAGCACCAGGATGATTCCAGCTGAGCTCCTGTGTCCTGTCACAGTAGAGATCGCTGATGTGCAGACTCCCCAGCACTAGTCATGAGGACTATTTAGCTGGATGGTAAGCCTCCTAAAATCCAGTCCCTGGGGCTGATTTTAGTGGTGAGGCAGCTGGCAGTGGTCTGAGCAGCGGTCCGTGGCTTCTCTGCACTTTCGGTACTGTGAGTACAGAAACTGTCTTTCTCCCACTGCTGTCTGCAGCTCTGTGGTGACTCGATTTATTTTTCTTGATTTTTCAGCGATTTTAGGCATTTCTCTCATGCCTGCAACCCTCCCACCTTGTCCTTTGACTTTTTAAGTTAATTCCTTAGCTTTTGGGGGTTTTAATTCACTCTTTTTGAGGTTTATTTTTGCCGGCGGCCATTTTGAATAGCTAATGAGCCCCGGGTTTTGGCGGGAAGCCAGATTCCTTCTCTACTGGCTTCTAACAGCTCTATTGCTGTTTAAGTTTTTTTCCACAACACTTGCTAGCTGTGAGTTGTGAAGGGTTCTTTTTTCTCTGCCTATGTATTAACATAATGAATAAAAAGTACGGAAGGCATGGATAGAGAACAGGATGCAATTCAGAGCCACAGTACAATGCTAAGACACTGACCAATGGTGCAGGGCTCATGGGTTCCATCCCCCACTGTGCCCAACAAAGAAGGCTGGCTGAGGCATTACCTATTATGGGGAATATTGTTAAATGCCTGTTCCTGCGGGACAGAGTTATTTATTTTTTTTAGTTCTCACTATGCCTTATTCAGGTTTACGCTGCATAGGCTGTCAGAAGAAACACAGGGACCTCATGAATCAGCTGTGCTCTTCCCCCAGCGTCTTGATTCCCCAGATAAACTTGGGAACTCCTGAGCCTGGCTTCAGTGGAGCTCTCCATTGGCTTTACGCTGTGCTGAGTCTTTGCCACGTGAGTTTGGAAGTTCAGGTATCATTTTCTGAAAGAAAACTGTGAGTAGCCTGTTTTTTTCTTACTTGCCTCAGCTGCCCTGGGATGATTTCAACTGCATCCGGACCGGCTGCCTCTGAGTTTTGAAGTTCCTACTTTAAATTTTTAATCCACAAACTGCAGCCGGGTTACTTTGTACGTCTTACTGAATATTGTACCTGTCTTATTCAATATACCATTTGATTGGAATTTTAAGTCAGTGTTTTGGATCCTGACTGTTTTGGGCTCGGCCTAATTAAGCATACTCACTGTAATCTTCAGTACAGCTGGGTTTGAGCTTCTACATCCCTCCCCAGAAACACCTTTCAGCCCCTACCATGGAGGTCTGAGTGGCTGCGGAGGGATCAAACTCTAATTTCCCTACTTTCAGTCACTGTAATTGCCTTACCCTGACTTTGAAAGTTTCTCTGTACCAGCACAGTGAATGACTGACAGTTCCCTTCTCAGCTCAGTGAATACCTGACAGTTTTTCTGTGCCAGCGGCCATTTTGTTTTTCTCTTCAGTGTTTCTTTTTGGAGGGAACAGCTCTAGACAGCAGTTTCCACACATTTAAACATGCTGTGGAGGCACGTGGAGTTTCAAAATCCTTTTCTTTGAAGAGTCTTCGGTTTCCCTGAGCCTACCTTGCTTTTTGTTTTAAATGCTAAAAAAAAAAAACACAAGAAGAGGAAAGGTGGTTTAAGTCTCTACAATGCTTGTTTCTCTGGCTGTATTATATGTGATATGTAATCAGCCGAAGGGGGAATTAATAGATTGCTTGTGTTCCACCTGCACGCTGCATCCCGGAGACTCTTACCCCATTCCCACTGCGCTGCTAGATGGGTTCATCAGCACCTTATCTCCTCCCTCCTCAGAGCCCCTGCTGCAGGATCTTCCTGCAGGAAAGGATTCAGTCAGCTCCCATGTCGCTTCCACAGCCGCTGGAGGCCACAGCAGCCTTGACTGACAGTGCCTTCCTCACACTCTTCCATCTGGCATGATGCCTGTGACTTTTGGAGTCTTTTGGAATATCTCCTACACCTGCCCAGTAGCAGGTGAGCATATGGCGTGGTCTCGCAAGTGGTCCCATAAGTCCTCAGACCTTAGAGCAGTACGTCCTCCTTGGGGCGTTGCATGTGCCTTGCGGGGTACTATGGATATTCAAGAAGACTTTAAATCTTCGGAGGTCAGCCCTGACTCATTGGAGTACGGAGATGGGGAATATTCTCCATCTGTTTTCTTCGTTGACGGTTCTCAGCCTTTTTCGGAAAGAGGAGTTGCCGGCTCTAATCACACAGGTGATGGAGTCGCTCCCCCTAGCCGACACGCCTGATCCTCCGGATTCTCAAATCCGGTTGCAGCCGGATCCCATTTTCCAGAGCATTCGTACGGCACGCGGTATTGGTCAGTTATACCCTTGGTCTCCCTTTCACTTGGACCGTTGGCTGACATACCCGACAGTTGATGCATTCTGACCAGGGTCATCAGGCATACCACACTTCCGGTTGAGGACGGAGAGGCGCTCCGCGACCAGCAAGACCTAAAGAGTTGGGAGGCTGGGTCTGTGCTGGGTCCTCTGCTTTTTGACATATTCATAAATGACCTGGAAAGTGGAATAACGAGTGAGATTATCAAATTTGCAGATGACACAAAACTATTTAAAGTTGTTAAAACCCAAGAGGATTGTGGAAAATTGCAAGAGGATCTTGATAAATTGGAAGACTGGGCATTAAAATGGCAGATGAAATTTAATGTGGATAAGTGCAAAGTTATGCACCTAGGGAAGAACAACCCAAACTATGGTTACACGATGCAAGGTTCCACTTTAGGAACCACCACACAGGAAAAAGATTTAGGCGTCATTGTGGATAACATGTTAAAACCCTCAGCCCACTGTGCAGCGGCAGCCAAGAGAGCAAATAGAATGCTAGGTATAATAAGGAAAGGAATGGAAAATAAAACAAAAGATATTCAAGGTGAGACCGCACCTTGAATATTGTGTGCAATTCTGGTCGCCGTATCTTAAAAAGGATATAGCGTTATTAGAAAAGATTCAGAGAAGAGCCACCAAAATGGTAAAGGGGATGGAAAGATACTCCTATGAAGAAAGGCTAAAAAGGTTAGGGCTCTTTAACCTGGAAAAGAGACGGCTGAGGGGAGATATGATAGAAGTCTATAAATTAATGAACGGAGTGGAACGGGTAAACGTAGATCGATTGTTTACGTTATCAGAATATAGACAGACTAGGGGACATGCAATGAAGCTACAGGGTAAACTATTTAAGACTAATAAAAGAAAATATTTTTTCACTCAACGTGTAATCAAACTCTGGAATTTGTTACCGGAGGATGTAGTAAAGGCTGTTAGTGTAGCTGGGTTTAAAAAAGGTTTTGGACAAGTTCCTGGAGGAAAAGTCCATAAACCATTATTAAGAAGGGACCCAGGATAACAATGCTTGACCCAGTACAAGCATTGTGGAACCTGTGTCTTTTGGGGAAACTGCTAGGTACGTATGACTTAGATTGGCCACTGTTGGAAACAGGATACTGGGCTTGATGGACATTGGTCTGACCCAGTATGGCATATCTTATGTTCTTATGTTCTTATGAGGCTGCTAAAGACGGGTTTTCCTTCGCCCGCTATTTCCTTCTTGCAGGTGTGCGGAGGTCTAGCAGCTCGGGCCTCCCTTCGATGGATTCAGCAGCTTCCAGGTGTTCCCGAGTTGGTTCATTTCGAATCCATCGCTGCATTCCGGGCAGAGGCATTCTGTGATCTCTTGCGGCTGTCAGCTCGCTTCCTAGCACCGGTGTCGGTAGCTCGGAGATGGCTCAGCCTGTGTCAATGGGCAGCGGATGTTGCTTCATTTAAAGGCTCCAGCGTTTAGATGCCATTTGTCCCGGTCCACCGTTGGAAGGAGGACTGGGCCGTTACTCTGTCTATTTTGGGATGCTTCAGGTCCTGGATTTTCTAGGGGCTGGGTGCGACACTCGTAGGGGACGGGTGTTTCTACCTCAGGAACGTTTTCAGAAGATCTCTCTTCAGCTCCGCCGCTGCTTGGATCAAGCGGCGCCTCGGCCTTGGGGCTACCTTCAACTCTTGGGGTCCATGGCAGCAACGATAGCCCTCGTTCCGTGGGCAAGAGCGCTCATGCGCTGCTTGCCGACGGCGCTTCTATCTTGTTGGTTGCCGGTATCGGAGAGTTATCGAATCCGGTTGTCTTTGCTTCTGCCGGTGCGCCGCAGCCTCCGCTGGTGGCTTCAGGCACACAATCTTCTACGGGGGTCCCTCTGGAGTCTCTGCGCTGGATCTTGGTGACGCCAGTCGCCGACCTCTCCGGTTGGGGAGCGCCTTGCGGCTTGGCCTCGGCGCAGGGGAGTTGGTCACCTCGCGAAGCCCAAGGGTCTATCAATCGTCTCGAGACGCGGAAAGTGTGCTTCGCCCTTCTTCAGTTTCAGCCTCTTCTGCGGCGGCGTGCGGTTCAGATCCTGTCCAACGCCACGACGGTTGCTTACCTAAGCCGCCTAGGCGGCATGCAATGTCCGGATGTCTCACAGGAGAGGCGTTTGCTCCTCCCATGGGCAGAGGAACATCTTCAGGCTGTCGGCGCAGCACATCGCAGGCGTGAACAATGTGTAAGCCGATTTTCTCAGCCGGCACTCTCTGGAGCCCGGGGGCTGGGCTCTGCAGCCGGATGCGTTCCGGTCCATTGTTCACCTGTGGGGACTACCGACCATGGATCTAATGGCTACGGTGCAGACTGCCAAGGCTTCGCTGTACTTCGGCCATTGGAGGGACGAGGGAGCGCACGGCATAGATGCTCTCTCTCAACCGTGGCCGATTCATCTTCTCCTGTGTGTTTTCCCTCCCTGATCCGTGATATGCATGGTTCTCCAGCGGCTCCGAGACCGTCGCGGCCCTGTGCTCCTGCTGTCTCCGAATTGGGCTCGCGGACCATGGTATGCGGATCTCTTCCGTCTGTCTGGGACGTCGCTGCTCCGCCTCGAGGCGTTTCTCGGCCTTCTGATTTCAGGGACCGGTGGAGATGGAAGACCCGGCTCCTTACTCGCTTACGGCCTGGCAATTACACGCCGCCGGTTTGCTCGCTACGGCTATTCGCCTAGCGTGGTTGTGACGCTTCTCACGGCGTGGTGGTCTACCACGACGCTGACTTACGCTCGGGTTTGGCGTCTCTTGATGGTTGGTGTTCGCGAAATAACCTCTCACCCTGGCGTTGCGGTGTTCAGGACATCCTGTCCTTTTTACAGGCCGGAGTGGATAAGGGATTAGCGCTTGATTCCTTGCGAGTACAAGTGGTCGCCTTAACTTGTTTTCAGGGTCTTATAGCGGGGCGATCGATAGCTTCGCATTCGGACGTGTCTCGGTTCCTCCGCGGAGTTAGGCCTTCCGTCCTCCTCTGCGTTCGCCTGTACCGGCGTGGGCTCTCGTGCTTGTCCTCTGTGCCCTCGTTGCTCCTCCCTTTGAGCCTCTGAGGGCCTGTTCTCTTTTAGATTTGACTCTGAAGGCAGTCTTCTTGGTGGCCATAACTTCGGCACGCCGTATTTCTGAACTCCAGGCTCTCTCGTGTCGAGATCCCTATCTCTCGTTTTCCTCCAAAGGCGTTTCTCTGCGAACTGTCCCTTCCTTTGTTGCCCAAAGTGCTGACACCGTTCGCTATTGACCAACCTCTTTTCTTTCCATCTTTTCCAAAGGCGCAGTGTGACAGTGGTCGGTCTCCGTTGCGGGCGGTGGACCTTAAGAAGGTTCTTTTTCGGTATCTGGGGGTCGCGGGACTCTTCCATATGACTTGCTCTTTTGTCTTGTTCGCGGGTTCTCGTCGGGGATCCGCAGCCTCCGAATCTACCATTTCTAGATAGGTTACGGAGGCCATTGAGGCGGCGTACCTTCTTCTGGGAGAGCCAGCTCCACCGGGACTCCGTGCTCACTCCTCTCGGCGCAAGCAACTTTGTAGGCCGGGAGGTCTCATGTAGTTCCTCTCGATATTCGCCGGGCGGCGACTTGGTCGTCGCTGTCCACCTTTGTCGGTCATTATAGGTTGGATGTTCATGCCCGTCAGGAGGTCCGTTTTGGAGTTGCTGAGCTGTCGGCGGCCTTGCCCCCCCTTGAAAGCAGGTAGCTTGGGTACTGCCCGTTTGTCTGGACTGGTCTAGCAATATGAATTGGAAGGAGAAATTTCACTTACCATTAATTTCCTTTCCTGGAATACTGCTAGACCAGTCCAGGACCCGCCCTGCTGTTGGTTGGAGTGCCGCTGGTGCGGTGCAGCCACCGACCGCGGTTCTTCTCTTTGCCGGTATGCCTCGCCATGGGCAGTCCATGGGTTCGTAGGTGGATACTGTTTTCAGCTCTAGGGAGTTCTTCGGCTCCCTTGTATATAGTTCACTTGAGACCATCTGGGGTGATGTTACAGTTCATGTTGCATTAGCTTGTGGACGTAACCGAGGGAGACCCCTAGGGGTAGGATTATATCACCAGGCGCCAGCCTATCAGAGCTCTGGTAGAATTCTCTGCCTCCAAGATCTGCTGGCAGGGGTGCATAACCCATTTGTCTGGACTGGTCTAGCAGTATTCCAGGAAAGGAAATTAACGGTAAGTGAAATTTCTCCTTAAGCTCTGGAATGTTTTGCTGGAGGATATAGTAAAAGCTGTTTAGTGTGACTGGGTTTAAAAAGGTCTGGACAAGTTCCTGGAGGAAAAGCCCATAAACCATTATTAAAGTGGACTGGGGGATATCCGCTGCTTATCCTTGGGATAAGCAGCATGGAATCAGTCTGCCCTTTGGGATCCTGTCAGTTACTTGTGACCTATATTGGCTACTGTTAGAAACAGGATATTGGGCTTGATAGACCTTTGATCTGATTTGGTATGGCAAATCTTATGTTCCTTATCGTTCCTCCAGTTCAGTCCTCTACCTCTGGGTTGTCAACCTCCTCCTGCAGCTTGGAGACTGGCATATCAGAATCATGACATCACTGGATATAGCCTGCTGATCTCTCTCCACAGTCCCAGTGTGACCAGTCTCCATGCAGCAGGAGGACGTTGTGAGCCTCATCAGGGGCTCACTAGAGGAACGGATAAGGAGCTTGTAGGCTAGTGTAGTTTGGGTCTGTTAGTTTGAGTGTTTTGATTTTGGGTACTGTCGCTTAAAAAAAAAAAAAAAAAGTAAATGGCATTTCTTTCTCCCTGCCTGTCTGTGCTCGGTTTGTTTAAAAAAAAAAAAAGGAAACTTGATCCAGGCGGCCGAAGGATCTCTCCCCCCCCGGACTATACGGGGGAGAGCCACCCTCTCAGGCTAGCGCAATTTCCCGGGCCGCGGGTCCTGCCTGGACGCGGCTCCGGGAGAAAGAAGGCTGGAGAGCTGTGCAGAGCAGAAAGGCTTGCTTCTGCTTGAGCAGGCAGTGCCGCGGAGATCCGGGAGGCATTGGTGAGCACAACAGACCTGGCCAGTAAGCTCTTCACTGGCTTCAGGCTGTATTCAGGGGGGAGAGCTCAGTCAGAGCTCGTAGCGCCGGTTTGGGATACTATTTGGCGCCCTTTTTTCCTACGGGGCTCACGGCGGCCATTTTGAGAGCGTGGGGAAGCCGCGTGGCTGCCGGGGTGGTAAGGAGACCTGGAGCTCTGAGACAGTGAAAAAGAGGTACTTGTCGTTTTTAGCCTGTCTTTAGTTAATTGAATTTATTTTGTTTGTTTTGTTTATTTTCTCCGTGAAACGGTCTCTATGAAGGAGGGGTTCTTCCTTGGGGCTTCCGTGAGTCTAGCACAGTGCAGGGGGGTTCTTCCCTCGTAGACAGATAAGAAATAACTTCGAAATATTAATTATTGGTATTAATTTGCTTTGGGGCTGATTATTTTAAATTATTTTGAATTATTTTAAATTTTCATCTAGTCTGAGCTGGTACCTTAATGTACTGGGAGCTGCCCGTTTAAGATGATTATCTTCTGCCTAGTTGTTGGCGGGTGGTGTGGGCTGCTATTATGGCCTTTCGCCTCAGGCCGTTGTGCCTTTTTATTGCCCCAGGGCTTTCTCAGCGCATTCTGTTGGTCGGATCTCCTCTCCCGGACAAGTCGGAGAGGAGACCGACGGAGCACGGGACAAGAGGCCCATGCACTGCCCGGCTTACTCGGGGCAACGGAAAGGAGTTGAAGGATTCCGGTGCCCAGCCTGCACCACGCACACTGCTCGCAATGGGGCCGAGCAGTGGAGCGGTGACAGGGCGGCGATTCGGTCCACCCCATGATTAGTTGCGGAGGCCGAAACCGTAAGATGGCTGCCGTGGCTGCGGGGCGAGGTTCCGCCAGGGCGGCTTGAGCAGCTGAGGTCATTTGGGCGTGAAACGGAGCCGAGTGGGCCGGAGCTGCTCCGCGCTCCACAGCCTCGTGGCAGCACCGACATTCAGCAGAGCGTGTCCGGACTGAGAAGCGAACAAACTAAGGTTTGGGTTGCGTACAGTATAAGCTGGTAATTTAACAATGAATTTCCGCTGAGTTAAAAAAAAAAAGTTAACCGTTTTAAGGACTTTGTGGGTCCTTATCTGGCATTGTCTATATTTTATATACTTCTGGCTTTTTCTGGTTTTCCTTTCTTTATTTCTTTTATATTTCTTAGGTGTGGTGCATCTATAGCCGGGAGGTGCTGTGCCCTAAGGCTAAGGGGAGATGGTATCGCCAGGGGTCTGTGATTGTGCCCCTCTACCACTCTCTCACAGGCGGGTCAATCCTGTGCCCTTTTGGTTATGGGACGCGGGTATCCATATCTTTGAGGCCGGGGCCCATTCTGTTCTAGGTGGATGATTGCCTGGATAATGGAACACGTACGTTTGTTGGTGTCTCTGTTGTATCGAGTACAGATAATGACACCTTTACTTCTGAGGGCCATTTTCCATCAGGAGGTTGGTGGTTTTGGCAGGGTGGCTCGAATTCCTGGGTTGTGCTCAGTCTTCAAAACGGTGATTCTGAGTGGCTAGAACAGTATGCTGAACTATGGAGTGCGTGTTATTGTTTGGAGGCAAAACCACTACAGGAGCAAGGCTCTGCTTCTGATGGGTCTCTCTGCTATGGATCAGCGGAAGGCTAGTTCATGTTTTTTGTGACCCATGTTTACAGATGACAGCTGGCTTGGTCATTTGGGGAGGCTCTGCCTCGTAGCACCTCTTACCAGGGGTAACGGGGTGAGGAGGCGGTGCCGCCTGTAACTAGGAGGACCACTATGGTGCTCGCTTCGGCAGCACATATACTAAAATTGGAATGATACAGAGAAGATTAGCATGGCCGCTGTGCAAGGATGATGCGCAAATTTGTGATGCATTCCATATTACCGGTGGAAGGTAGCGCACCCTTAAATGATGCGCTGGAGAAAGATGGCTGGTTTTGTTGAAACAATCTTTGAAGCCGACGCTTTGTCATTGTATGCTCCCTTTACGGGGCCATAAGCAGGCTCTGAAGATTTGCTATACTTTGCAGCGGCTTCTCCAATTAGGAGCGGTAGTGGAGGTGCCGAAAAAGCAGAGTATGGTGTGGGTTGGTACTCCATTTATTTCATGGTGCCACAGAAGGTCGGAGTGTTGTGGCCCATTTTCAATCTGAAAGGCAGAAATCATTGCCTGCGGGTTCCGCATTTCAGGATGGAGGCGTTGCGATCAATTGGTGTGGCGGTGCGTCAGGGAGAGTACTTGACACGTCTGGATCTTGCGGAGGCGTACTTGCTCATATCCATCAGGGCAGCTCATCAGAGGTTTCTAGAGTTCACTCTTCCTAGGGGCCATTATGAGTTTCAGGCGTTGCCTTTCGCTCGGGTAACAGTGCTGTGTGCTTTCACCAAAAGGATGGTGGTAGCAGCGGCGGCGTTGCGCACGGAAGGAATTCGGGTGCACCCATACCTCGGAGATTAGTTGAGACGGGCCAGGTCCGAGGCAGAGAGCTTCCGGGAGGCAAGCAGAGTGGTAGAGTGCTTATAGAAGTCTTGGTTGGGTGGTCATTCCGGCCAAGAGTTGTCTGGAGCCCTATCAGGACCTCGAGTTCCTCGAGGCCAGGTTAGATACGAAGAAGGCATAGATGTTCTGTCGAGCAGGAGAGCTCAGGCGCTGCAGAGTGTGGTTTGCAAGTTTAGATCCATGCCAACTCCATCGGCATGGACTTATATTTGTGTGCTGGGCACGTTGGCGGCGACTCTGGAGGCGCAGCCTTGGGCCAAAGTTCATAGGCGGCCTCTACAACAGGCACTGCTGCGCCGTTGGTCGCATCGGTTGGATCTTTTGAGCAAGCGACTTCGTGTCCAAACCAGGTCAAGCAGTCTCTTCAGCGGAGGCTGCTCCAATCTTCGCGGTCGGCTGGAAGGCCGCTGGAGCAACCGGGGGAGCGGCCATTGTTAACGGACGCCTGCCTGGCGGGCTGAGGAGCTCACTGCGAGAGCGGGCTCGAACAGGGTCGTTGGTCTCCTCGGGAGGCTTCCTGCTCGTTAAATCTTCTGGACCTTTGGGTAGTTGCTCAGGTGCTTCTGGCATTTGAGGCATTGGTGGTGCGTCGTCCAGTTCGGGTCCTCTCCGACAACTCTGCGACAGTCGCCTACGTCAATTGGCAGGGCGGCATGGGGTGTACAGTAATGGAAGAGGCGAACGGGCTGTTCGCTCAGGTAGAGAGTCGGTTGACAGAGAGGTCGGCGGCACACATTGCAGGAAAGGACAATGTGAAGGCAGACTTCCTCATTAGGGTTCGAGTAGATGCAGGGGAGTGGGAACTGCCTCTCGACATCTTGGTGCTGATAGTAGTTCGTGGAGGGATGCCATGCGCGGTGGTGACCTTCCAGTCGGCGAAGGCCTGACGGTTCTTCTGCAGAAGGCGAGCAAGAATCTCGGAGGGTATCGCAGCGCTCTTGCATCTGTGGCCATCCGCATGTCTTCTATAGGTCTTTCCTCCGTGGGGTTGATAGGCTGAGTAATTCAGTAAGTCGGAGCTCACCCGGGAAGGGTGCTGCTGCTGTCATTCAACGGGCCGAGAAGCCGTGGTGCACAGACCTCGTGCGTGTCCTGGCCGGCCGCCGCCAGTGGTGTCCGACAAGGGCGGATTTGTTGCTACAGGGGTCTCTCTTCCTGTCTCAAGTGGATCGGTTCTCGCTTGCGGTATGACCTAAAGGAGTCAGCCTAAGGAAGAAAGGTTTTTCGGCATCAGTAGTTGCCACGCTGCTTAGAGGAGACGGTTCTCTTCATGGGCGTATGTGCGGGTCTGGTGTACAGTTGAGGTTGGGTGTTCGAAATATTAGATTCGAGCATCCTCTGTCTCCGTTCCTGCTATATTAGGTTGACTGCAGGACGGCCTTGATAGAGGTCAGGCAGCTAGTCCCTTGCGCGTTCAATGCGCGACTCTTCCCTGTTGTCGCAGCAAGGTTCAAGAGGTGGCTCTCGAAGCTCATGTTGAGGTGGTACAGTTTCTGAGGGCGGTCTCTAGATTTTGGCCGTCGCTTGGAGTACTAGTTCCACCTTGGGATCTCAATTTGCGTTGGCAGCATTATCCAAGCCACCCTTTGAGTTATTGCTTCGGGCTTCGGTGAAGGACTTGACGTTAAAAAAAAAAAAGAGAAATGGTGTTTCTGGTGGCGATCTGTTCTGCTAGGCGTGTCTCGGAGTTGTAAGCGTAGTCATGTAGAGATCCGCTCTTGTCCTTCTCGAGGGAGAAGGTAGTGCTGAGTCCGGTTCCATCCTTTTTTTTGCCTAAGCTGGTGTCTCCCTTTCTCTTGACTCAGGCAGTGTACTTGTTAGTTCTGCGGTTCCTAGATTGAGGTAACTGGGCCGCAGTTTCGCCGTTTGAATAGAAAACGGGGGGGGGGGGGGAGAAAGGGGTGTTCTGACGGTAGTTGAAGGTGCCGAAGTGTTTTCGCAAGTTGGACCGGCTGTTGGTAGTGTTCGGAGGTGTGCGCAAAGGGGGGATGGCGGCTAAGGCTTTTATTGAGGTGGTTGCTTTCGTCTATCCATTTCAGGGTCGATCCGTGCCCGTAGGTTTGCGAGCGTTTTACTTCAGAGCGCAAGCGTGTTCCTGGGCAGAGTACAGTTGGTCCCGCCAGGAGAAATTTGGAGGGTGGCATTTTGGTTGTCTTTACATACGTTCAGTAGGCATTACCGTCTGGAGGTCGCAGCAGCTAATGAGGCCTGTTTTGGGTCAGTGGTGTTGTGTGCCGGCTGGATCGATCCCTCCCAATGATTACTGCTCTGGCACATCCCCAGAGGTAGACGACTGAACTGGAGGAACGATAAGGAAATGATAATTACACTTACCTGGTAATTGTAGTTCCTTGAGTGACGACAGTTCAGTCCTCCATCCCACCCAGAGTTCGTTCCGGAGGGGTCCGACTTTAATAGACAGATGAGAAGCATTATGGGTAGGTATGTCCTCAAATGGTTCATGTTCACTCTGTTTTATATTTTTGATTCTCTGTGTAGCAGTGAAGGGTGTAAGAAAGCCTTGCCGGAATGGCTCATTAGTTCTAAGGGTAGTTTCGATTAGGTTACAATGATTATTCTAGCTACTACTTTGTTGCTCCTTTGAGTCTGCTTTGTTAATAGTTCACACTGGGACTGTGGAGAGAGATCAGCAGGCTATATCCGGTGATGTCATGATTCTGATATGCCAGTCTCCAAGCTGCAGGAGGAGTTTGACAACCCAGAGGTAGAGGACTGAACTGTCGTCACTCAAGGAACTGCAATTATCAGGTAAGTGTAATTATCATTTAAGTGCATACAGGGCATTGCCATGGCTGTGCTCTGGTTTCAATGAATATAATCTTTCTGAAAGGTGGAATATCTAACAAACATTGGGTTTTCCATCTTAACACTTGAGAGGGACAATAAATCCTCAATAACTCTGCAGTATACTGCGTGAGAATATGATTTATGGCTAGTACTAAAGTTTTAAACTGGATACACCCGAACACTGACAACTCCTTCATAATTGGAGTAATATGGCCCATTCAGTGGAACTGCTCACAAGTCTGGCTGCTGCATTTCAGATTATTTAATTCTCAAGGAACAAGCAGGAAGTGAGTCCTCACATATGGGTAACTTCGGCGCCGATGGAGCCCTCGTGCGGAGCAATTCCCCAGCTTTCAAAGAAAGCCTTTGGGATTGCATCACGCATGCGCAATCCCCTTCCCGCCCAAGGGTGCCATCTTGCTCAGTCTCCCTTTTTCCGCGGAACCCAACGGACGTAGTCCAACTTCCCTCATGGAAAAAGTGCGTCAAAACTACTGAAGATTCTCTTCATCGGCCCGGTTCGACGCCGGTTCCCCTTCCCGCCTCGGTTCTGTACACTGGTATCGAGTCCAGTCACTATTTTTTGTTTTTTTGTCCTTAGTGGATAGTGTTCGCACTCGTTTTTTTTTTTTCACTGGCAGCCCGGTTGTTCGACCTCGCAGGGGCCCTTTTTCCCCTGATGGCTGCCAGCGGGTTTAAAAAGTGTGATTGGTGTAAAAGATTGTCTCTGACCGACACAAATGACTGCTGTATCCGCTGCCTCGGGCCCGACCATGACCCGAAGGTCTGTAGCCCGTGTGGCAAGATGTCTTCCAAGGCACTTGGAAGTAGGCAGCAGAAGCGTGAAAGAATTTTCTCCGAGTCTGCATCCACCAGTGTCCGGACCTCTTCAGAAGCCTCGACGTCTCAGGAGCTATCTGACTCCGAGCATCATTGGAGGTCTTCTGAGCGGGGGTCTCCCTCGCGGGAACACCGGAGTAAGAAGAAACCTGCGAGGGTGGCATCGTTGATGCCTCTGATCGGCCTGGATCCTTGCAGGCTAGGTCACGGAGTCCTGACCGCCGCCTCGGTTCCTCGGAGTTGGAATGGCCTGCAAAGGTGGCTCACACTGAGATGGAGATGCCAAGGAAGGTAACTTCTGTTGTCCTCGTTGACTCTCCTCCGGGAGAACCAGTGTCGGGCCCGACAGCGTCGGGACCTGACCCGGAGGCTGCGGGGCCTTCTAGCCTCAGTCTCAGATTGGCGGCCCTGGAGTGCAGCATGTCTGCCTTCATGGAGCAGCAGTGGGCGCTGATGGCCGGTCTCATTGGTCCATCCGCCCCGACCACCAGGACGTCGATGTCCAAGTTGACCCCGGAGGCCGAGCCGATCCTTGAGACTCTTCGGACTCGGGTCGATCCTCAGCCGAGGTCTCCCTCGACCTCCCTTTCGGGACCGAGGTCGTCGACGCCGGTGCCCTTGGCGTTGGGAAGGTCGAGATCGAAGCCCTCACGGCCGGAGCCTATCGAGTCCTCCTCGGAGGACTCAGCATGGGAAACAGAAGATGAGTCGTCCCCGGACACCCACTGGACCCGGTATGTCCCATTGGACTCGCCGGGTTCCGAGCCTCGGAGAAGGTCCCCCCCGGAGGATACCCGGTTCTCGGACTTCGTCAGGGATATGGCCAAGGCTTTGACATTCCCAGCGGACTCCGAGGAGGAGCCTCGAGTCGAGGAGCTCGAAGCCCTCCAGTATGACTTTCCCCCTCGGGAATCCCTTACGGTACCAGTTCCTCTGATGTTGGAACGGTTGATGCTTCACATGTGGGAGTCACCGGCCTTGATGCCAGTTCTCAGCAAGGGGGTCGATTCCATCTATCGAGTCCGCAAGAGCCCTGAATTCCAGAAAGCACATCTGCCGCACAACTCCATGGTTGTGGAATCGGCCATGCACAGGCTCAAGAGCCAAAAAACGCACTTCTCGGTGCCTCTTGGCAGGGAAGCCCGGAACCTGGCCGCTCTCGGCAGAAAGTGCTATCAGGGCTCGATCCTGTCATGCCGAGTCCAAACATACCAGCTGTACATGGGCATGTACTTGCGGGACCTGGCAAAGGAGATTGCTCGGTTCTCAGCTGGCGTCTCCGAGGAACCCTTGCAGTGCTTCAAGAACTTATCCATGGGGATTCGAGAGTGCTCGAAGTTTGTCTCGAGCAGCCTATGACGGCTTCGAGGCCTCGGCTCGAGTAGCTGCAGCCGGCATCCGTGCCTGCCGCCAGGCATGGCTAATGTTGTCGGACCTGGAGCTATGGGTTCAGGACAAGTTGGTCGATGTCCCTTGCTGGGGTGACATCCTCTTTGGCAAACCCATGACTGAGAAGGTTGCTGAAATGGAGTCCGAGTACTTGACCCGGACAAGACTATCCAAGAAGACTTCTGCCCCTTCAAAAAAGGGCTTGGGTAAAAAGCCCTTTTTCCCGAGGAAGGGTGCTGCTTACTGCAACTACCCCACTCAGCAGGCCTCCCCAGCTCCCCCACAGGGGCAGCAGGCCAAGGGAAAGGGGCATGGCCCGCGTAAGCAGAAGCCCCCCAAGCCTCCAGCCCAGCCGGGAGGGGGTTTTTGACTACCAAAGCATAGTCTCTCTCCAACCAGGGGTGGGATCCTGCACAGGAGGAAGGGCACCCACAGGTGGCCATCCATCACCACAGATACCTGGATCCATCAAATAGTCCAAATGGGCTATTTGCTCCACTTCAACCAGGTACCTCCCTCCTTCTTTCCAGGAGAGCCTCTCAGACTCCCTCTGCACAGTGACCTCCTCTTGCAAGAGTTGGCCGGTCTTCTAGAGGATCAGATGGTGGAACCGGTGCCCCACCACCTGCAGGGGCAAGGCTTCTACTCCAGGTATTTTCTGATACCAAAGAGAACAGGGGGCCTCAGACCCATCCTCGACCTGCGAAACTTAAACAAGTTCCTGGTGAGGGAAAAGTTCAAGATGCTTTCCCTTGAAATGTTGCTGCCTTACCATCACCAGGGAGATTGGCTATGCTCCTTATCTTTATCTTTATTTGGCAAATTTGATATACCACCCATTACTAGAGTATTAAGACGGTGTACAATGTAAACTATCTTGGCTGCAGAAAAGAAAGATAGAAAGGAACGCCATTTGGTGGATAGGAAAGTAGTCAAAGGAGCAGAGAGAAAGGGACAGCAAAAGGTAGTGGAAATCAAACAAAAATAACGTGACAGGCAAAATGAAACATAACAAACAGTAGACCGGGTGACAAAAGACAGATAACAGAGTAAATGGCGAACGACACAGCAATTGACAGGCGACGCAGCAGGCATACAACAGGCAACATAAGGGAGCATCAGGGATGAGAGACAAACAGGGATAGACAGCTCAGGGGTCCCAAGGGAGCGACCCAGGTGAATGTAGAGATGTTATAAACCCTTAATGAGTTGTTAATGGGTAGGCGTGCTCGACTGGTTGGCAGTGGATGGGGGGAGAGGAAGGTCAAAGGCCTGGCAAAAGAGATAAGTTTTGAGCATGGCTTTGAAGTGAGGAAAGGATAGCTCGGTACAGATAGCATGTGGGAGAGAGTTCCATAAAGCGGGACTAGCGAAGAAGAAGGCAGCATGGCGAGTGGATTCAAGGTGAGCCTGGGTTGGGGAAGGAAGGAAAAGGCGGTTAAGGCGGAACGTAACAGGCGAGGGGTAGGTTGAAGAAAAATAAGATCGGCTAGGTACTGAGGGGTGTTAGTGTAAAGAACTTTGTGAGTGATGGTGAGAAGTTTGTACACATAGCGGGCTTTGACAGGAAGCCAGTGAAGGGAGAGCAGGTGAGGGGTGACATGATCGTGATGAGAGGAAAAGGTGAGAAGACGGGCAGCTGTGTTTCGAATTAACTGCAACCTACGAAGTTGGTACTGAGGAATGCTGGCGAGTAGCGAGTTACAATAGTCGAGGCGGCTGATCACCAAGGAGAGAACCAAAGTGGTAAGAGATGCAGAGGGGAGGAAAGAGCGGACAGCCCTAATCTTCCGGAGTTGAAAGAGGGAGCTACGCACCACTCCGGAGATGTGCTGGTGGAAGGACAGTGAGGAATTCAGGGTCACACCAAGATAGCGGAGGGTAAGTGCCAGGGGGATGGGTGAATTAGACATAAGTGGCGCCAGAGTGGGGGAAGCAGCACCAAAAGTGAACCAAATGGCTGCTGATTTAGAAGGGTTGACAGTGAGATAGTTGTCACGGAACCATTGGGCAACAGAAGCGAGGCAATTGTTTAAGGGGGAGAGATCGGGAGCAAGTGATGACGTATGGTGGACCAAAAGGATGTCGTCGGCAAAGAAGTAGGCGGATAGACCGGTTTGTTGTATGAGTAAGGCAAGTGGTGCAAGGAAAACATTGAAAAGGAGCGGTGCAAGACTGGACCCCTGTGATACACCGCAGTGAAGAGGAAGGGAGGTAGAAGAGGAGGAACCGGAGCGCACTGTAAAAGATCGGGAGGAAAGAAAAGAATGAAACCATTGATATACCGTGCCCTGGACACCGAGTTCCGACAATCGTGAAAGAAGAGTGCGGTGGTCAATGACATCGAAAGCTGCGGAGAGATCCAGTGAGACAGCGATTGAGAGATTGCCCTTATCATGAGACCAGTGTATTTCGTTGAGGAGTGCCACAAAGATGGTTTCTGTGCTGTGACCGGCTCTAAAACCTGATTGTCGGGGGTGCAGGGAGATAGTAGAATCGAGATGTGCAGTAAGTTGGTGGAAAACAAACTTTTCAAGGATTTTGGACAGGAAAGGAAGGTTGGAGACAGGGCGCCAATTTGAGGGGACAGCTGGGTCAAGAGTAGCCGCCTTAAGCAGGGGGCAAACCAGTGCATGCTTCCACGCAGAGGGAAAGCTCCCAGACGAGAGACTAGAATTGATAATGGTGAGGGCAAGGGGGAGGAGCGCGAGAGAGGAATCAAGGAGCCAAGGAGAGGGCAAAGGGTCGAGGGGACAGGTGGTTTTATGAGAGAGTGAAATAGCTTTGGTTAACTCGACTGAAGTGACGGGGCGAAATTCAGACCAGGTGTGAGGAAATATAGGAGCAGAAAATGGAGGGCAACAGGTAGCTAAAGTAGGGGAGGAGGGGGAAGGTGAGAGAGGAAGAGGACAAGGGTCGAAAGTGGAACGGAGGGTCAAGATCTTGGTTGAGAAAAAGGTGGCAAGAGCCATAGGGCTGGGGGCACTGGATGGAGGGGACGAAGAAGGCAGGGTAGAAGCCGAGGAGAGAGAATTCAAGACTCGATACAACTGCCGAGATGAATTAGAAGAGGTGGTGATAAGGTTGGAATAGTAGGATTTCTTAGCAGATGTTAACAGAGAGTAGTATGATTTACGGATGCAGCGAAAGGTGGAGAGAGTGGTATCTGAAGGGCGTTTGCGCCAGAGCCGGGCTGCGCGACGGAGATGGGAACGATGTAGATAGAGACCTGAGTGGAACCAGGGATGATGCGAGGGGGGGCGGATGGGGGCAGGCCGAAGGGGAGCAATAGTATCAAGGGTAGAAGACAAGGTAGAGGTCCAGAGGTCAGCCTGTTTGTCCACAGAGAGAGAAGAGAAATTGGGCGGAAAAAGCGAATCAGCAGGGGGAAAGTGTTGCAATGTTGCGGAAGTAATACGCCGGGACAGGCGTAGAGGAGGAGGGAGGGAGTTTGGGGGGGGGGTCCTGGAGGGGAGGGAAGGGAAAGGGAGAAGAGGATGCAGTAATGATCAGACCAAGGGAGGGGAAGTGATGTGATATGAGCTGGTAAAGATGGAAAGGAGTCTAGGGTGAGGATTAGATCAAGAGTGTGTCCAGAGGTGTGCGTGGGGCAGGTCACATGTTGAATAAGAGAAAGATTGCTAAATAGAGAAGTGAATGTTTTGTCACGGAGCCATGTTTGAGAGTGCAAATGAACATTAAAATCTCCCAGGACAACTAAGTGGGAGGACAAAAGGACAGTCTCCGATAGAGCGAGCAGAAGAGAATCCCAAAGCTCTGTTCGCAGGGAGGGAGGTGCGTAGAGCAGAAGAAAATAGGTGGGCGTCGGGGAGGTGGTATGGAAGAGAAGGGACTCAGGATATTGGGGAGAGGGTGAAGCAAGGGAAAGGGGAAAGGATGTGCGATGGATAACTGCTACCCCTCCCCCCGCACGGTGGAGGCATGGGGTATGGAAAGCAGTGTACCCAGGAGGGAGACACTGGTGGAGAAGACCATCTTCCCCCTGTCGAAGCCAAGATTCCGTAAGGAAGAGAGCATCGAGTGAATGTTGAATTAGGAGGTCGTGTATCAGGTGCGTTTTTGAGCGCAGAGACCGAAAGTTCAAAAGAGCCAAAAAAAACGTCAGAAATGGTAAGCACGGGGTAGCAGGCACAGGAGAGTGCGGAGGTGGATGGTTGGGCTGACAGTGGAGGAGATTCTGTGGAACTCAGGTAAGCGCTCCGTTCAACGGAGACAAGAATGCAGAGGGACGATGGCCCCACCATACGGGGATGGCAGCCATCGGGCTAGACTTGAGGGGGGGTGGGGGCAAAAAGAATGCTGGCGGGGAATAGGGGGCAATCTGGAGAGCGTCGACAGAACTGTGAAGCGGCGCAGACAGAGAGAGCCGGGTGCAGAGCAACAGAGTGGTCAACACTCGGAGGAAAGTAAATGAGACAGAGGGGCCAGAGCCGGAGTTGCCCGACGTGCACTCCAAGCCCCCGTCGTCGCCCCAAGGAGCTCGACCTGCTCCTTGTGCGCGCTCCTTTGGCGCGCGCCCACGGTGTGGGACGCCGCTGGACCAACTTTTGAGGAGAACGGAGTACCTGGACACCGACATGGATGCGTTGCACGCGTCCACGTCACCACCGGGAGGCGGAGCTGACACAGGGAGGCAGGCTGAAACACACAGCAGCAGCACAGGATCTGCAAGAAGAGCAAGCAGAGAGCAGGTAGCATACAGGCAATGGCAGGAGACACAGCAATACACAGTAGCAAAGCAGTACTTGCAAGACGCCGCTGGACCAACATTTGAGGAGAACGGAGTACCTGGACGCTGACGCTGACGTGGACGCGTGCAACGCGTCCACGTCACCACCGGGAGGCGGAGCTGACACAGGGAGGCGGGCTGAAACACATAGCAGCAGCAGCACAGGATCTGCAAGAAGAGCAAGCAGAGAGTAGGTTGCATACAGGCAATGGCAGGAGACACAGCAGTACACAGTATGTTTATGTTTATTAAATTTGATATACCGCTCAGGCCGAAGCATCAGAGCGGTTTACAATAATATATCATTAGAGGAAATATGAAAGGAACGCCATTTGTATGATAGGACAGAGTAGAGGACAGAAACAGCCAATAAGATAAGACAAAGAGAAGAAAGGGAACAGTAGGTTACCATAATATGTGCGTATGACAGTCCAGATCACATCTTCCATGTTAACTTCAGGTCAAATGCCATGGTCCAACGCCTAAGGGCCACGCCAAAGGGCCCTCTGGCGAGGCCCTCAGGTGCAGGCCCCCGAAGCGGCGGTTTAAGCCGTTCTTACTGGCATCCCATTGGCAGGCACTAGGAGAGAGGAGGGGCTCCTGCTCACAGCTCCGGTGTTCAAGACTGCTCTCCTGCGCGCCCCCGAAGCGGCGGTTTAAGCCGTTCTTACTGGTATCCCATTGGCAGGCACTAGGAGGGAGGAGGGGACCAACTTTTGAGGAGAACGGAGTACCTGGACGCCGACGTGGGCACGTCACCACCGGGAGGCGGAGCTGACACAGGGAGGCGGGCTGAAACACACAGCAGCAGCAGCACAGGATCTGCAAGAAGAGCAAGCAGAGAGTAGGTAGCATACAGGCAATGGCAGGAGACACAGCAATACACAGTAGCAAAGCAGCACTTGCAAGACGCCGCTGGACCAACTTTTGAGGAGAACGGAGTACCTGGACGCTGACATGGACGCGTTGCACGCGTCCACGTCACCACCGGGAGGCGGAGCTGACACAGGGAGGCGGGCTGAAACACACAGCAGCAGCAGCACAGGATCTGCAAGAAGAGCAAGCAGAGAGCAGGTAGCATACAGGCAATGGCAGGAGACACAGCAATACACAGTAGCAAAGCAGCACTTGCAAGATGCCGCTGGACCAACCTTTGAGGAGAACGGAGTACCTGGACGCTGATGTGGACGCGTTGCACACGTCCACGTCACCACTGGGAGGCGGAGCTGATACAGGGAGGTCTGATCTGAAGGATGCCTACACGCACATCCTCATACATCCAGACCACAGACAATATCTCAGATTTGTAGTGGGAGGAAACCATTTTCAGTACACAGTACTAACATTTGGCCTAGCCTCTGCTTCCAGAGTGTTTACCAAATGCCTGGCAGTAGTGGCGGCCTTCCTCAGGAACCAAGGGAATTTTGTCTTCCCTTACCTGGACGACTGGCTCATCAGGGCCCAGTCGCCTCAGGAGGCCCAACAGGCCACAGCTCACACTATCAACATGCTACAGCATTTAGGCTTTGTCATAAATCAAGCAAAGTCCACTTTGCTCCCCACTCAAAACTTAGAGTTCATAGGAGCAAGACTAGACACCCTTCGGGCAAGGGCTTACCTGCCAGAGGACAGGGCACAGAGGCTTCTGGCGCTGGTGCACCAAGTCAGCCACAAGTCTCAGATCTCAACGAGACACTTTCTACGCCTCCTCGGCCACATGGCCTCCACGGTACATGTGACCCCAAACACCCATCTCCACATGATGAATGGCTCATTGGTGCCTCAGAGACCAGTGGACACAAGCCACTGGATGACTCCGAGACAGGATCAGAGTGTCCAAACGACTGAGGAAGTCATTGACGTGGTGGCTTCAGCCACCCAATTTGCTCGCAGGAGTGCCTTTTCAGCCTCCTTACACACAAGAGTGCTGAGGACAGATACCTCCTTACTGGGCTGGGGAGCCCATTGCCAGGGATCATGCACTCAGGGGTTGTGGTCTCCTCAGGAGAGTACACACCAAATCAACCTCTTAGAGCTTCGGGCGATTCGCCTAGCTCTTCAAGCCTTCTGTCCTGCTCTCTCACATCAGTCTGTCTTGGTGCAGACCGACAATCAGGTAGCGATGTTCTACGTGAACAAGCAGGGAGGTACAGGGTCCCATCTCCAATGTCAGGAGGCACTCAGCCTCTGCTCCTTTGCAATCAGGCAGGGTATGTCCCTCAAAGCAGTTTACCTGCCAGGTCAGGAGAACTTCTTAGCAGACAAGCTAAGCAGGATTCTCCAGGACCAAGCAGGAAGTCAGTCCTCACTTATGGGTGACGTCGGTGCCGACGGAGCCCTCGCGGAGCAATTTCCCCAGCTTTCGAAGAAAGCCTTTGGGAATTGCAGCGCGCATGCGCGGTCCCCTTCCCGCCCAAGGGTGCCATCTTGCTCAGTCTTCTTTTATCCGCGGAGCCCTACAGACGTAGTTTGTGATCGCCGCTGAAAAAGTTGATTTTTCGTTCTGTTTTTCTCGGTTCGACGCCGTGTCCTTTTCCCGCTCGGCCTCAATACTCCGGTGTCGAGTCCGTTCACTATTTTTCAGTTTTTGTCCTTCGTGACTGGCGTTCCCGCCACTTTTTTCTTTTTCTCTGGCAGCACGGTCTTTTGACCTTGCAGGGGCCCTTTTTCCCCCGATGGCTGCCAGCGGGTTTAAAAAGTGTGATCGGTGTACGAGACTTCTGTCTCTTACCGACACACACGACTGCTGCCTCCGCTGCCTTGGACCCAATCATGACCCGATGATTTGTGGTCCGTGTACCAAAATGTCCTCGAAGGCGTTGAGGAGTTGGCAGTCTCAAAAGGAGCGAATCTTCTCTGACTCCGCGTCCGGCCAGGCCCAGACCTCGTCAGAGGCTTCGACGTCTCGTGACTCCAGCCCCGAGCATCGTTGGAGTTCCTCTGAGCGGGGGTCTCCCGCCCGGGAACATCGTCGGAAGAAGAAACCCGCGAGGGCGGCGTCGGAGGACGCTCCTAGTCCCTCGAGGGCCAGGTCGCATAGCCCCGATAGCCGCCCCGGGTCCTTGGAGTCGGAGAGGCCTTCGACGCATCCTCGTCTCGAAGTGGAGTCTCCTGGACACGTGAGTACTGTAGTCCTCATGGACTCGCCTCCGAAGGAGCCGACGTCAGGCCCGACGCCGTCGGGGCCCGAGTCGGGGGCTGCTGGGTCTCCTGAGCTTGGACTCAGGTTGACGGCCTTCGAGAGCAGTTTCGCTGCCTTCATGGATCAGCAGCGGGCATTGATCACTGGCCTCGCTGGTGCATCTGCCCCGACCACCGGGACGTCGACGTCCAAGTCGACCCCGGAGGCCGAGCCGATCCTCAAGTCCATGCGGGCTCGAGTCGATCCTCGGCCACGGCCTCCCGTTCGGGACCGAGGTCGTGGACGCCGGCCTCGGCGTCGGGGCGGAGGTCCTCGGCGCCCGCCCGCACGGAGCCGCTCGATTCCTCCACGGAGGAGTCGGGCTGGGACACGGAGGAGGACGAGTCACCCGGTTCTTTTCAGACTCGGTGCGTCCCCTCCGACTCGCCCGAGTCTGAGCCTTGGAGACGATCCCCCCCGGAGGATACCCGGTTCTCGGACTTCGTGAGGGATATGGCCAAGGCTTTGGCCTTCCCCGCGGATCCCGAGGAGGAGCCTCGAGCCGAAGAGCTCGAGGCCCTCCAGTATGACTCTCCCCCGAAGGAGGCCTTTACTGTACCGGTTCCTCCGATGCTGGAAAGACTTCTCTTCCGCATGTGGGAGAGCCCGGCATCGACGCCGGTGTTAAGCAAGCGGGTCGATTCCATGTATCGAGTCCGCAAGAGCCCCGGGTTCCAGAAGGCACAACTACCGCACCATTCCATGGTGGTGGAATCGGCCATGCATCGACTCAAGAGTCAAAATATGCACTCCTCTGTGCCTCCCGGCAAGGAGGCCCGGAACCTGGATGCCCTCGGTACGAAGTGCTTCCAGGGCTCTATGCTTGCTTGTCGAATCCAGACATACCAGCTCTACATGGGCATGTATCTCCGAGACCTGGCAAAGGAAATTGCTGGGTTCTCTGCTGGTTTCTCCGAGGAACCTTTGCAGAGGTTCCAGGCCTTGTCCACTGGTATTCGAGAGTGCTCGAAGTTTATTTCTCGAGCAGCCTACAATGGCTTCGAAGCATCGGCTCGAGTAGCCGGGGCCGGCATCGATGCCCGCCGACAGGCTTGGCTTCAGTCATCCGACCTCGAGCCATGGGTGCAGGACAAGTTGGTCGATGTCCCCTGCAGAGGTGAAAACCTCTTTGGCAAGCCCATGGCTGAAAAGGCTGCACAACTCGAGACCGAGACTCTAACCAGGACTCGCCTGTTCAGGAAGACCTCTGCCCCTTCACAGAAGAGGAAGGGCTCGGGGAAAAAGCCCTTTTACCCGAGGAAGGTGTCTGCCTATAAACAACACCACCCACAATATCAAGCCTCAGCAGCTCCCCATCAGGGTCAGCAGGCTAAGGGACAGGGTAATGGGTCCCGTAGGCAGAAGGCCCCCAAGCCCACTACACCGGCCTCTGCTCAGCAGGGTGGGGGTTTTTGACTCCGTAAGCATAGCCTCTTCCCCCCCCGCTGGCTTCTCTCAGTACAGGAGGCCGGCTGGCCCACTTTGCCCACAGGTGGTCAGCCATAACATCAGATACCTGGGTGCTTCAGGTAGTTCAAGAGGGCTACCTTTTGCATTTTCACCAAGTACCTCCCTCCTACTTTCCAGGGGAGCCTCCAAGACCCCCTCTGCACAGGGACTTACTCCTTCGGGAGTTGGCAAGTCTTCTTCAGGAACAGGCTGTGGAACCGGTGCCCCACCACCTGAGAGGTCACGGCTTTTATTCCAGGTACTTTCTAATACCAAAAAGAACAGGAGGCCTCAGACCCATCCTAGACTTGCGCAACCTCAACAAGTTCCTGCAAAGGGAAAAGTTCAAGATGCTTACCCTTGGAATCCTGCTGCCCTACCTCCAGCAGGGAGATTGGCTATGCTCCTTGGATCTAAAGGATGCTTATACTCACATCCTTATCCATCCGGACCACAGGCAATATCTAAGATTTGTTGTGGCAGGGAATCATTATCAGTACAGGGTACTGCCCTTTGGCCTGTCCTCCGCTCCCAGGGTGTTCACCAAATGCCTGGCAGTGGTGGCAGCTTTCCTGAGGCTTCAAGGCCTCTTTGTGTTTCCCTACCTAGACGACTGGCTCATCCGAGCACAGTCTTCCCTGGAGGTCACTCAGGCCACTCATCGCACAGTGGCTCTGCTTCAGCACTTGGGGTTTGTCATAAACTTCGCAAAGTCCACTTTGCTCCCCTCTCAGGATCTCAAATTCATAGGAGCACGGTTGGACACTCTGTAGGCTCATGCCTTCTTGCCTCTGGAACGGGCCAACCGGCTCATAGCTCTGGCCAGCAAGTTTCACAGCACTTCCCTAGTCTCTGCCAGGCAATTCCTGCAGCTGCTCGGCTATATGGCTTCCACGGTCCATGTAACTCCGAATGCCCGTCTACATATGAGGCCTGCTCAGTGGAGCCTTCGCACTCAATGGCATCAAGCCACAGGGAGCCTTGCGGACAGTACAGATCTCCGACCGCCTGGTCTCCTCTCTGCAATGGTGGCTTCATCTGCCCGATCTAGTACTCGGCATGACATTTCAGTCTCCTCCGCCTTCCCAAGTGCTGACATCAGATGCCTCTCTCCTGGGATGGGGAGCACATTGCCAGGGGACATGTACTCAAGGCCTTTGGACCCCTTGGGAGGCTGCTCAGCAGATAAACTTCCTAGAGCTCAGGGCGATCCGCCTAGCTCTACGGACCTTCTCTCACCTCACTTCTCATCAGTCTGTACTGGTCCAGACGGACAATCAGGTTGCCATGTTCTGTGTGAACAAACAGGGGGGCACCGGCTCCCTCCTTCTATGTCAAGAGGCTCGGAGACTGTGCTCTTGGGCAGTTGACCATGGCATCCTCCTCAAAGCTGTTTACCTGCCAGGACAGGAAAATTACCTGGTCGACAAACTGAGCAGGATTCTGCAGCCACACGAGTGGAGGTTAGACCCGTTGGTGGTTCAGCGGATCTTCCTCCAGTGGGGCCTCCCCACCATGGATCTTTTTGCCAGTCCTCTGAACCGGCAACTTCCCAGGTTTTGCTCCAGGCACCTGCATCCTCTCAGAGTAGCGGCGGATGCTTTCCTCATCCCGTGGTCCACAGGCCTACTGTATGCCTTTCCTCCCATGCCACTCGTGTCCCGGACGCTTTTCAAAGTTCTCCGGGACAGGGCCTCGGTAATCCTGGTAGCTCCCGCTCCTGCTGCAAGTGGCGGTGGACACTCCTCTTCCTCTGGGGTTTCAGCCCGATCTCCTGACTCAGGATCAAGGCACTCTCCTGCACCCCAACCTCCAGGCCCTTCACCTGATGGCCTGGCTGCTGAAAGGGTAGTCCTAGCTCCGCTCCTACTACCTCCGGAGGTGGAAGATGTCGTACTAGCTTCTAGGCGGCCATCCTCCCGGAAGTCTTACGCCCTTAAATGGTGTCGCTTCTCCGTGTGGTGTTCTCAGCAGTCTGAGAACCCCTTCTCCTGCTTGGTATAGGTGGTACTGCAATACTTGCTTCACCTTTCCAATCTAGGCCTCAAGTCCAACTCTGTCAGGGTCCACCTCAGTGCTCTCTCTGCACATCACTCGCCGGTGGACGGCAGACCTCTTTCCGCACACCCCTTGGTGGTGCGTTTTCTCAGAGGCCTCCTTCTGCTTAAGCCTCCTTTGCGCCCACCAGCCCCTGACTGGGATCTCAATGTGGTCTTACAGCGGATTACCTGTCCGCCTTTTGAACCTATGGCTACCTGCCCTCTTCGTTTCCTTTCCTGGAAAACTCTCTTCTTGGTGGCCCTTACCTCCGCTAGGCGCATTAGTGAACTGCAAGCCCTAGTGTCTGAGCCTCCTTATGCTAGGTTCTACCCGAATAGGGTGGTCTTAAGGACTCACCCTAAGTTTCTTCCAAAAGTGGTTTCCCCTTTTCATCTCAACCAAGCGGTGGTTCTTCCAACCTTCTTTCCCAGGCCGCATACCAGCCGGGCTGAAACAGTTCTGCATACCCTGGACTGTAGGAGGGCCTTATCCTTCTACCTTGACTGTACGCGGGAGCATAGAAAGGCTGTTCAGCTTTTCGTTTCTTTTGACCCCAATAGGTTGGGGGTGCCTGTCTCCAAGCGTACTTTGTCCATCTGGGTAGCTGACTGTATCGCCTGGGCTTATGGGGCAGCCGGCCTCTCCTTAGAGAGTTGAGTCACAGCTCACCGTGTCAGGGCAAAGGCTGCGTCAGTGGCTCATCTCCGCTCTGTTCCGTTGGCAGATATCTGCCGGGCCGCTACTTGGTCTTCAAGCCAGACTTTTGCGGCTCATTACTGCCTGGAGAGGGAGTCCCGCAGGGACAGTGCTTTCAGACAGGCAGTCCTCCACAATCTCTTTGAGGTTTAGGCAACTCCTACCCTCTGGCCCTGTTGTTGGGCTACCGGCCGGGAGCGTATTCAGAGAAGATTCCTTCCTTCTGTACTGCTGAGCTAGAGGGAGCTCATTTTTCAGCTTGAGGTCTCCAGTAGCCTTAAGCTTGGGAGTCCCATAAGTGAGGACTGACTTCCTGCTTGGTCCTGGAGAAAGAGTAGTTACTCACCTGTAACAGGTGTTCTCCAGGAGCAGCAGGAATCAGTCCTCACAACCCTCCCTCCTCCCCTCGGAGTTGCAGTCATTCTTATCCATTGTTTTTGCTAACTTTTTTGCTGTCTTTTCGCTATGTCATCAGACTGAGCAAGATGGCACCCTTGGGCGGGAAGGGGACCGCGCATGCGCGCTGCAATTCCCAAAGGCTTTCTTCGAAAGCTGGGGAAATTGCTCCGCGAGGGCTCCGTCGGCGCCGACATCACCCATAAGTGAGGACTGATTCCTGCTGCTCCTGGAGAACACCTGTTACAGGTGAGTAACTACTCTTTCTTCAACCTCACGAGTGGCAACTGAATCTGGAAGTGACTGTTGGGGGCATCCGTTCATAGATCTCTTTGCCAGTCCGCAAAATCATCAGTTGCCCAGCTTTTGCTCCAGACAGCCACACCCTCAGAGAGTGGCTGCAGATGCTTTTCTGATCTCCTAGTCAGGGGGCCTCATGTATGCGTTTCCTCCCAAGCCTCTGGTGGCCCGGACTCTCTTCAAAATCCTTCAGGACAAGGCCTCTGTCATTCTGGTAGCCCCCAGATGGCCGAGGCAGCCTTGGTTTCCTCTTCTCCTTCAGCTGGCAGTGGGAGCCCCACTCCCGCTGGGGACACAGCCTGACCTCATGTCCCTCAACCTGATGGCATGGCTGCTGAAAGGGTAGTGCTGGCACCTCTCCTCCTATCTAAGAATGTGGAAGAAGTGTTACTGGCCTCAAGGAGACAGTCCACTAGGAAAACCTATGCCTTCAAGTGGCGCAGGTTTGAGGTGTGGTGTACCCTGCACAATGAAAACCCTTTCGCTTGCCTTGTACCAGTGGTGCTGCAGTACCTGCTTCACCTCTCAGAATTAGGTCTTAAGTCTAACTCTGTCAGGGTCCACCTGAGTGCTTTGTCAACACACCAGTAGAAGGACAACCTCTTTCGGCTCACCCCTTGGTGTCCAGATTCCTTAGAGTTCTACTTCTACTAAAACCCCCGGTTCCTCCCCCGGCAACCGAGTGGGATTTGAATGTGGTCTTGGAGCAGCTTACTCACCCACCTTTTGAGCCGATGTCTACTTGCCATCTACGCTTCCTCTCCTGGAAGGTGCTCTTCCTGGTGGCACTCACGTCTGCCAGACGAGTGAATGAGCTGCAAGCTCTTGTGTCGGATAGACCGTATACAAGGTTTTATAGGAACAGAGTGGTCCTTCGCACCCATCCCAAGTTCCTTCCGAAAGTGGTCTCTTTGTTCCACCTCAACCAAGAGTTGGTTCTTCCAACCTTCTTTCCCAGACCGCATGCCAGCCAGGCAGAGGCGGTCCTGCATACCCTCGATTGTAAGAGGGCGTTAGCCTTCTACCTGGAGCATATGCGGGGACATCCAAGGGCTACTCAGCTCTTCATCTCTTATGACCCCAGTAGGCTGGGGCTACCTGTCTTCAAGCGCAAGTTGTCCACGTGGGTGGCAGACTGCATTGCCTGGGCATACAGGGCAGCCGACCTCCCCTTGCAGGGTCGAATCACGGCACCGTGTCAGGGCTAAGGCCGCATCAGTGGCTCACTTCCGCTCTGTTCCGCTGGCAGACATCTGCCATGCCGCCTCCTGGTCTTCGAGCCAGACTTTTGCAGCCCATTACTACTTGGATAGGGAGTCCTGACGGGACAGTGCTTTCAGCTAGGCAATACTCCGTAACTTATTTGAGGTATAGGTAACTCCTACCCTCCGGCCCTTTGGTGTCAGGCTACCGGAGGTGTTGAGTTCTCTGCTGAATTCCTATCACAGCTGCTGCGGCTCTTCTAGAGTGAGCCATTTTTTCAGCTATGGGTTCTCAGTAGCCTATAGCTAGGGAGTCCCATATGTGAGGACTGACTTCCTGCTTGTTCCTGGAGAAAGCGTAGTTACTCACCTGTAACAGGTGTTCTCCAGGGACAGCAGGAATCAGTCCTCACGACCCTCCCTCCTCCCCTGGAGTTGCAGTCTTATCATTATTATATTTTGTTCATTTTGCCGTCTCTTTAGCTATGTCATTTGACTGAACAAAATGGCATCCTTGGGCTGGAAAGGGGACCACACATGCGTGATGCAATCCCAAAGGCTTTCTTTGAAAGGTGGGAAATTGCTCCGCACGAGGGCTCCGTCGGCGCCGACGTCACCCATATGTGAGGACTGATTCCTGCTGTCCCTGGAGAACACCTGTTACAGGTGAGTAACTACGCTATACGTGAAAGGTAACCTTTGACAGTACTAAACATAAAACATATGAGGAACGACTAAATTTTTTATTCAACAGTCTGAAAATTATCCGGACTTAGGCGATGTGCTAGGCACAACTTAAAACTGATTTATTAACAACAGAATTGACTCATGATTTCATGCATTCTGGAGAGTCCATAGTTACTCTGAATAATTTGACTCCGTTTAAATGGGAACTGATCAATCCTAAAACAGTAATTTCAGAGGGCAGCCTTTCACTAGAGACTTAGAATGCAGCAGTAGTTTGGTGGTCTTGATATATAACAGAATCTGTTAGCTGACATCCAAGATTTAATCATCATTATGCACATTACCAGTACTACATAATACAAGACACTGCCAATGTTATGTTTTACAGGGAAGAAATACTGTAAATCATCTTCATACAAAATGTATTGAAAGTCAGCAAATTGGAGCAATGTAAACATTAAATAACAGAAGAAATATTACATAATCCTGAAGGACCCTAGTGGATACAGGGCCCCATGTAGAATGGTACAGTACAACGCATGGTAGAGATCAGTTTTATGACACATTATACATTTGGATTAAGAAAGCAAATCAAAACCTAGTATAATGTCCCTAATCTTAGCTTGAGAGGCATAGCTTTCTTAACTTTTGGGTCAAACTCTCCAGTTTTAGTTAAAATAAAAAAAAAATACAATTGATCAGTATTGCACTGAATGGGTCCATGGTTGAATGGGTGTTGATGCAGCTGTCATGTACGTGTGTGTATGTCAAGTGCATTTTCTACTTGTTTCACGTTATGCGGTTTTTCCTAAGTTAGTACCGTATCATTAGCTATTACAAAGTGTAATCCTACAGAAGTTGAATACACATCTCATGTAACTTACAGTAGGTTTTGAAATGTGTACTTGTTCTGGGCATGAGATTCTGCTTTCAGTAAACCACCTCTTATGCTGCTTTCGCCTAACACACACCCATCCCTCCACCAGCTCTAAAACTTGGGAACTTTGGCATGCAAGCATGGTGTTTGTTTTATTTTTCAATAAAACATATTGTCCTAATAATATATGTATAATATTTATGTAGAGAAATAGCTGCACATGTCAGCCCTGTATAAATTTCTAGCCACCCACCCATATGACAACTCTGGATTTGTTTAGAAAAGGCTATGGTTCTTGCATGACAGACGTTGCCCTGTGTAGTCAGCCAAGGCACTTCAAACATGACATGGCTTCAGAATTAATCGGAGAAAAGTTCTATTTTGGATGCAAGGTGGTTTTACTTCCAGGGGGTTCAGACATTCCCCCTGCTTCCTTCTGCCAGCCCTGTGCTTCTCTCCATAAATGTGGTTTAGAGCCTGGCACCCTAAGAGGATCAGGATGTGTGGAGGCTGCTGTCTTCGCACGCTATGAGGTCCCTTGAGGCTTCATTCCTGGAATTCTGTCTTTCAGTTTCAGTCTCTTGTGAGAGACATACATACACACTGCATTCCAGATGTGTGCAGAAGCCATATCTTTATCCAACAGGAAACCAACAGTATCCTCACCACAAGACTGTCAGCACTTAATATGGAACTGTAAAGAAACACCACATATTGAAGGTGATTTCAGCTCTTTGTCCTTAAAGTACCTTAATAAGAACAGTTGATTCTATCATTTACAGACTTATCCACCATCCAGAGAAGTCTGCTTCTACATATCTAGCATCCATTTTCAGTTTAAACTGATTTTTGCCAATAAATTCCTGGGTTTTTCCCAAAAACATAGCTGCAGATATTTGCAATGTGTGTGTTTATTAAACTTGATATATTGCAGATCAAAAACATACCTCTGTGGTTTACAATAAAGCTCAATGTAATTTAGGAAAAAAACACAATATTCGTAGAGTCAAGAAGAGAGAATAGAAAAGTCAGAACAGACTAAACAATAAGCTTATATACTAAAATATTAGGTGGTAGAGGCAGGGGCAGCGCGGCCATGAGGCAGATTGAGGCGGCCGCCTCAGACGGCAAAGTTTTGGGAGTGGCAAAAAATGCCCCCAAAACATCCCGCCTTACTCTGCCTTTGTTAAAAAAATATAATTGTTGGACGAAGCACTACCGTCATGTTCCCCAGGTCTGTGGCGGCGGCAGTAGCATCATAACCCTCTCCTGCCACCATGCTGCTAATCCAGCCCCAGTGAGAAGTAGCAGGCTATCAGTTTAAAAAAAAAAAAAAAGAGAGAGAGAGCGCGACTCCAGTGCCCTCTGAGTTCCTTACTGGTTTCACCCCCTCTGACGTAAAATGCATCAGAGGGGAGTGGGACAGACAAGGCCTTCAGAGCATGCTGGAGTGGAAAGACAGTATTCTTGACCTAACAACACCTTTGATGGCATTCCTGGTTGTCCTTCCTTCTCCCGTTCCCCTTCCTTTGTTTCTCCTATCAGCAGCTGGCATGATCCCCTGATCTATACGTCATGCCTGGGCTAACTGTGCTTGTACATGGTTTCACTTTTTCCTTTCCAGTTATGTAGTTTACCCTGTTGGGTGGCAAATATTCTAACACACAACAAAAGCACCCTCTTAGGATCCTCTTCTATAGTCCAGTCTTTATTTTCCATGGTCTAATTATAGAACAACTGTATCGATCAGCACACTAGCGGGCTTCAATTTCTCTGCCAGCCCTGATCTAAGATTGTTTCAGTAAGTGTCCTTTCAGCTTCTTTGTTTTATATAATGTACCTGTTTTTATCTTTACTTTACATTACGTATGTGTCTGTTTCAATATGTTGATCCTCACAGTTTATAATGCACTCTATAATTTTGCATTCTATATTTTATATTTTAATGCCTGCTATATATAAATATTTTATTGCCTGTCCGATATACCGACCCTTCTTCCACCCCTTTCCCTTCCCCTCACCCTCCCTCCACCCTCTCCTCTCCTCTCCTCTCCCCCTTCCTCTGCTTTCCCTCCTTTTGATATGTAACATTTTTATGAATATCTGTATCTATATATGTATATCCCCTCCCCCCTTATTTCCCCCTTCTCCTCCCCTCCCCTTCCTTTCCTCTTCCCCCCTTCCTCCTCTCCTTTTTCCTCTTTCTTATCTCTCTTCCCTTACCCCCTTTTCCATTCCCATCTCCCACGCAACACACTACACCTATTAGTTGATGATTTACAAATTTTAGTTTTCCATATGGTATTCTTGTTTTCTATTGTCGTCCTCTTGATTCATTTCTATAGTGCATTTTGTGCATATGATCACTCCCTTATACATAGTAACAGAGTAGCATAGTAAATGATGGCAGATAAAGACCAGTATGGTCCATCTAGTCTGCCCAGCAATATGGCAGGAGTAGGTGCACCCCTTCCCATGTCTTTTAGGGAGTAGGTGCACCCCTACCCATGTCTTTGCTTAGTTGTGCACCCACCAGGAGCAGGTGCACCCCTCCCCCATGGCTTCACCCCTCCCCATATCTTTGTTTCTTTGTTTGTTTAGGGGTGAACCCACTGCTCCTCCCCCCATCGCTCCATGTAGGACACCCTTATTTGTTGAGAAATTAGATGGTTCAGTTTATTTTGATTTAATCTTGTTGCTGTAAAGTGATCCACTGTGTCTGTCCCAGGCCACTTTGAATTCCGTCACTGTGTTTGCCCCCACCACCTCCATCGGGAGGGCATTCCAAGCATCCACCACCCTTTCAGTAAAAAAAAGTATTTCCTGACATTGCCTTTCATGCTTATTACATCCTGCGGCTTGTTTATAGTTTGCATTTCGTTGCCCTCTGTCATATGGTTTTTAATGCTTTAAGATTGAGATTCCATTAGGTGCACATGATTTGAGGTTATATATATGTGTTTCATTATTAATTTATCACAATGTATTTATCTCCAGGAACAAGCAGGAATAAGTCCTCACATATGGGTACGTCGGAACCGACGGAGCCTGCGCGGGAAAGCTCCCCAGCTTCCTAGAATGGAAGCTTTTGGGACCTCCCACTGCACATGCGCGCTGCCTTCCCGCCTTCCTGAACAGCTCTCCTCAGTTTCTCTTTTTCCGCGGAGCCAGCAGGTCGTGTATCCTGTCACCGCTGAAGAAATTGTAGTTTTTTGTTTTGTTTCTTTAGACCGCGTACCTGCCTTCCCATACCGATACCGGTATCGCCGGTCTTCCTTTTTCTTTCTTGAAAAATTATTTTCTTTTCTTTTATTATTTTTCAGCACTTGGTCACTTCAGTTAGGCCTTCAGGCCTACTTGAATTCTCCACATGGAGAAGCCAGCCCCTGGATTTAAGAAGTGTACCAAGTGTACTGCTGTAATATCAGTCACAGACACCCATGAATGGTGTCTTAAATGTTTGGGGCCTGACCACTCCATTCCGGACTGCCCTTCCTGCTCCCAAATGTCTAAGCGTGGGCTGCAGAACCGGGCCAACAAATTCCATGTGCTGTTTGCTTCAGAGAATCCAACATCACAGTCATCCAGGTCATCATCTCCGGATGGATCTCAGGTAACCAAACCTTCTGTGGGCAAGTCCTCAAAGAGCAAATCTCCTTCAAAGCATCGAGAGGCTCTTAGTTTTGAGGACCCTGCCCCAGCCAAACAGCCCCGGCGGGAAGCTCTGCCTTCCAAAACGCCAATTCAGGGGCTACAGGTTGACATCGATGGCACGGCCTCGACAGATCACCTGTTGGACTGCTCTGGGGTACCGGCCCATACCGGTACCGACATCCAGGCAGCCGTGGCGTCTATGGGCAATACTGTCCAATCCATGCAGCAGGCCGTCATGGCTTTCATTAAAGCTGCAACGCCATCGGTACCGCTTCCAGCGGTTCCGGGCCCGGTTCCGGTATCGTCCGCCATGCCGGAACCCAGGCCTTCCTCTTCTAAACGCAAATCGGTACCGTATGGGCTTTCGCTCCATACCGCTTCCATACCCGGTACCCCGATGTCGATACCGATCGGTATGCGTATCGTGCGTTGGAGGAAACTAGAGAATACACCGATTCCTCTGAGGATTTTGGCTCCTCTGATGAGTCTGCAGAGCTCTCCCTTGACCTTCCTGAGGAACCTTCTTCTCCAAAAAGGAGAATGTCTCCTCCAGAGGATTTGTCCTTTCAGGACTTTATTTTAGAAATGGCTAAAGGCCTTTCTATCACTACCTCCTCTGAAAGGGAACCAAGGTCAAAAAGATTGGATATTTTAGGATACTCTAAGTCTCCTAAAGAAGCAGTTACCCTGCCTATCCATGAAATCCTTCAGGAACAATTGATGGATTTCTGGGAGAACCCTTTAACTCTGTCTCCTTATTCCCGTAGGTTGGACACCATGTATCGGGTCCCTCCTTCTCCTGGTTTTCAGAAAACTCAATTGCCTCACCACTCCATTGTGGTAAAGTCTGCAATGAAAAAGATCAAGAGTACTAAAAGGCACTCTTCTACACCTCCAGGAAGGGAATGTAAGACACTGGACTCTTTTGGTAGGAAAATCTTTCAGGCTAGTATGCTTATAGCCAGGATTAATTCCTACAGCCTCTATATGGGCATGTTCCTAGGGGAACTTGCCAAGAAAGTGCGGCATTTTGCCCCCTTTATCCCTGAGGATAAACAGGAGGACTTCCTTTCTGTTGTGAAACAACTTTCAGATGTTTCTAAGTTCTCCAACAGCGCTGCCTTTGATTCCTTCGAGGGAGCCAGCAGAGCTTCTGGCATTGCTATTGCAGCCAGACGTCTGGCTTGGCTCCAGGCTTCTGATCTGGAACCCTGGGTTCTAGATGGCTTACGGAATCTGCCCTGTACAGGTGAGAACTTATTCGGTGCAGAGTGGCAAGTTAAAGCCACTCAAATGGACGCTGAAAATGCCACCTTAGAGAGACTTTCTAAGTCCACTTCTACTCCCACTAAGAAGAAGTCTTTCAAGAGGCCTTATTATAAGAAGGCCAGATATGCTTCCAATACTGGCCAGCAATCTTCTCAACCTCGTTTTGCGGCTAAACGTCAGCAAACGAAACAAGCAAGAGCAAAGCCTGCAGCAGCTACTGAAGCTCAACAGGCTCCACCCCCTCAGGGGTTTTGACTTGCCCCTAGAGAACTTGCCATTCCTGGTTCTGGACCAACCAGAACCTCTCACCATACCTGGAAGGTTAGCTCACTTTGCTCCCAGATGGGAACAAATCACAACAGAGCAATGGACCCTCTCTATCATCCGAGAGGGTTACAAACTTCATTTCTCCAACCTTCCTCCTCATCACATGGTGAGACCCTTCAATTCTCCATCTCCTCTCCTAGCCCTGTTGGGTCGGGAGATCTCTTCTCTGCTTGCCCAAGGGGCCATAGAAGAGGTTCCTCTTCATCAACAAGGGTCAGGTTTCTACTCCCCCTATTTTCTCATTCCAAAGAAGACAGGGGATTCAGACCAATCCTAGATCTGAGAGAATTGAACAAATTTCTGTACAAGGAGAAATTCAAAATGCTCTCTTTGGGCATTCTCCTTCCATACCTTCAGAGTCAGGACTGGCTTTGTTCTCTAGACCTGCAGGATGCGTATACACATCTACTCATCCATCCATCCCACAGAAAATATCTTCGCTTTCTGTTCAGGGGAAGTCATTACCAATACAGAGTACTTCCCTTCGGTCTCGCCTCTGCCCCAAGAGTCTTTACCAAATGCATGGCAGTCGTAGCCGCATTTCTCAGAAGCATGGGGATTTTCGTATTCCCATATCTGGACGACTGGCTCATTCGAGCTCCAACTCAGTCGCAGGCCCAGATTTCCCTAGACCGCACAAGGAGCCTTCTGCAGTATCTGGGACTGGTGATAAACCTTCCCAAGTCTCAACTCAGCCCTACTCAGTCTCTAGAATTCATAGGGGCCCAGTTGGACACCACCACTGCAAGAGCCTACCTTCCACTGGTTCGGGGTCAGCGTCTGCTGAGCTTGGCCTCCCAAGCCCAGTCCAGTACTCACTTGACAGCCAGGGAAATGCTACGCCTCCTGGGCCATATGGCCTCCACAGTACATGTGGTGCCCTATGCTCGTCTTCATATGAGAGCAGCTCAATGGACCCTGGCCACCCAGTGGACTCAGGCGTCGGGAGCACTCTCAGACCAAATACAAACCTCAAACCGTCTGTCTTGGTCCCTCCATTGGTGGATATCCACCAAGAATCTGTTGTTGGGGGCTCCCTTTCAGCCCTTGCTACCCCAAGCAACCCTCACGACAGATGCCTCCCAATTGGGGTGGGGAGCCCATCTGCTAACTCTCTCCACTCAGGGCACTTGGTCTCCACAGGAGGGCACCCTTCATATCAACCTCCTGGAACTGCGAGCAATTTACCTTGCCCTCAAGGTCTTCTATACCCTCCTTGCCAACCTGACTGTCCTGGTTCAGACAGACAATCAGGTGGCCATGTTTTACATAAACAAACAAGGAGGGACGGGCTCTCTGTCGCTTTGCAACGAAGCTCTCAGATTATGGGCCTTCGCCAGAGAGCACCAAATTCATCTGCTAGCAGTGTATCTCCCAGGAGTTCAAAACTCTCGAGCAGACAGGCTCAGTCGAGTTCTGCTGCCACACGAGTGGTCCCTACACGTGGACCAGATAAGCAGAATCTTTCAGGAATGGGGGACCCCGGACATAGACCTCTTTGCAAGTCCGTGGAATGCCAAACTTCCCCGGTTCTGTTCCAGGACTCCGTGTCAGGAAGCTCAGGCCACGGACGCCTTTCTCCTCCATTGGGGTCAGGCGTTCCTATATGCCTTTCCACCCATTCCGCTGATTCCCAAGACTCTGTTCAAACTCCAGAGAGATCACGGCTCTATGATCCTCATAGCTCCACGCTGGCCACGCCAAGTGTGGTTCCCTCTGCTTCTACAGCTCTCCCAGGGATCCTCCCTGGACTTAGGTGCTGCACCAGACCTTCTGTCTCAGGAGGAGGGGACTTTGTGGCACCCAAATCCCTACATCTCCGAGCTTGGTTACTGAAGGCTTAAGTCTTCAAGACTTTAATCTTTCTCAACCTGTGAAAGATATCCTTCATGCCTCTAGGAAACCTTCCACGAGGCGGTCTTATGCTTTCAAATGGAAACGTTTTTCCATTTGGTGTGCTCAGCAGGGCCTTGACCCTCTGGCACTTCCTTTGAATTCCCTCTTAGACTATCTCCTGCATCTTTCCAATGCAGGCCTTAAGACGAATTCTGTAAGAGTCCATTTAAGTGCTATTTCAGCATCCCTGAAACCTATAAATGGACAACCTATCTCCTCTCATCCTCTTGTTGCAAGATTCATGAGAGGCCTGACTCTCACTAAACCTCCCATCAGACCCCCCCCGGTCGCATGGGATTTGAATCTAGTGCTTGGTCAGCTTATGAAGCCACCTTTTGAGCCGTTATTTTCTACCTCCTTGAAATTTCTTTCCTGGAAGGTACTATTCCTAATTGCAGTCACTTCCGCTCGCCGCATCAGCGAACTGCAGGCTCTAGTGGCTAATCCACCTTATACAAGATTTCATCATGACAAGGTGGTCCTTAGGACGAATCCCCACTTTATGCCCAAAGTGGTCTCGCCTTTTCATCTTAATCAAGAGGTATATCTACCGGTTTTTTTTCCGGCTCCTCATGCCTCCAGTGCAGAGAGGAACCTTCATACTCTGGATTGTAAAAGAGCTCTAGCCTTTTACCTTAATAGCCACATCGAAAGTCTTCTCAACTTTTCGTGGCTTTTGATCCTTCACATTTGGGACTTCCAGTCTCCAAGCGTACACTTTCCAATTGGATTGCTCAGTGTATTTCCTTTGCTTACCAGAGTAAAAACATTTCTCTGGAAGGCCATGTCACAGCTCACAATGTGAGAGCCATGGCAACTTCTATGGCTCATCTGCACTCTGTTTCCATTGATCAGATCTGTCGAGCCGCTACCTGGGCCTCGGTTCATACCTTTACAGCCCATTACTGTTTGGACAAGGACTCCCGCCGGGATGCCTTGTTTGGCCAGGCTGTCCTCAAACACCTGTTCCATTCTTAGACAACTCCTGCCCACCTTCCCAGGATGGATGCCTGAGATCCATACGAAGATGGCGAACCCTTGGAGGGGGATCTCCCAGGCATCTCAGCTAGGGAGTCCCCATATGTGAGGACTTATTCCTGCTTGTTCCTGGAGATAGCACAGTTACTTACCTGTAACAGGTGATCTCTGGGAACAGCAGGAATTAGTCCTCACAACCCACCCACCTCCCCTAGGAGTTGTCTCTTCTATCTATCTGTCTTCCTGTCCTCTCTCTATTGTCTCAGCTATAAACTCGAAACTGAGGAGAGCTGTTCAGGAAGGTGGGAAGGCAGCGCGCATGTGCAGTGGGAGGTCCCAAAAGCTTCCATTCTAGGAAGCTGGGGAGCTTTCCCGCGCAGGCTCCGTCGGTTCCGACGTACCCATATGTGAGGACTAATTCCTGCTGTTCCCAGAGATCACCTGTTACAGGTAAGTAACTGTGCTTTACTTTAAGGAGATGATAATTCCTCTGTATAAGTCTCTGGTGCACCCAAACTTGGAGTATTGTGTACAATTCTGGAGACCGCACCTTCAAAAGGATATAAGCAGATTGGAGTCAGTGCAGAGGGTGGCTACTAAAATGGTTAGTGGTCTTTGTTATGAAGCATATGAAGACAGACTTAAAGGTCTTAATGTGTATACTTTAGAGGAAAGGCGGGATAAGGGTGATATGATAGAGACATTTAAATATCTCTTTGGCATAAATACGCAGGAGGGTCTCTTTCATTTGAAGGCAAGCTCTGCTACGAGGGGAAATAGGATGAGAGTGACAGTTGGGAAGGCGGGAAGGCAGCACGCAGGCGTTGTGGGATGCTCCCAACAGCTTTCTGATTGGACGCTGGGGAGCGTTCCCGCGCAGGCTCCGTCGGTACTGACATACCCATATGTGAAGACTTATTCCTGCTGTTCCCAGAGATCACCTGTTACAGGTAAGTAACTGTGCTTTATTGGTAGAGAAAGGAGACTGGCTCTGGTACCAAAACCTGATGTATGTTGGAGCTGCACTGGAGAAAGCACGCTTTGGGGACAGCAGTGAACCTTTATGAATTTGCATGCCATTTGCTCATCCTACCTTCACTGTAACAGAAAGCTCTTTATAAAGGCAGCATAATGCTGCAGCGGGCCTTTGAGCATCCGCGCACATGCACTCAAGACATGCATGTCCTACCCTCTCAAGTGCACAAACTAGGGTGCTGAAAGACCTGCCATCATGCTGTACTGCATTTTAGGAAGGGCTGAATTGACTCTAGCAAAGGAAGGGTAGGCAGCAGCATCAGAAGCAGCGTGGTGGAAAGTAAGAGAGGGGAGATGCTGGACAACTGGAGGGGGGGACGGGACGGGTGAGAAGAGGAGTTGAGTGACTTTCTGCTTATTTGGCCTTCCTATTCATTTGAAGCTGGGGCTGGGATTTGACACCATGAGCCTTCATTCATAGCTAGCTGTGGATTTTTTTTGCTTATTATATATCTCCTTCCATCTGACTTTAGATAAGTTATTGCAATGACAGTCTTTGGCAGAGGGCCGTGTACCATTGCCCCTTCCAGAATCCTCTAATCAATGAACCAAATTTTGGTTGCTAAAGGTCATCTTTGTGTATTGACTGGGATTCTGACCTTCCAGGAGCTGTGGACACTGCCTCCGCAGTATCGTCGTCATGGCTGATCCAGGTAGTAGAAGACTCCATGTTGCAATTAGCAGCACTAACAGTCAGACCATCAAGGCTGCACACTTTGCAGCTTTTATCAAAATTTTTATGCAAGGTTTTTATTAGATACTGATGGAAAGTGAATGTGTGTTTGAGTATTTTTTTAATTTGATAAAAATGCAAAAATCATTGTATATCAAAAATTCCTGCAGTTTTGCAGTGAGATTTAGCATTTGTTTTTCTAGATCCTTAAATTACATTCATGATCTAAACATCATTAAGGGTGACTGCACACTTGAGATATTTCTGACTTGCATGCTATCCCAGTTATAGTAGGTTGGTTCCTCAGTAATCTGTGACCTTAAATGTCTCTGTAATCCATAGCCTTTTCAGAGCAATGTAACTTTTCAGATCTTACACAAAGTGCCACTGAACCTTGATACCACCCAGAGGGAGAACTCATCTGAAACCAAGTTCTTAAACTCTAAAAAGCAGATCTGTATAACCTATGGTTCTTATCTTCAGTTCTTAGAGCTCACCAGTCAATATGTTTTCCAAGCTTAGTCAACTATGCAAATTAACCTCACTCATAGACAGATTTTAGACCAATGTATTTTGAGGCTTTCTGGACTGCAATTAAGAACTACAGTAGAAGTTCAAACTATAACACCGTTTTTAAAAACCTTCATACTTAGCTTTCTGTAAGTTAATTCTTTATACCAGCCAGAGCAGCCTATTCCCACCCCTGAACTTTAAACCAGGATGCCATCAAGAATATATTTATTACCTCAGATACTAGACTGGAGTGGAGGAGTGGCCTAGTGGTTGGGGCAAGGTACTTCAGGCCAGAAGGTCAGGGGTTCAAATCCCACTAGAGGACAGCAACCTTGGGCCGGAAGGACTGGGGTTTCTAGTCCCACAGGTGCTCCTTGTGTTCTTGGGCAAGCCACTTAACCCTCCATAGCCCATGTTCCCTGTAAAATAGTTATCTCCAAGTTATAATGCCCTGTTCAATGTAATTTCAGTTTGTTCAATGTAAACTGCACTGATGCAGAATAGCGCGGTATATAAGAGAATGTAAATAAATAAATAAAATAAATAGACTGGAAGCCAAAGACCATACACTGTTCATTACTGGTTAATAGCTATTGTATAATTCAGAATACCATTGAACCCCAAGCGTATTATTTTCAGAGTAATGTATTCCCCTTAAATTTCACTGCTGCTGAACAGAATAGTATATTTCTTTATCCCTCTCACCGAGGATCCCTTTCCTGTTTGGATTGATTAGTTTCACATTTCATGGGCTTCCACAGCTAGCATGAAGATCTTTGCAGTTTTCCAGGTCATGCTGTGTCTTCGTAACTGGAACCAGCATAATCCGGAAAACTGCAAAGATCATAGTAAAGCTGTTAGTGTAGCTGGGTTTATAAGAGGTTTGGACAAGTTTTTGGAAGAAAAGACGTAAACCTTATTAAACCACTGCTTATTCCTGGGATAAGCAGCATGGAATCTCTGCACATTTTTGAGAACCTGACGGATACTTGTGGACCTGGGAGGATATTGGGCTTGATGAACCTTTGGTCTGACCCAGTATGGCATATCTTATGTTCTGTATTATGTCCTTATCCTTATGTTAATATAATACAATTGGGCAGACTGATGTGTGTGATATGTCCATTGATCATGTGGCTTTATGAGCTTTCCCCCCAAGTTCTTGAGACATGCATGGAGATTTTTCGGTGTTCAAATTCCTATTTGCTCTGATTTCCATCTAAATATGTAATTAAATCCTCTTTGAGGTATATTTTTTATGATCCTTAACAGTTATGTGCCTTTCGGGATGTTCAAAAGTCTCCTGGTTCAGTTGTAGTCACAGTTGCGTCATCTTAAGACCAAGTCTCTCTAGAATGCTTTGATTTTATATTTGGGCCATGTGATCTGCTTTTTCCCTATGACTTAATTTCCTTTGCTTAGTTAGTATGTTTTGTTATCTAGCCTCCTTGCAGGATCCCCCCCAGCTATTATTGAGGGCTATTAGTGTTTAGCACATTTATGGAATTTTCTCATATGATTCTTTTTTTTCTTTCTTTTATGCATTGCATTGTATTACTTTACTTTGTGCTGTTCCTTTCTTTCATGTATATGCACATTGCTTGATTTAATTTTGTTAAATTTAGAACAAATAAAATAAAAAAGAATAAAAAATTATAAAATTGCACTATTTGCCACACTTCACTTTCACAAAATTATGGGTCAGTGTTCATCTGCTGCAGACATTGTGGTTTTAAGTGCTGGCTGCAGCAATTTAAATAAAATATGTATATTCAGCACTATTCTCTGGATGCAGTCAGCACCAGCAATTATCAGGATAATTCTGATATTCTATGTGCTGTCCAAATAACTTAAGATAACTTTAGGAGAGTAAAAAGGCTATCTGAAAAGCAGACTGAATCTTGCCACTATCCAGATAATTCCCAGAGCTACCCATGGATAGCGCCAGAGCAGTCTGTAGTATTTTCAGTAGTATTAGCTGGATATGTGTGTGTGCCATCGAGTCAACGCTGACTGCTGGTGACCCAGCCCCTGGGCTTTCTAGTCTATAGCACCTGGTATTCCAGTGTGGTCTCCCATCCAAATAGTAGCCAGGCCGGACCCTGCTTAGCTTCTGAGATCAGCTGCGATCAGGCTCATTCAGGGTGGCAAACTCTAGTACTAGCTGGATAGTGCTACTGAAAATAAGCAGATAGACCTAACCAGCAGCACTTATCTGGGCAGCTGGTGCTATTCAGAAGCGTCTGAATATTGGGCCATTAATCTTTGTACAGATTTACATATGGAAAGCTCCATAGCTAAACATATTAATTTGCCATGTCTGATTTATTCACCACCTTCTTTCTTCTCTTAGGTAAATCTGAAGGGAAAAAAGATGACAGCATAGTGACTGCCAAACTCAAAGTAAGATATTTTTGAAACTCTCTAAGGGTATTTCTAATTTAGGATTCCGAAGGCAGCCTTGGTCTGTGCTTCTTGGGAGCAGAGGCTGAGATAAAGGGAGGGGAAGAGACAAAAAAAAAGATGACTTCACAAATGAAAGCTCAAGACAAACTTTTGGATCTCTTCTATAAGAATGTGTTATCATAAAAATCCAAAGTGAAAGAGGGACAACATTATTTCACACTTTTCAGAACATTTTAAACCTACTTTGTGTGGAAGGAAGGCTTATGAGATCGCTACATGTTTATTTATTTTATTGATTTGTATGTACATAGCTCCTTTATAACTTTGCTTAGTCCTAGCCACACCAAATTTTCAGGACATGTCAGAGGGGACATGAGGACACTTAAAAGGGTGATGATATGGGCCATGGACATGAATATAGCCTAGAAATTAGGCACTTTTAGTTCAAAGTGGAACTGCTTGTATACATTAAACAGGATAGTGCAAGATGGTTTAGGTTTCTCTGCTGCATTCTTGATGTTTGGGGCTAGCACACCTGGTAATATATATGGACTTAGCTCTCCCATTGCTTATCATTATGTGTATAACTTTGTTTTTGTGCTGTGAGAGAACATCCTAAATTGCAGAGCATTTTATGTTAAGACTGAACTGTCCTACTGTAGTAATGGTAAGCATTTACATACCTGCTGATAGAATCGATTAGTGCATTTTATATACATTTTTTTATGACAACTGTTAGTTTCTTTTTGATTATTGAGGGTTTGATGGGTTTTTTTAAGACTTTCTATACCGTTCTTTGCCATGCAGTACCAGGACGGTGCATTCCTTTTTATTAATAAAATGGGAATGTAAAATCATACAGGAAAGATAATAGTCTAAAATGACTTCTGAGAAAATGATATGAATTTTTTCCTTCACAGCTCTTGCTTTAGTGTAGGCATAGGATGTGTCCAAATTTGAAGGTTGGGTTTATTCGATAGGCTGGTTGCCTGCAGCTCAGTGAAGCTGTTGAGTGTTGATAGTGCTAATCTGGTGCTTTTTTTCCCTCTAGCTGAAATGGAAGTGCAAAAAGCATGATGAGACGAAAGGTGGCTACTCAAAGGATGTTCTCCTGAGACTCCTGCAGAAGGTTCTTTGTGAGAAGCTTATTCCTTCCATTTACACCCTCCACCCCCATATTAATACTGTAAGAAAAGGAACAATCGTGGACTGGAGTTACAGACAAATCAAAGCTTATTTATTAGGCTTTACTTATAATGTGCACTGTCAAAGCCAGCCCTATAACAGAAAGCATAAAAGGTCTTGATCTAACATGTCTCAGCTATGTGCTCCATTCAAAGCAGGCATTTCTATCTTGTTCTATATTGTGACTTCTAGGAAATGCAACAGCTGGAAGCAGCATGACAAGTTTCTGAAAAGCTAGCTGTTCTATATTTGTACAATTATAGAGCAGAAATAAGTGAGGAGTATAGAGATGATATTCCACTGGCATACAGACATTTCTGTATCATTCCCTTCAGGAACTCTTCTTGAGAAAGACAGAGATTAGAATAATTGAAATATCTCTTGCTTAGTTCCCTGCCACAGTTTCTGTTTTGGAAGACTTGTGACCATAGTAACTTTGAGTTTCTCAAAAAATACGGCTATACTATATACAATAAAATAGCCTTTTTTTAGTGAATTACCTCTGAAATTTCCTTGAGCCAGCAATCCAATATCTTTCTGCATAGTGAATCCTTCTAGGAGTAGCTATAGCTGAACTTTCTTAATCTGAATATCCAAAAGGTCCCTAGTTCAATCCTGAGTTTCGTTCCTGAAGCTACAATGTAACACATTTAAGACTAATCGGAGAAAATAGTTTTCAGTCAACATGTAATCAAACTCTGGAATTTGTTTTCAGAAGATATAGTAAAAGCTGTTAGTGTAGCTGGATTTAAAAGAGATTTGAACAAGTTCCTGTAGGAAAAGTCCATAAATCACTATTAAAGAGGAAACTGCTTACCCATTGGACAAGCAGCATGGAATCTAGATACCTTTTGGACAGGTTCTTGTGACCTGGATTGGCCACTGTTGGAAACGGGATACTGTGCTTGATGGATCCTTGGTCTGACCCAGTATTGCATATCTTATGTTCTGTTCTTAATCCACCAGAACATCTATATCCTGTTTCCCAAAATGCTAGGCTCTTAGTATTAAGCTGCATTTGATTGACTTGTTGTCTTTCTATTTCTTTCAGTATGGAGAAGTACTAAATTTGTTGATGTCCAGTAAGAAGAAAGGAAGTGCAGTTGTGGAATTTGCTACAGTCAAGGCAGCTGTAAGTGTACAGTTAGAACCAGACTTGTGCATTCCTTATTAGAGCTATGAGTGCAGGGAGACTTGGCAGTAGAAGAAGTAGATAAGGTTATGTTATACTGATAACATTAAAGAAAGTGAAAGGCACTTGAAAGAATATACACATAGACACGATTGCTCTGTTGATGAACCTTTCAAGGTGAAGTATAAACAAATGAAGGTAGACAGGTAAGCCTGGCTGTACTTAGATTCCTTTACATGACTGACAATGAAAGGCTGTTCCAAGTTCTTCCTCCATGGGTGTTGGCCATATGGTTGAATTTTGTGTAGTTATTTTAAGCGAATTTTTGGTATAGCTCAGAATATCAGTGGCATGCTGCATTAACAAGATTAGTTCCCGCTATTGGAAAGGGGAAAGGTGTCAGCCTCTGGGGTCCTCAAATTGGTTATCTTAAATCTAAAACTGATGAACACCAGTAGTGAAGGTGCATACTTTTTTTGGCAGGAGTTGGCGATAAAGAATGAAACTGGTTTGGTAAATAATCCTTTAAAGATTTCCTGGGTAGACAGTCCACCACCTTCAGTGTTGCCGAGCAATCCCAATATGTCGCATCCCAACTACACCAGTCACTCCACAGCATTGCAGGTAAGGGCATGACCAGACAAATGCTATAGGCAGAGACCATAGTTTTCCTGCAGTTTCTGCAGCAATGGCGGTTGCCACAAAACTTAACTTCCCCACAGTTGTAGTAGTTGACCCCTGCTCCTTTCATCACCCCCCAAGCTGTTTGCAGCACTAGTTATCATTACTGCTCCCAATAGCAGCAGTTCTTTTTCTTTTTTCTTCTAGTATATGTAGCTGTCATTCACTCCCTTTTCAAATTCTTCCCACAGCAACTGTTTTTCTTTGCTCCCATTACCCCTTGGTGCTGCCACGATGCTAGCATGTCCTCCTCTTGCTACCCCACCAATTTTGTTGCTCCCCAGTTGCTGCCATCATTTACAATAATGCCCTCTTTGTCACTGAAAGTGTTCTTTATGTCTCATGGCTATGAAATACAGCCATTTGAACTTAATGCTGCTGATTTTGCCAGGGGAGAAGGCACATGGTAAGAGGGAGGGTATAAGTGCAGAAATGCATGCTGAATGAGAGCAAGAACAGAGCACTTCCTCTTTCTCCCTCCAGTCCAGTCTAGATGCATGGCTTTATGCCCCATCACCAGCAGATGGAGACTGAGAACCCCTGGTTTTGATGATATCACACTATAAGGTATCTGTGCATATCTGATCAAGCCAGTATTTCTCGGTCTCCAGCAGATGGTGGTGATGTTCTGTGCAGTCTAGACTCCACTGCGACGGATTTTACAAAATTCAAAAGTAAAAAAATTCAAAAGAACAAGAAGATTTAAATTCTTCATAGGGGAATTGATATTGGAGCTCCACTTTGGACCCGGTACTGTGTCTCAGCATTTGACTGGTCTTTGGAGTGCAGACTCTGTGGTCCGTGTCCCTCCCCTCCTCTAAGCCCTCACTTCGCTGTCCCAGAAGTCCCTTTGTGAATCTCTGGAGGTTCTCCATTCCTCCTCCCCAACTTTTGAGAGGGGGCCCAGGAACTGTTTCAAGTGGCATATGGCTCTTTAAATTTCTTTCAGTTTAAAAAAGGGAGCTAGACAGGTTTGCCCACATCACACCAATTTGTTCCTCCATAGGACCTGAAACTGGTGTTACTGGTACTTATGGAGGCCCCTTTCAAACCTCTTAGTAGGCTTCTCTGAAGGATCTTATGCTGAAGGTGGTCTTTCTGGTAGCTATCAGCTCAGCGCGTAGGATATCTGAACTGCAAGCATTGTCTTGTAGGGAGCTTTTTCTTTCATTCTCCAAGGAAAAAGTGGTGCTTCGTCCGGTTCCCTTCTTACCAAAAGTAGTTTTGCTGTTTTACCTCAACCAGACAGTCACTCATTCTATATTTTCTGATTTCCAGGAACAATCAGGAATGCACTGATGGAGTCCGCATAGGAATGTTCCCCAGCATCCAGTAGGAAAGCCTTTGGGAGCACTCCACTTTATCTTTATTAACGTGCTTGATTTACTGCACCTTTGAAAATATCAGGGCAATTTACAATATGGTAAAATGCACAGTGGCCATGTTTAGAAACAGAAAGGGACTACAATTGCTGACAAGAAAGCACGCAATCACACCAGAGAAAAAGAAGAAGAGGGAGAACAGAGAAAGAGACAAGAAATTAGCAGGGGTCAGGGGAGGGAAGGTCATAGGCCGAACAGAAGAGATGTGTCTTGAGAAGAGCCTTGAATTTAGGATATGAATGTTCTTGACAGAGGGTAGAGGGACGTGAGTTTCACAGGGAAGGTCCTAAAAAAAAAAGGCTGACGTCCGTTCCAGATGGGCAAGTGCTGAGGAGGGGAGTTGAAATCTGTTTATATCCACAAAACGGAGACTGTGGGTCACAGAATGGAACTGCAGGGTGTCAGCCAGATATTGTGGAGTATGCATGTGTGAAATGCCTTATGGGTCGGGATCAGAAGTTTATACGGTAGCTAATACTGTGGGAAACAGGTAGCAAGTGTAGGTAAATGAGATGAGAGTGTGATATGACTGTAATGGGTGGTGTGAGAGAGAATTCTTTCGGCAGTCTTTTGAATCAATTGAAGGCGATGAAGCTGATATTGAGGGAGGCCTGCAAAAATAATATTACAGTAGTCAACGCGAGAAATCACCAAAGAGAGCAAAAGAGGTGTGTGAGAAGACGGGGACAGTACAGGACTAACGGCGTGGATTTGCCGGACTGCCTGCGTTACTGCCTTCCCGCCTTTCAACTTCCCAGCAAGACATGTCATCCTCTCACCGCCGAAAAATTTTTTTTTTTTGTGTGGAATAGCATGCTTCTGTCTTCCCGTTGATGCTGGTCTGTAGAACCCAAACCCGGTCCCGATAATTCTTTTTTATTTTATTTTTTTCTTTCACATAGTTTTTACCACTGAACTAGACCTTTAGGCCTCATTAGCGTTATTGTCATTCTGAAGACAAATCTTTTGAGGCATCGAAAAGCCAACTAGTGGTTTTAAACCGTGTACAAAGTGTGCTGGTACCTTATCAGTCACAGATAAACATGACTGATGTCTCAAATGTTTAGAACCTGATCATCAACCCAGTTCTAGTCCTTTGTGCCAACAAATGACAAAAAGAGGTCTAAAGAACCGAGCCAGACAGTACAGATCGTTGTTTGCTTCGGACTCTTATCAGTGGCTTCCACTTCTTCGAGGGCATAGTCTTCCTCTCATAGGTCTCGGGTTTCTTCAGGCTGCTCCAAAGTCATCGGCATCAGCACTGAAGACCGATGCCAAAACCAGAGAGAAGTCCCAATATAAGCATCGTGACTCCCCTAGGGATGCTTCTGATGCAGACTGGCTAGCCAACCTCCAGAGAGCTACCAGTTCCATGTTCTGGGAAGGTGGTTCAAAGCCCTGTTGGAGATTCCACCCAGACATTGGCCATCTGCCTGGACCAGCGCATGCTGGCTCTTGAGAGGAATTTGGCCGCACTCCTGGCAGTCTAAGTACCAATAACATCAAGAGCTCTAGGAACACAGGTTTCAGCACAAAATCTTCAGCCATGTGTATCTGCTCTGATGCTGGCCCTCGCATTGGCATCAACTGAGACCCCAAGGGCAGTACCGCTGTTTGAAATGACCCAGTCTCCCGGTATCCAACCGACTCAACCTGATGTAGCGCTCTGTTCCAATACCTCCAAGCATAGGTATTGGCATTGACCTTCGACATCTATGAAACATGGAGGCTGAACTCATGGCCTCCAATACTTTGACTTCTTGCCAGGCTCAGATTCCAGTTCTTCAGAGTCTGATGAGGAATCTCTCGATTCCGAGGAACTAGCAGACATCCCTTCGGACTCTTCACTGCCTCAGGAACGGCGTCTGTCTCTACCAGATGATATGACTTTTCAGGACTTCATATGGGACATGGCAGCAGGGCTCGCCATTACAGTCACCTTGGGGGGAAAAGGAACCAAAGACAGAGGAAATGGAGATACTCCAATACCCTCCCACACCCAAGGAGGCAGATACATTACCGATGGATCAGATCCTATAAGACCTTATGCTCTGCATGTGGGAAGCCCGCTCACTGTTCTGCCTGTCAGCAAGAGGCTCGATACCATGTACCGAGTACCAGAGTGCCCAGGCTTCCAAAAACCTCAGCTCCCCCACCTCTCTATGGTGGTGGAATCGGCGATACTCCACATAAAGAGTTCTAAGAACCATTCATCCATGCCACCTGGCAGAGACTCAAGGACACTCTATACCTTTGGGCATCAATGCTTCAAAGCATGCATGTTGGCCTCCAGAATAAATTCTTACATGCTGTACATAGACATGTTTCTAAAGGATATCACCAGAGATCTGGAGACTTTCACTCCCATGCTGCCTGAGAATAAGCGGAGTGCTTTCCAGACACTCAAGCAAGGCCAAAATACTAAGTTTCTTACCAGGGCCTTTTTCGATGCTTTCAAGTCAACCAGCAGAGCTTCAGCAGTCTGCATTGGAGCTTGTAGAATGGCCTGGTTACAGGCATCAGATCTTATGCAATGGGTTCAAGATAAACTTGCCGATTTCCCATGTACTGGAGAAAACCTTTTTGGATAAGGTTGGAGTGAAAAAGCAGGAGAGATTGAGATGGACGACCTCCCCCTCAAACGCCTTTCCAGAAAGACTGCTCTTCCCAAGAAAACTTTCTATGCTAAAAAGAAGAGATATTATCCTTCTTACCCACCCTCTGCTGCCTATCATCATCAAAATATTCAGCAAAGACAGTAGGGTCCTCACCAGCCCAAGAAGCCCAAGACTTCTAAGCCTGAACCAGCTCCACAGGCACAATCTTCACCTGTTTTTTGACTTCTTCCTTGAGAGCATTGCCAGTCTGCTCCTGGAGGGTCCTCAGCCCATCCACATAGCTGGCAGACTGTCACTATGCCCACAGGTGGCACCTCCTAACATCAGAGCATTGGGCACTCCATATTGTCTAAGGGGGCCATCGGCTTCACTTCAAAACCTTATCACCAACAGCTTCAACCCAACACCTTCAAAGCACTGTCTTAAAACAAAAGGTGACCACCCTGCTCTCCCAGGCTGCCATATAAAGTTCCTACTCCTTAAGAAAGGATGGGCTTCTACTCTCCATATTTTCTCATCCGAAAGAAAACGGGAGTCTTCAGACCCATATTGGATCTCAGAGACCTAAACAAATTCATGGTCTGAGAAAAATTCAAAATGATTTCTCTAGGAACTCTTCTACCATACCTCCAGAGACAGGATTGGCTATGTTCTGTAGACCTAAAGGAGGTGTACATGCATTTACTGATCCATCCCTCACACAGAGAGTATCTGCACTTCATGGTTCAGGGAAACCATTAGTGGTACTGTGTTCTCCCCTTCGGTCTCGCCTTTGCCCCAAGAGTCTTCACAAAATGCATGGCAGTAGTCGCTGCCTACTTATGCACCTTGGGGTTATTTGCCTTCCCTTACTTAGATGACTGGCTAATTTGGGGAGACTCCCCTCAAGAGATAAGGCTCTCCCTTCATCACACCATCACGGTGCTCCAATACCTGGGCTTTGTCATAAACTTCTCAAAGTCCCACCTCGCTCCAACATAATGATTGGAGTTCATTGTAGCACTCTTAGACACTCAACAGGCCCAAGCTTTCCTTCCACAGGATCGCTGTGCCCACCTCATTGAGCTCACAAAGGGAATGCAACAGCACAGCCGGGTAACAGCTTGAGAAATACTACAGCTATTAGGGCAAATGGCCTCCACAGTCCATGTCGTCCCCTACGCTCGATTACACATGCAACAAGCGCAATGGACTCTGTCTTCTCAGTGGACGCAAGCAAAGGGGCGTCTCAGAGACAAGATCCATATCACCCCTCTACTGATCAAATGCCTTCAGTGGTGCTGCTCTCCATAGAACCTTCTCGTCGGGTCACCTTTTCAGATGCCTCCACTTCGATGTACCCTGACAACGGATGCTTCCAAGCTGTGTTGGGGAATGCATCTGAACGACCTAACACAGGGACTATGGACATAACAAGAGTCAACCTCCTAGAACTATGAGCAATGACAAATGCTCTTCAGGTTTTTCAACCCCAACTTTTGGGGCAACCTGTTCTAGTCAGGACGGACAATTAAGTTGCCATGTTCTACATGAACAAACGGGGGGAAACGGGATCCCGTCCCCTCTGTGAGGAAGTGCTTTGCCTGTGGTCCTTTGCCATCTCACACCACATTCACCTCAGAACAGTGTATCCCATGGGCAAATTCAATGTTCTTGCAGACAGGCTAAGCCGTATCCTTTGTCCACACAAATGGACCTTACATCTGGAGATGGCTGTCTGGCTCTTCCTTCCATGAGGGACCCCACACAGAGATCTTTTTGCCACTCCACAAAACACACAGCTTCCACTCTTTTTTGCTCAAGGCTTTCATTGCTGCACCAACAGGTCCAGGATGCCTTCTTTCTACACTGGGGACAGGTACTGCTCTAGGCATTCTCACCTATCCCCCTAGATACCCAAAACACTTTTTAAGCTACAGGCTGACAGGGGCTCCATGATCTTTATAGCCCCATTTTGGCCTTGACAACTATGATTTCCTCTGCTTCTTCGACTTGCGCAGACTCAACCTCTCAGCCTGGGATTTGCGCCCAAACTCCTCGCTCAGGACAACTGCACAGTCCTGCATCCCAATCCACTCCCTACGCCTGACGGCGTGGCTGCTGAAGGAATAGTGCTCGCTGACCTTGACCTGCCACAGGCGGTCAAAGATGTCCCCCTTGCATCACGCAAAGATTTCACCAGGTGATCTTATGCCTTCAAGTGGTGTTGGTTTGCCCTCTTTTGCTCACCAAAGAACATCGACCCCCTTTTCTTGCATGGTGGAGTCCCTTTTACAGTATTTCCTCTACTTATCCGTAACAGGTCTTAGGACTAACTCAGTAAAATGTCACCTTTAGTGCCATCGTGGCCTCACAGCCTACTGGCTAGACAGCCTATCTCCTCACACCCCTTAGTAGCTGCTTCATGTGGGGTCTGTTGCTGTCCAAGCCGCCTCTGGTGGCTCGGGATCTCAGCATGTAGAAGTTTTCGCTCAACTTCTAAAGCCTCCTTTCGAGCCTTTAGCCACAACCTCTCTGAAGTTTCTATCTTGGAAGATAATCTTCCTCATAGCCCTCACCTCTGCTGGCTGCATCAGTGAGCTGCAGACTCTGGTGGCAGATATGCCTTAACACCGGTTCCACCATGACAAGGTGGTTCTATGTACCCATTCACACTTCCTTCCGAAGATAGTCTCCTCCTTCCATCTGAACCAGTCACTCATCTTACTGATTTTCTTCTCTAGACCAAATTAGTCTCAAACTGAAGCAGCGCTGCATACCCTAGACTGCAAGCAAGCGCTAGCTTACTATTTAGATAGAGTGAAGGATCACAGAAGATCTTCCCAATTTTTTGTCTCCTTTGATCTTAGTCACCTGTCTCCCGGTGACGAAACATACTCTATCCAGATGGATAGCAGGTTGCATTTCTTTTGCTTATGCACAGGTAGGACTTTTCTTTAGAGGGTCATGTCACTGCTCATAATGTGTGGGCTATGGCAACCTCTATAACCAGTCTCCATTCAGTATCCATTGAGGAGATCTGTTGGGTAGCTACCTGGTCCTCCATTCATACTTTTCATATATTCAACTCCTGTTGGGATGCTGTCTTTGGCCAAGCTGTACCTCCAATGCCTCTTTGGGACTTGAATTCAACTCCTACTCTCCTTCCCGGATTTCTAGAAGAGACCAAACTATCATTGAGGAAGTATTACCTCCTGGAATAGAGTCCTATGGCCCACAACTCTTCTAGACCCTTTGGCTACAACATTTTGGCCTCAGAGACTACTACTTCCCCTCCCCCCACCCTATACCAGTCTGGTACTTCGGAACTAGTGAGTCCCATATGTGAAAACTGCATTCCTGCTTGTTCCTAGAGATAGCTTAGTTACTCACCTGTAACAGTTGATCTCTGGGAACAGCAGCAATCCAACTTGCCCTCTTCCCCTAGGAGTTGTAAGGTTTGTTAATATTTTTCTCTTCCTCTCAGCCACATCTCAACTGAGGAGAGTTGGGAAGGCAGGAAGGCAGTCACGCAAGCACAGTGGAGTGCTCCCAAAGGCTTTCCTAATGGATGCAGGGAAGCGTTCCCGCATGGGCTCCATCTGTGACGATGTCACCCTTATGTGAAGACTGGTTCCTGTTGTTCCTGGAGATCACCTGCAAAGAGTGAGTAGCTATGCTGTATGGAACAGGGCTCAATGTCACACCAGTTACATCAGTTGGATGTTCGTAGGATTCTTCAACATTACCTTAAGCGTATGGAACCATTTAGGAAGTCCGATCATCTTTTTATCTTATTTGAGGTCTATGCAAAGGGTAGGCAGCTTCAAAAGCTTCGATAGTGCGGTAGTTGAAGGAAGCTAATGCTCCTGCATGTTTGCTGAAATGTAGGTCACTTCCAAAAGGGTTGCTTGATATTTCGATGAGAGCTCATGCAGCTTGTACCCCCAGTGGATATTTGTAGAGCGGTGACATGGTCCTCACTCCATTCCTTTGTAAGGCACTATCGCTTGGATGTGCAGGCTAGAGAGGACGTGTGTTTTGGAGCTGTGGTCCTACAGGCTGGCTTGCGTGTCCTGCCCAAAATTAAGTACTGCTCTGGTACATCCCATGCATTTGGACTGGACTGGAGGGTGATGAGGAAGGTGAAATTAGACCTTACCTACTAATTATCTTTCCTTGAGTCCCTTCAGATCAGTCCAGAACCCACCCATTCAGTCTTCACGAGCCCGAACATATAAGAGTTTTTAAGAGTACGATACAGCTGCATTCAAGAAGTTATAAATATCTGAAGTATTCAAATGTGCTGGACAGCATCTGCATAATGTTGAGTTTTTAGTTCTCCTTCTTTAGGGACTTCTAATACTCGTTTCCTATATGTTTAATGTACATAGTTTTTGATAAATTGTTTTTGAATTTCCGTAACTTTGTCCATGTGAAGTCTGCTTTGTCAATAGAATACTGGCTTGATCAAGTATGCACAGACCCCTTAGAGTGTGACATTATCAAAACCAGGGGTTCTCAGTCTCCATCTGCTGGTGATTGGGCATATACCCATGCATCTGGACTGAACTGGAAGGACTCAAGGAAATAAAATTAGCAGGTAGGGTCTAATTCACTATTTGGAGGGGGAGAAACTTGGTGAGTCAGATTCCTGTGTTCTTTTTTCAGAGCTGGACACAAATGTTGGCTCTGTGCATTGCTGCAACAAAACCGTCCTGCAAAATCTATATTGTTGCCCAGAATTTTGTAACTCTCACTGAGGTGTATAGTCTACAAACCATGTAAATGCCTTTGACTATCAGGCCATTTTTTTATTGGACCTGATTGTGCTACATTGTTCTAAGCCTTGACATCTTATTAGTTCCACTTTCTCCGGGAACAAGCAGGAAGTCAGTTCTCACATATGGGTGACGTCGGCACCGACGGAACCCTCACGGAAACATCCCCCCAGCTTTCAAAGAAAGCCTTTGGGAGATGCCACCACGCATGCATGGTCCCCTTCCCGCCCAAGGGTGCCATCTTGCTCAGTCTCCTTTTTTCTGCGGAGCCCTTCAGACGTGGTCTGGCTTGTCCCCGGAAAAAGTTGATTATTGGTTCCTTGAGTTTTCAACTCGCCTCCAGTATTGCACCGGTACTCATCCTGCCTACTGACCTCGGTGCCTCAGCATCGGGCTCGTTCAGATTTTTGTAGTTCTCGTTCCTTTTTCTTTTCTGGTGTCTTTGCACCTTTTTTCTCCTGCTGGCAACTCGGAGGGTCTTTGACCTCACAGGAGTTCTTTTTTTCCCCCATGGCTACCAGTGATTTTAAGAAGTGTGATCGGTGCTCTAAAATCATGTCTTTGACTGCAACACATGACTGCTGTCTTCGCTGCCTCGGGCCAGACCACGACCCAGTGGCCTACAGCCTCTGCAAGAGGATATCCAGCAAGGCCTTCAAGAGCCGCCAGCAGCAGCACGACAAGTTCTTCCCCAAGTCCCCGGTACCTCCCAAAGCCAGGGCCTTGTCTGAGGCCCCGACACCTGGGGTGGAGCTTTCCGAGCCTGAGCCCTGTCGTGGGTCCTCAGAAAAGGGGTCTTCCTCGAGGGAACCCAGAAAGAAGAAGAAATACTCAAAGGGTGGCGTCCTTGGATGGTTCCGACCGGCCGGGAGCTCCCCGAGCCTGGTCCCGTAGTCCAAGGCGCTCATCTGAAGTGTTGGAGAAGGAGTGACCTGCAAAGGTCTCCTGGAAGGATCCGGCCACGGACTGGCCTCAGTCTCCAGACACCATCCTCGTCAAGGATTCCCCTTCGGAGGAGCTGGCATCGGGCCTGAGTCCCTCGGTGTCCATGCCGAAGGCTGTGGAGCCTTCTGGGCTGGAGTCCAAAATGGCGGCCCTGGAATGCAATTTGTCTGCCTTTATGGACCAGCAGCGGGCGCTGTTGTTCGGTTCGACCAGTTCATCCGCCCAAACCACCGGGCGGTCGACTTTCAAGACGTCCCCGGAGGCCGAGCCGATCCTCGAGGTCCTTTGGCCTAGAGTTGATCCTCGGCCAAGGTCACGCTCCAAGTCCCGCTCGTTGGGACTGCGGTCATCCCCGGGAAGTCTACCGGATGCCGGCCGTAAAGCATTGGGGCCCTCGAGGCCCGTGGAGTACCCGTCCAGCGAGTCCTCCACGGACTACTCTGAGTGGGAGACGGAGGACGAGGAGTCCCCCGATACCCGTCACCACTGCAACATCCCTTCCGATTCCCCCGTGTTGGAACCTCAGCGGTGGTCCCCGCCGGAGGACATGGGTTTCTTGGACTTGGTCAAGGGCATGTCCAAGGCTTTTGCATTCCCGACCGAGTCAGAGGAGGACCCTCGGGCGGATGAGTTAGAGATCCTCCAGTATGAGACCCCTCCACGGGAATCACTAACGGTACCCATCCCTCCAATCCTGGAATGGCTCATTCTCCGCATGTGGGAGACACTGGCCTCGGTACCGGTGGTGAGCAAATGGCTTGACTCGATGTATCGGGTCCGCTGGAGCCCAGGCTTCCAGAAGTCACAACTGCCGCATAACTCCATGGTGGTGAAGTTGACCATGTGTCGGCTGAAAAGTCAGAAGACGCACTCCTCTGTGCCCCCCGGCAGGGAGGCCCACACCTTGGACGCCCTTGGCAGAAAGTGCTACCTGGGCTCAATGCTCCTCTGCCGCATCCAGGCCTACCAGCTGTACATGGGCATGTACCTGAGAGATCTGGCGGAAGAACTCAGCGGGTTCTCGGCTGGTCTCTTCGAGGAACCCTTGCAGCACTTCAAGAGCCTGGCCAAGGCTGTCCATGAGTGCTCCAAATTTATGTCTCGAGCGGCCTATGACGGGTTCGAGTCAGCTGCTCGTGTAGCTGCAGCAGGCATCGGTGCATGCCACAAAGCTTGGCTTCAGTCGTCCGATCTCATCAGTGGGTTCAGGACAAATTGGTCGATGTCCCATGCCAAGGAGAGAATCTCTTTGGCAAACCCATGACCGACAAGGCTGCCGAGTTGGAGACCGAGTTCATGACGAGGACCATGCTTTCTAAGAAGACCACTGCCCCTCCCCGACAGAAGAGCTTGGATAAAAAACCCTTTTACCCGAGGAACGGAGCTGCTTACTGAAACTACCCACCCTATCAAGCCTCCTCGGCTCCCCAACAGTGTCAGCAAGCCAAGGGACATGGGCGTGGCCCACGTAAGCAGAAAGCTCCAAAACCCCCGGCACCAGCCCAGCCGGGGGGGGGGGGGAGTTTTTGACTCCTTGGGCATAGCCTCTCTACTCCAAGGAGATCAGCAGCCCACAGGGGGACGCCTGGCCCTTGATGCCCAGAGATGGATGGCTATCACTACCAATTCCTGAGCACTGAGGGTAGTCAGGGAGGGTTATCTCCTCCATCTGGCTCAGACACCTTCCTCTTATTTTCCGGGAGAGCCCCTCAGGTCTCCCATACACCGGGACCTTCTCTTGAAGGAGTTGGCAGGTCTTCTAGAGGACAAGACGGTGGAACCGGTTCCCCACCACCTCAGGGGCAAGGGTTTCTACTCGATATACTTCCTCGTCCCCAAGAGGACAGGGGGACTAAGGCCCATCCTCGACCTGCACAATCTCAACAAATTCCTGGTGAGGGAGAAGTTCAAGATGCTCTCCCTTGGAACATTGCTGCCATACCTCCAGCAAGGAGACTGGCTATGCTCCTTAGACCTCAAGGATGCTTATACTCACATCCTCATCCACCCCAATCCCAGGCAGTACCTGCGGTTCATAATAGGGGGCAGGCACTTTCAATACACTCCCCTTCGGTCTAGCCTCTTCCCCACAGGTCTTCACAAAATGCCTGGCAGTTATGGCTGTCTTCCTCCAGCTCCAGGGGATCTTCGTTTTCCCTACCTGGATGACTGACTCATAAGGGGAGGCACAGCCTCGGAGGTGCAGCAGGCCACCACGTGCACCATCCAGGTTCTGTAACACTTGGGCTTTGTTATAAACTACCCCAAGTCTCACCTCCTCCCCACACAGTGCCTGGAGTTCATCGGAAGAAGACTCGACACCTTCCAGTCGAGGGTTTTCCTGCCCAAGGACTGAGCCGATCGGCTCCGGTCCCTTGCTCAGGAAGTACAGCACCATCCCTCGGTGCCCGCCTAGCTTCTCCTGTCCCTCCTCAGGCACATGGCCTCCATGGTCCACGTCACCCCAGACGTTTGCCTCAACATGAGGACGGCGTAGTGATGTCTCCGGGATCAATGGTCTCGGGCCACGGGCCATCTCCAGGACCGAGTCTTGGTGACCCACCAGTTGGCGGACTCGCTGAACTGGTGGCAGTTGCCCCAGCATCTTGAAGTGGGCATGCCGTTTCAGGCCCCAAGTCACTCGAGGGTCCTCACCACGGACACCTCCCTGCTCGGTTGGGGGGCCACTGCGGAGATTTCCACACTCAGAGCAACTGGTCACCAGACGAGAGCACCCAGCAGATCAACCTCCTGAAGCTCCGGGCCATACATCTTTCCCTGAGAGTCTTCTGTCACCACCTACGTCATCAGCCAGTGCTGGTCCAGACAGACAACCAGGTGGTGATGTTCTATGTGAACAAACAGGGGGGCACGGGGTCGCATGCCCTTTGTCAGGAGGCACTGGTCCTCTGCTCGTACGCCATCCATCAGGGAATCCTCCTGCGGGCAGTGTACCTGCCAGGCCAGGACAACCTGTTGGCCCACAGGCTCAGCAGGGTTCTCCCAGGACAGCCAGTTGGCTTTTCCGCCTCTGGGGGGAACCTGTGATGGATCTGTCCGCCAGTCTGGACAACTTTCAATTGCCTCACTTTTGCTCCCAACAGGCCCACCCCTCCAGGGTGGCAGCGGACACATTTCTGGTCTCATGGTCGGAGGGTCTCATGTATGCCTTCCCTCCGATGCCGCTGATCACCAAGACCCTGTTCAGGGCGCTCTGTGACAGGGCCTTGCTCATCCTGATAGCTCCTCGGTGGCCCAAGCAGCCGTGGTTTCTGTTGCTCCTGAGGTTGGCAGTGAAGGTCTCCATTCCCCTGGGAACCGACCCGGGCCTCCTATCCCAAGAGGGGGCTCTCTCGCTGACAGCATGGCTGATGAGAGGGTAGCTCTGACCCCTCTCAACCTCCCAGTGGATGTGGAGAACATTCTGTTGGCCTCTCGCACGGCCTTTACTAGGAAGGCTTACGCCCTCAAATGGCACAGGTTCTCTATTTGGTGCGCCCAACAGGGGGCTGATCCTTTCCTTTGTCCGGTGCCTCTGGTTTTACAGTACCTTCTCCACCTTTCTCAGTCCGAGCTCAAGTCTAACTCCATTCGGGTGCACCTTAGTGCCCTAGTGGCGCACCACCACCCTACCTTCTTTCCAAGACCTCACTCCAGTCAGACGGAGATGGTCCTTCACACCTTGGACTGCAAGAGGACCTTGTCCTTCTATATCCATCGCACGGCTTCTCAGCTGTTTATCTCCTACAACCATAGTAGGCTGGGGCAGGCAGTGACTAAATGTACGCTGTCCACCTGGGTGGCGGACTGTATCACCCTCGCTTATGAGCGGGCTGGGCTCCCACTGGAGGGCCGCATCACGGCGCACCGTGTCAGGGCCATGGCGGCTTTGGTGGCAAATGTGCGCTCTGTCTCGAAGATGGTCATCTGCCGGGCAACCACCCGGTCTTCAGTCCATACCTTCGCAGCCCATTACTGCTTGGAAAGAGAGTCCCAATGGGACAGTGCTTTTGGCCAGGCTGAGCTCCGTAATCTTTTTGGGGTCTAGGCAACTCCTACTCTCTGACCCTTCTGTGTTCAGGCTACCGGAGTTCTGGTTCATCAGACACAGGGATCCTACTGTAGTCTGTGGACACGGACCAAATTACTGCTGCTTGCGGCTCCCCTCGGGGGAGTCCTATTTTTTTGCTATAGGTTTTCGGTAGCCTGTAGCTGCGGAGTCCCATATGTGAGGACTGAGTTCCTGCTTGTTCCTGGAGAAAGCGTAGTTGCTCACCTGTAACAGGTGTTCTCCGGGAACAGCAGGAATCTGTCCTCACAACCCTCCTTCTTCCCCGTGGAGTTGCTTCTTCATCATCGTCTGTTTCTGCCATCTTTTAGCTTTGTCATTAGACTGAGCAAGATGGCACCCTTGGGCGGAAAGGAGACCACACATGCATGTTGGCATCTTCCAAAGGCTTTCTTTGAAAGCTGGGGAGATGCTTCCGCGAGGGCTCCGTCGGTGCCGACGTCACCTATTTGTGAGGACTGATTTCTGCTGTCCCTGGAGAACACCTGTTACAGGAGAGTAACTGCACTTTTAATGCATGTTTTGGTGAAATATTACATCCAATGTAGGAAAATGTGCACTAAAGGAGACATTTTTTAAAAAATGATCTGTTAAGCACATTTTCCATGTTAAATGCTCTAAAATGACCATGTGGGATTGTTGCCAAGTCAGAAAGTGAACTGAAAATTAGCTCATTTGGGGCCCATGTAATAAGACCATGATAGAGATAGAAATTCTATGTAAAAAGGGGAAGGCAATTGCAGTGGAGATGTACTACCAACCGGCCAGCCAGAATAAACAGATGGATGATAAAATGCTGAAAGAAATCAGGGAAGCTAACAAAAGTTACAACACAATAATAATGAGTGATTTCAGTTACCCCAGTATTGACTGGGTTAATGTCACAGCGGGATATGCTAGTGAGATAACGTTTCTAAGTAAAATAAATGACTGAGTTTTGGAGCAGCTGGTTCATTAACCAACAAGAGGGGGGATCTATTTTGGATCTGGTCCTTAGTGGAACACAAGATCTGGTGCAAGAGAGAAGGGTTTTGGGGCTACTTGGCAATAGTGATTGTAGCATGATCACATTCGATTTAATAAATGGAAGAAAGACTGCAAGGAAATCCACAGTATTACCTTTTAACTTTCAAAAGAGAGACTATGATAAAATGAGGAAAATAGATGATCCTACCTGTTCTTCTAACTATCGACCCATCTCTCTCCTCTTCTTAGTTTCTAAACTACTTGAATGTGTGGTTCACTGCCGTTGCCTTGACTTTCTTTCCTCTCAAGCCCTCCTGGATCCTTTACAATCTGGCTTTCGTCCTTTACATTCTACTGAAACAACTCTTGCCAAAGTCTCCAGTGACTTGTTCCTGGCAAATTCCAAGGGCCTTTACTTAGTTCTCATCCTTCTTGACCTCTCTGCTGCTTTTGACACTGTTGACCACAACTTTCTCTTTGATACCCTGTCCTAGCTTGGTTTTAAGGGCTCTGTACTATCCTGGTTTTCCTCTTATCTCTCCCATCTCTCTTTCAGTGGTTGTTCTGGTGGATCCTCCTCTGCTGCTATCCTGCTCTCAGTTGGTGTACCCCAAGGATCTGTCTTGGATCCACTCCTTTTCTCTCTCTCTATACCCAGTTCCTTGGTGCACTCATCTCATGGCTTTCAGTACCATCTTTATGCTAGTGACTCCCAGATCTATCTCTCTACACCTGAAATCTCTACGGCAATCCAGACCGGGATCTCTGAATGCCTTTCTGACATTGTCACTTGGATGTTTCACTGTCGCTTGAAATTGAACATGGCCAAAACTAAGCTGCTTATTTTTCTCCCTAAAACCTCCTCTCCCTCCTTTCTCCGTCTCTGTGGATAACTCTCTACTCCTCCTGTTTCCTTGGCTCGCAACCTTGGGGTCATCTTTGATGCTTCTCCCTCCTCCTCCACACACATGCTGAGACCTGCCATTTCTTTCTGTATAACATCAATAAAACCTGCCCATTTCTTTCTGAACACACTACTAAGACACTTATCCACTCCTTAATCACCTCCCGTCTTGACTATTGTAACCTACTCCTTGCTGGTCTCCCTCTGAGTCATCTCTCTCCCCTTCAATCTGTTCAACACTCTGCTGTGTGGCTAATCTTCTGACAGCCTCGTCATGCTCATATTACCCCACTTCATTGGCTTCCAATACGTTTCCACATCCATTTAAAACTTCTCCTGCTGACCTATAAGTACATTCACTCTGCAGCTCCTCACTACCTTTCCTCTTTTCTCTCTCCCTACACCCCTCCGCAGAAACTCTGCTCTTCTGACAAATTGTTTCTATCTGTGCCCTTCTCTTATATTGCTAATTCCAGGCTTCACTGCTTTCACCTTGCTGTTCCTTATGTCTAGAACAAACTACCTGAGTCTGTATGTCAGGTGCCTTTTCTGGCCCTTTTCAAATCCAGGCTGAAAACTCACCTCTTCGACTCACCTTATCTCCTTTGTGTTTCCTTACCATTCTCCCTATATGTATCCCTGTCTACACCTACTGTGTTGTCTGTCTTGATTAGATTGTAAGCTCGAATGAGCAGGGACTGTCTCTTACATGTCTATGCAGTGCTGCGTACGTCGTGTAGTTCTATACAAATGTTCAGTAGTAGTAATAGCTAAAAAACTAAAAGGAGCAGTTGCAAAGGTTAAAGATTTACATCAAGCCTGGGTGTTGTCTAAAAGTACTATCTTGGAAACCCAGAATAGATATATTCCATGCATTAAGAAAGGTGGAAGGAAGTCCAAAAATCTGCCAACATGGTTTAAAGGCGAGGTCAGAGAGGCTGCGGTTGCCAAAAAGGAATTTTTCAGGAAATGGAAAAAGGAGCCATATGACAAAAATGGGAAACAATGTAAGCATTGGCAAGTTAGATGCAAGTCATTGATAAGGCAGACAAAGAGAAATTTTGAAAAAAAGCATGCCGTTGCAGCAAAAACGCATCATAAAACAATTTTCAAGTACATTCATAGCATAAAAACCTGTGAGAGAATCAGTTGGAGCATTAGATGATAGAGGGGAAAAAGGAGCGCTAAGTAAAGACAAGGCCATAGAGAAGAGACTGAATTCTTTGCTTCGTTCTTTACTGAAGAAGATGTAGGGAAGTTACCCTTGCCTGAAATGGCATGTAAAGGTGATGTATCAGAAGAATTGAAAGAAATATTGATAAACCAGGAATATGTATTACAACAATTTGATAAACTGAACAGTAACAATCACCTAGGCCAGATGGTATACATCAGAGAGTGTTGAAAGAACTGAAATGTGAGAATGCTGACCTTCTATTAGTAATCTGTGAACCATCATTAAAATCATCTGTAGACCGGAAGATTGGAGAATGGCCAATATAATGCCAATTTTTAAAAAGGGTTCGAGGGTGATCCAGGAAACTACAGATTGGTGAGCCTGATGTCAGTTACCGGGCAAAATGGCAGAAACCATTATAAAGAATAAAATTACTGTACATGTAGATAGTCATGGTTTAATGAGAGAAAGCCAACATGGCTTTAGCCAAGGAAGGTCTTGTCTTACTAATCTGTTATATTTTTTGAAAGTGTGAATAAACAGGTAGAGAAAAGGTGAGCTTGTTGATTATAGTGTATCTGGATTTTCAAAAAGCCTTTGACAAGGTCCCTCATGAGAGAATCTTGACGAAATTAAAAGTCATGGGATTAGAGGCAGAGTAGTAGTGTGGATCAGGAACTGGTTAAAAGATAGAAAGCAGAGAGTAAGGCTAAATGGCCAATTTTTAAAATGGAGAAAAGTGGAGTTCCCCATGGATCTGTGCTGGTCCTGCTGCTTTTTAACATATTCATAAATGACCTGGAAATGGGAATAAGGAGTGAGGTGATTAAATTTGCAGATGGCACGCCTTGAATATTGTGTGCAGTTCTGGTCGCCATATCTTAAAAAGGATATAGCAGAATTAGAAAAGGTACAGAGAAGAGCCACCAAAATGGTAAAGGGGATGGAAGGATACTCCTATGAGGAAAGGCTTAAAAGGTTAGGGCTCTTCAACTTGGAAAAGAGACTGCTGAGGGGAGATGTGATATAGGTCAATAAATTAATGAATGGATGGAACAGATAAACGCAGATTGGTTGTTTATGCTATCAAAAATAGAAATACTAGAGGACACGTAATGAAGCTACAATGTAACCCATTTAAAACTAATAAGAGAGAATATTTTTTCAGTCATCACGTAATCAAACTCTGAAATTCATTACTGGAGGATGTAGTAAAAGCTGTTAGCGTAGCTGGTTTAAAAAAAGTTTGGATAAGTTTCTGGAGGAAAGGTCCATAAACCATTATTAAAGAGGACCCTGGAAATCCACTGCTTACCCCAGGATGAGCATTTTGGAAGCTGTGGACTTTGGGTACCTACCAGGTACTTGTGACCTGAATGGACCACTGTTGGAAACAAGATACTGGGCTTGATGGATTTTGGTCTGACCCAGTATGTCATTTCTTATATTCTAATAACAGCAGCGTTAGCTGTCTGAGCTTGATTTGTCTGTCCTGTTAGGACCAACTGGAAGACCAGTAGTGCAAGTTTTATTTTGGCATTGTAGTGTCAATGTCCGCTTTAGCACTCTGAGTTTATACTGTGCATCTTCCTGTAAATTTTAGTTTTGGCAGTTTGAGCTTCAGGACAGACATGCCACTGTGGTCTCTTACAGGCCTTTGCACTCAGTTTTGTTTGGATTGGTGCTGTCATTACATTTCCAGAGTTCCTCTGAGGCAAACATAAACTGGAATGCTCAGAGGCCTGAGGCTAATTCTGGCAAGTTAATGGTCTCTTATCGTGAGAGGAGATTGGAAAGGGGCCATTTATTAGTTTCCTATGAAAAATCTCTACTCACTTGAATGTTAGGATCTTCAGCAGCCCCTATACCTAGAAAAAGAACCACCAAAGTTTAATCCAGCAGACTAGAAACTGGCAAAAGTAACAGCCACACTAGGAGAATTCTGTCATAGCTCATTACATAACCAGTTGCTTGCCAGAAAGGAATTTTTATTACATTCAATACTGATGATGGCAGCAGTTCAGATCCAGCATTTTTGAAGGGCTAAGTAGTGGTGGTGTTATATGCTGCGGGAAGCTGAGACCCTCTGCTGGAACAATTTGCACGCTGGTGCTTGGGGAGTTGCTTGTAAAGCCTCCAATCTGTGATGCTAGAGGGGAAATGCTGTAGGAGTGCAGGCTGTGTTGAAGCTGCTATTCAATCTTGGTCACTCCTAACAGGAATTATTATAGAAGAATGATATAGGAGTACTAGTGATGAGGCAGCTCCATATTGCTATGTCACATTGTCCTAACAGATTAACAGATATGTGCTGCTTGTGGTGATATAATCGCTTGTTATGCTCAAGTGATAGCTATTAAGGATAGCTAAAATATAATCATAAGGCATTGCAGGAGAGGAACAAGTAGCAACACATCTGTCTTTTTGCTTAGCAAATACCTATAGACTATCTAATAAAAAGTAGTTTGAGATATGGAATGAATGAGGCTTTGCATGGATGCTATCCTACAGACCAAGAGAACCTATATTAACAGTGTTCCATGGAAGAGGGAAGTAGTGTTGACTGAAACAGCATATCGGTTTAGGATGACCAATGTATTCTTCTGAAGTACTTTGGTCTTTATATTCAGCTGTTAGCTCAAATTGATGTCACTATTTGATTTATTTGACGCTTGTATAGGATGGGGGGGATGGTAAAACCCAGGTTTATTATTTTTCAATCTCTCAATCTGTGCACCTGTTTTTTTAAATTAACTTCTATTGCAGCTTAAGAAAACTAAGAACACTACATTTGTCAATACACCATTTCACAATATCACATGAGCCCATTCCATCAAGATATCCCTAATACAAGGTTTCTGCTACCACAAATTCCTCCAGCCCCCGTAACACAAGTCCTCCCCCCCTTCTTACCTCTTCCACTCCCTCAACCCAATAATAACAAGCATAGATACTGGATATCCTATAGAAACTGGACACCAAGTAGAGAACTGGATAAACCTAGTAAACAATGGACATCAAAAGAGGACCCTCCCCCAATCTCCTCAATGCCGATGGGTCATCTTATGGTAGTCCAAACCAGAGAGAGCTCCCCCCCAAAGCCCCACCCCATAAAACAGGTACACCCTTGCCAGATTTATATGTCCCCCATATCCTTTCAAACCGGTTCACACAGTGATTCTGATATGCAGTAATTTCACTTATATGGAAAATGAAATCCAGATGCTGAAGCACCGTCTCTTTTTTGGGCACTTCCGCCTGCTTCCAGGTGACAGCAAGCTTCATCTTTGCCACAACCACATCAAACCCCAACCACCTTCATTCAGAAAGGCCTGACCCAATCCCAAGGGGCATCTCACACCAATAACCTCACCCAATCACTAAGAAACATCCCCCCAAAAAGCTTGAACCTTAGGGTATGCTCGCCACATGTGGAGATAATCTCCATCCTGTCCACGCCCTTTCCAGCACTTTCCTGCATAGTCACACTGTACAGCATGCAGCCTCATCACCGTCCAATAAATCCTGTTAGTTCCCTCATTCACCCCCCCCCCCCATCCCATCGCCCCTCATCCCACCAGCCTGGAACCTTCTGCTCCCACCTTTTCAAAACAGTGAGACTTATGGTTATTTTGGGACAACAACAAATTGTACAACCGAGATAGCAGCCCCTTTGACTCTCTACTACCCTCATAAAGGTCTTCAAACCCTGTGTTTTTTTTAATAGTTCCCCACACCTTTGCATTTCGCAGGAAATGCATAATCTGTCCATAATAAAATCTGTCGTCGTCCTCCAATCCTTATTGTCCGCATAAATCTTCAAAGGTCACCATAACTCCATCCTTTCAAGTTGCCCCCACTCTAACCAACCCTTTCTGTGCCCATACCTGAAATCTGCTGTATATCCTTCTCGGGGTAAACTCATCATTATGACAGATGACATTATGACAAGGACTACTTGTACTTCCCCCATACCTTCAATGTGGTATGTAACATCAGATTATCAATCCCAAAATTTTTAAGTCCTTAGTCTCTAGTGGTTGTCCCTTATCCTGAAGCGTCCTCTAATGGTACCCAGGCTTTCCATCCTGCCTGTACCCACCAATCAAATATAGCTCTCAATTGTGCAGCAGCATAATAAAAATGTAAATGGGTATCTCCAGGAACAAGCAGGAATGTAGTCATCACATATGGGTATCGTCGGTACCGACGGAGCCTGCGCGGGAACGCTCCCCAGCGTCCAATTAGAAAGCTGTTGGGAGCATACCACAGCGCCTGCATGCTGCCTTCCCGCATTTCCCAACTGCCTCTCTCCGGGAATACTTCTCCCGGAGGAGCCTTCCTCTCCTAAACGCAGGATGTCTCCTCCAGAGGACATATCCTTTCAGGATTTCATCAGAGAGGTGGCTCGGGGTCTGTCCATTTCTGTGGTCCCTGAAACAGAGCCCAGAGCAAAGGAGTTGGAAATTTTACAATATCCTAAAACTCCTAAGGAGGCAGCTACCTTGCCCATCCATGAGATCTTGCATGATCTCATGCTAAGGAGATGTGGGAGACGTCTCTTTCTACCTCTCCTCACTCTTGTAGACTAGATACTCTGTATCGAGTCCCTCCTTGTCCTGGTTTCCAGAAAACTCATCTTCCCCACCACTCTATTGTAATGGAGTCTGCTATGAGAAGCATCAAGAGTGCAAAGAGACATGCCTCTAATCCCCCAGGACGTGAGTGCAGAACTTTGGATGCTTTTGGACGTCGTGTCTTTCAAGCTTCCATGCTTTCTGCCAGGATCAGTTTCTATAGTCTGTATATGGGAATGTTCCTGAAGGAAGTCACAGGAGATTTAGAGGCTTTGGGTCCCTCTTCTTCCTGAGGATAGAAGACAGGATTTTCTCACATTGGTCAAACATGCCCAGGATGTTTCAAAATTTGTCAACCGTGCAGCTTTTGACTGTTTTGAGTGCATAAGCAGAACCTCTGCCATTGCCAAATAAGAACATAAGATATGCAATACTGGGTCAGACCAAGGTCCATCAAGCCCAGTATTCTGTTTCCAACAGTGGCCAATCTAGGTCATATGTACCTAGCAGTTTCCCCAAGAGACACAGGTTCCACAATGCTTGTATTGGTTCAAGCATTGATATCCTGGGTCCCTTCTTAATAATGGTTTATGGACCTTTCCTCCAGGAACTTGTCCAAACCTTTTTTAAACCCAGCTACACTAACAGCCTTTACTACATCCTCCGGTAACAAATTCCAGAGTTTGATTACACGTTGAGTGAAAAAATATTTCTTTTATTAGTCTTAAATAGTTTACCCTGTAGCTTCATTGCATGTCCCCTAGTCTTTCTATATTCTGATAAGGTAAACAATCGATCTACGTTTACCCGTTCCACTCCTTTCATTAATTTATAGACTTCTATCATATCACCCCTCAGCCGTCTCTTTTCCAGGTTAAAGAGCCCTAACCCTTTTAGCCTTTCTTCATAGGAGTATCCTTCCATCCCCTTAACCATTTTGGTGGCTCTTCTCTGAACGTTTTCTAAAATCGCTATATCCTTTTTAAGATACGGCGACCAGAATTGCACACAATATTCAAGGTGCGGTCTCACCATGGAACGATATAGAGGCATTATAATATCTTTTGTTTTATTTTCCATTCCTTTCCTTATGATACCTAGCATTCTATTTGCTCTCTTGGCCGCCGCTGCACACTGGGCCGAGGATTTTAACATGTTATCCATAAGTGCCATAGGTGCACGTAGAATTGCTTGGCTCCAGGCATCTGATCTGGAGCTCTGGGTACAAGACAAACTGGGAAATATTCCTTTTACTGGTGAACGTGTACAACTTGATGTGTTAGGTGTCAGCGAACTGAAATGGACTGGCATCGGGCACTTTGCATCAGATGATCACATGGTCTACTATGCTGGAAATGAAAGACAAAGAAGAAATGTTGTTGCATTTATAATAAAGAAGAAACTTGCAAGAACTGTAATGAAATACAATACAGTCAGCGAACGCTTAATCTCTATTCGTCTACGAGGATTGCCTATCAACACAACTATAATTCAAGTATATGCCCCAACAACAGCTGCAGAAGAGAATGAAATTGAAGAGTTCTATGAACAAGTACAAGCTGAAATTGACAGAACATGCAAACAGGATATCCTGATAGTCATGGGTGACTGGAACGCAAAAGTTGGCAACAAAGAAGAAGGCAAAGTAGTTGGAAAATATGGACTGTTGCACCCCGTGCCCAGGAGGTCGCCTATAGGCCGGGACGTGCCTTTGTATTGTCCTTAAATAAGGAATCCAGAGCCGAGGCTTCTGGGAGTTGTAGTTGTGAGGTCTCAAACAATAAAGTTGTGACTCGAGGGTTTTAGGCAAACACAGGAATTTTTATTTTCCTTTCCACAAGAGCATTCAAAAACTCAACGCATGGCAAAATAAATGGGATTCTTCTCCACACAAAATTCTAAGAAAAAGAAGACCCTTTTCACCGGAACAGAACATTACAACTGCTTCTATCAGCTTTAAGCACAAATAGCTATTTCCTTTTAAACTTTCAGGATTCAAAAATAAAGCTTTAACTGCTTCTGCCAGCTTTAAGCACATGTAGTTATCTATTTCAAACTTTCAGCATTCAAAAATAAAGCTTTAAGTGCTTCTGTCAGCTTTAAGCATATGTAGCTGTTTCTTTCAAAGCTTCCAGCATTCAAAATAAACCTTTAACTGCTTCTGTCAGTTTTACCAGGACAATTTGTTTCTAGGTTTTTCTCCTTTCAAAACCTAGCACTTTTACGCTGTTTTCTTGCATAGAGAGCAATCCATTAATGATTCTACAGACTCCTGGTCAGAATCATAATCCTCTACATTTTTTCATAACCTGTGTCTGTTATATCTGGTTTTAAATCAGCTTGCACAAACCCAGGCTTAATCTCTTCTGACAGCTCTAGGACCTTTCTCCAGTGAAACTTCTCTTTATGCTCAGGGTTCTTAGCAGGCACATGGAGATTCTTTTCTTTCATTAACCGGCACAGAGCCTCTAACTGGCTCACATTACTTTTCTCCAGGACCAAGCAGGAAGTCAGTCCTCACTTATGGGTGTCATCGACGCCGATGAAGCCCCAGCGGAGCATTTCCCCAGCTTTCCATGAAAGCCTTTGGGAATGCTGGCACGCATGCGCGGTTCCCTTCCCGCCTAAAGGTGCCATCTTACCTCAGTCTCTTTTTTTCCATGAAGCCCATCGGACGTGTGTCCTGTTTTTCCCGGTTAAAAGTAGATTGTTTCTTTCTAACATTGATTTTTCTCGGATTCGACGTCGGTTCCCCTCCCGCCGGGATCGGTACACCGGTATCGAACCCCCTTTTTTTTCTTTTTCGGTTTTTGCCCTTAGTGGCTAGGCGTTCGCGCCTCAACTTCTCTTTTCCCTGGAAGGCCGGTCTTTTGACCTCGCGGGGTCCCTTTTGTCCCCCATGTCTTCCAGTGGTTTTAAAAAGTGTGATCGGTGTACTAAGATAATGTCTCTCACCGACACCCACGACTGCTGCCTTCGGTGCCTGGGCCCGAACCACGATTCTAAATCGTGTGTGCCATGTGGAAAAATGTCTTCCAAGGCCCTCCGAAGTAGTCAACAGCAGAGTGAAAGGCTTTTCTCTGACTCGGCCTCTGCTCGTGCCCAGACCTCGTCTGAGGCTTCGACATCTCGGGATTCCGATCCCGAGAGGCGTCGGAGCTCCTCGGATAGAGGGTCCCCAGACAGGGACCGTAAGAGGAAGAAGCGGCTCGCAAGGGCGGCGTCGGTGGAAGTCCCTGGACCCTCGATATAGAACCGGAGTCTGCTGGACACGTGAGTCCTGTTGTCCTCGAAGACTCGCCTCCCAGAGTACTGACGTCGGGCCTGGCGCCGCCGGGGCCCGAGTCGGGGGGCTGCTGCGTCACCTGAGCTGAGCCTCAGGTTGACAGCCTTGGAGAGCAGGATGTCTGCCTTCATGGACCAGCAGCGGGCATTGATGGCCAGCCTGTCTGGCGCATCTGCCCCGACCACCGGGACATCGACATCCAAGTCGACCCCAAAGACCGAGCCGATACTCGAGTCCCTTGCAGCTCGAGTCCCTTGCAGCTCGAGGTCGTCCTCGGTCGAGGTCTCCCTCGGCCTCCTGTTTGGGACTGAGGGTCTCGACGCCGGTGCCTCCTGCGTCGGGGCGGGTGCCCAGGGGCCTCGCGGCGTCGGACCCCGACTCCACGTCGGATGAGTCAGCATGGGAGACAGAAGATGAGGAGTCTCCTGACACCTTTAAGACTCGTTGTGTCCCGTCGGACTCGCCTGAGTCTGAGCCCCGGAGTAGATCCCCTCCGGAGGATACTAGGTTCTCGTAGTTTATCCGGGATATGGCCGCTGCCCTGGCTATTCCGGCTGACCCCGAGGAAGAGCCTCGAGCTGAAGAGCTCGATGCTCTACAGTATGACTCTCCTCTGAAGGAGGCCTTTACTGTCCCGGTTCCTCCGATGCTGGAGCGGCTCCTCTTCCGGATGTGGGAGGCACCGGCCTCGGCGTCGGTTTTGAGCAAGCGAGTAGATTCCATTTATCGGCTCCGCAAGAGTCCTGGCTTCCAGAAAGCACAGCTGCCACACCATTCCATGGTTGTGGAATCGGCCATGCATCGTCTGAAAAGTCAGAAGATGCACTCTGCGGTGCCTCCCGGTAGGGAAGCCCGAAGCCTTGATGGAGTCGGCAGAAAGTGTTTTCAGGGCTCCATGCTTGCTTGTCGTGTCCAGACTTACCAGCTCTACATGGGCATGTATTTACGAGATCTGGCCAAGGAATTGGCCGATTTCTCTGGTGGTCTCTCCGGGGAGCCCTTGCAGAGTTTTAAGTCCTTGTCTTCGAGGATACGGGAATGTTCAAAGTTCATGTCCCGTGCCGCCTACGATGGCTTCGAGGCTTCGGCTCGGGTAGTGGCTGCCGGCATCGCGGCTTGACGCCAGGCGTGGCTGCAGTCATCGGACCTCGAGCCATGGGTTCAGGACAAGTTGGTCGATGTCCCTTACCGAGGTGACAACCTTTTTGGCAAGCCTGTGGCCGAGAAGGCCGCACAGCTCGAGACTGAGCACCTCACACGGACAAGGCTGTCTCTCATAAGAAGAAGGGCTTGGGTAAAAAGCCCTTTTACCCGAGGAAGGGCACTGCCTACAAACAGTACCCACATTATCAGGCTGCCCAACCTGCCCCACAGGGTCAGCAAGCCAAGGGCCGGGGTAATGGGCCCCGTAGGCAGACTGCCTCCAAGCCTCCGGCCCCTGCTCCCACTCAGCAGGGTGGAGGTTTTTGACTCCTTGAGTACAGCCAATCCTCCCATGCAGTCCCAGCCCTGCACAGGAGGCCGCCTAGCCTTGTTCGCCCATCAGTGGCCCCTGATTACTCAGGACAGTTGGGTTCTGGGCATAGTCCGTCGAGGATATGCCCTCCATTTTCACCAACTTCCTCCGCCACACTTTCCAGGGGAACCTTTCAGGCCGCCCCTGCATACTGCCCTTCTCCTCCAGGAACTCCAAGGGCTATTACTAGACAAGGTGGTGGAGCCTGTGCCTCCCAGGGTCACGGTTTTTACTGAAGATATTTCCTGGTGCCAAAAAGAACCGGTGGTCTTCGACCCATTCTGGATCTCAGAAACCTGAACAAGTTTCTGGTAAAGGAAAAGTTCAAGATGGTTACTCTTGAAACTCTTCTGCCCTACCTCCAGCAGGGAGATTGGCTATGCTCTTTAGATCTAAAAGATGCTTACACTCACATTCTCATTCATCCAGACCACAGAATGTACCTCAGATTCATGGTGGGAAGAAACCACTATCAGTCCAGGGTACTGCCTTTTGGGCTGACTTCTGCTCCCAGGGTCTTCACCAAGTGCCTGGCAGTGGTGGCAGCCTACCTGAGGAATCAGGGCATCTTTGTATTTCCCTACCTAGACGACTGGCTTATCAGAGGCCAGACATCTCTCGAGATCCAGCAGGCCACCAACAGAACCATAGACCTGCTCCAAAAGGTGGGCTTTGTCATCAACTTCGCAAAGTCCACTTTGCTCCCCTCCCAGAACTTGGAGTTCATAGGGGCAAGGTTGGATTCTCATCTGGCAAGAGCATTCTTACCAGTGGACCGAGCACAAAGGCTCATGGACCTTGCCAGCAAGTTTCTGCACAGGTCCCTGGTCTCCGCCAGACTCTGTCTCAGGTTTCTGGGCCACATGGCGTCGACAGTACAGGTGACCCCAAATGCCAGGCTCAACATGAGGCCTGCCCAGTGGTGCCTTAGGACTCAGTGGTCTCAAGCCTCAGGCAGTCTCAGAGACCGGATCAGAGTGTCCCACCGGTTCCTGACCTCCCTCAACTGGTGGTTACACCCCCTCCCCCCCCCCCAATCTGCTGGTGGGGGTGTCCTTTCAGATCCCACTTCATACAGTGGTACTGACCACCGATGCCTCTCTGCAGGGTTGGGGTGTGCACTGCCTAGACAAGTGCACCCAGGGCCTGTGGTCTCATTGGGAGGCGTCCCAGCAGATCAATCTGCTAGAACTCAGAGCTATTCGCTTGGCCCTCAAGGCCTTTGCTGCTTCCCTGGCACAGCAGTCTGTAAACAAACAGGGCGGAACTGGTTCCCAGCCCCTTTGCCAGGAGGCTCAGGACCTCTGTTCCTTTGCCCTGAAGCACAACATGCTCCTCAAAGCAGTCTATTTTCCAGGCCAGGAGGAGAATTGCCTGGCCGACAGATTGAGCAGGATTCTGCAACCCCACGAGTGGCAGCTGCATCCTTTAGTGGTTAAAAAGATTTTCTTGAAATGGGAGCTTCCCTCCATAGACCTGTTTGCCAGTCCACTGAACAATCAGCTGCCAAGGTTCTGCTCCAGGCAACTGCATCCTCTGAGAGTAGCAGCAGATGCTTTTCTGATTCCCTGGACTCAGGGCCTACTCTTTGCGTTTCCTCCCACCCCTTTCGTGGCCCAAACACTGTTCAAGATTCTCCAAGACAGAGCCTCAGTCCTCTTGGTAGCTCCCAGGTGGCCAAGGCAGCCTTGGTTCCCCCTCCTGCTTCAACTGGCAGTGGATCTGCCTCTGGGATTGCAGCCCGACCTTCTCTCTCAGAATCAGGGCTCCTTGCTGCATCCCAATCTCAAAGCTCTCAATCTGATGGCATGGAGGCTGCAAGGGTAGTGTTAGCTCCCTGGGGCCTGCCTCCCGAGGTTGAGGACGTTCTCCTCGCCTCCAGGAAACAATCCACTAGAAAGACCTATGCTCTCAAGTGGAAAAGGTTCTCTGTGTGGTGTCAGCTACGTGCTGAGGATCCTTTCTCCTGTACTGTGTCTGTAGTACTTCAGTACCTGCTGCACTTGTCCAATCAAGGTCTCAAGTCCAACTCTGTTTGGGTACACCTCTCTGCTTTGGCAGCTCACCACTCCTTAGTAGAGGGCCATTCCTTGTCTGTGCATCCTTTGGTGTCCAGATTTCTCCGAGGCTTGTTACTGCTCAAACCTCCCATACGTCCTCCTGCTCCTGAGTGGGAGCTTAATGTGGTCTTGCAGCAACTAACTCGCCCACCTTTTGAGCCTATGGCTACTTGCCCTCTACGCTTCCTTTCTTGGAAGACTCTCTTTCTGATAGCCCTGACTTCGGCTAGAAGAGTGAGTGAGCTTCAAGCCTTGGTCTGTGATAGGCCTTACACCAGGTTCTATAAAAACAGGGTGGTCCTCAGGACTCACCCTTCAAAATGGCAGATGAAATTTAATGTGGAGAAGTGCAAGGTTATGCACCTAGGGAAGAACAACCCAAACTATGGTTACACGATGCAAGGTTCCACATTAGGAACCACCACCCAGGAAAAAGATTTAGGCGTCATTGTGGATACCTTGTTAAAACCCTCGGCCCAGTGTGCAGCGGCGGCCAAGAGAGCAAATAGAATGCTAGGTATGATAAGGAAAGGAATGGAAAATAAAACAAAAGATATTATAATGCCTCTATATCGTTCCATGGTGAGACCGCACCTTGAATATTGTGTGCAATTCTGGTCTCCGTATCTTAAAAAGGATATAGCGATTTTAGAAAAGGTTCAGAGAAGAGCCACCAAAATGGTAAAGGGGATGGAAGACTACTCCTATGAAGAAAGGCTATAAAGGTTGGGGCTCTTTAGCCTGGAGAAGAGACGGCTGAGGGGAGATATGATAGAAGTCTATAAATTAATGAACGGAGTGGAACGGGTAAACGTAGATCGATTGTTTACCTTATCAGAATATGGAAAGACTAGGGGACATGCAATGAAGCTACAGGGTAAATTATTTAAGACTAATAAAAGAAAATATTTTTTCACTCAACGTGTAATCAAACTCTGGAATTTGTTACCAGAGGATGTAGTAAAGGCTGTTAGTGTAGCTGGGTTTAAAAAAGGTTTGGGCAAGTTCCTGGAGGAAAGGTCCATAAACCATTATTAAGAAGGGACCCAGGATATCAATGCTTGAACCAGTACAAGCATTGTGGAACCTGTGTCCCTTGGGGAAACTGCTAGGTACGTATGACCTAGATTGGCCACTGTTGGAAGCAGAATGCTGGGCTTGATGGACCTTGGTCTGACCCAGTATGGCATATCTTATGTTCTTATGTTCTAGGTTGTCTCCTCTTTCCACCTCAACCAGGAGGTGGTTCTTCCAGCATTCTTCCCTAGGCCTCATGCAAGTCAGGCTGAAACAGTTCTCCATACCTTGGACTGTAGGAGGGCCTTATCCTTCTACCTTGAACGTACGAAAGGTCACAGGAAGGCTTCTCAGCTCTTCCTCTCTTTTGACCCCAATAACTTGGGGAGGCCTGTGTCCAAGCGTACCTTGTCCATCTGGGAGGCTGACTGTATCACCTGGGCTTACAAGACGGCTGGCCTTCCTTTGCAGAGTAGGGTCACGGCCCACCGTGTGAGGGCAATGGCTGCATCAGTGGCTCACCTCCGCTCTGTTCCATTGCAAGACATCTGCAGGGCTGCTACTTGGTCTTCAAGCCAGACTTTTGCAGCCCACTACTGTCTGGAGAGGGAGTCTCGTAGGGACAGTGCTTTTGGCCAAGCAGTACTCCGGAATCTCTTTGAGGTCTAGGCAACTCCTGCCCTCTGGTTGGGCTACCTGTGGAGGGTGTGTCCTTGCAAAGCCTTTACTGTGTTGCTGAGACTAGAGGGAGTTCTCTTGTTCAGCCTGGGTTCCTGGTAGCCCAGAGCTGGGGAGTCACCCATAAGTGAGGACTGACTTCCTGCTTGGTCCTGCAGAAAGAATAGTTTCTCACCTGTAACAGGTGTTCTCCAGGAGCAGCAGGAATCAGTCCTCACTACCCTCCCTCCTCCCGTTGGAGTTGCAGTTGTACATAGTTTAGTTTTACATTTTTGTGTGCTGTTCTTAGCTATGTCATTTGACTGAGGTAAGATGGCACCTTTAGGCGGGAAGGGAACCACGCATGCGTGCCAGCATTCCCAAAGGCTTTCATGGAAAGCTGGGGAAATGCTCCGCTGGGGCTTCATCGGCGTCGATGACACCCATAAGTGAGGACTGATTCCTGCTGCTCCTGGAGAACACCTGTTACAGGTGAGTAACTACTCTTTATTTACAGTTCTATTCACACACCTTTTGCGAGTTGGCAGTTTTCCAGCAGGTTCATGAGCTGCTGCTATCGTACCTTGCTCCTTGTCAGTAGCTCTCCCCGGCAAAACCCTCCTGCCTCCAGAATCAGCTGCAATACCCCTGCAGTATTGACTTCCTTCTGGACCGTGGCTCCCTGTGTGCTGGTTTCCTTTGGAATCCTCTCTGGTGCCGACCCTGGTAACTCTTTGTCCTTCAGCTTCCCTGAAGTTTCTTTCTCCTTCTGCATCCCTGGTGGTCCTCTCTCCTTCCGTTTCCCTGGTGGTCTCCCTCCACTCTTCTAGTCCCCTGGGCTTATATGAGTGTGCCTGAACTATCGGGCCGTGCTCCTCCCCCAGGTGCTTGTCATTAACTTCACAGCTTGCCTTAGAGCTTGGGCGTGGTCTGTACCCAGCAACTACGTGTGTTTTTTTTCTCTTTGCCTGCAGTCTGAAAACCACTGCTTCCTGGCCTGTCTCTTTCCTTAAAGGTAAAAGCCTGTTTTTCTTTCAGTTCCATAGGCTCAGATACACTTTCCCCATCACAGGACTTGGCAACAGAAATGAAGCTGGAGAAAGACTGATAGAATTCTGCAAGACCAATGATCTATTCATCTCAAACACCTTCTTCCAGCAACACAAGCGGCGACTGTACACATGGACTTCACCCAATGGATTGTATAAAAATCAAATTGACTACATCTGTGGAAGTCAACGATGGAAAAGTTCTATAACATCAACAAAGACAAAACCTGGAGCTGACTGTGGTACAGATCATCAACTACTAGTATGCAAACTCAAGCTAAAGTTGAAAAAGAGCAAACCACTCATGAATGCAGCAAAATATGACCTTGAGAATAGACCACTAGAATTTAAAGGCTGCCTGCAAAATCGATTTGCTGCTTTAGATACAAATGACAGAGTTCTGGAAGAGTTATGGAATGACATTAAGAAGGTTGTGTTGGAAGAAAGCGAGAAGTCTCTACAAAGGAGGGAGCAGTAGCCTAGTGGTTGGGGCAAGGTACTTCAGGCCGGAAGGTCGGGAGTTCAAATCCCACTAGAGGACAGCAACCTTGGGCCGGAAGGTCTGGGGTTTCTAGTCCCACAGATGCTCCTTGTGGTCTTGGGCAAGCCACTTAACCCTCCATAGCCCATGTTCCCTGTAAGTATTAGTGTATGTGTCTCATATCCCCGCATGTTAAATGTATCCCCCAATTATGTTGTGACCCCTTTGATTGAAGGATAAGGCGGTATACAAAAACCGTCTAAATAAATAAAATAAATAAATAAAAGGTGAAAAAGCAAAAGCGGCCAAAATGGATGACGGAAGAAACTCTGAAAATTGCCCAGAAATGCAGAGATGCTAAAGCTAGAGGAGAAAGAAAGACAATAGCAGAACTCAACAGAGATTTCCAACGTGCAGCAAGACAGGACAAGGAAAAGTACTACAATGACACTTGCAAGGAAATAGAAGCAGAAACTATTAGAGGAAGAACAAGATTGGCTTTCCTAAAGCTACGAGAGTTAAAGAAAAATTCCAGGGTCGAATTGGAATGTTACAAGATGCTCAACGTTCTATGTTGAATGATGCTGAGAAGATCAAGAAAAGGTGGAAGGAATATACAGAGTTTTTATATGATAAAGATCAAGTGGACCAACAGCCGTTTCAACCTGTACCTTATGATCGGGAACCATTGGTGATGAAAGAAGAAGTTGAAGCAGCATTGAAAGCCTTATTGTAGCAATCTGATGCAGCTGTTACCTTACTTACAAGGCTCTGCCAAGAAACATGGAAGACAAAATCATGGCCAACTGACTGGAAAAGATCTGTGTTTATACCAATACTAAAGAAAGATGATCCAACTGACTGTGGAAATTATCGCACAATCGCTCTGATCCCATATGCCAGCAAGATTCTACTGAAGATCATTCAAAAGAGACTACAACCATACCTGGAACAAGAACTACCTGAAGTGCAAGCAAGGTTCAGGAAAGGGCGAGGAACGAGAGACATCATTGCGGATGTGAGATGGATCCTTGAAAAGACGAAAGAATACCAAAAGGATATCTATTTGTGCTTTATCGACTATAGCAAGGCTTTTGACTGTGTAAACCATGAGAAACTCTGGGCCACATTAAGACGCATGGGTATACCAGAACACCTGATCGTTCTTCTTGTGCAATCTGTACATTGATCAAGAAGCAACAGTTCGAACGGAACAAGAAGAAACAGAATGGTTTAAAATAAGCAAAGGTGTAAGACAAGGCTGCATACTTTCTCCCTACCTGTTTAATTTATATGCAGAACAAATCATCAGAGAAGCAGGATTGTATGAAGACAACAGAGGTGTGAAGATTGGTGGAAGACTCAACAACCTTCGCTATGCTGATGATACCACATTACTGGCTGAAAGTGAAGATGATCTGAAACATTTGCTTCTCACAATCAAAGAACATAGTCTCAAAATGGGCCTGCACCTTAATGTAAAGAAGACAAAGATCATGACAACTGGCATAATCAACAGGTTCATCGTTGAAGGAGAAGAAATTGAAATTGTGAACAACTTTAACCTACTTGAATCAACTATCAATAAAGAAGCAACAAGCAGTCAAGAAATCAAACGACGCATTGCTCTTGGCAGAATGGCTATGAAAGACCTAGATAAGATTCTCAAGAGCAGAGATGTGTCTCTCCATACAAAGATTCGACTTGTTCAAGCCATAGTATTTTCAATAACATCATATGGATGTGAAAGCTGGACAGTGAAAAAGACAGACAGGAAGAAAATTGATGCCTTTGAATTATGGTGCTGGCGGCGAATACTGTGTATACCATGGACTGCCCGAAGAACAAACCAGTTGGTACTAGAGGAGATCAAACCTAAGCTTTCTTTAGAAGCTCAGATGACAAGACTTCGACTTTCATACTTTGGACACATCATGCAAAGAGAGAGATCATTAGAGAAAGACATCATGCTTGGCAAGATAGAAGGTCAACGCAAAAGAGGAAGGCCAGCAATGAGATGGATCGATACAATAACAGCAGCTACGGGTACCAATCTGTCAACAATGAGCCGCCTGACTGAAGACCGAACACAATTTAGGATAGCTATCCAGAGGGTCGCCATGAGTTGACTCCGACTTGACGGCACTTAACAACAACACTGGTGAGAACCTGTTTGGTAAAGATTGGCAGGAGAAAGCCAATGAGATGGATGCTGAAAACTCCACCTTGGATAGATTATCAAAGTCTACAGCTGATCCTGCAAGAAAGAAATCTTTCAAGAAACCATTCTTTTCTAAAAAGAAAAGATATTATCCTGCTTGTTCTCAGCAGGGACGTTCTGCAGGTCAGCTTGTCAGGAAAGGTCAGCAACCACCTAAACAAAGAAAAGCAGAGACTGCTAAGCCTCAACCGTCTCAGCAGTCTCAGCCTTCACAAGGCCTTTGACTTTCAGCTAGAGAACGTAGCCTTCCTGGCTCTCAATGGACCAGAGCCTTCCACCATTCCAGGAAGGTTGGGCCATTTTGCCCCCAGATGGGGATAGATAACAGCAGAGCATTGGACACTCTCCATCATAAAAGAGGGGTACAAGGTTCATTTTTCGAGCGTGCCCCCTCCCACAATGATAAGGCAGTTCAATTCTCCGACCTCTCTCATCAACCTGTTAGGTCAAGAGGTCACTATGCTTCTTGCCCAAGGGGCAATAGAAGAAGTACCCGTCCATCAACAGGGTACAGGGTTTTACTCCCCCTATTTCCTTATCCCAAAGAAAACAGGGGGATAAAGACCTATCTTGGACCTCAGAGAATTGAACAAATTCCTTGTCAAAGAGAAGTTCAAGAAGATTTCTCTGGGAACTCTGCTGCCATACCTTCAGAATCAGGATTGGCTTTGTTCTCTAGATCTTAAGGATGCGTACACCCATGTTCTCATCCATCCAACTCACAGAAAGTTCCTTCGGTTCCTTTTTCAAGGAAAGCACTATCAATACAGGGTGCTTCCTTTTGGTCTGGCCTCAGCACCAAGGGTGTTCACGAAATGCATGGCTGTGGTAGCAGCATATCTCCAGGAACAAGCAGGAATGAGTCTTCACATATGGGTACGTCGGTACCGACGGAGTCTGCGTGGGAACGCTTCCCAGCGTCCAATCAAAGAGCTTTTGGAAGCATCCCACCACGCCTGCGTGCTGCCTTCCCGCCTTTCCCAACTGCCTCTCCTCAGTTTTCGTTTTTCTGCAGAGCCGGCAGGACGTCCTCCTGTCACCGCAGAAAATTCTTATTTTTATTTTTTAGTTTTCTTGTGGTCGCGGCTGTCTTCCCGACGCCACCGGTACCGCCAGTGTTTTCTTTTCTTTTCTTGAAACATTTTCCTTTTCCACTGGATATTTTTTCTTCATAGTGTCCCACGGTCTCTTAGGCCTTTTAGGCCTATTCTTTTTCCTTCATGGAACCGCCAGGCACTTTCTCCATGAAATGTTCACACTGTGGCGGTACAACTTTATTTTTAGACCCTCAAAGTCGGTGTCTAACCTGCTTGGGTCCTGACAACAGTTTGGTGAGAAGAGGTCTTCAACATCGAGGTTCCCTCGATGCACGGTTGCCCTCCAACTTCGGGGCACCGTCCCCTTCTTCTTCCACACAGGATCAGGTAACCCACAAACAGTCTGTTAAGACTAGCCAGTCCTCGAGTGGTAGGTCTCATGCACAGCATGAAGACGGCTCCGGCCTTGCCCTCGAGGGCCCACTGGCTTCAAAACCCCGGGGGGAGTCTTCGGTCTCCAAAGCAGGTTTCAGGTTGTTCCTGAGGTTCACCCCTCACAGAACATACCTCAGCCATGTCTGGTGGTGGCATCTGCTTCGAGCAGTACCGGTACCCCGGCATCGGCACTGGTGTTGGATGAAACACTCCTCACCAGGGATCGTCATCTGGCGTCCTCGGTGCCTTCAGGACCGGTGATACTCTCCAGACTGACTTTCCATTATCGGTACCAGCACCGATACTACCACCGCCGTCGGTACCCTCCAGACGTGCATCGATAGACTCGCTTCCTTCGATGCTGAGTCTGGAATCGATCTCCAGTCTGGAGGACTGGGTATCGACTCACCTTGGTACCGGCTCTCGGCGGTACCGAAGGCTCGGTTCCGATGATTCGGATCCACAACTCTCGGTTCCTTTGAGGCCGATTGAGTTGCCACTGGTTGACCCTCTTTCAGCGGTGTCAGACACGGTACCGAAATCAGTACGGACGACCTCATTACCTATCTCCAGGAACAAGCAGGAATAAGTCCTCACATATGGGTAAGTCGGAACCGACGGAGCCCGCGCGGGAAAGCTCCCCAGCTTTTCAGATGAAAAGCTTTTGGGGCTTCCCACAGCGCATTCGCACTGCCTTCACGCCTTCCTTACCAGCTCTCTTCAGTTTCTCTTTTTCCGCGGAGCCAGCAGGTCGTGTTCCTGTCACCGCTGAAGAAATTGTTATTTTAATTTGTTTCTTTTGACCGCGTACCTGCCTTCCCCATACCAAAACCGGTACTGCCGGTCTCTCTTTCTTTCTTTTAAAAAAAAAAAATAATCTTTTTTTATTTTCTCAGCACAGCTTGGTAACTTTTGTTAGGCCTTCAGGCCTACACAAATTCTCCTCATGGAGAAACCAGCTCCTGGTTTTAAAAAGTGTACCAAGTGCAATGCTGTTATTTCTCTCACAGACACCCATGAATGGTGTCTTAAATGTTTAGGACCTGACCACTCCATACCGGACTGCCCATTCTGCTCCCAGATGTCTAAACGTGGTATGCAGAACCGGGCCAACAAGTTCCATGTGCTGTTTGCTTCAGATAATCCAGCATCACAGTCATCCAGGTCTTCCTCTCCGGATGGATCTCAGGTAACCAAACTTTCTGTGGGCAAATCCTCTAAAAGCAAATCTCTTTCAAAAGATTGAGAGGCTCTCAATCTTGAGTTTGAGGATTCTGCCCAGACCAAAAAACCCCGGCGGGAGGCTCCAGCCTCCAAAGCATCACCTATGGGGTTACAGGTTGACATCGATGGCACGGCCTCGACTGATCACCTGTTAGACTGCTCTGGGGTACCGGTCGATACCGGTACCGACATCCAGGCAGCAGTGGCGTCCATGGGCAATACTGTCCAGACCATGCAGCAGGCCGTTTTGGCTTTCATTAAGGCTGCGACGCCCTCGGTACCGATTCCATCGGTACCGACCCCGGTTCCGGTATCCACACCGGAACCGAGACCATCGACTTCCAAGCGTCGATCGGTTCCGCTTGCTGGATTCAGGCTTTTGCCCGATACCAATCCCATGCCCGATACGCCCGATGTCGATATCGATCGGTACGCGTATCGTGCATTGCAAGCACAGAGAGAATACTCAGATTCTTCTGATGAGTTCAATTCCTCTGATGACTCTGCTGAGTTTGATCTTCCTGAGGAGCCCTCTTCTCTAAAGAGGAGGATGTCTCCTCCAGAGGATTTATCCTTTCAGGATTTCATTGTTGATGTAGCTAAAGCACTTTCTATTGCTACATCTGCTGAAAAGGAACCCAGATCAAAAAAATTGGATATTTTAGGATACTCTAAACCTCCTAAAGAGGCAGTTACTCTGCCTATTCATGAAATCCTTCAAGAACATTTGATGGATTTGTGGGAGACTCCTCTAACCCTGTCTCCTCCTTCCCGTAGGTTGGACACCATGTACCGGGTCCCTCCTTCTCCTGGGTTTCAAAAGACTCAGCTGCCTCACCACTCCATTGTGGTGAAGTCTGCTATGAAGAAGATAAAGAGTCCTAAAAGGTATTCCTCTACCCCTCCAGGGCGAGAATGTAAGACCCTCGACTCTTTTGGTAGAAAGATCTTTCAGGTATAGCCAGGATCAATTCTTACAGCCTTTATATGGGCATGTTTCTCAGAGAACTTGCCCTAAAGGTACGGCATTTAGCCCCCTTTATCCCTGAGGATAAAAAGGAGGACTTCACTACTCTGGTGACACAACTTTCAGAGGTCTCCAAGTTTTCCAACAGGGCAGCCTTTGATTCCTTTGAGGTTGCTGGCAGGGCTTCGGGAATTGCTATTGCAGCCCGACGTCTTGCTTGGCTCCAGGCTTCTGACCTAGAACCCTGGGTCATGGATGGCTTAAGGAATCTGCCCTGTACAGGAGAGAACTTATTTGGTGAGGACTGGCAAATTAAAGCTGCTCAAATGGACGCAGAAAATGCCACTCTAGATAGACTTTCTAAGTCTACTTCTACTCCTGCCAAAAAGAAACCTTTTAAAAGGCCGTACTACAAGAAGGCCAGATTTTCCACAAATACTGGCCAACAATCTTCTCAGCCTCGCTTTGCTGCTAAACGTCAGCAATCTAAGCAAGTAAAGTCAAAGTCTGCAGTGTCTGCTACACCCCAGCAGGCTCAACCCCCTCAGGGGTTTTGACTTGCCCCTAGAGAACTTACCATTTCTGGCTCTGGAACAACCAGAGCCTCTCACCATACCGGGAAGGTTAGCTCACTTTGTTCCCAGATGGGAGCAAATAACATCAGAGCAATGGACCCTCTCTATCATCAGAGAGGGCTACAAACTCCATTTCTCCAGCCTTCCTCCCCATACCATGGTGAGGCAATTCAGTTCTCCCCCATCTCTTCTGACCCTGTTGGGTCAGGAAGTCTCCTCTCTCCTTGCCCAAAAGGCAATAGAGGAGGTTCCTCTTCCTCAACAGGGGTTAGGGTTCTACTCCCTTATTTTCTCATAACAAAGAAGACAGGGGGCTTCAGACCTATCCTAGATCTGAGAGAATTGAACAAGTTTCTATTCAAGGAGAAATTCAAAATGCTCTCTCTGGGCATTCTCCTTCCATACCTTCAGAGTCAGGATTGGCTTTGTTCTCTAGATCTCAAGGATGCGTACACTCATATACTCATCCATCCATCCCACAGAAAATATCTTCGATTTCTGTTCCAGGGAAAACATTTCCAATACAGAGTACTTCCCTTCGGTCTCGCCTCTGCTCCAAGAGTATTCACAAAATGCATGGCAGTCGTAGCCGCATTTCTAAGAGGCATGGGAATCTTCGTGTTCCCATATCTGGACGACTGGCTCATCCGAGCTCCATCTCAGTCAGAAGTCCAGATTTCCTTGGACCGCACAAGGCGTATTCTTCAATATCTGGGACTTGTGGTAAACATTCCCAAGTCCCAACTCATCCCTACTCAGTCCCTGGAATTCATAGGGGCTTATCTGGATTCCACCACTGCAAGGGCCTACCTTCCTCTGGTCCGAGGCCAACGGCTAATAAGCTTGGCCTCCCAGGCTCAGTCCAGAAGTCACTTGTCAGCCAGAGAAATGCTGCAACTTCTGGGCCACATGGCCTCCACGGTTCATGTGGTGCCCTATGCTCGTCTCCATATGAGAGCAGCTCAATGGACATTGGCCACCCAGTGGTCTCAAGCATCGGGACTGCTGTCAGACCAGGTACTCACCTCAAAACGTCTGTTTTGGTCTCTCCAGTGGTGGACATCCTCCAAAAATCTGTTATTGGGGACCCCCTTCCAACCTTTGTTGCCCCAAGCAACCCTCACAACAGATGCCTCCCAAACAGGGTGGGGAGCTCATCTTCAACATCTCTCCACTCAGGGAACCTGGTCTCCCCAAGAGACCACCCTTCATATCAACCTTCTGGAACTGCGAGCAATCTTCCTTGCCCTCACAGTCTTCCATACCCTCCTTGCCAACCTGACTGTCCTAGTTCAGAGAGACAATCAGGTGGCCATGTTCTATGTCAACAAGCAAGGAGGGACGGGCTCTCTGTCGCTTTGCAACGAAGCTCTCAGATTATGGGCTTTCGCCAGAGAGCATCAAATTCATCTTCTGGCAGTGTATCTTCCAGGAGTTCAAAACTCTCGGGCAGACAGACTCAGTCGAGTTCTGCTTCCACACGAGTGGTCCCTGCATATGGACCAGATACACAGAATCTTCCAGGAATGGGGGACCCCGGACATAGACCTCTTTGCAAGTCCGTGGAATGCCAAACTTCCCCGGTTCTGTTCCAGGACTCCGTGTCAGGGAGCTCAGGCCAACGACGCCTTTCTCCTGCATTGGGGTCAGGAATTCCTGTATGCTTTTCCACCCATTCCTTTGATTCCCAAGACTCTGTTCAAACTTCAGAGGGATCACGGGTCGATGATCCTTATAGCTCCACGCTGGCCACGCCAAGTGTGGTTCCCTCTACTTCTACAGCTCTCCCAGGGCTCCTCCCTGGACCTGGGAGCTGCGCCAGACCTTCTGTCTCAGGAGAAAGGGACTTTGTGGCACCCAAACCCCAAGTCCCTACATCTCCGAGCTTGGTTACTGAAGGCTTAAGCCTTCATGAGTTTAATCTTTCTCAGCCAGTGAAAGATATCCTTCATGCCTCTAGGAAACCCTCTACCAGGCGTTCCTATGCTTTCAAATGGAAACGTTTTTCCATTTGGTGTGCTCAACAGGGTCTTGACCCTCTGGCACTTCCTTTGAATTCTCTACTAGACTATCTCCTGCATCTTTCCAATGCAGGCCTCAAGACGAATTCAGTACGAGTCCATTTAAGTGCTATTACAGCATCCTTAAAACCTATAAATGGACAACCTGTCTCCTCTCATCCTCTCGTTGCAAGGTTCATGAGAGGCCTGACCCTAACTAAACCTCCCATCCGACCTCCGCCGGTAGCATGGGATTTGAACCTAGTTCTAGGTCAGCTTATGAAACCACCTTTTGAGCCTTTGGACTCTACCTCCTTGAAATTTCTTTCCTGGAAGTTTCTTTTCCTTATTGCAGTCACTTCGGCTCGCCGCATCAGTGAACTGCAGGCTTTGGTGGCTAATCCACCTTATACCAGATTTCATCATGATAAGGTGGTCCTTAGGACGAATCCCCACTTTATGCCCAAAGTGGTCTCGCCTTTTCATCTTAATCAAGAGGTATATCTACCTGTTTTTTCCCGGCTCCTCATGCATCCAGTGCAGAGAGGAACCTTCATACTCTTGACTGTAAAAGAGCTCTCGCCTTTTACCTCAACAGGACTCAGCCACATCGAAAGTCTTCCCAACTTTTTGTGGCTTTTGATCCTTCTCATTTGGGACTTCCAGTCTCCAAACGTACACTTTCCAATTGGATTGCTCAGTGTATTTCTTTTGCTTACCAGAGTAAGAACATTTCTCTGGAAGGCCATGTCACAGCTCACAATGTGAGAGCCATGGCTACTTCTATGGCTCATCTTCACTCTGTATCCATAGATCAGATCTGTCGAGCAGCCACTTGGGCCTCGGTTCATACCTTCACAGCCCATTACTGTTTGGACAAGGACTCCCGCCGGGATGCCTTGTTTGGTCAGGCTGTCCTCAAGCACCTGTTCCATACTTAAGCAACTCCTGCCCACCTTCCCTGAATGGATGCCTGAGATCCATACGAAGATGGTTTACCCTTGGAGGGGGATCTCCCAGGCATCTTAGCTAGGGAGTCCCCATATGTGAGGACTTATTCCTGCTTGTTCCTGGAGATAGCACAGTTACTTACCTGTAACAGGTGATCTCTGGGAACAGCAGGAATTAGTCCTCACAACCCACCCACCTCCCCTAGGAGTTGTATCTTCTATCTATCTACCTTCCTTTCCTCTCTCTATTGTCTCAGCTATAAACTCGAACTGAAGAGAGCTGGTAAGGAAGGCGGGAAGGCAGCACGCATGCGCTGTGGGAAGCCCCAAAAGCTTTTCATCTGAAAAGCTGGGGAGCTTTCCCGCGCGGGCTCCGTCGGTTCCGACTTACCCATATGTGAGGACTAATTCCAGCTGTTCCCAGAGATCACCTGTTACAGGTAAGTAACTGTGCTTTACGGTCGGTGCCTTCCATGCTTCGCTTATCAGGCTCTCTGCCCTCGATGCCGAGTTTGGAATCGATCTCTAGTCTAGAAGACTCGGTACCAATTGGTTTTGGTACCGACATCGATCGATACCGGTGCTTCGGTACCGAGGACAGTGACCGGAGGGTTTTGGTCACCTCGGTACCCATTGAACTGTCACCGATGGCTACTCCGATGTCTTTGTCGGGCTCGACTCCAACATCGGTACCGGTTTTGACATCAGTACCGGTTTTGACATCGGTACCGGTATCCACAGTAGCATCGTGGCCAACTCCTGCCATGCTTTTTTCAACAGGATCGCTCCATTCTATATCAAGCTTGGAGTCGATTCCTGGCATGGACAATGTGGTAAGGACGGTTGCTGCTCCTGATACCCAGTATCAGCGACCATCCCTTAAGCATTCCACACTGCACTGTGCAGGATCTTCTATTCCTATATGTTTGTTTACCTCTGTGGGTGGTCAGGCTAGTTCTTTAAATCTAACCTGTCCAAGAGACATTCCTGTTGGGGATCCCTCTTTTCAGAGTTTCCTCCTGGATATAGCAAGATCCCTTGCCATTCCTATCCCAGGACATGATCCTGCACAAGGCTCTCTTTCTACCAAAGCAAAGGAGAACATAATGCTTCCTTTGCATCATTCCTTGCAGGATCTCCTTCTAGGAATGTGGGAAAAACCTTTAAGGGTACCCCCACCTCCCAGGGCAACTGATCTCTTATATCAAGTGCCCCCCTCTTCAGGGTTTCAAAAGACTCAACTTCCTCACCATTCCATAGTAGTGGAATCAGCAATGAGGCGGGTAAAGAGTAAGAAAAAGCACTCTTCTTATCCGCCAGGTCGTGAGTCTAAGACACTAGATGCCTTTGGACATCAAACCTTCCAGACATCTATGCTTTCTGCAAGAATTCTCTCATATATTTTTATATGAGTCTATCTCTTGAGGAGGTCACAAAGCAATTACATCTTTTGACTCCTTTCCTTCCAGATTCCAAGAGTGCAAACTATTCCTCACTGCTTAAGCATATCCAGAATATCTCTTGGTTTCTTTCTCGTGCTTCCCTAGACTCTTTCGAGTCTGTTAGCAGGACTTCTGCTATAGCTATAGGGGCATGACGTAGAGCCTGGCTCCAAGCTTCAGACTTGAACAAATGGGCACAACAAAGACTGGGACATACTCCTTGCACTGGAGAAAATCTTTTCAACAAGGAGTCTTTACGACAGGTTACTCAGTTGTCCACTGATTTACCTGTTCCTAGGGGTTGTTCTACACCTTCTTCTGTCCCAGTAGGTAGGAAATGTCCTACCAAACTTTCTTCCCACAAGAGAAGAAGGTTTTATTCATCACTTGCCCATCATACAGATGTTCCCAAACAGGGGAAGCATCGTTCTGGTCTAAAGAATCCAACCTCTCACCAGGCTCAGCAAACCCAGCAACCGCAGGGTTTCTGATCAATCATCATCAGATGCTTGTGACTCTTTGGGTTAGAATCTACAGTTACTTCTTCTCAATGGAAGCAATCCACTGCTGTCATTCTAAATCCTAAACATGGATCTCTTCCCAAAGACATCCATTCTTCCTATGTTCTATGAGCTGTCAGGATGTTCATGCTTCTACGTCACAGGGTTCTTCCTGCTAGGGAAAGAGGTCTAACCACTATCAAACGATAGTTTCCTGTGCCAGCATGTTTTTTCCTTTCTATAAACTTACTATTTTGTAAGTTTTCTTCAGCTCCATTCTTTTTACCCTCTTACCAGGTTTTTCCTCTGTAAGAGCAGTATTCCTTCACTGGAGGGCTTTTTCTTCAGCCTCTCTAGTTTTGCTACTTTTCCAGTGCGGAGTTCTTTTTTCTGAGTTGACTCCTCTTCTTCACTCTTGCCTTGCAGCAGTTCTTCAGACATGGCCAGAGTTTTCTACTCTTGTTCTGTCTGTTCTTCTGTTTTTGAACAGTACCATTCTTTCTGCTGTCTGGCAAGCAGCTGCCAATGCAGGAGCCTTTATGTTTGGACCACTGGTTCTTGTCCTTCAGCAACCAGATCTGTCCTCCACTAACATTTTGTCTAGTCTTAGTAGTGGCTCCAAGTCAGTGCTGTCATCTGTCTTGGAATTATTTTCACTACAACCTTGTTGGATTGTCTTCTCTTTCTGCCATCTCCATTTCCCTGGGTTTGGCAGCATAGTTGACGTAGGTACTGGCTCTCCTGCAGCCAGTTCTATCTCCTCTTTCTCCTGCATCATGCTCTCTGCAATTCTACAAAGAAGCTCTCCACTATGGGCCCTTGCTAGAGAGCATGGGGGGCTTTTTCTCTTAACAGCTATTCTAGATGGTTGAAGAAGGCTTTTTCAGTCATGTCTCCCATGACTAGAAAAGTTCTCCTTTTAATATAAAGGACATAGGCCTCCTCTTACGTGAAAGCTTAAGGAGTTGCTAATTCCCTGCTTGGTCCATAGTATTTCCAATTGGGAATATGTTTTCTCCTTCCAGCTCGTCCTCATGGTAAGAACGCATGATACCTTTTTGCCCTTAAGCAGGTATCTCATTTTTATGCGCCTTCTATTCACTTACCATGCCAGAGTTCTAGAATACTCGGGACTTGCTGGCTGCAGACTGATATCATCCTCTGCTTCTCACGTAACCATCCTGGTTATTCCACTACCTAGCATCCCTGTAGCTCATAACCAGTGGAAATTGATTCTCTATATATCTTCTCAAGTAGGTTCCACCTTCTTGTTATTAGATTAATCTTTCCTTTCCACCTTTTCCTATGTGAATATCATTTGTGTAGGCATATCTCTGTCTGCTTCATTGCAGACTCCCATATAGAGGCCCTATATATATATATATGTGTATATTCATATCTATAGCATACATCTTACAGATGTCTATGCCTATCATTTGTGTGTATTCTATGCCCTTCATATCTCACTATAGATATATCCTTCTATATCTATATGATATATATATATATGTATCTCTCGAGATTTCTTACTATGGGTAGATATGTTTTTGTATTTATCTACCTGACTGTTCAGGCTCATATAGCCATATGATTCTGACAGATGGGCTTTACCCATTCTTATGCTATCCAGCATGTTTTTGAGGTTCCACAACCACTTCGGTGGTGGTTAACAACTTCCACCATAACCTTACGGTTAGATACCTCTGAAGCTCTCCATGTCCCAATATCTCTCTTAGCTGATTCCAGTTAGGAGAGACATTGCCGATCTTCAGCTAATCACAGGCTCTAACGCCTCCAGCGTTTGTCCTTTCTTTTGGGATACAAGGGGTTCCCATACCCTTTCCCCCACAAGGACTGTGCCTGTTTTGTCCAAATCGGTTAGCCTTTCTCTTTTGTTTCTAAGAGTGCACCACTCTGCTGCCAAAAGAGTTCGGTTTTTGTCATAAATCCTTCCGCTGAAGGCCCACCGTTTTTGTACTACCCCAGTTTTTCCTACTGGGGTTACCTGTTACCTTTCAGGATTCTGACCTCCACTATTTTTCCTACAGGTTTATTACCTCCACTTACAGTGAGGTCTTCTTGAGGTTCCTCTACTGGGTTTCCCAGTAGATTCCATGAACCTCTATACTTCTATCAAATCCTGTCAGGGGAGGTCCATATTGCAATATTCTTTGCAATATCATTGATGACAATTATCATCCACACATGGACTCCTTATCTGCAGTCCTATGCTGGGTTAGCTGTTCCACAGCATCTTTCTTTCTTCAACTCCTACCCTCCATCCTCAGTATGCCTGGTGGTGTTGGGTATAGCATGTTCCAACCTACGACATGCTAGGACTCCAGGCATCTCAGCTTGGGAGTCCCCATATGTGAAAAATCATTCCTGCTTGTTCCTGGAGATAGCACAGTTACTTACCTGTAACAGGTGATCTCTGGGAACAGCAGGAATAAGTCTTCACAACACACCCACCTCCCCAGGAGTTGTATCTCTATCTATCTTTCCTCTCTCTCTCTCTTTGTCTCAGCTTTAAAACTTAACTGAGGAGAGGCAGTTGGGAAAGGCAGGAAGGCAGCACGCAGGCGTGGTGGGATGCTTCCAAAAGCTCTTTGATTGGACACTGGGAAGCGTTCCCGCGCAGACTCCGTCGGTACCGACGTACCCATATGTGAAGACTTATTCCTGCTGTTCCCAGAGATCACCTGTTACAGGTAAGTAACTGTGCTTTCTCCGCACTCTAGGGATATTCGTCTTCCCCTACTTAGACAACTGGCTCATTCGAGCCCCAACAGAGTCAGAGGCCAGGACTTCTCTATCCTGCACAATGCGTATCCTTCAGTATTTGGGTCTGATAATGCAAATGCAATGTAATAAACATCCCAAAATCCAGTCTAACGCCCACTCAGTCTTTAGAGTTCATAGGAGCTTTGCTGGATACCAGAAAGGCAAGGGCCTATCTCCCCCAGGCCCGTTGCCTTCGCATGGTGCAGTTAGCTTCTCAAGCAGTGCTAAGGCCTCATCTCACTGCCCGAGAAATGCTACAACTATTAGGTCACATGGCATCTACCGTGCATGTGGTTCCCTATGCTCGCCTCCATATGAGGGCAGCCCAGTGGACTTTATCCACTCAATGAACACAGGCATCAGGATGCCTGTCGAGCAAAATAGCAAACACAACTCGGCTTGTTTTGTCCCTCCAGTGGTGGAGATCCACTCAAAATCTGTTGCTGGGGTCCCCTTTCAATCAACCCTGACTCCAGGCAACTCTCACAACAGATGCTTCTCCAATGGATTGGGGAACTCATCTACAAGACCTCTCCACCCAAGGCACCTGGTCTCCACAGGAGACTCATCTACATATCAATCTCTTAGAGCTCAGAGCAATCTTCCTTGCTCTTCGAGTGTTCCACACCCTGCTCAGCTACAAGACAGTTCTCATTCATATGGATAATCAAGTAGCCATGTTCTACGTGAACAAGCAGGGGGGAACAGACTCTCTGTTGCTTTGCAATGAAGCTTTGTGACTTTGTGGGCCCTCGCCAGAGAGCATCAGATTCATCTCCTGGCGGTGTATCTTCCAGGCATACAAAACTCTTGGGCAGACAGACTCAGTCGAGTTCTGCTTCCGCACGAGTGGTCTCTGCATGCAGACCAGGTAGCCAAGATTTTTCAAATTTGGGGAACCCCGGACATAGACCTCTTTGCAAGTCCGTGGAATGCCAGACTTCCCCGGTTCTGTTCCAGGACCACGGCTCAGGGGGCTCAGGCCAGGGATGCCTTCCTCCTTTACTGGGGTCAAGACTTCCTGTATGCCTTTCCACCCATTCCCCTGATTCCCCAAACCCTGTTCAAGCTTCAGAGAGACAGAGGCCATATGATTCTTATAGCTCCACATTGGCCACAGAAAGTGTGGTACCCTCTGCTTCTACATCTCTCTCAAGCTCCCTCCCTGGAGTTAGGGTCTGCTCCAGATCTATCTCAGGAGGACGGAATGTTATGGCATCCCAATCCCCAGTCTCTGCATCTCAGGGCTTGGTTGCTGAAGGCCTAGATCTCCATGATCTTAACTTCCCTCAGCAAATAAAGGATATCCTTCATGCTTCCAGGAAGCCTTCCACAAGACTCTCTTATGCTTTCAAGTGGAAAAGGTTTACCGTATGGTGTTCGCAGAAGGGTATTACCCCCAGTGCCATACCTCTGGAATCATTACTGGAGTATCTTTTTCATTTATCCAATGCAGGACTTAAGACTAACTCAGTGAGGGTCCATTTGAGTGCTATTGCAGCTTCCTTCAAGCCCCTAAATGGACAACCTATCTCCTCCCATCCTCTTTTATAGCAAGATTTATGAGAGGCCTTCTGCTAACTAAGCCTCCCATAAAGCCACCACCTGTGGCATGGGACTTAAATTTGGTTCTTGGTCAGCTCATGAAGCCACCTTTCGAACCTTTAGCTACTACCTCCTTGAAATTCCTTTCTTGGAAGGTTATCTTTCTCATTGCAATCACATCAGCACGTTGCATCAGTGAGTTGCAAGCACTAGTAGCTGATCCACTTATACAAGGTTCCATCATGACAAGGTAGTCCTTAGGACTCATCCACGCTTTATGCCAAAGGTGGTCTCGCCTTTTTATCTAAACCAAGCGGTCTACCTGCCTGTGTTCTTTCCAAGGCCTCATGCATCAAATGCAGAAAGGAACCTTCATACTTTGGACTGTAATAGAGCTTTAGCCTTTTACTTACAAAGAACACAGCAACATAGAAAGTCCTCTCAACTCTTTGTTGCTTTTGATCCTTCTCATTTGGGACTTTCAGTCTTCAAGAGAACACTATCTAATTGGATTGCTCAGTGTTATAGCCTTTGCCTATCAGAGTAAGAATCTTCCTCTGGAGGGCCATGTCACAGCTTACAATGTGAGAGCCATGGCAACTTCAATGGCTCATCTGCACTCTGTGTCTATCGATGACATCTGTCGAGCAACCACCTGGGCCTCAGTTCATACCTTCACAACCCATTACTGCTTAGACAAGGACTCCCGCCGGGATGCCTTGTTTGGTCAGGCTGTTCTCCAACACCTGTTCCATACCTAATCAACTCCTACCCACCATCCCTGGTAGGATGCCAGAGATCCATGGGGGGAAGTGGAGCCCTTCTTAGGGGCACACAACCTCTCGGGTCTCTCCCTGGCATCTAAAGCTAGGGAGTCCCCATATGTGATGACTACATTCCTGCTTGTTTCTGGAGATAGCATAGTTACCTGTAACAGGTGATCTCCGGGAACAGCAGGAATTTAGTCCTCACAACCCACCCACCTCCCCTAGGAGTTGTATCTCTCTATCTCTTTCCCTTTCCCTCTCTCTCTTTGTCTCAGCTTTAAAACTCAACTGGAGAGAGGCAGTTGGGAAAGGTGGGAAGGCAGCACGCAGGCGCTGTGGGATGCTCCCAAAAGCTTTCTAATTGGACTCTGGGGAGCGTTCCCGCACAGGCTCCATCGGTACCGACGATACCCATATGTGAGGACTAAATTCCTGCTGTTCCCAGAGATCACCTGTTACAGGTGAGTAACTATGCTACACCTAGCCCTCCATCCTCCCTCCTTACATGCACGCTATCCTCTGGAGTCTCTCCTCCCATACAAACCTGAACAATAACTATTGCAAATCCCGAAAATATAGACCCAGGACCTCCCAAGACAGTGACAGGAATAAAAACAGCACTCTCAGTAGGACGTTCATTTTAAAGACAGCTATTCTACCTACCCACGACAAGTACAACCCCTTCCATTTAACCAAATTGCCTTGGAGTGCCTTCAATAGTGAAATATATTAATATTTAAACAATTGGCTCAGGTCCTCCCCCAGTTTAATGTCAAGATATCTTGACATTAAACTGGGGGAGGACCTGAGCCAATTGTTTAAATATTAATATATTTCACTATTGAAGGCACTCCAAGGCAATTTGGTTAACTGACATCCATTTAAATTTAAATGCACCTGTAACTTACTCCTCAAATCATCCTCAATATTTATACCTATCACCTCTGTTTTTGTCACATTAATTTTATATCCAGAAACCCCACTATACTTTTCCACCATCCAGTAATGAGACCAAGGGTTCTTGAATTGCATACGTATGACGACATCCACAAACGAGGACAGCTTATGACTCTCCCCACCCACCTCTATTCCCTTGATGTTCCCTTCCCTCTGATCCTCTCCCCCAATGGTTTGACAACAAGTACAAACAGTGAAGGGAACAATGAGAAACACTGCCTCATCCCCCTCCCCAGTGGGAATTCCTCCGAATATCCCCCATTTATGCGGATACGCACCAACTGATTCGCATACAATGCTTGAACCCACTGAATAAATTTGTTTTCCACCCCCATCCTGTGGAGCACTGAGAAACATAGATCCCAACTCCACCCAGTTGAATGCTTTTTCAGCATCCACTGTATTCAGCGGCATCTCCTTACCATCCTATTGTACCTGCCCTATGAGATTCAGCACCTTACAGACATTATCATATGCTTGACGGCGTGGGATAACTCCAGTTTGATCCTCCCCCATCAATTGGACAAATACATTGGCAAGGAGCTTAGCATCCAAATATTTAAGCAAAATAGGCCTATAAGACCCACGCACACTTGCATCCTTGCCTGGCTTGGGTAATAGTTATCCCCGTTGTATTCATAGAACACGGAAACCCTTGCCCCTGCACCACATTATTAAACATATGTATCAGCGGATCCAAAAGCTGCTTATGAAACTTTTTGTAAAATTGGGTAGTGAAACTTACCTATTTTAAGGGACTTAATCGCAGTCGCTTCCTCTACTGCGGAGATATCTCTATTAAGAAACAATACCTTGGAAGAGGAAGTGATGTCATCGACTGGGATGGCCGCCTGAACGCCGAGCTCTCTTCGGGACAGTGGAATTACAGCGAGAAATAGCGCACCGGGTCCTCCAATATAGGAAGCGAAGGTGGGAAAGCATATGTTTTATGCCTGTAATGTCAGCTTGGAAGAAATTGGAGCAGTATTGATCTCCCTATGCAAAATTATCACAGCAGATGGGAGAGCGGGCTGATACGGAGACGGATGAGGAGCCGGAGCATGCTGAGGAACAGTGCACAAGGGGCGATTTGTGGCGCTGGTGTAAAGAAATCAAGAAAGAAGTCATAGCAGTAAAAAATGATATGAAAAAGGTGATGGCTGAGCTGCGAACTGATATACAGGCCCTGGGGCAGAGAGTAGAACACCTCGAGGAGCATGCGAAGGAGGTGGCGATGGTGGCACAGAGCATGCAGAAGAAATTGAACGCATGGCAGAGGGAGCATGAAGGCCTGCGGGATAAGATTGAAGACCTCAAGAATCGCTCACGGCGCTGCAGTATTCGCATCCGCAGGGTCCCGGAGGAAGAGCATTTCAGTCAGGCAAGTTGGGTAGTAAAGGAGATTTGTATGGCCCTGCTGACAGATGGCGAGCAGGGGGCAGAGTCGGTTAAGCCTGAGATAGCTCTGGAAAGAGCTCATAAGGCCTTGGGGGCCCCACCTGGCTCCAGACCTAGAGATATTGTAGCGTGTTTTACCAGTTATCAGTTGAAAGAAGAGATTATGCGAGCTGCTGCTAAGAAAGGCAAGCTGGTATGGCAAAATTATGCAATTGAGATCTTTCATGATTTGGCGCCATCTACATTACAGAGACGCTGAGTTATGCGACCAGTGACTTTGTATTTATGACAGGAAAAGCTTAAGTATAAATGGCTTGTTCCTTTTGGCATACAGTTTGAGTTGCAGAGAATGGTGAAGCGGGCAAGGACAGTGACAGAGGCCTGGGACTTGCTGGGGAAAACGAAGGCGCCAAATCTCCCTCATATACAGCATAGCCCTCAGGGACAACATGGAGATCAAGTGGCTCGGCTGGAGCAATTGAAGTGGCCATGCATTCCGGAAAAGGGCCAGCGCCTACGTCGCCTTTCGAAAGGTCTACAACATCGTGGAGAGGAGGAGGGCAATATGTCAGCATCTGCCACTTGAATTTTCGGAGAAGGGACAAAAAATTTGAGTTCTTTATTGTTCTGTGAAGTTTATAGCAATATGGAGATGGAACGGAGAAGAAGAGAAGCAATCATTTAAACTTGTGATCTCTCCTTTCCCTCTATATAGAAGCTCTGATATATAGGGCATTTGATAACTGAGTGTTAAATGGTTATATGTACAAGTTGAAGGTTATAGTTTATGTTGGAGTAATGTGTGCTGGATGGGAGGGAGGGATTGAGAATAGAGGTAGAAGGGGAAAGGGGGGTTTAGGTTGGGGAGTAAGGTAGAAGGTTACCCTGAAAGGATGAGGGGAGATGGTGGGAGTTATTTGGAGGGAGGGGTGAGGAGGATAAGAGGAAGGTGGGGATAGTAGCGGGGAGGAAGAGTTGGGGGGGTAAGGGGTGTGAGTTGGAAGGGGATAGAGGGTGATGCTATCACAGCAGATATCGGGAGACCTAGGGTTATAGATAGGGCGGGTCCCGAAGGGTGAGTCAGGACATCAAGTATAGGAGGCGCAGAAAGGAGATCTGCGGGGATGTGGGAGGGGGAGCAGTGATTTGGATAGTGGATATGGGAAGAGGGAGAAAGGAAGGAGGGAGCAATGGCAGCACTTATGGTGGGATCCTTAAATGTCCGGGGTCTGAATACACCACAAAAGCGTAAATCTTTGTTTCGGGAGGTGCAGCGTTGGCAATGGAGGTGATCTTTTTTGCAGGAAACACACTTATTACCATGGGATGAGCGCTTGTTGCGACATGGGGCATATAGTCAAATGTTTTTTAATGCGAAAGTTACACATAAGAAGGCCGGATTGGCGATCTTGATTCGGGGGGATGTTCCCTTTCAAGTAGGGGGGGTGGTGAAGGGGTTTAAGGATCGGATTTTATTAGTCTGGGGGGAATTGCAAGGCCAGCAAATTACTTTCTTAAACATGTATGGCCCTAGCGACTCTAACTTCTGCTTTTGGGCACATCTGGCAGGGTGGATGAAGGATAAGGTGCATAGGGCGTTATTACTTGGGGGGGGGGATTTTAATGACATCCTCAATCCAAAGAAGGATAGGTCGCAGGGCGTAGCTAGTGGGGAGAAGGGCGGGAGGCAGCGAATTCAGGAATTGATGAAGCAATATGGGTTGTGTGACTTATGGCATCAAACACACCCTCGAGAGAGATTATACATATTTTCATCGGTACATCGGAGCTATAGCCGGATAGATTACTTACTGGGGATTCGAGATGGCTTCAATTGGTCACCTGGGTGGAGATAGAACCTATAATATGGACAGACCATGGTCCGGTGTGGGTGGAGTTCTAGGGGGTTATGGATAAGGATGAATGAACCTTTTGGCACCTTAATGAAAATTTGATATGAGATAAAGCGGTGATACAAAGCCTGGATGAGATCATCAGGAAGTATCTGGAATTTAATGATTCTGCAGAAGTTTCGGAGGGCATCTTATGGGATGGGTTGAAGGCTGTTCTCAGGGGGAAATTGCAGTGGGCAGCATGTAAGAAGAGGGATCGACGGGGGAAGGTAGAACGACTACTACGAACTATTAAGGAATTAGAGCAGTGTCATAAGGTAGAGGGGGGGTGCGAAGCTTCAGGCTATGCTTGAGCAAGCCCGTACGGAGTTAGCCGCCTTGCAGTTGGAGACAGTGCAGTATCAACTGCAGCGAGTAAATCAACATTATTATGAATTTAATAATAAAGCGAGCACGCTGCTAGCGAGGAAGCTGAAAGAGCAAGAACTGCGGTCTACTATAGTGAAAATCAAGGGCCCAGGGGATCAGCTCCTGTTTAAGCCTAAAGAAATTCGGGAGCAATTCACACAGTATTATCAGAATCTATATAAAAATGAGAGTCATAGTTTGGAGGAGGCAGCAGATGAATATTTGAGGGGGGGAGGGTGAATTAGGGCAGGTTACTGAGAAGGATAGGGAAGCACTTGATCAGACTATTAGCTTAGAGGAAATTACTCAGGTGATTAAAGGGCTGGCTCCTAGAAAATCTCCAGGTCTTGATGGATTGCCGGCGATTTTTTTATCAGAGTTTCGTTGCGTTGTTGGCGACGGTGTTGCAGAGGTTGTTTAATGGGGTTCTGGAGGGGAAATAGTTGGCACCCTCTATGCAACAGGCGGGGATATCGGTCCTAGCCAAGCCAGGTAGGGATCCCGCACTCTGTGGATCTTACAGGCCTATATTCCTTTTGAATACTGATGGGAAGATTTTAGCGAAAATATTGGCAAACCGGCTAGGGGGGGTTCTCCCAGGGCTGGTGCAGCCTGATCAGACTGGCTTTATTAAGGGCCGGCATACAGGTGAAGATATTCGGCGGGCCATTCAGGCAATCTGGGCAGCACAAAAAAGAAAGCAGGATATGTTGCTTCTGGCAATTGACGCAGAGAAGGCATTTGATAGAGTGGAGTGGAGCTTTCTGTTTGTGGTGTTGAGGAAGGTGGGGATAGGACCTGGGTTGATGGCGTGGATAAAGGCGTTATACGTGAGCCCAGAAGCAACAGTAAAAATTAATGGGTGGTATTCAGAGTTTTTACGCTTGGGGAGGGGCACGAGGCAGGGGTGCCAGTTGTCGCCTCTCTTATTCACCTTAGTTATGGAACCTTTGGCTGCAAGGTTAAGAAGTAATTTGGATGCGACAGGACTTTGGATAGGCCAGGAGGAATATAAATTGGCTTTGTTCGAGGATGACATTTTGTTGTTTGTCACTCAGTCTTTGTTGGCTCTGTCGGTATTTCTTTCTGAGTTAAAGCAATTTGGGATGGTGTCGGGGTTTTAAATTAACTGGGCCAAAACAGAGGCGCTGAGTATTAACATGACTGATGCTTTGGTTAAGCAGCTACAGGGGAGCTATACATTTCGCTGGGCTATGCAGTCGGTTAAATATCTGGGGTCCAGATAACCCAAGATCCCGAAGGATTGTATGGAGCAAATTACCCGCCCTTGATAGCACAGATAGAAAGAGATTTAGAAAAATGGAACAGGGAAGAACTATCCTGGTTTGGCTGGATAGCGGCTATTAAGATGATTCTCCTACCTCGCCTGCTTTACTTTTTCCAGGTTCTCCCACTTCAGGTACCACGAATGGTGCTTCAATGTTTACAAAGGCAACTGTTTTTATTTGTGTGGCGACATCAGCCACCACGGATAGCACGGAAAGTACTGTATGCCTCACGACGTAAGGGGGGCTGGGAATGCCGGACATAGCGGACTATTATCTATCAGCTCAAATGCATCAGATTATGGAATGGCAAGATCTGGGGAAAGACCAGCGTTTCTGGTCTATTGAACAATATTGGGTAGGGGGTTATCGATTGAATCATATCCCATGGGTGGCGAAAGGCACATTACGAGGGGAGTGGACTGAGAATCCTTATATCTGTCACTTATGGGGGGAATGGAGGAGGGGGTGGCAGAGAGTGGACTCCTTCCATTTGGTTTCGATGCTAGCCCCGATAGGTGCAACTCTGGATTTTGGTCCGGGAAGAGAGGGGGATCTTTAAGCGTTGGGCTAATTTGGGTCTGGGTACGTTTGAGAAATTGCTAGAGTCGGGGGAAATAAAATCATTTGGAAAACTGAAGGAGGAATATGAACTGGGAACGCGGGACTATTTTGCTTATATGCAGGTGGTTCATTTTCTGAAACAAAAGAACTATAAGGGGAGAATCGAGGAGGGGTTTAATGACCTTAAAGCCTTATGGCTGGGACATCATCAATCTAGAGGGTAGATTCACCTGCTATATGCCAGCCTGCACATCTCGAGGGGGGCGGGAGAGAAATTTGGCTATATGAAGGAATGGGAAAGGGATTTAGGGGTAAGTTGGGACGAGGATGAATGGCAGTCCATCAGTATGGGGGCTGCAAAATCATCATTGTGTGCCACAATTAAGGAGAATGCATATAAATTGTTAATGAGATGGTATTATACCCCGGTGAGGTTCCAGCAGATGTTTCCAGCGGCCTTGGACCGATGTTGGCGAGGCTGTGGGGCTAAGGGCACTTACCTATATATGTGGTGGGAGTGCTCAGTGGCTGAGTCTTACTGGGTACAGATCAGGGGGCAGATGGGACCATTTTTGGGGTGGTGCTAGATATCTGCCCCTTGTTCTTTCTGCTGGGGGTTTCGCCAGCTAAATTACAGTATAGGTGGTGCAGACCGATACGGGCATGCATTATAGCAGCTCGCTGCGCGCTTGCATGGAAATGGAAGCAGAACAGAACCCCGGAGTTGGAACATTGGATAAGTAGACTCCGAAGAGTGACACTCATGGAGCACCTGACAGCGCTCCATAGCAATAAGGAGGGAACTTTTGATCGACAATGGCGACCTTTATTGGACTATTTACAGACACACTGAATCCTGCAGGGGAGGGGATGGGGGGAGAAGGGTATCTGTATAAAAGATTGTTTGAATATTCTGACCCTCATGTGAAAGGGGGCATAAATCAGAGCTGTATTGGAGGTTAAAATATGCTTATAAAAATAAAGTATATATAAAAAAAAAGAAACAATATCTCGGAGAAAGTGACATCACTGGACAAGGATGGCCGCTTAGCTGCAAGGCTCCTCTGTCCAGATTAAACTTACCTTGAAGTTTTGCAACTTGCCCCAATAAAGTTGTGCGAAATGGAGCAGGTATATGTGGAGCACCCTATTGTAGTAGATGGTGCAAAAGAAGGGAGCCACGACAGACCAATTCTACAAAACTATCTTCAAAGCTGCAGACATGTCCGTGACAGAATATTGTTTCAAGGTAGACTGAGTTCATCGTCCCCTGGGCCCCCAATGAGAAGGGCACCTAGAGATGTTGTCGACTGCCTTCACAAATACTCCACCAAATAAGTAGCGATGACAGCAGCGAGAAAATTGGGAAATTTTCAGTGGGAAAAACACCCTGTGGAAATTTTTGCTGACCTTTCTGCTGTAAAGATGAGAAAAAGAAGAGACTTCTGCTTAGTTACTAAATACCTGAGAGATGAACATATTCGTTCATATGGTTGTTCCCTTTTGGACTGCAGTTTACTATCTCGGGGGCAACCACATATGCTCGGACAGTCGATGTTGTCTTGAAGGGGATGCAGAAGCCAGGGTGGACTGAGTTGCCAGTAATGCCTTTGGAGAAGGGGAATGATCAGCGGTTTGAGTCCTCAGTAACATAGTAACATAGTAAATGACGGCAGATAAAGACCAGTATGGTCCATCTAGTCTGCCCAGTAAGATGGCCAGGAGTAAGATGGCAGGAGTAGGTGCACCCCTCCCCATGTCTTTGTTTAGGGGTGCACCCACCAGGAGTAGCCTTCGATTCAGTAAATCGCCTCACCCTTTTACAAAAACTGCAGGAAATAGATCTCTTGGAACCACCCTGCAACGGTTTACCTCCTACCTATCAAACAGAAAACTGCAGGTAAGGACTGGTGTTCTCCAGATAAGACCATTTAACCAACCTCAAGGTATCTCTCAAGGCTCAACCCTTTCTGCATTGCTCTTTAGCCCCTCGTTAGCAGAAAGCTTCCCAGGGAGACAAAAGGTTCACTGGCCTTGGAAGGGACAGTGTGAAGGGGGACTGTGGGATATAATCTCTGTGTGTATGATGGAGTTTTGAGATGTTGGTATGATTGGGGGGAAGGCATTTGTATTTTCCTGTGGCATATTAGAAGTTACCAGGTATGGTGAATGGGATATGGTGCTCCTGGCCAGAGATTCACACCTCACTGGAGTAGGTAGGATGGATAGAGAGTGTTTGATGGGGGATCGGAGTGGATGGGGGGGTGTTAGAGGGGGGAGGATAGGTGTGTGGGGGGATATGAATGGATCTCGGGTCTGGAGGGACTCACTGGGCTCAGGGCAATATTATGCATGAACATGGCTAAATTCAGAATTGTATCCTTGAATGTTGTTGTTTTAAGTTGTTAAGTGCCATCAAGTCTGTGTCGACCCATGGTGACCCTCTGGATAGTTGTCCTAAAATGTGTCCGGTCTTCAGTCAGGCGGGGTTCATTGTTGACAGAGTTGCACCTGTAGATGATGTTATTGTATCGATCCATCTCATTGCCAGCCTTCCTCTTTTATGAGAGGCCTAAATTCTTTCACCAAGCAACACTTGATGTTTAAAGAGATGAATTGCTTGAAAGGGGATATTGTTTTTTCCAAGAGACACATTTAATGCCTAAGGATGAAGGGAGGTTGATAAATTCTAAGTACCAGGCACAGTGGTTTGCATCAAACTACTTGGAAAAGAAGAAAGGAAGGGTTGGTATTTTACTAGCTTCGCATTTCCAACATCAGCTTTTAGCGGTTAAAGGGGATAAAGGGGGGGGGGGGTATCTCATCTTAATATTGCATCTGGGACAAATATATACCAAATAGTGCACAAGGCTTTTTTTTTTTTTTTTTGAGAAATTGATATCTCTTATGTCGTAGTTTGTGGGGGACTAGGTTATTTTTGGAAGGGATTTTAATCTGATTTTAAATCCCTTCCTGGACACATCCCAAAGTAACAGTATGGGCAGTGATGGACATCGATAGATATTTGGAGGGAGATGAGAGGGTGGGCATGAATATACATATTTCTCAGCAGTACACAATTCTTTTTTGAGGATTGATATGCTTTGGGTACATAAGACTGATTCCTAGGGCAGTAGCCTGTAAAATAGGGAGGGTGTACTTAGTCAGACCATGCGCTAGTATGGGGGGACTTTTGGATGGAGAGGCGAGTAGAAGAGAGGGCTGGGTGGAAACAATGAATCCTTGCTAGATGATTCTGAGACGATTATACAGATACGAAATGATTTGGAGCCTGTGCCAGAAGACCTAAATGAGAAGAGACTTGAAGACCTAAATATGTATGCGCTAGAGAAGAGGAGGGACAGGGTGATATGATACAGACCTTTAAAAACTTAGAATATTAATGAACAAACAAACCTTTTTTCAAAGACGAGGAAGCTGTAAAACTAGAAGGCATAGCATGAAGCTGCAAGGGGGTAAATTGAAAGGCAACGTCAGGAAATACACTTTCACTGAAAGGGTGGTGGCTGCTTGGAATTCCCTCCCGATTGGAAGTTGTGGGGACAAATACAGTGACAGAATTCAAAGTGGCATGGAACAGACACTGTGGATCCCATTTATAGCAAAAGGTTAAATTCAAAATAAACTTAACTATCTCGTATATCTCAACAAATAGGGGTAACCTGCATGGAGCAGTGGGCACATTACTAAACAAAGGCATGGGGAAGGGTGACCTGCATGGATCGGCAGGTGTACCTACTCTTGCCACCTTGCTGGACAGACTAGATGGACCAGGTTGATCTTTATCTGCTGTCATATCCTATGTTACTAATAGTGGACTACCTCAAGCTTAATGCTGATGATCAGTGCCCAATGGGGAATGTGTGGGATTGTCTTAAAGTGGTAGTGAGGGGTAAACTGATCGCAATAAGCACCCACATAAAGAAAGTCAAGGAAGCAAGAAAAGATGTGTTGGCGGAAACAAATTAGAGAGTGGGAAGGTTGGCAAAAGCAGGGTACACTGAGGAAAATGGACAGTAGAAGGTTGTCTGTTGCCTGACATGAGTTGAATGAGTTGCAGTTGGCAGAAGCACGGTTTGCTCAGGATAGGATTAAACAAAACTTTTTTTAAATATGGCAATAAACCAAGTCGCCTATTGGCTCATAAGCTTAAGAAATAATAGACAAGGAACTTCATTACTAAAATTAGAGATTCACAAGGTCGGGAATTCAGGCGTAAGGAGGATATTAAAGCCCGCTTTGTAGAGTTTTATAAAGAACTTTACACTCCTGAGCTGGAGGCAACCCCCCAAAACGATTGCGAACTATCTAGAGGGGGTTTGGCTGCCTTCTCTTTTAGCAGAGGAGGCTGAGCTTTTATCCCACCCGATATCCTGCCATGAAATACTACAGGTTATTAAGAAACTCCCTTCCCATAAGGCCCCGGGACTAGATGGGTTCTTAAATAAGTTCTACAAAGTGTTCGCTAACCTATTGGTCAAGCCCCTAACTCTGTTGTTTAATACACTTGGAACTGAAGATCTACTACCAGCATTGATGAGGGTGGTAGGAGTAACAATTCCACCAGAAAAGCCCAAGGATCCAGGTATATGTGGCTCATACAGACCTGTTTCCTTGTTTAGGGTCAGACTTTAAAATCTTTACGAAAGTTCTAGCCAACAGATTGTTGCCCCTCCTGCCCCAGTTGATTCATATGAATCAATTGTGTTTTCTACCTGGGAGATAGGCCTCAGATAATATTGAGAAAGTTTTGAACGTGATGTGGAAGGGGAAGGAAGGCCTGGAGGAACTGATGATGTTGGCAGTCGACGCTAAGAAAGGTTTTCACTAGGTTTCTTGGCCCGCCCTTTTCCAGGTATTAAATAAGGTTGGTATTGGGGGTACGTATCTCAGTTGGGTTAAGAAATTATATAAGCAGCCCCAAGCCAGCTTGACTCAGTGGAGCCTATACTAAAGCACCTGAGTTGGCCCAGGGGATGCGGCAGGGATGCCCTCTTTCCCCCTTATTATATGTGGAGCCACTCGCTCAGAGTGCGAGAGAGTGTAGATATTTAAGGACTAAAGTGGGGCCATGAGGAAAGTAAAGTGTCTCTGTTTACAGATGATCTGCTGGTCTTGGTTACTTCCCCCATGCAATCCTTGGATGCTTTAATGAGAGAATTGGACATCTATGGAAAAGTTTCGGGCTTTAGAATGAATGCAACTAAAGCAGAAATTTTAAACATTACCCTCCCACCAAGCCTTTGTGTTTTAGTAAAAAAAAAAAAAAAAAAAAAAAGGCTTTCCCATTTCGTTGGGTCAAACATAGTATCAAATATCTGGGCGTTCATCTCACACTAGCTTTGGATGACCTTTTCAGGGCTATCTTCCATTCCCTGAGAAGCTCATTGGGGAACTAGAGGAGTGAGAAAGGAAGAGGTTTTCGTGGTTTGGTAGAATTGCATTGGTCAAAATGATGACCCTACCCCGGTTATTATGTGCTTGTTTACTACCCAACTTATACCTGTGCCTATTCTATACCCGGAAAGGATGCAAAGACTGATTATGAGATTTATTTGGAAAGGTAAAAGGGCAAGAGTAGTCCGGGGGATTCTCACCCGAAGCCAGGATAGGGGGGATCTGGCGATTCCCAATTTGCCCCACTACTACACCGCTTCCAGATTAAGGGCAGTGTTGGAATGGTGGCAGCATGGATCACAGGGGTGGTGCTAATGGAAAGAGAAGCATTGAGAGTACCCTCATTAGGGGAGGTTCTGTGGGTCCCGAAAGGAAAGGGTGTGAGGGCTAGATGTCCCAGCCACTTTATTTTGTTGACGTTGCAGATGTGGTTCAAATGGAGAGATATCTGGTTGGGTGATGGGGCTTGTACTCTGTTAATCCCCTTGAGAGAAAATGTTGATTTTCCTCCAGGGCTGCAGGGACCCAGTTTTGAGAGGTGGGCAAGACATAGACTAAAGAGGGTTGGTCAAATTTTGGATGAGAGGTCCATGAAGTCGTTTGAAGATCTTCACAGAATATTCTCTGAGGGAAACGGATTTCTATCTATATGTTAAGGTAATCCGCTATGGGAAATGTAAGGTCCTCCCGGGCCTTTGAGATACCTCAACTCCTATAAATCTTTTCACTAGGGGGAGGATGGTTAAAGGAGCTATATCTTGGCTGTATAATTTGATGGAGCTAAAGACTGAAATTAAAACATTCTCCCAGCAGTAGTGGGAGGCTGATTTCGGCGTAGTATGGGAGAGGAAATTTTGGAAAAAATGTATAAGATCCTCTATAAAGACCACCAACCTAATCAAACAGAATTATAAAATGATGTACCCCTGGTATCTTACCCCAGATAAAAGGATATGAGCTATTTTCAAAACTACGTCTAGGCAGTGTTGGTGAAAATGTGGGGCGTGGGAGACTTTCTTTCATATGTGAAGAACATGTCCTAAGATGTATGCCTTTTGAGGTGAGGTGTTTAAGTTGCTGGGTTCTATCTTGGGGCAGACATTGGAAGCTTGACCAGAAGTGGCCCTTCTGGGAGTGGGAGCCCTACGGCTGGAGAAAGATGAGGGGGTTTTTGTACGTATGGGATGCTTGGTTGCCCAGTTGACTATAGCCTGGGTATGGAAACAAATTGAGCCCCCAACAATTGGTGAAGTGACTGTGTACATTGATCATATATATCTTCTGTGGAAGCTCACAGTCCTGAAACATTCAAGAATTGAGCATTTTATGCATATTTGGTTTAAATATTTGAAATGGCAAGTTCAGGAGTAGAATAATAGATTAGTTCAAAGTGGGGTCTAGCCAGCCTCTGGACTGTGAAATCTGCTGGGGGCGTGGTTTATAATCTAATTATAATTTCTAATTGTTAAATGTGAATTTTTCTTGGTTGGAGAAAGGGGGTAATTTTGAGGTCAATATGGGCCTTGTTTATGATTGGTCATTTGTGCCTGTTTTCTCTGACTTTAAAATAAAAGTATAAATGGAAAGGAAAAAAAAAGAAACAATACTTCCTCCTCAAAGTTTTCTTAGTGCATATGCCTACAAGAATCCCTCACCTACCCCTTCTTCCCTTCTCACCTCCCCAGTATATAATTTAGCATCTAATTTTTGAAACATTGAATCAGAAATCAAACTCTCCCTTATCCCTAATTCAGAGAACTTGCTGCTGCTTGTCCTTTAAGTCTCATCACCAACAGGAGACTTGCCTTATTCCCTTGCTCATAAAAAGTTTGTTTGGCTTTTTCCAACTGAAAGACAATATGCCCCACCCTCACCCTCCTTAATTCCCCCTTATCCCCTTCCAGAATTCTCAGTCTTTTTCCCCTCTTTGTTTGTTCCTCCTCAGCCTCTTTCAACAACTCCTCCCTTGCTAATTTCCTTCTCTTTTCCGCTGCATCCACCCCTATTAAATGCCCCTAATTACTTGTTTAAACCTATCCCATACCTCCTGCCAGGGTACACCCTCTTTCACATTAAAAGTATTCATCAATTACCTTCAAGAGTTTATAACTTACAATCCTTTATCGCCAAAAATGAATCATTCAACTTCCAAAATTTTATCCCCCCCCCCCCCCCCCAGCCTAAACCGCATGCTCACTTGGGGCATGGTCAGACCATGAAATCTTCCCAATTTACGCATCTATTTAATTGTCAGAATGTCATTGCCGTATCAACTGTACTTACTGACACACATGCCACCACAACCTCCTACACACACCTATCCCCCTCCCTCACTTACCCACAAAAATATATATCTCCCCTTTGGGTCCTGCACCACCACCACCACTTTTTTTTTTTTTTTTAAATCTCCACCATGTACTGCCCAAAAATCGAGATCCCAACCCCCCTTTCGTCGGATGATCCTTATTAGCAGCTGGGTATGTCCCAGGGGAAACTATTTGTCACTAATAACCACCCCACCTGCAACATGTACAAGTGGGTCTCTTGTACACATAAGAAACAAGCTTTCTCCAGGACAAAGCAGGAAGTTACTCCTAACTTATGGGTGATGTCACCAACGAAACCCACATGATAACTCTCCCAGCTTTCAAAGAAAGCCTTTGGGATATCCATCATGCATGTGTGATCACCTTCCCGCCCAAGGGAGCCATCTTAGCTCAGTCTTTGTTTTTCTGCATATCCCTTCAGATGTTCATCTGCACTCTGGAAAAAAGTATTGTAATTGGTAGAGTTTTGCCTTTTTCTTTTTCTTCTTCCTCTCTTTTTTTTTTTTTGGTTGCATACCGTTGTGCTTTCCTGTGCCCGGAACCATTGGTGCCTCAGAGCTGTGGTTTTTTTCAGGTCTCTTCTTTTTTTCTGTTTTTTTTCTGTTCTTTTTCGGTGAATGGGTTTTTTTCTTGCACCCTCCTGGTCAGGACATTGGAGCTTGATCTCTCTGGACGGGTTTCTGGCTATGTCTGCGATCAGCAGTTTTAAGAAGTGCAGCAGTTGTGGTAGGACCATGTCCATCACGGACCACGATAACTGCTACCTTCAGTGCCTCGGGGCCGACCACGACTCCTCCACTTGCCTGCTCTGTCTCCAGATGATGAGCAAGGGGTGTATATGCCCAGGCTGGGCTTCCCTTGGAACATCATATTACAGCTCACAGTTTTGCAGAAGCTGAGGAGCCTCCATTACGCTAAGAGCACATTTTTCTATTTTCTCTGCTGGCTTAAACCTATTAATTGTAACTGTTGATTTTTGGGGGGATCACTATTATAGCTGTTAATTGTGGTTTTAGACTAAGCTTGGGGGCATCTGGACTGCTTTCCTTGTATAGACTTACATCAGATAGCAGTGTGTGCCCACGGTTCAGGAACAGCCTACTGGCCAGATACACTTAGGTTCCCGCCCACCCCACCCCTCACCCCACCCACCCCAGGGGCTACATTGCCTTTATAGTAGTCACATAAGTGCCATCTACCCTTTCTTACTTGGGTTAAAAGTCCACATCTTCTTCATCCTTTCTTCTTCTTCTTCCTCTTCTGGGACTGCTTAACCAACATGTTGTGTATTCAGAGCAATAACTGCGGTACTTCCATTTCAAGACGAATCATTTGGAGCCTAAGAGCTTGTCCTATGTGCCTTAGGTCAGCTGTCATGCATGACGAACTGACTCTACTAAGGAAAAACCTAGCTGCCATGCATAAAGAAGTGACTCTACTGAGGGAGGAAATAGCTGCAATGAAACACACCTCTTCTAGGATACAAACTGAACAAAGTCCACCACCGCTCCCACAAAGAATCAAACACCCCAGGAACAAATGGATCACAGTGGGTTCTGGAAGATTGCGACCTGTAACGCAGAGACTTCCTATACATCAAGAGATATCCCTGCATAATGCCTTCTCTGCCTTGGCTAATGAGGATGCTCAATCCAATGAAACTGAAGTGCCCTTAAATGAGTCAGACACTGCCCAATCTCCTGCTAAAGCACCAAATATGAAGAAAACCTCACCAAACAGAAAACTACTAATACTTGGAGATTCTATCATCAGAGGCACCAACTTGGGAACACAGTTCAAAGGAGAGAAGATAGTCATGTGCCTACCAGGCTCGACAGCCAGTAGGAATACAAACCAAATTGTTGAAGTACTTAGCACAAAAAGTGAACACTCCAAACTTGATGATGATATCCACTTGGGCACAAATGACCTGGCTAGAAACAGTGCCTCTACAGTCCAAAAGGACTTCCAATCTCTGGGAGAGAAACTCAAGCCCGTTGTGACACTGTTGCATTCTCAGAGGTTCTGCCTGTTCTTGGTAAGGGGACAAAAAGGCCGCATCGCATTAACAGATTTAATACATGACTCCAGACCTGGTGCAAACAAGAAGGATTCAGATTTATTGGCGACTGGGGAAACAGATGGACCAACAAGAGACTATACGGTGCTGATGGACTACATCTCTCTGTCGCAGGGAAAAGACTCTTAAGTGAAAAATTCAGGCACTATGTGGATATGCATTTAAACTAGGAAAAGGGGGTGATGGATGTGGAAGGTCAAGACCGGCACGCCACCCCCTGCAAAAGCAGAATAATATCAGAAACAGCCACACTTTTAAAGCACACATCACATGCAAGTGGGAAGATGTGGGCAGAACAAAATCAATGCAAAATACACATAAGCCAGGTAAATGCTGGAAAGCAATGAGCACAAATGCTCGAAGCTTAGCCAACAAAATTCTGGACCTGGAAGCCCTAATGGTGGAAATGGATTTGGACATTGTGGCCATTACAGAAACATGGTTCAATGAATTGCATGATTGGGATGTAGCCATAACTGGCTATAATCTTTTCAGAAGAGACAGAGAAAATGGAAAAGGAGGAGGAGTGACCTTGTATATCAAAAGCAATATTAAAGGTACTGAAATGCAGGGGACATGGGGAAAAGAGGAAGCGCTCTGGATTGCATTGGAAAGAGGAGATGGCACTGTCATCCATACTGCTGTAGTCTACAGACCTCTGACTCAAAATGAAGAGATAGATAACGATTTGATTAAAGATATTGCCAAGATAGCCACAAAGGGGGAAGTAATCATTTTGGGTGACTTTAATCTACCTGATATGGATTGGATTACTCCTTCTGCACATCTGGAAAGAAGCAAAAAAATTGTAGATGCTCTCCAGGATGCATAACTTAGACAAATGGTCATGGAACCAACAAGGTAAAGCTCAACGCTGGATTTAGGGCTCACCAACGGTGATAGCGTGTCAAATGTCTGTGTGAGTACCCCTGTGAGCAACAGCGATCATTACACAGTGTGGTTTGAGATAAAAGCCAGGGTACAGGCCAAACATAGTAAGCTCAAAGTCCTAAGCTTCAAAAACACTGACTTCAATAAAATGGCCAAGCACCTAAAGGAGGAGATGACAGGGTGGAAGGAGATAAAGGAAGTGGAATTGCAATGGGATAAACTAAAGGTGGCAATAAAAGGTGCAACGGACAAATATGTTAAAGTAAACAAAAACAAGAGGAGCAGGAAACCTATTTGGTTTTCCAAAGAAGTGGCTACTCAGATAAAGGCAAAAAACACAGCTTTCGCAAAATTCAAAAGCTTGCAAACAGAAGAACACAGAAATGAATACAGGATCAAACTCAAAAGAGTCAAAAAGAGAAATAAGGATAGCAAAATCAAAGGCAGAGGAAAAGATGGCTAAAGATGTTAAGGGTGGTGACAAAACTTTCTTCAGGTATTTTCGGGAAAGGAAGAAGATCAGAGTTGGAATTGCAGGATTCAGAAGTGCTGGGAAAAGACTCGTGGAAAGTGACATAGAAAAGGCGAAATTGCTAAACAAATACTTCTGCTCTGTTTCTACTAAAGAAAATCCTGGAGATGGACCAGCTGTGACGCCCAAATATAAAAATGGGAACGAAGTAAATACCACACCATTCACAGAAGATGAGGTGTTGGAACAACTTGCTAAACTGAAAGTGGGCAAAGCCGTGGGACCGGATGGGATACATCCCAGGATACTGAAAGAACTCAGAGAAGTTCTATCAGGGCCGTTAAAGGATGTATTCAACAGATCCTTGGAAACAGGAGAGGTTCCTCAGGACTGGAAAATGGCTGATGTCGTACCTCTACACAAAAGTGGTGACAGGGAAGAAGTGTCAAACTACAGACCCGTGAGCCTTACCTCGGTGGCGGGAAAAGTAATGGAGGCACTCCTGAAAGAGCGAATAGTGAGCTTTCTCAAAACCAACAGGTTGCAAGATCCGAGGCAACATGGTTTTACTGAAGGACCGTCTTGCCAAACTAATCTGATTGAGTTCTTTGACTGGGTGACCAAGAAACTAGATCAGGGGCATGCGATGGATGTAGTCTACCTGGATTTCAGCAAAGCCTTTGATACTGTTCCTCATAGGAGGCTTGCCAATAAACTCAGTAGCTTGGGGATGGGTACCAAGATAGTAAACTGGATTAGAAATTGGTTGACTGACAGACGACAGAGGGTGATGGTACATAGAGCTCACTCGGATGAGGGGAAGGTGATTAGCGGGGTGCCCCAGGGTTCGGTCCTGGGCCCGACACTGTTCAGTGTATTTGTGAGTGATATTGCTGAAGGACTGAATGGAAAAGTCTGTCTTTTTGCAGATGACACAAACATTTGCAACAGAGTGGACCCCCCCGAGGGTGTGGATAACATGAGGAAAGATCTACAAAAGCTGGAAGAATGGTCTAATGCAGCGATGGCGAACCTATGGCACGCGTGCCAGCTGTGGCACGCGAAGGCCTTACAGCTGGCACGCGTGAAGGTCCGCAAAAAAAGAAAAAGCGGGCTCTGGCTGCTGCCGCGGACGCGGCAGCATGCAGTGTCCCGCGGGGCCCCCTCCGCCCGCTAAGCCCCTCTGCAAGGGCTTTCAGATTCGCGAGGGAGACAGCGTCTCCCTCGCGTCTCTGTTAAGCCCGTAGGGGTTAATGGGAAATTTCCCATCAGCCCCTTTAGACGCGAGGGACTGATGGGAAATTTCCCATTAGCCCCTGCGGGCTTAACAAGAGACGCGAGGGAGACGCTGTCTCCCTCGCGAATCTGAAAGCCCTTGCAGAGGGGCTTAGCGGGCGGAGGGGGCCCCGCGGGACACTGCATGCTGCCGCGTCTGCGGCAGCAGCCAGAGCCCGCTTTTTCTGTTTTTAAATTTGCCGGGGGGGGGGGTGTTAGGACTGCTAATGGGCTAGGGGGGGGGGTTAGGACTGCTAATGGGCTGGGGGGGGGGTTTGGACTGCTAATGGGCTGGGGGGGTTAGGACTGCTAATTGGCTAGGAGGGGGGGGGGGGTTAGGACTGCTAATGGGCTAGGAGGGGGGGGGGGTTAGGACTGCTAATGGGCTAGGGGGGGGGGTTTAGGACTGCTAATGGGCTGGGGGGGGTTTGGACTGCTATTGGGCTTGGCGGGGGGGGGGTTAGGACTGCTAATGGGCTAGGAGGGGGGGGGTTAGGACTGCTAATGGGCTGGGGGGGGTTTGGACTGCTAATGGGCTAGGAGGGGGGGTTAGGACTGCTAATGGGCTAGGAGGGGGGGGGTTAGGACTGCTAATGGGCTGTGGGCTGATGGGGGCTGTCTGGAAATGGGGTGATGGTGGGTAAGGAATGCTAATGGGCAGGGGGGGGGTTTGGACTGCTAATGGGCTGGGGGGGTTTGGACTGCTAATGGGCTGGGGGGGGTTAGGAATGCTAATGGGCTAGGAGGGGGGGTTAGGACTGCTAATGGGCTAGGGGGGTTAGGACTGCTAATGGGCTGTGGGCTGATGGGGGCTGTCTGGAAATGGGGTGATGGGGGGTAAGAAATCTAAATGGGGAATGGGGGGGGGTTAGGACTGCTAATGGGATAGAGAGGGGGGGTTAGGACTGCTAATGGGCTAGGGGGGGGTTAGGACTGCTAATGGGCTAGGGGGGGGTTAGGACTCCTAATGGGCTAGGGGGGGGTTAGGACTGCTAATGGGCTGGGGGGGGGTTAGGACTGCTAATGGGCTAGGAGGGGGGGGTTAGGACTGCTAATGGGCTAGGGGGGGGTTAGGACTGCTAATGGGCTGGGGGGGTTAGGACTGCTAATGGGCTAGGAGGGGGGGTTAGGAAAGCTAATGGGCTAGGGGGGGGGTTAGGACTGCTAATGGGCTAGGGGGGGTTAGGACTGCTAATGGGCTGTGGGTTGATGGGGGCTGTCTGGAAATGGGGTGATGGGGGTTAGGACTGGTAATGGGCTATGGGGGGGGGTTAGGACTGCTAATGGGCTAGAGAGGGGGGGTTAGGACTGCTAATGGGCTAGGGGGGGGGTTAGGACTGCTAATGGGCTGATGGGGAGGGGTTAGGACTTGAGGTGGGCTGTTGGGTGGGGTTAGGACTGGAAATGGGCTGATGGGGGGTTAACACTGGAGGTGGTCTGATGGGGTTAGGACTGGTAATGGGCTATGGGGGGGTTTAGGACTGATAATGGGCTATGGGGGGGCTGGGACAAGAAATGGGCTGATGGGGAGGGGTTAGGACTTGAGGTGGGCTGATGGGGTTAGGACTGGTAATGGACTGTGGGCTGATGGGGGGGTTAGGACTGGCAATGGGCTATGGGGGCTGACTGGAAGTGGGGGGTTAGGACTGGTAATGGGTTATAGGGGGGGCTTAAACTGAAAATGGGGTGATGGGGGGTTAGGACTGGAAGTGGGTTGATGAGGGGGGGATAGGACTGGTATTGGGTTGGGGGCTGCTAGGACTGGAAATGGGCTGATGCAGGGACTAGAAGGGAATGGATGCTGGGTGAGGCTGGAACTAGAAGGGAGCTGGTGTTGGGGGAGGATTAGAATGGGATGGGGCTGGGAGAGTAAAATGGAGAGGGAAAAATATTTTGTGTGGGAGGGATAAAAAATCTACAATTGGCCGGGTATTGGGAGAGTAAGTGGGGATTGAGGATGGAGGGGTAAATTTTGAGTAGATGAAATAGGAATGAGGAAAGAGCCAAAGGAGAAAGATTAGTATGTTAAAGCAGATGTAGAGAGAGAATGACAGAAGAAAGGACAAATGGACAGCAGATGGAGAGTTAGCAGAAGACACGAAGAAACCAGAAGAAAGTGGCTGGAACAATTGCAACTGAAAAAAAATGCACAAAAGGTAGAAAAATATCTCTTTATTTTGAATTTATTAACTGGAATATGTCAGCTCTGGGAAATGTGCATCATTAATTTTTGCGCTTTGTTTAGTACAAGAGGAAATTAATATATAGTTTTATTTCTACAGTGTTGTTGTATATTCCAAGTTTGGCTTTTGGGGTTCCCAGTTTAATTATTGTCTTCCTGTTTCTAAATTGTGATTCCTTGTTTGGTGATGGTCTGTTCTGCATGTGTAACTGAGCTGAGGTATTCTGTTTATATAATTCCTATTTGACATTGCCACTTGTTCTTTCCCCAGTAGGTCATGTATTGTTGTTCTCTGAGATGTACTGGTTTAATATTTGCAGTGTTGCCTTTTGATAGGTATGGTGTGGTGCTTTGTGAGTCCTGGTAGTGCTGTTAGGATACGGCGGGTTTGCTATGGGTTCTAAATGGGCAGCGTTTGTAGTAGTTCCTAATGTGCCTGGCGGTTGGTACTGGATTATAGTAATGTAGAAACCTTTTAGTCTTTCTTTATCCATATACTCATTAAGAGGCATGTTTACTAAAAGTTAGTGTATGGTAACATTATGCAAATATTTATGCAAATGAAGCACCTTATGCAAATGGGGCTTTAATTGACGTGCTGGCACTTTGAGGAAATTCTTTGGTTTTGTGCGGCAGTTTGGGCACTCGGGCTCAAAAAGGTTAGCCATCACTGGTCTAATGCTTGGCAATTACGATTTAATGTGAAAAAGTGCAGTGTCATGCACTTAGGTAGCAGAAATCAAAGGGAAATGTATGCGATAGGGGGCGAGAGGTTGGTGTGCATGGTTCAGGAAAAAGACTTTGGTGTGATTATCTCTGATGATCTCAAGGTGGCAAAACAGTGTGACAAGGCGGTGGCAAAAGCCAGGAGGATGTTGGGTTGCATACAAAGAGGGATTGCCAGCAGAAAGGAAGAGGTACTTATGCCATTGTACAGGTCGCTGGTGAGGCCTCCCCTGGAATACTGTGTTCGGTTTTGGAGACCATATCTTGCAAAAGATGTAAAAAGACTAGAAAGTGTTCAGAGGAAGGTGACCAAAATGATTTGGAGCCTGCGTAAGAAACCTTATGAGAAAAGACTTGAAGACCTAAATATGTACACTTTGGAGAAGAGGAGGGATAGGGGAGATATGATTCAAACCTTTAAATACTTAGAGGAACGATGAACAAACAAACCTCTTCCAAAGACGGGGAAGCTGCAAAACTAGAGGGCATAACATGAAGCTGCAAGGTGGAAAATTGAAAGGCAATGTCAGGAAATATTTTTTCACTGAAAAGGGTGGTGGATGCTTGGAATGCTCTCCCGATGGAAGTGGTGGGGGCAAATGCAATGCAATGCAATGTGTGCCTTGGTGACGGAATTCAAAACAGCATGGGACAAGCACAGCGGATCCTTTTACAGCAACAGGATAAAAACAAAATAAACGGAACCATCTAACTTCTCAACAAATAGGGGCGTCCTACATGTAGTGGTGGGTCCACCCCTAAACAAAGACATGGGGAGGGGTGACCTGCACAGAGCGTCAGGTGCACCTACTCTTGCCGTATTGCTGGGCAGACTGGATGGACCATGCTGGTCTATCTCCAGGAACAAGCAGGAATGAGTCTTCACATATGGATATCGTCGTTACCGATGGAGCCTGCGCGGGAATGCTCCCCAGCGTCCAATTAGAACGCTTTTGGGAGCATCCCACAGCGCCTGCGTGCTGCCTTCCCACCTTTCCCAACTGCCTCTCTCCAGTTTTCCGTTTTCCACGGAGCCGGCAGGACGTATTCCTGTCACCGCAGAAAATTCTTCTTTTTATTCTTACTTTTTTGTGGTCGCGTCTACCTTCCCCCGACGCTACCGGTACCGCCAGTACTTTTCTTTCTTTTTCCTGAAGAATTTCTTCTTTCCTTAGAAATTTTTTCCTGTTTAGTGCCTGACGGTTTCTAGGCCACTAGGCCTCTGCTCTTCCATTATGGAAAAGCCAGCCACTGTCTTTAAGAAATGCTCAAAGTGTGGCGGTACAGATATTTTTTCAGACACTCATACTTGGTGTCTAAAATGTTTAGGTCCTGACCATTGCCCTCTGGAGTGTCTCTCTTGCTGGAGCTCAAACAGAAGAAGTCTTCAGAATCGAGCACAACTCGATACCCGGTTCACATCGCTCTCGATGTTACCAGCTAGAATATCTTCTTCTTCACAGGATCAGGTAACCAAACAAAAGTCTGTAAAGACTAGCCAGTCCTTGATTGGAAGATCTCCTCCTCAGCATCGAGATGGCTTCGGGCTCCAAAGCATTAACGGGGCTCCGGGTTGTTCCCGGGGTTCTTACCTCGAAGAACATACCTGGGCCATGCTCGGTGGTTGTGGCTGCTTCGAGCGGTACCGACACCCCGGCATCAGCTATGGTGATGAGCGAAACACTCCTCACCGATGAACTAGTCTAGCACTCTCGGCTACTTCGGTACCGCTAGAGTTGCTGCAGACCGTTCCTTGAGTATCCGTATCGCCTTCGGTACCGGTATTGACATTGGCATCGGTGTCGGTACCGTCCATGCTTGCTTCGACAGAATTGCTTCCCTCGATGCCGAGCCTGGAATTGATCTCTAGCATGGAGGATTCGGTACCGCCTCGTCTCGGTACCGACCTCGGGCGGTACCAAAGACATCGCTTTAAAGAAAATCCGATGCTTCATCCTTTTCAGTCTTCCGATCCCGATGACTGGGATGAATCCATCGGTACCAAGGCTGATTTTTTTACAAGTCGAGCCTTTACCCCTCATTTTAGAGAGTCCTCCTCGAGGGAGATTTCTTTTCAAGCTTTTCTGCTTGATATGTAGCTACAAATATGGTCAGCTCTACTTCTAACCTTATGCAATTATGACTGATGATACCTATAGCACCTCTCTACTGAACTCAACTAAATGCAATTGATGTTTTAATAGCGATCGGATCTCAGACTTATCATGGCTATTCACTGGACCTTCTTGTATGGTGCAGTGAAAAATACCATTAGTACATCAATGACCCGTTGTTATCGCTAAGCGTATTTTTCTTTTTTATGCCTTGTCGGCTTAATACCATATCAAATTACTGAAAGCATCCAAATTTTTATCATGGAGATTACTTATCTTGATTGCTGCTTGTACCACAGACAACACAGACAATACTTTCTCTTGTCCACTGAACTGAACTGAGTGGCGGAACTTTGTAGTGTATCTCAAGTGGTGCTTATCTCTTCTTGTTACAAAGCTGTAAACGGTACTCCCTTTTCTGCTTGATATGGCAAAGTTACTTGCCATTTCTGTACCTGGTAAAGAATCCCTACCGGGGAATTCAGAGACACTGCAATTCCCCTGGATTCCAAAGGAGGTGATCATGCTTCCTTTTCATCAGATCTTACAAGATCTACTGTTAAGAATGTGGGTAACTCCTTTAACGGTATCCCCACATTCTAAAACACTTGACACTATGTACAAGGTGCCACCTTCTCCAGGTTTTCAAAAGACTCAGCTTCCTCATCATTCTATTGTTGTAGAATCAGCAATGAGGCATATTAAGAGTGCAAAGAAGCACTCTTCTTATCCGCCAGGTCGTGAGTCTAGGACTTTAGATGCCTTTGGACGTCGATGCTTCCAGGCATCCATGCTTTCAGCAAGAATTATCTCAAATATTTTCTATATGGGATTATCTCTTGAAGAGGTCACAAAGAACTTAAAGTTTTTGAACCCTTTTCTTCCAGAGCATAAAAGAGCAGACTATTTCTTATTAGTCAATCATGCTCAAAATATCTCTAGGTTCCTTAATCGTGCTTCCCTAGACTGTTTTGAGTCTATTAGCAGAACCTCTGCTATAGCCATAGGAGCACGACGCATAGCCTGGCTCCAAGCTTCAGACTTGGACAGATGGGTTCAGGAAAGGCTGGGAAATACTCCTTGTACTGGTGAAAATCTCTTCAACAAGGAGGCTTTATTTCAAGCTAATCAGTTGAGCCCTGATACTGTTACTTTCAGAGGATTGTCAAAACTTTCCTCTATCCCAGCTAATAAAAAAAATCTCATAAAAAGCTTTATTCCCCCAAGGGAAAAAAGTTTTATCCATCTCCTACCCATTCTGCAGATGTTTCCAAAGATGGGCAACACCACACCAGGCTAAGAAAATCAAAACCTCAACAGGCTCAGCAAACCCAGCAATCGCAGGGTTTCTGATATTTTATTCACTTTTTCTGTGTGAGGTTTAGAACTTGAACCTACTTCTTTTCAACAGAAGCATCTAAAATTCATCTCATCGATGCTGAGATATCAGTCATATATTGACTCAGTCCTTGACTCTGGGCATGAATCTCTTGCTACAAGAGAAATCTATCCTTCTAGCTCTAAGAGCTATTAAGGACTATCATACCCCAGAGATAACAGGTTTCTCCTTTTAAAACAAAAGGAGAACTAACAACTAACAACAGGGTGAACTATATCCTTCACCTTGTCAGTTTCCTGTACGAGGATATCTCATACTTTTAACTGCAAGGGGACCCTATCTCTTCAAAGACTTACTAAATTGTAATTCTTCTCAACTCTGTATTAATTTCTATCTCTCTTAGCCCAGACATTCAGTCTCTAAGAGTACTACTAATCAACTGGAGGGCTTATTCTCTGAGCCATAGGATTTTCTTCAATACCTACTCCAGTAAGTAGTTTCCATACATAATTTTCTCCCTTTTTGCAGTTCATCTCCTTCTCACATATCTTTTTAAGGCAGCTTTTCGGACAGAAATTGGGTATTACTACTCCAAATTATGTCTGTCGGTCCTCTCCAATCTATAGGACCTAACTTTTATGCTGCCTTAATAACAGATAATTCCAAAAGAGATCCAGAACTCATTTGGACTATTTATTGTTGCAGGCATCAAGCCTGTCTATTACTCTTAGCCACCTTCAGTTCTCTTTGGCTCCAACAGAATAGATAGGTTGCAAACTGGCAATTCAACAGCCAGATCTAAGCAACCTACAACATGCTCTCTGCAATTCTACAACAAAGCTCTTTAACTGTGGGCCTTTGCCAGAGAGCCTCAGAGCTACTCCTAATTTATTTAACATTTCTTCTATACCGCGCTATTAAAATCAGCGCGGTGTACATCGAACAAAAGTACTGCAATGCATACAAGCAACATTGAGTTTACAAAGAACAGGGAATTGAACATGGGATCGAAACCGGGGAAACTAAATACATATCAACTGGAAACTATGTACAATACTCTAATGTAAGTGGGTGTTGCATTAAGTAGCTGCCAGATAGTTAAGAAGGACTTCAGCTGGTAGACTCTGCCAGTCATGTACCTACATGACTGTTTTTTTCCTACTCTTACCATATTCCTTAAAATTTCCTTTTAAGAAAAGGTAACCAGGGTTTAGACCACGTGAAAGCATAGAAAATTGCACAATTCCCTGGTTGTTCCACATCTCACTGGAACTTCCACAACAGGGATGCATTATTTTCACTGCAATGCAATGTGTGCCTTCGAGTCAGTCCTGACTCCTGGCGACCCAGAAGCTCCTGGGTTTTCTTGGCAGTGTCACCGGAAGTAGATTGCCAGGCCTTTCTTCCGAGGCAGTGGAGGGTTAAGTGACTTGCCCAAGGCCACAAGGAGTGCTAGTGGTTGGTCCTTATTCACTACTTTCCTTCTAATTTCCTATACTTCATGGTAGCTTATGTTGAAACAGGAGAACGCATGATACTCATATTGCCCTCATAAAGAGGCAAACATGGTATCATACCCTTATATTGCGTCTTTTTCTCCAGCTACTATTTGAAATTATAGAAGGATCCAGACTTGCTGTCTTAAGACTAAGGATCTCCTCTGCACTCATTCACGTACGTCTCGAGACCTGGTTATTCAGGGCCTAGATCTTTTCAAGAAGTCTAATCTTATCCCTGTAAGTGAAGAACATATTACCAGTTTCCACGAAACTTTCTCTATAGTTCTTCCATATTTAACCAGACAGAGATTCTCCATCAATATTCTCAAGTAGGTCTTAATCCTTCTTGTTGCGTCAATCTCTATACAACATCTGACTTTGAAAGATTTGTCTACTGTCCATATTAATGCTGCCCCAGCATACCATAAAACTCAATGGACAACCAATTTCTATGGTAATTTACGAAATACCTTTTTTTTACCGTTACCTTTTAGGTTACGTCACATCTGAAGCTCTACATGTAAGGTCATCATCATAAGTGACATCACTTACAAAAGACTTTTACTGATCTTCAAGAAATTGGAGGCTCAACGCCTAGTACAAATATCTTTCTCTTTCATTGGAATAAAGGGGGTCTTAAAGACCTATCCCCTTTTTTCTGCAAAGGGTATTTCTGCCTTTTCATCCAAACCAGTCAGATTATTTCCACTCTTTCCTAGGACCTTATTCTGCTCCAAGGACAAGAAGTTCAATTTTTTGGACTTTACAGAAGTTTAGCTATTTCTCAAAAGTCCAACCTCATTGAACTCCCCCAGTACTTTCTTCTGGGGTTAGTTCTGGCCATGAGGACTTCTCATCTCTTCCTGTATTACAAAATTATTTTTTTCCCTCTACTTCACATTGGGGGAATTTCTTTGAGGATAATGATCTGGCTCTCAACCACAGACCCTTATTATCCTCAACAAGTATTTTTGCAATATTTTTGAGTGAGATCCACATTAGAAAATTAACACTCAACATTTTTCTAATATTTATGATTTACACAAGGGCTTTCCTCTGGATACCTTGTTTAGTTAAGCTGTTTCCACAGCACTTCCTTTTTTCTTTTCTAGTTCAACTCCTACCCTCCATCCCTTGGATGCCTGATGTTTTGAGGGATAAGCATGGCCCATTTTTAGATTGCAACATGCTGGGGCCTCCTCCAGGCATCTTAGCTTGGGAGTCCCCGTATGTGAAGACTCATTCCTGCTTGTTCCTGGAGATAGCACAGTTACTTACCTGTAACAGGTGATCTCTGGGAACAGCAGGAATAAGTCTTCACAACCCACCCACCTCCCCTAGGAGTTGTATCTCTCTATCTATCTCTTTCCTTTCCCTTGCTTTCTCTCTCTTTGTCTCAGCTCTAAAACTCAACTGGAGAGAGGCAGTTGGGAAAGGCGGGAAGGCAGCACGCAGGCGCTGTGGGATGCTCCCAAAAGCGTTCTAATTGGACGCTGGGGAGCGTTCCCGTGCAGGCTCCGTCGGTACCGACAATACCCATATGTGAAGACTTATTCCTGCTGTTCCCAGAGATCACCTGTTACAGGTAAGTAATTGTGCTTTATCTGGCATCATTTACTATGTTAAAATGTCCACGCAATGGCAGCCTCTGTGGCTAACCTGCACTCCTCCTTACTGAGATCTACCGGGCTACAACCTAGTCTTCGGTTCATATTTTCATAGCCCATTACTGCCTGGAGGCAGATTCCCGGTGTGAAAGTGCCTTCAGCCAGGCCGTACTCTGGCACCTCTTTGGGGATTAGTGCAACTCCTTCCCACCAGCCCTTCTGTCAGTCCAGGCTATCGGAGATCGATTCCTTGATTGATGTCGGACTCTCCGAACCTTTCAGCGCTGTCCACTGTCATTCACGGTTCACCTTTCCAGGTTGCCTGTGGGTTTTTGCAGATATCGGTAGCCTGTAGCTACAGTGCCTTGTGAAAGTATTCATCCCCTCTGTTTTTGTCCTCTTTTGTCACATTACAACCTGGAATTATAATGTAGTTTAGGGGTTTTAGTACCATGTGATCTACACAACATGCCTACCACTTGAATGTGCAAAATATTTTTTATTGTGAAACAAACTATAATTAAGACAAAAAAACCCTGAAATCAGGAGTGTGCATAGATATCTCCACTCCCCCTCCCCCCCAAGTCAATTCTTTGTAGAGCCACCTTTTGCTGCAATTACAGCTGCAAGTCTCTTGGGGTATGTCTCTATTAGCTTAGCCACTGGGATTTTCACCCATTTCTCAAGGCAAAACTGCTCCATCGCCTTCAAGTTAGATGGATTGCATTAGTGTACAGCAATCTTCAAGTCATGCCATAACTCCCTCTACAGTAGAGACCCCCCTCACGGAACCACTGTATGTAGTTTGCATATGTATATAGTCATATGTCCTATAACTCTCCAATGCATGTTGTATATAGTTTAATTGTTAAATGTACCAGTTCTGTACTATGTAAACCGTCTTGACCCATTGAAAGGTGGTATATAAATACAGCTAAATAAATAAAATAAATAAATGTCACAGATTTCAATTGGATTGAGGTCTAGGCTTTGACTAGGCCATTCCAAGACATCTAAATGTTTCCCTTTAAACCACTCCAGTGTAGTTTTAGCAGTATGTTTAGGGTCATTGTCCTGCTGGAAGGTGAACCTTCATCTCAGTCTCAAATCTCTGGCAGACTGAAACAGGTTTTCCTCAAGAATTTCCCTGTATTTAGTGCCATCCATTGTTACTTCAATCCTGACCAGTTTTCTTGTCCCTGCAGATGAAAAACATCCCCACAGCATGATGCTACTACCACCATGTTTCACTGTGGGAATGGTGTTCTTGGGATGATGGGACGTGTTGGGTTTGCGCCATACATTGCGTTTCCCACGATGGCCAAAAAGTTCAATTTTCATGTCATCTCAACCACATGGAAAAAAGGGGACTGTTGTAGTGGTTGATATGTTAGGATAGACTAGATAAGCCATGAGGTCTTTTTCTGTAATCATGTTTCTATGTTTTTATGTTGTGCAAACTCCAAATGTGTTTTCTTATTTCTTTAAGCAATGGCTTTTTTTCGGGTCACTCTTCCATAAAGCCCCGCTCTGCATACGATTTGAAGTGGTCCTATAGACAGATACTCCCATCTTCGCTCTGGATCTTTGCAGCTCCTTCAGTGTTAGCCTTGGTGTCTTTGTGACATCTCTGATTAATGCCCTCTTTGCCCGGTCTGTGAGTTTTGGTGGGCAGCCTTCTTTTGTCAGGTTTGTAGTGGTGCCATATTCTTTCCATTTTATTATAATGGATTTAATGGTGTTCTGTGGGATATTCAGAATTTGGGCTATTTTTTTTATAACCCAATCCTGATCTATACTTCTCCACAACTTTGTCTCTGACCTGTTTAGCGTGCTCCTTGGTCTTCATGTTGCTTGTTTAGTGGTGTTGGAAAGTCAGGGGCTTTTCAGAACACGTATATGTATACAGACATTGTGACAGATCATGTGACACTGAGTGCACACAGGTGGACCCTAATCAACTAATTATGTAACTCCTGAGGTTAATTAGTTGGACCAGATCACATTTAGGGGTTTCATAGCAAAAGGGATGAATACATATACATTCACAACTTTTCAGTTTTTACTTGTTTTTTTATATACACAAGGTATTTTATTGTCATTCCATGTCACCAATTTGGACTATATTGTTAGGTCCATTACCTAGCATATGAACCTCCATTTTTATTCTAGGTTGTAATGCAACAAAACAGGACAAAAATGGAGGGTATGAATACTTTCACAAGGCACTGTAGGGTATCCCATAAGTGAAGACTGATTTCCTGCTTGGTTCCAGAGAAAGCGTGGTTACTACCCTCCCTCCTTCCCATGGAGTTGTTTTTTCTTTTTTGGGCTTCATTAAGCTATGTCATCATACTGTGGTAAGATGGCTCCCTTGGGCAGGAAGGCAACCGTGCATGCATGGTGAATCTCCGAAAGGCTTTCTTTGAAAGCTGGGGAGAGTTACTGCGTTGGCTCTGTCTGTAGCATCACCTATAAGTGAGGACTGATTCCTGTTGTTCCCAGAGAAGACCTGTTACAGGTGAGTAACCATGCTTTCAGACTCTCTATCAATCTCTGACCAGCAACCTTTGTTTGTACCAGGTGTTAAGACCCTTAACAGTGATGGATGCTAGAGTAATTCTCCAGGAGCAAGCAGGAAGTCAGTCCTCACATATGGGTGACGTTGGCGCCAACGGAGCCCCTGCAGAAGCATCTCACCAGCTTTCAAAGAAAGCCTTTGGGAGATGCCACCATGCATGCATGTCTCGCTTCGCTTCCCACCCAAGGGTTCCATCTTACTCCATCTTCTTTCCCTGGAAAAAGTTGATTTTTTGGTGCATCAAATTGCCCTTCTTTCTCCAGTTAGCACCGGTCCGTTTCCCGTCTCCATGCCCCATTGCCCTGGCTTCGAGTCTCGGAACAGTATTTTAGTTTTTCTTCCAGCACGGTTTTGCACCTTTTTTCTAACCGCTGGCTGCATCGAAGGTCTTCAGCCTTGCAGGGGTCCTTTTTACCTCAATGGCCAGTGGGTTCAAAAAATGTGATCGGTGCACAAAGGACATGTCCTTAACCGATATGCACGATTGCTGCCTCTGGTGTCAAGGTGCTGATCATGACCCAGAGGTTTGCGCCCTGTGTAAGAAAATGTCCGTGAAGGCCATCCAAAGTTGTCAGCAGAAGCAAGACGATATCTTCCACAGGTCAGATTCTGCCCCGGTGTCCCCAGTAGCCTCGTGCTCAAAGGCCCCGCATGGATCCTTGGCGTTGATAAAGCCTCTGCGGCACTCGATTGGGCCCGCAGATACTCCCAATAAGGGTTATCCGGAGCATGAGAGCAAGAAGAAGAAATTCTCCAGGACTTCATCCTGGGAATCGGGGACACACAGCAAATCCTGTACCAGGTCCCACAGTCCACGGAGGGCATCGGAGGAGACTGAGTGGGAGCGGCTGGCAAAGGTGTCCAGAACAGACACCGAGGCCTCCAATGATGGATCACGGACCCCTGAGGCCTGTCCTGTCGAAGACTCCCTCTCCTCACCGATGCTGGACCTGGTCACACCGGTGTCTGCGTCGAAGGCTGCAATGCCCGAGTGTGAGAAGCCAAGATGATGGCATAGGAACGCAGTGTTACTGCCTTCCTTGCCTCACAGCAAGCATCAATGTCCAACCCTGCTGGTGCTTGTGCCAAGACCTCAGGGACCTCGATATCGAGGACTCCTCTGGCTGCCAAGACAATCCTCGAGAGCCCCAAGCCTCGAACTGATCCTCGGCGAGGGTCTCGATCCCACTTCCATAACTCGGGAGCGAGATCCTCCCCAGCAAGAGCTTGTAGCTGTGGCTAAGCAGCCGCCATGGTTCACCAAAAGAGCCGAACAGAGCCTGATACCTCAGGAGCCGTCCAGCCTTGAGTCCTCAACCGACTACTCAGACTTCCCCAGAGACACATAAGCACCATGATATCCCCTCAGATCCTTCTTCCCCAGCATCACGGCACCGGTCCCAACCCGAGGACACATCGTTCCTCGAGTTTGTCCGAGACATGATGGAAGCCTTGTCTCTCACCACTGAGTCAGAGGAGGACCCTCTCATAGAGGAGCTGGAAATCCTCCAGTATGAGACTCCACTAAGGAGGTTCTGACTCTCCCTGTCCCCGCCATCCTTGGGCGACTTCTCTTTCGGATGTGGGAGACACCAGCGTCTGTGCCATTAGTTATCAGACACTTCGACACCATGTACTAGGTCCAGCGGGGCCCTGGCTTTCAGAAGGCACAACTCCCTCACCCCTCTATGGTGGTAGAGTCGCCCACGTGCTGACAGAAAAGGCCGAAGACTCGCTCTTCCGTGCCCCCGGGCAGGGAGTCCCGCATCCTTGATGCCCTTGGACGCAAATGCTACAAGGGCTCGATGCTGGGTTGCTAAATCCAAGCCTACCAGCTGTATATCTGCATGTATCTTAGAGACTTAGCAAAGGAACTTGCAGGTTTCTCGGCGGGTCTCAGTGGAGATTACCTCCAGCAATTCCAAACCCTCACGAAGTGCATCGGGGAGTGCTCGAAACAGATGTCTCGAGCCGCCTACGACGGCTTCAAGTCTAACACGAGGGTGGCCTTCGCAGGCATCGGTGCCCAATGCCAGGCCTGACTCTAGGCATTGGACCTCGAACAGTCGGTACAGGAGAAACTCATCGACGTCCCCTGTCTTGGTTAAAACCTCTTTGGCAAACCAGTGAAGGACAAGGCAACTGAGATCTAGACAGAGTATGTCACGTGAACTTGGCTCTCCAGGAAACCTCTACCCTTCCCAAGAAGAAACTGCCAGGGAAAAGGCCACCTTTTCACAGACCCCACAGCAGGGTCACCAAGCCAAAGGACCGGGCCAAGGCCAATGTAAGCCTAAGGGCTCTAAACCCCAAATACTGGCTTCTGCACAGGCTGGGTCAGAGTTTTGACTCTCTGAGCATAGCCTCTCCTCCCGGGGGGGGGGGGGGAGCAGCTGCCAACAGGGAGGCATCTGATTCACTTTGTTTATCGGTGGCCGGCCATAGCCACCGACACCGCGGCCTTCCAGGTAGTCGGAGAAGGCTACCTCCTTCACTTGGACTGGATGCCTCCCCCTTTCTTTCCAGGAGAACCCCCTCGGACTCCTTGTCCCAAGCCCCACTAGTGCAGGAACTCGCAGGACTCATCAGGGACAGAGCTGTGGAACCAGTACCCCTCTGCCTCAGGGGCAAGGGGTTCTACTCCCGTTACTTTCTGGTTACTACCAGTACAGGGTAATACCCTTCGGCCTAGCCTCTGCACCAAGAGTCTTCACCAAATGCCTGGAAGTGGTGGCCATCTACTTCAGTCTTCAAGGGGCCTTTGTCTTTCCATACCTGGACGACTGGCTCGTGAAAGGGACATGGCCACCGAGGTGCAACAGGCCACAGCCCGCACCATCAAGGTCGTGCAGTATTTGGGGTTCGTGATAAACCATCTCAAATCTCACCTCACTCCAACGCAGGATCTGGAGTTCATAGGAGCTCGTCTGGACACTCTCCAGGCCAGGGCCTTCCTTCCCCTGGACAGGGCGGATTGCCTCAGGGCCCTGGCCACCGAGGTACAGTGTCCATCACTCAGTGGTGTTGTGGTTCATGCTCTGCCTACTAGGCTACATGGCATCCACAGTCCATGTGATTCCCAACACCTGTCTCCACATGCGGGCAGCTCAGTGTTGTCTCCGCTCGCAGTGGACATAAGCTACAGGCAGGCTCTGGGACAGAGTCTCAGTGTCCCATCAACTTGCAGAGTCGCTCGACTGGTGGCAGGGCACACAGCACCTGCAGAAGGGCATGCCCTTCCAGCCCACAAACTCCCAGAGGCTCCACACCATGGATGCTTCCCTACTGGGCTGGGGTGCCCACTGCTAGGAACTGCGCACACAAGGCAACTGGTCCCCAGCGGAGAGCCAGCAACAAATCAACTTGCTGGAGCTCAAGACCATTTTTCTGGCAATCAAGGCCTTCCACCACCACCACCTGCAGAACCAGTCTGTGCTAGTCCAAACTGACAACCAGGTTGCGATGTTCTACCTGAACAAGCAGGGGGGGAGGGGGCACAGGGTCTCAGCACCTCTGCCAGGAGGCAGTAGCCCTCTGCTCATACATGATCGGTCAGGGAATGTTCCTCAGGACAGTATACCTTCCAGGCCAAGACAATGCCCTAGCAGACAGGCTGAGCAGGGTCCTTCAGCCACAGGAATGGCAACTAGACCCCAGGGTGGTGCAGCGGCTATTCCAACTCTGGGAAATCACAAGTCTGGACCTCTTCACCAGCCTGACCAATGCTCAGCTGCCCTGCTTCTGCTGACCTCAACCCCATATATCCCGGATTGCGGCGGAAGCCTTCCTCATCTCGTGGTCAGGAGGGGGGGCCTTCTGTATGCCTTCCCTCCCACACCACTGATCACCTGGACCCTCTTCAAGGTCTTGCAGGACAAGGCCTCCATGATCCTGGTGGCTCCACAGTGGCCCAGGCAACCTTGGATTCTCCTATTACTCTGCCTCTCAACAGAGCTCCCGATCCCTCTGGGGAATGCCCTACGGCTACTGACCCAGGAGGAGGGCTCCCTTCTTCACCCCAACCTGGTGTTTCTGTCACTAACATCATGACTGCTGAATGGGGGTAGCTTTAGCACCCTTCTACCTCCCAAGGGAGGTGGAGGAAGTCCTCCTGGCCTCTCGTAAGAACTCCACGAGATGAGTCTCTGCCTTCAAGTGGCGCAGATTCTCAGTTTGGTGTGTGGAGCAACAGGTAGACCCAATCTCTTGCCAGATGCACATGGTGCTGCAGTACTTGCTTCACCTTTCGCAAACTGCACTAGAATCCAACTCTGTCAGAGTGCACCTGAGCACGCTCTTGGCACACCACCATTCCATAGAGAGCAAAACTCTCCCTGCACAGCCCCTCATTACCCAATTTATGCAGGGCCTTCTGCTCTCTAAGCCTCCCAACCGCCTGCCTCCGGCAGAATGGGACCTCAACGTGGTCCCGACACAGCTCACCAAGCCACCTTTTGAACCTCTGGCTATTTGCAATTTGCATTCTCTCCTGGAAGGTCGTTTTCCTTGTGGCGCTCACCTCTGCCCGCAGAGTCAGTGAGCTTCAGGCCTTGGTGGCCGATCCATCTTACACCAGGTTCTACAAGGATAGGATTGTGTTTTGTACCCACCTTAAATCCTTCCGAAGGTAGTATCCAGTGGTGTCACATGATCTGTCATATTATGCCCTGTCCTTCTACCTGCAACATATCCAGAACCACTGCAGATCTTCACAGCTTTTCATTTCCTACGACCTCAGTCGACTGGTGGAGGCTGTTACCAAGCGGCCCCTGTCCACCTGGGTGGAGGACTGCATCGCCTTCACCCACGATCAGGCTAGGCTGTCGGAGCACCGGATCATGGTGCACAACTTCGGGGCTATGGCAACCTCTGTTGCAAGCCTATGCTCTATCCCTATGGCAGACATCCGCCGGGCCACCACCTGGTCCTCAATTCACACCTTTGCAGCTCACTATTGCCCAGAGAGGGAGTCCTGATGGGACAGTGCCTTCGGCCAGGCCATACTCTGCTCTGTAATCTGTTCGGGGTTTAGAAAACTCCTGCCTTCTGACCCTTCTTGTTCAAGCTACCGGAGTGATGGTTCTCCCTGGACACTGGGGTCTTTAGAGTCTTTCGCTTGCGGCTGCTCATGGCTGGGCAGTGTTGTTCTACAGGTTCTCAGTAGCCTGTAGCTAGGGAGTCACATATGTGAGGACTGACTTCCTGCTTGTTCCTGGAGGAAGCATAATTACTCACCTGTAACAGATGTTCTCCAGGGACGGCAGGAATCGGTCCTTACAGCCCTTCCTCCTCCCCTTGGAGTTGCTGTACAATTTTTGCCATCTTCTTTTGTCAGCTCTAGCTATGTCATCTGACTGAGTAAATTGGCACCCTTGGGCGGGAAGGGGACCACGCATGCATGGTGGCATCTCCCAAAGGCTTTCTTTGAAAGCTGGATAGATGCATCCATGGGGGCTCTGTCGGCGCCGACATCAGCTATATGTGAGGACTGTTTCCTGAAGGCCCTGGAGAACACTTGTAACAGGTGAGTAACTATGCTTTTCTTCCCCTGCCATCATCCCCATTTCTCCCACCATAAGTAAACATTCAGCTCCTCCCTTTCCCCACAACCATATCCAGTTTCCCTCTTCCCCCCCCCCCAACCTCCCTCCCTTCCCCTTTCCCTTGGTCCATTTCCCTCCTTCAGACCCCTCCTTCCCTCCTTCAACCAACAGAGTAGTAACATCACCTTGCCTCCATCTCTCCTTCTTAACAGATTTACACCCCTACCCCACTCACCCATCATTCATGCAGTAATCCTTTCACTGGCAAATGAACCCTCAGAGCCCGTCCTGCACCCAATGTCCACCACCTTACCAAACTGTCCCTTCATCAAAAGAAATTAAATTTGCCACTCAATAGTGTACAAGTAGAGAACAAGCACAAATGAAAACAGTTCATAATCACTGTAGCTCAAGTTTCCTATGTTCTCCAGGAACAAGCAGGAAGTCCATCCTCACATATGGGTGACGTCGGTGCCGACGGAGCCCTTGTGCAGAGCAATTCCCCAGCTTTCAAAGAAAGCCTTTGGGATTGCATCACGCATGCACAATCCCCTTCCTGCCCAAGGGTGCCATCTTGCTCAGTCTCCCTTTTTCCGCGGAGCTCAACGGACGTTGTCCCTAATTCCTCGCAGAAAAAGTGCGTCAAAACTTAGAAGAATTTTTGCTCTTCAACCGGTTCGACACCGGTTCCCCTTCTCGCCTGCGGCTCATATGGGTATCGAGTCCAGTCAATTTTTTGCGTTTTTGTCCTAGAGACCAGCGTTCGCGCTCTTTTTTTTATTTTCACTGGCAGCCGGTCCTTCGACCTTGCAGGGGCCCTTTTTCCCCTGATGGCTGCCAGCGGGTTTAAAAAGTGTGATCGATGTAAGAAGTTAATCTCCCTCACCGACATACATGACTGCTGTCTCCGATGCCTTGGGCCTGACCATGACCCGAAGGTCTGTGGCCCGTGTGGGAAGATGTACTCTAAGGCACTCAAAAGTAGGCAGCAGCAGCGTGAAAGGATTTTCTCGGAGTCCGCATCCCCCCCCGGATACGGACCTCATCAGAAGCCTTGACGTCTCGGAAGCTGTCTGAACCCGAGCACCAACGGGAGTCTCCCTCCCGGGAACCCGGAGGAAGAAGAATCCCGTGAGGGCGGCGTCGTTGGATGCCTCCAATTGCCCTGGGCCCTTGAAGGCCAGGTCGCAGAGTCCTGACCATCACCCCAGGTCCTCGGAGTCGGAGCGGCCTGCGAAGATACCTAGCACGAAGCCGGAGATGCCGAGGCGGGTAAATGCTGTTGTCCTCGTGGATTCCCTTCCGGGGGAGCCGGCGTCGGGCCCGACAACATCAGGGCCTGAGCTGGAGGCTTTGGAGTCTTCTGAACTCGGTCTCAGGATGACAGCCCTGGAGCAGAGCATGTCTGCCTTCATGGAGCAGCAGCGGGCGCTGATAGCCGGTCTCACCGGTCCGTCCGCCCCAACCACCGGGACCTCAACGTCCAAGTCGACCCCGGAGGCCGAGCCAATCCTCGAGACTCTTTGGACTCAAGTCAATCCTCGGCCAAGGTGGCGTCGGGGCCGAAGCCCTCACGGCCAGAGCCCCTCGATTCCTCCTCGGAGGGATCGGCATGGGAGACGGAAGATGAGGAGTCCCCGGACACCCATCGGACTCAACGGGTTTGGAGCCTTGGAGAAGGTCCCCTCCAGAGGATACCCAGTTCTCGGACTTTGTCAGGGACATGGCCAAGGCTTTGGCATTCCTTCGGATACTGAGGAGGAGCCTCGAGCTGAAGAGCTCGAGGTCCTCCAGTATGACTTTCCCCCGAGGGAAGCCCTTACTGTGCCGGTTCCTTCGATGCTGGAACGACTGATGCTCCGCATGTGGGAATCACCGGCCTCGATGCCAGTTCTCAGCAAGCGGGTTGATTCCATCTATCGAGTCCGCAAGAGCCCTGGGTTCCAAAAGGCACAGCTGCTGCACAACTCCATGGTTGTGGAATCGGCCATACATAGGCTCAAGAGCCAAAAAACGCACTCCTTGGTGCCTCCTGGCCGGGAGACCCGGAACCTGGACGCCCTCGGCAGAAAATGTTTCCAGGGCTCGATGATGTCATGCCGTGTCCAAACCTACCAGCCAGCTATACATGGGCATGTACTTGAGGGACCTGGCAAAGGAGATTGCCGGGTTTTCAGCTGGCCTCTCCGAGGCACCCTTGCAGCGCTTCAATGCCTTGTCCACTGGGATTCGGGAGTGCTCGAAGTTCATATCTCGAGCGGCCTATGATGGCTTCGCGGCTTCGACCCGAGTAGCTGCGGCCGGCATCGGTGCACACTGCCAGGCCTGGCTAAAGTCATTGGATCTGGAGCCATGGGTTCAGGACAGGTTGGTTGATGTCCCTTGCTGAGGTGACAACCTTTTTGGCAAACCCATGACTGAGAAGGCTGCTGAGCTCAAGTCTGAATACTTGACCCAGACAAGACTCTCAAAGAAGACTTCTGCCCCTTCTAAGAAGAAGGGCCCGGGTAAAAAGCCCTTTTTCCTGAGGAAGGGTACTGCTTACCACAACTACCCCACTTACCAGGCCACCCCAGCTCCCCAACAGGGGCAGCAGGCCAAGGGACAGGGGCATGGCCCGCGTAAGCAGAAGATCCCCAAGCCCCATGGCCCCGGCTTTTGACTCCCAATGCATAGTCTCTCTTCCGCCAGTGGTAAGGTCATGCACAGGAGGCAGGCTAACCCTGTACACTGACAGGTGGCCAGCCATCACCTCGGATATCTGGGTCAAGCAAATAGTCCAACGGGGCTATTTGCTTCACTTCAGCCAGATACCACTCCTTCTTTGCAGGAGAGCCTCTCAGACCCCCTCTTCACAGGGACCTCCTCTTGCAGGAGTTGGCAGGTCTTCTAGAGGATCAGGCGGTGGAACCAGTGCCCCACCACCTGCAGGGCAAGGGCTTCTACTCCAGGTATTTTCTCATACCAAAGAGAACAGGAGGCCTCCGACCCATCCTCGACCTAAGAAACTTAAACAAGTTCCTGGTGAGGAAAAAGTTCAAAATGCTTTCCCTTGGAATGTTGCTGCCTTACCTCCACCAGGGAGATTGGCTATGCTCCTTAGACCTGAAGGATGCCTATACACACATCCTCATACATCCAGACCACAGACAATATCTGAGATTTGTAGTGGGAGGAAAACATTTCCAATACAGGGTTCTACCCTTTGGCCTAGCCTCTACTCCCAGAGTGTTTACAAAATGCCTGGCTGTAGTGGCGGCCTTCCTCAGAAGTCAAGGAATTTTTGTCTTCCCTTAACCTGGACAACTGGCTCATCAGAGGTCCAATCGCCTCAGGAGACCCAATAGGCCACTTCTCCCACTATCAGCCTGTTGCAGCATCTAGGCTTTGTCATAAACCACTCTAAGTCTACTTTGCTCTCCACTCAAAACTTAGAGTTCATAGGAGCAAGATTGGACACCCTTCAGGCGAAGGCTTACCTGCCGGAGGACAGGGCACAGAGGCTGCTAGCACTGACACAACAGTTCAGTCTCAGGTCTCAGCGAGACACTTCTTATGCCTCCTGGGCCACATGGCCTCCACAGTGCATGTGACCCTAAATGCCCGTCTCCACATGAGAACAGCTCAGTGGTGCCTCAGGGATCAGTGGACACAAGCCACCGGCAGCCTCAGAGACAGGATAACAGTATCCAGACGACTGGTGAAGTCATTGCAGTGGTGGAGTCAGCCACCCAATCTGTTCGAAGGAGTGTCTTTTCAGATTCCCTCGCACACAAGCGTGCTAATGACAGATGCCTCCTTGCTGGGCTGGGGAGCCCATTGCCAAGGATCATGCACTCAGGGGTTATGGTCTCCTCAGGAGTCTTCACACCAAATCAACCTCTTAGAGCAGCGGGCGATTCACCTAGCTCTTCAAGCCTTTTGTCATGTCCTCTCACATCAGTCTGTATTGATACAGACGGACAACCAGGTAGCAATGTTCTACGTGAACAAGCAGGGAGGTACGGGGTCTCGTATCCTTTGTCAGGAGACACTGGACCTCTGCTCCTTTGCCATCAGGCAGGGTATGTCTCTCAAAGCAGTGTACCTGCCTGGTCAGGAGAACTGCCTAGCAGACAAACTAAGCAGGATTCTCCAACCTCACAAATGGCAACTGGATCCGGTGGTGGCCCAGCGGATCTTCCACCGCTGGGGACATCCGTCCATAGATCTATTTGCCAGTCCACAAAATCACCAGCTGCCCAGATTTTGCTCCAGACAGCCACATCCCCTGAGGGTGGCTGCAGATGCTTTCCTGATCTCCTGATCAGGGGGGGGCCTCATGTATGCGTTTCCTCCCACGCCTCTGGTGGCCCGGACTCTGTTCAAAATCCTTCGGGACAAGGCCTCTGTCATTCTGGTAGCCCCCAAATGTTTTTCCACTCAAAATGACTGGACAAATTTTTATTTTTAAATCACATTTTTATTAACTTGCATAAATTCAAATGCAAAACAACTATGAGTATAGTCAAGCCACAAGTCAATCACATTTTTAAAATGCCAAGCTAATTCCCCAGCCCCATTTCCACCCAAGCCCCTCCCCACACTCCTAACTAGACTTACTTCAGCAGGTTAGAACAACCATTGGTCGTAGCTGTTCATTATTTCTGTATCCAGCTGATATAGGGAGCCCATCATTTCTCAAATCATGGTATATAGTGACACTTTGTCGCCATGAGCTTTATTAAATAAAATAATTCTTCAACTCTCAAATAGAGGCAGAACAGACTCTTTCCAGGCCCTCGTTATCTCTAGATGGGCTGCAATTATGCAGTGGATAAAGAGCCCCTTAATAGTTTCCTCTAACTCCTCAGGAAAATGTCATTCCAGCTGAAATGGAAATCCAAATATAGCGGAAGGCCAGCTCTCTGCTTTTTCCCAGCAGACAATCCCATCATATATATAAAAAAAAAAAAAAAAAAAAGGACTCATCTTGGGCAAACCCTCTCTAGCAAAACTTGGATACCATAGGCTATATCATTACCTGTGGTATCCATATGCCATTAATAAATCAATGGGACCATATACCATCAGTAAACCTTTTTAGTTCCTTTCCCAATCAAATTAGCGGAGATAGAGATTTTAGCCTGGGCTTGTATATTTCTTTTCCATCATCATCCTCCAACTCCTTGCCCAGATCCTGTTCACAAGCTTTCTCATGTAGCACCTTCTTGCCTCTCAAGGTGCTAAGTATTTTATAGTTCTCCAGGAAGAAGCAGGAAGTCAGTCCTCCCATATGGGTGATGTCGCCGATGGAGCCCACATGGAAGCTTCTCCTCAGCTTTCAAAAAAAGCCTTTGGAAAATGCACCACGCATGCATGGTCCCCTTTCTGCCCAAGAGTGCTATTTTGCCTCAATCTCCTTTTTTCCATGGAGCCCATCGGACGTTTGTTTGCTTTCCCTGGAAAAAGTGTTAAATTTCTCATGAATTTTTATTTCTGTGGTCGCGTACCGGTTCCTTTTCCCGCCCCCAAGCCTGCCTCAGCATTGCATCCCAGATTCTTTTATTTTCCTTTTTATTCCTGAGTCTTCTTGACCGGCATGATTCATGCCCTTTTTCTCTGACTGGGCCTAAGGTCTTCGACCTTGCCAGGGCACTTTTCCCCATGGCCTCTGCCAGTGGTTTTAAGCGGTGTGATTGGTGCATTTGTACCATGTTCATCACCGATCACCATGACTGCTGCCTGAATTGCCTCTGGCCGTACCACGACCCCTTGGACTGTGGTCTCTTTAAGAAGATGTCCTCCAAGGCCATCAAGACTCATCAGCAGCAGCAGGAAAAGATTTTCCAGAGTTCCAACTCTGTTCCGGAGTCACCAGTGACATTGCGTTCCAAGGCCCTCCTGGAACCCCAGGTGACCTCAGTGCCGCGGGTCCTCCAAATTGAGCACCCCGGAGGTGGAACTCAAGAAGAAGGAATCCTCAAGGACCACCTCGGTGGACGGACCAGGGAAGGGTGGGTAAGTCCCACTCCCAGCCCCGCAGCCCACATCATGAGTCCGAGGGGATGGAGCAGAAGCAGCCGATCATAGTGGCCCAAAAGGAATAGTCTGCCTCTGGTGATAGGCCTCAGACCCCCAAGGCCATCCTAATTGAGGATTCTCCCTCATCAGAACCGACACCAGTCCCTGATATCCTCAGTGCCTGGGCCGAAGGCTGTGGAGTCATCTGGACTGGAGACCTGAATGGCGGCCTTGGAGCGCAGCTTGTCTGACTTCATGGCCCAGCAGCAGGCTCTGGTGTTCGGTTCCTTTGGTTCTTTGGCCCCAACCACTGGACCCTCAACCTCGAGGATATCCCCGGTGGTCAAGCCAGTCCTTGAGCGCTATCAGCCTCGAGATGTTTCTTGGCCTTGGTCCTGATCTTGGTCCCGATCCTCGGGGCCGAGATCCACCCCGATGAGTGCCTGCGGCTCTGACTGCAGGACCTCCAAGGGACACTGGCCAGGGACCGCCCTTGACACCTCCACCGACTGTGAGTAGACAGGGAGATCATGGCCGAGGAGTCACATCTGACACCACAGATGTGCCTTCAGATCCATCTCCCTCCAAGACCCAGCACCTGTCCCGACCTGAGTATATGGCCTTCCTCAACTTCTTGCGTGACTTTTTTTTATTTTATTTTTATTTATTTAACAATTTTTATATATCGCTTTATCATAAAATCAAAGCGGTTTACATTAAAACTCACAATTACAGAGAACTTATTATAGAACTAGGGGAGGGGTGACATGCAGAGGACGCTCGGAAGCATAATTTATTTACAATGAAACATATGTATAAACAGTATGTGGTGGAAATCCAGCATTTATGGTGTCAAGTGCTTTCATTGGAATGATCAATGAAGAGGAAGGTTTTTATTTGCTTTCTGAAGTCATGGCGAAGGCACTGGCTTTAGACACCGAGTCGGAAGAGGATCCTTGCATGGAGGAACTCGAGATCTTCCAGTATGAGGCCCCTCCGAAGGAGGCATCCATGGTGTATGTACCTCAAATCCTGGAACAACTACTCCGCTGCATGTGAGAGACCACCCGCATTGGTACCCATTGTGAGCCGACGACTGGAACTGATGTACTGAATCCGCCAGAGCCTTGGGTTCCAGAAGACACAGCTGCCACATAATTCCATGGTGGTGGAGTCAGCCATGCGCCAGCTCTAGAGCCAAAAGATACACTCCATTGTGCCCCGGGGAGTGAGGCCTGTGCTGTGGATTCCATGGGCAGAAAGTGCTACCAGGGCTCAATGCTCATTGGCCAAATCCAGGCATACTAGCTGTACACGGGCATGTACCTGAGAAACCTGGCGAAGGAGGTCACCGGTTTCTCGGCTGGCCTCTCAGAGGAACTCCCCAGCAGTTCTGGTCCCTGGCCTTGGCTGTGAGAGAATGCTCCAAATTCATGACTTGGACATGCTTTGAGTTGGTGGCTAGAGTATCTGCGGTGGGCATGAGCACCCAGCGCTAGGCCTGGCTACAGTCTTCCAACTTAGAGCAATGGAGTCAGGACAAATTGGTCTATGTCACAAATTGGTCAATGTCCCTTGCCAGGGAGAGAATCTCTTCGGCAAACCCATGACCGATGAGGCTGCAGAGTTGAAAACAGAGTTCCTGACGAGGACCAGGCTCTCCAAGAAGACTGCTACCCTTCCCCAATGGAAGCCCTCTGGTAAAAAGCTCTCTTACTCGAGGAAGGGCAAGGCTTACAGAAACTGCCCTCTGTATCAGGCCTTCCCAGCTCCCCAACAGGGTCATTAGGCCGAGGGACAAGGACATTGCCCTTGTAAGCCCAAGACTCCCAAAACCCAGGCACCTGCTTCAGCCCAACTTGGTTGAAGCTTTTGACTCCTTGGGCATAGCCTCTCCTACCCTAGGAAGCCCACCCCAGCAGCCCATAGTCTTGTTTGCCCAGAGGTGGCCATCCATCACCACCGACACCTGAGCACTGAAGGTGATCAGGGAGGGTTACCTCTTCCACCTTTGCAGATGCCCCCTCCATTCTTCCCAGGAGAGCCCCCCAGAACTCCCCTTCACCAGACCTTGCTACTGCAGGAACTCACAGGTCTTCTAGAGGACAGGGTCCGGGTATTTCCTCGTATACAAAAGAGCAGGGAGCATACAGCCCATCCTAGACCTGCGGGAACCTAAACAGGTTCCTGGTGAGGGAGAAGTTCAAGATATTCTCCCTTGGAACACTGCTGCCATACCTCCAGCAGAGAAACTGGCTATGCTCCTTGGACTTAAAGGATGCATACACACACATCCTCATCCATCCCAGCCACAGGCAGTACCTCAGATTCAGGTGGGGGGCGGCCACTGTTAGTACAGGGTACTATACTTCGTTTTAGTTTCCACCCTCAGGGTCTTCACCAAGTGCCTAGCGGTGGTCGCGGATCACCTTCGCCTCCAAGGGGCCTTTGTCTTCCACTACTTGGATGACTGGCTCATAAGAGGGGGCTCAGTTGCCAAGGTGTAGCAGGCCATGGCACACACCATCCCACGTCCTTCAGTATCTGGGGTTCGTCATAAACCACCCCAAATCCCATCTTCTTCTGTCTGGAGTTCATAGGGGCATGGCTGGACACTGTTCAGGCCAGAGCCTTCCTGCCTCTGGACAGAGCCTTCCTGCCTCTGGACAGAGCCTTCCTGCCTCAGGGCATTGGCCGCAGATGCACAGTACCAGTGCTCTGTGTCCGCTCACCTTCTGCTCAGACTGCTGAGCCACATGGCATCCACGGTCCTTGTTACCCCAGACGTCCACCTTTACATGAGGGTGGCCCAGTGGTGCTTCCACTCCCAGTGGACCCAGGCCACAGGCTGGCTGCGAGACAGGGTGATGGTAACCAGCCGACTGGCAGACTCTCTTGACTGGTGGCAAGTGCCTCAGCATCTTCAGGCAGGGATGCCTTTTCAGGCCCCCACCCCCCAGAGAGTCCTCACCACGGATACCTCCCTTCTGGGCTGGGGGGCTTATTGCAAGGACCTCTGCATTCAAGGCAGTTGGTCACAAGTGGAAAGCAAACAGACCAACCTCCTAGAGCTTTGGGCCATATCCCCTGGCTCTCGGAGCCTTTCACCACTGTCTGCAGCACCAATTGGTGCTAATCCAAACAGACAACCAGGTCACAATGTTCTACGTCAACAAGCAGGGGAGGGGGGCACAAGGTCATATGCCCTCTGCCGGGAGGCAGTAGCCTTCTGCTTGTATGCAAACTATAATGGGGTGCTCCTGCAGGCGGTATATTTATTTTATTTATTTATTTTATTTATTTAGCTGCATTTATATCCCGCTTTTCACCGGGTCAAAGCGGTTGGGGGATACATTTAACACGAAGGGATATCAGACACATACACTAATGCTTACAGGGAACATGGGCAATGGAGGGTTAAGTGGCTTGCCCAAGACCACAAGGAGCACCTGTGGGACTAGAAACCCCAATCCTTCCGGCCCAAGGTTGCTGTCCTCTAGTGGGATTTGAACCACCGACCTTCCAGCCTGTAGTGCCTTGCCCCAACCACTAGGCCACTCCTCCCTGTATATCTGCCTGGCCAGGACCAATGCCCTGGCAGACAGGCTGTGTAGGGTCCTCCGGCTGCATGCATGGCAGTTGGACCCAAGAGTGGCCTCTTGGCTCTTTCAGCTCTGGGGAGCTTCATGGCTGGACCTCTTTGCCAGCCCAGCTAACTCTGTTACCCCACTTTTAATCCCAACAGCCACACCCATCCCAGGTGGCAGCGGATGCCTTCCTTATCCTGTGGACGGAGGGTCTTCTTTATACCTTCCCACCCACACTGCTGATATCCAAGACTCTCTTCAAGAGATGGGGCTTCACAAAGGAGCAGTTGCCTGGGCTTTTGGACCCCTGGTGGCCCAGGCAACTGCTCCTTTGCATGTCCATAGCGCCCCCGGTCCCCCTGGTGAGCGACCCAGGACTACTGTCGCAGGAGGAGGGCTCCCACCTATACCCCAAACTGGGGTCTCTGGTGCTAACGGCTTGACTGCTGAAAGGATAGCCTTGGTCCCTTTCAGGGAAGGTTGAGGAGGTGGTCCTAGCCTCCCGCAGGACCTCCAGGAGATGGGCTACACCTTCAAATGGCACAGATTCGCTGTGTGGTGCACAGAGCGACTGGTTAACCCATTCTCGTGCTCTGTGCAGCTTGTGCTGCAATATTTGCTTCACCTGTCCCTGGCAGGACTGAAGTTCAAATCGGTCGGGGTTCACTTGAGTGCTCTTGCTATGCACCACCACCTCATCGAGGGCAAGCCTCTCTCTGTCCAACCTCTTGTAACCTGCTTCCTTCGGGGCTTCCTGTTATCCAAACCCCACCATCCGTCCACCAGCAGCAGAGTGGTGCTATCACGGTTCACTGGCCCATCGTTCGAGCCCCTGGCTACCTGCCACCTGTGTTACCTTTCATGGAAGGTTGTCTTCCTGGTGGTGCTCACGTCCACTCGAAGGATCAGCGAGCTCAGGCTTTGGTGGCGGATCCGCCTTACAATAGGTTCTGTAAGAACAGGGTTGTGCTTGCATGCACCCTAAGTTCCTTCCCAAGGTGATGTCCCCATTCCACCTCATTCAAGAGGTGGTGTTCCCCACCTTCTTTCTGCGGGTTCACACAAGCAAGGCGGACACTGTCCTCCATACTCTGAACTGTAAGAGGCCCTGTCTTACCTCTAATGTACCCAGGGCCAACACAAAACCTCACAGCTTTTCGTCTCCTATGACCCCAGCTGACTGGGGTAAGTGGTGACCAAGCGTACTCTGTCCACTTGGGTGGCGGACTGCATTGCCCTCACCTACGAGCAGGCTGGACTCTCATGGAGTGCTGGGTCATGGCACACAGCTTAAGGCCAATAGCAGCATCTGTGGAAAACCTGCATTCTGTCCCTGTGACAGAAATCTGCTGTGCCACCACCTGGTCGACGGTCCATACCTTTGCAGCTCGTTACTGCCTGGAAAGGGAGTCCAGATGGGACAGCGCCTTCGGCCAGGCCATTCTCCGTCATCTGTGTGGTGTGTAGGCAACTCCTGCCCTCCGACCCTTCTGTGTTCAAGCTACCGGAGTGCTGGTTTCTCACTGGGTACTTAGGTCAATTGAGAGTCTGTTGGCTTCGGACTCCATTGCTACTGCTTATGGCTCACCTTTTCCTGATCACCTGTGGCGTTTTACAGGTTTTCGGTAGCTTGTAGCTAGGGAGTCCCATATGTGAGGACTGACTTCCTGCTTGTTCCCGAAGAAAGCATAGTTACTCACTTGTAACAGGTGTTCTCTGGGGACAGCAGAAATCAGTCCTGACAACCCTCCCTCCTCCCCATGGAGTTGCTTCTCTGTCATCTTTTTTGCCATCTATAGCTATGTCATTTGATAGAGGCAAGATGGCACCCTTGGGCAGGAAGAGGACCATGCATGTGTGGTGCATCTCCCAAAGGCCTTCATTGAAAGCTGGGGAGAAGCTTCTGTACGGGCTCTGTCGGTGCCGACATCACCCATATGTGAGGACTGATTCCTGCTGTCCCCAGAGAACACCTGTTACAGGTGAGTAACTATGCTATCTTGGAAATATACCCTCACCACTGGGCCAGTCTTGCACAAATGTAGATGTAGCCCACAGAAGTAGGTGACCCCTAGCCCTCAACTAATACCTTACTTGCTGGTAAGGAAAATAATCCATAGAAGGCAAACCCTCTCTTGCCCATAAGGCTTCAAAATTGAGCAATGTATACTCCTTCACCAGTTATCTCAAACTGCATGACCCCCTCTTTTCCCAATGCCTAAATATTCACCCCTCAATTCCAGAAGGGAATTCTTCATCAAATCTAATAGACATATTCTCAACGAGGACTTTGCCCTCCAGCAGGATTCCCTTATACCTCTGCCACACCTGAAGGGTTAATCACTTGTAAGGGTTTATCTATGCATTCCCTATTTTTAGCCAGCCATGGTAAATACTATATGGGAGTCCCCTTGTGCAAATCTTGCTCCATGACCATCCACTGCTTGGGGGCTGGAGCCCACCATTTCACTAAGGCTCATATCCGAGTTGCAACATAATATAGTTTTACAGTGGGGAAATGCCAAACTGCCCCTATTCCTGGGAAGGCAGAGAACCCTCTGAGAGATTCTCAGTGGACCAGATACATCCAAAGAAATGTTTCTCCAGGGGACTACCATCTATATGGGAAGCTGTATTGGTAGTGTCTGGAGAAGGTAGAGCAACTGTAGGAGAGCCATCCAACCCATAAGAAATTAGACTTTCCACATTTCTCTAGGTCTTGCACCAAATCTCTAATCAGAGGACCATAATTGTGTCGTCATTCTGCCACCGCAGCCCCATTTTCACCCACCTAGATCCGGTAACAAGTTCATATTCGTTGCATTAGATTTTCCCATATTAATTTTAAACCAAGACAATTCACCAAAGGCCTTTAACTCCTTCATCAAGACTGGCAGAGTTGTCGGAGCCCCCTTCAAATTCTCAATCTCATCATCGGTGAATAATAATTTATATTCCACTCTCTCGCTCCACCCCCCATTAGAATCCCCTTGAAATCCAGGTTAGCCTGGCTCCTATAGGCTAAAAGCTCTAAATAGAGAACAAGTAATAAGGGTGTGGGTGGGTGGGGGCAGCTTTATAAAGTCCCTTGAGTTAAGAGGAACAGGTCACACGACCTTTCATTAACCTTCATGAATGCTACGGGATTATAGTCCAGAGCCTGTACCCAACTTAAAAAGCTACCTCCCCAGCCCCATGTAATCCAGTACTTTGAACAAAAAGTTCCAGCTCACCCTGTTTTATGCTTTTACAGCATCCAGGGTGATCAGCATTGCCAGTTCATTTGTTTTTTTGTGCTTTGTATATCTGATTTAGAATCTTGCAAATATTATCAGCTGTTTGTCTGCATGGTATAAAATCTGATTGATCTGGATGCACGTGTTGGGGGATAATGCGCAGTAGACAGGAGACCAGAGTTTTTGCAAAAAATGTTTTATATCAATATTTAGAAGTGATATCGGACAATAAGATCCACACACAGATTCATCTTTCCCCCTCCTTATGAATCACCGATATACAAGCCTCCCTCATGGTCTTCATCTCGGCACTCTGTTCAGGAAATAATTCCTCAACTCAGTATCTAAGTGACCGCTGTCTTAATGCCTTTTAGTACATATATATATTATGAATTGAAATTTTTTTAGCTGTATGTTTTTGACCCTATAAAGTAGGTACCTTTTGGACATTCACATAGGTACCCTGTTATGAGATTCTCCCCACATGATTTAGATAACTGTATTGCAAGAGTTAGTTTCATGCTAAACAGCTAAGAACTCTGAAAAATATAGGCAGCATGGCTACCTGTAATAGTCACACTAATATATTCTAATGTAATGACTTCCCAAGATTAGTGGTCATCCCAGTTGAAGGGTTGGTAGGAGCTAAGGTGCACTTGGGAGGATTGATTTTATTGTGCTGCAAGCAGCTTTTTTCAGCAGCCTGTATTTGTGGTCCAGTTCACAGTATATTACAAAAGAAATCTCTAGAGCTTGAACTCAGCAGTACTTCTGAAGTAAAGCCAGATATAGCTGAGGTTTATAATTCTTCAGCACAGTTCCCATTCCCATCAGAACTAGATGAACCAAGCAGCAACAAACAGTTTGAAGCAACACTGTCTCTGCAACTCCGTTTGCTCAGTGTTTGAAGGATATCTTCCAAAAGGGGTGGTCCCAAATCCAGTTGGAATGAAAGAAGAGAATCTGACTGGTCAAGGAGACTGTTGGAGGGTTGGATTTTTGGAACAGTAGTTATTTCGTTGATAGCTTGCGTGTTGCTGTTTGAGTAAATTGCATCTGCACATGTGGCCACTTGGTATTGGTGACAAGCACTAGAAGAGCTGACAATAGGTAGTGCACAGAGTGATGTGGAGTATTCTTTTATAGTTGCATGTGCAGAACTGTTCAGATATAGACGTGGAGGTTTTTGAGGTGCTTGAATACTGCCAAATTTGTTCTGAGATGGCAGTGTTAAGCTTCTCAGGTCATCTACTGTTTTGTAATGTTTAGTCCCCAGAGGTATATCATGTCCATTGTCTTGCAGTGGATATTTGACTTCATTCAAGGGTCCTCTTTCGGGTTCCAGTGTTTTGTGCTTGCTGATTGGCAGATTAATAAAGAGTTTAGAAGACTTAAAGGAGCCTTTTCGCCAGATGTCCATTGTGCATCAGAAGCAGGAGCGTCATGGGATACTGGAAGTTCATTGGAGATATTCTTGTTGCTTTACAGCCAAGAGACCCCGCATCTCAGAGTGATTTCCTTCCAACTGAGTCCTACATTGGGAAGGAAAGTACATGAAGTAGTGTCTGGTTAGAACTGAATTGTACTATGTAGTTCACAGGACAAAGAGGAGAAAATATAGATTCTGTTTGTATCTAACTTAAACCTTTGGGGCATTTTTTTATCCTACTAATTTAGATATTATTTTCTAAAAGTAGCATTTATTTACATCTTGTTCAGTTTGGAAGGGGACCTTACATATTGCATCCAGTCTACCTGCCTTAACCCTTTCCAGGCCGAGCCCAAAACTCTCAGGATCCAAAATTCTGACTAAATATTCCTATCAAATGGTATATAATACATGACCATAGCAGAAGGAAAATCAGTATTAGAACATATTGAATAAGACGGGTACAATTTTCCTGAAATATGCAAAAATTAACCCAGCTGCAGAATGTGGATTAAAAACTTAAACTAGGCCTTCAAAGAGTTAAATTAGTTAGATCTTTGTGTATGGGTTTTTTTCTGTTCAATATTTTTGATGATGACCCTTTCTCATAACTTAGTGTCTTATAAATTTATATTCTAGCTTTCTGTGAGCATTTTCCTGGAGTATTTCTGCAGATGAAATAATTTTATGCACAGAAATGGATATTTTTGAATTTTGCCCTTAATATACACATGTACAACTCTGTGCATGTATCCAATACACACTGTTGTACCCCTGTATTGGAGAAGTGTTCTGGGGCAAGATTGGAGCAGAGACTGTGCTTATAAATTTCCAAAAGTATCTGTGTAAGTTTTCACAAAAACAATACTTGCATAAGTAATAGGTACAGATTTGTGTGTGCACTTTTCCTGAGTCGGATGTAAAGTCTGTGGGTAAAGTGTACTTGCAGATTTTACACATAGGTGTGCCTTTTGAATGTTGCCCTTATTTCCCTGTCTCCCTCCCCCCCCCCCCCATTTTTTTTCTTTTTACTTTGACCTTACATTTATCTCTTAATGATTTATTTATACATTTTTTGGGGGGGTTTTTTGGGGGGGGGTGGTCTTCAGCACTTCCAAATTGGTCTTATGCAGAGTATTTCCAAATTACCTTCTTTGCTTTAGACATTTTTGTGAGCTTGTTTTTATCTAGTCTAATAACTTCTGTATTTTCCAACCTCTAAAGTTTCTATGGGGCTTGTTTACAAAGCCGCGGTTCATGATCGTTATCGGAGCCGCGACCCCATTGATTTCAATGGGGCCACGGCTCCGATAACGATCGCGAATCGCTACCGCGGCTTTGTAAACAAGCCCCTATGTCTTTTCTTATTGTGCCAGGATATGTTTGTATCTAGCCTTCCATTGTTCTTCCTCCTATCTTCTCTCTACCTTGTCTTGCTGCTTTATCAGTGTCTCCCCCCACTTGGTTTGCTACCAGAACTGATCAGATTATGCCATGGAAAAGTCACTACTGCTTGATGCTCAGAACCAGTCCAACAGCTAGAATCTGCTCTCAGTCCTTTGCACTATGATTAAAGAATACTCCACTAAAACAATAATCAATGTTACAAAAGCAACAGAGGCTGTGGAAACTGATCCGCTATTATATTAAAGAAAAACTCTGTTATAAATTTTACTTTTTCACTCCCAACTTAAAGTCTCAGACCGAACAGCGCTCCAAGTCAATGATGTATTTGTGTGAACATCAGCGCTTCTTAGCATCAACGATCTAGTTGGGAGTGGTTTTTTTTGTAGATATATCTGGATCACCAATTCTCCACCACCTAGTGTTTAGCACTATTTCAATGTAAAGCTCTTATCTTAATCGTCGTCCTCTATGCCTCCCTCGGCACCTCTCAAGCGTTTCACTCCATATAGGAGTTTCTTCAGGAGGGTCTGGAAATGAAATACATCAACAGTGCTAAAGAGTTTTTTGTGTGTATCACAACCCTTTTACATTGATTACTCTACATATTCAAAAACTCTTCTCATAAAAAACATATATATTCTACGTCTATCTTGATAATAAATAAAAAATAGTGGTAAACAGCCTTTGATTCTTACTTGAGTAATGCTGCCCGCGTTCATCAATGTCTCTTACTGGGTTCAAAAAAATGCCGCGCATGCGGGCTAGGTAACCTAGCTAAAAAATTTATAGAGTATAGCTAGCCGTGATTTGAGGACGCCAGAACCCCAACTGGCAATTTGTGTTACGTTGAAATTGGTGAGAGATAATAGTTTAAATACACACATGCCAATCTATGGAGGAATTTAAACCGTAGGGTTGCACTGTGTTAACATTAAAAATCCACCGTTGTTCATGATATAGTAGAGTCTCATCTAAGGTTTTCCCTCTCATTGCTATTAAAATCCGGTCTATACAAAAGCAGCGTAAATGGTCAAATTCGTGCTTCAGTTCTAGGCAATGTTGAACAATTGGTGCAGTCAATACTTTACAGTGTAAATGACTCTTGTGTTCAGACATCTAAACACACTGATATAGTGAAAACCGTTCCTGGTCTACACAAGAAGAATATCAGATGTGTATGGCAGAGAAACACCAATTTGAAAGAACAACTGAGCCCCACAATTTTACGTTCAGTCAGGGTACGAGAGGACAAAGGTGATGAAAAAGGACACCGGAGGTGTGATGATTGCATGATTTGTCATGTTACAGAGAACACAACTGTTTTTGAATATCTTGGTAAACAGTATGTTTTGAAGCAAACAGCGTCATGCAACACATCTTCGGTGATCTATGCGATCAGGTGCCCGTGCAATCAGCTTTACATAGGTAAAACCAGTCAGCCTTTCAAGGTACGGATGTCTGAACACAAGAGTCGTTTACATTGTAAAGTATTGACTGCACCAATTGTTCAACATTGCCTAGAACTGAAGCACGAATTTGACCATTTACGCTGCTTTTGTATAGACCGGATTTTAATAGCAATGAGAGGGAAAACTTTAGATGAGACTCTACTATATCATGAACAACGGTGGATTTTTAATGTTAACACAGTGCAACCCTACGGTTTAAATTCCTCCATAGATTGGCATGTGTGTATTTAAACTATTATCTCTCACCAGTTTCAATGTAACACAAATTGCCAGTTGGGGTTCTGGTGTCCTCAAATCACGGCTAGCTATACTCTAAATTTTTTTAGCTAGGTTACCTAGCCCGCATGCGTGGCGTTTTTTTGAACCCAGTAAGAGACATTGATGAACGCGGGCAGCATTACTCAAGTAAGAATCAAAGGCTGTTTACCACTATTTTTTATTTATTATCAAGATAGACGTGGAATATATGTTTTTTATGAGAAGAGTTTTTGAATATGTAGAGTAATCAATGTAAAAGGGTTGTGATACACACAAAAAACTCTTTAGCACTGTTGATGTATTTCATTTCCAGACCCTCCTGAAGAAACTCCTATATGGAGTGAAACGCTTGAGAGGTGCCGAGGGAGGCGTAGAGGACAACGATTAAGATAAGAGCTTTACATTGAAATAGTGCTAAACACTAGGTGGTGGAGAGTTGGTGATCCAGATATATCTTCACTAAAAAACCACTCCCAACTAGTTCGTTGATGCTAAGAAGCGCTGATGTTCACACAAATACATCATTGACTTGGAGCGCTGTTCGGTCTGAGACTTTAAGTTGGGAGTGAAAAAGTAAAATTTATAACAGAGTTTTTCTTTAATATAATAGCGGATCAGTTTCCACAGCCTCTGTTGCTTTTGTAACATTGATTATTGTTTTAGTGGAGTATTCTTTAATCATAGTGCAATTTTCATGTTACTCCGAGAAGACCGTTTTTTACTCAGCCCTTTGCAGCAACAATATACCAGCAGTAGCTCTTTAACATGCAGGAGCTCCTGAGAATATGCATATACGCATGCATTTTGTTTGGTTTTATTTATTTAGCAATGCTTATACGAGGGTCATTTTTAAAGTAAGAACCGATTGCGCATTGTGTCCGTGCGATCTGTCAAGTGACATCCGTTCAAGGTCAGCCACTCTTGGCCAGTCTCTCACTACGCCGCCATTACGTTTCATGTCTCTGCCAGTGTTGGTTGTATGGTTATACTGCTTCATTTATCGCCATGTCAATCAGTAATCCCTCCGATTGTGAAGTGCGCTCGGTTATCCGTTTTTTAAATGCAAAACAAGTTCGTCCAGCTGAAATTCACCGGCAGCTTGTTGAAGTGTATGGGGAAGGTGTAATGAATGATGTTTAAGGAAGGAAGGAAGGAAGGACTAATGTTCAAGATGAAGAACGATCTGGACGGCCTACTGTCATGAATGAAGACCTGACACAAGAGGTTGATGAGGAAATTTGCCAAAACAGGTGCTTCACTATAGACGAGCTGCATCAGACATTTCCACAAGTTTCAAGATCAGTAGTTTATCACATTGTTACTGACAAACTGCACTACAAAAAAATGTGTGCGAGATGGGTGCCGAAAATGCTGGACGAACTTGTTTTGCATTAAAACCGGATAACCGAGCGCACTTCACAATCGGAGGGATTACTGATTGACATGGCAACAAACGAAGCAGTATAACCATACAAGCAACACTGGCAGAGACGTGAAACGTAATGGTGGCGTAGTGAGAGACAGGCCAAGAGTGGCTGACCTTTAACGAACATCACTTGACAGATTGCGCGGACACGATGCGCAATCGGTTCTTACTTTAAAAATGACCCTCGTATATCGTTTTTCACTGGGTCAAAGAGGTGTACATTCAGGTATGGTATATATTTCCCTGGTCTCCGAAGGACTCACAATCTAAGTTTTTTTTTTGTTTGTTTTTTATACCCGAGGCAACAGAGGGTTAAGTGGCTTGCCCAAGGCCACAAGGAGTGCCTGTGGGATTAGAAACCCCATTCCCTCTAGCTCGAGGTTGCTGTCCTCCAGTGGGATTCGATCTTCTGGCCCGAGGCAACTTGTCCCAACCATTAGGCCACTCCTCTCTCTTGTTGCTAACTGTAGCATGAGCCCTGAAGTGTGAGAATTAAAGGGCAGCATGTAAGGCATGGATAAGCAAACCCTGGTTTGTGTAGCACATTTACTGCATACAGCATCTCCTTTTCTTTATTCTCCTTAGTTGCCCTCTGTCTTATCCCCAGGTTCAGTGAGATAGGGAGAGCATGCAGTGAACACTTGTTGACTCACTTTGAACATTGGGAAAAGCAGCGGAGGAGCACATGCGGCCACACATAGAAGCCAAAGTTACTAACCAAGACAGCTGCCCGAACAACCCTAGTCTCTCTCTTCCTATACTTATATATGGAGGGTGTTGGTTTGTGTATGGCTCTGCTCACTTTCTCTTTGTTTTTGAAATTTGAAAGCAAAATTAATGGGACTGTTGGTGCTTCCTTACCTTTTCTTTTGACTGTATGAGTAGTTCCCATGTCCATAGTGCCTGCTCAATAGAGTTCAGTATGTTCTATAACAATTTTGTTAATGTAGGTGTTCCTCAGACTTGAGAAGGTTGAGAAATACTGACCTAGAGGGGGTTAGATTATCTTTGTGTACATGAGCTCAGTACCTGGAATGACTTAGTGTTCCTTTGTCTCAGCGGGTTCTCTTCTTTTTTCAAACACTATCTCGGATGATTTGCAGCCAACCCAAACTCAGTCTTGATCAGAGCAGGGAAGACTATTCAAATGTCAAAAGTACCAGTTAAGAGGTTTCAAAACCTCCAAGCTGTGATTTTTGCCTAACTAGCACATAAGTTGCTTTTTAAATTGTTATTTAAACAATTGCTTCTTTATTATTTTGAATTGTTTTGGGATGTGCCAATAGAGAAAAAAGTATGAAATAATGAATTGCATCCTTTAGGCTGGGATTGGGAAGCACTGACAGCATGGGCAACAAGATCTCCGGGGAAAAAGAATGTTTAAAATTAAGGATGATTCATCGTCTTCTCAGAAAACTGCTCATGCTGCATAAGCTGCAAAGGCAGATTTGAATTAACTTAAAATAGTGTAACAGACAACAGCCCTGAGTGCTCACTTCATGATAGAAACTTAGCAGGTAGAGAGACCAGTGGCATCACCACCCGGAATGGCGACATGAAGATTGAGCTCCTCTTTACCCCTCTCCCCCCCCTAAAGTAAAGCAGAATTAAGAGGCACTTCCCGCACCCAAGTTGCACAGCTGAATGCAGGAAAGCCCCCTGGAAAAGTAAAGCTATATGGCTAGCAAAAAGAAGGTAGATCTGAAAGACTTTGCATTTGAATGACAAGTCACCCCATGGAAGGAGGCTAAGAATAGCGCAAGATGAAGCTTCGAGGTGCAAGGTGCAGATGGAGCAGGCCGATGCAGTGAGCAACATGGAGGAAGAAAGTGGTGAGGTGATGGGGGCACATAAGCTACGCAGATGGCTTACAGAGCTCAAGGTGGAGATGCAGCACTTAAGAGGTGATCTCAGCTCCTTGGCTGCAGACCTGCACACAGAACTTCATGAGGTAGGGTGGTGTATTGAAACCATAGAGCAGAGGTATTCAAATCCAGTCCTAGAGGGCTGCAAACCAGTCAGGTTTTCTGGATATCCCTAATGAATATGCATGAGAGAGATTCAAATACAATGGAGGCAGTGCATGCAAATATATCTCATGCATATTCATTAGGGATATCCCAAAAACCTGACTGGTTTGTGGCCCTCCAGGACTGGATTTGAGTACCTCTGCCATAGAGGAGCACCTGAAAGAGCATGAAGATCTTATAAAGATATTACAAAATAAAATCCAAGAGCTTGAAGACAGACCATGTCAAACAGTCAAAAACAGAACCAGGTGCTGCAATCTCTGGTTTTGAGGGGTCCCTGAGGGCGATACCTACCAGGACTGCAGCCTGGTAATAAGCAAAATTGTGTCACAGCTTTGGCCTGAGGGCGAATGCCCACAAGTGGAATTTGAGTGGGTGCACTGATCTCTGGACCTGTTACGGCCCAATCAACTGCGTGACATAGTGGGATTCTTTCACAAATATACCTTCAAAGAGCAAGTGTTGAATAGGGCAAGAAAGCAAACAGAACTTAAGTGGGATGGGCATAACTTTGAACTGTATGAGGATCTCTCACCCACCACCTTAAAAAAGCATAGAGAGCTGCGGGACATAACATCGAAGCTATCGTAATGATAGAGCTGAACAAATTGGTGGAGGGGTTGCGCTCTATGTTAGAGAGGGCATTGAGTCAGAAAGGATTAAAGTTTTGCAGGGAACAAAATTTGCTGTAGAATCTCTATGGATTGAAATTCCATTTATGAAGGGGAAGGTGATGGCAGTGGGAGTATACTATCGACCGCCTGGCCAGACTGAACAAATGGATGATGAAATGCTCAAAGAAATCAAGGAAGCTAACAACAGCCACAACAGAGTAGTAATAATGGGTGATTTCAATTACCCCGGTATCGACTGGGACAGTGTCACAGCAGGACAAGCTAAAGAGATAAAGTTTCTAGATGAAATAAATGACTGCTTCTTGGAGCAGCTGATTCATGAACCAACCAGAGGGGAAGCCATACTGGACCTAGTCCTTAGTGGAACGCCAGATCTGGTGCAAGAAATAAGGGTGTTGGGACCACTTGGCAATAGTGATCATAGTATGATCATGTTTGATTTAATCAGTGGAGGACAGATAGTAAAGGAATCCACAGTAATACCTTTTAACTTTCAAAAGGGAGACTATGATAGAATGAGGAATATAGTTCGGAAAAACTAAAAGGAGCGGTTCCAAAGGTTAAAGGACTTACAGCAAGCTTGGGTGTTATTTAAAATACTATCCTCGAAGCCCAGACCAGCTGTATTCCACGCATTAAGAAAAGTGGAAGAAAGTCCAAAAAACTGCCAGCATGGTTTAAAGGTGAGGTCAGAGAGGCTGTTGCTGCCAAAAGAGCAACCTTCAGGAAATGGAAAAAAGAGCCAAATGATGAAAAACTGGAAACAGCACAAGCACTGGCAAGTTAAATGCAAAGCATTGATAATGCAGGCAAAGCGGGAATTTGAGAAGAAGAAACTTGCTACGGAAGCAAAAACACGAAATAAGACTTTTTTCAAGTACATTCGTAGCAAAAGGCCTGTGAGAGAGTCAATTGGACCATTAGATGATAGAGGGGTAAAAGGGGCAGTAAGAGGAGACAAGGCTATAGCAGAGAGACTGATGAATTCTTTGCTTCGGTCTTACTGAGGAAGATGTAGGGATGTTACCCAAGACTGAAGTGGTATTTAAAGGTGATACTGCAGAGGAATTGAGAGAAATATCGCTACACCGGGAAGATATATTACAACTATTTGATAAACTGATAGTAGCAAATCACCTGGACCGGATGGTATACATCCCAGAGTGTTGAAAAGAACTGAAATATGAGATTGCAGACCTGCTATTGGTAATCTGTGAACTTTCATTAAAATCATCTGTAATACCTGAAGATTGGAGGGTCGCCAACGTAACACCAATTTTTAAAAAGGGTTCCAGGGGTGACCCGGGAAATTACAGACCGGTGAGCCTGACGTCAGTACCAGGGAAAATGGTAGAAACCTTCATAAGAACAAAATTACACAGCATGTAGATAGTAATGGCCTAATGGGAGAAATCCAACATGGCTTTATACAAGGAAGATCTTTTCTTAATAATATGATAATTTTTTTTGAAGGTGTTCATAAACAGTTAGACAAACCAGACTCGTTTGATATAGTGTATCTGGACTTTCAGAAAGCTTTTGACAAGGTCCCCCATCAGAGACTTTTGGCAAAGCTAAAAAGTCATGGGATAGGAGGCAGTGTACTATTGTGGATCGGGAACTGGTTAAAAGATAGAAAGCAGAGGGTAGGGCTAAATGGCCAATATTCCCAATGGAAAAAGGTGAATAGTGGAGTACCCCAGGGATCTGTACTGGGTCCGCTACTTTTTGACATATTCATAAATGACCTGGAAAAGGGAATAACTAGTGAGGTTATCAAATTTGCAGATGACACAAAACTGTTTAAAGTTGTTAAAACCCAAGAGGATTGTGGAAAACTGCAGGAGGATCTGGATAAATTGGAAGACTGGGCATCCAAATGGCAGATGAAATTTAATGTGGACAAGTGCAAAGTTATGCACCTAGGAAAGAACAACCCACACTATAGTAGTTACACGATGCAAGGCTCCACATTAGAAACCACCACCCAGGAAAAAGATTTAGGAGTAATCGTGGATAACATGTTAAACCCCTCCGCCCAGTGTGCAGCGGCGGCCAAGAAAGCAAATAGAATGCTAGGTATCATAAGGAAAGGGATGGAGAATAAAACAAAGGATATTATAATGCCTCTGTATCGCTCCATGGTACGACCGCACCTTGAATATTGTGTGCAATTCTGGTCACCGTATCTTAAAAAGGACATAGAGTTATTAGAAAAAGTACAGAGAAGAGCCACCAAATTGGTGAAGGGGATGGAAGGCTACTCCTATGAAGAGAGGCTAAAAAGGTTAGTGCTCTTTAACCTGGAAAAGAGACGGCTGAGGGGAGATATGATAGAGGTCTATAAATTAATGAATGGAGTGGAACGGATAAACGTGGATCAATTGTTTACGCTATCAGAATATAGAAGGACTAGGGGACATGTAATGAAGCTACGGGGTAAACTATTTAAGACAAATAAGAGAAAATATTTCTTCACTCAACGTGTAATCAAACTCTGGAATCTGTTACCGGAGGATGTAGTAAGGGCTGTTAGTATAGCTGGGTTTAAAAAAGGTTTGGACAAGTTCCTGGAGGAAAGGTCCATAAACCACTATTAAAAAGGGACCCAGGATATCAATGCTTGACCTAGTACAGGCACTGCAGAACCTGTGTCTTTTGGGGAAACTGCTAGGTACGTATGACCTAGATTGGCCACTGTTGGAAACAGGATACTGGGCTTGATGGACCTCGGTCTGACCCAGTATGGCTTTTCTTATGTTCTTATGATAAAATACTGTTGGCATTTCCTCTTCGCTCTGAGAGTTACAAAGGAGGGGTGCTCAATCAGAGGGTGTACAAGAGCAGAAGTGATGGAGAACCTCAAGGCCCTAGAAGTAGAGGGGAATGGCAGAGCTGCCAGTGGCAGTACAGTGGAACAGCTTAACATGGCAGAGTGAAGGGAGCTAACAAACTGCACTGACAAGCTGTTCCGCAACCAATGGACAATGACATGACCATTAATGACTGAGTAGGAGTGGATTTGAGGACTTAATCTAACTTTCTGACATGTTATTGTACAAATGAAGGTTGGTAACTATTGATGGGAAGAGGGGTGGTTGTTGCTTGAGGAGAGTGGAGAGAGATATATGAATGGGAGTGAAGAAGGTCTGGGGAATAGAAGTGATGGAGGAGGAAAAAAGGGAAAGCATGAGAGGGAGGGCATAGATGGAGGGGACATAGCTAACTATATGGGCACTAGCAGGGGGCGGATAGAGTGGAGAGAGTATATAGAGTGGATGGGGCAGGGAATGGCAGCTGGTGCCGGGGGTGGAGGGAGGAGTAAGAAGAGTCGGCAAAGTCGCTTGTCTCTGAGTGGTTGAACTGCATAAGTAGGTAGGCAGCCAGTTGTGATGGGGAGGGGGAGGACAGTAGGAGAAGAAAGGGAAGGGGAAGGTTGGCCCGGGGCAGATTGGAGCATGGTAGTGAAGAGTCCAGGAATGGGTAGTTTGAGTAGGTAAGCCAATGGGCTTAATATTCCCAGAAAGCACCATTTATTTTTTAAGGAGTTGGAAAGATTAAAACTTGAGATTCTATTTATCCAGGAAACACATCTGCGTTTGAGAGACCAGAAGGTACTAGTACATAAGAATTTTCAAAGGATATTTTGTGCCTCCCAAAGGGGAGGAGGGAAAATAGGGGGGATACAGTGATACTGATTTGTAACACGGTATCTTTGGAAGAGACGGGAATGCTTTTTGATGTGTTGGGATGCACTGCGGAGAAAGGGCGCATACGGGGCCATAGGTGCACTATGATCAGCCTATATGCCCCCAGTCAAAATCAGGGAACCTTCTTTGATTGGGCTCTTACAGATTTATCCGGGTTTCTGGCCGACCACGTAATTCTGGTGGAAACTTTAATATGGTTCTAGCTCCTAGACTAGATAGCAGAGGGGGGAGGTAGACAAAAAATTGTGGGAACTCATGAGGACATGGCACTTGGTAGATGCATGAAGGGAAAAGCATCCGGGAAGCAGGGTGTACTCGCACTGCTCAGTTCCACACAATACACACTTACGGATGTTCCTAATACAATCACCACTCTGGTCACAATTGGGGAAAGCAGACTATGAACCGGTGTCATGGTCAGATCATTGCTTAGAATGGATGGAGCTGCTGGGCTGGGGGACGCAACTGGGAAGCTGATTTTGGCGTATGAATGATAGCCTTATGAGGGACTCAAAATGGTGCCAGAGATAGGAAGGGACATAAAGGAATATTTTGAATATAATGCTAGGGGGACACAGCCGAAGATGTAGTTTGTGACTCTTTTAAGGCTTTTATAAGAGGATGCTTTGTACAATGGGGTGCTCAGAATAAGAGGAAACGGGCTTGAGTTGGAAGAAGCTCTCAAACGTCTTAAGGAAGCAGAAAGGCAACACATTTGGGAGGGGACACAGTTAATGTTAAAAACAGTAGAAGCAGCCCGAAGGAAGTTGAGTGATATTAAGTCAGAAGCAGTGGCCTTCCAATTGCAGTGTGCACGGCAGAGATTCTACGAACATGGTGATAAACTGGGGAGACTGCTCGTGAGAAGTATGAAAGCATAACAAGCCCAAATGTTGTTAGTTAAGATAAGGAAGATGGGGGGGGGGATGGGTGTACGATGAAAGAGAAATTAGGGAGGCGCTTAGGGAATTTTATGAGGAACTCTATAGTAAGGAGGGAGAGCAGAGTGAAAACAAAATGCTGGAGTATTTGGCAAATGTAGCACTTTGTCGCCCTCAGAGCAAGCCTGTCTCATCTGCCCCATAAGCTTAGAAGAAGTGGAAAATGCGATAAAAACTCTGGCAAATGATAAAGCCCCTGGATTAGATGGCTTAACAGCCAGAGTATATAAAGCTTTTAGAGAGCAACTAGCTTCCCGATATATATTTAATCGAGTGCGACAATTTATTTATTTTATTTATTTATTTAACTGTATTTATATCCCGCTTTTCACCGGGTCAAAGCGGTGGGACGTATAACAGGGGGGGGGGGGGTGGAATCAATAGTGGGGGGGGGCCCATCACCAGGGGTTCAACATTGATGATTTTGGGGCGAACATAGAGACTGACAGGATAGTATAGATACTGGTCTGGAGTTCTTGAAGAGGAATAGGGGGGTTCCTATTCAGAGATGTTCTTGGAATAGGACTGTTTTTAGCTGCTTTTTGAATGATGGAAGATCACCGTTCCTGATGTGGCTTGGTAAAGAGTTCCAGAGGGATGGGGCATAGAGTTCAAAGGCTCTGTTGCAGGTCCGATGTGTTGCTTTGGTTCTTTTGTGGGGGACGGCAATGGAGCTGTTGGAGGATTACCTGGTTGTTCTGCTGTGGGTTGGGCGAGGCAGTAGGGTGCGGAGTGGAGTGCCTTGTGTTTGGTGGATGGTTTTGTGGGTGAGTAGAAGAGCTTTGTACTTGATTCTTGCTTCGATGGGGAGAATATGAAGGTCCCTCAGAATTGGGGTGAAGTGGTCCCGTTTCTTTGCATTGTGTATTATTCTCGCCGTGGTGTTTAGGGCACTCTGGAGGGGATTGGTTTGTGCGGCAGGTAGGCCATGGTAGATTATGTTGCAGTAGTCCAGATGAGGGAGTGTCAGAGCTTGCATTACTGTCCTGAAGTCCTGTGGTTCGAGGAGAGGTCGGAGACGTACCATTTTCGCTTTGTGGAATACTGTTCCAGTAGTCTTGTTGATTTGCTGCTTAAGGGTTAGGGCTTGGTCAATGATGATGCCGAGATATCTTATGTGTGGTTGTATTTGAATTTGCGTGGTTCCCATGGTGAGGTGAGTGGGTGGTTTGAAGTCTGGGTCTTTTGTCACTATAAGAGCCTCAGTCTTCTTTATGTTAATGGATAAGTTGTTCTCTTGTAGCCAGTTGGATACGTCGGTGAAGCAGGTTGATAGCTGGTCGTTTGTTGGGTCTGTGGTTGTAATTGGGGCGTAGAGCATTATGTCGTCGGCGTATATGTGGAAGTTGACATTGTGAGTGCGTATGACCGAGCAGAATGGACGGAGGTAGATGTTGAAAAGCATGGCTGATAATGTAGATCCTTGAGGTACTCCTTGATGTTGTTGGAAGGGGGTTGAGGTTGAGGTTTTGGTGCGAATCAGTTGCTGTCGGTTGGTTAGATAGGACCTGAACCATTGGAGTACAGTATCTTTGATCCCAATTGTTTGGAGTCTGTTGATTAGGGTGTTATGGGAGATGGTGTCGAAGGCCGCTGATATATCCAGGAAAATTAGGATGTATCCTGAGTGTTTCTCTTGGGTTCCTATGATGAGGGTGTTCATCAGCGTGGTCATGAGGGTCTCGACCCCATGTAATGGTCGGAATCCTTGTTGCTGTGGGTCCAGTATGTTGTTGAGGTCTAGGTGTTCTTGAAGCTGGCGTTGGACTATCTTCTCGATTATTTTTGCTGTGAGTGGGAGGCTCGCTACTGGTCTGTAGGAGGTGGGGTCTAGGGATCTAGGTAGTGCTTTTTTAGGGTTGGTCGAATGATTGTGGTCTTGAGGGCATCTGGCATGTGTCCTTGGGTAAAGGATTCATTTACGATGTGGGTTAGTGGTGCACTGAGGTCTTCTTTGGTTTTCTTTATCCAGTCGGTGGGACAGGGATCCATTGGGGAGGTGGTGGTGTTCAAGCAGAAGATGGTGGAGGATATTTCTTCTTTTGAGATTGTGTCGAATGTATTCCAGTCTCTGTTCAGGATGGGGTATGAGTTTGTCTTGGTTGTTTCAGCATAGTGATGTGAGCTTTGTGGTTGCTGAAGCTGTTTGTATTGTCGGGCTAGAAGGTCAGGGGGGATATCTGGCAGCTGGTCGGAGTTGCTGGGTGCCCTTGTTAGTTTTTTGACAATTTGGAAGAGCTCTTGAGGTTTGTTTATGGCTGTTGTGATGATTTTGGTGTGGTAGGGTTTTTTGGAGTTGTCAGTTTCTAAATGGTACGCATTGAGTTCGTAGAGGTATTTTGCTTTGTCTCTGTCGCTTTTGGTTTTTCTCCATTTCCTTTCGATTCTTCTAAGCCTGGTTTTCAGTTTTCGGAGGCTGGGGGTGAACCATCGGGCTTTTGAGGAGATGGGTCTGGTATTGGTGTTGTTTCTAGTTGTGCTGGCTGCTGAGGAGATTGTGGTATTCCAGTTGTGGATCAGGTCGTCAAGGTTGTTGGAGTTAGTGTGTAGGTTAGGCAGGGTTTGCGTTAGGAAGTCTTCCTTGCTAAATGCTTTGAATCTCCTTGGGTGGTGGTCATTTTCTCTGTTATTTTTGAGTTGGTAGGTGTGGGATATGTTGATGATGTTGTGGTCTGACCACGGTACTGGTGAGATTGTCGGTCTTTTGTATGAGGAGGCAGTTTGGGAGTTTAGAAATATGAGGTCAAGTGTGTTTCCTTTTTCATGTGTTGGTTCTTGTATGATCTGTGTTAGGTCCATAGCTGTCATGGCGTTGAGGAAGGTTTCTGCTTGTTTTTCTTGAAGTGATGGGAGGTTGAAGTCACCTAGGATAATTTGTTCCTTCGAAGGGCTGGTGCATTCAGAGATGAGGTGTAGTATCTGTGGTAGGTCGATGGTTGTGGTGGGTGCATGGTAGATCAGGCATATCGAGAGGTGTTTGTTGGTGAGGGTGAGGATGTCTGCTTCATTGGAGGTTTCTGAGGCGTGGAGCCGCAGGTGGAGGTGGTCTTTGGCAATGATGGCTACGCCTCCGCCCTTGGTATGTGTCCGGGAGCAGTGTTGAAGGCTGTATCCCTTTGGTGTTAGCTGGTTCATTACTACTGTGTCATGGTCTGTTAGCCATGTTTCTGTTACACAGAGGATGTCAATCTTCTCAGTTGTGATCAGGTCCGGGAGCATGTGGTATTTGTTCCTAACTGAGCAAGCATTTATGAGTGAGATGGAGAGGTGGTGGTGGTCTGTGGGGTTGGTGGTGTGGGTTGGTGTGCGATGTGTGAGTGAGTATGTGTGTGTATGGTTGTGGGTGTTTGTGGGTTGAGCTGTTGTGTCTGGGCAGGGGGGGTTGTAGGGTTTGGCTGAGTAGGGGTAGAGGGTCAGGAGGGGGGTTAGGAGATAGATAGGGGTTAGGAAGGGTGGCATGGTGTGTGGGAGTACTTGGGTTCTTGGAGTGGTGGGGTCTTTTTCTTTGCGAGGTTGTTGTCGTTGCTGCTTGGTTCAGTGGTTGAGGTATCTCTGCTGCTGGATGTGATGTGGCTTCCTTTGCGTTGGATCTCCCGTTTGCTGCTGCTTTTTTGTGCGCCTCTGTGCCGCGCCTAAGGGCCACGCCAAAGGGCCCTCTGGCGAGGCCCTCAGGCGCGGGCCCGCCCGCGAGGGACGCCGCTTTTATGGGGGCCGGTTGCTATTTCTTCTCCTCTCCCACTGCCCCGATTGGGCAGGAGCACTGTGGGGGATGGTGAGTCCCGCGGCGGTAGTGGCTCCCTCCGGAGGCGAGGGACTCCGCTTTTATGGGGGCCGGTTGCTGTTTCTTCTCCTCTCCCACTGCCCCGATTGGGCAGGAGCACCGTGGGGGGTGGTGAGTCCCGCGGCGGTAGCGGCTCCCTCCGGAGGCGAGGGACGCCGCTTTTATGGGGACCGGTTGCTGTTTTTTCTCCTCTCCCACTGCCCCGATTGGGCAGGAGCACCGTGGGGGGTGGTGAGTCCCGCGGCGGTAGCGGCTCCCTCCGGAGGCGAGGGATGCCGCTTTTATGGGGGCCGGTTGCTGTTTCTTCTCCTCTCCCACTGCCCCGATTGGGCAGGAGCACCGTGGGGGGTGGTGAGTCCCGCGGCGGTAGCGGCTCCCTCCGGAAGCGAGGGACGCCGCTTTTATGGGGGCCGGTTGCTGTTTCTTCTCCTCTCCCACTGCCCCGATTGGGCAGGAGCACCATGGGGGGTGGTGAGTCCCGCGACAAGGAGAGAAGTTACCCGCGTCAATGGGGCAAGCAGGCATAAACATTTTACTAAAACCAGGGAAAGATGCTTCGCATTGTGCCTCATATAGACCAATCTTCCTACTCCATTTAGATGCTAAGATTTTGGCGCCAATACTGGCGTCTAGACTCAGACGTTAGTTACCTCATTTGATTGACTCAGATCAAACTGGATTTGTCCCAGGAAGATTGGCAGTTGACAACATGAAGCAAGTAGTTAAGCTATGTTAGCTGGCAAACAGGGAGGACCTAACTGCAGTAGCTGTAGCCATAGCCATAGATGCAGAGAAGGCATTTGATAGGGTGAACTGGGCCTTCCTTTGGGCCATGCTCAGCAAATTTGGGATGGAGGAGCACTACCTCCAATGGTTGAAGGTGCTTTATGAGAGGCCGACAGCAGCTGTTAAAGTCAACAGGGGCTATTCCGCTTTCTTCTTTTTGCATCCCTTATTGTCTCCCTTATTGTTTTCCCTATCAGTGGAACAGTTTGCAGAGCACAGGGAGGGGCATCAAGGGAATTAGAGTAAAAGAGCAAGAGTATAAGATTGCACTATTTGCAGATGACATATTGCTCACTTTAGCGGAACTGGTAAGCTCCTTGGGTAGTTTGCAGAAAGAGCTTTCAGACTATCAGAGAGCAGCAGGATTTAAAACCAATCTGGACAAGATGGAGGTTCTTAATCTTATGGTAACAGAAAGATGTATTGAGCTTAAAGAAAGCATTTCCCTTTAAATGGACAGCCGGCCCTTTACAATACTTGGGGGTACAATTGTGTGTAGATTCCTCTCAGCTTTACCAAGTAAATTATGAGCCTCTTTGGCAGAAAAGTTTCTCTGATCTACACCAATGGAACAGTCATCCTTTGTCGTGGCTAGGGGAATAGCAAGTGTAAAGATGGCGATGTTGTCTTGGATACGATATTTCTTTCGGACATTGCCAATACAGATTCCCCAACTTGTTAATCAGGGTCCAATGGAAACTATTCCATTATATTTGGAACACCGTCCACCTAGGGTGGCACGGAGGACTCTATACCAGCCTTGTGGGGAGGGAAGTCTGGGGGTCCCCAACCTTATTTGGTATTATGAAGCTGCCCAGATTTCAAATATTCTAAGCTTGCAGGAACCAAGGTAAAGAAAGTGGGTCCAGATAGCACAGGCCACATTAGCCTGTCCTCCATTAAGATTTTTGGCGTGGCTTAAGGCTTTCCAGGAAACGATCCAGAACCCGTATGTGCGATTGGTGATTAGTATGTAGAACTGAGTAGGCAGTGGGAGGAAGATACAAATGGCAAACTCCTTATTGCAGCCAATATGGAGTTTGCCGCAATCCAGATTTCCCTCCAGGATTGCAAGACCCTCTTTTCAGGATGTGGGAACGACAATGTTTTACACACTGTATATCAGCTGTACTTGGGCGATGGTATAAAATCCTCCTCTGAATTAAAAGATGCATATGGGGTTACATAGAGGGACTTTTACAGCTACCTACAGGTACATCATTGGCTCATAGGCACCAGCTGGGGCAAGATGAGAGATAAGGGATTGACAGGGTTTGAAAAATTCCGTTGGAACTCCCCGACACATCAAAAGTCACTATCAAAAAATTATCAGCTACTACTGAAGGCAGATGGGGGGAGGGAGTTATCCTTTCAGGAGCAATGGGCATGGGACTTGGGGAGGGAGATTGAACAGGCCACTTGGAAAGAGATCTTTCAAGGTATGACCCAGGGGCAAATGGCTGGTAGACATGTGGAAAATCGCTATAAAGTATTATACCGCTGATATCTCAACCCCTATCGATTACATAAGCAGATAAGAGAGCTCTCGGACTTGTGCTGGCAGGGATGTTTGGAAGTAGGGCACTATGGTCATATGTGGTGGAGCTGTGCTGTTAAAAGCATTTTGGAGCATGATACATGATGAAGTGGAGAAAATGGTGGATGGGCAGGTGGCATGGGATAAAGAGCAAACATTATTGGGGATAAAAGGGTGGGAAGGGTAAATTGATGAAAATGAGTGTCATGGCTGCCAGATCTAGCTGCTAGTTGGAAGACAGACTCCCCACTTTATCAAGCTGGCAAGTGCGAATGCGAACGTCTAACAGCCATATGGAGAAATAGGCTGGTCGGGTTTGAGAAGATTTGGCAACCATGGATGAAAATAAAGGCATGACTGTTTTATTAACATAATTTGGTTGCAACCTCTAGCAAAGTGACACATACTGTGAGAATTTCCTTGAAAATATGTTACATGGTGAGGTCATACAGGTTATGGGAATGGCTGTTGGCATTGCTAGTTCTTGTCTCTTTTGCTGTTGTTGTTGTTATAGTTCATGAAACGTAGTGGGCCACAAAGTGGGGAAGGGAGGGTGGGAGAGGAGGGAGGTAAGAAGCTTTCTGTTTTGGGGGTGGTATGGTATTGTATTTCTTGATGGTTGAAAATCAATGAAAATGGGGGAAAAAAAACTTAGCAGGTACCAAGGCGCATGATCAGCAAACATAGCCCATGCCCCTGCACTGTCCAATCCGGTTCCAGAGCTCAATGCACCAGCAGTACACCAGTTGTCATCGCATCCGGAAGAAGCAAGCACCAAAGTGGTAAGCTCTATCCGTGAAACTGCATCATCGGGTGGGGACGCCATTGCAGCAGAATAAAGGAAACCTTCCCTAGGTGGGCATTTGCCAGGTGAGGCCCGCACCTAAGGGCCTCGCCAAAGGGCCCTTAGACTGGACCTCACTACACAGCACAAACATCGATCCAGACCCCATCTCCACAAAGAAGGTAAGCAAACAAACCTCAAACACAGGAACATTGCACACATACAGGAGAAAGCACAGAGGCACCATACAGAAAACTGAAAACTTTCTAATCGCTGAACTGAAAAGCCTACATTAAACATGTTCACACTCTACACAATCCTCTACACCAGGGGTGGCCAACTCCAGTCTTAGTGCGCCACGATCCAGCCTGGTTTCCACGATGTCCCTAATGAATATTCATGAGGTGTATTTGCATATAATGGGAGGCAGTGGATGCAAATATAGCTTATGACTATTCATTAGGGACTTTCTGAAAGCCAGGCTGGATCATGTTGGTGGTGTGGTTCAGTATTAGGACTAGGGCTGTTAGAATCCATTCCAAGGTGAGGATCTTAGACTTTAGGCAGACTAACTTTGCGAAGATGGGCCAATACCTCAGGGAGTCGTTAGTGGGATGGGAACAGCTGGGGGATGTAGAAAAACAGTGGGCAAAACTGAAAGGGGATATTTTAAGGGCAACCAACCTTTTTGTTAAAATGGTAAATAAAGGCAAAAGAAAAAGGAGACTGCTATGGTTTTCAAAGGAAGTAGCTGAAAAAGTGAAGAAAAAGAGGGAGGCCTTCATGAAATACAAGAGATCACAGAGAGAGTAAGACAGGCATCTGTATTTGGAAAAACTTAGAGAAGCTAGCAAAGTAGTCATGAAGGCAAAGATGCAAAAGGAGGAGGAAATAGCCAATGCAATAAAATGGGGGGGATAAGACATTTTTCAGATATATTAGTGAGAAGAGGAAATTTCCCGTCTCTGCTGTCCCATCCCTGCACAGGAGGTCGACTAACCTTGTTTTCCCACAGGTGGCCACCCATTACAGGAGACAGTTGGGTCTTAAGCATAGTCCACTCGGGCTGTATGCTTCATTTCCATCAGCTGCTCCTCCTTACTTCCCTGGAGAGCCTCCAAGGCCTCCTCTCCACACAGACCTCCTCTTTCAAGAGCTTCAGGGTCTGTTGCGAGACAAGGTGGTGGAGCCTGTGCCTCCCCACCTCCAAGGTCACGGTTTCTACTCCAGGTACTTCCTCGTACCAAAGAGAACCAGAGGCCTCAGGCCCATTCTCGACCTCAGAAATCTCAACAAGTTCCTAGAGAAAGAAAAGTTCAAGATGCTTACTCTTCGAACACTTCTGCTGTACCTCCAGCAGGGAGATTGGCTGTGCTGCTTAGATCTAAAGGATGCGTACACTCACATCCTCATTCATCCAGACCACAGAAAGTACCTCAGGTTCATTGTGGGAGGAAACCATTATCAGTACAGAGTGCTGCCTTTCAGCCTCACCTCCACCCCCAGGGTCTTTACCAAATGTGTGGCGGTGGTGGCAGCCTACCTGAGAAATCAGGGTATCTTTGTCTTCCCCTATCTAAACGACTGGCTCATCAGGGGTCAGACGTGCCAGGAGGCCAGGCAAGCCACCCTCCGCACTATTTCTCTACTTCAACACCTGGGGTTTGTCATAAACGTCACAAAGTCCACTTTGCTCCCCTCCCAAAACTTGGAGTTCATAGGGGTGAGGCTAGACTCTCTGCAGGCAAAGGCTTTCTTGCCAGAGGACAGAGCCCAAAGACAGATAGACTTAGCAAACCAGTTTCTAAGCAGGTCACTGGTTTCCGCCATGCTCTGGCTGAGGCTTCTCGGCCACATGGCTTCGACAATACATGTGACTCCCAATGCCCGGCTCCATATGAGGCCTGCACAGTGGTGCCTCAGAACTCAGTGGACACAGGCCACAGGGAGCCTCAGAGACAGAGTAACGGTGTCCAGAACATTCCTGAACTCCCTACGCTGGTGGCTGCACCCCCCTAACATGTTGCAAGGGGTGCCTTTTCAGATACCTGGGTTCACAGTGGTGTTGACCACCGATGCCTCCATGCAGGGCTGGGGAGCACATTGTCTGGGCAAGTGCACCCAGGGCCTGTGGTCTCCCTGGGAAGCCACGCAGCAGATCAACCTAATGGAACTACGGCCTATTCGCTTGGCCCTCAAGACTTTCTCTCAAACTCTGGCTCACCAGTCTGTCTTAGTACAAACAGACAACCAAATAGCCATGTTTTATGTGAACAAGCAGGGCGGTACTGGGTCCAGGCTCCTCTGTCAGGAGGCACAGGACCTTTGCTTGTTTGCGCTCAAGCACAACATGTTTCTCAAAGCTGCTTACCTCCCTGGCCAGGAGAACTGCCTGGCAGACCGGTTGAGCAGAGTTCTGCAGCCCCACGAATGGCAACTCCACCCATTAGTGGTTCAGAAGATTTTCCTGAAATGGGGACTTCCATCCATAGATCTCTTTGCCAGTCCCCTGAACAAGCAACTGCCCAGGTTCTGCTCCAGGCACCCGCATCCCATGAGGTGGGCAGTGGATGCTTTTCTGATCTCCTGGTCTCATTGCCTCCTATATGTGTTTCCTCCCACGCCTCTGGTGGCCCGAACCCTGTCCAAGGTTCTAAAGGACAAGGCCTCGGTACTACTAGTAGCTCCCAGGTGGCCGAGGCAACCTTGGTTTCCACTTCTGCTTCAACTGGCAGTGGGACCCCCCCACTGCCTCTAGGGTTGCAGCCCGACCTTCTCTCTCAGGTTCTCTTCTACACCCAAATCTCATATCTCTCAATTTGATGGCCTGGAGGCTGCAAGGGTAGTTTTGGCCCCTTGGGGCCTACCTCCAGAAGTTGAAGAGGTCGTCCTGGCCTCTAGGAAGCAGTCCACTAGGAAAACCTATGCCCTGAAATGGAAGAGGTTTTCTGTGTGGTGTCAGCTGCGTACAGAAGATCCTTTCTCCTGTGCTGTACCAGTAGTGCTTCAGTACCTGCTGCACTTGTCCAATCAGGGCCTTAAGTCCAATTCTGTTCAGGTCCACCTCTCAGCTCTGGCAGCTTACCACTGTCTGGTGGAAGGACACTCTCTGTTGGTTCACCCCTTGGTGTCCCGGTTCCTCAGGGGTTTGCTCTTGCTCAAGCCTCCTGTCCATCCTCCAGCCCCTGAGTGGGAGTTGAATGTGGTCTTGCAACAACTGACTCACCCACCTTTTGAGCCGATGGCTACTTGTCCTCTCCGCTTCCTTTCCTGGAAGACTCTCTTCCTGGTAGCCTTAACCTCGGCCAGACGAGTGAGTGAGCTTCAGGCCCTGGTCTGTGACAGGCCTTACACCCGATTCTATAGGAACAGGGTAGTCCTTAGGACTCATCCAAAGTTCCTCCCAAAAGTTGTCTCCTCTTTCCACCTCAACCAGGAGGTGGTTCTTCCAACATTCTTCCCTAGGCCTCATGCAAGCCAGGCTGAAACGATCCTGCATACCCTGGACTGTAGGAGGGCCTTATCCTTCTACCTTGACCGTACGCAGGGACATAGAAGGGCTACTCAGCTCTTCATCTCTTTTGACCCTAATAATTTGGGGTTAGCTGTGTCCAAGCGTACCTTGTCCATATGGGTGGCTGACTGTATCACCTGGGCTTACAGGGCGACTGACCTTCCCTTGCAGGGTCGGATCACGGCCCACCGTGTAAGGGCTATGGCTGCCTCAGTAGCTCATCTCCGCTCTGTACTGTTGGCAGACATCTGCAGGGCTGCAACTTGGTCCTCAAGCCAGACTTTTGCGGCCCATTACTGCCTGGAGAGGGAGTCCCGTAGGGATAGTGCTTTTGGCCAGGCAGTACTCCAGAATCTCTTTGAGGTTTAGGCAACTCCTGTCCTCCAGCCCTCCGTTGGGCTACCGGTGGAGGTTCTGCAGTGAAAAGCCTTTCTTTGATGCTGGGACTAGAGGGAGTTCTCTTGTTCAGCCTGGGTTCCTGGTAGCCCAGAGCTGGGGAGTCACCCATATGTGAGGACTGACTTCCTGCTTGGTCCTGGAGAAAGAGTAGTTACTCACCGATAACAGGTATTCTCCAGGAGCAGCAGGAATCAGTCCTCACAACCCTCCCTCCTCCCCTGGGAGTTGCAGTTGTACATAGTTTATTCTTACATTTTTTGTGTGCTGTTTTTTAGCTATGTCATTTGACTGAGCAAGATGGCACCTTTAGGCGGGAAGGGGACCGCGCATTCGTGCAGTATTCCCAAAGGCTTTCATAGAAAGCTGGGGAAATGCTCCGCAGGGGCTCCATCGACGTCAATGTCACCCGTATGTGAGGACTGATTCCTGCTGCTCCTGGAGAACACCTGTTACGGTGAGTAACTACTCTATCCAAGAACAAGGCAGAATTGCTCGGATCAAGACTCCAACAATGGAATCTTCTAGAAGAAGATGTCAACATTACTTCATATCGAAAGCGCCACCAGCAGTTGGAGCCTTTCTTCAGAAAGGAAAGTAATCTGGTATTCTGTTCCGATATTGAAAGCCTCATGAATGCCTTAAAAATCACTCATGACCCACAAGACTGGAGACTATTTATAGACTCTTTGAAACTGAGTCTGAAGGCTGTGCTTTTGAACAATAGAAACCGTCTTCCATCTATTCCAGTAGCGCATGCCATCCACATGAGAGACATACGATAACTTAAAGCATCTACTGATTTCCATTAACTATAACAAGTACAGCTGGCACCTCTGTGGTGACTTGAAGGTAGTTGCCCTTTTAATGGGACTGCAGCAGGAATATATAAAATACATGTGTTTCTTATGTGAGTGGGATAGCCGAGCAAGGGATTGGCACTACTTGTGGAAGGAATGGAATCGCAGACAAAATGTAACAGTTGGAGAGAAGAATATCCAGCACCCAGCTCTGGTTGAGGCTCACAAAATCCTGCTACCACCCCTTCACATCAAGTTTGATGAAAAACTTTGTGAAAGCCATGGACTGCACTTCGCCAGCTTTCTGATACCTGCATGAAAAATTCCCTTGACTCAGCGAAGCAAAGATTAAAGAGGGAGTTTTTGGGGTCCTCAGATTCGAGAGCTCTTCAAAGATGACCGGTTCAACAACTTGCTGCAGGGTAATGGGAAACAAGCATGGAATGCTTTTCACCTAGTGTCAACAAACTTTCTCAGAAATGTTAGGGCAGAAAACTACAAGGAACTAGTAGAAGACATGCTGATGCAGTATCAGAAACTTGGCAGCAATATGTCTCTAAAGATCCATTTCCTTGATTCCCATCTCGATTTCTTTCCTGAGAACGTTTTCACCAGGATATCGCAACGATGGAGCAAAGATACCAGGGAAAATGGTCCACTACAATGCTGGCTGACTACTGCTGGACACTCCCCAGAGAAGCTCCTGAAAAGCTGTACAAGAGACATGCGAAAAAATCTAAGAAGTAGTCTATGACTTGGTTTTTTACAGGTATTAACCGAAGGCCTATTATATTTACTATTGACATGCATTTCATGATGTAAACATGAATGCTTGTAGATTCAAAAAAAACTAGAGCCAACTTTGCAATTTCACTGTCATATTTGTGTTCAGCATATAAAAATTGATAAGAAATGACTTTATTTCAGTAACATGACTTTTGAAAAAATTTGTTAACCAGTGTAACTGAAGAAACAGTACAATAGCAACTCCAAGATCACATCAACTTGCATGCTTTGCTAGATGCGCAACAACATGCATTTAGACCACACCATTGAGTTGAAACTCTTAACCTTTCTCATGGATAGAATCATAAACGGCACCCAGAACCAAAAACAAGGAGTCATACTGATATTCCTGGATATAGTAGCAGCAGCAGCATTCGACTTTGTCTGCCACAACCTCAACTGTTGTAATCTAAAACCAAAGCACTGGGATGATTTCATTCATATTTAACAAATTACCAGCAACAAGTAAAAATAGGACCTAACAAATCACCCTACCTACAAAACCAGGGTGTTCCTCAAGACTCGGCACTATCCTCCCTCCTTTTTAACATATATAAAAAACCATTGTGCTCAGTCATTCAGTTCCACAAAATTTACTACCACATATATGCAGACGACAACATGCTCTACACACCCTTCAACACAGCCAAACCCCTATATGCAGCAATTATAGAATGTTCGCTATCAATAAACTACTATAAAACAGAAGTTCTATTTATCACTAGAGATGTAATAATCAATCCCGCAACAAACCTAAAAGTAAATGACATTGACCTGAAAGTACAGCCCAAAGTCAAGTTCTTAGGCATAACTCTGGACCAGCGATTAAACCTGTAGTCTCATATTAACACGATCAAGGCAATATATTACAAAATACGAACCCTGAAGTACTTATGCCCTCTATTTGAACCACATGATTTCTGTTCAGTGTTCCAGACCGTATTCTCTTCCCATTTTGACTACTATACCACCGATTTCCAAAATCCATCTGTACCCTTGGCAAATGGCACAGCATACGGCAGCCCGCATCATCCAAGGATCTTCAAGATCCGAACACACAATGCTAATACTGAAACATGTACACTGGCTTCCCATATTTAGCCAACTCAAATGCAAAATCCTGCTATTGATCTTCAAAATCAGTTGCAACCAACCACCCTCCCATCCACAATCCCTACTATACAGAACTCTGAGCAGCAGAGCCAGAAGACAAAGCACCCAAAACATGCTGACCATACCACTCGAAAAAACAAAAAGCAGTCAATATGCTTGCAAATGCTCATTCAAACTGTGTGCCAACCCTGTGGAATGTGCTACCCAAAAAGATAAGAAACATCACAGAATTTGCAACATTCTGCAATCAACTAAAGACTCAAGTATTCACCAAACACTTTGGACCAAACATACAGCAACTAATGATCCTGATATACAGGTGCTCCCCCCCCCCCTCCAATCAATTAAACACTCCCACCTACCCCAGGTTAATATCCTTGCTGATTTCATATACATCCCCCTCCCCCATAAGAGTTAATTAATAGCTAACTATGCTATATAATGTCTCCCCATGCAAGTACATCAACACTTGTAAAATGTATCCTCCATGTAAATACTTTTAACAGTTCCTGTGACATGTAAAAGTTTTACTGTTCCTTGTAAACCACTTTGACCCGATGAAAGGCTGTATAAAAAATTAATAAAAACAGTAAGTTAGACTAAGCATTTCAACAGCAATATCCAAGCCTAGGCTGAGCATTACATGAAGAAAACAATGGCACATCATCAGTACAGGTAGAGTACTTACATGACAACAGTAGAACCTGCATGGATGTGAAGAGAACAGTAGCTCACAGACAGAAGCAGCCGACATTTAGTTTAGACTTAGTTCTTTGGAAAGGTGGAGCCTGCTAAATCTACCATCTTGGGTTTTCTCTTAGTTGGTGCTTTTTGAGTTCTCTGTATTTTATCACATATGTCTCAAGCGGTCTGTCCTAGGTTTTGCATTCCTGTTTCTTTCCATGTTGCTGTCTCTCTGCTCTTCATTGGCTCATTTGCATCTTGTTTTTGTACAGGGTGCAGTCCTCTTCAGGCAGGTCAAATTATTTGCTATCTTTGAATCAGAAGGTATGTTTGACATTGCCATAGGTACTGGATGCGATCAAAGTTAATCCAGGTGCTCTTACAAGTTGATACAGGGAGCATTCAAGAGAGTTACTGAACCGGTTTTAGATTAGATGACTCAAATGGTGTTATGCCCACAGAGTCATTAATCACTAATCAACCTGTGGATGTGCATACCATTTATTTGTCTGTAGTAATAATGGTGCAATGCAGTGCTGTAAAAGATCTTCACAGTGTAGTACAGAGCTATAGTAAATGAAAACAGATGCTCAGGCCCAACACTACAAAGAAACCACAGTTACGTAGAGCGTGATGGCAGATGAAGACTGTCCAAAGTAATTCCACTTTACAGTGTTATGTTCTAGCTGTGGCTTTAGAAGCTTGAACAGTAATGGATATTGCTGCTCTTTTATTGGTTTATTACCATCCTGGGTAGATAAGCAGACAAGTTCCCATATGTAATCCAACACCATGGCTTACCAAGCTTTGTAATAAACATTTACAAAACAAATAACAAAAAATAAATCGAGTGGGGTTGCCTGGACCCCTATGGTTCTGCTGGACTGTACCTGATCACAACCAGCCTGTTGATATCAACCTGGATGGTTTCTGGGAACCTGTAGACTGCCAGTCCTATTTCAGCTACCTCTTAACTCTGTATCACTAACTTGTACTTTATCTGCACCTTAGTGAAGGGTGTGTTGGTAATACTTGAATCTCCTAACCCTGTTCATACCGCTGCCCTCTATATCTGTCCCAAGCATGCTTGAATTCTGTTATAGCACTGTTTTCTATAACCTCAACTGGTTGGTCATTCCAGGCATCTGTCATTCTGTCAGTGAAGAAATGTTTTTACATGTTTCCTATGAACCTTCCTCCCTCTTCATACTATAAAACTCTGAAAATGTCCAAGTCATATATGAATGGATCATTCTAGATCATCCTGCTAGACCAAGCCATACCAGTGGGTAGTGTCCCCCTGTCAGCAAAGAAAGACTAGAAGCTTTTGATAACATCACTGATACCAAGGGCTGGTGCAACTAGAGGCATCCTTCAGTATTTCTCTGTCTCCAGCAGTTGGTGGTTGGATGTACAGAAGGTGCTTCTTTGTTACCTGAAGGTGACTAATCCTTTACATAAATCTGACAGACTGTTTGTCTTGTATGCTGGGCCTCCAAGTCCACCTTAGGTTGCTGGATAAAGGAAGCAGTGGCCTCTGAATACGCCTGTGCTGGTGCAAACTTTCTGCCTCTCATGTTTCCACCATTCAGAAAGCCGATCATGGTATAGTAAATGCCACTGATCCCAGAGTGAATACCAAAACCCACCTGAAAATCAACATGCCACTGTGCCATCCACTGCTTGCCTGCCCCACAGCTGGTCCTAGTTGGCTCACTATGCTGATGCCCCTTGCGGATGCCAGCCCTGGTGACCACCTCTTAGTTTAATGTTAACTTTTATTGTGCTCAGATTTTGCTTTTCATTTTGGTCCTGTGTTTGAGTTATAAGCACATTATAAAGTAAATCTATGGCACAAATTTAGGTTAATGACTGACTTACTTTCGGTAGAGACACCAGGCAAAAGTGTCTTCTATCCTCTCTCTTCTTGCTGGCTTTGGAACCGTTTGCACAGGAGAATGGAGAGGGGATACAGGGAGTGAGTATAAGGCTGGTGACACTATTGTACATGAATGGCACTTTGCTTTTTTTTTTTTTTTTTTACAAAACCCTTGGGATCCCTTGAAATTTTTATGAGAATTTATCAATCATTTCAGAGTGTCTGGATATAAATTGAATCGGAACAAGTCAGTACTATCCCCTGTTAATGTATTAGTCAATCTTGAGAAGGAACTGCACTCTGTTTCCCTTTTGCTAGCAGAGGGAGGCTCTTTCATTCTTAGGGGTTACCATTCCTGCTCAGTTGTACAGGTTATATGGGCTGAATTTCCCTCCTTTATTGGATAGTTTGCAAAAGAATTTGGAGAGATGGAGCTACATTGCTTCCTCCCTTCTTGCTAGGGTTAACATAAAACTAAATGTGCTACCTCAGTTCATGTATTTCTTTATAATGATACCTGTCGGGTGCCCAGTTAGTTTCTGCTGAGGTTCACAGGGTTGTAACAAAGTATATTTTGAATGGTCAGAGACACAGAGTTAAATTGAGAACCTTAATGTGGCCTAGAGGTTTAGTATTGCCAAATTTTCAAGCTTACCATTGGGTGGTACAGCTTAGAACAGCTTATGTTTCTTGGAGGGCTGATAAAACACAGCATTGGATACAATTGAGGCTGAAGGTTTACAGTTTAAGAATTTGGGAGTCTTATTATTTTCTAATCCCTCTGACTGGGTTAACAGAAGAAGAGATGACAGAATTGCTATTTTTACCTTATGAATGGTGGAATATGTTTACTAACAAGTTGAAACTTTAAATCATGGAGTTGCCCTTTTGATGTCACTCTGAGACAATCCTCCAACCTGTGTTTGTAGATCATGATAAATTTAAATGGTTGGTAAAATCTACAGTTCCTGATCGTGTATCCAGTCTAGTCCCGGACCTCTGGGTTGTCCATCTCATCTAGCAGCTTGGAGACTGAGAAACTCCTTCTTTTGTGATGTCACAGGTCTAATCATCCAGGAGCCTCCTCCTGACACCAGTTACCTCAGTCTCCAAGCAGCTGGATGGATGGTGAGCCTGGAGGTCCGGGCTCACTGGAGGAACAATTAGGATTTATCCAAAACTTTTGTAGCTCTAAATGGGAAAAAAAATTAGATTTTACACTGGAAAGAGGCTGCCCTTGGAAGGACTGTGCCTTTAAATTGCAGGAGGCCTTCCTTCAACTGTACCCCCCTCTCTCTCTCCCTCTCTCGTGTGACCCTTAGGTTTCCTGAGCTGACCGGGGCACGAAAGAGTAACCCTTGTGGGGGTAGAGGAGTAGAGCTCCGGTATTTTATTAGACAAGCCTAAGACCGGATCGGAGCGTTGCCAGCACCTTGTCAGAAGTCTTGCCTGATGTGATGTGGTGCTGTGCACACTCGTCGGCGTTGGCTGCGACCAGGAGAATTTCCTCAGTCCGGGATCCCGGCCATTCACGGTAGGCAGCTCCTGCGGTTCTACTGCTGATCTCCTTTATTTGTAGGCCCGCCGACCAGCACGTTAAATGAATTTGGGGTACCAGCCACACTCGGGGTCCAATATAAGGTAAGCGGACCGGGCGGGGGGTGGCGGCAGTGTGTTTGAGCGCGAAGGTTTCTGGCGGCAAGCCTTGTGGTGGCGGCGCGGTTAGGCCGTGTCGCTGTGCAGTCCTTTGCCTTTGCGGTTCCGGCGGGAAGCCTCTCGTTGGGAGGCCTTAATCGCTGTGGTCCTTTTTAACGGACGTTTGTCCGTAGCGGAACAGGCCGTTTTGAAGCGGAAGAATTCAACTTTAAGTCCCCTCACGGGGGTGCCGAGACTAGAGATAGCCTCAGCAGAGATGCCCGCCAAATTACAGTGTGTGGGGTCTGTGGAGTCAAAACAAGCGCAAACTCGGGAGTTTGTAAGGCCTACGCGAGAGAGGCCTCTCTGGATCAAGCACAGGAGGAGAAAGGAGAATGCCCGGGCGAAGCAGGGGCAGCGATAGAACCAGTTTTGGATCTGGTACAGGAGGAACCAGTGGCAGGGCCCTCTTCAGCTCCGGATCCTCCTCCTTCGCAGACCTCCTGGCCCTTGAGTCTGACGTCCATATTCTCACAAGAATTTGTGAGTCTCCTGCAGCAAGCGGTGGCAGGCAGTAGCCAACAAAATCCAAGGGCCGCGAGCTCAGGGGGAGTGAAGAGACTTGCGGCACCACTTCAGGGGGATGAGGCCCCTGAGAAAGTTAAGAAGCCTAGAGTGGAGGGGTCTCTCGGGGCACAGTCTCTGGCCTCTGAGGGGCCTCTGTCGGATGACGAACGTCATAGTATGGAGCTGGAGGAGGAGCTAGAAGAAGGTGAGCTCTCCGAGAAGGAAGACCAGCCTAGAGTAGTGCGGGTCTTCAGGAGAGAGGAGCTTTCGGCACTCATAGTGGAGTCGCTGAAGGTGCTGAATATGCCGGTACCGGGGGCGACAGCGGATGAGACGCTGGAGGATCCCTTATTACAGGTTTTCTGGAAAAGCCAGAAAGCGTTCCCGGTCCACAGAGTGTTTCAGGAAATGATCCAAGAAGAATGGAACCTTCCAGAGGCTCCTCTGAAAGGATCCAGAGTGATGAGTTGTCTGTATCCTTTGGTGGACCAAGATAAAGAGATGTTCAAACCGCCCAAAGTGGACGTGGCCGTCTCCGCAGTGACGAAGAAGACCACCATTCCCGTAGAAGGTAGTGCGGCTCTCAAGGATGCACAAGACAGGAAGTTGGATGTGCTGCTGAAACAGGTAATTGAGGTGAATGCTCTTTCGCTCCAGGCGGCCATTTGTGGGGCCTGGGTGGCTAGAGCCTGTCTGCGCTGGTCACAAAAGGTTGCAGGACAGGAGAGTGACCGCCTTGACGAAGTAGCTAAGTTGGAGTCCGGCGCGGCCTATTTAGCAGATATCCATTATGATCTTATGAGGGGCTTGTTGAAGAGCATGGCTTCTGCGGTGGCAGCGCGGAGGTACCTGTGGTTGCGCAACTGGGCGGCAGATAGCTCCTCTAAGGCTAGACTCAGTAAGCTTTCATTTAAGGGCTGACTCTTGTTTGGAGAAGATTTGGAAAAACTGGTTAAGGACATGGGCAAATCCAAGGGTGGCAGATTTCCAGAGGACAAACCTAAACAGGGGTGCCCTTCTCCTGAGGGACGAGGACAACAGCGGGATTTTCGGCATTTTCGTTTCCCAAGATTCAACACAGGGCAGAGAGGTCAGTTCCCTTCCCGGAGCCAGGGGTTTCGGGGAGCGGGAAGGGGCTTCGGGCCCTCCTCCGCGGCGTCCCTTAACTCCAGAAAGCCCCAATGAGATCAGGGGGACCCAGATGCCATGCCTGCCCGTGGGGGGACGGCTGCAGGAGTTTTATTCTGCCTGGGTCCAAATAACTTCAGATCAGTGGGTGCTGGAAGTTATCCGAGAGGGCTATGCACTGGAACTCTTAAGGCCAGTGCGCGACGCCTTTGTTCTGTCTCCCGGACGGTCTCTCCCCAAATGCGAGGCTGTCCGGAAGACAGTACAAAGGCTGCTCGATCTCAAGGCAATAGTGCCGGTGCCGCAAGACCAGTACGGCTCCAGTCGGTACTCCATTTACTTCATCGTTCCAAAGAAGGACGGAGGTTTTTGCCCTATTCTAGACCTCAAAGGGGTGAACAGGTGCCTCCGGGTGTCGCACTTCCACATGGAGACTCTGCGGTCGGTGGTCGTGGCCGTGCAGAAAGGCGAATATCTGACGTCCCTCGATTTGTCGGAGGCGTACCTACACATTCCGATAAGGCCAGATCATCACAAGTTCCTCAGATTCGCGGTGCCGTTTGGACATTTCCAGTTTCGAGCGTTGCCTTTTGGCCTGGCAACCGCGCCTCGGACTTTCACCAAGGTGATGGTGGTGGTGGCGGCAGCATTACGGAAAGAAGGCATACTCGTGCATCCTTACCTAGACGATTGGTTGATCCGGGCAAAGTCCAGAGACGAGAGCAAACGAGCGACGGCCAGAGTGGTGTCCTTCCTGGAAAGTCTCGGGTGGGTGGTCAATCGGGCAAAGAGTCGCCTGGTTCCCACCCAGTGCTTGGAGTACTTGGGAGCACGGTTCGACACGGTCAGCGGATTAGTATTTCTGACGGAGCAGAAGGCGCGAGACCTGCGGAAGCTGATCCAGAGATTCCTATTGACCAGGAGGCCTTCAGCCTGGCGCTACCTGCAGCTGTTGGGTACCATGGCGGCGGCGGCGATAGAAACGGTGCTGTGGGCACGTGCCCACATGAGACCCCTGCAAAGGGCGCTACTTCGCCGCTGGTCTCATCAGCAGGACCCGTTGTCGCGGAGGCTTCCCTGCTCGGAGGAGACGTGTCAAGCCCTACGGTGGTGGCTGCTTCTCGAATCTCTGCAGTCCGGGAAAAGGTTAGAGACACCGGACTGGATACCCCTGACTACGGACGCCAGCCTGCGGGGCTGGGGAGCTCACCGTCAGGGCAGTTTCTCGCAGGGTCAGTGGAATGCTCAGGAGCGGACATGGTCAATTAACCGGTTGGAGCTAAGGGCAGTTGCCTTAGCCCTGCGGGAGTTTCAGACACTTCTCAGAGGAACAGCAGTCCGGGTATTTTCCGACAACACGACGGCGGTAGCCTACGTCAACAGACAAGGGGGAACCAGCAGCGTCGCACTAGAGTCAGACGCCGAAGCCCTGTTCGCTTGGGCTGAAGTGAATCTCCTGGATCTATCGGCAGCGCACGTGGCAGGACTGGAGAATGTGGAAGCCGATTTTCTCAGCAGGGTGCAGGTGGATCCCAGGGAATAGGTGTTGCATCCGGAGGTGTTTGCGATGTTGATTCGCCGGTGGGGGGTGCCGGTCATGGACCTCATGGCCATGTTCGCTTTGGCAAAGGTAGGCCGCTTCTACAGCAGACGGAAAGAGAGAATGTCAGAGGGTCTGGATGCGCTCATCCAAAGCTGGCCGGCGGGTCAGCTGCTGTATGTCTTCCCGCCGTGGGTGTTGATCGGCAGGGTTCTCCAGAGGATAGAACGATACAGAGGTCAGGTCATTCTCATCGCTCCAGACTGGCCCAGGCGTCCTTGGTATGGGGATCTGGTAAGATTGTTGATCGCAAAGCCCTGGCGACTTCCTCCTCGGGCGGATCTTCTGTCTCAGGGGCCCCTGTTCATGCCCCACGTGGATCAATTCTCGCTTACGGCTTGGCTATTGAAAGGGCACAGCTGACCTCGCGGGGATATTCAGTGGGGGTGATCTCCACTTTGTTACGAGCCAGGAGGAGATCCACTTCGCTGGCCTATGTTCGCATTTGGTGAGTGTTTGGGGCCTGGTGTTCCGGTAAGGGGTGCGAGCCGTTAAAAGCCTCTATTCCCCAGATTCTGCAGTTTCTTCAAGATGACTTCGAGAAGGGTTTAGCGGCCGCGTCGCTTAGGGTTCAGGTCGCGGCCTTGGCTTGTTATAGAGGTAAGGTAGCTGGTCAGACGCTTGGAAGCTAGGGGGATGTCAAGCGGTTTTTGAGAGCGGTATCCCTACTCAGGCCGCCCTTTAGGCCGGTCGTTCCGAATTGGCATCTGCCGTTCGTGCTGGAAGCATTGGAACAGGAGCCCTTCGAACCCCTAGCTAGAGCATCCCTCAAGGACCTCACCTTAAAGGTGGTGTTTCTCGTGGCAGTTTGCTCGGCGAGAAGATTGTCAGAGCTGCAAGCGCTCGGCTGCCACGAGCCCTATCTCTCTCTTGAGACAGCGAAGGTGGTCCTGCGGCCGGTGCCAGCCTTCTTGCCAAAAGTCGTTTCGGCGTTCCATATGAACCAAGAAATTTCCTTGCCTGTCTCCAGAGACTGCGTGGGGGATCCAGTGGCGCGGAAATTGCATCTATTGGATGTCCGTCGGGCGCTAAAGAAGTATCTTCGACGAATAGCCGTCTTTCGCAAGTCGGATAGGCTTTTTGTGCTTTTCGCGGGGCCACAAAAGGGGAAAGTGGCATCGAAACCCACAATTGCATGGTGGATTAAGGAAGCCATTGCATCGGCGTACGTATTGAAGGGTAGGCCGGTGCCAGAAGGGCTTAGGGCCCAATCCACTAGGGCGCAGGCGGCATCTTGGGCAGAGGTTCGGCTGGTTTCGTCGGTGGACATTTGTAAGGCGGTGACGTGGTCGTCCTTGAATTCGTTTGTTAAACACTACTGCCTGGATGTGCAGTCGGCGGAGGAAACCGTTTTTGGCTCAGCAGTACTTCAGGCTCGCCTATCCGGTCCCTCCCGTGTTTGAATCTTGCTTCACTGCTCTGGTAATAACCCAAAGGTCCGGGACTAGACTGGATACACGATCAGGAAGATGAAATTAGACTTACCTGCTAATTGTAGTTCCTGGAGTGTAGACAGTCTAGTCCCGTGTCCCTCCCCGATTTTTGCCTTTAGGGGTATTGCAGCCAGAAGTCCTCCTAGTGCACAGGTAAGAGGTGTCTGTTTTTGGGGGACTGCGGCACGTGGGGGGGGGTTGGCTATCCTGGGGGTATAGCTTTTCAGTGGCAGGGACATCCTTCCTTCCTTCAGAGCAATTGGGGGGGTGCCTCTGCAAGTTTAAAGTCCAGTTGAGGGGGGGTCTCCCCTCGTTTTAGCATTATGGTTCACGCTGTTATCTAGCATTACCTTTTTTGTTTGCATCTAATTCTTACTTGTTGCTCCGGTGAGTCTGCTTTGTCAATAGGGTACTGGTGTCAGGAGGAGGCTCCCGGATGATTATACCAGTGACATCACAAAAGAAGGAGTTCCTCAGTCTCCAAGCTGCTAGATGAGATGGACAACCCAGAGGTCCGGGACTAGACTGTCTATACTCCAGGAACTACAATTAGCAGGTAAGTCTAATTTCATCTTCTAGTTAGGAACTTTCTCTCTGAAATAGATCATCACTAATCTAATTCTGAAGTATTCCACTATCCCACCTTTTTTTTTCTTTCATGTCCATGATTTGGCCTAACTTCAACCAGTCCATTAACTGGGCAGTTGCATCTCCTTCCATTCGGCCACAATTATCATTCTTACTGCCACAAAAAAAGAAAGTTTGAGAGGTCTCCCTTGTACACATATGTTCCACCAGACGCAGATGAGAAGCCCAGAAGCATTAAGGAATATGACTTAGGACCAGCAACCCCCATTATAGTTTTACTTGTATGCCACATCCTCTCCTAAAAAGGTATTATTTTGCTAGGAATGATAAGGAAAGGAATGGAGAACAAAACCAAGAATCTTATAATGCCTCTGTATCATTCCATGGTGCGACCACAGCTTGAATATTGTGTGCAATTCTGGTCGCCATATCTTAAAAAGGATATAGCAGAATTAGAAAAGGTACAGAGAAGAACCACCAAAATGGTAACGGGGCTAGAAGGATACCCCTATGAGGAGAGGCTTAAAAGGTTAGGATTCTTTAACTTGGAAAAGAGAAGGCTGAGGGGAGATATGATATAGGGCTATAAATTAATAAATGGAGTGGAACAGGTAAATGTAGATTGGTTATTTACTCCTTCAAAAAGTAGAAAGACTAGGGGACACTCAATGAAGCTACAGTGTAGCCCATTTAGGACTAATAAGAGAATATTTTTTCACTCAATGAGTAATCAAACTCTGGAATTTGTTGCCAGAGGATATAGTAAAAGCTGTTAGTATAGCTGGGTTTAAAAAAGATTTGGACAAGTTCCTAGCGGAAAAATCCATAAACTATTATAATAAGAGGACCAGGGAAGTCCACTACTTATCCCGGGATAAGCATTGTGGAATCTGTATGCCTTTTTGGGAACCTGACAGGTACTCGTGATCTGGATTGGCCACTATTGAAAACAGGATACTGGGCTTGATGGACCTTGGTCTGATCTAGTATGGCATTTCTTATGTTCTTATATTCTTAAAAGGAAAAGAACGTAAAGTATCATTGTTCTCCTTCCTGGCACATTAGGTATCCATGTTTAAGATAAGGAGAGAATGTGATCCTCTTATTTATTCATTTCTGGGTTCTTTTCTGTACATATGAAAAAAGTGTTACTTCATTTTGATAGTGAGAATGCATCTCTGGTTTCAGGTCACAGTTCACTCATCACATTATTCCCTCCATAGATAATGGCTCCCCCTAATATTGTACGAGTTAAGGTGACTTGTTAGGAGTGCTTGGAGTATTGCACCAAATACTTCTCTATTTGGAGAAGTAATGGCTACAGTGAGAAGCTGACATTCTTGTTGAGTAGCACTCTCTGATGCAGAAAGGAAATTGTTTAGTCTTTTGAAACATGAATTCATGTCGGGAGATGACTATGGAATGAAGCTACAATTTCTGATGATATGCTGAAGTTTTTCAAACTCAGATAAGTAATATATTTTGGAAATGAACTGAATACAGTTGGAAATTCAATGTTTATATGGCTTTTCTGGCTTTGCATTGCATGTGAACTCGGTTGAGATGGAGAAGATCTTCATGTACTAAGAAATGCAGTCTGAGACCAAGAACATATGGCAGAAAGATACAGAAATATTTACCATTTGTTGTATGTCACAGGCTAATTAAGATGAATTTACAAGCACATATGGATAAGTTACCCATTCATGTTACATCTTATGAACTCCAGAAGGAGGCGCTCTTTGGCACTGATGCATGTACTAGGCCGAGCATTAGTAGTAAATTTGATAGACTGAGATCATATTACATGTACCCTGGCTTAGGAATATGGCTCATTTCGTAATGGTATGTGCAAAACTAACTCTCATGGAGAAATTGCCCTTCAAAGAAAGCCCAAATAGGCTATTCATATATTAAAAATTTTTGGGAGACTAGATCTAGCAATAGTTTTCTCCAGACCGGGGGAGGGGTCCATAACAGGTGGAGTCGATTGGCCACACAGCATGCCAAAGTGAACTTTGAGACTATTCCAACCTTTTCTATGCCCTTCCTTTTCTTTTAAAAGCAATAGGGGACTATTTGGGAGGAGAGCTACTGGCATATGTTACCTTTCTCTTAGAAACTTCTGATAGAGCAGTGCCACTGTTTGTCAGCTGCAAAGGGGAAGGGTTTCATTTTGAGTCTGTTCCTGTAGTAGCATTGCATGCAGAATATTGTTGGGGTGTGTTAAAGACAACATTGCCTAATTGAGACAAGTAATGTATGAATTAATTTATGAATAGCAAACATTAGATGATGAAGATGCTGACATTTCTTTGCTGGGAGCACTGGTATAAATTCAGGCATCTAAGAATATAAAGCAAAAAGCTCCCCAGTTTGTCCATTATATAAGATTGGTAGGGGGAATTTGTTGAACAAATATTGGGCCAGATAAGACTTCTGGCCTTTGTCATGTATTTCCTGCACATGGTGGGTGGTCGCAATTACTGAATCAGTTCTTTTGAGCAGGCTTGATGAACATCATACATTTGGGACATGTGTCTGGGATTATTCATCACCATAACAGAGCAGCAGCATTTGTTTCTGAGTGGAATCCACTGGTCCTATTTTTTCTCCAGGAACAAGGAGGAAATCAGTCCTCACTTATGGGTGATGTAGGCACCTACGGAGCCCGCACAGAGCAATTCCCAAGCTTTCAAAGAAAACCTATGAGATTGCTGCCATGCATGCGTGGTCCTCTTCTCGCCCAAAGGTGCCATCTTGGTCAGTCTCCCTTTTTCCGCGGAGCCCTTCGGGCATACATCCTCGTCCCTTGGAAAAAGATTTTTTGACTTCTGCCTTTTGGCCCTTTTTTCCAGTTGCACCGGTCCTCTCCCATCCTCCTCTTCGCCCCTGCTTCGGCTGTGGGCTAGGGGATCCATTTTTTGTTTTCCCTTAGTGTTTTTCTTTCGGGCCCTTTTCTTGCCCTTTAGTTTTTCACCGCTAGCCTTGAGGATTTTTGATCTTGCTGGGGCCCTTTTTGCCCCCATGGCCACCGGTTTTAAGAAATGTGACAGATGCTCCAAAAATATGTCGCTTACAGACACCCATGACTGCTGTCTATGGTGTCTGGGGGCTGATCTCAACCCGGAGCCCTGCTCACTTTGTAAGAAAATGGCTGCAAGCAGAAGTCCGATGACATTTTCCATAAGGCAGCCCCGGGAGCCCCGGTGGCACCTCGCCCCACCGATCCACTGCTGGCAGGGTCCCCTGCAGTGACCCCACGCCCCAGGTGTCACTCACATCAGGGTTTGCCTGAGGTGGAACGGCGGAAGAAGAAGAAGACCTCAAAGTTGCTGTCGGGGGCTCTGGATAAGAACAAGCGGTCTCACGCTTGTTCCCTTAGCCCTCCCCGGCATTCCCAAGGGTCGGACAAGGAGCAGCCTCGAAAGGTACCTCATACGGACACTGAGTGGGAGTCCCGTATGCTGGCACTGGAGCGCAGCATTTCTGTCTTCTTCTCCGTCCAGCAGGTGCTTTTGCCCAGCACGGCTGGCTCGTGCCTTGAGACAGAGGGTCACCTGACTGGGGACCTGAAAACTGCCTTGGAAACCCCCGAGAGCCGCGGGCCTTGTGAGGGTCCTCGGCACCAGTCTCACTTGCCATCCCGTTCCTCGGGGCGAGGTCTTCCAGAGCCAGTGCCTCTGGCTCCAAGCAGGCCTCGGCCACAGGGCACAGGGATCAGCCTGACTCAGAGTCCTTCTCAGACCTATCGGGCTGGGAATCGGATGGGGATACTTCCCCAGAGACACACGCCCACAGGGATCTCCCCTCTGACCCATCCCTGCCCGCCTCCCAAAGGCGGTTGCCTCCAGAGGACATCTCTTTCCTGGCATTTGTGCGGGATATGGCTCGGGCCCTCAACCTGCCGTTGCAGACTGAGGAGGAGCAGAGGAACTTGACATCTTGCAGTACGAGTCCTCCGTCCAGGGAGTCTCTTACGGTTCCGATACCGTCTATCCTATCCCGGCTTCTTCTCTGCATGTGGGAAGCACCCGCCTCGGTCCCTATTGTCAATAGAAGACGCGATACCATGTTTAGGTTCCAGCGCAGCCCGGGGTTTCGGAAGACCCAACTTCCTCACACCTCCATGGTAGTTGAATCTGCAATGCGGAAACAGAAGAGCCTGAAGTCGCACTCTTCAGTCCTGCCTGTTAGGGAATCCCATGCCCTTGATACCCTTGGGCGCAAGGCTTACCAGGGATCCATGCTGGCGTGTTGCATCCAGGCATACCAATTATATATGGATATGCTTCTTCGTGACCTCGCCAAGGAGCTTGGTGGTTTTTCCACAAGCCTTGGTGGGGAGCACCTCCTCAGGTTCCAGACCCTCCTGTGGTCGGTCGCAGACTGCTCAAAATACCTTTACCATGCCGCTTATGACGGGTTTAAGTCTTCCACCCATGTAGCTAGCAGCAGCTGGCATCGGAGCCCAATGTCAGGCATGGCTCCAGTCTTCGTACCTAGAGCAGTGGGTCCAGAAGAAGCTCCTGGATGTTCCCTGCCTCGGCTGTTCAGCAAGCCCATGGAGGACAAGGCAGCCGAGATCGAGACTGAGTTCGTGACTCGCACCCATCTCTCTCGCAAAACCTCCTCACTTCCACGGAAGAAGCAGCACACCAAAAAGCCTTTCTTCCAAAGGAAAGGGCTTCCCTACCGGGGATACCCACCATATCCGCCTACCCCTGCACCAACGACCAGCGCTCAGGGCAAAAGGGGTGCTCAGGGTCACTGGAAACCCAAGGGGCCCAAGACCCAGCCACTGGCACCACCCAAGCCATCCCCAGGGTTTTGATGCCGAAAGCATAGCCTCTCGCCCCCTGGGGCCGCTTCTGCCCGTGGGAGGACACCCGTCTCTTTTCACCCCCGAATGGGCGGCTATTACATCGGACACCTGGGTCTTGCAGGTGATCTGGGACGGGTATCGTCTCTGTCTAGACAGACTCCCTTCTCCCTGGCGGAGCCTACTCTGCTTCCCTCGCACCAGGCTTGCTTGCAACAGGAGCTGAAAATTTCCTCGGTCAACAAGCGGTCGAAAGAGTTCTGCTGCTCTTACGGGGTCAGGGATTTTATTCCTGGTACTTTCTCATTCCGAAGAGGACGGGGGGGCCTGCGCCCCATTCTCGACCTCAGGAACCTGAACAAGTTTCTGCTGTGGGAGAAGTTCAACATGCTATCCCTTGGCATCCTGCTGCCCTACCTCTGGCAGGGCGATTGGCTATGCTTCTTGGATCTCAGAGACGCTTACACCCACATTTCTGTCCACCCCAAGCAGAGGAAGTACCTGTGTTTCAGAGTGCAAGGAGAGCACTTCCAATACAGTGTGCTCCCCTTTGGGCTCGTGTCTGCCCCATGAGTCTTCACCAAGTGCCTGTCGGCAGCCATGGCCCACCTCCGGCTGCAGGGCATATCCATCTACCCTTATCTAGACAATTGGCTCATCTCGGGTGCCTCAGCAGAGGAGGCTCATCTCTTGGCGTCGCGCACAGTTCTCCTAGAGTGCCTTGGTTTCCTGATCAACTACTCCAAATCCCACCTCACCCCAGTGCGGACCCTGGAGTTCATTGGTGCTCTTCTTGACACAGAACATGCGCTCGCTTTTCTCCCTCAAGCATGTGCAGACCAGCTCCACGCTCTCGCTGCCGAGGTCCAGAGCCGGCCCAGAGTCTTGGCACGAGCCATGCTGCGCCTCCTGGGACACATGGCCTCGACGGTACTTATTGTTCCCCATGTTAGCATGCATATGCGAGCGGCCCAATGGTGCCTCAGGGCGCAATGGGCCCAGGCCTTGGGCCGCCTCCGGAACCCTGTCTGAGTGTCTCGTAGCCTAGTTGCGTCCCTAGTCTGGTGGAAGGACCCCCAGAGCCTCCTTTGGGGCATGTTCTTCCAGACTCATTCGCACAAACTCATCTTGACGACGGATGCCTCACTGTTGGGTTGGGGAGCCCACTGCGGCCACCTCTGTACCCAGGGGCGGTGGTCACCCAAGGAATCTCGGCAGGAGATCAACCTGCTCGAGCTTCGGGCAGTCCAGCTGGCGGCCTTGAAGGTCTTCGAGCGCCACCTGAGGGGCAGGTCAGTGCTCATGCAGACCGACAACAGAGTTGCAATGTTCTACAAAAACATGGAGGGGGGCACGGGCTCCCGCCTCCTCTTCCGGAAGGCAGGCCTCCTCTGCAGTGCGCCGGGGCATGATCCTAAGAGCTGTCTACATCCCGGACCAAGACAATGTCCTCGCAGACAGGCTCAGCAGGCTTCTCCGCCTGCACAAGTGGCACCTGAGTCCACTGGTGGTTCTCCATCTGTTCCGCCATTGGGGGCTCCGTCCATGGACCAGTTCGCTAGCCCGATGAACTCACATTTCCCCGGCTTCTGCGGGCCGACACCACACCCGAGCAGGGTGGCCCCAGATGCGTTCCTCCTAGACTGGATCTCCAGGCTGCTGTATGCATTCCCTCCCACTCCTCTCCTGGCGAGGACTCTCCACAAGATCCAGTGCGACTGAGCGCTGATTCTCATGGCTCCTTCGTGGCCTCAACAACCTTGGTTCCTGCTTCTACTCCTGCTCTCGTCGGAGCCTCTGGTCCCCCTGGGCAGTGCCCCTGGTCTGCTGACACAAGAGGAGGGGCGGATGCTTCATCTGAACTTGGTCTCGCTATCCCTGACAGCCTGGAGGCTGAAAGGGTCTCTTTAGCCTCACTGTACCTCCCAGTGGAGATCGAGGATGTCCTCCTCACATTGAGGAAGGACTCAATGAGGCAGGCCTATGACCTGAAGTGGCGGTGGTTTTCGATCTGGTGCTCCAAGCTCCAGATTGACCCGTTCTCCTGCTCCACCCATTGGGTTCCTCCAGTACCTTCTCCACCTTTCGCAGATGGGACTGAAGTCCAACTCGGTCAGGGTTCACCTGAGCGCCATCTCGGCCAATCACGTGCCTGTCGAGGGTGAACCCCTCTTGGGTCATCCTCTGGTCTCCCGCTTCATGTGGGGCCTCCTGCTTTCCAAACCCCCCATCTGGCCTTCCCTCAACATAATGCTCATGCAGCTAACGCGGCCGCCTTTCGAACCAATGGCGACATGCTCGCTGCGGCACCTCTCCTGGAAGGTGATTTTCCTGGTGGCACTGACCTCAGCGCAGCGAGTCAGCAAACTTCAGGCCCTCATGGCCGAAGCCCCCTACACCAGGTTTTACAGGAACAGGGTGGTCCTTCGCACCCACCCCAAGTTCTTACTGAAGGTTGTCTGATTTCCACCTCAATCAGGAGGTGGTCTTGCCAACTTTCTTCCCGAGACCTCACGTTGACCGGGCATCGGATGTCCTGCATATGTTCAACTGCAAGAGGGCGCTCGCCTTCTACCTGCAGCGTACCCAAGGTCATCATAGGTCTGACCGGCTTTTCATCGCCTACGATCCCAACCGCCTGGGGCTGACAGTCACCAAGCACACCTTCTCCATCTGGGGGTGGACTGCATCGCCTTTGCCCAGGCAAAGGCGGGCACCCTGCTGGATTGTCGGGTCACCGCACACTGCGTCCACACCAAGGTGGCATCGCTGTGCTCAGTGCCTCTGACAGACATCTGCCAAGCAGCGACCTGGTCTTCAGCGAACACCTTCGCTTCGCACTACTGCCAGGAGAGGGAGTCCTGCTGGGACAGCGCCATCAGCCAGGCTGTACTCTGTAGTTTGTTCAGGGTATAAGCAACTCCTGCCCTCTGACCCTTCTTCTGCGGCTACTGAGAACTTGTCCTGAAGTCCCAAGGACTCGGGCTTCCTTCGGACATCGGCTTCTGCTCACGGCCTTGTGGAGATGTTTTTGGCTTACAGGTTCGGTAGCCTGTAGTTGGGGTGTCCCATAAGTGAGGACTGACTTCCTGCTTGTTCCTGGAGAAAGCATAATTACTCACCTGTAGCAGGTGTTCTCCAGAGACAGCAGGAAAAAGTCCTCACTACCCTCCCACCTCCCCTGAAGAGCTGCAATTTTTTTGTCTTTCCCTTGCCATCTGCTTAGTAGGACTCTAGCTCTGGGACCTGACTGAGCAAGATGGCACCTATGGGCAGGAAGAGAACCACACATGCATGGTAGCAATCCCAAAGGCTTTCTTTGAAAGCTGGGGAATTGCTCCGTGCAGGCTCTGTTGGTGCCGACGTCACCCATAAGTGAGGACTGATTCCTGCTGTCCCTGGAGAACACCTGTTACAGGTGTGTAACTACGTTTTTTTCTTATTGTAGATGTTTCTAAAGTTGTACGTCTTGTTGCATAGTTAGCTTTTGTTGTACATCACTCTGAGCAGCTGAAGAGCTGGTAGTTTGTTAAAGAAATAGCAATAAATAAATAAAATAAATACTGAGTGGCCTTTATAAATGAGGAACAATTATAGGTGAGTCATTTCACATCATGATATGTAGGAGATTCAAGGCAGATCAGCGCAATTCAAATATTTACTCCCAATACATTGGCATGGGAAGAGAGATTCTGGGATATAAAATATTTCTACATACATCAGTTTCTGAAAAAGTTGTAAATCTTTTGACATCTGTATGACGTACGTTTGCCTTTTTTTTACTTTCCTTATTTAGGATCACAGAGAATCCAATTTTTCAGTGATGCAAATGTACTTACTTAGTCTACTATTTGTCCTACTTAATAATAGTTTCTTCCTGCTGCATTAGTTTTCTAGCTCAACACCATGAGCCTTCATTTGTAACTTCTCCTAGGGTTTTCCCCTATTTTTATATCTCTTCCCACTCGGCCAACTGTTGCAGCAGGAGTCGTTAGCCAAGAGCCATAAACTGCAGCTGCCTTTGGAACTCGGCTAATGTAGCTTCTTAAGGGCCAAATTTTCAAACGCCATGGCAGTTTACTACTACCACTGCCAGATACTGTCACTTAATATCTTGCCAATATTTAAGCCACATTGCTTAAATATTGGCAGGATATTAAGCAGCAATGTCCAGATAAGAGCTGCTGTGAAATGTCTGAGCTGAGCGGCACTATCCGGATCAGTGTTGGCACTTACCCAGTTAGTGAGATTTTCAGTTGGCACTTATTTGTATTGGAGCTTAGACCACATGAAAATCGGGCCTAAGTTGCCTGGATAAGCTCACACTAAAAATCCTGCTAACTTGATAACATTGGCACTTACCCGGATGGCACAGACACTGCACTAATTGGATAGTGCTGGAGCAGTCTGTGGAGATATTCAGCAGCACTATCCGGATAGTGCCGCTGAATATCATGGTTAGCACCCTTAACTAAACTGCCTCCTGATGGCTGACTGGCTAAGGGTTCTGAATATCTGCCCCTAAGTCAGGCCTCTAGATATTGCCATTGAGCAGTGGCTTTGACTTCCCCCTTCTCCGTATTGTGACTCTTGGTCCGTCCAGAGAGCAGAGTCCATGCCTGGGAATCAAACCCAGCTTCCCTGCATGTCCATACACAGTACTAGCCACAGGGCTAGCCTCTTCCTGTAGTATCCTAGTATGTTCCTACTAACATATTTTAAAGATTTGGCAGTTGTCTGTATATTTATTAAAGAATAATCTATTGTTGCTCCTAGGGTACTGTGCGCTCAGAACGTGACTATGAAAGTCTGGTTATGATGCGGATGCGGCAAGCAGCAGAGAGACAGCAGCTGATTGAGCAGCTGCAACGGGAAGATGAAGAGGAGTCTCATACATAGCATGGACATAAAGAAAATAGTGTTCTCTTCTATGTTCAGCCTTCTAACTTCTTAAGTTAACAATTTAATAAACCCATGTGAAGTGTTTTATTCCTTTTTTATAGAAGTTCTAGGAATCTTGTTTTCTTTCTCCATGATACTTTATAAAAGGAGGATAGACCCCAGTATAAAAAAAGTATGTGAAACCAGAATTCTACAGTACTACTACTCTTTATGATTTCTAAAGTGCTACTAGATGTATGCAGCACTTTACACCTAAGGAACAGTCCCATCTGGCCAGAGCTTACAATCTATTCAAGCAAAACAGGAGAAATGAGAGAAAAGGGAGTTCCATTTATTATGGGTATGAACAGACGCATAAGGGGTTAAGATTTAAGAGCAGCCTCAAAAAGATGGGCTTTTAGGCTGAACTTTAATAAGACCAGAGAAGAGTGTATGACATACCAACTCAGAAAGTTGATCGCAAACATACGATGCAGCAAGGTTGAAAAATTAATCTGAAGTTGGCAGTGGAGGAGGACAACATAAACAAAATACTCCTGCTGGAATTCTGCATATAACATTCAAAATTCTGTGTCAAAAAGTTTGAATTATGCAAAATTCTGCATCTTTTGTTCGTCAAAATAGCAAAGCATATTGTTTTTGTGTGATAATGTAAAATACAATATAGAAAAAAAATCACAAAAATGTGCAAAATTTTGAATTATTGTGTGTAGAATTCCAGTAGGAATAATAAGAGTAACTTGCCAAATAAGCAGAGTTCATGAGGAAGAATGCACTGGTAGATGAGAGAAGCTTGCACTGTGTGTGGGAATGAATAAGGGAGCCATTGAAGTGAATTGAGAAGAAGTGTTACGAGAGTATAGTGACACTGACGAAAAATGAGTTGTGCAGATGAATTTTGAATAGATTGAAGTAAAGAGAGAGAGTTCGGTAGCAGACCAGTGAGGAGCAAGTTGCAGTAGTCTAAGGGAAGGTGATGAGACTGTGGATAAGGGTTTTGGTAGAGTCTTCAGAAAGGAAGAGATGGATTTTGATGATGATATAGAAGAGGAAATGGCAGGCTTTACCAGTGTGCTGGATATTTGTTTTTAGTTCAGTTTTGTCAGATTTGATGTTTTGTTTTTGATTCCAATCTCAAAGCGAATTGCAAGTAATACATTGATTAAAAACAAAAAACATTCATATGTCATGTATTACATATATATTTATAAATGATTACTTCTGTAACACCACCTGGATATTTGTGTTGTGCCATAAATGCCATACGTAGAGAGAGAGAGAGGAGTCAAAGATAACCCTGGAGTTGAAGGCTGAGGGCACTGGGAAGATAACCGTATTAGCCACAGGAATGGGCAGAGGGGGCTGGGTTTAGGGGGAAAGATCAGCTCTGTCTTGGCCATGTTAAGATTCAGTTGGCTCTGGGACATCCAGGTGGCAATGTCAAATAAGCAGGCTGATATAGGGGACTGGGTTCCTGCTAAAATTTCAGATGTAGAGAGAGACATGTAGATATCATTATATAAAGATGATGCTGACTGCTGTGTGTGGGGATTATAGCACCAAGGGAGCAAGTATAAAGAGAGAAGAGGTCTTAAGACAGAACCTTAGGTACACAGATTGATAGTGGGATAGAAGAGGAGGAGGCTCTATTAGAGCACACACTAAAAGTGCAATAGGAGAAAAAAAGAGAACCAAAACAGAGTTCCAAATCCAGGTGAACACAGAGTATCAAGGTGTAGGTGGTAATCCACAGTGTTGAAATCAGTGAATAATGTCAAGAAAAGGATTGCCTAAAGATTCTGATTTGACCAAGGATAAGTCTCTGGAAATTGACAAATAATGTCTCTGGTCATTTGGAGCACAGTGAGCCCCATTCCTTCAGGTCATTAGATACTTGGAAGATTTTCATTTTTTTTATGTAATAGGATATCTCCAGAAACAAGCAGGAATGCAGTCTTCACATATGGGTGACGTCGGCACTGATGGAGCCCGTGTGGGAACGCTCCCCAGCATCCAATAGGAAAGCCTTTGGGAGCACTCCATTCCGCCTTCGTGCCTGCTTTCCCAACTCCTCAGTTCTTTGTTTTCCATGGAGTCATCAGGATGTACAATCCTGTCACCGCAGAAAAACGTTTTTTTTGGGTGAAATATGGTGGTTTGTCTTCCCGTTGACACCAGTTCCATCAAATCCGACACCAGTCCCAATAATTTTTTCTTATTAGTTATAAATTTTTCTATTCTTTTTTTCTTTTATTCCCATGGTTTTCACTGCTAACTAGGCCTTTAGGCCTCCATTTGCTTATCTTCAATTTTGAAGAACATGTTTTCAATCATGGAAAAAAACAACTGGTGGTTTTAAAAAAAATGTACCAAGTGTGTCGGTACTATATCAGTCACTGATAAGCATGACTGGTGTCTAAAATGTTTGGGCCCTGACCATCTACCGAATTCTTGCCATTTGTGCCAACAAATGACAAAGGGAGGCTTAAAGAATAGAGCCAGACAGTATGGATCACTGTTTGCCCTGGACTCCATTTCAGTGACTTCCACTTCATCGAGGACATTGACCTCCTCTCATGGATTAAAAGCAAGTCTTTCATTTCTTCTAAGGCATCGGCATCAAAGACCAGTACCAAGACCAGAGGTAAATCACAGCATAAGCATCAAGACTCCCCTAGTGGTGCTTCTGATGTAACCTGGCAGCCAAACACCCCCAGCAGGAGGACCTTTTCTCGAAAGTACAGGAAGGGCTCCAGGATGCTCCCGAGGAATCAACCTCTGGAGAGCTAGCGGTTCCATGCTTTGTGACGGTGGCTCAAAACCCCATGTGTGATTCCACCCAGACATCAGCCATCTTCCTAGGCCAGCGCATGCTGGTTCTCGAGAGGAGTTTGGCTGCACTCTTGGTAGTCTTGGTATCGACAGCTCCAGCAGTGTAGGTTTTGGCACCCAGCCTACAGCCAATGATATCGGCCCCTATGCCAGTCCTCAAACCCACATTGTTGGAATTCCCGAGACCGATGCCTCCATTGGAACTGGCCAGTACCCCCAGAACCCAATAGGATCAGAAGGCCATAGCTCCCGATTCCAATGCCTCTGAGCATCGGTATCAGCATCGATCCTCGACATCCAAGAAGCATAGATATCAAACAGAAGACCTCAGATACTTAGACTTTTTACCAGACTCTGATTCCAGTTCTTCAGATTCTGATGAGGGATCACTGGATTTACAGGAACGCCCAGACATCCCTTTGGACTCTTTGCCTCCTCAGGAATGCCATAGGTCCCCACCAGAAGATGTCTTTTCAAGACTTCATAAGTGACTTGGCAGCAGGACTAGCCATCACTGTAGCCTCGGAGAAGGCGCAGAGGAATTGGAAATACTCCAATACCCTCCCACACCTAAAGAAGCAGCTACATTACCTGTGCATCGTATCTTACAAGATCTTATGCTCCTTATGTGGGAGGCCCTTCTCACAATTCTGCCTGACAGCAAGAGGTGTGATACCAAGTATCAGAGTGCCAGGCTTCCAAAAACCTCAGCTTCCTTGCCATTCAATGGTGGTGGAATTGGCGATGCGCTGAATAAAGAGTTCATAAAAATCATTCATCCATGCCTCCTGGCAGAGACTTGAGGACGCTCTATGCCTTTGGACATCAATACTTTCAGGCATGCATGTTGGCCTCCAGAATAAACTCGTAGATGCTATACATGGGCATGTTTCTAAAGGATGTCACCAGGAATCTGGAGACTTTTGCCCCCATGCTTCGTGATGATAAATGGAGTGCCTTCCAGACACTCATCAAGCAAAGCCAAAACACTTCTAAGTTTATTACCAGGGCCTCTTTTGATGCCTTCAAATCAACAAGCAGAGCTTCAGCAGTCTGCATTGGGATTGACAGGATGGCCTGGTTACAGGTATCAGATCTTGAACAGTGGGTCCAAGACAAACTGCCCAATATCCCATGTACTGGAGAAAACCTCTGTGGAAAGGGTTGGAGAAAAAAAGCTGGAGCGATTGAGACAGATGATCTCACCTTCAAACGCCTTTCCAGAAAGACGGCTGACCCCTCCAAAAGGAAGGCTCTTTCCAAGAAACCTTTCTATTCTAAGAAGAAGAGATGCTATCCTTCCTACCCAGCTTCTGTGGCCTACCAGCCTCAACATAGGCAGCAGAGCCCTCACCAACCTAAATTGCTCAGAGCTGCTAAACCTCAATCAGCTATTCAGCCACAACCTGTGCTGGTTTTTGACTCTTTCCTAGAGAGCATTGCCAACCTGCCTCTGCAGGATCCCCAGCCCCTCCACAAAGCAGGCAGACTCTGTTCTTATGCCCACAAGTGGCACCTCGTAGCTTCAGAGCAGTGGACACTCAGCATTGTCCAAATTGGGGTATCAGCTTTACTTTGAAACTTTACCCCCCACCAGCTTCACAGGGAACTATCCCACCCATTCTCTCCACAGCACTCTCTTAAGAAAAGAGGTGATAACTCTGTTGTCCCAGGGTGCCTTAGAAAGAGTCCCTCCAACTCAAGAAAGGACGGGCTTCTTCTGTCCATATTTTCTCATTCCAAAGAAGACAGGAGGATTCAGGCCCATCTTAGACCTCAGAGACCTCAAGTTCCTGGTCTGAGAAAAATTCAAAATGATTTCCCTGGGAATTTTTCTTCCATACTTCCAGAGACACCTAAAAGAAGCATACATGCATTTACTTATCCATCCCTTGCAAAGACAGTATCTGTGCTTCATGTTTCAAGGAAACCATTATCAGTAACGGGTGCTGTCCTTCGGCTTAGCCTCTGCACCCCAAGTCTTCACAAAATGCATGGCAGGAGTTGCTGCCTATCTTTGTATTTTGGGGGTCTTCGTCTTCCCTTACTTAAATGACTGGCTGATCATGGGAGATTTCCCTCAGGAGATAAAACTCTCCCTTCATCGCCCCCTTCATGGTGCTCCAACATCTAGGAGTTGTCTTACACTTCCCAAAGTCTCACCTCACTCCAGTCCAATGTCTGGAGTTCATCATCATGCTCCTAGACACTCAACAGACCTGGGCTTTCCTTCCACAGGATCGTTGTGCCAACCTCATCAAGCAGGCGAAGGGGATGCAACAGCAAAAACACGTAACAGCTTGAGAGATGCTACATCTATTGGGACAAATGGCCTCCATGGTCCATGTTGTCCTCTATGCACGATTACACATGCGACAAGCCCAATGAACTCTGTTTTCTCAGGGGATGCAAGCAAAGGGACATCTCAGAGACAAAAATCCACATTACTCCTCAACTGATCAAGTCTCTTCAGTGGTGGTGTTCTCTACAGAACCTACTTGGCGGGTCACCTTTTCAGATGCCTCCACCTCAATGCACCCTGACAACGGATGCCTCCAAGCTGAATGACCTAACCACACAAGGGTTGTGGACACAAAAGGAATCTGCCCTGCAGATCAACCTCCTAGAATTATGTGCACTGACAAATGCTCTTCAGATTTTTCAACCCCAACATTTGGGGCAACAAGTTCTAGTCAGGACGGACAACCAAGTTGCCATGTTCTACATGAATAAAGAGGTGAGGATGGAGTCCCATCCCCTCTGCGTTGAAGCCTGTGGTCCTTTGTCATCGCACACCGCATTCACCTCAGAGCGGTGTACCTCCCAGGTGAACTCAGTGTGCTTGCAGACAAGCTAAGCCATATCCTTTGTTCTCCAGGACCAAGCAGGAAGTCAGTCCTCACATATGGGTGACGTCGGTGCCGACGGAGCCCTCGCGGAGCAATTTTCCCAGCTTTCAAAGAAAGCCCTTGGGAATTGCAGCGCGCATGCGCGGTCCTCTTCCCGCCCAAGGGTGCCATCTTGCTCAGTCTTCTTTTTTCCGCGGAGCCCTACAGACGTTGCCTGTGAATCCCCGCAGAAAAGTTGATTTTTTCTCTTTATTTCTCTTTTTTCTTCGGTTCGACGCCGGTTCTTTTCCCGCCCGGACTCGCGACGCCGGTTGCGAGTCCGTCCCTTATTTTTCGTTTTTTTGTCCTTCGTGACAGATTTCGCGCCTTTTTCCTTTTTCCCTGGCAGCCCTGTCTTTCAACCTCGCAGGGGCCCTTTTTCCCCCGATGGCTGCCAGCGGCTTTAAAAAGTGTGACCTCTGTAAGAAACTCATGTCTCTTACAGACACTCATGACTTCTGCCTCCGCTGCCTCGGACCCGATCATGACTCCATGATCTGTGGTCCGTGTGGCAAAATGTCCTCAAAAGCGTTGAGGAGTCGGCAGCATCAGCGGGAGCGTATCTTCTCTGACTCCGGCACCGACATCACCCATATGTGAGGACTGACTTCCTGCTTGGTCCTGGAGAAAGCGTAGTTACTCACCTGTAACAGGTGTTCTCCAGGAGCAGCAGGAATCAGTCCTCACAACCCTCCCTCCTCCCCTTGGAGTTGCAGTTATATGCTTTCGTTTTTTGCTAATGTTTGCTGTCTTTTAGCTAGGTCATCTGACTGAGCAAGATGGCACCCTTGGGCGGGAAGAGGACCGCGCATGCGCGCTGCAATTCCCAAGGGCTTTCTTTGAAAGCTGGGGAAAATTGCTCCGCGAGGGCTCCGTCGGCGCCGACGTCACCCATATGTGAGGACTGATTCCTGCTGCTCCTGGAGAACACCTGTTACAGGTGAGTAACTACGCTTTCACACAAATGGACCTTGCATCATGAGATGACTGGATCTTTTGAATGTGGGGAACTCCATTCATAGATCTTTTTGCCACTCTGCAGAATACACAGCTTCTGTTTTTCTGATCCAGGCTTCCGTCCCTCCATTGAGCACAGGGTCTGCTCTACACATTCCCTCCCATCCCCTTGATACCAAAAAACACTGTTCAAGCTACAGGCCAACAGGGACTCAATGATTCTCATAGCCCCCTTTTGGCTCTGTCAACTGTGGTTTCCTCTGCTTCTCCAGAACCAAGCAGGAAGTCAGTCCTCACATATGGGTGTCATCGGCGCCGATGAAGCCCCAGCGAAGCATTTCCCCAGCTTTCTATGAAAGCCTTTGGGAATGCAGGCACGCATGCGCGGTTCCCTTCCCGCCTAAAGGTGCCATCTTACCTCAGTCTCTTTTTTTTCCGAGAAGCCCACCGGACGTGTGTCCTGTTCTCCCGGTTAAAAGTAGATTTTTTTCGGCGATTATCGCTATTTTTTTCTCCCGGTTCGACGCCGGTTCCCCTCCCGCCGGGTTCGGTACACCGGTATCGAGCCCGATTCTTCTTTTTCGGTTTTTTACCTTCGTGGCTTGCGTTCGCGCCCTCTTTTCCATTTTTCCCTGGAAGGCCGGTCTTTTGTCCTCGCGGGGACTCTTTTTTTTTTCCCCGATGGCTTCCAGTGGCTTTAAGAAGTGTGATCGGTGTAAGAAATTGTCTCTCACCGACACACACGACTGCTGCCTCCGGTGCCTCGGCCCTGACTATGCCCCTAAATCGTGCGGGCCATGTGGGAAGATGTCTTCCAAGGCACTCCGAAGTCGGCAGCAGCAAAAGGAAAGGCTTTTCTCGGACTCAGCCTCCGGCCGGGCCCGGACCTCGTCTGAGGCCTCGACATCTCGGGATTCCGATCCCGAGCACCGTCGAAGCTCCTCGGACAGGGGGTCTCCCGACCGGGAACATAAGAGGAAGAAGCGGCTCGCGAGGGCATAGTCGGAGGAGGTCCCTGGCTCCTCGAGGGCCAGGTCTAAGACCCCCGACCGTCGCCCCGGGCCCGTGGACCAAGAGAAGCCTGCCAAAGTTCCTCGCGTGGAGCCGGAGTCTGCTGGACACGTAAGCCCCGTAGTCCTCGTGGACTCTCCTCCCAGGGAGCCGACATTGGGCCCGGCGCCACCGGGGCCCGAGTCGGTGGCTGCTGCGTCTCCCGAGCTTAGTCTCAGGATGACAGCCTTGGAGATCAGACTGTCTGCCTTCATGGAGCAGCAGCGGGCACTGATGGCGAGCCTGTCTGGCGCATCTGCCCCGACCACCGGGACATCGACTTCGAAGTCGACCCCGGAGACCGAGCCGATACTCGAGTCCATCATGGCTCGAAGTCGTCCTCGGTCGCGGTCTCTCTCGACCTCCCGTTCGGGACCCAGGGCATTGACGCCGATGCCTCCGGCGTCGGGGTGGGTGCTCCAGGGCCCCGCGGGGTCAGGCCCCGATTCCTCCTTGGACGAGTCCGCCTGGGAGACGGAGGACGAGGAGTCTCCCGATACGTTCAAGACTCGGTGTGTCCCGTCGGACTCACCGCAGTCTGAGCCCCGGAGTAGATCCCCTCCGGAGGATACTCGGTTCTCGGAGTTCGTCCGGGTTATGGCCACTGCTTTGGCTATTCCGGCGGATCCCGAGGAAGAGCCTCGAGCTGAAGAGCTCGAGGCGCTGCACTATGACTCTCCTCCGAAGGAGGCCTTTACTGTCCCGGTTCCTCCGATGCTGGAGCAGCTCCTCTTCCGCATGTGGGAGGCACCGGCCTCGGCGCAGGTTCTCAGCAAGCGAGTCGACTCGATCTATCGACTCAGAAAGAGCCCTGGTTTTCAGAAGGCACAGCTACCACACCATTCTATGGTTGTGGAATCGGCCATGCATCGTCTGAAGAGCCAGAAGATGCACTCCACGGTGCCCCCTGGCAGGGAGGCCCGAAACCTCTATGTTGTCGGTAGAAAGTGCTTCCAGGGCTCGATGCTTGCTTGCCGTGTCCAGTCGTACCAGCTGTACATGGGCATGTACTTGCGGGACATGGCCAAGGAGTTGGCCGGGTTCTCTGCTGGTCTCTCCGGGGAACCCTTGCAGAGATTTAAGTCCTTGTCCTCCGGGATTTGGGACTGCTCGAAGTTCATGTCCCGCGCCGCCTACGATGGCTTTGAGGCTTCGGCCCGAGTTGCGGCAGCCGGCATCGCGGCTCGACGCCAGGCATGGCTGCAGTCATCGGACCTCGAGCCATGGATTCAGGACAAGTTGGTCGATGTCCCTTGCCGAGGTGAAAAGCTTTTTGGCAAGCCCATGACTGAGAAGGCCGCTCAGCTCGAAACAGAGCACCTTACACGGACAAGGCTGTCTAGGAAGACCTCTGCCCCTTCTCATAAAAAGAAGGGCTCGGGTAAAAAGCCCTTTTACCCGAGGAAGGGCACTGCCTACAAACAGTACCCTCAATATCAGGCTGCCCAAGCTGCCCCCCAGGGTCAGCAAACCAAGGGGCAGGGTAATGGGCCCCGTAGGCAGAGGACCCCCAAGCCTCCGGCCCCTGCTACCACTCAGCAGGGTGGGGGTTTTTGACTCCTTGAGCGTAGCCTCTCCTCCCCTGTTCTCCCAACCCTGCACAGGAAGTCACCTCGCCCTCTTCGCCCACCAGTGGCCCCTCATCACCGGGGACAGTTGGGTTTTGGACATAGTCCGCAAGGGCTATGCCCTGCATTTTCACCAACTGCCTCCACCATATTTTCCAGGGGAACCTCCAAGGCCTCCCCTGCACACAGATCTTCTCCTGCAAGAGCTTCAAGGTCTGTTGGTGGACAGGGCGGTGGAGCCTGTGCCTCCCCCCTTACAAGGTCACGGCTTCTACTCCAGATATTTCCTGGTACCCAAAAGAACCGGCGGCCTTCGACCCATTCTGGACCTCAGGAACCTCAACAAGTTCCTGGAGAAAGAAAAGTTCAAGATGCTTTCTCTTGGAACACTTCTGCCCTACCTCCAGCAGGGAGATTGGCTATGCTCCTTGGATCTAAAGGATGCGTACACTCACATCCTCATTCATCCAGACCACAGAAAGTACCTAAGGTTCATTGTGGGAGGAAACCATTATCAATACAGAGTGCTGCCTTTCGGCCTCACCTCCGCCCCCAGAGTCTTCACAAAGTGCCTAGCAGTGGTGGTGGCCTACCTGAGAAATCAGGGCATCTTTGTCTTCCCCTATCTGGACGACTGACTCATCAGGGGTCAGACGTGCCAGGAGGCCAGACAGGCCACCCTCAGGACTATTGCTCTTCTTCAAAGATTGGGGTTTGTCATAAACTTCGCAAAGTCCACTTTGCTCCCCTCCCAGAACTTGGAGTTCATAGGAGCAAGGCTGAATTCTCTGCTGGCAAAGGCTTTCTTGCCAGAAGACAGGGCCCACAGGTTGATAGCCTTGGCAACTCAATTTCTCAGCAGGTCACTGGTCTCCGCCAGGCTCTGCCTAAGACTTCTTGGCCACATGGCTTCGACAGTACATGTGACCCCAATGCCAGGCTCCATATGAGGCCTGCACAGTGGTGCCTTGGGACTCAGTGGTCACAGGCCACAGGCAGCCTCAGAGACAAAGTAAGGGTGTCCAGACAATTTCTGAACTCCCTCACCTGGTGGCTACATCCACCCAACTTACTGAAGGGTGTGCCCTTTCAGATTCCTGGGCACACGGTGGTACTGACCACCGACGCCTCCCTGCAGGGCTGGGGAGCTCATTGTCTAGACAAATGCACCCAGGGCCTCTGGTCTCCTTGGGAGGCGGCACAGCAGATCAATCTCCTGGAACTCAGGGCTATTCGCCTAGCTCTCAAAGCTTTCACGCCTGCCCTGGCTCATCATTGTGTCCTGGTTCAAACAGACAACCAGGTGGCCATGTTTTATGTGAACAAACAGGGCGGGACTGGGTCCAGGCTCCTTTGTCGGGAAGCCCAAGACCTTTGTTCCTTTGCCCTAAAGCACAACATGCTCCTCAGGGCTGTCTATCTTCCAGGCCAGGACAATCACCTGGCTGACAGATTGAGCAGGATTCTGCAGCCCCACGAGTGGCAGCTGCATCCTTCAGTAGTTCAGAAGGTCTTCCTAAAATGGGGTCTCCCTGTGGTAGATCTCTTTGCCAGTCCACTGAACAAGCAACTGCCAAACCTCTGCTCCAGGCAACCGCATCCTCTGAGGATAGCAGCGGTTGCTTTTCTGATTCCCTGGTCTCAGGGCCTCCTGTATGCGTTTCCTCCCACGCCCTTGGTGGTCCAGACTCTCTTCAAGATTCTTCAGGACAAGGCCTCGGTCCTGCTGGTGGCTCCCAGGTGGCCGAGACAGCCTTGGTTTCCACTTCTGCTTCAACTGGCGGTGGATCCTCCACTGCCTCTGGGGTTGCAACCTGACCTTCTCTCACAGGAGCAGGGTTCCCTTCTGCACCCCAATCTCAAAGCTCTCAATTTGATGGCCTGGAGGCTGCAAGAGTAGTTTTGGCTCCCTGGGGCCTACCTCAGGAAGTTGAGGAGGTTGTCCTAGCCTCTAGGAAACAGTCCACTAGGAAAACCTATGCTCTCAAATGGAAAAGGTTTTCTGTGTGGTGTCAGCTATGTACAGAAGATCCTTTCTCCTGTACTGTGCCAGTGGTCCTTCAGTACTTACTGCACTTATCAAATCAAGGACTTAAGTCCAATTCTGTTCGGGTCCACCTCTCAGCTCTAGCAGCTCACCACTCACTGGTGGAGGGACATTCTCTCTCCGGTCACCCTTTGGTGTCCTGCTTTCTCAGGGGCTTGCTTTTGCTCAAGCCTCCCATCCGTCCTCCTGCCCCTGAGTGGGAGTTGAATGTGGTCTTGCAGCAACTGACTCGCCCACCTTTTGAGCCGATGGCTACTTGTCCACTACGCTCCCTATCCTGGAAGACACTCTTCCTGATAGCCTTAACCTCGGCTAGGCGAGTGAGTGAGCTTCAGGCCCTGGTCTGTGATAGGCCTTACACCAGGATTTATAGGAACAGGGTAGTCCTCAGGACTCATCCAAAGTTCCTTTCAAAGGTTGTCTCCTCTTTCCACCTTAATCAGGAGGTGGTTCTTCCAACATTCTTCCCTAGGCCTCATGCAAGTCAGGCTGAAGCAGTCCTGCATACCCTGTACTGTAGGAGGGCCTTATCCTTCTACCTTGACTGTACGCAGGGGCATAAAAGGGCTACTCAGCTCTTCGTATCCTTTGACCCCAATAAGTTGGGGTTGGCTGTGTCCAAGTGTACCTTGTCCATCTGGGTGGCTGACTGTATCACCTGGGCTAACAAGGCGGCTGACCTTCCTTTGCAGGGTCGGGTTACGGCCCATCGAGTCAGGGCAATGGCTGCTTCAGTGGCTCATCTCCGCTCTGTGCCCTTGGTAGACATCTGCAGGGCTGCAACTTGGTCTTCAAGCCAGACTTTTGCAGCCCATTACTGTCTGGAGAGGGAGTCCCGTAGGGACAGTGCTTTTGGCCAGGCAGTACTCCGTAATCTCTTTGAGGTTTAGGCAACTCCTGCCCTCTGTTGGGCTACCGGTGGAGGTTGTGTCCTTGAAAAGCCTTTCTTTCCTGCTGGGACTATAGGGAGTTCTCTTGTTCAGCCTGGGTTCCTCGGTAGCCCAGAGCTAGGGAGTCACCCATATGTGAGGACTGACTTCCTGCTTGGTCCTGGAGAAAGAGTAGTTACTCACCTGTAACAGGTGTTCTCCAGGAGCAGCAGGAATCGGTCCTCACAACCCTCCCTCCTCCCCTTGGAGTTGCAGTTGTACATAGTTTATTTTTTTCATTTTTGTGTGCTGTTCTTAGCTATGTCATTTGACTGAGGTAAGATGGCACCTTTAGGCGGGAAGGGAACCGTGCCTGTATTCCCAAAGGCTTTCATAGAAAGCTGGGGAAATGCTCCGCTGGGGCTTAATCGGCGCCGATGACACCCATATGTGAGGACTGATTCCTGCTGCTCCTGGAGAACACCTGTTACAGGTGAGTAACTACTCTTTCTTCGACTTGTGCAGACACAACCTCTCAGCTTGGGATGTATGCCTGAACTCTTGTCCCAGGATGCTCCTCCATCCTAATCTTCCTTCCCTATGTCTGACAGCATGGCTGCTGAAGACCTAAGGCTTGCAGACCTTGACCTGTCACAAGAGGTCAAAGTTTCCACCAGGCAATCTTATGCCTTCAAGAGGTGTAGGCTTGCCCTCTAGTGCTCCCACAAAGGGCATTGACACCCTTTCTTGCCTGGTGGAGTCCCTTCTACAATATCTCCTCCACTTATCTTTGGCAGGCCTCAAAACTATCTCAGTGAGAGTTCATCTTAAAGCCATTGTGGCCTATCTCCTCACACCCCTTAGTAACATGCTTCATGCGGGGGTCTCCTGTTGTCTGAGCCACCCATTAAGCTGTCTCCGGTGGCCTGGGACCACAATGTGGTTCTGGCTCTACTTCCAAAGCCTCCTTTCGAGCCTTTATCCACCACTTTGCTGATGTTTCTATCTTGGATGGTAATCTTCCTCATCACCATCATGTTGGCTCACCACTTCAATGAACTGCAGGCTCTGGTAGCAGATCTGCCCTATACCTGGTTCCACCATGACAAGGTGGTTCTCTGTATCCATCCGTATTTCCTTCAAAAGAGACCAGACTATAATGGGGAGGTATCGCCTCCTGGAATCGAGCCCAATTGGCCCTCAACTCTTCTAGACTCTTCAGCTTCAAGCTTATAGCCTCAGGGATCACTGCTCTCACCCCCTTACCAGTCTGGTACCTGGGAGCTAGTGACTCCCATATGTGAAGACTGCATTCCTGCTTGTTCCTGGAGCTAGCGTGGTTACTCACCTGTAACAGGTGATCTCTGGGAACAGCAAGAGTCAGTCTTCACAGCCCGCCCTCCTCACCTAGGGGTTGTAGGGTTCCTTTATTTTTTCTCTTCCTCTCAACTACACACTCAACTGAGGAGAGGAGTTGGGAAGGCAGGCACACAGGCACAGTGGAGTACTCCCAAAGGCTTTCCTATTGGACGCTGGGTAGCATCCCTGTGTGGGCTCCATCGGTGCTGACTTCACCCCTATGTGAAGACTGATTTCTGCTGTTCCTGGGGATCACCTCTTACTATGCTTTATTAACTGCCTTTATGAAGAGATTCACCCAAGATGGTGGTGTAAAACAGCATTATAATTATAAAAGGGAGAGGTTTCTTTACTAATTTTGAGAAAATGCAGCATTATTGTGACAAATATTTAATTTGTTAACCGATACTAGTTATACCAGACAATTGTATATGTAGTTTAACTTGCAGAGGTCCACCTACATTGTTATCAGATAAGTTGAATATATCAACAAAACCATATACAGCAATAGAATGGAGAGAAAGGAAAAAGGGATGAGCAAAAGAAATAAAAGGACAGATGAAACAAAAATGAAACTGAAAAGTGTGCTTAGGCATGGATTTTCTAACGCTTTCAATAGTGTAGTTGCTGAACCCATAATATCCTCTCCTGACAAGTTTGGGCTCGATTGGTAAGTTTTGGTAGAAGATACCATGCCTCCTGAGGGACCAGTTCAGTCTATCCATAGGTGCCTTTTTATGGGTTTTGAAAAGCATTAAAAAACCATTAGAAAATTAAAGACTGAGGTTTGGAATTGTTTCTAAGTTCAGTCTGTTAGAATGATAGTCAAATAGTTCACATTTGGAGCTGTTGGTTTCAACCAGCTTATAATAATGGCTAAAGGGGTATATGTCTAAATGTGTGCATTTTACTATGCCAATGTGCTGTGGTTTTCTGCATGGTATGCCATGTGGTTTGAAACCATTAAAAAAAAGGAAAGTCTTCATCTAACTAGTATAGGTTAATCTTTTTTCTACCTGTTAATTTACTCCTAAACTTTTAGAGCAGATCTATTAGGTTAAGTGGATTTTTTTAACGGCCTGAAAGTGCATACATGTTTTCACAATGGGATATCATTTTAGTTGTATAGAAAATAAGCATTCTGGGTGGCATTTTGGAGGTATGGTTTGAAATTACATGAATCAAGGTAAGTTTCAAAGCTGGCAGGCTAATATGGGTATTTTACGTCTTTGTTTTAAGTGGTGTAAGTGTAAACATGCATTTTAGCCATATAACAAACCGATAATTAAACATAATATAGGAACATGCCTTCTATTTGAAAGTTAGCTGCATTTTCATGGGCTGAAAGGTAGCCATGCAGGTGTCATTGAGGCACTTATAATTCCTTTTTTGTGTCACGCCCATATGATTAAGAATCAAAATTACAGGATCATCTGTAACAAGTGCAGAGTTAGAAAATCTAGAATGGTGGACTACATTGCAAAAAAAATTCTTAAACAAAAATATAATATTTGGATTAGAATGGTCTTAGCTCCAGATGTTTTCCATCTTTTGTCTCAATAAGATTGAAACACACAAAATTAACCTGAGGAGTAACATATTTTTCTGTTATCTCAGAAAAGATTGTAGAACTAGAACATTTGTAAATTGGAGTAGTGAAAGTGCTGAATCATCTGTGATAATTGGATATTTACAAATGTGTGCAAAGGTTTATGCACATATTGTCAAATTTTATGTTCAATGCATCCCTAAATGAACAGAAGCTGACATCAGTGTCTGCATGGTACAAAAGTAAACACATCTTTCTGCAAATCTTAATATTTACTATTAATTAATTTATTTTTTGAACATAGCTTAGGATAGTTAGTCAGAGGGTTGCCATGAGTTGGCACCGCCTCAATGGCACTTAACATCAACTATTTATTTACTGATTTTTAACAGATTGAAGATAAAAAAAATGAATAGGGCAAGTTCAAAAGCAGGGGCACACTTCAGTTGATTCATTATTACTATTTTTGAAAGTAGTTAAGTTTAGTGACTTGTTAGGTTTTCATTTAGGTGAAGATGGTTTCATGTTGAACAAATAGTCTGACTTCTCAGCTTGTGAGTATTCTGTCTGTTTTCAATAGCTATGGAGTTGTCCTCCATGTAGTCATCTGAGGATTTTAAAATGGAAATAATTCACTCTTACAAGGCAGGGTAAAACTATTAAAAAGAAAATCTCTTAATCCATCCAGTTAGCAATTAGAAACATTATTAAGAAATAAAACTTGATGGAATTACTGTAATCAAAGCACGATATGAAAGACCAAGAGACATCCCAGATAAAACTGCCATATTCTCCAGGAACAAGCAGGAAGTCAGCCCTCACATATGGGTGATGTCGGCACCGACGGAGCCCTCGCGGAAGCATCCCCCAAACTTTCAAAGAAAGCCTTTGGGAGATGCCACCACGCATGTGTGGTCCCCTTCCTGCCCAAGGGTGCCATGTTGCTCAGTTTCCTTTTATCCGCGGAGCCCTTCAGACGTTTGTCTGGCTTGTCCCTGTAAAAAGTTGATTTTTCTCTCAGTTTCATACTCATCTCCGGTATCACACTGGTACTCTTCCCGCCACCGACCTCATTGCCTCGGCATCGAGTTCGGATATATTTTTGTAGTTTTTGTTCTTTCTTTTTCTGGCGTCTTTGCACCTTTTTTCTCCCACTGACAGCCCGGAGAGTCTTTGACCTCGCAGGGGTACTTTTTTCCCCCATGGCTACTAGTGGCTTTAAGAAGTGCGATCAGTGCTCTAAAATTATCTTTTTGACCGAAACACATGACTGCTGTCTCTGCTGCCTTGGGCCAGACCACGACCCAGCAGCCTGCGGTCTTTGCAAAAGGATGTCCAGTAAGGCCCTCAAGAGCTGCCAGCAGCAGCATGATGGCCAGGGCCTCGTCTGAGGCCACAATGTCTTGGGCAGAATCTCCTGGACCCGAACCTCATCGTGGGTCCTCAGAAAGGGGGTCTCCCTCCAAGGAACCCAGGAAGAAGAAGAAACCCTCAAAAGCGGTGTCCTTGGATGGTTCTGACGGGCTGGGTGCTCCCCAGCCCCGGTCACGCAGTCCGAGACATTCATCCAAGGCTTTGGAGATGGAACGGCCTGCAAAGGTCCCCCGAAAGGATCTGACCATGGACCAGCCTTGGTCCCCAGACACTATCCTTGTCGAGGATTCCCCTTCGGGGGAACTGGCATTGGGCCCAAATCCCTCGGTGCCAGTACTGAAGGCTGCGGAGCCTTCTGGTCTGGAGTCCAGAATGGCGGCCATGGAGCACAGTTTGCCTGCCTTCGTGGATCAGCAGTGGGCACTGTTGTCCAGCACAACCAGTTCATCTGCCCTGACCATGGGGCCCTTGATGTCCAAGACATCCCCGGAGGCCAAGCTGAGCCTCAGCCAAGATCGTGCTCTGAGTCCTGCTCGACGGGACCCAGTCATTCCCGTCAAGTATGCCAGCCACAAGGCATCAGGATCCCAGAGGCCTGTGGAGCAGCCCTCCTACGAGTCCTCTACGGACTACTCTGAGTGGGAGATGAAGGAAGAGAAGTCCCCTGATACTCGTCACCACCGCGATGTCCCATCTGACTTTCCCATCTCGGAGCCTAAATGGCGGTCCCTGCCTGAGGATATGGGCTTCCTTGATTTTGTCAGGGATATGTCAAAGGTCCTGGCATTCCCTACCTAATCAGAGGAGGACTTCAGGTGGATAAGTTGGAAATCCTCTAGTATGAGGCTCCTCTGAGGGAAACACTCATAGTGCTCATTCCTCCCATCCTGGAACGGCTGATGCTCCAGATGTGGGAGACACCGGCCTCGGTACCGGTGGTGAGCAAGTGACTCGACTCGATGTACCGAGTCTGCCGGAGCCTGGGCTTCCAAAAGTCACAGCTGCCGCATAACTCCATGGTGGTGGAGTCGGCTGAAAAGCCAGAAGATGCATTCCTTGGTGCTCCCTGGCAGCGAGGCCCGTACCCTGGATGCCCTCGGCAGAACTTGCTACCAGGGCTCAATGCTAATTGGCCGCATCCAGGCCTATCAGCTGTACATGGGCATGTATATGAGAGACCTGGTGAAGGAACTCGCTGGATTCACAGCTGGTCTCTCTGAGGAACCCTTGCAGTGGTTCAAAAACCTGGCCAAGGCAGTCTGTGAATGCTCCAAATTCATGCCTAAAGCGGCCTATAATGGTTCAAGTCAGCGGCTCGAGTAGCAGTGGCGGACGTTGGTGCACGCCGCCAAGCTTGGCTACAGTCGTCCGACCTCGAGCAGTAGGTTCAGGACAAATTGGTCGATGTCCCCTGCCAAGGAGAGAACCTCTGGCAAACCCATGACCGACAAGGCTGCTGAGTTGAAGACCGAATTAATGACGAGGACCAGGCTCTCTAAAAAGATCGCTGCCCCTCCCCAATGGAAGGGCTCTGATGAAAAGTCTTTTTACCCAAGGAAGGGAGCTGCTTACAGAAACTACTCACTTTTTCAGGCTTCCCCAGCTCCCTAGCAGAGTCAGCAGGCCAAGGGACATGCTCATGGCTCTCGTAAGCAGAAGGCTCCAAAACCCCAGGCACCAGTTCTGGCCCAGCCAAGGGGGGGAGGTTTTGACTCCTTGAGCATAGCCTTTCTATCCCAAGGAGATCAGCAGCCCACAGAGGGACATCTGACCCTCTATGCCCAGAGGTGTTTGACCATCACCAACAACTCCTGGGCATTTCGGGTAGTTGGGGAGGGTTACCTCCTCCACCTGACTCAGATGCTTCCCCCTTACTTTCTGGGAGAGCCCCTCAGGTCTCACCTTCACCAGGACCTTCTTCTGAAAGAGTTGGCAGGTCTTCTTGAGGACAAAGCGACGGAACCAGTGCCCCACTATCTCAAGAGTAAGGGGTTCTACTCCAGGTACTTCCTCATCCCAAAAGGGGCAGGGGGCCTAAGGCCCATCCTCGACCTGCACAACCTCAACAAATTGCTGGTGAGGGAGATGTTCAAGATGCTGTCCCTTGGAACATTGCTGCCATACCTCTAGCAGGGAGCCTGGTTATACTCCTTAGACCTCAAGGATGCTTATACTCACATTCTTATCCACCCCCACCACAGGCAGTACCTGCGGTTTGTAGTGGGGGGGGGCAGGCATTTTCAGTACAGGGTGCTCCCCTTCGGCTTGGCCCTGGCCTCAAGAGTCTTCACAAAATGCCTGGCAGTCATGGCCGCCTTCCTTTGCCTCCAGGGGGTCTTTGTCTTCCCCTACCTGGACGACTGGCTCATAAAGGGAGGCACAGCAGGCCACCGTACACACCATTCCGGTCTTGCAACACTTGGGGTTTGTCAAACTACCCCAAGTCTCACCCGGTGGATGGTAAGCCTCTCTTGGTTCAACCTTTGACCCATTTTCTTCAGGGCCTACTCTTATTGAAGCCCCCGGTTCGCCCTCTGGCAACTGAATGGGACCTCAGCATAGTGTTGGGGTAGCTCACTTGCCCACCCTTCGAGCCTCTGGCTACCTGCCACTTTGCTGCCTCTCTTGGAAGGTGGTTTTCCTGGTTGTACTCACCTCCACTCACAATTTAGCGAGCTTCAGGCCATTGTGATGGAGGCGCCTTATACCAGGTTCTGCAAGAACAGAGTGGTGCTTAGCATGCACCCCAAATTCCCGCCGAAGGTAGTATTGCCCTTCCATCTCAACCAGGAAGTGTTGCTCCTTACCTTCTTTCCAAAGCCTCACTCCAGTCGGGCAGAGATGGTCCTTCACCCTTTGGACTGTAAGAGGGCTTTGTTTTTCTATATCCAATGCACTCAGGGCCACCACAAAGCTTTTCAGCTTTTCATCTCCTACAACCCCAATAGGCTGGGAGTGGTGGTGACCAAGCGTACGCTGTCCACATGGGTGGGGGACTTTATCACCATTGCTTATGGGCAGGCGAGGCGCCCGCTAGAAGGCCGCATCATGGTGCACTTTGTCAGGGCCAAGGCAGCCTCGGTGGCAAACTTACGCTCTGTCCCCATGGTGGATATCTGCTGGGCCGTCACCTGGTCTTCAGCCCGTTACTGCCTGGAAAGAGAGTCCTGATGGGACAGTGCCTTTGGCCAGGATGTGCTCCATAACCGCTTTAGGCAACTCCTACCCTTCTGTGTTCGGGCTACCAGAGTGCTGGTTTCATCGGACACAGGGGTCTTACTGTGGTCTGTGGACAGGGACTAAATTGCTGCTTCTTGCGGCTCCCCATGAGGGAGCCCCTATTTTTGCTATGGACTTTCGGTAGTCTGTAGCTGGGGAGTCTCATATGTGAGGACTGACTTCCTCCTTGTTCCTGGAGAAAGTGTAGTTACTCACCTGTAGCAGGTGTTCTCTGGGGACAGTAGGAATCAGTCCTCACAACCCTCCCTCACCTTGGAGTTGCTCCTGTATTATCTTTTATTTTAGCAATTTTTTAGCTATGTCATCTGACTGAGCGAGATGGCACTCTTGGGCGGGAAGGGGATCACACATGCATGGTGGCATCTCCTAAAGGCTTTCTTTGAAAGCTGGGGGGTTGCTTCCGTGAGGGCTTTGGCAGTGCTGACATCATCCATAGGTGTGGACTGATTTCTGCTGTCCCCGGAGAACACCTGTTATAGGTGAGTAACTACACTACATCAGTTAGATTTGCAAAAACAGACCCTGTAGATGACCTGATGAAACGTTTAGCTGATGGTTCACAGTATAGCAATGCTTACAGAACTGTGATCTGTAAAGGAGAACTGTCATAAAGAAACTTTTTTATGATCTTACATAAATGTTCTTGTTTAAAGAATGAAAAAAAGAACCTCTAAGCCTGAAGCTTTTTTGGAACAATGTACTTTTCACTGATGAAATGAAAATTGAACCATTTGGCCACAATCACACAAGATACAGTTGGGGAAGAAATAGATGTCAACTGTTTAGATCCACCCTTCTGCTTGTGAAGTGAGATTTTAGGAGGACTGTCTGGGAGGAATGGAGAAAATCAAGAGCACCACATCCAAAAATCCAGGGGAGTGGCATCAAGGAAGGGAGACATGTGTAAGTGCCTTCTGAAATAGTTTCATCTCTGGCCTGAAAGATGAATGTCACAGTAGCAGGTTCTGGTGGCAGGCCAGTGCTGATAGCAAGACCAGGAATATGCATAGTTGTAGGCCATTTAGAAATTTGGACATCTTGAATTGCACGGCCAGAGAAACAGGTACTTGAATATGCTGGCCGAGGTATTTCAGAAGATGGGCTTCTATTCATTCATTCATTCATTTATTTAACAATTTTTCTATACTGCTTTTCTTATGTACAAAGCGGTTTACATTGAACAATAAACAAGGAACATTACATAGAACAAGGGCATTAACAATATTAGTTACATGTTTTTTTGTTACAAATCCTTCAAATCCCAATTATTACAAATTGATTTTTATTGTTCCCAAAACAAAAACATAACATTATACAATGCACAGCGGACCAAGCGATTAACATTAACAGTAAGAATACACATCATGCTCAGACGTCACCAAGGCCTTCATAATGCTCTCGCCCACCCCCAGGTACAACCGCCGGGAGAGTCTGCAGAAGAACAGTAGGCTAGCAAGAGTCCCAAGCTATCCTGGAACTTATTATACAAACTAGGCAAATTATTACACACTATGCAAGTTTAGTACACAACTATGCAAAAATATTGCAAACTTTACAAACTTTCCCTACCCCCTTCCCACCCTCCCAACAAGGAAACCCCAATGCCCGGGACCAAAGACCCCACATTACCAGGCCTAAATCCAGGGGAGAATCAGCCACAACCAACTCTACACCCATGTCATTAACACACGCTCGCATCAGGGAAAGTCTTCTAAACATTCAAGACTGCACTGCGGTCCTGTACTGGGAGGGTGTTCATGAGCGGTATCCAAAGCTCCAAGAAGCGTTCCCAATGTTTCCCCCCTAACTGCTTCGCCGTGAGCTTTTCCATATACATCAAGTGTATCAGGGATCTATCCCAGCTCGCAAGCCGTGGGGGGGAGCCCTCCAGCCAATTACCCAACAAGGTTTTCTTTACCAGAAGGAGACCCCTATCAAGCAAAGCTCTATGAGAAGAAGTAAGTAAAGATAGAGTCCCCTCCCAGCAGTGAAACAGACACACCTCCCACCTCATGGGGACCTCCGACTGCAGCCAGCCCCCCATCTTAGCGGTCACTTGTTGCCATAGGCCCTGAACCCTGGGGCAGACCCAGAACTTGTGAAACAACGTCCCCTCTTCCTGTTGGCACCAACCACACATGGCTGTCACCCGTAAGCCTACTTTGTATGCCCACTTATCGCTAGTGTAGGCTCGCCACAGGAACTTGTACTGCATCTCCTGCAGGTACATCCAGACTGCACCCCTGGGAACCCTCTCAAAAGCAGCCTGCAGGATCTCCACTGTCAATCCTTGCAGGCCATCTCTAACCCAGCGTTGGACCAGAGCCACGAGATAATCAGAAGCTACCAATGGGCAGAGCAGCTGCTTCTTCTCATCCCAGTCCAACGAATCCTTCTCCACCCAGCCCCCAATCAGCTTCCTCGGGTCTTTCGTAATCAATAGAGTTGGGACCCCCCTACGCAACTGATCCACATAGTGGCGAATTTGGAGGTAACCATAAAAGTCCCGGGGTGCTAGTCTATAGGTGCTACTCAAATTCTGATAGCTTTCTAGGGCACCACCCGCTGTTCTACCCAAATCACCCAGACAAACTAGTCCCTTCTGCCGCCACACATGAAAGAGCGTGAAATCCGTAAACCCCGGCAAAAAATCCGGGTTCCCCACTAGCGGCAGCATGAGAGAGCAGTTCGGGTCCCAGCCGGCCCTCCCACACAGCTCCCGCCAAGCCACCCTTAAGGTTCTCAAATAGGTACTGTCCCCCTTATCCCCCAGACCGCGCTTACGCACCTTATGGAGCAAGTACAAGCCGTGACAGGGGGAAGAAATTTCCCGTAGTTGCTGAACTGGGGCACACCCACCCTCCGCATCTAACAAACCCCATATATGTCGAGCTAAGTATCTAAGATTATAGTTTCGCAGCGATGGGAGTTCTAACCCCCCTTCCTCCCTTCTCCGCCTCAGGGCTTTGAGCGGAATTCGGGGGCGGCGCCCACCCCAGAGGAACCCACTCAGATATCTGTCGAACAATCTCCAATCCCTAGCTAGAATCCAAAGCGGCAAGAGTCGCAGCATATACAACCATCGGGGGAATTCTACCATGGAGAACAAAGCAATGCGACCTCTCAAGGACAACGGAAAAGGTCGCCACCGTTGGAACGTTAACCTGGCCCTGTCGAGCATGCCCTCCACGTTCGCTTGATAAAGTGTATCTGGGCTTGCAGGCAGCTGGATTCCCAAGTACCGAATGGAACCCTCCGCCCACGCGAGGGGAAAAACCCCACGCCAAACAGGTTTCACCCTTCCGCCAACATCTAATGCCATGGACTTAGACATGTTAATCTTTAGACCCGAAAAGCTGCCGTAATCCTGAATGAGTAGAAGTACCCTCCGCAGGGATTCCTGAGGTTCAGTCAAACAGAGAAGCATGTCATCCGCAAAAGCACTGAGTTTCATCTCCTCTTCCCCCATCTTAATCCCCACTACCGGGACCTCTTGTTGGATAGCCCGCAATAGCGGTTCCAACGCCAACACAAATAAAAGTGGAGAGAGTGGGCAGCCCTGCCGTGTGCCTCTTTCCAGAGTAAAGGGCTCTGAGAAGACCCCGTTCACTCCAACTCTTGCCGCGGGAGACTGATATAACACCCGGACCCAATGGGCGAATTCTCCTTGAATCCCAAAGCATCCCACAGATAGGCCCACGCAACCCTATCAAACGCTTTTTCAGCATCCAGGCTTACTAATAATAGCGGCGATTGCTTCGCGATGCAGTATTCCATCCCCAGAAGTAACTTAGCAATGTTCTTAGTCGCATCCCTACCCATCACGAAACCTACTTGCCTCTCATCTATCAGGGAGGGTAACAGAGGGTTCAGCCGCTTTGCTAATATCGAAGCCAAGATCTTAACATCAGTGTTAATAAGGGAGATAGGCCGATATGATGCAGGTTCTAATAGGTTTTTCCCCGGCTTCGGGAGTACAGTAATGTTCGCGCAGCGCATGTCTCTGGGGAAGCCTCCCACCTGCAGAGCTTCTGCATACATTGCCAACATACTGGGGGTTAACCTAGGGGACAACATCTTATAGTACTCAGCCCCAAACCCATCGGGGCCCGGGGCCTTATGTGATTTCCCTCTCTTAATGGCATCCTGAACTTCCTTCCCGGTCAAAGGGGCATTAAGGCCCCGCAGCTCCTCCTCAGCTGAGGTAATTTCACCCTATCCAGGAACGCTCTACTTTGGGTACAATCACGTTCCTCCTCTGTATACAAGGAGGCATAAAAACTCCGAAAAATTTCGGCAATGTGCTGCGGTTGGTGCTGCAGTTTCCCTTCCGCATCTTTAAGAACCGGGACAAAACGCGCCCCTCCCGGGTCACGAACCAGTTTAGCTAAGAGCCTCCCGGACCGATTGCCATATCTATACAATTTATGCTGATAGTATTGCAGGGACATCTTGGCTCGGCGCTGCAAAAGCTCATTAAGAGCCAACTGTGCCGTGACATAATCCTGTTGACGTACTCGGGCTCCCTGTCTACATGACTTACTAAGGTTACGCTGTAGGGCCTGTAGATTACGTTCCAAAACCAGGATGCTATGATCCAAATGTCTGCGCCTTTTAGCAGTGTAAGCCATGATCACTCCCCTCAGAACTGCTTTACTAGCTTCCCAGAAGAGGAGGGGTGGGCAATCAGAAGTATCATTAAATAGGACATATTCATCCCATTGGTTCTCTAAAAAACTACGAAACTCTGTATCCTCCCATAAGTAAGCTGGAAAGCGCCAGCTCGCCCTACTCACCCCTTGGCATTCCCAGGTCACCCAGACCATACCATGGTCGGATATGGCTATAGGCTCTATACCCGTCTGGTCCACCTTAGATATCCCCTGCTCACTCACCAAGATATAGTCGAGCCGTGACCAGGTAAGGTGGGCTCTCGACTGATGACTATAAACACGATCTCCCGGGTGGAGGGTACGCCACACATCCACCAAACCTCCCATTCTACACAGGTACCCCACCCCTTTTTTGGACCAAGCCCCACCCCCGCTTGGTACGGATTTGTCCAACTGGGGGTCATGGGGGCAGTTAAAGTCCCCGGCTAGCAGTAATTTCCCCTCCCCCACTTTCTTCACAAAGCCCAATAAAAGCTTAAAGAAAGCGTGATCGTATACATTGGGGGCATAGATATTGCCTATCCAAATCTCTTCGTTGTACAATTTGGCCTGAAGGAAAACATAGCGTCCCCTCGGGTCAGATTCAATCTTCTTCACTTCAAATGGTATACTTTTTTTCACCAGTACCGCTACTCCCGCCGTTTTCCCCCCAGAGGAGGCCCCATACATGCTCGCCACCCAGTCCTTCACCAGCTTTTTGTGTTCTTGTTCACTAAGATGAGTCTCCTGGAGTAAGGCTATATGCGCCCCTTTTCTTTTCAATGCCTGCAAAATTTGCGTGCGCTTGACAGGGGAGCATATTCCACCCACATTCCAGGAGATTAGCTTAACATTCTGAGTATTTGATCTTAGTGCTACGGCCTTTTACTGCAAGACTGTTCCTATCTACTCCAGGGACCGCCCAGCCTCGGCCCCAGAGAAGGATTCTCCCCTCGCCCTTGTTCAGCCATGAGGTCCAAAAGTTCCCGGGCTCCCCTCCCCTGCCTATTCCCATTCCCTCCCCACCCCCCTTCCCCACACCCTCCTCCCCCCTACCCCTCCTATCCCCAAGAACAGAACCACACACACTAAAGAAACCTATAACACTCCAAACTTCTCTCAGCACCCCACACATTCAATATTCACCACTCACTCCCCCCCTCCCCCTACCCTCCGGGATATCCCGGCCAATTACTTTGTCCTGCCGAGGCAGGAACGCTCCAAACAGGAGCTAGATCACTGTCCACACCTCCGGGCCACTCAACGCCGTAGTAGGGGAGGTTGCTGCGGAGTTAGTCAATCTTTTATGGCAGTGGCACATGTCCTCAGGTCAAGCAAGCAAAAGAGGCCAGAGCTACAACGTGCCCTCTGCTGCACAGCCAAACACCAGCTAAGTGTCCCTAGGTGCCCCCAGACGGGGGTTTGCTCAAGAGGGTGGCCACCAGGTCCCGTGCCACAGCCGCTTGCTCAAAGGAATGCGATTTGCCGTTGTGGAAGATTTTCAACGTAGCCGGGTAGCTTAACGCAAAGCGGATGCCGCCCTTGGCAAGGTCACTACATATAGATGAAAACTCCTTTCTCCTGGTTGCCATGATGGCGGAGTAGTCCTGGAACATTAAGATCGGAGAATTATCTAACTTGAGGTCTCTCCGCTTCCTATAGGCCTGTAGGAGGAGGGTTTTGTGTTGAAAATTTAAAATCCTGGCCAGCACTGGTCGCGGCCGGTCTCTGCCCTCCACGCGCTGGCCTAGCCTGTGAGCCCTTTCCACCTTGATATGGCCAATCAGATTATCCAGGCCCAGCACCTTCGGCAACCATGTCTCAAACAGCTCAAATAGCTGACTGTCCACTCGTGATTCAGGCACACCGACCAGCCTGAGATTGTTCCTCCGTGACCGATTCTCTAGGTCATCTATTTTAAGCGTCAGCGCTTCAAGTTGTTCCCGGTGTTTCTGTGTAGCTCGTTCGAGCGTGAGCTCACCTTCCTCCAGCACATTCACACGCTGCTCTATTTCCTCAATTCTCCGCGTTTGCTCAGCGAATGCTTCCCCCATTGCCTCCAGCTTTTTCATTATGGAGTCAAATTTGGGCTCTAGCAAGCGGACTACTTCCTGCGCCATTTCACCATTGTCCTTACCGGGGGATCCAGGCTCATTGCTCCCTTTCCTGTCGGTCGCCATTTTGTTTTCTCGGGAGGTGGCCGGCTTTTCCCTCCTCGTAGCTGCCTTCATCTCACCCCGGTTAAGGTTGGCGCGTTCTCCAAAGCTGCCCCCGACACTCCGACAGCCACCAGTAAAATTTTTTCGAGCTTCTCCTCCGTTAGCCTCCGGTATTAGCAAAGGTTTCTTAAGCGGCCCGGGAGCGTGGCAAGGAGCACCTTACCCGCTCATGTGCTCACGTGATCTCAAATCCCAATTAAAAGCACACCTTTTCTGTATGGCATTCAATCTCCCTCTCCCCTCCTCTCCTTCCTCAAAGAACAACATAATTAATCTTTTTTTTTTTTTGTGTTTCTTGGCTGTCCTGTTTTCCTCTTTTCTGATCTCTGTCCTTTTCTCCTCCTTTGCAACTTTTTTTTTTTTAATTTTTTTATTTATAAAATTTTTCAAAATTACAGGAAAACAATCATGTATACATAACATAATTTATAAAAGGAAACAGCAAAAGAAACAGATCAAATATTAAACCACTTCAAGGAGGGGTGCTGCATAATTTAAACAGAATTGAAATGGTTCCTAGAGGAATCTAACAAATACTCCTTAAAAGAGACACTACTCAACTTTGTCCTTAAGAAAATCAATCAAATGTTTAGGATCAAAAAACAAATATTGATTACCCTGATATATGATAAGACATTTACATGGAAAACGTAAATGAAAAACAGCGCCAGTGGCCAACACACGCGGACGCAGCTCTAAAAACGCTTTGCGCCGCAGCTGTGTGGTCCTGGACACGTCAGAAAAAATTTGAATTGATTGACCACAGAACTTTTCAAACTTTTTTGGAAAATAAGCCTGCAGTATTTTATCTTTATCCAATTCCGAAATAAAGGAGACTAAAAGAGTGGCTCTAGAGGAAATATCATCAGATGTTGTTTCCAGAAAAGCTGAAATATCCAAAGTAGAAGAAGAAGCTTTATCAGCTATAGCCTTCCCAGAAGCTAAAGGAACACCTCCCTCACCTATAAATTGTTGATTTAAGTTCCTCAAAGGAACATAATACATTTTTGAAATTGAAGAAACTGGAACATCAGTAATCAACAAAATCTCTTTGCAACTTTTAAATTGGCGTTCTCTTTCTTTTTCTGCAGCTTTTTATGATTGGAAATCACTCTGACACTCTGTGATGGGTGGTATATAAAATTTTAAATAAACATAAACAAACATAAACAGGTTATGAGACATGCATAATCCAGCTGGTCATTACAGATAAACAGATATGTGGTGGTAAGATAAGAATACAGTATGTTGTGACTATAAATTGACATGCAAGTTGCTGTGGCCTGGAAAAATTAACTTGGCGACAAGTACATTTTGTTCTTTCACCTGAAAATGTTGCTGCTATGAAATAAGTACTTTCCTCTTCGTCTCTCCGGGCCAGTCCAGGTACAGTTGGGGGTAGTCAATCCCTTCCAGCAGTTGAGGACCGAAAGTTCCAAGTTTTACTGACAGCTCCAATAGCTCCCCCTACTGATAAGAAGCCAGTCTTCAGTCCTCAGCAGCTGGATAGGACATATCTCTGGCAGGCTCCCAGGAGAAACGAATTGGAATCTAAGCAGCGTTTGGGGGGATTATTTATAGAAAAAAAGGGAAATAGATGTTCCAACAGGCCTTGCTCACTGGCTCTAGCAGAACACTACAGCAAGAAGATCCCTTCTTTATCCCCATAACGAGCACAACGAGAGGGAGGCGTGGTCTAGTGGTTAGGACAAGGTACTTCAGGCCGGAGGGCCGGGGGTTCAAGTCCCACCTGGGGACAGCAATCTCAGGCCGGAGGGACTGGGATATCTAGTCCTATAGGCACTCCTTGTGATCTTGGGCAAGCCACTTAACCCTCCATTACCCATGTTCCCTGTACGTATTAGCGTATGTGTCTCATATCCCCTCGTGTTAAATGTATCCCCCAATTGACCGCTTTGACCCGGTGAAAAGCAGGATATAAATACAGCTAAATAAATAAATAAAATAAATAAACAACTAAAACATATCAATAATCCTAAATGGAACGAGGTACAGCAATTTTAAGCCTGTTTTCTATATTCTTGTGCTGATCGGAAGGCAGAGCCTGCTTTCGCTTGATCAGCTGCTGTACCGGGGGGGACAGTTAGGATCTGGGAGCCCCAGTATCCTCTCCCCTTCGCTCTTCATTTGTCTCCGCGACCCGCTAGCAGCGAGTGTCAGGAGTCGGGAGCTGCGCCGCCGGTGCTGCAGGTAGGTGAGGGCTTGTGCGATTCTGCCTTGATCGGGGTGTGTGAATCAGGCCTCCCTACCACGTGCTACCGGTCCCGGGTGCACTTATTGGGTTTCTGGTGGTTGGGCCGGCGGGGGTTAGCGGTCTTAAATCTTATAGCTGCCTGCTTGATTCGCGCGGGTTTGTTTCCTTCTGTTTCGGTTCTCCTCTGAAATTCTTTTCGGGTTGTTGTTGCTTTTTACTGGTTTCATGGTTCTTTACTATGGAGGGCTCAGGCTCGGGGGATCTCCCTAAGGAAAAGTCTCAGGGGCCAGCGATTAAGGCGGGAACGTCAGCCATTTTATCCTCAGAGACTTCTTCTTCTCCCGCGCTTTTGCAGCGTTCGGGGAAGAGGAAGTCAAAGTCCCCGAAATCGCAGGTGTCTGAGGACACAGGCCTTTCTACTTCTCCTGCAGTGCAGGGCTCATTGACTTCTCTCTTTTCCCCTGAATTTATTTTAGCTTTACATAAGGCATATACTTTAAAGCTTGCTCAGCCTATGGAGAGCCAGGCTTCTGTGGCACAGGAACCTGTAGTATTGAAGGACTCTCTGTTCTCAGATCCTGGGGAAGGGACCTCCGCTCAATGTCCGCGTAGGGATTTGGCCTCAGACCCTTTGGATACCCAGTTCTCTTCTTCCCTCCTTCCTGAGGAAGGGGAAATTCTATCTGAATCAGCACCTGAGCTTGGGCATTGGATTTGGAGGAAGGGGAGCTTGAGCCTGCGGAGGACCCGCATGTTTTCCGGGTATTTCAGAAAGAAGAGTTGGGAGCTCTGATTGGGCAGTCTCTCACAGCCTTGAATATAGCGCTGCCAGCAGTCCCTCAAGAGCCTCTGGAGGATCCTTTACTACAGGGGTTCAAACCAGAGCAGCGTTGTTCCCAGTTCACAGAGTGATTAAACAGATGATAGAGTCAGAATGGGAATGCCTGGAGGCTAGCCTGAGGGGGTGGCGGACCATTGCGCGCCTCTACCCTGTCCTCAGGAGGAGAAGGAATTACTGAAAATGCCTAAGGTAAATGCGCTGGTGTCGGCGGTCACTAAGAAGACCACGATTCCTGTAGAAGGAGGTATGGCTCTTAAGGATCTGCAGGATAGGCAGTTAGAGGCTCTTTTGAAGCAAGCGTTTGACGCTAGTGCGTTGGCGTTACAGGCTTCCGTCTGTGGAGCCTATGTATCCAGGGCCTCTATCCGATGGATTCAGGGTGAACCAAGTTCGGTGAAACAGGAAGATGAGTCCCCAGATGGTGCCAAGCTCGAGTCTGCGGCAGCTTATCTCGCTGACTCCTTTTATGACTTGATTAGAATGTCCGCTAAATCTATGGCTTCCATTATTGCGGCTAGGCGGTTTTTCTGGCTTCGCAATTGGGCGGCAGATGCCTCGTCGAAATCCCGCCTCAGTAAGCTCCCTTACAAGGGCAAGCTCCTTTTTAGGGAAGCAGAGAAGATTGTTAAGGATTTGGGTGACTCCAAAGGGGGTCGTCTGCCGGAAGATCGGCCTCAGGGGTCCAAGACGGGTACCATGCAGAGAGGTCAAGGCAGAGAAGTCCGTCGGTTCCGGGGGTCTTGCTTTGCTCCTTACCAGAGGGATAGGTTTCCTTCCAGGAGTCACTCCTTTCGTGGGGCCCGAGACTTTGGCAGAGGGTTCTTTAACGCCCAGAACGCCTCCGCTAAGAAGCCGCAATGAAGCGAGGCTGGTCCAGGTGGAGTTTCCGGTAGGAGGACGTTTGCAGGGGTTTCTCTCCGCCTGGACCACCATCACTTCTGATCTCTGGGTTCTAGAGATCATCCGCGACGGCTATGCGCTCGAGTTCGCTACTCCTCTAGCGGATGCTTTCGTCCTGTCCCCCTGTGGTTCGCAGTCCAAGAGGGACGCTGTCTCGAGCACTCTACAGCGCTTACTCCTCCTGCGTGCGGTGGTGCCGGTGCCTCTCGACCAGTACGGTTTAGGTCGATACTCGATTTATTTTGTAGTCCCCAAGAAGGAGGGCTCCTTTCGGCCTATTCTCGATCTCAAGCACGTGAACAGGTGCTTAAGAGTTCCGCATTTTCGGATGGAAACCCTACGGTCAGTGATTCGATCAGTAAAGCCCGGGGAGTGGCTTTCCTCTATAGATCTCACAGAGGCTTATCTGCACATTCCCATCCACTCGGAGCATCAGCGGTTTCTACGGTTTGCGGTCCCCATGGAGCATTTTCAATTTCGGGCCTTACCATTCGGTCTGGCCACTGCGCCTCGTACGTTCACCAAGGTGATGTGGTGGTAGCGGCGGCTCTGCGCAAAGAGGGGATTCAGGTACATCCCTACCTAGACAATTGGCTGATTCGTGCAGCGTCTCCAGAGAAGTCGGTAGCGGTGACGGCTCGAGTGGTGCAGTTTCTGGAGCACCTAGGTTGGGTCATCAACCGGGCGAAGAGTCACCTTCTGCCAGTGCAAGGTCTAACTTATCTCGGAGTGTTGTTCGACACGAAGAAAGGAGAGGTGAGGCTTCCGCCGGACAGGGTGCGCAAGATTGTGTCACAAGTGACCGCTTTCAAGCATCTGTCGGCCCCAACAGCTTGGAGATACTTACAGTTGTTGGGGTCCATGGCCGCGGCGTTGGATCTAGTGCCATGGGCAAGAGCTCACATGCGTCCTCTGCAGCAGGCTTTACTCTCCAGGTGGTCGCCTCAGGTTCATCCCATGTCTCAGAAGCTGGAGTGCCCCAAGGATGTTTGGGTCAGTCTGCAGTGGTGGCAGGTTCCGGCGCACCTACAGGCAGGGGTGCCGCTAAGGGATCCGGAGTGGGTTTTGGTCACGATGGATGCCAGTCTTTCCGGTTGGGGGGCTCATTGTCTGGCTCAGGTAGCGCAGGGGTCCTGGATGGCAGAGGAGAGCGCTTGGTCTATCAATCACTTGGAGCTCCGAGCAGTACGTTTTGCACTACTCGCTTTTTCGAGTCTCCTCGAACGGTGTGCGGTACGAGTGTTTTCCAACAACCTAGTAGCAGTGGCCTACATCAACAAGCAGGGAGGCACAGCCATTCCGCAGTTGCTGCAGGAGAGTCAGTGCTTGCTACAGTGGGCGGAACTGCATCTCGAGACGCTCTCGGCGGCTCATGTGGCAGGGAAGGACAACATTCAGGCAGATTATCTCAGTCACCATCGCCTGGATCCCGGCGAGTGGGAGCTCAACTGGGCGGTTTTTCACAAGATCACAGTTCGCTGGGGCCAGCCGGTCATGGATCTCATGGCTACTCAGTCCAATGCCAAGACGTCTCGGTTCTTCAGCAGGCGCAGGGAGCACATGTCGGAAGGTCTCGACAGGCTGACCCAGCCCTGGCCGAGGGACCAGCTTCTGTATGTGTTCCCTCCGTGGCTCTTGATCGGGAGAGTCATTCGCAGAATTTCCAGGTACAGCGGCAAGGTAATTCTCATTGCGCCGGATTGGCCCAGGCGTCCCTGGTATGCCGATCTAGTAAGACTACTTGCAGAGCCTCCTTGGCGGTTACCCGAGCGGATCAACCTTTTGAGTCAAGGGCCAGTGTTGATGCCTCGGGTGGATCGATTCTTGCTTACGGCTTGGCTCTTGAAAGGCAACGATTGCGTTGGCGAGGATATTCGGGGGCCATGATCGAGATGATGCTGAAATCTAGGAGACAGTCGACTTCTTTAGCGTATATTCGCGTTTGGCGCATTTTTGAGGCATGGGTGAGCGACAGAGGTGTTAGGCTGGAGACCGCCAATTTACCGCACGTGCTGGCGTTTCTTCAGGGCGGGCTAGAGAGGGGTCTGGCCCTGAATACCCTCAAGGTACATCTCACGGCTCTGGCGTGTTTTAAAGGGAGGGTGCGAGGGCACGCTCTCTCAATTCATCCGGATGTGCGTAGATTCCTTAAAGCAGTCCAGCAAATCCGCCCGCCGCTTCAACACGTGGTACCGCCGTGGGATTTGAATTTGGTGCTGGATGCCTTGACGGAACCGCCGTTTGCCTCATGTGCCTCTGTTGGTTTGCACGAGTTATCTTGGAAAACAGCCTTCCTGGTAGCCTTGTGTTCGGCTAGAAGAGTGTTGGATTTGCAGGCTCTCTCTTGTAGGGAGCCGTACCTGCGTTTTTCGGATGAGAAGGTAGTCTTAAGGCCCGTGCCTTCGTTCTTGCCGAAAGTGGTCTCAGGGTTTCACATGAATCAATCAGTCCATTTCGCTTCCCACCTTTCGATCCCAGGGGGGCAATGCGTTGGACCCGGCTCTCCATAAGTTGGATATGTGTCGTGTGTTGCGGACGTATTTGCGGAGGACAAACCCATTTCGGAAGTCAGATCGTATGTTCGTTCTGTTTGGAGGGCCGCGCAAGGGGAAAGCGGCTTCCAAAGCTTCTATAGCTCACTGGGTGAAGCAGGCGATAGCGGGAGCTTATAAGGCAAAGGTCAGGTCGCCTCCACTGGAACTCCGAGCTCATTCCACGCGGGCTCAAGCGACGTCTTGGGCTGAGTTGGCCTTAACTCCGCCAGCGGATATCTGTTGGACGGCGTCCTGGTCTACCTTACATACTTTCGCAAAGCACTACAGATTGAATGCCAGGGTTGGTGCTTCAGCCATTGTAGCGGGGCTTGCAGGTTCCCTCCCAGTTTAGGTACTGCTTTGGTACTGCCCAACTGTACCTGGACTGACCCGGAGAGACGAAGAGGAAGGAGAAATTAGACCTTACCTGCTAATTGTCTTTCCTTGAGTACTCTCCGGGTCAGTCCAGGTCCCACCCGTCGGATCTGCGAGCAGTGGGATTTTTGGTGGTTCGGCAGTGAGTTTTCGGTTGCTTAGTGTGTCCGCGGTTGCGACTGCTGGTCGCATTTCCTGGAAGAGGATATTGGGGGTCCTCCTGTTCAGTGGGGGGCTCTAGGTAGTTCAAAAAAAAAAAAAAAAGAGAACAAAAGCAATTGCATGCCCAAGGTCACGAATGCCCCAATCCGGTTTTTCGGAATCGGTGAGCTGGGTTTTTCTTAAGGAATCATAAAGGGGGGGCTTCTATGTGATAGGTTACCATTCTTTTTGGTTTAAGTTAGCTAGTACCGGTAGTTGCTTTGCTGCTTTGACAATACGTGACTGGCTTCCTATCAGTAGGGGGAGCTATGGGAGCTGTCAGTAAAACTTGGAACTTTCAGTCCTCAGCTGCTGGAAGGGATTGACTACCCCCAACTGTACCTGGACTAGCCCGGAGAATACTCAAGGAAAGACAATTAGCAGGTAAGGTCTAATTTCTCCTTATTCATGGTCAGGAGCAGGTAAAGACATGGATGTGTTAACAGTTAGGGCCGGATGTGCTCATGCTGATCTGAAATCACACTGTGCCTCTCCTGCATGCCCAGGCCATGCCTCCATCATGCCCCTATGCTACATGTTGGGGCTGTCCATATACTTGCGTTCTAAAATAGGTCCAAAGATGTCTCTGATTTGCACATCTGAATACCCATTTTCAGACATCCAGATCATAAATAGAGCTGCTAAAATGACCTCTATTATATTTTGGGATTGAGTCAGTCATTGGCACAAGATATATTGTGCAGGAGGGAGCAAGAATGGATTCAACTAAATATCTACATATTCTAGAAACTAAAGTTCTACATTCAATGAAGAAATTGAGTATTTCAGCAAGGCAACTCAAAACATATCTCAAAATCAACCAATAGGAACTTGCAGAAAAAAAAAGATAAATATTGTTGAATGGCCTTCCAAGTTCCCAGACTTGAATATTAAATATTTGCACGACTATCTCATGTAGGCAGTGCAAGCAAGGAGACCCATAGATATTTCCGAATTAGAAGAGTTCTGCAAGGAAGACTGGAAAAAAATTTCATATGCAAGAACAGAAGGATGCTTAGGTGACTACAAGAAACATTTGAAAGATTTCTTCCAGAGAGATTAAAGGGTGTCCAAACTTTTGTATTTGCCATATTTAAAATGACATTTTACAAATGACGTCCAAGCCAGAATGTCTGGGAAAGAAACAGGCATGTCCCAAGTTCAGGCAAGATTCACAAATGTGTATGTGCCCGATCTGAATGTCTGCAGGGTGTGATGATCTGCCAGGTAAACCTGAGGCGAGAATCCCTTTGGGATAGTGCAGGGACCTTTGCAGCCACAAGGAAAGACTAAAGCCTGCAGGTCTGACAGAAACCCTGCATGGCCTCCAGAAAGGAGGCAGGCTCAAGCTATGCTACTGGCCTGGAAGGGAAGAAGCCAGTCTGCCAGGATATGAAAGGTTTTTGATCAAGCCCAATATTCCCTAGAACCAAAAGAAGGCCAGAAGGGGGAGGGGTGGCCTGGCGCTGTCTGTGAAAATGGTCCTGGGCTTCAGATTGAAGGAGGGGGAGAAGCAGACCAGGAAGAGCAATAGAAGCTATAGAATTTGAAGAACAAGAGTCTTCTGAACTTATGGAGGTACTTTGCTCTTGAAGCAGTTAATGGACCAGCCTGTGGGGAGGTTCAGGAGTAAAATGAAACCTGAATAAAGGGGGGGGGGGAGGGCTGCAAATAGCTGCTAGAGCTGTGGGATCCAGCAACATTGCTGCTAACGTAAGGAAGACTGTTTATTTGCTGGAGGATGGTGGGAAAAGTGCTTTCTACTTGAGGACTTCCAAGAGAGAGACATAGAGGATTTTTCTTGCACTGCTAATGAACTGCATGTGGATGCTTATCTTTGTTTTTGTACTTTCAAGGTGAGAGCGCAACACAGCATGGTTGTTAAAATAGACACAGTGTTCTGAGTGTTGGACTACAGGGGACCTCACACAATTGGAACATGCTCCTGATAGTTGTAGTGTTTAGAAGGTTGTTTGTGGGTGACTTATAAAACCCTAGACAGAATTGAAAGCCCAGAGTGGACTGTTATAAGTGGCGTAGTTGGCAGGATTTCAGCGTAGGAGCCATGCGCAGAGAACCTGGAAGCAGGAAGAACCCCCATCTCCTCAGCTAAAGCAATTATCAGCAGCCACGTCAGGTAAGCGTACCTGGGATGGGCACTGTAGACAACTGAGACAGGCTGAGGAGGGAAGCCACCAGGAAAAGGGGTAAAGGAGCCAGTGGGTTTGAGGGACTAGGTGGGCACCTGAGAGAGCCAGACTTGGTTTTCTTTTCCCTTTCTGCAGGATGTGTTCCAAAAACAACAGGAGGAATCGCAAAAGTCACAGCAGGGCACCTTAGCTGCCATTCAGGAGCAACAGCGCGCCCCCCCCCCCCCCCCCCCCCCCCCCGTTGGATTTGTTATAAAGACACCTGCAAGCTGCAGCAGAAGGAAAAGAAATGGACCCACCCATGAGGGATTCTGTAGCTGTTCCTGGTAGTGCAATAGGACTACAGAATTATGGGCCTTTTTCATTTGGAAAACAGGGAAAATGATGACTTTTTGGGAACCTTTGAATGGATAGCTGCCGCAGTGGGTTGGCTGCTGGAGCAATGGGCCATCAGGCTAGCAGTGTCATTAATGGGTGAACCCTTGGCCACTTATGCGTCACCCACTCAGGCTGTGGACTATCTCACCATTAAAGTGGTTATTAAGGATAGATTAGGCCTGACAAAAGACTCATATAGGAGGGTCTTTAGGGAAACTACTCTAGCCCAGGATGAGAGGCCCAGAAATTAAAGGACTTAGCAAATAAGTGGCTGGACCCCAAGGGTAAAACAGCAGCTCAAATTGTAGAGGTTGTTTTAGAGCAATTTCTTTTTTCTGTCCCTGGGAAATTAAGGGGGTAGTTCATACAGCAAGGCTGTCAAAGTTGGCCTGGTCTCATTCTGGGGTCCCTCCGAGGACAACTCTTCAGGTGGGGGCCACTGATCCACTTTGGGAGTAGGCCCCGGGAAGGGAGGGTGGAAAAGGAAAGTCCCGTATTCAGAAGAGGTGAAGGGAAGAATTAAAATGTTTCCAATGTGGGATGAGAAGGCACATGAAAAAGAAGTGTAAGGATAGGGTTGGTTTGGTGGGAATTAGAGGGGAAAAGCTTGTGAGAGAATTTTTCCAAGAAGTCTCAGTAGAGGGGGTTTCCACCAAGGCTTTATTAGAATTTGAGGATGATCAGAGTATGATATCCTGGAAGCTATGGGAGATTATGTGAGTCTGCCTCCCGAAGCGAGAGAAACGTTATCAAGGAGTCATGAGAATTAGATATGTACATGGGGTTTCTACCTCCTATCCCTTACAGTATATGATGTCTTTATTCAAGGTCTAGGATTCAAACAAAAATTCCCCTCGCTGTACTCCACAGGCTACCCTATCCTTTGGAATTAGGGTTTGATTAGCCTGCTTACATAAGATGTCTGAAAGGAGTGGAAGGATTAGTCCTGAAGAGGGAGAGAAGACACTATCTCAGATATTCCCCTTCCAAGGAGACATAATTGGAGCCCTGGGGAAAGAGAGGAAGAAGAAAAGTCCCAGGAAAAAGGAAAGGAGAGAAAGAACCCAGGGGAGGGCAGATTATATGGTTAGGGCAGGAGATGCCATGGGCACTGGAGGAACTCGTGAACTCCCCAGGTTCATATTAGAACACAAAATACTTTATAGGGAGAGTCTAGATTCTTTCAGTCCCGGGAGGAAAACACAATTGGTTGTTCTCCAGACCTTCCAGGACCTGGTCATAAGACTTGCCCACAATCACCCCCTATCGGAGGACAAGGGAATCCGAGGCCCCCTAAACCAGATACTTCAGAGGTTTTATTGGCCCGGAATCTTTAGGGTGGTAACGCAATATTGCTCCTCTTGCCCTCAGTGACAGCAGATATCAGCCTCTCATCCTGCCCCAGTTCCCCTTACCCCCTTGTCTGTTATTAAGGAGCCAGTAACTCGGCTAGCAATGGACATAATAGACTCCCTTATCAAAACCCCCAGAGGGTTCTTGTATATTTTAGTCATTATGGTTCAAGCCACTTGCTTCCCTTGGGTTGTTCCTTTAAGAAGTATATCTGCCAAGGTCAAAGCCAGTGAGCTGATCAAACTATTTTGTGAGATAGGCTTCCCAAGGGAAGTATTAATGGATAGGGGTACTAATTTTATGTCCGACCAGCTACGGCAAGTATGGGAGATGTTTAAGATAAGCCATCTCAAGACCTCCATCTGCCACCCACAAACAAACTGGTAAAGAGGTTTAATAAAACACCAAAAGCAATGCTAAGACGAGGGTTAAATGGGGATTACACTGACTGGGATCAGTTGCTACCCTGTGCGTTCTACAGGGCCGGATTTACCCATACGCCATGTACGCCATGGCGTAGGGCCCACAGCCGGCAGGGGCCCACAAAAAAAGAACCAGGTATTTTTTTTTAAACACACACAATTAAAAAAAAAAACCTGATGGCTGCCGCCGCGGGGCCCCCTCTGCTGCCGCGGGGGCCCCGTCTACAAGCTGAAGCCGTCGGGTCGGGTCGGGTCGGGTCTCTCCCTCCCTCCCTCCCTCCCTCGCTGCAGGCTGCGAGAGACACGAAGATAGAGCATCTCCCCGCAGGGCTTAACACAGACGCGAGGAGACGCTCTCCCTTCGCGTCTCCTGCAGCCTGCAGCGAGGGAGGGAGGGAGGGAGAGAGACCCGACCCGACCCGACCCGACCCGACGGCTTCAGCTTGTAGACGGGGCCCCCGCGGCAGCAGAGGGGGCCCCGCGGCGGCAGCCACCAGGTTTTTTTTTTTAATTAAATTTTACGTTGGGGGGGGTAGGACTGGTAATGGGCTCTGGGGGGGGGGGTAGGAGTGGTAATGGGCTATTGGGGGGGCTGGGGCTGGTAATGGGCTATGGGGGGGGTAGGACTGGTAATGGGCTATTGGGGGGCTGGGGCGGGAAATGGGCTGGGCTGGGCTGGGCTGTGCTGGGGGGGGTTAAGGCTAGAGGTGGGCTGATGGGGTTAAGACTGGTAATGGACTGTGGGCTGTTGGGGGGGCTTAGAACTGGCAATGGGCTTTGGGGTGGGGTTAAGACTGGTAATGGGCTGTGGGCTGATGGGGGCTGTCTGGTAATGGGCTATGGGGGGCTAGGACTGGAAATGGGCTGGGGGGTTAAGACTGGATGTGGGCTGAAGGGGTTAGGACTGGTAATGGGCTGTTGGGGGGGGTTAGAACTGGTAATGGGCTTTGGGGGGGTTAAGACTGGTAATGGGCTGTGGGCTGATGGGGGTTGTCTGGTAATGGGCTATGGGGGGCTAGGACTGGAAATGGGCTGGGGGGTTAAAACTGGAGGTGGGATGATGGGGTTAGGACTGGTAATGGGCTGTGGGCTGATGGGGGGGGGTAGGACTGGCAATGGGCTATGGGGGGCTGACTGGAAATGGGTTGATGGGGTTAGGACTGGAAGTGGGCTGATGGGGGGTTAGGACTGGTAATGGGTTATAGGGGGGGCTTAAACTGAAAATGGGGTGATGGGGGGTTAAGGACTGTAAGTGGGGTGATGGGGGGGGCTAGGACTGGTATTGGGTTGGGGGGTTGCTAGGACTGGAAATGGGCTGATGGATGGCTAGGACTGGAAATGGGCTGATGCAGGGACTAGAAGAGAATGGATGCTGGGTGAGGCTGGAACTAGAAGGGAGCTGATGTTGGGGGAGGATTAGAATGGGATGGGGCTGGAAGAGTAAAATGGAGAAGGGAAAAATATTTTGTGTGGGAGGGATAAAAAATCTACAATTGGCCGGGTATTGGGAGAGTAAGTGGGGATTGAGGATGGAGGGGTAAAATTTGAGTGGATGAAATAGGAATGAGGAAAGAGCAAAAGAAGAAAGATTAGTATGTTAAAGCAGATGTAGAGAGAGAATGGAAAAAAATCTAGAAGAGAGAAGAAAGGACAAATGGACAGCAGACGATGGAGAGTTAGCAGAAGACACGAAGAAACCAGAAGAAAGTGGCTGGAGCAATTGCAGCTGAAAAAAATGCACAAAAGGTAGAAAAATATCTCTTTATTTTGAATTTATTAATTGGAATATGTCAGCTCTGGTAAATGTGCATCATTAACATCTGCGCTTTGTTTAGTACAAGAGCAAATTAATGTATAGTTTTATTTCTACAGTGTTGTACATTCCAAGTTTGGCTTTTGGGATTCCCAGTTTAATTATTGTCTTCCTATTTCTAAATTGTGATTACTTGTTTGGTGATGGTCTATGTTCTGCATGTGTAACTGAGCTGAGGTGTTCTGTTTATATAATTCCTATTTGACATTGCCACTTGTTCTCTTTCCCCAGTAGGTCATGTATTGTTGTTCTCTGAAATGTATTGGTTTAATATTTGCAGTGTTGCCTTTTGATTGGTAGAGTATGGTGCTTTGTGAGTCCTGGTAGTGCTGTTAGGATACGGCGGGTTTACTATGGGCAGTGTTTGTAGTAGTTCCTAATGTGTCTGGCAGTTGGCACTGGATTATAGTAATGTAGAAATCTTTTAGTCTTTCTTTATCCATACACTCATTAAGAGGCACGTTTACTAAAAGTTAGTATATGGTAACATTATGCAAATATGTATGCAAATGAGGCCCCTTATGCAAATGAGGTCCGCACCCCCCTTGGGCCGCCCCTGCTGGGGGCCCACAATTTTTGTTGGCGTAGGGCCTCACTCAAGGTAAATCCGGCCCTGGCGTTCTATGCCTGTTGTGAGGGTATCCTGATCTTGCTGGGTGTCTCACCCTCGAATTATTGTATGGGAGTCTTCCTAGAGGAATTCTTGATATACTGAAGGAATAGTGGGTAGAGCCAGAGAGGGATCCCCAAGCCGTACCGATCTTAAGGACCTAAAAAGGAGGTTAAGAATTTCTAAACAGGAGAATCTGAGAAAAAGTCAAGAGCTTCAAAAGAAATATTATGACCACAATATGCAGCCTAGAAGTCTGGAGGAGGTGACGGGGTGCTTGTGTTGGTTTCAAATGCACCCCATAAATTTACATCTAAGTGGAGAGGACCCATGACTGTAAACAGACTGGTGGGATCCTGCACTTATGAGCTAGTGAATAATAAGGGCTGGAAACAAATTTATCACATCAATGTGCTCAAACCATAGCATAAGAAGCAGGCTCTCTCCATCTCCTTTAAAGACAAGGAAGGGGAAGATTTGGGTTCCCAAGTTAGTGATTTTTATGAAAAGGAGAAACCTCTTAGAGGAGATAGTCTGAGTTCCAGACAAGAGGCAGACTTATCAGAGTTGTTAGAGAACTTTCAGGATGTGCTGACATCAGCACCCCAGGGAAACCCCCCTTATCACCCACAAAATATATACAGTATCCAGGAAAATGGTGAGACAATGTCCTTACAGGTTGCCCAAGGCCAAAAGGCAAGAGGTTATTAATCAAGTCTGGGAAATAGAGAAATTTGGGGTGGTAGAAGAATCCAAAAGTCCTTAGTCTACGGTCTAGTCTCATTGTGCTAGTGCCAAAACCAGATGGCACGCAACAATTCTACATTGATTTCCATCAGGTTAATGACATCTCAACCTTAGATGCGTATCCCATGCCTTGGGTTGATGAACTCTTAGACAGGTTAGGGCAAGCACAATATTTGACCACCCTCGACCTCACTTAGGAATACTGGCAGATTCCCCTAGCTGAGGAATCCCATTCCAGAACAGCCTTTAACACCCCGATAGGGTTATACCAGTTTTGCCAAATGGCCTTAATGGGGCCTTGGCTACCTGTCAGAGACTCCTTAATCATATCCTCCAATGCCATCAAGAGTATGCGGTGGCATACATATGACATCATCATATTCAGCCCGGACTGGGAAAACCAAATCCCTAGAGTAAGGGCCGTCTTGGAGTCATTAAGGAGGGCAGTGCTCACATTAAATCCTCACAAGTGCGTATTTGTCCGGCAGGAGGTTAAGTATTTGCAGTATTTAGTGGGACAAGGAAAAATAAAACCTTTACTTGATAAGGTGCAGAGCATCCGGGAATTTCCTCAACAAAAGACCAAAAAGCAGTTAAGTTGTTTCCTGGTCTTCTCGCTGATATGTTGAAGAACAGACCCAACCAATTACAATAGTCTGAATTAGAGGAGGCTACCTTAGTAAACCTTTGAAACAGTCTGTGTAGGGAACCCATACCATGAGGTGTAGATTTCACCAAACTGTTTATATTACAGACAGATGCCTCCAAAAAGAGTCTGGGGGGCCGTTTTGTCCCAAAAGCACAAGGGGGAAGAACATCCCATCCTCTATCTAAGTAGAGAGCTAGCACCACCTGAGAAAAATTATGCCACTATAGAGAAGGAGTGACAGCTATAGAGGCTCTTAAGTATTATTTCATGGGCCGAACCTTCACTCTAGTAACTGATCATGCCCCCTTGAAAATGTATTTTATTTTATTTATTTAGACAGATTTGTATACCACCTTATCCTTCAATCAAAGTGGTCACATCACAATTGGAGGGTTGCACTTAACATGAGGGTACTTAACAAAATTTAGACAGCACAATTGGGGTTACATTTAACATTGTACAAAGAACTCATATGTCTAGTTGGTGTGAGTGGGTATCGAGTTGGCAGAGGTACTTGCATTACCATTCGGGTTGAGACCGTTGTCTACTCATAGGTTTCTGTAAAGAGCAGGGTTTTAAGGGCCTTGCGGAAGTATATGATGTCATTTAATGCCCCCAGGCTCGTTGGGAGAGAGTTCCAAAGTGTGGACGCCAGTAGTGAAGGAGCTCTTCTTGAAGTTGTTTGTTTAGTTTTGTGATAACCTGAAGGTGTGCCGATCATGTTGTCATTATTGGTCCTTCTTGGTCTATCGCTGATATCCCTTGTTATGATGTCTTGGAGTGCGTCTGCCGAGAGATGGTGGATGATTTTAAAGATGATTAGGATTGTTTTAAATTTTGCTCTGGCTATCATTGGGAACCAGTGCAGTTGCTGTTAGACAGGGGTGATGTGCTCAGTTCTTGGAGTGTCCATAATGATGTGTGCTGCAGTGTTCTGCACCATTTGGAGTGGGTGTAAGATCTGCTGAGGGAGGCCTTGATATAACGAGTTTCCATAATCAAGCAGAGGTGTGATGAGTGCTTGGCACACTGTGCGGAAGTGGTCCTGTCAGAGTATGGGCTTGATTTTTCTGATGGTCCTCAAACGTTGATAGGCCTTGTTTGTGGTTTTGGTGATGTGGGATTTCATATTCAGAGCTCTGTCCATTGTGATGCCCAGGTACTTAACTTCATCTTTGACTGCTATGTTTGTCTAGAATGCTGATAGTTTGTGGTGGAATGAATGTGGGGTTCCTGGTGATGAACATTGCCTCAGTTTTATCGTAGTTGACCGTCAGGTTATTGGCTGTGAGCCAGGCATTCGTGTCTTCAAGGCATCTGGTTATTGTTGCGGTGTTAAGTGCTAGTAGGTTGAATGGAGCATACACCATAATGTCATCAGCATGGATGTGATAGTGGAGTTTGTGGCCTTTGATGATGTTGCATATGGGTTGGATGTAAATATTAAAGAGCATTGATGGCAAGGCTGAGCCCTGTGGCATTCCCTGCGTGACGGGGAACTGTAGTGATTTCTTTTGGGCGCATTTGACTTGTTGCATTCGATCTTCCAAGTAGGAAGTATCTTTATCTTTCTTTAAAACTTAATATACCGCCAGAACCGAGGCATATGGCGGTTTACAATAAAACCAAAGGGAATACTGCTGAAGAAGGAAATGGAAAAGGAACGCCATTTGTTGATAGGAAAGGGACAGCGTTAGAGGAAAGGGACAGTAGGCAGCAATAACAACAGAAGGAATAAGTGCTCATTGGGTATCAGCGAGGGGGGGGAGAGGAAGAGGGAGAGGGGTGAGGAAGGTCAAAAGCTGTGCAGATAGGTTTTGAGTTTCGCTTTGAAGGCGGGAAAAAAAAGTTCCAGACGGAGGGCGGATGGCAGGGAATTCCAGAGACGAGGACCGAGAAAGAAGAAGGTGGAAGAGCGCGTTCACTCAAGGTGAGCCTGGGATGGAGAGGGAAGAAATAAACGGTTGGCATGAATGGATCTGAGGATTCTTGGGGGGCAGTGAAAATGGACCAGATCGGAGAGGTAAAGTGGTATGCCGGTGCTGAGTGATCTATGTACGAAAATGAGGATCTTATACTGAATACGGAAAGGGATAGGTAGCCAGTGTAGCTGGATGAGAAGGGGGGTGATATGAGCAGACCGGGAGATGTAGGTCAAGAGACGGGCAGCAGTGTTGTGAACCAATTGAAGTCTACTAAGTTGGGTGAGGGGAAGACCAGCTAGAGAGGCATTACAATAATCCAAACGTGAAGTGACAAGAGAAAGGAGCAAGGTGGTTAGAGAAGAGGAAGAAAGGAAAGGACGGACTGCACGAAGTTGCCGAAGGGTGTGAAATGAACGTTGAACAACAGAGGAAACGTGCTCTCTAAAGGTCAGAGCAGAATCCAGAGTAACACCGAGATAGCGCAGTGAGGTGACAAGAGGGATGGGAGCAGCTGAGAAAAGCAGAGCAAGAGAAGGGACAGGAGCACCAGCAGTGAACCAGATAGCCACAGTTTTTGATAAATTAACATGCAGATAATTATCAGAGAGCCAAGAGGAAACAGAGGAAAGACAGACGTTGAGGGGACCAATATCAGCAGCGAGTGAATCAGTGTGATAAAGAAGAATGATATCATCTGCGTAATAATAATATGCAGAGATACTATGCTGTTGAATAAGCAGAGAGAGAGGGGCCAGGAAGATGTTAAATAGCAGTGGTGCCAATACCAAACCCTGAGGAACACCACAGTGAAGAGGCATTGGAGAAGAAGAGGTAGTACCAGAAAGAACCGAAAAAGACCAATTAAAGAGAAAAGAGTGGAACCAGTGAAGAACTTGGCCAGACAGACCGATAGCACTAAGATGTGAGAGGAGAGTACGGTAAACCACTTTAGAGTGTTCTTACATACTCCTATCTGCTGCAGGCGTTGCAGTAACCTGGTGTGTGATACAGTATCAAAGGCTGCCGAGATGTCCATGAACACTAGCAAGAATCTGTTCTTTATGTTATCAATGCCTCTTAGGAGATTGTCAAAGAGGGAAGTGAGTAGTGTTTCCACACCATGTTGGGGTTTAAAGCCATGCTGATGGATGGTTAAAACAGATGAGGAACAATAATTCCAGGCTCACTAGGTGGTACTTGGCCCTGCCAGGATATAGTTATCATGTGGAGCATAGGATAGGGAAGTTGTTGGAAAATGCAGATGCTCACTGCAGAATTGCAGACCCACTGGATGAGGTAGAAGGTCATTCAATGCATTGCAATGTCTAGAGACGGGGTATGTGTGATGATCTGCCAAATAAAACCCAAGGAGAGTATCCCTTTGAGATAGTGTAGGGACCTTTGCAGCCACAGGGGAAGCCTAGAGCCTGCTGGTCTGGCAAAAACCTGGCTGGCCTCAAGAAAGGAGGAAGGCTCAATCTATGCCATTGGCCTGGAAGGGAAGGAGCCAGTCTGTCGGGACACGGCAGGTTTTTGATCAAGCCAATATCCCTGGCTTATCAGGCAATAGTCCCAGAACCAAAAGGAGGCTGGAAGGGGGAGGGGTGGCCTGGTCCTGTCTGTGAAAATGGTCCTGGGCTTCAGATTGAAGGAGGGGGGGAAGCAGACCAGGAAGAGCGATAGAAGCTATAGTATTTGAAGAACAAGAGTCTTCTGAACTTATGGAGGTACTTTGCTCTTGAAGCAGTTAATGGACCAGCCCGTGGGGAGGTCCAGGAGTTAAATGAAACCTGAATAAAGGGAGGGCTGAAAACACAGCTGTTAGAGCTGAGGGATCCAGCAAAATTGCTGCTAACGTAAGGAAGACTGTTTGATTGCTGGAGGGTGGTGGGAAAAGTGCTTTCTACTTGAGGACTTCCAAGAGAGACACATAGAGGAATTTTCTTGCACTGCTAAAGAACTGCATGTAATGCTTATCTTTGTTTTTGTACTTTTTGAGGTAAAGGCACAACATGGCACTGTTTTTAAATAGGCACTGTGTTCTTAATGTTGGACTACAGGGAATCTCAGGGGCAGGTTGCTTATTGCGGACGCTCATAAAACCCCAGATTGAATTGAAAGCCTGGAGTGGACTGTTTGAGTGGAGAACCAGGGGAGTGAATGACCTGGATGCCCCACCCCATGCAGAATGTAACAGGGGGTATTTGCATATTCCAGAACTTGTACATTTAGGAATAGCCTAATGGTTATAGTAGTGGCTAGGACCAGGGTGCAAATCCTACTGCTGCTATCGTTGTGACTGTGCAGAGTATGGGGGATGGTGGAGTGCCGTCTTCTCTACACCCTCTGGATGTTTTATGGCTAAATTGAGCACTTTCCCGATGCCTATTTGTGCCTTGAGGAGATATAGCCTTAGATATGACTTTAGACATCCAGGACATTACTGAGATCAGGGGGTGAGGTCCTGGTTCTTGGGAATGCCCCAGCCAAGCCTTCACCATTCAGACTTGGACGGCCAGAGACCCAGCTTCTAAAATGGTTGTGGAGCAGTCTCTGTGCCTGTTTTCAGACATCCAAAGCACAAATACAGCAGCTAAAATGAGGGGAAAGGAGAAGATAGGCGGGGGGGGGGGGGGGGGGGGGGGGGGGGTGGAAAGTAGAGGAAGGCTTTATCATGGAGGTGGGGCAGGGTGGTTGAAAGCCAGTTGGTAGAGGTGGGTTTTCAGTGTGGCTTTGAATCTGGGAAAAGAGGACTCTGAGTGAAGAGTGAGAGGTAGGGAATTCCATAAGAACATAAGATATGCCATACTGGGTCAGACCAAGGTCCATCAAGCCCAGTATCCTGTTTCCAACAGTGGCCAATCTAGGTCATACGTACCTAGCAGTTTCCCCAAAAGACACAGGTTCCACAAAGCTTGTATTGGGTCAAGCATTGATATCCTGGGTCCCTTCTTAATAATGGTTTATGGACCTTTCCTCCAGGAACTTGTCCAAACCTTTTTTAAACCCAGCTACACTAACAGCCTTTATTACATCCTCTGGTAACAAATTCCAGAGTTTGATTACACATTGAGTGAAAAAAATATTTTTTTATTAGTCTTAAATAGTTTACCCTGTAGCTTCATTGCAGAGTGTGGGACCCAAGAAAAAGAAAGTGGAACAGCAAGTGTGTTCAAGGTGGGCTGATGAGACAGAGGGAAGGATTGTGGAGGGTGTGTAAAAGCCAGTGTGGGGCATGGTGGTGAAGAAGGTCTGTGAGATACTGAGGAGTGGAAGTATGAATGGTCCTGTGAACAAAGGTGAGAAATTTGTATCGGATTCTATAAGGCACTGGGAGCCAATGAAGATGGGCAAGTAAAGAAGAGATGTGGTTGAAACGGGAAGAAAAAGTGAGGATATGAGCAGCTGTGTTATGGAGCAATTGAAGTCTATGGAGACTGTACTGAGGAAGGCCAGCAAAGTCTATCCAGACTGCCTCCTCTGTATCACTCTCCTGGCCCCTGACCTGTGGTGTCCCTCAGAGGTCTGTCCTATCCCCTCTTCAGTGTCTTTTTAGTCCCGCTTGCTCTCCTCATACAGCAAGCAAGCATTTCTGCATACTATTATGCAGATGATATTATTCTTCTCTATTGTGCCAGCTCCTCTGCTCCCGACATTGCCCCACTCAATACCTGCCTGGCCTGTATTCATAACCGGCTGACCAATAACTGCCTGCCCTGGAACCTCTCCAAATCTGCTGCAACCTGGATTACCTTCGGGGCCCTTTCTCCCTCCCTGACCCCTGTACTTTCCTCAGTTCTTGTCCCTCTGGTCCCCTCCTTTAGGTATGTTGGCGTCATTCTTGATTCCTCCCTCTCTTTCACAGAGCACGTCTCTTCTCTTTCTCGCTGGCCCTTCTACCACCTCCGTCAGATTCGTACTATTCGTCCTTTCCTCACTGCAGCCTCATTAAACACCCTCCTTCTCTCCCTCGTCTCTAGGATTGATTATTGCAACCCCCTTCCTGTTTTCTTATTTTGAGTCTAAAAAAACTACAAATAATTATACATTAAAATTTACAGAAAGATGTTATGTTTGTCTTTGGGTCAGTTTCTGTTCATTAAGGATTCAATGAAACATAAGTTGGATCGAGGATGTCTAAACCTTTGCTCACAAGTGTATCCGTTATATGTCATCTCAAAAGAAGCTGTGTTGTTACACTTTTCTAGTGCATTAATAGCTTTCTGTAACATGCTAATACTCCACTTAAAATTGCAGGTATGTAAAAAATAACTCCTCTGCCTTTGAGAGCGTCCTCCAGAGTCCACATCTGTTCTTTCCACTTCAGAGGCAAATAAGTGTTTTTAAGCTGCAAATGGATAAAGAATAGGGACTAATCTGAATTGGATTGATGCTGAATTTTATCTGAGATAAACTTAAAATAAGCCATACTGGGTCAGACCAAAGGTCTATCGAGCCCAGTAACCTGTTTCTAACAGTGGCCAATCCAGGTCATAAATACTTGTAAGGTTCCCAAAAGGTACACAGATTCCATGCTACTTAGCCCAGGGGTAAGCAGTGGATTTCTCCAGTCCAATTTAATAATCGTTTATGGACTTTTCCTCCAGGAACCTGTCCAAATCTCTTTTAAACCCAGCTATACTAACAGCTTTTATTATATCTGCTGGCAACAAATTCTAGAGTTTGATTGCATGTCGAGTCAAAAAATACTTTCTCCAATTAGTCTTAAATGAGCTACATTGTAGCTTCATTGTGTGTCCCCTGGTCTTTCTACTTTTTGAAGGAGTAAACAACCGATCTATGGAGCATATTCAAAGCATTGTAGACAGCAGATCTGCTAACCAGTTCAAATACAGTGATCCTGATACTCAGCAGCACTATCCATATAGTGCCTGTTGAATATCACCATAGACTGCATATAAGATGCTCAGTTAAAACTGGGGTGGTCCTGCTCGTGATCCGGTCAGTTGCTGTTAAAGATGGGACGACCTGTCCTAACTTGAACTGGTGTTTACTATCTGGTTAGTGGCTGCATATTTCCGCTGACCGGTAGCAAAGGTGCTGTCTGCTGAAACCAGATATTCAGCGCTGGATGCCAGATAAGTACTGGAACTGAATATCCAGTTTCCTTAAAGCAACAGTTGCTGAATACCAGCCCCACTGAATTCAAAGAACTGATCCAATATAATAAGCCCCAAACAAGTAAATTTCCTAATATACTTAGTTACACCCTGACTCCTCCACAGAGGCTTGTCAAGAACAGGTACAACTGAAAAACGTGTAGCTTATTTTGTTGTTTAAAGCTGATATGACCATAGAGAGAGGGCGTAATATTTTAGACTCTGCTTTCCCAGGACCCTACATAAAAATCTCAGTACAAAATGTGCTTCTGTTTCATTCCAGTGCAATTGAAAATTCAAGTTCTTACAAGATTCAGATTTCCTAGCTGGGTTGCTTGATAATTGAAAGGGTTTAAAAAAATCCTTCTTTACACAATATTAAGGTGTATGCTAAGTCTCTTCCCATGAGAAAGGAAATGATTTTAATTCAGAATTCAATTGGGTGAATCAAGAAGATTAATGTAGAAAAAAATGCCATCTTTTTATTTACCAAGTTGTAATCCGCCAAGGTCCTTATCTTTACTATTTTTCAAGGGAAAAACATTTTGATAAGCAAAAGAAAACCTTCAATGTGAGGGCCAAGGTCATTGCCAGGCAAAGCGGTCTCTGATGAGGCTGAGAGCCAATGAATTAGGGGCATGCAAAGCAACTAGTGTAATTACATGAAATCTGCTCCCTGCTCTCAGCCTCTCTCTTTACCCCTCTTCAACCTGATTCTGCCTCACCCTCTACCCTTATCCTAGCCCCCCCCCCCCCCCCCAGTTAATTTCATTACCCCACCCACCTCTCCCAGCCATTCGGGTGCCTGCAAAGCAACTTGTGTAAACTAAAATGAAGTCTGTTCTCTACTCTTTGGGGTATGTTTACTAAACTGCGGTAACGTTACAGACCGCACGTTATGTAATGTTAACGCACGTTATGTAACATTAATGTGCGTTAACGTTACTTAATGATCGTTAACATCCTCGGCAGTGGTAAACACCGCAGAGGGTGGAGAGAGGGCGGGGGAAGGGGTCAATGGGAGTGGAGTGGGCGGGGAGAGGCCCCCTGCACACTAACGCGCTGAACTGAAGGGCTGAATCGTACCGCGAATGAAAACCTGCAGCTAGATGCACATTTGCAGGAGAGAGAAACCATTTCAGTGTCAGCAATGTACAGCATAGACAGGGAGCCCAAGAAACATGATAGTAGTGCTCCATTTCCAGCACCAGCATAGTGCCCAAGTATGAAAGGCCACTATGGCGATGGTACAAGTGGGGCATAGGGGGCTGCAGGCGGGACATTAGCTGGGGCACAGGGTGGACTAGGCAGGCGCCTAGGAACATAGAAACCGGAAATCAGCATGACAGCAGTTGTCAAAGACCAAACACAATCCACCTACATCTACCTGGTCCACCCAAGCTAACAGTTGCCAGGGCACTGACCTGACATCCCCGCAGCCAACCCTCCCCCAAGCGAAAGAGACAGGTGGTGATGGGGGGGGGGCGGGGATGTGAGGATGCTCATGTATGTCCCATGCCCCAGACCCCACTTCCTAGGCAACCACCTACCCACACAGTGGCTGACCTGGGGCTGCGCACTACCAGCACCGACAGCATATGGCCATGTCAGCATGGCAGGGGGGGGGGGTGCCCATGCTGGAGGGGGCAGTGGCACCTGCCTGCAGTGGACCTAGGCCATGCCCTGTACCAGTACGTGGTGTGCAGTGCAACATACAAAGTCTGGCTGAGGAAAAGTACAGGTAGCCCCAGGGACCACCATGCATCTGTGGCAATAGTGTGGTGCAGTACACCCAGCCAATGTGTCCAGAAGCAGAGGGTCACAGGTTCAAGCCCCAGCTGTGGTTCCTGCAGAGCATGTCCCTATGTTTTACCCTACAATGCAGATACAACAGCAACATGTGTAAAGCCCAAAGCAGCAGTGAACAGGGGTACAAACACCAACTCACACAGGCTCCACAATCCAAAGATGCATGGAGGGTCAGGCTGTTGGCCCCAGCATTGAGCTGCAGTTATCACCAGGGCACTACTACTACCTTCTGCACAGTTTAGCAATGTTGGCACTGTGATCAGGACCAGTGTGGCGGGCAGGATTGCCAACCACCCCTATCTTTGCACAATGCTGCAATAGGAGTGTGTGTGTGTGTGTATGTCTATCCATTGTTTTGTAGCTGCCCACACCTCACCGGGACCACAATGTCCCACTGTTACCAGCATTAGCCTGAATATGTGCATAATGAGGAGCAAGGTGTCATGGGTATGGCCCGGACAGGGCAGATTGGCCAGGATGCATCTTCACAGGGTGTGGGGCAATGGCTGGGACACTGTAGTGCCCGACCACCGCCTGCATGGACAGGGTAGCCACAGCATGGCATGCTGGGAGGGCACTCACTCTGACCGAGCAGTGACCATGTCATGTCTAAGTTCCCACATAGCGCTCTACATTATCTGCCTGCAGTGATCCTGTTGTGTTCCCAGTGCTGAGGCCCCAATCACTGAGATGCTTGCTTGGTGCACATAGTTCCTCTGTGAGCATGCACTATGGACTGGCTAGTGGACTGTCTGCAGTTAGACTGTGCATGGTTGGAACACCTATAAGGTGCAGTCTGACTGTGTTGTCTGCTGGTGACTGGCAGACAGTGGTGTGAGGCAGTTGGGGTTTTCCAGAGCTAACCCCATCATTGCTGCTGGTGTGCTACTGCCCCAGCCACAGGTATGGCTCTGGCCCACCAACCCTGGAGGGCTGTCCTATACCAGCAGGATGGAGGTTGCTTCATGGGGGCTGGGGCACCTGTCCTTTACCTACAAAAGGGTGATGTGTGCCCTTTGGGGTATGTAGTGTATACCACTTTGACCTATAAAGGCACTGCTACACAAACCTCATGCAAGTCTGGAAACCCCTCTGCCCTGATAACAGGTGCCCATGTCAGCCAGACCCAAACACAGGGTACCCACTAATCTGGGTGGTTTCTGGTCCCAGAGGGCCACATGTGACTGCAGGATAAAGATGGACACCGAATTACCTTCAGCTGCACTGCAAGGAACACCTGTCACACACTGTTAGTGATAGGCCCTGCTGTACATCCCCATCTCTAGCACCACATGTACTGCGGACCTAGTGTTGAGCACTCATTCTATCCCTCAGGGAGAACACAGAACCTGCACAATGGCATGGTCTGTAGTACTTTGTGCCAGTATCACGCATTGTCAGTTCGTCTTTCCAAGCTGAGGTACCGGAGAGGTGCAGACCCCATTTGCTGATCAGCTGTAGAGAGCTATTCAGCATGTGCATTGCATCATGGGTACTGGTGGGGTTACCCTATCCTGGTACTCAGAGCAGACAGTTTGTGCAGTGACCTGCGCTCCTTCTGTACCCAGCCATTGCTGTGACATACACCATGGAGGTTTAGCCTGCCAGTTAATACGATGTCATTTTTGGCAGTGTTCATGGGTTCAGTTCCTCATTGTTACCTCCTCTCATGCCTGTCCTACTCAAATAGTGTGCATGCCTGTAACAGTCATATTTTTGCAGATTTGTGCTGCCAGCCCATAATACCCTCGCCACAATTGCCAACATTCCCTCAGTCCGTTTATCTGCATCTGTCAGTTGTGTAGAGTCCTGTCTGCCTGTGCAGGCTGTCACCTCATGTCCTGCACTGCTACCCTTTCCTGCATTGCACCTCTTCATGCTTGCCTCGCCTGTGTCTGATCTGCATGGCACCACCACTCCTCTGTCCACCCATCATTGTAACTATCCTGCCACCTCTGCCTCCACTGGGGGACAGGTATTCCCATCGTCTGCCACCAACTGTCTTTCCAGTACTTTACATTGCCAACACCCTGTGCTGTGGTACAGTTGCCCTCACCATGTTTGTCATCAGTACTGGCAGCCACATGGGATGCCCTCAGATATGGCAGGTCCAGGGTTCCCAGCTCTACCTCCTTCACCCACCTGTTTATTGCCTTTCCTGAGTGCTCTATCTAGTGTTAGGGCTACATCTGTCTCTGTTCCTCACAGGTCATGCATGTCATCCTGAAGCACCTTGCAGCACTTAGGCCACGCTAACCTAGGGCACCATAACCTTGTTAGGCCACCTTAACCTATGGTTCCGTAATCCAGGGTGCCCTCTAAGGTGCCTTGTCTAGGGTTTCCTAATACGGCGCTTAACCTAAGGAGCCCTACTGTACAGGGCACCTTACAAAGCCCCTTATGAGGCACCTTGTAATGTGCGCTAGTTTGTAACATGCGTTGGCTGTATCTTTACCGCGGAACCTAACATGAATGACATTACCGCAGTTTAGTAAACATAGCCCTTTGTCTTCTCAGCCTGGTAGTGGCCTCTGTTAAGGAGAAATTATATTGAAAGACAAGCTGAAGAAGGCATTCAACTGTAGGATGGCCATATCTAGAGGGACAAGATGAGTTGGTCTTCATTTTACAGTGTTGTATGCATGGATGTACCTTGCCTTGCAAAACTCTTCACATCCTTGTACATTTGTCATATTCTGCTATCTAGAAAATACAATTCAAAATGCATTAAAGTAGGAGTTTGTGTCAGTGATCTAGCTATACAATATACTCTGCACTTTCAATACAAAAAGATTTATAGAAATATTTAAAAAGTAATTAAGAATAAGAAACTAGAAAGGTCTTGACTCTTCATGTCCTCTAAATTTAGTATTTAGTGGAAGCTGCTTGGGTAGTTTAGGAGAAATGTCTACCAACTTTCTACAGCAGGATGGTAGAATAGCTCATGTTCTTTCATGTTGACTGAGATTGCACTCTTCAAGTCTTGCCACAGATTTTCTTTTGTACTCAGATTTTGGCTGCAACTGGGCCATTTGACAATATTCACTTTCTTTTTGCTGGGCCACTCTATTATTGCTTTTGCTTTGTGCTCCAGGAGATGAGATGGGCACTGCTCCATAAACTCCCAGGCCCCTTCCAACTACTCGCTACCACATATGAAGATATTGCAGCAAATCCACACAAACGACCCATGATTAAAGCACTATACCTGGGGTGCCCTGATCAGTGTGAAGGGAAGGAGAGCAGAGCTTCAGGCGGCTCACTGTGGGTGGGGAGGTAGTGCTGCAGGAGTGGAGAGCCACAAAAGCCTGCCGTGTGGAGAAAAAGAAGTCAATAAAAAGAACTCTACACTTGGTTTGCAGCTTGTCATGCTGTGAGGGCTTGTGTGCATCAGTGATGCTGAGAGCTAAGCTATCAGTAGCTTAACTAGTGGCAGGGTCTCCCAAGATATACAGGTCTCAGCTGAGGTGCCAGACCAAGACAAACTGCAGCAGCAGCAGAATGGGATGGTGTTGGCAGCAGAGGATCACATTTCTGTGACAATGGCAGCAACATTAGAATTACCTACATGGAAGAAAGGCCTGGCAATCTACTCCCATATCTTGCCATGAAAACCCAATAGCTAGTGCAATTTGTTTTATTGTGATTACAGTGCTGGAAAATGAGACCCCCAGGTTGGAAGGCACTCAACTGGGTACTGAGGAAGAGCTGAAGACTTTTCAGAGTAAAGCCAGCATTGATGATGCGGTTGAAGCAAAGCCCTCAGGATGTCTGCTTGCTGATGTAACTGCGCATGAAATGAAAGTCAAAAGCTGCAAAAATGTCTTACATATTGGAACATGGAATATACGATGCATGAACCAAGGGAAGATGGTGGTGGTCAAGAATGAAATGGAACATGTACAACTCAATCTGTTGGGTGTCAGTAAACTGAAACAGACTGGCATTGGGCACTTTGCATCAGATGATCACTTGGCTACTATACTGGAAAGGAAAGACAAAGAAGAAATGGTGTTGCATTTATAATCAAGACACTTGCAAAAATTCTAATGAAATGCAATACAGTGCAATCGGTGAATGCTTAATTTCTATTCATCTATGAGGAATACCCATCTATACAACTATAATTCAGGGAAAGGCCCCAACAACAGCTACAGAAAAGGATGAGGATGATGAGTTCTATGAACAAATACAAGCTGAAATTGACAGAACATGTAAACAGGATATCCTGATAGTCAATGGTGACTGGAATGCAAATGATGGCGGCAAAGAGGTGGAAAATATGGACTTAGCAACAGCAATGAAGCCGGAGAACGAATGATAGAATTCTGCAAAACCAGCTATCTATTTATCTCGAATACTTTCTTCCTGCAACACAAGCAGCGCCTGTACAAATGGACTTTACCCAATGGATTGTATAAAAATCAAACTGAGTACATCTGTGGAAGTCAACAATGGAAAAGCTCTATAACATCAGTAAAGATAAAACTTGGAGCTGACCGTGGTACAGATCACCAGCTACTAGTATACAAACTCAAGCTAAAGTTGAAAAAGAGCAAGCCACTCGTGATTGTAGCAAAATGTGACCTTGAGAATATACTACTGGAATTTAAAGATTGCCCGCAAAATCGATTTGCTGCTTTAGATACAAATGACAGAGCTCCAGAAAAGTTATGGGATGACATCAAGAAGATTATGTTGGAATAAAGTGAGAAGTCTCTACAAAAGATGAAAAAGCAAAAATGGCCAAAATGGTTTACTGAAGAAACTCTGAAAATTGCCCAGAAATGCAGAGTTGCTAAAGCCAGAGGACAAATAGAGGCACTCGCAGAACTCGGAGATTTCCAACGTGCAGCAAGACAAGGAGAAGTACTACAATGACACATTCAAGGAAATTGAATCAGACACTATTACAGGAAGATCAGCTTTCCTAAAGCTGTAAGAGTTAAAAAAAAATAATTCCAACCTCAAATGGGAATGCTACGTGATGCTGAAGGATCCATGTTAAATGATGCTGAGAAGATCAAGAAAAAGGTGGAAAGAATATACAGAGTCATTTTACCATAAAGATCAAGTGGAACAGCAATTTCAACCTGCACCTTATGATCCAGAACCATTGGTGATGAAAGAAGAAGTCTAAGCAGCATTGAAAGCCTTGTCAAAGAACAAAGCATCAGGCATTGATGGCATTCCCATTGAAATATTACAGCAAATCTGATGCACTTGTAACTTTACTTACAAGGCTCTGCCAAGAAATTTGGAAGACAACACCATGGCCAACTGATTGGAAAAGATCTGTGTTTATACCAGTACTAAAGGTGATCTAACTGACCGGAAATTATTGCACAATCGCTCTGATCCCCCATACCAGCAAGCTTCTACTAAAGATTATTTAGCAGAGACTACAACCATACCTAGATGAAGAACTACCTGACGTGCAAGCAGGGTACAGGAAAGGGCAAGGAACAAAAGACATCGTGGATGTGAGATGGATCCTTGAAAAGACAAAAGAATACCAAAAGGATATCTATATGTGTTTTATCAACTACAGCAAGGCTTTTGACTATGTAAACCATGAGAAAGTCTGGGCCGCATTAAGAAGTATGGGTATACCAGAAGACCTGATAGTTCTCTTGCACAACTTTTATGGTGATCAAGAAGCAACAGTTTGAACGGAACAAGGAGAAACAGAATGGTTTAAAATCAGCAAAGGTGCACGACAAGGCTGCATACTTTCCCCCTACCTGTTTAATTTATAAGAAGAACAAATCAGCAGAGGCAGGACTGAATGAAGATAACAGAGGTGTGAAGATTGGTAGAAGACTTATTAAACAACCTTCGCTATGCTGATGATACCACATTACTGGCTGAAAGTGAAGATGATCTGAAACATTTGCTTCTCAAGATCAAGGAATATAGACTAAAAATGGGCCTGCACCTTAATGTAAAGAAGACAAAGATCCTGATAACTGGCAAAATCAATAAGTTCATTGTTGATGGAGAAGAAATTGAAATAGTTTACAACTTTAACTTACTTGGATCAATTATCAGTAAAGAAACAACATGCAGTCAAGAAATTTGATGCTCCATTGCTCTTGGCAGAATGGCTATGAAGGACCTAGACAAGATTCTCAAGAGCAGAGATGTCTCTCACCATACAAAGATTTAACTTGTTCAAGCTATTTTATTTTCAATAACCTCATATGGATGCAAAAGCTGGACAGTAAAAAAAAAAAAAGATACAGGAAGAAAATTGATGCCTTTAAATTATGGTGCTGGCGACGAATACTGTGTATTACATGGACTATCCGAAGAACAAACCAGTCAGTACTAGAGGAAATCAAACCTAAGTTTTCTTTAAAAGCTCAGATGGCAAAACTTTGACTTTTATACTTTGGACACATCATGCGAAGAGAGAGAGATTTGTTAGAGAACCACATCATCATGCTTGGCAAGGTAGAAGGTCAACACAAAAGAGGAAGGCCAGCAATGAGATGGATCAATACAATAACGGCATATATTGGTGTCACTCTGTCAACAATGAGCCGCCTGACTGACTGAACACAATTTAGGACAAATATCCAGAGGGTCACCATGAGTCGATATCAACTCAATGGCATTTAACACAACAAAAAGAATATTACAACTAGGCAAATGAGGAAGGGGATAAGCTGACATGAAGCGAGCCCTGCTCTGAGAAGGCCTGTGTCTCATCTGGAGGCTGGGAACAGAGGAGGCAGCACTGAGTGTACTCCTCAATCCGGTGAGGAGTGAGGCCAACAATCACAGCCCAAGCAGGGACCCTGGGGGGGGGGGGGGGGAATGCTGCTAAACAGCTATGTGTCAAGTTTTAAAGGAACCAGAACTAGCCAAATGGATCAGGAACCTCCCAAGATTGCCTTGCCGCTGGTGAATGGCTATGTCAGTGGTACTGCAGAAGCAAGTGGGGTGAAATAAGACCTGATGGAGGCCAAGCCAGCAGGAAGCAGCAGGCCGTGAGGAGTAGTACAACCGGTGGTGTGAGCAAGTGAGAGGCTTGCAGGCTGTGACTGGTGGAGTGAAAGAGAAGCTTTTTCACACCCCTCCCCCCCTCTTTGGAGCAGGTAGGTAGAGAAAGCTCTGCATGTGGGTGACCACTCACTCAGCCCTGGGAAGGTTCTTGGGGGGGGGGGGGAGTGGGGAGGGATGTCTAGGAACCCAAAACTTGTCGGGGGGGGGGGGGGACATCACAAGCTAAAGTCACAGTGAGTCCTGATGTGCCTAGGGAACCCATGGAAGCAGTGGAAAGCCAGCAGGTCCTAATCCTCTCCAAGGAGGTAGCGAAAAACGTAACTAAAAGCATGACAGCTCTCCTTGAAGACAAACTGGTGAAATTTTCAATCAACTACGGAGGACGTGAAGGAAGCGCTAACACCAGATACATGGCAGATCTCAGAAAACACAAGCAAGATAAAAGCCACAAATATGGCGCTGGAGGAAATAAGAGTGCAATGACTACAGTTACAGAAGAAGAGCGAGAGCCTGGAGGAAAGGTCGAAGATCAGGAGAACGAGTGTAGAAGAAACAACCCGAGACTTACTGCAGTGCCAGAGACTATTTTATTTATTTAAAAAATTTGAGATACCGCTTTTCAATTTTTCCACAAGGCAGTTTACAAACAAAAATAATTTGATGTATTACAACAGAAAATTACATAATGCAGCAGTCCTTCATCCAAGACCATGAGATGGTGGTGGGGTGGGGGAGGGCAGCACAACATTATTTTCCTAAAGACACACATTTTAGCAGAAAACACTAGGTAGAGATGCAGTGTTTAAATTATCCTTCAGAGGATTTCTAATAGTGCATTAAGGGACGGCACTACCAAAAAAAAAGCAGGTTTTCAATCCCTTTTTGTGCTTTTTTTTTTTTTTTTGTAGGAGCTCTCAAGACTCAATTTTTGGGAAAGAGCTTTCCATAATTTGTGAGCTTGATAGCTGAAAGCTCTGTTTTGAGAACTGGGGATAAAGAGCTGCTGGAACTATGTGAAAAGGTGTTGTCTGAGAAATTGGGCATGCTGGCTTCCTCCAGGCCAGTAAAAGTGGCAACAGCGTACCGGCTGGGTGTGAAAAGTGGTGATGATAACCGACCTTGGACAGTGATATTCTTCAGAGTTTTAAATTACATGGACAAGATGGCGCTGCTGACAGCGTTTAGGAAGCAAAGATTCCTGGAAACTGAGGGAGCGAAAATCCTGATGTTTCAAGATATTTCAGCGCAAGTTGCAGCTAAGAGGAGAGAGATTACACCTTCTGCTCACAGTTGTTTGCAAAAGGAGTCTGGTTCAGTTTTCAATATCCAGCCAGGCTGAGAGTCTTCCATGGAGGAACTACAAGGACCTTTTTAACCAAGGAAGATATTTAGAAAGAGCTTTGGATGAGTTGCTCAGAGGGCTAACTATAAGGCCTGTGGTCGTAGGAGCATCGAGACAGGAGGAGAAGTGTAAACAAATTTGCATTGGTTAAGCCTGTTGGCAAGACCTTGTTCATTCTGGATAGTATCTCACAGGTTCATGGCACCTCATGGAGTCACCTGGTTGCTCTGTTATTGTTGCTGTCTGCCCTCAGAAGGGAGTGACTTGGCTTGATCCCCTTGGACGGAGCAAGCTGTGCTTGTGGGTAAGAGACTATGAGGTAAATGTGGACAAGGCCTCCAGTGGTGGGGCGGAGGGTCAGAAAAGGTGCATATAAGATAGTACAAAGCCAGGACTGTGGATCTATAATCCTTTTAATCTGGTATAGGGAGGGAAGTTCTCCCTTAAAAAATTGGGGCAAGCCTGAGTAATTCCAAACCGCTTGAATTGTTTACATTTGTTGCTTCCTGCTAATAATGTCCAATCTACTGCAAAGTGGAGGGAGAGGGCCAGGCTGGTCCTGTGATTTCTGGTATAGGAGGGAGCAGAAGAGGAGGGGTGTGGGGAGAGTATATCCATTTGGAGGAGTGATTGCGAGAGTGAAAGGGAGAGCAGAGAGGGGAAGGAAATGTCACACAGTTTGACAGTGCACTGAGATCAAGGCTGCGCCAATTCAAAAGGACCAATCAAAATTTAAAAAAAAAAAGCTTTTAAAACCCATTTATTGGAAAAAAAAGGATCCTTTAAAAAAATGGGTTGTAAAAGTTTTCTGAAGTTTTGTTTTTGAATGCTGTTTGGTCCTTTTGGATTGGGGCATCCTCGATCTTGGTGCACTGTCTGTCAAACCTTGTTTGGTGGGAAGGTTAAGGAGGGAGGAGTAGCCTAGTGGTTGGGGCAAGGTACTTCAGGCCAGAAGGTCGGGGGTTCAAATCCCACTAGAGGACAGCAACCTTGGGCCAGAAGGACTGGGGTTTCTAGTCCCACAGATGCTCCTTGTGGTCTTGGGTAAGCCACTTAACCCTCCATAGCCCATGTTCCCTGTAAGTATTAGTGTATGTGTCTCATATCCCCGCATGTTAAATGTATCCCCCAATTGTGTTGTGACCGCTTTGATTGAAGGATAAGGCGGTATACAAAAACAGTCAAAATAAATAAATAAACAGCAGCCCGCTGCTCAGTTGCAGCTCCTGTCAGATTCCTGCTGGTTTGAATGCGACCGGGTAAGTTTTCTAGTTATTCTTTGGGCAGTTTTTGCTGACAATGTTTTTTAGAAGCTTTTTATGTAGAGTTTAGCAGTTTGTTCCTGTGTGCTTCAGGGTTGTCTACCCATTGCACTATGGGCAGGCACTACTCCTGCCACATTCTCTTAAGTTTTTTTTAGTCTGCTTCCCAGTTCCTGCTCGCACCTCTACAATTGTATGTCTTGTTTTTGCTGGCTTATATTAGTGGAGTGTGTGGACAGAAAGGGTTGATAACCTGTTTTTGTTTATTTCCCTGCAGAGTTTTTATGTTTTTGGCCATGCCTTTGTTTTTATAGTTTTTTAGAAACAGAGGTGTGAGCTTTGGCAACCCTTCAATCTCTGTTTTTGTCCTTTACATCAGATGTGGTTTTGGGTACATTTCTTTGAAAATGATTCTTTTAATGGTGATTGGGGGTTTGTTTGTTTCCCCCCCCCCCCTCCTCCTCTTTTCATTTTATTTTTTTTTTCAATGTAATTTTCTTATGGGGCCTTTTCTTAGGAGGGTATTGCAAGTCTTGTTCTCCTCACCAGGAGTATGTTGGGTCCTCTCCAGGAGGTGGGTTCCCCCTTTGTTGCCTTGCTTTGTTTTCCTAAATGTAATTTTGGTTATTTGTGTTTGTTCGTGTTGCAGCTTGTACCTCTACCTTGTTTTGAAAATATGCCCCTGATGCAGGCTGGATGCTGAAATATGTTGGGCTTTTATGTTTTTTAATATGTGATATTGTTTTTTGAGATTTTAATGCATGAGAGATATTAAATAGTTTTTTAAATTTTTAATACCCTTGTTTTTGCTGGCCTTTCGCTGCTTCTTTAGGTTTCTTTAAACTATTATACAACTCCTCTTTTTAGCTCAAATAAGAATCAGTGAGAGGTGCAAGGCTCCCTTCCCAATTTTGAGATGGACATGTCAGGATTGCCCCTTTTCATCCCGGCTTTTTGTTTTCTCCCTTCAGCCCCTGGTGGCAAAGATTCGACCCAGGCATAAATGTGGGGAAAACCCAGTTAAAACTCAACATGCTTGCCAATGACGTGTTGTTTCTTGGGAAAAAGAGGCACAGAAATCAAGCTGATAGAGACATTTGAAATTTTTGAGGGGCTAAAAATACATTTTGGGAAGTCTGAGGCACTAGCCCTTGGGGCAATAGGATCCCAGAGGGGCAATAGTGTATGACCACTGTAGTGGTCAAAACAGAAATTGAATTATTTAGGAGTGTACCAAAGCGGCAACCATCTATTGATGTACAAGTCTAATGTCACTGACAAGATCAATATTAGGAAAACTTGTGAATGGTGGAAGGAGCTCCCTCTTTCACGGATGGCTAGAACTGCGCTGGTGATGGTGCTGCTTCCAAAAATATTGAACATTCTCCAAATGATGCCCCTGTAGATAGGGCCACAGGAGGAGCAGATGTTTCAGGAGCTGATTTGGCAGTTTATATGGAGTGAGAAGATGGCCAGAATTAGTCAGGCTAAATTAGTCACGGCTGAAGAAAAAAGGGGGGATAGGGCTGCCAGACCTGGGAATGTATAATGGGGCTGTTCTGCTAGATACATGAACTAAATTTGGGCAGTGCACAATATGTACCAGAGGGGATCCTGGATACGCTCTACATGTCCTATAAATTGGTAAATCCTATGCACAAGATGAAGTCAAGTGACGGGCTGGAAGGGGGTGGATGATTGCTGCTAGATACTTTTAAAGAGGGCTTGGAAATAGTAGTGGAGCTTTGATGAAATGCCAGTTACCACCTCACCTTATATATGCATGGTGGGCAACCTGGAATTCTCTCTGGGAGTGGGTTGAACAATCTTTCGGTAACAGGCAGACTGGGGTTGCCATACAGTGGTGCAACCTCTTGAGGGGCCGGGAGGGATTGTGAAAACTTTTGAGGCTCTGCAAGAGAAGTGGCAGATTGAGAGGTAGCATCAATTTTACTACTGGCAGTAGGGGTTACATGGTGGACAAATAAATAAGGACTTTCAAAATACGACCCCTAGGCTTAACAAATTGTTCCAATGGTATAGGGGCGGTCAAGAAGCCAAACAGAAGGCCTAGAATTCAAGCACTGGGACAGCTGTGGTCTATGGACACCGTCTAGCCAGTTACGGAGGAGAATATGGGAGTGCTATTTAGTAATATCTACCAGTTCTTAACTGATTCTGGGCATCAGGAAATCTAGTATAGACTGATACATAGAACCTTTATAACAAAGGAGAGAGAGGTACATGAAACTACGGGACATGGATATTTGTGGGAAGGGCAAACATATGAAGAGAACGTTTATTGATTCCTTTTTAGAATACGATAAGTTATGAAAACTAGGGGCCTGGGTACTGAGGGACATTGCACATGGAAATAGAATGGACATATGGTCTGCTACTGGGGTATCTTAAGGAAGTGGAATTTTCAGGTCACCAAAATGTAAAAAAACAGCATTTTTTATACATCACCTTGCATCCAGGATACAAGGTGATCTTGTGCTCCTGGACAGAAGAAGAGAGCCCTAGCCCCTGCCGTTGGATGCAAATAATGAGTGAAGTAACAAATAATGAAATTCTAATGTATAAAAGCCATTTGAAGCCTGAATGGAAAGTAAACCGTTAAATATGGCATCAATTCTTGACTACTTGAACACAGGACACACCACACAGCTAGTGTATGCCAAGACTGTATACATTACTAGAGCTGAAGGAGGGCTAGGACTCATAGAGATTAATTACACATACCAAACTACTATTATAGGTGTCCAGGCCTACTTAACTGCATTCTCTGATCCAAATGCGAAAAAAGTGCTGAAATATGAGAGTAAACATCCAGAATCTATCTCCATCAAACTTGGACAAGCGTTCCGACGACTAAAAGGAATGAGTGAAAATCCACAAGCATGCACAGGGAAGGAAGTAACAGAATTTGCAAAACAAGAGAAAAAAAAACCCTCTTCAAGGAATTAGATCAACAAATAAGGAAAAACAGGTGGCAGATAACCATTATTTCCCACTGTATTTGTATAAGGAGGGGTGAAACCAAAGGATGAGAGGATGATAGTTGCAGCCCAGGACAGCAGCTTGCAGATGAGGTGGTTTACAGCAAGCATTGAAAAAAACTGGTAACACAGACATATGTCAATTCTGTAAGACCAATCTGGAAATGGTGATTCCTCATAGCTGGCTGTGAAGTTCTGATGGCAGAAAAATTCTATACAGAAAGACAATAGCACCCCTCATCCATTGGAAACTCTGCAAACACTACAACATCACTGTGCCTGAAAAGCACTGGGATCATGGCCCTAAGAGAATTACAGAGATTGAGGAGGTTATGATTACCTGGGATACTCCCATTCCGACCAATAAAAAGCTGGATGTGAGGAAGCCGGATATAGTGGTTAAGGAGAAAAACACCAGAACGGCATTGATAATAGAGGTGTCGATTCCAAGCCACTACTCTGTGAATCACGTGGAGAGGCAGAAGATCCTGAAATACCAGGAAATGCAGTCAGAGACAGAGAAAATGTGGCAGAAAGATACAGAAATATTTCCCATTATCCTGGGAGCCACTGGCTTGATAAAAAAGAATGTCCAAGCACCTCTTGAGAAGCTACCCCTACATGTTACATCTTACAAACGCCAGCAGGAGACCCTCTGGCATGATGCAAGTATTACGCCGAGCCTTAGCAGTAAATTTGAGAGACACAGATCATACTCCACAAATCCTGGCTTAGCAGTGAGGTTCATGATTGTCATGGTATGCACAAAATTAACCCATTTGGAGAAACTACCCCTAAGAACTAGGGGGAGGAAAGTATGATAACGAATGGATGGTGAATGGCTGAAGAAGGTGAATAAGTGCAAGGAAAGGTGGGGGTAAGGAGAATCGGAAGAAAAAAGGAAAATATGAGAGAGAACGACTTTGAACTGCACAATGGAACTTTGTAAAGGGATTCGGGCATATTCTGTGGTAATCATTTGCCCAAAATTTGTTCAAGTCTGAAAAGACACACTATTTCAGTTGTACATTATATGAAAATGAATGTCTGTACTGATGCTTACTGTTGAATAAATAAATTTAAAACAGAATACAAGAGAATTGTTGTCCAGTTTAAAATTGATTCTTTACCGTAAGCCAGGGGTTCTCAATGCAGGGCACACCTAGCTAGTCAGGTTTTACAGGATAATCACAATGAATATGCATGAGAGAGATTTGCATGCACCGCCTCAATTTCCCCAAGTCTGCTACTCTAGCCTCCAGATTAGTTCCTTCTCAGAGAAAGAATCTCTTTGTACCAAGGGTACACACACAATCATTCACCAACAGGAAATAATTATACATGTGGCACTCATTTGAAAAAGACTGGATAGCCCTTTTCTCACTGCTGGATTGCTATCTGCATCTTTGTATTGGTGTGTTTGGTTGTTGTTGCTGCTGCTACCTTCAAGTTGATGTCAACTCCTGGCGACCTTGTTGATAACCCAACAGATAGTTGTCCATATTGTGACTTTCTCAGCAAGGTGCAACCGAAGTAGACTGCCAGGCTTTCTTTTTCTGAACAGTAGGCTTACAGCACCTGCTATTCTAAAGTGGTCTCCTATCCAAATACTAATCAGACCCAATGCAGCTTAGCTTCCAAGATCAGATGAGGTCAGATCCACTCAGAGTGGCATGCTGTATGCTAAAGTGTAGAAAGGGACTAGGGTCTCATGGAAAAAGGCTCAGACGTTTGGAGAGTGAAAACAGCTTGGAATTTGCAGACAGTGTTACAGAGGACGTGTATGGATATGTGTGAGACAGTCAAAGTCGTATTTTGCAGAGGAAGCTAGAAATAAGCTAGACAAAATGCTTGTCATGATTAGACATGATCAGTATATGTGTGCAAAGCTTGATCTGTAACAGCATTGCTTAATCTGCAACATATGGATGTAAATTAACAAATAGCAAGGAGAAGCAGGATGCAAGATAGGGCAAAATTGTACACTGTGGCAGTTTTTGTAAATAAAAGGAAGTGCTGCGGACAGTAGAGAGGTGGGTGTTATGGGTGACTGCTTAAGTTTGCAACTCTGTGACTGCCTCCCTAAAGCTTTAGCAGAGTAGGGATACCTAAACTAATATAAAGACTTTTAGGATTATTTGGTATATTTTACACTTCCCAATGAACTACTAATGTATTTCTGATCAACTCAACAAACAAAAGTTCACCAGAAGTTAAAGACACCTATTTTTGTCGAAGCAGGCCGGAGGAGGGTCAGTATTGAAACTCGACCCACACCAGGCGGCAAGCTACTTTTTATTCAATTAAGGTTCACCACCCCAAAAAACTACTGTGCTGTAGTTGTAAAACCAACCAGTGGGTATATAACTACATGAATGTTTTAAGGTACCATTGCGTATTGCCTTTTCTAGGGGCCAGAATTTTAGTGACTGTCTTGTTAAGACATCATTGCCAACTGACCGAGTGCTATCACGATTGATGTTGACTGGCCATCGTCCTTGTAATAACTGCCTTTATTGTACTACAACGCTTTCAGGGGAGACATGGAACCTCAAAAATATATAAACATAGGTGGGATACTACCTGTTTATCATCTTATGTAGTTTACCTTCTGCAGTGCCCATGTGGTTTGATTTACATTGGCAGGACTATTCGTCCGATTAAAAAGAGGTTAGCGGAGCATGCCTCACGTTTACGGCAGCGTTTGAATTCAGTGCCGATGGTGGCCCATTGTATCATACATAATCATTCTTTTGAAGATCTTCGGTGGACTATTATTGATCATGTGCCTCTGAACCCACGAGGTGGGGATAGGGAGAGAAGACTTCAGTGGCTTGAACAAAAATTGATTTTTTCATTGGATACGGTTGAACCCCATGGACTTAATCGGGAGATTGATTGGCAGAGTGTGCTATTATGTGGTAACGCTGTCGTATCTGGATAACCAATTGGGGCAGGGATTCCCCTGGTGGTGGGGATTCTCCTGTTTCTATTGGCTGGTTCCCCATTTAAATGTACCCATTCAGCCTGAATGTTTGACCTGAGCTGCGGTGACGGCGTTTTCAGCACAGCTGCTGTATTTCTGAGTAGATGAGAAGCACTTGAAACAGGGCTGTTGCCTGAAACGTGCACGTCATGCAGAGATGACCTTTTGGGAGCAACATATGTGATGATGATGATCTTTTGAGAGCAATATGGTTTAACTGGAAGATAAGTGAATTTAAAGCATTTTTTTGGGGGGTGGTGAACCTTAATTGAATAAAAAGTAGCTTGCCGCCTGGTGTGGGTCGAGTTTCAATACTGACCCTCCTCCGGCCTGCTTCAACAAAAATAGGTGTCTTTAACTTCTGGTGAACTTTTGTTTGTTGATGTGATTTTTCAGTTCACTTAGCTAGGTGTATTTGTTGCTACTAATGTATTGGTGTCAAATGTATTCTTAATTGGGATAACTATAACTTAAGGGATGCACGCAGGATAGGTATGAAAAAAGATTAGCTACCTGTCTGCTCCCTTAAGAGAAATTAATTTTAGCCCTCTAAAACAAGCTGAGTAGCTGAGAATTATTTTTGCTTTTTTAACAAACTCAAAAACAGAATTCTCCAGATAAACTCAGTCTCTCCTCTATCCCAAGATTTAGGTCACTAATTTGCCTGCAAAGTAACAATCACTTACCCACAGCAGCTTTGTCTGCTCTCAGCTTTCCCTCAGAAAGGAGGGTACTTTAGATCTTCCCTTGTTATGTAATGTTACGTTTTCTGATGCCACACAACTTAATCACCTTCCCTTTTCTGAACTGTCCATCAATTTCAGTCTTTGCTCATTGGGAAACTGAGTGAAAAGTCTTAAGCATGCTTATAAGCTTTTCCTGGAAAGCTCTGCGATAGTCCTTTTGATGAAGCAGACCATTTGACATGTGAATCCACTATGGAGATTTTGGGTAAATTTGTCCCTCCCTGCACAACTCTCTTCAGTGGGCTCCACACTGGAGGATGACCATATACAGGGTTAGTTTAGAAGCCTTATTACTATTTACATGTAAAATACAACCACATACTGGTGTAATTTTCATCCACGTGTAAATGGCCATTTTAGAAAAGGCTCAGTTTAAATGTGGATGCCTATATCATGTCAAAATTGCACACAGCTGTCGGTGGTATGGCCTGGGTGGAAAAAAAAACCTACACATGTACTCCCCATTTTATAGTTAATGCACATGAAAGCCCCAAAATAGCCAATTCTAGATTTACACCTGCTCCTTGACATGAATAGGTATTTTTTTTAAGTGTTCTTTTGGACCATCCCTTTACAAGAGGGATTAAGGGGGGGGGGGGGCGGAATAGCACCCAATGTTTATTCCCCCCCCCCCTCCAAATTGATATGAGGTAAAGAAAGTCCTCTGTAGTTAATTAGCGGCATGTACATATCTAGGCTTGCAAAATGGCTCATACACGTGTAAGAGCTGACTTTTACATATGTAAGCAGCCGGGTTTCTTTCAGAGATTTTCCCATGTGCATATCTGTGGGATGACCTCTCCCGCTGCACATGGAGATAAATCCCCATGCCTGCCTGCGCTTCCTTCTGTGTATTTTAGACATGGCTCCACTTTTAAACACAGCTGTAATAGAATCCATCCCAAACTCAACCTCTCAATTCGCAGCTCCACATCCTATCTAAAATGTGCCTTATAGGCCTGAGAGCATTAAAGTCCTCAGGTACAAAGTAACAGACTGCTTTTCAAAAGTCTTTATTTTTCGTCATTTCCAACATTGTACATACCGTGAAATGCCATTATTACACATGCAGCTCAAAGGCCACAAAATCAAACACTGCAAGATTTAGAAAAGTCAGGATACTACCTCTACCAATCTCCTATCGAAACCTAAGAGTTGGCCACCAACTAGTCAGTTACAGATGACACCTTGACATAAATTTAGCAGACCGCATGAGAGTACATTGTATTGGAATAGTAGTGCCATAAGATAAATCAAATCATAATCTCAGCAGCATGCCAGGAGGGATTAGTCAGTCCTTACTCCAACCTTAGGGTCACCCGGGAACAGCAATGCTGGGGAGGCTGGATCAGTACTTGGCATTTGTTTAGAAGGGACATACATGCAGCTAAAAAGGAAATAAAATTCCTCTAAAAATAAAGATTACCATCTGACCCAGGTCAGCCTTAAACTAATCCAGATATGGTTTTGCCTGCTGCACCTATGTACGGATGACATCCTGCTGTTCCTAAAGAAAGCAAAGCAAAAAAGTGACGCAGCCTGCATCAGGTGGCATCATTACTTAAGAATGACCACAGGCTGGACTTAATGCAAGAAAGATGTAGCAATATTCCACTTTAAGCTTGTATGTAAAGCGGGGAAAGATGCTTCTATGAGCCACCAAGAGTCCCACTTTCTGCAAGGTAGGATTCCATTATAATTACCACATTTCCCAGCTCCCCACTGTTTTGTATTTTAAACAGGCAACGGGCAGTACTATAGTTTAATGTTGCAGATTCCTAATGGTGCATTAAAACCAATTTTTTAAATCTGTTAATTCCTTCTCCAGCCACTCCCCTGACACGGGCTGGAAACTGGAACAAAAAAGGAACATCCACATCAGTGAACCTGGATTTCAGTCCTGGAGCATGGTAAAAGCCGCAGTTCATTTGTGTCCTGGTAAGGGTGCAGTCAGATTGGAAGTGCCTCTACTCTTTGTGAAGGCACCAAACCAGAGTCTGCCCAACCCCAGTCATGGTAAGCACCCGATACCCCAACTTCTCCAGTTTGTCCAAGACGCAACGTGGTGGTTCGTTAATGTAGTACTCAGAACTAAGGCAAAACAAAAGAAAGACAGAGTTTAATACTATAGTAACACAAATAAAGAAAATCATGCTATTTATATGCACAGTACTTGGGGGGGGGGGGGGGAGTCTAGACTTCATGATTAAAGCTTTGTATAATAATGTGCAAAGCTGAAGTTCGGTCCCTGGCTCAGGCCCCACCACTGTGGAGTTGTGCTCTGAAGCCACACCAGGGTAAGGGGGGGGGGGGGCAGAAAACCAAAGCCAATGACTTCTACTAAAAAGCAGCTGAGCCTCCTTTTAACAGAAAATCTCTCCTACCATTGAAAGGGAGCTCAAACAGACTCTAATTAAAATGCTCCCATTATTGGTTTGCGATAGACAGACCTTATAGTGCAAGAAGGAACTCTTATAATGCAGAAGCCGGGAAAAAAGTCTGAACACGATGGTCTGTTCTGTTCCGCTTTGATATAAATTTTTGAAACACACATTAGAGTTCAGCTGAATTAACTGGAAAACCAAAAGGACCACAGAGCCTTCCATCATCTTATGACACACTCCAAGTAGCTCCTATTTGGTGGCCAGAGATATAAGGGATGACAGAAACCTAAGCACCAAGCAATGCCCATTTTAAACCACTTCCAGTTTAGTCAACTGTACTCTTCTCCTGAAACAAATGCAGATAGCTAAGCATCTTACTACAGATGCCCTGCTCAAGTCACAGCATGTCGGTGTTTTAAGAAAGAAATATTGATGCTTTAAGATATTCAGCTGCCCCTGCCTTAATCTTTTTTGGTTGGTTTGTTTGATCCCTCCAATCTCCAGCCACACACCCATGCTCTCTAGTTGTTGATGCTGTGTTGTGCAGAATATTAGTGGGGATTTAACCCCCCCCCCCATTCCACTGCATATACACTGAGAGCCGTGTAAGCAGCATCTGAAGACAATGCAGCCAGCTGCATTTACAGAAGATATTAACAGGAAAACATCCGTAACAGTGGACAGACTAAGTGCCACAGAGCAGGGTCTGTCTTATGTGTATCTGCACAGCAATGCTTATGGCTAGTAGCTGTAGGCTCTCTCTACTAACTGGGAGAGCTATGGAAGGGAGAGACTAGAAGGGTTAGCATGACAGGTTTAAAAAATATCTAGAGTCCCCCAGTTCCACCACCACAAAACCCTTCTAGTTAGCTAGTGATGCACAACACCAAGGTCTGAGATCAGAGTGGAGAATGATAGGAGGTTCTATAAATTAAGCTAGATTGGTAGGAGGGAGACAATAATTCTACCAAAAAGCCAGCTGGTTAATGCAGTAAGCAGCAATACGCAGCCTTGGATTCAAGGAGGGGTAGTGTAGTGCTTAGCGCAACAGCTTGGGAGCCAGAAAGACTGGGTTTCATATCCCACCGACACTCCTTGGGCAAGCCACTCAATGCTCCATTGCCTCAGCTACAAACTTAGGGCCCTTTTTTTACTAACTATTCTTCCCAAAGACACAAAATGAGAGAAGACATTTAGTAAACAGGGCCCTTAGAGAGTAAGCCCGTGGGGAGAGGAAAGTACCTACTGTTTCTGAATTTAACATACCTTCAACCTCTGAGAAAGGCATGAGCTGAATACTAATAAAGTAAAAATATTATAATTTTACAGTATGTATGGCACACGACACCTTTGTAAAAGGAATTGCAATGCCTAGAACAGATTGTAGAACAGGAGAAGGGGTCCAGCTGCAGAAGGAGCAGTGAAAGCCTCAAACTTTCACTTCAATGAGCCTCTCTACATCCTGGGATGCTGCCTGTGTGTAGAAAGGGAAAGTCTAAAGACAGGTGTCCAGTTCCTCTCCTCATTCACCAAAATGCCTGCATAAGATCATATTTGTTACAAAAATATTAGAATAAATGAGACAGAGAAGAAGATTAAAAAAAAAAAGAGAGAAGGAATTAAATCTGTCTGTCTTACTAGCAAACATCTTCAGCCACCAGAAGAAAGCAGGAAGCGGACACAGTATTAAACACATTTCAGGTCACGGGTGATACTAATTTCAAGCTCTTTGGCTCTGAGGCCATGAGACAGCTCTTTCTTCCTGGTTAAGACTGGTCCTGTCACCATGAATCATTTGTTTCTGCTTCAGGAGCCTGTTCTAATAAGCCTCTTATTCCAACAAAAAAACAAATCTGTTATGCAATACCTTTTATTAATACAACATGTCTTACCGCAAATGGGTTGCTAAAGAACTGTACCATCTGATGAATGATCATGCAGAGTTTTGAAAACTTACGCAGCAAAATTTATATTCTCTAAGTCCAATGACAAGCAGCTTTGCAAAATCCAAGTACCCAGTAAGGCTATTGTAAGAAAGCCCTATCCTCTGTATGGTAGTCACATATGGTACGTCAAAACCCCCTTCCCCCTCAACAACTTGATTGCTAACCTTGTACTGAGTTCTTGGGGGGGGGGGGCATGGTTCAAGTTCCTCAGCTGGAAGGTTTCTTCAATGTGCACCCTATGCACTCAAGCATCCAGGAGAGAAATGGCCAGCAGATTAAAAAAAAATGGATATGATAGTGCCCCTGTATACGTCTCTGATGCAACCTCATTTGGAGTATTCTGTGCAGTTCTGGAGACCACACCTTCACAAAGATATAAACAGGATGGAGTCAGTGTAGTGAGTGGCTACTAAAATGGTCAGTGGTCTTTGTTAAAAACTATATGGGGACAGACTTAAAGATCTTAATATGCATACTTTGGAGAAAAGGAGGGATAGAGGTGATAAGATAGAGATGTTTAAATATCTCCGTGACATAAATGCATAGGAGGAGAGCCTCTTTCGATTGAAAGCAAGCTCTGCTACGAGGGGATATAGGATGAGGGTGAAAGAGGATAGACTCAAGAGTAATATGCGGAAATATTTCTTTATGGAAAGAGTGGTAGATGCGAGGATAGTATCTGAATTTTAAAAAAAGCATGGGAGAAACACAGAGGATCTCTAAGGGAAAAAAGGGGACACTTGTAGTGGGTAATATGGAAGGGCAGACTAGACAGAAACATGATGGCAGATAAAGACCACATGGCCTATGTTGATGGTGGAGGAGGCTCAGAGGTAAAGCATCATGCATCTTCAGCTTTTGAATTCTGGGGTTGTGCCCACTTAGTTTCCAAAGTTTCAGAATACCACACATTGAAGAAAGCGAGAGCTACAGCAGGTTCTCATTGAGCTCCACTCCATGAACTGGAGAACAGTACACCTCCCAGCCCGCCATACTCAAAAAAATAAATAAAATAAAAATAAGTCCAATAAAATATCCCTGTTTGTTGTTCCCTCATTCATGCAAAGTACTAGGGCTAGCCTGGTGGCTCAGTGGTCAATGAGAGACCTGGGTTTGATTCTTGTCTCAAATCTCCAGGTCAACAGGAGCTGTGGATGCTGCAGGGAGGGAATCTATTATTTTGCAATGACAACACCTAGTGGCCACATGTAGGATCCACAAACTATTTAAAGCATTTCTAGCCTGCATTATCTATAATCTAAGCAGGTCACAACATAATCATACATTTAAAAAAACAAAATTGCAAGGCTCCAGAAGGAACCCTAGTGCATGACCCCTGGCTGAGGACTCTTGCTGCAGTGATCGGACTAAAGTAAATTTTTGATGTAAGAGTCAGGAAAACTCCACAGGTATTTGTGAGTGAAGGCTTGTGGCAGCAGATCCCAGTCCTGCTTCCAAATGAGCTGGAAGCCCAACAGTGCAGAAGGAAAGCGCCTGAGAGAGAGAACACAAGCACAAATTTTGTGCTAGCAAATTTTTTTTCTAATCCATTAGCATTGATTTTGAAAGTTGAGACAGTCACCTAGTACATAGATCTGTAGATCTACACACACTTCCAGTTAATGAAATTAGAGGGCTTTTTAGCTGGACAGGATTGTACAAAAGTTTTATGAAAAGCAACGGCAGAGATAAACAAGTTTCTTTGCAGCCATCAGCAAGATCTGAATCAACTATTGTACTGTACTCTGTTACTTAATATCCCACTAATGCAATGAACTTTTCCGGGATAATTTAGACTGGCATAATTTTATAAACTTCTGCGCCGGCAATATGCATTACTGTGCAGCTATCTGGGGGCCTAATTTTATAAAAGTGAAGCATGTGCACGCTTTACGCTGTAAAACAGGGCGCACGGACATGGTTGAACCTATTTGCCTGCTCTACAACAAGTGTAACTGCACGTAACTAGACTGGCCAAGAAGCATGTACTGTCAGTTATATCATTCTATAATCTACGCACACAAATTCAGACTTTGTTCACGCTCTGCCCATCCGCTACCCCCGTGCACGGAATGGGACCTACACAAGTGCTTAAGAAGAGCGACCACCCAAAGTGTGCATTTAAGTGCACACTCGCACCCATGTGTCTTTACATGCACTATATTGAATCAGATCCAAATTGTCTTCTTTATAACATTTTCCAGCTGAAAACCAACTAGCTCAATATGCCATATTTCTTTCATAAAATTAGGAATCAAACACTGGGGCATTAACCACCAACTGTGCATTTCTTAAAAAACATTAAATGGTTTCTTCTCATGACATGGAAAGTCTACTCATGGTCCACTCTGCTATCATGTTATATAATACATAAATCCATCAGCTGTACACTGCTGAAATTTGTATGGTACCCTTACTTACAGCAAGCAATTTTCTGTGTTTTATATATGAAGACTGAAATCTGCACAATTTACATTACTATGCAAAAATGTCGGTATAATAAATGGGATTTTGCTTTGGCGATGCAGCTGTCTGCATGTCGTTATGCAGTGGAATGGTCCTTCGATGAGGATATTTCTTTTCAAGCAGCCTACAGGGAATGCTGTTTAGAAAGCTCTACAATAAAATGTATTATAGGCACCATAAGCTTGCCTGTAATTGAATTACAGGCCTTTTCATTCACTGGTTGGGTCCTGGATACGCCTCTGTTTCACTTCATATTTCACACCTTCCACACAAACAGCACATAAGATGTCCTATGATTTAATGGATTTTCATAAAACAGTGTTCATGACTGATGACCAGTCGCAAAGATTAACATTTCCTAGGCAGACTAAGAAGACGAGACTGGAGTGCCTCGCACACGCATAGGAAGTGGGTAAAGAGAACCGCACCAGCATACTTACAAATTGTTCAAGGACTTGCCTCTTGGCTGCTCCAAGTTGATGCATCAATGCAGGGTCAGAAAGCTCATCCCCCACTACTGTCGGCCCAGTCTCCTTAAGAAAGAAATTAGCAACTTATGAAAGGTGAAGACAGAGTTCCCTACGGTTGCATTTCCAAACTTCTCGCTACTAACATTCACTAAGCCATATCCATTTCTAAAAAATGGCACACTCAAGAGGTCTTCGCATAGCAACACTTGACATATTTGTGTTGCGTAAACAATACTCATTTCATTTATTGTAATTTACAACCCTCTTATCACCAATTTCAAGACATATAACACATAAAACATACACACACATCTGAACATCATGAGTGGATATTCAGTGGTAGGAGCTAGCCCTTGTAAAGCAGCTGGCCATTGCTGCTGAAATCTAAACTCAGGGTCTTATCCGGGCTGGCCCGATAGTGCCAGAGCTAAACTGGGTAGTGGTGATATTCAGATTCTGCCCGGTTAGCTTCAACAGTGAAAATTAGGCACTTGAAAGGCTTGCCTAACGTTTGCCGTTTAGGGATAACTGGCTAGTGGCTCAATATCACCACTAGGTAGTTATTCCCAGGTGCCACCTCCGATGGTAGCTGGCTGGCATTGGGGTGTTCAGTGATTGCACCCAGGAATATTTAGTGGTTAACATGGTTAGCAGGTCTACAAACTGCCCCCTTGTGTATTCAATTTCTTTCTAAAATCCAATCCCTCCAATTCCGCTCATACCTTTTGTAGAAAAGCATTCCACAAACTCAGAGATGGCAATGAGAAGACTATTAAATGTTTGAAGTGTTGCCAACAGTAAAGCCAGTTTAATGGAAAGTCTGAATGGAATGACCATTGCAAAGTGAATAAGTGTAGTTAACTGTCTAAGCCCTATTTTCAGGTCACCAAAAATACATTTGTGGATAAGATATACACACAGTATTTAAATGGTCAGCCAGTGCAGGTCTTTTGTTTTAGAGAAACAGGAGCTGCTTGTCTTAAACTGTAAATTAGACATAACAGCAGCATTTGAAGCACTTGTAATGATCTGAGAAAATATCAGGAAGACCCAGTAAACAGCTTTACAATAATCTAGATGTGGCAAAATCAGAGATCTAATCACCTTATAAAATTAATTCCAAAGGTATTTCATTAAATATATTAAAAAAAACCTCCAAAATGTGTTTGCATAGGGACAAAAAATTAATTGCGAATGTAACGTAATGTGACCATTAGGTAACAATCTCAGTATGAAACTTAGGGGTGTATTTACTAAAACACCGCTAATGTGCGGGCCGCGGTAGTGTGCGGGTGCCATATAAGGAGTGGGCGTTTTTCTGAAAAAGCAAAACCGGGATTTAAATATGTGCTAAGGTGCGTGGCGCCCATGTGCGCCCCGCACATTAGCGCATGAGAAAGCTGCGCGGGAGGCATAAGTGGCGCGCTGATGTGCAAGCAGAAGAGCAGAGCCACAGCACAATGGTTAAGACACTTACTAATGGTGCAGGGATCAGGGGTTCAATCCCCCACAGTGCCCAATGAAGACGGCTGGCTGAGACATTACTTTAGGAGGTATTTCAATATTGGGCGGCATAAGGCGGCACGCTGATGGGCATAAGGCGGCGCGCTATTGCTTTAGGAGGTATTTTAATATTGGGCGGCATAAGGCGGCACGCTGATGCACAAGAGCAGAGCCACAGCACAATGGTTAAGACACTGACCAATGGTGCAGGGATCAGGGGTTCAATCCTCCACAGTGCCCAATGAAGAAGGCTGGCTGAGGCATTACATATTATGGGGAAGATTGCTGTAGGAGGCATTTTATTTATTATTTTAATTACTACTACTAACAAACGTACTCTCAAAGCGTGTTAACATAAGGCACCCCATAAGGCACATTTTAAAGTGCACTGTCCGCCAAGGCACCCTAGAATGTTGCTTATAGGGCGCTTTATAGGGTGCCGTATGAGGTACTGTAAGGTCAGAGTACTGTTTTTTATGGCAGCACTGTGCAGTTTAAGGAATGCACAGCATAAGTAGGTGCGCTGACATGCAAGGAGAAGCAGCAGTGTAGCACAATGGGTAAGGCACTGACTGCTGATACAGGGGTCATGAGTATGCTCCCCAGTGTGCCTAATAAGTAAGGCTGGCTGTGGCATCAGTTTTGCAATGTACGTATTTTTTCCTGTAGCACTTTAGTTATATTTTATTAATTGCTGCCAGCAAACAGGTCCTCACGTGCCGTAATTGAAGGTGCCGCATAAGGCACCCTATAAGGCACTCCATAGGGCACATTATAAAGTGCACTGTCCGCCACGGCACCCTAAAATGTCCCCTATAGGGCACCCTATAAGTTGCTCCACAGGATAACGTATAGTGCACCTTATATGGACAGTAACCATAAGGTAACCTATAGGGCGCCCTATAAAGCGCCCTCTGAGGCACCTTATGGGTACAGTACGATGAGGGTGTTTTTGCTGGCAGCAATAATGTACATTAAAAAGAGAGAATGCTCTGGGCAGCCCCATCAAATAACCCCACTGTGGGTTTGAACCCATGACCTCTGGCTCCACAGGCAGTAAAGTAACCATTGTGCTACAGCCCTATAGCTGCTAGCAAGCCCCTGGCTGGTTGCAGAGGGAGTGCACGTCGCCACACAGACAGTCTGCTGTGGTCACCAGGATAGGGTTAGCCCACCTGTACCCATGATGCACTGCACATGCAAATCAGCTGTCCACAGATAAACACAAGATGGGGAATGCACCCCCACAGCACCTCGGCCTGGTAGGGGGAAGTGACCGTGTGTTTTACTGGCACAGAGTAGTTACACACCGTCACATTGTGCGGGTACTGTGCTCACCCTGAGGGTGCGGTGAGGCGCCCAGCACCAGGTCCACAGCACCTTCCATAGCTGAAAGAGGCCATGCCGGAGGTCCAAAGCAGTGTTAATGTGTGAGATAGGTAGTTTTTGCAGAAACATCTTGGATATCTCTGTCTGTCTCAGTCAGGTGTAGCCCCTATGGACCATGTACCACCACCCCCCTCCTCCAGGGCTGAGGGTGGCAAACAGGGTCTCCTATCAACAAGTCCACATTCTACCTCCCTGCAATGGTGGTAGTAGAGGGGACCATCAACCCCGGTCCTGCTGGGGAACAGACACCCTACAGGGCAGTCAATGCAGCTCTGTACACATCCATAACACAATAGCAGACAGACATTAGGCCTGGATATGCTAAGCTGCACCCCACCACTATCTGATATTCTCCTGCAGCAAGCCTTCAGCCGCTGCACCCTACAAGCCGCTCCTTCAAGACACATACCAGCTGCAAACAGTCTGCTAGCTAGTCCATAGTGCATGTTCCCAGTGGAAATGCGTGCACCCAGAACTGGGATGTCAGCATACACAACAAGCAGATAAATCAGTGACTGGGCCCCAAAAGGAAACCCATAAATATCACATGAGAGAAATACTATATAGCACTATGGGGGTGCCTAGCCATGCTGTCGTCACTGCAGTGTCAGGGTGAGAGTGATCCCCCAACAGGACATACTGAGGTCACCCTGTCTGTGTAGGTGGTGGCCGGGCACTACAATGTCCCAGCCAGTGCCCTATGCCCTGTGCAGATGCATCCTGGCCAGGTCACCCTGTCCGGGCTATACCCATGGTACCTTGCTCCTCATTATGCACATTGGCAGGCCAATATTGGCAACAGTGCTGGCAGTGAGGGCTGTGGAAGGTGTTTGCAGCCACCACACACTGTATAGACAGACACACACTCCCACACCTATGCTAGCATTGTGCTATTATAGAGGAGTTTAGCAGCCCTGCCCACCACACCAGTCCTGGGCACAGTACAGGCATGGATATGGTACGCAATACTGTTGGGGGTCACTCCCCAGGGTGGTAAACACTGTCAGAGACCAGACCTGAAGCACACACCGCAGACATCAGAAAGATTGTTATGATGGAGCTCAATGAGCAAACTGTGCTTAACGTAGGACATGCTATCTGCCAGTAATCATAGGAAACGTTTGATAGGTGTGTACCGTATACCCAGGTGTAGGGTGGCATTGCTAAGGTATGCAAGTGCTAGTATTGAGAGATGCACGCAGGGCCCAATGTCCTGCCTCTCCAGGAGGCAGTAGCCAATGGGGCCTGTGGGTGTGGGTGTGTCTGGCCCTGTTGGCTGCTGCTTTACGGCAGAGGTTCCCAACTCCAGTCCTGGTGTGCCAAACACTGTTCGGGTTTTCATGCTGTCCCTCATGAATATGCATGGGATACATCTGCATAACCATGGGGGTGGTGCATAGATATGCAGCACAGGCAACTTTATTAGAGGCAGCATGGAACCTGAATGGTGTTTGGCCCTCCAGGACTGCATTTGGGGGATTCTGACGTAGGTAATGCACATTTCTATGGTGTTTGTGCTGTGTAGGGTAAAATAGAGGTTTTTGACCCATGCTTATGGTCTCAGCAATAATGGTTCAGTCTTTACTACCATGTTTTCTTCATGGGTAAAATAAGGGGACTGGGTTGGCAGGAGCCCCAGCTGGGATTTGAACCTGTGACCTTCTGGTCCTAAAGGCACTGGCTGTGTCTGCTGCACCACCGTCTTAGCACAAAAACAGTGCATTCCCTGGGGAGTCCATGGCTGTTTGTCAGACAGGGCCTGTCTGTTGGAGGGCACTGCACCCACGTGAAGGGGGCTAGGCCACCGTCTGCTGTGGGCAGCAGCCACTGCCCCCTCCACCAACGGTACCCCTCCGCCACCATGCTGACATGGCCTTATATTGCTGACAGCATCACAGCTAAATGATATGTGGCCCTCCAGGACTGCATTGAGGGGACTGTGGTCTAGGTAATGCGCATGTTTCTGGTGTCTGTGCTCTGTAGGGTAAAATAGAGGTGTTTGGACCATGCTTATGTTATCTGCAAAAAAGTTGGTCTTTACTATCATGGTTTAGTGGTGGGTAAAATATGGGGATTGGGTTTGCAGGTGCCCCAGCTGGGACTTGAACTGGTGATCTTTGGCTCCTGAACACACACTGTCTGTGTTCACTGCACCACACTGTGGCCACAGAGACAGTGCAGTCCCTGGAGATAGGAAACCTGGCCAAAAGGAGTCATAAACCCTGCTCTGCACAATTTCACTGTGGGATCATTCACTTTGTATGGGGACGGAGCGTAGACCCTTCTAAAATTCATATTTCTTTTTTGGGGCTTTCTTGGGAGTGATTTTTGATGTTTTCCATGACTATCACTATTGCCCAGCTGGATTATAATTTGTTAGAATTTTGTTGTGGTCATTTTCAGTTTTTATTTGCTATTTTGTTCTGTGCACATGTATCACACTGCTCACGTTTTGTAGGTTTCCCTGGTTTTGCTGTACATTGCTGACAGAAATGGTTTCTCTTCCCTTTAAATCGGCTCTACCGCGAGGTTTTCACTCGCGGTATTTTTTTAGTTGAATTTCAGCCCTGCTCCTGTGCGGGGAGCCTCTCCCCTCCCACTCTCCACCCATTGACCCCGTCCCTCCGCCCCTCGGGAGCCTTCCTCCGCCCTCAGAATGCCTTTCCACGCCTCTATCGCACATCAGCATGCCGCACACTTGTGCGGGCCCGTGTTAGTGTGGCGTGCACGTGTGCGGGGCACAAAAACGCACTATTAGCGTGCGCTAAGGTACCTTAGCGCACGCTCAAGTGCGCCCTGCACAATTGCGCGGTTTAGTAAACACACCTCTTAGGGGCATGTTTACTAAACTCTGAAATTGTGCGGGGCCCCGTTAGTGTGCCTGTGCCATAAGGAGTGGGCGGTTCAGGCAGAAAAAAGAAAAAAAAAAGATGGGAGAAAGCGACCGTACTTGTGCAAGTCGCGCAACTGTGCAGGGTCCGTATTAGCGCATGGGAAGGCTAAGCGTCGCGCTGCTGGGCACACAAACGAACAGAGCCATAGTACAACGGTGAAGACACTGAGCAATGGTGCAGGGGCCACGGGTTTGAACCCCCACTGGGTGCAATGAACAAGGCTGGCTCAGGCAGTACCTATTAAGGGGAGGATTGTTTTAGGAGGGAGCCTAATTTTGTGCGGCAGAAGGTGGCGCGCCGATGTGCAAGCACAGGAACAGAGCCACAGCACAATGGTTACGACACTGACCAATGGTGCAGGGGCCATGGGTTCAATCCCCCAAGGTGCTCAATGAAGAAGGCTCACAGAGGCATTATGTATTATGGGGATGAGTGCTGTAGGGGGCAGGTTAATTTTTTTATCTCTGTTAACACTACTAGCAAACGCACTCACAAAGCGTGTTAACATAAGGCGGCCCATAAGGCACATGTTAACGTTCACTGTCCAGCAAGGCACCCTAGAATGTCCCCTATAGGGCCCCATATATGTTGCGGTACAGGGTAATGTATAGTGCACCTTATATGGACGGCAACCATAAGGTGCCCTATAGGGCGCCCTATAAAGCACCTCAGAGGCACCTTATGGGTACAGTACGCTGAGGGTGTTTTTGCTGGCAACAACATATGTACATGACAGTTAAAAAAAAAACATTGGACAACCCTCTAAAAGAACCCCACTGTGGGTTCGAACCCATGACCTCTGGCTTCACAGGCAGTGACGTAACCATTGCGCTACAGCTCTATAGCTGCCAGCAAGCCCCTGGCTGGCTGCAGAGAGCTGTCACGTCACCACATAGACAGTCTTCTGTGGGAACCAGGATAGGGTTAGGCCACCCGTACCCATGATGCACTGCACATGCAAAGCAGCTGACCACAGATGAACACAAGATGGGGAATGCACCCCAACAGCTCCCCGACCTGGTAGGGGGAAGTGTCCGTGTGCACCCACACAGCACCTCGGCCTGGTAGGGGGGTACTGACCGGGTGTGTTACTGGCACAGAGTAGCTACACACCGTCACATTGTGCGGGTGCAGTGCTCACCCTGAGGGTGCGGTGATGCGCCCAGGACCAGGTCCACAACACCTGCCATGGCTGACAGAGGCCATGCTGGAGCTCCAAAGCAGTAGTAATCTGAGAGATAGGTAGTTCCTGCAGAAACACCCTGGATTACTCTGTCTGTGTCAGTCAGTGGAACCCCTTATGGACCCCTAGGTGGGCTATGTACCACCATTTCCCCCCCCCCCCTAGGCTGTGGGTGAAAAACAGGGTCCCCTATCAACAGATCCACATTCTACCACCCTGCAATGGTGGCAGTAGAGTGGACCATCAACCCCTGTCCTGCTGGTGAACAGACACCCTACAGGGCATCCAAAGCAGCCCTATACACATCCATAACACAATATCAGACAGACATTAGGCCAGGATATGCTAAGCTGCACCCCACCACTATCTGATATTCTCCTGCAGCAGGCCTTCAGCAGCTGCACCCTGCAAGGCGCTCCATCAAGACACATACCAGCTGAGAACAGTCTGCTAGTTAGTCCTGGTGGAAATGCATGCACCCAGAACTGGGATGGCAGCGCACACAAGCAGATAAGTCAGTGACTGGGCCCCACAAGGAAACCCATACATATCACATGAGAGAAATACTATATAGCACTATGGGGGTGCCTAGCCATGCTGGCGTCACTGCACAGTCAGGGTGGAGTGTACACCCAGCAGCACATACAGAGGTCACCCTGTCTGTGTAGGTGGTGTCCGGCCACTACAATGTCCCTGCCAGTGCCCTATGCAGATGCATCCTGGCCAGCACACCCTGTCTGAGCTATACCCATGGTACTTTGCTGCTCATTATGCACATTGTCAGGCCAATACTGGCAACAGTGCTGGCAGTGTGGGCTGTGGAAGGTGTTTGCAGCCAACACACACTGTATAGACAGACACACACTCCCACACGTATGCCAGCATTGTGCCACTATAGAGGGGTTTATCAGCCTTGCCCACCACACCAGTCCTGGGCACAGTACAGGAATGGATATGCTACGCAGTACTGTTGGGGGTCACTCCCCAGGGTGGTAAACACTGTCAGAGACCAGACCTGAAGCACGCACCGCAGACAGCAGACAGATTTTTATGTTGGAGATCAAAGAGCCAAATGTGCTTTAAGTAGGACAGTCTACCTGCCAGTACACATAGCAAACGTTTGAGAGCTGTCCACCGCATACCCAGGTGTAGGGTGGCATTGCTAAGGTATGCAGGTGCTAGTATTGGGAGATGCATGCAGGGCCCAATGTCCTGCCTCTCCAGGAGGCTTTGGCCAATGGGGCCTGGGGGTGTGGGTATGTTCGCCTCTGTTGGATGTTGCTTTACGGCAGAGTTTCCCAACTCCAGTCCTGGTGTGCCTACCACTGTTCGGGTTTCCCTGCTGTCCCTCATGAGTATGCATGAGCTACATCTACATGCCATGGGGGTGGTGCATAGATATGCAGCACAGGCATTTGTATTAGCGGCAGCAAGGAGCCTGAATGGTGTGTGGTCCTCCAGGACTGCATTTGGAAGACTCTGCTCTAGGTAATGCCCCTGTTCATGGTGTCTGTGATCGGTGTGCGAAAAGATAGGCGTAATACCAATGCGTATGTCCCCAGCAATCCTGGTTTGTCCGTACTATCACGGTTTAGTTGTGTTAAAAATATGTGGACAGGATTGGCAGTAGCCCCAGCTGGGCTTTGAACCTGTGACCTTCTGTTGTTGCACACACTGTCTGTGTGCACTGCACCACCGTGTTGCCACAGATTGACTGGATTCCGTGGGAAGTCCATGACTGTACATCCGACAGGGCCTGTCTGTTGCAGTGGACAGTGCCAGCCTGCACATGGATAGGCCACTGTCTTCGGTGGCTAGCAGCCACTGCCCCCCCACCACCTGTCCCCTTACGCCAACATGCTGGCATGTCCTTATCTTGGTAAAAGCATATGGCCTGATTGAGTTGTGGCACTCCCGGACTGCATTTGGGGGACTTGGCTGTAGGTAATGCCCATTGTCATGGTGTGTGAGCGGTGTAGGGTAAAATATGGGTGTTTGCACCATGCTTCTGTACTCTGCAATATAGGGGTGTCGTTACTATCTCTGTTTAGTGGTGGGTAAAATGTGGGGACTGGGCTGGTAGGTGCCACAGCTGGGATTTGAACCTGTGACTCTCTGGTCCTATAGGTACTGGCTCTGTCCACTGCACCACACTGTGGCCACAGAGACAGTGCAGTCCCTGGAGATAGGAAACCTGACCAAAAAAGAGTAGGGAGCCCTGCTCTGCACATTTTTACTGTGGGCTCATTCACCGTGTCTGGCGACAAAAGTGCAAATAAAACCCGCAAATGACCGCGGGAAACGGGGGAAAAATATAACCAAGCTGGCCAACAGTAATATTAATGGGCACACATAAAAAGACACACCCAGGAAAGCTCCACAGAAAGGAAATGATTTTTGGAAGGGTCTCCGCTCCGTAGACCCTTCCAAAATTCATTTCTTTCTTTTGTAGCTTTCCTGGGTGTGTTTTTTATTTTTGCCCATTGCTAGCACTATTGCCCAGCTGAATTATAATTTTTAAACATTTTCGTGGTGGTCATTTTGGGTTTTATTTGCACTTTTGTTCTGTGCACATGTATCACACTGCTCACGTTTTGTAGGTTTCCCCGGTTTTGCTGTACATTGCTGATGGAAATGGTTTCTCTTCCCTTTAAATGCCCTCTACCGCGAGTGTTTCACTCGCGGTATTTTTGCTCTGAAATTCGGCCCCGATAATGTGCGGGGAGCCTCTCCCCTCCCCTTCCCCGCCCATTAACCCCATCTCTCCGCCCCTCAGGAGCCTTCCTCCGCCCTCCGTTAGCCTTTCCACTCCTCTATCGGACATTTGCGGGCCCGTACTTGTGCGGGGCCCGTTAGTGTGTCGCACACCTGCGCGGGGGTTCATCGCACGTGTGCGGGGCGCTTAAGAGCACTTAAGTGCTGCTTTTAGTGCGCTATTGTGCGGCGCGCAATTGTGCGGTTTTTAGTAAACATGCCCCTTAATGTCCTTACTTTTAGTGACTACTAAGCCTCAGACGTCTAGTAATTAATAGACAGACCATTGTCTTGCAACCAGGTTACAATATACTAAAAATTCTTTATGGACAGAAACTTTAGATAAACCCCCATCTCTCTCTCTCTCTCTCTCTCTCTCTCAAAAGGAACAAAACAAATCAAACATGCATTTCTAACCTATCTTCAAATTTTTAGTAGAAAACAATGGGGTAAGATAGATATTGAAAAGGGTGGCTGATAACAGACCCAAGTGGCATCTCTCTAAACAATGCTTGCCAGCCCTAATTCATCAACCGGCCACGATCACTTACCAACATCTATTTGTAAAGAATGAAGCGAACCATGAAAGAACAGTTCTGCCAATGCTCTGTATTAATATGCTAAAAATCAACAAAATCAAACCATTCAATAAAGACTAGCAAGAAAGCTTAACAACATTTTTCTGTACCTTTAAGTGATATCCAATAGAGAGACCAACAAAAGTTTCTGGGCTGCACAGATGCTGGATTTTGTTTAAAGATTTAAATCCATAGTTTTGGTTCAAGGGTTTAAATAATCACCATAACAAAGGGCCCCTTTTACTAAAGTAGGTTATGCGGTTGACGTGCAGACCCACAGTAATTGTTACCTCACGCTGAATCATGTGTGAACTGCACATTGCGCAACGGGCAGGTTTGGTGCAGAGTGGGCACTGACTGCATATTGTGGTTAGCATAGCCTCGGAAGCGCATGCTAAGATTGCCAATGTTGCAGTTAGCCTGGGTGCATCCACTGTCATAAGAACATAAGATATGCCATACTGGGTCAGACCAAGGTCCATCAAGCCCAGTGCTAAGGGACCCTCAGAATGAGGGCATGCAATAGGGCACACAGCACCATCAGTTGTCTCACAAATGTGCACATTTGAATAGACAAATGCTGGTGTTCTTGGGCACACACATTCACAGGATTAAAATCTCTACACAACTGTCCCCTCCCAATATGATGCCGTCCTAGCTAAGTACCTTCACATTGTATATAGTTGTACATAAGAACATAAGATATGCCATACTGGGTCAGACCAAGGTCCATCAAGCCCAGTATCCTGTTTCCAACAGTGGCCAATCTAGGTCATACGTACCTAGCAGTTTCTCCAAAAGACAAGGTTCCACAATGCTTGTACTGGGTCAAGCATTGATATACTGGATCCCTTCTTAATAATGGTTTATGGACCTTTCCTCCGGGAACTTGTCCAAACCTTTTTTAAACCCAGCTACACTAACAGCCTTTATTACATCCTCCGGTAACAAATTCCAGAGTTTGATTACACGTTGAGTGACGAAATATTTTTTTTTATTAGTTTTAAATAGTTTACCCTGTAGCTTCATTGCATGTCCCCTAGTCTTTCCACATTCTGATAACGTAAACAATCGATCTACGTTTACCCGTTCCACTCCGTTCATTAATTTATAGACTTCTATCATATCTCCCCTCAGCCATCTCTTTCCCAGGTTAAAGAGCCCTAACCTTTCTAGCCTTTCTTCATAGGGGTATCCTTCCATCCCCTTTACCATTTTGGTGGCTCTTCTCTGAACCTTTTCTAATAACGCTATATCCTTTTTAAGATACGGCGACCAGAATTGCACACAATATTCAAGGTGCGGTCTCACCATGGAACGATATAGAGGCATTATAATATCTTATCTTTTGTTTTATTTTCCATTCTTTTCCTTATGATACCTAGCATTCTATTTGCTCTCTTGGCTGCCGCTGCACACTGGGCCGAGGGTTTTAACATGCTATCCACAATGACGCCTAAATCTTTTTCCTGGGTGGTGGTTCCTAATGTGGACCCTTGCATCGTGTAACCATAGTTTGGGTTGTTCTTCCCTAGGTGCATAACTGTCGCCTTAATAGATGGCAGCAGCTGCACCCGCAATAATTGCCAAGGGCTGGAACACAAGCTAAAGGGCTTGCCTACATGTCGGGCACAAGATGGCCACACCCCTGACAATTAGCCTGGTATGGTGGCACCTATTGCTTGTCGATTTTGACTCAAATTGCGCATTAGAGTAAAAAAACAAAATAAATATGATACTATGCTTTAGTAAAAAGGGCTTTTTCGTCATTCACTTTGTCTTGGAGATTGACAGGAAGGTTTAAAAGGATTCTTCTGGGAAGCCCGACATGTCAGCTTATTTGAAGAGAGGAGCTGAGCGACCCCTGTGCCTGTCTCTTGCTGCATATGTTGTGTTCTGATGCACAAGGAGGGATGATTTTTACAGTAACAGTCCTGATACTTACTAAGGCAAGGCCACTGAATCCTAAAGAGACAGGACAATTTAAGAGGAGGAAGATTGTTTTATGTGGGTCCCGTCTTGTGAACATGAGTTGGAGACATACAAAAGAACATAAGACATGCCATACTGGATCAAACCAAGGATCCATCAAGCCCAGTATCCTGCAGATCACAAAAGGTACCCAGATTCCATGCTGCTTGTCCCACTGGTAAGCAGTGGATTTGCTCGGCCTTCTTTAATAATGGTTTCTGGACTTTTCCTCCAGGAACTCATCCAAACCTCTTTTAAATCCAGCTACACTAACAGCTTGTACAACATCCTCTGGTAACGAATTCCAGAGTTTGATTACACATTGAGTGAAAAATATCTTCTCCGATTTGTCTTAAATGTGCTACATGGTAGCTTCATTGCATGTCCCCTAGTCTTTCTACTCTTTGAAGGAGTAAACAACTGATCATATCACCCCTCAGTCGTCTCTCTTCCAAGTTGAAGAGCCCTAACCTTTTAAGCCTTTTCTCGTAGGCATATTCTTCTATCCCCTTTACTTCAGCTTTGGCCATGTTCAAATCCAGGCTAAAACCTGCTTTTTAGTCTCCTGTTCACCTCCTGTGTGTGTTTCCTTACCATTCCCCCAGATATATCCTAGTCCCCAGTAGTTCTGTCTTAACTAGACCAAGTTCTTGTGAGCAGGGACCGTCTCTTACATGTTTCTGTACAGCTCTGTTTATGCCTTTGTAGCGCTATACAAATACAGTAAGTAGTAATGGTACCACCATTTTGGTTGCTCTTCTCAGTACCTTTTCCAATTCTGCTATTTTTATTTTTAAGATACGGCGACCAGAATTGCATACAATATTCAAGGTGCAGTCGCACCATGGAGTAATACAAAGGCGTTATAATATCCCTGGTTTTATTCTCCATTCCTTTCCTTGTGATTCCTAGCATTCTATTTGCTTTCTTGGCCGCTGCTGCACACTAGGCAGAGTTTCAACGTATTATCCATGATTATGCCCAGATCCTTTTCCTGGGTGGTGATTCTTAATGCAGAACCTTGCCTCTTGTAACTGAAGTTTGGGTTCTCTCTCCCCCCAAGTGCATAACTTTGCATTTATCCAGATTAAATGTCACCTGTCGTTTGGATGCCCGGTCTCCCAATTTTTCAAGGTCCTCTTATAATATGTCACAATCCTCTTTGTATTTTAACCACTCTGAATAATTGTGTCATCTGCAAATTTGATTACCTCGCTTGTTGTTCCCATTTCCAGGGCATTTGTTTTAGTTTTATTTTATTTATTTTTTTAGTGCCGTCAAGTCAGTGCTGATTCCTGGTGACCCAGCTGCCTTTCGGTTTTCTTGGCAACGTATCACTGGAAGTAGTAGATTGCCAGGCCTTTCCTTCTGAGGCAATGGAGGGTAAAGTGACTTGCCCAAGGTCACAAGGAGTGCCAGTGGGAATCAAACGCTTGATCTTCTGGGTACTAGGCAGTTGCTCTAAACACTAGGCTACTCCTCTACTCCAGGACATTTATAAATAACGTAAAAAGCAGTGGGCCAAGCACAGATCCCTGGGGTACTCCACTATTCACCTTTCTCCACTGAGAAAACTGGCCATTTAGCCCTATTCTGTTTTCTGTCTTTTAATCACCACCTTTCCTCTCTCCCTACAGCCTTCCTCATGAACTATGTACGGGCTTGCTTCCCTCTATGCCCTTTTCTTCCAATACCAACTCCAGACTTGGGATCCCTTCACCTTGCTCCGCTTTATGCCTGGAACAAAGAATTAATTAGACCTTACCTGCTAATTAGTGTTCCTGAAGGAACGACAGTCCAGTCCCTTACTTCTGGGTTGCGTAACCCTTCCAGCAGCTTGGAGGCTGAGTCTATCCTTTTGAGGATGGGACAGGATAAATACCACTGGCAACACCCACTGATCCCAGTATTATAATGACAAGTAGTCTTAAATAGAAACCAATATATTAAACAACCAAACCAAATTAGGAAAACACAGCAAACTAATAAGTCTTAGTGGCCTTTCCCCCACCCTCCCTCTTTCAACTGTCGAAGGTAGAAAGGAGAGAGGAGGAGGAAGTGGAAGGGACGGAAGAATCCTTGTCCGGCGTTTTCTTCCCCACCACCTTCTTGGTCAGCTTCACGGGCACTTATGTTGTTCTTCGGTTCTGACTTCGGTCCACCGCTCTCCACGTGGTCCCTGACATGGTCCCTGAGATACTCCGATACAAGGCGAAACTGGGAGGGAACAGGGACTGGACTGTCGTTCCTTCAGGAACACTAATTAGCAGGTAAGGTCTAATTAATTTTTCCTTATCGTCACTCCAGTCCAGTCCCTTACTTCTGGGATGTAACCGAGCAGTTCAAACTTGGGCGGGTTTCGCTATCCCGGACCGAAGTACTGCCTCCCCAAAACGGGTATCTGCTGAACTCTGAACATCCAGCCTGTAGTGTTTGGAGAAGGTATGCAGTGAAGACCAGGAGTCCGCTCGGCAAATGTCCAGAGGCGGGACTAAGCTATACTCCGCCCAAGAGGTAGCCTGCGCCCGTGTCGAATGAGCGCGCAGACCTCCTGGAACCTGTTTCCCCTTCAGGATATAGGCCGACGCAATGGCTTCCTTGATCCACCTGGAGATAGGAGCCCCTGCCGCGGCCTCCCCCTATGGGGCCCTCCAAATAGAATGAATAAGCGTTCTGACCTCCGGAAGGGCGCCGTACGGGAGAGATAAAGCTTCAACGCTCTCCTGACGTCCAGGAGTCGCAACATTCCGGCATGAGCAGCTTGCTCCTCTGCCGCGAAGGACGGGAGCGTCACCGACTGGTTCACGTGGAACGGCGAAATGACCTTGAGTAAGAAGGAAGGAACCGTCCGCAAGACCACCCTATCTTTGGAGAATGAAAGAAAGGGGGGCTGAGAGGACAATGCTTGCAGTTCGGAGACGTGACTGGCTGAGCAGATGGCCACAAGAAAGACCGTCTTGAGAGTTAGGTCCCTCAGGGATGCCCTGTTAGCCGGCTCGAAGGGCTCCCTGGTCAGGGCCTTTAACACCAGATTGAGATCCCAAGGAGGGATCACCGACCTTTGTTGCGGGCGCAGACGCCGAACCGCTCTTAGAAACCTGGATACACTGTAAGAAGTCTAGAACCTCCGGAACAGAGGCCGAGAGAGGTTTCTTCTGGCGCTCCTCGCACCAGGCTTCAAATATGCACCAGACTCGAATGTAGGAGAGACAGGTCGAACGCTTCCATGAGCTCAGTAAGGAGGAGATTACCGCACCCGAGTATCCCCTTTCCGGAGCCGCGCCCTTTCAATAGCCAGGCCGTAAGCCCGAATCGATCCGCGTGAGGCATCAGCACCGGGCCCTGTTTCAAGAGGTCCTTTCTGCAGAGGAGACGCCAGGGGCGGTCGGCTGATAATCTCCCTCGGACCGCATACCAGGGGCGACGGGGCCAATCCGGGGCAATGGGGACTCCCAGCCTCGGAGGGCTTCCACTTGCTGCAGGAGCCTTCCTATGAGAGCCCGAGGGGGAAATACGTACAGGAGGTCCTCCGAGGGCCACCTCTGGGCCAGAGCGTCCAGGCCCTCGGATATCCTTTCCTCCCTTCGACTGAAGAATCTGCTTGCCTTGGCCGAAGCGTACCTTGCCCTGAGATCCATGACCGGAAAACCCCAAATGGCTACTACGTGATCGAGGACCTCCTGGTTCAGCTTCCATTCGCCGTGGCCGAACCTGAACCTGCTGAGAGAAATATGCCGTCGAGTTGTCTGTTCCGGCCACATGCTGAGCCGAGAGAGCCCATAACTTGTCCTCGGCCCACTGGAACAGACTGTGTGCCTCTTTCTCCAAGGAGGGGCTGCTTGTGCCTCCCTGGCGGTTGATGTAGGCTACCGCGGTGACGTTATCTGAGAAGATGCAAACTGTCCTCTGATGGACTAAGGGCTCGAGAGCCCTTAGTGCCAAGGATACCGCTCGAAGCTCCAGCCTGTTGATGGACCAAAGAGACTCCAGAGGGGTCCACAGACCCTGGGCGAACTGATCCTCGCAATGTGCTCCCCAGCCCACTAGACTGGCATCTGTGGTCAGCAGTATCCAATGCGGAGGTTCGAGGGGCATCCCGCGGCCCAGATTTCGAGGACACCGCCACCACTGAAGAGCACTCTTGGTGCGAGGCGCACAAGGTAGGCGCATAGCTAGTGGGTGAAGTTGGTGAGACCACCGCCGCAACAGGGCCCGCTGCAGGGGGCGCATGTGAGCTCTGGTCCACGGGACTACCTCTAAGGTTGCCGCCATGGTTCCCAGCAATTGGAGGTAATGCCACGCCGTAGGGTTCCTCCTGGACAGGAATCGATCCACCATTATTCTTAGTTCCCTTGCCCTCTTTTTGGACAGAAAAACTCTTCCTATTCTGGTGTGGAATCTCGCTCCGAGGTACTCGAGCTCTTGAGAGGGCACCAACCTGCTCTTTGCCCGATTGATGACCCATCCTAACTCTTCCAGGAGTTTCACTACTCTGGCAGCGGCAGAGAGACTCTCCTCTTCCGACTTCGCCCTGATCAGCCAATCGTCCAGGTAGGGGTGAACCAAGATTCCCTCTTTCCTGAGGGCCGCCGCCCCCACTACCATTATCTTGGTGAAGGTCCTCGGGGCCGTTGCTAGCCCGCCGGGTAATGCCCTGAATTGAACATGACCTTTGGTACCGCAAATCTCAGGAATTGCTGGTGAGAGCTTCGAACCGGGATATGCAGGTAGGCTTCCATCAGATCCGAGGACGCCAGGAACTCTCCGCTCCTTACGGCCACGATGACGGACTTCAGGTTTCCATCCGAAAATGAAGCACTTTGAGGCAGCGATTGACTTGCTTTAGATCTAGGATAGGACGAAACGCACCTTCCTTCTTTGGTACTACAAAGTAAATTGAGTATCGACCGGAACCGCGTTGGTGCTGGAGGACGGGGGATACCGCCCCGAGTGCTCTGAGTCTTGAAAGTGTGATTTCTATCGCTGCTCTCTTTCCGGAGAGCCGCATGGTGACTGAACAAATGCCGGGAGTAATTGCTTTGCAAATTCGAGAGCATAACCCTCTCGGATCACTTCTAGGAACCATTGATCGGACGTGACCCGGGACCAGGCGGAGAGAAAGTGCTTTAAGCGGCCTCCCACCGGCAGCTCTCCCCCTGGACCCCCGTATTCTCATTGTGGCTTCCTAGGGCCAGCGGAGGTGGAGGAGGCCCCAACACCTCTCCCAGCTCCTCGAAACCCTCTGAAACTCTGTCCCCTTGAAGAGAAACGGCCCTTAGCCAGGAGAATCGTTCTGGCTGGCCGAAACCTCCGGGAATCCCTAGGATGGCTCCGCCCTGGGGCTAGAAGCCGAGCTTGCTTCGGTCTGTCCTCCGGCAGTCTGCCCCCATCCAAACAACAACTTCTCCTCGAAGAGGAGACGACTCAGGCGTGCCTTTGAAGAAGCATCGGCTGCCCAATTTCGTAGCCCTAAGGATCGCCTGGCGGCCCCTACAGATGCCATGTTTTTGGCCAGGCTCCTGATGAGGTCATACTGGCTATCCGCTAGGTAGGCAGCTCCTGACTCCAGCTTAGTTGCACTAGATTGCGACTCCCCGGGGGAACACTCTGCCAGCTGCTGAGCCCATCTCAAACTGGCCCGGGCCACCCAAGTCCCGGACACCGAAGCCTGTAAGGCGAGAGCACTGATATCAAAGGCTTGCTTCAGCAGCGTGTCCAATCTTCTATCCTGAGAATCCTTCAAGGCCGCGCTACCCTCGACCGGGATCGTAGTCTTCTTAGTCACCGCAGATACCGCTGCGTCCACTCTGGGTGACTTCAGCAGCTCTTTGTCTGGATCTGGCAAGGGGAAAGCCTTGACATCGTGCGCACGCCCCTTAAACTGGATTTTGGCTGATCCCACTCCTCCTGGATCATCTGACATACCACTCTGTGCACGGGAAAAAACCTTTTGGGATCTCCTGACCGCCTGGATCAGCGGATCTTCCAATGCTTCCTCCTCTGAAGGGGCATCAGAGGTCACATTGAGCACCTTGAGGGATTCGTTGATTAGAGCCGGGAGCTCCTCCCGCCGAAACACCCTCACAATCCGGGATTGGTCATCTTCTGGAATCTCTCCCTCTTCAAGTTCCTCCTTTTCCTGTTCTTCTCCCAGCTCCTTGTCCGAGACCTCCTCCTCCGGGGTTTCCTGGGAAAGGGAGAAAGGAGCTCATCGCTCAACAGCCTTGCGCGCTTGGGAGGGGCCTCAGAGAACTGGCGACTAGGCTTCAGAGGCGTAGTGCCCAGACTTTCCAGCCCTGGGGCAGAGTCCGCAGCTCCAAAACCTCTTTCTTTCTTTCTTTGCGCATACAATAAGCCTTGTGCAGTAAGAGGACAAAGTCCGGGGAGAATAAGTCAGTGGCACTTCCCTCCTCCGATGCCGCTAGTGGGAGGGGAGGGGGAGGGGGGGCCGACAATCCCGGAGGTAGAAGGAGTGGGAGAATGGGGTTCCCTTTCCAGAGGATCCCCAGCCGTCTGTGCCGTATGGGATAAAGGGAATTGAAGATCTTGTTCCACCGAGGCAGCCTCTGTCGCACACACTCTGCAGACTCCTGCCTCGGCTGTAGTACCCCTGCGAGTGCCACAGGAGGGGCAACGCGTCTTGCCAGACATGTTCAATGCTGGATCAGATCCGAAATTGTGAATTGGTCTTCAAATAAGCAATCAATCAGCAAGTAACTCAAATTAAGTAAATAAATAAAGATAAATTAAGTTAACCTAAAGTGAACTGGATTAGCTTGTGAAAGGGAAGAGCCAACCTCCCCCCATGCGCTCTATCTCCGCGCTGGCAAAGCACCGCCACGGCGTGAGATCAGGAAAACAACAAAAATAAACCAAGTAATTTAAAAAGTAATTTAAAATGTATCCCTCTGAGTACTTGCGATTTGAAGATTTGAAGCTTTCGGGCCACGCGCTGTGCGGCGGAAGGCCGCTGTCCTCCGGGGGCTCCCACGTGGTAGGCCGCAGCCACGTGGAGCGCTACCCGGTCGGCGTTTCTGCCGGACTCTCCTCCTCACATGCAGGGTCCAATCCGTGCAGAAACCGGCCTTGGAGGATGCAAACGCCCCGAAGCTCCTGACTGCCTGTGGCCCAGCCGAAGGAGTGGAGTAGCGTCGCACTGCCGCCTCAAGCGCTCAGCCGCCAGAGGGCTTCAGCGCGAGGCAAGGCAGTAAACCGGGGAGAATGAGGCCCCAGCCGGGGGATGCGATCGCGGTTCTTTCCCCCGCCGGACGGCTCAGGTATAGCAAAAACAGCACCCGCTCCTCTGCCCCGTGCAGGACACGAATTCTTCAGCCGTGCAGGAGGGGGGGGGGGGGACGGAGGATTAAAGGAGCAGGTACAAGGCAATGCTAGAATAAGGCAAGAGGGATTCAAATAAAATAAAATTAAAGGCAAATTAAAGTAAATTAAAAGGAAAATAGCTTAAATCAACTGAGATAATGGAGACTCCAGTAAGCCCTTGGCTTACGGAACCCTCCAGCTGCTTGGAGGCTGAGAATACTGGGATCAGTGGGTGTTGCCAGTGGTATTTATCCCGTCCCATCCTCAAAAGGATAGACTCAGCCTCCAAGCTGCTGGAAGGGTTACGCAACCCAGAAGTAAGGGACTGGACTGGAGTGACGATAAGGAACTACCTATATCTATATGTCAGGCTCCATCTCTGCCCCCTTTCAAATCCATGCTAAAAGCTCATCTCTTTGAGGCTGCTTTTGGATCCTGATACCTTGTTCCTTTGTGTCTCTTTACCTTTCCCTAGTTGTACCCTTGTTCTCAGCTAGTGTATTGTCTGTTTGGATTAGGATTGTAAACTCTGATGAGCAGGGACTGTCTCTTTTTTTCTTTAAACATGCATCTGTGAAGCTCTGTGTATGCCTTGTAGCGCTATATAAATGATTAACAGTTCCTAATCTACAACAGCACACTGCCTCCTATCCCATGACTTTTTAATTTTTCCTAAGAGAGTCACTTATGAGGGACCTTATCAAAGGCTTTCTGAGAAGGTTTCATATACTTACTGACAACCATTTCAGTGGAAGAAAAAAAAACCAAAACACATGTTAGAGTTTTGGTCAGTCAAAAGGCATGATATAAAATTTACAGATAAAATTTGCTTCTATAAACATTTTTTCTCCAAGGATTTGATTTCCTCTAAATTTCATGTAAGAGGAAAAATAAAAATTCCACAATAAGTGCTATGGAACTTTCTCTAAAAGATAGGATGAAGGGGGTCAAAACAAACTAGCTGCTAACATCTTTTTCTTGGGCTAACTCAATACATCTGTGACTAGTTTTTGAGCATTGATCCGATGAAGGGAGCTGTAGGACTGGTACCCTGTGGCCTGCTCTGGAACAAACATGGATTCCTGCTACAAATGTCTGCTGTGTCCCAAGCCTCAGACCTGCTGACCAAGCATCTGCCTGCCAAGTGTTTTTGTGTGCATACAGAAGACTATTGTTCCCAGCCATGAGTATGTGCAAGAGAACATGCTTATCGGGCCTCTTATCTACAGACGGTTCTACTGGCTTTGGACATTTGCAACAATGCACAAGACTGCATACCATACATGTCGTCTCTCACCATGGACCCTCTGTCTGCAGGATGACCGCCTGATGACTCCCAGTTAGGAGGGACTTTCTGACTCTTCAGAAGATGAGAGGCTACACTGCCTCATTACTCCTATCCTTCTTTATTAAATCGGATATAGGGATCTTTAAAGCTCCCTTCTCCTATAAGAACTTTGTCCCTTTAAAGTCAAAAGAGCTTCAGTTTTTATCTAATAGGGACTTCTGCATTTTCCGCAAAGTCCTACCTCACTGAACTACCCCAGTTCCACTGGGTTTGTTTCTTCTCATCCTAAGGGTTCTGACCTCAACCTGTTTTTTTGTACAGTTATCTACCTCTCCTTGCATTGAGGTACTCCCTGGGGATATTCTGTTGGTTCATATTCACAAATCCATATGAACCTCCATATACCCCTTTACAATATCACCAGGTGAGGTCCAGGTTGGTTTATTGCTCCCAATATTACCACTAAGTATCACCTGCACAGAGACTCCTATCTAGGCATCCTGTTTGGTCCTGCTGTTCCACAGCACATCTTTTTAATTCAACTCCTACCCTCCATCCCTAGGATGCCTGGGGTTGCGGTAAAATAGCATGGCTCTCAAATTCGCAACATGCTGGGACTCCTCCAGGCATCTCAGCTTGGGAGTCCCCATATGTGAAGACTCATTCCTGCTTGTTCCTGGAGATAGCACAGTTACTTACCTGTAACAGGTGATCTCTGGAACAGCAGGAATAAGTCTTCATAACCCACCCACCTACCCTAGGAGTTGCATTTTTCTATCTCTATCTTTCCCTTTCTCTCTCTCTCTCTTTGTCTCAGGTAGTGGTAGTGGGAATTCCCCATCCAAAGTACATCTCCAGAGGGCATTGGAAACAAATGACGTTATCTGGAGCAAAATGGCGTTTGCTTAAGGAACTCTTTCGAAGTGAGCACCGCTTGAAGAACTGATAAAATTGCTTCAAGCTCAAAACACAGAACTATGTCACGATTTTGACCGAAGGGATTTTTCATTTGTTTCTAATGCCCTCTCGAGATATAATTTGGATGGGGGGGGGGGGTTCCCATTACCTTCTTGAGGTGAATTAGTTTACAGGGTGGCCCAAAAAAAAGTGAGAACATCTCGTAAATTAAAAGCTTAAATAGTTTACTTATTTATCTTTTTTAGCTATTGTCACAGGCTGCAGGCCTTCGCCTAGGGCCCCGAGGTTGGAGTTGCCTTGCTATCTTCTAGTAGTCAAAAATAGTCTCAAGTCGAGTGGTTAAGGCAAAATAAAACAAGGGCTTTATTCCCCTTCCCCCAAGGATATTATGTGCATAACAAAAAACAGGGAAAACAAAAACAGTTTCTCTCAAAGAAAATTTTTTTTCTTTGCTCTTTTTACAGGGCTTCAGCACAAAGACTCAATATCATCCGCAAGACATTATGTACAATCCATAGGAGCCTGTTCTGGAACCCTGGTGTTACTTTCCCATTGCATCTCCTCACCTTCAGCATACGTTGTGCTTGGGTTTAAACCTTCACAGCTGTTTTATGAAAACCCCTCTCTGAAAGTTCAGATAGCGTACAGGGACACAGTTCTGTGCAAGTATGTTTAAGAGTACCTGTATCTGTAGGGTTGCCTCTCCAGCTCTCCTTTTCTACCCTCCAGTTGTTAGGGATTGTTTTATAGCTTCCTGCAGATATTTCTGGTCTGGAGCACTGCTCTGACCCTCCGTTCTGAATGGAGCTTCTAGCTTTCCCTCTCACAGTGCTAGGCTCCCACCTGTATAATTGTTGAGGTCTTTCCTCTGGCAGTGAGGACTGGGGACTTCCCTGCTCACTCGGTCTAGGCAGCCTTCTAGCCCCAGGTTGTGCCTTCCTTCTCTCTGAAGCACTGGCTTCTCTCCCTGGGCTGTAAACAGGTTCCCCTCCAGCTACCGGCAGTCTGAGCACTTCCCCTACCACGTTCCTCTGAAGCCTTGCCTCTGCTGCTTCCTGTTCCAGTGCCACGCCCAGTGTTTCCTCTGTTCAGCAGGCTTCTCCCTCTGTGACCTCTGCCTCCCTGGTTGCTGACCTCTGCTCTCTCCTTCTGCTTCTCTTCCTCCTCCTTCTCCCTTGCTGGATCTACCAACCAGCTTTTATCTCCCTGTTCGCTGTAAGCTGACTGTGCTTTCTTGGACAGGTGATCATAATCAATCCCCAAGCTTTCTGCTACATCATAGCTTGGGTGTGGTAGTTCTGCTCCTCTGTTCCTTTGCTTCTCCTGAGCTGCACCTGTTGGCTGCCTAACAGATTCTAAGGTAAAATTTCTCCTTCCTATCTATCTGCATAGGCTCTGTGTGGGCTTCTACGTCACACTATATAACGTCTTTATTTTGGCAGTTTCCGGTCGCCATCTTTGGTTTTTTAATTTGTCAATCGTTTACATCTGTCTTTTTGAATTTTTAAATAACTTAAATGCTACGAGAGGTTATCACTTTTTTTTGGGCCACCCTGTATATGTCTTTTGACATTACTGGACTGGGATGACAACATTTGACCACTGAGTCTTATGGCTGCTCATTGAAGATGGTGAAGTTTGCTTCACTAAGATAAGTCCATACAATAATCGTTTCATGTAGTACGCTAGTGTAGCGTTCTTGCATATTCATTAGAGCATTTATTGGCTCTTTTTAAAGAGTTTAATAAAAGGGAAGGTTTGTCTTGGAAAAATGGTTACCATTTTCATGATAAACATTCCAACAAAAAAATAAGAGTTTTGCAATTTGGATTGATTTTTGGGATTTGATAGTCTGACTTTTTTCTATTTTGAGTATTTTTGCAGTTTTCACTAGGAGTCTTTTTGTGATAAAGGACATGATTATTGGCACACTTATAAAACAATTCAAATCAGTTTGAACAGAAGAACCACATTCCCACTGCAGTAAAATTAGATGCACCTGTGACCAATTGCCAGTATTTACATGACTTAAATCAACCAATGAATGGTCTCTGTTTAAAATGGCCACATTCACTCCCTATTCAATTTTCACAATGGTGACAAGAGAGCTGCCTGAGAATTTTAGAAAAGCCATTATCACTAAACATCAAACTTCTAAGGGGTACTAGGCCACCTCCAAAGACCTTTGGATTCCTGTGTCTACAGTTCGCAATGTTAATTAGTTTTCTGCTGATGGAACTGTCAAGAACCTCCCAGGATATGGTGGGAAAAGGAAAGTGAATCCAAGACGTCTTAAGATTAGTGTGAAATGCTGTATATGGTGTTTTTCTAACATCCAAAGAGTATAAGGCTGATCTGGAGCAATTTGGAATGGTGGTTTCAACTCACACCATTTGCTGCACATTAAACAAAGGAGGACTTCATGGGCGAAGGCCAAGGAGCACTCCCACTGCTCAAAGACAGACATAAAAAGGCATGCCTGATCATTGGCCAAACGCACCATGAGAAAACACAATTTTTCTGGGGGAAATGTTCTGTGGACAGTTGAAACCAAACTTGTATCACTGGTCTGTGTTGCCAAAGAGCTCATTTACAGGCAAAGAAATGAAGCTTATAGGGAAAAACTCCCACCCTTCCTACAGTTAAATATGGTGGAGGTTCCATAATGTTGTGGGGCTATTTTGCTGCCTCACGAATTGGAGGCCTGGAACATATTAAAGGAATCATGAAGTCAGAGGATTACAAAAGGTATTTTGGAGCAAAATGTGCTACCTAGTGTTGGAAAGCTGAGTCAAAGGGCATGGGTCCTCCAGCAGGAAAATGATCCAAAAGAATGGTTAAAAAGGAACAAATGTTCAAAACTGGCCAGCAATGAGTCCTGATCTCAATCCAATTGAGAACCTTTGGAAAGAGCTGAAATTACATCTAAGTTACACAGGCATTTTTTTTTTTTGCTGTATACTTTTGAACACACTATTAAAATATTATGACGACATGCAGTTGGAATAATTCCAGTTATTTCTCAAAATATTGTACACAACATACCTAAAATGTAAGGGTTCCAATAATGTTGACCAGAACTGTAAATGACTGCTTCATGGAACAGCTGCTCCATAAAGCAATGAGAGAGGACACCACCAAGTGCTTGGCTTCTCAAACGTCTTAATATATAACATAAATCACTGTATGGAAGACAAGGAAAAGCTACTGTAGTGCCATTTAGCTTTAAAAACATGGAGACTATGATTTACTGTGGGGCAGAAGACCATTCTTTGAATGAGAAAAGTTCTGGCTCAATAGATGAAGTTTCAAATGCAGACATTAAGTTGTTTTCTGATTTATTTATTTTTTTGCTTTTGTTTAATTACTTTGGGAGTGTGAAATGTAATGAGCAATGTCTATGGCTTGTGTTTGAGTGTTTTGGATTTTTATTTCTTTCCTTTCTAGGAAAAGGTTCTTCCTCTTATCACAACCTCTCTGTGGGGATATTCTTGCTGCCTCCGTGTGCCAGTACACTTAGAAGATACTGTATACCAAAACATGTGCACCTGAGCAATTGTCTGCTTTTCCCCATGAATTTCAATACAATACCCAAAAAAATGGTGATCAGTGCATGAGACTTGAATTGTGAAATCTGGAATCCTACAAACCTGAAGCAGGGTCCATGCTTTGACTCGAAACGTGGTGCGCCATATGGGATTCCTAAGTTGTCATTTCTCTTTACCGGTGCTTCATTTTCTAAGCTAAGTAGCCTTTGTTTAAAAAGGAGCTGCTACCTTTGGGGGGGGGGGGGCTTTGATTTTCCTCTCCCCTGATGGCATATCTGACACCAGCTATTCAGCATTGGGATCTTTTCACATTGAATATTCCCCCATGAATTAGCTGCTCCCCTTTTTAAAAGTTAGAGCTGGCACCTTGGTTAAACGTTAAGCCCATCCTTTCATAATATGCTCCTTCCACAAAATATGCCCAGTTCCTAACAAATCGACAGCCATCTTCCCTGCACCTTCTGAAATGCGCAAGAGCTGCCCCGAAGAAGGATAGAGGCCTGCTGCAAGAAGTCAGAAAGCCTCTAGGTTTAACTAACCCATTAAGAGGGTCATTCTAAAAGGTTTAGTCGTGGTTTGGACATCTGCAGACATGCACATGGATGTCAAAATCACAGACATCTCTGTAACCATTCCACAAATGCCATTTGCAGATGTCTCCAGTACAGGGACGTTCAAGTAAGGACGGGGGTGTGGTAGAGGTGTGTCTGGGGAGGAGCAATGGTCTTGCACATCCTTGTTTGATCCCAGAAGCAGCGAAGCTGTCTGCGGGCACTTGCATGTTTATTCCTGCTCCGGGCATGAACAGGCATCAGAAAGTGTTTTTCATCTTAAAACAGGTGAGAGTGTGCAGAGAAGATGGAGAATTAAGTGACTAGCTTTAGATTACAAAGTCCCACACCGAGATTTGAACTCTGGCCACCCAGCTCTTAAGCCACTATGGTCATTATGCTATCAGATGTCTTGGTTCTGAAATGCTCTCCTGGGGACGTCTATGTAGACATTTGATACATGTGCATATCGGGTCCAGGTTTCTGGAATTGTGCCTGAACGTTTTTGTTTTTCAGATGTTCTGGCTTTGACGTCCCATTTGAAATATGTCTCTAAGTTTCTCCTAGGACAAGCAGAATGTGTCAGCCACACCTGGTGACGTCATCCGACGGCGCCATGACGGAAGTGCTCTCTAGCTCAGAAGCTTCTGAGCATGTGTGAGGTGGTCCCACTTCCCCCAGCCTGCCCCTAGCCAGTCAGTTTTTTTCCTTCCGCCTTGCCTCAAGACGGATTTCTAAGCTCTCCTATACAAACGACAATATTCCAATGCCTAAACCGGGATTTAAGAAGTGTCTACACTGCAGCAGAAAGATGAACATCACGGACACTCACCAGCATTGCATCAGATGTCTGGGGACTTCTCACCAGGTGGAGAACTGTGCCAGCTGCGCCCGGATGTCCCCCAGGGCAAGGAAGCACCGTGAGCATTCTCTGAAAGATTTGCTTTCCTCCTCTGCGGCCTCCACAAACCGGACCCCGGAGCATCTCCGGAATAAGGAGCATCCCAGATCCGATGAGCTGTTCAAGCCTGCTGAGCGTTCCGGATCGGAGAAGCATCCCAGAACTGCTACAGGGAAAGCGCCGCTCAAAGAGGCCAGTTTCTCTCACCGGGGTCCAAGCGCTTCCTCCCCCTCTGAGCAATCTGCTCCCGGAGAGGCTTCTTCCATCCAGGTAAGCCCCCCTGCGGTTTGCAGCAACCCGGGCCGTTCTCCCCGGCCATGCGGTCCTTCAGCCGGCCAAGATGGCGCTGCCCTCGTGGCCCCACCTGGCCCCTCCTCCGGACACACCCACTCACTCCGGATTGACCGCAGCGGTTCCTGCCCCGCCTCAGCCAGCGTTCAGCTCAGACCGCCCTCCCCCCTGCCCAGCACGTCTTCTTTCCGTGCTGATGTGGAGTCTCGGAGCGGCGCGGAGAAGGGAGACCGCGCCGAGACACAGCATCGGCGCAGGAGCAGCCAACAGCGCTCAGACAGGGAAGACCGTGCTGCGCCTCAGCGCCAACGTGGGAGCCGTTCCGACAGCAGAGAATCCCGCAGACAGCGCGGTGGCGGTGAGGAGGGCAGAAAAAGGACATCCAAGCAACGGAGACATCGGTCTCCGTCGGGGGCAAGGGATTCCCACAGTGGGTCCCCCCCCGTAGCCGCAAGAGGAGCAGGAGAGCCAGTTCTGACCACAGCAAGCGGCACAGGAGCAGCCGATCTTCAGACTCCACCTCTTCTGCCATTCTCAGCCTGCTCACTCGCCTTGTAGAGCAGACTGCCCCCCAGCGGCTGGACCAGGAGCGGGTAGCACCCACACACATTCCACCGGTGGCCCTGCCTGGCTCGGAGCGGGCCCCCTCTCCGCAATTCCCTAATCTGTTGCCCTCCGGAGCGCGGACTCCTTCCCCAGCACCCTCTAGAGCGCGGACTTCTTCCCCAGCGCAGCTGGACTCCGGGGTGAGTGATGCAGAGGAGTTGGGACCAGGCTCTGACACCTCCAAGAACCCAGCTGATGAGACGGAGGATCCACCGACACCAGTGCCTGAAGACCTCACATACCCCAAATTCCTTAGAAAAGTGGTTTCCAAACTGGGGCTGGCCACAGAGGAGACTTCAGACGAAAAGGAGCCGGAGGTCATGAAATACCTCAACGGCCCTAGACCAGCCATGGCTCTCCCCCTCCAACGCAGGTTGAAGGACAAGCAGCTGACTCTCTGGCAATCCCCAGCATCTGGCCAAGCTTTCGCCAGACGCCTGGACACCAAATACATCATCCACATGGCTCCAGGTTTCAACAAACCTCAGTTACCCCACCAGTCAATCGTGATGGCATCAGCACTTAAAAGATCTAAGTCTACGCGTGCCCAAGCCAACCCCCACCAGGCCGGGACCCCAAGCGTCTGGACGACATGGGGAGGAAAGTGTTTCAAGGGGCCATGCTCAGTGCCAAGATAGCAGCTCATCAATTTCAGCATGTCCTATACCAGGATGCCCTCCTGACCGACCTCAAAAACCAGCTACAGGATCTTCCCAAGGACTCACGTACATCTGCCTCAACCTCCATGCAGAAACTAGCTGAATGCAGCAAGCACCAGCTTTTGATGCCTTTGATACGGCCGTCCGGACAGCGGTCACGGCCATCTCGGCCCGTCGCTAGGCATGGCTTCGTGCCTCGGGACTCTCGGACAATACCCATGACCGAATTGCGGATGCACCTTGCTCAGGTGACTCCCTTTTTGGAGACAAAGTCGCCGACACGGTGAACGGCCTAAAAGAAGACTGCACCACACTGAAGACACTGGCAGCGGACGGACTCGAACGCCCCTCCTGGTCACAGAAAGGGAGCTACTTCCGCAAGCTCTTTTCCTCTTCAAAGCAATATTATGGATCCAACCGACAGTGGCAGACGCCCAGATTCAAGCAGACCTATCATAAGTCGTCCTTTCAGAGACAGCAACCGCGACAACGCAAACAGAAACAGACCAACCCCTCCCATTCCGGAAAAGACACCTCTTCCTTCTGACTACCCGACCTGGCTGGGCCCTTCACTGGATCCAGCCGGCCCCCCGGTGGGGGAGGGGGGGGGGGTCGCCTGTCTCAATTCCTCTCGGCCTGGCAGGAGATCACCACAGACAAGTGGGTCATTCAGATAGTCCAGTCGGGCTATTGCATGCACTTCTCCTCCCCTCCACGGCAGCATAAGCAACCTACCAGCCAGCCTCCATGGCACCTGAAAAAAACACTATTGGACCTCCTATGGCAACTTCTCCTGGCCCGGGCGATAGAGCGGGTGCCCCCGGACGAAGTCAACACTGGCTTCTACTCCCGGTACTTCCTTATTCCCAAGAAGTCAGGGGGCCTACGTCCCATCCTGGACCTCCGAAAGCTGAACAACTTCATCACAAAGGAGTTCAGGATGTATTCGCTCAACTCCATCCTTCCCCTCATCAGAGCGGGGGACTGGATGGCTACGCTGGATTTGCAAGATGCTTACTCCCACATTCCAGTCCACGCTTCTCACAGGAAATTCCTGAGGTTCATAGCACTGGGATGCCATTACCAGTATCGAGTCCTGCCATTTGGCCTATCCCCAGCACCCAGAGTTTTCACGAAGTGTGTGGCGGTAGCCGCTGCACACCTCCGCAAACAAGGCATCACCATCTTTCCCTACCTGGACGACTGGCTCCTGTCGGCGAATTCTGCCCCCGAGCTCCACAGGGCAGTGCGCCAGACTACATACCTACTGGCCAGACTGGGATTCCTTCTCAACAAAGAAAAGTCCCGATTGAATTCCGTGCGCTGCACCGGTTCCATCGGGGCGATAATCGATACCAAGGCCTGCAAAGCTTTCCTTCCCGAGCTCCGGATCAGTACCATCACTCGACTGGCCAAGAAAATGTCGGCGGCAAAACAGACCTCAGCCCGCGAGATCCTGTGCCTGCTAGGCCACATGGCGGCGACAACATCGGTCCTCCCCCTGGCGAGGCTCTATATGCGCACCCTTCAGTGGCACCTGCGGACTCACTGGAAGCAACTCTCCCAACCACTCAGTACCCGCATACTGATCTTTGCCAGTGTTGTCCAGGGCCTGCGTTGGTGGACAAACCCAGCCAATCTCTCAGTGGGCAAGTATCTGCAACCCCACATTCATCAACTCATCCTCACCACGGATGCATCCTCCACGGGATGGGGGGCCCCATCTACTGCACCTCAGCACGCAAGGAGCCTGGACCAGAACGGAACAAGCCCTCCACATCAATATCCTAGAACTCCGGGCTGTCAAATATGCCCTCCAGACTCATGCCTCACCTGTCGGGGAAAGCGGTCTTGGTGCAGACAGACAACCAGGTGACCATGTTCTATATCAACAAACAAACAAGGGGGCACCGGTTCCCGTTCGCTATGCAAGGAAGCCCTCGAGACATGGGCCTTAGTGCTAGCCAACAACTGCGTCCTGCAGGCGACTTACCTTCCCGGGGATCAGAATGCTTTGGCGGACAGACTCAGCAGACAGCTCCAGCCTCACGAGTGGATGCTTCACAGGGAAGTGGCATGCAACCTCTTCCAGCGCTGGGGAGCTCCCCAGATCGACCTCTTTGCGACCGAAGAGAACGCCAGATGCCCCTTGTTCTGCTCCAAGCACCCGTCGCAGCAGAGAGTGGCCTCGGATGCGTTTGCCATCCCGTGGGGGTCTTGGGAGTTGGCATACGTGTTTCCTCCAACACCTCTCGTGACAACCACGATACAGCGTATCAAGGAGAGAGCGCACGTGATTCTGATCACCTCCTATTGGCCACGACAGATGTGGTTCTCCCTGCTGCTGCAGCTCGCTCAAGAACCTCCAATTCGACTACCTCTGAGACCAGACCTGTTAACCCAGAACGGGGGCAGAACCTGGCACCCCAACCTCCAGCTGAAAGGATAACCTTCAACGACTCACACCTTTCCCCGGATGTACAGCAGATTGTTCTGGCTTCCCGAAGACCGTCTACCAGAAAGGCATACGGCCTCAAGTGGAAACGTTTCAGTATCTGGTGCAAGGACCAAGGAGTCCATCCAGCCTCTTGCCCGATACCCACGATCTTACAGTATCTCGCCTTCCTCTTCAGCTCGGGCTTGAAACTGCAATCCATCAAGGTACACCTTGCGGCCATTGCCTCTCTACATGAATGCAAAGAAGCCCCAGCTTCAGGCTCCATAGCCGCTCTTCCCATTGTGGCGCGTTTCATGAGAGGGCTCCGAAATCTGCAACCCCCGGTACAGAAACCGGTACCCTCGTGGGACCTTAACGTCGTTCTACAACAGCTCATGCAGGGGCTGTTCGAACCGTTGTCTACGGCTGATGGAAAATATCTCTCCTGGAAGACCCTTTTCCTCGTCGCCATCACCTCAGCTTGGAGGGTTAGCGAGTTGCAGGCCCTAGTGGCACACACGCCATACACAAAAAAACTCTACCACAACCGGGCGTCCCTGCAGACTCACCCCACGTTTGTGCCAAAGGTCGCCTCCGCTTTTCACATCAACCAGGCAGTGGAGCTTCCATCCTTCTTTCCAGCCCCTCACTCATCACCCGAAGAGCAACGTCTTCACTCCCTAGATTGCGTACGCGCCCTGCGCATCTACATCGACAGGACAGCTGCCATTCGGCTGGGGACCCAGCTTTTCGTCTCCTTTGACCCGAACAAGCCAGGGAGACCTGTCACCAAGTGCACACTTTCCCGTTGGATTTCAGCCTGCGTTGCCTATTGCCTACAGAAGGCGGGCGCACTCCCATCAAACAAGGCGAGTGCACACCAGCTCCGCGTGATAGCCGCTTCTCTGGCCTGCGCACAGGAAATTCCGGTGAGCGAAATTTGCAAAGCCGCCACCTGGTCCTCTCAGCTAACCTTCCAGAAGCACTACTGCCTTGACATCCACTTGGCGACCGACGGCTCCTTTGGCCGAGCAGTCCTATCTGCGGCTACGACACCCTTGGGTGCAGGCTCTACGGAACCAGCCCAAGACTGAACCGAGGGACTAAGGGCCTGACTTCAGCTACTACTTACCAGTTGCTGACCAGACACTGGCACTGTTTGCACAGACTTGTTATGGCACGGTTTGTTGTGTTGCACTGTTGTGTTGCACTGTAAAATTGATTGCACAGTTAGTGTCTACCTCTTGCATTTGCACAAAGGATATGGTTCTGTCTCCTGGCACGTTGCCTTGGAGTTTGCACTTTAATATGTAAGCCTGTTGTGTTCTTCAATAAACACTATTGCCGTTCTTCCGCATGCCTCCCTCATTCTCCTCAGCGTGAATGCGTAGCTTGGGAGACACCAGGTGTGGCTGACACATCCTGCTTGTCCTAGGAGAAAAGAGTGTTACTTACCTGTAACAGAGTTCTCCGTGGACAGCAGGATAAGTCAGCCACATGATCCCACCCGCCTCCCCTGCTTGAGGGTGGCCTGTGCACCACACCTAGCCGCAAGGGCATAGCTAGTCACCAACTGACCGGCTAGGGGCGGGCTGGGGGAGGTGGGACCACCTCACACATGCTTAGAAGCTTCTGAGCTAGAGAGCACTTCCGTCATGGCGCCGTCGGATGACATCACCAGGTGTGGCTGACTTATCCTGCTGTCCACGGAGAACTCTGTTACAGGTAAGTAACTGTTTTTTGCTCTCAACCACCTGCTTTACAATGTTGACAGTTCCCTCCCACCACCTATATCAACTGCCCTACTTGTCCCACAAGTCAGTACCTGAAAACTAAGAATGAAATATGTAGAAAATAAGGGCATGTTTACTAAAGAGTGCGTCATTAGTGGCAGAGGCCTGCACTAAGGGGAATGTGCAGCTGCCCCCCTGTCGCTAGTAGAGTGCAAGCGCGTGTAAGTTAACACCACCCAAGGAGGTGGCCTGATGTAGCTAGCCCAGGGAGAACGCATGCACCTGGAAGGGAAGTTACAGAAGCAAGTCAGATGATGTGTGACTCGTCCCACATGCCTATATCAGTACTTAGCTCATTTCTGGAGGACACTGTGAAGCTCAGTTACTTTCCAGCAGGACCGTAACAAGCCAGAAATGCGCCCTGTGAGACTAACAAACCTGGAGCCCCCGGCCCCTCCAACCAACTGCGTGCAGGAACTCTGTCTTGTCGGGCTTTCTGAAAGCCCAGTGAGAACAGCAGTGACCCTTTCAAAATTGTGCTCAGAGCGGCTGCACAGCTCGCACAGCTCTTGATCTGGCCTACTTTCTAGCGTGAAGTAATTGTATGTGGTGTGAAATGATAGAACATTTTCACCCCCCACAGCCACTCTTTGAAAGCCCCATACCCAGGAACCTTTAGATCTATTTTATTTAACAGGTTTTATATACCACCCTATCTTTTCATTCAGGGCAGTTTACATTACAACTTCAACAACTTTCCAATAAGACAGGAGGATTATCTTGGAGGGCTAAGCATATATGAATTTAGGTGAACTATTATACAGAAGTATTAGTCAGTGGAGCATTAGACCTTTTAGGCTAGGTCCCAGGGATAATGGGAGGGTGTGTGTTAGGGTGTAAGGTAGGGCTAGAGGGTGTTAATCAAGTAATACTGGCATAGTGCTCGGAGAACAGGCATTGTGGCCACCCTGAGATTCGTTGTGGATAAAAGATGTGAGGGCCTGGAAGAGACTTTTTTCTATATTCTCTCCCTCCCCCCCCCCAAAGTTTACTTTTCCGCATTGGACTTCAGAAAAAACTGGGGGGGGGGGGGGGGGGGGGGGGGAGAACCACCCCCTAAAAAATAAAACAATTTACTTCCAACGGTTTTGGGACTTTCACATCTTTGTTTATAGATCGGGGAGGATATGAGCATTAGTTTTCTCTCTTCCCACTTCCTGCACATTCAGCTGTGTATCCTGTCTCTCTTCTCCCTGCCTCCAGGGATGACCCCAGCAGTCCCATCCCGTGTCCCCCCCCCCCCCCTCGACCACCATCCCAAAACCCTGCTCCAGTGCTCTCCCCTCTCCTTACGTAGAGGAATCTCCTCCATTTCCTACTCCGTCCCCTCTCCTCTCAGGCAGCCTGCAGGAAGGGAAAAGGAGCTATTCTATTCCCTAATCCAATCCCTTTCATCCTATCTTTCACCTCTCCCAGGCAGCCTGTGGGCAGGCCGGTACTGACTGTCCCAGTGAGCGTCTCATTGAAGGATGTCTAATCCCTTGATGAACCATATTTATGCTCTCTCTGTTCGGCAACTGGTCAGGTGCCTGCCCATAGTGACAGCCTTACAAAGAACCTCCTGCACAAATGTCAAGGTTACTTATTAGTCACCCAAGAGCAAGTAATCCCCTTCCCCCAAACTGAAGAATAAAACTTTAGATCTCCATCTAACTCAAGAATTCCTTGCTTTGGTCTTCAATAGCTACCCTGAAAACCAAATCTGCAGCCAAGCAATGCAGTTCTAGCCACTGCCTTAAACCTCTACATATGCAAATAGTAAATATCCAGAAAGACGAATTTGTTGGGCTTGCAGAGAGCTTTTAGCTTCCCTCCAAGAGAGGGCTAGGAACTTCCTATTGTGGTAGATGCTTCGTTCAGTAGAATGCTTTCCTTAAGGTAAAGCTAGCTCAAAAGTTGGTTCCAGTCTAACTTATTGTTCATTCAGATGGAAACAATTGTCTACCCTGAATTGCACCTGGCTTTATGCTTTCAGTAATTAGGGGGGATGTTTACTAAAGTGTGCTAACCATCACCTGGGCTTTAGTGCACAATAAGCAGCCTGCTCCAATAGTTAGCATGAGGGTCTATGCTAAACCTACATTAACCAATTAGCGCACGATTGGGTGGGTTAGGGGTGGAACATGGCTGTTGACTCGGTCTACCCTGATGGGGGGGGGGGGGGGTCCACAGAAGCCACTCAGAAAGTCAAAAAGGGTAACCTTGGGGATGTGTAGATAGGAAACTTGGTATCCCAGCAAGGGTTGCTGTTTCTTTGAATAAGATTTAAACTGCAATATTGTCAGCAACAAGCTAGAACTGCACCTTATTTTTGACTCCTTGTTTAAAAATGGAGGCGAGGATGGCACGGCATTCCAGTAATTATTCTCCTCCCTACCTAGTAGCATCCAGGGCATAGAAACCTCAGGATACTCAAGAGCTGTTAGAAGCCGCAGAGAGGACATCTAATATCCTTCTACTAGTGAAGATTGGATGAACAGTCATGCAAAAGCTTTTTCTAACCTCATTAATGGAAGCTGATTACCAAACTCAGAGGCCCTGAAAGGTCCTTCGCTTTGATCTAGAGCAGTGGTTCCTGTGAGGGATTATGGTCAGTAGCAAATACATATATACGTACTTGATAGGTCCAGGGGTAATTGCTACTTCCTTCTTTTCCCACGATTCTATAGGTCTATCTGGCAAATGAATCATGTGAGATAAAGGGAACAGCTTGTGTATGTGTAAATTAGACTTTATTACTGATAGAAAAATAATTCAGATATAGAATAAATTAGAATTACGAGGTAGCAAGTTATGTAGCCTCATGATTACAATTACCAGTTCATAAATCACTGTTTTAGCAACCAAAGTCACAGATTTGCTTTGCACTCAAGACATACAGAAAATGAGCTGCCTGGCTAGGCCCACCCCGGGGAGAATTCAGACCAGTACCTTAGTTTGGCAAGAAGGACGATTGTGCCTGGGTCTGAGAAGTCATCTCCAGAGTGGCACAAAGTCCAAAGGATGGCAGTGGTCCAACGCAGGTTGTAGGTGTCGTCCGGCCGCAGCGTGATAACAGAGCTTCGGTCTGTGGGCGACATTCACTCCTTCCCAAGGTTAGTCCTTGTCCTTGCACTCTTTTGGAAGGAGGTAGGCTGGTAAGCAAGGCACATGAAGTGCAGAAAATGGCAGAGAAAGCAGGACTTCCAGAATGCTGACAGCAAGCTGCAAGTGGGTCAGGGAGCAAAGTTTCCAAAAGTCCCCCAAAAGAGTCTCTCAAAAGTACTGTGTGTCCCTCCATGCCCAGTGTATAATTCTTTGTCCTGACTTTCTCGTCACAGCATGAGAATTGGCAGGTCTCAGCCACTGTGTGATATCTGCAGTGAATCAGTAACAGTTGTCAGGTGGTCCTTCTCCAAACAAAGGGCCATGATGAGAGGAGATACTGGTATACAGATTCATACATTGTTGCAAATGCTAGGACCAGTAGTACAGTCTCTGGCCTCAGCACTGAAGTCTCTTGCACGTAGCCATGGCTTGAAAACAATAGCTCTGCTATATGGTACATTACTATACAGAAGTGCTTGATCTGCAGGTTTGAACAGCAGAAGAGAGTTCCATCTTGTAAAAGGAAGCCATATTGCATGGATCAGAACAGGCCACAGATACTGGCCCTACATTCCCAACCTGTGACCCATGAGCCCCTGGGAAGTTCGTAGGACAGAAAAAGAGAGAAGTCTTTTCATGCTGGATGGAAATACGGTGGGGACTGGCTGTCAGAAGAGATAGAGAGGCTGAAACTATTGGACACAGGAAGGGGAAGGGAGATAGAGAGGGCAGGCGTGGTGCTGAGGGGCCTCAAAAAACCCAAGCAAGAACGGGGGCACCACGTTGCTCAAACACACAGAAAGCTGTGTAGTTGTCAGGGCAATTGTTCTGGGGGCAGTGATAGTAAAAACAACTAGCAAGGTGAAGGCAAGAGTAGCTGTCTGGAGATGTCACTGGCTCAAACCGAGTAAGGACGTGGGCGCTGCTGGCTAGCTGGGGACTGAATGGCTCCTGCATCTTTTGGTCTGGCTCTTGGATGCAAAGGATATAGGTCAAGGCCTGGACTATGTATATCAACACAAGGTCCAATAATTTTTTTTTTTTTTAAAGTTCACCATAGCTTGTTTTTGTGGACCTACTCGTGTTCACTATCAAGCAGTTTATGCATGAACATTCCTAGAAACTGCCCCCAAAACAACCACAATCCAGTGCAGATATGTGTTTTTCAGTGAATTCGGATACACAAATATACTTTATGCAAAATCTTAAATTCAAATATTCTACACATGAAATATCATCCAGTAAGTTATGTGAATACACATACACAGGAATCTGACAGTCACTTATATAACGTATATGTACACACACACACACACACACACACACACACACACACCTCGTATACACACCAGTGAATAAACATACTTCTTACACAGTAACCTCTTCTGTTCCAGTCCTTGTATGGAATTGAATGCTGCAGTCTTGCATATTATACTATATTGAATGATTTTTTTTTTAAACATTCACAAGAAAAAGAACACTGAAAGTTCAGCAGTCATCTTATTTTTGCTTTTGCTAGCTGCATTTTATTTTTGGTAAATTGCTATAGAAATTTTCTTGAATATAAAAAAAATGGTATGTACTCAGAATCTACCATATGGGGTTTGCTGAACCAACTATATAGCAGTAGCGGAAGATATTGAATGAATATGGTAAAGTGAAAACCAACAACCAGATCAGTCAAATGAGATTGACCATGCAGCATTTATTACATTCCTCCTTGCTACCAGCCACATATACAGCTGCTGACTTGGCAATGGCTAATCAGTCTACCCTACTGATCACACAGAGACACGGTAACATCATTTGGCAGCCACAAGGTATGAGATGATGAATGAAATTAATGAAAATGGATTTGATAACTACATATATACAAGGCTCAGGACTTCTTGTTTTCTCTAGTACATGAAAATCTCTCTATACATTTAGAATCTTTGAGAAATTATAGAACTTGTATTTTCACACTTGATTCCATTTTTGTCATTTGCTTTTTCTGGGTTGTTGTTTTTTTTAAATACACACCGAGTTCATAACTATTCCATCCAGTGCACCCATTGCTTGTAAACATAAAAAAATAAAATAAAAACCCCTCATCAAGAGAGTATGCACAGCAACATGAGACAGTCACAGTCAGCATCAGGGACACCTACTATAACCATACCATATACGCTCTTATTTCCCAGCCAGAAACACATTGTCTACTCACCATGCGGATCTGCGTGCTTATGAGGAGGTAGGGCATGCCGATCTCTGCTGCAGGGATCAGGGAAAATAACCTAGGCGAAGGCGCACCCACCTTGCACTATGCTACCGCTAAACCACCCCGAGCCCAGTGTTCTGATCACACACGTGACATCCTGCCACCCTAAGGAACGCCCTCTGACGGTAGCCAATCGCGAACTCAGGTGCCGATGATGCTGACGTGATGACCCATGCGGTAAGTGATAGGCGAAGGGCGTGTGCTTTTGTACAGAGCAGACACTGCTAGGGCGGGGTAAAGGCAGCCAACCTTTCTCTCTAGCGTTCTACTGTTGGGGGTCACTAGGCAACACAGGCTGCCGCTAATCTCCAGCTTCCCTCAGGTGATTGGTTCTACTTGTAGAGTAGAACCAATCAGAGAAGGGAGGCGGGAAATAGCAGCCATGTGCTCACCTAGGGGACTACTGGAACACAGAGGGAGAGGGACTGTGACAAGAGAGGGGCATTGAAGCTTGTATCCTGTGTGAGTGCTGGACGCCTTGATAGCTTACAATGAGCCAGCCCTGCTATAGCAGTATATAAAAAGGTATCTGCCTGGAAATTTTGTCTCTCTCTTTCCTTGTTTTCTTCTCTCCTTGTCAGGTATTATCTGGACTGGACTGGGACCCCGCTAGATGCTCGTCCCACCATACCTCTGTTCCAGCATCCCCCACTCAGGGGCTGCCCATATTCATTGTGAGGCCTCATTTGCATAAATTAATTAATTGTATGTTAAAATGTATATAAATTTTAGGTGGCTTCACAAGCCTCTTTTTTGTCTTGGCAATGACGTAGCAGTATGCTTACTAAATATTAATATTTGTTAAGTGCTATTGCACCAATAGAAATAAATAGGTGTTGCTGCACATAATGCACATTAACATTTGTGAATATGCATTAACTTTTAATAGATGTGCCTCTTAATGAGTGTCTCAATACCATTTGCATGGGCAGTGAGGATAAACAGGCAACCAGATTTCTACATTACTATACCTCGGTGTCAGTTGCCAGGCACATTAGGAAGTACTATAAATAGGGTTGCCAACTGGCCAGTTTTCAGCTGCCCTGGCCAGTTTTTACATGGCCAGACTGGCTGCCGGCAGAGATCTAAGACCAGCCCTTGAAACGCCATTTTTTTGCTCTGGCCACGAGACTGGGAGTGGCCAGAGCAGAAAATCGGCTTTTCATCTGGGGTCGTTGTCCCCAGCGCAGTCTCACCTTCTCATCTTCTCCTCCGCTGTCAGTCCCTTCCCTTGCAGCTGCAGCTCCTGCTTCTTACAGAGTGACTACTGCAATAACGCTAATTTAAAAAAAAAAACAAAAAACTAAATCGGTGCGGAATCCTCCGGCCCTATGGAACCTCTGCTGCAACATCCCATTCCCTGTAGCATCACTTTCTTTTGAGTGTGAGACGCTGCAGCAGGGGTTCCATAAGGCCAGAGGGCTCCGCACCAGTTCCGTCTTGTTTCTAAATTAGCGCTATTGCAACTGCCAATCTAAGAAGCAGGAGTCGCGGCTGCCAGGGGAAAGAGGTGGCTGGAAGGGAGTTGACATGAGCGGAAGGTGGTGGCTGGATGAGAGCTTACATGGGGGAAAGGTGGGGACTGGAAGGGAGCTGATGCAGGGGGGGGGAGAAAGGAGGTGTCAGGAAGGGAACTGACAGAAGGGGGAAGGAAGGAGCTGGAAGGGTGTTAACACCTGGGGGTGGTACTGGAAATGAACTGGAAGGGAGCTGACACCTGGGGGTGGGACTGGAGGGAGCTGACACATGGGAATGGTAGGTGGCTGGGTAATGGGAGGTTGGAAGGGAGGGGGCACATGAGGATGGCACTGGAAGGGGGATGGACAGAGGATAGGGTGACTGGAAGGGATTTTACACCTGGGGTGGGACTGGAGGGAGCTGGCACTTGGGGACAGGACTGGTAGGTGGCTGGGTAATGGGGAGGAGGCTGGAAGGGAGCAGACACGTGGGGGTGGCAATGGAAGGTGGATGGACAAGAAGGTAGGGTGACTGGAAGGAAGCTGACATGGAGGTGGATTGGGAGTGGAAGTGAGCTGATACCTGGGATGGTATTTGGACTAGAAGGGGCTGGACAGTAGGGAAAGAGGCAGACTGGAAGGGAATGGATACCACTGGCAGTCTTGGGAACACAAAGAGGTTGACATTGGAAGGTAATGGGAGGGGAGGACTGGAAAGAGGGCTGATACTGGGGAGGGTTACTGGGACTGGAAATAGGCTGATGGAAGGAAGTAAAGAAAACAAAAAAAGAGACAAGAAATGACAGATGGATTATAGACCATAGAAAGAGAGCTAAGAGAAGACAGGAAAACAGAAGCCTCAGATCGGGACCAGCATGATGAGAGAATAAAATGGTCAGACAACAAAGGTAGAAAAAATAGTTTTATTTTCAATTTAGTGATTGGACTTTGTGCTATCTTTATATTTTACACTGTATGGGGAACTGCATCTCTTCCTAATCGCTTCTCCGGGCCAGTCCAGGGAACAGGTAGGGTTGTCAATCCTCTATAGCAGCTGAGGGCTGAAACTTCAAGTTTTGCTGAGATGTGAAGCCACTCCCCCTTAGGGTTATCCAGCAGTCTTTCAGCCCTCAGCAGCTAAAGAGGGTCGAATCTCTAGCTCTCCCTCAGTTTCTTTCTGATATGTTAGTTCTTTTCTTTGATTTCTGCATTTATATTGGCTCTAGCAGAGCTGATCAGTTGCTACAGTCCTTAGTCTGGAACAAATTGGTAATATCGCTTTAAAGAAATTGGAGACGTGCAGTGAGTCACTTCCCCGGTGAGAGGCAGAGCCTGCCTCAATTCACCGTCTCCGTCTCCATCGGCAAAAGGTTAATTTCTGGGAGCCCCAGTTTGTACCGCTGCCGTTTCTGTTGCTAGGGTGGGCTGTTTCTCGCTGGCTGCGGGACTGCCTGCTCTGACCTGCCGGTTTGTTTTTCTCGGTAAGTTTTTGTTTTTGCTTTCATTTCCTTTCGCCGGTTCAGTGTTTGTTTGTTTTTTTCCCTCCTCCGATTAGCGCGTTTTCGGGTGAGAGCCGTTCCGCTTTGTGAAAGTCAATTTTTCCCCTGTTTTTTGTCACGTTGAGCAGCATGGCTGAACAGCAGGGGAATCCATTAAAGGAGCCTTCTTTGCCCGCAGAAAAGGCGGGAAAGTCGGCCATTTTAGAGGCGCCTGTCAGCTCTCCTTCGGGGCAGTCTCGGCCACATAAGCGCAAGGCGAAGTCCTCTAAAGCACCGGAGTCTGTTGCTCAGTCTCCGCTGGCAAATGTCATGGATCAAAGTGAAATGAGTTCTTTTTTCTCCCCGGAGTTTATTTTAGCTCTGCACAAGGCATTCTTGCTGCGGTCAGCTCAGCCTGTGCAGGCTCCAGTTTTGTCCACGGGGGATATTCAGTCTCCTAAGGGTCTGAGCAGCGGGGACCCGGGAGAGGGGCCTTCCCAGCCTCAAGGGACTCTTCAAGATCCGTTAGCCCCTGCGGTATCCCAAGATTCTCTGTTCTTCGGGCAGGGGGAATCGGATGGGCTAGCGGAGCCTTTTTTGGAGCAGGACCTTGAGGAGTTGGAGGAGGGGGAGATTGCCCCCGGGGAAGATCCCAATGTTTTCCGAGTTTTCCGTAAGGAAGAACTCGCGGCTCTTATTGCCCAGTCGTTAGCGGCTCTCCACCTTCTTCCTCCGTCGGCATCTCAGGAGCCTTTGGAGGATCCCTTGTTGCAGGGGGTTAAATCTCAGCAGCGCTGTTTTCCCTTGCATCGGGTGATTCGGCAAATGATAGAATCGGAATGGGAGTGTCCCGAGGCTACCCTGCGGGGAGGACGAGCCTTAGCGCGCCTGTACCCTCTACCGCAAGAAGAAAGGGAGTTATTCCGCATGCCCAAGGTGGATGCTCTCGTATCCGCAGTCACTAAGAAGACTACCATCCCTGTTGAGGGCGCTGCGGCGCTTAAAGATTTGCAGGATAGGAAGTTGGAAGTGCTGCTCAAGCAGGCGTTTGAGTCTAGCGCTTTGGCGTTACAAGCGGCGGTTTGTGGAGCTTATGTTTCGCGGGCATCCATTCATTGGTTACAAGGGGACGCGGCAGGAGAATCCGCTTCGGAAGTTCCAGATACCGCGAAATTAGAGTCAGCTGCAGCTTATGCAGCGGATGCCTTTTATGACTTGGTGCGGATTGCAGCGAAGTCAATGGCCTCTATGGTAGCGGCCAGGCGTTTCCTGTGGTTGCGTAACTGGTCGGCGGATGTTTCCTCGAAGGTCCGACTTAGTAAACTGCCTTTTAAGGGGAAGTTGTTATTTGGAGAGGCCTTGGAGAAGATTGTGAAGGATTTGGGCGACTCAAAAGGTGGACGTTTGCCTGAGGATAGGCCTAAGCCATTACGTAATTCAGGGGCTGCTAGGGGCTCCGCTCGGGACTCCCGCAGGTTTCGCGGAGCACGGTTTGCGCCCTATTCTAGGGGTCGCTCCAGTTTTCGTAGTCAGTCCTTTCGCGGCGCCCGAGGTTTTGGCCGATCTTTCGGAGCGGCCTCTCAGCCTTCCGTTAAAAAGCCCCAATGAAGGTCGGCGGGTCCAGCCGTTAGTTCCGGTAGGCGGACGTCTACAGAATTTTCTGGCGGCTTGGACCGCAGTCACTTCGGACAAATGAGTTTTGGAAGTAATTCAGAACGGGTATGCCCTGGACTTCGATTGCCCCTTACAGCCAGCCTTTGTGATGTCTCATTGTGCGAACAGAGTGAAGCTCCACGCCATTTCCGACACGCTGGTGCGTCTGTTGCAGCTGCAGGCGATTGTTCCCGTCCCGTTGGACCAATACGGCTGCGGTCGATACTCGATCTATTTCGTGGTTCCCAAGCCGGACGGTTCTTTTTGGCCCGTTTTAAACCTCAGGGGTGTGAATCGGGCTTTGCGGGTGCCGCACTTTCGCATGGAAACGTTGCGCACAGTGATTCGGGCGGTGCAGCCGGGAGAATTTCTGTCGTCCATAGATCTCACAGAGGCTTATCTTCATATACCCATCCGACAGTCTCATCAACGCTATTTGCGTTTCGCCCTTCCGATGGGCCATTTCCAATTTCGCGCGTTACCTTTCGGTCTCGCAACAGCTCCGCGTACTTTCACGAAACTGATGGTGGTAGTAGCGGCGGCGCTTCGAAAAGAGGGTATTCGGGTTCATCCATATCTAGACGATTGGTTGATCCGGGCCGATTCTCGAGAGGCGTCGGTGGCGGCGACAGCTCGCGTGGTTCAACTTCTCGAACAGCTAGGTTGGGTGATCAATCAGGCCAAGAGCCATTTGATACCCAGCCAACAACTCACGTATCTCGGAGCTTGCTTCAACACGGACAAGGGGACAGTTGTTTTACCCGATCTGCGGGTAGAGAAATTGGTGCATCAGGTTCACGCCTTTCTGGCTCTTTCAACGCCGTCGGCATGGACCTATTTACAGCTGTTGGGGTCCATGGCGGCGGCGCTGGATCTGGTCCCGTGGGCCAAGGCCCACATGAGGCCTTTGCAGCAGGCGCTTCTCTCCCGGTGGTCGCCACAACTTCATCCGCTCTCGCAACGACTTCCCTGTCCAGATCAAGTGCGTCGCGGTCTACAGTGGTGGTTACTTCCGGAACATCTTATGGCAGGAGTGCCTTTAGAGGAGCCGTCGTGGATTTTGGTTACCACCGATGCCAGTCTCTCGGGCTGGGGAGCTCATTGTCAGTCACAGGTGGTTCAGGGTTCCTGGTCTCCCGAAGAGAGTTCGTGGTCGATCAATCGGCTGGAGCTGCGTGCAGCTCGATTAGCCCTTCTTCATTTCACAAATTTGATCAAGGGCACAGCGGTCAAGATTTTCTCCGACAATGCGGTGACGGTCGCTTATATCAATCGTCAGGGCGGCACCAAATCTCTGCCTCTCCTTCTCGAATGTCAGGAGTTGATGGCTTGGGCGGAAATCAATCTGCAGGCGATCTCAGCTGCTCATGTGGCTGGCAAAGACAATGTCCAGGCAGATTATCTCAGCCGCCATGTCCTCGATCCCGGGGAATGGGAACTGAACGCGGCGGTTTTTCACGCACTGACTTTGCGTTGGGGGTGTCCGGTAATGGATCTGATGGCAACGTGTGCCAGCGCCAAAGCCAGCCGGTTTTTCAGCAGGCGCAAGGAACACATGTCCGAGGGGCTAGATGCCCTCGTGCAACCGTGGCCTCTGGATTCCCTCTTGTACGTTTTTCCTCCTTGGCCGATGTTGAGTCGGGTCATTCAGCGGATTGCCCGTCATCGAGGCAAGGTGATTCTAATTGCGCCGGATTGGCCTCGTCGGCCCTGGTATGCCGATCTAGTTCGGCTTCTTATCGCGCCACCTTGGCCTCTGCCAGTTCGTCTCAATCTGTTGCATCAGGGTCCGATTCTTATGCCCAGGGTGGATCGATTCTTACTTACGGCTTGGCTCTTGAAAGGGATCGCTTAAAGAGCAAAGGGTATGCAGACGCCGTAATTGCCACTTTGCTTCACTCTAAGCGACCTACGACTTCTCTAGCTTATGTGCGCGTCTGGCGTCTGTTTGAGATTTGGTGTCGACAACGAGGTATTCCACCTATGTCGTCTACCTTACCTCAGCTTCTTCTTTTTCTACAGCATGGCTTCGAAAAAGGTTTGGCGCTCAGTACTCTTAAGGTGCATGTGGCTGCACTGGCTTGTTTTCGAGGATGCGTTCAGCGTCGCCGTCTTTCGGCGCTTCCTGATATACAACGTTTTTTCCGGGCAGCACGGATTCTCCGTCCTCCGGTACGGTCCTATCATTCCACCTTGGGATTTGAACGTGGTTTTGGAGGCTTTTTCCCGTTCGTCTTTAGCCTCTCTCGGCTCCCGGGAAATTCGTGAATGTTCTTGGAAAACTGCTTTTTTGGTCGCGTTGTGCTCTGCTCGCCGAATTTCAGATTTGCAGGCTTTATCTTGCAGAGAGCCTTATCTTCAGTTCCTGCCGGAATGGGTGTTGTTGCGAACAGTGCCTTCCTATTTGCCTAAAGTTCTGTCTGTTTTCCATGTTAATCAAACGGTGGCCTTACCCGTATTTACAGACACTTCTAGTTCTCCCATGGATCGGACTCTCAAACATTTGGATCTTGCTCGGGTTTTACGTACTTATTTAAAGATTTCTGAGCCTTTTCGAAAGACAGATAGGCTTTTTGTTCAATACGCCGGCTCGCGTAGGGGTCAACCAGCCTCTAAGGCCACCATAGCCCGTTGGGTTCGCAGTGCTATTTTAGCGGCTTACGCTGCTAAAGGACTTTCTCCCCCTACGGGGTTGCGGGCTCATTCTACTCGGGCTCTGGCCACTTCCTGGGCGGAGTTTGCGTTTGTGCCGCCTTTAGATATTTGCAGAGCGGCTACTTGGTCTTCCTTGCATTCTTTTACTAAGCATTATAGATTGGATGTTCAGGCTCGAGATGATGCTAAAGTGGGAGCCGCGACTCTTATCGCTGGTCTCGCAGGTCCCGCCCGGAGTTAGGTACTGCTTTGGTACTGCCCTACCTGTTCCCTGGACTGGCCCGGAGAAGCGATTAGGAATAAGAAATTAGTTCTTACCTGCTAATTATCTTTCCTTGAGCTTTCTCCGGGCCAGTCCAGGGTCCCACCTCTTACAGTGTCTGCAGCTTTGTTCTGACTCTCCTACACCGTTTTAGACTTTGCTCCGTGCGGAGTTCAGATTTGGGGTTCTCAGATTCCTTCGCTGCCGACTGGTATTTGACTTTTCTCATAGTGTTTAAAGAGTAAAAAAAAAAAAAAAAAATTTTATTACACGATCTCAGACAGGAGCCCGTTTTCATGGCTTCGGCATTTTGCAAGGACTATAGGAATTTATCAGTGTTTCATGGTTTATCTGGTGTTTTTTTTAGTTCTCTATTTAGTTGCTTTGTCACAGGGAGACTGCTGGATAACCCTAAGGGGGAGTGGCTTCACATCTCAGCAAAACTTGAAGTTTCAGCCCTCAGCTGCTATAGAGGATTGACAACCCTACCTGTTCCCTGGACTGGCCCGGAGAAAGCTCAAGGAAAGATAATTAGCAGGTAAGAACTAATTTCTTATTATTTATCTAATTTATTTATTTAACAGTTTATACTGCTTTATCATTTTAGTCAAAGTGGTTTATATTTTAACTTAAACTTGGTAACATTAAACAGGGGCATTGCTAACTTGGATTCTTCTGAGGCAATGGAGGGTTAAGTGACTTGCCAAGGCCACAAGGAGTGCTAGTGGGAATCTAATCCTGGTCTCTTGGGTCCCAAGCCAGTGCTCTAACCATTAGTCTACTCCTCCACTCCAGCTGATGTTGTACTGCATGTGGAGTCTGACTTCTTAGGGTTTCAGTTTAATTTTTGTCTATATATTTCTCTTTTCATTGTGTGCTCATTTATTGATGAAGGCCTATCTGCATTGTGTATTTTTGTGTACAACCAATGCTGGGTATTCTGTTAATATGGAATTTCTGTTTAAGAATGTGTAGCAGTCTTGTTTGTTCAGTTTGCACATTGCTCTCTCTGCAATTATTTTTTGGGGGCAAGGGTGGGGAGGGGCAGACAGGGTGCAGGAAAAGGGCATGGCAGGGGTGAGCATGCAAATATTAAACCAATACATCTCCTACTGGGGAAAGAGAACAAGTGGCACTGTCACAGAAACTACATGAACAGAATACAGCAGCTCGGTTACACATGCAGAGAATAGACCGTCACCAAACAAAGAACAAGGGATCACAGTTTAGAATAGGAAGACATTAATTAAACTGGGAACCCCAAAGGCCAAACTTGGAATGTTCAACGACACTGCAGAAATAAAACTATAAATTAATTTGCTCTTGTACGAAACAAAAACGCAAAACATTAGCGATGCACATTTCCCAGAGCTGACATATTCCAGTTAATAAATTCAAAATAAAATAGATTTTTTCTACCCTTTGTCTGGGCATTTTATTTTTCAGTTGCCATTGCTACAGTCACTTTCTTCTGGTTTCTTCATGTCTTCTGATAACTCTCCATTGTCTGCTGTCCATTTGTCCTTTCTTCTCTCTTCTAATTTTCTCCATTCTCTCTCTACATCTGCTTTAACATACTGATCTTTCCCCTTTTGATCTTTCCTCCATTTCTTTCTTTATTCCTTTTTCATCCACTCAAATTTCACTCCTCCATCCTCAATCCTCACTTATTCTCCCAATACTCAGCCAATCATAAATTTTTCTTCCCTCCCACACAAAATATCTGTTCCCCTCTCCATCCACATTCCCCCAGCTGTTTTTTTTCTCCTTCCAGTCCCAGCCCCACCCCCTTCAGGTCCTCCCCCAGCATCACCTCCCTTCTAGTTCCAGCTCCTCCCTGCATCCACTCCCTTCTGGTCCCATTCGCCCATCCTCCCGCTTCAGTCCATTTCCAGTCCTAACCTCCCAGTATCAGTTCTCCTCCAGTCCCTCCCAGCATCATTTCCCTTCCAGTCCCAGTCCCCTAGCCCATTTCCAGTCCTAACCCGCAGTATCAGTTCTTTTCCAGTCCCTCCCAGCATCCGCTCCCTTCCAGTCCCCCATCCCCCAACATCAGCCCATTTCCAGTCCTGGCCCCCCCCTCCATTTCCATTCTAGCCCCTAGTTCTTGTTCTCATTCTAGCCCTCAGTCTCCCCCATTCTTGTTCCCATTCTAGCCGCCAGTCCCCCCTGCCACACACCAAAAGGGGCCCCATGCCTGATCAGCTGCAGAGGGAGCCAGAGAGGCCTGAAGCCCTAGCTGACCTCTGAACAGCCACGGGAGTAAAGAGCGGCGTTTGCCTTCTCTCCCATGACTGTGATAAAAAGGAACCCACCAGTGAACTGAGTGTCCGGAAGTCAAATGGGGGTCCGAGGTGTGGGGCCATGTGCAGGGAAAGTTCCTGCACAATGAGGGGCTGGCCCTGTCCCCACTGACCCCAGTTACCCTCCCAGGTGTCCATCATCTCCCTTTTCCTTCCCTACCCCCTACCGCCCCCAACGTGGCCAACATCTTTCCTTCTCCTTCCTACCCCCTCCCCAAAATGGCCAGCATTTTTCCTTCTCTTCCATGACCACTCCCATGACCCTACCTCTGCCCTGAAGCACTGTAAAGCAACTGTGGATGACCCGGGGCCTCTGAGCACAGACACGTGCTCAAGCATTTCTGGTTCCTGCGATCTCTGGAGGAGGGGCTTGATCCAGAAGAGTTTGAGCACACGTCTGCACTCTGACTCTGCTTTACAATGCTTCAGGACATCCAGGCGGGGGTAGAGTGATGCAAGCAATAGTAGAGGTGGGAGGGAGCAGTTCCAATCCAGTCTCCAATTCTGAATGCGAGAGGAGGGGGCAGCGTTGGTTCAAGGCATTGGTGCCCTAGGCAAACCTTAAGCCTTACACCCTCCTGGCTGTCCGAATCTCCTGCTTAGTTTTAAATTCCCTGCTCTTCACTTCCTCCCAGAAGCTGCTGCTGTAGGCAACCACCTAGTTTGCTTAATGATTTGCAAAACTGAAGTCTGGGCAAACCGGATATTGAGTGCTGGTCACCGGATATGCATTGGTGCTAAATTACTGGTTTTAATTTAAAGTAGCGGTAGTCATGGCTATAGCTTGACTGATTCATTTGGGGGAGGGGCATAGGGTCAGGTGGCATATTTCATATCCATTTGCATATTCATTATGGTTATATTAAAAAAGAAAAAACACTAGATGGATAGGAAGCCAATATATCAAACAGGCAAGGGATGAGTTGATGCCCTCAAGATACTCAAAGAGGGAGCAGAGGTTTTCATTCAGTGGTTTTGCAAAAAAAAAAAAAAACGGAAAGCAACATATTCCTAGGCTATGTAATTAAAATGCAGCAAAAATTGTAGCTGTTTAATTATTTAGCCCGGCACTCCAAGATTAAAAAAATACTGACACCTGTAAATATATATTCTGCCCAAAACAAAGGAGATGTGAAGGGCTCACGTGCCAAGGTACAAAAAGAAAAAGAGAGCCACAGTGTAGTTTCTAACACGAAAATAAATTATTATCTCAGCTGCATCGCTGGAAAACCTCCTACAATGGACACCTGAAACCAGACAAATACACTTATCATTCCAACTATGGCTAGAAAAAGCTCTCAATTTATCAGAAATAGAGCATCCTCATATTTTGCTCCACTGCTCTGGAACTCTCTCCCTCCTCCCATCTGCCTCATCACCGATCTGGCAACCTTATGCAACGCAATTAAGATGCATCTCTTCCAGCTTGCATTCAACTATGTTCCGTAGATACTCATGCCCTCCCTACTAACACATATTCTCAGCCTGGAAATAGTTACCTACCCAGGTCCCATGTTAATTGTAAGCTGTTGGAAATGTTCTATTGTTAATTTATTAATTTATTATTGTGTACCTGTTATATGTACTGTTATATGTATTACGTTGTTAACATGTAAACCACGCTGATTGAAAAAGTGGGGTATATAAAAGTAAATAAATGAATAACGAATTTTATTTTGGTGTTAGTAACTACGCTATCACAAGCAAGAATGGAAGCAAGATGCCTGCCACCAGGTTCGACTGAGCGCGTGCACAGATGAGCTCTCCTGCTTTAAACTTGTTCTCCTTTTTACCTTTATGCTGCATTCTTTGAGGAAGAGGAAGGCTAAACAATAGACCCTAGCTGGCGATCTGAAGTTGGATGGCCTGATGGATGCTTCTGTTCGACCCGTGGTTTCACTTGGTGCTGCGAACCTAACTTCTCTTCTAGACCAGAAATTCTCACTGCCTTTCCTCTCCTCCCCTCTCTCACTCCAATCACAGCTCTCTCTCCAACACCCAAGCCATTCCTGCCCCCCTCTAACTTCTAAGAAGATCCCTACTGCTGCCTGTCCCTAAGGTCCACCCCTAATGTACTTACCCCAACTTACCCCCTCCTCATACACCTACCCTTATCTCTCCCTTACCTCTCCTTCCTTCTTTCTTCCCAGGCACATTACTCCACCTTTATTTCTCCCCCTTCCCCAGGCATATAACCATCTCCAGCAAACAGTCACACCCCTCCCTAGACTCACCATCAGCCCATCTCCAGCCCCCAGTCTTTCCCCTACTCTCCATCAGCCCGTCTCCGACACCCAACCCTCTCCCAGCTCACCATCAGTCCACCTCTGGCCCCCAGCCATTCACCTCCCTGCCTCATTGCAGTAGCCCCTACTGCGACTATGCTACATTTCCAATGCCAGCATCACCCGTTGTCAAAAAGGTTAACAGAAGCGCTTCCTCTTTCTGGTTAGGGACAGGAAGTGCTTCTGTTGACTTTTTTAAAACTTACCAATGCCAGCAGGCAGTGAGGCAGGCTCAGGCCCCTTTAAAGCTAGTGCACTCTGAGCCAGCCTCACTGTTCGCTGATGCCAGTACCTGCACTTCGGGAAGATGTATTACAACTATAAGATAAACTGAAGAGTAGCAAATCACCTGGGCCGGATGGTATACATCCAAGGGTGTTGAAAGAACTGAAATATGAGATTGCAGACCTGCTATTAGTAATCTGTGAACTATCAATAAAATCATCTCTAATACCTGAAGATTGGAGGATCGCCAATGTAACACCAATTTTTAAAAAGGGTTCCAGGGGTGATCCGGGAAACTACAGACCGGTGAGCCTCATGTCAGTACCGGGAAAAATGGTAGAAACCATCATAAAGAACCATCATCCCGCGCTGTCCAATCGGGGCAGTAGCGGCAGAGGATAAAAGGAGCGCCAATCGGGTGCTGGGAACACTGCCGTCCGTCTCTCCCTGCTGAGGCTGCTCTCCCTCCACGGGACAGAGCAGCCCCGACCACCAGCCCATCCCGCGCTGTCCAATCGGAGCAGTAGCGGCAGAGGATAAAAGGAGCGCCAATCGGGCGGGCCCGCGCCTGAGGGCCTCGCCAGAGGGCCCTTTGGCGTGGCCCTTAGGCGGTGGAATGGAGGCGGGTAGAACCTTCATCAGAGAAACCAGAATTACTCCATACAACCCCCGGTCATCGGAGACCTCCACATGAACATCCACCTTTAGAGGCCCACGCGAGGAGGTAAGCTGAAATTAGAATAAACGGCTTTAGAACCCGCGACAAGGAAATACGAAGCTACCGCACGTGCATTACAAGGCACCTACAACCTTGCCTAACAAGGGTCAGAGAAGGCTCGGACATCTCTTGCGACTGAGACTGTGACTTGACAATACTTACTTGTTTCATGTAACCATTTACTGTCACTAACAACTGATACTGTGTTTTTTAATGCTACTGTGTCTGCGACCATTAATGTGACACCCTGCCCACACAGTTGCGTGTTAATAATACTGTTTAGGAAACTTAACAGTATTAATAATAATAATACTGTTAATAATACTGTTAAGGAAACTGTTTAATAGTATACTAAGTCACTAATAACCACCTCAATAGTATACTAAAAACTAAGTCTGTTACTAGTTTCTTGTTAATGCTAAAATATCTCTGAATATTAGGCCATTGTATCCAATTTCAACATCTTTCTGGTAGGTAAAGCTGAAATTGTAGTTATTAACCCAAAGAACTGTTGCAAGCCATCCACCACTCCACTCTAGCGCTATGGGTACCATAAAGTTCTTTCTGAAAGTATGTCTGCTCACACTGATTCCAGCTTATGCATACAACTCAAATTTGTACCAACCCATGACTCACCTATGCACCCCGCTCTACCTCCTCCTCACCATGCAAACACCTACACCATCCATACTCGCACCGTGTTGCACCCCCAGAAATGTACAAATACACACACCCGACCAGAAGACCTCCATCAGCAACAACGGTCGAACACAGAGACACTGCAAACCTAGACCAACAAAAACATGGATAAAGCTCCCCCCTAACCAGACCACACACAGCATGGATCCGCAAAGAACGCACGATACCTGTAACATCACCCTCATCAATGCTCGATCAATCAGGAACAAGACCCCAATAATCTATGACATCATCAAAGATGAGCAACCAGACATCCTCTGCATAACTGAAACCTGGATCACTGACACTGATGCAGCCATATTAAACCAGATAAGCCATCCTGGATACAACCTGTATAACTGCCCACGAGCAAATAAAAGAGGTGGAGGAGTCCTCATAATAGCTAAAAACAACCTACAACTTGCCACCACGTACCTGGACTCAAACTCAGACGTAGACATGCTTAAAGTCGAGAACCCAGCCCTATCCATCTGTCTGATTTACAGAGCCCCCTCGATGAACCAAGAAATACTTGCCTCGGTACTAGAAAACATCTCTTCAACACAACCAAAGAAATTCCAAGTTATTCTAGGAGACTTAAACCTTTCATCAACAGCAGCCTCATACGCAGATACTTTCCTGGAAGCCATGACCCAACTAGGATTTCAACAACTAATAAATGAGCCCACTCATGACAAGGGCCACACACTCGACATGGTCTTCACTCCCACGAGTAATCAGTGCATTGTAGAGAAGCCTTTGATAAAGATCAACCCGATACCGTGGTCAGACCACCACCAAATCGATATTCGGGTAAAACTACTGTCTTTACCAAAGGACACAAAAGCACGAAGAGTAATACACCAACAAAGGAGATTTAACAAACTAAACTTGGAATGCCTTATAAGTAACATTAAGACGCACATAGACCTTCAAAGCACGGATCTCGATGCACTAACAGACAGCTGGAACACCGGAATACAGACCGCAGCAAACCCTAAATGGAGCACCACCCCGAACCTGACTAAACAACAATCGGAACCATGGTACACAGAAGCGCTGACCAAAATGAAGAGAGAACTCAGAAAGTGTGAAAAAAAATGGAGACGTACGAAATCTATGGAACATAGGATGGAGTACCTCAACCTCCTCTCGAAGTACAAAGAAGAGGTAAACGCTGCGAAAAGGATGCACCACACAAACCTATTAAACAAAGCGATCAACAAACCTAGGGAACTATTTGAGCTGATGAAATCCCTAACAAAAACATCCCAACCAGACCACCAGGATACCTCTATCCACCCACAAACGCTAGCAAACCATTACGCGAGCAAGCTGACCGCAACCTTGCCCGACCCCTGTAGGGTAGAGGCGCACCGGAAAACTACTGTGGATCAAGAACTGACATGGAGAAACTTCCACAGGATCGATGAGCAACAAACAAACAACATAATAACTAGCATCAATACCACCACCTCCCCGCTGGACCCCTGCCCCACTGCTTGGGTCAAGGCAGCGAGAAAAGATATAGTCCACCAAGTCTCACATATTGTAAACCTATCACTGCATCAAGGAATTATGCCTGACCAGCTCAAGAAATCTATAATACGACCAGTACTAAAGAACAATAAACTCAACAAAACAGACGCAACATCTTACCGCCCCATCTCCAGCATATCCTTCCTAGCAAAAATCATCGAAAAAGCAGTCCTCATTCAACTTCAAGAGCACCTAAACGACCACAACATACTAGACATGCAACAATACGGGTTCAGACGAAACCATGGGGTAGAAACGCTTTTAATAGCACTACTCAACAACCTCCACAAAGGCTTGGAAGACAGGAAGAAAACATTCTTACTCATCTTCATTGACATCTCCGCCGCCTTTGATACTGTCCATCATGGTATCCTACTAAAAAAGCTGGAATCAATAGGAATTTCTGGAACCACCCTTAAATGGTTCTCCTCCTATATAACGAACAGAAGGCCACAGGTCCAACTCAACGGAGAAAAAGCAGAAGTGTTCACTCAAACTCAAGGCATACCCCAGGGATCGGCCCTCTCGGCGCTACTTTTCAACATCTACATGCAGCCCCTCTGTGACATTTTCAAAAAACATAATATCAACTACCATATCTATGCAGATGATATTATGCTATACACTCAATTGGACACAACTGACCCGAAGTATACCCAGCTGGAAACCTGCCTGTACGAGATGTTAGCATGGCTCCAGCAAAACAACATGGCAATCAACCATAAGAAAACCGAAGTGATGTATATATCAAGTAAACTGAACTTTGAACCTCCTCCGACAGTCACCCTCTGTAACAACACGTACAACACAAGAAATGAGATCAAATACCTGGGAGTCACACTCAACAGCAAACTGAAAATGGAAAAACACCTGCGAAAAACAAACAAGGCCATCTTCCACAAACTCAGAGTCCTACAACCACTGAGGAAATTAATCGAACCCTGTGATTTTCGGATGGTGGCACAAGCACTCATTATGCCACACTTAGACTACTGTAACGCCATACTACAGGGTCTGCCAAAGAAAACGCTAAATATCTTGCAATTGGCCCAAAATGTGGTGGCAAGGGTCATCACACGAACAAGCATTGCTCAACACATCACACCTGTATTGATCGAGCTACATTGGCTACCCGTTGCTGCCAGGATACAATATAAAACTTTGGTAACCACATTCAAGATCATACATGACCTAGCACCATCATTCCTCTCAACCCTGGTCAGCAAGCAGCCAACCAACAGAGACAGGAGAACTATCAACTCTGACACACTACAAGTTCCTAATAACATCAGATCAGTAAAAGCCAGTACTAGCAATAAAGCATTCTCATTCTCTGCCCCAATAATCTGGAATCATCTACCACATGAACTGCGAGATATAAAAGACATAAATGCCTTCAGAAAGAAACTAAAAACCCATCTGTTCAAATATCATTATAACCAGATGTGAACCAAAGTGGAATCATGAAGCTGATCTGTATAAATGTAATTATTGTAGAACTGTAAATATGTAAATACGTAAACCTAACCTTGAAGTGCCTAATCCTGCGTGATGTGCCAGACCCCAAATCTATGTAGATATTATCCCAATTTTTCTGTCCTGATTTGACATCTCCCAAATTTGTAATCAAACCGCTACTGATCGCTGGAAGTAGCGGTATATAAGTGTAAACTAAATAAATACAATTAAAATTACTCAGCATGTAGATAGTCATGGCCTAATGGGAGACAGCCAACATGGCTTTAGACAAGGAAGATTTTGTCTTACTAATCTGTTATGTTTTTTTGAAAGTGTGAATAAACAGGTGGACAAAGGTGAGTCGGTTGATATAGTGCAGGGGTCACCAACCTCCAGAGGGCCGCGGGCCACACAGCCGACTACCGGCAGACTCGCGGGCCGCACACCCCCCCCCCCCCCGCCCGCCCGCCAAAAAAAACTGCTCATACCTGTAGTTTTATTTTTCCATGTCAGCTCCCTCCCTTCTTCTGCAGCCGCGGCTCCCTGCCTCTTAGGGAACCGCGGCTGTGCTTGTAAAATCATCGCGGAGCCCTTCCTGTCTTGACGGGCTCCGTGCAGCATTGTCCCGCCTCTAAAGGAAGTTGTTTACCACTTCCTTTGGAGGCGGGACAATGCTGCACGGAGCCCGTCAAGACAGGAAGGGCTCCGCGATGATTTTACAAGCACAGCCGCGGTTCCCTAAGAGGCAGGGAGCCGCGGCTGCAGAAGAAGGAGTTGGTGAGTTTGCCTTGGCGGGCCGCACCGGGGTAGAGTCTCGCGGGCCGCACGGAGGGACCTCGCGGGCCGCAGGTTGGTGACCCCTGATATAGTGTATCTAGCCTTTCAGAAAGCCTTTGATAAGGTCCCTCATCAGAGACATTTGGCAAAACTAAAGAGTCATGGGATAGGAGGCAGTGTACTACTGTGGATCAGGAACTTGTTAAAAGATAGAAAGCAGAGGGTTGGGCTAAATGGCCAATTTTCCCAATGGAGAAAGGTGAATAGTGGTGTACCCCAGGGATCTGTGCTGGGTCCGCTGCTTTTTGACATATTCATAAATAACCTCACTCGTTATTCCTCTTTCCAGGTCATCAAATTTGCAGATGACACAAAACTATTTAAAGTTGTTAAAACCCAAGAGGATTGTGGAAAATTGCAAGAGGATCTTGATAAATTGAAAGACTGGGCATCAAAATGGCAGATGAAATTCAATGTGGACAAGTGCAAAGTTATGCACCTAGGGAAGAACAACTCAAACTATAGTTACACAATGCAAGGTTCCACATTAGGAACCACCACCCAGGAAAAAGATTTAGGCGTCATTGTGGATAACATGTTAAAACCCTTGGCCCAGTGTGCAGCGGCAGCCAAGAGAGGAAAGAGAATGCTAGGTATCATAAGGAAAGGAATGGAAAATAAAACAAAAGATATTATAATGCCTCTATACCGTTCCATGGTGAGACCGCACCTTGAATATTGTGTGCAATTCTGGTCGCCGTATCTTAAAAAAGGATATAGCGTTATTAGAAAAGGTTCAGAGAAGAGCCACCAAAATGGTAAAGGGAATGGAAGGATATTCCTATGAAGAAAGGCTAAAAAGGTTAGGGCTCTTTAATCTGGAAAAGAGACGGCTGAGGGGAGATATGATAGAAGTCTATAAATTAATGAACGGAGTGGAACGGGTAAACGTAGATCAATTGTTTACGTTATCAGAATATAGAAAGACTAGGGGACATACAATGAAGCTACAGGGTAAACTATTTAAGACTAATAAAAGAAAATATTTTTTCACTCAACGTGTAATCAAACTCTGGAATTTGTTACCGGAGGATGTAGTAAAGTCTGTTAGTGTAGCTGGGTTTAAAAAAGGTTTGGACAAGTTCCTGGAGGAAAGGTCCATAAACCATTATTAAGAAGGGACCCAGGATATCAATGCTTGACCCAGTACAAGTATTGCGGAACCTGTGTCTTTTGGTGAAACTGCTAGGTATGTATGACCTAGATTGGCCACTGTTGGAAACAGAATACTGGGCTTGATGGACCTTGGTCTGACCCAGTATGGCATATCTTATGTTCTTATGACAAGACCTTTCTTGACTAAAGCCATGTTGGCTGTCTCCCATTAAGCCATGACTATCTACATGATGAGTAATTTTGTTCTTTATGATGGTTTCTACCATTTTTCCCGGTACTGACCTCAGGCTCACCGGTCTGTAGTTTCCCGAATCACTCCTGGAACCCTTTTTAAAAATTGGTGTTACATTGGCTATCCTCCAATCTTCAGGTATTACAGGTGATTTTAATGATAGTTCAAAGGTTACTAATAGCAGGTCTGCAATCTTATATTTCAGTTCTTTCAACACCCTTGAATGTATACCATCCAGTCGAGGTGATTTGCTACCCTTCAGTTTATCAAACAGTTGTAATACATCTTCCCGGTGTATTGATATTTCTTGCAGTTCTTCCGCAGTATCACCTTTAAATACCACTTCAGTCATGGTAACACCCTACATCTTCCTCAGTAAAGACCGAAGCAAAGAGTTCATTCAGTTTCTCCACTATGACCTTGTCCCCTCTTAGTGCCCCTTTTACCCCTCTGTTATCTAATGGTCCAACTGACTCTCTCATAGGTTTTTTGCTACAAATGTACTTGAAAAAGCCTTTATTACACGGTTTTGCTTCCACAGCAAGCTTCTTCTCAAATTCTCTCTTTGCCTGCCTTATCAATGCCCTGTTGGTCTCATCTATGTACCTCTCTGTCTTCCTTATGTCTTCCAAGTCTGCTACTCTAGCCTCCAGAGATCAGACTGAGAGCAAAGAGCTCCTTGCACCTAGTGCACATGTAAGACCCCTCACCAACTGGGAGAAAATCATACATGTGATATTCAACGCAGAAGACTGGAAAGGCCCCATCTCACTACTGGACTGCTGTTTGCATCTTAGTTTTAAGTTTGTGTTTAGATATTTAAGTTCTTTACTTACTAAGAATTGCTGGGGATACTTTTATGCTATTAAAACTATACCTATTACGTTTGATGTACTTTGTTCACCTGAAGCTTAATTAATCTCAGGTCCTTAATGTATGCTGATGAGAATAAACAGCTGCACCTGACAGTGAATATGGCACCTCCTTTCCTTTAAGAGGTTTAAGCACCTATAAAGCTATGATTATCCCAGGGGTGGGTGGGTGTCATGGAGGGAGGGAGGGAACGCAGACTTATTAAAAGCTGGCTGCTACACAGTACCCTGTCCTGTGCTTCTAAGGTAATCTGTTACCAATTTCCAGGGGGAGTCCCACAACCCTTGCTTGGATAGAGGGAGTCTTGGGGTCTAAATTTATCGAGAAAGCTCTCTGCTGTGTTTTAAATTTAAAAGCTATTTGCTGCTACTAGGCCCTGACTGATTTAACAAATACACTGGGTTCACAGGTTAATCAGCTTTAATCTAAAGAATTCCTTTTCCCAAAGATTTATAAAAATTCCCAGAAGTAAATACTTACAGTTGCAGATCTTTCTCCAGAAGTAGCAATCCCCTTTTGTAGTCCTTCAAGACTGAGAATCACAGAACTCTGGTTGAACTATTTATGCCTGTGCTTCTGAGATAAGCTGTGACCAATTTCCTGGGTGATTAACACAGTCCTTGCTTGGATAGAGGGAGTCTTTCAAAATGGCCCTTTGATCTGCCACTTGGCTTTAACACCTATTTAAAAGCTTTCACAGGTCTCTTGCCCCCTATGTAGAAGGTCTCTTTGTAAAGGTCTCTAGAAATAATTTATTGCTCAAGGAATACTGACCCTGTTTTGCCTTTTATGCTAAGTTATATTCTGATTTGATTTAAACTGAAAGCTCCTTGCTGCTACTAGGCCCTGACTGATTTAACAAATACACTGGGTTCACAGATTAATCAGCTTTAATCTAAGGAATTCTTTTTTCCCCATGATTTAGAAAAATTCCCAGAAGTAAATACTTACAATTGCATGTACATGGCACTTAAATGGGGATCGCAGAATGTGGGCGGGAAGAGGCAGAACGGGAGTATGGCCAGCCTTGGAGGCGTATAAAGTGTATTCTGGTCACACCCATGTATATCTGCAGTTGTTCAGGTTGTATCTGCTGAAATGTGGAATAAAGGTAGGACTTCAAAATTTTCCTGCTCTACACCTCAATGCAGCCAATAGTGGTGAATGGATGTGTAAGCTATGCTGTGCACTGGTATGAGTGCAATTCGTAAAATCACAGCATGCAGTGTTACAGAACAGAAAGCAGAAGAGAGGGAGGATGTAAGTCAAAGCAGCAGAAATAAACCCCTACAAATGTATGCAGTAGGACATTGGTGCTCAATCCAGCTTTCCTGGTATTTGCTGTTTGAGCTAAAGGGGCATAGCTAGGGCTCCCTAACAATGCACACATCCTGGAAATGATACTGGTGACGGAGTCCTAGCACCCCATGTGAACATGTAAGCCCAGCCATCGGTGCTATGTGCAGCACCCAGCCAGCTGGGTTGTTACGCTCCACACAGTGGAGTTCTACAATATGCTCTATGCAATGTGTACAATCCTCTGATGCAGATAAGGACATATGTAAATCCTATCGGAACACTATATTGGGGATATTGCAAACCGGTGGCTTTATGGCACATATCTTGTGCACAGGTCACGGTTGCAGTTTTTTACATATGTGAGCCTATGATATGTAATACGCATACGGGGTTTGACCCTTGAGATTGATATACTGGAAGGGCTGTTTGGGTCTACTGCAGCTCTGTATCTGTTAGAGGTCCACTATTGTAGTTATAGTGTATGTAAGTAGCCAAAGAGAAATGCAGTGAGCAGGTATGATGCTGGGTTGGAAGTGCTGATTGCTATGATTTCCTTTTCAACAGCTAAGATATTCGGTGCAGGGCATTCTTTTGGCAGAAGGCTGTTTCTGTGGGACTGCAAGTGAGAGTGTGTATGCATGGTTGGAGGGCTGCTTGGGGGGGGGTCTAGATTGCTCTTTCACATATCTGGGGGGGGGGACAGGTATACCTGGCAGGTACCTGGACCATAGGGCTGTCTGAAGCATCACCAGGTGTCAGTGCAGACAGGCAGGCGTGAGCAGGATGGTTCCGCATTCCCTGTCACTACTCAGGGGACCTCAGAGGGAGGGCATGCAACAGTGCAACGTGCAGTATGCCATTCCCAGATGCACCAGCTTTGGTCTCTACAAATGTGCACAGTTGTAGGGAGTGCCGCTATTGTCTCTGAGCATGCCCGTGTGGTGCTCGCACTACTGACTGCTGTCATTCCAATGGCCTTTTAGTAGTGCAGGGGAAATGTTTGGGTAATTTGCTATGGGGGGGGGGGGGGCTTGTTCTGCTGGGATCATGTCCTTAGTTAGCATTGTACAGTCATGTTCCTGAGATGTTCACAACGTGCATACATCAGGGGGTCGTCTACTGCCATATCTGTAGTGCTGCATTGCATCTTGTGCCAGCAGGTTCACTCTCTACCTCTTGTCCTGCTGCATCACTGTGCACTGCAATTGCTTTGTAGTGGTCTGGGCATGCCACAGACTAGTTTCTATTGTCTAACTTGCATCCACCTATAGGTATCGCCAACTTTCATTGTCATTTAGCCTCATAACAGCATTGTCCATGCCCACAGCATCTTGTTTTAAAGGGGGGATGTGGCCGTTCGCGAGTATATCATGGAGATGAGCAGGGTCGCAGACATACATCTTTTCAGAATACGGTGAGTATGGGGACGTACAAAGCCGTTGTCGGCCTGTACCCATCTTCGTACATCGTAGTGCTGTGTGCAGGCCGCGCCTAGCACGTCTATGTGGACGATTCTGTACACGTGGTTACGTCTATCCCTGTGTGTGCGGAATCAGGTTCTATTCCTGCACATTTCCATTTGGATGTACCCGCTGCCTGGACATGCACGTTTTAGGAATTGGCCTCTATGTGAAGAGGCATTGCATAATTTATCTATTTCCTTTTCTCAGTTCCAGCAGGTATGGACATTGCACCCTTGGTTTGCTTCTCATTTTCTGTATTCCTTTAAGCTGTCTTCATTGTTTTAGGTTCCTAATCCTCACATAGGGCCTGGTTTGGGGGGGGGGGGGACGGGACCTTTATAGCCCCATAAATCGCCTACAGTCTCAGAAACAGTATCCAGCTACTGTCCTTACTCATGCATTGAAGCAAGATCTTCTAGTGGGAAATAGGTAAAAACTGGACCCTCCGGATCTAACCTGGACCCTCTGGATCTAACCTGATTCTTCCACTGCTGGAACAGAAACCTGGCCAGTGCTGCCCACTTTTTTTGACTCTGTTTTCATCCTCCCTCCACTATTGAGATCCAGGGGGTCCAGGTACAGATCCTCCGGATCTTGGTAGTGGAGGAAGGAACAAAACAGTCAGTGCTCTGCAGCCAGAAAATTCTCCGGTGGTTCTAATATGCAGCAACAGCAAAGTTTCTGTTCCAGCAGTGAAAGAACTAGTTAGATCCAGTGGATCTAGCCCTGGATGAGTCTTTCATCACTGGCCTAGAAACATGACCGGCGCTGCACACTTGTGCGGGGGCATGTTTAGATCTCTGTCGCCAAGTAGATAAATGTATTATCCTCCGTGGATCAGATTTAAAGTGGTATTCCTTAGATCCAGAGAATGTGGTTTTTATCCAGACCCCTTCTAGTAGGCCAACTCACAGCACAGAACAACAGTTCACAAATTCTCCCCTTTTTTTTTTATTCTATATATGCACATGTTACAACCACATGTTTAAAGCAATATAATCAAGTCCACATCAAGAGGAGCACTGCCCTGTTACAATTACATAGTAACTAAGTAAATCAAAATAAAAAGAAAAACCATCATAGCAAAATACATCCATAAAGAACAAGCATTAAGAAACCTGATTGGATTCCCAAACATTATAAACCCCTAAATACTAGGTCAAGAAGTAAACAAACTCATACGTTTTCCTTATTCAACAAAAATGCCTCCAGTTGTTCAAGCTCGAGAAAAACCTATTTAACAGATTGAAATATAATAATACATGTACAGGGATATTTTAATAGGAAAGAAGTCCCCAAAGCAACAACTCTATGCTTTAACAGAAGAAAAGCCTTCCTTCGCTTTTGAGTAGATCTACACACATCCGGAAAAATCTGAATAGGACGCCCACAAAAAATTTGATCTTTTTTTGCAAAATATAACCGCAGAACCAAATTCTTATCAGCCAAGGATAAAAAGGAAACGATCAATGTAACCCGATGTGGGATAACATCCAAGGAATACTCCAAAAAGTCAGAAAGATTTAAAGATTCTGTTAAAGGAGAAATCCCTTTAGGTGAAGATGCCGCCTCCGTGGTGGTCAGTTTAGGTACATAATAGACAGAAGAAAATTTTATTGCTTCTGGATCATCCAGTAACAAAACTTCCCTGAAATACTTATACAATAAAATATTGGGAGAAAGATAATGTGTACAGGGAAAGTTTAAAAATCGTAAATTTTTTGATCGAGCTGAATTTTCCAAATATTCTAATTGATAATGTATCGTAAGCCTATCCCTAATAGAAGATGACATAGCTGCCTGAACCACGGAGACCTGCCCTTCTAATTTGTTAACAGATACACAACATTTATCAATAGTAACCTCGTGGTCTGCAAGCTTCTGAACCACATCTTTAGAAAATTGCGTAATCTGAGAGAAAGAGGACTGCAACGAACACTCAATGCGGGCCACGACCTCCCAGACATCGCGAAGAGAAACATCAGAAGGAGGAATAACTGACGCAGCAGAAGCTTTCGAAGACCCAAAGTCCAAAATTGCTGGTAACTTTGGCTTCTCTTTAATTACTTCGGATGTCAATAAAGAAGAAGAGGCATCTAATAAAGTTATAGAGTGCGCCCCCACCACAGGAACTACTTCTGGGGGGGGGGGGGGAATCAGTCTCCAAAGTCACCTCCTGATCGGAGAGGGGAACTCCCAGCGTAGTCGAGGAGACATCAGAAGGAGTACTCACGGAAAGGGCTGAGATATCCACAGCAGATGGATCAGTCTGGGCACTTAACACATGATGATCCATATGGCCAGAAACTTTCACAGCTTTAGCACCCAGTGATGGAAAGATCTTCTTTCGTCTTCTGCCCATAAGTCCGCTCTAACTCCTCAAGGCTCCGAAGGGGCTCCAAAGGGGCGGGCTTGCCCCTTTGGTCACGCCCCTTCGAGCATGCGACCACGGGTATGCGCCCGCGGGTCGCGTTCCGCGATGACCCGCGGATCTTATAGCCGCCTCAAAGGGGGAGAGATGGTAATCAGCTGTTCCTCCTTCACAGCACGGCACACAGGACGCCAATCAGCACAGCAGCAACACTCCCACCGTACTGCGATGACCCGCGGATCTTATAGTTGCCTCAAAGGGGGAGGGATGGTAATCAGCTGTTCCTCCTTCACAGCACGGCACACAGGATACCAATCAGCACAGCAGCAACACTCCCCAAATTCTCCCCTTTTTAAGTTCCCGTAGACAGCATTCTGCTTTAAGGAGAGTGCAGCGAGTCCTAGAGCCTTTCTGCAGTGTTTTACTCAGCGTCATGGAGCCAGATGTTGTGTTTATGGGAATAAAAGCTTAGTACATCTTGCCCTTGGACTAACTTCCATTGAAGCAGGTAGATGAGAAAAGGGGAGTCTCCCCGATTTTCCTTTTTTGGTGACTCTTCTACAGTAAAGACAACTACTTTGGTAACAAACGCACATGTTTTTTAGTACATTGTCATCTCGTATGTATAACAGAGCTTTTCACCATGCCTGGGCTCAAGTTACAAAACAATAGTTTGCCCATAAATTGGCTTAAAGATCCCAAGTGTCATCTGGTGTTGCATCTATCCTGTACCCTGCAGCAGCGATGGCAATGACGGCTTGTCCACTGTTTTCAATAGAATGACAGCACTAACCATTCCAGCATATAATGGATGTGCCTAGCAGCTAAGAAGCACAGTTCTCGTGCAACTTTACAGGTAGCCTACATTTCCAGAGCCAAAATTCAGCCAGGAGGACTCTCTCACCTGGCTGTATGCTATGGCAGCCCAATGAAAGGACAGTTAATCATCCTTGACTATATCAGAAAAGGTTGTAGCTCTTTAGCCATGCTCCTCAGTTCATAAACTTGGTCAGTCATCTTAATCTGGACATGTTTTTCATTTAAAATGAAAGATTTACAGTGCAGCAATATTGTATTTTCTGGAACCCTGGAACTAACTCTAGCAAAGAAAAATGCAACAATTAAGAATTTTTATTTCTTGGATGATTTTTTAAAATTTATCATCAGCATAACAAATGTTTTGTTCTGGTGTTTCAACGAAGGCTGCTTGCCAAGAGAGGCACTAGGTTTTAACTGATTGTGCAAGAGTCAATAGGCTTGTTCCAAAGATTGCAACAAAAAGTTCAAATGTGTTCTTGTGTGAGTATCATATATACATGCATACCGGGGGGGGGGGGGGAGAGGGGGAATGTTTACCCAGGTTTGAGGCCCCCTCCAGAAAAAATCTTCACAGTTATAGGCAAGAACATAGCATTTTTGTTTATTTGAACAACATTAAAGGGCCCTTTTAATAAGTGCAGTATTTTTTTGCCCCAATGCATATCTTGAGTCAAAATCAACACACGCAACGTGCAACTGCACTGTGGTACTAGTTAGGGGCGTTGCCAGATGTGCCCACCAGGTATCACACAGGCAAGTCCGTTAGCATGCATTCCAGCCCTCGGTAATTACCAGTGGGTACACTATCATCACCTATAGAGGTGGCAATGTGCCCCCCCCCCCACCAATTGCAACATTAATGATGAGGGTACACTACGGATACCTGCACTAGCTGCAATGTACAGTGAACGTCCACTCTTCGCCCAGACCCACCACCACCATGCAACATCTCAACACACAGTAATTTCCCTGCCTGCTTGATAACAATTACTGCCGGCCTGTGGAACTGGCTAAAATGTGCTGAAACACACCTTATCCACATAAGGTACTTTAGTAAAAGCGTCCCTAAGAGTTACAGAAGATGCTACCTGCCTCTCCCTGACTCCTAAGAGAAGTCATGGAAGAGCTTGGGTACGCAAGAACAAAGGTATTCTGCCAAAGCACTTTCACTTTATGGCCAGCTTGAAAAAGACACTCTAAATAATACAAGCCAGTTTGCCCACTGTTCTGGGGGGGGGGGGGGGGGGGGGGGCTGCTTTAGGGGCAGTTATAACAAGAGGGAGGGAGCAGGGCAAACCAGCTTTTGTTTTTATTCAGAGTGCATATTTTTTAAGCTCACATTAATCTAAGTGTATTCAGGGTATACTGTACACTCCATCTAAGGAAGCGTGTGGGCAGCAATGGACTTAAAGTGAACTGTTATATAATAGCCATAGCCCCTAGTTTCCTTTGGTAGCTCAGGGATAGGTTCTGTGGCAAGATTTATATAGCTCGCGCATTGTCATTAGTAGCTCCTGTGAGTTACGTTCAGATACAGTAGGTATTTCCCTGTTCTCAAAGGGGTTGTGATCTAAGGGCTAGATTTACTAGCCTGCATTAATGTGTTAACATACATTAATGCAAGTTATGTGCTCAGTAAATAAATCCCATTAAGAAAAATGGTTTAAAGAATGTTAGTAAAGGAAGCTGTAAATTTGTACCTGAGGTAAAGGAGGGTGAAATTAATTGCCCGGGGTCACGGTAGGATTTAAACCCTGAGTTCCATTTCTGAAGCCCACTACTCTAAGCACTAGGCTACACCTTCACTCCATGCTTAAATCCCGTAACACATTTGCATATATTTGCATATTAAATTATATAGATTTATATTTGCATGACTAAATTATATGAACTCATATAATGCTTGGGAACATTGTTTTGTTCTTTTGGGAGTTTTATGGCTGACGGATCTTGGGTAGGGGTGTAGAGAAAGAAAGAATAAGAAAATCATAGATGTGGAGAGGAAAGCGAGGGAGGACTGTGGCTGGGGAGAAGAGAAAGAGAGATCAGACTGGGGAGAGGAGGGAAGACTTAGATTTAGAAATGGTTGAGGAGAAGAGATCAGGGATATGAAGAAGAGAACAGGAGGGGAGGGAGGTTCTGGATCAGGGGAGGGGAGAGAGACAGACATCCCTCCCACCATCACATCGTCACCATTTTCTCTTCCTTTCTCTCTCATATAGGGTTGCCAACGGGCTCCAGATGTGCCCAACAGGCTTGATCCAGGCCTGGGTTTACCCCATTGCATGCAGGGACATGTAGTCTTACTTTTCTTATGGAGTGCAATGGAAAAATCAGAACTGCATGTCCCTGCATGCAGTGGGGTAAACCTAGGACTGGATCAAATGTGTCGGGTGTATCTGGAGCCAGTTGGCAATCCTACTTTCATAGTAACATAGTATATTACGGCAGATAAGACCAGCATGATCCATCTAGTCTGCCCAGAAAGGTGACTGGAGTGGTTGTAACTGCAGCTCTGTGCAGATCACACCCCCCCCCCCCCATGCATGTGTTTAGGGTTGTACCTGCTACTCCGTGCAGGTCAGTCCCCCTCTATTAAAAGATAATTAAGTTTGTTTTGATTTAATCCTCTTGCTATAAACGGATTCACTGTGTCTGTCCCATGCTATTTTGAATTCCGTCACTGTATTTGCACTCACCACCTCCATTGAGAGGGCATTCCATGCATCCACCACCCTTTCAGTGAAAAAGTATTTCCTGATGTTGCTTTTAAGTTTACCACCTTGCAGCTTCATCGTATGTCCTCTAGTTTATAGCTTCCCCTTCTTTGAAAAAAGTTTGTTTGTTCATTGATACTCTTTAAGTATTTAGTACTCTGTCTCATATCTCCCCCTGTCTCTCCTCTCCTCTAGGGTATCCATAGTTAGGTCTTCAAAGCTCTTCTCATACGTCTTCTGGCGCAGGCTTCGAATACCTTTTGGTCACCTTCCTCTGAACTGTTTCAAGTCTTTTTATGTCCTTTGTGAGATATGGTCTCCAAAACACCACAATACTCCAAGTGAGGCCTCACCAACGACTTGCATAGGGGCATAATACAAATATATACACATTCATACATACATTCTCCCCCAAACCTTCTTTCATACACACCCTATTCACCCAGCCCATTTCACACATGCACTCTTTCACTTAACCCCCTTTCCTTCATCCATCTTTCACAAACCCCCATTCCCTAGCCCCAGCTCTTCTTTCAGAACCTTCACCCCAAATCCCTTTCTACAGCTGCTCTGTCACATCCCCCCAAAAAACACTATCCTCCGATGCCTTTCAGATACTCCAAAACACCCACTATTCTCAAATTCCTCTTTAACAGTCCCCTCAAAAAAATCACCATCTCCCAGCTCCCCCTTTCCCACAAATCCCCCCAAAACCACCACCCCATCTCCTCTTTCACAGCCCTCCTCTCCAAAACACCATCGCCCAGGTCCTTGTTCTTCGAACATCCCACCTCTCTATCTCTTCCCTTCTTCCCTCATACACTGATGAGGAAGCAAGAGGAGGAGGAGAGGAGCAGTTGTGTCTCTGACCATCTCTCCCCTCTCTGCTAGAACATTTAAGAATATACTGTACACAGCTATAAGCTGGCCGATGCAACCCACTGCATTATTGAAAGAGGTGAAGTAGCGCAATAACAGAGCTCAGGCCTGCACATGTTGCTTACACAAGACAAAGTCAGGGGGCTAGTACACAATAGTAGAAAAGTCATGAAAACATTTACATGCTAGGAAATATGTATGGAAAAATGACAATTAGGGGTGTGCATTTGTGGGCGCACATTTGATTTGTTTGGGTGTTTAAAAATTGAAAGCATACAAATCGCTTGTAGTGCATATACCAGTTAATTGTACATGCAATCAATTTGCATGCTTAAAAAGTTCTAGCATGTGTACAATGAGCGCACAAAGAAAAATAGGCGAAAAAACCCTGATCTTTTTTTTTAGCTGTGCACATACCTAATGCTAATCCAGCAATCTGAGCTGATGTCATAGTTGGTATGAGGAAGGAATTGTTCAGCGTTGTAGAAATGGCCACGGATGCATGATTTTTTTTTTTTTTACTCTCCCCTGGCTTATGAGGTGGAAAGAGTTTTAAGGTAATCAGAATAAAGTTGGATACAGTGGACCTCTTGTCTTCTTTCAGCCTAATCATCTATGTAACTTTATGTCATTTAGATACTGCAGACACTCCGGTGGGAGATGCCTTGAGTGTGTTTCTATGGAACTCATGAGTTCACTCTAACTCTTGTTCTTTCTGGCTCATGTCCTAAGAGTATGCTGAGGCTCAAGACTGCAATACTTGATTCTCCAGTAGAGGAGCATAATCAGGATTGAAGGGGAGTCCAAAGGAAGATTTGGAGATTAAGAGGGCCAAAGGTTATACGTGTCGAATAGGAAGTTAGCCCCATAGGCCCTGTGTTCCACTGAAGATTTATCAAAAGTGTCTGAGGAAGTGAATTTCATAGCTGAAGTCAGTAGGGCTTTCAGAGAGGCGGCAGTAAGAGCTCATTGGCAATTTTCTTCTGGAGAAGAATTTAAACACTTTACTGAAGAGAGAGTTTTACATTCAGCTGAACAGGCACCAAAATGGGGAGAAGCAAGGATGAGATCCTCTCCAAAAGTGCTTTTGCTAAGGAACGGCAGTTTGACCACAACACTAAGTCTAGGGGTCAGCTGGCACCATTTTGAACACAAGCTCTCAACAAGGCAGGAGCAACTGGGGGATGATTCTTGCCAGGTCGCTAGATGCCAGCGGAATCCCTGGTAGGTGCTGGGGGGATTGATGGGGTGGGTCTACATAGAGTGTTGCCGGTATCAGAGGGTGGGGACTTCCCTCTATAGGACGATGGGCAGTGGGCCTGTATGGATTGTCTAGGCCCAGGGGAAGGATGCTTGATATATCCGGGATTTGAGAGGTGTCGGGTGTGCTGGCCTACAGTCACAGTAGTGGAGCAAAGACTTCAGAGAGTGATGATTATTACATCAAATTTATTCAGAACCGACACTGCCATGTTTCGGTGCACATTGCCTGCATCAGGGATCAAAGGTTAGGAGGTTGGGGGGGAAGATGACCATTGGTGCTGGGGGGGGGGAAGGTTTGCTTCACACTCTTCTGCTGGACTCAAGGCCTGCTACCTGTGTTGCTGTGGTCAGGAACACACAATGCAGCAGTGAAGATGTCTTGAATATCGTGCCTAGTTATCTTAAAATAAGAAACCAAAAAGAAGAAAAGAACAAATAAATAAATAACTAGAGCCTGCATTGCACACTGTAGTCTGGTATATTGATTCATTTTCAGATACTGGTTCTGCCAAGGAACCTAAGTGTGTCTGCACTGTAGTAGCGTGCGAGTCAACTATAAAAATCTGGCCAGTATATCTCAGAGGTGCAATTCATCACAGAAAACAACTTATTACCATTTGGCATTAACTCCAATAAATCTACTTTGAGCTGATGTGAGACAAATAACCTCAGTCTCCAAGAGAAACAGAGCCCATCAAGGGCTGTTTGCTTTGGGTTGTTTCACATAATTTCTTTCTCAGGGGGACAAAGGTTACTTGGCTGTGTTTTTGCCTTCCCTCTTCTCTCCCCTAATACATGGGACAAGTGGCAAAAGATTTCAAAATATGCTTTGATTTCCTTACAGCAGCATTTTGTAATTAATTTTCCTCTTCTGTTGTTCCCAATCAACTCTGCAGATAGAAGGTTACTGATTAGCTATAGTATAGCAACCATAGCTTTTTTTCAGTATCTTAAAGGGAGCACTCCATAAGTTAACATTTCCCCAAATACAGTCTCTGGAGAACCTAATATGCATGAATTTATTAATTTTGTTTTGTATGCTTTGTTTCTAGGTTGTATTTTGACTTAAAAATTCTATTGCATATCAATGTCTTCCATCTCCCAGTCTGCCTGGGGACCCATGAAAGTTTCCTGCTGTTTTGATGTGGACTATGGCCCCCTCCTGCTATGGAACTGCACCTGGAAATTGACTTAGCAGAAGAGCAATAATTTTCATGTGAAGCCTCTTGCTTTCCACAAAGACTCTGGCCATTGAAATCACAGCTATTTACTCTTAGATCTGTAAGTTAATTACAAACGCTAACATTTTGTTTTGACCATTTCTTCCATCACAACTAAATCTTTATTTGTAGGCATTCTTCCAATGTGTATGTGTGTGTGTGGGAGAGGGCAGTGATTTGATGAAGCATTTTCTGTATATAAAGCCTGTTTGCTATGTGGAAGAGGGCTCTTATAAAGCTGTGTGGAGGTACACACATATAAAATGTCGGTGAGCAGAAAGAGGCCCTTACTGTACTTTTACGTGATGTGCATGTAGACATTCCAGAGCTGTAGGCTATGTAACGTATCTATGCATTTTATGAAACATTCAAATACACACACAAGTCTATACCTTCTTTGGAGCAGGTGTGGATTCATATGCTACTGGATCAGGGTCTGAATATCTATTTAATAAAGACACATTTCTAGCTAGGTTGCCTTTTATAAAATTCCCCCCTTAGAGATGATCTTCACCACAGGCTCTTCATAATAAGGTGACTTTAGATTCCCAATCTTGTTTTTTGACCCAGTAGTTGTTCTCCTTTTATTCTACTTTCAGCTCAGTCAGAAATCAGACAACAGGAGCCTTCATTTGCATCTAGCCAGGAACAGATCTAGGGGGTTATTTTAAAATCTCTATTCACAATTTGATGTCTGCAAACAGGCATGCAGATGTCCAGAATGCAGCGATGTCTCCAGAGCCATTTCAGAAGCTGGGTCTGTGCATGTCTACAGTGTGAGGATGTCCAAGTCTGAATGGGGGTGTAGTGAAAGCAAACCCTGCCCCATTTCTAAGAACCTGCACATCCTGAATCGCATCTAAAGTTAAGCCTGCTCCAGGCATGAACAGGCATCTGAAAAGTGCTTGTTTTATCAGGCAAACATCTGGAAGTGGAGAAGGAGCTATATGACTACCCCCCTGTATTTTACACTATGAGCCTCATGCAGAAATGCGGGTTTGCAGCCCCACAAGCCCTAGGGGCCCGATTCTCCCACCGGCTCTCCCTATACGGCCTGTGCATTAGGACAGGGAGAGTCAACGGGGGGCGGGAAGGGGTGGGATCAGGGCGGAGCGGGGGCGGGCCAGCCCAGCAGCATGTACAGGGCTGATTCAGGACATGGCCCTTTATGTGCTGCCAGGCCTGTGGGGATGCGCTGCTTATTCCACCTCAAAGCAACACTTCTAGTGCGATCAGGCCACGGTAGGCCAGCCTTGGGTCGGGCAGCGGGGAAAAGGGGGGCTGGAGCTGTGGAAGTCGAGAGTGATTGCGGGGAAGATATTGCTCCCACAGTCCAGAATCAGGTCCAAACAGGCCCGTCTTACTTGGGGCCGTCCGCATGGCCCAGTTGTGCCCCTATCAGAATTGGACTCCATGTCAACAAACACTGATGGGGAATGGGGGCTCATCTTTTCGCTTTCTCTTATGCTGGTTTACCTGAGAGAGACACCCCTGACCCAAGCATCCCAAATGGGGATGTCTAGGTGGCTGCCCGTATGCATGTCCATGCCAGGGATGTCTATGTTTCTGAAATCAGCCAGAGACGTAGACATCCCTGGAATTTTTCTGCACGTTCTATCCTGGAAGTCCCCAAATTAACTTGGATGTCCTTTCTAAAATCCTCTTCATTAAGTGCTAAAGGCCCTCACCTCCTGCTCTTAGACCACAACTAAACCTTGACATGACCAAGTTCAAAGGCATTCTTTCTTAATGGGATAACATTCTCTTTTGTGTACACACACGGTGAAAAATCTGCACAAAAATAAATAAAAGTAAAACCAAAACCAGGAGCAGAGGCAGACATGGTGACAAAATTAGCAGCTGCTACATTCGTTGGCCTCATGTATGCAAAGACAAAAGTTTGCTTTTACTGTTTTCATGTATAGAGTATTGCCTCTGACGCACTTCAAGATAAAACAGCAATATGTGCCAAATTTAGGAAAAAACATCATACTAATAAAGGTTCCAAAGAGAGACTATGGCACAGTTTTGCGATATCATCTTTAATATCCGTAGGCATATGAATTCATCTTCGTGCTGCTCCCTGCTTCCTTATTCTTTTATTGATCTGAATAGACAGAGAAAATTACATCAGATAGAGACCATACAAGCTATCCAATCTGCCATCCATACAAACTACTAATTGTACTGTCTCAAGATATGAAAAATATATTATTTCCAGCTGTATTTCATCACTGCAAAACAATAGGCAGAGCAGAGAGAGGCTACAGTGGCAATAATGGACAAAACTGTTCATCTCAATGACTCCCTTTACCAATAACTTGTATAACTTTCAGGGATGAAATATTTTAGCATCAGTACCTTTGAATGAAGTGGCTAAAGAGTGTATTAGTACATTGCAGGAATGGATTAAAGATCTGGTGCCCACAGGCAGGACTGGAAAGAATGAAGGCGGAGGAGGTCAGAATGTAGGGCCCCTTTGAAGTGCATGTCTCTAAAGCTAAGGGGAGCTTGGATAGTTGGCACCCTAGGCAATTGCCCATGCCTAAATCCAAGCCTGGTACATGCAAATCTCCACAGCTCTAAACTTCATACCATCTCAAAAAAAATTAAATACCTGGAAATGAGGGAGTGATGGGACTCTGATTTAATAAAGATACTCTGTTGTTGCCTTATTAAGCATTAGCAGTTTTAGGAATATAATTGTGGTCATCTGTCACTACCATACAACCATTTGCAAATGCAAACTTAAAATCAGGACTAGTGTTAGATATGCAGAAACTAGTGAGGGGTCCCCAAAGAGCAAGTTATGCCTCCTTCAGCTCGAGTCTTGGGAGGCCCAGGGCAGTTGCTTTGTTTGCTGCCCCCTAATGCAAGCCCTGCCTAAAATGAATCTCTCCCCCTATTTTTGTTAGCCCAGCATTTTGCATAATGCAAATGGTGTAATACTTATAGCTTTTTAGATGGGTAGAGATACTGAGATGTAGCAAAGCCTTTGATCAGAACTAATTTAGTAGAGCCCACAAAACCTCTCTTCTTTTGTATCTTTTCTTTACTTTTGCAGCTCTTAAACTCTGAAAGCAATTTTATGATACCAGTGTTGAACTGCACATTTGGCTGCCAAGAAATTGGCAAAGGTTAGAATGAAACCGCAGATCATTAAAATGTGGCACTTAAAAAAACATTAGTAAGATGGCATATCTGTGGGTGCTACTGCTGCTCCATGCCCCGATGCACCCGGCGATAACCCAACAGCAGTAATATTGAGCCACTGCCCAGTTATCGCAATGTGGCAAAAGTCAAGTGCAGTAAAGGCTATCCTAACTTTTGCTGCTGAAGCTAATCGGGCAATCTGGGCAGCCCGGATACTCAATACTGGGGGCTGCATCTGTCCCTGCATTGAATATCCGGGTCTAATGTTCAGCGGTGGTGGCTAGCTGCTTTAGCAGCACTAGTCACCACTACTGAATATTGGGCCCGTAGAATATTTCGGAACATATTCATGGCTGGCTTCACTACGCTTTTCTCCCCATAAACAGAGAAGAAGAAAAAAAGCTTTATTGAATCAGACCCTAAATGACCTGTAAATCAGACTAACAGACTATCTGGGAAATGTCTTAGATGCCTTCCAGGTACTACATAATCTCATCTTCTGGAAGCCATAGCTGAAACAAAGATTTATCTGGGGAAACATACATCAGAATCCAAGTTTGATTTAATGGCTTTGAAGCCAATTTCGTAGGTGCACTTCCAGGCCGTCCGGACATCCAGAAATCCAGATGGCCCGAAGATGCACCCAATTCTGCTCCCGCAGGAGCTAGACATCCTTGTGGGATCAGAATCACAGCATAGGGCCTGGACATCTAGGACATGCCCTGATTCAGGCACCCCAGACATCCAGGTACTTCCCCAGCTAGCCCTGCCAGGCTCCTGCATGGAGCTGTGGAGCCATGGCGTCATGTTGCCATGGCATAATGCCTCCATGCAGGAGCTGCAATCCCTGGCAGACCTTGAAAAATTGCTTTCCCAAAGTCTGACCCCTGATCGGGCCTGCCATGGCCAGGGTCAGGCTGCAGGGAACACCCTATGCCCTCTTACCTCGCTTTGCGGCTCCGGCTGCTGCATGTCCTGCCATCCAGGGGGACTTATCCCACCTCCGAGGTGGAATAAGTCCCCAGTGCAAATGGCCGACCCCAGACCTACAGGCCCGACCTTGCCCTCCTCTGGTCCACCCCCTCCCACCCAGGAACAGAGCTTCCCATACATCTTGTTTGTATGTGCGGGGAGCTCTGTCGGCTGCAGCAGCCCCTTAGTGTTTGGCGGGGAAGGACATCCAAACCGGACATCCAGCCCCACTAAACATGAATCAGAATTGATCACTTTGCCTGTAACATTAGAAACAGAGAAACAATGATGACATTTAAAGACCTAAGGCCTATCCCACCTGCCCTTTCACATGGGTGTAGTTTGGGGGGGTGAGGGCATTACCACCCCAAATGAGTTGCCCCAATGGTGGCTGCAATGTTTACAGTATCAGCCCGCAGGGATCCCATCTCCCGCAGGCCAAAGAGAAGGGGATGGCTGCAATTGCAGCAAAGTCCCCTTCAATCTGCCTGCAGGAGAATGGATCCCTCATGGGCAGAAGAGAAGGGGCTGCAGAAGCAAGAAGTCTCCCCACAGATAGAAGAGAAGTGGGAGGCCTGGTGGTGGACAACAGAAAAATATGTTGTGTGTGTGTGTGGGGGGGGGGGGGGGGGGGGTTCAAGGGAGGTAGAAAAGGCTGGGACAATTTAAAGGGGCAGGGGGACCATTTAAAAAAGGAGGATTTGTGGGAATTTAGGGTAGAGGATGGGAGTGTTAAGGGGTTGCTGAAGGGGGTGAGAGTCAGCAGGAGAGGGATTGGAAGGAAAGGGAAGGGAAGAGTGCAAGGTGTTGCCAAAAAGTATGTTCCCCTCTCTCCAGAACACACACCAGCACCCTGTCCCCACCTCCACACCACTTCCGCACAGCCATCTCCACCTCTGCACAACACACACACAAATACACAGGCACCTCACCTCCACACCATACAGACACCTCACCTTCACACCTTCACACCACACACACACACACACACATTTATTTTATTTATTTATTTATTTAACAGGATTATACTGCCTTATCATTAAGTCAAAGCAATTTACATTAAAACACAACTCAACTGTTACATTACAACAAGGGTATCAAACTTGGAGAACTTTAACAAGGGTATGAAACTCAGGGTTTAGCAAGATCTGAAGAACATTGGATATTTATTTATTTATTTATTTATTTATTTAATTGGATTTCTATACCGCCTTATCATACAATCAAAGCGGTCTTACAAACAAAGATATTAAGAGTATTAGTGAGAAAATGTAAAGAAATAAAAGTTAAAGTTATGGTATAATGTGTTAGAGTGAGTTGCATTATCTACATAGTGAGCTATACTATAATGTGAGCTATTATACAATATGTATATGATTTACATTCCAGACAAATTAAGTTAGTTAATTGCATGACCGTAGTGTTCTATAAACAAAGATGTTTTCAGTTGCTTTCTAAAGTCATTGATGTCCTGAGCTGCTCTCAGCTCATTAGGTAGAGAGTTCCAGATGGAAGGTGCAGCAAAAGAGAAAGCCCTTTCAGAGGTGTCTTTACGTGTTTTTCTGACATCATTTGATAAGCTGATTCTGTTGTCAGATCCTCTTCTTCTAGGTCTGTTGCTAATATCTGACTGTATGAGATATGTCAGGCTTTCTGCAGAATATTGTTGTTTTATCTTGAAAATATAAATTATAGTTTTATATTTTACACGTGAAGCTATAGGTAACCAGTGAAGCTCTTTCAAGATGGGAGTTATATGTTCTCTACTTGATAGACCAAAAACTATACGTGCAGCAGTATTCTGCGCCAGTTGTAAAGGCTTAAGTGCTTGCTTAGATAAACCCAGATATATTGGATTACAGAAGTCAAGTAATGGAGTAATCAATGCTTGACAAACATTTCTGAAGTGAACAGTATCAAGAAGCGGCCTTAGTCTTTTGATGAGCTTCATTCTGTAATAAGCGCTTTTAATTGTCTTATTTATGTGTGATCTGAGATTCAACTCATTATCCAGAGTAACTCCAAGATATTTCACTTCTGATTTAATAGGAATAGTTGAGTTATCTATTTTGATGTCAGGAGGATGCGCAAAATTATGGTTACGAGAAATAAATAACGCCTCTGTTTTGCTAAAATTAATTTCCATGTTGTTTGTTTTACACCAGTTGGACATTTCTGAGAGACATTCTGTAATGCCCGAGAAATCAGGGTTCTCAATAGTGATAGTTGTGAAAATCATAATATCATCAGCATAGATTGTATACTTAATTCCACTTTTCAAAGGAATTTTGCATATTGGTTGCATATAAATATTGAAAAGGAGCGATGAAAGTGCAGATCCTTGTGGTACACCTTGTATTACTCTTATGGGCATAGAGGTTTTTTCCCCTATCTTTACTTGTAAAAATCTCTCTGTCAAATAGGAATGGAACCATTTTAAAGTGACCCCATGTAGACCAATCTCCTCTAATCTATTTAATAATCTATTGTGATTTACTGAGTCGAATGCTGCAGAGATGTCTATAAAAATCATTATAATACCTTTCTTAATGTCATCAATGGTGCGGAGTATGCAGTCAAAAAGATAAATCATTAAAGTTTCAACTCCATGGTTTGGGCGAAAACCATGTTGGTTAATATCTAGGGGTGCATGAACATCAATGTGTTCTTGAAGTTGAAGTTGCACTATCTTCTCTATGATCTTTGCTAAAAAGGGTATGCTGGAAATTGGCCGGTAGGCTGCTGGATTATTCTTGTCTAGTGTTGTTTTCTTCGGAATTGGTCTAACAGTTGCAAGCTTAAGTTGCTCTGGTAAAATACCTTGAGAGAGGGAATTTTGCACAATGTTTTGTATGATGTGAATAAAATTTGGATATGGTCCATGAAGCTTCTGGGTTAAGTCATATTTCCATAGTAGTCAATGAATAGGAAGGTTTTGAGTTTCCTGTGGAAGTGCTTTGTGTCTGCAGTTGACCTCAGGTCCTCTGGTAGCGTGTTCCATATTGTTGGCATTGTTATGGAAAATGTCCTGGTGCAGGTGACCTGTTTACGTCTTGTCTTGTTTTTCAGGACTATTAGGTGGTTTATGGTATTGGACCTTCTAGGTCTGATTTCTGGGTCTTGTGTTATGAGTGATTGTAAGGTGTCAACTGTTGTACGGTGAATGATTTTGAATGTAGTGATAATGATGTTGTATTTTATACGGGCATGTATCGCAACCTAGTGGAGATGTTTCAGGATGGGGTGATGTGGCCTTGTCTTGTAGATCCTATTATGATATGGGCTGCTATATTCTGTGCCATCTGGAGGGAGTGTAAGGCATTCTTAGGAAGTCCTTGATAGATTAGGTTACAGTAATCCAGGATTGGTGTAATTGTTGCTTGTCAGATCTTCCTAAAGTCATCATGGTTGAGCTGGGATTTAAGTTGTTGCATCAGTTTCATCTTGTGATAACCCGACTTTGTTGTTTTCCTTATATGTGGTTAGAAGTTGAGGTTTTGGTCAAGGGTAATTCCAAGGTATTTTATTTCCTGTTGTGCTATTGTGTGCTGGTTTTATGAGTGATGGAGGTGTGAAATCTTTGTTCCTGGTGATGTGCAAGGCCTCTGGTTTTTTGAAGTTGATTTTCAGGTTGTGATGGTTGAGCCATTCTATCATTGTATCTAAGCATTCTGGTATTTTTGTGTAGTCTGACTTGTCTGTATTAAATGGAGTGCATATCATACATATTATTGAACATAGGAGTTGAATGTATATATTGAATAATAAGGCCAAAAGTGCTGAGCCTTGGGGAATCCCTTGTTGCTGTTGGAATGGTTTAGATGCCTGCTGGCCTATACGCATGTATTGCTGTCTGTGGTTCAAGTATGATTGGAACCACATAAGTGTTGTGCTTTGTAGGCCTATCTCACTCAGCCTTTGGATTAGTTGTTGATGACTGATGTGTTGAAAGCTGATTTTATGTCAATGAAGAGCAGTATGAAAACTTGCTTGATGTTGTCAATACCCATTAGGATATGATCTAGTAGGGATGTGAATAAAGTTTCAGCACTGTAGTTGGGTCTGAAGCCGTGTTGGTGGGCATTCAGGGGTGCAGCATGGTTGATATGATCTTGAAGTTGAAGCTGAACAGCTTTCTTGATCATCTTAGTGAGGAATTGTAAACTAGAGATAGGATGTAAGATGCTGGGTCAAGTGGATCAAGCTGAGGGTTTTTTTAGGATAGGTCTGATGCAAGCTTGATTAAGGCTGTTTGGTAGGTGTCCTTGTGAGAGTGAGAAATGGGTGATTTTAAGTAAAGTTTTTCCCAGCTCCTCTTTAGTGAGCTTAATCCATGTGACAGGGCATGGGTCAAGTGTAGATGTTGTGTTCATGGTGGTTATGATATTTTTCAAGGGTAGGCAGGTGAAAGTACCCCATGGTTTTGCATGATGAGAACGTGTAGGCACATTGGTGGCTAGTGAGTTACTGTTTGGAATTCCATTGGCATTTCTCATTTGTAAGAAGCATGCCATCTGATGTGGGTCAATGTTATTCACTGTACTTCGATTAGGGTCTTTCTTGAGTTTGCGTACAATTTCAAAGCTCTCTCTGGGTCAACTGCGGGCACATACGGGCACCTCACATCTGCACCCCACACAGAAACCACAGCCCGACATCCCACCCACACAAAGGCACCTACTACCACATCTCCTCCCACATGCAGACAGGCATACCACCATTGCATCACACATACATCCAGACACTTAATAAGATTTATAGCTTCAGATATTATCTGTATAAATATGCCATGCAACACAGGAACTCTGATGCTGGTCTCGAGAACATGAGACCAGCATGAGAGACAATGAGGATGGGGGGGGGGGGAGGCATGAGGAGGTCACAAGCACTGGCTCCTAAGATTTTAGCCTGGCTCCTAAATCCACACAAAATTTGTCGAGACCTGCAATAGAGACACAGCACGTTTAGAATTTTGGCGTCAGCTATAGGCTGCAGAGCTGCACAAATAAAGTCCTGTCACCATGTGCACCTCCCTGCTAGCTGTTGCTTTTACTTTTGCTGAGCAGCAACATGAGGACTATGGACATGAATATCATTTAAATGTCTGAGTCTACAGTTTAACAAAGACAAACTACTTAGTATCTACCAACTCAATCCTTGTAACAATGTTTCAAAAATTGCTAGGATACTAATTATCTAAACTCCTGAGCGTTCAAAGGGGCCTCAGTAGTGGGGAACACAGTTAACTGTAAGATTCTACTCAATATCATTCAGCAGAGACTACAACCATACCTGGAACGAGAATTGCCTGAAGTGCAAGCAGGGTTCAGGAAAGGGCGAGGAACGAGAGACATTATTACAGATGTGAGATGGATCCTTGAAAAGACAAAAGAAAACCAAAAGGATATCCATATGTGTTTTATTGACTACAGCAAGGCTTTTGACTGTGTAAACCATGAGAAACTCTGGGCCACATTAAGAAGCATGGGTATACCAGAACACCTGATCGTCTCTTGCACAACCTTTACATTGATCAAGAAGCAAACGTTCGAACAGAACAAGAAGAAACAGATTGGTTTAAAATCAGCAAAGGTGTATGACAAGGCCACATACTTTCCCCTTACCTCTTTAATTTATATGCAGAACAAATCATCAGAGAAGCAGGACTGTATGAAGACAATCGAAGTGTGAAGATTGGTGAAAGACTCATCAATAACCTTCGCTATGCTGATGATACCACATTACTGGCTGAAAGTGAAGATGATTTGAAACATTTGCTTCTCAAAATCAAGGAATATAGTCTTAAAATGGGTCTGCACCTTAACGTTAAGAAGACAAAGATCCTGACAACTGACAAAATCAAAACGTTTATCATTGATGGAGAAGAAATTGAAATAGTTGACAGCTTTAACTTGGTCAACAATCAATAAAGAAAGGACTAGCAGTCAAGAAATCCAATGATGTATTGCTCTTGATAGAATGGCTATGAAGGACCTAGACAAGATCCTCAAGAGCAAAGATGTCTCTCTTCATACAAAGATTAGACTTGTCCAGGCCATGTTATTTTCAATAACATCATATAGATGCGAAAGTTCGACAGTGAAAAAAATAGACAGGAAGAAAATTGATGCCTTTGAATTATGGTGCTGGCAATGAATACTGTGTATACCATGGACTGCCCGAAGAACAAACCAGTCAGTATTAGAGGAGATCAAACCTAAGCTTTCCTTAGAAACTCAAATGACAAGACTTTGACTTTCATACTTTAAACATATCATGCGAAGATTAAGATAATTGGAGGAAGACATAATGCCTGGCAAGGTAGAAGGTCACCATAAAAGAGGAAGGCCGGCAATGAGATGGATCAATACAATAAAAGCAGCTATGGACACCACTCTATCAACAATGAGCCACTTGGCTGAAGACCGAACAAAGTTTAGGTCAACTATCCAGAGGGTCGCCAGGAGTCGACACCAACTCGACGGCACTTAACAACAACAACATTAAGCCCCAATTATAATCATTTTGGCCCAGGCTAACCATTTTACATTTTCAAATAGATTTAAAAGCATCAAACCACGTAGCTGCAAGATTAGACTTCCTTTGAATGCCGAGAGAATTGTGCTGAATGACTAAAGGTCAACTCAAGTTTCGCCTCTAGTTCAAGCAAGCTGCTTCAGGACTCCAGATTGAACCAGGCTAAGTTATAAAGGGAAGCTACAAAGAGTGGAAATTTAAACTGGAAGTGGCAACACGTCAGCAGACAAAAAGCATGCGTCACAACACTTCATTTCACTCCAACGCTTCATTCAGACCCTGAGGCTGTAATGTGTTTAGAGTGGAATATCCAGCGTTGTTCCAATCAGGCCAAATGATCCTCAGTGTTCCCCCGATATAAATCCTCAATACAATCTATCATCAACTACTTTAATTTGTGCCATTGATGTGTTAAGGCCTCACAGTGTTCAGCCATGGGGACAGTAAGTATCGAGTTAGTCAGTCTGGATTTGTGTTTGCTCAATCTTACTTTTATCATGAGACAGTTTCTTCCTACATACACCTTGGCACAAGGACATATCACCACATACATAGCCCAGGTTGTCCGACAATTTGTAACATGTTTCAAAGGATACTGGTGACCAACTCCTTAGACACCACCATGTGGGAGAACCCGATTACTGGTCGCTGGTATCCTTTGAAATGTTACAAATTGTTGGACAACCCAGGCAGTGTATGTGGTGATATGTCCTTGTGCCAAGGTGTATGTAGGAAGAACCTGTTGCATGATAAATGTAAGACTGAGCGAACATAAATCTAGACTGAGCAACTCAATTCTATATTAAGGCAGTTTTATAAAGATAAGCAGGCACCTATTTGTCTTTATAAAATACTAGCTTCGATGACAGACATTTGCACCAGCCATAGAGTTGGTGTAAATGTGTGTGCCTATAAACTTTAGGTACATGCATAAATTATAGTATTTTATAATCTACATGTGTGCTTGTGTGTATGTGCTATCTTATCAAAGTGTGTACATTTATGCTGGTTGTTATATGCCCATATCTGCAATGAAATGCCTTCAGGAATTACTCTTTTGTGTTTATTCCACTCATATTTGAAACCTTCCACTGTTTTGGTTCTTATAGCCTCCATGTGTTTACTACCTTCTCAGTGAAAAAAAAGTATTTTTTTCATATTCCTTTTCAGTTTTGCTCCCTTCAGCTTTATACACTGACCTTTTATCATTGACCTTTTATCATTCTAGTGAAAATGCTTCTTTTGGTGCTTCTACTGATTGGAATGTTTGGATCGTATCTCCTTCTTCTTCCAGAGTACATATGTAGGTCCTTCAGCGTATGGTATATAGCAGAGGTTCCCAATCCTTTTGGATGCAGGACCCCTTTTCAACATTCAAAAGATTTAGGGACCCCAAAATTATCCTCACAAATCTCATTGCCCTTCTCCAGCCTTTCCTCTCTAATTTGTCCATCTCCCCACCCACACAGCCCTTCCTCTACTACCAATATCTCTCTCTTCCCAACCAAATCACTTTGCAATAGTGCTTCTCTCTCTTCCCCAGCCTCTTTTCATTAGTTCCTTTCACTCAAGCCCTCCCCATTAGTCTCGCCCTACCAGTCTCTCTTCCTACCTCTTTCCCACCAGTATTTCTCCTTCCCCAGGTCCCTTCTTTCCCACTCTTCCCCTCTTAGTTTATCTCACCCCAAGCACTCTTCACTAGTCTCTCTCTCACAAGCCCCGCCTCAACAGTTTTTTTTCTTCGCTAAGTTATCAACCTACCATTCTTTCTCTCTTTCTGCCTTCAGCATTTACCTAGCAAATTCTTTCTCCAGCCCTCGCCTTCTGCCTAGTTCCTCTCCACCAGTCTCTCCCTTTCAGCATCCCTCCCCCTCCCCCCACTGGCAGCCAACACGTACTTTGCATCCACAGGCCTGTAAGTGACTTTTCGAAGCAAACCTTCCCACAAAACTTTCCTTTGAAAATCCTGGGTCAAGTGATGGTGAATGTACTAAAGTACCTGCAGATTTTACATGTAGGAACATCAAAATAATCCTTGATAGTTGTCTATCCCTCTCACTCTCTATCTTGATCCCTGCCAGCCATCTCCCTTCCTCCCTGGTAGTCATCTCTGCCTGCTGTTTTACTTCCATGACCTCTTCCTGAATAGCTTTCCCTACTGCCCTGCTTTCCCCTAATCCCAGCTCCTTCACACATTCCTTTCCTCTTGCCTTCCTCTATGGCTTTTTCCTGAGGACCATCCCTCTGCCCTACTTCCCCTCACTACTTGTCCTTTGTCTCCTTCTTGTTCCCCCATGGCCCATTCCTAAGTGTTGCTCCTTCCTAGGCACCTTCTTTCCTGCCCTCCTTCCTACCTTCTGCACTCCTTAGAGATGAGGTCAGTCTGCTATTTTTATCAGTAGCTGCATTTTGGTTGTCTCCCTTCTAAAGGACCCATGAGATTATCTTTCAGACCCCCAGAGGTCCGTGGACCCCTGATATATAACAAAGTCTATGAATCATTTTGGTGACCTTCTTATGAATTACCTTTACTTTCTTAATACTCTGTTGTAGATGTAGTCCTCAAACTGGGTTTCACCAGAGACTTGTGGAGAAGTCAAAACTGGAACAAATTTTACACTGTGGCAAACCTTTCATACTTCTACTCCCATAAGTCTGATTTTAAGGATGGTTTAGAGACTAAATCATGAATTCAAGGCCAATACAGACTATGCTTAGGTTTGAAAGTTAACCCCTAAATCTTAGTGAAAACCCAGGGGATGGGTTACTAGGAGTCGGCATCGACTCAGTGGCTCAGACATTGTAAGAATGCAAAAGCTGCTTTTATTTTGTATCCTTATTACAAAGGCTAAAATCAATTTTAAAAAAGTAACCCAAAAAATTATCCTCTAATTTTATGTGATTCTTATGCATGTAGAGTTAGATGAGAGGGAAAGTAGAGAGAACAAAGAATAAATTATACAGCACTACATAGTTCTTTTTTATATTATTTATACCTGGGCACGGTTTGCCGCTGCTTTTGGAAATACTGCCGCTGCCTACCTCCATCCCAAACAGAATCAGTGGTAGCTGGGGTGGGGGGGGGGGGGGGAGTGGCACGACCGCCCATGTGTGTCATGTTTGCTGCCGACGCCATCACCCATCTGTGCCGCCGCCGCTCACCCGGGCCGGCTGCCTTAGGCGACTGTCTAGCTCATCTAGTGGACGAGCCGGCCCTGAGGTGTACATGTGTGTATGCATCCTATACATATGCAGGAATACTGTATTTTATAAAATGTAGGTGTACACTGCAAATCCACCCCGAGATCACCCACATGAAGATCATGTAAAAATAAGCACAACCTTGCGAGGCACCTACTTTTTTTTATATATGTATATACACACACACAATTTTATAAAAATCATTTTCTACGTGCAAAAATATGCTTTACACATGGAGAAAGCTTTACTATATTGAAGCTTTGCTTACAAACCAAGTTTTTAATGTTTCCAACTAACTTAAGCAAAGACAGTTAGGGCCCGATATTCAAAGACATTTACACAGGATATTGAGCTTTGCGGCATACTGAGCAGCCCTAACACAGTTAGTGACACTGAATATCAGTGGGTGCCGCTGCTACACACCCTGATGCTAACTGGTTAGTATTAGGGAGTTCCGGGGGCAGCACCCGGCCATACCTGGTCAGCGATGATACTCAGCAGCAGTCCAGTTATCTCTTGATGGCAAAAGTTAGGCTGTCCTAACTTTCACTGCCGAATCTAACTGGGCAGCAGCTAAATATCAGCGCTGCCCAGTTAGTTTCCGGCTTTGCCTGCCAATCTGGATATTCAATGCCAGAGGCCTGAGAAGGCCCCGGCACTGAATATCCAGGTTTAGCATTCAACGGTGATGGCTAACCACTGTAATTGCACCAGCCACTGCCATTGAATATCGGGCTCTTAGATTTTAATGTCTTTAAGAATATTAAGGGTCCCTTTTACTAAAGTGTGCTATGGTTTGGCACTTGATGTACAAATAATGCAATGTGTTAAGTACAAAGTCTCCATGTGAACTGTTCAGTGCATGGACAGCAGTTCCCGGAAGTTAACACAAGGTGCTATTACCATGGGTGCACATACCTCCACTTATTGTGGTGAAGGTAATTGCACCCACGCTAATTGTTTAGCCCTGTACTGACTGCAATGCATACATCATGATCACTCTCAACCTCTAATTTGCCCGTTCTCTACATGTGGCAGTTGGCGTGCGAATCAGCACGTGGTAACTGTCATGCCCCTGCCCTAACAGCTAGTGTGGGCCCAAGCACACTGTTTACCGCATGCCAAAATGTGCACTAACTGCTTAGCACACTTTCGTAAAAGGGCCCCTAAGTATCTCTATCCATAACTAATTTATTGTGTTCAGCTTATGTCATACATTTATCTTATAGGGACCAGGCCTTAAATAAGAAGTGAGCCAGGGCCTCTTTCTGCTTTTATCCTCTATGAGGTCACCTGATTCTATGAGGTCACCTGATTGTTCCTCCTAAGATACCCCTGGACTGATTGAAGAAGGCTGCCACTGATTGGTTCTCTATATGTTTATGTTTATGTTTATTTTATTTGATAAAAAACGCCTTTCTAAAATAACCAAGGCGGTGTACAATTTAAAAACAATTCAATAAAAGAAGGCCAATGGCCTATGAAAGGAAAGGAAATGTACAATCTTTTAAAAGGACAGTAAGGAAAAGGAGAAAGACAGGACAAGACATAGGTAGGACAGACATCAGGAAGGGGAAGGAAGAGGTAAGGTCACACAAAAGGAGAGGGAGCATTGAACGCTAGGGAGAACAAGTGGGTCTTTAGGTTATGTTTAAATGTGGTGTACTGAGGTTCTAGGCGGAGGGAAGAAGGGAGGGCATTCCAAAGTGCAGGACCAGCGAAAAAAAAAAGCAGAGGAGCGTGTGGACTGTAGATGAGCACGGGAAGGGGAGGGTAGGGTGAGGCGGTTAATGTGGAAGGAGCGAGGAGTGTGTCTGGGGGAGTGAAAGTAGAGGAGGTCTGTTAGATTGTGGCAGGTGCAGGCCTGTGATCCACAGTGTCTGACATAAGCAGGCAGGCCAAACTAGCTTGACCTGTAAATGAAGCATGTGGAGAGGCACATAGGAATTGCACATCCCCCAATATGCTGCTATTGTAGGATAGAACTCTGTAAGAGAACTAAACTAACTTAGGTAAGCAGAACTGAGAGATGGAAAAATACAGAAAAATGTGTTTAAAAGTTACTGATAAGAAAAAGTACATCTGCAAGGAATAATTGGGAGTGCTGACAGATGAGTTGCAGAGCCCTGCTCCCCTGCATGCACAAATTGGCTATATGGCCTTGAGAGTGTGAAAGTAACAAGTTGATGAACTGACCATTGTAATTGGGACTAGAAGGGGGGTATGCAGGTGCCATGCCCACAGAAGGAACATAATTGGATAAACTTATCAGTACCGGGACCAATGGAAGGGGTACGGGAGGTACGGGAGAGTACCGGGACCAATGAAATGTTTTTCTATACCTAGAATGGAACAGAAGTCTATAAAAGTTGTTGTAATGCTTGAAAACTTTGCTCAGCCATTTTGAAATTGACTTGCTTGAGACTTGTGCACAAATAAATGATTTGGACCTTCTGAACAGACTCCTGGTATCATTGGTTTGTCTGCGCTTTGCTGCTACATATTCTTGGTGCGTTGGCCGGGAAGTTGTGGAATCAAAGTGTATATAGGGCAATATACCACGACTTTCCGCCTCTATAGGCTTGGTCCTGCCGGGATCGCGCCCTTCCGACGAGGGCTGCTCCCTGGCGCCGCCGGTCCCTTGTATCGGAGGGAGCTGGCCGGACCTCGGCGGGTGCCGGGCCCGGCTGGAGCCAACGCCTCGAACCCGAGTGAGGGGAGTCCGAGGTCCAACTCATGCGCCTGCTTGGGAAGTTTGAGGACCGGATCCGGTGAGTATAGTTTTGATTTGGTGTCTAGACAGAAATAGAAAGAGCAGTACTGCCATTGGAACTTGGAATTGGGAATTTGTAATCTCGAGATATTGGGAATTGGTAAGAGAGCCTGATCACCTCTCAAGGAAGGGCCGAGTAACCCCGCATGGGAATTCGCCGGGTGAAACCCCCAGCCTTATTGTAATTGGGAAAAAGACTAGTCAGAATAGATAGAAACGAATGCATTCTGGGATACGTTGCTAGCATGATTGTGTGAACGAAGTGTGAATGAGAGGTCTGGCAGCACGGACCAAGTGAAGGCGGACCCCTGAGTAGCGCATTTCCTGACCGGGCGACCGCATTCAGGTCGCAAAAAGGGGGAAGCGATTGTCGTCTTGTCTTGTTATTTGTATTCCTTATACGTTTCCAGGGCCGTGAGGACCCCTTACCCACGGTCCGCCCTCCTTTTCCCTTTTGTCTGTTGTTGCGCGCACACATCGAAATGGGAGGGGTGGGGTCTACTAGAAACACTCCATTAGAATGTATGATCGCACATTTTAAAGAGGGATATTCTGGAGATTATGGTATTAAAATGACAGCAGCCCGTTTGCAGATTTTGTGTACTAGGGAGTGGCCCGATCTAGACCCCATCTGGCCCCGAGAGGGAACATTTAATGTAGAGATTATTCAGTCAATACACCGTAGAGTGCGGATAGCGCACCCCGATCAGTACCCCTATATAGATTCCTGGTTAAGTATTTGTGAAGATCCGCCCCCCTGGGCGCAGCGCTGTTATGAGGAACAGTGCAGAATAATGTTAGCTAAAACAGATTCTAGACAGAAAACGGAACAGCCTAGAATGAAAGAGCAGGATAAGAAGTCCAAGAAGAAACCCATCCTGGTAGATCCTGATTCCCCGGAGATAATTCTCAGACAGCCCCGAACCCCAGGTCCGATAAGAGTAGCCCGGCGTCCTGCCCCAGAACCCCAGAGACGGCCGGAGCGGGACCCAACCCTTGAACCCCCTCCTGAAGGACAGAGAGAGGAGGAATTAGCTGAAGAAGAGGATGCTATAAAAAGCGAGTCAGAAGTAGAAGGAGAAGAGGAAGAAAAAGAGAATGCCCAAAGTGAGGAAGATAGCGTACAAGAGACACAAGCGGTTGCTAGTGCCAGCGTGCCAGCAAAAGATACACCCAAAGTGAAACCTGTTGAGAAAGCGAAGGTAATCCCTGGAAAGATAGTTAAGAAAACAGCCCTTAGATCCCAAAAGACAGCTCCCGCCAAGATGCTGCCTTTACGGCAAGTCCCGGGAGTGCCCATAAAGAACGATAATGAGGAGGTGGTAGCGGGACCCTTAACTTATGTATATATCCCTTTCTCTACAACTGATTTGTTAAATTGGAGGTCGCATTATGCCTCCTATACTAGTAAGCCCCAGGAACTGACAGAATTAGTAACTACCATTATGGAAACCCACCAACCCACCTGGCCAGATTGCCGTCAGCTCCTGACCACCCTATTCACGACAGAGGAGCGAGCACGAATTAGAAAAGCAGCTATTGAATGGATGGCAGATAACCCTGTAGCTCCGGGACAGGGGCAGAATAGAATAGACCATCGGGAAGCGGCTCAGAGAGAATTCCCGAATGAAGACCCCCATTGGGATCCAAATACAGATGAAGGATCCACAGCCCTAGCCCATTTTCGCCAAGGCTTTTTACAAGGCCTGAAAAGAGGAGGCCAAAAAGCTATGAACCTTTCCAAAGTTGCAGGAGTTATCCAAGGTGTAGATGAAAGCCCAGCAGACTTTCATGAAAGATTAACTGAAGCATATAGAATGTATACTCCCTATGATCCTGAGGCACCAGGAAGTTTATGTATGGTGAATTCTGCTTTTGTAAACCAGTCTCAACCAGACATTAGACGTAAATTACAGAAGTTAGAAGGGTTTGCGGGCATGAATGCAACACAGTTACTGGAAGTCGCTCATAAAGTGTATGTGAATCGTGATATTGAAAGACAGAGAGAATGTGATAGAAAGATGAAGAAGAAAGCTGATTTTTTGGCTGCGGCCATAGTTGAACAGAAAAGGGGAGGTGTCCCTAGTCGACGGAGCAGAGGAAGAGGGCGGGGCCAAGGCGGAGGCCGGACCCAGAAGCTAGGCGTGAACCAATGCGCCTACTGTAGAGAGGAAGGACATTGGAGAGATACGTGCCCGCAACTCGAAGACGCCCAGCAAGATGACGACAGCAATCATCAGTGGTGAGAAGAAAGACGAGGCTACCCCCGAAACCGCGGAGGAGCCAATCGAGAACAATTCCAGCGAGAAAGAGGAGGAGGAGCCATTCAAGCATTGGCCACACCGGTCCATGATGAGAATGACGTGGATTAGGACAGACCGGGCTCCAAGTTTGCTTTAGGTCTCCAGGAGCCTATGGTCGGAATACAAATAGGAGACCAAGTTATGGACTTTATGGTTGATACTGGAGCACAACATTCAGTAATAGACAAAAAGATAGCCCCATTTTCTACAAAAGCAGTCACCATTATAGGAGCAACTGGTGCCAAAGCTACAAAGTCTTTTCTTCAAAATCGTATATGCAGTCTAGGAGGACAGCAAATAACTCATCAATTCCTTTACATGCCCGAATGTCCAGTGCCACTACTGGGACGAGATATGCTAGCCAAACTTCAAGCACAAATATCTTTCTCTGAACAAGGAGAAATGCAAATGACAGTAAATCCCCAAGCCAAACCAGCAGGAATAATGCTGCTGACAGTTCCCCGAGAAGAAGAATGGAGGTATTACATCGATGACTCTATCCAAGACACTTATTTTGAACAAACTTTAAAGAACATTCATGCACCACCTGGAGTATGGGCAGAAGGCAGTCCCCCAGGCCTAGCCAAGCATATAGCTCCAGTGATTGTAACCCTCAAGCCTAGTGCTACACCAGTGCACGTCAAACAGTACCCTCTCCCAAGAGCTGCGATTGAAGGCATTCATCGCCACCTACAAAGATTGCTCGAGTATGGCCTACTAAAAGTATGTCAATCCCCATGGAACACTCCACTTTTGCCAGTGAAGAAACCTGGGACGGAGGATTACCACCCAGTACAAGATTTAAGAAGAGTAAATGATGCAGTTGAAACTATACATCCAGTTGTACCCAATCCTTACACTCTTCTAGGACTGATACCTGCTGAAGCTACCCATTTCACTGTACTGGATTTGAAAGATGCATTCTTTTGCATAAGATTAGCCCCTGTAAGTCAGATATTCTTTGCCTTTGAATGGCAGGACCCCATCTCTGGAAGAGGGGGCCAACTCACCTGGACAAGATTACCCCAAGGATTCAAGAATTTGCCTACCATATTTAGTGCTGCACTAAATCAAGACCTTTCAAGTTATCCAGTGGCCCCGGGGAAGAGAGTGCTTCTCCAATACGTGGATGATCTGCTGATAGCTGCCATATCAGAAAGTGAATGTATACTAGCCACCAAAGATCTCTTGCAGTTACTAGATGAAGCTGGATACAAAGTTTCCAGAGCCAAAGCACAACTATGCCAAAAAGAAGTGAAATACTTGGGTTTTCGTATAACCCAAGGAAGCCGAAGATTAGGCAGAGAGAGAAAAGAAGCAGTATGCAGAATTCCAACCCCAACAACCAGAAAGCAAGTCAGAGCCTTTCTGGGAGCGGCAGGATATTGCCGAATTTGGATACCTAACTTTGCCAAATTGCCAAACCACTGTATGAAGCCACAAAAGGTGAAGAGAAGTCGCCACTGGAGTGGGGACTTGAGCAGGATACAGCCTTCCAGAAATTAAAGGAAGAATTGATGTCATCACCAGCACTTGGACTACCAGATGTCCACAAGCCTTTCCACTTATTTGTACATGAAGCACAGGGAAATGCCTTAGGCATGTTGACTCAGAAATTGGGAAATTGGGAGCGCCCTTTAGCATACCTATCGAAACAGTTGGACCCTGTGGCCAAAGGATGGCCACCTTGCCTGAGAGCAGTTGCAGCTACAGCACTATTAGTGAGTGAAGCAGACAAGCTCACACTAGGACAGAACATACGAGTCACTGTGCCACATGCAGTTCTTGCCCTTATGGAACAAAAAGCAAATTATTGGCTCACCAATTCCCGAATGTTGAAGTACCAGAGCATGTTATGTGAAAACCCACAGATACAACTAGAAGTGAGTCATGCCTTGAATCCAGCCACCTTGATACCCATCAGTGAAGAACTTCCAGAACATGACTGTATCGAAGTCATGGAAACTGTGTTCTCCAGTCGACCTGACCTGACAGATGTGCCCATAGACAATCCTGACCAGATCTATTATGTTGATGGGAGCAGTCTCATCCTTGACGGACGACGCTGTGCTGGATATGCAGTCATCACTCAACACGAAGTAGTTGAATCATCAGCTCTAGCCTCAGGCACATCAGCCCAAAAAGCCGAATTGATAGCACTTACCAGAGCATTGCTGTTAGGAGAAAAACTTGTGCTAAATGTATATACAGATTCCAAATATGCCTTCACTACTTTACATGCCCATGGAGCTCTCTATAAAGAACGAGGGCTCATCACGTCCGGAGGAAAATCAGTCAAGTATGGTCCCGAGATATTGATGTTACTTGATGCAGTTTGGGCCCCAACACGTGTAGCTGTCATGCATTGCAGAGGACATCAAGCCGGAAAAGGAGAAGTTGCCCGAGGAAATAGATTTGCAGATGCTTCAGCATGACAAGCAGCTATGACAGGACAGATTGCCCCACAAGCTATGCCAATGCAAGCAGCATTGTTTCCAGTACCTCTGAATTTATGGACACCACGATATACCACCAAAGAATTGGATTACTACTGTAACAAAGAAGATGGAGTACTGAAAGATGGATGGATTGAGCTGCCACCAGAAGAGGGCAGTCAACCCCCTGGACGAATAGTAATTCCTGAACTGTTAGGACCATCTTTTGTCAAAGCTTTCCACGAAGCCACCCACTATGGGAAGAGTGCTATGGAAAAAGCGCTCAGACCACATTTCTACATCCCTCTATTGACAACCATATCAGCCTCAGTAGCACGTCAATGTCTAACCTGTGCCAAAAATAATGCCAAGCAAGGCCTTTATAACGGCACCCCGAGTCCAGTCAGGAGGTGTAACCCCCATGCAAAACCTCCAAGTTGATTTTACCGAAATGCCAAGAGCCAATGGATACCATTACCTGTTAGTATTAGTTTGTACTTTCTCTGGGTGGGTAGAAGCCTTCCCAACCAGAACTGAGAAAGCCCGAGAAGTTACCAAAGTCTTAATGAGAGAGATTGTCCCTAGATTCGGAATCCCGGCAGTAATAGGGTCAGACAATGGACCCTCATTTGTCTCCCAGGTTACTCAACAGTTAGCAAAAGCTTTACAGATACAGTGGAAACTCCACACTGCATACAGACCCCAGAGTTCAGGGAAAGTTGAGCGAATGAATTGTACCTTAAAAGCCCAAATGTCCAAGCTTTGTCAGGAGACACACTTGAAGTGGCCCCAAGTGCTCCCTATAGCTTTACTCAGAATACGCTCAGCTCCTGTAAAGTCAACAGGATTTTCCCCTTTTGAAGTTTTGTATGGTAAACCCCCACCAATAGTGCAGGGAGTCAAAGGAAATTTAGCCCAAATTGGTTCAGAAGTAACCAGACAAGAACTCCTAGCTCTTAGTTTTGTTCTGCAGACTCTCCATGCGTGGATCCAAGACCAGTTGCCTATCAACTTGACGGAACCCTTGCATCCCTATCAGCCTGGTACCTCGGTGTGGATCAAAGATTGGAAGAAGACACCGTTGGAACCCCATTGGAAGGGACCGTACACCGTCATCCTGTCTACCCCAACTGCAGTAAAGGTAGCCGAGATCGACGCCTGGATCCACCACAGCAGAGTCAAGCCCGCCTCTGATCCTGAACCTGAGCAGTGGACAGCAGAACAGCATCTTGATGCACCCTTGCGAGTTACTCTGAGACGGCAACCAGCAGCTTAGACACTTCATCACAGTGCTTTGCAGTAGCCAAGTCTTTCGAAGAGGATTGCTGTTTTCCATGCAGCACCAGTTTTGTTTCAACGAACCCAATTTGCGTGTGATTTGACACACTACTTTGATACTACATTGACTAAGCCAAACTTCACAAGCCAACTGAAATTGCTAATAAGTTGGTTAATGGGTACTGGACAACCTGAGGATCTTCAATCAACACTCAGCACCCGTTAAATTGCTTCATTAGCAAACGGGACGAAGAATAAAAGACCGTCGTGATCAAGATCGGCAAGCTGAGGATTCAGAAGAACTCCAATCAACATCAACATGCATCTTTACTTTTGCTTTGCTTTGGTTGCCTTCTGTGGAGGTTTTGAACAGACTTATGCTTTACCTCCATGCACTGCTTGCATAACTTCTACTCGAACTGGACTAAAAGTAACTCAGACTTTGATTTACCACTCTTACTATACCTGCAAGGGAAAAGTGACTCGGTGTATTTATAACACCACTGAACTAAATATTTGCACTTATGGCAAAATTAGAGCATGCTATAATCCGCATCAGAATCCATCCTATTACACGTTGGAAATACGATGGAAGGATGCAGATGGACCTATACTAGCTGCTACACCACCACTTAAGGACATTACTAAACCTGCTGTTTTGAATTTTGATGCATGTAATGCCATTAATAGAGATAGTTATTCCACCTGTGGTACTTGGGAGAAAGCGTATCGGAATGACCATAAGTACATGTGTCCAGAGGGTGCCACAGGATGGAGGAAGTGTACAGGAAAAAAGGAACCAGGCTATAGTACTGCACCAGCAGCAGATTACTATTGCCCGTATTGGGGATGTGTTTTTTATGCTACCTGGAATAATGGTATAGTTGATGAGAAGATAGATAAACGAATGGCTACCTTAACCAAGCCAACCACAAATGATAAATGTCAGAAAGATGCTTGTAACCCCTTACACTTACGTATACACAACCCCTATGCTTGGAAACAAGGATACAAGTTTGGTTTGCGGATTGCTGGAGGGGCAATAGATCCAGGAACCATTGTGTATATCAGATTGAATACCCAAGCCCACAAGTCATCTAAATATCATATCCATAATACCTTCTATGAAGCCATGCATGTAAATAAGTTTGAGATCCCTCATCCTTCACAGAATTTATTTCTAGAATTAGCCGGAGCAGTAGTATCTAGTCTTAAGATCTCAGATTGCTATTTCTGTGGCGGAACCCAAATGGGAGACCAGTGGCCCTGGGAGGCCCAAGAATTGAATTATTCTTTGATTTACAATCAGACTGAATTACACAAGACTACCAGTGAATGGGTGTTAGCGCACTCAATCGTTGGACGTCTTTGCTATGCCAGAACTGGACCCCAGTTCACCCAAAAGGTAGGACAGCTGGTCTGTCTTAACCAGAAGTACTATAATGCCACGACCAAAAAGACAGCATGGTGGTCAGGAATCAGACACCCTGAACCTCCTAACCCATTAGCCAGATTTCCTGAACTTGCAGATTTATGGACTAACCTTGCCAAAGTCCATGCCTGGCAAGCCCCACCTGGCCTATATTGGATCTGTGGAAACCGAGCGTATGCCCAACTCCCGCCACAATGGGGAGGAGCATGTGTCTTAGGAACCATCAGACCTTCTTTCTTTCTTTTAAACACTGAACATGGAGAACAATTAGGATACCCCGTTTACACTACCCACCGACACAAACGAGCATTAAGACAGAAACGAGAAGCCTTACAGATAGGCAAGTGGGAGAAGTGGCAGGGTGATGATTGGCCACCAGAAAGGATCATTGAGTATTATGGGCCTGCCACTTGGAATGATGATGGTATGTATGGTTATCGAACTCCAATCTATATGATTAATCGTATTATTCGCTTACAAGCAGTAGTTGAAATAATAACCAATGAAACTAGTCATGCTCTTACGCTCTTAGCTAGACAAAGTACTCAGATGCGCACTGCCATATATCAGAACCGCTTAGCACTTGATTATTTGTTAGCAGCTGAAGGAGGAGTATGTGGTAAACTGAATTTAACTAATTGCTGTTTGAAAATAGATGATAAGGGTCAAGTAGTTGAAGAAATTGCTAAAGATATGCAAAGACATGCTTATGTGCCGGTGCAAACTTGGCACTCATTGAAATTCCCTAACTGGTTTGCTAACCTTTTCTCCTGGCTGGGAGGATTTAAGACTTTCATTGTCTTAGTACTAATTCTTGTTGTTGTTATTTTCTTATTACCATGTTTAATCCCATGCTGTATGCGTTCCATTCATAATGCTATTGACAGCACAGTAGAGCGGAAGACCGCAACTAAAATAATGGCTTTGTATAAAGCCAGCCCTAGTCGTAATCCTTCAATCATGATGTGATTCTTCAAAAGGTGATTTAATTCTCACACCTTATTAAGTAATAGGGTGAGATTAATCAAAGGGGGGAATGTGGCAGGTGCAGGCCTGTGATCCACAGTGTCTGACATAAGCAGGCAGGCCAAACTAGCTTGACCTGTAAATGAAGCATGTGGAGAGGCACATAGGAATTGCACATCCCCCAATATGCTGCTATTGTAGGATAGAACTCTGTAAGAGAACTAAACTAACTTAGGTAAGCAGAACTGAGAGATGGAAAAATACAGAAAAATGTGTTTAAAAGTTACTGATAAGAAAAAGTACATCTGCAAGGAATATAATTGGGAGTGCTGACAGATGAGTTGCAGAGCCCTGCTCCCCTGCATGCACAAATTGGCTATATGGCCTTGAGAGTGTGAAAGTAACAAGTTGATGAACTGACCATTGTAATTGGGACTAGAAGGGGGGTATGCAGGTGCCATGCCCACAGAAGGAACATAATTGGATAAACTTATCAGTACCGGGACCAATGGAAGGGGTACGGGAGGTACGGGAGAGTACCGGGACCAATGAAATGTTTTTCTATACCTAGAATGGAACAGAAGTCTATAAAAGTTGTTGTAATGCTTGAAAACTTTGCTCAGCCATTTTGAAATTGACTTGCTTGAGACTTGTGCACAAATAAATGATTTGGACCTTCTGAACAGACTCCTGGTATCATTGGTTTGTCTGTGCTTTGCTGCTACAAGATATTGGGGGGTGCTGGTGTGGAAAGCTTTATGGACCAGAATTAATAATTTGAAAGTGGCACGGAAGGGTACAGGCAACCAGTGAAGGTGGAATAGTTGGGGGGTTATATGATCTTGGAGGGAGGTGTGTGTGATAAGACGTGCTGCCGTGTTTTGGATTAGTTGAAGGCGAGTTAGTTGATATTTGGGAAGACCGATGAATAGTGAATTGGAAAAATCTACACGGGACATAACTAAAGATAACACCAGAGTGGTGAGGGCCGAGGGGGAAAGGAAGGGGCGAACCGAACGAATTTGGCGAAGAAAAAAGAAAGAGATGTTTTAGTGATATGAGAAATGTGAGTGTGGAAGGATAGGTCGGAGTCAAAGTGCACACCAAGATAGCAGAAAGTAGAGACCAACGGTACAGGAGTGCTAGAGAAGGAGGGGGCTATTGAGTGGGAGGGACCACCATGAGAAAACCAGATAGCGACAGTTTTGGTGAGATTTAGATGTGTAATTGAGTGTTAGCCAGTTTGCCACGTCGGAGAGGCAAGAATCCAGTGCTGAAAGATCAGGACAGGAGGGCGAAGTGTGATGGAGTAAGAGAATGTCATCAGCGTAAAAGAAAGCGGACAAACCAGACTGCTGTATTAAGGAAGCGAGGGGGGTCAAGAAAAGGTTAAAGAGGAGCGGGGCAAGGACGGAGCCTTGAGGGACCCCACAGGGAAGACGGTGGGGATCAGAAGGGGGGGTAGAGGATGAGGAGGAAAGAACCGTACAGGACCTGGAGGAAAGAAAAGAATGGAACCAACGGTGAAATGTGCTACAGAGACCTGCGTCCCGCAGACGTTGAAGAAGAAGGGAGTGATCAATCAAGTCAAAAGCAGCAGAGAGATCCAAAGCGACCGCCACCGAGATGTCACCATGATCGTGCGCAGTGTGTATAGCATTTGTGAAGGCCAAGAGAACGGTTTCGATGCTGTGACCCTGACGGAACCCAGACTGACGGGGGTGCAGGAAATTAATAGATTCAAGGTGATGAGAGAGTTGAGCACAGACATATTTCTCTAAGAGTTTAGATAGAAAAGGGAGATTAGAGACAGGACGATAGTGAGCAGGAACTAAAGGATCGAGTGAGGAGTTCTTTAGAATGGGGCATACCAGAGCGTGCTTCCAGGGGCTGGGAAAAGTCCCTGTAGACAAACTAGAATTAAACATGGTGAGGATGTAAGGAAGGAGACCTAGTGAGGGGGTAAGAAGCCAGGAAGAAGGAATAGGATCGAGAGAACAAGAGGTTTTCTTGGAGGAAGAAATGAGATGATGAAGTTCTGGAGCTGTGATTGGGTTGAAGGTGGCCCAGAAGTGAGAGAGTTGTGAAATAGGCAGGGGAGAAGGAACGGGGGGGGGGGGGGGGAGAGGTGATAGGAGCAGGGCATGAAGGTAAGGACGCTCTTAGGGACATGACCTTATCGCTGAAAAAGGAAGCTAATTGCGAAGGAGGCGGAGTGGGATGAAGCATGGAGGCTGACGGTGGGGCATGGAGAGAGATAAGAGATTGAAAAGTGGAATAGAGGTGCCGGGTCTGGTTTGGGGCATTGGAGATGGCCTTGGAGAAATATGAACGCTTGGCAGAGTGCACCTGAGACCGGTAGTAAGAATGATGGACGTGGAAAGTTGCTAGGGTGACTGGGGAAGGGGCCTTGCGCCACAGCCGCTCCGCTCTCCGAAGATGAGATTGAAGCAGCCTTAGGCCACTGTGGTACCATGGATGTGAAGGGCGATGTCGAGGTGGGAGAGGGTGCAAGGGGGCTACGTGATCGAGAGTTGCAGAGAGAGTGGACGACCAGAGGGCTGCCTGGGAATATGGCGAAAGGAGAGAAAAATCTGAGGGCAAAAGCTCAGTTGCTGCAGGAAAGTGTTGTAGTGTGAGAGAAGTAAGGGTGCGAGAGTGCCGCTCTGGAAGGGAGGAGGGGAGGGAAGAGGAAGACGAGGAGGGGGGGTCCCCTGACCAAGAACAAGACACGGTAAGACAGACGTGATCTGACCAGGGAAGACATATAAAGCCGATGGCAGAAAGTGTGAGAGAAGAGGAAGAGGAGGTCAGGAGAAGGTCAAGGGTGTGACATACAGTGTAGCCCAAAAAAAGTGAGAACATCTCGTAGCATATAAGTTATTTAAAAAGTTAAAAAGACAGATGTAAACGATTGACAAATTAAAAAAACAAAGATGGCGACCGAAAATTGTCAAAATAAAGACGTTATATAGCTATAAAAGGTAAATAAGTAAACTATTTAAGCTTTTAATTTACGAAATGTTCTCACTTTTTCTGGGCCACCCTGTATATACATAGCCTAGAACACCCCATATTCTCTTTCCTTAGATAGGGCTTTTGTGGGAATTCCGAGTGCTTTTTTCTTTATGTAATGCTAGGTGGTTGACTTTAGCCTGCCTTTTGTCAATGAATCTACTCTGCCTGCTCTGACCTCTGTCTGTTTTGGTCTTGTTCTTCTCCAAGTACCTCTCCTGCCTGATTCTTGATGTCCACTCCCTTCTCCTCAGGACCCAGTGCTTTAAGTACTAGATGGCTCAATCTGAAGGGAAAGGGAACCATTACAGGTGAAGGAGCGTGTCCCTGGTCCCCAGTGTTCCCCTGGAGTGGATCTGGCTGTGACAGCTTAATAATCAGTATTTACTACAGAAGGCACCTAATGCGGTCTTGAAGGTTCATATATTGCAGCGAACAACCTGCATGGAGCAAGAGAATTTGACACAGCATTGTAGGTCACCTGTCCAAATTATGCTACATAAGAAATGAGAAAGAGAGAAGGGTGTTACAGCATCTTTTGATTATTCTTCTGTTGGTCCAACAAATGGTATCACAAGCTACAAAGACTCTAAAGGGAAATATTTGCAAAACAGTGGGGTAACAGATTATTCTCTGGCATTCATAGCTATCATGATTTCTATTATACTTTCAACAGAACTGTTTTAAAAACATCTGTTTGTTTGATCAGCATGTTGGTCTAATTATTGTTGAAGAGATAAATCACATATATAACAGAAAAATCTGGTCTAACTTCAAAAAATATATGGTTTCACAAGAATGCTCCACCCGCAACCTTGAATACTAAATGAAATTAAAGAATATATTTGCATCATGTTGTTCACTCCTATTTAATATCTCCACAAAAACATTAAGTTCCAGAAGATCCTGGGTGGTTTTTTTTTTTACTGAAATTGTATAGTTAACTCCAGTAGATATAACGTCCCATTTAATTTATCCATCAGAAGATATCTTCGTTTCTCACATTTTCAGGCCTAATCAGGATCTTCCCAATCCCTTTATCATTTCCTGCTTACTTCTACGCTGCTTGGTCAGATCAAGTTTGTTATTATGGCAGAAGGCAACTACCCAGGCCCCAATGCCAAAGGAACCCTATGACCCACTGCCGCCAGCCCTGAGCTGAAGGAAGCATGGCCCTTTCCAGGTCCATATTAAGGGATCGCAGTTGCTGCAGGTCTTCAGGTGGTGGTAGTGACTGCAATGGAGAAAAAAGGGATCAGCGTGGAGTCTGTAAACCACTGTTTGTGGTGAATAAGATAGGCGCTGTCCAGCCAGGGTTTGGGGGGTGGGGAGATTTTGCATGCAGTGGCAGAAGGAAGCTCCCAAGCAGCTGCTTTTGTGTAGCTACATCAAAGGAGTCGCTTTCTGGCTGGGAATGACGGCCGAGTGGGACCCCACATCCTGACTGCCAGGACAGGGGCATTGTTCAATTTAGCAATGGTCCTGGTTCCATCTCCCACATGGAAGTCTGTATAGGAAGGGATGGGGTCATTATTGCCAGACAGCTAAATTCCCCCCCAGGTCTATCTAACATATGACCATGTTTACTGAACATTAGCACACGCTATCTGCTGTAGCACCCATGTTATTCCTATGGGCAGGGTGGCAGATAGCGCTCACTAACGTTTAGTAAACAATGAGATGTTTGACTGAAGACTAGAGTTTAGGACAACTATACAGAGGGTCGCCATGAGTCAACATCAACTCGATGGCACATGCTGTAACAACAAGACCAAAATGGCATAGCCAATCTGCCCAGCAAGGTATTTAGGGCTGCAACTGCTCTTCTGCATTGGTTACCTGCCTCAAGCTTTTTCACAAGCACAGTGCAATCATTTCGCTGCTGTTTTTGGCTGAACTGCTGCTGGGTGCAGGATTCCCCAGTGCTTTGCTTCTGTTCTCTTGCCTTTAAAGGATCCTCTGTGTTTATCCCATACCTTTTTTGAATTCTGTTACTATTTCCATCTCTGTGTGGAGTTAGCTAATTTTGTGCTAATGTCACTGAAGTACCAAGAGAGGCAGGAAAGCCCACCTTTATTGGAAAGCAATCCCCCCCCCCCCTTGCAACCCTCCTCCTCCCAGTTCCTTTAGAATGACAACTATAGCTTCCCATTGATCCTTTGGATTTTGAAATAGGCCAATTCCCACTTTGGGATGCAATTTGTTTATTTTTGGCCTATAAGCCCCTTTTAATTTCTGGCAACTCTGAGCTAGGCCACTATGGGGCTGGTTAGTATGTACTGGTTCGCAGGCCAGGTAACATAGTAACATAGTAAATGACGGCAGATAAAGACCAGTATGGTCCATCTAGTCTGCCCAGTAAGATGGAAAGAGTAGGTGCACCTGCCGCTCTGTGCAGGCCACCCCTCCCCATGTCTTTGTTTAGGGGTGAACCCATCGCTCCATGTAGGACACCCCTATTTGTTGAGAAATTAGATAGTTAAGTTTATTTTATCCTGTTGCTGTAAAGGGATCCACTGTGTCTGTCCCATGCCATTTCAAATTTTGTCACTGTATTTGCCCCCACCACTTCCATCGGGAGGGCATTCCAAGCATCTACCACCCTTTCAGTGAAAAAGTATTTCCTGACATTGCCTTTCAATTTACCCCCTTACAGCTTCATGTTATGCCCTCTAGTTTTACAGCTTCCCCATCTTTGGAAGAGGTTTGTTTGTTCATTATTTCTCTTTAAGCATTTAAAGGTCTGAATCATATCTCCCCTATCCCTCCTCTCCTCCAGAGTGTACATATTTAGGTCTTCAAGTCTCTTCTCATAAGGCTTCTGATGCAGGCTCCAAATCATTTTGGTCGCCTTCCTCTGAACAGTTTCCAATCTTTTTACATCCTTTGCTGTGTTTTTTTGCCTTTATTTGAGCAGCCACTTCTTTAGAAAACCAAATAGGCTTCCTTCTCCTCTTGTTTTTATTTACTTTCCTTACATATTTATCTGTTGCCCCTTTTATTGCCACCTTTAGTTTAGCCCATTACAATTCCACTTCCCTTATCCCCTCCCACCCTGCCAACTCCTCCTTCAGATACTTGGCCATTTTACTGAAGTCAGTGTTTTTGAAGTTTAGGACTTTGAGCTTGCTGTGATTGGACTGCACCTTCGCTTTTATGTGATGATTGCTGCTGCTCACAGAGGCACTCACCCAGACATTCGACACACTATCACCATTGCTCATTCTCTCTCTGACTGCTTCTAATCACTACTGGTTTAAGACAGACACATGCTCAGAATCATTCAGATGACTGCGGGGGGGGGGGGGGGGGAGGCTATAACAATTGGCAATTGGAGAATCACCTTACCAGGGTGGGGGAAGGAAAAGTAAAAGCTAGAGGACCCTTTCTGAAAGCAGGAGGAAGAGTAAAATTAGCGGGTGGGGAGAAAGGGGAAACCTTTAGTGTGTTCTGAAGTGTAAAGAATTTAATCTGAGCCTGACTTTCCCTACTGCCCTTTCTCCTGGGACTGCATGTGGAAGACGGTCAGGCCCAGAAAAAGAGATAAGGGAGGAAGGGTAGGAAGATGGAGGAAGAGAAGCTAACACTGGAGGGAGCAATGCCAGTGATAGACATGTTGGGGCCCAGGAAATAAATTTGATAAGGTAATTTGGGAACCCCTGTGGCATGGGAACTTAGAGCAATAGCCCTAATTGTTCTCTCTTTCTCAATCATAAAGCCAGCACTGGAAGGGAGAGGAGGAGAGATTGAACCAGGGGCAGCGGAACACTTTTTTGGTTGGACGGGCCCAACAAGCCAATCTCCAGCCCTGCCCCCAAGCTATCTATTCCTGATACTGTGCTGGGCAAAATATTGATGGGGCCATGGCTCCTGTGGCCCACCCCTTTCCACTGTCTATGGATTGAACTGATGGGGGACAAGGACTGGGACAGAGAGAGATCTGGAATAGCATCCAAGATCAAAATTTTGCAAGATGGGGAGGGGGTAGAGGATCACAGATGTAGTTGGGGGGGGGGGTCTATGTGCGGGGGAACAATGTTACACAAATACTCTGGGTGATGGTGCTGGATTGGATTCCCTTTACCCCTGCCAATATGACCAACCTACCTCTTTGTCCCTTACAGTAAGCAGGCAAACTACATCTATGGAGAGGATCCAAGAATGAGGGGGAAAGGGCAGAGGAAAAAGGATCTGTGATAAAGTGAAGGACAGGTGGAGATTATACAAGATTGAGGGAGAATCCACTCCTTGCTTTTTGCCCTGGAACTTCAATGTGCCTAATATCAGCCCTGTAGAGACCAGCAGGGCCAGACCCAGTGCTGTTCCAAGGTGGTAGGTACCCTAGGCAAGTGATTCTTAACTAGGACCGTACCAAGCTAGAAATGTGTCATAAGAACATAAGAACATAAGACATGCCATACTGGGTCAGACCGAGGTCCATCAAGCCCAGTATCCTGTTTCCAACAGTGGCCAATCTAGGTCATACGTACCTAGCAATATCCCCAAAAGACACAGGTTCCACAATGCTTGTACTGGGTCAAGCATTGATATCCTGGGTCCCTTTTTAATAGTGGTTTATGGACCTTTCCTCCAGGAACTTGTCCAAACCTTTTTTGAACCCAGCTATACTAACAGCCCTTACTACATCCTCCGGTAACAGATTCCAGAGTTTGATTACACGTTGAGTGAAAAAATATTTTCTCTTATTTGTCTTAAATAGTTTACCCTGTAGCTTCATTACATGTCCCCTAGTCTTCCTATATTCTGATAGCGTAAACAATTGATCCACGTTTATCCGTTCCACTCCATTCATTAATTTATAGACCTCTATCATATCTCCCCTCAGCCGTCTCTTTTCCAGGTTAAAGAGCCCTAACCTTTTTAGCCTCTCTTCATAGGAGTAGCCTTCCATCCCCTTCACCAATTTGGTTGCTCTTCTCTACTTTTTCTAATAACGCTATGTCCTTTTTAAGATACGGTGACCAGAATTGCACACAATATTCAAGGTGCGGTCGTACCATGGAGCGATACAGAGGCATTATAATATCCTTTGTTTTATTCTCCATTCCTTTCCTTATGATACCTAATATTCTATTTGCTTTCTTGGCCGCCGCTGCACAATGGGTGGAGGGTTTTAACATGTTATCCACGATGACTCCTAAATCTTTTTCCTGGGTGGTGGTTTCTAATGTGGAGCCTTGCATCGTGTAACTATAGTGTGGGTTGTTCTTTCCTAGGTGCATAACTTTGCACTTGTCCACATTAAATTTCATCTGCCATTTGGATGCCCAGTCTTCCAATTTATCCAGATCCTCCTGCAGTTTTCCACAATCCACTTGGGTTTTAACAACTTTAAACAGTTTTGTGTCATCTGCAAATTTGATAACCTCACTAGTTATTCCCTCTTCCAGGTCATTTATGAATATGTCAAAAAGTAGCGGACCCAGTACAGATCCCTGGGGTACTCCACTATTCACCTTTTTCCATTGGGAATATTGGCCATTTAGCCCTACTCTCTGCTTTCTATCTTTTAACCAGTTCCCGATCCACAATAGTACACTGCCTCCTATCCCATGACTTTTTAGCTTCGCCAAAAGTCTCTCATGGGGGACCTTGTCAAAAGCTTTCTGAAAGTCCAGATACACTATATCAACCGACTCACCTTTGTCTACCTGTTTATGCACACCTTCAAAAAAACATATCAGATTAGTAAGACAAGATCTTCCTTGTCTAAAGCCATGTTGGCTGTCTCCCATTAGGCCATGACTATCTACATGCTGTGTAATTTTGTTCTTTATGATGGTTTCTACCATTTTCCCTGGTACTGACGTCAGGCTCACCGGTCTGTAATTTCCCGGGTCACCCCTGGAACCCTTTTTAAAAATTGGTGTTACGTTGGCGACCCTCCAGTCTTCAGGTATTACAGATGATTTTAATGAAAGTTCACAGATTACCAATAGCAGGTCTGCAATCTCATATTTCAGTTCTTTCAACACTCTGGGATGTATACCATCCGGTCCAGGTGATTTGCTACTATTCAGTTTATCAAATAGTTGTAATATATCTTCCCGGTGTAGCGATATTTCTCTCAATTCCTCTGCAGTATCACCTTTAAATACCACTTCAGTCTTGGGTAACTTCCCTACATCTTCCTCAGTAAAGACCGAAGCAAAGAATTCATTCAGTCTCTCTGCTATAGCCTTGTCTCCTCTTACTGCCCCTTTTACCCCTCTATCATCTAATGGTCCAATTGACTCTCTCACAGGCCTTTTGCTACGAATGTACTTGAAAAAGTCTTTATTTCGTGTTTTTGCTTCTGTAGCAAGTTTCTTCTCAAATTCCCGCTTTGCCTGCCTTATCAATGCTTTGCATTTAACTTGCCAGTGCTTGTGCTGTTTCCAGTTTTCATCATTTGGCTCTTTTTTCCATTTCCTGAAGGGCATTGCCTTTAACCTTTCCCGGCATTTGCGGCTTCATTGAAACAGCCGCCAGCGGGAAGGTAAAGGTTCTTCACGCTGGCGGGCTGTGCAGAGGGAGCCGGGGCCTCGCGCGGGCTTCCCCGACTCCCTCTGCAGCCCCTTAGACGGCGCGGGGTTCTTCTGGGGGGCGGCTAGGACTGGATGGGCTGTGATGGGGGGGGGAAACAGACTGGAAATGGGCTGTGATGGGGGGGGAGAAACGGACTGGAAATAGGCTGTGATGGGGGGGAGACTGAAAATGGGCTGGAATGGGGGAAACAGACTAGAAATGGGCTGTGATGGGGGGAACGGACTGGAAATGGGCTGTGATGGGGGGGAACAGACTGGAAATGGGCTGTGATGTGGGGGGGGGAGAACGGACTGGAACTGGGCTGTGATGGGGGGGAACGGACAAATTGGGCTGGGATGGGGGAAACAGACTGGAAATGGGCTGTGATGTGGGGGAGGGGGAGAACGGACTGGAAATGGGCTGTGATGGGGGGATGGACAAATTGGGCTGGGATGGGGGAAACAGACTGGAAATGGGCTGTGGTGGGGGGGGGTAGAACAGACTGGAAATGGGCTGTGTTGGGGGACCGGACTACAATTGGGCTGTGATGGGGAGGACTGCAAATGGGCTGTGATGGTGGGGGGGATAGGACTGCAAATGGGCTGTGATGGTGGGGGGGGGGAAAGGACTGCAAATGGGCTGTGATGGTGGGGGGAATGGATGAAATGGGCTGTGATGGGGGGGAACTTGGACTGGAAATGGGCTGATGAAGAGCTGGATTAGGACTGGAAATGGGCTTATGGGGGCTGGAATAGGGCGAAGTGGGCTGACGAGGGGGCTAGGATTGGAAATTAGCTGATGGGGGAGCGTGGAGGAAATAGGCTGATGAGGGACTAGAATGGAACTGGAAAAGAGCATATGGGGGCTAGGACTGGAAATGGGCTGATGAGGAGCTAGGATAGGACTAGAAATGGGCTGATGGGGGGAACGTAGACTGCAAATGGGTGATGGGCTGGAATAGGACACTGGAAATGGGCTGATGGGGGCTGGAATAGTACTGGAAGTGGGCTGATGGGAGTTGGAAAAGGGCTGGAAATGGGTTGATGGGGAGCTTGGAGTGGAAATGGGCTGATGGGGGGGCTGGAATGGAACTGGAAAACAGCATATGGGAGGCTAGGACTGGAAATGGGCTGATGTGGAAGCTTGGGAGACTGGGACTAGAAGGGGGCAGATGCTGGGTGGGTCTAGAACTATAAAGGAGCTGATTTTGGGGGAGGACTAGAAAGGGATGGGAAATGAGAATGGAGAGGGGAAAAGATATTTTGTGTGGGAGGGAAGAAAAGTCTATGAAGGGCCGGGTATTGGAAGAGTAAGTGTAGATTGAGAATGGAAGGGTGAAATTTGAGTGGATGATAAAGCAATAAGGAAAGAAATGGAGGAAAGAGCAAAAGGGGAAAGATCAGTATGTTAAAGCAGATATAGAGAAAAAATTTGGAAAAAATCTAAAAGAGAAGAAAGGAAAATGGATTGCTCGCAGAAGACACAAAGAAACCAGAAGAAAGTGACTGGAGCAATTGCAACTGAAAAGAAAATGCACAAGCAACAAAAGGTAGAAAAATACTTTTTTATTTTGAATTTATTAACTGGAATATATCCGCTCTGGGAAATGTGCATTGTTAACATCTTTTGTGTTTTGTTTAGTACAAGAGGAAATTAATTTATGTTTTATTTCTCCAGTGTTGTTGTACATCCCAAGTTTGGCTTTTGGGGTTCCCAGTTTAATTATTGTCTTCCTATTTCTAAATTGTGATCCCTTGTTCTTTGGTGACGGTCTATATTCTGCATTTTAACCAAGCTGAGGTATTCTGTTCATGTAGTTTCTATTTGACCATGTCACTTGTTCTCTTTCCCCAGTAGGAGATGCATTGGTATTCTCTGAGATGTATTGGTTTAATATTTGCAGCGTTGCCTTTTGATAGGTAGGGTTTGGTGCTTTGTGAGTCCTGGCAGAGCTGTTATGATATGGTGGATTTGCTATGAGTTCTAAAAGGTCAGTGTTTATATTACTTCCTAATGGGCCTGGCGGTTGGCACTGGAATATAGTAGCGTAGAAATCTATTAGTCTTTCTTTATCCAGACACTCATTAAGAAGCATGTTTACTAAAGATGCATGTTAACATTATGCAAATATTTATGCAAATGATGCTCCCTATGCAAATGAGGCCCCGCAATTAATCTCTGCCCATGGCCCCACACCCCCCTTGGGCCGCCCCTGCTTACCCATGCCAGAAATGATATTTAAAGGTGATGTATCAGAGAAATTGAAACAAATCTTGATAAATCGGGAAGATGTATTACAGCTATTAGATAAACTAAAGAGTAACAAATCACCTAAACTGGATGGCATGCATCCCAGGGTGCTGAAAGAACTGAAATATGAGATTCTGGAACTATTATTAATAATCTGTGATCTATCATTAAAATCACAAATTGGAGAGTGGCCAATGTAACTTCAGTTTTTAAAAAGGGTTCCAGGGGTGATCCAGGAAACTACAGACTGATGAGCCTGGTTAAAAGATAGAAAGCAGAGGGTAGGGCTAAATGGCCAATTTTCCCAATGGAAAAAGGTGAATAGTGGAGTACCCCAGGGATCTGTGCTGGGGCCGCTGCTTTTTAACATATTTATAAATGACCTGGAAAAGAGAATAATGAGTGAGGTTATCAAATTTGCAAATGATACAAAACTATTTAAAGCTGTTAAAACCCAAGAGGAATATGGAAAATTGCAAGAGGATCTTGAACAATTGGAAGACTGGGCATCCAAATGGCAGATAAAATTTAATGTGGACAAGTGCAAAATTATGCACCTAGGAAAGAACAACCCAAACTATAGTTACACGATGCAAGGTTCCACATTGGGAACCACCACCTAGGAAAAAGATTTAGGCGTCATCGTGGATAACATGTTAAAAGCCTCCACCCAGTGTGCAGCAGTGGCCAATAGAGCAAATAGAATGCTAGGTATCATAAGGAAAGGAAAGGAAAATAAAACAAAGGATATTATACTGCCTCTGTATTGTTCCATGGTGAGACCGCACCTTGAATATTGTGTGCAATTCTGGTTGCCGTATCTTAAAAAGGATATAGCGTTATTAGAAAAGGTACAGAGAAGAGCCACCAGAATGGTAAAGGGGATGGAAGGATACTCCTATGAAGAGAGGCTACAAAGGTTAGGGCTCTTCAACCTGGAAAAGAGACGGCTGAGGGGAGATATGATAAAGGTCTATAAATTAATGAATGGAGTGGAAAAGAGGACCATGTGATGCAGTAAGCATGTGGCAGTAGATCAGCTAGCTCCGGAATACCCCGCCATAAAAACTGAATTTAAATGGTGAAATCCTGCTGGAAAGGCTGACCGTGAGGGTGGAGATAAAGAGCAGAGACCCTGAGAGAGTGACGGAGCGAGCACCAGCGACAAACAGCGATGGCAAAGAAAACGGGGAAGAAGGAGAAGCCCCGTGTTCAGGAAACTAAAATGGCATCTTCTGCTCTGGCGAGCCCGACAAGTAACCAGCCTGTAGGGGCAGTGGAAGAGGTGACTAGCGCAGTGGTGGCAGCCCTGGAAGGGAGATTCCAGGCGCTATCGGAGCAGATGTCTCAAGTGGGGCAGGCGGTGGCGGAAATTGGCCCGAGAATAACGCAGGTGGAACAGCGGGTGGAGATGGTGGAGGAAACACAGCAAAAGCAGGCCCAGACAATAAAAGAGATGGAGGAGAAAATTAAAAGCTGCGTGGACAAGATCGATGACCTGGAAAATCGAGGGAGGTGGAAAATCTTGAGAATCGTGGGGATATCTGAGCCAATCAAGGATGGCGAACTGCGTGGATATTTGGAAACATGGTTGGTTTCTCAGCTTCCCCTGGAGGCAAGTGTGGGTCCGTTAGTCATCGAAAGAGCACACAGACTGGGGCAAAAAAGAGAAGGAGTGGGCCGGCCACGTGTGGTGATAGTGAGATTTCTAAACTTTGTCCAAAAAGCAGCAGTGCTACGAGCAGCTAGAACAAAGAGAAATAAGAATTCAGGCCCACAGAAATTATTAATTTTCCAGGATTACTCGACACAAGTCAGTTTGAGACGGAGAGAATTTGCTGGGACTTGCACTACACTTATACAAAAGGGCATGCATTTTGCTCTCATGTATCCTGCGCGATTGAAGGTGGAACATCAAGGCAAGCAACACATTTTTAATACTGCTAAAGCGGCGCAGTCCTTTTTGGCAAAGTTGACTGACAGCTGAATGTTGGTCAGAGGTATGAGGACGGAGGAGAATACCTAAGGGACTTGAGGTTTGAAATATACTGCGATGGAGCTTTTTACATCAAGAAGGGAGAGAACTATATGGAACTGAGTACATAAAACGGAACTGTATATGGACTGTTGGTGCGGAGGATGTTTTGGTATGTGCCGGTGCAGGCAAGAACATAGAGGAGCGCATCTATCGGAAACTACAATGGAGTGAGCTCAGCGAAGATATTGAGAAGCAGAGAGACTGAGATTACTGAACTTAGATGGGAACTTACACAAAACGTGAGCCAAAACAGCAGAAGAGAGATGAGAGCTGAGCGATGTGGTGTCGGTAGGGGGACGATGAATGTAGTTATGGGAGAGCGGGCAAACATGTCCAGGCCTCCTCTGCCTTGTGGATCCCCTCTCTCAGGAATGTGACCTCAATAGCATGATACAGGTTAAGAATAATGTTTAATGTTAGACTGTTAGAATAATGTTTAATGTGAGAAGGTTTATGTGGGTTGTATAAAATATGTTTATTGACACATGGGGAGGCTGGGAATGGGTTACTGTTAGGCCAACTGAGGGGAGGTGGGGTGAAGGAGGATGGGGAGGGTAGTGAGGGAGGAGAAGGGTAATCAAGGGAAGATTTTAACTAATCGTAATAATGTAGAGAGGGAGAAGTATGGAGAAAGGAACACAGATAAATGTGGAAGTGGCAACTGAATAAGCGGGGAAGCAAAGTTGGTGGAGGTGGGTCTGGAATGCATCATTCGTGGTCAAAGGAGGGGGTCCATAGGGAGGAGGGCAGGGAATGGAGATAAGGGGAGCAGGATGGGGAGGGAGGGGAGGTGAGGGAAAGGGGGGGGGGAAATGACAGGTATGGGGGGGAAGATAGGAGTGGGGGGGTTAGAGGATCCTCGAGAAAAAAGAGGCAAAGAGAATGTGTTGCTGATATGGAGGCAAGCGAGAATACTGTGGAGTGCAAGTGGGGGTGGGCCCTGGGCTGGGGGGGCCTACTACACAACAAGATTGCGAGATGAGTGCGCGGACTATACCTATAAAGAAATATGGGAATGACTAATGATATGCGATTGATCTCGTGGAATGTTTGTGGAATAGGGACGCCAACTAAGAGACACAAGATATTAAGGGTATTTAGAGATAAGCAAGCGAGTATTGCGTTTTTACAGGAAACGCATCAGACTGATGTGGAACATGATAAGTTGAAAAGAGGGTGGGTTGGGACGGTCAACGGAGCTTCTTCAGGCAGTAAGAAAGCGGGAGTGGCAATCTTAGTAGGGAAACAGATAGGATTGGAGGTTGACCAGATCATTAAAGACCCGGGAGGATGCTATTTAATTGTGGTGGGGCGGATAAGGGGTAGTAAATTGAGTTTGGTCAACATATATGCCCCCAATACATACGATGCCTCATTTTACAATAGGTTAGGTAAAAGCTTGAGTGAACTTAGTCAAATCCTGATTATAATTGGGGAGGGGGGGACTTTAACTGTGTCCTAGAAGAGTCAATGGATCGGTCAGGTACCAGAGGGATGACCAGGGATAGGAGATCTCAATGGGTTAGAGGTATTTGTGAAGGGTATGATCTAGTGGATTACTGGAGAGCATTTCATCCTTTGGATAAAGATTACACACACATTTCTAGGGTGCATGCAACAGGTTCTAGAATAGATTATTTCTTGGGGTCCAAGAGGCTGTTTGCGAGAGTGAGTAAAATCGAGATAGGTCCTGTGCATATATCAGATCATGTGTATGTGTGGATGGATTTGAGATGGGGGCCAAGCAAAAAGGGGAATTTGTGGAGATATCCTCTTGGCTATAATAATGACAACAACTTCTGGGTCTTTTTGAATGCTCATTGGGAGGAATATGTGCAATTTAATGGAGAGCACAAAGACAATCCCACATTGTTTTAGGAAGCAGTGAAGGCGGTGTTAAGAGGGCGAATTATTGAGTATGGGGCCATAAGAAGGAAGGCATATAATAGTAGACTGCTCCATTTGGAAAAGGAATTATGTAGGGCAAGGAGAGCTATGTTTAGGAAACCGACATCGGGAGGAAAGTGGAGTTAGATTGCTTACAAAAAGAGGTGAACCTCCTGTTGCAAGAAAAAACGACCCAGTCAATGATGTATTATTGATATAAACTGCATAAATTTGGAAATAAGGCAGGGCGGTTACTCTCAGGTTTAGTGAGAGCCAACTGCAGACAGATGCATATAGGGGCACTGCGGGATGCAAAAGGCAAAGTGCAGACGGGTCAGGCTGAGATTGAAAGGATTTTCAGAGATTATTATATGACTCTTTATGACACAGAAGCAGGAGATAAAAAAAAGGCTTACAAATTTCTACGTAAAGTTGGATTACCCAGTTTGTCAGTGGAACAAAGGGAGGTGTTGAATGCTCCAATTGGAGAAGCAGAAGTATTGGCAGTAATAAAGCGGTTACACAATTGCCGGGCCCCTGGGCCTGACGGATACAGGGGAGAATTTTATAAGCTGATGCGGGATCGGGTAGTGGGGCCTCTAACAGAATACTATACAGATCTTGTAAAAAGTCAGAGATTCCCGTATGAGAAAAATAGAGTGATACTCACGATTATTCCTAAACCCGGTAGAGATGGGTTAGAACCAGAGTCGTATCGGCCAATTTCTCTATTGAACGTCGACATAAAAATTTTGGCAAAAGTGATGGCGGAGCGAGTGGCGGAGTATGTTCCACAGTTAATTTATGAGGACCAGGTGGGTTTCTTGAAGGGTAGACATGTGGTCAAAAATGTTCGGAGGATTATTTCATCGCTATATATGACGGCGGCGGTGGGAGAACCAGCCGTCCTTATAAGTTTTGACGCTGAAAAAGCGTTTGATCATGTTGATTGGCAGTACATGTATCAGGTGTTGGAAGCTATGGGTATTGGGGGGTTCTTTCTAGATATGATTAAGCTTTTATATACTGAGCCTAGAGGGCAAGTATTAATAAATGGTTCCGCTCGGGAGAGTTTCTAATACGGAGAGAGACTAGGCAGGGATGTCCACTGTCCCCACTGCTTTTCATCCTAACTCTGGAGCCCTTGCTGGAGAGAATCCAAACCCATAAAGATCTAGTGGGGGCGCGAGAAGGGAAAGAGGAATTTCGTGTCTCCGCTTTCGCTGACGACATTTTGGTCTATCTAGGGGCCCCTACAAAGAAGTTGCCAGTGCTGTTATGAATTTTTGAAGACTTTGGAGTGTTTTTGGGATTGAAATTAAATTTAGACAAGTCAGAGGTGCTGGATTTACATCAGGCCTTAAAGAGGGACTGGGTAGGAAACTTTCCATTAAGGTGGGCTGAAAATGGGATTAAATACTTGAGTGTGTATCTACCAAGGGACCTGGGAAGATTGCAGACGTATAATGTTGGGAAATTAATGGAACAAACTATTGATCGGTTGCGTCGATGGGGGGATCTCCCGCTGTCAATGGGGGGGGGGGCGGATAGCAATATATAAAATGACCATCTTTACGAAGTGGTTGTACATCTTACAAACTCTACTGATAGCACTGACTCGGAGGGAGGTGGCGGGTCTGGAGAAGAGTCTAAATGTATTTTTTTGGAAAGGGAAAAGACCACGGGTTAGCCTTAAAAAATTGCAGAGGCCATGGGAAAATGGAGGGATGGGAGCCCCAGATATACGGAGATACAATATTGCGTGCCTGTTGAGGATCTTGCGGGATTGGTTGAGTATGACAGCAGATTATACACCTATAGACTATGAGCAAGAGGTGGCGTGGCCATTGGCTTTGAGAAATATCTTGCATGCAAGAGTGGCGGACTTGCCCCAAGTGGCTTGCGGTCATCCGATATTTAAGGTGATGCGGAGACTGTGGTGGATGCTTTGCCGGAAATGTTCCAGGAATCATAGGGTGACTCCTTTCTTGCCATTATATGGTAATGGCACATTTCTCCCGGGGATGCAGGGGGGTACGTTCCGTAGGTGGGAGACCAAGGGGATTATGGCTATAGAACAGGTAGTAAACGAATCAGGAAAAGTGCTAGAATTTACTGAGATGAGGGCTAGATATGGGCTGACCAACAAGGACAGTTTTGCTTATCTCCAAATGAGACACTATGTGGGTCAGTTGGGGCAGAAGGATTTACATACAGATCTATGCTCTAAATTGGAGGAGCTCTTATATTCCAGAATGGAAACCCAGGCTCGGGTCACCAACTTGCAGAAGGAATATTTTAAGTTGGCGGAGACACCTAGAGAGGGGGAATTAGCCTCAGTGTGGGCATATGACCTGGGGGTGAAGATAGGTGGAATAGATATGTTGAGAGCTTTTTCCGATATACCTAAGTGGAACAAGCATGTGGGGTAGCGGGAAATGCAGTACCGGGTACTGCGGAGGAGCCACTTTGCTTCCTGTAGAGCATTTAAAGCAGGAAGTAGTGCTTCAGAAAGCTGTCCGAGATGTGGGATAGATAGAGCAGACCTGGGACATATGTGGTGGCAATGCTTGCGAGCCGTGCGATTCTGGGGAACCCTGGTGAAATATCTTACATCCATACTGGGGGTCACAATGAGGAAAGATCCCAGGGTATTAATATTGGGTATGCTTAGGTACGTGGAGGGGTTGGAGAGGAGGCAAAGGGAATGGCTGGGGAAGATCTTGCTGGTAGCACGGAGAGTTATACTGTTAAATTGGTTATTACCACAGGGTCCTACTATGGGGCATTGGAGGAGAGAAGTATATAAGTTATTGCTTGTAGAGCAGGTGGGAGCACGAACCAATGAAAGAACTACCAGGATATTCCTGGAAGAGTGAGGTCCCTATATACAGACACTGACTCCACAAAACAGGAGTAGGATCCTTAATGTACTCCATTGAAGATAAAACGATATTCACAGGATGGTATGAGTATGCTTCCAAAATGGTAAAAAGGTGTGGGAATTAGATACAGGGAGGGGGAGGGGGCTCCGATGAAAGAGGGGGGGGGGCATACTCAAGTTCCGGGGTGGGGAGGGGGGAATATAAGAGAGAGACATGAGGTGTGTTTCTTAAGGGTGGGAGAAGAGGGTGGAAAAAGGGGGGAAGGGAGAAGGAAGGAGTAGATACAAGCTGAGACAGCGAGCACTCTAGAGTCGATTGCGGTTGGGTTTTGAGGATATGTGGATATATCGTTAAGGAATATACCTTACTATAACACGAAGGGGATGGGAGATAAAAATGAAAACGATGAGACAGACTTCAAGTGTTTGTAATGATATTAGTTTATCTTCTTTAATGATGTACTGGAGGGTGTGTGGCCGGAAGGCATATACACCGGAGTTGATATGGAATGTGTTATACTTATATTTGTGTCTCAATAAAGAAAAATGTAACATAATGAATGGAGTAGAATGGGTAAACGTGGATCAATTGTTTATGTCATCAGAATATAAAAAGACTAGGGGACATGCAGTGAAGCTACAGGGTAACCTATTTAAGACTAATAAGAGAAAATATTTTTTCATTCAACGTGTAATCAAGCTCTGGAATTTGTTACCAGAGGATGTAGTAAATGCTGTTGGTGTAGCTGGGTTTAAAAAAGGTTTGGACAAGTTCCTGGAGGAAAGGTCCATAAACCCAAAAGGGACATGGGATATCACTGCTTGACCCAGTACAAACACTGAGGAACCTGTGTCTTTTGGGGAAACTGCTAGGTACTTATGACTTAGATTGACCACTGTTGGAAACAGGATACTGGGCTTGATGGACCTTGGTCTGACCCAGTATGGCATATCTTATGTTCTTATATCAGTACTGGGAAAAATGGTATAAACCATTATAAAGAACAAAATTACTGAACATGTAGATAATCATAGTTTAAAGGCAAAAAGCCAACATGGATTTAGCCAAAGAAAGTCTTGTCTCACAAATCTCTTATATGCTTTTCAAAGTGTGAATAAATAGGTGGATAAAGGTAAGCCAGTTGATATAGTGTAGCTAGGTTTTCAGAAAGCCTTTGACAAAGTCCCTCATGAGAGGCTCTTGGAGAAATTAAAAAGTCATTGGATAGGAGGCAACATACCATTGTGGATCAGGAACTGGCTAATAGATAGAAAACAGAGAGAAGTGCTAAATGGCCAATTTTCTCAACGGAGAAAAGGAAGTACCACAGGGATCTGTGCTGGGTCCGCTGCTTTTTAACATATGCATAATTGACCTGGAAATGGGACTAATGAGTGAGGTAATCAAATTTGCAGATGACAGAAAATTATTCAAAGTTGTTAAAACACAAGAGGATGGTAAAAAATTGCAAGAGGACCTTGATAAATTGGAAGACAGGGCAACCAAATGGCAGATGACATTGAATATGGACAAGTGCAAAGTTATGCACATGGAGGCTGATTCCAATAGGTGCACAGCCGGGATGGTGGGATGCCTAAAATCTGGATGGGCCCAAGTTGTACCCAATTCCGCAATCCCGCAATTGCAGAATGGGGCACTCAGATGGTCCGGCGTGCACCAGATCCTATGAAGGGATATGTCCAGGATAATGCCCATACAAGCAGCACAATGCTCTGACTGGTGTGTTGGTGTAACAGCGTCCCATTGGCGTGTTCAGCTGGGGTTGCAGAATGCCCAGACCATAACTGGCACCGGCACACTGCTGCCCAACCCTATGGCATTGTGGGCTCCCATGGTCTGGATTGGGTGGTGGGTGCCTTTCCGAGGCATTGCATTGGGGTTGGGGGGGCCTGCATGCCACAAAACTGTGCTGTGCCTGGTGCTTATTCCACCATCGGGATGGAATAAGTTAAGTGTCTTTCTTGCTACCGGAGGATATACAGAGGTCTGTCCTTCCTGAATGGCCTCTGAATGTCCTGGTGCCCTGCTCTTCCCCCTCTCACCCATGTTCAGTGCTCCCCACACAAGTGCTCCATACATATGGGAAGTACTTGGACCAGAATCACTTTCAGGGGCAGTGCATGGGTTGGACATCCAACCCCGCTATTCGCTGTTGTGAATGACCATCTTAGGGAAGAAGAACCCAAAGTATGGTTAGATGATGCAAGGTTTCACATTAGGAACTGCTACCCAGGAAAAGGATTTAGGTATCATTTATTTATCTAACAGGTCTTTTATACTTCTTTATCATTTTTAGTCAAAGCAGTTTCCATTGTAATTTAAACTTGGTAATGTACATTAAACAGGGACATTGATAACTTTGAAGACAATGGATGGTTAAGTGATCTGCTCAATGCCACAAGGAGTGCTAGTGGAAATCAAATCCTGGTCTCAGGATTCCCAAGCTAGTGCTCTAACCATTAAGCTATTCTTCTACTCCATTGCTGCACACTGGGCAGAGGGTTTCAACCTATTTTCACCATGGATAATACGTTGAAATCCTCAGCCTAATATACAGCAGTGGCCAAGAAAGCAAATAGAATACTAGGAATCATAAAGAAAAGGAATAGAGAATAAAATGAAGGCTATTATAATGTCTCTATTGCTCCATGTTGCGACCACATCTTGAATATTGTGTGCAATTCTGGTTGCCATATCTTAAAAGGAATATAGCAGAATTAGAAAAAGTACAGAAAAGAGCTACAAAAATAATAAAGAGGCTGGAAGGAAAGGCTTAAAATATTAGGGTTCTTCAACTTGGAAAAGAGATGGCTGAGAGGAGATATGATACTCATAGAGGTCTATAAAACAATGAAAAGAGTGGAATGGATAAATGTAGATTGGTTGTTTACTCATTCAAAAAGTAGAAAGACTAGGAGACACACAATGAAACTACAATGTAGCACATTTAAGACCAATCAGAGAAAATAGTACATAAGAACATAAGATATGCCATACTGGGTCAGACCAAGGTCCATCAAGCCCAGTATCCTGTTTCCAACAGTGGCCAATCTAGGTCATACGTACCTGGCAGTTTCCCCAAAAGACACAGGTTCCACAGTGCTTGTATTGGGTCAAGCATTGATATCCTGGGTCCCTTTTTAATAATGGTTTATGGACCTTTCCTCCAGGAACTTGTCCAAACCTTTTTTAAACCCAGCTACACTATCAGCTCTTACTACATCCTCCGGTAACAAATTCCAGAGTTTGATTACACGTTGAGTGAAAAAATATTTTCTCTTATTTGTCTTAAATAGTTTACCCTGTAGCTTCATTGCATGTCCCCTAGTCTTTCTATATTCTGATAGCGTAAACAATTGATCTATGTTTACCCGTTCCACTCCATTCCTATGTCCAAAAGTCTTTCCTATGTCAAAATCATCAATGTTGCCTCCCCGGTGATGGCCCTACCCTTGTACTTAATTCCCCCACCCCTATGTAACACCGCTTTGACACGGTGAAAAGCGGTATATAAATACAGCTAAATAAATAAATTTATAGACCTCTATCATATCTCCCCTCAGCCGTCTCTTTTCCAGGTTGAAGAGCCCTAACCTTTGTAGCCTCTCTTCATAGGAGTAGCCTTCCATCCCCTTTACCATTTTGGTGGCTCTTTTCTGTACCTTTTCTAATAACGCTATATCCTTTTTAAGATACGGCGACCAGAATTGCACACAATATTCAAGGTGCTGTTGTACCATGGAACGATACAGAGGCATTATAATATCCTTTGTTTTATTTTCCATTCCTTTCCTTATGATACCTAGCATTCTATTTGCTTTCTTGGCTGCCGCTGCACACTGGGCGGAGGGTTTTAACATGTTATCCACGATGACTCCTAAATCTTTTTCCTGGGTGGTGGTTCCCAATGTGGGTGGTGGTTCCCAATGTGGGTGGTGGTTCCGTAGGTTGGATATTGAGTTTGCTGGCAGTGGTTCAATGGTGTAATGCTGGAACATCGACAATAATAATTGTTGAAAGTTCATGTGCAGAGTAATTACAGTGAGGCAAGGTAAAAAAATCATACAGCCAAAGCCCCTGATGAAGGCATAAGCGAAACACGGCCTGTGTCGGGCCTGGCTTTGAGGTATAAGAGTAATTAATAAATAGTTCCTTCCTTGCTATCCACGTTTCATACTGGGGTGTTGAATGGCACGTGGATTGTGCTTGTTTGTTGGACAGTCTTCCAATTTATCCAGATCCTTCTGCAGTTTTCCACAGTCCTCTTGGGTTTTAACAACTTTAAACAGTTTTGTGTCGTCTGCAAATTTGATAACCTCACTCGTTATTCCCTTTTCCAGGTCATTTATGAATATGTCAAAAAGTAGCAGACCCAGTACAGATCCCTGGGGTACTCCACTAGTCACCTTTTTCCATTGGGAAAAATTGGCCATTTAGCCCTACCCTCTGCTTTCTATCTTTTAACCAGTTCCCGAGCCACAATAGTACACTGCCTCCTATCCCATGACTTTTTAGTTTTGCCAAAAGTCTCTGGTGAGGGACCTTGTCAAAGGCTTTCTGAAAGTCCAGATACACTATATCAACTGACTCACCTTTGTCTACCTGTTTATTCACACCTTCAAAAAAACATATCAGATTAGTGAGACAAGATCTAGTGAGACAAGATCTAGTCTTTCACTCAACATGTAATCAAACTCTGGAATTTGTTACCAGAGGATGTAGTAAAAATTGTTAATGTAACTGGATTTATAAGAAGTTTGGATGAGTTCCTGAAGGAAAAGTCCATAGACCACTGTTAAAGAGGACCGGAAAAATATACTGCTTACCTATGGGACAAGAAGCATGGAATCTGCATAGCTTTTGGGAACCTGATAGGTACATGTGACCTGGTCACTGTTGGACCTGGATTGGTCACTGTTGGAAACAGGACACTGGGCTTAATGGACCCTTATGGCATATTTTATGTCTATGTTTATGTCTATGTTTTATGGGGCTAGATGGGGGGCTGGGACTGTAAGGGAGCTGACAGTGAGATGGTACCGGGACTGGAACGGGGCTAGATAGTGGGGGGTGGGAATAGTACTGGAAAGGAGCCGACACTGTGGGAGTACTGGGACTAGAAGGGGGTTAGACAGTGGGGGAGAGATACTCAGACTCAAAAGGAGCTAGATGGGGAGGAGGGCTCTGGGACTGGAAGGGAGCTGACATTTGGTGGCAGGGAATGCAAGTAGCTGTCACTGGCAATGGAACTGGAAGGGGCTAGTGTGTGTGAGGGGGACTGAGATTGCAAGGCTGTCATTGTGGATGGTTCTCAGACTAGAAAGGGCTAGACAGTGAGGGGGGGGGGTCTGGCACTGCATGGGAGTGGACATTGGGTGACTGGGAATGCAAGGGGCTGACACTGGGTATGGTACTGGAACTGGAAGAGGGCAGAGGGGGAAAATCATTGAGATTTGAGGTGACAAAAACAAGGACTTAGGAAGGAGGTACAGAGGCTGGGTGAGCAGGGCTGGCCTGTCCACTAGGCAAGCTAGGTGGCTGCCTAGGGCAGCTGACAAGGGTGGCTGGCTGTGTGTTGCCACTTTTTTGCCTGTGGTAGACTATGCGCTTTGGCACACATGGCCTGCCACTTCTGATCCCCCTCTAACGCAACTTACAGCAGCTTTTTGGAGTCTCAAGGCACACTGTTGTTACTCCGTTATTTTATAAATTACATTGGCTTAAGATTCCTCAAAGAATTTTTTTTAAGTTTTATGTGTTATTGCATACATTTTTTAATGATTTTGTTTCTTCTCAGTTCTAGCTCTTTTATTACTATGTTAATAACGTAGCGCCCTTTGAAAATCCCAGATATGTCCCTAATGCGCCCAGATGCTATGTGATTAGCATTGGGGCATGTTAGGGGCGTTCCAGGGCACAGCAGGGGAGGAGGAATAGGCTAACTGGATAGCACCGGTTCTTGTTGCTACCTGCTTAACCCTCTGCGCCTTAAAGATAGGTGAGACTTTTCCTTGCCTGTCTTTCAGGTGCAGGGGCTAAGCAGGTGGCATTGAAAATCGGTGCTACCCGGCTAGCGCCTGCTGCTTCTGGGTTGTGCGGCGAGACCCAGATTTACAATGCAAGGGCTGCATATACCCCGGCATTGAAAATCTAGGTTAGATGGATGACTGATGGGCTGTGCTCCGCGGCGCATAGCACCGCTCAGATGAAAATCGGGCCCAAAGTCTAAGGGCCCAATATTCAGTTACTACTACAGTTACTTACTACTCTGTTCAGAAAACCGGTTCAGCGAAATTGTTTGTTGAGTTATAGGAGTTTTCACCCTGAACCCCTCCGCGAAGGATTACCTTACAGGCAATTTTTGAGGATCCGGAGATTGTGTACGTCTGTGGTTCAAAATCGGGCCCAAAGTCCAAGGGCCCAATATTCAGTTACTACTACAGTTACTTACTACTCTGTTCAGAAAACCGGTTCAGCAAAATTGTTTGTTGAGTTATAGGAGTTTTCACCCTGAACCTCTCCGCAAAGGATTACCTTACGGGCAATTTTTGAGGATCCGGAGATTGTGTACGTCTGTGGTTCAATTTAAATATCATGCGGTGGATTTGAAGAACCGGCTTCTTTATAAGGGTTACTCCCGGGAGGTAATTTCCCGTGCATATTGCAGGGCTTTGTATTCTCATAGAGAATGTTTTTTTGATCCTGATTTTATTCAGGCCCGGTCGGTTAATAGATCGGAGGATGTATTGACAGGTATTTTGCCATATATGGGTCATTCGAATAAGGTGGCTAATCTTTTAAAGAAATATTGGCCTGTATTATCTATATATCCCTATTTTAATAAGCTTTTATGGATCACCTATTCTTGGGGGAGAAATTTATGGGATGTTTTGGTGAAATTTGCGGTTTCTGTGGATCGACCAAGCTATCCGGCTGTTAGGTCGGGGTCCCATTTATTTATTTATTATTATTTATTACATTCTCTTATATACTGTGCTATTCTGCATCAGTGTGGTTTACATTGAACAAACTGAAATTACATTGAACAGGGCATTATAACTTGGAGATAACTATTTTACAGGGAACATGGGCTATGGAGGGTTAAGTGGCTTGCCCAAGACCACAAGGAGCACCTGTGGGACTAGAAACCCCAGTCCTTCCAGCCCAAGGTTGCTGTCCTCTAGTGGGATTTGAACCCCTGACCTTCTGGCCTGAAGTATCTTGCCCCAACCACTAGGCCACTCCTCCACTCCATGTGCCATGCAATCAATGTAGCTACTGTGATACTACTATTTCTGGCCCAATATGGTCTGACCCAGGGTCAGGTTGCAATTTTCATTGAAGATGGCAGACTACATGCATTTCCACCTTTGTAGTATATCTGTTGGAATGTCCTTGTTTATTACGTTATGTGGGGAGTACTACGAGAGCGATAAAAATTCGGCTTCATCAATCTGTATTGACGGCCCCAGTAGTGCAACATTGTCTTGATCAACATCACAACTTTGAACATTTGAGATGGACAGTGATTGATCATGTCCCGCTGGACCCTAGGGGCGGGGATCAAACGGCGAAGTTACGTAGATTGGAATAGCGTTGGATATTTACCTTACGGACTGTTTCTCCCGCTGGTTTGAATTGCGAAATTGACTGGTTGGGATTCTGATGGTTCATTCTGAAAACTGTCTTTACATGCCTTTCACTATAGGGAACCCCGAGATGAGTGGGGAAGTCCCTTGTGGTGATTGGTCTTCTCTGGTTGGTGGGCGTTTCTGTGGGCAGCCTATCCTGAGCAAGCTTCTCTCTTTTCAACAGCTGCTTGTTTGGCGTTTTCTGGCGGTTGAAGGAAGTTTGGACACACTACAGTTCATTGAGAGCACTTGATACAGAGGCTTCAGGCCTCAAAACGTGCACGTCGTGTGGTGGACTAGATAAGTGTGATTTTTATACTTGTTTTATGGAAACGATTAGGGTATGAGAACATTTAAATGAATAAAAAAGGGGCATGTACTGCGTGTGAGGTCGAGGTTTTTTCTCTTGCGGTTTATGCCCAACAAAAATATGGTGAAGTGTTGAGAGGGGGATTCACGGTATTGCATATTATTGCCCAATATTCAGTTAGGCAGGCTATGTGCTGCTACGGCGCATAACTGTGCCCGCCGACCCCTAAGCCCAGATATTCAATGCTGTGGCGATGGCATTGAATATCTAAGTTTGCTGCACAGAGGAAACCACTGCAGAGCCTAACCGGGTAGCAGCAATATTGCACTGATACCTGGCTAGCTCCCGTGGGTAAAACTAGGCGTAGCAAAAGCTGGCTTCGTTTCACCTGCAGGTGGCTAACCGGGTAGCTGTGCAGTATTGCCGCTACCCATTTAGCAACAGTCTCCGCCTCTGTTCCACCCTAGAAGCCGACACGCACCGATGCTAACTGCAAGTCCATAAACTATTATTAAAGAGGACTGGGAAAATCTGCTGCCTAGTAATGTCTAGACATGAAGTAGGGTGGGTATGGAGGTAAGAGAATAGGGAAGAAAGGTTGGAGGAGTTTGAGACCTATGTGAACCATCTAGAGGACTAGAGAGAGGGTGATAGACATGAAAAGGGATGGATCTCTAAAGGGTAGAAATGTGGCTGAGAAGATGGTGAAAGAGAACAATAGGAGGTTGAGTAGGGGTCACGGAAGAATGAATGACAGAGAAGGGGCCAGGACTGGTGATGGGATCAAAGGCAGAGGATGGCAGATGAAGGTTGAGGGTAGAAATAGGGAGCTAGGGAGTGGGTAAATGGCAGAGTATAGAAAGCAGGGGAAGGAGAGAGACAGTGATTGCAATGGGAGTGCTAGAGAGGAGGTAAGAATGGGAGATGGAAAGCTGGCAGATAGGTGAGAGGTAAAAAATGTGAAACTAAGTAGAGGAGGGTGAGAGAAAAGGAGAGTGAGGAGTGAAATCTGGATATGAATGGATAGGGAGGCAGAGGAGACAGAAATGGAAACAAAGATAAAAAGGAAAGATCATTGTCAAAGACATATAGAACAGAAGAGGATAGAGAAGAAATGGGCACAAGGAATACGGAAAAAACTGGAACCAGTTCAGTTAGAAAAATAAAATGGTCAAAGAAAGATAGAATAAATGTTATTTTCAAAGTACTGTTTGTATATGTCAGTTTTTTTAATGAACATGCTGTCTTTATTGTTACCAATAGTTAGAAAAGGATACTTAGAGGTAGGGTCTCCTGTCACTCTATCACTGTTAGAAGTTCTCACGTCATTTGAATCCACTTTATGAGAGGGTTATGAGGGCTAAGTCCATCCCTATGAGCCCTAGCCCTACTCTGTTCCTGTTCCCCCCCCCCATCTTCGGATGAAGGCATCGGAAGGGGGGAATTAAGGAGGGTAATAAGGGACTCTGGCAGGGCAAAAGGGACGGAAGGGGAAGGGGAAGCGGCAGCAGACCCTCTGGCCCCCGCTCGCGTCCCCAAACTCCCGATAAAGACCTCCGGAGATGTCTTACACAATTGGCGATACATGTTTTCCCTGGGCGCGTCCTGACCAGCAGAGGCGGGCCCAGAATCGGTCAAGCATGGGCTTGAGTGAGAAGGTAGGGCAGGAGAAGGTAGCCAGGCAGCGGAGGAGAACCGGCAGGCTCCTCCCCCTTGCCACACACAGCCTCATAAGTGGTACATATCTGCCGAAACATTTTATCTGTAGGTAATTCCCGGTGGGTGGGGCACACCCCGCCATTACTACCGGGGGATGCGCGGTAGAAGCAGCTGCCGCCAGAACAATGTCCTCTAATGAATCAGTCTTTGACTGGCTTTACAACGGCGGCCGATCCAACCAGGGAGGGGTAAATGGGCTGATACGGTGGAGGGGCCGTGGGCTCCCAGGAGGAGGACACCTTGGGTTGGGGCAATTTTGGAGACAGTTGCCGGGGCAAGTCAAGCACTGGTTGCTGCTGACCATTATAATAAGGAGCCAGTTGTATCCATACAGTACCACATTCCTTCATATAAGATTTGGGCCATTTCGGGTCTCCAGAATAAAAGGGAAAAGCTTTCTTATCCCCCAGACACAATCCCCGAATCATATCTAAATGCCAGGCAGAGAAGCTACCCTCCCTGGGAAAAGGATTGGAGCTATGTAAACCTTCTGACCACCCCGCCATATTATCCACCCAGGGATTAGTATAATAACCCCCTGCCACTCTGTCTATGTATTCCTTTGGCGTCTCCCCATCTGCCGGGGGTGCGCCGGGAGGGACAGGGGTAAGGCGAGAATAGGATGCCTTCTTAGCTGCAGTTTTAAACCTTATCACAACATTTGGCTGCGCATGCACTCCCATGGATTCTGGAGCGGTCCCCTTACCTTGGGACCCCCCATCCTCTAATTAATATCCAACAATCGCAAGCTTGGCCACTTGCTTTCTGCCAACAATCGTCACTAGCGCTATCGCTCAGGCTGAGGCAGGAGTGTCTTGCCAAGCTCACACAATCACACAAGCCACAGAAAAGGAAAAGGGTATTACCATGGACCCAGCAGGACGTCCCCGTTATGCATAGTGCTACCAAAGCACATTCCCTAGACGAGCTACCAAAACTACATCAATTTAGGAAGCCAGGAAATCCCAGTGCAGCTACCAAAGCTACGCCAATTTAGGAAATCTGGAAATCCCAGTGCAACGGGGAAATCCCACTACTGACACCAAATTGTTAGTGTGGGTTATTCCTTTCCCAGCCCTATATACCACTTACCCTTGGGACGTCCGTTAACCCCCTGGGCCGAGGAATCACCTTACCTTCTCTGTCTGGAATTTCAGGGGAACAAACACACACACTCGCATATAAGTAGTATGTAAGTTTATTCCATAGGTTAGAGGGGCTGTCTGTCTTTTTATACATTAACAGAAACATATACATATGTCATCAACTCATCCCCTGAGGCCCACCACAGCTTATCAGTAACTTCACAGATGTTAGTCGTCTCCGTGTAAAACAATTTGTCTTAGCACAGCACATTCCTTTCCATATATAGATATGTACAGGATTCCCATTTTCCCCTGCCAGCCTCCTAATCCTCCTGTACACACACACTTTAAGCCTTATTTTCCCCTATCATTTATATGCATCTCTTTCTGTTTTTCTGGTGTTGTGCTGCATGCAGTGACTGGCTTTTTAGGATTTCATTTGATTTTTTTCTCTACATATTTCTATTTTTGGTAACAGTCTATTTATGTCCTAAATGTGTGATGAGGCCAGGCATTTTGTTAGCAATGAGTTTCTATATAAGGCTCTGTAGTAATCCTGGCTTGTTCAGTTATCCTGGTAGATATTGCTGTAAGCCCTAGAAAATCCTATATGTACGTGCTGCCCTTTTCTAGGTAGGTTCCTTGTTGTGGGAGTTTTGGAAATTCGAGCTACTATGGAATGGAAAATTTGCTCTATAGGCCCTGTGTTGTGGTTCTTATTTTTTGTTTTTGCTTTCTGTATGGAGTCAACGGTAGGGTGTTGGTGGGAGGTACTGGAATATGGATAGTCTTTAAGGTTTGCAGTATTGTGCTGCTGGACTGGTCTTACATTTCAAATATTTTATCAGCTCAGATTCAAGGAAATCTCAAACTTTATGGGAACATCTCAGTTTAAATTTGTCTTGTGGTCTGATAGTATCACTATTGGCTTTTCCAACTCTGGCATAGTCTAATCCAGTCTGAGCACCATAATATGAATTCATAGCTACCAGGATTTTTTTATCATTTTATATCTTCCCTCTTTATTATTAAAAAGGTCACAGCCCTGACCAAATAAGTCCAGTTGTCGTTGTTATGTAAATATTTATGCAAATGAGGCCCTGCAGATATGCAAATTAATCCCACAAGTCTCCACACATGGCCTCACATCACCCTCAGGCTGCCCCTGGCCGCCTGGTTAGCTTCTGTGATGAAAGTTAGGCCAGCCTATAAAATGCCTAACTTTTGCCATATAGAGATAACCAGGCAGCGGCTGAATATCCCTGTTGCCTGGTTATCGCTGGGTACCACCTCCGAATACCTCCGTGCTAGCCAGTTAGCAACACTGCATGCAGCAACGGCACAAACCATGTCAGTGCCGCTGAATATCCTGGTCGGTGTGATTAATACAGTTAACAAGTCTGCTGAGTTAATCACTTTGAATATCTCCCCCAGTTTTTGTAACATTGGTGTGTAAAGACTGGATAAAGGCTCAGTTTATATTACTTGGTTTATTAGAGTTGACCCCTGAAGATCACTTTTTTGACTTCACACACATACCCCTCTCTCTGCTGCCTCTTTCCCCAGGGCTGGCCCAAGGGTTTCTGCTGCACTAGAGTGGCCTGACCAGTGCTGCCCCCCCCCTCCTCCCTGCCAGGCCAGGTCGCTTGGCATTCATCATCTCCCCTTCTCCCTCACCTGGGGAGGGGGGCAAGCACCACAACCCTTCTTGAAAGCAGTGGCTAAGCAAGCCGTTTTGGCACCGTGGAAGCACTCAAAGCACATGTAGCACACTCATGGTCTGCCATTTCTGCCTCCCTCTGACAGGAAGTTGCATTGGAGGGGATAGGAGTGGCAGGTCATGAGGGTGTGCACAGATGCTTTAAGGCCCACCATGATGCCAAAGCGGCTTGCTCTGCCCACTTTGAAGAATGGTGGAGGGGCTGTGGCACTGCACACTAGTGTCTGCCTAGTGAACAGCCTGGCCCTACCTCCCTCCTCCAAAGTATATAACGTCAGCACCCTCTCTCTATTTCCCCTCCCCAGTAGAATGTTTCTTTCTCCTACATTCCACACACTTTTTCCTGCCTCTCGTCTACAGGCAACAGTTTCTTTTATTCCCTCTCTATCAGCATTTTCTCTTTTCTTCCCTATCTCCACAGCCAGCATGCTTGCTTCTGTGGCTCTCCTCCCCAAGCCAACATTTTTTTTTCTCTTCAGCACACCACACCACACCACACATGAAGCACTTAACTGTTGGCCTCTCACCTTTTTGTCTTTGGTTTCCAATCTCTTCAGTTCAGGAAGGCACAAGGTAAAGCCATAGCAGTAGCAATGATGGGATTAGGGGGTGCGATGATGTGTGTGTGTGTGTGGGGGGGGGGGGGGGTTGCAGCCTTCTCCTTTGATACAGCTTTTTTCTTTTTTAAATATGCCATAATGGCGATAGTAGGGATCCTCTTCTCCTTTCCATTTGAACTGTTGGAACAGCAGAAAGGAACCTGCAGAATGGGCTCTCCCGCAGAGCTTATTTTGGCTTCCACAATTCAGTCAACACCAGTAGTGACACAGTGAGGGGACTCCTCCCGTGCAATTCTGACTGTGGAAGGCCCACAAATCATGTTTTGCCTGTGGGAAGGCATATGGAATCAGCTGCTGTGGTGGCGATTGTAGCATTGACAACAGGTCACTGATGACAGGTGAGGAGAAGGTGCCTTCCAAACCACTTTGCCAGAAAAGCCTAAGGTTAGCTACAGCGTGCATAGGTCTTCTGACAAACCTCTGGGGAAGCTTTTAAAAGAATAGCAACATGGTACATGGAAAGTGTTACAACATAACTCTTAGGATGTGGTTCCCCTGTGTTAATTGTGAAGGCAGTCTGTGGGGAGATCCTGGAAGTAGGCCAGAGGCTCTGGTGACACACCATTGCCTATTGATACATCAATTGAGAAGCACTGCACTAAGCAAACCTTCAGTCTTACGCTACCCTCACCCTGGAGATTTTGATAATTAAACTCAACAATCATGATAATAATCATCTGAACACCACCCTTCCATAAAAATCCTGTAAAAATGCATAATTGGGCATTATGCTTTTTTTTGTAACACATTATTACATTTTTGTCCGGCCAATTTCTCAAAATGGATTAGTTTTGTGCATACCATGACAGTCATGAATCTCATTTCTAAGCCAGGATATGTGGAGTATGATCTCAGTCTCTCAGATTTACTGCTAATGCTTGGCATAGTACTTGCATCATGCTAAAGACAGCCTTCTTCTGGAGTTTGTAAAATGTAACATGTATGGACAATTTATCAAGGTGTGCTTGGAAATTCTACTTAATCAAGTCTGTGGCACTCCACATTATGGGAAATAACTTGGTATCTTTCTGCCACATCTTTTTGGTACTTCAGGATCTTCTCCTTCTCAACACGATTCACAGAATAGTCGCTTAGGATTAACAGCTCTATAATGCCATTCTGATGTTCTTTTCCTTTACTACTATGTCCGGCTTCCTTCCATCCAGCTTTTTATTGGAACAGGAGTATCCCAGGTGATCATATATTTATTTATTTAACAGGGTTTATACAGTGCTTTATCTTTCAGTCAAAGCGGTTTATATTTAACATTAATAATTCAACAGGTTACATAGAACTTCGGAAGGGTAAACGTAACTTGGCTTTTTATGTATATGGTGTGCTGCTTTCCCTGCACATAAAAGAATGTGCTAATGGCTCTTTGAGTTTGTATGACTGTCAGACTCTATTGTTTTGCTTTGACTGCTGCCCCAGGTGATTGCCTAGTGTTGCCTAATGGATGGGCTGGCCCCGGAGAATAGAGGCCACAGGAACCAACCTTTTGAAGTGAGCAGCGGTGCTAAACTAAAAGACCTGTCCCAGGACACAGAGAAGGTCTTTCTTCAGCACTGGAGTGTACCTGAGGCTGATACCATGCCATCTTCACTTATAGCTTCCAAGACATCTCACTCAAAGTAATAGTTTAGGTGAACCCCTGGGGAAAATGAAGCTTTGCTCCTTTCTAAGTACTTACAGCAAACTGGATTGGTCTGTGAAAAACATCTCTCTATTTCTCCAGCTAAAGAAGACAAGAATTTATATCAAGATTTTCTAAAATCACAGCATTGCTCTTGGCAGAATGGCTATGAAGGACCTAAATAAGATTCTCAAGAGCAGAGATGTCTCGCTCCATACAAAAATTTGACTTCTCCAAGCCATGGTATTTTCAATAACGTCATATTGATGTGAAAGTTGGACAATCAAAAAGACAGACAGAAAGAAAACTGATGCCTTTGAATTATGGTGCTGTGTATACCATAGACTGCCCATAGAACAAACCAGTTAGTAGTAGAGGAGATCAAACCTAAGCTTCCTTTAGAAGCTTAGATGACAAGACTTCGAGTCTCATACATCATGCAAAGAGAGAGATCATTAAAGAAAAGTATTATGCTTGGCAAGGTTGAAGGTTAACGGAAAAGAGGAAGGCTGGCTGCCACTCTATCAACCGTGAGCCGCCTGATCGAAGACTGAACACAGGTTATGACAACTATCCAAAGGGTCGACACCAACTCAATGGCAAGTAAAACAAGTGCCAGCTTTGTAAGGGCAGTGGGTTCTTGAGCACGTCTTTTACTCTGTTCAAGGAGAGAAAGTTTAGCACCCTTAATAGATTTGGAAAGTGGTGCTCCCCAAGGCCTACTTGCAAAAAGATGGGACACAGTTTTTATATCTCTCACCTCCTTTCCCCGAAACCCAAATAAAGGTGTAAGAAAAAAAAATATGAAAGCGAGCGAGCCAGCATTGCAAGCAAGAGAGAAGAACAGGTGTCTTTAAGACTCAGCAGTAACCTTCCAATCACAATATGGCCGCTGCCCCTACGCACGCAGGCGGGGATGGAGGGTTTCGTTTTTATCCTCTTCTAGGAAGGAACACTACTTCTCCGCCCTTGTTTCCAGTAGGAGCACAGAACAGATTACAATAGAGGACGAGGTTGTGGAAGAACCCCAGCCGACTCGGTTGCTACGGTAACGTGTTTCATCTTTCTCCGACTTTCACTTTTGTATGGCAGGGACCCATAACCAGCACCAGTGGCTTACGCCATTCATGCTCGCCGTATTAACGCGGGAACCAGCAGCGGCTGTCTGCTGAGCTGTGCGGGCTTGGAAGAGACAGCGTTGCCAACTCCTGCGTCAGTGACCGAATAACAGTCAAGCACGTGGGGCCCGCGCGAGTGGCAGGCTGCGGACAGTGGCCGAGAAACGCGAGAAGTCTGGTGACGGACAGGCGCGTGCGGGGTTAACCGAGGGAGCCGCCGAAAGGTCGGAGGAGCGCAAGCTGGGACACAGTCACGAGACAGGCGAGCAGCTGCGGCATCTTTCCAAGGATGGCGCAGAGGAGGAACGGCCTGCCTCCCCAGCCTGGCGTATCCTCCTGAGATGCCGTAAGAGATTGACGGCTGGATGTCGAGTATACGTGCGTTTGTTTGTTTGTTTTTTTTGACGTGTTGGGTGGAAGCGAGGTATAAAGGCTCACGATTGTAGTGGTTTGTCGTCACGCGTGCGTGATCAAGTGCTAAAATGTCTTCTGTTTGCCCCAATTTTTTAGTTTGTCCAACGTTTTGCCCTCGCACGCTGGAGTATTATAATGGATAATATATAAATGAGGCATTTTCTACTTCTTGTGTCTCCAACTCCCAAAGTTGTAACGTCCAGTATTTGGCAACTAATAAATTGCTTTAACATTGTCAAATATAGAGGCCTTCATTTTATGTTTTTTAAATAGATTGAAAGAAGACCCTGGCGTCCCTTAAGTTCATCTTCCTAATTGCCTAAACAAGCTCTACTTGGTAATAACAGGGGCAAGGTGAAAAGGATACACCACTGTTTATTTATTTAACTGTATTTCTATACCTTTTTTTCTTACAATCAAGGCGATTTCACAGCAAACAATCAAAAGGGGTGATAGTGGTTTTCATGCAGTGAAGGATATATCGTGACTTGTGTGTATGTTGTGTTGTGTGTTTGATTATGTTGAGCTATGTACATTGTGCGCTATGATACATTGTGTTTTATAGTACATTCTTTTATACATTTAGTGTTAAGAATCATCATGTGCCGTTATACATTCTCTTTTCAGTGGGTCGGAGCAGGGGCGGCCCAAGGGGGGTGCGGGGCCATGTGCGGAGACTCGGTGCGGGGCCTCATTTGCATAAGTGGCCTTATTTGCATAAATATTTGCATAATGCTAACATACACTAACTTTTAGTAAACATGTCTCTTAATGAGTGTATGGATAAAGACAGACTAAAAGATTTCTACATTACTATAATCCAGTGCCAACCGCCAGGCACATTAGGAACTACTACAAACACTGCCCATTTAGAATCCATAATATAGCTCTTGATTCCATGCATAGCACCATGTGGAACTACTACTCCATTACTGGATACACTCACGTGCTCCCAAAATTCCAAAGACTGATATATGTGCCACCGATAAATTTTTTGTCGGATCGCTCACCTTGAAAGGGAAGTATCCCATTCTCGGAGTGAGCCCGCCATTTTAATCAATTTTAAAGCATGCCACCCATGGGCTATTTAAAAACCGACTCCACGACACAAGTCGCCGTCAGAATCCACATATAAAGTCGATAAGAGTTCAGGAAGCTTGTTCTTGCTGATAAACTACTCTCCAAATCAGTCCTTCTTTCATATAGTAACTGACATAAGGTAGGAAAAATACTTAGCTTCCTCAATAGGATAGAAGGAAAAGATGAATCGGCTGGAGCACACACACTTTCTCCGTGGCTCATCCAATCGAATGGGTACAGCTCCAACGCCGATAAGGCACTCCTTCCCAATGCCAAATATCAGGGGTCCTCGCGACACTAATAGTGTTTCAAGCCGCGTCTTCATTCAGCTCTTCATCAGGCTTATGAACCCCTCCCCACAACGTTCCATTTAAATGCCATAATAATGTGACGTCAGAGGAATCCCAACGTGCAGATCCTTCACCAAACTTTAATGCACCGACAAACCCCACCAGTCAATCTCCACATTCATACCCCGTGGTGACATAGAGGCCAATCGATAGATCCAGTACTGCTCCCGCAGGTGAAGGCGGGCTCTTCGATCCCCACCACGACTGGGGACTGGGATCACCTCCAATATACGCCATCGCAAATCTATAAAATAATGCCCAAACTGTTGACAATGTTGTACCCCAGGGGCCCCCTCCTGCCGCCGATTAATTGTCAACAGTTTGGGCATTATTTTATAGATTTGCGATGGCGTATATTGGAGGTGATCCCAGTCCCCAGTCGTGGTGGGGATCGAAGAGCCCGCCTTCACCTGCGGGAGCAGTACTGGATCTATCGATTGGCCTCTATGTCACCACGGGGTATGAATGTGGAGATTGACTGGTGGGGTTTGTCGGTGCAATAAAGTTTGGTGAAGGATCTGCACGTTGGGATTCCTCTGACGTCACATTATTATGGCATTTAAATGGAACGTTGTGGGGAGGGGTTCATAAGCCTGATGAGCTGAATGAAGACGCGGCTTGAAACACTATTAGTGTCGCGAGGACCCCTGATATTTGGCATTGCGAAGGAGTGCCTTATCGGCGTTGGAGCTGTACCCATTCGATTGGATGAGCCACGGAGAAAGTGTGTGTGCTCCAGCCGATTCATCTTTTCCTTCTATCCTGTTGAGGAAGCTAAGTATTTTTCCTGCCTTATGTCAGTTACTATATGAAAGAAGGACTGATTTGGAGAGTAGTTTATCAGCAAGAACAAGCTTCCTGAACTCTTATCGACTTTATATGTGGATTCTGACGGCGACTTGTGTCGTGGAGTCGGGTTTTTAAATAGCCCATGGGTGGCATGCTTTAAAATTGATTAAAATGGAGGGCTCACTCCGAGAATGGGATACTTCCCTTTCAAGGTGAGCGATCCGACAAAAAATTTATCGGTGGCACATATATCAGTCTTTGGAATTTTGGGAGCACGTGAGTGTATCCAGTAATGGAGTAGTAGTTCCACATGGTGCTATGCATGGAATCAAGAGCTATATTTGGGATTTGATGTGTTGATTCCTGGGGGTGTATATGTTTGGTTGCATTTAGAATCCATAGCAAACCCGCCGTATCCTAACAGCACTACCAGGACTCACAAAGCACCATACCCTACCTATCAAAAGGCAACACTGCAAATATTAAACCAATACATTTCAGAGAACAACAATACATGACCTACTGGGGAAAGAGAACAAGTGGCAATGTCAAATAGGAATTACATAAACAGAATACCTCAGCTCAGTTACACATGCAGAACATAGACCAAACAAGGAATCACAATTTAGAAACAGGAAGGCAATAATTAAACTGGGAACCTCAAAAGCCAAACTTGGAATGTACAACAACACTGTAGAAATAAAACTATAAATTAATTTCCTCTTGTACCAAACAAAGCGCAGACGTTAATGATGCACATTTCCCAGAGCTTTCATATTCCAGTTAATAAATTCAAAATAAAACGATATCTTTCTACCTTTTGTGCATTTTTTTTCAGTTGCAATTGCTCCAGCCACTTTCTTCTGGTTTCTTCATGTTTTCTGCTAACTCTCCATCATCTGCTGTCCATTTGTCCTTTCTTCTCTCTTCTAGTTTTTTTTCCATTCTCTCTCTCTACATCTGCTTTAACATACTAATCTTTCTCCTTTTGCTCTTTCCTCATTCCTATTTCATCCACTCAAATTTTACCCCTCCATCCTCAATCCCCACTTACTCTCCCAATACCCGGCTAAATGTAGATTTTTTTATCCCTCCCACACAAAATATTTTTCCCCTCTCCATTTTACTCTCCCAGCCCCATCCCATTCTAATCCTCCCCCAACATCAGCTCCCTTCTAGTTCCAGCCTCACCCAGCATCCATTCCCTTCTAGTCCCTGCATCAGCCCATTTCCAGTCCTAGCCCCACATCAGCCCATTTCCAGTCCTAGCACCCCCCCAACCCAATACCAGTCCTAGCCCCCCCATCAACCCACTTCCAGTCCTAACCCCATCAACCCATTTCCAGTCAGCCTCCCATAGCCCACTGCCAGTCCTAACCCCCCCATCAGCCCACAGCCCATTATCAGTCCTAACCCCATCAGCCCACCTCAAGTCCTAACCCCTCCCCATCAGCCCATTTCCTGTCCTAGCCCCCCCATAGCCCATTATCAGTCCTATCCCCCCCAACAGCCCACAGCCCATTACCAGTCCTAACCCCATCAGCCCACCTCCAGTCTTAATCCCCCCAGCCCATTTCCAATCCTAGCAACCCCCCCAACCCATTACCAGTCCTAGCCCCCCATAGCCCACTCCCAGTCCTAATCCCACCAGCCCATTTCCAGTCCTAATCCCCATCACCCAATTTTCAGTTTAAGCCCCCCCATACCCCATTACCAGTCCTAACCTCCCCATCAGCCCACTCCCAGTCCTAATCCCACCAGTCCATTTCCAGTCCTAATCCCCCATCACCCAATTTGTAGTTTAAGCCCCCCCATAGCCCATTACCAGTCCCAAACCCCCCATCAACCCACTTTCAGTCCTAATCCCATCAGCCCATATACAGACTTAGCTCCTCCATAGCCCATCACCACTCCTAACCCCCCCCAGCCCCCCATAGCCCATCACCACTTCTAACCCCCCCAGCCCCCCCATAGCACATCACCATTACTACCCCACCCATCGCCCATCACCCCTCATAACCCCCCAGCCCATCACCACTCCTAACCCCCCCAGCCCCCCCATAGCCCATCACCACTCCTAACCCCCCCCCATAGCCCATCACTACTTCTAACCCCCCCCAGCCCCCCATAGCCCATCACCACTTCTAACCCCCCCAGCCCATCACCACTTCTATCCCCCCCGCCCCCCCTAGCCCATCTCCTCGTCTACCCCCCCCCTCGGCCATCACCAATGCTAACCCCCCCATAGCCCATCACCACTCCTAAAAAAACCCCAGCCTATCACCACTCCTAATCCCCCCGCCCCCCCCGCCCCGGGGAAATTTAAAAACAAAAAAGCGGTCTTCTACGGCTGCCGGGGCCGCCGCGGCAGAATCGAGTGTGCCGCGGGAGCCCCCCCTGCCTAGCAGAGCCTCCCCTCCCCTGTATCACCTCTCTCTCTCTCGTTGTAGGTTCAGCCACACGCGCCGGCTTTCAGAGCGCGAAAGGATATTTCCCTTTCGCGGCTCTGTTACGCCCGCGGGGGCTGATGGGAACATCCCATCAGCCCCCGCGGGCTTAACAGAGCCGCGAGGGAGAAACTCTCTCGCGCTCTGAAAGCCGGCGCGTGTGACAGAACCTACAGCGAGAGAGAGAGGTGATACAGGGGAGGGGAGGGGAGGCTCTGCTAGGCAGGGGGGGCCCCCGCGGCACACTCGATTCTGCCGCGGCGGCCCCGGCAGCCGGAGAAGACAGCTTTTTTTTCCTTTTAATTTTACTTTAAGGTTAAGAATGTTTTTTGCACGGGGCCCCCTGAAACGCGGGGCCCTGTGCAAAAAACATTCTCGCTCAATGGACGGGCCGGAGGGAGGTATGTTGGTTGTTCCTGGTAGTTAGATCATGTGACGTGTCCATAGTGTTCTATGAACAGCGTTGTCTTCAGCTGTTTGCAAAAGTCTTTGAGGTCCATCGTTGATCTCAGATCGTCTGGGAGGTTGTTCCAGATTGTAGGTGCAGCCAGGGAGAGTGCTCTTTCTGTGGTGTCCTTGCGTGTGTTTCTGAAGTCTCTTGGGGTGCTGACTCGGTTGGAGGTTCCTTTTCTTCTTGGGCGTGTGCTGGTGTCTGGTTGTATGAGGGTGTGCAGGCTGTTAGCTGAAGTGTGTTGTTTGATCTTAAATATGTTTATGATTGTTTTGTATTTGATGCGTGAACTGATTGGGAGCCAGTGTAAGTCTTTCAGAATAGGTGTGATGTGTTCATGTCTTGTTGATCCAGATATTATGCGAGCTGCGGAGTTTTGTGCTAGTTGTAGTGGTTTGAGTGTTTGTTTTGCTAGTCCAAGGTAGATTGGGTTGCAGAAGTCCAGTAAGGGGGTTATTAGTGCTTGGCATACGGTACAGAAGTGCTCAGTGGCGAGGAGGGGTTTCAGTCTTCTGATGATTCTCATTCTGTAGTATGCATTTTTGATTGTTTTGCTTACGTGTGTCTTGAGGTTCAGTTCATTGTCCAGAGTCACTCCGAGGTATTTTACTTCCGATTTTATTGGTATGGTTGTATTTTGTATCTTGATGTCCGGTGGGTGGATGAAGTCTGGGTTACGAGTGATGATTAGTGCCTCATGTAGTTGATTGCGAGGTTGTTGTTTTGACACCATCTTGTCATTTGTGTGAGGCAGTTTGTTATTTTAGAGTAGTCCGGGTCGTGAACTGAGATAGGTGTGTATATCATGATGTCATCTGCATAGATAGTATATTGAATGCTGTTCTTTTTCAGGATGTTGCATATTGGCTGGATGTAGATGTTAAACAGTAGTGCCGAGAGTGCGGATCCTTGTGGTACTCCTTGGAGGACTTTTATGGGTCGAGAGGTGTTGTGGCCTACTTTTACCTGTATCTGCCTGTCGGTTAGGTATGAGTGGAGCCATTTTAAGGTGGGTCCATGTAGCCCAATGTTTTTTAGTCTTTCCAGGAGAGTTTTGTGATCTACTGTGTCAAATGCTGAAGAGATGTCAATGAAGATCATTTATGATTCCATTCTTGATGTTGTCTATGGTTCGTAGGATGCTGTCGAAGAGGTAAATCAATAATAATAATAAGCAGTGAAAATAGTTTATTTGACTTCAGATTTCCTGACTTGGATTAGCATTTTCCCTTAACGTTTGATTACATCATAACTTTTTTTCCCTCTAAAAGTAATTGTTTAGTTTATATGTAAATAGCCTATCCTTTATCCCATGCTGTTGGTGTAAATCAGTGGTTTTCAAACCTGTCCTGGAAGAGTACTATAGCTTTTCAGACAGGGACGGTCTTAGGCCAATTGAATCTATTTGATCCAATGGAGTTCTATTACCTCTAACTTTGAAATATAAAGAATGCCTTAGAGGAGAGTTGCTGGAGGGAGCAGACAGCAAAAAGTATAATTGTTAAAGCACTGAACAATTGTTTTTGGTTACACAAAGTCAACTTGAATAATGTATATTGGTCATTGCTGCTCACAAGAACTCTTTGCTCAGGCAGTTTCTCCAAATGGGTTAGTTTTGCGCATACTATGACAGTTATAAACCCCACTTCTAAGCCAGGATATGTGGGATATGATCTCAGTCTTTCAAATTTACTGTGTAGTACTTGTATCATATCAAAGAGAGATTCCTTCTGGCATTCATAAGGTGCATGGGTAGTTTGTCAAGATGTGTTTGGAAATTCTTCTTCATCAAACCTATGGCTCCCAATATGATGGGAAATATTTCTGTATCTTTTCTGCTATGTTTTCTTGGTTTCTGACTGCATTTCCTGGTACTTTAGGATCTTCTTCCTTTCCACGCGATTCACAGAACTGACTCCTCTATTATTGACTGAGATGATTAAACTCTTAGAGCCATCAGCATAATTTTTTTTAAACTGAAGGGATAGTGAGCAGACATATACAAAACAAAGTTTAATATTTAGAAGAATGATGTCCAGTTCTATGATATTTGTGGGAATGGATGTACAAGCCCCAACATGCATATTTATTGTGTATATCCTGAATACTGGATTGGTTAGATATCTACTTGTGAACATAATAACATAACAGAAGAATTGCCATATTGGGTCGGACCAAGGTCCATCAAGCCCAGTATCTTGTTTTCAACAGTGGCCAATCCAGGTCAAAGTACCCAGCAGGTTCCCAAAAAGGTACGTAGGTTCCACAATGTTTGTCCCAGGGTAAGCAGTGGATTTCCTAGGTTCTCTTAATAATGGCTTATGGACCTTTCCTCAAGGAACTTCTCCAAAGCTTTTTTTAAACCTAGCTACACTAACAACCTTTACTACAGCCTCTGGTAACGAATTCCAGAATTTAATTATTCTTTGAATGAAAAAAATATTTTCTCTTTTTAGTCTTAAATGGGTTACTTTGTAGCTTAATTGTGTGTCCCCTAGTCTTTCTATTTTTTGATGGAGTAAACAACTGATCCACGTTTACCCATTTTGCTCCATTCATTACTGTTATAGACTTTTATTGTATCTCCCCTCAGCCGTCTCTTTTCCAAGTTGAAGAGCCTTAACCTTTTAAGCCTTTCCTCATAGGGATATCCTTTCATCCCCTTTATCATTTTGGTGGCTGTTCTCTGTACGTTTTCTAATTTTTATATTTATTTATTTATTTATTTATTTATTTCTTCTATACCGCCCCTTCCAGAGATCAGGGGCGGTTTACATGGAACAATTCAACAACTTGTGTATACTTTTGTATACGTTACATTGAACAGAAAAAATTTCTAACTTATTTACATGGAACAATGTATACAATACATAGAGTAGATAAACATTCTAATTTTTTACAAATGTTGACAGGTGTAGAAGCCTGTCTGAACTATTTACATAAGGTATTTACAGGTGGTTCTTTATAATGTTTTACAGAATACTCGTGTGTCATGTGTAGGTGGTGGAATTTATTTCTGTTTTTTATCATAATTTTTTTTTTTTTTTTGTGTGTGTGTGGGGGTGTGTGAGGGGGCTGTGTGAGGTTATCTAGTTGTGGTATTGGGCGTTCTGAGTTGGTGTGTCTGTGGATGTTGAGGGACATGGTTTGGGGGGGTAGGGGATTTGGAAATGTTCCGAGAATATCCTTTTTAAGATACGACAACTAGAATTGAACACACTACAGGTCATTTAAGAATATGTTAAAAAGCAGTGGGCCTAGCACAAATCTCTGGGGTACTCCACTCTTCAGCTATCTCTATTGAGAAAAATGGCCATTTAGCTCTACTCTCTGTTTTCCATCTTTTAACCAGTTCCTGATCCACAATAGTACACTGCCTCATATCCCATGCCATTTTAATTTTGCCAAGAGTCTCTCTTGAGGGACCTTGTCAAAGGCTTTCTGAAAAGCCAGATACAGTGTATGAGGTATGAACCGACTCGCTTTTATCTACCTGTTTGTTTACACTTAAAAAAACAACAAATTAGTATGGCAAGATCCATGGCAGCTTCATTAAACCATGACTACATGTTCAGTAATTTTATTCCTTATAATGATTTATACCATTTTGCCCACTGCTGACATCAGGCTCACTGGTCCTGTAATTTCCTGAATCACCCCTGGAACCTTTTTAAAAATTGGCCATTTTCTCCAATGTAACGTCAATCTTCTGATATTACAGATGATTGTAATGATAGTTTACAGATTACTAATAGTAGGTCTGCAGTCTCATATTTGTTCTTTCAGCACCCTTGGATCTATACCATCCTGTCCAGGTGATTTGGTACTCTTTTTAGTATATCAAATAGTTATAATACATCTTCATGGTTTATCGAAATTTGTTTCAGTTCTTCTGATACATCACCTTTAAATACCAATTCAAGCATGGGTAACTTCCCTACATATTCATCAATAAAGACAGAAGCAAAGAATTCATCAAGTGTTTTCACTATTTCTTTTGTCCTTCCTTAGCACCCCTATTATTCCTCTATCATCTAATGGTTTAACTGACTCTCTCACAGAAGTGTTGCTGTGAATGTACTTGGAAAAAGTTTTTATTGTGCATTTTGCTTCCATGGCAAGCTTTTTTTTTCAAATTCTCTTTGCCTGCCTTATCAATGCCTTACATCTAACTTGTTAGTGCGATGTTTCCCGTTTTCGTCATTTGGCTCCTTTTTCCATTTCCTAAAATATGCTTTTTTTTGGCTACAACAGCCTCTCTAACCTCACCTTTAAACCATGCTGGCAGGTTTTTTGGCCTTCCACCTTTCTTAAAGCATGGAATACATTTATTTATTTATTTTTATTTATTGTTTTTTATATACCACGCTATTTCACATTCAGTGCGGTTTACAGAGAACATAACAGAACTTACAGAGAACAAGTAGATAACATCTTGACATTTTAAGTTACATGGAACAATCTTATGAGCAGTCAAACAATAAATAGAACAGGTTTGATTCAGTAAACCTGTATAACTTGGGCCATATAGGAAACTATATACAGTGTAACTATATACAATGTTACTATCTAATATCATGAGGATCGTTGAAGGTTAGAGATTTTGGCAGGAGGAGTTTTAGAGGTATGTAGTAATTTTAGGTTACCTGTTCATAGTATAGTTGAAACAGATGTGTGTTTAGGTGTTTTCTAAAGGTAGAAAGGTCAGAGATGACACTGATGGGGGGGGGGGGGGGAGGAGGTTCCAGAGGGTTGGTGCATATAAATTGAATGCTCGCACATTAACGAATTGAGAGCTCTTTCTTACTACTGAAGGGACCATAAGAGTATTTGACATCGTAGATCTTCTTAATCTGTTGTCAGTTGTCCATTGTAGAGTCTTATTAAGGGCAGTCGCTGAGAGGTTGTGTAAGATTTTGAATGCTATGATGAGAGCTTTATACTTGAGCCGAACAGAGATGGGGAGCCAGTGGAGCTGTTTTAGGATTGGGGTATTACCTCCAGTATGGGTAAGTAGGAGAAAGGAAAGAATGTCTGCCGTTCTGTTAAGAGTGGTAAAGCTGTGCTTGTATAGAAGCGTACCTGTAAGGATTGAGTAATAGTAGGAAAATACTAGGGGAAGAAGGAAAACCATTTTGAATAAGGAGCTTCACTGTGCTGCACAATGTTACTGTGGACAGGTTAATTATGTAGTAGATTGTGTTGAAACATAATAGCAAAATATTCTATTACTAAGTTGCAGTTTAGGAAGCAGTACCTTAAACTTCAATAGATGTAACAGGTTTAACAATGAGAGAGTTATACAAAGTTTTACAGTGTCAAGTAATGTTTACCTTTATCATAGCTTAGGGTATCAGGGAATAAGCAGTGTCAAACATCTATATATATCTTTATATCACGTTAGCCTGTATAATAGTTATTAGGCTTGGTACCTGTTTTATGATGTTTTCAGTGCCTAACTTCCACGCCACATGTGGTCTGGACATCTAAGATAGATAAATAGTATTTTTAAACAATGCTTGATGTAAAACTTTTACCTTCTCAGCTGCTCTTTCTATCTTTTTCTTAACTATTTCTTATTAGTTGACAATGACTTTCTGTAATGGTTGACCTATATTGTTTATCCTTCCTTACTACTCTCATGTTTTGTTTATACAGTGTATATTTCCCTCACTTTATAACCTTTGTATGTCTTGTAACCGCTTTGATTTAAGGAAAAGGCGGTATAAAAAACTTGTTAAATAAATAAATAAATAAATATGGAATCTTTCAGCTCTGTCTGCTCTGTACGTAAAGTTTATTGCAGGGCTGGCCCAAGGGTTTCTGCCCTCCCCCCTCCCATGCTGAGCGGTGCCGTGCCCCCCCCTCCCCCCAGTTTCCACTGATTCCGGTGGTGGGCGGCTCACAGCCAGTGGCAGGCTGAAGCACATTGCCTGTGGGGGCAGCAGCATCGTGGTTCAGCACAGGGGGAGGGCAGCAAGGCTGGGCGCCTGGGTGGGACGGCAGTCTGTGTGCTGAAGCACACGGCCGTCCCTGCTTTATTGGATCCTTTCTATCAGGATGACCTGATTTTCCCCTTCAAGGATACGTCCTGAACCATGTGCTCTTGGGCAACTGTCGGCTTTCCCCTATCTCCTTTTTAAGAGTTAATGCCAGCAGCCTGCTTCCACCCAGTTAAAGCGGAGCTCATTCTTTCAGGCAAGCCCCCTCCCTCTTCCCTAGAATGTTGCCGAGTTCCTAACAAATCCAAAATTCTTTTCCTTGCACCATCGTCTCATCTACGCATTGGGACTCTGGACCTCTGCCTGCCTTTTGGGTCCTGCGAATGGAACGGGAAGCATTATTGAGAATGCTACCCTAGAAGTTGTGGATTCTGGTATATATAATTCACATGAAACATTCTAGAAAGTTTATCTCAGATTGAGTCAGCTATGAATATGTTTGTTTTTGTTCAGTAAGCGCATAGCATGCCTGATAAATAGCTCTAGATTGTGAACTTTGACTACATGTGATAGAAAGTGACCTTGGAGATTTCCAAAATAGAGAGACTGCAGAAAGTGATATTGAAGGACGTTCTTTCGTCTCATCCAGTATGCCATCTGATTCTGGGCATGTAATAGAGGCACATGATGCTGAAAATACTATTACAATTGTGTTAGTCCACTTTAAAAGATATGTAAAAAAAAAAAAACAGAACCTAAGGTGATACCATTTTTTGTATTGGACTAACTTAATACATTTTTTTGGCTAGCTTTCAAAGATTAAAGCTTTCTCCTTTGCTCATCACAGTATGAGCAAAAATGATAATATCAGTAATTTATAAAAGCATTTCAATGATAGAGGGAGGTGGGGCAGAGGGAGGAGGATGACTAATCAAAAGGTGAAAAGCTGAACTAAGCTTGTGAACTTTGTGCTTTTAGAGAGAGGAAGCAGAGTATTTGTTGTGGCTCTGGAGCCGATATCCCTGGCTGTCAAAGAAATGAAGCTCTGCCCTCTCTGTGTAAAAGTCTCAGCAGTAGCAGGCTGGCAGCACAGAGATACAATGAGTGTTCGTGCTTCTAATTTCCGTAACTACTTTATCCTGCCTTCCCCTTTGGCTCCTGTTTAAGTGTACGGTGTATAAGAGAGAGACCCACATTGGGAGCAGATGTGTGCACTGTTGGGCCTATACAGAAAGCTTGCTTTGAACCATGCGCTATAGCTCAATGCATGGATTTCCTAACTCAAGGGAAATGTGAAGGGTTTTTTTTGTTCTCTAATGCAAACATGTGCAAAATATTTGCACATATCAACGGAGCGCACAGTAAATACATGCACACATGGGTCTGTGCTAGCTGCAGCTAGGAGCAGAAGGGTCTTCTGAGGTAAAGTTTCACCTCAGTTAACCCCAAATCCCTGGTGACCCAAGTGGGTCCTCCCCTTCCCCCAAAGAAAAGTCATTGGCTTGTGGGACCTCTCATCTCTCCCATTGCTTCCAGTGTTTGGGAGGCAAGAGCAATGCCCACATGCTCTTATGTCTGCACAGCATCTTGAAAAATAGCAGCACCTGACATCATATGATGCATCCTAGGACATATTGCATGGGGTCAGGCACTAGCATTTTTCAACATGGTGCTACAGAGGCAGAAGCATGTCGGCATCACTCCTGTCTCTCAGTTTTGGAGGTACTGAGGGAGTTGACTGGTGAGACCCTCTCCCATACCTCCCCATCAAAGACACTTTTTGGGATGGGGGCCCATTTTTCCACTAATATGATTTTTTTGGGAATTCAGGGGTTCCCTTGGGCCACTAGGGATTTTGAATCATCTGAGGTGAAGTGTCGCACCCTGCCTCAGATGACCCTTTTGCTCCTGTCTGCATCTTTATGCCATCCTTGTGTTAAACAATGGTTCTCAACCCAGTCCTCTGGGAGCTTCAGACCAGGCAAGGTTTTCGGGATAGCCACAATGAATATGCATGAGATAGAACTGCACGCACTGCTGTATGCACTTCTATCTCAGTCTCGTGCATGTTCATTATAGATATCCTGAAATCTGGGACCCCCAGGCCAGTCAAAGGACTGTTGAGAACTACTGTGTTAAAAGTAAAAAACTGTGCTAAATTTCATCACTTCTTGTTTTTTACATTGGAAGCAATTTTATATTCATTGGTTTGCAAGTGATATGCAAGTGGCTTTGCTCAGCATTTTCCTGCGTTACGTTGCTTTCTATATCAGGAATAAGATTAGCACTGTAGGGAGTATTAGCAGCAAAACCGTATAAGGTATGCTCGTACGTCTAGGGGAACCTGCTGCTTCCCTGCCCAGGGTTTGGTGAGACTTTCCGACAAATGAGTTACGAAAAAGACCCAAGTCTGTACGTATATTAGGTTTATTAGAAAAATATGAGTTTTACAGACTCTCTTTCTAATGTACACTGCCAAGTTTAAGTTACAATGTAAACTGCTTTGACTGAAATGATAGTGTATAAAAAGACTTGTTTATATAAATAGAGATATGAGGTAGCAAGTTATAGCAGTACTATGATTACAATTTTAGAAACATCGAAAATGATGGCAGAAAAAGACCACATGGCCTATCTAGTCTGCCCTTCCATATCTACTACAATAGTCCCCTTTTATCCTTTAGAGATCTTCTGTGTTTGTCCCATGCTTTCTTGAATTCAAATGCTGTCCCCGTCTCTACTACCTCCACTGGGAGACTATTCTATGCATCTACCACACTTTCCATAAAGAAATATTTCTGCATATTACTCTTGAGTTTATCTCCCTCTCATCCTATGCCCCCTCGTAGCAGAGCTTGCTTTCAATCGAAAGAGGCTCTCCTCTTAGAGACATTTAAACACCTCCGTAGTATAAATGCCCATTGTATCTCCTGTTTCCCACCTTTCCTCTAACATACTGTATATATATATTAAGATCTTTAAGTCTGTCACCATATGCTTTATAACGAAGACCTCTAACCATCTTAGTAGCCACCCTCTGCAGTGAGTCCATCCTGCTTATATCCTTTTGAAGATGTGGTCTCACTGCACACAATACTTCAAATGTGGTCGCACCAGAGACTTATACAGGGGCACTACTGACTCTTTTTTTTTTTTTTTCTGCTGGTCATTCCTCTTTCTTTCTTCTGGCCTTCACTGTCGCCTTTTCTACCTGTTTAGGCACTTTAAGATCATCAGAAACAACATGCCCAAGACCTGCTGCTCTTTTTATTTATTTATATCTCCAGGCACAAACAGGAATGCAATCTTCACATATGGGTGACATTGGCACCAACAGATCCCGCATGGGAACACTCCCCAGCATCCAATTGGAAAGCTTTTGGGAGCAATCCACTGCGCCTGCGCATCTGCCTTCCTGTCTTCCCAACTCCTCTCAGTTTTTTGTTTTCCGCAGAGCCAGCAGGTTGTTTTTCTTTCCTGTCATCACCAGAGAACATTCTTTTTCGGTTAAAATCTGTGCTGTGCCTTTCCATCGACACTGGTTCCTCACTCACCACCGGCCCCGATTAATTTCTTTTTGTCTTTTAAATCTTATTTTTTTATTTTCTTAGTTTCTTTCAATTTTGGTGGTTTCGACTGCCAGCTAGGCCTTTGGCCTGCTTTTTTCGCGCCACTATGGAAAAACACATTAGTGGTTTTAAAAAAATGTACCAAATGTTCTGGTACGATATCAGTCACAGATAAACATGACTAGTGCTTAAAATGTTTGGGCCCTGAGCAAAGGATTTGTTCTTTTTGCCAGAAATGATAAAACGGGGCTAAAGAACAGAGCCAGAAAGTATGGTTCACTGTTCGCCCCGGACTCGATTTCAGTGGCTTCCACATTGTCAAGGACATCAACCCCCTCTCATGGTTCTTGGGTCACCCTAAAGTCCAAACATAAAACTAAGTCTAAGTTATTGGCATCTGCAACCAATATGATTCTAGAAGTAAGTCCCTTCATCACGATTGTGACTCACTGAAAGATGCGTTAGATGCTGACTGGCCTACTGAACAGCCCTGGCAGGAGGACCTGTCCTCCAAAGCACAGGAAAGGCTCCAGGATGCTCCTGAGACATCAACCTCTGGAAAACTACCGGTTCCATGCTCTGAGACGGTGGTTCAAAGACCTGCATGTGATTCCACTCAGGCATCGGTCAGCTCCCTCAACCAGCACATACTGAGATCGAGACAGATCTCGCCCTTGAACACCTTTCCAGAAAGACAGCAGACCCCTCTAAGAGGAGGACTAATCTAAAGAAACCTTTCTATCCTAAGAAGAAGAAATATTATTATCCTTCTTATCTACCTTCAGCTGTTTACCAGCCTTAGTAGCAACAGCAGCGCCATCAGGGCCTTCGCCAACCCAAGAAGCCTAAGGCTCCTAAACCTCAACCAGCTGCACAGCCACAATCAGCACCTAGTTTTTGACTCTTTCTTTGAGAGCATTGCCACTCTGCCTCTGCAGAGTCCCCAACCCCTACACATACCAGGCAGACTCTGTTCCTATGACCGCAGGTGGCACCTCATAACATCAGAGCAGTGGACTCTCAACATCGTTCAAGGGGGCTATCTGCTTCATTTTGAAAACTTACCTCCCCACCATCTTCATAGGGGATTACCCCAAAACCCCCCTACAAACAAATCTCCTTTAAGAAGAGGTGCCCACCCTGTTAGCTCAGGGGTTCATAGAAAGAATTCCTCCACCCTAAGAGGGCACAGGCTTCTACTCTCCTTATTTTCTAATCCCCAAGAAAACAGTAGGGTTCCAGCCCATCTTAGATCTGGGGGACCTAAACAAATTTCTCATTCGAGGAAAAATTAAAAATGATTTCTCTGGGAACATGTCAGCCCTCACATATGGGTGATGTCACTGCCGACAGAGCTCGCAAGGATCAACACTACACCTTCCCGCTCAAAGGTGCCATCTTGCCTCAGTCTGTCTTTTTCCGCGGAGCCCTGCAGATGTCCTACCTGTGCGCCCCGGCAAAAGTAGATTTTTTTTTTCGACCCTTTACTCGGTTTTTGTATTTTCATCAAGTGCTCAAGTCTATCACCTTTCCGCGCCAGAGGTTTTGCTTCGGTGTCCTGGTTTTCATTAGAGTATTTTTTTTCTTCAATTTTTCATCTTTTGGTGTGCAGGTTTTTTTCTTGTGGTCTACCTGGTTGAGACATCTGAGCTCGATCTCGCGGGTCTCTCTTTTTTTTTCCCCTCCCACCCCCCCGCTATGTCCTTGACCAGCGGTTTTAAGCAGCGTGGCAAGTGCAATCACACTATGTCCCGCTCGGACTGCCACAGCACCTGCATCAAATGCCTCTGGGCAGACTACAACGGTCTTCCTGCCTGCTTTGCCTCCTCATGTCAGCCAAAACCCAGAAGGAATGCGAAAGGTAGCAGGGAGAGATGTTTGGTAGGTTTGGCTCTGGTTTGGCATTGGGGGCGCAATCCCTTCCTTTGCCAACGCCGGGCGACTCGGTGTCATGTGCCCAGGCTTGGTCAGAGCCCAGAGGTTATTTGGGAATCGGTGTTGTCATCGACGGATCTTTCCTAGACGTCAGAGAAGTTGTCAAAACCAACATTGAGGACAAACATGGCATCAGGTGGTAAGTTCTCGGCGACCTGGCCTCTGAACCCTCATCTCAACATGGGCAACAACGGGCGAGGATGCCCATCAAAGCAGCCCTGGTGTAACGAGTCGCTGGCAGTGTCAGGAGATTGGTGCAATGCGATAGACTCTATCACCATCTGGGACTCCCCAGCTAGGGACCCGACACCGGCTCTGATGTCCTTGGGGCCGGGGCTGGCTATGGAGCCATCTGGCATCGAGGTCAGAATGGCTGCCCTTTAACGCAGTTTCTCTGTGTTCATGGAGGTGCAGCAGGGCCCAGCTCCTGGTCACTCTGGGTCATCGGCGCTCCACACGGGGACCTCCTTGGTGAGGACTTCCCCAGAGGATGCTCCCCCCCCCCCCCTATTCTTGAGCACTTGACATGGTCAGTGTCGAAGCTGTCGACAGCCAACTCGATGCTGATGGACCACAGACGCCAGGAGGAGTCAACATCAGGTCAGTCTGAAGACCGTGTGCGCTTGCCAGCTCCTCCAGTTTTCAGTTGGCATGGGAGATGGACGAAGAATCCCACGATGCCATTCTCCATCAGGACATTCCCTCCAACTTCTCCCCGTCTCACCACTGGCGGAGGTCAACTCCAAAGGATCTTGCCTTCCTGGAGTTCATGAAGGAGATATCCCAGGTGCTTGCCTTCGTGGCAGTACCCAAGGATGAGCCGCGTGCTGAGTATCTTGAGATCCTTCAATACGAACCCTTCCTCGAGAGGTGCTGACTGTGCCTGTACCCCCTATCCTGGAGCAGCTGCTTCTCAGGATGTGGGACACCCCGGTGACCTGCTGATTGTGAACAGTCTATTCTATTCTCAGTATTGAGTCGGCAAGAGCCCCAGGTTCCAGAAAACGCAGTTCCCACCCAATTTCCTGGTAGTGGAGTTGGCTATGCATCGAATCAAGAGGCAGAAGACGCGCTCCTTGGTGCCCCCTGGCAGGGAATCCCTACCAAATGTATCCATGGTACAGAAGTGTTTCCAGGGCTCTATGCTCACAGCCCTGATCCAGGCTTACCAGCTGTACATGGGCATGTACCTGAGAGACTTGGCTAAGGAACTTGCTGGGTTCTCGGCTGGTCTATCAGGTGGGCCCTGAGCGCTTTCGGATCCTGGTATCCTTGGTCAAGGAGTGCTCCAAATTTCAGACTCTGGCAGCCTTCAACGGCTTCGAGTTGGTGGCCTGTGTAGCTGTGGTAAGCATTAGTGCCCGTTGCCTTGCCTGGCTGCAGTCCTCCGAATTGGAGCAATGGGTTCAGGACAAACTGACCGATGTCCGATGCCAACGAGACAATCTCTTTGGCAAACCCATGACAGAGGTGGCTGACTAGTTGGAGAAGGAATTCATGACCAGGACCAGGCTGGGGGTTGTCCAAGAAAGTGTTGGACCCTTCCTGTTGGAAGGCTTGGGGGGGGGGGGGGAAGCCCTTCCACCCGAAGTCCAAGAAGGCTTACAGAAACTACCCCAAGTTCCAGGCCTATTTCACTCCCACTCCCCGCTAGGGGCAGCAGGCCAAGGGCATGACCCTTGTAAGCCTAAGGCTCCCAAATGGCACCCCAACCGCAGCCTGGGAGGAGCTTTTGACTCCTTGGGCTTGGCCTCTCTCCCTCAGGAGATACCAGACCCAAGGTTCACAGGAGGACGGCTGGTCCACTTTGCGCACCAGTGGCCCAGTATCAGCACAGACACCTGGGTGCTGCTGGTGGTCGCAGAGGGGTATGTCCTCCACTTTGCTCATCTGCCTCCTCCCTTTCTTCCGGAGGAATTACCCATGGACCCCTTGCACAGGGAGCTCTTGCACAAAGAGCTTGGGTCTTTATTCAAGGATCAGGCGGTGGAGCCTGTCCCTTCCCACCTTCAGGGCTGGGGCTTCTACTCCCACTACTTCCTGGTCCCCAAGAAAACGGGGGCTTCAGACCCATCTTGGATCAGTCGAGTGTGTGGAGAGAGGTCTTTGCCTTAGAATCATGAGGCCTTGGAAAAAAGGTAGGTAATATCACCTCCTGGTTTAAGTGGGATGCAGAGACCACCTTTGGCAAGAACTTAGGGTGTGTCCGAAGGATGACCCTTTTCCAGGGCTTGCAGCTCTCTCATGCACCTAGCTGAGGTGAGCGCCACAAGGAATACAACCTTCCAAGAGAGGTACTTGAGAGGGCAGGTAGCCAGGGGCTCGAAGGGCAGAGCCATGAGCCTCCCCAGCACCACATTGAGATCCCATGCCACCAGCGGTGGGTGGACTGGGGGCTGCAAGAGGAGAAGGCCCCGCAGGAACTTGCCCACTAGAGGATGGACCGACAAAGCCTGGCCATTGATCAGGTGGTGGTGGGCCGAGATGGCACAGAGGTGCATACTGACTGAGTTGGATTTCAGGCCAATTCTTGAGAGATGTATCGTAATATCTGAGCCGTTGTGCAGGAGAAAGGGTTGAGGCCTTTGCCTTCACACCAGAGGGAAAATCTTCACCATTTGAAGGCATAGGCTCGCCGCATAGAGTCCTTACATGAAGCCAGCAAGATGTCTTCCACCGCTCGGGGAAGGCTGTGGTGCACAATGGTTATCCTTTCAGCATCCAGGCTGTCAACACTAGGGACTGTAGGTTGGGGTGATGCAACGTCCTGTCCTCCTGGGACAACAGGTCCGGGGCTGTCCCCAACAGCCAGGGGTCCCTCTGGAACAGCTGCAGGAGCAGGGGGAATCAGGGCATAGTGAAGATGGAGGCCGCTTCTGCTTGAATCTTGAGGAGGCCCATGGCACTAGTGCCGTCGGTGGGAATGTGTACAGCAAACCCCTGGACCAGGGGAGGAGGAATGCGCCGGCCTTGGAGAGCAGAAATGTGATAGCTGTACATTCTCTGAGCTAGTGAAGAGGTTGATTTCCAGGGTGCCCCACTTCCAGAAGATCTGTTACAGAACGGTCGGGTCTAGCCTCCACTTGTGGTGTTGCAGAGCGTGGCTTAAGTGATCGACCAGAATATTATCCTGGCCCGGCTAGTACACCGCCTTGAGGGAGATGTTCCTCGCTGCCGTGAAGTTCCAGAGGCTCACTGCCTTCCAGCAGAGGCAGTACAACCTTGTGCCCCCCTGCTTGTTGATGTAGATTTGATGTAGAACATTGCAACCTGGTTGTCCATCTGGACATGCACCACCTGTCCCTCCAGATGGTCCTGGAAGACCCACCGGGCATGGTAGACAGCCTGGAGTTCCAGCAGATTGATCAGAGAGGCACTCTCCTCTGGAAACCACAGGCCCTATGTTTGCAAATGGCCACAATGTGCTCCACAGCCCAGCTTCAACGCATCGGTTGTAAGGATGTGCTGCACCGGCGGGGCCTGGGATTGCAGACTGGCTCTGAGGTTGAGATGGTCTTGCCACCAGGCCAGGGAGATCGCCAAGGCTGGGGTGATTTGGATGCGGTCCCCCAAGTGTCCTGATGCCTGTGACCACTGAATACTGAATTTCACTGAGCCTGTCACATGGGCAGGGGGGCAAAGGGGGTTACGTGGACAGTGGACGCCATGTGCCCCAAGAGGCAGAACATCTTCCGGGCTGTTACTGCTATGGCGCTCTGCACTTCTTTTGCTAGGGAGGCGAGATGCTTAGCCCAATCCAGGGGCAAGTAGGCCCTCGCCCAGATGGAGTCATGGAGTGCCCCGATGAACTCTCTGCTTTGCGAGGGGCAGAGGTGGGACTTCAGGAAGTTTACTACGAACCTTAGATGTTGCAGGAGGCAGTGCGCTGAGTCGCATTGGGTGCCTCGAACTGCGAGTCAGCCTACATGAGCCATCAGTCCAAGTACGGGAACATGAACACTCTGATGAGCCGGAGGCAAGTGACCATGGCCTCCAGACATTTTGAGAACACCTGAGGGGTCGAGGCAAGGCCGAAGGGGGAGCACCCTGTATTGATAGTGATGGCTCCCGACAACAAACCGGAGGTATTGACAGTAATTTGGGTGGATCAGGATGTAGGTATAAGCATCTTTGAGATCCAAGGAGCATAGCCAATCTCCCTGGAGGAGGTAAGACAGTAAGATTCCAAAGGATACCATTTTGAACTTTTCCTTCAGGGCCGGGGCTTTTACTCCTGCTACTTCTGGTCCCTAAAAAAACAGGTGCTTCAGGCCCATCTTGGATTTTCGAGTGTGTGGAGAGAGGCCTTAGAAGTGTGAGGCCTTGGGAAAAAAGATGGGTAATACCACCTCCTAGTTTAAGTGGAATGCAGAGACCACCTTTGGCAAGAACTTAAGGTGTGTCCAAACAGGCTGTGACCTTTTTTCCAAGGCCTCACGCTTCTAAGGCGGAGGCCTCGCTCTACACACTCGACTGCAAGCATGACCTGTCCTTCTAAATTCGGAAGATGCAGCCTCATCGCCTATCAACGCAACTCTTCATCTCCTTCAATCCCAAATGCACCCTCTCCCGATGGGTGGCTGACTGTATTTCCTTCACCTACCAGCAGGCGGGACTCTCACTGGAGCATCATGTGACTGCTCACAATGTGCATGCCATGGTGGTGTCAGTGGCCAGTCTCTGGTCTGTGCCCTTGATAGATATCTGCTGGGTCACCACCTGGTCCTCTGTACATACCTTCGCTGCTCACTGCTGTTTGGAGGAGGTCTCCCAGAGGGACAGTGCCTTCGGCCAGGCGGTACTCTGTCATCTCTTTGGGGAATAATGCCTCCCTCCAGCCCTTGGTGCTCAGGCTACCGGAATGGGAATTGCATCTTTGATGCTGCTTCTGCAGTGCCAGACTTCCAGCCAGCCAGCAACCCTGCTGCCCTTTACAGTCTGCTTTTTGGGTTGCCTGTGGCTTTTACAGGTTTTTTTTTTTTTTCGGTAGCCTGTAGCTTGGGAGTCCCATATGTGAGGACTGAGTTACTGTTTGTTCCTGGAGAAAGCATAGTTACTCACCTGTAACAGGTGTTCTCAGGAGACAGCAGGAATTGGTCCTCACAAACCTCCCTCCTCCCCTTGGAGAAGTTTTTTTGTTTTTTGCCATCTTGCTCTATATTATACTGACCTACACAAACCAAACCAAACCAGAATCCCCCTAAAGACCCATAAAGCAAAAAGATTCTGACAACAAACGTTCCCTTGTAACTTTATGCATTTTTTGTTGGAGCTAGTCGACACAGTGCAAAGAAATTCTCCATGCACCACTGTGACCTCTCCTTTTTAATCAAAGAATTTCAAATTAAAGAATTTATATCATAAGTTTTGCCGAAGTGTAACTTAGCTTTGTTGATGATTTCATTAGAAAAGCAAAGTCAGCTTGAAAAGCTCTTGCCAGATATACTGAAATGACGACATGCCACACGTTTCGGGTTATTTCAGATTATTGCATAACCCTGCTTCAGGTCCATTCGTTGCTGGCAAAGTGCAAAACTTCAATGTAAAAGAAGAGTGGGAACATCTCCAATCTTGTAAACTTCGGCGTCTGACGTCATTTGAAACAGAAGACTGCTGACTACCAATCGGAACGCTCAAACACCTTAGCCAATAGGTGAATCCCACTAAACAGGGAAACCCCCATTGGACAGCGGTGTAAAAAGCTTTTAGTTGTGATTTAGATGATGGTATACCAATCGATCTGCTGATTTAAACCCCATGTCCTCCTCAGACAAACTACCGTCCTACAATTTTAGAATTAAAAGATCAGCATAAAAAGTTGATTCGTGCACAATTACACGGATCAGCGATGACAGTATTTGAAATCTTTGATCCTCCCTAGAGGTCTGAGAGTGATAAAACCACCTAAACAATTTAACGATGACTCTATTTTCCTGAACAAATGGAATGCAATATTGAATAAATGTAGCTTTGGTTTAGTAGCCCTCCTTATTGAAAGATCAGTACAAGAGCAGGAAACACTGACGGTCCAGACACAGACTTTGAAGAGAAAAATATTAGAAACACAGGAACCGGCTAATTTTCAAACTCAATGGGAGGAGGCTCAAAAGCAATTAGACACTTTTTGGGATCACATCCGGAGTTTAAAGATCAGTAAATTTTAAGAGGGCCAAGTCGAATTATGGTAATGATTGTGTCTATCAATGGCTCTCTATGAAAAAGTCTGGTGCTAGAAAGAAAGTCTCATTTGACTTAGATTCGGAAGATTCCTGGACACTGAAGTGAGTGATTCTGGGACTCAGGAGAATACACGGTCCCGTATTACTAATGCGGAACGCTATCTGGGGAACTCTTCTAGGGGTAGACAATCTCGCAAAAATTACCAACAGGATTTTTGGGAGGGACCGGACACCTGCTCCCGGACCAAGAACCGTCAGTTATAAATCTATCAGGGAGGTCTTTGACCCAGTCTCAATCACAAGTTTTAGAGATGGGTCTTTCGTTTGTCCCGACATCGAAATATGATGGTTTTGCGATCCGGCTTGCTCTTCATAGGTTTTTTCGCAAACTACGGGTGATACATCATTTTTCAGATATTCCTAAAGATATAGATCGTTCATTGATAAAAAATTCATCCAGATGGCTGCCTCCAGGGTCTCCGGACCATACTATTTCCACTTTTCAGGAGTTGGTTTTGCAATAATTAAATATATTGGAACAGAACAGACTATGAGTTTACTCCAATTTGTCTAAAGATCAACAACAAGCGGTCAAACAATTGGCAGAGATGGATATCATTGTTAGGAGGGCTGATAAAAGGCGGTGCTACAGTGATCCTTTCAGAAGAGCAATATCAGAGAGAAATTGAAGTTCATCTAAGTAACCGCACCAACTATATTTGTTTATCTGACAATCCTACGGGGGACCTTCAGACGAAGATTCAAACCGTGGTTTCCAATGCCTTTTATAGCAACTGGATCACGAAGCAGGAATTGGAATTTTTGGTAAAAAAGCATCCCAAAACTCCAATTTTTTACCTGGTTCCTAAGATCCGCAAGACTCTAGTTGATCCACCGGGGCGGCCTATTGTTTCTTGTAGGGATTCATTACTTGAACCTCTCTCTAAGTTCTGTGATAGTTTTCTGCAACCAGCAGCAGCAAAAGTTCACTCTTATGTCAAAGATACAGGGGATTTTTTGAGTCAGTTAATGGAATGCACTGATTTGTGATCCTATAAATATTTAGTATCTTTGGACGTACAATCACTGTACACAAATATTGACCAGCAAGAGGCCATTTCCTGTTTGGCGAATTATCCCCTGGAATTACCGGATCGAATTCCCAGGTCATTTTTGTTAGATTTATTGGATCTGGTTTTGAATAATAGCTTTTTCTTACATCAGCAACAGTATTATAAACAGGTGTTTGGAATAACGATAGGGGCAACAGTGGCCCCCATCTATAGCGACCATCTTTATGGCAGAGTTTGAAAAAAATTATGTATACTCTGATCCAGCATTTACATTTATCCCTTTTTGGAAAAGGTTCCTGGATGACATCTTTTTTTCTTTGGACAGGAACAAGACCGGATTTGGATCTCTTCATACAAAGGCTCAATACTTATGAAGCCAAGATTCAATTCACGGCACAGATGGATGTTCAGTGTTTGCAATTTCTGGACATTATGGTAATCCTGACTCTTTTGGGTTTTGAAACAACTTTATATCGTAAGTCTGTGCAATGGAATACGCTGCTTCGATATGACAGTTTTCATCCGAGGGCTTTGAGGGAGGGACTACCGTTTGGTCAGTTCTTACGACTTCGACAGAACTGTTCAAGTTTAGAAGAGTTCTGTTCACATGCAGAGGAATTGAAATTACGTTTAGTTCAGAGGAGGTACCCTTGCTCGGTGGTGAAAAAAGCCTGCAAGAGGGCTAGGTATTTACACCGAGAATGGCTTTTCACCCCAACCGCATCGGTAGCCTCTGATGACGTTATTACGGGGGTTTGCCCCTATACTAGGGAGATGACTAAGGTGGTACAAATATTACATAAATTTTGGCCCATTTTAGGATTACACTCATGTTTCTGAGAGAAAACATTGCAAATTGCATATTCGCGCAAGGCTAATTTTAGAGATTTAATAGTGAGGACAACTTCCAAACTGGATCGTCCAGTAACATCTCATGAAGCTAAAGGACATTTTACATGTGGTACCTGTGCCTACTGTTCACTTTCTTTACCAGGTCTTAATTGGACGGATGTTCATACATCCCTGACCTATTCGTCTGTTTGGCACACGGACTGTTCTTCGAAATTTGTGGTGTACCTCATTGTATGCCCATGCTCTCTATATTATGTTGGCCGCACTATACGTACAGTGAAGACGCGACTCTCAAAACATGCTTCAAGATTACGGACGGCGACCCTTTCAGCACCTATAGTTGAGCATTGTTTAAATTATCATGATTTTAGCTCATTACGGTGGCGTGTGCTGGACTTTGTGCCTTCGGATCCAAGAGGAGGAGATCGTGAGCAACAATTACAACTACGTGAGCAGAGGTGGATTTTTCTACTGAACTCTGTGTCCCCCAGAGGTTTAAATCAGCAGATCGATTGGTATACCATCATCTAAATCACAACTACAAGCTTTTTACACCACTGTCCAATGGGGGTTTCCCTGTTTAGTGGGATTCACCTATTGGCTAAGGTGTTTGAGCGTTCCGATTGGTAGTCAGCAGTCTTCTGTTTCAAATGACGTCAGACGCCGACGTTTACAAGATTGGAGATGTTCCCACTCTTCTTTTACATTGAAGTTTTGCACTTTGCCAGCAACGAATGGACCTGAAGCAGGGTTATGCAATAATCTGAAATAACCCGAAACGTGTGGCACGTCGTCATTTCGGCATATCTGGCAAGAGCTTTTCAAGCTGACTTAGCTTTGTTGATGATTTCATTAGAAAAGCAAAGTTACACTTCGGCAAAACTTATGATATAAATTCTTTAATTCAAAATTCTTTGATTAAAAGGAGAGGTCGCAGTGGTGCATGGAGAATTTCTTTGCACTGTGTCAGCTATATTATACTGAGGCAAGATGGCACCTTTGAGCAGGAAGGTGACTGTGCATGTGCGATATAGCTCTCAAACACTTTCTTTTGAAAGCTGGGGTGTGGATCTGCGTTGACTCTGTTGGCGCCAATGTCGCCCACATGTGAAGACTGATTCCTGCTGTCCCTGGAGAACACCTGTTACAGGTAAATAACTATGCTTTCCCTCTGCACATTCCTGCCATACCTTCAGAGGAATGACTGGCTATGTTCTCTAGACCTCAAGGAGTCATACACGCATTTACTGATCCACCCTCTGCACAGACAGTATTTGCATTTTCGATTCCAGCAGAACCATTACCAATATTGGGTGCTGCCCTTTGGCTTGGGCCGCAACCACTGCCGTGCATTTTGTGAATAGTCAGTTTGCAGAGGCTATCTTTGCACTTTGGGGGTCTTTGTCTTCACTTACTTAGATGGCTGGCTAATCAGGGAGAATCCCCACAAGAGATAAAACTCTCCCTACATTGCACCATAACTGCTCCAATGTTTGGAATTCATCCTAAACATTCCCAAATTGCACCTGGTGTCAAACCAGCAGCTTGAGTTCATTGAAGCAGTTCTGGACAAGTAACAGGCCTGAGCTTTCCTTCCCTGGGACCGCTCTATCCCCCTCATTGAGCTGACCCCAAAAATACAACATCAAAGTTGCATAAGAGTTCGAGAGGTGCTAAACCTTTTGGGACACATGGTCTCCACAGTCCATGTAGTCCCCTACAACTGCCTGCAAATGTGACAAGCCCAGTGGATTCTTTCATCTCAATGGACCCAGGCAACCGGGCATTTCTCAGACAAAATATGCATCACCCTCAACTTGTCAACTCCATTCGGAGGTGGTGCTCTCCTCAAAACATACTTGGGGGGGGGGGGGGAAATCACTTTTTCAGATGCTTCCAAGCTCTGTTGGGGATCACATTGAACAATCTCACCATACAGGGGCAGTGGACACAGAAGGAATCCCTGTTACAGATAAACCTCCTGGAACTACGTGCACTTACAAACATCTTTTGGGTTTTTCAACCCCAAGTCTCGGGCCAACAGGTCTTAGAACGGACAACCAGGTGGGCATGTTCTATTTGAACAAACAGTGGGGAACAGGATTCTATCCCCTCTGCCATGAAGTGCTTTGCCTCTGCTTTTTAACAATTGCACACCACATTCACCTCAGAGCAGTGTATCTCTGGGCGAACTCGATCTCCTTGTGGTCACACTGAGCCGTATGCATCATCCACATAAGTGGACCTTAAATCAAGAAACGGCATCTTGAATCTTCCACAAATGGGAGACCCCACTCATAGATCTGTTCGCCCCCCGGGAGACTTCCACTGTTCTGCTCCCGGCTTCCCTCCTTGCACTGACAGGCGCGGATGCCTTCCTTCTCCACTGGGGGCCAGGCTTATTTTATGCATTTCCACCTATCCCCTTGATACTCAAGACCCTGTTCAAACTACAGATCGACAAGGGTTCCATGATCCTCATAGCCCCTTATTGGCCCTGTCAGCTGTAGTTTTGTCTGCTGCTTCGACTAGTGCAGACTCAACCTCTCAGTCTGGGACATGGGCCCAACCTCCTCTCCCAGGATCATGGAGTGCATCTCCATCCCAATCCATAGGCCCTTTGTCTCATGGAATGACTGCTGAAAGCATAATCTGCTGACCTCGACTTCCCACAATAGGTCAAGAGTATCCTACTTGCATCATGCAAACCGTCCACCAGACATTCATATGCCTTCAAATGGTGAAAGTTCACACTCTGGTATTCTTCAAAGCAAATTGACCCCTCTACCTGCCTAGTGGAATCTCTTCTACAATCTCTTCTCCATTTATCTGCGGCAGGTCATCTTAGTGCCTTTACAGCTTATCACAAGCCTCTGGACTGGCAACCTATTTCTTTGCACCCCTTAGGTCAATGTTTTATGTGGGGGTCTCCTGTTCTCCAAACTACCTATCAAGCTGCCATCAGTGGCCTTGGGATCTCAGTGTGGTTCTGGCTCAACTTCTAAAGCCTCCCTTTGAGCCTTTAGCCACTGTTCCATTAAAATTCTTGACGTGGAAGGTAATCTTCCTCATTGCCCTGATCTTAGCTCATTGCATCAGCGAACTACAAGCTTTAGTGGCGGTTCCTCCATACACTCGGTTCCACCATGAAACGGTGGTCCTCTGTACCCATCCACACTTCCTTCCAAAGGTGATCTCAGCCTTCCACCTGAACCAATCAATAATCCTACCAGTTTTCTTCCCGAGACCGCCTACCTCTCGTGCCGAAGCAGCGCTGCACACTTTAGACTGCAAGCGAGCCTGACTTACTACTTGGACAGAACCAAGGTTCACAGGAAATCCTCCCAATTATTTGTTTCCTTTAATTACAAGTCACCTTGGCCTTCCAGTAACAAAGCGCACCCTATCCAAATTGATAGCGGGCTGTTATTTCCATTGCCTATGCATAGGCTGGATTCTCCCTCGAGGATCATGTCACATGCGAGCCATGGCAACCTCAGTTCCCAACCTCCATTCCGTCTCCATTGACTAGATCTGTCAGGCAGCTACCTGGTCCTCCATTCATACCTTCTGCTGCACACTGCTGTCTAGACAGGGTCTCCCGTTGGGACGCTGTCTTTGGCCAGCACCTTTTTGGAGCTTAACGCCTATCCTCTGTCCTGGACTTCTTCATAGCACCAGACTTCCATTTGCGGTGGTCTAGCCGATTGCAGTAGAGTCCCAACGGGCCATATTGTATCCACACCTTCTCGGCTCTATCATTTAGCCTCTGAGATACCATTGCTACCTGCTTTCCAGTCTGATATCTTGGAGCTAGTGAATCCCATATGTGAAGACTGCATTCCTGCTTGTTCCTGGAGATAGCGTTGTTACTCACCTGTAACAGGTGATGTTTGGGAACAGTAGGAATCAATCTTCACAACCTGCCCTCCTCCCCTAGGAGTTGTAGGGTATATTCTGTTTTTCCTCTGTCTCTCTGCTACAAACTCAACTGATGAGAGGAGTTGGGAAGGCAGATGCGCAAGTGCAGTGGATTGCTCCCAAAAGCTTTCCAGTTGGAGGCTGCATGGGCTCCATTTGTGCTGACGTCACCCATATGTGAAGACTGATTCCCACTGTTTCTGGAGATCACCTATTACAGGTGAGTAACAACACTTTATTTAACTGTTTTTTTTTGTTTTGTTTTGTTTTGTTTTGTTTTTTACTACCTTATCCTTCAATCAAAGTAGTACTTTGCCCCCTACACTGTACTGCTCCCTTGGATATTTGCAGCCCAAATACATGACCCTGCATTTTTTAGCATTAAATCTCAGCTGCCAAATTCTCGACCATTCTTCAAGCTTAGTGAGATCCTTCATGTTATCTACTCCTTCCTTGGTGTCTACTCTGTTGCAGATTTTGGTATCATCCACAAAGAGAAAACCTTACCTGACAGCTCTTCTGCAATATCACTAACAAAGATGTTAAAAAGAATTGGAACAAGGACGGATCCCTCCGGTGCGGCACACCACTGGTAACCACCACCTCTTCAGAGTAAGCTTTATTTTTCAGTACCCTTTGCTTCCGACTCAACCAATTTCTAATCCAGTCAGTCATCTTAGGGTCCATCCCTAGGATGCTCAGTTTGTTTTGTTTATAAGTTGGCTGTGCAGAATGGTGTCAAAGGCTTTACTGAATCTAAGTACACCACATCTAGGGCTCTTCCTTGGTCCAGTCCCTGCCCTACCCAGTCATAGAAATCAATCAGATTTGCTTGACAAGATCTGCCATTGATAAACCCATGCTGCCTTGGATCCTGCAATCCATTGGACTCCAGAAACCTCACTATTCTGTTTTAGCAGCATTTTCAGTAATTTACTCACCACAGAGGTTAGACTATTCACTATAGAGGTTAGACTAGCCAGCCTATACTTATCAACTGCATCCTTACTTCCACTTTTGTGTATTGGGACCACATGTGCCTTTCTTTAGTCCTCTGGGACCACTCTCGACTCTAAAGAAGCATTGAAAAGGTCAGTTGGTGGAGTCGCTAGAACATCCCTAAGTTCCTTTAATATTCTGGGATGTATCCCATCCAGTCCTATTGCCTTGTCTCCTTTTAATTTAGCTAGTTCCTCATGAAAACAGTTTTCTGAAAATCGTTCAAGATCCCTGTCACTTCTGTTCCTCCTCCATAGGTGTTTTCTGAGGTCCTGCTCCTGTCCTTTCATCTGTGAATACAGAACAGAAATATTTGTTAAGCAAGTCCGCTTTATCTTCATCAGCTTCTATGTATTCCTCCGCCATCCTTGAATTTGACAATACCACTTTTGCCCTTCCTCCTTTCACTAACATCTGAAAAATGTCTTACCCCCCCTTTTGATTGCATTGGCTATTTCTTCTCTTTGTATCTTTGTTTTCCTGATTTCTTTGTTAGCTTCTTTAAGTTTTTCCATATATAGATACTTGTCTTCCTCTCTCTGTGATCTCTTGTATTTAGTGAAGGCCAACCTCTTTTTCATCACCTTTGCAGCTACTTCTTTTGAGAACCATAGGGGCCTCATTTTTCGTTCACATTTATTTACTTTTCTTTTGCCCTTAAAATATCCTTTTTCAGTTTTGCCCATTGCTTTTCTACATCCCCCAGATGTTCCCATCCCGCTAACGACTCCTTGGTGTAATGTCCCATCTCGGCAAAGTTAGTTTTCCTAAAGTCTAAGACCTTCGCTTTTGAAGGGATTTTATCAGCCTTAGTCTTAATACTGAACCACACCATTTGGTGATCACTGAATGTGAGATGATCTTCCACTGTGACATCAAACACTTTCCCCATTGGTGAGGACTAAATCCAGTATGGCTCCTTCATGTGTGGTTCTGTTACCAGTTGCCGGAATAGTTCTCCCTGTAGAGAATCTAGAATTTCCCTAATTCTAGATGACACTGCAACAGGAATGTGTCAATCAACATCGGGTATATTGAAGTCACCTATCAGTAGCACTTCTCCTTTCAAGACAATAATGCGTATGTCTTCTATTAAATTTCTGTCTTACTACTTCCTGTGAGGGAGATCTGTATATCACAGCAATGCAAATGGATTTCCCTTTCCCTCTTTCTGGTTTAACCCACAGTTCTCCTCCGTCCCTTTTAAGCTCTGTAATTCTATAGCTATAATATTACTTTTTACATATAGTGTCACTCCCCTTCCCCATCTTTTTACCCTGTCTTTCCTGAATAAAGTATAGCCCAATATAATTATATTCTAGTCATGGTGGTCCATGAACCATGTCTCCGTAACAACCACTAAATCTAAGTCAGCCTCTTCCATTAAAGCTTCAACATCTGGTATCTTATTTCCCATGCTGTGGGCATTTATACACATTGCTTTCCAGATGTTGCCCCTCTTACCCATTTCTACAGAGGTATTTAATGTTTCACATACTTTGGGGTTTTCTTCACCCATCTCCAACGAATTTAGTTTAAAGTCCTCCTCAGTAGGTTAGCCAGTCTGCTGCGGAAGACACTGCAACCTTTTTTTGGATGAATGGACGCCATCTCTGCTCTGCAGTCCCTGGAAAATCATCCCATGGTTGATGAAACCCAAACGCTCTCAACACCATCCATGCAGCCATGCACTCATCTCCCAGCATGCAAACCTCTCTTCCTTGGCCTTTTGACCTTAACAGGGAGGATTGAAGAGAACACCACCTGTGCACCTATCTGCTTCACCCTCTGTCTCAGAGCCATGAAGTCACTTGATACGCTCAGAGGGATACCTGAATGAGCCACATCGGATAATAGTCAGGCTTGATGAGTCTTGGCAAACTCTCTGTAACATCTTGGCTTTTGGCACCTGGCAGACAGTACACCTTTCTGGACATCAAGTCTGGTCAGCATATGGATGCCTCAGTACCTCTCAGAAAAGAGTCACCAACCCCTACTACCCTTCTCTTCCTGGTGGTCATTGATTCTGTAACTTTAGTGTGCTTGAGCTCTGGTATTTCCCTTTCCTGGGATGTTTTCACCTCCTTCACTTCAGGGCTGCACACTGATTCTTCAGTTTAAAGGCCGGAGGAGTTGGATTGATGATTGTGCAGGCCCTGATGACTTGTGTCCAACTCTCTTCATTCTGTGGTACCCCATCTTTGCCTCTGCTGGAGAGCATGGATGTTTCAAGAAGCATCTCATTAATGTACTTCTCACAGTCTCGCATGCTTCTCAGCCTCACCACCTGTTTTCTGAGCTCCTCCATTTGTTTCATGAGGGTTTTGGCTTGCAGGCATCCTGCACATGGAATCGGTCCTTCAGCTGGCATTGGGCTCTCTATCTGGGCAGAGGCAGAGGTTGTAATGGAGGAAACAGTTTTGGCAAGACATTTCTTTCCAGCAATCATTCAGTTAAGGTACAAAAGCTCAACCAACTGAATGATCGCTGTGAAAAAGGGAACAGGAGAGACCTACCAAAATCCCTAACTTTTTTCTCAGCTGTCCTTTGAGAGAAAAAGCAGTTAATTTTTTATGTGTGTTCTAACAGTGCTCCTTGCAAGACAGTTATTACTTTAGTAAATGTTGATATTACGGGTCTGAAGAATACAGATTAATGTATTTCCTTAGCAAAATTACCTCACCAAAGCACCTTTAAGAATGGCAGATTGTATGCCAGGCTAATTAGGGAGTTTCCCTGTATAGCAAGAAATATCAAATGGGGTAGATGGGAGCTGGGGAAGGGCAGATAGGGATGGATCTAACTCCTGATAAGGTGTCGGTGGCTTCAAAGAGCTGGGACAGAGAAACTGAAGGCAGAGTTTTAAATGAGCAGCACAAAAAAATTCCCATTTCAAAATGCAGCACTCAAAAAATAATTTAGCTTTTTAAAAATGTACACCAAAACCCCATTAGGAGCTCTTGGGCAGAGAGCTAGTAATTTAAAAGCCACCCAGTCTTACTTTGCTTGCAGTGGAGACCCAGTAAAGAATACCAGAACTTGCAAGGCTCTGTTAGACCTTTATGCAGCTCTCAGCTGCCATCAGTTCTTTCCCAGGCTAAAGTAATGAATCACTGATTAGCAACCAGAGGTCACAGGCATGCTCTGCACTTATAACCACCCTCTAGGGAAGATATAAGACTAGTACCTTAACTTTGCCAGGTGGATGGTTTTATAATTGGGGTCCGAAGCAGTCTCTGGAACAGCACAAAGTCCAAAAGAGACAGCTAGGCTAGTTAACGCTGGCTCCAGCCATTTGGAGGCAAGCAGTGGGAGAACACAGAACTTTAGTTATCTGTAGGAGTCTCATTCTGTCTCGAGGTTAGTGGAACAGCCTTGCGCGCACACAGTGTGTATCTGTCTTTGCAGAAGCAGCAAGGAAGGCAGAAAGCATGAAACGGGCCCGAAAGTTCTTCAGTGCATACTGCATTATTCTTTATGGTGAGTCCTTATCACATTTTGGTGATTGGTTGGCATGAGACACTATACGGTATCTTGGTGAATCAGGAGGTAGTCTACAGGTGTTCATCATACAGTTAAAGGGTCCATAGTGAGATATAATGCAGAAGGTAATGAAATGCAGTTGCAGACATTGTTTCAAATGCCCAAGGCTAGTAGAATCGTTTGTGGGTAAAGAAAGCTGAAGAAGCACGTGTTCTTTCATGTGGGCAATTAACATTAATTGGCCGGGAATAAATAGCATTCTGTATGCACACATATAATCACTTGGCAAGCAGTTGCTTGAAGATCAGCAGGTCCGAGGCTTGGAACGCAGCAGAAGTTTCTTGTAGCAGGAATCCATCTTGTTTGGTTCAGACTTTGATTCAGAGCAGGCCACAGGGTACCAGTTCTACAGCATGGGAAGATCTTGAGAAAACTGCTGCATTAAAACATAGTACAGTTTCCTGTATCGGCCCCACATGTTTCTTTGGTGTCCGAGTTTGGCCTGTCAGTAGAGAGTAACCTGTAAATTTTTTGAAGAGGAGGGAAGGGAATGGGGGAAGAGACCCTAAAAATGGTGGGCAGAGATAGAAGAATGTGAAAGGAGAGAAGAAATGGGGAGAGGGAGGGAGCTTGGTAAGGATGATGGTTGAAGAAAGGATGTTATGTGAAAGGAAAGAGTAAAAACAAAAGATGGATGGCATTTGAGTATGGGACTAGAAAGGCCCTTATTAACAGGGAAGGAGTGGAAACACTTTGGAGGACATGAGAGAATATTGCCACTTTTTCCACTAAATCTTATTTTACTTTGCTTTGCTTTACTTTACAGGACTTAATGACATACTTCATTAAAAGCACAAATTCATCTTAAATAATAAATGCCTTATATCCCCAATGGGAAATTAAGCTAATCTATTTATTGTGATTTAGCTCTTGCCTTTTTAGTACTATAGTGTTCAAGGGCTTACAATCTAAATTTTACCTGAGGCAATGGAGGATTAAGTGCATAGTGGTTGCAACTACCACATGTTAGTTTCCGTGCTAAGTTTAGCACGTTAGCTGCTAAGCCCTTGCGTACTTAAGTAAAAGGGCTCCATTGTGTCTATCTTCCTCATATATTCAATACATTTTTATGCAGAAAACTGGTAATTTTTAGGGCAATACTCATCAGTTCTTCTTTCAGTGTAATGTGCTTCTATATCTCCAGCAATCTGATGCAGCTGTTACCATACTTACAAGGCTCTGCCAAGAAATATGGAAGACAACATCATGGCCAACTGACGAAAAGATCTGTGTTTATACCAATACTAAAGAAAGGTGATCCAACTGACTGTGGAAATTATCGAACAATCGCTCTGATCCCACATGCCAGCAAGATTTTACTGAAGATTATTCAAAAGAGACTACAACCATACCTGGAACAAGAACTACCTGAAGTGCAAGCAGGGTTCAGGAAAGGGCGAAGAATGAGAGACATCATTGCGGATGTGAGATGGATCCTTGAAAAGACTAAAGAATACCAAAAGGATATCTATTTGTGCTTTATCGACTATAGCAAGGCTTTTGACTGTGTAAACCATGAGAAACTCTGGGCCACATTAAGAAGCATGGGTATACCAGAACACCTGATCGTTCTCTTGCGCAATCTGTACATTGATCAAAAAGCAACAGTTCGAACGGAACAAGGAGAAACAGAACGGTTTAAAATAAGCAAAGGTGTAAGACAAGGCTGCATACTTTCCCCTACCTGTTTAATTTATATGCAGAACAAATCATCAGAGAAGCAGTATTGTATGAAGACAACAGAGGTGTGAAGATTGGTGGAAGACTCATCAACAACCTTCACTATGCTGATGATACCACATTACTGGCTGAAAGTGAAGATGATCTGAAACATTTGCTTCTCACAGTCAAAGAACATAGGGGCTTGTTTACAAAGCAGCGGTAGTGGTTCGCGATCGCGATCGCAGCCGCGGCCCCATTGAAATCAATGGGGCCGCGGCTCTGATTACGATCGCAAACCGCTACCGCGGCTTTGTAAACAAGCCCCATAGTCTCAAAATGGGCTGCACCTTAATGTAAAGAAGACAAAGATCATGACAACTGGCATAATCAACAGGTTCATCGTTGAAGGAGAAGAAATTGAAATTGTGAACAACTTTAACCTACTTGGATCAACTATCAATAAAGAAGCAACAAGCAGTCAAGAAATCAAACGACGCATTGCTCTTGGTAGAATGGCTATGAAAGACCTAGATAAGATTCTCAAGAGCAGAGATGTCTCTCTCCATACAAAGATTTGACTTGTTCAAGCCATGGTATTTTCAGTAACATCATATGGATGTGAAAGCTGGACAGTGAAAAAGACAGACAGGAAGAAAATTGATGCCTTTGAATTATGGTGCTGGCGGCGAATACTGTGTATACCATGGACTGCCCGAAGAACAAACCAGTCGGTACTAGAGGAGATCAAACCTAAGCTTTCTTTAGAAGCTCAGATGACAAGACTTCGACTTTCATACTTTGGACACATCATGCAAAGAGAGAGATCATTAGAGAAAGACATCATGCTTGGCAAGATAGAAGGTCAACGCAAAAGAGGAAGGCCAGCAATGAGATGGATCGATACAATAACAGCAGCTACGGGTACCAGTCTGTCGTCAATGAGCCGCCTGACTGAAGACCGAACACAGTTTAGGATAGCTATCCAGAGGGTCGCCATGAGTCGACTCCGACTCGATGGCACTTAACAACAACAACATCATCTCCAGGAACAAGCAGGAATGTAGTCTTCACATATGGGTATCGTCAGTACCGACGGAGCCTGTGCGGGAACGCTCCCCAGCGTCCAATTAGAAAGCTTTTGGGAGCATCCCACAGCGCCTGCGTGCTGCCTTCCCGCCTTTCCCAACTGCCTCTCTTTGTTTTCCGCGTAGCCAGCAGGTCGTTGTTCCTGTCACCGCAGAAAGTTTTTCCCTATTCTCCTTCTTTTTTGTGGTCGCGTCTGCCTTCCCTCGATGCTATACCGGTACCGCCGGTTCTTTCTTTCTTTCTGTCTAAAAAAAAAAAAAGTGGTTTTTTTCCAAACTTTTCTTCCTCAGGTGCACGCGCCATTTTGGGCCTTAGGCCCAAAACTTCCTTTACCATGGAAAAACCCACTTTGGGTTTTAAGAAGTGCACCAAGTGTGGCGGTACCATCTCCGTCACCGACACCCATGAGTGGTGTCTTAAATGTTTAGGTCCTGACCACTCCATCTCGGAGTGTATGGCCTGTCCCATGATGTCCAAGAGGGGTCAACAAAACCAAGCTGCTAAGCTCAGCACCCTGTTTCCCTCCGATGCAGCCTTTGTGGCATCAACGTCGTCCAGGGCTTCATCTTCCTCCCATGGATCTCAGGTAACTAAACATAAGTCTGGCCGGTCCTCAAAGGGTAGATCTCCTTCCAAGCATCGAGATGCCTCTGGCGTTGCCCTTGAGGGTTCTGTACTGGCAAAATTGCCCCAGTGGGAGGCTTCAGCTTCCAAAGCATTATCGGGGCTCCAGGATGTTCTCGAGGCCTCAACCTCGGCAGAACTACTGGTGCCATGCTCTGGGGTACCGGCTGCTTTCTCCGGTACCGATGCTCAGGCATCGGCAGCGTCGATAGACCAGAGGTTCCTGGCTATTGAACGCAGTCTGGCGGCTCTCCTTGCGGCATCGACACCCTCGGAACCGTGTCAGACAGTTCAACCGGTACCGGCACCGTTTCCAGCACCAGTACCGACAGCATCGGCATCGACATCCGTGTCTGCATTGCCAGCACTCATTCATGCTATGCCTTCCGGTGCCGATACACCGGTACCGATTCCCCCCCGGCACTGACTTCAGTCGGTACGAGTATCATGCTCTACAAGAGCATCCAGACAGAAGGTACTTCGAATCCTCGGAGGAGTCTGAGGATTCTGACAGCTCTGTCAGTACCGGAGTACTTCTCCCAGAGGAGCCTTCCTCTCCTAAATGCAGGATGTCTCCTCCAGAGGATATCGCCTTTCAGGACTTTATCAGGGAGGTGGCTTGAGGTCTTTCTATTACTGTGGCTCCTGAAACAGAGCCCAGGGCAAAGGAGCTGGAAATTTTGCAATATCCCAAAGCGCCTAAGGAGGCAGCTACTTTGCCTATCCATGAGATCTTACATGATCTCATGTTGAGAATGTGGGAGACACCTCTTACCACCTCTCCTCACTCTCGTAGACTGGATACCATGTATCGAGTACCTCCGTGTCCTGGCTTCCAGAAAACTCAGCTTCCTCACCACTCTATTGTAGTGGAATCAGCTATGAGAAGGATCAGAAGTGCAAAGAGGCATGCCTCTAATCCTCCAGGACGTGAGTGTTGAACTTTGGATGCCTTTGGACGTCGTACTTTCCAGGCTTTCATGCTTTCTGCCAGGATCAGTTACCATATTTTATATATGGGAATGTCCTTAAGGAAGTCACAGGAGATTTAGAGGCGATGAGCCCTCTTCTTCCTGATAAGAGGCAGTATTTTCTCACACTGGTTAAACATGCCCAGGATGTTTCTAAGTTTGTCAATCGTGCAGCTTTTGACTGTTTTGAGTGCATAAGCAAAACCTCTGCCATTGCCATAGGTGCACGTAGAATTGCCTGGCTCCAGGCATGCGATTTGGATCTCTGGGTGCAGGACAAACTCGGCAATATCCCTTGTACAGGTGAGAATCTATTCGGCAAGAATTAGCAAGAGAAGGCCAATGAATTGGATGCTGACAACTCCACTTTGGATAGACTGTCCAAAGCCACAGCTGATCCTGCAAGGAGAAAATCTTTCAAGAAACCATTCTTCTCCAAGAAGAAGAGGTTTTATCCTTCTTATTCCCAGCAGGCACGTTCTGCAGGTCAACCTGCCCAAAAGAGTCAGCAGCAACCTAAACAGAGGAAAGCGAAGACTGCTAAGCCTCAACCGTCTCAGCAGTCTCCGCCTCCACAAGGCCTTTGACTTCCATCTAGAGAACTTAGCCTTCCTGGCTCTCAATGGTCCCAATCCTTCCACCATTCCAGGAAGGTTGTGTTACTTTGCCCCCAGATGGGGGCAGATAACAGCAGAGCATTGGACTCTCTCCATTATAAAAGAGGGGTACAGGCTTCACTTTCTGTGCATGCCCCCTCCCACAGTAGTAAGACAGTTCAATTCTCAGACCTCTCTCATCAATCTGTTAGATCAAGAGGTCACTATCCTTGCCCAAGGGGCAAAAGAAGAGGTACCCCTTTCTCAACAGGGTACAGGGTTTTACTCCCCCTATTTCCTTATCCCAAAGAAAACAGGGGGACACAGACCTATTCTAGATCTCAGAGAATTGAACAAATTCCTATTCAAAGAGAAATTCAAGATTTCTCTAGGAACCCTGCTGCCATACCGTGAGAGTTAGGATTGGCTTTGTTCTCTAGATATCAAGGATGCGTACACTCATGTTCTCATTCATCCAACTCGGAGAAAGTTCCTTCGGTTCCTTTTTCAAGGAAAGCACTACCAATACAGGGTGCTTCCTTTTGGCCTGGCCTCAGCACCAAGGGTGTTAACGAAATGCATGGCTGTGGTAGCAGCATTTCTTCACACTCTAGGAATATTCATCTTCCCCTACTTAGACGACTGGCTCATTCATGCCCCATCAGAGTCAGAGGCCAGGATTTCTCTATCTTGCACAATGCGTATCCTTCAGTATTTGGGTCTGGTCATAAACATCCCAAAATCCAGCCTAACTCCCACTCAGTCTCTAGAGTTCATAGGAGCTTTGCTGGATACCAGGAAAGCAAGGGCCTATCTTCCCCAGACCCGTTTTGCATGGTGCAGTTAGCTTCTCAAGCAGTGCTAAAGCCTCATCTCACTGCTCGAGAAATGTTACAACTACTAGGCCACATGGCATCTACCGTGCATGTGGTTACTTATGCTCGCCTCAATATGAGAGCAGCCCAGTGGACTTTATCCACTTAATGGACCCAGGCATCAGGGTGCCTGTCAGACAAAATAGTGAACACAAATCGCCTTATTTTGTCCCTCCAATGGAGGCAGTCCACTCAAAACCTGTTGGTGGGGTCCCCATTTCAACAGCCTTTACCCCAGGCAACTCTCACAATAGATGCTTCACCAATGGGTTGGGGAGCTCATCTGCAAGACCTCTCTACCCAAGGCACTTGGACTCCACAGGAGACCCATCTACACATCATTCTCTTAGAGCTCAGAGCAGTCTTCCTTGCTCTGCGAGTGTTCCACACCCTGCTCAGTTACAAGACAGTCCTCATTCATACGGACAATCAAGTAGCCATGTTCCTCGTGAACAAGCAGGGAGGAACTGGCTCTCTGTCATTGCAACGAAGCTTTGCGACTATGGGCCTTTGCCAGAGAGCATCAGGTTCATCTCCTGGCAGTGTATCTTCCAGGTATCCAAAACTCTTGGGCAGACAGACTCGGTCGAGTTCTGGTTCCACACGAATGGTCTCTACATGCAGACCAGGTGGCCAAGATTTTTCAAATTTGGGGAACCCTGGACATAGACCTCTTTGCAAGTCCATGGAATGCCAAACTTCCCCAGTTCTGTTCCAGAATTCCGGCTCAGGGCTCTCAGGCCAGGGATGCTTTCCTCCTTTATTGGGGTCAAGACATCCTTTATGCCTTTCCACCCATTCCCCTGATTCCCAAAACCCTATTCAAGCTTCAGAGAGACAGAGGCCTTATGATTCTCATAGCTCCACATTGGCCACGGCAAGTGTGGTACCCTCTGCTTCTACATCTCTCTCAAGCTCCCTCTCTGGAGTTAGGGTCTGCTCCAGATCTCCTGTCTCAGGAGAACGGAATGTTATGGCATCCCTATCCCCAGTCTCTGCATCTCAGGGCTTGGTTGCTGAAGGCCTAGATCTTCATGATCTTAACCTTTCTCAGCAAGTAAAGGATAATCCTTTATGCTTCCAGGAAGCCTTCCACAAGACGCTTTTAAGTGGAAAAGGTTTACCATATGGTGCTTGCAGAAGGGTCTTAGCCCCCTTGCGATACCTCTGGAATCATTACTGGAGTATCTCCTTCATTTATCCAATGCAGGACTTAAACTAACTCAGTAAGAGTCAATTTGAGTGCTATTGCAGCTTCTTTCAAGCCTTTAAATGGACAACCTATTTCCTCCCATCCTCTTATAGCAAGATTTATGAGAGGCTTTCTTTTAACTAAGCCACCACCGATGGCATGGGACTTAAACCTGGTTCTTGGCCAGCTCATGAAGCCACCTTTCGAACCCTTAGCTACTACCTCGTTGAAATTCCTTTCTTGGAAAGTTATCTTTCTCATTGCAATCACATCAGCACGTCGCATCAGTGAGTTGCAGGCACTAGTGGCTGATCCTCCTTATACAAGGTTCCATCATAAGAACATAAGATATGCCATACTGGGTCAGACCAAGGTCCATCAAGCCCAGTATTCTGTTTCCAACAGTGGCCAATCTAGGTCATATGTACCTAGCAGTTTCCCCAAGAGACACAAGTTCCACAATGCTTGTACTGGGTCAAGCATTGATATCTTCGGTCACTTCTTAATAATGGTTTATGGACCTTTCCTCCAGGAACTTGTCCAAACCTTTTTTAAACCCAGCTACACTAACAGCCTTTACTACATCCTCCGGTAACAAAATCCAGAGTTTGATTACACGTTGAGTGAAAAAATATTTTCTTTTATTAGTCTTAAATAGTTTACCCTGTAGCTTCATTGCATGTCCCCTAGTCTTTCTATATTCTGATAACGTAAACAATCGATCTACGTTTACCCGTTCCACTCCGTTCATTAATTTATAGACTTCTATCATATCTCCCCTCAGCCGTCTCTTTTTCCAGGTTAAAGAGCCCTAACCTTTTTAGCCTTTCCTCATAGGAGTATCCTTCCATCCCCTTTACCATTTTGGTGGCTCTTCTCTGAACCTTTTCTAAAATCGCTATATCCTTTTTAAGATACGGCGACGAGAATTGCACACAATATTCAAGGTGCGGTCTCACCATGGAACGATATAGAGGCATTATAATATCTTTTGTTTTATTTTCCATTCCTTTCCTTATCATAAATAGCATTCTATTTGCTCTCTTGGCTGCCGCTGCACACTGGGCCGAGGGTTTTAACATGGTATCCACAATGACGCCTAAATCTTTTTCCTGGGTGGTGGTTCCTAATGTGGAACCTTGCATCGTGTAACCATAGTTTGGGTTGTTCTTCCCTAGGTGCATAACCTTGCACTTGTCCACATTAAATTTCATCTGCCATTTTGATGCCCAGTCTTCCAATTTATCAAGATCCTCTTGCAATTTTTCACAATCCTCTTGGGTTTTAACAACTTTAAATAGTTTTGTGTCATCTGCAAATTTGATAACCTCACTCGTTATTCCACTTTCCAGGTCATTTATGAATATGTCAAAAAGCAGCGGACCCAGCACAGATCCCTGGGGTACACCACTATTCACCTTTCTCCATTGGGAAAATTGGCCATTTAGCCCTACCCTCTGCTTTCTGTCTTTTAACCAGTTCCTGATCCACAATAGTACACTGCCTCCTATCCCATGACTCTTTAATTTTGCCAAAAGTCTCTGATGAGGGACCTTGTCAAAGGCTTTCTGAAAGTCCAGATACACAATATCAACTGACTCACCTTTGTCCACCTGTTTATTCACTCCTTCAAAAAAACATAACAGATTAGTAAGACAAGATCTTCCTTGTCTAAAGCCATGTTGGCTGTCTCCCATTAGGTCGTGACTATCTACATGCTGAGTAATTTTATTCTTTATGATGGTTTCTACCATTTTTCCCGGTACTGACGTCAGGCTCACCGGTCTGTAGTTTCCCGGATCACCCCTGGAACCCTTTTTAAAAATTGGTGTTAAATTGGCGATCCTCCAATCTTCAGGTATTAGAGATGATTTTAATGATAGTTCACAGATTACTAATAGCAGGTCTGCAATCTCATATTTCAGTTCTTTCAACACCCTTGGATGTATACCATCCGGCCCAGGTGATTTGCTACTCTTCAGTTTATCTAATAGTTGTAAGACATCTTCCTGATGTATCGATATTTCCTTCAATTCTTCCGCACCTTTAAATACTACTTCAGTCATGGGTAACATCCCTACATCTTCCTCAGTAAAGACTGAAGCAAAGAATTCATTCAGTCTCTCCGCTATCGCCTCTTAGTGCTCCTTTTACCCCTTTATCATCTAATGGACCAACTGACTCTCTCACAGGTTTTTTGCTACGAATGTACTTGAAAAGGTCTTTATTTCGTGTTGTTGCTTCCGCAGCAAGCTTCTTCTCAAATTCTCTCTTTGCCTGCCTTATCTCAATGCCTTGCATTTGACTTGCCAGTGCTTGTGCTGTTTCCAGGTTTCGTCATTTGGCTCTTTTTTCCATTTCCTGAAAGATGCTTTTTTGGCAACAACAGCCTCTGACCTCACCTTTAAACCATGCTGGCAGTTTTTTGGACTTCCTTCCACTTTTCTTAAAGCGTGGAATACAGCTGGTCTGGGCTTCCAAGATAGTATTTTTCAACAACATCCAAGCTTGATGTACGTCTTTAACCTTTGCAACTGCTCCTTTTAGTTTTTTCTTAACTGTTTTTTCCTCATTTTATCATAGTCTCCCTTTCGAAAGTTAAAGGGTAGTACTGTGGATTTCCTTACTATCCCTCCTCCACTAATTAAATCAAAGGCGATCATGCTATGATCACTATTGCCAAGTGGCCCCAACACCCTTATCTCTTGCACTAGATCTGGTGTTCCACTAAGGACTAGGTCTAATATGGCTTCCCCTCTGGTCGGTTCATGAACCAGCTGCTCCAAGAAGCAGTCATTTATTTCATCTAGGAACTTTATCTCCCTAGCATGTCCTGCTGTGTCACTGACCCAGTCGATGCCGGGGTAATTGAAATCACCCATTATTATTACTGCACTGTAACTTTTGCTAGCTTCCTTGATTTCTTTGAGCATTTCATCATCCATTTGTTCACTCTGGCCAGGCGGACAATAGTACACCCCCACTGCCATCGCCTTCCCCTTTTTACATGGAATTTCAATCCATAGAGATTCTACAGCAAATTTTGTTTCTTGCAAAACTTTAATCCTTTCTGACTCAATGCCCTCTCTAACATAGAGCGCAACCCCTCCACCAATTTGATCAGCTCTATCATTACGATATAGTTTGTACCCAGGTATCACAGTGTCCCACTGGTTGTCCTCCTTCCACCATGTCTCTGATATTCCAATCATATCTAACCTCTCGTTTAGGTAAGGTAGTCCTTAGGACTCATCCACACTTTATGCCAAAGGTGGTCTTGCCTTCTCATTTGAACCAAGCGGTCTACCTGCCTGTGTTTTTTCCAAGGCCTCATGCATCAAATGCAGAAAGGAATCTTCATACTTTGGACTGTAAAAGAGCTTTAGCTTTTTACTTACAGAGAACACAGCAACATAGAAAGTCCTCTCAACTCTTTGTTGCTTTTGATCCTTCTCATCTGGGACTTCCATTCTCCAAGAGAACACTGTCCAACTGGATTGCACAGTGTATTTCCTTTGCCTATCAGAGTAAGAATCTTCCTCTGGAGGGCCATGTCACAGCTCACAATGTGAGAGCCATGGCAGCTTCAATGGCTCATCTGCACTCTGTGTCTATTGACGACATCTGTCGAGCAGCCACTTGGGCCTCGGTTCATACCTTCACAGCCCATTACTGCTTGGACAAGGATTCCCGCCGGGATGCCTTGTTTGGTCAGGCTGTTCTCCAACACCTGTTCCATACTTAATCAACTCCTACCCACCATCCCTGGTAGGATGCCAGAGATCCATGGGGGGAAGTGGAGCCCTTTCAGAGGGACTCACAGCTTCTGGGTTCTCTCCCTGGCATCTAAAGCTAGGGAGTCCCCATATGTGAGGACTACATTCCTGCTTGTTCCTGGAGATAGCATAGTTACTCACCTGTAACAGGTGATCTCCGGGAACAGCAGGAATTTAGTCTTCACAACCCACCCACCTCCCCTAGGAGTTGTATCTCTCTTTTTTTCTTTCCTTTCCCTCTCTCTCTCTCTCTTTGTCTCAGCTTTAAAACTCAACTGGAGAGAGGCAGTTGGGAAAGGCGGGAAGGCAGCACGCAGGCGCTGTGGGATGCTCCCAAAAGCTTTCTAATGTGAAGACTAAATTCCTGCTGTTCCCGGAGATCACCTGTTACAGGTGAGTAACTATGCTTTCTTCACCAGTCGCATTCCCTCATTCTCGCTTACTGCCGACGTTGGCCAGCATTTTGCTTCAGGTTACACCGAAGCTAGATCTATAAAGCAAGAATATAAGAAATACTCTAAAGAACTGGCTGTCACATTGGTGGAAAAGAGGATATGTATGTGCTGTCAAGTCAATGCCGACTCCTGGTGACCCAGCCCCTGGGTTTTCATAGCATAGTGCAACCTGAACTAGATTGCTAGTCCTTTCCCATCTCCATTTTAAGACAAGCTGATAAACAGGCTCAGTATATTAATAGAGAGCTACTTTTAAAGAATGATTTGGAGAAGTCTGATATTTTTTTCCCTCCCCCCTGTATCCAAGAGGAGCGTGTTGCATGTGTTTTGAAGTATATTCAATCTGCTCGTAGAATACTGGGGATTTTTCACAAATGCTGGCAAGTTTTGAAATTATATCCAGCTTTTGAATCAAAAGAGTTAAGGATTGTCTATTCTCGTGGAAGAAATTTAAAGGCTATTTTGAACCCTTCAGATACTGTTCAAAAGAGTCTGCCGCCTCCTTTTTTTTTTTTTTTTTAAAATTATGAGTGATGAGGAATTTATTTAACATTTCTTATATACTGCGCTCTTTTTCATCAGTTCCGGTTTACATTGAAACAATATCAAACTAGGTCAGTCAATTCTGGCCATCGTTTACAAATAACAGGGCATTAGCATGGAGGTAAAAAAAAAACTGGGGGAAACTATATACATTTTAGAAATTTACAAGTTGGTACTCCCTGTGGGTTCTATGCGATCAGATAGGGGAGGTCTGAGGATGTGAGGGTGAGGAGGGGTGATAGGAGGGGATGTTTAGATGAGTAAATGTGGACATTGTAGAGTGATAGTGTGATAGCTTCTTTGAATTGATTCATCAGTCCATCTGATGGTACAACCTATTTTTTTGAGGAAATTTGCCACACGTGCTTTAATGTATGTGGTTTATATAATTAATACTAGAAGCCCCAAAAGGAATTTTACCTAGAAACCCCAAAGTGCGTCAATTGATGCATTATCATGACGACTGCGTTTAGCATGAAATGCAGATGTGAATTAATGTGAAGTTACTTATTTGTTAAATACGTGCAGTATGTGATGTCATTACATGACATCATCATGTGTTGTTTGTAATGTCAGAGTAAAACTGTAAACAGTGATTGAGATGCGCCACCTAGTGGGAACATGAATTTATACCTAGAAGTCCCAAAGTACGTCAATTGACGCATCCAAGACAATTGAGTGCATCAATTGACATACTTTGGGGCTTCTAGGTATAAATTCATTTTCCCGTTAGGTGGTGCATCTGTCATTAATTTTTGATGCACATATTTGAACATCTTGACCTTGCTAACAAAGTCATGAAACATGACTGACATGGTTCTAGCAGTAGCGCTGGTATACAACTTCGAAGAAGCATTTGCGTCAATTGACGCACTTTGGGGCTTCTAGTGTTAAATATTGGCTGGAGACTAAGGTTTTTTTCCCCTTTCTGTTAATATTTTTTGAAGTGTTTGTATATTAATCAGAGGTATGTAGAGAAGGACATTGAGTGTCTATTTGATTTATTTATGGATGCTTTGATCCTGTTCTGACTGAAGTCAATCAATGGGGTGTACAACTTAGAATAAATAGGAACAAACAGAGCAGACCCAACCCCCCACACACACCATCCCACACTTGCTCAACAGTCCCAGTCAAAGAAAACAAGTCTTCTGTAGTTTACAAGAGCCTAATAAGCTACCTATGGAAGCGCGTATATGTGAGATTGTGTTTGGACAGAAATACACCAGGCAGTGGTCAGTGAATGTCGGTGGTAATTTTCCTCGTTGGGCATTGAAGTAATTGACATTTTGGATTTGACACATCTCATAAGTGATCTTTTTATCAAATTATCATCTCGTTTGCAAAGTTTTAATTAATAAGGTGGTATAATGCAGCCCAAATTGTTATAACCAACATACTTCAGGAAGAATGAAAATTAAAGAAAGTGGACATGTGCTGAACATAACCAGAACTAACCAGGCTTTCTTTTTTTTACAGATGAATAAATTGAAATCCCATTGCTGGTAGAGCTGACCTCCTATAATGAACTCTTTGAGAGGTTAAAGCTATGTCAGTGCTGTTAAAATAGCAAGGCTACCTCCTCTTTACAAGTCATTGAAAACTTGGTAGGTTGACCATGTTTTCAACTAGAGCTAAAAGTGCATTTAGTCTGAGGACACAATAACTTTAATTTTAAAAAAAGATGATTGAGGGGAGGGAGGGGAAAGTAGAACTTCAGTCTGACATGTATTGATCTGATAATGATGGGGTAATATTCACTAAGGTCAAAGTAGCATGTGTTTTTACTTGCTTACTTGTGTAGACATTGCTCTAATTTGTGTTCAGTGTAGGAATTTTGCTAGGCTGGAAGCAGATAACCATTTGATATTTTATGCAGCATTTATGGAAGGTTTAGGCTTGGTGATGTATGGTGGTCATGTTTTTAATGTTTATTGCTTCTTTAATCTGTTACATTGATTATTTTTTTAGGATAGAGAGTTCATAGAAAATTCAACTATTAAACTGTTTGAAAATTGTTTTGGCAGCTGTTTAAGATTAAATGTATGCCCTGATTTGATCACAGCTGCACATTTGGAAGAGGCAGAAAATAAAAATAGGCCTATTTTCCTTAGGGACTGGAAAGAGAGTTATGCCTAAGCTGGAGATTCTTGGCTTTGGACTGGCATTGGGAGCAGCTACAGGCATCGGCTTACTTTACGTGTTTTATAAGCAATCTTGGAAAAGGAAAGAAAAGAAAGGAAAGCACGGGACTGGGAATGGATGCCAAATGCAGAACTCTGTGGGACATTTTGAATGCACACAGGCGCCTCAGAATTGGCACCAAGGTAACACACAAGTCCAAATTTCTTCCCTCCTCTTCTGTTTGGAAAATTATAAACATGGAGTCATTTAAAAGAATATTGACTTATATGCATTATGCAAAACTATTTTCAGGAAGCAGTAATATTTATATTGTCAATTTTAACAATGTTTTTAATTTGTGTTTTAAGTTCTATAACCCACTCTATAATTTTTCATCCCCTTTGAGAGCAGAAAAGTCACCCATTACATTTGCTGTAGAAAACAATCAGATCTCACATGAGACAAATGAGACACTCTTCTGAGCATTGTTTCTCCAAAAATCCACAGAAATTGTGGTTTTAATCAATTTGAATAGTATCTCACTGGAATATTTTAGATAAAGGTTTTGATTTTTAAATTTTACTTTTAATTTTTTGGATTTCTGATGACCAACAGACTCCCTGTTACTGGTATTATATTGTATTCAAGATTATATATTTTTAAATTTTGAAAAATCTTTTCTTTCCTGTACAAAGTTGAGGGGGATTTTTAAAGTGATTAACACATTTAGCAGACTGGCTAACTGTATTAATCACAACCCCTGGGATATCCCTGGGTGCCGCCACAGAATGCCCTGACATTAGCCAGCTAAAGTCAGGGTATCCTGGAGGCGGCACCTGACTAGTGATGATATTCAGCTGGGCATAAAACAGCTCCCTGGTAATATTGCACAGTGCTCCCAGGGAGGAAAAATTAATGCTCAGACTGCTGCTGTTTGTTTTTTCTAGCATCTGTTTTACCATGGGAATTACTGACCTGTAGTACCACGGATTATGTCTCTACATTTTGGGAATCCGACAGATACTTGTGACCTGGATTGGCCACTGTTGGAAGCGGAATACTGGGCTTGGTGGACATTTTTGGTCTGATATAGAATGGCATATTTTATGTTGTGTTCTAGTGACTGTTGTAAATTGTAAGCTGTGGTAAACTGTGGTGATATTTTACCACAACTTGGTAGCTACCCCTCTAATTGGACAAATTCCTATATTTTGTTATCAAGGCATTGATTTGATAGCCAGTGGAGTTCAGGTTGATAACCTGGGTAATAGCTGTTAAATAAAATTGATGCTGTCTCTTCCCCCCCCCCCCAACTAGCTGTGCCTAATCAGACTGTCAAAATACTACATAAAAAGATTTTGGGCTATATTTGGAAAGAGACCCTATGAGTAGCTAAAGGCATAGGGGACTGATATTCAAAGCGTTTTAGCTGGTTTGCAGACCTGTTAACGGGTTAAAATGTGCTGAGCCCAATTATTCAGCAGCATTATCCAGGTATAGTAAGTTTTAATAAACACTATCGCTCTATGCTGCCTGATACCAGAGTGGTTTACATTCTAAAAAAACAACACAAAAGAAAAGAACTATACTAAAATATAGGAAAGAGAAAAGAAACAAAACTAAAAACCTAAAAAGCAGAAACACCAAGCAGCCCATACTCGCACAGCTTCTCCTCAGGGTGCCCCTTGGAATGACAAGCTGAAGTAGTGTCTCTTCAGCAGGGCCTAGCATTTCTTAAGAGAAGGTTCCAAGCGTAACAAAACAGGAAGTGCATTCCACAAGGTAGGGGCAAGAGAGTAAAAAGCCATGTATCGTGAAGCCTCAAGATGGGCACTGGAAACCAGGGGAATGACCAGTAAATTGGAATTTTGCCACTGAAGTGACTTTGATAGACAGTATGGTATAAGCAGAGATGAGAGATGGGGAGAGGAACCTGTGTGAAGGGCCTTATGAACCAATACTAGAATATTAAAATGAAAATGATACGGGAAAGTGAGACAGTGGAATTTTATAAAGGAGGGGAAATGTGATCATAACAAGAAGCATTGCACAACAGATCAATCAAAGTATTCTGAATGAGCTGTAGTTTCTTGAGATTAATGGACCCTAATACTCAGTACAAACAGTTACAGTAGTCAAGACGAGTAGTGTCTCTGAATATTAGTATAGACTGCTTAACAAAAGCACAGTTAAAATTGAAATGGTCTGTGGGAGGATCAGATCAGTGATGGTTGCTATCCATTTAGTGGTGATAGTCAGCTGCTAATCAGATGGCTAAACTGGTTAAAGTTAGGATGCTATTGAGACGTCTTATCTATAACTGGTTTTTGCAGTTTGGTTGATGACTAGATATTACTGCCAACTGAATAATGACGCCATTATCTAGTGAACTCAGATATTCAGCTCCAGATGCCAGATAAGTTCTGGTGCTGAATATCCAGATTTATTTAAAGTCACTGAATATCAGCCTCATAATGTTTAGAGCTAAAAATAGGACATTGCAGTCCATGATTTAAGGATATATTATGAAGCAATCCAACTTAAAGCATTGCGTGAATGGGGTAAAGCAATGGATTAAAACTGTGCAAGTGATATTAGGCCAAGGGCTTCTCTGATATCTAATATGGCTGCCCAAGTATCCTGGGAGATGGGCAAGATACCTCATACTCTCATGTCACATATGTTTGCTGTTTTAAGGAGTTTGAGGCATAAGTTCAATGAAGACTAGAATTTACCCTAGATATACACCAATTAAGTTTAACTTGGATTCCCCCCCCCCCCCCAGGTAATCTAGACCTGATATATAATGTGAAAAGAGAGATCCGTGCAGTCTGGGGCAATTTATAGAGCAAGGGTGTATTTTAATTTCTGTAGAGTTGTTAAGAGCATTATAAACTTGAGTTGCATGATATTTGTCATTGTCTGCAAGTGAGACTTTATTTAAGGGAAAAAAAAAGTTAAAATAAGCTGGCTCAGGCGAAAAGACACACGTGGAACTGATTAATTTCAACCAGGATTACTTGGGAGTGTCTCGAGGGTATATGCTATTCTCATTGCCCCAAAAAACAGAAATCTAAACATTTGTTGAAACAAGAGGAAGATTTAGATACCATATTTTAATGAGGAACAATGGCAGACAACCTTTTGAGCATATCTCAGAAATAATGATAGTAACATAATTGAAAATGGTTACAAAATGCTGGCTGTTTGTTTTGTATTCAATGCATTGCACCCCTGTTTGCTTTGTATGAGGTGTGATCAAAACATATTGAGACTTGTACAATAACACAAGTGGTATAACACAGTTCTAGGAAGGAGGAGTGGCCTAGTGGTTGGGACAAGTTACCTCAGGCCATAGGGCCGTGGATTCGATTCCCTATAGGTGCTCGTTGTGGCCTTGGGCAAGCTACTTAACCATCCGTTGCCTCAGGTGTTCATGTAGATTGTGAGCCCTTCAGGAACGAGGGACTATATCCAGTACCTGTTTATAGCATTTGTAAAGTACTGTAATGCCTTTCAGCCTGGGCGATATATCAAGAAATTAAATAAAGATAAAGTTATTGCACATAGTCTCCTTCAAGGTAGTCCCCTTCCAATAAAACACACTTCCTCCAGCGTTCCTGCCACTGCTGGAAGCCATTTTGAAATGCCTCTTGTTATGCTGTGAAGCTGCTGTGTCAGGTTTTTCTTAATGGTCTTCAAATCATCAAATCTCCTTCTTTTTAGTGGTAATTTCAGTTTTGGAAACAAGAAAAAGTAACAGGGTGAGAGGTCAGGTGAGTACGGAGGCTGACTGATGTGCTCGTTTGGTATTTGACCAAGGACTGCTGGATAAGATATGATGCATGAGCTGGGGCGTTATTGTGATGAAGTAACCATTTTGTAATCTTGAAGGACTACAAAAAGGGGACTGCTACTTCTGGAGAGAGATCTGCAATTGTAGGTATTACTTCTGGGAATTTTTCTAAGTCTTGGGGAAAAAGGAATTCTTTAGATTAAAGCTGATTAATCTATGAACCCAGTGTATTTATTAAATCAGTCAGGGCCTAGTAGCAGCAAAGAGTTTTCATTTTAAATTTAAAACATAGAAGAGAGCTTTCTGGTTAAATTTAGAACCCAGCAGAGAGCTTCCAGTTTAAATGTAATAGTCAGGGCCTATTTTAAATTTAAAACACAGAGGAGAGCTTTCTGGTTAGATTTAGAACCCAAGACTTCCTCTATCCAAGCAAGGGCTGTGAGATTCCCCCTGGAGATTGGTCACAGATTACCGTAGAAGCAAAGGACAAGGTACTGTGTAGCAGCCAGCTTTTAATAAGTCTTTTTTTCCTTCCCTTCCCTTCCTCCCTCCCCAACACCCACCAACCCCTGGGATAATCATAACTTTATAGGTGCTTAAACTTCTTAAAGGAAAGGAGGTGCCATATTCACTCTCAGGTGCAGCTGTTTATTCTCATCAGCATACATTAAGGACCTGAGAGTAATTAAATTTCAAGTGAACAACGTACATTAAACATACTAGGTATAGTTTTATTCCTTATCGTTCCTCCAGTTTAGTCCTCTACCTCTGGGTTGTGCACCTCTTCCTGCAGCTTGGAGACTGGGCATGTCAAAGTCGTGACATCACTGGATATAGCCTGCTGGTATCTCCCATCAGCCTCCAGTGTGTCCAGTCTCCTTGCAGCAGGAGGACATAGTGAGCCTAGCTTCTGGGCTCACTTGGGGGGAACAGATAAAGAGCATTTAGTGTGACAAATTCTATTCTGATTTTACTTTTGATTTTTACCTTTAATTTACTTTTAATTTTACTTTTAATTCAGTTACCTTTTGGTTAATTGGCAATCAGGGATTAGTTCCCTTTAGTTAGGAGCAAATTTCCTTATTTACAGTAATTTTAAATTTGAGCCTGGCTCTTTAAATTAGTAGCAGCTCTCGCCTTCCCTCCTTCTCAGTTATTTTCACTTGCTGCAGGCATTTGCCGGTGCGGATCTCTCTCCCTTGACTGTACGGGAGAGAGCTCCGGGACCCGTACAGCCACACTGAAGCTGTGTGAGACGGAGCCTCTCCGTTGCTGCGGGATTTTAATTTTACTCTGTGGAACCGGCTGAGCGATCCTCGCCGCGGCTGCCAGGCGCATCAGCACGGCTTGAGGATCAGAGGAATTCAAGGTGGTAGGAGCAGGCTGTGTGGCTTTCTGCCCTGCAGGTAAGGCCTTCGTGCTCGGTCGGTCTGCTGAGGCCTCATTTTTGCAGCGGCTGTTGTTCTTGGCGCCAAAATTCATTGGCGAAGGGGCAGCCATTTCCTCTCTAGGTATTTGGACCGCATGGCGAGAGTTGCAGTGAGCTGCCTGTGTGAGGAAAACAACAGGCAGAATAGCTAGATTTTTGGGCCTAGTGTTTGTTTGTTTCTTTTGTTTGTAGGGGTTTTTTTGAGGCTCAGGGGGTTCTTCAGCCTTAAGGGGGACTGTTGTCAATCCTCTTTATAAAATAAATAAGAATAAACTTAAAAATAGGACAGCAGTTTTGGCATTGATCCCTGATACCACATGTTCTTTCCCTCCTAATCATGTCTCTGAGGAGCATCTGTTAAGTCCCAGGATATTAGGCAATTTGCTAGCTTTTAGGTTCAAGGGCAGAGCCCTAACTTGTAGCTGGAAGGAGGGACAGCCTGGAAATGTGCTTTTATGTATTCTATAGTGAAAGTTGCCCAAAATTCACAGGGACAGGTTTAGGAAACCTTAGGATATTAAAAAAAAATAAACTGACAGTTAAACTGTCAACCAAGAAGTGCCTGTGCTATGGTCTATGGCCACCAGAGGGCAGCTGGTACACTCAATAGTGCCTTTCTATGACTGTGTGTATGCAGCCATTATCTGCAAGTCAGGAAAGAAATGCCACAGAGCAGCTGTAATGTTCTGAAAATCAAGGTTATATGACCGAGATTTAAAGCTCTTAACTTCTGTATCGTTGGTCTGGCTCTGGTGCCCTACAGGCCGCCGAATGGCAGCGCTGCTCATGAATCACATATAGTATTCAGTGCCCCCATCCCTGGGGGGGGGGGGGTAAAATACAAAATCATATTACTCATCAGGTTCACACAGCAGCAACCTCTAAGACCTCCATTTGCAAGGTGGTCGGTGTATTCCACTGCTATTTCTCTGACTGCAGGAAGGCCGGGGGAGGTGCCTGTGTGTTTCATAGCAACACTTAGCATGCCCTTAACAGGAAATTCTCATCTATTATTAGAGCAGGGTTTCATTTCATTTCATTTCTCTGGTTGTGGTTAATGCACAGCGTTAGGGGCTGTGTTCGAAAGCTTGGGTCCCACGGACTTCGGTGGGATTTCAAAAAGAAAAAGAAACTCGCTTTAGTGAGAGATAGCCTTGTTCATTTTTAGCTAACTCTGTTGATTTTACTTTTGATTTTTACCTTTTGCGTCCTGAATCCCAGGGACGGGACACTGTTTGCTTCCAGGGGTTCTACTTTCTATTTTGCTCTTCAGCTCCCTGGCAGATGCAGCAGGCTGGCAGGGGGTTTGCAATGCCTCCTGCAATGCAGAATCCCCCAGGATAAGGGGGGAAGGGCAACTGGGTGCAGCGGGGGCTGGTAGCTTCTTGCAAAGCTATAGGAGCAGTTCGGGTAATTTTAGCTGATCTGCTTTGATTTCATTGGAGTTGGCGGAAACTTGGTTTTTGGAGTCCTATACTTTAAAGAAAAGAAAAAAAAAAAGGGGCATAGCTATGTTGATTTACAAGAATCTCCTTCCGCTATCCACAGAAGGTCCTATAAAGTGTTAGTCGGTTTATATGGCAGGGTAATATTTTTGCTTAGCTGCTGTGATATAGCGCTATGATCCGCTGTAAACATATTCAAGTCAAAAGGAATTATGGTGATAACTCTCTTGGACAGGTGTAACAGGTGCTTGGGTGAGCGCCATGGCCAGTCCACAGATGTGGAATGCTCTGCCATAAGCATTATGTCATGAGAGGGGTTTTTATAGTTGTGTGGTTTCTCAATGGAAAATTGTTCCTGTTTAGTTTGGCTTTGCCCAAATTATAAGATTTTACGGTAGAATTGTAATGTCTTAATTTTGGCTATATGTGGTTTAATTTTACATATGGAAAAGGCAGCTCAGCGGAGAGACGTTGCAAAATAGAACTCTGGCCTTTGAAGCTATCTATGCTCCTATTCCATTTATCAGAGGTTCTCCAGTATGGAGAGTCTCTGCTAGTGTTCAGCGAATGCCTTAATGGGGGGCCAGAAGCACACAGCCCGGCTAGTTCTCTAGCAGCAATGGCAGCGGCTCAGACTCTAGTAGGCATACATCATATGCTGGGCTTACAAGATGGCTTCCGCGCTGATCGGCATCAGCCAAGGTGACTGCCGGTTTAGACTGTGAATGTGGAGTCAGCCTGGAGGAGGGGCCTTGCGTTCTCTGGACAGTGCCCTGCATACACTGAATCACTTCAATTCGATCAGCTGCTGGCAGGACACAAGGCACTCTCGCATGCTTTTTTTGCTTCAGTGGTCTAAAAGTGGAGTCTTTACCAGGTGGTATAATGGGAACTTGTCTGCAGTTTCTCGGCTTCTTCATTGCTGACTCAATTGCCACTGCGGAATGAGAGCTGTATTTCATATCACCAGGTGCTAGTTGAACTTAAAATATAAAGTTCATCTTTGTGCAGTCAGACGGAATGGGGCGTTAGTCTAGCAGGAAGGCTGTGGATTAGTATGCCTGTGTTTGGGAGTTCTTTCTACTTCATATTGTTGGCACGGAAAGAGCGTCTCTTAACATATGCTGAAGGAATTTTTGGTTAAGAGGTGTCTTTGTAAAAAACAAAACAAAACAACAAAAAATAAGTATTCAGCTGTCCTGAATTTGCTTGTTCTTGATTGACATTTTGAGGCTAAGCAGGGGCAGGCCTGGGTACTATGTGGGTGGGTGCACACCTTGCACTACCAGGGGGTGTGGACTCACTGTATGGAAGAGAGCCCTAGCAATCTTCTTTATCGCAAGATAGGAAAGTAGATGGTTCACTGAAGCGATCATTGGGGGCAATGCTCTGGCCTTACAAGCTCACATTTGTGGAGCCTGGGGAGGCGAGAGCATGCTTCAGGTGGTCACAGTGTTTACGGCAGTCTACTCACCTGGAACAGGAAAGGATCAGGAGTTGAATCGACTAGAGCCTGATTTGCTTTATGGGGCAAATGTGCATTATGGCTTAATTCAAGCGCTAGCTAATATTATTGGCTTCCTTGGGGTTCACCCGGAGGTCTCTCTGGTGGAAGAATGGGGCAGCTGATGGTTCGTCCAAGTCGAGGGTCAGTAAGCTCCCAATTAAGTCTTTGTCTTGTCCTTTCCCCGTGGGCTCTCATAGGGCAACTAGTTGGCGTATCGAGGCTTTCGGAGAAAGGTACTCTTGGTAGCGCCCGGTTGGATGAGACGGCCGTACTAGGCTTTTCTCATTCGCCTACTCGACAGGCTTTTCCTAGAAGTTGTCGGTAGCGGACGTTCTGCTGCGGCTAGGTCTGCGACAAATGTCTCAGGTGGCTCGGTGCCCGCCTACGGTTTGGCCTTTGAATGGGCGGGGCTGAAGAAGAAGGGTTATTCTGCGGCAGTCTTTGCCACCTTGTTGAGCGCAAGGAGGCAGGCTGCTTCTGCTACATAGGTCTGTGCTTAGCGCCTTTTGGAAGGCTGCTGTTCACGGCGGCAAGTCCGGGCGACAAAGGTGTCTGTATCCTTGGTCTGAGTTCTCTGCAGGACAGTGTCTGAAGGAGCTAGCGGCCAGTTCCTTAGAGGGTCCAGCGGGTGACTGTTTCCGGCTGTAGAGGTTCTGTGGAGGGAATAGCACTAGGTGTTCGGATCGATGTGTAGCGTTTCCTTAAGTTGGGATCCAACTGCGCTCCTCAAGGAGAGTTCGGGTGTCGCCGGGGGATCCTGATTGGGCCTTAGAGGCGTTAGCTAAAGAGCCGTTTGATTCTTTACTCCAGGCGTCTGTAAAGGATTTGCTGTTATAGACAGTGGCTTTGATAGCTCGTTGTTCGGCACAACGAGTTTCGGCGTTTTAGGCGTTGTCATGTAATGAGCCGTTTTCACCCTTTCTGGATAGAGGGTGGTGTTTGCGAGCAGTCCTGTCGTCCTTCCAAAAGGTGGTATCTGATTTTTCTCCTGAGCCTATTGATTTCTCTTCCAGTTCTCGGTTTTCCTGGAAGGGGAGGTTTTTATTCGTAGCTTACGCCGATAGGAAACATTAAATGCAGGGTGCGGCGTTTGTTTCTTTGTTCTTGTGTGCTAGTTGGAGGTCCCCACAAAGGGGAAGCAGCAGCGAAGGCGGCCATTTCGCACTGGGATAAGGCGGTGGTTGCCTCAGCTTTCTGGTGGCGAGGTTGTATGATTCCGGGGGGCTTTCTGACTCTTGCTACCAGGGCACAAGCAGCTTCATGGGTGAATCACTGTGTCATTACACCAGGGGGGATTGGTAGAGCAGCTTCCAGGTCGTCTCTTTATTTCCTCAGTAACCACTACTGCCTAAATGTTCCGGGTCGACGGTGTGGTGAGTTGGCTGGATAGGTCCCTCCCAATGATTACTGCTCTGTTACATCCCAGAGGTAGAGGACTAAACTGGAGGAACGATAAGGAAATAGAAATTACACTTACCTGGTAATTGTCGTTCCTTGAGTGACGACAGTTTAGTCCTCATTCCCGCCCAGGGGTGTGATTTCTTCAGAGTTTATTTTCAGGCGGAGTGGAGCATCAATCTCAAGGAGTAGACAGATCCTTTCAGTTTCTAGATCGAAGTGAGTATCCCTCTCTGTTCTTTCTTCCTTTTCTCTTATTTAAACGAGGTGATGGTATAGGAAAAATGTTTGCATAAGGGGGACATGAATGTAAAGTTAAAAAAAAAAAAAAAAAAAAAAAAAGAAAGAGAAAAGAAAATTTAAGACAGATACGGTTAAAAAGGCTCCTCCGGTTGAGGAATGGGGAGTTATTTAAAGTTATGGTATAGTTACTTATTTGTTGTTCCTTTAAGTTTGCTTTGTCAATAGTACACTGGAGGCTGATGGGAGATACCAGCAGGCTATATCCAGTGATGTCACGACTTTGACATGCCCAGTCTCCAAGCTGCAGGAAGAGGTGCACAACCCAGAGGTAGAGGACTAAACTGTTGTCACTCAAGGAACGACAATTACCAGGTAAGTGTAATTTCTATTTAGTATAAGTACCCCCAGCAACCCTTAGGGGCTTGTTTACAAAGCCGCGGTAGCGGTTTGCGATCGTAATCGGAGCCGCGGCCCCATTGATTTCAATGGGGCCGCTGCTGCGATCGCGAACCACTACCGCGGCTTTGTAAACAAGCCCCTTAGTAAGTAAAGAACTTAAATATCTAAACACAACCTTAAAACGAAGATGCAGACAACAGTCCAGCAGCGAGATGGGGGCTTTCCAGTCTTTTGCATTGAGTGTCACATGTATGATTTTCTCCCAGTTGGTGAGGGGTCTTACGTGTACACAAGGTGCAAGGAGTTCTTTGCTCTCAGGGAACGAGTCCAATCTCTGGAGGCAAGAGTAGCAGACTTGGAAGACATAAGGAAGACAGAGAGGTACAAAGATGAGACCTACAGGGATATAGTCCTGAAGTCCCACCTCCAGTCTGGCAGCATCCCTGTTGCCATGGAGGAGAGAGGTCACGTGACAGGAGAGCATCACCCTGGTGTGACAGGACGTGATCCTATAGCTAGGACCTGTCCTCCAGGTGATGTAAAACCCTCTTGCATCAAGGAAGTTTCTCCAGGGGCCGTGTGCCATGTGCCCATGAGGGAATGGTTAGGACAGCCTTTATAGTTGGTGATTCGATCATTAGGCATGTAGATAGCTGGGTGGCTGGTGGACGTGAGGATCGCTTGGTAACATGCCTGCCTGGTGCAAAGGTAGTGGACCTCACGCGCCACCTAGATAAGGTCTTAGGGCTGGGGTGGAGTCTTCTGTCTGGGTACATGTTGGTACCAGTGACATAGGAAAATGTGGTAGGGAGGTTGTGGAGGCTAAATTTAGGCTTTTAGGAAGTTGAAATCCAGAACTTTCAGGGTAGCGTTCTCCAGAAATGCTTACCGTTGCACGCGCAGGACCCAAAAGGCAGGCAGAGCTCTGGTGTCTCAATGCGTGGATGAGACAATGGTGCAAGGATGAGGGTTTTGGATTTGTTAGGAACTGGGGAACATTCTGGGGAAAGGAGGGGCTATTCCGAAGGGATGGGTTTCACCTTAACCGGGATGAAACCAGGCTGCTGGCATTAACCTTTAAAAAGGAGATAGAGCAGCTTTTAAATGAGATAATAGGGGAGAGCCGACAGTTCCCCAAGAGCGTATGGTTCAGAACAATGTATCATTGAAGGATACTACCAAAAAAAATGAAGTTAGGGCACATCAGCAAAGAGGTTCCAGTAAAGACAAAGGTAGCCCAAATGCCCTTGAGTACAGAGCAGACAGAGCTTAAAGATTCCAAATTACCCCTTCCTACTGATAACCAGATTAATATAAATAAAATACAATTTCTAAAATGCTTGTATGCAAATACTAGAAGTCTAAAAAATAAGATGGGGGAGTTAGAATATATAGCACTAAATGAGAAGTTAGATATGATTTGTATCTCAGAGACATGGTGGAAGGAGGACAACCAGTGGAATACTGTGATACCTGGGTACAAACTATATCGTAATGACAGAGCTGATCAAATTGGCGGAGGGATTGCGCTCTATGTTGGAGAGGGCATTGAGTCACAAAGGATTAAAGTTCTACAGGAAACAAAATTCGCTGTAGAATCTCTATGGATTGAAATTCCATGTAAAAAGGGGAAGGCGATGGCAGTGGGGGTGTACTATTGATCGCCTGGTCAGAGTGAACAAATGGATGATGAAATGCTCAAAGAAATCAGGGAAGCTAACAAAAGTTACAGAACGGTAATAATAATAATGGGTGATTTCAATTACCCCGGTATTGACTGGGTCAGTGTCATGGCAGGACATGCTAGGGAGATAGTTTTTTTTAGATGAAATGATTGCTTCATGGAGCAGCTAGTTCATGAACCGACCAGAGGGGAAGCCATTTTGGACTTAGTCCTTAGTGGAACACCAGACCTGGTGCAAGAGAGAAGGGTGTTGGGGCTACTTGGCAATAGTGATCATAGCATGATCGTGTTTGATTTAATTAATGGCAAAGGGATGATAAGGAAATCCACATTACTACCTTCTAATTTTCAAAAGGGAGACTGATAAAATGAGGAAAATAGTTAAGAAAAAACTAAAAGGAGCAGTTGCAAAGGTTAAAGACTTACATCAAGCTTGGATGTTGTTTACAAATACTAGCTTTGGAAGCCCAGACCAGCTGTATTCCACGCTTTAAGAAAAGTGGAAGGAAGTCCAAAAAACTGCCGGCATGGTTTAAAGGTGAGGTTAGAGAGGCTGCTGTTGCCAAAAAAGCATCTTTCAGGAAATGGAAAAAAGAGCCAAATGACACAAACTGGAAACAGCACAAGCACTGACAAATTAAATGTAAGGCATTGATAAGGCAGGCAAAGGGAGAATTTGAGAAGAAACTTGCTGTGGAAGCAAAAATGCATAATAAAGACTTTTTCAAGTATATTCGTAGCAAAAAACCTGTGAGACAGTCAGTTGGACCATTAGATGATAGAGGGGTAAAAGGGGCAGTAAGAGTGGACAAGGCTATAGCGGAGAGACTGAATGAATTCTTTGCTTCGGTCTTTACTGAGGAAGATGTAGGGATGTTACCCATGACTGAAGTGTTATTTAAAGGTGACACTGCAGAAGAATTGAAAGAAATATCGCTACACCGGGAAGATGTATTACAACTATTTGATAAACGGAACAGTAGCAAATCATCTGGACCAGGTGGTATATATCCAAGGGTTTTGAAAGAACTGAAATATGAGATTGCAGACCTGCTATTAGTAACCTGCTATTAGTAATCTGTGAACTATCATTAAAATCATCTGTAATACCTGAAGATTGGAGGATCACCAATTTAACGCCAATATTTAAAAAGGGTTACAGGGGTGATCCGGGAAACTACAGACCGGTGAGCCTGATGTCAGTACCGGGAAAAATGGTAGAAACCATGATAAAAAACAAAATTACTCAGCATGTCATGGCTTAATGGGAGACAGCCAACATGGCTTTAGACAAGGAAGATCTTATCTTACTAATCTGTTATGGTTTTTTTGAAGGTGTGAATAAACATGTAGGCAACTGTGAGTCAGTTGATATAGTGTATCTGGACTTTCAGAAAGCCTTTGACAAGGTCCCTCATCAGAGACTTTTGGCAAAACCAAAAAGGCATGGGATAGGAGGTGATGTACTATTGTGGATCAGGAATTGGTTAAAAGATAGAAAGCAGAGGGTAGGGCTAAATGGCCAATTTTCCGAATGGAAAAAGGTGAATAGTGGAGTACCCCAGGGATCTGTGCTGGGTCTGCTGCTTTTTGACATATTCATAAATGACCTGGAAAAGGGAATAACAAGTGAGGTTATCACATTTGCAGATGACACAAAACTATTTAAAGTTGTTAAAACTCAAGAGGATTGTGGAAAATTGCAAGAGGATCTTGATAGATTGGAAGACTGGGCATCCAAATGGCAGATGAAATTTAATGTGGACAAGTGCAAAGTTATGTACCTAGGAAAGAACAACCCAAACTATGGTTACATGATGCAAGGTTCCACATTGGGAACCACCACCCAGGAAAAAGATTTAGGCGTCATCGTGGATAACATGTTAAAACCCTCCGCCCAGTGTGCAGCGGCGGCCAAGAGAGCAAATAGAATGCTAGGTATCATAAGGAAAGGAATGGAAAATAAAACAAAGGATATTATAATGCCTCTGTATTGTTCCATGGTGCAATCGCACATTGAATATTGTGTGCAATTCTTGTCGTCGTATCTTAAAAAGTATATAGTGTTATTAGAAAAGGTACAGAGAAGAGCCACCAAAATGGTAAAGGGGATGGAAGGATACTCGTATGAATAGAGGCCAAAAAGGTTAGGGCTCTTCAACCTGGAAAAGAGATGGCTGAGGCGAGATATGGAGAGGTCTATAAATTAATGAATGGAGTGGAACGGGTAAACGTGGATCGATTGTTTACGTCATCAGAATATAAAAAGACTGGGGGACTTGCAATGAAGCTACAGGTAACCTATTTAAGACTAATAAGAAAAAATATTTTTTCACTTAACGTGTAATGAAACTCTGGAATTTGTTACCGGAGGATGTAGTAAAAGCTGTTAGTGTAGCTGGGTTTAAAAAAGGTTTGGACAAGTTCCTGGAGGTAAGGTCCATAAACCATTATTAAAAGGGACCCGGAATATCACTGCTTGACCCAATACAAGAATTGAGGAACCTGTGTCTTTTGGGGAAACTGCTACGTACTTATGACCTAGTTTGGCCACTGTTGGAAACAGGATACTGGGCTTGATGGACCTTGGTCTGACTCAGTATGGCATATCTTATGTTCTTATTTCTGTGCAACTCCTGGTCTGCATTTCTCAAACGAGTCGGAACTTAGACATAGTCCTCCTTATTGATGGTTTGGCCTTTTGGAGTAGACCATGATGAACAATAACCTGGTATTCAAAGAAAACTGTGAGAATGTCCTTGACATTTCCTCACCTGATGGGCTTTCTGGGGTCTGGGAGAGTCTAGAGGATTGAGCCTTAGTTTCCGGGTCATAACCATAAAGTTGTGATTCATGACCAGTAGTAATCTTTTTGATGAAATCTGAGTCATTTCCAATGCATTCCAACAACTCCCTGGCTGCAGACAGTCTGTCTTCTTTTTGCTCAAGGGAGAGGAGTTTTGGAATGAATTTTGCAGACACGTTTCATCTTTAAATCGATAGTAAGAATGGACTGTACTGACCCAAAACGGATGTCCATGTCCTCAGTAAGCTCCCTGATAGTCAAGCGACAATTTGCCTGTATTGCGGCATGCACTGCTTTAACTTTGTATTCATTCCTGTTTGTGGATGGCCTTTCAGAACAGTCGTCACTGTCAATGCTTTGGTGACCAACTTGAAAACATTTGTACCAGTCATAAACTTGAGCATGACTCATGCATTCATCACTATAGACTTGCTGTAACTTAAGTCTCTTTGCACGACTCTCCAAGTTTTTGGAAGAATTTAATGCAAATTTGCTTCAATTTTTTCATTGATTGTAAATCTGATGAACCGCTTTTACACGATACCAAACATTACATGATTAAAAAAAAAGTACATGTGTTATGCAGCCACGCTATACTTTGAACATGCAGAGCATATAACTAGGTTACCGCATGCTTAATAGCATTGTGGTGCAACATATTATATAGCTACACAACAAGTCTCAATACTTTTTTGATCACATTTCGTATTCAATGCATTGCATGGATAGTGCCAATGGCTAGGTGAATGCATATCATTAGGGTTTTCAGGTAACCACAGTGAATATGCATATGAGAAATGTGTCTGCACGGCTTGCTTTACATGCAAATCTCTCTCATGCATATGCATTTATTCATTGCAATTTTCCTGAAAACCTGACTGACTAAGTGTGTTCTAAGGACTAGGTTGAGAACCCCTAGTCGAAAGGCAGTTTTCTTCCAACCATTATGCAGGTTATTGGGGTTTGTGTTTGAAGTCGTTTTATTTGTGTCCTTTTGCATTTGTATGAGTATAAAATTGTGTTCCCATCTTGAATTGTAGATAAGGTGCTAAACATATGTTTTTTTAATTACTGTATCTCACTTTACTTATTTATTAATCTTTTGTTTTTAACTTTTCCTGGCTTCCTAACATTTCAGCACGTGATGTGTTTTTTAGAAGAAAACTGATTGAGATTGTTAAATTTCTATTGCTCTTTGTATCACTGCTTTTCTAGGAGCTTTGACTTGATTTCTTTTAAAAATAAGAAGGGGGTGGGGCATGAAGATAGGACAATTTCTCTAATTGTGGATGAGCTTAATCTATCGGAGTGGAGATGTCTGATTAGTGAATTGGTGTCCCCTGCAATTTTGATTGTCCATTTGGCATCACATGTAGATAGTACATAGTTGTTGATAATATTTTTCAATTTTTGAACTTAAAAATTAGAACGTTTCCAAATGTAGTTAAAAGAACCCAGGGGAAGAGGCAGCAGTTCTAAATATAAAAGACCAGGAGTTTCAGGAGCTGGTAAGTTGCTGCTTTTATTTTTGACAATCTCTGAATCTTTTTTACCATAGGGCTCGACAGATCCCAGGCACCAGGTCGCCATGTGCCTAACAATTGTACCCTGATGCCCAGGATTTCATGCCCCTCTACCTTTGGTGCCCCCCCTCCTTTACCCAGAGCTTCATTAAAAAAAGCAAAAATCGCAAACCTGATGCTCTTGCAGCAGACCTGTTTGGACTCTGCAGACAAAATGCTGGTAGGAACAGTTAGGCTGAATTCTCCCCGCTGGTGGGGAGGTGGAAGAAGCAGCTTGGATTGCTCTTTGCTGCAGAGGTGGGTTGTGCAGCTTTGGGGTAGCAGTAATGTTTCGGAGATTGCCGTGGTGGGAAGAGTTTATCCCTACAATGGGACTAGATTGTTTCAGTGTGAAGCTGACATTGGTGGCCCTTTTTGGGAAGCTGACCACGGTTGCTCAAGCTTTGCAGATGCCACGTGATCGGGTGAGAAATCAGCTAGGCTTTTTTTCTGCTGCAGGAAGAAAAGTGAGAGACATGGGAGGAGGGCTATGAGAGAGAAACACTGTGTAATGACTGGGGGGGGGGGGGCAAGAGAGATAAAAATAGAGATAGGATAACGGCTTGAGGGGAGCCATAAGAGAGAGAAATGCTAGATGATATCTGGAGTGGGGGAGCATCTAGGACAGACACACTGTGTGATGGCTGTGGGGGCTATGAGAGAGACAGTGGTTGATACCTGTGGGAGGGCAAGCTATGAGCAAGACATTGGATGATGGCTGTTGGGGGGGGGGTATAAGGTAGTTTAATTTAATTAAATTTTATTTCCTAAGCGCCCCTCCAGTCCATTCCCTTTCCTCTGGGTTGTGCTCACCTTCCAGCAGCTTGGAGAGTGAGCATGTCATCCTTTTGATGACACCGGTATAAATAACGCTGGCACCTCTCCTCAACTCCAGTATGCTCAGTCTCCAAGCTGCTGGAGAGAGGCAGTAAGCCAGAGAACAGGGCTTATTGGAGAGACAGAAAGTTTTTAGTGGGGTTTTTGTTTCTTTATTTCTTTGATTTCTTTCCTTGATTTTAGTTTTTTATTTGGAGAGATTTGTATCTCCAGGAACAAGCAGGAATGAGTCTTCACATATGGGTACGTCGGTACCGACGGAGCCTGCACAGGAATGCTCCCCAGCATCCAATCAGAAAGCTTTTGGGAGCATCCCTCGTGCCTGCACACTGCCTTCCCGCCTTTTCCACTGCTTCTCCTCAGTTTTCGTTTTTCCGTGGAGCCGGCAGGACGTCCTCCTGTCACCGCAGAAACTTTTTTCTTTAAATTCTTTATTTCTTGTTTTCTTGTGGTCGCGGCTGTTTTTCCCGCCGCCACCGGTACCGCCGGTGGGTTTTTTTCTTTTCTTTTTCTTAAACTCAGAGAGATTTTTCCCTCTGTTTCTGTCTTAACTTTTTTGGGCCTACAAGGCCTCTCCATCATGGAGCCTTCTTCCCCTAAGAAGTGCCTTCACTGTGGAAACACAGTTTTCTTTTTAGACTCCAATGCCTGGTGTCTAACCTGTTTGGGTCCTGACCCTTTTTCCCCTGAACAATCAGGCTGCGAAACTGTGAGAAGAACTTCCCTCTTTCGAGTTTCCCTCGATACCGTTTTCCCTCCCAGAGTGCGGGCACCGGCCTTTTCTTCTCTACAGGATCAGGTAACCCACAAACAGTCTGTTAAGACTAGCCAATTCTTGAGTGGTAGGTCTCATGCCAAGCATGATGACGGCTCCGGCCTTGCCCTCAAGACCGCATTGGCATTAAAACCCCGGCGGGAGTCTCCGGGCTCCAAAGCATTTTAGGGGTTTCAGGTTGTTCCTTGGGCTCACAGAACATACCTGAGCCATGGTCGGTGGTGGCATTCGCTTCGAGCGGTACCAATACCCTGGCATCGGCACCGGTGTTGAGTGATCCACTCTTCACCAGGGATCGTCATCTGGCGTCCTCGGTACCTTCGGGACCGATCAATACGTTCCAGATTGACTTTCCTGTATCTGAGCCATGCTCGGGGGTGGCATCCGCTTCGAGCGGTACCAATACCCTGGCATCGGCACCGGTGTTGAGTGATCCACTCTTCACCAGGGATCGTCATCTGGCGTCCTCGGTACCTTCGGGACCGATCGATACGACCCAGATTGACTTTCCTGTATCGGCAACATCGTCGATACCACCACCGACGTCGGTACCCTCTAGACATGCATCGATAGACTCGCTCCCTTCGATGCCGAGTCTGGAATCGATATCTAGTCTAGATGACTGGGTACCGACGCATCTCGGAACCGACCCTTATCGTTTCCGGATACGCAGTACCGAGGATATTCACCAAGCGTTTCTGGTTGCCTCGGTACCGCTTGAGCAGCCTCCGATGACTGCTTCGATGGCATTACCGTCTCCGATTCCGACTCAGCTATCGGTATCGATGTCGGTTCCTGCAGTTACATCGGTACCATCGATCCTTTCTATGCCTAGTTTGGAATCGATACCTGGCATGGACGATGCAGTACTGACTGCCTCAAATCGTGACTGCCAGTACCACTATCCATCTAGTGGGGTTCTTTTTCTGCACCAGACCAGTACATCCTCTGGTGCTCAGGCTGCTCCTTCAACCTTAGCCTACCCAGGGATAGTTCCCATTGGAGATCCCTCTTTTCAGAAATTTCTCCTTGACATGGCAACCTTTCTTGCTATTCCTATCCCTGGCTGTGATCCTACTCGAGGCTCTCCTGCAGAAAAGGAAAATATAATGCTTCCTTTACATCATTCTTTGCAGGATCTTCTTCTGAGAATATGGGAATCACCTTGAAGGGTTCCCTCACCTTCTACAGCAACTGATGTTCTGTATCAGGTGCCCCCCTCTCCAGGGTTTCAAAAAACTCAACTTCCCCATCATTCCATTGTAGTGGAATCAGCAATGAGGAAGGTAAAAAGCAAGAAGAAGCATTCTTATCTGCCAGGTCGTGCATCTAGAGCACTTGATGCCTTTGGAGGTCAAACCTTCCAAACATCTATGCTGGCATCAAGGATTATCTCTTATATATTTTATATGAGTCTATCTCTCCAGGAGGTCACAAAGAAATTATCTCTTTTGACTCCTTTTTTATCAGAGCCTAAGGCTGCAGACTATTCCTTGCTTCTTAGTCATAGCCAGAATATCTCTTGGTTTCTTTCTCGTGCTTCTCTAGACTCTTTTGAGTCTGTTAGCAGATCCTCTGCTATTGCCATTGGAGCACGTCGTAGAGCCTGGCTCCAAGCTTCAGACTTGAGCAGATGGGCACAACACACACTGGGTAATTCTCCTTGTACTGGAGAAAATCTCTTCAATAAGGAGGCTTTACGTCAGGTTGCTCATTGCTCCACTGACTTCCCTGGTTCTGGAGACCATCCTAAGCCGCCTTCTTCCCCAGGAGGTAGGAAAATGTCCTACCAAACCTTCTTTCCCTAAGAAAAGAAGGTTTCACTCTTCTCCTGCCCATCATCCAGATGTACCCAAGCAGGGGACACCTCGTCCTGGTCTGAAGAATCCAAACTCTAGCCAGTCTGAGCATACCCAGCAACCATAGGTTCCTGAAGGTTGCAACCTACAGTTAACTTCTTCTTAGCAGAAGTTTGTTCACTGTTTTTTCTTTAAGGCTCTACACGTGGTTTCCCTTCTTCAGTATGCTAAGCTGTCAGGATATTCTTATCCATGGGTTACAGATTTCTCCTCTTCTTCCTAGCAAGAAGAGAAGTTACAACTATCCCATGATAGTTTCTGTCCCAACATGAACATTTTTTCCTTCAGCTGACTCACCATATGGTAAGTCACCCTTCAGTTACCTGTTTTCTCTACCCTCTCATCCAGGGTTTCCCCTGAATGAGTGGTACCATACTGAACAGCTTCTCTAGCCTTTCATTCCAGTGTAGACTTTTTTTTTTCCTTGAATAAATTCTCTGGACAGCTCATCAGACAGGGACAGGGATACTTCTTCTCCCTTTGTCTGTTCTCTCTGTTTTACACAGGAAGATTCTCTCTGCTGTCTCTTTCAGCTGCTGTTCATGCAGGAATCCACTGTTTGAACTACTGGTACTTTCCCACAAGTTTCCAGTCTGTCTTCCACTACTTTTGTCTAGCCTTAGTAGTGATTCCAAGATAGTCCTCATCTATCTTGGATAATCCTATTCACTTCAGGCTTCTCACATTATCTTCTTTTTGGCCATCTCCATTTCCTTGGATGTGGCAACACACCTGACTTACAGTCAGTTTTATCTTCTAATTCTTCTGCATAATGCTCTCTGCAATCTTCAGAGAAGCTTTCTACTATGGGCCCTTGCTACAGAGCATTGAACTTTTTTGTCTGATGGCTTTTCTATGTAGTAGAAAAAGCTTATCAGTCATTCTCCATGACTCTGAGGGTTCTCCACACCCTCTTGTCTCCTGTTATAATACAGAATATAAGTTTTTTCTGGGTGAATGTCCAAGGAGTTCCCAATCCTGCAGGAATATGCTCTTTTTTCTTTACAGCTTGGCCTCATGCTATCCTACTCCTCATGGACAGCACATATTCTACTAGTAACGCATGATACCCCTGTGTCCCTCCAGTGGGTCATCCTGGTATCTCCTTCAATGCGTTTCTGTCCATTTACCATGTCCGAGTTCTACAGAACTCACGACTTGCTCTCTAAAGACTGATATTATCCTCTGTTTTTTCACACAACCATCCTGCTTATTTCACTGGATAGCATTCCTGCACCCTCTTAGCCGCAGAAATAAATTCTCAATATATCTTTCAAGTAGGTTCCACCTTCTTGTTATTAGATGAATCTTTCCCCTTCACATCTCCCATGTGAATGCTCTTATGGGACTTAGTTGCAGACATGTATCTTCAGACTTATATATTCATGTATGTATATATATCTATATATTTCTATACATACATATGTCTGTAAGCTGTGTGTGCATAAGTTATGCCCCTATCTATATCTATCTATATCTATATCTATATATATATCTATCTATATCTATCATATATATATATATATATATATATATATAGATATATATATAGATATAGATATAGATATAGATATAGATATCCCTCTGTATATGTATCTGTCGAGATGCTTTTTATAGGTCGATATGTATTTGCATACTATCTCCCTAACTGTCTATGCTATAAAGGTTTTTACCTTCTTAGAGGTGCCAGACAGTGGGCTTGCATATTTGCATACTGTCCCTCGGTATGTGGGGGCTGTTATGCACACAACCACTACTGTGGTACTAACAGCTTCCACTTTACTCTAGGTCTCGCTATCCCTGAAGCACCATGCTTTGATATCTTTCCTATCTCTCACCAGCTAGGAAAGACAGTGTAGATCTTCAGTAGTTCTGAGTTTTCAGCCCTTCACACATCTGTTCTCCTTGGGAATACGGGCTTTTTTCCATACCCCTTCTTCCCTCCAGGACTGGGCTAGTTGTCCAAATCAGTCAGTCTTCTTCTTTTACTCCTCAATGTTAATGACTCTGTAGCTAAAAGAGTTTTCAGCTTTTTCCCATAAAGCTTTCCGCTGAAGACCTGCCGTTCTTATACTACCCCAGTTGACACCTGGGTCACCTGCCAATTCCAGGTTTGGACCTTCATCCTCACTGCTGTGAGGTCACCTTGAGGATTCCTCTACTGAATCTCCAGTAGACTCCATCACGCTCTCTACTTCCTACAATCCAGTAGGTAAGCTCCATATTATGATTGTTCATTAAATAATTTTAATGGTACTTATCATACATACCAAGGACTCCTCTCCTGTAGTCCTTAGGTTCGCTGTTTTTTCTTACAGTTCCTCTCTTTTCAACTCCTACCCACCATCCCTTATGGGATGCCGGAGATCCATGTGTGGGAAGTGCAGTCCTGATCCAGGGACACGCATTTTATGGGATCTCCCCCTGGCATCTATAGCTAGGGAGTCCCCATATGTAAAGACTCATTCCTGCTTGTTCCTGGAGATAGCACAGTTACTTACCTGTAACAGGTGATCTCTGAGAACAGCAGGAATAATTCTTCACAACCCACCCACCTCCCCTAGGAGTTGTATCTATCTATCTATCTTCCTTTCCTCTTTCTCTCCTTTTGTCTCAGCTATGAAACTCAACTGAGGAGAGGCAGTGGAAAAGGCGGGAAGGCAGTGCGCAGGCGCGAGGGATGCTCCCAAAAGCTTTCTGATTGGATGCTGGGGAGCATTCCCGTGCAGGCTCCGTCGGTACCGACGTACCCATATGTGAAGACTTATTCCTGCTGTTCCCAGAGATCACCTGTTACAGGTAAGTAACTGTGCTTTCTCTTTGGGTCCCATTCTCTTCTGTAGGGCTACCGAAGAGAAGCCTTTCGCCCCCTCCTCCCTTCCCCAACTGAAGGAAGGAGGAGGCTTCGGAGGGAAAAGATGATTTGCAGCAGTCACGGCTCCCGATCCTGTTAAGGGTGAGGAGCTGCTGTTATACTGCTCGCTGCTGACGGGGGCTGTCCATCTCCATTCTCTGCCTCGCTGCCGAAGCCCGAGAAGGCTGAGTGCGAGGGCGGGAAGGTGTTGCCGACGATTTGAAAGCCTGGTACGTACAGAAGGGCCGATCGGTGGCGTGATCCTTTTTCGGGGGCAGCAGGCACGGTGGTGAACTACGTGGTGAGGTGAGTCTCCCACGCAGTCTCCCAGCCGAGCCGGAGAGTGAGAGCGGCCTGACAAGTATTGGTGCAGGCAGGAGCTGGTTTTCGTGCGCTTTTCACGCAGTGCGTAGCAGGCTGCTGGAAATCCTAGAGACCTGTTTAGATATTTTGTTATTTTCCTTAAAATGAAAGATTTGTGGATAGGACTTGGTATTTGGCTATATATATATATATATAATAGAGAGAGAGATATACTGAGATATCTATCTATATATTCACAGCTGATGGTTTGTATATATATTTCGTTTTTTAGGCCGCAGTGTCTGGTTTGCAGGACACGTCGAGGTGCGGTGTCGGAGGCTGCAGGGGCTGCGCAATGGAGGCCGCCTCTTTGGGGCAGGACATCCAGGCCAGGGTAAGCCAGGACTCTCATCTTCCCCCTCCCTGGAGTTAGGGATACACATGGAGGCCATGGTCGGGGCTGCCTCTCTGCCGCCCCAGCATTGGACCAGCTGGTTCTGCCTCAGCCTGGACCCTCCACTTCGGGGCTGCAGGAAGGTGGGGGCTGGGGTGGATTCTCTCCAGAATTTGTTTTATTGCGGCGTAGAGCGTTCTGCCTAAAGCAACAGGGAACGCAAGGCCAGGGGTCGGCACAGGAGCAACCAGTAAAAAGGGGGGTGGACTCCAAGGAGCTGGGAGAAGCGGACTTACCCCTAAAGAGGAGGAGGTTGACAGGAGAAGGGAGCTTTCCGCTCTCCTCGATCCAAGGCCCTGGAAGGTGAGTCCTCCAATCAGGAGATGGGAGAGGATGGGGAAGAGCTTGAAGAGTGCGAAATCCCTGAGGAGGAGCATGCCAGGATTGTTCGGGTATTCCGCCGGGAAGAGTTGCTTGGTTTGATCGGCAAGTCTCTAAAGTCCTCAATATGTCCACAGGCGTCACAGTGGAGGAGGAGACATTGGAAGATCCCTTGATTCAGGCGGTTAGGAAGTCGCAAAAAGGTTTTTACGGTTCACAGAGTGGTGAGACAGATGATCGAAGAAGAATGGGGTCAGCCGGAGTCAGGCTTAAGGGGGGGGTGCGGTCGATGTCCTGGTTATACCCCTTGTCAGAGCAAGAGAGAGATTTACTCCTGTTCCCCAGGGTGGACACAGCCGTGTCAGCAGTAACCAAGAAGACAAGCTTCTCCAGGACCAAGCAGGAAGTCAGTCCTCACATATGGGTGACGTCGGCGCCGACGGAGCCCTCGTGCGGAGCATTTTCCCAGCTTTCAAAGAAAGCCTTTGAGAATGCAGCGCACATGCGAGGTCCCCTTCCCGCCCAAGGGTGCCATCTTGCTCAGTCTTTCTTTGTCTGCGGAGCCCAACGGACGTAGTTCGTGTCACCCAGGAAAAAGTTGATTTCTTTCTGCAATTTTCGCGTCTCTTTATCTGGTTCGACGCCGGTTCCCCATCCCACCTGGGCTCGGTACACCGGTATCGAGTCTGGAACTTCTTTTTTGGTTTTTGTCCTTTGTGACTAGCGTTCGCGCTTTTTTTCTTTATTTTCACTGGCAGCCCTGTCTTTTGACCTTGCAGGGGCCCTTTTTCCCCCGATGGCTACTAGCGGGTTCAAAAAGTGTAATCAGTGTAAGAAACTGATGTCTCTCACAGGCACACATGACTGTTGCCTCCAATGCCTTGGGTCCGACCATGACCCGCTGGTCTGTGGCCCGTGTGGCAAGATGTCATCGAAGGAGCTTCGGAGCCGTCAGCATCAATGTGTGAGAATTTTTTCGGAGTCTGCGTTCGGCCGGGCCTGGACTTTGACAGAGGACTCAACATCTCGGGAGTCTGACCCTGAGCGGCATCGTGGGCCCTCTGAGAGGGGGTCTTCCACCCGGGAGCACAAAAGGAAGAAGCTCGTGAGGGCGGTGTCAGTGGAGGCACCTGGATCCTCGAGGGCCAGGTCGCGCAGCTCTGACTGCCATCCCAGGCTCTTGGAGTCGAAGCGGCCGACCTAGCACCCTTTTTTGGAGACATAGTCCCCGAGTCAGGTAACGTCTGTTGTCCTCGTGGACTCTCCTCCAGGAGAACCGACATCGGGCCCGACTCCATCAGGGCCCATGTCGGGGGCTGCAGAGTCTTCTGAGCTCGGACTCAGGCTGTCTTCATGGAGTAGCAGCAGCTACTGATCGCTGGTCTGACCGGTGCATCTGCCCCGACCACCGGGACCTCGACGTCTAAGTCGACCCCGGAGGCCGAGCTGATCCGCGAGTCAATCAAGTCTCGAGTCAATCCTCGGCCATGGTCTCCCTTGACCTCCCATTCGGGGCCGAGGTCGTCGACACCGGTGCCCTCGGTGTCGTGCCGGGTGGCATCAAGGCCCACATGGCCGGAGCCGCTCGACTCCTCCTTGGAGGAGTCGGCGTGGGAGACGGAGGACGAGGAGTCTCCTGACACCTTCCGGACCCGGTGCGTCCCATCAGACTTCCTGGGGTCCGAGCCTCGGAGAAGGTCCCCCCCCCCCCCCTGGAGGATATCTGGTTCTCGGATTTTGTCAAGGACATGGCCAAAGCTTTGACATTCCCGGCAGATGCCGAGGAGGAGCCTCGAGCCGAAGAGCTCAATGCCCTCCAGTATGATTTTCCTCTGAAGGAAGCCTTTACCATTCTGGTTCCTCCGATGCTGGAATGGCTGCTCTTCTGTATGTGGGAAGCACCGGCCTCAGCACCGGTTCTGAGCAAGCGGGTCAATTCCATTTATCGAGTCCATAAGAGCCCTGGGTTCCAAAAGGTGCAGCTACCGCACAACTCCATGGTTGTGGAATCGGCCATGCACAGGCTGAAAAGTCAAAAGATGCACTCCTCGGTGCCTCCTGGCCGGGAGGCCCGGAACCTGGATGCCCTCAGTAGAAAGTGCTTCCAGGGTTCTATGCTCTCTTGCCGTGTCCAGACTTACCAGCTGTACATGGGCATGTACTTACGGGACCTGGCAAAGGAGATTGCCAGGTTCTCGGCTGGCCTCTCTGAGGTACCCTTGCAGAGGTTCAAAGCCTTGTCTTCAGGGATCTGAGATTGCTCGAAGTTTATATCTCGAGCAGCCTATGATGGCTTCGAGGCTTCGGCCCGGGTAGCCACGGCTGGCATCGGTGCACGCCGTCAGGCCTGGCTACAGTCGTCGGACCTGGAGTCATGGACAAGTTGGTCGATGTCCCTTGCCAAATTACAACCTATTCGGCAAACCCATCTGAAAAGGTTGCAGAAATCGAGACCGAGACTCTTACCAGGACAAGACTTTCTAGAAAGACTTTTGCCCCTTCTCATAAAAAGAAGGGCTCGGGAAAGAAGCCCTTTTTCCCAAGGAAGGGTGCTGCCTACAAATCCTACCCTCAGTATCGGGCCTCTCCAGCTCCCCAACAGGGCCAGCAGGCCAAGGGGCAGGGGCATGGGCCCCGTAGGCAGAAAAACCCCAAGTCGCCAGCTCCAGCTCCTGCCCAGCAGGGAGCGGGGTTTTGACTCCCACACTATAGCCTCTCCTCCGCCGGTGGCTCCACTCAGCACAGGGGGTTGGCTGTCCATGTACACCTACAGGTGGCCAGCCATCACAGGGGACACCTGGGTACTGAGCATAGTCCAGAAGGGCTATATGCTCCATTTCCACCAGCTACCCCTTCCCTCTATCCAAGGGAGCCTCCAAGACTCCCTCTACACAGGAACCTCCTTCTTCAGGAGTTGGCAAGTCTTTTAAAGGAACAGGCGGTGGAACCGGTGCCACACCACCTGGAAGGGCAAGGCTTCTACTCCAGGTACTTCTAGTACCAAAGAAAACTGGAGGCCTCAGACCTATCCTAGACTTGAGAAATCTGAACAAGTTTCTGGAGAGGGAAAAGTTCAAGATGCTTACCCTTGGGATACTTCTGCTCTACCTCCAGCAGGAAGACTGGCTATGCTCCTTGATTTAAAGGATGCTTATACTCACATCCTCATCCATCCAGACCACAGACAATATCTCAGATTTGTGGTGGGAGAAAACCATTTTCAGTACAGAGTACTTTCCTTTGGCCTAACCTCTGTCCCCAGGGTTTTTACAAAATGCCTGGTGGTGATGGTGGCTTTTCTCAGGAATCAAGGGATCTTTGTCTTCCCTTACCTGGACGACTGACTAATCAGGGGCCATTTGCTTCAGGAGGCCCGACAAGCCACTCTTCGCACTGTCTCTCTTCTTCAGCATCTGGGCTTTGTCATAAACTACGCAAAGTCCACTTTGCTCCCCACTCAGAACCTAGAGTTCATAGGGGCCAGGCTGGATACCCTTCAGGCAAGAGCTTACTTGCCCGAGGACAGGGCCCGCAGGCTGCTGGATTTGGTCACCCAGATCCAACACACATCTCATGTTTCCGCAAGGCATTTCCTGCATCTCCTGGGCCACATGGCATCCACAGTGTATGTGACCCCACATGCCCATCTTCATATGCGACCTGCTCAATGGTGCCTCAGAGATCAGTGGACGCAAGCCACAGGCGACCTCCGAGACAGAGTAAAGGTGTCCAGACGACTTTTGAACTCCTTGCAATGGTGGCTACACCCACCAAACCTTCTTGTGTGTGTACCTTTTCAGTCTCCAGCACACACAAGGGTGCTGACGACAGATGCTTCCTTGAGGAGCTGGGGTGCACATTGCCAGGGCCTATGCACTCAAGGCCTCTGGTCCCCACAGGAGGCCATGCAGCAGATCAACCTTTTGGAGCTGCGAGCAATCCGCTTAGCTCTGCAAATCTTCTGTCATGCCCTCTCACAAGAGTATGACCTAGTTCAGACGGACAATCAAATGGCATGTTCTAAGTGAACAAACAAGGGGGCACGGGATCCAGGCTCCTATGTCAGGAGGCACTAGATCTCTGCTCCTTTGTGGTCAAACGGTATGTTTCTCAAAGCACTTTATCTACCTGGTCAGGAGAACTTCCTGGTGGACAAGCTAAGCAGGATTCTCCAGCCTCACGAATGGCAGTTGAATCCACTAGTGGTGCAGCAGATCTTCCTCTGCTGGGGGCTTCCGTCCATCGATCTCTTAGCAAGTCCGCAAAACCGTCAGCTACCCAAGTTTTGATCCAGGCAGCCGCATCCCCTGAGGATGGCGGCAGACGCTTTTCTGATCTCTTGGTCTGTAGGCCTCCTATATGCGTTTCCTCCCATGCCTCTGGTGGCCCGAACTCTGTTCAAGATCCTTCGGGACAAGGCCTCGGTCATTCTGGTAGCCCCCAGATGTCCAAGACAAGCTTGGTTTCCGCTTCTCCTGCAGTTGGCGGTGGAAGCTCCTTTTCCTCTGGGGATGCAACCCAATCTCCTGTCTCAGGAGCAGGGTTCCCTGCTGCACCCCAACCTCGTGTCCCTCAATCTGATGGCCTGGCTGCTGAAAGGGTAGTGCTAGCTCCCTTACTTCTGCCTAAGGAGGTTGAAGAAGAGATATTGGCCTCTAGGAGGCAGTCCACAGGGAAGTCCTATGCCCTCAAGTGGCGTAGATTTACAGTATGGTGTGCGCAGCACAATGAAGATCCTTTCTCTTGCCTTGTGCCAGTAGTACTGCAGTATTTGCTTCACCTTTCAGACTTAGGCCTTAAGTCTAACTCTGTTCGGGTCCACTTCAGTGCTTTGTCAGTGCACCACTCACCGGTGGAAGGACAGCCTCTGTCGGTTCACCCCTTGGTGTCCAGATTTCTCAGAGGTCTGCTTCTATTCAAGCCTCCGGTTCGTCCACCGGCGACTGAGTGGGATTTGAACGTGGTCTTACTCGCCCACCGTTTGAGCCGATGGCTACTTGCCATTTGCGCTTCCTCTCTTGGAAAGCTCTCTTCTGGTGGCTCTTACATCGGCAAGATGTGTGAGTGAACTCCAAGCTCTGGTTTCTGGTAGACCGTACACGCGGTTCTATAGGAACAGGGTGGTCCTACGGACCCATTCCAAGTTCCTCCCAAAAGTGGTCTCCTCTTTCCACCTCAATCAGGAGGTGGTTCTTCCGACCTTTTTTCCCAGGCCGCATGCCAGCTGGGCTGAAACAGTCTTGCATACCCTGGACTGTAAAAGGGCGTTGTCTTTTTACGTAGAACGTACGCGGGAGCATCGAAGGGCTACTCAGCTCTTCGTCTCCTTTGACCCTAATAGGATGGGGTTACCTGTCTCCAAGCATACGTTGTCCACTTGGATAGCAGATTGCATTGCCTGGGCGTACAGGGCAGCCGACCTCTCCTTGCAGGGTCGGGTCATGGCCCACCATGTCAGGGCGAAGGCCGCGTCAGTAGCTCATCTCTACTCTATTCCGTTGGCAGACATCTGCCGGGCCGCAACTTGGTCTTCAAGCCAGACTTTTGCAGCCCATTACTGCCTGGAGAGAGAGTCCCGGCGAGACAGTGTTTTCGGCCAGGTGGTACTCTGTAATCTCTTTGAGGTTTAGGCAACTCCTACCCTCTGGCACTTTGTGTTGGGCTACCGTACGGGGTGCGTTCTCAGAGAAAATTCTTATCACGGATGCTGAGGCTCTTGAGAGGGAGCCATATTTTCAGCTCGGGGTGCTTCTTCCTCCCATGGATCTCAGGTAACCAAGCATAAATCTGGCCGATCCTCGAAGGGCAAATCTCCCTCTAAGCATCGAGATGCCTCCGGGCTTGTCCTCGAGGATTCCGCACTGGCAAAATTACCCCGGCGGGAAGTTCCGGCTTCCAAAGCATTGTCTGTGGGGTCACAGGTTGACATTGATGGCTCGGCCTCGACCGATCACCTGTTGCCGTGTTCTGGGGTACCGGTGGCTCCCACTGGTACCGACATCCAGACTTTGGTGGCGTCGATGGATCAGAAGATTCTGACCATGCAGCGCACCCTGACGGCATTCATGCAGACTGCAACGCCTCCGGTACCGCAACAACCCCCGTTGCCGGTACCGGCTCCGGCACCGGCATCATTCCCGGTGCCGGTACCAATTGCATCGACATCGGCTTCGGTGTCGACTGCAACGGTACCCTGTCCTATGATGCCCATCGGTACCGATCCAGTACCGGTTACTCCCGATGTCGATCCCACTCGGTACTCATATCAGGCTTTACAGGAGCATCCAGACAGGCGATACTTCGATTCCTCCGAAGACTCTGAAGAGTCTGAAGGATCTGTCGAGGCATCAATACTTCTTCCTCAGGAGTCGTCTTCTCCTAAACGAAGAATGTCTCCTCCAGAAGACTTGTCTTTTCAAGACTTCATTAGGGAAGTGGCTAGGGGCCTCTCCATCACAGTGGCCCCTGAGTCAGAGCCTAGAGCCAAGCAGCTGGATATTTTACAATATCCTAAAGCTGCTAAAGAGGCAGCTACTTTACCTATTCATGAGATTTTGTATGATCTCATGTTGAGCATGTGGGAGACACCTCTTACCACCTCTCCTCATTCTCGCAGGCTAGACACCATGTATCGTGTCCCTCCTTGTCCTGGCTTTCATAAGACTCAGCTTCCTCACCACTCTATTGTGGTAGAGTCTGCCATGAGAAAGATAAAGAGTGCAAAAAGAATGCAGGACCCTAGATGCTTTTGGCCGTAGGGTTTTTCAAGCTTCTATGCTAGTTGCCAGAATCAACTCCTATAGTCTCTATATAGGGATGTTTCTAAAAGAAGTCACAGATCATCTGCAGACTTTGACCCCTTTTATTTCAGAAGATAAAAGGCAGGAGTTTCTCACTTGGCTCAAACATGCCCAGGATGTTTCCAAATTTTTCAACCGTGCAGCCTTTGACTCTTTTCAGTGTGTAAATAGAGCCTCGGCTATTGCCATAGGTGCACGCAGAATTGCTTGGCTACAAGCTTCTGATTTGGAACTCTGGGTCCAAGATGAATTGGGAAATCTTCCTTGTACAGGTGAAAACCTTTTTGGCAAGGATTGGCAAGCAAAGGCCACTCAGATGGATGCTGAGAACGCTGCTTTGGATCGACTTTCAAAGTCCACCTCTGCTCCTGCTAAGAAAAGATTGTTCAAAAAGACATCTTTTTCTAAAAAGGGAAGATATTATCCTGCTTATGGTCAGCAGGCATCTTCTGCAGGTCGTTTTGCTCCAAAACGTCAGCAAACACCTAAACAGGCCAAGTCAAAGGCTGCTAGGCCTTCCACGGCCCAGCAGCCTCAGCCTCCTCAGGGCCTTTGACTTGCAACTAGAGAACTTAGCCTTTCTAGCTCTGGAAGAACCAGAGCCCCTCACCATTCCAGGAAGGTTGGCTTACTTTGCTCCCAGATGGGAACAAATCACAGCAGAGCAATGGACCCTCTCCATCATAAGGGAAGGGTACAAGCTTCATTTCTTAAACCTTCCTCCTCACACCATGGTGAAACAGTTCAATTCTCCAACATCTCTCCTCAACCTTCTGGGTCAGGAAATTGCCACCCTTCTTGCCCAAGGGGAAATAGAAGAAGTACCTCTTCTTTAACAGGGCTCAGGGTTCTACTCCCCTTATTTTCTTATCCCAAAGAAAACAGGGGGCTATAGACTCATATTAGATCTCAGAGAATTGAACAAGTTTCTTGTAAATTCCTTGTCAAAGAGAAATTCAAGATGATTTCTCTCGGTGCTCTGCTTCCATACCTTCAGAGTCAGGACTGGCTTTGTTCTCTAGATCTCAAGGATGCGTACACCCATGTCCTCATCCATCCAACACACAGAAGGTTCCTTTTTCAAGGAAAGCACTACCAATACAGGGTGCTTCCTTTCGGTCTGGCCTCTGCACCAAGGGTGTTCATGAAATGCATGGCAGTAGTAGCTGCATTTCTACGCACTCTAGGAATATTCGTCTTCCCATATCTGGACGACTGGCTCATTCGAGCTCCATCTCAAGCAGAGGCCAAGACTTGTCTAACCTGCACAATGCATGTCCTTCAATATTTGGGACTAGTAATAAACATCCCAAAATCCAGTCTCACCCCTACTCAGTCCCTCGAGTTTATAGGGGCTTTGTTGGATACCACAACTGCAAGGGCCTATCTCCCTCAGGCCCGTTGCCTGCGCTTGGTGCAGTTAGCCTCCCAAATACAGTTAAAGCCCCTTTTAACTGCTCGGGAAATGTTACAACTCTTAGGCCACATGGCATCCACTGTGCATGTGGTTCCATATGCTCGCCTTCACATGAGGGCAGCTCAATGGACTTTGTCCACCCAATGGACTCAGGCATCAGGTTGCCTGTCAGACAAAATAGCAAACTCCAGTCACCTCTTTTGGTCTCTCCAGTGGTGGAAGTCCTCTCAAAACCTGTTGCTGGGGTCCCCTTTTCAACAATCACTTCCCCAAGCAACCCTTACAACAGACGCCTCTCCAATGGGCTGGGGAGCTCATCTGCAAGACCTCTCCACCCAGGGCATCTGGTCTCCACAGGAGACTTCACTACACATAAATCTCTTGGAACTCAGAGCAATTTTTTAGCTCTCAGAGTGTTCCACTCCCTGCTCAGCTACAGGACAGTCCTCATCCACATGGACAATCAAGTAGCCATGTTCTATGTAAACAAGCAGGGAGGTACTGGCTTTCTGTCGCTTTGCAACAAAGCTTTGCGACTGTGGGCCTTCGCCAGAGAGCATCAGATTCATCTTATGGCTGTATATCTTCCAGGCGTTCAAAACTCTTGGGCAGACAGACTCAGTCGAGTTCTGCTTCCACACGAATGGTCCCTCCACAGGGACCAGGTAGCCAGGATTTTTCGAATTTGGGGAACCCTGGACATAGACCTATTTGCAAGTCTGTGGAATGCCAAACTTCCCCGGTTCTGTTCCAGGATTCCGTGTCAGGGAGTTCAGGCCAAGGATGCCTTCCTCCTTCACTGGGGTCAAGACTTCCTTTATGCCTTTCCACCCATTCCCCTAATTCCCAAAACACTGTTCAAGCTTCAGAGAGACCGGGGTTCTATGATCCTCATAGCACCACATTGGCCACGCCAAGTGTGGTACCCTCTACTTCTGCATCTCTCTCAAGCTCCATCCCTGGAGTTGGGCTCTGCTCCAGATCTTCTCTCCCAGGAAGACGGAACGTTGTGGCACCCAAACCCCCAGTCTCTCCATCTCGGGGCCTGGTTGCTGAAGGCCTAGACCTTCAAGTTTTCCATCTCTCTCAGCAAGTCAGAGATATTATTCATGCTTCTAGAAAGCCTTCCACTAGATGTTCCTATGCTTTCTAATGGAAAAGATTTACCATTTGGTGTTCAGAGAAGGGTCTTAACCCTCTTGCAATACCTTTGAATTCTTTACTAGAGTATCTTCTGCATCTTTCCCATGCAGGCCTCAAAACGAATTCGGTAAGAGTCCATTTGAGTGCTATTGCAGCATCCCTCAAACCTCTCAATGGACAGCCTGTCCTCTTATATCAAGATTCATGAGAGGCCTTCTTTTAACTAAACCTCCCATTAGACCAACTCCAGTGGCATGGGACTTAAATCTGGTTCTTGGCCAGCTTATGAAGCCACCCTTTGAACCTTTAGCTACCACCTCCTTGAAATTTCTTTCTTGGAAGGTTATCTTTCTCATTGCAGTCACCTCAGCACGTTGCATCAGTGAGTTGCAAGCCTTGGTGGCTAATCCTCCTTATACAAGGTTCCATCATGATAAGGTAGTCCTCAGGAGCAATCCACATTTTATGCCCAAAGTGGTCTCGCCTTTTCATCTGAACCAGGAGGTATACTTGCCTGTCTTTTTTCCAGGACCTCATGCATCAAGTGCAGAGAGGAATCTGCATACTTCGGATTGTAAAAGAGCTCTCGCCTTTTACTTACAAAGAACACAGCAACACAGAAAGTCTTCTCAACTCTTTGTTGCTTTTGATCCTTCCCATTTAGGACTTCCAGTTTCTAAGAGAACACTGTCCAACTGGATTGCTCAGTGTATTTCTTTCGACTACCAGAGTAGGAACCTTTCTCTGGAGGGCCATGTCACAGCTCACAATGTGAGAGCCATGGCAGCCTCAATGGCTCATCTAAAGTCTGTGTCCATCGACCAAATCTGTCGAGCGGCCACCTGGGCCTCGGTTCATACCTTCACAGCCCATTACTGTTTGGACAAGGTCTCCCGCTGGGATGCCTCGTTTGGTCAGGTTGTTCTCAAACACCTGTTCCATTCCTAATCAACTCCTACCCACCTACCCTGGTTGGATGCCAGAGATCCATGGGGGGAGGTAGAATCCTTTTCAAGGACACACAACCTGGGGTCTTCCCCTGGCATCTGCAGCTAGGGAGTCCCCATATGTGAAGACTCATTCTTGCTTGTTCCTGGAGATAGCACAGTTACTTACCTGTAACAGTTGATCTCTGGGAACAGCAGGAATAAGTCTTCACAACCCACCCACCTCCCCTAGGAGTTGTATCTCTCTATCTATCTTTCCTTTCCTCTCTCTCTCTTTGTCTCAGCTTTAAAACTTGAACTGGAGAGAGGCGGTTGGGAAAAGCGCGAAGGCAGCGCGCAGGCGCTGTGGGATGCTCCCAAAAGCTTTCTTACTGGACGCTGGGGAGCGTTCCCACACAGGCTCCGTCGGTACCGACGATACCCATATGTGAAGACTTATTCCTGCTGTTCCCAGAGATCACCTGTTACAGGTAAGTAACTGTGCTTTACTCACCTGTAACAGGTGTTGTCCAGGAGCAGCAGGAATCAGTCCTCACGACCCTCCCTCCTCCCCTGGAGTTGCAGTCATATACTTCATTTTATTTTTTGCTGTCTTTTAGCTATGTCATCAGACTGAGCAAGATGGCTCCCTTGGGCGTGAAGGGGACTGCGCATGCGCGCTGCATTCCCAAAGGCTTTCTTTGAAAGCTGGGAAATGCTCCGCACAAGGGCTTTGTCGGCGCCGACGTCACCCATATGTGAAGACTGATTCCTGCTGCTCCTGGAGAACACCTGTTACAGGTGAGTAACTACGCTATCCCGGTAGAGGGCAGTGCAGCCCTTAAGGATGCACAGGACAGGAAGTTAGATACTTTTTTGAAACAGGCATTTGACATCAGTGTCCTGGCTCTCCAGGTGTCGGTGTCTTGCAAGTAGGTGGCAAGGGCCTCTCTCCGTTGGTCTCAACAGATACAGATGGCAGGTCGCCTTCCAGGCGTCTCAGCGGGGGAGGTGGTAAGAATTGAGTCAGGGGCGGCTTACCTAACGGATAGCCAGTATGATCTCATCAGAAGCCTGGCAAAAGGCATGGCTTCCGTAGTGGTGGCTCATCATTACCTGTGGCTTGCAACTGGGCGGCGGACGGTTCGTCAAGGCCCGCCTCAGCAGACTCCCCTTTAAGGGCAAGCTACTTTTTGGGGAGGATCTAGACAAGCTAGTAAAGGAGTTGAGCGAATCTAAGGGAGGCAGGCTCCTGGAGGACAGGCCAAAGCAGGGTCTTAACCCCGCGCTGATGCGATCCTAGTCATGAGAGGCCCGTAAGTTTAGGCCCACTCGCTCAACGCCCTTTCAGAGGGGGCGCTTTCCCATGAGGGGACAAGGTTTCCTGGGGTTTCGGGGAACAGGAAGGGAGTTTTGGTGCCTCTTCCTCCTCCTCCGGTCCTAGGTAACCACAATGAAGCGAGGGGTGCCTGGACGGAGGTTCTGCCCGTAGGAGGGCAGTTGCGACAGTTCCCTTCCACCTGGGCCCGAGCCACTTCCGATCAGTGGGTTCTGGAGATCGTTCGAGACGGGTATGCCCTTGAACTGGCAAGGCCAATTTCCACATCGTTCGTGCAGTCGCTGTGCAGATCTCCAAACAAGGACGTGGCGATACAGGAAACTTTGGGGTGGCTCCTGATCCTGGGAGCGGTGGTGTCAATTCCCACAGACCAGCGCTGCTGCAGTCGATACTCCCATTTATTTTGTGGTACCAAAGAAGGTTTGTTTCGCCCAAGCCTCGACCTAAAGCGAGTCAATCATTGCCTCCGTGTATTGCACTTTTGCATGGGAACCCTCAGATCCGTAGTGGTGGCGGTGTGACAGGGGGGTGTTTGACGTCTCTCGACCTCACGGAGGCGTACCTTCACATTCCCATCCGCGCGTTGTGTCAGCAGTTCCTACAGTTTGCGGTACCGATGGGACACTTCCAGTGTCAGGCTTTGGCCTGGCGACGGCTCCTCACACCTTTACCAAAGTCATGGTTGTTGTAACCGTGGCACTTCGCAAGGAAGGCATTCTGGTCCACCTGTACCTCGACAACTGGCTAATTCGAGCCAAGTCCAAGGAAGAAAGTGCTCGGGCAACGACCAAGGTGGTTGGTTTCCTGAGAAGCCTGAGATGGTTTATCAATCTGGCCAAAAGCAGGTTGGTTCCCACTCAGGAAATAGAGTATTTGGGGGCAAGGTTCGACACCTGCAGAGGCAGAGTGTTCTTGTTAGCTCAGAGAGCGAGGAACCTTCGGGGTCTGTTGCGCCAGTTCCTGGGGATGTCAATGCCCTCTGCTTGGCATTATCTCCAGGTGCTAGGGACCATGGTGGTGACAATCGAACTGGTGCCCTGTGCGAGGGCCCACATGCTTCCACTCCAGTGATCCCTTCTCTGGCGATGGTCTCATCAGAGGCAACCCTTGACCACGGCACTCCCCTGTCCCCCATGGACCAGGGGGGGCCCTGAAGTGGTGGCTCCAGTCCGGAAATTTGGAGCAGGGCATGCTCCTAGAGTCCCCTCAGTGGATTCTATTGATGACAGATGCTAGTCTGAGCGGTTGGGGGGCTGACTGCGAGGGACACCTAGCCCAGGGGCGCTAGAGTGTCCTGGAGGCTCAGTGGTCCATCAACCGGTTGGAAATGCGAGCAGTGGCACTAGCCTTCGAGTGCTGGGTCAGAAACAAGGTGGTCCAGGTGTTTTCGGACAGTGTGACCACAGTGGCCTATATCAACCGGCAGTGCGGCACAAGCAGTCCTTCCCTGGAAGAGGAGGCGGAGAGTCTGATGTGATGGGCCGAAGCCCATCTTCAGGCCTTGTCGGCGGCACATGTGGCTGGAGTGGAGAATGTCATGGCGGACTACCTGAACCGAGTCAAGGTGGATCATGGTGAATGGGAACTCCATCAGGACGTGTTCGAGGAGGTAGTCAACAGATGGGGTACCCCCATCATGGACCTCATGGCAAGGTGGGGGTCGGCCAAAGCAAATAGTTTCTTCAGCAGGAGAAAGGAAAGGATGTCAGAGGGCCTCGATGCTCTGGTTCAGAGGTGGCCCACGGAGGGACTTCTGTATGTGTTCCCTCCTTGGGCTCTTGTAGGAAGGATCCTTCAGCGAGTGGAGGCCCATCGAGGTTTCGGGGTTCTCATAGCCCTGGACTGGCTGCGGCGGCCATGGTATGCCGCTCTCATAAGGCTGGTGGCCGATCGCCCTTGGAGGCTTCCTGTGAGGGATGATCTCCTTGTACAGGGGTCAATTCAGATGCCACAGGTGGATCAATTTTCGCTTACGGCTTGGCTCTTGAGAGGGCAAGGTTGTGAAAGCGGGGATATTCCGGTGCAGTGATCTCAACATTACTAAAAGTTCAGAAGCATTCGACCTGCCTCTCCTATGTGCGGGTCTAGCGAATCTTCGAAGACTGGTGTGCGGCCCACGAAAGGAAGCCTATGGCAGTGTTGGTCCCTAAGGTTTTGGATTTTTTACAGGCTGGCTTTGATAAGGGTCTAGCGCCCAGCTCATTGCGGGTACAGTTAACAGCGATTTCCTGTTACCGAGGCAAGATTCAAGGTCAGTCATTGGGACAGCATCCGGAGGTAGGCCGGTTCCTGAGAGTGGTGAGGCGCCTGTGACTGCAATAGAGGTCATCGGTTCCTCCCTGTGATCTCAATCTGCTGCTGGATGCTCTAGCAGGGGAACCTTTTGAGCCGGCAGGACAGGCCACATTAAAGGATTTGACCCTCAAAACCGTATTTCTAGTCGCAATATGTTCGACTAGGCGTATTTCGGAGCTGCAGGCTCTTTCGTGTCTTCCTCTGTTTCTGTCTTTCTTTAAAGAAAAGGTGGTCCTACAGACGTTGCCTTCCTTTTTTCCCAAGGTCGTTTCATCCTTTCATATCAATCAGCCGGTATCTCTTCCATCCTTCTCTAAGATGGGATCGGAGGTTGCGGATGCTCGGCTGCGCCGTCTAGATGTTCGTAGAGTGCTCAGACGATACCTGGATTCTACTGCGGCGTTCCGCAAATCGGATCAGCTATTTGTCTTGTTTGGGGGGCCACGTAGAGGGGAAGCAGCGGCCAAGTCTTCCATTTCCAGGTAGATCAGGGAGGCCATTGCGTCCGCTTACATTCTGAAGGGCAAACTGGTCCCAACTGTTTTTCAGGCACACTCCACGTGGGCTCAATCCAGTCTTGTTCCACCGCTGGATATCTGTAAAGTGGCGGCGTGGTCCTTGCTGCATACTCTTGCCAGGCATTATCGGTTGGATGTTCAGGCAGCGGAGGATGCGAGGTTTGGAGGAGCGGTGTTTCGGTCCGGTCTTGCGGGTCCCTCCCATGCTTGAACTGCTCTGTTACATCCCAGAGGAAAGGGACTGGACTGGAGAGACGCTTAGGAAAGAGTAATTAGACCTTAACTGCTAATAAGTGTTCCTGAAGGAACTCGTCCAGTCCCTGATCCCGTCCAGGTTTTGAAGGTACGATTACATCTGACGGTGTTGGAGGTGTAGCGACCTGAAGCAGTACTTTCAGTGAGTGAAGAAAAAAGAAAAAGAAGGTCGTATCTTGAGGCTCGTCACCAGGGATTTCTGGTGGAGTAGCGGAGTAAATGGATGGATGCCCTTGCGTCAGAACCTTGCGGGGCTGTCGGTGTATCAGATAAGTCTCCTCCTCCCCCAGAGGGATAGGGGAGGTGTTTGATGGGTACATATATATATTTGTTTATAGATAGTTTGGTTTGGTATTCAGCTTAATTGTCTCTCCGTTAAGTCTGCTTTGTCAGTAGGATACTGGAGTTGAGGGGAGGTGCCAGTGCTATTTATACCGGTGTCATCAAAAGGATGACGTACTCAGTCTCCAAGTTGCTGGAAGGGGAGCAGAGGAAAGGGACTGGACTGGAGTTCCTTCAGGAACGCTAATTAGCAGGTAAGGTCTAATTACTCCTTTTTGCTTCATGTAGTACCATGCCATGGTGGTAAGTGAAACAATAAAGGAAGTTGCCTCAGGTGCAGCTTTAAAGGCTCACCAATACGCTGCTGACAACATACTCACTGGGGTGGTTGGAAGGGGGGGAGGAGAAGGGGGGTTGTCTTCTATTGGCACTGTATGATGGTACATTAAGGGCCTGATTTTATTAAGCTTTCTTTTTCCCCATAGAAAATGAGAACAGTAAATCATGTCCTTAATAAAGGAGCTGTGATACACCTTTTGGGCTGGTGTGGAGGTGGGGCACAATGACCAAGGTCTCAGTGGCCATCTCCTTACCCTTTAAGCTAGTTTATATTTTCCAAGATGATTTGTCAAGGTCTGCCTTACCTGCTTTGTAACCTGCTTAGATTTGAGCATACTGTGGCTTACTGTGTGTTTTTCTTTTTTACTTCTTTTGTGATGTAACAGTAATGTTTCCGTATTGGGTGCATATTTATATGGATTCTCTATGAGTATTCAGGGCTTGTATTTGTAGGATTATGGGAAAGGTTCACCTTCAGGTGGTGTTTTCTGTTTGTGCAAACCCTGTTAGATATTCTGTTTGAGCAGTTGTATGGATATTTGTCTAAAAGCTGATTTTAAAAAATAAGATTCATAATTATTTTGAATTAATAAAATTCTAGAGCAATAACAAATAATGTTCTGTATGTTAATGTAAAGGGATGCTTTCCAGATGGTCTTGCTTGATTAGTCCAGACAAATAGGTTGTATTACCTACCAGCAGATGTGGAGATAAAGGACTAGATATTTTCAGTGACATCATCACTTCTACTAATGCTGATGCAGCTAGGGGCACACCAGTATTTCTCTGTTTTAAGCAGATGGTGGATGCTGTTTTTGATGCAGCTCTGTTTCAAACTGTGGTAGCTCCTGGGCAGCTGATTTTTACAAGGTTTTTTTTCCCCAGTAGAGTTTGACAGCAGATGTTTCCAGGGGGTACCTTGGATATCCTGTTTTGTGTTTCCTGCATGGAGGGAGGTGCAAAAGGAACCACCCCCAGTGAGAATTTTTAGACTGGTTGAGCAGTTGGGATTCGGTTGGATCAATGCCCTTGTCTTCACACAGCTTCAAGTGCTTCAGCTCCCCCCTCTCCTTCCCCGGCCCCTCAAGACAACTTGACTGAAGATTTTCCAAAAAGAAGATGATTTGTGCAGTAGGTTTGATCACGGGTTTCAGACTGGTGCCCAGACTACTAAGATTTGTCTTGGGATATCTGGGTGTGAATATTGCTTCAATTGCTTCAAATTCTGGAGGGAGGAGGAGGGTCTTCCCAGCATCATCCCAGCCCAGGACCAGCTCCAGAGGGTGTGACAATTTTCTTTCATTACTTTGTTTCTGCCATCACATGTATACGCCGTCTATATGCATGGACCGCACTTTAAAGCTGTGTGGTCATTTTGCACATTGGTGGTGGTGCGCACACATTGTGCACCAAAACAGTGCAGCGTTTCCTTTGCATGTGTATTAGCACTTATACCCTGTGTGGCCGTGGTTTGTACCCTCCGCTGTTTGTTTCAGAATAATGGAGTACCCCAGAGATCTGTGCTGGGCCCGCTGCTTTTTAATATATTCATAAATGACCTGGAATTAGGAATAACAAGTGAGGTGATCAAATTTTGCAGATGACTCAAAATTATTCAAAGTTGGTTAAAACGCAAGAGGATTGTGAAAAATTGCAAGAGGACCTTCAAAAATTGGAAGATTGGACGTCCACCTGGGAGATGAAATTTAATGTGGACAAGTGCAAAGTTATGCACCTGGTAAAGAACAACCCAAACTAGTTACACGATGCAAGGTACCACCTTAGAAACCACCACCCAGGAAAAAGATTTAGGCGTCATCGTGGATAATACATTGAAACCCTCTGCAGTGGCGGTCAGGAAAGCAAATACAATGCTAGGTATCATAAGGAACAGAATGGAGAATAAAACCAAGGATATTATAATGCCTCTGTATCGTTCCATGGTGCGACCACTCCTTGAATATTGTGTGCAGTTCTGGTCGCCGTATCTTAAAAAGAATGTAACTCAGTTAGAAAAGGCACAAAAAAGAGTGACAAAAATGGTAAAGGGGATGGAAGGATACCCCTATGACGAGATGCTTAAAAGGTTGGGGACTCTTCAGCTTGGAAAAGAGATGGCTGAGGGTGATTATGATAGAGGTCTATAAATTAATGAATGGAGTGGAACGGGTAAACGTAGATTGGTTTTATACCATCAAAATGTAGAAATACTAAAGGACACACAATGAAGCTACAATGTAACCCATTTAAGACTAGTAAGAGAAAATATTTTTTTACTCTATGCGTAATCAAACTTTGGAATTCATTACCGGACGGTGTAATCAAATCTATTAGCGTAGCTGGGTTTAAAAAAGGTTTGGACAAGTTCTGGAAGAAAGGTCCATAAACCATTATTAAAGAGGATCCGGGAAATTCACTGCTTGCCCCAGGACAAGCACTGTGGAACCCGTGTGCCTCTTTGGGAACCTGCCAGATATTTGTAAACAGGATACTGGGCTTGATGGACATTGGTCCGAGACATTTAACCATTTCTTATGTTCTTATATGCGACCACTCCTACGATCATTACTGTACCGTTCGTCACCTCCACTAAGGATTTTGAGGTCAGGCTTCCTCTTCTGCCCTCTGTAGCAGCCAGCCTGTTATGATGGAGTCGGTTTCAAGAATGGCATGCCCCTGGGCAAACATCCTTGGTTTCTCTTGTTGATGGATGCCAGCCCTTTTGGCTGCAGAGCTCATTGCAAAGATCAAGTGGCTCAGGGATGCGGGAGCAGTCATGATTTGATGTGGCCCATGAATCACCTACAAGCATGAGCCATACAATCGGTTCTCCTTAAATTTCACCATCAGACCCAGGGCAGAACAGTCGGGATCCTTTCAGACAATGCCATGTTGGCGGTGTATGTCAACTTGCAGGGGTGTACCAGGACTGCTGAAGTTGCCAAGGAGGTGACCTCTTGTTTTTGTGTGCCAAGCGGAACCTGCTGGCACTCTTGGCACAGCACATTGCAAAGGTTGACAGTATAGAGGCATATTATCTCAGTTGCAACTCCTTCGATCACAGAATAGAAACTAGCACCTTCAGTGATTCAGAAGATTCTGGACAGGTGGGGTCTTCCCTGGATGGATCTGATGGTGACTCTCCTCCTCCTACAACTAATCATTTCTATAGCGCTTCAAGGTGTACACAGTGCTGTATGAGAAGTCCCTGCTCATCAGAGCTTACAGTCTAGTCAAAATAAATAAAACAACAACTATGGACTATGATATATCCAGGGGAATAGTAAGAAAACACACAGGAGGTGAACAGGACACTAAGTGGATCAGGATCCAAATGCAGCCTTGAAGAGGTGTGGGTTTATTTTGGCTGGATTTGAATAGGGCCAGAGATAGAGCCTGACATCCTGACTCGGGTCTTGGACATAAGGAGCAGCAGTGTGGAAAGATTGACGTCTAGAGTTGGCAGTGGAAGAGAAGGGCACAGATAGGAGGGATCTGCCAATTTGTCAGAGTGGGGTTCCTGGGGAGGAGTGTACAGAAAGGAGAGCATAGATAGTAAGGAGCAGGAGAATGAATGTTCACTTATAAGTCTGTAGGAAAAGTTTGAACTGGATGTGGAAATGGATAGGGTGCCAATGAAGTGATATGAGAAGGGGGGTTATATGAGCATAGTGACACTAGCGGAAGATTAGCTGTGCAGTTGAGTTTTGAACAGATTGAAGTGAGAAGAGATGATTCAGGGGGGGGACCAGCAAGGAGGGTGTTGCAATAGTCTATATGGGAGGTGAATAAAGAGTTGATAGTTTTAGTAGTGTATTCAGAAAGGAAGAGGCGACGTTTGCTAATGTTATAGAAAGCTAAAACCTGTCACTTCTATCAGTTGAATGTGTGTGGAGGAGGAGAGGGAGTAGTCAAAAAAGACCTAAGGTTGCAAGCTGAAGAACCAGGGAGGGGTATATTCACAGAAATAGAGAAAGGAGGAAAGGGGGAGGTGAGTTTTTAGGGGGGGGGAAGATAAGGAGCTTAGTTTTGGCCATGTTCCATTGCCAAGATACCAAGATTCTTGAGTCACTGCAAGGAGATTGGCTCTCAAAGGATTGAAGTCCTTATTCAGTCTTAGGCTTGGAAGCTACTATTGTACATGTTTGCTCTGTGGCCTCTCATAGGACACATACTTAGTCATATAGAGTGCCATCTAGGCCTAGTCATTCTGGTGGTGCTGAATTTGCTGTAGAGGCTTTGCTTTGCGGACCTGATCTGGTTCTTAGACAAACTACCCCTGTGCTTTCCACAGCATTGGGACCTGTTGAATCAGGGTCCAGTCCTGCTAGACTTCTCCTTACCAACAAAAGATTCCCAATGGCGATGAATAACAATCAAATTGAAAAAATCACCATATGTGCACTGTTCTCAAAACTTATTAATTTTTTGTCATGCATGCCATCAGGAGGAGAGTGATTTTCTCAACCTCGAAAGATGGACATGTCCGTTTTAATCAAATGTAGTTCAAACTCTATAAGACTTCTCCTTATAGCTGAACCCTTCTCACTTACAGCTCAGCCCTTGAGAGGCAACGTCTAGTGCAGAAGGGCTATTTGTCGGCTGTGGTTTCTACACTTTTGAAGGCAAAGTGCAGTTCTACCTGCCTCGCCTTTGTATGCATCTGGTGTCTGTTTGAGGACTAGTGCTGTGATCGCCATATAGCTCACAGGACTGCTGATTTGCCCTTCTTACTTGCCTTCCTTTAGGGGGTTTTGTGAAGGGGCTGTCCCTCATTTCCTTTGAAGGTTCAGATTGCAGCTTTGACATGTTTTCAGGGATCAGTGGCCGATTTGTTCTCTGGGTTTGTACCCAGATGTCTGCTTTCTTTGAGGAGTTTGGCATATGCATTTGGTCATTCCTCCTCATCTTTTGAGCCCGTGAAGCAAGGTATGCTTAAGGATCTCTCTCTCAAAGCTATCTTTTGGTGCATATTTGTTTAGCGTGTCACATTTCGCAATTGCAGGCTCTCTGCTGCAGAGATCTGTACCTGCCAATCTTAGAGGAGGCCATGTCCATTTGTCCTATTCCGTTTTTGTTTTGTTTTTTTACCCAAGGTGCTGACTGCCTTTCATGTTGATCAGGCCATTTTGTCTCCCTTCCTTTTTGGCAGAGCAGTGCCAAGGGAAGGATAGGGATCTTTGCTTGGTCAATGTCAAAAGTGCTGCTCAGATACCTAAAGTTCACTAACACCTTTTGTAGGTTGGGCAGGTTCTTTGTTCTCTTTTAGGGTCTGTGCAAGGATGAAGCTGCTTCTAAAGCAGGCTATTTTGGGCCATTGTATCAAGGAGTTGATGGCCTTTGCATATCTTTTTGTGTGCCCACTCTGTTCAGGTTGAATTGTGGATGCACTCCACTAGGGCATAGACGTTCTCCTGGGCAGAGTGCAGTTCTGTGGCAAACATTGACATCTTCAGGACTGCAGTGTGATTGTCCCCCTCTACCTTTGTCAAGCATCATCACTTGGATGTGCACGCTAGGACAGACATGGTGTTTGAAGCAGAAATTTTTTGAAAGCAGCCATGTCTTCTTCCCGCCCAGTGGAGTAGTAGTTTGGGTACATCCCACTTGTCTGGGCTGGTCTAGCAGGACGATCTGGAAGGTGAGATTTTATTTATCCAATTAATCTCCTCTCCTGGAGTCCTGCTAGACCAATGCAGGACTATCCTTTTACTCAGCTGTTTTTGTAATTGACCTTGCATGGCTTAAGACCATCTTGAGAGATATTTCTGTCTGCCACTAGATCCATTGAGTTTTGTATGACTTAAGACCTTCCATGTTTCCCAGAAAGAGTTTGGTCTAACAGTTTGGCTTATGACCACCTATGTCTTTTTTTTTTTGAAGGTGTTCTGTCTTGTGACTGTTCTGGGCATGTACCTAGTTCCCCGTTTTTTACTCATTATCCTTAATGAGATTGTATGCAGTCAAGGATTCTTGACTATATGCTTGTGTATAAATTCTGAAGTGTGTCCCTAGCTGCATCAGCATTAGTAGCATTGATGTCATAGAACATTTTTAGTTCTTTCTCTGTTTCCACATCTACAAGTAGGGGAACATAACCCACTTGTCTGGACTGTCCTAGCAGAACTCCAGGAAAGATTATCGGGTAAGTAAAATCTCACCATAGATTTAATGGGACACTGACATATTTATCAAACTTCTGAGATTAATAAATTTGTATTGCTGCAGTCTTCCTGAGTCAGGTTTTCTGTCCTGGTGTTTTTCTTCTGCAGTACTTGCACATGAAAGATCTGGCTTGAATGAGGCTGATGGCATTGTATGTGCTTCAGCTTCATCAGACAATCTGGAGCGGGAGGCTTTGAATGATCTGAACAGAGTGCTCCTTGGCATCGGTGAACTGAGACAAGAAGTGCAAAATCTGCGGGCTACCCTTCTGGGGCTAGCAGCTGAGATAGTTGGAGAAGTCAAGTAAGCACCACTTTTTAAAGATACTTTACTACTTAAGCCAAGCCTTGACAAATTTTTGAATCCAGGAGTCAGCCCAAGACTTCAGAGCCAGCGGTTCAGACTGTTTTCACCCCTCCCTGCCTCCCCAACCAAACTTGAAGAGCTGGGGGAAAGGGTGAGAGGGATCCTCTCTCAGGTCTGCTGAAGCTCTTTTAGGACTTAATTTATTAATGCTATTCTAATTTTATTTATTTATTTATTTAGTACATATTTGTATACCGCTACTTCCTACGATCAGCAGCGGTTTACTTTACAAATCAAGATGGACTGTACAGGACAGTAATTTGCAAGGTACACATTTTGATTAGAAGGATTTACACACAACACAGCAATTAGGTCACTGAATTTACACTTGATTGAGTATGGGAGTCTTTACATATGTACATATATACATTCTTACAGGTCAATAATTGTCGTGGCTAGGGGGCTAGGAGGTAGAAAGCTTAGTAAATAAGGCCCTTAGTGCACCATTGCACAATAACAGTAAAAGTATGTAGCCAGTGCTCCAATCACTCATCTTATCCAGAAACTCTGCTTCTCAAATTCCCTGTGTCGGTAGCAGTGCCCCATTCTTAATTCCCATCCCCATCTCTCTGTCTCTGTGTCTCTCTCGTATCCTCCCTCTTTTTTTTTGTTCTCCAGTTCTTTTCTCATATTCCCCGGTCCCCCTCATTATTTAAAGGCCTCAACCTGCCCCCTCAGTCTAGCCCAGCACCTTTCATTCCCCACTGAACTCTTCCACCCCCCCCCCACCCCCCACCTTGCTGTCTGCTAAAGGCCATTATTGCTCAGAAAGGCTGTTATTGCTTGTAGGCACTACAAAATTCAATAAGTGGCATTTTAGAAAGGACATCAAAGTCAAATTGGAGATGTCTAGGGCAGAGTTGGCCAAGAAACGCTAGAGACATCTGTCTCCACCTGATTTTAGTAACATAGACATACCTGATGTAGACCTCCATACTGTTGGCCTCATAGATGTCCCACTTAGGATAGTGTGGGGCAGAGATGCCCATCTTTTGCAAGCTAGAATAAGGAGATATCCAGCGGTGTAGCAAAACAAAAACATGAGCCCTCATTCTTCATCAGTGTTAGTTATTGGCATGGAAAATATAGGGGACATGAGCAGACCAGCTCCTACACACCCCTCGAGATGGTGACAAAACATAGACTTTTCCGATGCCTGTTTATGCCTTGAGTAGGTATAAGCTTGGATGTTGCTCGGGATGTCCTGGACATTTCCAAAATTGGGTGATGATGTCCAAGGTCTGAGAACACCCCGTACACACCAACTCCACATGCCCATTCAGATGTGGACATCCTTGCCCTGGGAATGTCCACAGAGTCTGCTTCTAAAATGCTCTATGCGTCTCTTCATGCCCATTTTTAAATGTACAAAGCACAAATAGGGCTTGTAAAATAACCCCCCAATATGTTTGAGTTGCATAGTGCAGGAGTTTCATACTGGTCTCGGTTTGTAAAATTTTGTGAGATCAGTGCAGGCATTCCTGCTCTATGTAGCTCAAATTCAGTAAAAATGATGTATTGTTTAATGAGAGAACATCTCCTGTTTTTTTTTTGGGGGGGGGAGGGGCATGAGAATCCTGGAGCCATAAGAAAATTTCTATTCACCATGCTGAGCTGGCATCTTTTGTCTGTATCACCTCCTCTGGAAGGGTATTCCAAGCATCTACCATCCATAGGACCATCATGTTGTCATGATATAACTGAACTGAAAACAGTACTGATATGTTGCTGGTATACAAATTTAACATTTTTAAAATTTTGAACATTTTTTCCACTTATATTTGGAAAGCTTTGTTTTAAAAATTCTTTGAAAAGGAGAAAATTAAAGTTTTGAAATAAAACACATTTGAATGTTCAGATCTACTGTGTTGTGGTGAATATTTGAGCTGTCAGAATTTGGAGGGCTTGCCTGTAGCTTTATATACTATTGAACATCAGAAAGTATTATCTGGTCAGCTGGGCTGGAAATGCTGTGGATTGGGGGGGAAGGGAGAAGACTTAGCCATTGTTCAACAGTATTAACGTCTGGCCATGTTCTGGAAAGAGCACAGCTTGTCAATGCAATACCTAAAATAGTTAGGTTATAACACAGGGGAGAAACAGTGGGTAATCCTGAATGAAGACTGGTTTTAACTGAGTTGGAAGTCAAGGGAGCAGGAGGAATTAACCATGTTTAAAAAAAAAAAAAAGGGTTGAAAACTGCACATTTTATAGTGTGACAAAATGTATGTCTGTATGATGGACTCAGTGGAAGGAGACATGGAGGGAGTCGGGGACTGTGGAGCTTTATGAAGTGTGTGTGTGTGAATGGTATCAAGGGTATTTTTGTATCTGTCTTGAGAATGTAGGTGTGAGAGGGCGGCGTGTGTGGGCTAGAGAATTTTGATGTGGATGGTATGTGTGCACCAACCCGCTAGTTAGGCACATTCTCTGACACTTTTTCTATCCCTACTGCTATACTCCTCCATATTCTGTCCACTAGTCTCGCTCTCCTTCTCTTCCATTCCTCCTCTTCACATTGTTGCTCTACCTCTTCTCCACACTTTCTCCTCTGCCCTCCTCCTGCACTCCCTTTCCCCTTACATAGCCTGCCATAGGTGTATAGGTAAGGAAATCTCCAGGAACAAGCAGGGATATAGTCTTCACATATGGGTGATGTCTGTACCGGTAGAGCCCACACGGGAACACTCCCAGCGTCCAATTGGAAAGCTTTTGGGAGCACTCCACTATGCCTACGCGAATGCCCTCCCGCCTTCCCAATTCCTTCTCCTCAGTTTTTAGTTTTCCACGGAGTCAACAGGAAGCAAATTCTGTCACCACAGAAAAACAATCCTTTGTTTTTTGTCGCTAGCATCTGCCTTCCCTCCAGCTAGGGCATGTATATAGTCACATAATACTGTAAAACACCTTAGCCCAGAACTTGTATATAGTTTCCCCAGTTAATCCAAGTTGAATAACCCTGTTTTCTGTAAGTCCAGTACAGGCGTTACCTGTGTCTGAACAAAGCTGCTGTTATCTGTAAACCGAGCTGATTTTGAAGAGCGCGGTATAGAAAAAACGTTAAATAAATAAATAAATTGATGGCAGCACCGTCAAAGACCTCGCCGGTTCCCCTTTCCTTTCTATCTTTTTTTCTTCTTCTTACTTGATTACAAAAAAAAAAAAGATTTTCAGGTACCTCGACGCCATCTTAGGCCTTAAGCCTACCATTCCCTCTATCGACCCTCTTCCCCTCGGACACAGTATCCTTGGTTTCCACATCATCAAAGGCCTCCTCCTCCTCCCATGGATCGCAGATATCACCAAAGTCCAAGCACAAGTATTCATCGAAGGAAAAACCCTCCAGAGGTAGATCTCCTTCTAAGGAGGATTGGCCTGCCAAACAGCCCTGGCTGGAGGCTGTGCCCTCCAAAGCCATCGAGGGGATCCCAGGATGCTCCCAAGGCTTTGACCTCCAGAGAACTACTGGTGTCATGCTCCAGGACGGTGGTGCAAGTACCCACCACTGATACCCAAGCATCTGCAACATTGATGGACCTGCATATACTGGCCATCAAGTAGAGCTTGGCAGCTCTCCTGGCAGCCTTGGTATCAATAAAACAATTGGCGCCAGGTACCGCCTCACCACTACCAGTACTGATATAAGACACTGGTGGCGGGTATGCCCATGCAGATGGCATCGACATCACTGCCACCAATGCCCTCTCTTGAGTTTATCACTGATACTGGTACCCAGCCAAGGAGGCTTACTGAGTCCGATACCTTGGAGTATCGGTACCAGCATCAAGCTTTGGCCGCGCATTGTGCCCATCTATACTTCAAGTCCTCCAATTCCAATGTTTCAGATGCAGTGTCACTTGATTTCTGGGGGTCTCGGGACCTTTCCTCGGAGCCTTTCCCACCGCAACAGCGACACGTCTCCTCCGGAAGATATATCCTTCCAGGAATTCATTTGAGACCTAGTTAAGGGTCTCTCCATTACTGTAACATCGGAAAAGGAGCCAAGGGCGGAGGAATTGGAGATCCTGCAATACCCAACAGCACCCAAGGAGGCAGCCACTCTGCCGGTGCACCCGCATCCTGCATGATCTTATGCTCCTTATGTGGGAGATTCCTCTTAGTCTCACCTTATAGTCGTTGACTCGATACCATGTACTGGGTAAAAGGAGTGTCTGGGCTTCCAATAGACAGCATCCACACCACTCCATGGTGGCTGAATTGGCAATGCGCCGAATCAGAAGCTCGAAGATGCACTCCTCAAATCCTCCAGGTAGGGAATCGAGGACTCTCAATGCTTTTGGGCAGTGATGCTTCCAGGCATCCATGCTCTCAGCCAGGATTAACTCCTATATTCTCTACATGAGAATGTTCCTCAAGGAGGAATCCAGGGATCTCAAGGCTTTTGCTTCTCTCCTTCCAGATGACAAGAGGGCAGACTATCTTGTCCTAGTCAAGCATAGCCAAAATGTATCCAAATTTGTTAGTAGGGCCACTTTCAATGTCTTTGAATGTACAAGCAGGGCCACAGCTATATGCATCGGGGTCCATAGAGTTGCATGTCTTCAGGCCTCAGATCTTGAACAGTGGGTTCAAGTTAAGCTGGGCAACATACCCTGCACAGGGGAGAGCCGCTTTGGCAAAGACCGGCAAGATAAGGCCTCTCAATTAGAAAACATAGATAGCAGAAAAAGACTACATAGCCTATCTAGTCTGCCCTGCCATCAACCACTACAAAAGTCCCCTTTTTCCTTTAGAGATCCTCTGTGATTGTCCCATGCTTTTTTGAATTCAGATACTGTCCTCATCTTTACCACCTCCACTGGGAGACTATTCCATGCATCTACCACTCTTTCCGTAAAGAAATATTTCTGCATATTACTCCTATCCCTTTTCACTCTCATCCTATGTCCCCTTGTAGCAGAGCTTGCTTTCCATCGAAAGAGGCTCTCCTCCTGTGCATTTATGCCACAGCGGTATTTAAATGTCTCGGTCTTATCACCTCTATCCCGCCTGTCCTCTAAAGTATACATATAAAGATCCTTAAATCTGTCCTCATATGCTTTATAACAAGACCACTAACCATTTTAGTAGCCACCCTCTATACCGTCCAACCTGTTTATATCCTTTTGAAGGTGCATTCTCCAGAATTTTACACAATACTGCAAATGAGGTTGCACTAAAGGTTTATACAGAGGCACTATCACCTCCTTTCTTCTGCTGGCCATTCCTCTCCCTATGCACCCAAGCATCATCCTAGCTTTTGCTGTCACCTTTTCTACCTGTTTGTTTTTAGATGATCTTAAAGTAGCTAATCATGCCTAGGTCCCGCTCTTCTTTTGTGGACAGAGGTACTTCACCCCCTATACTATATTGCTCCCTTGGATTGCTGCAGCCCAAATGCATGACCTTGCCTTTTTTAACATTAAAATCAGCTGCCAAATTCTAGACCATTCTTCAAGCTTATCTAGATCCCTCCTCATGTTATCTACACCTTCCTAGGTTTCTACTCTATTGCAGATTTTGGTATCATCTGCAAAGAGGTAAACCTTATCCGACAGCCCTTCCACAATATCACTAACAAAGATGTTAAAAAGAATTGGACCAAGGGGCTTGTTTACAAAGCCGCGGTAGTGGTTCGCGATCGCGATCGCAGCCGCGGCCCCATTGAAATCAATGGGGCCGTGGCTCCGATTACGATCGCAAACCGCTACCGCGGCTTTGTAAACAAGCCCCTAAGGACAGATCCCTGGGGCACACCACTGTTAACCACCTTCTCCTCAGAGTGAGCTCCATTTACCTGTATCCTTTGTCGCCTCCCACAAGCAATTTCTAACCCAAGCAGTAACTTTAGGGTCCATCCTTGCTCAGTTTGTTTATAGGTCACCTGTGCGGAATGGTGTCAAAGGCTTTACTGAAATCTAAATACACCACATCTAGGGCTGTCCCTCTGTCCAACTCCCTGGTCACCCAGTCCAAGAAATCAATCATATTTATCTGACAAGACCTGCCTCTAGTAAATCCATGCTGCCTCAGATCCTGTAATCCGCTGGACTCCAGAAACCTCACTATTTTCTTTTTCAGCAGCACTTCCAATGATTTACTCACTACTGAAGTTAAACTAACCAGCCTGTAGTTTCCAACCACATCCTTACTTCCGCTTTTGTGTAAAGAGACCACATGTGCCTCTCTCCAATCCTCTGGCACCACTCCTGACTCCAACGAGGCATTGAACAGGTCAGTCAGTGGAGCTGCTAGAACGTCCCCAAGTTCCCTCAGTATTCTTGGGTGTATCCCATCTGGTCCCATCACTTTGTGTGCTTTAAGTTTAGCTAGCTTCTCACGAACGCAGTATCTGAAAATTGTTCGATGCCCTTCACGTCTGTTCCTGTTTGTGGGTGTCTTCTGAGGTCCTGCTCCTGGTTCTTCATCTGTGAACACAGAACAGAAATGTTAAGCAATTCCGCTTTATCCTCATCAGCTTCTACATATTCCTTCCCTTCACCCTTGAGTCTGACAGTACCACTTTTGCCCTCCCTCTTCTCACCAACCTATCTGAAAAATGTCTTATCCCCCCCCCCCCCATTTTATTGCATCGGCTATTTCCTCCTCTTTTTGAATCTTTGCTTTCCTGACTACTTGCTAGCTTCTCTAAGTTTTTCCAAATACAGATGCCTGTCTTCCGCTCTCTGGGATCTCTTGTAGTTCATGAAGGCCTCCCTCTTTTTCTTCACCTTTTCAGTGACTTTCGAAAATCATAGCGGTCTCCTTTTCCTTTTACCTTTATTTACCATTTTAACAAAAAGGTTGATTGCCCTTAAAATATCCCCTTTCAGTTTGGTCCAATGTTTTTTTTTTTTGTTTTTTTTTTTTTAACTTGAATATTTTATTGATATTTCAGCAATTTAACAAAACACTCAATAGAAAATCAACAAGGAGTAAATTACACACAAAGGAAGACACCCAAACCCGGGAGGCTAAAACACAGCACCCCCATCGTACAAACCATAGATCAAGGCAAACCAAACCCCTCCCCCAAAGTGGGCCATCACCCCCTCAATCCACCAGTGCCTGCTAAAGAGCTCAGGTCTGCCAAACATCCAACCCCCTCTACCCCAACCCCCCCCCTATACCCCCACCCCAATCCTGCAGTACCCCCCTCCGGACCCCCCTCCCACTCCCCCTCCCCGGACCCCCCTCCCCCCCTCCCCCCTGTCTGCCCGCCCCCCTGCCGATTTAGCAGCCACCCATCGTAGCCCTTCCACAGATTCCTAAAATTCTGCACCTTATGTTCCCGAAATGCCACTAGTTCACACATATCTCTCACACCACTCAGACGCGCAACTATCACCCTTCCTGTTGGGACCTCCCGACATCTCCACCCAGCCAAAAGCGCACCTCGCACCGCTGCAACGCAATACCCTACCATCAGCTGCAACCCCCTCTCTCCCACCTCCCCCAGTTCATTCAACAAGGCTATAGCCGGGGTCAGTACTACCGGAACTCCCGTCACCTCCCGGATGACCCCCTCCCACTCTAGCCACAGACTCCGCACCACAGGGCACCCCCACATTAGATGATACAGATCCCCTCGTCCCTCACATCCCCTCCAACACCTCCCCCCGCCTGCCTCGCAAAATGACTGCATTTTCCACGGTGTCCAATAAGCTTGGTAGCGGATCTTAAGGCTACTCTACAGGTGAAGCGTACTCGGGGCCACCCGCTTGGTCCACCCATAAATTCTCCGCCAGCGTTCCCGATCCCAATCCCCCCCTAAGGCCTGCTCCCATTCCCCACGAATCCTATCCTCCCCCCCCCCACCTTTTGGATCAACTCCTTGTACAATTGAGCTATAACCCCCTTCCTTCCCCCTCTCTGCAAAAGTTTCTCCACCACCGTGACTACTCCCCTCAAATCCTCCTTAACCTGCCGCTGGCCCAAAAAGGAATCTACCTGGAGGTGAGCAAAAAAGCCACCCTCATCCAATCCAAATTCAAGTTGCAATTCCCCCCAACTTTTCACTCGCCCCGACGGGTGAATCAACTGTCCCATTAAGCGCAACCCCTGCTCCCACCATTCTCTATAAACTCTTCCCTCTTGCCCTGGGGCAAACTCCCGAACCCCCATAATATGCATACCTCTCGTATATCGTTTCCCCCCAACCAGCTGAAGTCTCGACTTCAACCATAATTCCTTAGTCAGAGCCCTAAAGGGATTCACCCCCCTCCCCCCTTCCCCGGTCGCCCCCGGGTCCCAAATCCATGCCGCCAAGCTACCCCTACAGCCCCCTTCCTGCTCCAACAACACCCATCTGGGGGTCTCAGACCCCCCCTGCCAGCTCTGAATCGCCCGCAACTGCGACGCTAAATAGTACTTCTCCAGCCAAGGCACCCCCATCCCCCCTTCCTGACTAGGACGATACATCGTACTCCGCGCCACCCTCGGCCGCTTCCCTGCCCAAATAAACTCAAACATAATCTGCTGAGCTCGTTTCAAGTAGGCTCGAGGCACCTTACAGGGTAAGGAGCTAAATAAGAAAAGAAAGCGCGGCAACACGTTCATTTTTAACACAGCGATCCGCCCCAGCCACGTCAAATACAGCCCCTTCCACTTATACAAATCACGTCGCACCGCTTCTAATAATCCCCCATAATTAGTAGCCCCCAACTCCCCCATTGCTCTACCCATTTGAACCCCCAAATAACGATAAGTTCCCTTTACCCATTTGAACGCAAACGCCCCCTTCAACGCTGCCTCCATCCCCTCCCCGAGGTTAAACCCCAAAATATCCGATTTACTATTGTTAAGTTTATACCCTGCCACTTTACTATAGCGCTCTATCTCCCCCAGCAATACCGGCAAAGTCAACACAGGCTCCCGTAGCGTAAAAATGACATCATCAGCAAACAACGTAATTTTCACTTCCTGGGAGTTCATAAGGACCCCTTTTATATCCTGCAACTCCCGCACTCGCGCCGCAAGCGGTTCAATTACCAGCGCAAAAAGCAAGGGGGATAAAGGGCACCCCTGCCGAGTACCCCGCCCCAACCTGAACACCTCTGAGTAGCTACCATTAACCCGCACCCGAGCCTGCGGTTCCTGGTACATCGCCTGAACCCATTTAACAAAGTTCCGCCCTAATCCAACTTTTTCCAACATGCTAATCATAAACGGCCATTCCACCCTATCAAACGCTTTTTCTGCGTCGACTGAGAGAAAAACTGCCCTCTGCCCGGACCGTTGCACCTCCCACGTAAGATTACAGAGCTTGCGAATATTATCACCCCCTTGCCGTCCTCCAATGAACCCCGTCTGATCAGGGTGTATCAAGGTAGGCATCACCACTGCTAGTCTAGTAGCCAACACCTTCGCCAACAGCTTAGCATCCACATTCAATAGGGAAATGGGCCGATAGGACCCACAGACCATTGGGTCCTTACCCGGCTTAGGGAGAACCGTGATACCCGCTTCCCGCATAGAGCGAGGAATATCTCCACCTGTTAAAACCCCATTAAACACTTTCACCATCATTGGCCCCAACACCGAGCGAAACACTTGATAAAACCGCCCCGTCAGGCCATCCAGCCCTGGAGCCTTGCCCTTCTTCAAGGACCCGATTGCCAAGTCGACTTCCCCCTCCGAGATGGGGCGGTCCAGCCATTCCGCCGCTTCCTCGGACAGAGCTGGCAGAACACACCCTTGTAAATATTCCTCACACTGCGCTTTCCCACCATCCACCTCACTGCAGTATAACTTCCGATAATAATCCGCGAAGGTCTCGCGAATTTCATTATTTCCATGCAGCAGCTGGCCCCCCACCCCTCTAATACCCCCTATAGTGGACTGCATCACCTTTTGCCGCAACCTCTGAGCTAACCGCCTCCCCACCCTATTCCCCCCCCTCTAACCAGCCTTGCTTAAGCACCCGCAACCCATACGCTATTTCACTCGCTCGTAGCTGGTCCAGCCTCCCCCTCGACTCCTTGAGTTGCACTTGGACCTGCCCCCTTCGCCCCCCTTGGGCCTGTTGCTCCAGATCCCGAATATCTTGTAATATCCGGGCTTCCTGCTCCCCCCTCCGCCTGCGCACACGGGCCGCCGCCTGAATCAAGTGGCCCCGCACCACTGCCTTCAGCCCATCCCATACCATCCCCAACCCCACTTCTCCATTCAAATTAAGATCTTGGTAGTCCCTCACCACCTGTCCTAAACGTTCCACCACCTCCGGTTCCTCCAACAATGCCTCATTAAGTCTCCAGAATTTAAGCCCCTCATCCACATACCCCATGCTAAACTTAACAATCACCGGGGCATGGTCCGTCCAAGTAATGTCCCCATGCACTGCCTCCACCGCGCGGTTCACCCATCCCCCTCCCGCCCATACCATATCAATCCGGCTATAAGTACCGTGTGGTGCAGAGTAGTGCGTGTATTGCTTGCAGCCGGGATTCAGGCTCCTCCACACATCTACTACCCCCAACCGGTCTTGCATAGTCCGCATCTTAACCCGGTCCACCCGCTTCCCCAGACCACTCCCCCCACCATTATCCAATCTCGGGTTCACCGTCAGATTAAAGTCTCCTCCAATAATAAGGGGGGCATCACTCAAGCCACCCAAAACAATCTGCATTCGCTCAAAAAAGTCCCCCTGCTTATCGTTTGGGCCATACACACTCACAATCCACACCTGCTCCTTCCCCATCTGAACTCTAACACCCACCGCCCTTCCCTTTTTATCTCGAAATTCTCCCACCACCTTATCCACCCAGTCCACTCCCACCATAATACCCACTCCCCCCCGTCGGGCCTCCTCCCTCTGCCCCGCCAACACTACTTTCGGAAATTTTCTTGTCTGCAGCATCCGCTCCTGACCCACTTTTAGATGGGTCTCTTGAAGACATACAAAATCCGCGTGCATCCGGCCAGCTTCCCGTTCCACCATCCTACGCTTCCTCCAGGTGCCCAACCCTCTTACATTAAGTGTTGCCACTATCAGGGCCTGCATTCCCACTTTTTTCCCCCCTCCCCCCCCGCTCCCTTTCCTCTGCCCCACCCCCATCCCTCCCTGACCCTACTCCCTCCTCCCTCCCCCTCCCCCCATCCCCCCTTCACCCCTCCTCTGCCCTCCCACCCCCCCCTCCCCCTACCCCCCTCCACCCCTTGGAGGCCTCCTCCAGAGTAGTGCCCATCGACCAGAGGCAACTTCTTATACCTCCCCTCCATATCACCACGCACTCCCCCCCTCCACCCGACCCTCCATACCCCTAGCCCTCGCTACTTACCCCTTCCCCCAACCCTCTCCCCAACAAAAAACATCAATCTCATACCCTACTATCATACATACCCCCCACTTCCCACCATCCTACCCCACCTCCCCCGCTCCCCCCTCCCCTGTTCCCCAGAAAGGAGACAAAGGATAAGAAAGAGAGAAGTACCCACGGTCCGCAAGTCCCCAAAACTATACACACAACTGTTAGAGCCCCATAACACAAACAAATTACAAGCCAACTCAACCAAGTCCAATCAGTTATAACTTGTCAACATCTCCCACGTGGGATTCCTCACGCCTCAGCATCTCTGTTGTCGCTAGGCCGCTGCTCCTCCGCCGCTTTCTCTGGTCTTCGCTGGCGGCTCCCTCCACACCTCTGCTGCTCCAGCTCCGCTCCCCCACGGTAAGCCTCAGACTGGACCTCCCGCCGTCCACTCTCCAGCCCCGCCCCCTTCAATGCCGCCAGGGCCTCCTTTACGGTATGTACTCTCCAGTTCTTTAATCCAACTGTAAAAAGAAGTCCGAACGGGTACAACCATCGGTACCGCACATTTTCTTTTCTCAGGATAGTGGTAACAGGTTGCATTTCTCGGCGCCGTTGTAGAGTCCCCGCGGCTAAGTCCGGATAAAGCTGAAGGCTGTATCCCTGCCACACAAATTCCTTGCGAGTCCGTGTCAAATTAAGGATCCGCTCCTTAAGCTTAAAGTCCTCCATACATAAAACAATATCTCTGGGGCGGTTCGGCCGGCTGGGCCCTAAGGCTCGATGTGCTCTCACCAACTTGAGCTCCACCTGCTCCGTCTCATTGCCTAACTCCCGGAGCACCGACCTGAGCACTGCCTGCGCCACCTTCTCTCCATCAAGATATTCCTTCTCCTCCGGTATCCCGCGTATGCGCAAGTTGTTCCGGCGGGACCGGTTCTCCAAATCCTCAAGCTTTACCAACCTTTGGTCTTTCCAAATCTCCAGCTCCTTAAATGTGCACTCCATCGTAGTTTGCCGCGTGTCTAGGCGCCCCAGCTGCTGTTCGTGCTCCTCCACCCTGCTAGCCAACTCTCCCATCTCTTCCTTCATGGCCGCGCACATGTCCCCGACTTCCACTTTGACCGCCTGCAGCTCAGTTTTTAGTTCCCCGAACCAGCCGCACAGCTCTTCCCGGGTCACGTTTTGCACCACCATCTCCGCCGGCTCCGGAGTCTCACCTCTGTGCCCCTTTCGCTCCTGGGCCACTCCGTTTCCCGCGCTCGTCCCCGCCATCTTTTTCTCACCACTGGCGGTCTTGGCGCTGCTGTACGCAAACTCTTTTAAATCCGCCGCCTTCTTTCTCGTCGCCATACCATGCAGCTATCTTTCCGCCACCTCTGCCTTCTATTTTTTTCGCTGGCCGTCGGGCTCGAATGAGGGGAAAAACTTCAAAACCTAAGCTGCCCACCGGAGCTCACTTCTTAAGCTGCCATTCCAGCCGATGACGTCACTTCCTCCCTGGTCCAATGTTTTTATATATCCCCCAGCTGTTCCCATCCTGCTAACGACTCCAAGAGGTATTGTCCCATCTTTGCAGTTAGTTTTCCTAAAGTCTAAGAGACTCACTTTTGAATGGATTTTAGCAGCCCTAGTCCTAATTCTGAACCACACATCTGGTGATCACTGGATGCACAGTGATCTCTCACTATAACATCAGAAACATTTTCACCATTGGTAAGCACCAAGTCCGGTATGGCCCCTTTATGTGTGGGTTCTGTTACCAGTTACCTGAATAGTTCTCCCTGTAGAGAATCCAGGATCTTCTTACTTTTCTTGTTTAACCCACAGTGCCTCCTCTCTCCCTTTTAAGCCAAGTATTTCCATAGCTTAAATATTAGTTTTACATATAGTGCCACTCCTCCTCCCCTTCTTCCTACCCTGTCCTTTCTGAATAAAGTATAGCCTAGTATAGTTACATCCCAGTCATGATTGTCCGTGAATCATGTCTCTGTTACTGTCACTAAATCCAAGTCAGCCTCTCCCATTAAAGCCTCAACATCTGGGATCTTATTTCCCATGCTACGGGCATTTATACACAATGCTTTCCATATGTTGCCCTAGGTATTTAATCTTTCACTTACGTGGGGGCTTTCTTCATCCATCCCCAATAAATCTAGTTTAAAGCCCTCCAGTAGGTTAGCCAGTCTGCTAGTGAAGACACGTCTACCCTTTTTGGACAGATGGACGCCATCTCTGCTCTTCAACCCTTGGAACAGCATCCTATGGTCCAGGAAACCAATATGCTCTCGATGACACCACCCACGCAGTCATGCATTTATCTCCAGGATGCGTGCTTCTCTGCCGTGGTCTTTACCCTCAACCGGGAGGATTGAAGAGAACACCACATGTGCCCCTATCTGCTTCACCCTCTGTCCCAGAGCCATGAAGTCACTTTTGATACGCTGAGAGGGATACCTGGCTGTATCATTTGTGCCGACATGGATGAGCAATATTGGGTAATAGTCAGTGGGCTTGATGAGTCTCAGCAAACTCTCCATAACATCTCAGATTTTTGGCACCTGGCAGACAGCATACCTCTTCGGACATCAAGTCTGGTCAGCAGATGGATGCCTCAGTACCCCTCAGAAGAGAGTCACCAACCATCACTACCCTTTGCTTCCTTGTGGTCAATGATTCTGCAACTTTGGGGTGCTTGAGCTCTGGTTCTTCCCTTTCCAGTGATGCTTTCACTCCCTCCACTTCCAGGGCTGCATGATGGTTCTTCAATTTAAGGGCTGAAGGAGTTGGATTGGTGATTCTGCAGGCCCTGGCGACTTGTGTCCGACCTTTGTCCTTCTGTAGGCTCTCATCTTCTCTGCTGTATTTCTCACTGTCTTGAATGCTCTTCAGCCTCACCACCTTTTTTCTGAGCTCCTCCACTTGTTGATACCAGAAATCCATGTGGGATCCATGATCTCATCAGGCCTACTCCTGAGGTGAACCTCCACTGATTCTGAGGTCACTTCATCTGTGCGTTGGAGAGTCCCATATGTGAAGACTACATTTCTACTTGTTCCTGAAGATAGCATAGTTACTCACCTGTAACAGGTGATCTCTGGGAACAGCAGGAATTTAGTCTTCACAATCTGCCCTCCTCCCCTAGGAGTAGTAGGGGTTTTTTTTCCCTCTCCTTTCTCACCTAAAACTCAAGTGAGGAGAAGGAGTGCTCCCAAAAGCTTTCCAATTGGACACTGGGGAGCGTTCCCGCGTGGGCTCAGTCTGTACTGACATCACCCATATGTGAAGATTAAATTCCTGCTGTTCCTGGAGATCACCTGTTACAGGTGAGTAACTATGCTTTCAGCCACTTTGGCCATCAAAGTAGTAACCCCCCCCCTCCACCAGTGTAGCAATGGCTTTGGTTTCTCCAGCTGGCAGAGGTTGGGCTTCCTATTGGCAGCACCTTCTTGTCTTTGTCATTGCAGCAATTTTCTTGATTTCTTCAGCTAACAGGGGTTGGACTCCCTTTTGGCACTTCAGCACAACACCCTGCTTGTCTTCATTTTATTCTGCAGCACTGCCAACGTCTCTGGGTTGGCAGCACTTATCTCTTTCACATTACAATAGGTTTGTGTAAGCGCAAACCTATACGAATGGACGAACAGGCATATGGATGTACTGTCCCAAATATGTGCCATCACTTGAGCGAAGCATGCCTAAAAAGCGTTAACATAATGTTTACAGTGGCAGTTTACTGATCTTGACCTGCCTGCATTGGAAGAGCAGAATGGAATGTTATGCAGACTGCTGTTTTGTGCTGCATAGGCTAGACTAGCAGTCTGCAAAACTCTAGTTCATTGGGGCACATCTGTAATAATAATTTGTACTTTTATATAGTTGACTTTAATCTGCTTTGAGCAGTTCATGGAAAATTTGTTATAATATGAATAAATACAGTAAATTAATATGCAGGAGGTAGCTTTGTATATACTGGTTATCTAGTTCTAGTATATGCCAGTTAGATTTTCAGGATATCAACAATAAATATGCAAGATAAACGGGCTGTAGGGTCACTAGGACAGGATTGATAAATTGCTGGGCTAGACTCCCTTTCTTTTTCATGAATATTTTTCACATTCTGCTTTGCTCTTTAGAAAGTTAATTTTGTGTGTTTGTGCATTGGTGTGTGTATTTTGAATGGGTTTTACTGCAAAAAGTATTTTAAGACCATTATTTTTCCTCAGACACATGGCTATATCCTGCAACATTTAAAGTGGAGTCCGGAGAGGAAGTGATGTCATCCTACTGACATTTATGGCTAGGCGACTAGCTCTGCAAAAAACCTGCTACTAATAAGGGAATAATAAGCCTACTACAGTAGAAAACCAGCTCTAGAGTATAATAAAGGTACCTGAAATTGGAAGAAGTTGAAAGATGACCACCACACAAAAGAAAATGGCAGATTTGCGCGAGTTTGCAGAAAATGGCATTGGAGGAGCTTCACAAGTGGGGAAACCGCAAGCGAGCAGGAAATGAGAGAGGTACTAGGAGGAGGAGGAGGAGCAGGAGCTCTTCTGCCAATATCAAAGGAGGAACTTGGATCATAGTTCAATGAGATAAGATCTGAAATCGCTGGCTTAAAAACTGACATGGAGGAGGTTTTAGCAGAAATCTGGTCAGACTTAAGTGAAATGGGGCAGCGAGTGACTCAAACAGAAGACCATTTAGAGGACATAAAGAGTACAACAGAAAGTTTTGCCACTTTCAGTTCCTGTACTTTTGTGGTGAAAGAGGCACTAACTCTAAAATTAGAGGACTCAGAAAATAGAACACTCCGAAACAACTTGTATTTAAGAGGTGTCCCGGAAGGGGGATGCTTATAGTGACTGTTTTAAAACCGCACAAGAGATTTGGAAGGCAGTGTTGGAAAGCACGGAGGAAGCTGTAAATATACCAGAGATACAGCTGGACCGGGCGCACAGATTTCTTCGACTAAGATGCAGAGATCAACCAAGGGATGATATAATCTGCATATATGATTACACTATCAAGGAAAGAATTGCAGCGTAAATGAGGACACTCGGCCACTTTGAATGGCAAGGCAATAAGATAGCACTCTTTGCAGACCTAGCATTTGCCACCTTGCAATGACTAAAACAATGGAGTGCCTATACAACTAGATTGAGGAAGGAAAATATTAAGTACAAATGGTTATACCCAATGGGACCGGCGTTCACCACTAATGGGATAGCACATAGAGCCCCTCACATTAACTGAGCTTATGGAAGCAATGAAAGATGCGCGGCTTATGCGCAAACCAGAGCCAGAGAAAACATCAGCAGTATGGTCGGGAGAAGGGAGGAAATGGCAACGAGTAGTGCAGAAAGAAAAAAAAACAACAAAAAAAAAGCGGACTGAAAAAGAACAATGAAGGGTGAAAAAAAAACGGACTGCATGGGAACAAGTTAAAAATATTGCAAGTTGGAAGGTAATGCATACATCTTAGTGGTGTGATATGGATATTGAACTTAACTTTTATTTCATATAGAACTTTTAAGCTAAAAATAAGCAAGTGTGGGTAGTTGTAAGTGAATATAGAAAATGAATGAGTGAATTAAGTTGGGTACCAGTGAAGGTTCAATGTACCAAGACGGTTTGGATTAACGTGGGGATAAAGTGAAATGAACATAAGGAAAATATGGGGGAGATAGCAGGCGGGCTGGGAAAGGTGACTTCACATCTGAAATGTTGGAGGAGCAGTGGGGGCTCTTTGTGGGGGATGGGAATGAGGGAGGGGGGAAGGATGGGGAAGAAGGGAAGTGGTGGGGGGGGGAGCAGGGTAAGGGTAAGTCTACAGAGATCCCAGGTAAAAAAAAAAAAAAAAGAAGGGAAAGGACATTAGAGCAGGGGTACTCAAATCCAGTCCTGGAGGGCCACGAACCAGTCGGGTTTTTGGGATATCTCTAATGAATATGCATGAGATAGTCAAATACAATGGAGGCAGTGCATGCAAATATATCTCATGCATATTCATTAGGGATATCCCGAAAACCTGACTGGTTTGTGGCCCTCCAGGACTGGATTTGAGTACCCCTGCATTAGAGGGTATGAAAATGGGGTGTGAATTAAGGCTGGTAACACAATGTACATGGACTCAATACTTGGCAAAAAAGGTAAGTACTAGAGTGGGAAGGCACCCGATTAAGAGCAATTTTACTTTTGATCCAGGAAACACATCTGAAGACATCACAAGGGGTGGGACTTTGTAAGGTAGTTTGATAAGATATATATGGCAACCAACATGTCGCATCCTTAAAAAGGAGGGGTGGGAATATTATTTTCAAGGGATATAGTCATTGAAGTAAAGGTGGAGATAAGAGACCGGAGGGGCAGGTTTCTAATCTGGAAGCGCCTTTTAGAGGGGAAAGCATTAACATTATGTAATATATTGTCACGCCCTCACCACTCGCCTCCAGCTTAGAGGGGCGTGGTTGTATAAGTAACTTTCCCCTTTCAGCCTTAACTGACTAGTTCCCCGCAATGCTTTCTGGGAAATGTAGTTTAATTGCGATATATATGGGCTTCAGGTAGAAAGCTGTAGTCGGGCTCCTTGGGTAAGGCAATGATGACAGAAATTTATTGAGCACCAAAAAGGTTCATAAATACCACATTCAGGCATACTTCTCCAGGCTTCTTCAAAGTACAACAGGTTATAAGCAAACCAAAACCCCAAACCAAAGTGCAGCTTAAAGTATTCTTCAGCTCAGAAAAACATAGCCTTTTAACAGCAAGGCTACCAGCTTCCTATAGCCTTGCTGTTTAAAGCATAAAACGCACAAAACAAGCTTTCTTCTGTGGCAGTTTGCCGCCTTTTCCAGTCTCAGACCTTTCCAGGCTGTTTTCCAATTTACAAGCAAAAACAAAAACTCCAAACAGGAACAAACTTTCAACGTGCAAGCAAAGTTCTATTCAGGTTTCTCAGGAAAATTCAAGAGTAAAAAGAAAGCTTTTTCCTCACAGTTAATTTGGCCTCTTGCCGTCTCACTTCATAGGTAGCAGGTGGTTAACAACCACAATTCACAACTCCAGCTTGTTCTTACGTCTTAGTAAAACGTCCCCTCTTTACCACGTGGGAATTTACAATCCATCTACCTGCTTCTTATGGTTACCTTTCTCTAGAGGGCTTTCTCTCAGGGCTGGCTTTCCTTCAACCCTTCTGTGGCTAAGGCTTGGCACAAAGAGCAATCCATGAGGGTGTCTTCCTCATTTAGCTCAGCATCAGGCTCTCCTAGTTGCATAGACTCTGACTCTCCTTCTGGCTCACCGGGCTCGGTTAACAGCCTCTCGTTAGAGCTGAGAGCGTCTCCTGCTCCTCTGCATTGCCCAGCATAAGTCAGGTTCTCCTGCTCTGTTCAGCATTAATCAGGCTTCTTAGGCTCGTACTTGTGCCTCGGCTTGTATCAGCTTCTCTCTCTCTCCTCTTTTTGCCTTTGCCTCTGCCCTTGCTTCTGGCGTTCCTTCCACCCTCTCTCTTTCTCCTCTTCTATAATCTAGCATAGGCTTATATCTCCAGGGTTCTAGCCCCACCTCCTCTCTTCCCAGGTGACGGAGATCACTCTGCCTTCTAGCACCTGAGTAATCAGGGAGCTTACTGACGTAAGGGTCTTGGACCTTAGGTCTGTATTCACTCTCCCTTATTTCACTAGGGGAAACATGAAACCTGTTCCAGCTGGGGGTTTTCTGGTTCCTAGGTGAGGTTGTGGTTTTGTTACCCTGACCTTGCAAAAGGGGCCCTTTTACTAGGGTGAACTCTTTGCCTTTTTCCCTTTCCCCTAACTCAAGATGGGCTTCCTTACCACAATATATTCCCCAAACAGTGCCCAGGGTTGCTTTTCTGAAAACCTGCAAACTATTTGGAGGAACACTAGAGTGGGGCCTTAGTAATTGGAGGTGATTTTAACATCACCATAAATCCCAAAGTAGATACGTCCATGGGAGGTGAGAGGAGAGGGATAGTGAAACTGAAAAAAAACTGATGGTACAAATGGGAGCAGTGGATGCATGGGGACACCTAAACAGGACAAACAGGGAATATGCATATTATTCCCCTCCACATAAATCATATAGTAGGATAGATATGCTTTGGGTGGATGGGAAATTAATGGACCAACTGGAAAAAGTGGAAATAGGCCCTATAATGTGATCTGACCATGCGCCAATAATAGTAGACATTGCCCTGCATAGGGATATTGGAAATCTATGGTTTTAGCAATTAAATGAATTACCATTGGATCTTTATTATTATACTTGATTGACTGCACCTTCGCAGCATCATGGCCAGAAACGGAAAGGAACTACAATTTTGACAGGAAAGCACACATTCACACCAGTGCAGAGGAAAAAGAGAGGAGGGGGTAGCAAAGAAGGAACAGGAAACTAGTATCATCAAGGGTCAGGGAAGGGAAGGTCATAGCCTGAGCAGAAGAGATGTGTCTTGAGAAGGACCTTAAATTTGGGATATGACTGTTCTTGGTGGAGGGCAGAGGGAAAGTGAGTTCCACAGAGAAGGTCCGAGAAAGAAAGGCTGAATGGTGGGTCTGTTCCAGATGAGCAATTTCTGGGAATGGGATATGCATTCGGTTTATGTGAACAGAATGAAGACTGCGGGGCATGGAACAAAACTGCAGGGTGTCAGCCAGGTATTGTGGGGTGTGTATGTGTAAAACTGAGTTACTTTCCTGTAACATGAGTTCTCCAGGGACAGCAGGATAAGTCAGCCACAAGTGGTGACGTCATCTGACGGCGCCATAGACAGAAGTACTCTCAGTAGCCCAGAAGGCACTTTGCCTTCTGGGCATGGCTAGGAGCCCCACCTCTAGGCCCGCCCCTAGCTAGCCAGATCTTCCCCAGCTGAGGCACTACCACGAGCTAGGGGGCGGTAATGCCGTGGAATGGCATCTCCCCCGCCGGTGAGGAGGGTGGGAAAGTGTGGCTGACTTATCCTGCTGTCCCTGGAGAACTCACGTTACAGGTAAGTAACTCAGTTTTCTCCCAGGACAAGAAGGATGAGTCAGCCACAAGTGGTGCCTCCCCAGCTACATATGCAGCGGCGGGTGTATAGGCCGGTAATTAAGGAATGAGGCAGGTTCATTAGGTGCAACAAGCCAGGTTTAATGAGGTATATCAGCGCGTCCCAACATTGGGGGCGAGCAAGGTACATAAGGCAACAAGCGCAACCCAACAAGGGTGCGGGGTCTAGGAGTGTGCAACATAGCATGTAAACAATAGGACCATGTAACAAGGCATGTAAACAATTGAACAATAAAGTGCAACTTGCAATAACAAGTAATGGTCGCGCAACCTGTGGCAACAGGCAGTAGCGCGGAACGAAGTGACCATACCGCATGACAATACAGCATTGCAAGTCAGGCTGACTCTCGAGGGTCTCTCGAGCCTGAACAATATCAAACACAGATAAAACACAGCATCATAATGAAACACAGTAGTAAGAATACAGCATCACGAATCACAAGGGTCCGTATCTGTGCCGTGATCAGGAGCCGGGGGCGCAGCTGTGGATAACACCGCTCGGCCAAAGGCCGAGCCACCTTGATCCGCTTGATCCAAACAGTAGTGTCTCTGGAAGCTTTGGATGGAAGCCCATGTGGCGGCCCGCAGATGTCAGGCACCGGAATGGAGCGTAGGTTGGCAATAGTGGTGGCCAATGCTCGCAGGTGATGCGCCCTGACTCCTGTGGTGGGCAGGGACCCCGCTTGCGATAAGCACAGGGAGATACAGGAGGAGATCCAGATGGAAAGTGTTCGCTTGGACATCGGGTGCCCCGGTTTGTTGGGGTCATAAGAGACAAAGAGCTGTGATCCTTTACGCAGTGAGGAGGTCCGGTGTAGGTAACGCCGTAAGGCCCTGACACAGTCCAGAGTGTGGAGCCTCTCCTGCTCCCTGTTGGAATGTGGCTCGGGTTGGAAACAGGGTAATTCAATGGTCTGATTAATGTGGAAGGCCGTCGCCACCTTGGGAACAAACCTGGGTTGTGTCCGCAGGCAGGCACGGTCGTGGTGGAGTATGGTATAAGGCGGGTAAGCCACCAGGGCATGTAGCTCACTGATACGCCTGACAGATGTGATGGCTATGAGGAAGAGTGTTTTCCAGGAGACGAACTTAAGCTCCGCTGACTGCAGTGGTTCGAAGGGCTCCCTTGTGAGCTGGATGAGAATGATGTTCAGGTCCCATGCTGGGACTGGCTCTCGGACAGGGGGACGGAGGTTGGCCAGGCCTTTCATGAAGCTGACCACCAGTGGCAGCGCTGCTACCGACGTGTCTCCTTGACGGTGTTGGAAGGCCGCTATGGCAGACAGGTGGACCCTGATGGTCTGGGTTTTTAGTCCAAGCGCTGAGAGAGAGGCGAGGTATTGGAGGAGTTGAGGTACAGGGCAGGAGAATGGATCCAGATGAAGTGACTCGCACCAGATGCTGAAGTGGCGCCATTTTAGATTGTAAGATTTCCTGGTAAATGGAAGGCGAGCTGCTAGAATGATTTGCTGGACTTCGGCTGACAGATCGAGGGATGCGAGAGTCATCTTTTCAGCTTCCACGCCGTTAGTGCTAGCATTTTCAGGTTGGGGTGAAGGGTCGTGCCATTGTCTTGCGAGAGTAGGTCCGGCCTCAGGAGCAGGCGAACAGGGGTTCCAGGGCCAGGCGGTGCAGATAGGGGAACCAGACCTGCCTTGGCCAGTGTGGGACCACCAGAATGGCTAGCGCCCTGTCTCTGATCAGGCGCTTTATGGTCCGCAATATGAGCGGGGTGGGGGGGAAGGCGTAGATCAGGGCCACTGCCCCCAGGTCACGTTGAAGGCGTCTGCTGCTATCCTGTTGAGTGCGGGTCTTTTGGAGCAAAACAGGTGGCACTTGGTATTCTCCTGGGTCGCGAAGAGGTCGATTCGCGGCTGGCCCCATCTCGTGAAGAGGGACGATGACACTTCTTCGTGGAGCACCCACTCGTGGGGGTTCAGTTGCCTGTGGAGGCGATCTGCTAGTATGTTTTCCACTCCTGGCAGGTAGCAGGCTTGGAGGCTGCACTGGTAAGAGAGCTAGGTGCCAAGCGCGGAGTGCCTCTCTGCACAGGGGGCGTGACCCTGTCCCCCCTTGTTTGTTTATGTAGAACATGGCTACTTGGTTGTCAGTCTGTATTCTCAGGTCTTGCCCATTATTAGTTCCTGGAAGACCTGAAGCGCGTAGCGGGCAGCTCTGAGCTCGAGGACGTTGATGTGCAGGGCTTTCTCTGCTGTCGACCAGGGTCCCTGTGTGCAAGTCCCGAGGCAGTGGGCTCCCCATCCCAGCGTCGATGCGTCCATGGTCATGGTGATTTGATGAGCTGGTATTTGGAGGTGTCTGCCCTGCGCGAGGTTCGTCGAGTGGGTCCATCAGCGAATAGCCCTGGTCACCAACGAGTCAATGGGGATCAAAGCAGACAGGGACTGGGAGTGCTGGCACCAGTGAGAACGAAGGTGCCACTGCAGGAGCCGCATGTGTAGTCTCGCGAGGGGGAGAACATGGGTCGTTGCTGCCATGTGACCCAGGAGGCGCAGAAGGGTTCTTGCCGTCGAGTGCATGGAGCTGAGTATCTTGAGGGCAAGAGTGATGATGGTCTTCATCCTGCTCCGTGGGAGGAAGGCCTTGGCCCGGGCTGTGTTTATGTAAGCTCCTATGAATTCCAATCTCTGAACCGGGATGAGGTGCGATTTCAGGTGGTTGATTAGGAAGCCCAAGGACGAGAGGAGAGATGTGGCTTTCTTGACTGCTATCTGGAGTTCCTTGGGGGAGGTTGCGGTGAACAGCCAATCGTCCAGATAGGGGAAGACAACATACCCTGTGTTTGCGAAGGTGTGCCGCTGCTACTGCCACACATTTGGTGAAAACCCAGGGGGCAGGTGAGAGTCCGAAGGGGAGGACTCTGTATTGGTAGTGGTTCCCCAAGATCTGGAAACGCAGGAATTTCCTGTGCTGCTGGTGGATGGGCACGTGAGTGTAGGCATCCTGAAGGTCCAGCGAGGCTAGCCACTCCCTGGGCTGGATGAGGGGTAGGACGGAGTTCAGGGAGTGCATCCTGAATTTTTCTTTGACTATGAACTTGTTGAGTTTCCGCAGGTCGAGAATGGGTCGGACACCCCCGACTTCTTGGGAACGAGGAAATACCTGGAATAAAAACCCATATTGATCTTGTCGTGAGGAACAGGTTCTATAGCCCTGGACACTAGGAGAGATGCTATCTCCGTAGTCATGGGGAGAAGATGTTGTGGTGGAACGTTGCTCGCAGGCAGTGAACATTGAAGTGGAGCTGAAGAAAATTTGATGCGATAACCCTGTCTGATGATGTTGAGTACCCACTGGTCCGTCGTGATGTTCTCCCAGGAACACAGATAAACGTCCCCCTGTGGGTAGGTGTGGGTAGGGCGGCAAGTCAAAAACTAGGATTGTTTTTCGCCGGTGCAGACAGGTTCTTTTTCTGCGTGCGTGCCCGCTGGCGCGGTTTCTGCCTGTAGGGAGCTTGGTAGGATTGTTGTTTGTACCGAGGTTGTTGCCACTTGCGGTACGAGTTGTAGCATTTAGGAGCTGATGATTTTTGTGAGTTTCCTTTGCGGTAGGGTTGAGGACGCTCCAATCCTTCTTCAGCGAGCGTCTGGAGGGTGGTGCAGCGCTTACACATGTCATTGACTGTGTCTTTGACCTTGTCCCCGAAGAGGGAGTCTCCCATGCAGGGGTGTCTGCAATCTTGTCATGCGTATCATCACGCAGACCTGAAGCCCGTAACAAGGCCAGCCGGCGTGCGGAAATGGCAGTTCCAGCAGTTCTGGTGGCTGCCTCGAAGGTGTTTTGTGCAGTCGTCAAGCTCCACCAGAACTGTAGTGATGGCCGGCGGGGTTTCCGCGAGCTGGGCAATGGCGGTCTTGATGTTAGCTATGAGTAGGTCTTGGTATATGGCATGTTGAAATTGGTGTGCCGCTACCCTGGCATTCAACATGGCGTCCTGGTAAACTCGCTTCCCTACATCGTCGAGGAGCTTGTTGTCCTTCCCCGGAGAGGCATTGGTGGTGGTTCGAGAAGATTTTGACTATTTGAGGGCTGACTCCACCACAGTGGATTGGTGGGGAAGTTGTTGCTTATCAGACCCTGGCAGGGGCTGTATTACATATTTAGCGTCCAATCTGCGTGGGCAGATCTGGTTGGACGCTGGGGTTAGCCACATCTTGAAGAGGTTGTCTCGGAGGAGCTGGTGAACAGGCAGGGCGGTGACGGTCTTGGGAGTGTCCATGAATTTGAGGGTGCTCTGGACTTTGCCGCATTGGTCCGGGGCGTCGACCGAGGCAATGGAGAGCGCCGAGATGACCTTGCGCACAAACGTAGGGTAGGTCAAGTCCTCCGGAGGGTTGATGAGGGCTGAGGGGTTCTCAGAGGCTGGAGTGGAGAGGGAGTCCCCGTGGGACGATACCTCCGCCTGCGAATGTTCCTCGGCTCCATCCTCTTCCAGTTGTGTGGAAATTGGAGATTGCAGGAGGGACACAGCCTCGGAGGCTGGAGTTGGAGGCTGCAGTAGTTGGTTTGAGGCTAGGGTGGAGAGGGTGGAGGCCCACTGCTGCAGCATGCCGGAAAGGAGTTGCAGGGTCTCCGGTGGGTTTGCTGGAGCAGGTATAGCCCGTGGAGACGGATGTGGTTGTAGAAGGATCTACTCTTGGGTGTCCTCTTGCTGGTCCATCTCAGTCCCGAGGGAGGAGGAGGGGGAGGAAGGCAGAAACTCCTCTCTGTCAGACAGGCTGTGACTGCTGGAGCTGATGGAGCGCCGAGATCTTTTGCGATGGCTGCGGCTTGCATCTCGGTCTTTGTGGTGACGTGAGGAGGCGGTGTCGCTGTGCCCCGATCTGCTCCGACGCCTCTATTTGGGTTCCCTGTGTCTCTTGCCCCGACTGTGGCTCCGACGGTGATGCGGTGATCTCCGGTGTGCCGAAGTACTGCACCGGTTCTTATCCCTGCAGCGTCTATCTCGGCGGCTCCGGCTCCAGTGGGTGTCAGGGCTCATGATTCTGTGCTCTGAGTCTCTGCGCCGGCCCGGGGGGCTGTGTCTACTGCGCAGGTCAGAGATGGATGCCCTAGTCAGCTGGTGTGGCAGGAAGTGCTGACACTGGAAGTCCCATGGGGGGCAAGGAGGAGGCGGTCCCTGCAGCAATGGAGTCCATGGAGGCCACAAGGGGGAGTAGACACGTGGATGGAGGCGCTCCTGTGTCGCGGCAGGAGGCGGAGGCCTGACTAGGTGCGTCTCCGGCCGGAGTGGCAGCATCAAAGGGCCCAAGGTCCGCAGAGGATATATTTGCGGCTGCCGCCGGAGAAGGAAAGGCTGCAGCAAGCGTGGGGGACCCAGAGGCTGCAACTGGAGAGAGGAATTTGGAGAGAGCATGTCGGCGGGATTTCAAGGCCCGGGGAGTCATGCGGGTGCAGAGGGGGCAGTTCTCGACAGGGTGCTCCTTACCCAGGCATCCAAGGCAGAACTGGTGAGCGTTGGAGTTGCTCATCTTCCTGGAGCACTTTGGGTACTTTTTAAACCCCGGTTTTGCAGGTAGTTTCTTCATTGTGGTGTATTTCTAATATTTGTTTCTGAGAGTGAGGGAAAGACGTCTTGCTGGCAAGGCGGAAGACAAAGACTGGCTAGCTAGGGGCGGGCCTAGAGGTGGGGCTACTAGCCATGCCCAGAAGGCAAAAAACCTTCTGGGCTACTGAGAGTACTTCCGTCTATGGCACCGTCGGATGACGTCACCACTTGTGGCTGACTCATCCTGCTTGTCCTGGGAGAAAGTGCCTTATGGGTCAGGATCAGAATTTTATAGGTGGAACAGTGAGAAACAGGTAGCCAGTATTTAAAGGAGGTGGGACTCGTTAGACTGGAAAGAGAGGAGCAAGCATGGCTTGATTTGAGAACTTTAAGGTGAAGAAGTGAATATAGCTATTCGTGCGCTCAAAGATGGGAAGACCCCAGGATTGGATGGCCTGACTGCTAAATTTTTAAAAAAATGTCAAACTGAGGTGGGGATAGAACTCAAATAGCTGTTCAATGCAGTTTTAAAAGGAGGAAAACTACCTGGATCAATGGCAGTGGCAGTGGCCAAAACCTGGGAAAGATGCAGGGGTATGCGGTTCATATCGACCCATTTCACTTATAAATCTTGATGTAAAAATATTGGCAAATATATTGGCAACAAGAGTACAAAAATTCCTCCCAAAATTAATAAAAGATGATCAAACTGGATTTATACCAGGGAGACAGGCTAGTGGCAGTATTAGAAAATTACTAACTTTAATATGGATCGCCTGAAGATAAAATTGATTTCTCTGTTGATGGCTGTAGATGCAGAAAAAGCATTTGACAGTCAAATGGAAATTTATGTTTGGAATGCTTGAGATGGGGTTTGGACACAATTTCCAGAAATGGATACAAGCCCTATATACTAAGCCAAAGGCACGCATACATTTAAATGGATCCTACTCAAGGGAAGTTTTCTGCCAGTAAGAGAAACGCTGCAGGGGTGTCCCCTATTCCTGCTTCTCTTCACTATGGTTATAGAACCTTTAGCTGAACGAGTAAGAAAGCAACAAGACATAGGAGGGGAATACAAGTAGGGAAAATGGATTACAAATTGTCCCTGTTCACAGATGACATAATCTATATGTTGAGCAAACTGTTAGTATCCCTCCCAAATCTTTTAAAGGAGATACAGGCCTATAGTGTGGTATCAGAATACAAATTAAATATAGCGAAAACGGAGATCTCGAGGTTTCATATGGACCCTGGATTAGAGGGTAGATTAAGGGCAGCCTATCCCTTCAAGTGAGTGACAAAACAACTTAAATGCTTTGGGATACATGTGGGATGCAATTGGCAAGAGCTGAGACATATGAATTATGATCCGCTAGTAACAAAAGTCTTAGATGGCTTGATAAGGTGGGATAGACCAACATTCTCATGGCTGGATAGGAGAGTAAAGTAAAGATGAGCATACTTCCCAGATTGATGTTTATCTCCTTCCCAATAGAGGTACCATCCCAGATGCTTCAGTTAATATAAAGGAGAATATTCTCCTATATCTGAAGGTGCCATCCCCCTAGAGTACAGTAAGTTGAGCAGGGATGTGTCAAAGTAGAGGGGAAGGGGGAATGGGTATGCCAGATAAAATACGACGATATAAGGCAGCGCAATTAAAAACAATAATGAATTGGTGCATGGGTCCGGCAAATAGTCAATGGGTGCAGATAGAACAGGAGGAGAGGGGGCAGGAGCATATAATGGATAGCCTGTGGGAAAATAAGGATAAGGGGCAAGAGGGCAATGTAAAGAACGTGTTTGTGGCCCATACCTTGAAAACCTGGCAAAAGGAAAAGAAACGTTTGGTAGGCAAAGAGGGAGAATGCCGATTGCAACGAATAATGACATGTGAAGGATTTAGGGAAGTGGGTATAACCCAACAGTTTAGTAGGCGGGCGGCCCAAGGACTGCAGTGCATAGGTCAGCAGATGACTGCAGAGGGGAAGATGCGATCTTTTGAAGAATTGCAAAAGGAGTTCTCTCTTGGGAAAGGAGATTGGTATGGTTCTTGCCAAATACAACATTTCCTCTGACAGAAAGGGGTGAAGGAGGAACTGGGCAAAGAGAGACTGCCATTTGAAAAACTGTTTCAACTAAGTGCCAAGGCCAAGGGTCTTATAATACAAATATACTGGTGGTTGGGGCAGGGAGGACAACAAGGAGTGTATCAGAAAGCATAGGAGAAGAGATGCGGGGAGGGGGGGGGGGCAGTGAGATGAGGAAAGATGGAGCAAAATACATGAAGCAGCTAGAATTGCATCTGTATCTGCACCAATACAGGAGCATAGTTATAAATTGTTGTGTTGTATCGTACCTACCTAACTCCAAAAAGGATAGCAGAAATGGGTAAGCGGGAGAACCCTCTCTATTGGAAGGGTTGTAGGGAAGTGGGTACGTATTTGCATGTTTGGTGGTCATGTCCAGTGATTCAAACAACGTGGAGGTGGATGAGAGAGCTGGCCAAAGAAATGGTGGGATGGACAGGACCATAGGCCCAGCGAAGGTATTATTAAATGAGTGGGGGGATGCAAGGAAAGAGATAACATATATACTGAAGCACTTGGCAATAGGAGTGCAAATGGAAATAGCATGCAAATGGAAAGAAACTAAGGGTCCAGAACGGGGACAGATTTTGAAATGAATAGATTTCAGTTTCTTATCATCCCTCCTGTCCAGTCCTGAACCTCTGGGTAATGCACCCCTCCAGCAGCTTGGAGACTGAGTATGTCATCTCTTGGTGACCACAGTACTTATAGAGTAGGCACCGCCCCCTCTCTCCAGTACACTCAATCTCCAAGCAGCTGGAGGTGGTGAGCCAGAGGACTGGACTCACTGAGGACAGCTAAGGAGCCTTTTTATGTAGTTAGGTAGTGGAATTGGTTTTGGGTTTGTTTTGCCTATTTAATTTTTGGACTCTTAAAACAAACAAAAAAAAAGACAAAACAAAATAATAGGTAAAGGGATAAGTGAAGAGAGAGCCTTTTTCAGAGGGACACTGCCTTCCTGTTGATCTTCTGTACTGTTGCAGGGGTACAGGCAACCCTTGCTAGCTTAGAGGCTTAAGCTGGGATCAGGGCACCTTCTCATGTTATTTCCTTGTTGAGATGCCTGCCAGATCCCAGTGTCTAGTTTGTGTTACCAGATGGGGTACAGTTTTGGAGGCGGGTGTCTGTAGGGGGTGCGCTCAGGAGGCCACTGGGATGGAGCAATCACTCCAGGAGTAGAGGGAGTCACTACCCCCACCTCTGGATGGGCAGGTGGCCGGAGGAGACGGGCTGGTTTTGCTAGAGCCATCTCTCTCCGCCCCTGCCATCCCCGGTCCATCCTCTGCCCACAATTTGCTGGGGGGGAGGGGTGTCCCAGGCAATGTTCCCTCTAATTTTCTGTAGGCTGTGTGCGCATAAAATATCAGCTGTGCAGCTTTTGAAGGAAGGTTAAATTTTTGTGCGCCACATAACGACACTCGGAGTTATATACTTTAAAATTTGACTACACATCAGAATACAGTATGTACACCACATTGATTGCACTAGAAAACATTGTAGAACTTGTGAAAACCATAAATACATAAGAACTTTTAAATTTTAAGACGTCTGTGTTGTTTTCTATCAGAATCAGAACCATAATTTTTGTGCGCTCTGTTGTAAAGTATGTGCGCTTGCTCGGTGAGGTGTGTGCGCGCGCACACGCGCACAGCTTAGAGGGAACAGTGGTCCCAGGGATGTTTTCATCAGAGTTTGTGCTGTTGCTCCATCAGGCATTCTGCTTGCGCCTGCGACCATGGCACGGTGTGAGCAGAGGCTGGGGGCTCGATGAAGTGCCGGATGTTCTGCCAGCCAAGTGCCCCAGGCTCACGGAAGACGAACTGGAGCACTCTCCAGGGTTGGAGGACCTCGAGGTGGAGGACCTGGACATGGAGATGGACGTGGAAGGCGAGCTTGAGGAAGGAGTGATCCCAGAGCAGGCAGATCATGCTCAGGTAGTCCGGGTCTTCTGCAGGGAGGAGTTGTCGGCACTTATCATGGAGTCGTTGAAAGCACTTAATATGCTGGCTGGGCCGGCAGCGGAAGAGGATACTCTAGATGACCCTCTGCTACGAGCAGTGCGAAAGATGCAGTCGATCTTCCCTATTCATAGGGTAGTGCGGCAGATGATCCAGGATGAGTGGGATCTGCCGGAGTTGGGCCTTCGTGGGACTAGGCTGATGGTACACCTTTATCCATTGGCAGATCAGGATAAGGAGCTTTTTCGGTCTCCAAAAGTCGATGCGGCGGTCTCAGCTGTCAGTGGCCCTAAAGGATGCGCAGGATAGGAAGTTGGATGCGCTGCTGAAACAGGCTTTCGATGTCAATGCCCTTTCCCTCCAGGACTCCATCTGCGGAGCTTGGGTGGCACGGGCCTATCTGTGCTGGTCCCAGCGGGTGCAGCAGGGGGATCCCGAGCAGGGGGGAGAGGCGGCCCGTTTGGAATCCAGGACAGCTTACTTAGAAGACATCCACTATGGCCTCATTAGGGGACTGTCAAAGAGTATGGCCTCGGTAGTGGTGGCTCGCTGTTATCCGTGGCTCTAATTGGGCCGCGGATAGCTCTTCTAAGGCCCGACTCGGTAAGCTTCCCTTCCGGGGTAAACTTCTGTTCGGGGAGGACCTGAAAAAAGTTGGTCAAGGACTTGGGAGTAAAGGTGGACGACTGCCGGAGGACAAGCCGAAGCAGAGCTGTGGGGCCTCAGCTTCCCTGAGTCAGCAGCGGGAGTTCCGGTGTTTTCAATCTCCACGCCTACCCCCTTTTCAGAGGGATCGATTTCCGGCTAGGTTGCAGGCGTTTCTAAGCTTTCAGGAGTGGGGTGTGGTTTTGCGGCCACCCCGTTTGTGGGGCCTAAGAAGACCCAATGAAACGAGGGGGGCACAAGTGGAGGTGCAGCCAGTGGGAGGCCGGCTGCATTACTTCTACTCCGCCTGAGTCCAGATCACCTCCGATCAGTGGGTGTTGGAGGTCATTCAGGAGGGGTATGTGCTTGGGTTAGCTCGTCTGGTGGGCAGCTCCTTCGTGTAGTCCCCATGCAAGGCGCAGGCTAAGTTGGCGGCGGTATGGGACACCCTGTGGCGGCTCCTTCAGCTAAGGGCTGTGATGCCCATTCCTTGAGACCAGTACAGCTGCGGTCGGTATGTCCATTTATTTTGTGGTACCAAAGAAAGACGGGACCACCTTCCTGATTCTCGACCTCAAGCGGGTAAATCACTGTCTGTGAATGCTGCATTTTTGCATGGAGACTCTGCAGTTGGTCATAGTGGCGGTCTGCAGCGAAGAGTTCCTGACGTGTCTCGATCTAATGGAAGGATACTTGCACATTCCCATAAGGCTGGAACATCAGCCGTTCTTCAGGTTTGCAGTGCCCATGGGGCCTTTTCAGTTCAGGGCGCTTCCTTTCGGTCTCGCAACAGCTCCACATACCTTCACCAAGATCATGGTGGTGGTAGCGGTGGCGTTTCGCAGAGGAGTACTAGTGCATCCGTACCTCGATGACTGGCTCATTCGGGCAAAGTCCAGAGACAAAAGCGAACGTGCTACAGCCCAGGTGGTACAGTTTCTTCAGAGCCTGGGTTGTGGGTAGTCAACGTTGCAAGAGCCAGTTGAGTCTGTTTCAAGTCTTGGAGTACTTGGGGGTACACTCCAACACTCAGGTTGGGAGAGTCTTCCTGGCAGAGCTGTGAGCAAGGGAGCTCCGATGCTTGATGTGGAAGTTTATCAGAAGATTGGATCCCACAGCGTGGCATTCTGTTCAACTCCTGGGCACCATGGCAGCCACTCTCGAGCTGGTACCATGGGCAAGGCGCATATGCGGCCCCTCCAAAGAGTTCTACTCCGATGGTGGTCACATCAGTCTTATCCTTTGTCCCAGAGACTTCCCTGTCCAAGGGGGGTCAGGTGGTCCTTCAAATGGTGGCTTTCAAGAGAGAATCTAGGAAGAGGGAGGCCTCTCGAGATGCCAGCTTGGATTCTTGTGGTAACGGATGCAAGTCTCTCCGGATGGGGGGCTTATTGCGAGGTACAGTTTGCACAGGGACAATGGAGCCTGCAGGAGGCTTGCTGGTTGATCAACAGGCTGTAGATGTGGACGGTGGCCCTAGCGCTGCGGAGCGTCTAGGCAAGCTTGCGGGGTGCGGCAGTCCGGGTTCTCTCAAGACAGTGCAACCGCAGTGGCCTACATCAATCAGCAGGGCGGCATGGGCAGTGCAGTCCTAGAGACAGAGACGGAGGTGCTAATGGCCTTGGTGGAAGGACACTTCCAAGCGTTGCCGGCAGCGCACGTAGCGGGAGTTGACAGTGTCACGGCAGACTACTTTAGTCGTGTGCAAGTGGACCCAGGAGCGTAGGTAGTCAGTCAGGAGGTGTTCAATTTGCTGGTACGCCGCTGGGGCGCATTGATCATGGATCTGGTGGTGAGGTTCGAGAGCGCAAAGGCGAGTCTGTTTTTCAGCAAGAAAAGAGAGCGAGTGGCGGAAGAGCTGGACACCCTGATGCAGCAGTGGCCGATGGAAGGGCTCCTCTGTGTTTCCCCCCGGCCCCTTATAGACAGAGAGGTCCAAAGGATTGAGGCCACTGTTCCCTCTAAGCTGTGCGCGTGTGCGCGCGCACACACCTCGCCGAGCAAGCGCACATACTTTTCAACAGTGCGCACAAAAATTACGGCTCTGATTCTGATAGAAAACAACACAGATGTCTTAAAATTTAAAAGCTATAATTGTAATTACTAGAAATTTCCCGCTTCATTTAGTAATCGTCTATTTTTATTTAATTTGATTAAAATCAATGTGGTGTACATACTGTATTCTGGCGTGTAGTCAAATTTTAAAGTATATAACTCCGAATGTTATGTGGCGCACAAAGATTTAACCTTCCTTCAAAAGCTGCACACAGCTGATATATTATGCGCACACAGCCTACAGAAAATTAGAGGGAACATTGATTGAGGCCCATCGGGGAATGGTGCGTCTCATCACTCCGTACTGGCTGAGGTAGCCATGGTACATGGACCTGGTGAAGAACCTGGCAGATCGCCCGTGGCGCCACCTGGCGAGGGCAGATCTCTTGTCTCAGGGGCCAGTGCTCATGTCTCAGGTGGATTGATTCTCATTTACGGCCTGGCTCTTGAAAGGGCAAGGCTGAGGAAGAAAGGTTATTCAGGACCTGTGATTTCAACGCTGCTGAAAGCAAGGAGGAGTTCTACTTCTTTGGCCTATATTCGGATCTGGTGCCTGTTTGAGGCTTGGTATGAGAATTAGGAGGTGAGGCCGACTGCGGCCTCTGTGCCCATTGTTCTAGCGTTTTTGCAGGACAGGTTTGACAAGGGTCTGGCTGCAAGTTCCTTGCGGGTACAGCTGGCAGCAATCACCTGTTATCGCGGTAAGGTCCATGGGGCAGCATTAGGCACGCATCCTGATGTGACATGGTTTTTAAGAGCGGTGCTTCGCTTGCGCCCTCCTTGGTGGGCAGTGGTCCCTGCCTGGGACCTCAATTTGGTGCTGTCAGCACTAGGCAGAGAGCCTTTTGAGCCCCTGGCTCAGGCGTCCCTAAAGGATTTGACCCTTAAAACTGTGTTCCTAGTGGCTATTTGCTCGGCGCGGAGGATTTCAGAGTTCCAAGCTTTATCGTGCCAAGAGCTTTTTCTTTCCTTCTCCAAGGAAAAGGTGGTTTTGCGGCCAGTTCCCTCTTTTTTGCCAAGGTGGTTTCAGCCTTTCATGTGAATCAGGCAGTTTCTCTGCCGGTTCTGGCAGGCGCATGGGACTCTGGCACGGGCCAGACCTTGAAGCATCTGGATGTGCGACACGTGTTACGGCATTACAGAATTGTCTGAGTAGACTTAGATAAGTCGGATCGTCTGTTCGTCTTGTTTGGAGGTCCATGCAAAGGCGATGCAGCGATCAAGGCATCGATTTCCACATGGATCAGAGAGGCGATCTTGTTGGCTTATCTGCTCAGGAGTAAGCAAGTCCTAGTGGGATTGCGGGGACATTCCACACGAGCGCAAGTGGCTTCGTGGGCCGAATACAGTTTAGTTCTACCGGTGGAGATTTGCAGGGTGGCTACCTGGTCGTCGTTGCATACCTTCACAAAGAATCATCGCCTGGACATTCAGGCTGCCAGTGATGCCTGCTTTGGGTCGGCGGTGCTACGGGCTGGAGCAGCAGGTCCCTCCCATAATTAACTGCTCTGTTATATCCCAGAGGTTTGGGACTGGATTGGAGGATGATAAGGAAGACAAAATCAGACTTACCTGCTAATTATTGTTCCTTGAACTCCAGTCCATTCCCCGATCCCACCCGTTTGTCAGTTGTCGGGATTATAGTGCTGTGGCGGGTCGAAGGGATGGTTGTCTCACATGCAGTGCTTGTTCTCTGGACCCACTGGGGTCACAAGATGTTCCCTTATCTGGGAGGGGGGTAGGGAAGACCCTTATCCGGAACAGCAGGGACTATAGTTCTAGTATGAGAGTTTATTTTTTCTTAACTACTTATTTGTTGCTCCTGTGAGTCTGCTTTGTCAGTAGGTTAATGAAGAGAGAGAGAGCGGTGCCTACTCTATAAGTACTGCCTTCATCAAGGGATGACATGCTCGGTCTCCAAGCTGCTGGAAGGGGTGCATTACCCAGAGGTTCGGGACTGGACTGGAGTTCTTCAAGGAACAACAATTAGCAGGTAATTCTAATTTTGTCTTACCAAATGTCTGAGATTAGTGCCCAAAAAATGGCTCTCTTTCAAAGACGATGGGAACCTTATGTTAAATGGAAGAAAAAGGGGGGAGGGGTGAAACTTTAAATTAAAGAGTCCATCCACTAAAAGTGAAAGATATCATGTAAGCACGCACAGTAATTGGTAAAATATGAAAATATGAATAAGGAAAGTGAAAAAGTAAAAAATTTAGGCAGCAAAGACGAAAAGAGGGGGGGGGGGGGGGTGCAGATAAGAAAAGAGTCCATATGGAGAAAATGGAAGTTAGATTAAGTAAATTAATAAAAACAAGTTGGTGTTCCAGAGCTTTAATAATGAAAATTACAGTAATCAGTATAAAGGATAAGTGCATGGGAAAAAAGGTTGAAAAATGTTTTGAAATAGTTTTGCAATATGTACACACAATTGAATAGTATTGTAATATATAATAAGTAGAAGTTAAAGGTGTACTGCAACTGCAGAAACAAGAAGACTACGAGTATTTTGTTTATCTGTATTTATGTATAAGAGATACAAGCTACTGCAAAATGGTTGATCAATAAAAATCTTAATTACAAAAAAAATAAAGTGGAGTCCTATTTTATAAACCTAGTGCAGACTCTTTGGTTGTCATAGATGGTGATTTATTTTTGCTTTGATTATAAATCTAGAAACTTTGAGAATTTTGTATTTCTGAGCAGAGAGAAGGAAATTGAGGAATAATTTATTTCCTATTTCAGCAATTTTGGATGCCCTTTATTTGCTTTGTGTTTAGGTGCCACCTGGAGGAGAGCCAGAAGGTACCTCGTCGAAAGAGACACCTGTTGAGCAGAGAACGCACCGAGTCCACAGGGTCCAGCTCTGTTTATTTCTCAGCCAGCACGGGGATCGTTCAGACAGATGTAGAAAGCGAAGGAGGGTAAGAGGCGCTCTAATCAAGCTTGGGTTATATCCTCAAATGGGTTAGCTTTACACATTTTATGATAGGAATGAACTTTGCTCTTCTAACAAGGCATGTTGGTGGTAATCTTGGTCTCAAAGATATACTGTTAATGCTTGTCTCAGCACTTGAATTATACGAAAGTGAGCTGCCTTCTGAGGTTCATAAGGTGTAATATAAGCATGTCGCGATGTGCTTGGAATTTTTTTTTAAATATAACATTCTGCAATAAAGATATTTTATAAGTTACAGGAGCAAAAATGTATGCATTCTTATACAATTTTTTTTCCAAAGCAAGAAACAGGTTTTCTGGCATATACATGAAATAGGTGTTCAGCAAGTAAGCAACTATTTGTCAATCAAGGCCTGTTAGTAGCACAAAAGTATATTTTGGCTACCTGGATTGAGGCCTCCCTCCGAGAGTAGTGCAATGGCTGGAAAATATGAAAGAACGAATACAAATGAAAAGACTGAATGTGTTATATGCCAACAGAACAGGGACAGTGTTAAATGGATTGCCATGCATCAACATATGAAAAGCTCAGTTTGGAGCAGAAACAACAGTTGTAGGACTGAGGGTATGAAACAAGGTGGGGGACTTGAGGAATAGGAGGAGTGGGCTAAGAATAAGTAAAGATGGGTAGGAGGCAGGAGGGGGTTGGATGGTAAGAGTGGTGAGGGTAAGGACAAGTTGAAGAGGAAAAAAAGAAACATGTTTACCATTGTGAAGTAATCTTTATTCCCTTCATCGTTAATGTCATCCTCCATTGGTATGTTCACATCCACATGGCTTTCTAACAACATTCGTACAGACCAAAATCCTTTTGACTCCTCCTGGCAACGGATAAAACTATGGATATAATCTTCTCAGTGCCATATCTATCCCTGTGTGAGCGGTGCAGCCGCACAGGGCACACAAGATAAGGGGCACATTTGGGGTTACTGGCCTCTGCTCCCCCACCAACTCTGTCTGCCCTTCCCTCACTGCTGCTTTTTGTGTTCCCGCAGTGACGGTGGCAGCAGAGCAGACCTGATCTCAAATTGCAAAAAAACATGTGGGTCTTTCTGACTCTGTGCTGGCACGCAGGTCTGATCCCTCCCTACTCTGATGTAGGCTTATGTCGGAGGAGGGAGGGATCAGACCAGTCATTCAAACATGGGTTTTTGCAACTCCATCCTTTTATTGCTCATCTGGTCCTCCCCTCCTCTGAGTGAGCCTACCTCAGAGGAGAGAGGGATCAGCCCTGCATGCAAGCATGGAGTTGGAAAGACCTGTGTGTGGTGTGGTGGTTGTTTTTTCCATTTTCAGTCAGGTCAGCTCCGCTGCTGCCACCACCACCACAGAGGGAACACAAAAAGCGGCAGCGGAACAAGGGCAAGCAATGTGGGAGGAACCGGCTGGACATGGAGGAGCGGGGTAAGATGGGCATGGGGCAAATGTGATGGGAGGGGACGTGCCAGATGTTCAAGTTGCACAGGGTGCATTTATGGCTTGGTATGGCCCTGAATCTGCTACTGTCATTTGACACTTATTGCACATATTTGAGACTACCAATCCCATCCTGTGATACTTTGCATCACTGTCAAAGTGATAAAGCAATATTTTAAACTGCATTTCTTTCAAATCTACTTCATAACACTTTCGTGTTAACCCAGCAGGAGGTTCATCTATGGTTTTTTGCTATCTCTTTGCCCAATTCTCTTCCCTCAATATTGAGCCACAATCTGAAGCACCAGGTGTTTAGACCAATTTGTATATCCTCTTTTTTTTTTTTTTAATTTAAACTTTATAACAGTACAAAAGGACACACACATAATCACATCCACAATAGAATCATATAAGAAACCCCCCCCTCCCCCCCCCGGTCCGTCAGGCCCCCACTTACAGAAACCCACCCCGCTCATCAATCCACAAAAGGAAAAAGAAAAAGAAAAAAAGAAAAAGAAAGAGAAAAGAAAAGAAGAGAAAAAAAGAATCAATCAATAACGAATTACATTTTTCCAACTCAAATATTTCTCCCATACAATATGGAACATTTTAGAACCATTGTTCTGGAGGGCCGTTGCCTTGCTCCTCAAGTAAGTAATGTCTAGGGACACAACAAATTCCCCCATCGTGGGCGTAGTGGTCTGCTTCCAATTTCTAGCCAACATTTTCCGATATGTGACGCACCCCACATTTACAAAAAAGTTTTCGGCTGGAGAGTAGTCGGGTAACCGCTCCCCCAATAGGGCCACTGCAGGGCTCGGCTCAATGGGCTTCCCCAAAATATCGCCCAATAAGCCAAATACCTCCCCCCATCGTACCGATACGATTGGGCAGGACCACCATATATGTAAATATGTTCCCCGTGTCCCACAGTCCCGCCAACACCTGTCCGACTGCCCTGGGAACATACCATGTAGCCGCTCGGGCGTTAGATGCCATCTATACAGCAGTTTATAGTTGTTTTCAATATAGCTGGCCGCTAAAGCACCTTTGTAACGAGATTGAAAAACGTCCGCCCATTCCTCATCCGCCCATCTAATCCTCAGGTCTGCCTCCCACTGCTTTTGAAAAGAGCCCTTCCGCCCCCCGGTCTCCATCATATTATAAAACTTAGTCAATACCTTTTTCGTTTGCCCCATCAGAAATACCCTCTCAAGCTCTGTGGGATCTCCGGACAGCTCCGGCAGGATCTTATGGGTCAGGTAATGACACATCTGCTGGTACGGGAAGAAATCCCTTCCCTGAAGACCAAACTGCCTCTCCAACACAGGGAAGGCTTTAATTTCCCTGCCCACTAGGACCTGGCCAATATGGTCAAGCCCTCTCTGGGCCCAGACCCGAAAAGCACTATTGCCCAGCGCTGGGGGGAAATCAGGGTTGTCAATCAGAGGTATCAGCCGCGAAACCTCCCCCCGCCCCCCAACCATTTCCGCCTCCACCGATGCCAGAGTGCCAGAGTTCTCTGAACATACGGACTACAGTCTCTCATCCCACTCGGTCTCCCTGGTAGCCACATCCATTCATGGAGCCGATCTACTCGGAGGTCCTCCGCTTCCATGCGCACCCACTCCTTGCAATCTTCCCTCCCCCATTCCACTATAGCACACAAGTGAGCTGCTTCCATGTACCTATGCACATCCGGAATAGCCATCCCGCCATTACGCCTACTCCGCGTTAGCACTGGCCAGGCAACCCGGTTCCGCTTCCCTCCCCCAATAAACCTCATAAGAATCCGCTGGATCTTCCCTGTAAAACTCCTGGGCAGCCCGATAGGAAGAGCTCGAAAAAGATACAACCACTGAGGTAGGATCATCATCTTCACGGCGGAGATACGTCCCAACCAAGACAGTTTTGTACTCTCCCATAATTCGAGATCACGCCTCATTTTATACTCCATCTTACTGAAATTCACTCTACCCAAATCCCCTTCATTGGCCGTCAGGTAAATCCCCAGATATTTCACCCCCTGCTTAGCCCACTTAAAGGGCAGGCTATCTTTCATCATCTGTTGAGTCTGCAAATCCACGGAAACATTTAAAATTTCCGACTTAGTGGCATTGATTTTAAAGCCCGAGATTTTTCCAAATGTTATTAATATCTCATACAGAGCCTCCACTGACTGCCGGGGTTCCGAAAGCATAAAAAGCAAATCATCCGCAAATAAAGAAATTTTACTCTCCCATGTCCTCCCTCGAACCCCTGTCACTAGCGGGGACTCCCGCACCAATTGAGCCAATGGCTCCATAGAGAGTACGAAAAGGAGAGGGGAGAGTGGGCACCCCTGGCGAGTCCCTCTGCCCAACGCAAAGGGCGATGAATAATCACCATTAACCCTAATCCGTGCCAGTGGCGCCGTGTAAATCGCCCTCACCCACTGTAGATACCCATCGCCTAACCCCATCACTTCTAACACCTGCAGCAAGTATGGCCATGACACTCGATCAAACGCTTTTTCGGTGTCGATGGATAAAAGAACCAACGGTATGCCTGATTTCTTCCCCTTCCAGATCGTATTTAACACCTTGCGAATATTATCCGCGGTTTGTCGGCCCGGCACAAAGCCCCCTTGGTTTTCATGAGCCAACCTGGGCATAAAGGGCAGCAGGCGATTAGCTAGAATCTTAGTAAAGATCTTGAAATCGGAGCCCAACAAAGAAATAGGTCTATACGAACTGCATAAAGTGGGGTCCTTCCCTTCCTTAGGTAGTAAAGTAACCCCCGCCGTGCGCAGGGTATCAGGGAGGCGGCCCCCCTCTCGAAAGGAATTATAAAGTCGGGCCAAAAGACCGCTCAGTTCTGCCTGGAAGGTTCTATAGAATTTATTAGTATAGCCATCAAGTCCAGGGGCTTTGTGAGCCGGCAGGGAGCCAATCACCACCCCCACCTCCTCCGCCGAAATTGGCTGCGCTAGCGAAGTGGCCTCTTCTACTGATAGTTTTGGCAGCTGCATGGACAGATATCGGGCCCGCTCCTCGGAAGAGACAGATTCCTCTGCCGTATATAAATCGTGATAAAATTTCACAAACTGTTCCCTAATTTGAGCCCCTTGTCGTATCGCTCCCCCTCCCGCCGCCCGAATCTTAGTAATAAAGTTACGTCGTTTACGCTGTTTCAACCGGTAAGCCAGCCATTTGGTGGGTTTATTACCCAGAGCGTAAAAAGTCTGCTGTAATTGTTCCTGAGCGAACCGAATCTCTCCCAGTTCTATGTCCCCCAGTTCCCTTCGCGCTTCACGCAGCTCCCACAATCCCTTATCATCGATCGCGCCTTGTTGATGGAGCCGCTCGCCCTCCCGGATTCGGAGACGCAGAGACCTCTTCCGATCCTCCTTCACGCGTTTCGTATAGGTCCCCAGCGAGATCAGTTCACCTCGCACAACCGCTTTTAAACACTCCCAAAGTGTCTCCACTCTACAGCCATCCCGATCATTCACCTCTAAGTAATCTTTGATAACAACCACCAGTTTTTGCCGGACATCAGGATTGTCCAACAGGGCCTCATTTAACATCCATTGCCTCTGGGGTTTCGGCTCCGTCCCTATCACCACTTCCATCCAAACAGGGGCATGATCTGTCCAGACTCGGTCTTCTATGCCACACGCCATCACCTTTACCAGCAGAGTGTCGGAAACCCAAATCATGTCCAATCTTGAGAAGGAATTATGGACAGTGGAGAGAAAGGTATATTCCCTTTGCCGTCCCCGCAACTCCCTCCAAGTATCTCTAATACCTAGGGCTTGGCACATCAATTTTAAACGCCGTCGATCTTTGGCATTACCCCTCCCACCCCCAGGGGAGTTATCCACCGCGGGATCCACAGTCAAATTAAAATCCCCCCCCATTATCACTTCCCCCTCCGCAAACTGTTCCACTATGGTAGTTAATGCTGAATAAAACCGCCCTTGCGCGGCATTGGGGCCATAAACATTCACTAGTGTAAGCCATTTACCCCGAATCTGGAGTTTAAGTAGCAGATAATGGCCCTCCCGGTCCCGAAGAACCTCCCCCAAAGTGTATCGTAGGTTCTCATGTATCAGTATCCCCACACCCCCCTTTTTCACTTCAACTGTGTTGGAAGCAAACCACTGCCCGGGAAATCTTTTATGCTTTATCCTCCATTCCTCCCCCTTTTTTAAATGTGTTTCCTGGAGAAAGATAATATCTCCCCGCAACCGCAGGCATTCTTTATATAGTCGCTGTCGCTTAATTGGGGAATTCAATCCCCGAACATTCAATGTTACAACACGTGTCTCAGCCATGTTCCCAGTTAACTAAAGAATCTCGAACTGACGGACCTGTAGCAGTCACCCCCCCTCCCCCCTCCTCCCTCCCCCCCACCATTCCCATCCCCCCCCCACCCCCCACCCCCAACTCCCCAACCTCTTCCGCTCTTCCCATCCAACTGCGGCAAGGCATGACATCACCCCAGCCAGCATAGCAAACTTACCCCAAACCTGCCCACCCGCAACACACCCTAAAAAACACTCACTCACAAACATATGACCCGCATCAACCATACCCCCACTGGACACAGGAACCAAAAATTAGTCCAGACTCAGAGTCAGAGTTCATTTGCGTTCCGCCCCGGTCACCACCGGGTTCTTGGACTTTCGCAGACGTTTGTCCCCCGATGAGACTCTCCTCCAACGCCCCGCATCTGGCTGCTTGGACTCTCGAGGGGGGCTTGAGGAACTTGCTTTTTCCAGCCACCCTGCCTTCTGCACGGCGGCTGTTGCATCGTCCAGCGATCGCACGTGAAAGACCACTCCCCCCACACTGAACATCAAGCCAAAAGGAAATGTCCAACGATACCGTATGTTTTCTGCACGCAGCCGGGTTGTTAACGCGGACAGAGCTCGGCGTTTACGCATAGTGATGGCTGATAAGTCAGCAAAGAGCTCAATCTTTTGATTGTCCCAGTGCACCTCTGAAAGTTTGCGTGCCGCGGACATCACAAGCTCCTTGGTATGGTACTCGTGAAAACAGGCGATGATGTCCCGCGGGCGAACCTCCCTTCTGGGGCCCAGAGCACGATGCGCCCGATCCACACTCCAGCACAGCCCGTCACTGCTCACCCCCGCCTGCTCCAAAATCCTCTGGCCTATCTGCACCACTATGGCCGTGCAGTCTTCCTGCTCCTTGCATTCTGGGAGGCCTCTGATGCGGACGTTTGAGCGCCGCGATCGATTCTCGAGATCTTCTATTTTCGCCCATACATCCTCGTGCTCACCCAGGACTCCGTCCACTTTACCCTGTAAATCATGTATTGCGTCCTCATGTTCCTCCATTTTACTCTCAACTTCTACCAGCCGTTGGCCCACCTCTTTCACCTCCTCTTTCAGTTCCGCCATCCAGTTTTGGGCCTCAGCCTTAAAAAGCGCCAGATCCTGCCGCAGCGCCTCGAACCATCCTCTCAGCTCACCTTTAAACGTGTCCAGCTCAGATCCGCGGGGCCCCGTGTCATCCCGTGGGCTTCCCGCCTCCTCCGCAGCCCCGGTTACAACTGCTGCCATTTTTGCTTTGCCGGCCGAGTTCCCGCTGGAGGATTTAAAAGCATAGGTTTTAAGGTCAGTGGTACTCTTCCGCGGTCCCGACATCACCGCAATGCTTCCTTCACCACCACGGTGGTTCCCTGTGTTTTTCAATGTAGCTGGGTCACTTTTGTGCGGGTTTCCTCATAAAACTCGACGGAGCGCCGTCTTCAAGCTGCTATCTAGCTGGATGACGTCATTTCCTCTCCAATTTGTATATCCTCTTAATTGCCAATGTGTGATAGTTGCCTCGTTTTGAGTCTATTGCATAGTTTGCATGTTGTCCCTCTTGCTTCCCACACTTCTGCATTCCAGGCCCATGACATTGCATAGTGGCATGGTGGGCTTTCAAATAGCCAAAAAATTTGCTTTTGTTCCAACTCATGTCTGGCCTTCAGCTGCTCAAAAGAATACATAACAGTTTTCCCTCTGAAAAAGATCCTGTACCCCCTTTCAAAATGAGACTGAGGCAGTTCCTGTCGCAGTGTCAGTTGTCGGATCAGCCCTTCAGCAATCTCCTTAATATAGAGAGAATACAGGGAGCTCAGTTTTTTTGGAACCCGCATATTTGAGTATTTAATTTTCTCCAGGAACAAGCAGGAAGTCAGTCCTCACTTATGGGTGATGTCAGCACTGACTGAGCCCGCGCGGAGCAATTCCCCAGCTTTCAAAGAAAGCCTTTGGGATTGCTGCCACACATGCGTGGTCCTCTTACCGCCCAAGGGTGCCATCTTGCTCAGTCTCCCTTTTTCCGCAGAGCCCTTCGGACGCACGTCCTCGTCCCTCAGAAAAAGTGTTTTGTTTTCCGGCCTCTGGCCTACTATTTTTCCGGTCCTCTACCTGTCCTTCCCCTGCTCCCATTTCTTTTGAGCATAGGGGATAATTTTCCTAACATTTTTTTCTGTTAGCGGGCTTCATGCTCTTTTTTTTCTCCCAACCGCTGGCCGCGTGGGTCTTCAACCTCGCAGGGGCCCTTTTTGCACCGATGGCCACCGGCTTCAAAAAATGCGATAGATGCTCCAAGAACATATCGCTTACGGACCATGACTGCTGTCTGCAGTGTCTCGTGGCCGACCATAATCCAGAGCTCTGTTCGCTTTGTAAGAAAATGTCCTCCAAACCCTACTCAGTCGTAAACAGAAGTCCGAAGACATTTTCCGTAAGGCTGCCTTGGAATCCCTGGTGGAACCCTTGGTCGTCTCTCTGTCGGTGGGACCCCACACCTCGGCTCTGTACTCGACGGCACTCTGATCAGGGGTCCCCTGAAGTGGAGCTGTGTAAGAAGGCGGCCTCGAAGTTGCTGTCGGGGACTCCCGACGAGCGCGATCGCTCCTGCGCTCGGTCGCTTAGCCCCCCTTTGCATTCCCGAGAGGCGGACAAGGAGAAGCCTCGTAAGGTACCCCTTACAGACTCTGAGGCCCCCGGCAATGGCGCCAGGTCTCCTGAGGGCTGTTCCAGCGAGGACCCCCCCTCTCTTCCTCGACACCCCATCCGGTGACCCTGGTGTCGGCATTGCAGGGCCCCATGCCCGCGTGGGAGTCCCATATGCTGGCACTAGAACGTAGAGTTTCTGCGTTCATAGCTTCCCAGCAGGCGCTCATATCCAGCTTTGCTGGCCCACGCCTAGAGACCGAGGTTCCCTCAAGGGATACCAAAATCTGCTCTGGAAACCCCTGAGAGCCATGGGCTTCGTGAGGGTCCTCGACTTCGGTCTCGCTTGCCTTCCCATTCCTCGGGGGTGAGATCCCCTAGGGCCTCCAGCTCCAAGCGGGCCTTGGCTCCCGGGCGAGGCCACCAGCCCAAATCGGGTTCCTCCTTTGGTTTCTCGGACTGGGAGTCAGACGGGGATACCTCCCCAGAGACCTGTGCTCGTCGGGACCTCCCGTCGAACCCGTCCCCGCCCGCCTTTCAGAGGTGTTCACCACCTGAGGACACCTCCTTCGTGGTGGTTGTACGGGAAATGGCCCGGGCTCTCAACCTGGCTACTCAGGCTGAGGAGGAACCTCGAGCTGAGTAGCTCGATATCTTGCAGTACAAGTCCCCGCCTCGGGAATCTTATTGTTCCGGTTTGCCCCCATTCTGTCCAGGCTGCTACTCATCCCTGCTTCGGTCCCCATCGTGAGTAAACACCTTGACGCAATGTACAGGGTCCAGAGTGGCCCTGGGTTCAGGAAAACCCAACTTCCCCATACCTCCATGGTGGTGGAATTGGCTATGAGAAAAAAAAAAGAGCCCGAAGTCCCACTCTTCGGTTCCACCAGGCAGAGAGTCGAGAGCCCTCGACACCCTAGGCTGCAAGGCCTATCAAGGGTCCATGCTCTCATGCCGTATTCAGGCATACCAATTGTACATGGGCATGTTTTTGTGGGACCTAGCCAAGGAACTCTGGGGTTTCTTTGCAGGCCTCACAGGTGAACCCCTCAGTAGGTTCCGGATCCTTCTGAAGTCCATCGCGGAGTATTCGAAATACCTCTCCCGTGCCGCCTACGACGGATTCGAATCCTTGGCTCAAGTGGCGGTTGCTGGCATTGGGGCCCGATGCCAGGCATGGCTCCAGTTTTCGGACTTGGCGCAGTGGGTCCTGGAAAAGCTCCTAGATGTACCCTGCCTGGGTGAGCAGCTCTTTGGTAAACCGATGGAGGATAAGGCTGCCAAGCTAGACTGAGTTTGTCACCCGAACCCGTTTCTCGCACAAGATCTCCTCCCTACCTCGGAAGAAACAGTAAACTAAGAAGCTGTTCTTTCTGCGGAAGGGCCTACTCTAATGAGGCTACCCACCATACCCACCCACTCCTGCGCCAACCTCTGCAATGCAGGGAAAGTCTGGACCCCATGGTTATCTCAAGTCGAAAGGGCCCAAGGTCCAAACCCCGGCGCTGCCTCAGCCTGCCCAGGGTTTTTGATGCCAGCAGCTTAGCCTTTTGCCACCTGGCAGCACCGCAGCCGGTGGGGGGACGCCTGTCCTCCTTTGCCCCTCAGTGGGCATCCATCACGTCGGACACTTGGGTCCTCCGAGTAGTCCTGGACAGCTACCGTCTCCGTTTGGACAGACTTCCCCCTCGCTTCTCCCTAGTGGAGCCCTCTCGACTCCCCACGCACCAGACCTTCCTACAGCGGGAATTAGACAACCTTCTTGCCCAGCGAGCGGTCGAGAGGGTACCGACACACCTCTTGAGGTCGAGGCTTCTATTCCGGTACTTCCTCATCCCGAAGAAGACGGGGGGCCTATGGCCTATCCTCGACCTCCGAAAACTAAACAAGTTTCTGGTGCGGGAGAAGTTCAAAATGTTGTCTCTTGGCGTCCTGCTGCCCTTCCTCCAGCAGGGTGAATGGCTATGCACCTTGGATCTCAGGGACGCTTACCCCCACATTTTGATTCACCCCCAGCACAGGCAGTTCCTACGTTTCAGGATGCAAGGGGAGCATTACCAATACAGGGTGCTCTCCTAAGGACTCGCATCTGCTCCGCGAGTCTTCACAAAGTGCCTCTCCGCGGCCGCCGTCTCCCTCAGATGGCAGGATGTACCGGTCTTTCCTTACCTCAATGACTGGCTCGTCAGGGGGCCCTCAGCTGGGGAAATCCATCTGGTGGCATCACGCACAATCCTCCTCGAGTGCCTGGGATTCTTGGTCAACTACCCCAAGTCCCACCTCGAACCGGCACAAGCCTTGGAGTTTATCGGCGCACGCCTTGACACTCTGTGGGCAATCGTCTTTCTACCGGCAGACCATGCGGCCCGCCTCCAAACATTGGCGGCCCAGGTCCAGAGCAACACTCAGGTCACAGCGCAGACTATGCTGCTCCTCCTGGGGCACATGGCCTCCACTGTCCATGTGGTTCCACATGCCCGCATGCACATGCGGACAGCCCAGTGGTGCCTCAGCACTCAGTGGAGCCTGGCCTCTGGTCACCTCAGAGACCCCATTCAGGTCTCCCACAATCTTTGCAGATCCTTAGACTGGTGGCAGGACCCCCGCAACCTTCTCCGGGGGGCTGCCCTTCCAGACCCTGCAGCACGAACTAGTGCTGACAACGGACGCTTCCCTGCTGGGGTGGGGAGCCCACTGCGGTGCACTGTGCATGCAGGGGCGATGATCACCCAAAGAGTTTCAACAGCAGATCAACTTGCTCGAGCTTCGGGTGGTCCGATGGTCCCTGAGGGCCTTTGAGGACCATCTCCAAGGAAAGTCTGTGCTCGTGTAGACCAACAATCGAGTGGCGATGTTCAACATCAACAAGGGGGGGGGGGGGTACAGGATCACGCCTCCTCTGCCGGGAAGCAGTCCTCCTCTGCTCCTTCGCCTTCCGTCAAGGGATGACCCTACGAGCGGTCTACCTCCCAGGCCATGAGAACATCCTTGCGGACAAACTCATCAGGATCCTCCGCCCTCACGAATGGCAGCTGGACCTGGAGGTGACCAACTTGGCTGTTCCATCAGTGGGGGACTCCGACCATGGACCTGTTTGCCAGCCTGGTGAACACTCACCTCCCCCGCTTTTGCGGCCCAGTCCTGCACCTGAGCAGGGAGGCGCGGGATGTGTTCCTCTTGAGCTGGACCGCCGGGCTTCTCTACGCATTCTCTCCCACTCCTCTCATTGCGAGGACCCTCCACAAAGCTCAGCAGGAACAAGTTTCTATGATATTCATCGCTCCCTCGTGGCCTCAGCAACTGTGGTTCCCACTCTTGCTCCGGCTCGCATCCAAGCCTCCGATTCCCTTGGGCTGTGCCCCAGGCCTGCTAACTCAGGAAGAGGGACGGGTGCTACACCTGAACCTGGCCGCATTGTCCCTCGCAGTCTGGCGGCTGAACGGGTCACCCTAGCCATGCTAGACCTCCCGGAGGAGGTCGAAAAAGGACTCGACGAGACGAGTTTACGCCTTCAAGTGGCAACGCTTCTCGGTCTGGTGCTCGGAGCTCCAGATCAACCCTTTCTCGTATCCCACTCAGTGGATCCTCCAGTACCTTCTCCATCTCTTGGAGGGGCGGAAGTAGAACTCTGTCAGGGTACATCTGAGCGCAATCTCGGCGAATCACTTCCCCGTAGAGGGTAAACCCCTCTCGGAGCAGCCTTTGGTCTCCTGCTTCGTGCGGGGCCTCTTGCTGTCCAAACCTCCCATCCGGCCTCCTCTGGCAGAATGGATCCTGAATGTTGTGCTTATGCAGCTTGCGCGTTCACCCTTTGAGCTGATGGCGATGTGCTCGCTTTGGCAGCTATCCTGGAAGGTGGTCTTCCTGGTGGCTTTGACCTTGGCCCGCCGAGTCAGTGAGCTCCAGGCTCTCATGGCTGAAGCCCCTTATACCAGGTTCTATAGGAACAGGGTGGTCCTTCGTACACACCCCAAGTTCCTGCCGAAGGTTGTCTCCGATTTTCATCTCAATCAGGAGATAGTCTTGCCGACCTTCTTTCCGAGACCCCATTCTGACCAGATGTCAGCGGTTTTGCATACACTCGACTGCAAGAGGGCTCTTGTCTTTTATCTGCAGTGCACCCAGTCTCATCACAAGTCTGGCTGGCTTTTCGTGACCTATGATCCCCATCGCCTGGGGCAGGCAGTCACAAAACGCACCCTCGCCATTTGGGTGGCGGACTGCATTGTGCCCCGCTGGACCGATGGGTCACCGCACATGGTGTCCGAGCCAAGGTGGCTTTGGTGGCTTCACTGCGCTCAGTGCCGCTATTGGACATCTGCTGGGCTGTGACCTGGGCTTCGGCAAACACTTGCCTCACACTACTGCCTGGAGAGGGAGTCCCACCGGGGCAGCGCCTTCGGCCAGGCTGTACGCCATAATCTGTTCAGGTTATAAGCAATTTCTGCCCTCCAACCCTTCTCGATGGCTACTGAGGGTTTCACCCCGGGGACCCTATGGCTCCTTTGGGCATCGGCTTGGTTGGTTATGAGGTTGAAGTCTTTCACTTTGAGGGAGGGGTGGGGGGGGGGGGTAAATGTGGGGTCTGGATATGAATAAGACCTCAGTCTTATTGTTGTTGACCCTCAGATTGTGGGTCATGAGCCAATCTGAGACTGTGTTGAAGCATTCTACTATGGACGAGTAGTCCAGCTTGTCAATGAGGAATGGAGTGTACAGTAACACATCATCGGCGTAGATGTGGTAGAGTATGTTGAATGATTGAATAATAGAACAGATTGGCTGTAGGTAAATGTTAGAGTAGGGCTGAGAGGGAAGATTCTTGTGGGGACCCCTTGTGTTTGTTGGAAAGGCCTGGATGAATGGTTATCTATGCGGACTTGTTGTCAGTCAGGTAGGATTTGAACCAGTCTAAGGCTAGGTTTCTTATGCCTTTTTGATACAGTTGGTTGAGCAAGGGTTGTGGTTGACAGTATCGAAAGCTGAGGCGATGTCCATAAATATGAGGATGAAGTCTTGTTTCTTCTTATCAAGGCCTGTATGGAGTCTATCAAGGAGAGTTCTGAGAAGGGTTTCAACACCATGCTGTTGCCAAAATCCGTGCTGTTGCTGGTCTAGAGGTGCGTAGGAGTCGATGTGGTCCTGGGTCTGTTGGTAGACAATCTTTTCTATGATTTTGGTTAGGAAGGGGAGGCTTGAGATAGGTCTGTAGGACTTGATATCTGATGGGTCAAGTTTGTTATTCTTAATCAGAGGTCTGATAGAGGCAGTTTTCAAAGGGGGAGGAAGGATGCCTTCAGATAGTGATAGGTTGGCGATTCTGGCTATGATTGGGCTGAGGTAGGTTTGTGTTTGTTTGATCCAGAATGGTGGACAAGGGTCCATTGGGGAGGTCGTGGTGTTGATGCCACTGATGATGATTCTTTCTGTTTGTTCAGGAGGGTATGGATATAAGGATTCCAGAGTTGGTGAGGGAGTGCCGGAGGAGTTGTAGGGGTGCTTGAGTAGGCATTTTAGTTCATGAATAGATGGGTTGGTTGTTGGTGAAGTTGTTTTACATTGAAAGTAGGTGGCAAAGTCGTCTGGGCTTGGAGTGCTTATTGGTTGTTTTGTGGATATATCTTTTGTGAGTGATTTGACTAGGTTGAAGAGTTTGCGAGATTTATTAAGAGAGCGCATGAGGGTATTGGTGTGATGTTGCTTTCTCTTGTTATTGATCATTCTTCGATGTTGTAGTTTGTTCAGGTAGGCATCTTTGTCGCTACTCAGTTTTGAGCGTTGCCAGCGATGTTCAAGCTTTCTGAATTGCACTAGTGATTCACGCAGGTCAGCGGTGAACCATACTGCTGTGTGTTTTTTGTGGATGGTGGGAGGAGTGCAGCTTCGGAAAGGTGGCTTTTCCAGCTGTCTAGTAGATTATCCAGGTTATTAGTGTCGGGGTTGAGTTGATGTAACGTGTTGCTGAGGATGATTTCCTTGTTGAAATGTCTGAATCGGCGGTGAACAAGAGCATTTGGTGCAGTAGATTGCTGTTCTTTACTGTCGTGTGGAATGTTAGAGGATGGCCTTGTGGTCGGACCATGGGTGTACCTGTGGAGAGTACTGGTTGCATAAGGTGTTGTGAGGTCGCGGAGCAAAAATGAGATCCAAGGTGTTGTCGCCAGTGTGGGTAGAAGTGTGAATGATTTGGTGGTAGTCCATTGTGGTCATTGCGTCGAGGAATGCTGTGGCATGTTTGACAGGGAGAGAGGGAAGATTAAAGTCACCGGAGATCCAGAGCTGTTTCCGCTGGATATTGTTGTTGCATGCTTGATCAAGGATTGTGGCCAACTCGTCGGTACTTGAAGAGGGTGGGCGGTATAGGAGACAGATTGTTAAGGTCTTGTTGGAGATTTGGAAGATGTCTAGGTTAGTAGAGCTTTGTGTTAAAGTACATTGGAAATGGAGGTTGCTTCTGGCTATTATTAGGACCCCGTCTCCATGCCGGTTATTTCTGGGGCAGCTGAAGAGGTCGTAACCTTAGCTGGTTGGTGATCACTGTGTCTGTGTCTGTTAACCATATTTCAGTGACGAAGGGTAGGTCTAGATTCCGGTGATTAATATAGTCGGTGAGGGCAGGCTATTTGGTACGGATGGAACGAGCATTAATTAGCATGCTGCGAAGGTTTTCCTGGAATGGAGTCTTGCGTCTCAAGTTTTTCTGGGGGCAGGCAGTTTATGTGAATGAAGCGGTGATGGTTTGCTGCAAAAGGTGGTCTGCTATGATGGGGGGAATTACCGAAACTTCTGTGTCCCAGGGTTCTCACTGTAGGGATCAGGCCTTGGCATTGTTGTAATGATCATGCCCATGTTATGAGCTGGGCTATCCAGAGGAGGTGGAGGAGTAGTGCATGGTGTCCTGCCATGATGGTCGTAGGCCAAGAGGATAGCTAGCGTACTGTGGAGATGTGTGATCTGCTGTGGTTCAGATTGCTCGGTAGATAGTTGGTGCAAGCTTACAATGAGTAAATTTGCGGGTGGCTTACCTCACCGTGAGAGTGGTTTGGAGGGTTTCCTGGTGAGCGGTTTTGGCTGATGAAATGGGAGGTGAGCAGGGTCGCTGTTGTGCTGGCAGGATCTATTGAACTTCAGGAGGGTGGTAGGAAACTGCTGATCTGGGTTGGCACCTCTGTTCCCCTGCCTAAGGGCCACGCCAAAGGGCCCTCTGGTGTGGCCCTCAGGTGCGGGCCTGCCAGGCGTGGTCGCGCCTCTGCGCTGGAAAACGTTTGAAAGTGTTGTGGCAGCCTGATTGGCCTTGCTGAGCTGATCGGGGAGGAGTGATCCTTCCTGCTCAACTCCCCGACGCTGATTAGGCTCTGGTGTGGAGGACAGTGTTCTGGCGGGGAAGGGGAAGAAGTTGTTTGGCGAAGATCTTGACAAATTGGTCAAGGATTTGGGAGATTCAAAGGGAAGACGTCTCCCGGAGGACAAGCCTAAGCAGGGTTGCTTGGCTGGCTGCCTCTTCTTGGGGTTCTTCCCGGGATTTTTGCCGTTTTCAACTGTCTCGTCTGGGTAGCTTTCAGAGAGACAGGTTTCCTGGTCGGGGTCAGGCCTTTCATGGCTTTTGAGGGGCAGGCCGAGGCTTCTCGGCAGCTTCCTCCTCGGGGTTTAAGAAGCCCCAATAAAGCGAGGGGGATCCAGGCAGAGACTCCATCCATAGGGGGTTGGTTGCGGGAGTTCTACTCTGCCTGGGTCCAGATCACATCCGACCAGTGGGTCCTGGAGATAATTCGCAAAGGATATGCCCTTGATTTGCTACAACCCGTGCGCGAGGCCTTCGTGCAGTCACCTTGTAGGGCTCTGGGCAAGGCGGAAGCGGTCAGGCTTACTCTGACGTGGCTGCTTCAGCTCGGGACGGTGGTGCCCGTGCCCCTGGAACAATGCGTTTGCGATCGATACTCCATATATTTTGTGGTACCCAAGAAAGATGGGGCCTTTCGTCCCATATTGCATCTCAAGCACATCAACTGCTGCTTACGAGTGCCGCATTTTCGCATGGAAACCTTAAGATAAGTCATTGTGGCAGTAAGAGAGGGGGAATTTTTGACTTCCCTCGATCTTACCGAGGTGTACCTGCGCATTCCCATAAGGTCGGAGCATCAACATTGACTTCGATTCGCGGTGCCCATGGGCCACTTTCAGTTTCAAGCGTTGCCGTTCAGCCTGGCAACGGCTCCTTGTACTTTCACCAAGATTATGGTGGTGGTGGCCGCAGTTCTCTGCAAGGAGGGCATTTTGGTTCATCCCTACCTCGACGATTGGTTGATTCGAGCAAAGTCCAAAGAGGAGAGCCTACGGGTCACTTCGTGGGTGGTTCAGTTCCTGGAGGAGCTTGGTTGGGTTGTCAACCAGGTCAAGAATGACTTCGTACCAGCTCAGGAATTGAAATATCTGGGTGTGCGCTTCGACACTCGAAAGGGAAGGGTCTTCCTTCCGGATCAGTGTGCCCAGAATCTGCGGTGATTGCTACGGAAATTTCTGCATCAGTCGGAGTCGTCAGCTTTGCAATATTTACAGTTGCTGGGAACCATGGCAGCGACTCTGGAATTGGTTCCATGGGCGAGGGCTCACATGCGATCCTTGCAGCGAGCTCTGTTACGACGCTGGTATCATCAATCCGATACGCTGACGCAGTGGCTTCCTTGCCCCTGGGGAGTTCGCAGAGCCCTTCGCTGGTGGTTGCGACCGGAACACCTGGTGGTGGGGATGCCGCTCGAAACCCCGCGGTGGGTGCAGTTGATGACCGATGCCAGGCATGTAAGAGTTCTACATCTTTGGCCTACATTCGGGTTTGGCGTGTTTTCGAAGCTTGGTGTGAGGACCGTCGATTGTGGTCCACCATAGCTTCTGTTCCGAAGATTTTGGCCTTCCTACAGGATGGTTTTGAGAAGGGCTTGGCAGCCAGTTCTTTGCAGGTCTAGCTGGCGGCGATTGCCTGCTATAGGGGTAAGGTTGGTAAAGTATCCCTAGGGTCCCATCCAGATATCTTGCATTTTCTCAGAGCGGTGTCTAAGCTTCGTCCGCCACATGCAATGGTGATTCTTTCTTGGGATCTTAATCTAGTCTTGAGAGCGATGTCGAAGGAGCTTTTTGAGCCTCTGAATCAAGCCTCTCTGAAGGATTTGACCATGAAGACGGTTTTTATGGTAGCCATTTTTTCCGCACGGAGGATCTCCGAGTTGCAGGCTCTGTCTTGTCGGGAGCCTTTTCTCTCTTTTTCAAAGGAGAAGGTGGTCTTATGACCTGTTCCTTCCTTTCTTCCTAAGATGGTCTCGGTCTTGCACGTGAATCAGTCCGTTGTGTTGCCGGCGTCGGGCAGATCTGGTAGTGAGGAAATTGACCGCAATCTCCATAAACTGGATGTCCACAGGGTTCTTAAGCATTATTTGTTATGGTCTTTATGTTATAATGTAAACCGCGCTGATGCCGAATAGTGCGGTATATAAGAACTTGTAATAAATAAATAATAAATAAATAAAATTTGGCGTTGACAGAGACATTTCGCAGATTGGAATGTCTCTTTGTTCTGTTTGGAGGAGCACGTAAAGGAGAAGCGGCGGCCAAGATTTTCATTTCTAGGTGGATTCGGGAGGCCTTCGTCTCGGCGTATCTGCTTGGTGGTCAGTCGGTTCCGCCAGGTTTACGTGCTCACTCCACCAGGGCGCAAGCTGCTTCCTGGGCCGAGTTTAGTCTAGTGCTGCCTGTGGATATTTGCAGGGCAGCATCGTGGTCTTCTCTGCATACCTTTTCTAAGCACTATTGATTTATTGGATGTTCATGCGGCGAGAGACACCGGTTTTGGGGAGGCGGTTCTTCGAGCTGGGTTTTCGGGTCCCTCCCTTTAGTGTGTACTGCTCTTTTACATCCCAGAGGTTCGGGACTGGACTGGAGGGATGATAAGGAAAGAGAAATTAGACTTACCTGCTAATTGTTGTTCCTTGAGGAACTCCAGTCCAGTCCCATATCCCACCCGTGTTCGGCATGGAAGTTCAGGGTTACGGATTCGGTGCAGGTCATTTCTAATTGCTGTCCGTTGGTAGTTTCAAGAGTTCTCTCAATTTCTGTCCTTGTCTTCTTCCTATATCTTCCTTTCTCAGAGAGGGTTGGATATCCTCCTCTAGGTTGGGGCAGGGATTTTTCTAGGCAGGTCTGTTTGTACTTAGAATGTAGTATGATATTTCTACTTATTTGTTGCTCCTTTGAGTCTGCTTTGTCAATAGGTTCTGGAAGCTGAGGGGCGGTGCCAGTGATATTTATACTGCTGGCTACAAGTTTTTGGACATGCTCAGTCTCCATGCTGCTGGAGGAGGTGCACTACCCAGAGGTTTGGGACTGGACTGGAGTTCCTCAAGGAACAACAATTAGCAGGTAAGTCTAATTTCTCTTTCTCCCACCACTGCAGCTGGAAGCTTTTGGATGTTTTTAACTCCACTTCATCATCTAATAAAGCCTTCTCGATTATCCCCTTCCTCCACCAAACTGGGCACTACATTTCCCAAACAATTGGCAAACACTAATGCCAAAATCTTTGTATCCATATTGATAAGGGATATGGGCTGGTAAGACCTATCCTCCATAGAGTCCCAATCTCTTAACCCTACTATAAGGGTTTGTCCCATATCTGTTTGATCCCACCCAGCTTCATATGCATGATTATATAGTTTCTGTAGAACTTTGACTATTGTAAATGAGAGTTTTTATAAAATTTAGAGCCAAGTCCATACAATTTTGTGGCATTACACAGCTTCAATCCTTGTATGGCTCCAAAGGTTTTCACAGCATAGATAGGAATGCTGAATTGTCTTTCTTGATCCTCCTAGGTCAGTGATGGCTAACCTTTTTGAGCCCGAGTGCCCAAACTGCCGCACAAAACCAAAGAATTTCCTCAAAGTGCCAGCACGTCAATTTGCATAAATATTTGCATAATGCTAACATACACTAACTTTTAGTAAGCATGCCTCTTAATGAGTGTATGGATAAAGACAGACTAAAAGATTTCTACATTACTATAATCCAGTGCCAACCGCCAGGCACATTAGGAACTACTACAAACACTGCCCATTTAGAACCAATAGCAAACCCGCCGTATCCTAACAGCACTACCAGGACTCACAAAGCACCACACCATACCTATCAAAAGGCAACACTGCAAATATTAAACCAATACATTTCAGACAATAACAATACATGACCTACTGGGGAAAGAGAACAAGTGGCAATGTCAAAAAGGAATTACATAAACAGAATACCTCAGCTCAGTTACACAGTTGCAATTGCTCCAGCCACTTTCTTCTGGTTTCTTCATGTTTTCTGCTAACTCTCCATCATCTGCTGTCCATTTGTCCTTTCTTCTCTCTTCTAGTTTTTTTTTCCATTCTCTCTCTCTACATTCGCTTTAACATACTAATCTTTCTCCTTTTGCTCTTTCCTCATTCCTATTTCATCCACTCAAATTTTACCCCTCCATCCTCAATCCCCACTTACTCTCCCAATACCCGGCCAATTGTAGATTTTTTTATCCCTCCCACACAAAATATTTTTCCCCTCTCCATTTTACTCTCCCAGCCCCATCCCATTCTAATCCTCCCCCAACATCAGCTCCCTTCTAGTTTCAGCCTCACCCAGCATCCATTCCCTTCTAGTCCCTGCATCAGCCCATTTCCAGTCCTAGCCCCCCATCAGCCCATTTCCAGTCCTAGCAACCCCCCAACCCAATACCAGTCCTAGCCCCCCCCCATCAACCCACTTCCAGTCCTAAACCCCCATCACCCCATTTTCAGTTTAAGCCCCCCTATAACCCATTACCAGTCCTAACCCCCATCACCCCATTTCCAGACAGCCCCCATCAGCCCACAGCCCATTAGCAGTCCTACCCCCCCCGCCCGCCCGCCCGCCCATTAGCAGTCCTAACCCCCCCGCCCGCCCGCCCCCCCCTGCCCATTAGCACCTAACCCCCCCCCCTGCCCATTAGCAGTCCTAACCCCCCCTCCCGCCCTCCCTGCCCGCCCCTTAGCTGTCCTAACCCCCCCCTCCCTCCCTTCCCATTTGCAGTCCTTACCCCCCCTCCCCCCCTCCCCCCCCTCTCTCCCTGCCCATTAGCAGTCCTAACCCCCCCTCCCTCCCTCCCCCCCTGCCCATTAGCAGTCCTAACCCCCCCCTCCCTCCCTCCCTGCCAATTAGCAGTCCTAACCCCCCCTCCCTCCCTCCCTCCCCCCCTCCCCCCCTCCCTGCCCATTAGCAGTCCTAACCCCCCCCTCCCTCCCTCCCCCATTAGCAGTCCTAACCCCCCCTCCCTCCCTCCCTCCCTCCCTGCCCATTAGCAGTCCTAACCCCCCTCCCTCCCTCCCTCCCCCCCCTCCCTGCCAGTCCTAACCCCCCCCCTCCCTCCCTCCCTCCCTCCCTGCCCATTAGCAGTCCTAACCCCCCCTCCCTCCCTCCCTGCCTCCCTCCCTCCCTGCCCATTAGCAGTCCTAACCCCCCCTCCCTCCCTCCCTCCCTGCTCATTAGCAGTCCTAACCCCCCCCTCCCTCCCTCCCTCCCTGCCCATTAGCAGTCCTAACCCCCCCCTCCCTCCCTCCCTCCCTCCCCATTAGCAGTCCTAACCCCCCCTCCCTCCCTCCCTCCCTGCCCATTAGCAGTCCTAACCCCCCCCTCCCTGCCCATTAGCAGTCCTAACCCCCCCTCCCTCCCTGCCCTGCCCTTTAGCAGTCCTAACCCCCCCTCCCTCCCTCCCTGCCCTGCCCTGCCCATTAGCAGTCCTAACCCCCCCTCCCTCCCTCCCTGCCCATTAGCAGTCCTAACCCCCCCCTCCCTCCCTGCCCATTAGCAGTCCTAACCCCCCCTCCCTCCCTCCCTGCCCATTAGCAGTCCTAACCCCCCCCCTCCCTCCCTCCCTGCCCTGCCGATTAGCAGTCCTAACCACGCTCCCTGCATGAGCATTTGCAGTCATAAACCCCACTCCTCCTCCCTGCCCATTAGCAGTCCTAACCCCCCCCATCCCTGCCCATTAGCAGTCCTAACCCCCTCTCCCCCTCCCTCTCCCCCTCCCTCTCCCCCTCCCTGCCCATTAGCAGTCCTAACCCCCCCTCCCTGCCCATTAGCAGTCCTAACCCCCCTCCTCCTCCCTGCCCATTAGCAGTCCTAACCCCCCCTCCTCCTCCCTGCCCATTAGCAGTCCTAACCCCCCCCCTCCTCCCTGCCCATTAGCAGTCCTAACCCCCCCCCCTGCCCATTAGCAGTCCTAACCCCCCCTGGCAAATTTTTTTTAAAAAAAAGCAGGCTCTGGCTGCTGCCGCGGCAGATTGCAATGTCCCGCGGGGCCCCCTCCGCCCGCTAAGCCCCTCTGCAAGGGCTTTCAGATTCGCGAGGGAGAGCATCTCCCTCGCGTCTCTGTTAAGCCCGCAGGGGCTAATGGGAAATTTCCCATCAGTCCCTCGCGTCTAAAGGGGCTGATGGGAAATTTCCCATTAGCCCCTGCGGGCTTAACAGAGACGCGAGGGAGACGCTCTCCCTCGCGAATCTGAAAGCTCTTGCAGAGGGGCTTAGCGGGCGGAGGGGGCCCCGCGGGACGCTGCATTCTGCCCTTGCCGCGTCCGCGGCAGCAGTCAGAGCCAGCTTTTTCTTTTTTTGCGGACCTTCCCGCGTGCCAGCTGCAAGGCCTTCGCGTGCCACAGCTGGCACGCGTGCCATAGGTTCGCCATCGCTGATGTAGAGAGTGATTAGAATGAATTTGCATGGGCCATGTGCTGGCAGCCACATCAGCATCTATGCAGTGATTGTGCTTGAGCCAATCCCCTTTCTATATTGTGGTGCAATGGTAGCGCATAAAATATGCACAGACACTGCACCAACTATATGCTGAGCATGTGCGGATGTTACTGGATCTGCCCCAAAGTTCTTTTATCCTTGGAGAACCCTTTGTTTTATTTGTGTTAATCTGAAAACAACAATTGTTACATCATAAGCATGGTAAAACTGAATGTAAAGCATAGAAATGTGAGAACAGGTCAACAGGGTTTTTCTGGTCATAGTCTCCAGCTAGCAACAGTTCAGTGACATAGCTTGGATATGATGACAAGAGCTATAACTAAATTTACTTGTCTTTTGACATTTTCTCTATCTTTTGTCTGTTGGAGGATATCTAGGGTGGATGGGGCAAGGTGTTTGTTCGGGGGTAAGTTTGAATGTGGGGGTTGTGGGTATGTTTTCAGAAGAGTACTGATTGTGGTGTTTGTACCTTTGCCAGCTGTTTCAGTATTCTTTCTATCATTCTTGCCCTGAGACAAACTGCTGGGAAGGGTCAGGGTCAGGATGGCTTTTTAAATGGAAGGGTTTGCAGAGAACAATCAATCACTACATTTAAAAATCTGTCTTTAGAAAAAAATCTTTTCAAACAATCCAGTGTACTTATAAACATTCATCCATGTGCTGCAAAACTCCTACAAATAAGCGCCTAGGAAAACATAACTGTTTTTGGATTATGTTCTTTTTTTAAAGGTATACTACAGCAAATGCTGAATCCGATTATGATCGGGAGAGCACCAAAGAAAGCGAGGAAGAGGATGAAGTCAGCTCTGATACCGTAAAGCATGCACGGAGGGATTCTTTGGATCTTGCCATTGAGGATGAAGGAACTTTAGCCTTCGATCTAGTAGCAGAAGAGGAATTTGCAAACCTTTTAAGTCAGGCAGACCAGTTACATGAGGGCAGCAAGGAGGAGAAGGAGGTTGGATTCCAGTTGCTGCTTAGCAATAAATTGCTGGTAAAGCTCATCATTTTTTATGGTATAATCTTTTAATGAAATTAACTGACTTCCAAACTCTCTGGAAATCTAAATTCAATTTGTCATCTTAGTACTA